>JAIOJX010000029.1:179127426-181598043 GCA_022376925.1 Tragulus kanchil | reverse complement strand
GAACCACTTACGGCTTGAAAAATATGAGGTCCCCAAATGGGACTGACATATGCACTATGAATACAATGTATAAAATAGACGACTAACAAGAACCTACTGTTCCTACGGGGAGCTCTGCTCTTTGCTTTCCGGTGACCTAAATTAGAAGGAAATCCAAAAAGCCGGGGAGGACATATGCGTATGTATAGCTGATTCACTTTGCTATATAGCAGAAAGTGACACACTGTAAGACAACTAAACTGTAATTTAAAAAGGAAAAAAGAAAAGCACAAGAGCCTCTCTCACTCTTCCTTCAAGTCTTTGCGTCTCCTCTTCTGGCTCTTTGTGCCCTCTCCCTCTGTGCACCTCAGTGACTCGTGTTCATTCTCCTCCATCTCCAGGAGACCTTCAACACCTAGATTCTCATCTTACAGTGTATGTAAGCTCCCTGCAGTATTTCTTAAACTAGGACTTACGGATGTATTTGCAAAATAAAGTCGCAGTTTTGTTTTTCTGTTTCAACAATAGCCTTTTAAACAACTGATAGAAGCGTATCTGATTCTCGAGTTGGCATCTTCTGAAAAGTACTACCGCTCATATCAGCGGCAAGTTGGCATTTAAGTTCACGGTTCACAGGCTCCACGTGCCGCCGCTTTCATTGTCTCAGGTCAGGGACTAGACAGAGAGGGGGCGGTGTGAAATTGTACAGTGTGGACAAGTCTGAGCCAACGGAAAACCCAGTGGTGTCCTGGCCTGCTGCATGGAAGACCGTTTTGCAGTTGATCGAGTACGCGATGGTGGTGGGGAGAAGTCAATCAGGCGGCGACAGAGAAAGGTCTCAGGCCTCAGCCGTGCTGTGTATTCTTCCCACAAAGCAGCAACTGATTTTCATTTAAAAAAAAAAATCATACTAGTAAATGAACTTGAATTATATTGGTTTTAAAGTTTTTCAGTTCTGCAGGAAAAGAATCTATCAGTTTGTTTTGGTGCACAGTAATAGTTAAATGTCTAATAAATTTATAGCAGGGTTTGTATCTGCACATATTTAAATAAAACACTAAAGGAATTAAGTCCTAAGTGTAACACAGTGGTGTCCAGGATTCAAGCCTGGAACAGAAAGATGATATGAGTGAAAAATGTGATAAAATGGGAATAAAAATCTGTAGTTTATTGAATAGTACTGCCCCGGTGTTCATTTCTTAGTTGTAATACACACGCCATGGTTATGCAAGATTGGAGGAGGGAAGAACTGGGGGAACTCTCTGTAGTATATTTACAGCTTTTCTGTACAACTAGAACTACTTCAAAATAACAGTTTATTGTTTGCTTTCTTGCTTGTTTTTTAAGATTAGGCCAATACTGAGAGCCCTCCTGGTAGATCCACAGAGCGTCTCCATTTCTTTTGGAGCCTGCTTTCTCATGTTCTCTCCACGGGCATTACAAGACACTTGCGTATAGATTTCCCAACTGTTCACTAGAACTGGGACTCTTTTTTAGTTAATTTATTCTTTATAATTTTATTTTAGTTTATTTATGGCTGTGCTGGGCCTTTGCTGGTGCGTAGGCTTCTCTCCAGTTGTGGCAAGCAGGGGATGACTCTCTAGTTGTGATGCACAGACTTTGTTTCCATAGCTTCTCTTGTTGCCAAGCAGAGGCTGTAAGGTGCGAGGGCGCCAGTGGCTGAGGCCCCTGGCCTTAGTTGCTCTTAGGCGCGTGGGATTTTTCCCAGTCGGAGCGAACGGCCGTCTCTCACGCTGGCAGGTGGATTCTTTACCCCTGAGCTACCAAGGAGGCCAAGAACCAGAACTCTTGACGCCCCCACCCCGGCCTCCCAGCTCTCACCCCTCCCCTGGCCCTCAGTCCTGAGAGTAACCTTTAAAAACAGCTCCTCAGAGGGTTTCCCTCTCCTTCTCAAAACCCAGAGCACTCATGCTGAACGCCCAGCTCCTTCCTGATGCCGACGAGATCCTCCACCGCCTGTCTTCAGCTACCCCGTCCTCTTCAGCGTGCCGGCCACACGATTCGCTTACTCTTCTGGCCTCAGGGGTTTTGCCCTTGCTGTTCTCTCTGTCCAGAATGCTCTGAACTCAGCGTTTTGCTACACTGCACTATTCAGATCTCATTTGAAATGTCACCCTCCCCACCCCCAGATGCCTTCTCTGACCCCCACAGCCCTAGCCCCAGCCAGCTGCTTCCATCTCAGCCCCGTGCTCTGTGGTCTTTCCTGCATTTATTCCCTGAAAGCACTTTACTCTCAAACACTTCAAGGTTCTCTAGCCTCTGGTTCTTCCACATTCACTAGCACAGAAACCCCTTGAGAACAGGGACTTCATCCTTCTATCTGACCGCTATGCATAGGTATAATTACATGCAACACTGGGATTAGAACCAACATAAAGATTTGCTGAATCGGGCTTCCCTGGTGGTCCAGTGGGTAAAGAGTCTGCTGTGCAGTGCAAGGGGCGCCGGTTCGATTCCTGGCCTGGGAGGATCCCACATGCTGCGGAGCGGCTGGACCCGTGTGTCCAATTAGGAGCCAGCGCTCTGGAGCGCATGTGCCTAGAGCTGGTGCTCTGCAACGAGAGAGGCCTCTGTGATGAGAGGCCCACACAGGCGAAAGAACAAAGATGGATGAAAATAAATAAATGAAAGACCAATAAAAGAGGCCAAAGTTAAAAAAAAAGAAAAGATTTGCTGAATGAGTGAAAGAGGAAGATGTTACTCTAAGTGATCCCCACAGATAACGCTCCGCTTTCAGGCTCTTGCTGATCGTGCAGTCTTCTTCCCGCCTGTCAGGGCCCAGAATATTGAAGTTTCTGATAGCTGGCCACACCTTTGCCAGTCCAGAGTGTCAAGCCCACCCATTTCCCTGTTTCTCTGAATCATCACTCAGGTTTCCCCATAACCTGCAGAGGAACTTTCCACACCTTAAAAATACCATTAACGACTGGATTAGTTTTCTATTACTAATAGCAGATGATCACAAATGTAGTGGCTTAAAACACCATCAATACTGACCCACGGTTCTACGTGCCAGAATTCTTGCATGGCATGGCTGATTCTCTGGCAGAAATGAAGGTGTCACCCAGACTGGCTCATCTAGAGGCTTTTAGAGGAGAACCCTGCTTCCCAGATCATCCTTGCTGTTGGCAGAATTCAGTGCTCGGCAGCTGTAGATGGAGAAGAAAATGGCAACCCGCTCCAGTCTTCTTGCCTGAAGAATCCAACAGACGGAGAAGCCTGGTGGGCTAACATCCCTGGGGTCACATAGAGTCAGACATGACTGAGCAACAAAGCACGCAACATGCAGCTGCAGAACTGAGATCACTTACTTCCTTGCTGGCTGTCAGCTGAGGGCCATGCCCAGCTCCCAGAAGCTGTTCTCAGGTCCTTCCTCTGTGATCCCCATGGGCAGCTCACAGAATGGATGCCTGTGGTCTTTCAAGTCAGCCAGAGTGGGTCTGCAGCCAGCAGAGGCCTCACGTGACTGGGTGAGCCCTATCTTAAGATCAAATGATTAGTAACCTTAATTACATCTGCAGATCTTTTTTTGCCATGTGATGTTATATAATACCAGAATTACAGAAGAAGGAATTAGGCAAAGGTGAAGGACACTGGGCCATCTTGGAATTCTGCCTTGTATAGTCATCACCATCAGCATCAGCACAATTGTCATGTACAGGTTGTCTTTCCCACCCAGGGAAGAAGAGAATCCCTCCTGAAATTTAGCAAGGATTTGAGAAATTAAATTTAGTTATGACTAATCGGGATTATACATATCCGTGAACAACAAAACTCTGTAAAAATAAAAAAAAGAATCCACTCCAAAAAAAAAAAAAATTAGTTATGTACACGTGTATTCAGCTACTGAATTGAAACACCTCTAGGATTTACTATAACATTTTTGTATTATTCTAATATTTTGCTCTTGATCGTGCATTCTGTAACCATATTCATTCACAGACTCATATATTAAGGGACTATCTATTAAGAATCCACCTGAAAAAAAAAAAAAAGAATCCACCTGTCAGTGCAAGGGGCACAAGTTTGATTCCTGGTCTGGGAAGATTCCACATGCTGCAGAGTAACTAAAGCCCACATACCATGATGACTGAAGCCTGCACACTCCAGAGCCCAAACTCCTCAGTAAGAGAGCAGCCCCCGCTGTTGCAGCTAGAGAACACCCACATGCAGCAGTAAAGACCCAGCACAACCAAAAATCTTATCCAATGAGTCATTACTATGTGTTCAGGCATTTGTCAATATGTCTGCTTTAGGTTGTTGGTTTCTAGAAGACAGATTTGAAGTGACATGACACGTATTAAAATGCTTTCTGGATGACATTACTATATGAAAATAAGATGTTACTGTGTAGGACTTCCCTGGTGGCTCAGTGGTGAAGAGTTCACCTGCCAAGGCAGGAGACACAGGTTTGATCCCCGATCCGGAAGATCCCACACGCTGTGGAGCAACTAAGCCCGTGAGCCACAACTAATTGAGCCTGTGCTCTAGAGCCTCGGAGCCAGAACTATGGAGCCCATGTGCTGCAACTACTGAAGCCCCTGGGCCCTAGAGCCCGAGTTCCACAACAAGAGAAGTCACCACAGCAAGAAGCCTAGAGAGTAGCCCCCACTCCCTGAAACTAGAGAAGAGCCTGCAGCAGCAGTGAAAATCCAGAATAGCCAAAAACAAACAAACAAACAAAAGATGTTACCATGTAAGTGTTTCTCTGTGGGCTGCACTGGCACACAGATCTGAGTTTATATTACGAGATTAATGTTAAAGTTTTCTGGAATGCACATGCAGTTTGCATGGCCTTGTGTTCGGCTTTTTGTCCACTTTATATGGCTTGGGCAAGAAGGAGAGAAGAATAGACTGTTAATATTTTTATTGTTAAAAAGACTTACTTTTTTTTATTATGTTATACCCACAAATGGACAATTGTGAAATAAATTATAGAATGCTTGATCCTGGAAATCTGTTCCCTAGTTATATAATACGCATTCAATTTCTGCTGAATAGATAAAAGAATAAATTTAAAAAGTCAAAGTTAGGGATTCCCTGGTGGTCCAGTGGGTAGAGTCTGCCTTGTAGTGCAAGGGACACAGGTTTGATCCCTGGCCCGGGAGGATCCCATGTGCCGTGGAGTGGCTGGACCCGTGTGTCCAATTAGGAGCCAGTGCTCTGAAGCATATGCGCCCAGAGCCAGTGCTCTGAAACGAGAGAGGCCACTGAGATAGGAGGCCCACACAGGCCAAAGAATAAGGATGGATGAAAAATAAATGGATAAAAAAGAAAAAAAATCAATAAAAGAGAATAACTTTCATAAATGTTATTGACATACAGTTGCCACTGTTTCTGTTAGTTTTTAATCTTTTATTTTAATTAGCATTATGCATATGGGCATTTAGCTATCTTGAACCAGAGTGAGTTATTAGCTACATTAAGGACAAACTTAAGCTGAACTTTAGATTAAGTAAAGCTGTGTTTTGTTCACTTGTTTGAGGTGGTGGCAGTGGGTAATAAAAGTTATCCTATTGCCACAGGATAATATAATCCAACCCTGAAATCTCCCTCTGTCTCTTTTCCTCTTTTTTCTCCCTTTAGCTTTCATTCAGTAGTCAAATAGTTACTGAACCTATTTCCAGGCTTTGTGTGTGTTAAGGATAAAAGACTGCACAGAGTACAGTCCACTCTGCCAAAGCCAGAGCCGGAGAAACCACGCCAGCGAAGGCGGTGGTGAGACAAACCTGAAGACTCCTCGCACCTGGCCGTGAAGACCCGCCCTAGGCCCAAGCCCCGAAGCGGAGAGTAAGCACCCCGAGCCTCCCTCGACACCGTGGGGTGCTGCGTCACTGCACACGCCCCCCTTCGGTCACATGCTTACACTTTGTGTAAATAACACAAATACACATGGGCATGTGTTGACAGTCTATTTAAAGAAGCTCTTTTGGAGAGTTTAATGTATTTGTTTATTGTTTAGTCACTAAATCATGTCCAAGTCTTTTTTTTTTTTAATTTTGGCCTCTTTTATTGGTTTTTTATGTATTTATTTTCATCCATCTTTATTCTTTGGCCTGTGTGGGCCTCCCATCGCAGTGGCCTCTCTCGTTTCAGAGCACTGGCTCTGGGCGCTTGTGCTCCAGAGCGCAGGCTCCTAATTGGACACACCGGTCCAGCTGCTCCGCGGCATGTGGGATCTTCCTAGGCCAGGGATCGAACTGGTGCTCCTTGCACTGCAAGGTGGACTCTTTACCCACTGGACCACCAGGGAAGCCTGTGTCCGACTCTTTGGAGACCCCACGAACTGTAGCCCACTAGGCTCCTCTGTCCATGGAATTTTTCAGGTGAGAATATTAGAGTGAGTTGACATTTCCTTCTCTAGGCTATTTTCCCAACCCAGGGATAGATCCCACATCTCCTGCATTGGCAAGTGGATTCACTAACCACTGAGCAACCTGGGAAGCCTGAGTTTGTTTCCTGATTGACAGATAAGAAGTGGATTTATTTAGATTCAGAGGAAAGCGCACTCCATAAACAAGAGTATCCATCAGAGGGCCATCGCAGAGGGTGCGTCCGGCAGCCAAGCCTGAGTTTAATGTATAGAATCCTTTAAGAGCAGATGTTTACTGAGAATGAGCACAGGCTGATCATACTACACAAAACTGGTGACTTCTGTGCTTGAATGTTTATCTCCACCTTTGTGATGGGATCGCTAGCTGACGTTGCAACCACAGGCAAATTCATTTCATCAGAGCTCACAACAGGCCTTACTGAATGTAGTCATTTATTGACTCAGTTTTCAGAGTTAAACAGCTAGACTATAATCTCAGTCAATGTTCTATGCTCTAAGAGCATTCAAAGTGATCAGGTTATAACAAAGAACAAAAGCCATTTGATTTCAGAAAAAGCAGCTCACCTCACGGATGACTTGCCCAGGCTCTTCAGAACTCTAGGACTTCCTACTTCCATAGAAGCTGAGACAATGATGAGCCTGGGATACACAAAGGCCCCATACAGCCAGTCACGAAGGGAACCGTGCTCACAAGACCCTCACTCACGGCTGGCTTAAAACTCTGCTGCTGTTGCATCTTGAAATTCTTAACAATTTTTGAGCCAGGGACCCTATATGATGTGTCTGGTCCCGTGTCCAGGGCCTGATGGGCGCATCGACAAGTGGCTCTCTCGTTTCAGAGCACTGGCTCTGGGCGCTTGTGCTCCAGAGCGCAGGCTCCTAATTGGACACACCGGTCCAGCTGCTCCGCGGCATGTGGGATCTTCCTAGGCCAGGGATCGAACTGGTGCTCCTTGCACTGCAAGGTGGACTCTTTACCCACTGGACCACCAGGGAAGCCTGTGTCCGACTCTTTGGAGACCCCACGAACTGTAGCCCACTAGGCTCCTCTGTCCATGGAATTTTTCAGGTGAGAATATTAGAGTGAGTTGACATTTCCTTCTCTAGGCTATTTTCCCAACCCAGGGATAGATCCCACATCTCCTGCATTGGCAAGTGGATTCACTAACCACTGAGCAACCTGGGAAGCCTGAGTTTGTTTCCTGATTGACAGATAAGAAGTGGATTTATTTAGATTCAGAGGAAAGCGCACTCCATAAACAAGAGTATCCATCAGAGGGCCATCGCAGAGGGTGCGTCCGGCAGCCAAGCCTGAGTTTAATGTATAGAATCCTTTAAGAGCAGATGTTTACTGAGAATGAGCACAGGCTGATCATACTACACAAAACTGGTGACTTCTGTGCTTGAATGTTTATCTCCACCTTTGTGATGGGATCGCTAGCTGACGTTGCAACCACAGGCAAATTCATTTCATCAGAGCTCACAACAGGCCTTACTGAATGTAGTCATTTATTGACTCAGTTTTCAGAGTTAAACAGCTAGACTATAATCTCAGTCAATGTTCTATGCTCTAAGAGCATTCAAAGTGATCAGGTTATAACAAAGAACAAAAGCCATTTGATTTCAGAAAAAGCAGCTCACCTCACGGATGACTTGCCCAGGCTCTTCAGAACTCTAGGACTTCCTACTTCCATAGAAGCTGAGACAATGATGAGCCTGGGATACACAAAGGCCCCATACAGCCAGTCACAAAGGGAACCGTGCTCACAAGACCCTCACTCACGGCTGGCTTAAAACTCTGCTGCTGTTGCATCTTGAAATTCTTAACAATTTTTGAGCCAGGGACCCTATATGATGTGTCTGGTCCCGTGTCCAGGGCCTGATGGGCGCATCGACAAGGGGCCTGAAATCACTGGGGGTGGGGAGTCTATCGGGAAAATGAAGGGGCAGTGAATATTGGGAAATACAGCCAAAAAGGTAAGAAAGAGCCAGATCATGAACTGGGACATTTCAAGTTAAGGCAATTGGAAGTTGCCCTGAGCTAAGGGGTTTTAAGCCAGAATGGCGGGGTCATATTTGCAAAAAACAGTCTCTCTCCGGCTGCTGTGTGAGCTGTCTTACCAGGGTCCAGCTGTTAAGCAGTGATTGCAGTCATCTGGGTGAGTAATAAGGAAGGCCTGCACATGGTACCACGAGGGACAAAGAGGAGAAAAATCAGCAGACCTTCATGCAGTCGTTAGGGCTAAGGGAGAGGGCAAGGTGAAGGCTGCTGACCGCTTCAGGGTCAGGCATGATGGTCCACAGCATAAGAGCAGGCCTTGATGGGGGCGGGGGAGTGGAAGGACGCGCAGACAAATAAATAATTCAAATGAGACTTACTAAGATGTCCATACTCACTACATTAATCTATAGATTCAAGGCAAAAGGTCAGCAGGCTCTTTTTTGGGTAGAAATTGACAAGTTGATTCTAAAATGTGTAGCAGTACACCAAGTTTTTTCAAGGGGCTTCCCTGATGGTCCAGTGGTTAATACTCTGGCTCCCAATGCAAGGGGCCTGGGTTCAACCACTGGTCAGGGAACTAGGTCCCACCTGCTGCAACTAACAGTTCCCATGCTGCAACTATGACCCAGTTCAGCCAAATACATAAATAAAACAAAAGCTAATAATTTTTTTCAAACCACTTAAAAACACCCCAGAGTTACAGGATATGCACTGCCTGATTTAAAGGTTTACTATAAAGTCACGGTGATCAAGATGGTGTGCTTCTCAGAAAAGAATCAACAAATACCTACCATGGAAAAGAGAGAGCCTGGAAACAGACCTCAATGCATGTCATCGTCAGATTTGCATTGCCACCCGAAGTTTGTATTTTGTATTAGGGTGCATTCTTGCTATTCTGTGGGTTTGGATAAATGTGTAATGACATGTCCTCATCATTATAATACATTAAATCAGCTATAAAGTTCATTTTGTTCTTTTTCTGTTAGATGGTACAAAGATACTATATTATACAAATTCGTTTCACTATCCTAAAAATCCTCTGTGTTCTATCTGTTCATCCCTCACTACTCTCTACTACACTTGAATTTTTAAGAGCTATGAAGAAGAGATAGTCCTGTGGAAGTGGATGAAATTTCTCTGGGAAAGTATATCGATAAGCCTTCTTAATCTGGAATCCAAGAGTCTAGATGGCCCCACAAACCCCTTGATAATATCCTATGAAAAGAATCCTACATGCATGCAATATACACTTTTTTCTGGGAGGAGAGATCAATAGGGTATCTAGGTTCTGTGAGCCCAAAGCCATAAACCTCCAGTGTCATGCAGTCGTAGGGCAGAGGGGTGAAGGCTGCTGACCGCTTCAGGGTCAGGCATGATGGTCCACAGCATAAGAGCAGGCCTTGATGGGGGCGGGGGAGTGGAAGGACGCGCAGACAAATAAATAATTCAAATGAGACTTACTAAGATGTCCATACTCACTACATTAATCTATAGATTCAAGGCAAAAGGTCAGCAGGCTCTTTTGGGTAGAAATTGACAAGTTGATTCTAAAATGTGTAGCAGTACACCAAGTTTTTTCAAGGGGCTTCCCTGATGGTCCAGTGGTTAATACTCTGGCTCCCAATGCAAGGGGCCTGGGTTCAACCACTGGTCAGGGAACTAGGTCCCACCTGCTGCAACTAACAGTTCCCATGCTGCAACTATGACCCAGTTCAGCCAAATACATAAATAAAACAAAAGCTAATAATTTTTTTCAAACCACTTAAAAACACCCCAGAGTTACAGGATATGCACTGCCTGATTTAAAGGTTTACTATAAAGTCACGGTGATCAAGATGGTGTGCTTCTCAGAAAAGAATCAACAAATACCTACCATGGAAAAGAAGAGAGAGCCTGGAAACAGACCTCAATGCATGTCATCGTCAGATTTGCATTGCCACCCGAAGTTTGTATTTTGTATTAGGGTGCATTCTTGCTATTCTGTGGGTTTGGATAAATGTGTAATGACATGTCCTCATCATTATAATACATTAAATCAGCTATAAAGTTCATTTTGTTCTTTTTCTGTTAGATGGTACAAAGATACTATATTATACAAATTCGTTTCACTATCCTAAAAATCCTCTGTGTTCTATCTGTTCATCCCTCACTACTCTCTACTACACTTGAATTTTTAAGAGCTATGAAGAAGAGATAGTCCTGTGGAAGTGGATGAAATTTCTCTGGGAAAGTATATCGATAAGCCTTCTTAATCTGGAATCCAAGAGTCTAGATGGCCCCACAAACCCCTTGATAATATCCTATGAAAAGAATCCTACATGCATGCAATATACACTTTTTTTTTTCTGGGAGGAGAGATCAATAGGGTATCTAAGGGTTCTGTGAGCCCCCCAAAGCCATAAACCTCCAGTGGAGCGCAAGAAAGGAGGGGGCAAAGAAAGGAAACAACACAGATAAAGAAAGATCTGAGAAAGGATATGCAGGAAGGAGCCAGCAAACAAGCGACCAGAGGAGAGGATGGCCTTGTGCACGTCTAACGAAGGCTGACTTCAGAGGAGAGTATTCAATGATTTGTGGCGCGGGAGAAGACCCCGGAGAGTCCCCGGACAGCAAGGAGATCACAGCGCGTCATCCCAGGGGAAGTCAACCCTGGCTATTCACGGGGAGGACGGAGGCTGAAGCTGAAGCTCCAGCCCTCTGGCCACCTGATCTGGAGGGATGACTCCCTGGGAAGGATTCTGACGCTGGGAAAGACGGAGGGCAGGAGGAGAAGGGGCGACCGAGGAGGAGACGGTTAGACGGCACCCCTGACACAGTGGACGTGGATCTGAGCAAGCTCTGGGAGACGATGAAGGACGGGGGAGCCGGGCACGCTGCAGTGCGTGAGGCTGCAAAGGATCAGACTTGGCGACTGAACAACAGCCTCGGGCAGGGAGCACTGATAAACACAACCACACCTGTTCGCTGGGCTGAAAGAGGGGAGGATTGTTTTCGAGGAAGTGGTGAGGACACGGGCAGACGGGGGCAGCCCATGGAGGGAATGGCGCCCACCTACGCACACGCAGCTGGGAGAGTCCTCCCGTCAGGTGTGGCTCTTCCTGTCCCCATCCCTCGCACATCTGGGCCACTCGAAGCTTCCAGGCCCTGTCCCTTGCCCAGGGAGAACCCTCTTTGAGGAGGGTTTTCCTCGTCATTCTCAACCTCATTCCTCCTTTTTATTTGAGTAGTAGAACTTACAACAACACGTGAGGGAGGACTTGGAGAGGGGTGGAGGAGGGATGGGGGCCAGGGAGAGACATACGACTAACCTGGGATTATACATATCTGTAAACAACAAAACTCCGTGAAAGTAAAAAGTAAAATAACAATAATAAAAAACCAACATGTGAATTTCTGATGCTTATTTCCCTGCATGTGGCCTGCCTCCCAGCCTGGAATGTAAGCTGCCTGGGGCCGTGGTCTTGCCCGGGGGGCCCACCGTGGTCACCCCAGCCAGGAGCACAGGCTCACGCACACCCGGGGTCCTCCTCCGGCCGGGGCCCGCGGGAGTGCCTGGCCGTCCAGGGCTGAACCAGGGGCCGGACGTTTAGGAGGCGGGAGGAGTGAAGCGGGGCTCAAGGAGCAAGGAGGGAGGTCTGAAGACGGATGGCGATTGAGGGAATTCCCTGGTGGGCCCCGTGGTGAGGACCCAGCGCTTTCACTGTGCTGGCCGGGTTCGGTTCCTGGTCGGGAAACTAAGATCCCATGAGCGGTATGGTGTGGCCAAAAATTTTAGAAATGCTAAGCAAAGTACAAAAGAAAGGAGGAGACTGAGCTTGCTTGCCCGCTGAGGGGCGTGACCACAGAACGGTGTGTGACAGACGGCGACAGCCAGCCAGGCAGTGACTGGTGGAGGACGTGGGCTGGGGGGCCTCAGTGACAAGCAGACGGGGGGCTCTGTCACAGCTCCTCAAGTGAAGAACAGGCAGCAGCAGGTGGGGACACACAGGGAGGGTTGTGGATGGCAGAATTAGAAGGGATGTGACATCTGAGGGTCTCGCGCGCCCGGGCAGTGGGAGCCAGGTCACCTTCAGCATCAGGAGCGAGTCCAGCGGAGCAGCGAGGCAGCCCGGCTGAGGCACCATTACGGTCATGTGACTGCCACGTCCGCCACCAGCGGGGCCTGGAGAAGGACTCCGGCAGCGCCCTCCAGTCTTCTCGCCTGGGGGAGCCCTTGGACAGAGGAGCCTGGTGGGCTGTGGCCCATGGGGTCACCGAGTCAGACACGACCGAGACACCCTGGCACCCGCCCCCAGCAGGGAGGTCTCTGGAGCCGGGGCCGACCGGGCTTTCACCACTCAGTCCCTGGAGCCTCGAGCAGTCCCGGCCCGTGGTCAGCGCTCAGTGCACATCGGTTGAGAGCATCAACAGGCGAGTGACAGGAGGGAAGGGACAACCGGGAAAGGAGGCCAAGTTCAGAGCCGGGTAGCACGGGGCACCTCTTTGGCCCCGCTGGGCTGCCCACGGCGGGTGGGGAGACTGAGCATCAGGGGTTTTGCTGAAACAAGGGGAGGATGAGTCACGGGAAGGGCAGGGCATGCGGCTATCAGAGGGCAGACGAGACGGAAGCGCAGACCGCTGGGCCGGGCATGCAAAGAAGCCTCGCTGGGAGGAGGTGACGGGCAGGGGAAGCGGAGGTGTGCACACGTGAACGTGGGGTGGAGGAAGAGGGGTGCTGAGGGCAGTGCAGTAGGAGTTGGGCATGAGAGTGGGCTACTGGTATTTACGCTTTCAGAGGTGGGGCAGTTTCAGGTGATGACAAGGTGCAGGGTGCGGCCACAGGAGTGGGCAGCCGCGAGGACAAAGAGAAGGTCCTTGGAGTGGAGGAGCTTAGAGCCTGGGGGTGGACACTGTTCGTGGGGACACTCAAGCCACCCCATTCGGACTGGAGAGGAACCTGACACCAAAGTCAGAGGCCTGAGTCCTCATGGAGGAGGGAGGAGGGACTAGACGATGACCTTTCACTCATTCGCCTTCATTCACTGATTCATTCATTCAGGAAATACGCACTGTTGATTTGCTTTGCCCTCACAGGGAACCAGGCAGACAAGGGTCTTTCCCTGGCCAACTGTGTCATCTCTAAGGACCTAGTGCCATCCACGCAGGTCTCCGCTTTCTCCTGTCCCTTCCTGGGAAGAGGAGGCAGCAGTGGTCTGCTAGGGCCTCGGCAGCAGGGGCTTCTCCATGGACACAGAGGCAAGCTGGTCTGGCAGCACCGGCTTCCGCATGGCTGTCCTCCAGGGGGTCAGCAAGAAGGAGGCAGGTGGGCATGCAGCCGGTGCGTTTGTCCTGAGAGAGGTCTCTAAGTTGGCTCTAGGCTCTGGGGTCACAGGGAGGACCCAGGGCACCGGAGGAGGTCAGGAGTGAGGGCACGCCAGGGGTTGACCGAGGCTTTCACCACTCAGTCCCTGGAGCCTCGAGCAGTCCCGGCCCGTGGTCAGCGCCAGTGCACATCGGTTGAGAGCATCAACAGGCAAGTGACAGGAGGGAAGGGACGACCGGGAAAGGAGGGCAAGTTCAGACCCGGGTAGCACGGGGCACCGCTTTGGCCCCGCTGGGCTCCCCACGGCGGGCGGGGCGGCTGAGCATCAGGCGTGTTGCCGAAACAAGGGGAGGATGAGTCACGGGAAGGGCAGGGCATGCGGCTATCAGAGGGCAGACGAGACGGAAGCGCAGACCGCTGGGCCGGGCATGCAAAGAAGCCTCGCTGGGAGGAGGTGACGGGCAGGGGAAGCGGAGGTGTGCACACGTGAACGTGGGGTGGAGGAAGAGGGGTGCTGAGGGCAGTGCAGTAGGAGTTGGGCATGAGAGTGGGCTACTGGTATTTACGCTTTCAGAGGTGGGGCAGTTTCAGGTGATGACAAGGTGCAGGGTGCGGCCACAGGAGTGGGCAGCCGCGAGGACAAAGAGAAGGTCCTTGGAGTGGAGGAGCTTAGAGCCTGGGGGTGGACACTGTTCGTGGGGACACTCAAGCCACCCCATTCGGACTGGAGAGGAACCTGACACCAAAGTCAGAGGCCTGAGTCCTCATGGAGGAGGGAGGAGGGACTAGACGATGACCTTTCACTCATTCGCCTTCATTCACTGATTCATTCATTCAGGAAATACGCACTGTTGATTTGCTTTGCCCTCACAGGGAACCAGGCAGACAAGGGTCTTTCCCTGGCCAACTGTGTCATCTCTAAGGACCTAGTGCCATCCACGCAGGTCTCCGCTTTCTCCTGTCCCTTCCTGGGAAGAGGAGGCAGCAGTGGTCTGCTAGGGCCTCGGCAGCAGGGGCTTCTCCATGGACACAGAGGCAAGCTGGTCTGGCAGCACCGGCTTCCGCATGGCTGTCCTCCAGGGGGTCAGCAAGAAGGAGGCAGGTGGACATGCAGCCAGTGCGTTTGTCCTGAAAGATGTCTCTAAGTTGCCTCTAGGCTCTGGGATCACAGGGAGGACCCAGGGCACCGGGGAAGGTCAGGAGTGAGGAGCGCAGTGCTCAAGGTAGGATGAGATGAGCTGGTCGAAGACACGAGTGTCCCCAGGAGCCTCCCAAACACATATGCATGGCTCAGGGTCATGCCCAGCCTGGACCCACAGCAATCTCCCAAGGGATTTCACCACCCAGTTTCACTAACACCTGGAAAAGTGCCACTTTGTCCATCGGGACCTATGATCTACCTGTTTTACTCTTCGGCAGGCTTCCAGAAAGCAGAGACTGGGGAGAAATTCTTGCCGCTCCTCACAGCAGTTGTGAGTGTTGGAACCCTTGTTCCTTTGTAACATTCTTATGCAAAGCTCCCAAGGAGTGCAGTGGTCATTTCCCAAGTGGGGAATACCGCCATTGTTTCCCTCTTGCCAAATAAGTCTGTGGAGAGAGAGGGCAGAAGTTGTGAAAGGAACCTTTTCAGTCTCCTTTTTAAAAACGCCTGGCAAGAGCCTCCCTCGAAGCCAGGGAACTGTCTCCGCTGCCCTCCCTGAGGGCCCGCCAGTGGCATGCACTCTCCCCCACTGGCCACAGGCTCTCAGTGGAATGAGAGGACCGGGGGCACAGGACTGGCCTCTTCCTCCATCCCCATCACTTGTGCTCTGGCCTGCTGGCTAAGAGCAGGTCCCCAGGATTGGTTTGGGAAGGAGAGCTTGCAGTGCAAGTCTTTCTGAGGACACGGTCCATGCGGGACACGGTGCCGGTACCAGGAGCCCAGAGGTGGCTCACGTACAGGGTCGAGAGGACCTGGCTCACCTCCAGAGAGGGCTAGAGAAGGGGAGGGCCGCTGGGCTGAGGGGGTCAGGGCAAAGCCTGACCGCACAGGCCACGTACCAGCAGCTTGCTCCCCAAAATGTTGGCTGCCCAGGCCTGGGATCAAAACAGAGCTCAAGCATTCTGGGAATCCGTCACGTGTGACTTCTGAGATCATTAAGCACAGCACGCTTCTCAGAACCTGTCAGGTTCGGCTCTGTTTATCAGATGTTGATGAAGCAAGCGTTCATGGCGATGAGTGATTATTTATCAAACAGCTATCTGATGGTAAATGTATTGTGTCACAGTATTTATCAAGATGATTATGGAGAAGTCCCTCACTGAACGGCCGTTTACCAGCAGCCGTCCCTGCGAAGGTGGAGAGCCAGGGGAGAGGCTGGGAGCCCCAGCCTGGCAATGACGACAGACGGATGGACTGCGGGCTCTTGCTGAGAAAACCCCGAGAAAGGAAGGGGAGATGTCAGACTGCGTGGGAATCCAAACAAGGATCTAGTTCACCGGCAAGTCATGTTTGAGCGGCCGTGTTTGTTTTTGGTTACCTTTTTGGTAAATGGCATTTGTGGTTGCTTTCTATTTTTTAAGGGCTTTATTGAGACATACTTCACATGCCATACAATTCACGCACAAAATTACCATCCCCTGGTTTTGTTCAGTTTTGCAACCACCGCCGCAGCCCAGCTTGCCGTGGCATCATTCCTCAGAAGCCTGGTGCCCGCCAGCGGCCGCTTTGCACTTCCTCCAGCCCTGCCCCTGCCCCATGCCCGCTCCCCCGGACCCAGGACGGCCACTCCTCCGCTTCCTGCTGCCGGGGATAGGCCCATCTGGTATATTTCACCTATGGCGAATTTATACAATCAGTGGTCTTCAGTGGCTGGCTCAGTGCGGTCAAGGTTAGCACGCGTCCGTGTCCTGCTCCTTCCGGTTTGTTTCTTTTGGGGCTGTGCCAGGCAGCTTGTTAGATCTCCATTCCCTGACCCGGGATTGAACCCAGGGCACGACAATGAAAGCCCAGAATCTCAACCCCCAGGCACCAGGGAACTCACCCCACTCATTTACATTGCCAAATAATATTCCTTTGTGGGGATATACCACATTTTATTTACCTATTCATCAGTAGACGGACATTTGAATTGCTTCCACTTTTTAGCTGCTATGAATAATGTTGTTATTCACATTTCTATCCATTTTTTTTGTGTGTGTGTATATATAGTTTTACTTTATTCACTCTATACCTGGGAGTGGAGTTGTTAGTCATCCTGTAACTGTGTTTAACATTTAAGAAATTGCCACCCTGTTTTCCAAAGTGGCTGAACCGTATTCTATCGCCACCAACGAGACGGGAGGGTTCCAGCTCATCCACATCCTCATCAACATTTGTTTTCCTTTTCAAATGATGGCTATCTTGGTGAGTGTGAAGTGGTATCTCACAGGGGGCTCAACTTGGGTTCCTGATCATAAACTTAGAGTAGAATTGTAAGGAGGAAAACCCTCCTCCATCCTCTTTGGGTCTCTGGCTGGGCCTAAGAATTAAACTTGCACTGAACAAATTATCAGGAGAAAAGCACACAATTTTTAAAAAACCGGAGTAGGAAGTTTTATGTCTTTCAGGAAAACACACAAATTTTTGTCTGTGTTTGAATTTGTGACAAATGGACAAGACAAAGAGGTTTAGATGACAGGTAGTAAGTGGTGAAGAAGTAACCTAGGAACAGAAGGGCCAGTTTAACAAGGATGTGGGTACAGATTCTCGGTCCCCAGCTCCATCCCCCCACCTCTAGTGATGAGAAAGCCTGCCTTCCTCCCTCATCCAACTTCACAGGGGACCTTCATCTCCTGCTTCCGGGAAAAAGAACAAGATGACCGTCCTTGACCCTGATGTTTCTTAAGTGCCTTTAATTCAAGATAATCAATATGCCAAAGTGGCCTATTTGGGAGTGACATATTCCTCTGCCTCCATGTGTCTTCTTCACCGTGGGTGTCTTCTCTGCTTCTAATAAAACTGGTATGATATCATTTCAAAATTTGTAACTAATTATGCCTGCAAAGACCCTTTTCTCCAGTAGTCATCTGGACATTTGGGGGGTAAAGCCCAGAATCTCAACCCCAGGCACCAGGAACTCACCCCACTCATTTACATTGCCAAATAATATTCCTTTGTGGGGATATACCACATTTTATTTACCTATTCATCAGTAGACGGACATTTGAATTGCTTCCACTTTTTAGCTGCTATGAATAATGTTGTTATTCACATTTCTATCCATTTTTTTTGTGTGTGTGTATATATAGTTTTACTTTATTCACTCTATACCTGGGAGTGGAGTTGTTAGTCATCCTGTAACTGTGTTTAACATTTAAGAAATTGCCACCCTGTTTTCCAAAGTGGCTGAACCGTATTCTATCGCCACCAACGAGACGGGAGGGTTCCAGCTCATCCACATCCTCATCAACATTTGTTTTCCTTTTCAAATGATGGCTATCTTGGTGAGTGTGAAGTGGTATCTCACAGGGGGCTCAACTTGGGTTCCTGATCATAAACTTAGAGTAGAATTGTAAGGGAGGAAAAACCCTCCTCCATCCTCTTTGGGTCTCTGGCTGGGCCTAAGAATTAAACTTGCACTGAACAAATTATCAGGAGAAAAGCACACAATTTTTAAAAAACCGGAGTAGGAAGTTTTTATGTCTTTCAGGAAAACACACAAATTTTTGTCTGTGTTTGAATTTGTGACAAATGGACAAGACAAAGAGGTTTAGATGACAGGTAGTAAGTGGTGAAGAAGTAACCTAGGAACAGAAGGGCCAGTTTAACAAGGATGTGGGTACAGATTCTCGGTCCCCAGCTCCATCCCCCCACCTCTAGTGATGAGAAAGCCTGCCTTCCTCCCTCATCCAACTTCACAGGGGACCTTCATCTCCTGCTTCCGGGAAAAAGAACAAGATGACCGTCCTTGACCCTGATGTTTCTTAAGTGCCTTTAATTCAAGATAATCAATATGCCAAAGTGGCCTATTTGGGGGTGACATATTCCTCTGCCTCCATGTGTCTTCTTCACCGTGGGTGTCTTCTCTGCTTCTAATAAAACTGGTATGATATCATTTCAAAATTTGTAACTAATTATGCCTGCAAAGACCCTTTTCTCCAGTCAGGTCCATCCCATGGACAGAGGAGCCTGGCAGTCTGCAGTCCACGGGACCACACAGAGTCGGACGTGACTGAGCATGCATGCACTGACTGCATCTGAGATTCAGCGTGGACGTGACTTTCTCGGGGTAGAATACTATTCCCCCTGCCAGAGTCAAACGGAAGAAGGAAATTGAGCAGATACAAGGTACATGTTTAAATTAATTAATGTTAAAATGTTCTCTCTTTTTTTTAAGATTCTTTTCCGGGCTTCCCCTGGTGGTCCAGTGGGTAAGGACACCGCCTTGCAGTGCAAGGGGCGCCGGTTCGAGCCCTGGCCTGGGAAGATCCCACGTGCCGCGGAGCGACTGGACCGATGTGTCCAATCACCGAGCCGGAGCTCTGGAGCGCATGCGCCCAGAGCCGGTGCTCTGCAACGACAGACGCCACCGCGATGGGAGGCCTACAGGAGCCAAAGAACGAAGACGAATGAAAATAGAGAAATGAAAGACCAATCGAAGTGGCCCGCCTGCTTCCCTCCCTCCCCAACCCAACCCCCTCCCAAAGTAAATAAATAAATAAATCTTTAAAAAAAAAAAAGATTCTTTTCCCATATAGGTCATTACAGAATATTGAGGAGCATTCTTTGTGCTATACAATAGCTTCTTCAAGATATGTTTTGGAGCTGAAATGTGTAGGGCATGCTCTGGAACGACTCTTAGGAAAGCTACTTAAATGAAGGACTGAAGAATGAGTGGAACACAAGAAAACATTCACCTCATGATTTTTAAAGGTTGTGTAAAACTAGGAATGTCTTTTTAGGTTGCAACAAATACTTGCTTAACGCCATGTCTAAACCTTGGAGTGTTTGTCATGTGCCAGGCCATTTTTATTTCCATTTAATTGTACTTCTGGTGGTACAGTGCTAAAAGATCCACCTGCCAATGCAGGGGACGAAAGAGACGTGAGCTCGATCCCTGCATTGGGAAGATCCCCTGGAGAAAGAAATGGCGACTCACTCCAGAAGTCTTGCCTGGAAAATTCCACAGACAGGGGAGCCTGGAGGGCTACAGTCTACGGAATCACATAGAGTTGGACAGGACTGAAGACTGAACACATAGCAGGACCTTGGTGCCCCCATTTTATAGGTGAGGAAACCTGGCTACAGGAGCTGGTATTTGGAAAAAGCAGCTGACCCACAGCAGAACTGGAGGTTTAAGGAAAGAGCTCAAAACACTGGCCGGTTGGTTCTCTTTGCAGGAGCCCAGAGGCTGCTCTGCCAGCTCTTGCAGCTCCTTCCTTTCTCCTGGGTTACCTACATCAAAGACATGTTTGAAGCGACTGAATGTATGGCTGACGGACAGGTTACATGTTGACAACTGGGCAAAATCAGTATCTTCCAAAAGAATCCTGGAGGGGAAAAAGGAACTTGGAAATGAAAAACAAATGGATAAAAAGAAATCAGGAAGAGGGGAGCTTTTTAAGGTGGCTCATACTCAGAGCACACCTTGACTGATGACTGGTAGCAACCGGTCACTTAATCTTCAAGAAAAAAAAAAAACCTCATGACACAGGAGCTATTATTCTCCCCATTTGATAGCCCCCTGAATCCAAGACACGGTGCAGGTGCACTTGACTGGTGAGGGGAAGAGCCAGGAATTGAACTCTACACAGTGTGTTAGAAGCTGCTTCTCTGGACTGGGTAGCAGAGGAGTCGTTTAGATATTGTGTAACATTTGGAAGAATGAAGTTCAAATCCCAGGCCTATCATTAAATGGGCTTGCAGTCAGCTCCCTTAATATCCCTGGGCTTGTTTCCTCATCTGTGAAATGGGGATTGTGGCATTTCTTGGATGTTTATATCTCATTTTGTGCATGTACCACATCTTGCTCGGTGTTTCGAATCCTCATACCTTCACAATTCAGGACACCTCAAAATTCTGTTGACCACGCTTGCTTTGCCCTTCCATGGGTCTGAAAACTCATCTTTGCAAACTCCACGGGGGCTGGAAGATACCAAAAAAACAAAACCCACCAACTTGTGAAACGAAATGAACACTCATTTCTGTGCACTTGAGTAAACGAAGCGTGAAACCTTCCTTGGCCTTATTTTCTCCAAGAAAAGAAACAGACACCATCAGGACACTGTCCTTAAAATCACAAGGTTACGAGCTGGATGAGAGAACGTAGATCAAAGTACAGTGGGTCCTTGGAGAAAGACGTCGGGCAGTAATAAGGGATTGTTGTAATGCACCAGACGTTACGTGTAAACCCTAGAAACCTTCTAGGAAAGGAGAGGAGAGGCAACAGGCACGCTTGCTGGGGACAGCTGGTCCTCAGCCTCCAACTCTGGTGCTTCAAACACTGTTTTCTCTTCCTCAGAGCAGGCCTGAAAGCTGAGCATAAGTGCCTCCTTTTAAAGATAGGAGCAAACCCCCTACATCAAAGACATGTTTGAAGCGACTGAATGTATGGCTGAACATTGTTGACAACTGGGCAAAATCAGTATCTTCCAAAAGAATCCTGGAGGGGAAAAGGAACTTGGAAATGAAAAACAAATGGATAAAAAGAAATCAGGAAGAGGGGAGCTTTTTAAGGTGGCTCATACTCAGAGCACACCTTGACTGATGACTGGTAGCAACCGGTCACTTAATCTTCAAGAAAAAAAAAAAACCTCATGACACAGGAGCTATTATTCTCCCCATTTGATAGCCCCCTGAATCCAAGACACGGTGCAGGTGCACTTGACTGGTGAGGGGAAGAGCCAGGAATTGAACTCTACACAGTGTGTTAGAAGCTGCTTCTCTGGACTGGGTAGCAGAGGAGTCGTTTAGATATTGTGTAACATTTGGAAGAATGAAGTTCAAATCCCAGGCCTATCATTAAATGGGCTTGCAGTCAGCTCCCTTAATATCCCTGGGCTTGTTTCCTCATCTGTGAAATGGGGATTGTGGCATTTCTTGGATGTTTATATCTCATTTTTGTGCATGTACCACATCTTGCTCGGTGTTTCGAATCCTCATACCTTCACAATTCAGGACACCTCAAAATTCTGTTGACCACGCTTGCTTTGCCCTTCCATGGGTCTGAAAACTCATCTTTGCAAACTCCACGGGGGCTGGAAGATACCAAAAAAACAAAACCCACCAACTTGTGAAACGAAATGAACACTCATTTCTGTGCACTTGAGTAAACGAAGCGTGAAACCTTCCTTGGCCTTATTTTCTCCAAGAAAAGAAACAGACACCATCAGGACACTGTCCTTAAAATCACAAGGTTACGAGCTGGATGAGAGAACGTAGATCAAAGTACAGTGGGTCCTTGGAGAAAGACGTCGGGCAGTAATAAGGGATTGTTGTAATGCACCAGACGTTACGTGTAAACCCCTAGAAACCTTCTAGGAAAGGAGAGGGAGAGGCAACAGGCACGCTTGCTGGGGACAGCTGGTCCTCAGCCTCCAACTCTGGTGCTTCAAACACTGTTTTCTCTCTTCCTCAGAGCAGGCCTGAAAGCTGAGCATAAGTGCCCTCCTTTTTAAAGATAGGAGCCCTGAAGCTCAGCGGAGGTTAAGCAGCTTATCAGATGATCCAAAGCCTAATCTGTTCCTATAACACTAGGCTGACACTCAGGGACAAGGTGGCTGACATTTTTTTCCTCTAGAGATCTGTCCCTCCAGAAAAACTCCCGAGTCCTCCACCCAGGCTAGAAGAATCCACCCAAGCCGACTGCAGGTGGAACTGTGCGTCTGGGAAGGCCTGCCTCCGTGCAGTGATGAAGAGAGTGCCATGAGGGAGAGGCCAGTGGACGACAGGCCAAGAAGGCCAGCCTCGTCCTTCTGGTTCCCGAACCTGATGGGACTGTTTTCTCTTGCACGACTTAGCTGGCTCAGTGTACAACCAGTGACGGCAACAGATATATCTCTGGAATATTTAGCAAAAGCCAAATTTGTAATAAGCGAGAGCTGATTCAAGCCTGATGGCATTTCCTCCCCAGCCTTTTTTTCCCAGGAAGACAGATACCATTCTTTAGCCTGGGTCAGAACCTGGGTTCTTCCAGGACTGTGTCTATCAACCTTTTTCTCATAACCTGGGGATATTTTACAGATGGCGGTCAAGGCCCTGCAACTTAGCTGCTGCCTTTAGAGACTCTGGGAGTGGGGTGGAGAATACTACATGCTGCTTCAGGCTAACACATGGAAGGAAACCACTTCTGTCCTATTGATGCAAAAGGCCGAAATGCTGTTTTATCTTCTCCTAATATCCTGGAAGATCGGGCTCCACGATTTGTGGTTGATGTCTCTCTCTCTCTTTCTGTTAAAGAGTGATCTCACTTAATAGGGAAACAGGAGAATAACAGGGCAATTCAAAACTGATAGGTACATATACTGTCTTTGAAGACTGCAAATCTGAAAAGACCTGGAGCAAGACAGAGTTGTTTCTGTCTCTTCCAGGTTCTTTTTTTTTCTTCAAGATGTAAGTTGTCCAACAAGATCTCTTTATTTGCCTTTGAAATCAAACATATCTGACTCAAGTTCTGATGTGCGGTGAATTGCCAGTGACACTGGGTTAGCCTTTACTGATAAGATAGAACGATAAATTTATTTTTATCTCCAAAAAGCAACCCATAGCAGGATGCCAAACATTATGTATAATGTATAATCTCAGTCATACCCCCAAAGTCCATATTTGTATACATGAACATGCATTAACAAATAACTAAGACAATTTGAATGTTAACAGTGGTTATTTTTAGATGGTGGAAATATAGGTGATTTTTACATTTTTTTTATATTGGTATTTTCTATGTTCTCCAAATTCCTTATCAGATATGTATAATTACCTTTATAAGTAGGGGGGAAAATAGGTTATTTGTAAGAAAAAAAATCAAGCAACCTCTAAAGCATGCACCAGAACTGTTGAGCCCCAGCTCTAGGGCCCGTGAGAAGCAACTGCAGAAGCCCATGGCCTCTAGAGCCTGTGCTTTGCAGCAAGAGAAGGCAGGGCAATGGGAAGTCCACACTCCACAGCCGGAAGTAGCCCCACTCTCCGTAACTCGAGAAAGACTTCATAGCGGTAGAGACCCAGCATGGCCATAAATGCATGAATAATTAAAAAAAAAATGATCAGAAAGACGAGAAAGATTGTAGATTTTGAGTAAGCTAAGGAAGGCTACAAGTCTGATTCTTTTCTTAATCAGATGTCCAGGAGTTATTTCGTGTCAGACACTTAACTTCACAAAAAAAGAGGAAATCAGACTTATAAAAAGACAACTTGGGGACACTTCTAAAACGCACTGCCCGATCTCTGAGAACCAGATCTCTGAACAAGGAAGGTTAGGAAAATGTGGACAGAGATGGGAAGCTTGGGTTCCTGAAGTTGGATCCAGGCCTGCAGGCTTGCTGGGAGCTGTGGGAGGGGCCCAGGAGGCCTGAGTTCCCCTCACAGCGATGCCACTTAGCAGTCCTGTGACATATGGCAATTCAAGCGACATCCGCGGGCATGGATCCCTTGTTCATGCAAGAGGTCTGCTACAAGTCTGCCTGTGTTAGTTGCTTTGTCAGACTCTTCTCAGCCCCGTGGACTGTAGCCTGCCAGGCTCCTCTGTCCATGGATTTTCCAATCAAAGATACTGGAGTGGGATGCCATTCCCTTTTCCAGGGGATCTTCCTGTCCCAGGGATCAAACTCCAGATTCCTGCATTGCAGGCAGGTTCTTTACCATCTGAGCCATCAAGGAAGCCTGACTCTAGTCCCTGGCTGAGAAGAATGGCTTTTCCAGATAAAGTCCGAAAGAAGAGGCTCCATGACAATGTCCAACCAGGCCACTCCTTCCCTGGAATTGCCACTTCGCCTTCCTGTACACACTGGGTTTCCTCATCCTTGGTTTCAGGTGTCCTCCCTCGGGAAGGTGTTGCAAGGGCTGACTAATGCACCGCGTGTCCCAATCACGATGATGCAGACAGCAGGTGCCGGAGCTCTGTCCTGCCAGTCCCAGCTCCACAACAGGATTGCAGTGCCGTCCTGCCGTGACCAAGAGTCACCTTTCTGTCCTGCATCTGGGGCTTCCCAGCCCAGCACAGGAGTGACACCTTAGGCCTCTAGAGCCTGTGTTTCAGCAAGGCAAGGGGCCATACAATCCCCTCCGTAACTCGAGAAAGACTTCATAGCGGTAGAGACCCAGCATGGCCATAAATGCATGAATAATTAAAAAAAAAATGATCAGAAAGACGAGAAAGATTGTAGATTTTGAGTAAGCTAAGGAAGGCTACAAGTCTGATTCTTTTCTTAATCAGATGTCCAGGAGTTATTTCGTGTCAGACACTTAACTTCACAAAAAAAGAGGAAATCAGACTTATAAAAAGACAACTTGGGGACACTTCTAAAACGCACTGCCCGATCTCTGAGAACCAGATCTCTGAACAAGGAAGGTTAGGAAAATGTGGACAGAGATGGGAAGCTTGGGTTCCTGAAGTTGGATCCAGGCCTGCAGGCTTGCTGGGAGCTGTGGGAGGGGCCCAGGAGGCCTGAGTTCCCCTCACAGCGATGCCACTTAGCAGTCCTGTGACATATGGCAATTCAAGCGACATCCGCGGGCATGGATCCCTTGTTCATGCAAGAGGTCTGCTACAAGTCTGCCTGTGTTAGTTGCTTTGTCAGACTCTTCTCAGCCCCGTGGACTGTAGCCTGCCAGGCTCCTCTGTCCATGGATTTTCCAATCAAAGATACTGGAGTGGGATGCCATTCCCTTTTCCAGGGGATCTTCCTGTCCCAGGGATCAAACTCCAGATTCCTGCATTGCAGGCAGGTTCTTTACCATCTGAGCCATCAAGGAAGCCTGACTCTAGTCCCTGGCTGAGAAGAATGGCTTTTCCAGATAAAGTCCGAAAGAAGAGGCTCCATGACAATGTCCAACCAGGCCACTCCTTCCCTGGAATTGCCACTTCGCCTTCCTGTACACACTGGGTTTCCTCATCCTTGGTTTCAGGTGTCCTCCCTCGGGAAGGTGTTGCAAGGGCTGACTAATGCACCCGCGTGTCCCAATCACGATGATGCAGACAGCAGGTGCCGGAGCTCCGTCCTGCCAGTCCCAGCTCCACAACAGGATTGCAGTGCCGTCCTGCCGTGACCCGAAGAGTCACCTTTCTGTCCTGCATCTGGGGCTTCCCAGCCCAGCACAGGGAGTGACACCTTAGGCCTCTCTTCCAGTACCTGAAAGCGTTCCCCAAACAGGTGGTCAGTCTGACTAGCTTCATACAGCAAGGGGGAACCCCTTCTCAGGGAAGTAACCAAAGCTTCAACACCTTCTGCCCCCCTAAAAAATAATGAGGAGATTTTAATCTTTCCCAGAAGCCACTGAAAATACCATCCACGAAGAAGGATACACAGAAGTTTCCTCCTTGACTCCAGAGAAAATGAATTCTTAGAGTTTTTTGTTTGTTTGTTTTTTCTTTTTACACTCACACTTAATTTCTGGGGGGTTTCCCTCTTTTCCTTTCAAACATCGCGGATCCTGGGCTGACAGACGCCGTCGTGAGAGATGGTAGTTTTATTGATAAATTCCTCTTACAGGCACTGCGCGCGGTTAGAAAGAAGGTGAGGTGGGCGCGTCCTGCGGTGGAGTTTTCTTGGCAACCAAGGCTGAGCTCACGCCCACGTCCCTAGGAAGCGTGCTCCTCTGCCCAGGTGTGTGTTCCCAAACACGCGTGACCCTGCCGCGCTGCTTTCCACGGGTCAGCTCTGCCTCTCCACGCCTGGCTTTGAGGTCCGCTCCCGGCGCTGTCCGGGGGTGGGGCAGCCGGTGCAGAGACGCGAGGAGGGCTGGTGTCCCGGCCCCGGTGCTTCGCTTCCCTGGCTTCTCTGGGTCGTCGGCTCTGCCCGTCTGATGCTCCCCAGAATCCCGCCGGCGCCCAGCCCAGCCGGTCGGGGTTCGGGGACCCGGCCGGGGCGCCCAGGAACGGCTGCACCGCCCTCTCGCGCGGCACGGCGGCGGCGGGGGCCAGCGCCCCGCGCCCGGCGGCGGCGGAGGCGGCCGTATGCAAATGCCCGGCGGGGCGGGCCGCCGGCGGCGCGGATAAAAGCCCGGGGCGGGGCGCCGCGCTGCAGCCGCTGCCTCCCGGGAGCCGGCCGTGCGCTCCGGCCCCGCGCCCGCCGCTGCCCGCCCTCGCGGCTCGCGGGCTCCCGGTAAGGACGCGCGGCGGGTCGGGGCCCCGAGGCGGCGCGAGGCGAGGGCGCGCGTCGCGGCCGCGGGGCCGGAGCCCGTCCCGCGGCCCCTCGGCCCACGGGCGCCTCCGCGAGCTTCTTCCGTGGGAGCCTGGGAAGCGGCGCCTCTGCGGCGCCCTTCCGGGGGTGCCGGGCAGGTGGCATCTCCCGGGGCCCGTTTGCTCCCAGGCCGTCAGCGATCGAGAGCGAAAGGAACTGCGTTCGGTGTGCGCGAGGTTAGGAGAGGTGAAGATGGTCTTAGAGTGGAGGGGGCCGGGGGTCGACCAGAGGAGCTTGCACGACGGGTGTCAGGCTATTAGCATGGATTTTTCGTGGCCATCCGGGGAGCTTTGGGAGGCGATGGAAGGAGAAAACAGGCCGAGGGGAGAAAGGAGTGGGTGTGGACACGTTTGAATGAACAGAACGAATCGACTTTAGATGCTGGACGGAAACTCCTAGCCAGACCCGGCGTGTCACCCACCTCTGCAAAACAGACACCAAGCCTTATGGCAAAATAACTTTAATCGTCCCCGCTCCCCCTCCCCCACCTTGGTTTACAAAAAGAGGGTTTTTTTCCTGAAGGGTTTCTTTTCTTTGTCATTTGGCGTGACCCTGCCGCGCTGCTTTCCGGGTCGTCTGCTCTACGCCTGGCTTTGAGGTCCGCTCCCGGCGCTGTCCGGGGGTGGGGCAGCCGGTGCAGAGACGCGAGGAGGGCTGGTGTCCCGGCCCCGGTGCTTCGCTTCCCTGGCTTCTCTGGGTCGTCGGCTCTGCCCGTCTGATGCTCCCCAGAATCCCGCCGGCGCCCAGCCCAGCCGGTCGGTGTTCGGGGACCCGGCCGGGGCGCCCAGGAACGGCTGCACCGCCCTCTCGCGCGGCACGGCGGCGGCGGGGGCCAGCGCCCCGCGCCCGGCGGCGGCGGAGGCGGCCGTATGCAAATGCCCGGCGGGGCGGGCCGCCGGCGGCGCGGATAAAAGCCCGGGGCGGGGCGCCGCGCTGCAGCCGCTGCCTCCCGGGAGCCGGCCGTGCGCTCCGGCCCCGCGCCCGCCGCTGCCCGCCCTCGCGGCTCGCGGGCTCCCGGTAAGGACGCGCGGCGGGTCGGGGCCCCGAGGCGGCGCGAGGCGAGGGCGCGCGTCGCGGCCACGGGGCCGGAGCCCGTCCCGCGGCCCCTCGGCCCACGGGCGCCTCCGCGAGCTTCTTCCGTGGGAGCCTGGGAAGCGGCGCCTCTGCGGCGCCCTTCCGGGGGTGCCGGGCAGGTGGCATCTCCCGGGGCCCGTTTGCTCCCAGGCCGTCAGCGATCGAGAGCGAAAGGAACTGCGTTCGGTGTGCGCGAGGTTAGGAGAGGTGAAGATGGTCTTAGAGTGGAGGGGGCCGGGGGTCGACCAGAGGAGCTTGCACGACGGGTGTCAGGCTATTAGCATGGATTTTTCGTGGCCATCCGGGGAGCTTTGGGAGGCGATGGAAGGAGAAAACAGGCCGAGGGGAGAAAGGAGTGGGTGTGGACACGTTTGAATGAACAGAACGAATCGACTTTAGATGCTGGACGGAAACTCCTAGCCAGACCCGGCGTGTCACCCACCTCTGCAAAACAGACACCAAGCCTTATGGCAAAATAACTTTAATCGTCCCCGCTCCCCCTCCCCCACCTTGGTTTACAAAAAGAGGGTTTTTTTCCTGAAGGGTTTCTTTTCTTTGTCATTTGGCTGCATATGTATTTGGCTGCATGGGGTCTTAGTTGAAGCATGTGGATTCTAGTTCCCCAGTCCCTGGGCCCCTTGCATCAGGAGTGGGAATCCTCACCACCGGACCACCGGAGAAGTCCCTTTAAACTTTTTAAAACTAGCACCAATCTCACGGTGGGTCAGTTGCGGTCCGGGTTTGCCCAGGCTGCCCTTTGCTTCCCCACCCACCCCCCGGCCACGCTGCATCTCAGGAGAGCAGGGCAGAAGGGAGGAAAATATTCCAGGAGACTCCCAAGTCCAGCTCCCTGTTCCCCTCTCTGTGAGGTCCCCCACGGCTCTTTGCCTCAAGTAGGAGAGACGGAAACCCCACTCCCCTCCTTCACCTCTCAAAACCCGTCAGAATCACCCAAGGGAAGGAGGACCTTTGCGAGGACTGGAGGGCTTTCCAGGTGGAGATAAGCCTGGGACAGGTGGCTGTCCTTGGAGCTGTAGGGCTGGAAGGTCGAGGAGCCGACAGGAGCTGACCAGCGGGAAATGGGGAAAGCTGTGCGGATTAGTTCTGAGGGGAGAGAGTAGAGCAGAGGTAGAGATATTTGACACTTCTTTCCTCCTGTTTCTGTTTGTGTTTGTTGCTGTGGTTGGTTCTGGTTAGTAGCCGGATAAAAGAAGACTGGAAACATGTCGGAGTTTTGGTTAATTTCTGCCCCTGGCGATAAGGAAAATTTACAAGCACTGGAGAGGATGAATACAGTAACCTCCAAGTCCAACCTGTCTCATAACACCAAATTCATGATTCCTGACTTCAAGGTAAAATTCCTGGGGAGGAGGAAGGAGGGGAGGGGCTGGGCTGGGTGTCTTCTGGAAAGCCAAGGAGGAAAACAGGTCAAAGGCACCGACGCTGAGGAGCAGCCCGGGCGTGAGGCTGGCCGGGGGAGCTGGGATGGGACTGGTCTGGATGGGCTTCCCGGATAGCCCTGAATTAGCTGGGCTTCCTGTGGACGTAGAGCCGTGGACAGAACGAGGGGGAGGCCAGGCGTGGCTAGCAGTGTCGTTAAAAGTGGAAAGAGTGTCTTATACACGGAGGTCCTCAGGAGTTGTTCTTGGATCTTGTTTGTCTTCAGCATCTAAGAAAGACGCCATGGCTTAAGAGTGCTGGCTTGGAGAGGCTCATCCTCGATTGTGTTCTTGGACGGGGAGCAGGATGTGCAATCCAGCATCACTCCGGTTCTGGTGGAGAGAGAGAGAGGAGATTCAGCGATAACAGGATAGATGGCAGAGAGAGACTTTAAAATGAAACAGACATGACAGAGGAGCAAGATATGTGGACTCTTCAAAAGAAAATAAATCTGTTAATCCTTTTTTTAAAAAATGTATTTACTTGGCTGCCGTCTTTAGCTGCAGCATGCAGACTCTTAGTTGTGGCAAATGGGATTTAGTTCTGAGACCGGGGATTGAACCCAGACAGGCCGCCTCCATCGGGAGCACGGAGTCTTAGCCACTGCACTACCAGGGACGTCCCTGTGCAGTCTTCTGAACTTCAGATAGAGCTGACTGCCCTGCTTCCTCCAGGAGAAGAGGCCTAAGGCAGGCTTTCTGCCCTTCGCGTATCTCTTGGGGTCGGGAGGGTGCGCGTGCTGAGTCGCTTCAGTCGCGTCCCACTCTGTGACGCCGTGAACGGTCGCCCACCAGACGGGAATGGAGTGGGTTGCCATGTCCTCCTGCAGGGCATCTTCCTCCGTTTGCCTCCCTGGCGGAAGAGTTGCTTTAGTGGTTGGCGAGGCTACTGCATGTGCTCGTGTTTCTGGATCTTCCTGCCATTGGCAGGTGGATTCTTTACCACGAGCGCCAGCGGGACGCCCCAGGTTCTGGAGGGATGTTACCAAATGCCCAAGGGCAGCTCTTCAGTGAATTGCTGTATAATCCTCTTGCAAACCTCTGTTTGCCTCTCTGGAGGACGAGTTGCATTAGTGGTTGATGAGGCTACGGCATGCGCTCGGTGTTTCTGGAACAGTGTGCCGGGGGCTGTATGCAGCATCGTTACGTGCATCGCCACAGCTCCCACGCTGCGGAGCAGGACAGGCGGAGGAAGGAGACCGGGCCTGTGGGACCGGGGAGGGCCAGCACTGGCTTCTGAGCCCCTGTCTTGCTGGTTTTTTCCCAAACCCGGCGTTGTTTGTTCAGGGTCAGATACGTGGAGCTCAGTAAATGAAGCATCAACACTCTGCTTACTACATAGGAGGGGTTATGCTAGCCGAGGGTACAAAGATGAAAAAAAGACAGGACTTCTGCCAAAAGCTGCTTAAAATCAGGTTGTTCGAAAAAGAGCAACACTTACTAGAAATATCCAGACTTCATAGTTTCCTAGGTACTTTTCAAAGTGTGATGGGTGGTTGATAACGTGAGAACACACTTCTTCCTTCTGATTCTGTGAGTAGATCGTTAAATACAATTTTGGACATGGTAGCAATTTCCACATGAAGAAACAGATCATCGTGAGTAATCTGAAAAGAAAAGAACTCTCCTGAATGAGAGCGGGAGGAAAAGCTGGGCTTGCCCCAGCAAGGTGATTGTTAACAACAGAGAGGCCTGGAGAGACGGGTTGGAGGGCTTACCTTGGAGGAGAAAGGCTTTCTGAAATGATAACCTTCTTGACTGGCTTTCTGTCACATCTCTTCCTCGCCTCTGAGGACTGATCTCCTGAAGAGCAAACTGTCATTCTCCTTTTTTCGTGGTTTCTTTCTTTTTTTTTAAATTTTATCCCACACGGTCATGTGGAATCTTACTTCCCCAACTCGGCGTCAGACCCGTGCCCCCTGCATTGAAAGTGTGGCGTCTTCACCACGGCACAGCTAGGAAAGACCCCCAGACTGCCATTCCCAGAGGAAAATGAGTGGAGGGCAGACCGTGGCAGCTAGTCACTTCTTCCTATGCCAGAAATGACAGTTTATTCTGTTGCCCCCCCCCCAAATAATACCAGTCATAACAATAATAATCCCAAATCCACTGACTTTTCCTTGAGAATTCCTCTCAGTTTCCAGTCTGACCATTAGCGGGACGCCCCAGGTTCTGGAGGGATGTTACCAAATGCCCAAGGGCAGCTCTTCAGTGAATTGCTGTATAATCCTCTTGCAAACCTCTGTTTGCCTCTCTGGAGGACGAGTTGCATTAGTGGTTGATGAGGCTACGGCATGCGCTCGGTGTTTCTGGAACAGTGTGCCGGGGGCTGTATGCAGCATCGTTACGTGCATCGCCACAGCTCCCACGCTGCGGAGCAGGACAGGCGGAGGAAGGAGACCGGGCCTGTGGGACCGGGGAGGGCCAGCACTGGCTTCTGAGCCCCTGTCTTGCTGGTTTTTCCAACCTGGCGTTGTTTGTTCAGGGTCAGATACGTGGAGCTCAGTAAATGAAGCATCAACACTCTGCTTACTACATAGGAGGGGTTATGCTAGCCCGAGGGTACAAAGATGAAAAAAAGACAGGACTTCTGCCAAAAGCTGCTTAAAATCAGGTTGTTCGAAAAAGAGCAACACTTACTAGAAATATCCAGACTTCATAGTTTCCTAGGTACTTTTCAAAGTGTGATGGGTGGTTGATAACGTGAGAACACACTTCTTCCTTCTGATTCTGTGAGTAGATCGTTAAATACAATTTTGGACATGGTAGCAATTTCCACATGAAGAAACAGATCATCGTGAGTAATCTGAAAAGAAAAGAACTCTCCTGAATGAGAGCGGGAGGAAAAGCTGGGCTTGCCCCAGCAAGGTGATTGTTAACAACAGAGAGGCCTGGAGAGACGGGTTGGAGGGCTTACCTTGGAGGAGAAAGGCTTTCTGAAATGATAACCTTCTTGACTGGCTTTCTGTCACATCTCTTCCTCGCCTCTGAGGACTGATCTCCTGAAGAGCAAACTGTCATTCTCCTTTTTTCGTGGTTTCTTTCTTTTTTTTTAAATTTTATCCCACACGGTCATGTGGAATCTTACTTCCCCAACTCGGCGTCAGACCCGTGCCCCCTGCATTGAAAGTGTGGCGTCTTCACCACGGCACAGCTAGGAAAGACCCCCAGACTGCCATTCCCAGAGGAAAATGAGTGGAGGGCAGACCGTGGCAGCTAGTCACTTCTTCCTATGCCAGAAATGACAGTTTATTCTGTTGCCCCCCCCCCAAATAATACCAGTCATAACAATAATAATCCCAAATCCACTGACTTTTCCTTGAGAATTCCTCTCAGTTTCCAGTCTGACCATTCACCAAGGATAACTAAGTCAGGATGGAAGTTACAGGATTCCCTGCCCTGTGGCTGAAAGGGCGCCCTCTCTGCCTCCCTGCCACAAAGCCTGAGTGTCTAACTTCTCTCCCATCTTTCTAGGTGGGGACTTTGGATACCCTGGTTGGCCTCTCTGATGAGTTGGGGAAACTCGATGTCTTTGCTGAAAGGTAAAATAGTTCTTATTTACTCCATACAAGTGAGAATGTGCCGGTGTTGTTAGAGGACACAGTGCTTTTGCTTTGGCCCGTCCTGGGCGACGCAGGAGAGCCGGGGCGGGTCTTCGTGAGGGCACTGATCCAGGGCAGCACCCTGGTTCGGGGAGACCTTGAGAGTTCTGCTTTGGCTGGTCCTGGACAGTCACAGCAGCACCCGGGGAGGGGAGACTTGAGTTTTGTTTGCTGAGGCAGCATGTTTTTCTAGGGGGCTGCCCTTCAAAATGAAGAGGACTCTGGAATAAGGTGCTGAAACAGAAAAATAGTTGATGCCCCTTTCCTCCCAAAGGCTTTTTAAGTGTTTGTTTAGTTTTGCTTTTATGGGAACATATGCACGTCACAAAAATTTCAAAGGATGACAGAAGGCTGTCCAGTGAAAACTGTGCTCTTCTCATCGGTTTTCCAGGCCCGTCCAAGCTGATTACCTTGAAAAAGTTTTGAAAACCTTCTTGACTGGCTTTCTGTCACATCTCTTCCTCGCCTCTGAGGACTGATCTCCTGAAGAGCAAACTGTCATTCTCCTTTTTTCGTGGTTTCTTTCTTTTTTAAATTTTATCCCACACGGTCATGTGGAATCTTACTTCCCCAACTCGGCGTCAGACCCGTGCCCCCTGCATTGAAAGTGTGGCGTCTTCACCACGGCACAGCTAGGAAAGACCCCCAGACTGCCATTCCCAGAGGAAAATGAGTGGAGGGCAGACCGTGGCAGCTAGTCACTTCTTCCTATGCCAGAAATGACAGTTTATTCTGTTGCCCCCCCCCCAAATAATACCAGTCATAACAATAATAATCCCAAATCCACTGACTTTTCCTTGAGAATTCCTCTCAGTTTCCAGTCTGACCATTCACCAAGGATAACTAAGTCAGGATGGAAGTTACAGGATTCCCTGCCCTGTGGCTGAAAGGGCGCCCCTCTCTGCCTCCCTGCCACAAAGCCTGAGTGTCTAACTTCTCTCCCATCTTTCTAGGTGGGGACTTTGGATACCCTGGTTGGCCTCTCTGATGAGTTGGGGAAACTCGATGTCTTTGCTGAAAGGTAAAATAGTTCTTATTTACTCCATACAAGTGAGAATGTGCCGGTGTTGTTAGAGGACACAGTGCTTTTGCTTTGGCCCGTCCTGGGCGACGCAGGAGAGCCGGGGCGGGTCTTCGTGAGGGCACTGATCCAGGGCAGCACCCTGGTTCGGGGAGACCTTGAGAGTTCTGCTTTGGCTGGTCCTGGACAGTCACAGCAGCACCCGGGGAGGGGAGACTTGAGTTTTGTTTGCTGAGGCAGCATGTTTTTCTAGGGGGCTGCCCTTCAAAATGAAGAGGACTCTGGAATAAGGTGCTGAAACAGAAAAATAGTTGATGCCCCTTTCCTCCCAAAGGCTTTTTAAGTGTTTGTTTAGTTTTGCTTTTATGGGAACATATGCACGTCACAAAAATTTCAAAGGATGACAGAAGGCTGTCCAGTGAAAACTGTGCTCTTCTCATCGGTTTTCCAGTTCCCTGTCGCCCCGTTTTCCCTCTTTTGAAACAATGTTAGTGTAATTTTTAGGAGAGCCTCCCAGAGACAGTATGTACCTGTACAAATAAGCATATGAGCATATTCTTAAGGATAATTTAATAAAAATGATAGCATATACCTTGTACCTTGTTTTCCCTCCTTAATCCCATTCTGAGAGAGAGTTTCATGTCAGTCCGTAATTGCATTTTTAAAAAACTGGGCTGCACTACCTTGACTAAATGTACTAATTTATTTGAATTTTCCTATTAATGAACATTTAAGTTTCCTGGTGTTTTGCTGTTACAAACAATGCTGCAATGACTGTCCTCCTTTGTACTTCTTTGTGCCCAGGAAGGAGTGAGATAATTATTTTAGGATCTTAAAATCATTTATTTTAAAAATTATTACAAATTTGGTACATAATCATTGGGAAATATTTCTGGTCTTTGTTGTTGTTTAGTTGCAAAGTCGTATCAGGCTCTTATGACCCCATGGACTGTAGCCCTCCAGGCTCCTCTCTCCGTGAGATTTCCTTGATGAGAATACGGGAGTGGGTTGCCGTGCCCTTCTCAAGGGGATTTTCCTGACCCAGGGATCAAATCTGCCTCTCTTACATCTCCTGCACTGGCAGGCAAAGTCTTTACCACGGAGCCACCAGGGAAGCCCCTTTATAGATCATGGAAAAGCATGATCACTCAAAAATATGCTCTCCAGAGATAACTACTGTTATATTTGCAGTAGATACATCCAACTTTTTCTGTACTTAAGTATTATTTACGCATGCATATATTAATAAAGGTACACATATCATAGTACACATATTTTGCATGCTTTTTCCTTCGTATCTTGTACTTTGGATCTTACCATTAACTAGTCCACTGACCTGTTATATCATATGGATTCGCCATAATTTATCTTTCAGGTAGATTTTAAATAGTAGTGATTCCTTGTCTTGGTGAAGGTGAAATTCTGTTGCTTGCAATTGGTTTCAAGAAAAATACAGGTGAAAGAGATGAGGCAAGAGTCTTCAGGGGCCAGGGCGTCCACCTGCCGATCTGCATGTCCCCGGGAGACCAGGTTTCGGCTGCTGGATCCTCTGGTTGTATTTGTTTCTCCTTGGCTGTGCTGGGTCTTTGCTGCCGTGTGGGCTGGTCTCTGGCTGTGGCGAGGGGGGCTACTCTCTAGCCACAGCGCGAGGCTTGCCCACTGCAGTGGCTTCTGTGGCGGACGGGCTGTGGGCACTCGGGCCTCAGCAGGTGCAGCGCGTGAGCCTGAAACTTGTGGCACAGGGTTCAGTTGCTCCGTGGCATCTGAGATCTTCCTGGACCAGGGATCGAACCCCTGCCTCCAGCCTTGGCAGGTGGATTCTTTGCCTCGAGCCCCCAGGGAAGCCCGAGGTTCTCCTGTTCTCAGGGACTGTGGACGTGTGTGGTTTTTGTTCTTTTTTTAATCTTTTCAGAGGATGGTGACTTGGTGGCCCTTCCTGATGCATTCTTATGGAAATTGTGTAACTAGGAGTTCTGGTCATCATCCTAGAGGGTTCTAATTGGCAGCATGGTGCCATGGGCTGGAAGTTACATTTTCTGTGTTCTCCTTGCTGTTCAGCCGCCCATCGCATCCGTTGGTCAGTAACGTCTTGCCCTGTGTGGGATGCTGGCCTCACCACATCACGGCAGTCCTGACCATCAAGCAGGTTGTGGCTCACAGAGAAAGAACACTCACCTTCGCCTTTCTCCTCTGGAGAACGGGACAGCCGTGGCCATCTCGGCACTTTCAGGGAAGAATGAAGGGGAGTCAAATCATGTGGACTCAAGAATGATCAAATCCCAGCACATGTTCTAAGAAACACTGACATCCAAGAGAAAGTGGCTCGGTCCCTAAACATCGGCTTCTTTCTTAGGCTGCTCTGCCCCATGGAGAGGTGGGTCCAACGGGTCCCAGGGAGGCCAGCCCCCTGCACTGACTGGCTACGCCTTTTCTTGACAGTGCTGACAAACCACAGGAGGAGGCTGTGCCGTGGGGGGCCGCGGTGCTGGCTTAAAAAGAGTAAAGTGTAAAAAAATTGAAAAAATGTTAACTGTCCCCAGGCCTGCTGTGGAAATGACAGCTAGTCAGCATTTTTATTTTTCCAGACCTTTGTTTGCCACCAGTTGTCTTCCTTGGTGTACACCCTTAACCCCAGTTTTATTCGCCAAAGCCCCTCTACCTCTGACGCAATTCTGTGACCTTAGATTATTAGCACTTCCACTTCTCTTTTATTTTTTTTCTCAGTAAGCAGGATGAGGTATGGCAGAATGAGAATCACTGTGCATTGCTGTACTTTTTCTCACTCGGGCCTCAGCAGGTGCAGCGCGTGAGCCTGAAACTTGTGGCACAGGGTTCAGTTGCTCCGTGGCATCTGAGATCTTCCTGGACCAGGGATCGAACCCCTGCCTCCAGCCTTGGCAGGTGGATTCTTTGCCTCGAGCCCCCAGGGAAGCCCGAGGTTCTCCTGTTCTCAGGGACTGTGGACGTGTGTGGTTTTTGTTCTTTTTTTAATCTTTTCAGAGGATGGTGACTTGGTGGCCCTTCCTGATGCATTCTTATGGAAATTGTGTAACTAGGAGTTCTGGTCATCATCCTAGAGGGTTCTAATTGGCAGCATGGTGCCATGGGCTGGAAGTTACATTTTCTGTGTTCTCCTTGCTGTTCAGCTGCCCATCGCATCCGTTGGTCAGTAACGTCTTGCCCTGTGTGGGATGCTGGCCTCACCACATCACGGCAGTCCTGACCATCAAGCAGGTTGTGGCTCACAGAGAAAGAACACTCACCTTCGCCTTTCTCCTCTGGAGAACGGGACAGCCGTGGCCATCTCGGCACTTTCAGGGAAGAATGAAGGGGAGTCAAATCATGTGGACTCAAGAATGATCAAATCCCAGCACATGTTCTAAGAAACACTGACATCCAAGAGAAAGTGGCTCGGTCCCTAAACATCGGCTTCTTTCTTAGGCTGCTCTGCCCCATGGAGAGGTGGGTCCAACGGGTCCCAGGGAGGCCAGCCCCCTGCACTGACTGGCTACGCCTTTTCTTGACAGTGCTGACAAACCACAGGAGGAGGCTGTGCCGTGGGGGGCCGCGGTGCTGGCTTAAAAAGAGTAAAGTGTAAAAAAATTGAAAAAATGTTAACTGTCCCCAGGCCTGCTGTGGAAATGACAGCTAGTCAGCATTTTTATTTTTCCAGACCTTTGTTTGCCACCAGTTGTCTTCCTTGGTGTACACCCTTAACCCCAGTTTTATTCGCCAAAGCCCCTCTACCTCTGACGCAATTCTGTGACCTTAGATTATTAGCACTTCCACTTCTCTTTTCTTTTTTTTTTTTCTCAGTAAGCAGGATGAGGTATGGCAGAATGAGAATCACTGTGCATTGCTGTACTTTTTTCTCATGGGTGCATAGGCCCAGGAGCTTTCCTTTCGGGTGTGGTCTAAACACCCTGAAATTCTTATTTCTAGCGTTCACTTCGTCTAGAGGTCAGATTTTTGTTTGGGGTTAATGCTGGAGCTTGGGGTAAAATGATGGGGTGCACCATTAGAATTCAGAGATCAGCTTCTGTTAAAAGGTGAAAGGACACCAGTGTTATTACATAAATAAGTGCTAGCTGGGAATGGAACCCAGGCCGCACGAACCTGTCAGCTCTGCTTCTGGTCAGGAGAACAGAGAAGGATCAGGAGGTTTCATGGTGTATTGTTTCCACATCCTTTTATTATTTATTTACCTGGGGCACCAGAGTGTTTTTCCGTTTAGCTGGAAGGCAGCTTTTGCTTACCGGAGCTTACCTTGTATTTTTGATTGATTTCCCTGTGCCGTCCTTATCTTATGATTCATGAACGTTGGAGAAACCGAACGATTTTCCCTGGAAAAGAGCCCCTCCCTTCGGTTTTTCCTTGTACGTTTGAGTCTGTTTCAGTATCTTGGCCCATTTTGTGTGCTGGCTAAAATATTGCGTTTCACGGGCGCTGGGGTGTCAGGGGCACCTCGTGAGTCTCTTGGGCACTTTGGTGACTGTCGCCCGGCCCTGAGAGCATGGCCTGCTCTGCGGAGGGAGCAGCGGGTGGCTTTTCTTCACCCACGTGGCTCTGGGATGCCGACGCAGGGCTGGCTGATCCAAGATTCCTTATCTGAGTGTGAATGTCTGTTTAGCGATGTGGGTCTTAGGAAGCTGATGCTTCACAGGGGATTCTAAAGAAAAGAAAAAAATATAATTTTAAAAAATTACCCACACTTCTCTTCTCTATCACTGTGAGAATGTCAGGTTGAGATGATCTGCACTGACGCCAGTTAGAGTCACTGGACAAACAAACGTCAGCTGAGCAACTGTTCAGCGTTCTAGAGTCGTCCCGGCTTTGTTGTCCTGCTGGCGTGCGCTGACTTCCTGCACCCCGGAATGACTAAGCTCCCCCACTTCCCACTCACCCCGTGATCGCCTGCTCCCCCTGTTCAACTCTCCAACTCCACCCCCCACCTTCAGACTCTCCTAGTATTGAGTTGGCCAAAAATTTCATCTGGGCTTTTCCATCAGATAGCACAGAAAAACCAAAATGAGGTTTCTGGTCAACCCGGTACCTCTGGGGACACCCCTTCACCCCCGCTTTGCAACACCCTCCACTGGCCCTCGTAGTTTCTTGTGGGATCATTGGAAGACTGTCCTCCCAGCTGGACCCTAAGTTCCTGAACACCAGCTGAGTGAACAAACGGAAGAAGGAATCCTGGACTATTCGAGCGGAGCCGTTCTCTAGAGATCCCATCTTTTGTGTTCCAGATGAGGAAACATGCCCAGAAAGAACCTCCTGGGGTGAGCTGGGTGGGCCGGGGGCCGTGTAGGGGACCAGGGCTTCGGTCCAAATGCACCCACATGCCCGTGAACGGCCAGCCTGTTGCTGTGAGTCACTCGGTTGTGTCTGACGCTGCGACCCCGTGGACGGCAGCCCGCCCGGGTTCTCTCGGCAGGAATGCTGGGGTGGGCTTCCGTTTCCTTCTCCGGGGATCCTCCTGACTCTTGGTGCAGCAAGGTCGAATAGGGGCTCTCAGAGTACTGTGTGAGGCAGAATCATACCAGGTTTTGAGAAAATATGGGCTTTGGGCTTCCCTTCCAGAATGTCTGATTCAGTAGGTCTGATGCGGGGCCTGAGAGGTGGCATTTCTGCAAGTTCTCAGGTGGTGTTGATGCTGCCGGTCCTGGGAGCGTGACTGAGGAAAGCGGCTTTACCTGGGAATGGGATGATTCACTTCTGGAAAGTTTAAAATATGGCCTGTGGCATATGGGGCATGCTGCATTTTTAGGAGTGACTCTGTTCCCCCAAATTTCCAGGGTTCTCGGGTTTTCTCTTCAGGAGAGGAGGTACATTGATTTTGATAAATTTCATTTTCCTCAAAAATGATCCACGTCATCGACTTTTCCAAGTTATTGTTGTAGAATCAGATATTTTTGTGTTTTGTAGTTATCTCTGCTAATTTCTCTCTCTCTCTCTGTTGGTGTTTCCTTTGATAAAGCTATCTAGCAGTTTACCTGACTCACTCTTTAAGGGAAGCAGCTTTTTTGTCTGTTTTTAAAAATCAATCTTATACTCTTCTGATTTCTAATTTTCACATTTCTGCATTTATCTCAATTTCTCCCTCTTGCTTTGTTCGGGTTGATTTTCTTGCTCTTTTTTGGGAACACGACTGACATATGTGCTTCATTCATTTATGTTTTTGCTTCGTTCTGTAACGTGTAAAGCAATGGATTCTTCTCAGCCTATTAGGTAGCTTTGGCATGTGAAATTTTCATTATCAATATTTTTTCTGTGTGTTCTGCAAGGTTTTTAACGTTTATAAAACCTCTAGAGTGTAGAGTGTTTTTGTTATTTCTGATTTTGTTTCATACTTTGTTGCTAGAGAATAAAATAAGCACTATTTCTGTGCTTGGGCATTTGAAGTTTTCTTTGCTGCTTGTTCTTTGTGGTATATGGCTGCCTAGAAGGGGTGTAGTTTCTTGCTTTCCTTGTATAGAGTGGATTTATATTTGGTAGTGCGACAGTCTCCGTGAGTTTTGTGTCTGCTGTGTCCATGTTTCCAATCTTGGTGCACTTTGCCCCTCTTACTGCTGACTCACGAAGGTCTGTGGTGGTTGGGACTCCACTGGGGGGCCCTCTGCTGTTCTTTGGGGCTCCGTCATTTGGTTCCTGTCTTGAATCCCCAGAGACACATGCTGGCATGCTATTGGTTGTCACTTCTCTGTTTGGGTAGGTGCCATGCTTTGATTGCGTGTTGTATGCCAGGCACTGAGTTAGGTGCCTTCCATTTCTCTGGTGGCTCAGTGATAAAGAACCTGCCCGCCAACTCAGGAGACGAAGGTTCAATCCCTGGGTCAGGAAGATCCCCTGGAGAAGGAAATGACAAACCACTGCCGTGTTCTTGCCTGGAAAATCCCATGGACAGAGGAGCCTGGTGGGCTACAGACCATGGGGTAACAAGAATCAGACATGAGACAGCAACTCGGGGCTTCCCTGGTAGCTCAGTGGATAAGAGTCCAAGCGCCAAGGCAGGGGACACTGACTGGTACGATCCCTGGTCTGCCAAGATCCCATATTCTGCGGGGCAACGAAGCCCGTGGGCCACAAGTCTTGAGCCCGTGCGACCTGGAGCCCGTGCTCTGCAGCAAGAGAAGCTGCCATAATAAGAAGCCCAGACACCACAGCTAGAGAGTAGCCCCACTCGCTAAAACCAGAGAAAAGCCCACACAGAAACAAAAACCCAACACAGTCGAAATTTTTTAAAAAGTAAAAATTTTTTTTAAAGTAGTAAGGAAACCATGCCACCATTCCTCTGTTTCCTCGTGAGGTTTTCACCAGGCGCTAGATGAGAACCCTGGGGCCCTCAGAGCCAAGCCACTCAGCTGACGAGCATCGGGCTTCACCCGGTCAACCCGTTCTCTCTTCCTGCCAGACGGCGGTTCTCTCCTTGCCTCCTGCCCTGGCCTCGTCCCCGCCTTCAGGCGCTGCGGGGACAGGCTCTGCTTGGACAGCCCCCAGCCAGCTCCCCGCAGCCCTCACCAGGCCAGAGTGGCCGGCAGGGAAGGAGGGCTGCTGGTTTCTGTGCGAGAGGCACGCGTTGGCCTCCAGCAGCACTGTGGAGCTCACCGAGCGGCTCTTGGGAGGGGTGAATGTAGTATCAGGCCCTTCCACTTTAGAGCCCGGCCGGGCCAGCTCCTGGGAGCCCCGACGCCCCTGTTCAGGCCAGGCCTGTCCACACAGCGCTCTCCACGAGATTTATTTTCAGGGCTTCAGGGCTAGCTTCAAACGGCTCTCTTTTCTGGGGGGACTGGCTCTATGTCTTTCTCACGGACAGCTTACATGTATCCATTCTCTTCGTGGGTCTCTCCCACCTCGGCCAGAGGCTCTCGGGGCCCAGGCACCTGTGTTCAAGCAAGCAGCCTGGGTCTCTCCTTTCTGACCCAAGTGAGGACCGAGCCCGCGGCCGACACCTCCCCAGTCTGTCCTGTATTCATCCACTCCGCTGCCTTCATCCCGCCCACCGTCAGCCTTTCGCCACAAGACCCTGACCGTCTCGCGCTCCCTTCCCACCACTCCACACAGCAGCCCGGGTTATTTTTTAAAAACACAGTATCGTATGACCTTTTTTTTTTTTTTTGCTGGAAGTTTCCCCCATGGTGTTCCAGTGCCTTCAATAGGACACGCACGGGCCTGACTGTGACTCCCAGCCCCTCGCTGTCGGGCCTCGGGTGTCCCCTTCGAGGCCTCCCGTCATGCGGGGTCCAGCTGGGGCGTGCGCAGCCTGTTCCCGGCCTCGAGGGCCCTCTAGACGCCACCCCGCCTGGGAGGGAGGGCCCTCGGTCGCTGTCCCATCGCAGGAGGCATGTCGCCTCCCCCAGACCAGCAGCCGGCCGCGCGGGTCCCTGGAGGCCGCTTTAAGTCTCCGCCTCCCGCGCGTGTGCAGACGCCCGGCCTGTGCGGCTCTCTGGGACGCTGTGACTGCAGCCCGAAGCCCTGGGCGTCTCCAGGGTGGGGCGCTGGAGCGGGCGCTGCCCGGTCCTTCTCCAGGGGTCCTCCCGGCCCAGGGACCAGACCCACATCCGTTTTAGCCCTGCAGCGGCCCGCGGCTCCTCCCCGCGAGCGCCCCGGCTCTCACTGCGCTCCGTGCTTGTGTGTCTGATGGAATGCATGCCCCGAGGAGGGGCGGTGTTTCTGGGTGTGCCCCCCAGAGCCGTGCCCGGCTGCGCCGGAGCTGGGTCAGTGTCTGCTGGGCGCACGTCCCCCTCACAGAAGTGGGCCTCCCGTCCCATCCCCTGAGGACGCAAAAGCTCGACGGGTCCCGGGGCACCCCCTCCAGGGATGCTGCTGGGTCCGTCTGGGGCAGGACCTCGGGCTCTGCCTGCTGCAGGGCGCTCGGCGTGATCCTGAGCCAAGGGGGCTTCCCACTTACACAGCCAGTAGCCCGTCGGGTCCTAACGTACTTCTAGGAAGCGTGTCTTAAGGCCAGGAATTCTAAATTTATATTGAAACGCTTGTAACAAAACGGTCTTTGTCTTCTGAGCGGGTGATAGGTTCACATGCATCAGAGATAAAACAACATAAAAGCCTCCACTGGAGGCGTCTCCCTCCCGCTCTCCCCGTCCAGACCTCTCCCACTAAGGAGGCCGCGGGTATGAGTTGCTTGGATACCTCTCTGGTGCTTCTTTCCGCAAGGACTGGCAAATTCCTGCGTATATTTTTATTCCCCTCCTTTTCAGATACAAAGTAACAGTCCACAGATTGAGCGTCTTGGTTCTTTTTTACAGGACAGTCTGTCCTGGGAGGTTTCGCCATCGGTGTGTAGAGCGCCCCCTGGGTTTGAAGCTGTCCCGCATTCCGGGGCGAGGTGTGCGTGTCAGCCCTAGAGGTGGACGCTCGGCTTGTTTACGGAGGAGGGAGCTGTGACCAACAGGGCTGCAGGGTATCATCTTGCTCCTACACCATTCCTGTGCACCTGTAATTATGCAGGTGTATCTGCAGGATGAATTCTCGGAAGTAAATTGTTGGGTCCGGAGTTGAGTGCCTTCGCAATTTTTAAAAAATATATTCTAATTTTGGCCTCTTCCGTTGGTTTTATATTTATTTTCATCCATCTTTATTCTTTGGCCTGTGTGAGCCTCCCACTGCAGCAGCCTCTCTCGTGGCAGAGGACCGTCTCTAGGCGCGTGTGCTCCAGAGTGCTGACTCGTCGCTGGACACACCGGTCCATCTGCTCCCTGGCACGTGGGATCTTCCCGGGCCGGGGGTCGAACCGGTGCCCCTTGCACTCCAAGGCGGACTCTTTACCCACTGGACCACCAGGGAAGCCCCACAATTTTAATGCATGTTATCAGATTTCTCTGACCATTCGCATTTCCACTAGCAATGAAATTATAGAGTCCCCATTTTCCTACAACCTTTCTGATCAAGTGAACTGTCAAATTTGGGCATCTTTATGAACCTGCTACCTCCATGTAGTGTGGACTTTTTTTTTTTTTTTACTTTTTGGACTTTTTTTTTAAGTGGCTTTATTTAGACACAAGTGGTGTGCAATGAATGTCAAATTTTTGAAGTGTACAATTTGAGTGGAGTTTTGACATGTCTACACTGTGAAACCGTCACCACAGTCAAGGCAGGGAACAGATCTGTTACCTCAGAAGTTCCTTGTGTCGCCTTCTTCAACATTAATCTGCTTTCAGTCACTGAAAGAGTTTGATTGTGCACCTGTTTTAGAACTTGTGAAATCATAAGTATTCTTACTTTTTGGTTTGGTTTTTCCATTCTGCATTATTATTTGAGATTTTTCTATGTTGTGATGTGTATATTAATAATGTTTTTAACTGCTGAGTAGTATTCCATTTTACAGGTAAACCATAATTTATTCACCCATTGGAAGGTTTCCAGTTTTAGACGATTTAAGTTGTTGTGAATATCCATATACTATTTGTGTGTTGCCAGAGTTTTCATTTCTTTGGGTTGTGGTACCCAAACTATGAGTGCATCACCAGCTTGCGTCAGCCCTAGAGGTGGACGCTCGGCTTGTTTACGGAGGAGGGAGCTGTGACCAACAGGGCTGCAGGGTATCATCTTGCTCCTACACCATTCCTGTGCACCTGTAATTATGCAGGTGTATCTGCAGGATGAATTCTCGGAAGTAAATTGTTGGGTCCGGAGTTGAGTGCCTTCGCAATTTTTAAAAAATATATTCTAATTTTGGCCTCTTCCGTTGGTTTTATATTTATTTTCATCCATCTTTATTCTTTGGCCTGTGTGAGCCTCCCACTGCAGCAGCCTCTCTCGTGGCAGAGGACCGTCTCTAGGCGCCTGTGCTCCAGAGTGCTGACTCGTCGCTGGACACACCGGTCCATCTGCTCCCTGGCACGTGGGATCTTCCCGGGCCGGGGGTCGAACCGGTGCCCCTTGCACTCCAAGGCGGACTCTTTACCCACTGGACCACCAGGGAAGCCCCACAATTTTAATGCATGTTATCAGATTTCTCTGACCATTCGCATTTCCACTAGCAATGAAATTATAGAGTCCCCATTTTCCTACAACCTTTCTGATCAAGTGAACTGTCAAATTTGGGCATCTTTATGAACCTGCTACCTCCATGTAGTGTGGACTTTTTTTTTTTTTTTACTTTTTGGACTTTTTTTTTAAGTGGCTTTATTTAGACACAAGTGGTGTGCAATGAATGTCAAATTTTTGAAGTGTACAATTTGAGTGGAGTTTTGACATGTCTACACTGTGAAACCGTCACCACAGTCAAGGCAGGGAACAGATCTGTTACCTCAGAAGTTCCTTGTGTCGCCTTCTTCAACATTAATCTGCTTTCAGTCACTGAAAGAGTTTGATTGTGCACCTGTTTTAGAACTTGTGAAATCATAAGTATTCTTACTTTTTGGTTTGGTTTTTCCATTCTGCATTATTATTTGAGATTTTTCTATGTTGTGATGTGTATATTAATAATGTTTTTAACTGCTGAGTAGTATTCCATTTTACAGGTAAACCATAATTTATTCACCCATTGGAAGGTTTCCAGTTTTAGACGATTTAAGTTGTTGTGAATATCCATATACTATTTGTGTGTTGCCAGAGTTTTCATTTCTTTGGGGTACCCCTTGAGGCAGCTAGGATCCTGGTACCCAAACTATGAGTGCATCACCAGCTTAAACCTTTGCATTGCTTTCTGCCCCTGTGGGATGGAGGAAGGCCAGATTAGGGCCCTCTAAAGCATGAAGTCCCAGAGCATGGCCCCCTTGCCATGAACTAAGCTTGAAATTACAGCTGCCTCGAGTATTACTATTTTGTAGACATAAGGGATACACACACATATATTTTGCCACACTGTGGCCTGCAGGAGAGTCGTTCCTAAACAGGAACCAACCCCGTGTCCCCTACAGTGGAAGCATGGAAAGATTTCTAATCACTGGACCACCAGGGAATTCTCAGGAATACTGATTTTTGTTGCTGTTGTGATTTAGAGAGTCTGCTTCTTTGCAAAGGTCGCGTTCTGGAGGTGAGGTAGCAAAGAGCACACCTGGGTGCTAGGCGTGAAGCAGGAGGGACCAGAGACCACCGTGGGCGCGAGGGGCGCCGGGCTGGTGTCCTGCTCCGTGTCCCCCGGCCCTGTCCAGCCAGCCGGCCAGGATCTGCTGACTGTCTGTGTGCTCCAGAAGCCACTGTATTTTGCAGCAGCTGATGGTAGACGCTGAGTCCGTGTTCAGAGATCTGTTTTCTCGTGGAGACCCGCAGTGCGATCCCTGGCAGGGTGGAGGGAGGTTCCGGGTGTTAACCCCGGGAGGCGGCGGCTGTGGGCTGTTTGTTCGCTCCTGTTTCCCTTTGCACTGCCCGGTGCAGAGCGGCTGCAGGGTGTTTCTGCTGAGCGGAGGAAGCAACGAGCTCTGGGCGAGGGCGCGGCCAGTGCTGCGTGGTGTCTGTCGGGGGCGCCGTGCCTTGAGGAGGGGCCCCGGGGCTGCCGTGAGGGCTGAGTGGTGCCCAGGCGGCGGCAGAAGCCTGGCCCCGGGGGGCCGGGCAGCGAGGAGGGCTGAGAACCGGGAGGCCAGACAGGTGGGTTCCCTTTAGGCCGGGGCAAAGACGAGTGAAAAGGGCTTTTTAGAACCGGGGGACCCATTGGAAGGTTTCCAGTTTTAGACGATTTAAGTTGTTGTGAATATCCATATACTATTTGTGTGTTGCCAGAGTTTTCATTTCTTTGGGGTACCCCTTGAGGCAGCTAGGATCCTGGTACCCAAACTATGAGTGCATCACCAGCTTAAACCTTTGCATTGCTTTCTGCCCCTGTGGGATGGAGGAAGGCCAGATTAGGGCCCTCTAAAGCATGAAGTCCCAGAGCATGGCCCCCTTGCCATGAACTAAGCTTGAAATTACAGCTGCCTCGAGTATTACTATTTTGTAGACATAAGGGATACACACACATATATTTTGCCACACTGTGGCCTGCAGGATATTCGTTCCCTAAACAGGAATCAAACCCGTGTTCCCTACAGTGGAAGCATGGAAAGATTTCTAATCACTGGACCACCAGGGAATTCTCAGGAATACTGATTTTTGTTGCTGTTGTGATTTAGAGAGTCTGCTTCTTTGCAAAGGTCGCGTTCTGGAGGTGAGGTAGCAAAGAGCACACCTGGGTGCTAGGCGTGAAGCAGGAGGGACCAGAGACCACCGTGGGCGCGAGGGGCGCCGGGCTGGTGTCCTGCTCCGTGTCCCCCGGCCCTGTCCAGCCAGCCGGCCAGGATCTGCTGACTGTCTGTGTGCTCCAGAAGCCACTGTATTTTGCAGCAGCTGATGGTAGACGCTGAGTCCGTGTTCAGAGATCTGTTTTCTCGTGGAGACCCGCAGTGCGATCCCTGGCAGGGTGGAGGGAGGTTCCGGGTGTTAACCCCGGGAGGCGGCGGCTGTGGGCTGTTTGTTCGCTCCTGTTTCCCTTTGCACTGCCCGGTGCAGAGCGGCTGCAGGGTGTTTCTGCTGAGCGGAGGAAGCAACGAGCTCTGGGCGAGGGCGCGGCCAGTGCTGCGTGGTGTCTGGGGGCGCCGTGCCTTGAGGAGGGGCCCCGGGGCTGCCGTGAGGGCTGAGTGGTGCCCAGGCGGCGGCAGAAGCCTGGCCCCGGGGGGCCGGGCAGCGAGGAGGGCTGAGAACCGGGAGGCCAGACAGGTGGGTTCCCTTTAGACTCTGCTCGGGAGTCTGAATGTCAATATTTGAACTTCTTGGGAAACCACTGATAGAGCTTAAGCAATACAATGGCATGCGAAGGTGTGTATTTTTAGAGATGCCCTCTGACTGCCGTGGGAGGGATGGACACGGGGAGGCTGGGCTGGGAGAGGCAGGCGGAGGGCAGGGGACAGTGTGGGAGGACCGTGACCTGCCCAGGGCAGATCTGTGGTAACTAAATTAGAGTGGCGATGGGAAAGAAGAGGGCCGAGCCCGGAACCCTGGGGAAGGTGGAGACATCCGCCTAAAGGGCCAAACCGGTCCAGGCTGGGTCTCTCCCCTGGAAGCCATGAAAAAGGCTGAGACTTTTTTTAAAACGAAGCTATGATTCACACACTGTTACGTTCACTCCCTCTGGTGGCCCTCCTCGTTGGGGAGCCCTGGGACGTCTCCGATTGGACACGGTGACCGGCTGCTTGAAGGGTGACTCTTTTTTTCTTTAATTTTGGCCTCTTTTATTGGTTTTTTATTTATTTACTTTCACCCATCTTTTCTCTTTGGCTTGTGTGGGCCTCCCATCACAGTGGCGTCTCTGGTTGCAGAGCACCGGCTCTGGGTGCATGCGCTCCGGAGCGCTGTCCCGTAATTGGGCACACCGGTCCAGCCGCTCCGCAGCACGTGGGCTCTTCCCGGGCCAGGGATCAAACCGGTGTTCCTTGCACTGCAAGGCGGACGGACTCTTTATGCACTGAACCACCAAGGAAGCCCTTGAAGGGTGACTTTTAAATTTTTTTTTTTAATTTATCTTTTTTGAGGGGTGGGGTGGGGAGGGAGGGGAGCGGGCGGGCCACTTCTGTTGGTCTTTCATTTCTCTATTTTCATCCGTCTTTGTTCTTTGGCTCCTGTGGGCCTCCCATCGCGGTGGCCTCTGTCGTCGCAGAGCACCAGCTCTGGACGCACGCGCACCAGAGCTCCGGCTTGGTAATTGGACACATCGGTCCAGCCACTCCGAGGCACGTGGGATCTTCCCAGGCCAGGGATCAAACCGGCGCCCCTTGCGCTGCAAGGCGGTGTCCTTACCCACTGGACCACCAGGGAAGCCCTGAAGGGTGACTTTTAAAAATAGTTCCTCTTGATTTATTTTTGGCTGTGCTGGGTCTGCGTCTCCTTTGTCTCTTGCAGTGGCAGGTGGATTCTTCACCACTGAGCCTGAGGGAAGCCCTTGGTCGGTTGACTTATGGCAAACTGTCCAGAACTTAGACATCATCAGTTAACTGATGCTTAGCAGTTATTCTTAAAAGACTCCAGAGCATTTTATCACCGATTCAGAACAAGGAGTCTTCCTCCTCTGTGATCCATTAGAGGGCAAATCTTTTCTGAGGGTAGGTGGGCTTTTCGAAGAGGACCAAGAATTTCTTGATGGCTTAGACAGTAAAGAATCTGCCGGCAATGCCAAAGGCTAAGGTTTGATCCCTGGGTGGGGAAGACTCGCTGAAGAAGGGAATGACTACCCACTCCAGTCTTCTTGCCTGGAGAATCCCATGGGCAGAGGAGCCCGGCAGGCTCTGGCCCACAGGGCTGCAAAGAGTCAGACACACTGAACGGCTTAGCATACATACAAGAATTTCTGTGCTGGGAGACAGGAGAATTGAGCTGCACACAGCCAGCGTGGCCAGAGCTGATTCTGTTCAGAGTGGTGTGTGTAGGGGGTGGGGGTCCTTTGCTGAGGAAATTGCCCTAGAGATGGAAATATTCGTCCATTATTGACACTCTGAGTTTGCGTGAAGCAAGACTGAACCCACAGCAAGCTGTAAGCGGGGCCAGGGTCCCCAGAACAGGGACCTCCCAGAGGCCCCACGGGATCTTTTGTTTCTAAAAACAAAGTCACTAAATTGCTCTCAGATTTTCCTGGTGACTTTGCTGCAGGGCATGTCCCTGAGCTGAGGAGGAAGCAGAGACAAAGGACGGGGTGAGGTGGGGAAGGGGGGCCTGAGGCTGCAGGGAGCAGCCGCCTGGCCTGAGTGGGAGCTTCTGGGCCTCTCCCGTCAGAGCGTGGTGTGGCCGCCGCTGCAGCCCTGGGTGTGGGGAGGCCTGGGGTGCGGGTCTCCCGCAGAAGGGCCCATCAGCCCCTGGCGCTGCCAGCAGCTGGTGTGGGGATGGAGACCTGCTTTAGAGGCAGGGGTGCGGGGCTGGCACGGCCGCCCGCGAAGGGACCAGGGTGGGGCTGGGAAGTGGGCAGCGGGAGGCAGATTTTGACCTCCCTGCACTCGTGTCTTCAGCGCCTGGGGGGCGTCCCCTCCTTTGTCCTGAGGATTCGGGTGTACCTGTGCCAGGTGCCCTTCCGAGGCCCCAGGGCAGCTCGCTACATGGAGCCACAGTCAGCCCGGCTTCGCTCGCTGAGGATGTGCCCTCCTGCCTCCCTGTCATCGCCAAAGAAGGGGGTGTCCTCTCCCCCCAGGCGCGGGGTCGACCTTGTGCCTCCTCGGCCTCTAAAAAAAGAAAGGATTTTCCATTAGAGGGCAAATCTTTTCTGAGGGTAGGTGGGCTTTTAAGAGGACCAAGAATTTCTTGATGGCTTAGACAGTAAAGAATCTGCCGGCAATGCCAAAGGCTAAGGTTTGATCCCTGGGTGGGGAAGACTCGCTGAAGAAGGGAATGACTACCCACTCCAGTCTTCTTGCCTGGAGAATCCCATGGGCAGAGGAGCCCGGCAGGCTCTGGCCCACAGGGCTGCAAAGAGTCAGACACACTGAACGGCTTAGCATACATACAAGAATTTCTGTGCTGGGAGACAGGAGAATTGAGCTGCACACAGCCAGCGTGGCCAGAGCTGATTCTGTTCAGAGTGGTGTGTGTAGGGGGTGGGGGTCCTTTGCTGAGGAAATTGCCCTAGAGATGGAAATATTCGTCCATTATTGACACTCTGAGTTTGCGTGAAGCAAGACTGAACCCACAGCAAGCTGTAAGCGGGGCCAGGGTCCCCAGAACAGGGACCTCCCAGAGGCCCCACGGGATCTTTTGTTTCTAAAAACAAAGTCACTAAATTGCTCTCAGATTTTCCTGGTGACTTTGCTGCAGGGCATGTCCCTGAGCTGAGGAGGAAGCAGAGACAAAGGACGGGGTGAGGTGGGGAAGGGGGGCCTGAGGCTGCAGGGAGCAGCCGCCTGGCCTGAGTGGGAGCTTCTGGGCCTCTCCCGTCAGAGCGTGGTGTGGCCGCCGCTGCAGCCCTGGGTGTGGGGAGGCCTGGGGTGCGGGTCTCCCGCAGAAGGGCCCATCAGCCCCTGGCGCTGCCAGCAGCTGGTGTGGGGATGGAGACCTGCTTTAGAGGCAGGGGTGCGGGGCTGGCACGGCCGCCCGCGAAGGGACCAGGGTGGGGCTGGGAAGTGGGCAGCGGGAGGCAGATTTTGACCTCCCTGCACTCGTGTCTTCAGCGCCTGGGGGGCGTCCCCTCCTTTGTCCTGAGGATTCGGGTGTACCTGTGCCAGGTGCCCTTCCGAGGCCCCAGGGCAGCTCGCTACATGGAGCCACAGTCAGCCCGGCTTCGCTCGCTGAGGATGTGCCCTCCTGCCTCCCTGTCATCGCCAAAGAAGGGGGTGTCCTCTCCCCCCAGGCGCGGGGTCGACCTTGTGCCTCCTCGGCCTGAATTATCCCTCTCTTTCACTGCCCACAGACCCGAGCGCTGGACCTTGGCAGGCGATAGCTGTGCTCTGTCTGCAAGGGAACTGAGGGTAGGAGGCCCAGGCCCTCCCTCAGAGCAGAGGTGAGGCTGGTGGGGGCAGAAAGCCCTGCCGAGGCCCAGTGCCGGGCTGGAAGCGTGCCCGTGGGGACGCTCTCCACTCCGTAGTGGAGATGCCACTTAGGGAGCCTTGCCTCTGCGCCTGACCCCTGGTCTCCTCCACTTCCAGCTAGTGCGGGGCAGCCTTCCTGCCCGGCGGCCCCCTCCGACTCACAGCCCCGAGCCTGGAAGGGGCCTGGGTCCCGCCTGCCAGGTGGTCAGACAGTTCCCCGTTGCAGGAGGAGAGATGGCAGACACAGAGAGCTCAGACCTGCCAGGCTGTGCTCTCAGCTCTTGAGCCATCCTATGCCCGACGGGGCGGCGGGAGCTCTGGGCCCCCTTGGAGCCCAGGGTGCAGAGATCAGCGGTGCCAGAGGTGCACGCAGGGTGTTTGCAGAAAAGGAGGACGGGGTCTCTCCGGATTCTTATCCCTGCCCTTCCCGGTGTCTGGATTCTGGCCGCTCAGCGCCTGCAGGCCCCTCCCTCTCGGCTCCCTCCCTTCCCGCCACAGCCTGGAGGGGCAGCGGCTTGCAGCAGTCACCCGCCTCTTGCGCCTGGTCAGGCTCCTCCCCCCTCGGCTTCCCCTCCCCGTTGTGGGAGGCCTGGTGCCTCCAGGGCCATCGCCCTGGCGCTGCCAGCAGCTGGTGTGGGGATGGAGACCTGCTTTAGAGGCAGGGGTGCGGGGCTGGCACGGCCGCCCGCGAAGGGACCAGGGTGGGGCTGGGAAGTGGGCAGCGGGAGGCAGATTTTGACCTCCTGCACTCGTGTCTTCAGCGCCTGGGGCGTCCCCTCCTTTGTCCTGAGGATTCGGGTGTACCTGTGCCAGGTGCCCTTCCGAGGCCCCAGGGCAGCTCGCTACATGGAGCCACAGTCAGCCCGGCTTCGCTCGCTGAGGATGTGCCCTCCTGCCTCCCTGTCATCGCCAAAGAAGGGGGTGTCCTCTCCCCCCAGGCGTGGGGTCGACCTTGTGCCTCCTCGGCCTGAATTATCCCTCTCTTTCACTGCCCACAGACCCGAGCGCTGGACCTTGGCAGGCGATAGCTGTGCTCTGTCTGCAAGGGAACTGAGGGTAGGAGGCCCAGGCCCTCCCTCAGAGCAGAGGTGAGGCTGGTGGGGGCAGAAAGCCCTGCCGAGGCCCAGTGCCGGGCTGGAAGCGTGCCCGTGGGGACGCTCTCCACTCCGTAGTGGAGATGCCACTTAGGGAGCCTTGCCTCTGCGCCTGACCCCTGGTCTCCTCCACTTCCAGCTAGTGCGGGGCAGCCTTCCTGCCCGGCGGCCCCCTCCGACTCACAGCCCCGAGCCTGGAAGGGGCCTGGGTCCCGCCTGCCAGGTGGTCAGACAGTTCCCCGTTGCAGGAGGAGAGATGGCAGACACAGAGAGCTCAGACCTGCCAGGCTGTGCTCTCAGCTCTTGAGCCATCCTATGCCCGACGGGGCGGCGGGAGCTCTGGGCCCCCTTGGAGCCCAGGGTGCAGAGATCAGCGGTGCCAGAGGTGCACGCAGGGTGTTTGCAGAAAAGGAGGACGGGGTCTCTCCGGATTCTTATCCCTGCCCTTCCCGGTGTCTGGATTCTGGCCGCTCAGCGCCTGCAGGCCCCTCCCTCTCGGCTCCCTCCCTTCCCGCCACAGCCTGGAGGGGCAGCGGCTTGCAGCAGTGGCACCCGCCTCTTTGTCTACAGCTCTGGGATCAGAAGCTGCCGTCCGAGCACAGACTCTCCGGTATTTGGAGGGCAGGGTCATTTGCCCACCCTGGCTCCCCCACGCTGCGTGCAAACCGCTCCAGGACCACGCAGCTGCCTTCCTGCGGCTGGGGGCAGGGAGGGCTGCTGCCACCGCGCTAGGAGCGGAAATGGACCCGGATAGACTGCAGCTTTACGAGCCAAGCCTCCCCCTGAAAGTTGCAAGCTTTCAATAGACTCCAGAGTACCGAGATGGTTATACCAGACAGACTCTGCTAGTGCCCTTGTTGACGAGGCAGGGAGACAGATTCCTGGTGTAGACGACACCACCGTCTTCCTAGAATTCTTTCCTGTTTACAGCTGTATTAATCATTTTTTAAATAGTTTGGTGGCATTAAGTACATTCACATTGCCACACAGCCATCATCAGCATTCATCTCTTGCAAAACTGAAATTCTGCTAACCTGCTAATATTCTGCTAATATACTAACTCCTTATTCCCTCCTCCTCCTCCCAGCTCCTGGAAAGCATCGTTTTACTTACTGCTTCTATGAATTTGACTCTAGGTACCTCAAACAAGCAGAATTATATAGTATTTATCTTTTTATTTCACTGAGGACGATGCCTTCAAGGCTTATCTGTGTTGTACTGTGTAGCAGAATTCCTTTTTTAAGGCTGCATACTACTCCACTATTGGACTTCTCTGGTGGCTCGGCAATAAAGAATCTGCCTGCCAATGCAGGAGATGCAGGTTCGATCCCTGGGTCAGGAAGATCTCCTGGAGAAGGAAATGGCAGCCCATTCCAGTCTCCTTGTGTGGGAAATACCATGGACAGAGGAGCCTGGTGGCTACGGTCCCTGGGGCTCCCAGCAGAGTCAGACACAACTTAGTGACTAAAGCATCACAGCAGTGCTCCGCTGTATGGGTGGTACCACGTTTTATTTATCTGTGCATCCACTGACGAGCACTGAGGCTGCTTCACCCTTTTGGCTTTCGTAAATAATACTGCTATGTTTATTTATTGTTTATGTCCTCGCTTTTGTTTTCTACTTACAAAAGTAATATATGTCTTAATCACATCAAGCATGACATTACAGAAAAACTTTTAAAGGGAAAGTCCCCATTCTTGTTTGTGGGAAGATAGCCAGTGTTAACAATCTTGTGTCTTTTCTTTAAGGAATCTCATTTAGGTATATACTGATATACAATTTTTTAAAGTGGGGTTATATACAGCACATACTTAAATATTATTTAATGTTTTATTCTGAGCAAGTTTCCAAGTTTCAGTAAAAGTTGCAAGACTCTTCAGAGAATTTCTGTATTCTCTTGATCACATTTACTTTACCTTCTCTCACTTGCTTTTTCTGAAGTTTCCTGGTAGATATAATGTCTCTTTGCTTCTAAATACTTTAATGTGTATTTTCTAAAAACAAGGGCCACTAACATTGTCCCTTAGCACTCTGAGCAACATCAGGCATATGGGACTGTCATCAACTGATTTTAGCTGAATATCACCGATTATCCAAGAATGTCCTTAATAACAAAAGAAAATCTCATATATTCCTTAGGTAATGATAAACACTAAGATGTCTCCTTGCTTTTCACAATTCATTGTCTTGTCTCCTTAGCTTTGTTTAAACTGGAATGGTTATTCAGACTTTGACTTTTATGCTACAGGTCAGTTGTTTTGTAAAATGCTTCTTAATTTGAACTCATCTGATGTTTCCTCGTGATGAGATTTAGGTTACGCACTTCTGGCAAGAATACCCCAGAAGCTGTGTTCTCATCTGATGTTCCTAGATGAGATTTACTCTGGTGGCTCGGCAATAAAGAATCTGCCTGCCAATGCAGGAGATGCAGGTTCGATCCCTGGGTCAGGAAGATCTCCTGGAGAAGGAAATGGCAGCCCATTCCAGTCTCCTTGTGTGGGAAATACCATGGACAGAGGAGCCTGGTGGCTACGGTCCCTGGGGCTCCCAGCAGAGTCAGACACAACTTAGTGACTAAAGCATCACAGCAGTGCTCCGCTGTATGGGTGGTACCACGTTTTATTTATCTGTGCATCCACTGACGAGCACTGAGGCTGCTTCACCCTTTTGGCTTTCGTAAATAATACTGCTATGTTTATTTATTGTTTATGTCCTCGCTTTTGTTTTCTACTTACAAAAGTAATATATGTCTTAATCACATCAAGCATGACATTACAGAAAAACTTTTAAAGGGAAAGTCCCCATTCTTGTTTGTGGGAAGATAGCCAGTGTTAACAATCTTGTGTCTTTTCTTTAAGGAATCTCATTTAGGTATATACTGATATACAATTTTTTAAAGTGGGGTTATATACAGCACATACTTAAATATTATTTAATGTTTTATTCTGAGCAAGTTTCCAAGTTTCAGTAAAAGTTGCAAGACTCTTCAGAGAATTTCTGTATTCTCTTGATCACATTTACTTTACCTTCTCTCACTTGCTTTTTCTGAAGTTTCCTGGTAGATATAATGTCTCTTTGCTTCTAAATACTTTAATGTGTATTTTCTAAAAACAAGGGCCACTAACATTGTCCCTTAGCACTCTGAGCAACATCAGGCATATGGGACTGTCATCAACTGATTTTAGCTGAATATCACCGATTATCCAAGAATGTCCTTAATAACAAAAGAAAATCTCATATATTCCTTAGGTAATGATAAACACTAAGATGTCTCCTTGCTTTTCACAATTCATTGTCTTGTCTCCTTAGCTTTGTTTAAACTGGAATGGTTATTCAGACTTTGACTTTTATGCTACAGGTCAGTTGTTTTGTAAAATGCTTCTTAATTTGAACTCATCTGATGTTTCCTCGTGATGAGATTTAGGTTACGCACTTCTGGCAAGAATACCCCAGAAGCTGTGTTCTCTGAGAACATCATATCAGGTACACTGTACATAGAGTGAAACATGCCCGTCTTCAGTGAACCGGCAGATGAGTTTTATTGGGTACCTCAATGAGACCAACGCTCCAATCAAGGTTTCATACCATTTGCAATTTGCTTTTTTAATTAAAATGTATGATTTATGCATCTTCCCTTATAGGTTAGTAAAAGTTTTTGCCCAGTGTTTTAGAGGAAGGAGCCAGAGTTTAGCTTAGACCACCACTGAAAAGAATGGCTTTAGAGTCATGTAGATGTAGGATCAACTTCTGCTCTGACACACGGAACTCAGTATAGGATGACTTTTAGCTCTCTGAATATTAGTTTTTTCATCTTTAAAATGGGGGTGCTGCCTAGCTCAAAACGGTGTCTCAAGAATTGAGTCCCTGAAGCGCCAAAGAGCCCTTAGAAATCATTCTTAAAACAAAACAAAACAAAACAAAAAAGAAGTCATTCTTTTTAGGATGAAGAAGCCAGCAGAGAAAACAACAAAAGATGTGAACAATCTGTGAAACAGAAGGAAATAGTCATGAGTAGAGTCAATAAACCTGTTGAAAGGTGTCCAGCCTCACAGATGTTCAAACAGATGCGAATTGGAGCAACAATGAAACAGAATATTTCAGCTATCAGATTGGCAGGGATTACAAAGATCCGTAATCTGCCTTGTTGGCAAAGGTCGAAGAGGCAGGCAGTCTGATGCGTCGTCAGTGGGAGTGTACATTGACCCTGGACGTGAAGGATAGTCTGGCCTTACCTGCTAAAATCCGAAGTGCGCACACCCTTTACTGCAGTGGTTAATCTTTCGCCATGTAGTCCACGTATGTTCAGTTGCGAAATTGGGTCCAACTCTTTGCAACCCCTCGGACTGCAGCACGCCAGGCTTCCCTGTCCTTCACTCTATCCCAGAGTTTGCTCAGACACGTGTCCATTGAGTCGATGATGCCATCCAGCCATCTCCTTCTCTGTCTTCCCCTCTGCTCCTGCCCTCAGTCTCTCCCAGCATCAGAGTCCTTCCCAGCGAGCCGACCCTTTGCACCAGGTGGCCAAAGTACTGGAGTTTCAGCTTCAGCATCCGTCCTTCCCATGAAGATTCAGGGTTGACGTCCTTTAGGATAGACTGATTTGACCTCCCTGCAGTCCAAGGGGCTCTCAGGAGTCTTCTCTAGCACCACAGTTGAAAAGCATCAGTTCTTCGGTGCTCAGCCTTCTTTGTGGTCCAGCTCTCACATCCACACATAACTACTGGAAAAACCATAGCTTTGACCATGTGGCCCTTTGTCAGCAAAGAGATGTCTCTGCTATGTGCCTGTGCAAATGGAGAAATAATGTTTTGTTGCAAAACCCATTAAAGCATAATCAACCCAAATGTTCAACAGAGAAAATTACTTATGATACAAGTTTGCAATGAAATACTGTGCGGTCAGTGAAAGGAATGAGGAAGCTCTAACATGACATGAGAAAGTTTTCACAATGAACTGTAGGGTGAAAAAAAAATATTGAAAACCGCATCTAGACTCTTAGATTCCTTTCCATAAGAAAAATGTTCTGATTTAGCAATACCACAATTCACTGAAGACCGTGGTTAATGATCACAGCTAAGTCAGGGACATTTTTGTTACGCTCAGCAAGCAATTTTTCCAGCAATTAAGGTTCGTCGGAGCATGCTATTCTGAGATGTTCCGTGCAGGTGTACACGCCTGGGGGCAGGTGCTTGTTATGGGCCACCATACTTGTCATGCTTAAAAGCTTCTTGAAGGCTAGAATTGGGAACAGCAAATAGTCATTAACAGAATGGCAAGTGAGTTCTACTTTTAGGTCAATTAAGAAGGAAGCATGTGTGCTACGACATTCATTTATTCACTCAACAAACATTTCCTGAGTAGCTGCTGTGTATCAGGCATTGCCACTGGGGCTGGGGTTACAACCTTCATGTAAGGAAATTATTCAAAATATGACTGAAGATATGGTAATAAAAGACAGCAGTGTGCATCACTATAACAATGATCAAGAGGAGCCCTTGACATTGTTAGAAAGAAACTCTCTGAGAGCAGTCGGTAAACAAAAGAGCCCCTTGACTCCTAAGCCATGGAGGTGTTCCGTTTCTGGACATGGGTTGAAATGTCAGGCATGCGAAACGTGCTTTCGGGTGGGAGAGCGTGTCTGTCCCTCTCTTGTTAATTACTCTATACTTGAGTCCCTCAGTTTTTGGGCGCAAACATGTGTGTGTTACATACAAAAGCAAGTTCCTCCCCTGACTCTGTTCTTTTTTCCTTCCCTCCTTCCCTCCTCTTCTTGAATCCGGGGCCTTTCGGTGTCCTCTGCCTCAGTTTTGGGTCAGGCCCGAGGCCCCTGGCTCCATGCTCTCCGTGGCCACACGGGCAGTGCCTGTCTCCGCAGAAGACCACGTTCTCCACGTGGATTCCAGTGACCGCTTCCTCCTCGCTGCACACAGCCGCTCCATGCCGGGAGCCCGGAGAACGAGGAGACAGGGTCTGAGGCAAAGCTGCGGATCGGCAGAGACTTTGACCCTGATTGGCCAGCTTCCAGCTGGACCTCTAACTGATGGGCCTCTACAAGTGGACACATTTTGCCACCAGACGCTCACCGCTCTCATGGTAATCCATTTCTACACAGAAAAATGTTCTGATTTAGCAATACCACAATTCACTGAAGACCGTGGTTAATGATCACAGCTAAGTCAGGGACATTTTGTTACGCTCAGCAAGCAATTTTTCCAGCAATTAAGGTTCGTCGGAGCATGCTATTCTGAGATGTTCCGTGCAGGTGTACACGCCTGGGGGCAGGTGCTTGTTATGGGCCACCATACTTGTCATGCTTAAAAGCTTCTTGAAGGCTAGAATTGGGAACAGCAAATAGTCATTAACAGAATGGCAAGTGAGTTCTACTTTTAGGTCAATTAAGAAGGAAGCATGTGTGCTACGACATTCATTTATTCACTCAACAAACATTTCCTGAGTAGCTGCTGTGTATCAGGCATTGCCACTGGGGCTGGGGTTACAACCTTCATGTAAGGAAATTATTCAAAATATGACTGAAGATATGGTAATAAAAGACAGCAGTGTGCATCACTATAACAATGATCAAGAGGAGCCCTTGACATTGTTAGAAAGAAACTCTCTGAGAGCAGTCGGTAAACAAAAGAGCCCCTTGACTCCTAAGCCATGGAGGTGTTCCGTTTCTGGACATGGGTTGAAATGTCAGGCATGCGAAACGTGCTTTCGGGTGGGAGAGCGTGTCTGTCCCTCTCTTGTTAATTACTCTATACTTGAGTCCCTCAGTTTTTGGGCGCAAACATGTGTGTGTTACATACAAAAGCAAGTTCCTCCCCTGACTCTGTTCTTTTTTCCTTCCCTCCTTCCCTCCTCTTCTTGAATCCGGGGCCTTTCGGTGTCCTCTGCCTCAGTTTTGGGTCAGGCCCGAGGCCCCTGGCTCCATGCTCTCCGTGGCCACACGGGCAGTGCCTGTCTCCGCAGAAGACCACGTTCTCCACGTGGATTCCAGTGACCGCTTCCTCCTCGCTGCACACAGCCGCTCCATGCCGGGAGCCCGGAGAACGAGGAGACAGGGTCTGAGGCAAAGCTGCGGATCGGCAGAGACTTTGACCCTGATTGGCCAGCTTCCAGCTGGACCTCTAACTGATGGGCCTCTACAAGTGGACACATTTTGCCACCAGACGCTCATGCCTGCTGGCTCTATTAATATTTATAACAATCCCTCAAAATGGTTATCATCCCATTTTACAGAGAAGGGGGCTGAGGCTCACAGAGATGAAATACATTTGGCCAAAAATCCTATATTTGGCAGTGCCACAGCAAATTCGATCCCTTCTGCCTCCAAATCTCATACTTTCTAGTCCTTTCTTGTACTTTCTGAAGCGTTCAGTATGTTTTCTAGAGACAGAGAGCTCTGATTTTCTAATTATGAAAGCTGTTTTTTTTTTCTTCTTTTCTTTTCTTTTTTTTGCTATCGAGTGGTTGCTAACTCATTCGACTCTTTACTGACTCCATGGACTGTAGCCCATCAGGCTCTTCTGTGCATGGGATTCTCCAAGCAAGAATCCTGGAGTGGGCTGTCATCTCCTCCTCCAAGGGATCGTCCCAGCCTAAGAAATGACCCTGCCTCTCCTGAACTGGCAGGCACGTTCTTGACCACTGAGCCATCGGGGAGCCCTATAGAAGCAATACAGGATTTTATATCCTAGAAAATATGTAAAGCAGAAATGACATTTTCACGTAGCTGTAGCCATTCGGATGGTATTAAGATTGTATCTTGTCTGTATTGTTTGTATCTTGTTTTTTTCCACGTAACGTTGTAATACACGCCTTGTACCATGGTCTTAGAAATTTTGTAAACCTTATTTTCGGTGGCTGCTAATAGCCCCTCAGCTGAGTATACCATCATTTACTGAAACAGTCCTCTCCTGTCAGGTCTTCCGGGCTTTCCAGGTCTTTGCTGTCAGCAGCACTGCTGCAGAGGACGGCTTTTTATCCAGAAAGCCTTGTCTGTCGTCCTGTTTCCTTAAGACGGTTTCTCAGAAGTGGAACTACTGGTTCAAATACTGGTTCACATTCTCCATCCCGGCGGAGTGTGGGGATATCCTGCGGGTAGATTCCTGCTCTGACTGGCGCTCTGTTCCTCCCTCTCAGCCTCATACGGAGAATGGCCCAGAGCGTGGTGGAGGTGGTGGAAGACGCGAAGGGCAAGGTCCGGGAGAACCTGCTGGCCAGCGGAGGTAGGTCCCGGAGCGCGCGCCGGTGCTTTCCCGGCGGTGTCGGCAGTCCCGGCCGTGGCCACACGGGCGCGGCTGAAACGTCACGGGCCCCGGGGAGCCTCCAGACGCACACACCGGGCAGAGGCTGTCCCCCCAGAGCGCAGTGGCCCCGCTGTTGAGAAGCCGGGCCCCCTTCTGAGCTTAGATGCCTCCGTCTCAGGGCTGGAGCACCTGGTCCTTCTCGCCTGCAGCCGGGCTCCACAATGACGTCTGAGAAGAAAATGAATTCAGTGGGGTTTAAAGACTGGTTGGCCCTCCCGCCTTCTCCGTCAGCCTCCAGTCTACCCCCACGCCCCGACCAGCATAGTCCCGGCCCCCAGCAAGGCTGGGAGCACCTCCGCCTGAGCTCTTCAGTTGTGCCCTGTCAGGAGACGAGAGTTAAGAGCAAAAGCCCTGGGTGTAGCATGTTTGCATTTGGAATTTCCGTCTCCTACACAGATAGGATAAGTCTGTAGAGTCCAAGGATGCTTTGGTCCGTGGACTAGTGCACAGACAGGTGATTGGAGGGCCCTTAAAGTGTGCAAGACAAAACATTGACGCTTTGGAAACCTTACAATTAGGTGTTTCAATATCTGTAGGCCTGGTGAAACCTATGACTCTATGCATGAGTATACTGACGATGAGAGCTTATGTTCTATATTTAGTATGTCATTTATTCTATATACATTCATGCTTTTCCTCCTGGGTGGCATGCAGGATCTCAGTTTCTCCGACCAGGGATCTAAGTCGTGCCCCTGCAACGGACGTGCTGAGTCCTGTCTGTTGGGCCGCCAGAATTCTCTCCTGGAAACCTTGGAGAGATTTTTTATTTTTACTGTCAGCAGCACTGCTGCAGAGGACGGCTTTTTATCCAGAAAGCCTTGTCTGTCGTCCTGTTTCCTTAAGACGGTTTCTCAGAAGTGGAACTACTGGTTCAAATACTGGTTCACATTCTCCATCCCGGCGGAGTGTGGGGATATCCTGCGGGTAGATTCCTGCTCTGACTGGCGCTCTGTTCCTCCCTCTCAGCCTCATACGGAGAATGGCCCAGAGCGTGGTGGAGGTGGTGGAAGACGCGAAGGGCAAGGTCCGGGAGAACCTGCTGGCCAGCGGAGGTAGGTCCCGGAGCGCGCGCCGGTGCTTTCCCGGCGGTGTCGGCAGTCCCGGCCGTGGCCACACGGGCGCGGCTGAAACGTCACGGGCCCCGGGGAGCCTCCAGACGCACACACCGGGCAGAGGCTGTCCCCCCAGAGCGCAGTGGCCCCGCTGTTGAGAAGCCGGGCCCCCTTCTGAGCTTAGATGCCTCCGTCTCAGGGCTGGAGCACCTGGTCCTTCTCGCCTGCAGCCGGGCTCCACAATGACGTCTGAGAAGAAAATGAATTCAGTGGGGTTTAAAGACTGGTTGGCCCTCCCGCCTTCTCCGTCAGCCTCCAGTCTACCCCCACGCCCCGACCAGCATAGTCCCGGCCCCCAGCAAGGCTGGGAGCACCTCCGCCTGAGCTCTTCAGTTGTGCCCTGTCAGGAGACGAGAGTTAAGAGCAAAAGCCCTGGGTGTAGCATGTTTGCATTTGGAATTTCCGTCTCCTACACAGATAGGATAAGTCTGTAGAGTCCAAGGATGCTTTGGTCCGTGGACTAGTGCACAGACAGGTGATTGGAGGGCCCTTAAAGTGTGCAAGACAAAAACATTGACGCTTTGGAAACCTTACAATTAGGTGTTTCAATATCTGTAGGCCTGGTGAAACCTATGACTCTATGCATGAGTATACTGACGATGAGAGCTTATGTTCTATATTTAGTATGTCATTTATTCTATATACATTCATGCTTTTCCCCTCCTGGGTGGCATGCAGGATCTCAGTTTCTCCGACCAGGGATCTAAGTCGTGCCCCCTGCAACGGACGTGCTGAGTCCTGTCTGTTGGGCCGCCAGGGAATTCTCTCCTGGAAACCTTGGAGAGCATTTCATTTTCTTGTTGACATGGATAAAGGGAAATGTTTATATTCCCATATCTGAACCTGGTTTTGTGTGTTCATGCAGTCTAATCACTCCACCCTATCACCCTGCAGGTTTGAAGGAAAAAATGCAGTGTTTAAAGCGTAGGTTGTGTGCCTTGCTGTGCGTGTGCTCAGGGTGAGGCCGCATGTCCCTGGGAGAGCGGGGTCTCAGTCTGCTTGTCGGGGTACAGTGACCAGGTGACGATGGATTTCTCAAGCGGCAGCCTCGTGGCTTGGTCACAGTGTCCGCACAACACAGAAAACAGCTGCGCTCCCGCTGCCCTCTTCCTCGCCTCTCCTGCCTCCCGCCGCACCGCATGCCTCCTGCAGCGCGGGATGAGCTGAGCCCGGCGTTCAGGGTCGCCTCTGGCGTCCTGGCTTGTGGTTTGCTTCTCGCCTCGACGGCTGTCCCCAGCATCCTGCCTGAGGAGGCTGGCGGATGGGTGGACCCTGACATCTTAAATGCCAGGCTTACCTGTGTGTGGTCTTGATGGGGTCTCTCATACACTCCTCGAGCCTGTCCCGGGAGCCTCTGTGCTCAGGCAGGCCACTCCTGTTTCCCCATTGGATGGTATCGTTTGCGTTGGTTTGTCTCCAGCCTGCTCAGACAGGTGGAATGAAAGGCAGCAAATCCTTTTAGGATGAACACAAATCTTGACAGATTAGAAGTCACCAAAAGGCCTTCCCCAGTGCAATCTGTTGATTACAATGGAACTTCTTGCTTATGCGAATCAAAAAAATTATTCTGTTCAGTCAATGGAGTGGCCTAATTTCCCAGCAGGTAACTCACAGGGCCCTGGACTTGAAGTGCTGACTTATGACTACGTTGCTACCTAAAAAACCTGGTCTTGAGGAATCGAGGGTTTGAGCTCACTTTACAGTCATGATCAAAATGCTTACGTTTTATTCAAAATTCACATCAATTAAAATCAGGTGCTATCGCTACCTCACATCCGTCCCCTGTCCAAACGACAGGACTCTCAGAGCCGCTGCCTGTCCTGCAGGAGGCGGGACTCAGCTTCATTTGTTCCTGCTTCGTCGTCTCTCAGCCTCCTGGGAGTCGGGTCCCACGACCTCCAAACCTAGAGCTTCCAGAACTGGTCCCTTACCCAGCCCTGTGGAAGCGAAGGCCGAGGACCCCGGGCCGCGCTCTGGCTGCTGCTGAACGTCCGCACGCGCAGGAGCCTAGGAAAGGCCCTGGAGGACACGGCCGTCAGGACAGCTCTGAGGCCGTTCGGCTCAGGCTTTCCTGATAGAGCATCTGCTTGCAGTGCAGGAGACCCTGGTCAGGAAGACCCCCGGGAGGGGGACGTGGCAACCCACTCCAGTATCCTTGCCTAAAAACACGCCGTGGGCAGAGGAGCCTGCGGGCTCGCGTCCACGGCGTCTCCGAGAGTCGGACCTGACGGAGCCCTGGCCGTCGCCTCTGCGGACAGTATTCGGGGGGACGGGGAACTGTTTCTTCTAGAGAGCACCCGGGGACTAGGGATAGGCTCAGCTGCAGTGACTCAGGGTTCCCCGGCAGGCGGGAGCTTAATCGGCCTCCCCGAGGGCACCCGCGGGCGCTCTGGGCGGCGTCTGGCGGCAGGCCGCCGGCCTTGGAGCGGTCAGGCCTGGTCCTTTGTGACTCGGCAGGTCCTCTGCCTGGGTCTCGGTGTTCTCACCTCTCTGTGGACTCAATCGCAGCTCTGCGCTTTGCCTGAGCGCCTGTTGTTTCTGCCTGTTGTTCGCTTCTCGCTGCACTTGGAGCGGGAAGGACGCAGACGTCTTTGATTGAAGCAGAGGCTGAGCCAACAGCCCCTGCTCCGGCTGTGGCCCTAGAAGGTTCGGAGTCGGGAGCGCCTGCAGGCCCTCTGGCTCTCCGGCCTCAGCCTGTGTGCTCACAGGTCCTCAGACCTGCTGCTGCCAGGAAGGCGTTGTTTGGGCTCGTAGAGGACGTGGTTGTTCAAGGGCAGCCGGCTGTGATGTTTTGATTCCAAGTGAGCCTGCCTGGGTCGTGGTCTGACCTCACGGGCTCTGGCTCCAGCCCTTCCCTGCTCCCTGGGGACCAGGCTTCCGGGATTTCCGCCGAGGAAGGGGAGGGGAGGGGAGGGATGCCTGTCGGGTTCCGAGCAGGCAGAGAGGGGGCTGTGGTCGGGGATCAGCAGAGGGTCCTGGGGCTGGCGCTTTCCACGCTGACCGTCCTCAGACCACATTCTCACCCGGGGTGACGCGTGTGGAGCTGGGTCCTTGCACGCGGGAGCCAGGGCGAAGGGCACTGCCCGGAGCTGGGGCTGGCGCTCCCGACCTGGGAGAGAAGGTGTCCAAGGAGGAGGAGGAGGAAGGCACGGTCACAGCCCGGAGGTTTCTGGAGGCTTCCGTGGGGAGATCGTCACTGTCTCCTTATGCTCTTCGCTAAAGCTCTTCGTTCATCCGGCACCTGTGCTCGGCGGTTGAGCCCCAGGCGCTGTTCTGGGCTCTGGACACAGACACGATCGCCCTCAGGAGCCTGCGGTCTGGCGCCTTGCCGCTGCGAGGGGAGCTGAGGGCCTGGAGCCCTCAGCGGGAGGTGGGCTGAGCCACGGCGGAGCTGTGGGTGTTCCAGTGGAGAGGGGGACGCATCCTCTTGACCCTGAATGCTGTAAAAGCCTGGAATTTGTAAAAACGCATGAAGACAAGAGCTTGTCTGACATGTACCCCTTCTAAGCAACCCGGCCAGTGTTAGGACGGTGATCAGGGTTGTTAGGGAGAGTCGCAGATGAAGCACTTGTGCCTTGCTGGGCGCTGTCACAGCTCTGGGGACAGAGAGATAGTCACCTGAAAGAGGGAGGGAGTCAAGCGTCCTGCAGGTCTTCAGTGTGGGCGGCCCCAGGCTCTGGCCGGCAGAGGAGGGCAGGGGCGGGCAGGCTGTCAGGAGCTGGTCTCCATCCTGATGTTTAGGACAAGAGCAGCCGTGAGCGGGGGCGGGGCTGGGGGCGGCGTGGCGGGCATGGGGGTGAGCCCCGGGTCTGCAGCGGGCAGAGCACACGGTGACCCGGCCTCTGCCTGGGGGAGGCTGCCGCCTGGCCTCTGGGGTGTGGGCGGTGGTTCCCACCTGGAGAGAGGGAGCAGCAAGGGAGGCGTGTGTCCACCGGGCACGACCAGGGCCTGGCCCCCGGGAGGGTCCAGCAGGAACTCGCCGAGAGTCTTCTGTGACCTTCGGTTCTGCCGCTGACCACGCCCCTGCCATCGTCCAGACCTGGTGCAGCTCCTCCCAGGCCTGGGTCCTTCTGCAGAATCCCTCTCTGCCCTGGTGTGGCCGTCCCGCCGTCCGTATTAACACCAAAGTGACCCCGCAGTCCGTGTGAGTCAGCGCTGGCCACCGTGCCGACATACCCCCCCGGGGCCTAAGCCACGCCGCCCGCCTCGGAGGCTGGAAACGCAGGGGCGCCGGGATGGCAGCTGTGGTTCCCGGAGAGCCGGCCTCCCTCCCTGCGTGTCCACACGGCCCTTCCTCGGTGGGAGCACACACACGGCCTGGGCTGGGGTGAGGGCGTGGGCTGAAGCGGGGGCCTTGCCAGTGCCTCCTTAGAAGGGCACCGAAGACTCCCCTGGGCCAGGCCCCCGCCTTGGTGCCCCTGGGGCTGCCTCGTCAATCCCGACCCCGCCGGCGTCTGAGGGGCCCCCCGAGGTCCAGAGCTCAGAGGGGTCGGCGTGGGGGCCTCAGGCAGGTGCCCGCCCCAGGGGCTTCCCGGTGCCCGCGGCGTAGCCTCGCCCGCCCGAGGGTGGGCAGAGAGGGAGCGTGTCCCCCGACCCCACCCCGAGCTCCACGTGCCTCGTCTCCTTTTCAGGTGGAGGTGACATGATTTACTCTGCGCCCGAGTGTCCTTATCTCTGAACTGGAGATGAGACTAATAATACCAAGTAGGGCTGAGGAGTAAACCAACTGAAATACTGGGTTGGCCAAAAAGCGCATCTGAACTTTTCTTTCCTGTACCATCTCATGGACAAATTCAAAGGCACTTTTTGGGCAACCCAGTACGTCATGAGGCCAGGGCCGCGGGAAGCAGCCGCCAGGGCCAGCTGTCGTGAAGGCTGACCCCGGCATCAGCGTCCCGTGTTACGTCCCGCTAACCTTCCACAGACCGCGCCCCTTCCCGGAGCCCCACTTCATTCACATCTGCTCCAGGGGGACGTGTTGACCCGAATGTCTGACTCGAGCTGGGCCTGTGCCGAGCCCGTCTCCCCTCGCCTCGGGCCCGTCCCCTGCGGCCGCCTGCTGGCCACCTGGCTGCACGAAGGGCCTCCCTTTCGGGCAGCCGCCCAGCCGGAAGCCCAGGTGTCCCCTAGGCGCCGTCGTGCCTGGCGGTCACTACAGTGCCTCCTGTTACGCGGACCCCCGGCCTCCACTGCCAGGGAGAAGGCGGCTCAGGGCACAGCCCTGATCGCCTGAAGGCTCGAGTCCAGACCCGCCTGGTGGGCCTTCAGCTCTGCTCTTGGGGCTGGAGTGACGTGTGTCCAACTCCCGGCACATACAAAGCGCTCCGTAAGTGGGCCTGGTGTCTCTCTTGCTGCAGGAGAAAGTGTCCATGTGACTCTGCCCCTTGCCTGGCCTCCTGTCTCTTCTCTGTCCACACCCCCTGGCCCAGCAGCTTGACCCAGGGACGCCCTGTGCCTGGCACGTGAAGTTGACCGGTCCACGTGGTCAACCCCCAGGGCCCACCGTCACTGGTACATGGCAGACTCTGTCCCCTTCAGGCCCTGCGCGAATACAGGGTCCCCGCGAAGCCCTCCGAGCCCCCTGGGGTAGGCGGCAGGTGTCGCCTCCGCTCCTCCCTCCGCCCTGCCCTCCTCGAGTTGCCCAGCTCCGGTGGTGTCGTGCCAGACTGGCGTCTCCGGGAAACCGCGGGCGAGCGGGGGTGACCTGCTGTGCCCGGCACGGTCACGAGCTGGCCTTCGGGCACGGCGGCTGAATGCCGAGGAGCAGGCGCCGGGCCCTGGCATCTGTGTGAGAGTCTGCTGGGAGGCTGGCACCCACACAACCTGGGGTGAGAATCCAGGCCCGTCTGGCTGGGCTTGAGGGATTCGGGGGGCCCCTGAGCACGTTATTCACTGAAGGAGTGACAGACCGGGGCGTCCCCTGCAGCCCGCCCCCGGCAGCCCCTCCAAGGGACCGAGAGCTCCCCTGAGGAGTGCCGGCCCTCCAGAGGTGTGCGGACGCCCCCTCTGTGCCCCGCTCCTCAGGGGAGGACACCGAGGCGCAGAGGGGTTGGGTCAGTGCCCGCTTCGGTGCCCCAGCCCCTCCTCCGCCCACGACTGGACAGAGCCAGTCACCAGCCCTGGGCGCGCAGGCTGAGGTTTGCTTTTTTTTTTTTTTTTAAGATTTATTTATTTATTTACTTTGGGCGGGGGAGGGAGGGGAGCGGGGCGGGGGGGGCCACTTCTATTGGCTTTCATTTCTCTATTTTCATTCGTCTTCGTTCTCTGGCTCCTGTGGGCCTCCCATCGCGGTGGCCTCTGTCGTCGCAGAGCGCCGGCTCTGGGTGCATGCGCTCCAGAGCTCCGGCTCAGTAATTGGACACATCGGTCCAGTCGCTCCGCGGCACGTGGGATCTTCCCAGGCCAGGGCTCGAACCGGCGCCCCTTGCACTGCAAGGCGGTGTCCTTACCCACTGAACCACCAGGGGAAGTCCCCTGAGGTTTGCTTTTGAAGACAGTAAGGAAAAAAGAAAATTTGTTGAAAAAACGCTGATTTGTTTACTCACTGTAGACTTTATATAAAGGACATACTCTGACAAATACCGATCTGTGCCAGGCAGTGAAAACCACATACACTACCTCTAGTGTTTTGCCAACGTTAAAAATGCCTTGGGTAACTCCGCCGTCTGTGGCTCTGGCCTGTCTAGGGCTGGGTGTGGAGGGGCTGGAAGATGCTTGTCTGCTGGCAGCTGGCACCCGGGACAGGCTGTGGGGTTTAGGGGGGTGGCTTGCAGCTCTCTGGTGTGCCTTTGGGGTGCCTTGAAATGACAATTCAGCCAAGGGTGTGACCTGACTGACTGCAGAAGGCGGGCACTTTGGAAGGAGGCCCGCTCCCGCGTTTGTTGAAATGAATCTGTGCTCTTGCAGTCGACCTGACAGCCTTCGTGACCCACTTCGAGTGGGACATGGCCAAGTACCCGGTGAAGCAGCCGCTGGTGAGCGTGGTGGACACACTGGCCAAGGTAAGAGGAGGAGCCCTTCTCTCCAGGGAGGGTCACGGTTCTGGGACCCTGACCATCTGGGAACATGAGTCTGCACGGCACTTGGACCCTGGTGAAGCAGGAGGGAACTTCCCGGGAGGTGGGTGGGGTTCTCGCCCGGCCCCCTGACCCTGGTGGGGTCCCTCTCCATCTGCCTCCCACCAGCGGGGCCTCTCCCTGGGCTCCAGGGGGCTTTAGAAGCACGGCCTTTCATGCACGGGACAAGATCAGAGACCTCTGGGGTTCAGAGCATCCTGGAGACAGGCTGGTGATCACCTGACTCCCATACCTCTCCCGAGGTTTCCCTCACTCAGTCGTGTCTGACTCTTTGCGACCCCGTGGACTGTAGTCCTCCAGACTTCTCTGTCCATAGGAGCCTCCAGGCAGGAATACTGAAGTGGGTTGCCATTCCCTTCTCCAGGGGATCTTCCCGACCCAGGGGTTGAACCTGGGTCTCCTGCACTGCAGGCAGATTCTTTACCGTCTGAGCCACCAGGGAAGTCCATGTATACCTTATCCAAACCCCTCTTCCAAACCTATCGCTGGACAGGACAGCTTTGTCTCCAGAGGGCACTCTGGGTCCGCCGTGTTCTGGGTGCCGGTCAGGGCCAGGCCACGGCGAGTCCCTTGAGGAGCCAGGATGGGGGTGGCCAGAGCTGACCTCTAGCAGAGCCTGAGGGCACGTAGAGTGGGAGGCGTGGGGGTCTGAGAGCACCAGATGGGCTTGAGAGAAGGGCACGACTCCCCTCACTGAGTGATCCTAGAAGAGCCATTTACGTCTGGAGCCTCCCGTCTGCCACGTGGGGCTGTTAACCCCTTCCCTGCCTCCCAGCGGCTCCCTGGAGGGCCGAGTGCTGGCAGTCTGGGAGAGCAGAGGGGAGACAAATGCAAGCCATTCCAGCAAACCCAGGGAGCAGTGTTTTCCCTGAAGTGTACCAGGAGTGATCTGTGGCAATTTTGAGACGTTGAACCAACTTCTTGAACTCTCCTGCTTTTCCAACTAGCAACTGGCCCAGATTGAGACAGACCTGAAGTCCCGAACGGCCGCCTACAGTACTCTGAAGACAAACCTAGAGAATCTGGAGAAGAGGAGGAGCCCTTCTCTCCAGGGAGGGTCACGGTTCTGGGACCCTGACCATCTGGGAACATGAGTCTGCACGGCACTTGGACCCTGGTGAAGCAGGAGGGAACTTCCCGGGAGGTGGGTGGGGTTCTCGCCCGGCCCCCTGACCCTGGTGGGGTCCCTCTCCATCTGCCTCCCACCAGCGGGGCCTCTCCCTGGGCTCCAGGGGGCTTTAGAAGCACGGCCTTTCATGCACGGGACAAGATCAGAGACCTCTGGGGTTCAGAGCATCCTGGAGACAGGCTGGTGATCACCTGACTCCCATACCTCTCCCGAGGTTTCCCTCACTCAGTCGTGTCTGACTCTTTGCGACCCCGTGGACTGTAGTCCTCCAGACTTCTCTGTCCATAGGAGCCTCCAGGCAGGAATACTGAAGTGGGTTGCCATTCCCTTCTCCAGGGGATCTTCCCGACCCAGGGGTTGAACCTGGGTCTCCTGCACTGCAGGCAGATTCTTTACCGTCTGAGCCACCAGGGAAGTCCATGTATACCTTATCCAAACCCCTCTTCCAAACCTATCGCTGGACAGGACAGCTTTGTCTCCAGAGGGCACTCTGGGTCCGCCGTGTTCTGGGTGCCGGTCAGGGCCAGGCCACGGCGAGTCCCTTGAGGAGCCAGGATGGGGGTGGCCAGAGCTGACCTCTAGCAGAGCCTGAGGGCACGTAGAGTGGGAGGCGTGGGGGTCTGAGAGCACCAGATGGGCTTGAGAGAAGGGCACGACTCCCCTCACTGAGTGATCCTAGAAGAGCCATTTACGTCTGGAGCCTCCCGTCTGCCACGTGGGGCTGTTAACCCCTTCCCTGCCTCCCAGCGGCTCCCTGGAGGGCCGAGTGCTGGCAGTCTGGGAGAGCAGAGGGGAGACAAATGCAAGCCATTCCAGCAAACCCAGGGAGCAGTGTTTTCCCTGAAGTGTACCAGGAGTGATCTGTGGCAATTTTGAGACGTTGAACCAACTTCTTGAACTCTCCTGCTTTTCCAACTAGCAACTGGCCCAGATTGAGACAGACCTGAAGTCCCGAACGGCCGCCTACAGTACTCTGAAGACAAACCTAGAGAATCTGGAGAAGAGATCCATGTGAGTGTCTGGGTTCCGAGCTCCTCGTGGCCTCAGGGCCTGGCTGAGGCGGGGTCCGGGCCAGGCTCACGCACGGTGGTTTCAGATTGCTGGCTGAGCCAAGGTCTGCGTCTGGGTCTGAGCGAGAGGCGCTCCTACGTCTTCAGAGCTGTGCGCTGGGTGGGGAGGCCAGCGACGCAGTGGGTGAGCCATTGAGCATGTACGCTGAATGAAGGAGGCGGGGCTGACGTGGGTCAATCTCTACCTCTCTCTTCCGTTACTTCTTTGGATCAATGAGGTTTTTTTTCCTGGCCATGCCACGCATCTTATGATATTTCATTCCCCAACCAGGGATTGAACCCAGGCCACCACAGTGAAAATGCAGAGTCCTAACCCATGGAACCCCCAGGGAATTCTTGAGTCAATGATTATTAAGTACCTACTATACTCTGGCCTTATGTGTATGTGTGTGTGCTCAGTGGCCCAGTCATGTCCGAATTTGCGACCCCACGGACCACAGCCCGCCAGGCTCCTGCGTCCCTGGGATATTCCAGACAAGAGTACTGGAGCGGGTTACCATGTCCTCCTGCAGGGGATCTTCCTGACCCAGGAATTGAACCTGTGTCTCTTGCGTCTCCTGCGTTGGCAGGAGGATTCTTTACCACTGGGAAAGCCCTCTTAGGCCTTCTGTTAGGCCCTAAAGATACAAAGCGGAATTAAGTACCATTTCTGCACTTGGAGAACTCACGATTATTCATTCAACAAATATGCACAGGAAATCTGCTTTGCCCAAGGGGTACAGGTATAAGCCAGATAGGGTCTAATGGCACAAGGAGTCTGGGACCGGAAGGCACGTGCAGGGCGCCTTTGGAGAGGGAGCCTGGGGGCCTTGTCAGTGACGGCTGGTTTGCAGGGGGAGGAGAGGACTGCGGGCCCTGGGGCCAGGCAGGCTGGAACGCCTCTGCGGGACGGCTCTTTCCCTTAAACTTCAGCCTCAACTGGGGGCTTGAGAACTCCTGCCATGGGAAGCAGCTGCCCTGGTTGACATCGTGGCCTGGTCACCGATGGGACCCAGAGACAGACTTTGTTTCGCTGCGGGCAGTGACCGCACCCATGAAATTAAAGGAGTTTGCTCCTTGGAAGAAACGCTTTGAAAAACCTAGCCAGCGTGTTAACAAGCGGACGTGGCACACGGCCAACAAAGTCCGTAGAGTCAAGCCTGTGGTTTTTCCAATAGTCACGTATGGATGTGAGCGTCAGATTCATAAAGAGGGCTGAGCACCAAGGAATCGATGCTTTCCAACTGTGGTGCTGGAGACGACTCTGGAGAGGCCTTTGGACAGCAAGGCGATCAGACCAGTCATTCCTAGAGGAAATCAACCATGAATATTCGTGGGAAAGATCGATGCTGAAGCCGAAGCTCCAGTCCTGTGGCCACTCTGAGTGAAGAGCCGACCCACTGAAAAACAGCCTGGTGCTGGGAAAGACGGAGGGCAGGAGGAGAGGGGGCGACAGAGGACGAGACGGTCAGGTGGCATCCCCGGCTCAGTGGCGTGAGCTTGCGCGAGCTCCGGGAGGTGGTGGAGGGCAGGGACGCCTGGCGTGCTGCAGATCCTGGGTCACAAAGCGTCGGACACGACGGAGCGACTGAACAGCGATGCACTGATGCTACAGAGCATCTCAGGAGCTATAATTTTGGCCCATTTGCTGTAACAGCCGCATGGGTCCCTGTACTAAAGATACCTCGATGAGACGAGGCTCCACTGAACCGGCATACAAAGCTCTTTCAGGTGAACGCCCCTGGCTGCTGGACCTGGAAGCCGTGCGAAGTAAAGGCAGCCCTCACGGGCCTGTCTGCCCAGGACGGCCCGGGCGGCGTCTTGAGCCGGCTGTGGTGTTGCCACGTGGTGACTGAAGCCGCCTGTCACCCGCGATCCCCGCCCCGCAGCCGGCGGCTGGAGCCAGGGCCCTGCAGGCGCCCGAGGTGCTGGGTTCAGCGTGGGCGCTGGCGAGAGCGCCTGGGCTCGTGCCCGGGGCCGCCGTTCTGGCCGCTCGCAGAGCCGAGGGCACTTGGCCCCGCCGCTCCCCAGGGGGCGTCCCGGGTCCTCCTGGCCCCTGCTGCCCCTGCCTCCTGGGGGGGCACAGCTGTGCTGGGGCTCCACGCGTCCCACACGCCCAGGGCTGCCTCCGTGTGCCTTTCTGCTGATCCCACACCCCTTTGTCCCCCATGAATCCAGGGGAAACCTCTTCACACGGACCCTGAGCGATATTGTGAGCAAAGAAGACTTCGTGCTCGGTTCCGAGTACCTGATCACGCTGCTGGTCATCGTCCCCAAGTAAGTGGGGCAGGAAGGAGCGGGGCCGGGGGTCTTGGCCTGGGAGACGATCGCAAAGGAAAGCGTGTCCTGCTCAACAGAGAGGAAGGGGGAGCCCGCGCCGGATCCTGGGACCCTAAATGGCAGCTGTGGGTTGGTTACTGGACCAAGTGACCGAGCTCGGGCGGCGACAGTGGCAGGAGCGCCGTTTCCTGGGCGTCCGCTGTGTGTCGGAGGCCGTGCACACGCACTGGGGTCGCTCACACGAGCCTGGGGGCTGTTACCGTTCCTTTGTCCTGAGACCAGAGAGGTCATCTGGCCTGCCCAAGGTCACACAGGGCTGGGATTAGCACTCCTGGCTGGAGTCTCCTCTGAGTCCTTCCCAAGCGCCCCTCCCTGCTGTCCAGGGCCTCTCGGGGAGGTGGGCTTTCCAGTGCCCGTGGCAGGGCCTCCGGTATTTGGGGCCTCTGGCTCCCAGTCGCTTTTCTCCCACGCGATGCACTGATGCTACAGAGCATCTCAGGAGCTATAATTTTGGCCCATTTGCTGTAACAGCCGCATGGGTCCCTGTACTAAAGATACCTCGATGACGAGGCTCCACTGAACCGGCATACAAAGCTCTTTCAGGTGAACGCCCCTGGCTGCTGGACCTGGAAGCCGTGCGAAGTAAAGGCAGCCCTCACGGGCCTGTCTGCCCAGGACGGCCCGGGCGGCGTCTTGAGCCGGCTGTGGTGTTGCCACGTGGTGACTGAAGCCGCCTGTCACCCGCGATCCCCGCCCCGCAGCCGGCGGCTGGAGCCAGGGCCCTGCAGGCGCCCGAGGTGCTGGGTTCAGCGTGGGCGCTGGCGAGAGCGCCTGGGCTCGTGCCCGGGGCCGCCGTTCTGGCCGCTCGCAGAGCCGAGGGCACTTGGCCCCGCCGCTCCCCAGGGGGCGTCCCGGGTCCTCCTGGCCCCTGCTGCCCCTGCCTCCTGGGGGGGCACAGCTGTGCTGGGGCTCCACGCGTCCCACACGCCCAGGGCTGCCTCCGTGTGCCTTTCTGCTGATCCCACACCCCTTTGTCCCCCATGAATCCAGGGGAAACCTCTTCACACGGACCCTGAGCGATATTGTGAGCAAAGAAGACTTCGTGCTCGGTTCCGAGTACCTGATCACGCTGCTGGTCATCGTCCCCAAGTAAGTGGGGCAGGAAGGAGCGGGGCCGGGGGTCTTGGCCTGGGAGACGATCGCAAAGGAAACGTGTCCTGCTCAACAGAGAGGAAGGGGGAGCCCGCGCCGGATCCTGGGACCCTAAATGGCAGCTGTGGGTTGGTTACTGGACCAAGTGACCGAGCTCGGGCGGCGACAGTGGCAGGAGCGCCGTTTCCTGGGCGTCCGCTGTGTGTCGGAGGCCGTGCACACGCACTGGGGTCGCTCACACGAGCCTGGGGGCTGTTACCGTTCCTTTGTCCTGAGACCAGAGAGGTCATCTGGCCTGCCCAAGGTCACACAGGGCTGGGATTAGCACTCCTGGCTGGAGTCTCCTCTGAGTCCTTCCCAAGCGCCCCTCCCTGCTGTCCAGGGCCTCTCGGGGAGGTGGGCTTTCCAGTGCCCGTGGCAGGGCCTCCGGGGTATTTGGGGCGCTCTCTGGCTCCCAGTCCTTTTTCCCCCAGTCCCTCAAGAAGAGGGGAATGCAGCTTCTTAAACGTGCAGGATGTCCCACAGCGTTTTCTGCAAAAATCACTGAGTGACTGTGTCCTCTTGCAGACCGAGTTACGGCCAATGGCAGAAAACCTACGAATCCCTCTCAGACATGGTGGTCCCGCGGTCAACCAAGTAAGTGAGACCCCGGCTCGGCCCCGGGACCTGGGGTTGGGGGGCCATGTAGGGGCCCTCTGGGACACCCAGCCCCCCAGCCCCCACCCCGAGAGTGCAAGGGCCCTCAGCCCCCTGCACCTGCGCCTTCACAGCCACCACTCCACCTCAGGCCAGACTCCCTCCATCTTTCTGAAGTCTGCTCCCCCGGCCCCGCCTCCAGGAAGCCCTCCCTGACTCCCTTCCGGCCCTCAGCACTCACAGGGCCTGTGCAGCGCTCTGTTCTGCCTTCTCATCTCAGCCTGGATTCTTGTCCGCCTGAGACTCAAGCGAGGGCCTGGCTATGATGGCCGCAGAGCACAAGCAGAGGAGGAGGAGTCTCGGCGCGGGGCCTGCTGGGGTCAGAGCCGGAGGAGGCCAGTGAGGGCTGGGAGAGTGACCTAGAAGGGATCGAGGAGCGGGCCCAAACCCCGAGCGCCACCCAGCGGGGAAGCCAGCCACTGAGCGCCGCGGGCAGGCGCCAGGCTGGAGCTCGCTCCACGGTCGTAAGAGTGGAGCAGGCTGTAGCAGGGGGCACACGGCACGAAGACATTTACTATTTAAGATCTGAAAACAGACGGAACTAAGCCGTGTGTGGCCCGGGGGTGCAGGTGCACGGAATGACGGGGCGTCGGAGGATGAGAACCGCCGAACAGCCCAGCGGTGACCTGGGGTGGGGGGCAGAACGTGGTCAGGAGGGCATGCGGGGCTTCCACTGTATGAAAAGCGTTTTATGTCTTAAACGGACTGGGGGACATCTAGATATCTGCCATTCTCTCCACCTTTTCCTGTGTCTAAAGTATCTTGTCACTTGAAATGGTTTGTGGCTCAGCTGGTAACGAATCCGCCTGAAATGCAGGAGGCCCGGTTCGGTCTCCTCCCGGCGAAGGACTGGCCAGCGTACCCCCGGGTCCCTGCCTGGAGAATCCCAGGGACAGAGGAGCCCGCGGGCGTCAGTCCACGAGCTCTCAGAGTCAGACACGACTGAGCGACACACACACGCGCCCGGGCGCACAGGGAGCTCCGTGTGGGGCAGCCCTGCCCACGCCCACCCCGGCCTGGAGGCCGCTGGCCTGGGCCACCCGCCGCAGGGCTGGCTCTCCCAGGGACACAGACTCTCACGAGACAGCCATCGGGGCTGAGCTGCAGAGGGCAGGGACAGGACCGTCACAGCCCGAGGTCCCGAGGGGCGGCTGGAGCCGGAGCCGCGGGCGGGGGAGGGCCGACTGGCTGCGGGGCACCGCCCTCGACACTGGCCTGCTCGGCCGGGGCGCGCCGGCTCTCCGGGCCCGGCCACGTGCTGGGAGCCCCCGAGGAGGGGCTGCTGCGGGAAGCGGCCTGCTTCTCCGACCGGAGCCCCTAGGCCCTTTGTTGTCAGAGGACCCTGCAGGTCTGCCAAGATGGCTCTGGAAAGGTTCCTGGAACCTGGGCCAGCCCCAGTGGGTGGCTTGGAAAAGTAGGAAAGGTGATCCGAGCCCCTGCCCGGCCCCGTGGGCTCCCCTGGTCAGGCCCTGTGGTCAGCAGAACGCAAAGGCCCCGAGAGCCCGGGCCCCAGTGACCGCAGCGCTCCTGCGTCAGGGAGTGCCAGGGAGGCTGTGCCCAGGCTGGCACTGGGCAGGAAACGCCCACTGTGGGACGGTGTCTGCCCATGGAAACTCCGCCGGGCTTCACGACAACGTGGCCCGCGAGAGCCGGGCACCCTGCTCCGCAGGGCAGGCAGCTAAGGTCCACGAGGGGCATGTTCTCGGCCGCTTCACGTCCGGACCCCCGCGTCTCCGGGCTTTTCCTCCAGAGCCTGCGTTTCATCACCCGTAGACCGCCGGGCCTGGGTCCGGAGAGTGAGTGGAGCAGCAGGAGTCGGTGGGAAGGGGCGGCCGCCGAGGCCCCAGAGCCCAGAGCTGGGAGCCCAGGAAGGGTCTCCCGTGCCGCCAGGCCTGAGCCTGGACCACCGGGCTGCCCCCCGCAGCGCCCCGCCCCAGGGAAGGGTGGGCTCCTTCCGGCCCAGCGCGGGCCTGCGGGTGCGTCCGGCGAAGGGCAGCAGCTTCTCTCCCACAGGCTGATCGCCGAGGACAACGAGGGCGGGCTCTTCACCGTGACTCTGTTTCGGAAAGTGATTGACGACTTCAAAACCAAAGCCAAAGAGAATAAGTAAGGCTGGCCGCGGCGGGCTCCGGGGTGCGGGTCGCCTCCGTGGGAGGGGTGGGCTCTGCTCCAGCTGGGAGCTTCTTCGTTACAGCCTCTCCTTTGCTTGTTTGAAGGTTCATGGTTCGTGAATTTTACTATGACGAAAAAGAGATTAAAAGGGAAAGGGAGGAGATGGCCCGATTGTTGTCGGACAAGAAGCAACAATATGTGAGTACACGCTGCCAGCTGGGGGTTCTCGTGAAGGTGTGGGTGGCCCCACCCCACCCCCCTCATCCTGTCCCCCCCGGCTCCGCACCCCACCCCCGCACCAGAGGAGCAGGAGGGCCCCGCTTCATCTCCCCCCAGTGCCCATCGTCCCTCTCCTCTGGGCCACACCCAGGGGCATGCACTCCAGGGGACCAGCGCCTCCCCCGCGTGGGGGGACAGCGGCAGGCGCAGGAACCGGGAGGGGGCTCAGAGCACAAGATCTCAGTCAGGCTCTGCCTCCAGGAGGGGACTCGTGGCTCTGCTCTGAGGATGAGAAAGCGAGGCTCTGGGAGGTGAGCGCGGGAGCCCGGGCCCCAGGAGGGGACCTCGCCAGCTCGCGGCGGCCGGGCCGGGCCGTCGGCGCTTTAGGCAGGCGCACTGGCGCCCCGAGAGGCCGGGCCACCGCCTGAAGCGTGCAGCCGGCGGTCACCCGCAGCCTGGCCCACGCGCCCTCCAGGCGGGCTGGGACGTTCCTGTCCCCAGCTCCTGTATGTGCCCCCCCAGGCTTTTAGCAGAGAGTGGTGCTTCTCCCAGGGCCTTCCAACCGCAGCCGCCAGAGCCTTCGCCTGTGTGGGGGCAGCTGAGCTCAAGAGGGAGGAAATGCTTGCCTGGAGGATCCCGTGGACAGAGGAGCCTGGGGGCTACAGGCCACGGGGTCGCAGAGAGTTGGGTACGACCGAGGCGACGTGGCACGCTCAGAAGGCACGTGCACACACACGTGTGCACACGAAAGGAACACATACTCCTTAGCGCGCTCGTCAGCCAGGCTCTGGCTGAGGCTCCAGGGCCTGACCGCCCTGAGACCAGGGATTCACCTGGCAGGAAGGACGCTCCCCAGTGGAGGGAGACCCCAGAGGTGTCCTCCTTCACCCCAGCCTGCCTGACACCATGACGGCCCAGGAATGTCCGAGGCTTCTCTTCGCTGAGTCCTTTCCCCTCTTCGCTCCTGGCGGCAGCCCCCCAGTGTCTCTGGAAGGGGCCCAGTGGCGACACCTTTCACAGGTGCCCAGGGCCTTTGGCAGCCACCCGCGAGCTGGCACAGACCTCCAGGGATCGAGGTGATATGCCCGAACCTGACGCCGGCACCTCTCTCAGGTTGCTCGCTGGCGCTTTTTCAGGGTGTAGACTTCTGCACCCCTGCCCCCTCCCAGGGACCCTGCCCCATCTCCTGGAGGAGCGGAGCCCAGAGGGCCCCTTCATCTCCCCAGTGCCCATCGTCCCTCTCCTCTGGGCCACACCCAGGGCATGCACTCAGGGACCGCCCCCGCAGGCAGGCGCAGGAACCGGGAGGGGGCTCAGAGCACAAGATCTCAGTCAGGCTCTGCCTCCAGGAGGGGACTCGTGGCTCTGCTCTGAGGATGAGAAAGCGAGGCTCTGGGAGGTGAGCGCGGGAGCCCGGGCCCCAGGAGGGGACCTCGCCAGCTCGCGGCGGCCGGGCCGGGCCGTCGGCGCTTTAGGCAGGCGCACTGGCGCCCCGAGAGGCCGGGCCACCGCCTGAAGCGTGCAGCCGGCGGTCACCCGCAGCCTGGCCCACGCGCCCTCCAGGCGGGCTGGGACGTTCCTGTCCCCAGCTCCTGTATGTGCCCCCCCAGGCTTTTAGCAGAGAGTGGTGCTTCTCCCAGGGCCTTCCAACCGCAGCCGCCAGAGCCTTCGCCTGTGTGGGGGCAGCTGAGCTCAAGAGGGAGGAAATGCTTGCCTGGAGGATCCCGTGGACAGAGGAGCCTGGGGGCTACAGGCCACGGGGTCGCAGAGAGTTGGGTACGACCGAGGCGACGTGGCACGCTCAGAAGGCACGTGCACACACACGTGTGCACACGAAAGGAACACATACTCCTTAGCGCGCTCGTCAGCCAGGCTCTGGCTGAGGCTCCAGGGCCTGACCGCCCTGAGACCAGGGATTCACCTGGCAGGAAGGACGCTCCCCAGTGGAGGGAGACCCCAGAGGTGTCCTCCTTCACCCCAGCCTGCCTGACACCATGACGGCCCAGGAATGTCCGAGGCTTCTCTTCGCTGAGTCCTTTCCCCTCTTCGCTCCTGGCGGCAGCCCCCCAGTGTCTCTGGAAGGGGCCCAGTGGCGACACCTTTCACAGGTGCCCAGGGCCTTTGGCAGCCACCCGCGAGCTGGCACAGACCTCCAGGGGATCGAGGTGATATGCCCGAACCTGACGCCGGCACCTCTCTCAGGTTGCTCGCTGGCGCTTTTTCAGGGGTGTAGACTTCTGCACCCCTGCCCCCCTCCCCAGGGAGCCCTGCCCCATCTCCCTGGAGGGGAAGCGGAGCCCAGAGGAGACACAGTAGCTCAGAAACATGTAGCTCCTCGCGAGGCTCTTGCTGCCTGCCAGGGAGCGGGGTCAGCCGGGGCCAGCCCTGCCCAAGCGTGAGAGTCTTTCCGCCTTCAGGCTTTCCTGAGGTGGGACCAGTGTCCCGCGTCCCTTCTGTTACTTGTTAACCAGAGGGGCTGGGCTAGGTTCCAGGCTTCAGCTCCCCCTGAGAGCCCGGGACAGCGTTTTCCTGTGCTTTGCCCGTTTGCAGAGAAGGATAATGAATCGGTGCTTGACCGACTTCCCGCATGTAACATGCTTAAGGGCGCCCTGGCCGCCAGGGGGCGACTGTGGGCTGGACTTGGGAGAGACGCTGGCCAAGCCCGCACAGCCCAGCAGGTGGAGCCTGGCGGGAAGCTCCTGGCCAGGCCGAGGGAGGGGCTGCGGACTCCCGTCCTGGAACAGGGACGCTGAGGTCTTGAACGCCCCCGCAGAGCCCCCCAGGGGGTCAAGGGCACCAGCACAGCTCCAGCCCCCGGCATTCCTGAGCTGCCTGCACACGCCTTTCAGGCCCTGAGAATGATGTCTGTTTGTTTGTGATGCATGCTTGCTGAACGATTAATAAATCATTTCTGTGCCTTTAGCAAACTTCCAGTGTTGCTCTTAAAAAGGGAGCCTCCACCTTCCCGGACCACAAGGTTAAGGTAACCCCGCTAGGGAGTCCTGATAGGCCCGCCGCGGGGCAGAGCGACAGAGAGAGAGAGAGTGAGGGCGAGGGCGAGGTAAGCACCCCCGGGAGCCTGGGTCCCCGGCTCGCGTCCTCGCCCGCAGGCGCCGGCGGAGAGCATAAATCCCTGCGCTTGCTGGCATCTGCTGTGGCTTTTGAGATCTTAAATCGAGGACCCCAGAATCACGCTTCCTCCTCACCTGCGGGGCCTCTTGGGCGCTGCCCTCACCCCGTCTTGCCCAGCAGTGGTCGGTGCTTGCTGGCCAGGGTGCCTCTGTCCCGGCTGCAGGTGGCTGGAGCTGGTGATGGTCTGCGTCCTGGCGGGCTGGTCAGGCATCTCCGCTCTCTTCCCCTGGTGCCCCAGCCGGGCCCCCTCCACCTTGGTGGACGTCCGCGGAGGACCCGCCACGTCAGCATTCAGGAGAGCTGCTGTGGCCCCGAGGGGCTGTGGCCACACGTGGTGGGCTGTGAGGAGCCCCTGGAAGCGACAGCTGGAGGCTGGTGCCGGGGTCTGGGGCGGAGCCGTCCAGAGGGGGCTCGTTGGCAGCGCAGGGTCAGACTGCAGCCTGCCAGCTGCGAGCCTGGTGAGGGCGCCGCGTCGGGGGCCGCCCGGCCCCTGCCGCCTGGTCGGCGCGGCCCCACTGGCCCACCGAGCGGCCGTGGCTCAGGGCACCCTTGAGAACACGAGCCTCGCCCTGGCCTTGTTCGACCGACCTGCTGCTTCTGCTAGCCGCTGGGCGTTTCTTCTCGGCTCGGGGCTCGCTCTGTCAAAACCCATGTCTTTTGTTGGCCGGGCATCGGGTGGAGTGGCCAGGAGGGCTCACCACTCTCTTGTCTCCGCAGGGCCCGCTGCTGCGATGGCTCAAGGTCCACTTCAGCGAAGCCTTTATCGCCTGGATCCACATCAAGGCACTGAGAGTGTTTGTGGAGTCTGTGCTCAGGTGCGTGGAGGAGACGCGGGGGGCCGCCCGGCCTCTGGGACCCGCCGGCCCTCCTGCCCGCCTCCCCTGCAAGCCCCCCCAGCCCCAGGCCCCTGCTGCCCTGGGCTGTCCCTCCTGCCTGTCGTGGGGCTGGTGTCCTGCCCCCCACCCGCTCTGAGCAGCCCGCCAGGGCCCAGCAGCTCCTGCCGGAGACACCAGCGCCGTCTCCATCCTTGGCTTTTGAGGCCTAACCCTCAAAGCCCCACAAAAAACAAAACACAAACCAACCAACAGCAACAAAACTTATTTTACCTCTTTCTTTCCTTTAACCAATGCAAAATAAGTTCACTGTTTTGTGAAAACTTGGAAACTATAGGTAAGCACAGAGAATGAATAAACATCATCTGTCACTTTAACACCAAGAGGAAACACTGCTAACACGCGGTGTTACGAGCATCCTTCAGGCTTTCTGAGCTCGTTTTTAAACTTCGCAGGTGGCTGGAGGGGGCCGCGGGGAGGACCCCCCCCCCAGCCGGGCCCCTCCACCTTGGTGGACGGCGGAGGACCCGCCACGTCAGCATTCAGGAGAGCTGCTGTGGCCCCGAGGGGCTGTGGCCACACGTGGTGGGCTGTGAGGAGCCCCTGGAAGCGACAGCTGGAGGCTGGTGCCGGGGTCTGGGGCGGAGCCGTCCAGAGGGGGCTCGTTGGCAGCGCAGGGTCAGACTGCAGCCTGCCAGCTGCGAGCCTGGTGAGGGCGCCGCGTCGGGGGCCGCCCGGCCCCTGCCGCCTGGTCGGCGCGGCCCCACTGGCCCACCGAGCGGCCGTGGCTCAGGGCACCCTTGAGAACACGAGCCTCGCCCTGGCCTTGTTCGACCGACCTGCTGCTTCTGCTAGCCGCTGGGCGTTTCTTCTCGGCTCGGGGCTCGCTCTGTCAAAACCCATGTCTTTTGTTGGCCGGGCATCGGGTGGAGTGGCCAGGAGGGCTCACCACTCTCTTGTCTCCGCAGGGCCCGCTGCTGCGATGGCTCAAGGTCCACTTCAGCGAAGCCTTTATCGCCTGGATCCACATCAAGGCACTGAGAGTGTTTGTGGAGTCTGTGCTCAGGTGCGTGGAGGAGACGCGGGGGGCCGCCCGGCCTCTGGGACCCGCCGGCCCTCCTGCCCGCCTCCCCTGCAAGCCCCCCCAGCCCCAGGCCCCTGCTGCCCTGGGCTGTCCCTCCTGCCTGTCGTGGGGCTGGTGTCCTGCCCCCCACCCGCTCTGAGCAGCCCGCCAGGGCCCAGCAGCTCCTGCCGGAGACACCAGCGCCGTCTCCATCCTTGGCTTTTGAGGCCTAACCCTCAAAGCCCCACAAAAAACAAAACACAAACCAACCAACAGCAACAAAACTTATTTTACCTCTTTCTTTCCTTTAACCAATGCAAAATAAGTTCACTGTTTTTGTGAAAAACTTGGAAACTATAGGTAAGCACAGAGAATGAATAAACATCATCTGTCACTTTAACACCAAGAGGAAACACTGCTAACACGCGGGTGTTACGAGCATCCTTCAGGCTTTCTGAGCTCGTTTTTTAAACTTCGCAGGTGCGCGCGGTGGGGTGGGGGTGAGTCACCAGGCCCTGTCCCGCTCTTCACAGCCCCACGGCGGCAGCCGCCAGGCGCCTCTGTCCGCGGGATCCTCCCGGCAAGAATGCTGGAGTGGGTTGCCACTTCCTTCTCCAGCATGATTTTTACAAAATGGAATCAAGCAGGCAGTTTGCTGAAGCCTGTTTGAACGGACCCTGTGTCCTGCGCCATGGGGCAGTCTCGGCAGCCCTGCGCACGGCTGGCTGCCTTCCATTCCCGGAGCTCGGCCGGCTCGGGCCCCTCTGGGGTGGTCCTGCTGGGCCCCTTCCCCGCCCACAGCCGGGGCGTCCTCAGGATCCCCTCCTACACCCGCCCGGGAGCGGAGCGCCCCGCTCTCTTCCCCGCCCGGGCCTCCTGCGTCCCTGCCGTTCATTTCCCGACAGGCTCTCCTGCCGCGTCTCTCCTGCCGCGTCTCTCCCCGGTCCCGTCCTCCTGACCCCGTTCCTGCCAGCGGCCTCAGTCCTCCCCCAGACCTCAGGGCCCCCTGACGCCTCCGCCCCGCCCCTGCCCCCTCCCTCCCCGTCCTAGCACCCTGCCCGGGCCCTCCCTCGCCCCTGGCCTCGCGCGCGCCGTCTCCCACGTAGCTGTTGCCAAAGGGTTTTACTTGGTCCCCTGCCTCGTTCGTCCTCCGTGTGGCTGCCAATTGTGGTTTTGTCCAAACACAGCCTGGGCCTGATGTGGTGCCCCCGCGTCTCTCAGCCACCTCAGGCCCCCTCCCTGGAAAGCACTGGGGCGCCGGGCTGGAGAGCAGACTCAGGGTCACCCGCGTGGTCCAGGATAGCCTCGTCTCTGCCTGACAGTCAGTGGTTCTCAGGCCCCGTACGGCAAAGCCGGCCATGCCTACTGGAGGCCCGTCTTCCTCAAGAGCGAGCGCCAGGTGGATATCTCTAATACCTTGTTTAAGCTCAATAAAACAGTACATATACAAAGATAATTCTTTTTAAAATGGCCAATGTATGACATTTTAAAAAACTGTACTTTCATTTGTCCTGAATAGTGGTAACACATGACCACTATAAAAAAAAGTCAAGTTCAGAAACAGGTACCGTGGAAAGGATGTTCCTCGCAGTTCCGTGGTTTAGAACCATGAACAGTCTTAAGACCTTCTCCTTGGCCAGCCAGGGCAGCACCAGCCCGCCTCTGCCCAGAGGATGTCCGCGGGATCCTCCGGCAAGAATGCTGGAGTGGGTTGCCACTTCCTTCTCCAGCATGATTTTTACAAAATGGAATCAAGCAGGCAGTTTGCTGAAGCCTGTTTGAACGGACCCTGTGTCCTGCGCCATGGGGCAGTCTCGGCAGCCCTGCGCACGGCTGGCTGCCTTCCATTCCCGGAGCTCGGCCGGCTCGGGCCCCTCTGGGGTGGTCCTGCTGGGCCCCTTCCCCGCCCACAGCCGGGGCGTCCTCAGGATCCTCCTACACCCGCCCGGGAGCGGAGCGCCCCGCTCTCTTCCCCGCCCGGGCCTCCTGCGTCCCTGCCGTTCATTTCCCGACAGGCTCTCCTGCCGCGTCTCTCCTGCCGCGTCTCTCCCCGGTCCCGTCCTCCTGACCCCGTTCCTGCCAGCGGCCTCAGTCCTCCCCCAGACCTCAGGGCCCCCTGACGCCTCCGCCCCGCCCCTGCCCCCTCCCTCCCCGTCCTAGCACCCTGCCCGGGCCCTCCCTCGCCCCTGGCCTCGCGCGCGCCGTCTCCCACGTAGCTGTTGCCAAAGGGTTTTACTTGGTCCCCTGCCTCGTTCGTCCTCCGTGTGGCTGCCAATTGTGGTTTTGTCCAAACACAGCCTGGGCCTGATGTGGTGCCCCCGCGTCTCTCAGCCACCTCAGGCCCCCTCCCTGGAAAGCACTGGGGCGCCGGGCTGGAGAGCAGACTCAGGGTCACCCCGCGTGGTCCAGGATAGCCTCGTCTCTGCCTGACAGTCAGTGGTTCTCAGGCCCCGTACGGCAAAGCCGGCCATGCCTACTGGAGGCCCGTCTTCCTCAAGAGCGAGCGCCAGGTGGATATCTCTAATACCTTGTTTAAGCTCAATAAAACAGTACATATACAAAGATAATTCTTTTTAAAATGGCCAATGTATGACATTTTAAAAAACTGTACTTTCATTTGTCCTGAATAGTGGTAACACATGACCACTATAAAAAAAAGTCAAGTTCAGAAACAGGTACCGTGGAAAGGATGTTCCTCGCAGTTCCGTGGTTTAGAACCATGAACAGTCTTAAGACCTTCTCCTTGTCCAGCCAGGAGTTGATGTTCTGCAGCTTTCTTTCATCTGCTTTGCATTAGTCTCATCACTGTGCAGAGATACTTGATCCCTTCTCGTTTCTGTCGCATGGAGAGACCGTGAGCTGAGAAAACAGATGTTAAGCCAAGCTGATCCGAGCCGGCAGGCACGGCTCACCTGTCTTGCGCTCCTCTGGCCCCCTCATCGTCCTTTGCCCTCTGTTGACACTTGTTGCTCTGTCTTTTCTCAGGGTTGGTTTTGTCCTTCTTCCCGACACTGGGAGCTGGAGGGTTGGGCTGGGGTGACCTGCCTCTCCACGTGGCACCCAGCCCAGGGTTGGACAAACAGGAAGCAAGCGCTTATGTCTGTGGAGTGAATCAGAGGAGCGCACCAGACCTCAGCTGGGGAAGCACTGGTTCACTGCCGCGGGGAGCGACCCGGGGCTTCATCACCCGAGGTGAAAATGGAAACGGGCCCGGGGGAGAGCCGAGACCCAGGGGCCGTGATGAAACTGCAGAAGCCGGCGAGGCAGCTGGCTCATTCGTTAGTCTGGATCTTGGGAGAGGGCCTGGCGGGGAAGGGATACTAGGGAACCACCAGTGACGGCCCGTCTGTCTGGATGAGCTCACCTGCAGAGGGGGCGGGAGCGGAGCCCAGCACTCAGGGCTGGAGGCAGGGGCGCCCTGGTGGACGTCAGAGGCCGGAGCGGGGAGCATCCAGGCAGCCGAAGGTGAAGGCTGCACCTGTGCCCGGACGGGAGCACCGGGCGGGAGGAGCAGCGTGGCGGCTGCAGGCTGCCCGGGTGGCCGTGGCGCGCTCCTGTGGGGACGCGCGGGAGGAAGGGGGCGCGACGGCGGCCTCGAGGAGCGGGTGGCGGCTGCCGGCCTCAGCCCAGGGGCGGCGGGAGGGTCCGCCGGCGGCCTGGGAGTGCCGGGGAGGCGGCTTGGAGAGAGGGGGAGCTGTGTGCGCTGGTCTCAGTGGAGACACAGCTGGTGAGAGCAGAGACCGAGCGCCTGGACTGAGCTGAGGCAGGGTTTCAGACAAAGGCTCTGGGGTCAGAATGGTCAGTCCAACGGCCCCCGCTCAACCTGCGTCCTCAGCACCTGCCAATCACAGACTCTAGGGCCCCCTCGGCGTCTCAGTCAGACACTGTCGTCACCCGAAGCCGCTGAGCATGTTCTGGAGATTTCTCCGTGCCGAGATACGTAGCGACGAGTCTCGCTCCTGACCTCTGATGCTCTGCTCCGCGGAGTTTTCTTTCCCAAGCTGTGCTGGCCGGCCTCTCACTCTTCTAGAACCTCCTGTCAGGTTCACCTTCCCGTGTTGGCCGTAACTCCTTGTCACGCTCTGCACAGGTACGGCCTGCCGGTGAACTTCCAGGCGGTTCTCCTTCAGCCTCGCAAGAAGTCATGCACCAAACGTTTGAGAGAGGTTCTCAACTCCGTCTTCAGACACCTGGACGAAGTGGCGGCTGCCAGTATTCTGGATGTAGGTATATCCTCCAGAGAAGGCTGCCCTCCCGCCACGAGCTCGGCCTCTCCGCGCGGGGGCTAGGCGCCCGCCCAGCGGGCACACCCGTGGAGGGTTAACAAGAGGCCGTGCGTCGGGGCGCAGGTGGGCGGCGGGAGGCGGGGCTTCCGGTCAGTGCCTGCCAGGAACCTGGAGCCGTGGCCGCGCCCAGCGCTCAGTGACCGCATCTTCCGCAGGCGTCCGTGGACATCCCCGGGCTGCAGCTCAGCAACCAAGACTACTTCCCCTACGTCTACTTCCACATCGACCTCAGTCTTCTCGACTAGAGCCACGAGCTGGCGCCGCCGAGCCCGCACACGTGTGCGACTGCCAGACGCTCCTGGCCTCCGGCCGAAGAACAGTTCAGGCATCCGACAGAGCTTAGATTTTTAGAGAAATTGCTCATGAAGGTTACACTTGTATTTATTTTTTTGTAAGTTACAATAAAGAAATGTTCTCAGCACTTTGGTCTCTTCACTTATATATTCTAACATATACAAGCTTTAGTTTTAATATTTTACCTAAGTGAGGACTTCCCGCTGCTGGAGTTTCCGGTCTTAACGGACACGTTGTAAGGGTTTACTAACAAGTCCAAAGCCTTGGGTTAGCTGTAACTCACCTCTGTCCCCTGGGTGTTGCTGGTGATGCCCAAAGACCAAACACTGGGCGTGGAGCGCAGTTCCCAGTTGACGATCCATTGGTTTCCTTCCTTCTGTAGAAACTCGCTTTATGTTTCACATTTACTGCTGGAACCCAGCCACGAAGGTCACATGTACTATCTGTGTGGTGGTAAGCATCCAGACGGTGTCATGGGAACCACAGGCTCATGGGAAGGATGGATGTCAGGGTCATCCCTTCATGGTACTAAGTGTGGTGGTAAGCATCCTAGACAGGTCTCTCACTCTTCTAGAACCTCCTGTCAGGTTCACCTTCCCGTGTTGGCCGTAACTCCTTGTCACGCTCTGCACAGGTCGGCCTGCCGGTGAACTTCAGGCGGTTCTCCTTCAGCCTCGCAAGAAGTCATGCACCAAACGTTTGAGAGAGGTTCTCAACTCCGTCTTCAGACACCTGGACGAAGTGGCGGCTGCCAGTATTCTGGATGTAGGTATATCCTCCAGAGAAGGCTGCCCTCCCGCCACGAGCTCGGCCTCTCCGCGCGGGGGCTAGGCGCCCGCCCAGCGGGCACACCCGTGGAGGGTTAACAAGAGGCCGTGCGTCGGGGCGCAGGTGGGCGGCGGGAGGCGGGGCTTCCGGTCAGTGCCTGCCAGGAACCTGGAGCCGGGGCCCGCGCCCAGCGCTCAGTGACCGCATCTTCCGCAGGCGTCCGTGGACATCCCCGGGCTGCAGCTCAGCAACCAAGACTACTTCCCCTACGTCTACTTCCACATCGACCTCAGTCTTCTCGACTAGAGCCACGAGCTGGCGCCGCCGAGCCCGCACACGTGTGCGACTGCCAGACGCTCCTGGCCTCCGGCCGAAGAACAGTTCAGGCATCCGACAGAGCTTAGATTTTTAGAGAAATTGCTCATGAAGGTTACACTTGTATTTATTTTTTTGTAAGTTACAATAAAGAAATGTTCTCAGCACTTTGGTCTCTTCACTTATATATTCTAACATATACAAGCTTTAGTTTTAATATTTTACCTAAGTGAGGACTTCCCGCTGCTGGAGTTTCCGGTCTTAACGGACACGTTGTAAGGGTTTACTAACAAGTCCAAAGCCTTGGGTTAGCTGTAACTCACCTCTGTCCCCTGGGTGTTGCTGGTGATGCCCAAAGACCAAACACTGGGCGTGGAGCGCAGTTCCCAGTTGACGATCCATTGGTTTCCTTCCTTCTGTAGAAACTCGCTTTATGTTTCACATTTACTGCTGGAACCCAGCCACGAAGGTCACATGTACTATCTGTGTGGTGGTAAGCATCCAGACGGTGTCATGGGAACCACAGGCTCATGGGAAGGATGGATGTCAGGGTCATCCCTTCATGGTACTAATTTACAGACTAATCACCGGACTCTGAATTCACCATGTGGACACTAATTCCATACATTTATTGGCATTGTCCAAAATATTGTTTTATTCTTTAATGGAAAAAAGCCATTAATATTCAAATGAAAAGGATCACATTAAAAAACATGTATGTAAGAAACAGCCTCCAAGAACATTCAAGCAGCAGTCAGAGGGAGGAAACGCCGCTTCAACAGCCCATCAGTTTTCTTCAAAATATTACTCAACAGGATACAACTCAATTCACTCACTATGACAATTCATAGAATTTTTCATTGTTTTCTTGAGACGCGAATGTTCACTGCTGCAGTGTTTTCCAACGACCAGTCAAGGGTCACTTCTCGGTTAAAAAGGCCACCTGGAGGCTCCTTCACTGCAGGGAAATCCGCTCCCAAGAGAGAAAACGAGTCTGTGTGGAGCCCCTCACAGCTCGTCCTTCTCGAGGTCGTCCAGCTCCACGTCACTCAGGTCAATGTCGTCTTCCACAGGAAGCTGCGGGTCAGAACACCACCGTGAGGCCCCGGGTCTGGGCAGAGCCACACAGGGCGACCCCGGGGCCTGACGCCGCCTTTCAGAGAGCAGTCCCTCCCAGAGGCGCTCCGCGCGCCACAGCTGCTCCCCGTCCTGCTCCCGCCTTTACCACTGCCTCTTACCTAGACAGAAAACTAACAGCGATTTAACTAGTCTTTCTGAGGAGGGTGGGCAGAAATGTCCTGGGATAAATGCAGTTTCAAAGCTTTAATCTGGTACTTCTCTCGAATTTAGTGACGCCAGGTTAAACGCACACGGGAGCGCGAGCAGGAGGCAGCCTCGTGAGGCTCCTCTGGGCCGCCTGTCTCCACCCAACAGCCCGGGCAGAGCACGCCCGGCAGCGGGGCGGGGGTGAAGGGCCTACAGCCCGAGGGCGGACACGCCAGGGCTGGACCCTCGCTGAGGCTCAGGTCTGGTGGACAGGTCTTGGTTCACAAGCAGCGAAAAGGCACAGGGACCGGGAAGCCAGAGGCAGGACCGAAGCCCCCCGAGTCCCGCTCGTGCCGCGCCCCCCGGGCTCACCTCGCCGTCCTTGCCGTCCCAGGGCTCCCGGGTGCTGATGGCCGGGAAGGCCCCGCCCCCCACAGGCGCCGTAGAGCCCCGCCCGAAAGACAGCTCCCTGAGGGGAAGACGGAGGACAAGCATCAGCAAAGCACTGCCCGGGGAGATGAAGAAAGAACTCTGAGAATCAGCCTTTCCCCGCTGGGCTTGCGAAGAGGTTATTTCTCATCTCTGGCTCCTAAAAAGTATTCCATGCACAGTATTACCTTTTCCATCAGGGACAACAGTGTCCTCATATACTAGTGTCACGGGATTCCGAGGAAGGCCTTGGCAGCAGCTAAAGTCAGTTACTACCAGTAACTTTAAAAAACAGAGCAAGCACAGCTTACTCAACTGCAAGTGTAAATGATCAAAGTTCATCCAGAACGAGCACTAGACCAACACTGACACTCGATTAACAAGATTCCACGCTAACTCTAGAGCCCAGAAAGGTTCCTCAGTGCGGGCACCCTCCACACGCTGGGCCAGGGAGTAACCTTCCCACCATTCCCTGAGCTGCTGCACGGGCAGAACAAAGGGCTCTGCACGTGAAGTCAGACTCGCGTCTCACGCAGGCCGGTACGCCAGGGGGCCCACTGCCAAGGGCACAGGGCAGCAAAGTGAGCCCAGAGGAGGAAAGGGCTAGAATCACTTGCTAAACAGAAGACTTCCACTGCACGAGAAGACAAGGCCAAAGCTCTGATTTATGAACATGAATTCACCGAAATGTGAAACAATCGCCCCCTTACTGCCTAGTCTGTATAAATCTAGTTTGGAACCAGTGACCACAAAAGAACCAAATTAACAGTCTGAAAAAATGAAAACTACTCAAGGAAGTAAGAAAGTACCTGAGAAACTCATTAATGCCTTGCTCACTGAACGATCCCTTTAGGAGAGCGAACTTCATCTTGCGTGCGTTAATAGCTGCCATTGCGGGGTAGCCGAACCCTCCGATCCCCAGGGCGTTCTCCAGGTCAGACTGGGCTCCAGCTTCTGTCCACAGCCACCTGAAGAGCAGATTCATTGAGGGCAAAGCTCCCTTCTGAATGAGTAAGAACCTGATTAGTAGACCTTAATTAAAGAATAAAATATGACATATCAAATCTTCTATGGGATGAAATGGATATAGAAATAAATCAAAAACTAAAGTTTTAAAAATACTGTGCTCCAGATGTAGTTGCTCCTAAGCAACTGCAGCTCCTCTCCCGTTTCCTACACCCTAACCCCAAATGGACAAGCCCCCCAGGATGGTAGGGGCCCGACATGCTACTGGGAAAGAGTGGAGAAATGGCTCCAGAAAGAAGGAAGAGGCCGGGCCGGAGTGGACACGACACTCCGTCACGGGCGCGCCTGCTGGTGACAGGGGAGTCTGACTCTGGAGACAACACCGCCGCCGAGGAGCCTGGGCGGCCGGCCCAGGAGCCAAGGTAAACTGGATGCGCTCAAACGGAGGACGGCGAGAGTGAACACGGACGTCTTAGGAACCAGTGAACTGAAATGGATGGGAATGGAAGAATTTAACGCAGACAACCACTGTGTCTACCACTGCGGCCACAAATCCCTTAGAAGAACAGAGCAGCCCGCACTGTGCACAAGAGTTCAAAATGCAGCACCTGGTGCGGTCTCTAACACGACAGAATGACCTCAGTTTGTTTCCAAGGCAAACCAGTCACCATCACCCAACCACTGATGCTGAAGCAGCCGGACAGTTCTATGAAGACCTGTAAGATCTCCCAGAGCTAAAACCCAAAAGAGATGTCCTTGTCACCCTAAGGGACTGGACTGCAAAACCAGGACGTCAAGAACCTGGAGGAGCAGGCAAGCCTGGCCGTGGAGCACAAACGGAAGCAGAGCTCAGGCCCCCGAGCCTGTCAGGTGCGCACACTGGTCACAGCCGACACCCACCACGAGGGACGACTCCTCACAGGACCCGCTGGACGGTCGACCCCGCAGCCACGCCCACGGCCGTCCCTGAAGCTGACGGTGGAGGAGCTCTACACCGTCAGCAAAGACAGGACAGGAGGAGCCTGGCTCAGCCATGACCACCTCCTTGCAAAATCCAGGCTGAAATGGAGACGCAGGGAAAACCACTAGGCCTTTCACACAGACCTAAATCAAATCCTTATACAGCGGATGTGATGAGAAGAGAATTCCAGAAAAGCATCCACTTCCAAAGCCTCTGACTGTGTGGATCGCAACAAACTGGAAAATTCTTAAAGAGATGGGAATATCAGACCACCTCACCCGCCTCCTGAGAAACATGTACGCAGGTCAAGAAGCAGCAGTTAGGACTGGACACGGAACAGTGGATGCGCTCACAACTGGGAAAGGTACACGTCAAGACTGTATATCGTCATCCTGCTTATTTAACGTCTTTGCAGCGTACATCGTGTGAAATGCCGGGCTGCATGAAGCACAAGTTGGAATCAAAATTGCCAGGAGAAATATCAACCACCTCTGATATGCAGATGACACCACTCTCATGGCACAAAGTGAAGAGCAGCTACAGAGCCTCTTGAGGAGGGCGAAGAGAGTGAAAAAGCTGGCTCAGACCTCAACACTCAAAACACAAAGATCACGGCATGTGGTCCTATCACTTCAAAGTAGACACAGTGACACTTTTATTTTCTTGGGCTCCAAAATCACTGTGAATAGTGACTGCAGTCATGAAATTAAAAGACGCTTGCTCCCTGGCACAAAGCCGTGACACACCTAGACAGCTGATTAAAAAGCAAAGACGTCACTTTGCTGACAAAGGTCCGTCTAGTCCAAGCTATGCTATGTCCAGTAGTCAGGTACAGAGTTGAGAGTTGGACCAAAAGAAGGCTGAGGGCGAAAGAACCAAAGCTTTCGAATTCTGGTGCTGGAGAAGGCTCTTGAGAGTCCCTTGGATTCCAAGGAGATTAAACAAGTCAATCCTAAAGAAAATCAACCCTGAATATTCACGGCAAGTACTGCTGCTGACGGTGAAGCTCCAGTACTTTGGCCACCTGTGTGAAGAGCTGACTCATTAGAAAAGAGCCTGGTGTCAGGAACGGTGGGAGGCAGGAGCTGAAGGAGGCGACAGGATGAGACGGTCGGAGGGCATCACTGACTCCCTGGACGTGAGTCTGAGCGAACTCTGGCAGATGGTGAAGGACAGGGAGGCCTGGCGCACAGCTGTCCACGGGGTCACAGAGTTGAGACTCGGCTCAGCAAATGGACAAGAACACCGCCGCCGCACGGCAGCGAGCGCAGGAGCACGGCCTCCAGAGCCCAGCGGGTGCCACTCTCAGGCCGCGCTCCACGCGCCCCCCAGAGACACTGAGAGGGTCAGGCACCTACCCCCACATCTTCTTCTTGTATTTGTCTGCCAACTTCAGAAGAACTTCCAAATAAGAATTTCTGCCTGCAGCTCCTGATTACACAGACAAAAAACTTTACAGGTTAAAAAAAAGAGTGAGTAACATCCGTCCATTTATGAAGGGTTCCCAGAGGAGGCAGCACAGGACACTAACGGACGCGAGCTCCCCCGGCCATACCCGTGTCGAGGATGTGGGGCAGCACGGCCACCACGCAGAGCTGGTGCTCCTCACACGTCCTCTTGGCGACGTCCTCGCTGATGATCTGCGGGGCCCAGAACACAGGGGGCGGGAGGCCACGTGACCAAGATCCCACAGCTTGAACGGACACTGAGCATACTCACGCTCACAAACTAACTCAAGAGCTAGAGAAGGCTCTTCCCAAATGACACTTCCTGTGTGCATTACAGAAACCAATGAGAATATTCTGTAAAGATTTCCATTTTTATCTCTTAGCCATCTATCCACGGTGGAGGTGAGCCATTTGTACACACACAGTGTCTGAAATCAGGATGTCCGGGCACAGTCTGGCTCTGACATTTCGTCGGTTAAAAAGATAAGAACGACACTTACATGCAATAGACATTCGCATGAATTTGAGGTTTTCTCTGCCTCCTCCCAAAGCAGTATCTACCTCAGTGTTCACATGAGAATTAAATGAGGAAAAACCCACATAAAGGCAACAGAACAGTGCTTGTCACACGGCAGTGCTCGATAAACGTTAGCTATTATTTTGAGAATGGTAAGTGAAAGACTGGACTCATTCTATCTTTATGAAGCTAAGGCACACTTTTGCTTGCAATGCAGTTACTTTAGTTCTGAGAGTTATGAGAAGCTGCAATTAGACAAGCTTCCCAATGAGGAAGTACAGAAGACCCTGAAGAGGGCAACTTAAAGAGAAAGAGCCAGTCCGCAAAGACAAGGACAGCGCCTTCACGGGCTTCGTGTCGCGACCATCAGCGGGAACCGCTGTGCTCGTCCCGGGTGACGGAGGGCTTACCTCCAGCAGCTCGGGAGGAGGCGCGCTATCAGAGAACAGGTCGAGGGCCCGGGAGACGATGTCGGACCTCGTGCGCCCCCCGTCATAGTCCACAGGAGACTCGCCTTTCTGAAATATCTTGATTGTAGGGAATCCCCTGATCTATTAAAAAATAAAACCCGCTGTGGTGGTGGCGCGGCTGTTGGGGCGCGCTGACTCTGTGACCCTGCGGACTGCCCACCGCCCGCCAGGCTCCTCTGGCCGCGGGGTTTCCCAGGGATGGAGTCCACATCTCCTGCAACGGCAGGTGAAGCCTTTACCCACCGAGCGCTCAGGGACCAGGGAAGTCCCCAAAATAAAGTATCAGGAGACAAATCAGATGAACATTGAATAAGGTGATCTTTACGGCTAAAACTACCTTAGACGTGACTTAACGCAACACAACGCTCCCGAGCCGGCGCTGCCGTCTAAGGGGCAGGGAGCAGAGCCTGTTAACTGGGGGGTCCAGCAGGCTCACTGCCAGGCTCAGGCGAACCGTACTCAGACCCGGGATCTCAGGAACACAGGAACACGTGCTCGAGAACAAACGGACCAACCGCAAAAGCTGTACGAGGAACCTGCCGTAACTTGGACTCACGTTAACCACACAAGCAATGCAATACTGAAAACAAAACAAAACCGAGAAACCTCAAGAGTCCCGAGCTCCAGATGTACTCGGTAAGATGGGAAATGACTTCACCGCTTCCTCACAGAGGGCTACCCCCCCTTCCTCCCCAGGGAGGCCAGGAGGACCCGAGGGGCAGCAGTTGACAGCAGCTGTGCTACAGCGGAGCTGGCGTCACGCACGGGCACACTCACCCCGTATCGGCTGGCGAGGACCTGGTTCACGGTGGCGTCCACAGCGGCGAGCTTGACTTTGCCTTTCGTCTGCTCTTTGACCTCCGTGGCGGCCGCGGCCCACTCTGGCTCCAGGCTACAGAGCAAGAGCTGCGCGTCACGAGCGTGTGTCGGCTCTGAGCGCCCGCACCTCAGCCGGGGACGCGGCTCCAGGCAGTCCCGTGAGGCCACACGTGGGACGCACTCCGGGTGGCTTCGGGACAGGCACGGTGAGCCACCCTCCAGGTTCACGCCCATCCTTCGGCCTCCGGTCCCGGACGCCAGCTCCGTCACCTCGGCAACTGTGACAGAGGAAACGCCCGGCACGAACGCTCGAGGCCACCACTCCCTTAGAGCCGGGACTTCAGACCCGGGGTCACCTCTGACCGGCTCAGCCGTCTGGAGGCGGGCCGGGCGCGTGGACTACAAGCACCGGGACTCGGGAAGCAGCTGGCACAGAGGCACTTACTTCTTGCAGTGTCCACACCATGGAGCATAGAACTCCACCATCCACACGTCGTCGCTGTCCAGAACATTCCGGTCAAAGCTGTCGTCAGTCAGCTCGATCACGTCCTTCTTAGTTGAGCTGTCGCCTCTGCCCTGTCAGGCGGGACAGCAGACCTCAGGTCACCACGGGGTCAAAGAGAACACTACCTCCTCTCTCAACATAACAACAGTGAGTTCCACCTCTTAACAAAGCTCTGAATCCTTGGTTCAAGTGGAAGCTATTTTACTCAGACTGGGAACATTCCTGAACACAATTCTGTTTACTTGGCAAACAGCATTTACCTCAGAGACTCGCTGGACGCCCAGTGTAACAAGCAGCAGGTCTCTGAGCTCGGCCTCGCCGTCTTCACTGGGAGGAACCGCAGCCTCGCACACAGGACCCCTCAGCAACACTACTCTCATTCAGACCCTCGCGGCTTCACCCCAGGTCACCCACAGGCCACGGGTCAAGGCCCTGCTATTTGAGAAGGCTAAAAACAACACTGAATCCTTTTTTTTTTCTTCAATTTTGGCCTCTTTTATTGATTTTTCATCTATTGATTTTCATCCTCTGGCCTGTGTGGCCTCCCATCACGGTGGCCGCCCTCCCTGCAGAGCGCCGGGCCTGGGCGCACGCGCACCAGAGCGCTGGCTCGTCATTGGACGCACGGGTCCAGCCGCTCCGCGGCACGTGGGATCTTCCCGGCCAGGGATCGAACCGGCGCCCCTGGCACTGCTAGGCAGGCTCTTTACCCACTGGGCCACCAGGGAAGCCCCACACAAGGGGATCTAAAATAGCAGTCTGTAGAACAGGAATCCTCTTCCCTAGCCGACTGCGTGCGCACGTGTGAGTGCACAGGCCCGCGCGTGTGGCCAGTCACGACCGGCTCTCTGTGGCCCCCGGACGGCGGCCACCAGGCTCCTCCGTCCACGGGCTTCCCCAGGCAGGAACCCAGGAGCGGCTGCCAGCCACTGCCTCCTCCAGCGGCTCTTCCCGACCCAGGCGCCAAACTCCGGCCTCCCGCGCAGGCAGGCAGCTCCGTGACCGCTAGCACCGCCTGGGCGCCCTGTCCAACTACGGGTGAGTAAAAACGCCAGGGACTTCCGGCCGGACTGCAGAGGCGAGGTCCCCCAGGCCTCACCCGCGCTTGCCCAGAGCTGACCCGGAGGAGCGCCGGTCCCGCTGGGTCCACTCTGAACCACAAACACCCCGCCAGCCGCCGGCCAGCCCCGCGGCCGGGGGCTCCCTCCCGCTGTCGTCCACGCTCCTCCGCGTCCGCCTCGAGCAGGGACGCCGCCTCGGGCCTGGCTCTCGACCCGCAGCTCTGCGGGCAGGCGCCCAGGACTGGCTGCAGCGGTGCCAGGAGGAGGCCATGCGGGCCGCGGGGTCACCTGACTCAGCCTCCTCTTACTGAACGCAAAGCCCGCCGATTTCAAACAGTGTAAAAAATTACCTTCTACGTGGAGTTTTCAGTCAGGCCTCAAAACCCGACACCTCGCACCACCCATCAAAACCCGACACCTCGCACGCACGCACGGCCTTACTTGTTTTCCCGAACCGGAGCCCCCGCCGCCGCCGCCGAGGCGGCCTCGCACGAGCTGGCGCAGAGCGCTGAGGGCCGCGTCCACGATGGCCTCGCCCGTCCTGCCGCCTGCAGGGAGACACGGCCGGCGGTGAGCGGCAGGCGCCTCCGAGGACGGGACCCTCCCGTGCGCGTCCGCCTCAGCACGCGTGTCTTCGGACAGCGCCCGCTCTCCCTGGACACGCCGCTGCCCAGACTCACAGCGGGCCAGGCGACCCCTCCCGCTCAGCTGTCGGCTGTGAGCGCCGAGGGGCGCTTTCTGATCACCCATAAATACCATCCACCACCGAGGACAGTGTGCGAGTCTTCCCTGAATGCATTTACATGTACACAGATGAGAGAGGCTACCCAGGTTACGAGAGCAGGGGACACTTCCAAACACAGAGTGCCAAATGAGGAAAACGGACACACCGTTTAAATCAGCTAATGGACAGAAAAGACTGGAAAAAGTAGGATACGAGGAATCCGAAGCTAAGAAACTGGAAAGCATTCGCTTGTTTCTACCTTGCTTTAAAACAGTTACTTTGGGCTTTTAGGTTCTGTAGCTGAACTTACCCCTAATGTAAGAAGTAACAAGCCCTGCACGGAAGAAAGTGACAACATTCTTCGGAAGTTTACCAAATTTTATGGGCTCAAAAAAAGTCAGGAGACCCCTGACTCAGAAGGGAATGAATTAAGACGCACCTAAGATCAGCCTCAGAGTTCAAACGCAAAGCGAACACAATCCCTTCAGAAAGCAGAAAAGCAAGTGTTTACTCAAGAAAAATGAAACCGATCATCTTCTGGAACTTCAGAGTGGAGGAGTCTGGAAGAAATGAGGTGTCTAAGGCCTCATCACAAAGGACTGTGACCCCCGCTTGGTGATGGACCAGCTACACCAAGGATATCTGAATCCCATGCTTGACATGTACTATTTTAGTGAAACTTCTGGTAGCTAAAATAGCTTTTCAAATGACTATTTCACAACTCAGAAGCAGGTCCAGAGAGAGGAGGTACTCTGCTTCGCCAGGAGCTGGGCCTGGGCCAGGCTGTCTCAGCTCTCTGGATTCTCTACGCCTTCGAGCTCCTTCTCTGTCAGCTGGACGTGACGTGGGACCCCCAGTACAGGTAAGAACAGGGACACTGTTTTCACCATGATGTCAGTTCTCCTTCCCCTCCAACCCTGAAAGTGTGATCTCCTCACAGAATCAAAACCCAAGATTTTAGATTCTAATTTAGTCACTTACATGCCTCTTATAACAATATCCTTTTAAAAAAAGATCAAATGAGCCATAATTTGAATTTTAAATACATTATACCCAATGCTTTTATTATTGGACTCTGGATAGAACTCGACTCAGCAACTCTATCTTCAACCTGGCATGTCTGTGACATCTTCAATAGCAGGCAATTCTATAGAAGAACAGGTGACTGAGGAAACACTCAGTCTTGGGAGTCGGGAGCCAGAACTCCCCAGTCCCCCCGTGACTCACAGCGGATACAGTGTGCTCGTCTATCCAGTGGAGGCCGAGGGGGAACTGCTTCACTATCAACAGTTTGATATTCAGATATTATATATGCTCACAAGGCACAGAGATTCACGGGTAAAACGCTCCCTAGTAATAGCGATGGTGTAAACTGACTTTCCTGTTACAGAACTCTCTTCTCCCACATTCATATGCTGGAACTCCCAACAGCGAAGGGACAAGCAATTGGAGCAAGAGAACACTCACGGAGCTTTTAGAACACTATGCAATTACAGAATCTTATCAAAGAGCAAGTGGCTATAAAACATGAGCTTCATGGCTGTTCAGTTGCTCAGTCGTGTCTGACTCTTTCTGGCCCTGTGGAGTATAGCCCACCAGGCTCCACTGCCCACGGGATCTCCCAGGAAAAACACTGGACCGGGCTGACATTTCTTCTCCAAGATATAATACTGAGTAACTAGTATTTTTTTAAACAACTGTAATGAGAAAGAGGGAAGCACCAAACATCTTTTTTGGGGGGTGGGGGTGGAGTGGGGAGGAGGGGGGCGGCCACTTCTATTGGTCTTTCATTTATCTTCATCCGTCTTTGTTCTTTGGCCCGTGTGGGCCTCCCATCGCAGTGGCCTCTGTTGTCGCAGAGCACCGGCTCTGGGCGCATGCGCTCCAGAGCTCCGGCTCGGTAATTGGACACATCGGTCCAGCCGCTCCATGGCACGTGGGATCTTCCCAGGCCAGGGATCGAACCGGCGCCCCTTGCACTGCAAGGCAGTGTCCTTTCCCACTGGACCACCAGGGAAGCCCCAGCACTAAACATCTTTACTCTATCATTGCTAAGACTGTGCGGTCCAAGTTAGCATGAGCAATAAGAAGAAGAAGAAAACCTTTCACCTGTTTGACACATTTAACCTTTGAGCAATGAGGAGACGTAGGAGTTACACTACACATGGTTCTACAGGTCAGTAAATCCAGGCACAGGGCGGGGAGGAACTTGCAGGCAGAAGGGCCAACAGGTTACCAAATCTCCAGTTCTCTATTAGCAACACCCACTCAAATTAGAATACCAACCAAAAGAATAATGTAGTTAGGAAAAGTCCTTACCCTGATAGTCTTCTGGTTTGTTTTTGTTGGCTCCAAAAATCTTAATGGTGGGAAATCCCTGAACACCATACTGCCCTCCCAGGGACTGATGCTTGTCTGCATCGACGGCACCAACTTTTACAACATCCTGTGGAAACACGGAAGGGTTATCTCTGTGTCTCTTTCGAGCAGAGAAGACTCCTCGAGAGCCGAGCTGGAACTCCCAACAGCGAAGGGACAAGCAATTGGAGCAAGAGAACACTCACGGAGCTTTTAGAACACTATGCAATTACAGAATCTTATCAAAGAGCAAGTGGCTATAAAACATGAGCTTCATGGCTGTTCAGTTGCTCAGTCGTGTCTGACTCTTTCTGGCCCTGTGGAGTATAGCCCACCAGGCTCCACTGCCCACGGGATCTCCCAGGAAAAACACTGGACCGGGCTGACATTTCTTCTCCAAGATATAATACTGAGTAACTAGTATTTTTTTAAACAACTGTAATGAGAAAGAGGGAAGCACCAAACATCTTTTTGGGGATGGGGTGGAGTGGGGAGGGAGGGGGGCGGGCGGCCACTTCTATTGGTCTTTCATTTATCTTCATCCGTCTTTGTTCTTTGGCCCGTGTGGGCCTCCCATCGCAGTGGCCTCTGTTGTCGCAGAGCACCGGCTCTGGGCGCATGCGCTCCAGAGCTCCGGCTCGGTAATTGGACACATCGGTCCAGCCGCTCCATGGCACGTGGGATCTTCCCAGGCCAGGGATCGAACCGGCGCCCCTTGCACTGCAAGGCAGTGTCCTTTCCCACTGGACCACCAGGGAAGCCCCAGCACTAAACATCTTTACTCTATCATTGCTAAGACTGTGCGGTCCAAGTTAGCATGAGCAATAAGAAGAAGAAGAAAACCTTTCACCTGTTTGACACATTTAACCTTTGAGCAATGAGGAGACGTAGGAGTTACACTACACATGGTTCTACAGGTCAGTAAATCCAGGCACAGGGCGGGGAGGAACTTGCAGGCAGAAGGGCCAACAGGTTACCAAATCTCCAGTTCTCTATTAGCAACACCCACTCAAATTAGAATACCAACCAAAAGAATAATGTAGTTAGGAAAAGTCCTTACCCTGATAGTCTTCTGGTTTGTTTTTGTTGGCTCCAAAAATCTTAATGGTGGGAAATCCCTGAACACCATACTGCCCTCCCAGGGACTGATGCTTGTCTGCATCGACGGCACCAACTTTTACAACATCCTGTGGAAACACGGAAGGGTTATCTCTGTGTCTCTTTCGAGCAGAGAAGACTCCTCGAGAGCCGAGCATCTGCTGATGCGGACTCAGAGGCAAGGCGTCAAAGGGCAGGGCTCCAGCTGCCGGCAGGAACAGCGAGGCTGCAGCCTGGGCAACCGATCCTAAAGGAAAGGCTGGACAACGGCAGGTCAGCCCAGGAGGAGACTCAGCAGCTCCCAGAGCACAGCTGTGCCACTTGACTGGGAAACAGAACAGAAGAAAACAGACAAGACAAACGTCAGGATGTACAGTAGCCCTTTGCTCCACACGTAATTCTGGACCAGAACAAGAGTACTAGGCTTCAACATGCAAATGGGCCCACTGTACTTTAAGCCCATTTGCTTCATTCAACTTATTTCAACATACAGCAGTGAATGCAGCAACATACAACAGTGAATGTGGACACCCCAGAGACTTACTTTTAATGCTGCCGCTGCTTTCTTCCATTCTGGTGTCAACCTCTGGCAGTGGCCGCACCTTTCAGGGGATGAAAACAGAGAGCAACAGTTAGTCTCTGACTCCAATTCAAGAACCATCCCGTGATGGCCTCCCGAGGGCCACGCGCCAGGGCTGGGGCTTGCAGGGAGAAGAGCACGGAAAAAACCACAGTCGGCGAGCTGAGGAACTCCCTGCCGAGGGTCTACTACGACCCTGCCTTTTCATATCATAATAAAAAGCTTCCCGTTTTAACACTGTATTTAAAGTGTTTAAACAAACATCATCACTCAGTACTCCATCCCTGAGCAGGAACGTCGGTGTTTACCTGGCTGGACGTGCCTCTAGGGAGCTCTGAGCTCTATGGCTAAGCAAAATGCAGGTTCTCAGGCCCCAAGGAATCGGTTCCTAGAAAGGGTGCAGGGCCTGTCTTCAGTAAGTTCTCCCAGTGATTTTTAAATCTATTAAGGTTTGACAGTCCCGGATCTACTCCAAACTTCTTGGTTACGGGCAGCTATATTATTCTCATCGCTGTATAATGCCCACTGTATGAAGACGGCATGGCTAGTGTATCGAGAGGTGAGTTTTCCCTTTTTTAAACAAAGTGCATGCTCCTCCAGTTAGGTCTCTAAGCACTGAGTGAGTCCAGCCTGTGCCAGCACACGACGGGTATTCTTCACAGACTTCACTTCATGAGCACGTCACCCTGCAGGCGGGCTTTGTTGGCATTTTCGTTCTACAGATGATAAAACAGAGCCTCGGAAGAATCCCTCCCAACATCACCCAAGGACAGAGCTGTCCCACAGGTCTTCCTGGCTCCAGAACACACACTCTTTGGTAAAAATTTTTATTTATTTATTTATGGCTCTTCTGGGTTTTCACCGCTGCCACAGGCTCTTCTCTAGCTGCAGGCAGTGGGGCTACTCTCTAGTTGAGGTAGCAGGCTTCTTGTTGCGGTGACTTCTCTTGTGGAACTCGGGCTCTAGGGCTCACGGGCTTCAGTAGTTGTGACTCCAAAGTTCTAGAACACAGGCTCAATAGTTGTGACTCACGAGCTTTGTTGCTCCACAGCATGTGGGATCTTCCTGGATCAGGGATCGAACCCGTGTCTTCTGAACTGGCAGGTGAACTCTTTACCACTGAGCTACCAGGGAAGCCCTTAGTCAGTATGTAACATCACCTTCCGTAGGGGCCTAAGCTTAATCCAGCATTAAAGCAAGACCTTTCAGCAAAATATCCTGAAATGCCGACTCTACACACTACCTACACAGTATGTTTTGCTGTTCAGGTGAGCTACTGAGAAATCCAGGAGTCAAAATTTTACAGGACTTTGTGCCTCTTTAATTTCAATTTATTCTAATGAAGGAAGGACTCAGCTCAGAGACCGTCAGGAGTGTACATGCCCTTTCATTTCAGCGTTAAGCAAAAGTGCCCACTCCAGGAAGAACCCGTGAGAGCTGCTCTCAGCACCCGCTCCACATCGCAGAGGCCGCTCGGGCCTCCACGCAGCTCACTGGCAGCCACCACGGGCGGGGGGAGGGGGGGGGTTCCTCTCAGGCACTTGTCACCTGCGAGTCCGCAGCAGTGACAGCCTCGGACCTCCCCTGTGCCGACCCCGCTGATCTGTTTCTACAAGTCTGTCTGCTGGGGTTGTGGTTGGTTTAACCAATCATTGCGACATATGCAGTATAACACCGTCCACAGGGGTCACTGGCCTGTACACGTGACCCGTGAGTCACGTAAGTTAACAGCGCTGACTCCCTGCAGCCGAAAAGCCCCATGTAACTTTAGTCAGCCCTCTGCCGACAGTGGGCCATGTAACCCTGCAGCACAAACTGGTTGGGGAGAAAAAGAAATCCACGCGTAACAGCCTTGCGCGGCTCTAACCTGCTCAGTGGTCCGCGGTACAAAACCGGGCACCATTCACTTCAATGGTAACCACATCTCCACACCATAAGGTTCTTCTTCTCCCCAGAAGCAGAAGCAAGGCAAAAGAAGAATTTTATCTTCACCCCACTTACGTCTGTCATAAAGATGTGTCTTTTTGAAATTTTAAGTCTTTTGCTTCCTTCTTTCCTGCTACGTCCAGCACCCTTTTTTGTAAGTGACGCAGTCCCTGAACCCTTTAGCAGTCTCAGTCAACACTTCCCCTCTCACTGTCTTTTACTCTTTGCCATCATGGGATTTTCTTGGATGCGTCCTTTACCTCTTTCCAACGATCAGTAAATCAGGTAAACAAGATCGCGAAATAAAATCACATTTTGAGTATACACAGTAGTGTATTTTCCCTAATTTTATAAAGTACCTAAACAACCGACAACTATTTTCTAATACTTACCATGGAGCATAGAATTCTACGAGCCACAAACTGTCACTCTGAATCACTTCTCGGTTGAAGTTTGAGGGCGTTAATTCGATCACATCATCACTAGATGAGTACAGACCGTTAGCTGTTATGAAGAGGGTGCAGCTCACAAGACCTGGAACGACCAGAAAAAGGACGCCGTCAGCAGCAGGGTCACCCTGACTGGAAACCTGGGCGGCGCGCGTGGCCAGCTCTCTCCTGAGCCCACTCCGCCCCAGCCCGGCCCGGCCCGGCTGGGCTGGAGCCCTGGGCCTCTCCTCCTCCTGGGGCAGCGCTGACCCAGAGGGGTGAGGCCGCGCCTCCTGAGCCGCACGGGAGGAGATGGGTGCCGTCCCGCAGCAGTGACAGCCTCGGACCTCCCCTGTGCCGACCCCGCTGATCTGTTTCTACAAGTCTGTCTGCTGGGGTTGTGGTTGGTTTAACCAATCATTGCGACATATGCAGTATAACACCGTCCACAGGGGTCACTGGCCTGTACACGTGACCCGTGAGTCACGTAAGTTAACAGCGCTGACTCCCTGCAGCCGAAAAGCCCCATGTAACTTTAGTCAGCCCTCTGCCGACAGTGGGCCATGTAACCCTGCAGCACAAACTGGTTGGGGAGAAAAAGAAATCCACGCGTAACAGCCTTGCGGCTCTAACCTGCTCAGTGGTCCGCGGTACAAAACCGGGCACCATTCACTTCAATGGTAACCACATCTCCACACCATAAGGTTCTTCTTCTCCCCAGAAGCAGAAGCAAGGCAAAAGAAGAATTTTATCTTCACCCCACTTACGTCTGTCATAAAGATGTGTCTTTTTGAAATTTTAAGTCTTTTGCTTCCTTCTTTCCTGCTACGTCCAGCACCCTTTTTTGTAAGTGACGCAGTCCCTGAACCCTTTAGCAGTCTCAGTCAACACTTCCCCTCTCACTGTCTTTTACTCTTTGCCATCATGGGATTTTCTTGGATGCGTCCTTTACCTCTTTCCAACGATCAGTAAATCAGGTAAACAAGATCGCGAAATAAAATCACATTTTGAGTATACACAGTAGTGTATTTTCCCTAATTTTATAAAGTACCTAAACAACCGACAACTATTTTCTAATACTTACCATGGAGCATAGAATTCTACGAGCCACAAACTGTCACTCTGAATCACTTCTCGGTTGAAGTTTGAGGGCGTTAATTCGATCACATCATCACTAGATGAGTACAGACCGTTAGCTGTTATGAAGAGGGTGCAGCTCACAAGACCTGGAACGACCAGAAAAAGGACGCCGTCAGCAGCAGGGTCACCCTGACTGGAAACCTGGGCGGCCGCGGCGTGGCCAGCTCTCTCCTGAGCCCACTCCGCCCCCAGCCCCGGCCCGGCCCGGCTGGGCTGGAGCCCCTGGGCCTCTCCTCCTCCTGGGGCAGCGTTGACCCAGAGGGGTGAGGCCGCGCCCCCTCTCCTGAGCCGCACCGGGAGGAGATGTGGGTGCCGTCCTGAGCACTCTCCCCGCACGGTCACCTGCACTCCGCACAGCCACGCTCGGCACGGCGGGACCGTGGCCGCCCCCTTCTCGGCAAGGCTGCTGAAACCCGGGCGGCTGCCCCAGCTCGGGAACCCCGGGCGCCCCACACCGTGCTTCCTGCGCCGCTCAGATGCGACCCCGTGAAGCGCCACGCTTCCTCGCTCCTGCCTCTGCCAGGCCGCATCGCCGGGCACGCACGGTGCTGCTGGGCCAGCGGACTGTTCACGTCAGAGCTGTTACAAAGGGAGACCAGGTCTACAGGGTTACCAACAGCACCATCCAGCCACCTGTGGGCCAAGGACACTGCTGCTGCTCCTCAGACGTCCCCGCAGTCCCCACGTCAAAGGCTTCCTCTGTAAACGGGACTTAGAGGGCGTCACGTGGAACTTTCTAACCACCCGACTTCTTCAAGGAGTATATGCTGATGCTAACTGTTTCGTTGTTCAATCCCCCACCTTACAAGGTACTCTGGATTTTCAAACCATTTCAAATACCCTGGACCCACTTGATATTTCACAGCACCACTAACTAGAACATGAGAATCGCCCCAATTTTGTAAACAAGGCAACAAGGGCAGACAGGCATCAAGCGGCCCATCTGCAGCCACACACTAGCACCGGTGGAGCGGCTCTGACTCGTTTCCAAGCTCCACCCAGTAAACCCTGTTGTCTTTTCAGTGCTCAGTACAAAGGATCAGCGGGCCACGGGCATGAACAACAGTTACAGTGCTCTGAACACTGCATCGGAACCACAGATATGACTAGCGTTGTAGGGCCTGAACCGTGAACGCAACTGTGCGATGAGATGCACCTAGAGGGTCACCATGCACTGGGTGTGACCAGATTCTCTTTCTGTAAAGAGCATTCTCGCTGCAATGTCAACAGTGGATGGAGAACGACCAGGAAAGTGGTTTCAGGTAAACCAGGGGAAGATGGAATGAGCAAGAGTAGCAAAGGCCACGGGAGGTCCAGTCGCAAAGACTGAAAGCTGTCTACTGGGTGTAACGCCAGAGAGGTTCCTGGGGCCGCAGGCGGTGGGGAAGTGAAAGCAGCAGCAGCAGGCTGCACACGACTGGAGAGCAGGAGAGAAAGAGCTGGTGACAACCCACAGTAACTCTTTCAACAGGTTTCTCATAAAGAGCAAGATACAGCAAGTCAACGTGGGGTAGAAAGGAGACCTCTGTTTAAGGATGGGAGTGATGTGAGCACGGAGAGGGGTGTGTGGAGAGGGCGAGGCTGCCACAGGGAACAGGAACAAAACGCCAGAGGGAGGACGTGGGGCAGAAACCCGGGGTCAGAGAGGGCAGCCCCCCCCAGGATGACCTCCCTTCCACTTCAGGAGGGGGGCGGGGTGAGTGGCCGGCGGTCAAGCCAGCCAGAGAGGCCGCCTTGTAACCGCTGACCAGCCCAACAGCTCCTGGCCGCGCGGGGCTCCCAGCCGAGGGGGTGGGGGCACAAAGCACCCTGAACTGCAAAGACGTGACAGCGGAAGAAAGCAGACAATCCTGGTGACAGTTCCGACACTGACTGCCTCTTGAGATATTTCAGATATACTGGATAAATAAATATATATTAAAATTAATCTCACCCACTTCTTTTTGTCTCTCTAAATGTGGCTACTAGAACATTTTAAATTACCATATAAAATTAGCATTATATTCCTATTGGAAGGTGCTGCTCAATTATGTTCTCATTGCTGCAGGAAAGACTGGGCATATTTAATAAACTAAGTAAGTCAAGAACCTAAGCGGCCCATCTGCAGAAAAGGGGGCTCTGAACCACCTGCATCAGTACAAAGGATCAGCGGGCCACGGGCATGAACAACAGTTACAGTGCTCTGAACACTGCATCGGAACCACAGATATGACTAGCGTTGTAGGGCCTGAACCGTGAACGCAACTGTGCGATGAGATGCACCTAGAGGGTCACCATGCACTGGGTGTGACCAGATTCTCTTTCTGTAAAGAGCATTCTCGCTGCAATGTCAACAGTGGATGGAGAACGACCAGGAAAGTGGTTTCAGGTAAACCAGGGGAAGATGGAATGAGCAAGAGTAGCAAAGGCCACGGGAGGTCCAGTCGCAAAGACTGAAAGCTGTCTACTGGGTGTAACGCCAGAGAGGTTCCTGGGGCCGCAGGCGGTGGGGAAGTGAAAGCAGCAGCAGCAGGCTGCACACGACTGGAGAGCAGGAGAGAAAGAGCTGGTGACAACCCACAGTAACTCTTTCAACAGGTTTCTCATAAAGAGCAAGATACAGCAAGTCAACGTGGGGTAGAAAGGAGACCTCTGTTTAAGGATGGGAGTGATGTGAGCACGGAGAGGGGTGTGTGGAGGGCGGGGCTGCCACAGGGAACAGGAACAAAACGCCAGAGGGAGGACGTGGGGCAGAAACCCGGGGTCAGAGAGGGCAGCCCCCCCCAGGATGACCTCCCTTCCACTTCAGGAGGGGGGCGGGGTGAGTGGCCGGCGGTCAAGCCAGCCAGAGAGGCCGCCTTGTAACCGCTGACCAGCCCAACAGCTCCTGGCCGCGCGGGGCTCCCAGCCGAGGGGGTGGGGGCACAAAGCACCCTGAACTGCAAAGACGTGACAGCGGAAGAAAGCAGACAATCCTGGTGACAGTTCCGACACTGACTGCCTCTTGAGATATTTCAGATATACTGGATAAATAAATATATATTAAAATTAATCTCACCCACTTCTTTTTGTCTCTCTAAATGTGGCTACTAGAACATTTTAAATTACCATATAAAATTAGCATTATATTCCTATTGGAAGGTGCTGCTCAATTATGTTCTCATTGCTGCAGGAAAGACTGGGCATATTTAATAAACTAAGTAAGTCAAGAACCTAAGCAGAGATAGTCCTAATTCTGAGTAAACTTGAGAATAAGACTGGCCTTCGGAAATCCTCTATGGGACACGTACTACTTTTAAAGATGTTTATCCTACTTAAAAAATAAATCTGTATGAATTATTTAATACTGAGTGTTTGAGAATTATTGTTTCAGATACTGAAATTTTGTGAAATTTTCAAAATAAGAAAGACAAAGATAAAAACTATCTACAGTCCCACTAGAATGCATTATTAATGTTTTAGTAATTAATGTAACTGACATTTCTCTATACCATATTGAGGTCTAAAAATTTATATAAATATGATCTTACTATACATTCCCTTCTCTAACCTTTCTTCACTCAAAATAACTTACATTTTCTACATAAGTAATTATGGATTACCCATTACCCCCCACGTTACCATTTTTAACGGCTGTCTCAAGTTCCTAATCCACTACTGACCTAATGTGATGGTTTCCCATTTTTTCTATTACGAGGCAAATGCTAAAAATTCTATTTATTCTCAAATAAATATGATTATTTCCTTAAGAGAAAAATCTTACAAGGAAGATGCGGTATGGCTACCAGTTTGATATATGCATCTGCTCCACCAGCCTCCCAAAGCTGACGTCTCCACTAAGAATGACACTTACATGAGCTGTGTACCGTGAACGCATGTGCTCCACCTGGCATGTATCATCATGCCCATTTCCAGCCCAGGAAATGGAGACACAGAAAAGGTAACTTGCCTAAGGCCACCTGATTAAAGCAGTACCTGGCTACACAACCCCAAATCTTAACCAAAGGGCGGGAGCCTGCAGGAGTTCGGCCCCAGGAGGGGCCTCTATAGACTTTTCCTCCTTCCTCCAACCAGGGACAGCGATTAAGAAAGCACTCTCCTCTTCCGGCTGTGCCAAGCAGGCTGGAGTCATTAAAGGATGAACCACGACTGTTCAACTCAGGAAGGCGGCCTGAAGAGGGACAGGCCTGATGACACGCAGTGTAAACACGAACCTGACCTTTTCTCCCCTCTGGTGGTGGTGCTGGGCTTGTTACTCCTCTATAAAGTGGCCTGATTCTCACAAGAGCCTCCCCTCCTTCTAAGCAACCATCAATGGAAATGTCTTGATAAAAGTTCAAGAGCTAAATTCTTTAAAAGGCAGTAAGACCTAGTAGGCTTCCGTAGAAGGAAATCAAACCTGCCACTCAAAAAGCATTACAAGGTATACAAATTCTAACGGCAGTAACAGCAGTCTGTAACTACCTCCTAACAAAACCCCTCAGCCCACTTGAGATGAAAGAGCAGGTCAGCGCCGATCAACGTGTGCTAATATTCACATCGTCATTCCACGCACTGGTAACAAGCACCAGTGGGAAACCGGAACATCCAAGCGTCTAGAAGCTACGTGAGCAGACGGTTCTGCCACCGGTGGCCTCCCAGGAGTCGCCAACCAGTTAAGGACGCTATAAATCCCCGTCAGTGCCCTCTCTGTCCGTCACCCGCCAGCAAGAGTACATGGTCCCAAAAACTCATCTAGAAATCGAGAGGGCTCCCCAGAAGGCTGACTACGTTTATTTAATAATATGATTATTTCCTTAGAGAAAATCTTACAAGGAAGATGCGGTATGGCTACCAGTTTGATATATGCATCTGCTCCACCAGCCTCCCAAAGCTGACGTCTCCACTAAGAATGACACTTACATGAGCTGTGTACCGTGAACGCATGTGCTCCACCTGGCATGTATCATCATGCCCATTTCCAGCCCAGGAAATGGAGACACAGAAAAGGTAACTTGCCTAAGGCCACCTGATTAAAGCAGTACCTGGCTACACAACCCCAAATCTTAACCAAAGGGCGGGAGCCTGCAGGAGTTCGGCCCCAGGAGGGGCCTCTATAGACTTTTCCTCCTTCCTCCAACCAGGGACAGCGATTAAGAAAGCACTCTCCTCTTCCGGCTGTGCCAAGCAGGCTGGAGTCATTAAAGGATGAACCACGACTGTTCAACTCAGGAAGGCGGCCTGAAGAGGGACAGGCCTGATGACACGCAGTGTAAACACGAACCTGACCTTTTCTCCCCTCTGGTGGTGGTGCTGGGCTTGTTACTCCTCTATAAAGTGGCCTGATTCTCACAAGAGCCTCCCCTCCTTCTAAGCAACCATCAATGGAAATGTCTTGATAAAAGTTCAAGAGCTAAATTCTTTAAAAGGCAGTAAGACCTAGTAGGCTTCCGTAGAAGGAAATCAAACCTGCCACTCAAAAAGCATTACAAGGTATACAAATTCTAACGGCAGTAACAGCAGTCTGTAACTACCTCCTAACAAAACCCCTCAGCCCACTTGAGATGAAAGAGCAGGTCAGCGCCGATCAACGTGTGCTAATATTCACATCGTCATTCCACGCACTGGTAACAAGCACCAGTGGGAAACCGGAACATCCAAGCGTCTAGAAGCTACGTGAGCAGACGGTTCTGCCACCGGTGGCCTCCCAGGAGTCGCCAACCAGTTAAGGACGCTATAAATCCCCGTCAGTGCCCTCTCTGTCCGTCACCCGCCAGCAAGAGTACATGGTCCCAAAAACTCATCTAGAAATCGAGAGGGCTCCCCAGAAGGCTGACTACGTTTATTTAAATAATGAGATAACTGAAAAAACTGTATTCCGAGCCCTACCTGAATTCACTTCAAAGCAACTAACAGAAGCTAAGTTGTTCCCCCTTCATTTATTCTCTCTACAGTAATACGGCAAATATTTTTATCTTGTTTTCTGCTGAGACATACATAAACGTCTTAATCTTGAGAGCAACCCTTAGGAGTACTAGCCCAGAGTAGTTAAGTAACTGGCTCCCAGTCACAGAGCTAGGAGATGCGGCGGATGGAGAGCTGGGACTTGTACCCTGCTCCCTGGACCCAGCGTACTCAAGCATCCACTGCTAGAGCGCCTTGGCTGGGACCAAGAGGGACCCAGAGAAGAAAGAGGATCCTCAATCTCACTATAGAGGCCGCTAAAACAGGTATTTACCTAAGTCCTGAAAGTCTGGGTTCAACTAATTCTTAAAAATTCGATTACGTTTAGAGTGTGCTTGCATCGGTAGGACCCGCCTTAAGAAGGTACTGCTGCCTTTTACGGGAACGCTCCTGATCTATTTCAGGACTGGGTTCTGATATTTCAGGTTTTTTTATAAGGGAGAATTCCAAAAACTGGTGGGGAGGCAAGCCGCAGCGTGGGGAGCCCACGACTCTCCCGAACACTCGAGGCCCGGAGCGAGGTCCCCCTTCTGGGTCGGCCCCGAAGAACCCAACCTCCGCCAGGGACGGGCCTCCGCCGGTCTCAGAGGCTCGAACGCGGCTCCCAGCCTGCGCTCGCCCCGCCCGCCCCACGCCGCCCCTCCGCCCGGAGCCCGGCGTCCGCACTCGGCCCTAGGCTCGTGCCGGCCCCGGGACCCGGGTTCGAGCCCAGCCTCGGGCGCCGCCTCTGGCCAGGCTCACGCACTCACTCCCCGCAGCGGGGAGGCGGTCGCCCCTCCGCGGGCCCTCTCGCGTCGGCCGCAGGGCCCGCGCGGGGGCTCCGCCAGGGGCAGCCCCAGCCCGCGGAGCTGCCCCACCGCCCCGGGTGGCCCTGCCGCATCCTCCGCGTGGGCCGGGCCCGCGACCGTCCTCTCCCGCGCGGGGCCCGGCCAAGGCCGCGCGCCCGCCTGCTCCCCGGCCGCGGGCCTCCCAGACCGGCCCCCGCACCCTTCGCCTCCCGGACGAGGAGGCCCAAGCCTACCAAACACCAGGCGAGCCATGCCGAGCGCCGCGCCGCCGGGCAGTCCAGCCGCCGCCTCGCCGCCGCCGCGCCGCGCCCCCGCCGTCCCTCGGCCCGCCCTCGGCCCGCGAAGTAAGCGCCGGGCGGTGCGGAAAGGGGCGGGCCGGAAGAGGCTCGCCAAGCCGTGGCTGCGGCTTATTGGTCCCGGCAGGCTTCGCTTATTTGCATGGCCAATGGGAGGCGGCCGGGTAGAGGTTACCGGTTTGGGTTTTGCGGGGGCGGGGCGATCGGCGGAAGGAGGGACTAGCTGGGGGCGGGGCTGACAGCTGCGCGTCCCCGCTTGTCGCTCACGTCTCCACCGTGGCTCCTGGGCTTTCTGTGCTCCTCTCGGAGAGTGAAGAGCCTGGAGCGTCTCTCGGATCCTTAGTATTCTCTCTCCCCCGCTTGCTTCTAAAGAGCCCCTTTTCAGTCTTCTCCATCCATTGCTTCCCTCCACCCCCGGCCCCTCAGTCTCTTTGTCCCCAGGGATGCTAGGTTTCGTTGGGCCCTCGGAGCACCTGCGACCTTACTAAGTAACATGTTAAGTTTTCACTCGTTGGGCCCGAGCGAGTATTCAGTCATAAAACACTTGCTAAGCACACACTGGTTATAACACAATTCAATAAGTATTTGTTTTATTCAATTCAACGTTCCCACGACCAGGACACAGGACTACCACGCTTTTCACAGACAGGCCCTCCGTTCTCTGTCTGTAGAACTCCAAGAGGCTGACGCGTCAGGTCTCACCTGCAAGGTTTCCTTCCTCCTCCCAGGAGGGGCCTTAGCGACGTGTAAAATTAGCACAAGTGAAATATTTTAAGCACTAGGGGCTAAGACTTCGGTATCTTTCCACTCTGATTTCCTCCCTTACGTTTTGAGCAGACTTGAGCCCTTTGGGCTTGTATTACTAAGATATTATCACCAGTGGTTAATTTCTCTAGCGCTTATTGCATAAAACGGCTCTGATTTTGGCCTAAGCATGTATGGGATCTGGCTGTAGGGCTTCCTGGAAGAAGTGCCCTAGAACTGAGTCCGGAAGGAGGAGAAAATCTTTCACCCAGGGGTGTGCCCACACCCTGAAGAGGAAGTTGAGAGCAAAAACCAAATGAAGGGGTGGTGCTGGGGGCTTTTTGACACGGTCAGACTTTAAGATCATATGTAGACGGAGCCATGCAGACCCCTGGATTTTGATTCTCTTTGGGTTTACTAAGGCTGTTGTGGAATCTAGGATTTGTGTCAGGGGTAAATTTCAGGGAAAACTCTAAAATCTCAATGGCTTCTGCCATAATGGTTTGTTTCTCACTCTCTTGGGGAGCAGCTTTCCATGTGGTGATTCAGAGACTCTGGGTCCTCCCATCCTAAAAAGACACCGTCCTCTAAAACACACATTTTCCGAATGGGAAATATTGCCCCCAAGGGAGGGGGACATTGCATCTTGGTGCAGAAGGATGAGAAAATCTTAGCTATTACCAAGGCCTCAGTACAATAAACAGGTAATACTAGATATCAATGTTTTTCAAATTTCATGGGAGAGAAGAAATTAGCAGAAGAGCCATCTAAGAGTCTCCTTAGGGGTGGTGGTTATTCAGTCCCTAAGTTGTTTTTGACTCTCTGCGGCCCAATGGAGCGTAGCACGCCGGATGGGGTGGTGATGATGAGAAACAAAGTGGACAAACGTGGCTCGAGACCAGGGCTGTCCAATGGAAACACAACGTGAACCACGACCACTCATGGAATGTAAACACTGAAAAATTTCCAGTAGCCACACTGAAAAGAAGAAGAGATGAATTTTAATAATACAGTTTAACCCCAAATATTCCAAACATTATCATTTCAACATGTAATCATTGAAAATGACTGATGAACTGTTGACATTATTTTTTTTACTAAGTCTTTGAAGCCCAGTGTGTATGTTGTGCTCATGTGTGCGTGCTCGGTCTCTTCAATTGTGTCTGACTCTTTGCGACCCCACGGACTGTGCCCCGCCAGGCTACTCCGTCCACGGGATTCTCCAGGCAAGAACACTGGAGAGGGCTGCCGTGCCCTCCTCCAGGGGAGTCTACCCCACTCAGAGATTGAACTCGTGTCTCTTGCGTCTCTTGCATTGCAGGTGGATTCCTTACCCACTGAGCCTTGTGGGAAGCCCATATTATGCTCACAGCACACCTCAAGTTAGGGTGTCTGGATGATATGTCGATCCCATGTCAGGAACCTGTGGCTCAGACTTTCAGATCATATGTAGACGGAGCCATGCAGATCCCTGGATTTTGATTCTCTTTGGGTTTACTAAGGCTGTTGTGGAATCTAGGATTTGTGTCAGGGGTAAATTTCAGGGAAAACTAAAATCTCAATGGCTTCTGCCATAATGGTTTGTTTCTCACTCTCTTGGGGAGCAGCTTTCCATGTGGTGATTCAGAGACTCTGGGTCCTCCCATCCTAAAAAGACATCGTCCTCTAAAACACACATTTTCCGAATGGGAAATATTGCCCCTAAGGGAGGGGGACATTGCATCTTGGTGCAGAAGGATGAGAAAATCTTAGCTATTACCAAGGCCTCAGTACAATAAACAGGTAATAGTAGATATCAATGTTTTTCAAATTTCATGGGAGAGAAGAAATTAGCAGAAGAGCCATTTAAGAGTCTCCTTAGGGGTGGTGGTTATTCAGTCCCTAAGTTGTTTTTGACTCTCTGCAGCCCAATGGAGCGTAGCACGCCGGATGGGGTGGTGATGATGAGAAACAAAGTGGACAAACGTGGCTCGAGACCAGGGCTGTCCAATGGAAACACAACGTGAACCACGACCACTCATGGAATGTAAACACTGAAAAATTTCCAGTAGCCACACTGAAAAGAAGAAGAGATGAATTTTAATAATACAGTTTAACCCCAAATATTCCAAACATTATCATTTCAACATGTAATCATTGAAAATGACTGATGAACTGTTGACATTATTTTATTTACTAAGTCTTTGAAGCCCAGTGTGTATGTTGTGCTCATGTGTGCGTGCTCGGTCTCTTCAATTGTGTCTGACTCTTTGCGACCCCACAGACTGTGCCCCGCCAGGCTACTCCGTCCACGGGATTCTCCAGGCAAGAACACTGGAGTGGGCTGCCGTGCCCTCCTCCAGGGGAGTCTACCCCACTCAGAGATTGAACTCGTGTCTCTTGCGTCTCTTGCATTGCAGGTGGATTCCTTACCCACTGAGCCTTGTGGGAAGCCCATATTATGCTCACAGCACACCTCAAGTTAGGGTGTCTGGATGATATGTCGATCCCATGTCAGGATGTGAGTCCTCGTGGTGTAGAGCTCATGAATTAAAAAGAAGAGCCGTCCTCCCTGCCCCCAAGCTCCCACTGTACAGTGTTGGGACAGGAAAATCATAACAAATGGTTCCTTTCAGAAAGGAGATTAGTCAGAGATACACAGAGGTCCCTGGTTCAGGCCCATTCTGAAATCCTGATGGATGGACTTTGGAAGAAGGCTTTCATTATAGGTGCAAAGGAAAAGTTCACCGTTAACTCACTCACTCATTCAACAGATGTTTACTGTTTCTTTCCAGCATGGTGATAGGTCCTGGGGATACTAACCTGATGCAGGAGCTTACCCGAAGGAGCTCACAAGCCAAAGTGGGAAGCAGGTCACAAAAAGGCTATAGTGAAGGTAGGTACAGAAAGTTCTCTGGGGTCATAACATAAGCCAGCGATTTGCTCTGCTTGAAGGAGTCCTGGCGTAGCGAGGACATGTTCCAGGCGAGGGCAGCTTCCTGACCAAAGGCACAGACATGGAGAAGTGCACAGTGCGTAGAGAAACCTGACCAGCCCTCCATGGCAGACCGACGGGGACCAGTCTCAGCAGCAACGCTTTTATCAACCCAGTGAGTTTTTAGAACAAAAGATTAAAGCATTTTACATAACTACATTTTTTGAAAAGTGGCACTTTGGGCTGACATTCCGTATGGCTCTTTAGGTGCTTAGCAGTTAAGAATGGAGCATTGCAGGGTTGGGTGGCTGAGACTGGAGACAATTCCGAGATCTCTTGCTGACTTTGGCGGGAAGCAGTGCTGATCAAACACCAGCTCTGGGCAGTTGTTCCCAGAAAAGACAGAAAGGACAGCCATCATGTCTTCTGAAGTACAGCAGGCTCCTCTTCTCCTTCTGTCCTCAAAGGCTTGATCTCCAACTAGAAAAGAATAAAACCAATGACTTAAGCAGCAAGAGAGGACTGTCCAGAAACCCTGATGTTTTTCTCGGACAACGAGCAGAGTAAGTCACTCAAATTCCCATCACACTTCATACAGTTAATAATACTTATAATAATACATAAGTAATTGATAACTTTGTGTGTGCTTGCTCCAGGTTTATTGTTGTTGTTTTTTTTTAAGTCAAGATGGGGACATTGATGAATAAACTGAACGTTTCTTTTACTTTCATTTTTTTTTATGATTTCCAGCCCCTGACTACGATGGCTGTAGCTTGTCTCCCTTGTCCATCAACCCCGAGTTCCTGCAGCAGTCTTTCTGCCCTGAAGAAGAAGGGAGGAAGGCTGTGGGGCTGGGTGAGAATGCGTTCCTCTGGGGAACACTCTCACCTGGGTCACACCACTCAGTAGTGAGTGATACGAAAGCCCCGAGGAAGAAACGGGGTATCGTCTGACCTTGCCTCCTCTGGCGCTAGGGGAGGATTTTCTGTTCGATTGTTTAGATTTTTCTGATGTAGATCATTCTTAAAGTCTTTATTGAATTTATTGCAATGTTGCTCCTGTTTTATGGTTTGGGGTTTGGGCAGAGAAGCATGTGAGATCTCAACTGCCCAACCAAGGATGGAACCTGTACCCCGTGCATTGAAAGGCAAAGTCTTAACCACTGGACTCCCAGGGAAGTGCCTTTTTCTTTCCTTTTTTTCTTTTTTTAAACAATTTTGGCCTCTTTTATTGGCCCTTCATTTATTTTTCTCTTACCTTGGATCTTTGGGACTGGCACAAAAGATTAAAGCATTTTACATAACTACATTTTTTGAAAAGTGGCACTTTGGGCTGACATTCCGTATGGCTCTTTAGGTGCTTAGCAGTTAAGAATGGAGCATTGCAGGGTTGGGTGGCTGAGACTGGAGACAATTCCGAGATCTCTTGCTGACTTTGGCAGGAAGCAGTGCTGATCAAACACCAGCTCTGGGCAGTTGTTCCCAGAAAAGACAGAAAGGACAGCCATCATGTCTTCTGAAGTACAGCAGGCTCCTCTTCTCCTTCTGTCCTCAAAGGCTTGATCTCCAACTAGAAAAGAATAAAACCAATGACTTAAGCAGCAAGAGAGGACTGTTCAGAAACCCTGATGTTTTTCTCGGACAACGAGCAGAGTAAGTCACTCAAATTCCCATCACACTTCATACAGTTAATAATACTTATAATAATACATAAGTAATTGATAACTTTGTGTGTGCTTGCTCCAGGTTTATTGTTGTTTTATTTTTTTAAGTCAAGATGGGGACATTAATGAATAAACTGAACGTTTCTTTTACTTTCGTTTTTTTTTTTTTTATGATTTCCAGCTCCTGACTACGATGGTTGTAGCTTGTCTCCCTTGTCCATCAACCCCGAGTTCCTGCAGCAGTCTTTCTGCCCTAAAGAAGAAGGGAGGAAGGCTGTGGGGCTGGGTGAGAATGCATTCCCCTGGGGAACACTCTCACATGGGTCACACCGCTCAGTAGTGAGTGATACGAAAGCCCCGAGGAAGAAACGGGGTATCGTCTGACCTTGCCTCCTCTGGCGCTAGGGAAGGGTTTTCTGTCCGATTGTTTAGATTTTTCTGATGTGGATCATTCTTAAAGTCTTTATTGAATTTATTGCAATGTTGCTCCTGTTTTATGGTTTGGGGTTTGGGCAGAGAAGCATGTGAGATCTCAACTCCCCAACCAAGGATGGAACCTGTACCCTGTGCATTGAAAGGCAAAGTCTTAACCACTGGACTCCCAGGGAAGTGCCTTTTTCTTTCCTTTTTTTCTTTTTTTAAACAATTTTGGCCTCTTTTATTGGCCCTTCATTTATTTATTTTCATCATCTTAATTCTTTGGCCTGTGTGGGCCTCCCATTGCTGTGGCCTCTCTGGTTGCAGAGCACTGGCTCTGGGCGCATGCGCTCCAGAGCACTGGCTCGTAATTGGACACACTGGTGCATCTGCTCTGCGGCACGTGGGATCTTCCCGTGCCGGGGATCGAACTGGTACCCCTTGCCCTGCAAGGCGGACTCTTTACCCTGGTCCACCAGGGAAGCCCTCTTTTCTTTCCTGTTTTAAAAGTTAAACAGGGACTCTTGAGAGTCCCTTGGGCTGCAAGGAGATCAAACCAGTCCATCCTAAAGCAAATCAACCTTGAATATTCATTGGAAGGCCTGATGCTGAAGCTGAAGCATCAGTCCTCTGGCCACGTGATGTGAAGAGCCGACTCACTGGAAAAGACCCTGATGCTGGGAACGACTGAAGGCAAGAGGAGGAGAGGGCAGCAGAGGGTAAGATGATTGGATAGAATCACTGAATGGACATGAATTTGGGCAAACCCTGGGAGACAGTGAGGGACAGGGAGGCCTGGAGGCCAGTCTGTAGCCCCGGTCTTCAGCGACCCTTTTATACACAACCCTGCTCTGCTTTAAGCCTACTGAAATGCTGCTTCCTTTAAGTTTTACCTCAATTCTACCCTTCTCCAAAATGCTATAGTAATCCTGCTTCTTCCTTTGATGAGAGTTTTTCCAGTCCCCTCTACCCCACCCCACGCCTTGTCGAGAAGCCGCTGAGCCTAACTTTCTGCTGCTGGTTTGCCCCTGGTTGTCTTTATCAGAGGGTGTGCGTCACCATTTTGTTCCATTTAATCCTCACCTGAACCCTGCCTGTTGGGAATCACCATTCGCATCTTACAAAAGGAGACGCCGGAGGCCAGCTCTGCAGGGCGGCGGGCGGGGCGGATGCGGGGCGGGGGCGGGCACCGCAGGCTCTCTCGGTGTCGGGACTGTGGCCTCACCCCGGGCTCTCGGTCAGAACAGCCGTGGCCTCTCCCCGCGTCTCTCCGTGTGGGTAGACGCGGTTTCCTTTCTGTCTGGAAACGGGGTTCGAGAGCAAGCAGCTGACGAATTAGGAAGAGGGAGCTGCAAGGTTAAGGCCTGGACCAGGAGACGGACATCCGTTGAATCATCACAGAACCCAGACTCGAGGGGAGGGGACCACATCCGTCTTTGAATGAGAGGAGTGTCGGAGTGTTTTAGGGTCATGATCTAAAAGAAGCTTCAAAAATCATTATTATAATTTTACTAATTAGTTTTTTTTTTTTTGTCACTTCTATTGATCTTTCATTCATTTATCTTTGCTCTTTGGCCTGTGTGGGCCTCCCATCGCAGTGGCCTCTCTTGCCGCAGAGCGCCGGCTCTGGGCGCATGCGCTCCAGAGCTCTGGCTCAGTAATTGGACACATCAGTCCAGCTGTTCCGCGGCACGTGGGATCTTCCCAGGCCAGGGCTCGAACCGGCGCCCCTTGCACTGCAAGGCAGACTCTTTACCCACCCACTGGACCACCAGGGAAGCCCTTAATTTAGTTTTAATTGAAAGATAATTGCTTTACAATATTGTGTTGGTTTCTGCCGTGCCGCAACACGACTCAACCACAGGGGTATAGGGGTGCATAGGCCCCCTCCAGAGGTTTGTTTTATTTACAGTTGGAAATTTGTTCAGAGTGGAAAGCCTGTCCTCACTTTCCTGCAGGTGAAATGTTGCCCATCCTTTCCAGCCCTGCCGAAATCCTCCGGCTTTCTCCCCTGCTTTCTCTCAGCTGGAAGCATCGGCGCCTCCCGCTCACCCCAGCTCACCCCGTCCCCCTCCACCATCTCTACTGTTCCCCTCTAAGAAGTGGAGGGCAAGACTCAGCCCACCAACTGTCAATCAACTGTGTCATGGATCTGGATAGAGGCCCCCTGCGAGGCCAGTCCTCAATAAATGAGTGTTGAATAAATGAATGGTAACTGGGAAGCCAAAGAGACATCCAGAAAAGAAAGAGGAGTCAGGGAAGGCGGGGTCCCAATGCCCCTGGAGAGGGGAGGCCTCTGGCCATACACCTGGGTGTCACCCCCTGCTCAGCCTATCTGAACTGACATGAAGCAAACAGCCAGGAAGCAGAAAGAAGCCTTGCTCGGGGTGTCAGCCAGCATTTTCCCTCTGCCGCGCTGTGGCTGTGGCTTTGAAGATCCTAGCCAACGGCGATAATAAATGATTTTCTGTGTGGAGCAGCAAACAGAAGTGACGAGGCCCAGGCCCCTTGATCTGGGAGTCTTTGCTAAGGAGGCCTTTCATAGCCCAGCTGATTGCTCCACCCTCTAGGCCTGTGACACGTCAGATGGAAGGCTCGGCTCTGGACCCAGTGGCATTTGCTTCCCGTCTGGCCTGACTTTTCCATCCTACACAACGTGCGGGGCGTCTAGGCAAAGCTAAGACCCTAGATAGGGTGGCCCTTCAGAGTGCGAGCCTCGGCTCTCAGTCCCTGCTGCTCTAGCAGGTCTCAGGGAGCCTCCTGAGCACAGAGAGTGGGGCTCCCCGCTAGATCTCCCCGAGGGCCAGTCTCCCGCTGGATCTTGCCTATCGGCTGTGGGCCGTTTTCATGCCCTGCTGTCCTCAGACTTGTCTGGGGTTGATTGTAGACGAGCCTGTGTGAGTGGGCTGGGGCCAGCAGGCCGTGTTTCCCCCGCCACCTGGCTGATGTCACTGAGGCTCTGTCTCCCTGCTCCCCGCGTGCACAGGACGCAGGGGGCTCCCCGCACGCCCGGGGGGCCTCCTGGGAGGAGAGGGGCCGGCAGAGAGCCAAGGGTCCACTCGGTCACTGACCCAGACTTGCTCTGTTTTCCCCTGGTTTGATTCCTACGAGGACCTCTGAGAACCGGGGGCCCAGGCCTGCTCCCAGGAAACTCCCTCTTCGGGGAGGAGGACAAAGGTCCGATGATCCTCTGCTCTGGCTCTGCGGGGCCGGGCAGGGGTCCCCAGCACAGGCAGCTCCCTGGGGAAATTCTCAGGGAGACGTCTTCGCTCTCTGCTGAGCCTGGGAAACACGGTCAGTGAAGTGGGACTCCCACCTCCGTGCCTGTGAACAGAACTCCGTTCCGACCCACAGGCTGGTGTGGCCTGGGGACACTGGATGGCATCACCTCCCTGGCCAGCTGGCTTCTCTTCAAGACTTCAGGTCATGGGAGGCAGAAACGGGGGAGTCCCCCTGGAAGCCTCCCTCCCTCTGCCCTGGCTGGCAAACAGCCAGGAAAAAGAAGCTTGCTCGGGTGTCAGCCAGCATTTTCCCTCTGCCGCGTGGCCTGTGCTTTGAGTCCTAGCCCTAATAAGATTTCTGGGGAGCGAAATCCCCCTTTGGGCTAAGGAGGCCTTTCATAGCCCAGCTGATTGCTCCACCCTCTAGGCCTGTGACACGTCAGATGGAAGGCTCGGCTCTGGACCCAGTGGCATTTGCTTCCCGTCTGGCCTGACTTTTCCATCCTACACAACGTGCGGGGCATCTAGGCAAAGCTAAGACCCTAGATAGGGTGGCCCTTCAGAGTGCGAGCCTCGGCTCTCAGTCCCTGCTGCTCTAGCAGGTCTCAGGGAGCCTCCTGAGCACAGAGAGTGGGGCTCCCCGCTAGATCTCCCCGAGGGCCAGTCTCCCGCTGGATCTTGCCTATCGGCTGTGGGCCGTTTTCATGCCCTGCTGTCCTCAGACTTGTCTGGGGTTGATTGTAGACGAGCCTGTGTGAGTGGGCTGGGGCCAGCAGGCCGTGTTTCCCCCGCCACCTGGCTGATGTCACTGAGGCTCTGTCTCCCTGCTCCCCGCGTGCACAGGACGCAGGGGGCTCCCCGCACGCCCGGGCGGCCTCCTGGGAGGAGAGGGGCCGGCAGAGAGCCAAGGGTCCACTCGGTCACTGACCCAGACTTGCTCTGTTTTCCCCTGGTTTGATTCCTACGAGGACCTCTGAGAACCGGGGGCCCAGGCCTGCTCCCAAGAAACTCCCTCTTCGGGGAGGAGGACAAAGGTCCGATGATCCTCTGCTCTGGCTCTGCGGGGCCGGGCAGGGGTCCCCAGCACAGGCAGCTCCCTGGGGAAATTCTCAGGGAGACGTCTTCGCTCTCTGCTGAGCCTGGGAAACACGGTCAGTGAAGTGGGACTCCCACCTCCGTGCCTGTGAACAGAACTCCGTTCCGACCCACAGGCTGGTGTGGCCTGGGGACACTGGATGGCATCACCTCCCTGGCCAGCTGGCTTCTCTTCAAGACTTCAGGTCATGGGAGGCAGAAACGGGGGAGTCCCCCTGGAAGCCTCCCTCCCCTCTTCTGGGCCTGGGTCCCCAGGCCATTTCCATTACTGCCCTGACTTCAGCAGGTCTCAGAATCCCCTGAAGCTAACCAAACAGGTATCTTCTGGGCCCCTGTTATCACACACCCCGTCCTGCTCAGACCCTCCCCAGGCAGCCCGCAGGACCGCTGCTCCTGCAGCCGCTGGAATGCCCACGTTTCACACTCCTGCTTCCTCTCCTGGCTGAGCAGTTTGCTCCCATCCTGTTTCTTCAAGTTCCCACTCCTGCACCCCTCAAACAGAAGGTCCTGTGGTCGCCAGGACTGGCCCTCACCAACAGGCACAGGGAACAGTGAACTATTTTTTCCCCCCTTTCACAGAATCAGTCACCAAGTCCTGCCAAATTTGGAACCGAAGCAGCGTTTCTCCTCCCCATTCACAGAGGTCCTGGCTCAGCTAGGTTCTCTCTGACCCTCATGTGCCTCCTTGCTTCCGCTTCTTCTGGTTCTTTTCTGTGCCATCCTACCGCGGAACTCCCCAAAGCTTTTCAGAGACTTCCAGAGGCGGAGAGAGGCCCAGGCCCCCTCCTCACTTTATTTTTGGACACATTAAACCCAAAGATACATTAAAGCAGGCTTATAAGATTATGATAAAATGTTACATGTTTACTTTTAATAGAATTACTGCCTTAAATTCTAAAAAGCTAATGCCATCTGGTGGTGCTGGTCACAAGATTGTTTTTAAAAGTGAATACAATATGGTACATCCCAAGTGATGTGGCCTGATATTAACAATAGGATACAAATCCAAAGTAGTTTCACAGACTTCTCATTTTTATTTTTTTTCTACCCTGCCCATGTGTCCTTGTGGCTAAATGCTGCAGATACTCTCGGACGTCTAGCTGCGGATTCATTTGAGAATTAGAGGCCAGGTGAAAGGATGGCGTAAATCAAACATCATATGGCATCCCTTATATGTGGAATCTAAAAACAAATGATACAAACAAGCTCAGTTACAAAGCAAAAACAGGCTCACAGACTTCCAGAACAGCCTGTGGGTGCCCTGAGGAAGGATAGGGGAAGGATGGCCAGGGAGTTTGAGATGGACGTGTCCATGCTGATGCATTTACAGTGGGTGACCAACAGGGCCCTCCTGTCGAGCCCAGGGCACTCTGCTCAGTGTTCCAGGGCAGCCTGGGTGGGAGGAAATGGATACACGTGTGTTTATGACTGAGTCCCTTTGCTGTTAACCTGAAGCTATTACAACACTGTAAATCTGCTATATCCCAACACAAAATAAAAAGGTATTTTTAAAAAAAAAATCCCGAAGCCTCCGTGGCTGGGTGTCTACCCGGTCAAGTCCAAAGGCCCTCATGGTCCCCTGCTTCAGCGGCGCCGCGCATGCTTAGAAGGACCACCAGGTGGCGCTAGGCCCCCGTGCTGGCGGGCACAGCGCATCCCACCTCCTTCAGAGGCCGGGAAGCCTGTTCTAAAGGGACGGTGGATTATTCAGATTGCTTTCTGGAAGGAGTACCCGTGAGCGCACTCTGAAACCCCAAATCCAAAGAAATGGTGGCTAAGAAAGGTTGTGAAAGATACCTAAAGTCAGTTAAATGGAGACAATAGCCCAAGCAAACAGGCAGGACGCAGCCTGAATTGAAGAGACAGACTTCACAGAACAGACTGGCATTCGGGTTCACTCTCCAGGTGACCTGGTCAGCTGACTGTTCAAGGGGCGAGTGGACAGGCTGTGTGGCCTCCTCCGGGCCCGAGCCACTCAGGGCGGCTCCTCAGGAGGACATCTCCTTCCTCCCCCAGCTAACCTCTCAGCCCCTCTGCCCGTCACTGAGGGCTCTGTCCCGCCCCTGGGCCCTGAGGTGGCCCTTCCCACCTGCTATCTCCGAGGGCCTGTGGCGGAGTGCGGGGGTCAAGCCCACCCCCAGCCTCTCCTTTCTGGGATCCCTTCCACTGACAGTTCCCCTGGGTTCATTTCAGCTTAATGCTTGGAGCCCAAGCTGAACCTACTGCAACAGGAGGGCATGATGAGCTGGACAGAGCGGCTTCGAGCTGACTGGCTCCGTGGCCACTCTCCCCGCTGCCACCAGCCTTCTCTTGACCCTTATATGTGGAATCTAAAAACAAATGATACAAACAAGCTCAGTTACAAAGCAAAAACAGGCTCACAGACTTCCAGAACAGCCTGTGGGTGCCCTGAGGAAGGATAGGGGAAGGATGGCCAGGAGTTTGAGATGGACGTGTCCATGCTGATGCATTTACAGTGGGTGACCAACAGGGCCCTCCTGTCGAGCCCAGGGCACTCTGCTCAGTGTTCCAGGGCAGCCTGGGTGGGAGGAAATGGATACACGTGTGTTTATGACTGAGTCCCTTTGCTGTTAACCTGAAGCTATTACAACACTGTAAATCTGCTATATCCCAACACAAAATAAAAAGGTATTTTTAAAAAAAAAATCCCGAAGCCTCCGTGGCTGGGTGTCTACCCGGTCAAGTCCAAAGGCCCTCATGGTCCCCTGCTTCAGCGGCGCCGCGCATGCTTAGAAGGACCACCAGGTGGCGCTAGGCCCCCGTGCTGGCGGGCACAGCGCATCCCACCTCCTTCAGAGGCCGGGAAGCCTGTTCTAAAGGGACGGTGGATTATTCAGATTGCTTTCTGGAAGGAGTACCCGTGAGCGCACTCTGAAACCCCAAATCCAAAGAAATGGTGGCTAAGAAAGGTTGTGAAAGATACCTAAAGTCAGTTAAATGGAGACAATAGCCCAAGCAAACAGGCAGGACGCAGCCTGAATTGAAGAGACAGACTTCACAGAACAGACTGGCATTCGGGTTCACTCTCCAGGTGACCTGGTCAGCTGCCTGTTCAAGGGGCGAGTGGACAGGCTGTGTGGCCTCCTCCGGGCCCGAGCCACTCAGGGCGGCTCCTCAGGAGGACATCTCCTTCCTCCCCCAGCTAACCTCTCAGCCCCTCTGCCCGTCACTGAGGGCTCTGTCCCGCCCCGGGCCCTGAGGTGGCCCTTCCCACCTGCTATCTCCGAGGGCCTGTGGCGGAGTGCGGGGGTCAAGCCCACCCCCAGCCTCTCCTTTCTGGGATCCCTTCCACTGACAGTTCCCCTGGGTTCATTTCAGCTTAATGCTTGGAGCCCAAGCTGAACCTACTGCAACAGGAGGGCATGATGAGCTGGACAGAGCGGCTTCGAGCTGACTGGCTCCGTGGCCACTCTCCCCGCTGCCACCAGCCTTCTCTTGACCCTGGCGGCTGGGGCCGCAGCTCTGCCCAGTTCTGGGGGCCCCGTTGATTTTGCAGTCTATATAAAGAGTGCACAAGCTGGAACCAAGACTACCCGGAGAAATATCAACAGCCTCAGCTATGCAGATGATATCACTCTAATGGCAGACAGCAAAGAGGACCTAAAGAGGCTCTCAGGAGGATGAGAGAGGAGAGTGAAAAAGCTGGCTTTACAGTCAACATTCAAAAAAACAGAGATCACGGCATCTGGTCCCATCACTTCATAGCAAATAGATAAGGGAAAAAAAGGAAGGTGTGTCAGATTTTATTTTTTGGGCTCTACAGTCACTGCAGATTTTTAATTAATTAAAAGCCACTAGCTAGGACAAATCTAGACAGCATATCAAAAAGCAGAGGCACGCCTTTGCGGACAAAGGTCCGTATAGTCACAGCTATGGCTTTTCCAGTCGTCATGTGTGGATGTGAGAGACCCTAGAGAAGGCTGAACATCAAAGAATTCATGCCTCAGACTGCTGGAGAAGACTCTTGAGAGTCCCTGGGACTGCAAGGAGGTCAAACCAGTCCATCCTGAAGGAAATCAACCCTGAATATTCACTGGAAGGACTGATGCTGAAGCTGAAGCTCCAGTACTCTGGCCGCCTGCTGGGAAGAGTCAACGCGCTGGAAAAGGTCCTCATCCTGGGAAAGGCGGAGGGCAGGAGGAGAAGGGGACGGCAGAGGAGGAGATGGTTGGATGGCGTCACTGACTCAATGGACGTGAGTCTGAGCAAACTCTGGGAGATGGTGAAGGCCAGGGAAGCCTGGCGCGCTGCCGTCCCTGGGTCGAGAAGAGCTGGACAGGACTTTGTGACCGAACGGCGACAACTACGTAAAGGACGTCCTCTGTCCCTGGGCCCCCCGGCCTGGCTCTTCTGCAGGGACTCTCCTGCCTCCGCCGTCCCTTGCTGTGGTGAGAAGGCACTGGCACCGGGCGCGCTGCCCAGGGAGAAGGTGGCCATTCCTTCTGGACCTGAAGCCTCTTCGGACACCTCCCGCTGCAAATCGGTGTCTTATGTGACAGCTCTGTACACGGGGCCGAGGTGGGCCCTGCCAGCCCCCTCCACAGTCTGGATGAGATGTGTCACCGGCTCTGACCCAGCTCAGCAAGCAGCCTTCGGATCACGCCGCCCAGCCCGGCGGGCAGCAGGGGCGAACATCAGAGCCCGGCTGGTCCAGGCTGGTTCCCGCCTGGGGGGCTTTCATGGTCTCCACCCCTCTGCCACCCACGGTCTCCCCACTTTCTCCCCTGGCCCACGCCGCTGCCCCCATCTTACCCTTCCGTGGGATTTCTGGGAGCAGGATGTCCGGGAGGCCGGTTCTCAGGGCTTCTTTGCTGCTGTGTCTCCGAGCTCGCGTGGGCCCCACTGCACTGGGGGTGTTCAGTCAGTGCTGCAGTGGGGTAGCAAATGTCACGGACAAGGACAGTGGCCCCAGGACTTCACGACCCTTGGAAGACTCGGCCCCTGCCTTCTGTTAGGCAAGCGGGGACTGCAGTCTGCTCTGGCCTTTCCTGAGCCTCTTCGCAGGCATTCCCCGAGTGCCTGTGTCGTTGGCACAGACCCATCCTCCTCACGGGGGAAGGGGCTGGAGCTTCTGCAGGCTGGAGCAGGGACTCAGGCCCGCGCATCCCCTGGACAGTGTCCACACACAGCGGGCTCTCCAGATGAAGAAAGAGAGGCTGGAGAGAGGAAACCGTGTCCTCAGGGCTGTGAACGTTGCTTAGTCGTGTCCCACTCTTTGTGACCCCACGGACTGCAGCCCTCTAGGCTTCTCCGTCCGTGGAATTCCTCAGTCAAAAATACTGGAGTAGGGGCTTCCCTGGTGGTCCAGTGGGTAAGGACACCGCCTTGCAGTGCAAGGGGTGCCGGTTCCATCCCTGGCCTGGGAGGATACCAAGTGCCGCAGAGTGGCTGGACCAATGTGTCCAGCTACCAAGCCGGAGCTCTGGAGCGCATGTGCCCTGAGCCGGCGCTCTGCGGTGGGAGGGGCCGCTGCAATGGGAGGCCCACACAAGCCAAAGAACAAAGCTAAACAAATGGAAGATCAATAGAAGTGGCCAAAAAAAAAAAAAAAATCCTGGAGTGGGTTGCTGTTCCCTTCTCCAGGGGATCTTCCCAACGCAGGGATCAAGTGCATGTCTCCTGCACTGCAGGCAGATTCTTTACCATCTGAGCCACCAGGCAAGCTTCAAAGTGTCTGGAGTGGAATTCTGGGCACCAGGATCCTGGAACAGGGTGAAGTCTGATTATCAGAAGCCTGGAGCACGCGTTGAAGAGAACTCCCCTTTTTCCCAGCCCTTGCCAGCACTTCTCTGCATTTCACTTATCTTTTTTATTTTTTTAATTTTATTTATTTACTTTTGACTCTTCTGGGTTTTCACCGCTGCCACAGGCCCTTCTCTAGCTGCAGGGAGTGGGGGCTACTCTCTAGTTGAGGTGAGCCGGCTTCTTGTTGTGGTGACTTCTCCTGTTGTGGAACACGGGCTCTAGGGCACGTGGGCTTCAGTCGTTGTGGCCCATGGGTGCAAGAGTTCCGGCTCCGAGAATCTAGAGCACAGGCTCCATAGTTGTGGCTCACGGGCTTAGTTGCTGCGCAGCCTGTGGGATCTTCCCGGATCAGGGATTGAACTTGCGTCTCCTACATTGGCAGGCGAACTCTTCACCACTGAGCTACCAGGGAAGCCCTGTTTCGCTTGATGATACCATAGAGACATGGAATTCCTAAATAAATTTTTCTCCCTCCCCCAACCCCGAAACTTCTGAAGAAGATTTAAACCTGGCATTGTGAATTTTTCTCAATATTGTTGAGAAAGCTCAAGAGCTTATACAGTAAGCACAATGCAGGTCTGAAGAAAAATCTGCAGTGCATTTTTATCTTTCTTTCTGGCAACGGCAACTGAGAGATTTCAAAGGGAGGTAGCAATTCCATTTCCATTTGGGTTCCACTTCTGAGCAGAGATGAAAAAGGTACAAATCTAGAGCTGGATCAAAGGGAAACTGCTTCTATGAGGGCCACGGATGCTGCCTGCAGCAGTGTGCTTCGAAGAAAAGGCTCTCAGTGAAAAGGGAACATTCTGGAACCTTCTAGATTTGTGTGCTTCCTCCTCAAAGGCTCTGCTCCCTTCTGGGGGCCCAGGGCACAGTCTTCCAGCAGGTGCCAGCCAGGGGTACGGTCCTGGATACTCACTGGCCCCCTACCCCTCCAGACTGGGGCTCTCAGGGGTGGGGTCTCCCTGAGCCTCAACCATGTGGTGTTCAGTGGCCAGGTGACCAGGTGTGGGTGGAATGAAGGACCGGGCTCCTGTGGCCTCGGAAGCCTCCCAGGTCCTTCTGTCATACGCATGGAGAGGTAGGCACCTCCTTTCCCTTTGCACACTGAGCACCCAGCCCACAGTGCCACTCAGAAAACATTTGTTGTTAATTAATTTTATTTATAGTGTGCATTTGTGAAATTAGCTATACTTCTGTGTTTACTGAGCACTTTTCTGGGCCAGCTGCCACTTCATACTTTACCTCAGAACCAGCCTCTGAATCAGAGTGATTTTGCTTTTTGAGATGAGCCGGCAGGAGAGGTCAGGGTCACAGGGCTGGAAGGTGAGGGGCCGGGCAGCCTGCCCATCCGTCGGTCTCCAGGGCCCATGTTCCTGACCTTACAGGCTCGGAGGGAATTCACACGAGTCCAGGTTCCCACCCATCGCTGTCTGGGCTCCATCCAGGCATCGTGCCTTGAAGCCCAGCAACCTCCAGACGGAAGCAGCCGGAGGGAGCCGCGCGGTGGTGTCGTCCTGCAGGCGGCACCGCGGGCCCGGGAGTCCGTGCAGGGAGCCGGGAGCACGAGGTAGGGCTCCTCAGGCATTTGTATCCCTTTCTGTGTGAGCGAAATCAAGCCCATGTTTTTGTGAAGCAAACATTTTGTTTTGGACTACGCGAACTTTGACTGGGACCCATGAGGGCACTGGTGCAGAGTGCTGGCCTGGGCTCCACGGAGTGCCTCCTTTCCTGGGACGGCAGCCTCGGCCCTCCAAAAAGGGCTGCAGCCACACCTGCAGACTGCAAGTGCAGCTCCGACCTTAGGCGATCCTGTTGACCCTGGGGGAGGAAGGTGTTTCCTGACCCTCAGTCTGTCCCCTCCCCCGCTATTTTGACGGGTCCTCCGTGACGGAACTTCTGGGCGCTCCGCGTGAGGGCACAGTGGGCGTCGGTCAGCAGGGACCATGGCGACCGTCGCTGAAGCAGACCCCTGCTTCCGGCCTCACGTGGTCTGGGTCTCACCCCGAGGCAGGGAGAAATCAGGAAGCAGCATCCAAACCTGGCCTTCGGAGAGGAGACTCCCTGTCTCATCAGCAGTGCCTGTGAGCAGCACTGTTCCTCCGGAAGGGAGCAGAGCAGGGTCAGGGGAGGCGCTTCCCCAGTGGGTTCCGCACCGCTGAGATGCCAGGGAAGCCCAGAAGGAACTCTCGCCCCCCAAACCCCAGACTCCCATCTTAGAGGTAGAGGATGTTCAGGATGAGCCCTGAGCCCACGCCCCTCCTCCTTCCCTCACCCCTCACCTGCCCTTCAGCATCACCTGGGGCCTAGCCTGGCTCCCTGCTCCGCCCCGCCACCGCCTAAGCTGTTTAGGGCAGCACCTCCAGCAAAATCAACCCCGCTGAACTCAGGGACCACTCGGAACAGGACCAGCGGCTCTGCCCTGGGCCATGGAGACCCCAGCCCAAGGGCCAGCTTTCATTTTTTTTTTTTGGAGGGTTGGGTGGGGAGGGAGGGGGACGGGCGGGCCACTTTCACTGGTCTTTCATTTTTCTATTTTCATCCGTCTTTGTTCTTTGGCTCCTGCGGGCCTCCCATCGCGGTGGCCTCTGTTGTCACAGAGTGCTGGCTCTGGGCGCATGCACTCCAGAGCTCCAGCTGGGTAATTGGACACATGGGTCCAGCCGCTCCGCGGCACGTGGGATCTTCCCAGGCCAGGGGTCGAACCGGCGCCCCTTGCACTGCAAGGTGGTGTCTTTACCCACTGGACCACCAGGGGAAGCCCGAGGGCCAGCTTTCTATCCTACAAACCCGAATCCCTCCAGCGGGCTTGGGGCAGGCGTGGAGGGGCCTCTGGGGTGCGTGGGGCTGCTCTCACCAGGGTTTGGTCATCCTAAACCGCAGGAACCCAAATGAGACCCTCAAAAAAGGGCACATGTACCTGCTCAGTTGAAGAGGCGTCGCCATCTGCTGCCTGCAGGAGGTATAGCTGCATCTTTTTTGGTACCCGAGTACTGAGCTCTTCCCCAACCCCCAAACTCAGGAAACCATTCAGGTCATTGATATAGCTCTTTGATAAACTGAGAATACTCTGATCGCTACTGGAATGGGAGCAGGGAGCCCGCCCTCTTCTTCCGAGGGTCATTCCCAGGGAGCGGGTGAGAGCGAAGGCTCCTGGCGTTCAGTTACAGACGCTCACACCCCTTTCAGGCTCTCTGTCCTGTGGCTGCCGCTGTGGACACTGTTCCCACAACAGCACCCTCGTCTAGAATAGAGCTGGGGTTCTGGGGCTCCGAGGTCTTAAACAAATTTTTCTTAGGCTTTAAAAAAGTGTTAAAGTCTTCAATAAAAAAATTTTTTTAAAGATATATGTATAAAATTCTTTGTAAGTTTTAGTTACTGTCAAATAAAAATATTTATAAGAAAATTAAGGTGCTCGCTTCGGCAGCACATATACTAAAATTGGAACGATACAGAGAAGATTAGCATGGCCCCTGCGCAAGGATGACACGCAAATTCGTGAAGCGTTCCATATTTAAAAAAAAAAAAAAAAAAAAAAAAAAGGGCTTCCCCTGGTGGTCCAGTGGGTAAGGACACCGCCTTGCAGTGCAAGGGGCGCCGGTTCGATCCCTGGCCTGGGAAGATCCCACGTGCCGCGGAGCGGCCGGACCGATGTGTCCAATCACCGAGCCGGAGCTCTGAGCGCATGCGCCCAGAGCTGGCGCTTTGCAAAGACAGACGCCACCGCAATGGGAGGCCCACAGGAGCCAAAGAACAAAGACGGATGAAAATGGAGAAATGAAAGACCAATAGAAGTGGCCCGCCCGCTCCCCTCCCTCCCCAACCCGACCCCCGCCCAAATAAATAAATAAATCTTTAAAAAAAAAAAAAAAAAAAAGAAAATTAAGGTCTGATTCATGTGACATACAGTCCGCCTTTTAAAAGTGTCAATTCAGTAGTTGTTCTTATATTCACAAGGTTGTATAACTATCACGACTCTCTGATTCCAGAACGTTTTCTTAATACTGTGCCTTTTTATTCTCGTTTGTGTTCTCTGGGGATTAGAAGAGAAAGAAAGAGGGCTTCCCTGGTGCTCCAGTACGTAAAGAGTCTGCCTTGCAGTACAAGGGGCGCAGGTTCGATCCCTGGCCCAGGAAGATCCCACGTGCTGCGGAGCAGCTGGACCCGTGTGTCCAATTAGGAGCCTGCGCTCTGGAGCGCATGCGCCCAGAGCCGGTGCTCTGCAACAAAAGAGGCCACTGCAATGGGAGGCCCACACAGGCCAAAGACTAAAGACAGATACAAATAAATAAATGAAAAACCAATAAAAGAGGCCAAACTTGTTTAAAAAAAAAAAAGAAAGAAAGGGCTTACTCTATATAACAAGGAAGGGATGTGTGTCTTGCACAGAGGCCCTTGGCATGGCAGGCAGGGCTCGGGCGTCCCTCCAGAGACTAGCCCACTGGGTTCTGCTCCCCCAACCCCACACGGACAACTGTGTGCAGAGAGAGGACAGCATCTCTCTGAGGCTCCGTTTCCCCATCTTTAAAAATGAATAGCAGTTAATGATGATACGTCCTCCTTACAACAAGGAAACCTTGCCTCCCTGAACCAACGGACCACTGACTCCACCTGAGCCTGGTGCTGAGAAGGAGTCTCCTGGAGGCAGCCTGAGAGGACCTGGCTGTCCCTCGCCTCCTCCCCGCTTCCATTAGCTCTGCCCCGGCAGGCCGCCCCTCCACCGCGGCGGGGGTAACCCCTCTCCTCTGGGGAGGAGAGTGACGGAGAGGAGAGTGGAGCGTGTATTATGTATTTACGCCCTGCTTGGCTCCCCAAAGTATTTGAGGCAGCGTGTAAAGACAATTCAGCATGACACGATGAAAAGGAAAAGTAGGTAATCAGAGAGAAATAAAGACGAGAGGAGGAATAAAGGAGATGAAGCCATGGGGAGCTCGGGACAGAAAGCACAGGTGATTTAAGGAGCGTTTGTGAGTGTCTTACAAACATAGCCTCGTTTAATCCTCACAGCAACCTGGTGAGGAGGTCCTATTATTATTCCGTCTCACAGGCAAGGAAGCCCAGACTCAGGGGTGTTATGAAACTTGCCGAGGCGCCCAGCTGACGGGGAGCAGACCTGGGACTTGGACCTGGTGGCCTGGTGGGCGAGTTCTGGCAGCCCCTGCTGCTTCCCGGGCCCCTGCACACCCGGGGGTGGGCCGGCCGCCTGAGCTGGAGCAGGACAAACAAGGAACAGCTCTCAAGTCTTGCATTTTGTCTCAGAAATCATGTGTGTTTTCTATTTTATTGCATAATACCCTGCATCTGTGCAGCAGGATGTGTAAAATTAGACTTCTATTCTGTGCGACTTGCCACTGAGACCCTGAAAGACGCTGAGGGAAGGGCAGGGGCTCCGGGGACCATCCCGGCAGGGAGCCAGACCCGGTTCACCCGCTGTCGCCCCCGCCAGGGCCCTGGAGGGGCAGAGTCCGCACAGCGGCTCCTCTGGAGGGGTTTAGGGGCCACGTGCACAGACTGGCATGGGAAGGAGGGGCTGTGGCTGACCTCCGGTGCTGTTAGAAAATTCTCGAGGGGAGAAGCGTGTTAGCTGGGACGGTGGTCCGTGCTGGGAGCCGCGGCTCACCCCCTCGCAGGTTAGCCCTGCAGACGTCTGCGGAGGTCCCCGTGTGCACACACGGCTCTGGTCGTCAGGGAGGCCGCTGAGAGCAGGGGGGACTGCCCTGCTGCCCTGGTGTTCCAGGACTGGGGTGGAGGAGGAGCAGTGGGCTGAGGGGTCTGACTGGACAGCTGGGCGGTCTCCGGCCTGTGGCCTAGATCCCTCCCCTTCGCAGACCCTAAAGACGGCGGCGAGCAGAGAGCTCTACTAAAGGCAGCCCCCACCCCGTGCTAGGCAGTTTGCATATCATACTGCTAGTCCTTGTGCTCCAGAAAGGGAGGTGATAGAATCCCATTTCACAGAGGAAAACTAGCGGCTCGGAAAGGTCACGTGAAGGTAGGCGCCGCACGGAGGCTCTTTGGCCAGAGCTGGCCACTCTCCCACCCCTGGGGAGCTTCTCTTGAGCTCCCAGAGTGGAGAAGGCGAGAACAGAATCCCTGTATGCCCAGGGCCCAGCCAGGCACGGGCCTCGGATGCCCTCTGAGGCGCAAATGCCACCCCTGACCCTGTGCTCCTCACAGCAACCTGGTGAGGAGGTCCTATTATTATTCCGTCTCACAGGCAAGGAAGCCCAGACTCAGGGGTGTTATGAAACTTGCCGAGGCGCCCAGCTGACGGGGAGCAGACCTGGGACTTGGACCTGGTGGCCTGGTGGGCGAGTTCTGGCAGCCCCTGCTGCTTCCCGGGCCCCTGCACACCCGGGGGTGGGCCGGCCGCCTGAGCTGGAGCAGGACAAACAAGGAACAGCTCTCAAGTCTTGCATTTTGTCTCAGAAATCATGTGTGTTTTCTATTTTATTGCATAATACCCTGCATCTGTGCAGCAGGATGTGTAAAATTAGACTTCTATTCTGTGCGACTTGCCACTGAGACCCTGAAAGACGCTGAGGGAAGGGCAGGGGCTCCGGGGACCATCCCGGCAGGGAGCCAGACCCGGTTCACCCGCTGTCGCCCCCGCCAGGGCCCTGGAGGGCAGAGTCCGCACAGCGGCTCCTCTGGAGGGGTTTAGGGGCCACGTGCACAGACTGGCATGGGAAGGAGGGGCTGTGGCTGACCTCCGGTGCTGTTAGAAAATTCTCGAGGGGAGAAGCGTGTTAGCTGGGACGGTGGTCCGTGCTGGGAGCCGCGGCTCACCCCCTCGCAGGTTAGCCCTGCAGACGTCTGCGGAGGTCCCCGTGTGCACACACGGCTCTGGTCGTCAGGGAGGCCGCTGAGAGCAGGGGGGACTGCCCTGCTGCCCTGGTGTTCCAGGACTGGGGTGGAGGAGGAGCAGTGGGCTGAGGGGTCTGACTGGACAGCTGGGCGGTCTCCGGCCTGTGGCCTAGATCCCTCCCCTTCGCAGACCCTAAAGACGGCGGCGAGCAGAGAGCTCTACTAAAGGCAGCCCCCACCCCGTGCTAGGCAGTTTGCATATCATACTGCTAGTCCTTGTGCTCCAGAAAGGGAGGTGATAGAATCCCATTTCACAGAGGAAAACTAGCGGCTCGGAAAGGTCACGTGAAGGTAGGCGCCGCACGGAGGCTCTTTGGCCAGAGCTGGCCACTCTCCCACCCCTGGGGAGCTTCTCTTGAGCTCCCAGAGTGGAGAAGGCGAGAACAGAATCCCTGTATGCCCAGGGCCCAGCCAGGCACGGGCCTCGGATGCCCCTCTGAGCGCAAGCAGTAGAATCCAGCCTGCATCGAGCCTGGGAACGCCCGTGACCCTGTGCTCACAGGCTGCTTAAGAGCAGAGCTCATCTCCAAGAACGTGCAGCCCCCGTTTTCAATCGACTCTCTCAACCACCACTTGGAAATCTTTCTGCCTTCTAAAAATGGCTGGTTTCGCTTTCAAAGAGAACACCTCCAACATCCCTGAGCCCATCTATCTGCAGAAAGCCTTCTCCTTTGGCTCAGGATTGCAGGCTGAGGGATGTCTGGTGCAAGTGGAGATAAGTTTGCCTGACGTGGACAGGACCCGGCTATGGGCCAGCGCGGGTCAGCTCTCCTGTCTTCCAAGCAGGGAGATGATTCCCAGAGGGAGTCGGAGTTCCAGGGGAAGCCTGTGAGCACGGGCTGCCAGCTCCAGGAGCTTCTTTCTGAGCCCGAGTGAAGGGGGGCTGGCTCTCTCTTTAGCTCTGAGAGTCCCTCCCGACCCTGTATCAGTTCAGGTGACCCAGCATTCACTGACCCTGCTATGTGCCAGCCCTGTAGTAAGGACTTCCATGAAATCTTTTTCTTTCTTTCTTTCTTTTCTCTCTCTCTCTCTCTCTACCTCTCTCTCTTCCTCTTCCTCTCTCTCCCTTTCTTTCTCTCTCTCTTTCTTTCCTTCTTCCTTTTTGCCACACTATGCACCCTGAGGGATCTTAGTTCCCCTATGGAGAAACTGGACTGGAATTTGGTGCATTGCTCTTACGTTTGATCTTAAATAGGATGTGCCTCTGGCTCTCAAGAACAGGAGAGAAAGCAGGAACAGGAAAGGTTGGTGGTGCTGAGGCTCCGTGCAGCTTTCAGGGCAGCGCGGGGAGGGGTGGGGGTGGCGGGGGCCAGTGGCTGGCTGTGCCTGGGGCTGGGGGGGACCGAGGCTTCCCCAGCAGAGGGTGCATTGTGAACAAAGAGAGCTAAAAACAGCCTGTCTGGGAGGGTGGCGGCGGGGGGGAGCCTAAGTAGTTCAGTAGTTTCTGGAGCTCAATGAGCCACCAGGGGCCCTGTGAGGTAGGGCTGGGGAGGCAGGGCTGGGGCAATGGCCAGGCGAGGAAGTCCCGGGGCTTGTTTATGGAGGCTGGACGACATCTTTAGTGGCACCGGTGGAGTCAGGATGTAGTCTACCATCCGCCCAGGACGCTTTTGAGAGTGCAGAGGCGCTCAGAATCCCTTACAGGTGTGAATTGTTCTATGACAAGAATAAACTGTGGCCGTCCCAGATACCCTGTCATAGAGAGCCCTGAAGAGTTTGTAGGAGGGTTATGGCATGATCAGATTTTTGCACTTTGCAAAGGTTGCTGGCTCAAGATGGGTTGAGCGTATTTTCATTGGCAAAGGTAAAACATGGTCAGCTTGAAGAATTTTCTTTTTAATTTTTTTTGGTCACTTTTTATTGGTCTTTCATTTATTTATTTTCATCCGTCTTTATTCTTTGACCTGTGTGGGCCTACCATTGCAATGGCCTCTCTTGTTGCAGAGCACCGGCTCTGGGCACACGCACTCTAGAGCACTGGCTCGTAATTGGACACACGGGTCCAGCTGCTCCGCGGCACGTAGGATCTTCTCGGGTCAGGGATCGAGCCGGCGCCCCTGGCAGTGCAAGGCGAGCTCTTTACCCACTGGACCACCAGGGAAGCCCAGCATGAAGAATTTTTGACTGTGCAAAAAGTTTATAGTGACAACTCTCCCCTGGCCTTTATCGCTGAGCTCTTGCTTCAAAAGCAACTGGCCCGTTTCGGTGTTTATCCAGACGGAATCTGAATATAAGCACGTATATGAATACGTCCCCTTTGGCACAGCAGTCGCACGTGGTACGCCACGGTTCTGCTCCTTGCCTCTTACTTCCGTGCCTGTGAGTCAGCCACTGTTAGGATGTGCTGCCGCGGTCGCTCTGTTGGCTGTAAGGTGCTCCCTGGGCCAAGCACCTTGTGTTCAACCTCTGTCCTGTGCGTGTAAAGGTGCTGAGCTTGGTTCCAATGTCTTGCTGTTACAAACAAGATCGCACTTCATATCCTTATGTGTCAGACTGTGTGTGGAGAGCGAATTCCCTGAAGTGGGATTGCCAAGTCTAAGGGCATGAGCATTTGCATTTTTGATAAATTTTCCAAATTGTCCTCCACTGGAGGGGAGCTCGTTCTACACAGACTCCTGTGCACGAGGAGAGCCAGCCCAGCAGGAGTGCGCTGCGTCTCGGGCGACTGGGCAGGACGGGGACAAGGGGACGAGGCGGCAGTCCTGGAGAGAGATGGGAGGGTCTGGACTAAGGCAGTCCTGGCGGAGTGAGAGGAAGCAATGAGGTGGAGAGACATACACAGTCAGTGTGTCAAGGCGACAGGTGACAGAGATGTGGGGTTTTGACTGCGTGCGTTTTGCAGCATTTGCGGGGTTCGTTGCTCAGGGGGGCTTTCTCTAGTGCAGCAGGCAGGGGCCAGTCTCTCTTGCAGTGTGAGGCTTCTCAGCAGTGGCTTCTCCTGCTGCGAGCACAGGCTCCAGGTGCGTGGGCTTCAGTCGTTGCGGCTCTCGGGCCCTAGAGCCGGGGCTCGGTCGCTGTGGCACGTGGGCTTAGGTTCCCTGCAGGACTGTGGGATCTTCCCTTACCGAGGATCAGACGGGTGTCCCTTGTGTTGCCAAGCAGATTCTCACCACTGGACCACCAGGGACGCCCCAGAGATGTGGGATTTTGTGGGGTGGGGGGTGGGGGGGTGACTTTCATGTCTCTGCCTTGGGCAACTGAGGGAGAAAGGTGACCTTATTCACTGAGAAACTGGGGACGCTTTCTCTTGAGAAGGTGAAGGAGGTGGAGGTGGGGACATCAGAAGCAAGGTGGACACGGGGGCCTGAGGGTGGGGAGCAGCTCTGGGTGAAGCGCTGGCAGATGTGGGAGGTGAGGCCTGTGCTGAATGGGACCGCCTGGACCAGGGTGCCTGGGGAGGCCTCAGGCGTCAGAGGGAAGAGGCCAGCCGGGGCCCTTGACAGCCAGCTGAGGGGCAGGGTTGCTGCCGGTCGCTCTGTTGGCTGTAAGGTGCTCCCTGGGCCAAGCACCTTGTGTTCAACCTCTGTCCTGTGCGTGTAAAGGTGCTGAGCTTGGTTCCAATGTCTTGCTGTTACAAACAAGATCGCACTTCATATCCTTATGTGTCAGACTGTGTGTGGAGAGCGAATTCCCTGAAGTGGGATTGCCAAGTCTAAGGGCATGAGCATTTGCATTTTTGATAAATTTTCCAAATTGTCCTCCACTGGAGGGGAGCTCGTTCTACACAGACTCCTGTGCACGAGGAGAGCCAGCCCAGCAGGAGTGCGCTGCGTCTCGGGCGACTGGGCAGGACGGGGACAAGGGGACGAGGCGGCAGTCCTGGAGAGAGATGGGAGGGTCTGGACTAAGGCAGTCCTGGCGGAGTGAGAGGAAGCAATGAGGTGGAGAGACATACACAGTCAGTGTGTCAAGGCGACAGGTGACAGAGATGTGGGGTTTTGACTGCGTGCGTTTTGCAGCATTTGCGGGGTTCGTTGCTCAGGGGGGCTTTCTCTAGTGCAGCAGGCAGGGGCCAGTCTCTCTTGCAGTGTGAGGCTTCTCAGCAGTGGCTTCTCCTGCTGCGAGCACAGGCTCCAGGTGCGTGGGCTTCAGTCGTTGCGGCTCTCGGGCCCTAGAGCCGGGGCTCGGTCGCTGTGGCACGTGGGCTTAGGTGCCCTGCAGGACTGTGGGATCTTCCCTTACCGAGGATCAGACGGGTGTCCCTTGTGTTGCCAAGCAGATTCTCACCACTGGACCACCAGGGACGCCCCAGAGATGTGGGATTTTGTGGGGTGGGGGGTGGGGGGGTGACTTTCATGTCTCTGCCTTGGGCAACTGAGGGAGAAAGGTGACCTTATTCACTGAGAAACTGGGTACGCTTTCTCTTGAGAAGGTGAAGGAGGTGGAGGTGGGGACATCAGAAGCAAGGTGGACACGGGGGCCTGAGGGTGGGGAGCAGCTCTGGGTGAAGCGCTGGCAGATGTGGGAGGTGAGGCCTGTGCTGAATGGGACCGCCTGGACCAGGGTGCCTGGGGAGGCCTCAGGCGTCAGAGGGAAGAGGCCAGCCGGGGCCCTTGACAGCCAGCTGCAGGAGACCCTCCATGCCGGGCACCCGCCCTGCACCCGTGAGACTGGTGCCGCGGTCTCTTGGCCTCATCCTCCCCGGCCCTGGTGGTCAGGAGCCTGGGGACCTGCTGCCTTTAAGGGGCAGGCTGTGGGGAGGGGCAGAGGAAGGAGCAGAGACGCACGAGGAATGTTCCAGAAGCCACGGAGATAAACGCTCAAGTCTGTGGGAGACAGGTCTGACAAGGGAAGGACTCGAAAGTGCCCATTAGAGAGAACAATTAGGCGGCCAGGGGCGCCCGCGGCAGAGCCATTTCAGTAAGACGGCAGAGGAGTCTATGAAACAATAATAGAAAGTCAGGGTGTTTACTCATTGGTTGTCACCTAGCAACGCCGTGTTCTTAACAGGGATAAGTGTTCTAGAAAGTGAGACCAAATTACACAAGAACAGGGTGTTCTAGAATGTCTGCATGGGTTTGTCAGCCAATTTCCTACTTACGCAGAGCTCCTCAGGAGACGGGTGAGCATTGCCCCAACTTTCCTCTGAGTGTCCAGGTCGTGGATGACAGCGTTTATGACGCTAACAGAGCTCCAGTGCCGTGCCAGGGTCACCTCCCTGAATGCAGAGCTGACCCGAGAGGGACGGGGAGGAGCAGGGCCCCAGCAGGGCCGCCAGCTGTGCGCTGTGCCGGCCACCCTGGGGGGCATGCTGCACTGAGTGCTCCTCGCTGTGGGCTGACACGGCCCCCCGAGACACTGCTGACGCCTTCCTTCCCTTCTGCCGCAGATCCTCCCACATCTGTGGTTGCCGACTCGACCCAAAGCTCCCTTTCAGCAACTTTTCTGAAGCACAGAAAATAACGATGGGGTCTTTGACCTCCAGGACAGGGAAGCCTGGCGTGCTGCAGTCCAGGGGGTCGCAAAGATTCAGACGCGACTGGGCGACAGACTGATTTGACCTCCGAGGTTGCCCCTCCCATGGGTGCTCCAGGAGGGAGCACCTCGCAAACCTCAGTGAGAACACTTAGCCCGCGCCGGGTCTGATGTCTGCAACACCTGCCATTAGGCAGATGGCAGCTGGTCTCTGAGGCGGGGCTGACCGCAGGCATGTCCTCACAGAGCGCTCTTCTGTGGCTGAGTACTGCGGGCTGCTGTGTGCCCGGCTCAGGAGATGCAGGATGCGGAAGGTCTGGCCTCTTCCTCTGAGGTCCAGGCAAGTGGAGGAGATAACCTGGTAGACAGGGTCCTTGCAGGAAATACGACAGACTGAAGGGAAGACATCTGGATGAGGAGCACCTAATTCAGCAGTGGGCAATGCCCAGAGACTTCCTGGAGGAGGCGATGCCTGAGCTGGGCCATGTAGCGTGAAAAGGAGTCAACTTGGTGGAAGTCGTGGAGAGATGTTTCTGACCATTGAAGCAGCCTCTGCCCGAGCGGGGGCTGGCGTGGCCCTCGTGGGCACCACAGGCCCAGTGTTTCAGCAGTGCCAGGGCCCAGAGTCTAGGAGCATAGTGTCCTGGGCCTTGTGCCTGGCATGGCCCGGACCTAGCAGCTGCTGTGGATCAAAGGGCAGGGTGGCGGGGACAAGGCCTTTGTTTAGACAAGAGAGACGGCTGTTTCCTGGGCAGACCAGGGCACGTTGCCCTGCCACCTTCCCCTTGCCCCTCGTGGCCACGGAAGACAGCCCCTGAGCCGGGAGGAGGGAGGAGACCATTGATGGGCGCCGAGCGGCCCAGCTCCTCGGGCCGGGAGAAGTTTTAGGAAGTGCAGCACCCGTTCCCACAGAGCCTCAGGGACGGACGTCAGGGCCGCCCCTCCAGCTTTGTTGAGTATCCCGTAAAATAATATGCAGTGGCCTCGGACGGAGCCAAGCTCAAGTCCCCTCTCTCTAGCACCTTTGTCCTGACGCCTCTGGCTTGTCCGGAGGGTCGTGGAAGGACTGGCTCTTGTGTTTGCTGAAGGCACTTTGTCGTTGAGCTCTTTGGTGGCTGAGCTCTTGGTGAGCACCAGGGGACACATTTTCCCCAGGAAAAGCCACCTTCTGACCGCCAGCTCAACTTTACCGTGTTTACCATGGTCAATTTTTTTTTTGTGAAGTTTGAAATAGTTATTTTGAACTCCCCTTTTTTACCCCATGACAGATTTAACTTGCCCAGGCCACCTGCCATTAGGCCTCTGATGTCTGCAACACCTGCCATTAGGCAGATGGCAGCTGGTCTCTGAGGCGGGGCTGACCGCAGGCATGTCCTCACAGAGCGCTCTTCTGTGGCTGAGTACTGCGGGCTGCTGTGTGCCCGGCTCAGGAGATGCAGGATGCGGAAGGTCTGGCCTCTTCCTCTGAGGTCCAGGCAAGTGGAGGAGATAACCTGGTAGACAGGGTCCTTGCAGGAAATACGACAGACTGAAGGGAAGACATCTGGATGAGGAGCACCTAATTCAGCAGTGGGCAATGCCCAGAGACTTCCTGGAGGAGGCGATGCCTGAGCTGGGCCATGTAGCGTGAAAAGGAGTCAACTTGGTGGAAGTCGTGGAGAGATGTTTCTGACCATTGAAGCAGCCTCTGCCCGAGCGGGGGCTGGCGTGGCCCTCGTGGGCACCACAGGCCCAGTGTTTCAGCAGTGCCAGGGCCCAGAGTCTAGGAGCATAGTGTCCTGGGCCTTGTGCCTGGCATGGCCCGGACCTAGCAGCTGCTGTGGATCAAAGGGCAGGGTGGCGGGGACAAGGCCTTTGTTTAGACAAGAGAGACGGCTGTTTCCTGGGCAGACCAGGGCACGTTGCCCTGCCACCTTCCCCTTGCCCCTCGTGGCCACGGAAGACAGCCCCTGAGCCGGGAGGAGGGAGGAGACCATTGATGGGCGCCAAGCGGCCCAGCTCCTCGGGCCGGGAGAAGTTTTAGGAAGTGCAGCACCCGTTCCCACAGAGCCTCAGGGACGGACGTCAGGGCCGCCCCTCCAGCTTTGTTGAGTATCCCGTAAAATAATATGCAGTGGCCTCGGACGGAGCCAAGCTCAAGTCCCCTCTCTCTAGCACCTTTGTCCTGACGCCTCTGGCTTGTCCGGAGGGTCGTGGAAGGACTGGCTCTTGTGTTTGCTGAAGGCACTTTGTCGTTGAGCTCTTTGGTGGCTGAGCTCTTGGTGAGCACCAGGGGACACATTTTCCCCAGGAAAAGCCACCTTCTGACCGGCCAGCTCAACTTTACCGTGTTTACCATGGTCAATTTTTTTCTTGTGAAGTTTGAAATAGTTATTTTGAACTCTTGAAAGAACAAAATGCAAGGGACATAAACTCATCTTCCTGACACCCCAAATAGACAGATTTAACTTCAGACCTTTTCAGTTGCTTGTTTTTTCAATTAATTCATTGTTTTGACTGTATCAGGTCTTAGTTGTGCTCTTTCTTGTGGTTCACAGGCTCTGGAGCTGTGGCCCTGGCTTCAGTTAGTGGTTCTGTGGCATGTGGGGTCTTAGTTTCCCAACCAGGGATAGAACCCAAGTTCCCTTTCTGGGAAGGCAGATTCTCTTTTTTAAAAATGTATTCATTTAGTTGAAGGATAATTTTTAACTTTATTTAAATAAATAAATGTATTTAAGTTTATTTATTTCTATAATTTGATTTACAGAATTTTGTTGTTTTCTGCCAAATATCATCATGATGCAAGGCAGGCTATTAACCACTGGATCACCAGAGAAGTCCCGCATTGGCCTGTTTTACCGAAACAGAACCCCACAGGTAAAACTTGAAGCCCCTGACTTCCCTTCCCGGTCCTGTCCCTTCAGCTCCCCTGAGAAGTGACTGTTGTCATGGATTCGGGAGGCAGCCGAGCCATCCCTTCATAATTGTTACCCTGTAGGCTTCCACGAGCAGCAGGCAGCACCCTAGAATGTGTTTGGAGATGCTACTGTTCTACTGTTGACCATGTTTTGAACTTGCTTTTCTGCTCAGCCTTCTGTAGTTTTGAGATCTGTAAATGCATGGAGGACTGTGGTTTACCTGGTAGAGTAAACACGTTAGCTGGTTGGGTACCTCTGTTTCCGCTCTTAGGAATCTTTGCCCTGATTGTATCGCTGAAGGGAACAAGACTGGGGAGGGAGCCAGAATGTGTACCAGCGTATGTCACCAAATAGCTTACCTTCCTTCAGGCATTGTCTTTCTACTTGACTTGTGTCCTTTCGTCGCTCTGAGGTTTTTTTTTTTTTTGGCCACTTCTATTGATCTTTCATTTATTTATCTTTTGTTCTTTGGCCTGTGTGGGCCACCTTCTGACCGCCAGCTCAACTTTACCGTGTTTACCATGGTCAATTTTTTCTTGTGAAGTTTGAAATAGTTATTTTGAACTCTTGAAAGAACAAAATGCAAGGGACATAAACTCATCTTCCTGACACCCCAAATAGACAGATTTAACTTCAGACCTTTTCAGTTGCTTGTTTTTTCAATTAATTCATTGTTTTGACTGTATCAGGTCTTAGTTGTGCTCTTTCTTGTGGTTCACAGGCTCTGGAGCTGTGGCCCTGGCTTCAGTTAGTGGTTCTGTGGCATGTGGGGTCTTAGTTTCCCAACCAGGGATAGAACCCAAGTTCCCTTTCTGGGAAGGCAGATTCTCTTTTTTAAAAATGTATTCATTTAGTTGAAGGATAATTTTTAACTTTATTTAAATAAATAAATGTATTTAAGTTTATTTATTTCTATAATTTGATTTACAGAATTTTGTTGTTTTCTGCCAAATATCATCATGATGCAAGGCAGGCTATTAACCACTGGATCACCAGAGAAGTCCCGCATTGGCCTGTTTTACCGAAACAGAACCCCACAGGTAAAACTTGAAGCCCCTGACTTCCTTCCCGGTCCTGTCCCTTCAGCTCCCCTGAGAAGTGACTGTTGTCATGGATTCGGGAGGCAGCCGAGCCATCCCTTCATAATTGTTACCCTGTAGGCTTCCACGAGCAGCAGGCAGCACCCTAGAATGTGTTTGGAGATGCTACTGTTCTACTGTTGACCATGTTTTGAACTTGCTTTTCTGCTCAGCCTTCTGTAGTTTTGAGATCTGTAAATGCATGGAGGACTGTGGTTTACCTGGTAGAGTAAACACGTTAGCTGGTTGGGTACCTCTGTTTCCGCTCTTAGGAATCTTTGCCCTGATTGTATCGCTGAAGGGAACAAGACTGGGGAGGGAGCCAGAATGTGTACCAGCGTATGTCACCAAATAGCTTACCTTCCTTCAGGCATTGTCTTTCTACTTGACTTGTGTCCTTTCGTCGCTCTGAGGTTTTTTTTTTTTTTGGCCACTTCTATTGATCTTTCATTTATTTATCTTTTGTTCTTTGGCCTGTGTGGGCCTCCCATCGCAGTGGCCCCTCTCGTTGTAGAGCACCGGCCCTGGGCGCACGCGCTCCAGAGCTCTGGCTTGGTAGTTGGACACATCAGTCCAGCCGCTCCGCGGCATGTGGGATCTTCCCAGGCCAGGGCTCGAACCGGTGCCCCTTGCACTGCAAGGCGGTGTCCTCACCCACTGGACCACCAGGGAAGCCCTTGCCCTGAGTTTTTGTGTGTTTTTTTTTAAAGATTTTCATTTCTAGAGCAGTTTCAGGTTCAAAGAAAGACTGAGAGGAAGGCGTAGAGATCTCTCATATACCCCTGCCCCCGCCACCCCCACATGCACGGCTTTGCCCATTATTAGCGCCCACAGCAAAGTTGTTACAAATGATGAGCATACATTAACAGACTTCATCACCCAGAGGCCATAGCTCACAGTTTCCTCCAGCCGCTGTGGATTCTATGAATGTTAACAATGTATAATGATGTGTATCCAGCATTGTGGCCTCACACAGCGTCCTCCTAGTCTGCCCTAAAAACCCTCTGTGCTCCTCGGATTCCTGCCTCCCTCCCCAGCCCCTGGAACCGCGCATCTCTTTCCTGCCTCCACAGTTCTGCTTCCCTCACGATGTCACATACGCAGTCGGAATCATATAGTACGCAGCCTTTCTTGATGGGCCTCTTTCACTTAGTGATACGCATTTACATTTCCTCCATGTCTATTTATGGCTTCACAGCTTATTTCTTTTTAGTGCTAAATAATATTCCATTGCCTAGATGCAGCCCAGCTTGTCCACTTACCCATTGAAGGATATCAGTTATTTTCAACTTTTGGTAAGTATGAGTAAAATTGCTATAAACATTCGCGCAGGTTTTTAATGTGGAGATGTTTCCAACTCATTTGGGTAAATACCAAGAATCGTGATTGCGGCATTACAGGGTAAGAATATATTTAATTTGTAAGAAACTGCCAAACTGTCATCTAACGCTCTAATTTTTAAACGTATATGTGCTTTTCCTCTGGTGTATATTGTGGAAAGTTATCTCAGATCCTTTTCGGAAGGAGACCAGGAAGAAACACATGCAGGCAAGCCCTTACACACACAGCTAGGTCCTGTCTGGACTTGGCGGGCGGGCGCTCCGTCAGACCTCTGAGAGACGGGAAGCGGAGAGGAGGCTGAGCCTGTTGGGACATGAGTGTGGTCCTCGACTGCCAGAAACTGGCTCCCACGAGCACACTCCTGGAGGGTGTCTACCCGTGTCCGCCTGGAGGATACAGAGAAGCAAGGGTGCTCTGAGCTACCCGCCGTAAACCTCTCCCGTCAGCTGCTCTGTGCCTCAGATCCCAGCCTCCACTCACACCATGGGCAGACTTAAACAGCAGCCTGCTGGCCAGGAGGCTGTCTTGCCTTCATGTTTCTGGTCAGAATGCTCTGGGTTTGCCCGAATTTTGCCTCAGAGCCTCAGGGGCGCTGCTGACTCCCTCGGCTGATGGGAATCCCACTCCCTAGGACTCTCCCAGGCCTTCCGTGCCCGCCTCTTTCCAAGCCCTGCAAGCCAGTCCCTGGGAGCCATCAAAGGCCCCCGGGAGGCGGCTCTGATACCCCAGCTGGTTCCAGACCACGTGGGCGGCCTCTCTCCTGGCAGCTTGCTCTCACGATGCTCCACTCTTTCTCCAGCCCCGCCTCTGCCTGAGTCTCCGATGACTGTCACGTCCCACCTCCCAGGCTGGCGCCCAGCATCTTTTTGCCCCGCTTGCTGCCGCCCTAACTGTTCACTAGTTCCCTCACCAGGGGGCGCTCTCCTGAGCCTCTCGCAGCCGGTCGGCCTGCCCCTCGAGGCAGGGGCCGCAGCTTGCGGATTAGGTGATGCTTTCGTCTAGAAAACGGTACTGATGAACCAATTTGCAGGGCAGGAATTGAGATCCAGAGATGGAGAACGGACTTGTGGACACAGTGAGGGGAAGAAGAGGGCAGGATGAATTGAGAGAGTAACACTGATGTGTGTGTGTGTATATATACATACATACATATATAAATATATATATATTACAAAGTGTGATGTGTAAACATACGATAGTCAGTGGGGGGTTGCTGGGTGGCACGGGGCGCTCGGGGCCTGGTGCTCTCTGATCGCCTAGAGCGGGGGTGATGAGGGGAGGGCAGGCAGCTCAGGAGGGAGGCCATGTGTGTTCTCATGCCTGTACGGCAGAAACCAGCACAGCATGTAAAGCAATTATTCTCCAATTAAAAAAAAAAATTTTTTTAAATACTGAAAAAAAAGATGATGCATTGACATTATGGCAGAATATAAGCATTCAGCTTGTTTTAGTTGAAGACAAATAAATTATCTTCTCTGTGCTAGAAGGGTGGTATGTAATTATCTCCTATGTTATATACTGCCAATGTAAGAGCAACAGACATCACCTAAGTTGGTCTTTGATTTCCTCAATCTTTTTTGGCCCCGTTGTTCTTGGCGTCTGATCCTCTGGTCTGTGTTTCTCTTGCGCTGTGGTTTCTCCGGGCTGATTTCAGCGGAGGGCATGCCAGGTGGTGAGACTTTGCCGTCCTGGCATAACTTTCCTTCCAACGGCCTCAAACCGCTCGCCTCAAAAGGAGCTCACGGGGGCTTCCCTGGTGGTCCAGTGGGTAAGGACACCACCTTGCAGTGCAAGGGGCGCCAGTTCGATCCCTGGCCTGGGAAGATCCCACGTGCCGCGGAGCGGCTGGATCAATGTGTACAACTACCGAGCCGGAGCTCTAGAGCGCATGTGCCCGGAGCCGGTGCTCTGCAGCGAGAGGGGCCCACACGGGCCAAAGAACAAAGATGGATGAAAATAAACAAATGAAAAACCAATAAAAATGGCCAAAAAATTTAAAAAAGAAAAACTTCCCAAAAAAGGATCTCACATTGTTACCTGGTGAATTTGTCCAGGACTGCAGGCCAGTGTCTGACGTTGTACCCTGAAAGTTTCTGGGCTTGTTTAATCAAAACTCCCACATCCGTTTTGTGTTTTCCCAGGGCGGACCCTGAAGTCCATCTAAAACCGACTGGCCTTTCGGCTTCAGTCAGGAGGAAAGTTGTGAACCACGTGACTGAGACGCAGTGGTGATCCCATAACAAGTAATAATGCCGGCTTAATTACTCCTGCTCTTTGTGACTATTTTAAAATACAAATTCTAGGGTGGCACGGGGCGCTCGGGGCCTGGTGCTCTGTGATCACCTAGAGCGGGGGTGATGAGGGGAGGGCAGGCAGCTCAGGAGGGAGGCCATTGTGTGTTCTCATGCCTGTACGGCAGAAACCAGCACAGCATGTAAAGCAATTATCCTCCAATTAAAAAAAAAAAGTTTTTTGAATACTGAAAAAAAAGATGATGCATTGACATTATGGCAGAATATAAGCATTCAGCTTGTTTTAGTTGAAGACAAATAAATTATCTTCCCTGTGCTAGAAGGGTGGTATGTAATTATCTCCTATGTTATATACTGCCAATGTAAGAGCAACAGACATCACCTAAGTTGGTCTTTGATTTCCTCAATCTTTTTTGGCCCCGTTGTTCTTGGCGTCTGATCCTCTGGTCTGTGTTTCTCTTGCGCTGTGGTTTCTCCGGGCTGATTTCAGCGGAGGGCATGCCAAGTGGTGAGACTTTGCCGTCCTGGCATAACTTTCCTTCCAACGGCCTCAAACCGCTCGCCTCAAAAGGAGCTCACGGGGGCTTCCCTGGTGGTCCAGTGGGTAAGGACACCACCTTGCAGTGCAAGGGGCGCCAGTTCGATCCCTGGCCTGGGAAGATCCCACGTGCCGCGGAGCGGCTGGATCAATGTGTACAACTACCGAGCCGGAGCTCTAGAGCGCATGTGCCCGGAGCCGGTGCTCTGCAGCGAGAGGGGCCCACACGGGCCAAAGAACAAAGATGGATGAAAATAAACAAATGAAAAACCAATAAAAATGGCCAAAAAATTTAAAAAAGAAAAACTTCCCAAAAAAGGATCTCACATTGTTACCTGGTGAATTTGTCCAGGACTGCAGGCCAGTGTCTGACGTTGTACCCTGAAAGTTTCTGGGCTTGTTTAATCAAAACTCCCACATCCGTTTTGTGTTTTCCCAGGGCGGACCCTGAAGTCCATCTAAAACCGACTGGCCTTTCGGCTTCAGTCAGGAGGAAAGTTGTGAACCACGTGACTGAGACGCAGTGGTGATCCCATAACAAGTACTAATGCCGGCTTAATTACTCCTGCTCTTTGTGACTATTTTAAAAATACAAATTCCACAGGCAGAATAATTATATACCAGTAGATGTTTTGGTGGTTTAAAAATGTCTTATTTTCTAATTCTAGGTATCTGGTTAAAGTAATGGGCACTTTTATTCCTCTGCAGTCAGAAAGTCAAGTATTTACAAAAACTAAATATGGTGTTGAAGTCATGGCTGTTCCAGCTTGTAATTACTGACTATGATAGCCCTGGCAAAGCCACTCCTGCCCAGGCTCCAGTCTTCCCTCGCTTCCCCCTGACACTGGAGAGAAGACAATAGAGGGAAAGATCACTGGCAGGATTTCAGGCCAGGCAGACCCAATTTCAAGTCCAGGCTGTGTCCCCCACAAAGTGCAATGCCCGTCAAGCCTGGGACCTCCCTGATCCTGGATTTCCTCAGATGTGATGAAAATATCTGTACCTTGTAGGTTTTCAGCAGGAACTTTGCTATTATAGTTTGGCTATTGCAGCCATACAGGAAAAAAGAAATGGGCTTATTCCTCATACCATTTACCAAATTCCATTTCAGGCAGGTTAAAGACCTAGCTCTAAAAGTCAAAATCATAAAATTGTTAGAAGACAATATGGTATTTATTTTTATGACTTGAAATAACAAGATACAAGATATAAAAAGTATAGCTCATAAAGGTAAAGATGGAGAAATCAGGAAACATTAAAATTAAGGTTTTGTGTGTGTGTGTTAGTCACTCAGCTGTGTTGAACTCTTTGCAACCCCATGGACTATAACCCGCCAAGCTCCTCTGTCCATGGAATTCTCCAGGCAAGAAGACTGGAGTGGGTTGCCATTCCCTTCTCCAGGGGCTCCTCCTGACCCAGGGATCGACCCAGGGATCGACCCAGGTTTCCTGAGTTGCAGGTGGATTCTTTGCCATCTGAGCCACCAAGGAGGAGAATTCATGAATCTGTCTATTTCTGGTGGGGATGTAAATTGACACAAGGACTTTGGAAAAGGATCTGGCATGACCTAGCAAAGCTGAAGATGCTTGTGCCTTGGGATGGACCCGAGTCATCCTCACAGGTACACATTCTACAGAGACGCAGTGGTGATCCCATAACAAGTAAGCCGGCTTAATTACTCCTGCTCTTTGTGACTATTTTAAAAATACAAATTCCACAGGCAGAATAATTATATACCAGTAGATGTTTTGGTGGTTTAAAAATGTCTTATTTTCTAATTCTAGGTATCTGGTTAAAGTAATGGGCACTTTTATTCCTCTGCAGTCAGAAAGTCAAGTATTTACAAAAACTAAATATGGTGTTGAAGTCATGGCTGTTCCAGCTTGTAATTACTGACTATGATAGCCCTGGCAAAGCCACTCCTGCCCAGGCTCCAGTCTTCCCTCGCTTCCCCCTGACACTGGAGAGAAGACAATAGAGGGAAAGATCACTGGCAGGATTTCAGGCCAGGCAGACCCAATTTCAAGTCCAGGCTGTGTCCCCCACAAAGTGCAATGCCCGTCAAGCCTGGGACCTCCCTGATCCTGGATTTCCTCAGATGTGATGAAAATATCTGTACCTTGTAGGTTTTCAGCAGGAACTTTGCTATTATAGTTTGGCTATTGCAGCCATACAGGAAAAAAGAAATGGGCTTATTCCTCATACCATTTACCAAATTCCATTTCAGGCAGGTTAAAGACCTAGCTCTAAAAGTCAAAATCATAAAATTGTTAGAAGACAATATGGTATTTATTTTTATGACTTGAAATAACAAGATACAAGATATAAAAGTATAGCTCATAAAGGTAAAGATGGAGAAATCAGGAAACATTAAAATTAAGGTTTTGTGTGTGTGTGTTAGTCACTCAGCTGTGTTGAACTCTTTGCAACCCCATGGACTATAACCCGCCAAGCTCCTCTGTCCATGGAATTCTCCAGGCAAGAAGACTGGAGTGGGTTGCCATTCCCTTCTCCAGGGGCTCCTCCTGACCCAGGGATCGACTCAGGGATCGACCCAGGTTTCCTGAGTTGCAGGTGGATTCTTTGCCATCTGAGCCACCAAGGAGGAGAATTCATGAATCTGTCTATTTCTGGTGGGGATGTAAATTGACACAAGGACTTTGGAAAAGGATCTGGCATGACCTAGCAAAGCTGAAGATGCTTGTGCCTTGGGATGGACCCGAGTCATCCTCACAGGTACACATTCTAGAAGAAGTCTCATCAAGAACGCTCACGACAGCACTGCTCCTACGGGCACCAAATGGGAAACAACTGAAGTGTTCATTGTCAGGAGAAGGGATAAGTGTGTTCCTGGTGTATTGACACAGTGGAACGCCGTACGGCAGAGACAGCAGATACCTACAAGTGAGCGCATCAGGAAGGATGAACCTCAGGAATTTATGGTGGATCCAAAAACAAAAGCTGTAGGAGAAGAATGAGTTTCTATCATTCCACTTACGTAAAGTTCAAATATATGCACAGTTATAGGTGGAAACAGGAGCTACAAATATGGTAAAACGGAAATGTACAGAGACAATCCAGGCTAGAGGCTCCCAGAGGCTGGAGTGGGGACACCATGGGTAAGGCGGCACGTGGCTGTTGAGGAGCCAGCCACGTTCGGCTTCCTAAGCTGCGTCGTGGGTCTGTGGGCACCCGTAGCCTTGGCAGTTTACTTTGGTTGTAAATATACTTCTGTGTCTGTTTTTGTCGACTAATATCTTCTGTATCTACTCAATGAAAAAAATGGTTCAAACTCTTTGAGTTTATAAGGTGGTAACTTATCTTCCATTATGTGCATTCTGTATGGGTTAGTCATTCAGTCTCTCTGTGACCCCCAGGGACTGCATGCAGCCCACCAGGCTCCTTTGTCCATGAGCTTTCCCAGGCAAGAATACTGGAGTGGGTGGCCATTTCCTCCTCCAGGGGATCGTCCCGACCCAGGGATTGAACCAGGGTCTCCTGCACTGCAGGCTGATTCTTTACAACCTGAGCCACCAGGGAAGGCCCCAAACACTTTGAGTTTACAAAGCAGTGTCTCTGCTGCCTCTTCTCGCGCAGTCCTGCCTGCCCTGGCTTATAGCTGCTCTCTGAGTCTATAGCTGTTAACCGGGCCTGCCCCGCACACTCCGTTCCCCGCACACCGTGGTGGTGTCGTCTGGAGCTAAGAGTGAGGGTAGGTGCGGCCAAGGGCCACAAGGAGCCAGGGGAAAGGGGGCGCTTTCCCCAGGCACCTTGGGAGCTGGGAGTCATCTGTGTCCCTCCAGCGCTTGTCTGGACCATTCTGTCCAAGCGCAGTCCAGCCCGGCCAGTGCCTGGCCCTGCGCGGCCCTGGCAGACGCCTCCTCCGACAGAGAAATCACCAGCCACCAAGCCTCCCGAGGAGGAGATAAGAATGGAATCCGGAAGTCGACGCACCATCATTCTGTCTTACCTATGGTTGTCAAGGTTACCGGAGCCTCGTGTTTCTTGGTAACCACTCCTCCCAAAATAGCCACCACGGGTGCCAGCTGGCCAACTGCATCTTATATTAATATCCCCACCATCTTTGCACTGCTTTGAGGAGACGACCAAGGGCCCTTTCCACGGAACAAGGTTTTACACAGCACACATGCCATTCCTCAGCTGATCTTTACCGCGGCTGGGGGAAGACTTAAAATCTCATTTTCAGTTGACAAAACTGGCTCAGAGAGGTTAAGTGATGTGCCCCAACGCCAGGTGACTCTCAAGTGTCAGAACTGAATAGAAAATCCAGATGTGCAGAGGCCCCTGCTGAGAACTCGTCCTGTGACCAGATGCTGCCTCCCCCGACAGAGGTCCGCCTTCAGGACGAGGAGTGCAGGACCAGGTCAGCTGGGAAGGCCTGAGCCTGTTGGGCTGAGGTTCTCGTGTCGTAGCTGGTACCTCTGTCCTCTTTCTTCCTTATCAGCCAAATCCCAGTTTTGTTCACATATGGGGGCTCCGTGCGTCCTGGGTCTCCTGGGAAGGGAAGGTTGATCAGTTGTGAGGAGGCTCCTGGTCCTTTGCTAGGGATTGTTTAAATGGGGAGTGAGACCCAATCTCAGCCAGCGGGGAGGGGCTAGGTCAGCGGGTATTTCTGGAATTGGTGTTTCTGAGAAAAGGAATGACCAGGAGGTGATGCGCCTCCTCTGTGTCTGGCGTCCGTCTTCATGGGATGCAGCCTGTTTGATGGCCACGAGGAGGTGCTTTGCTGGGGGACGGCTGGGCGGAGAGCTCCTGGTCCAGCTCCAACAGGCCTCCTCTTCTCGGACCAGGCCTCCCCTGCCTCGTGGCGGCTGCGGAGCCCCTTCCCGTGCCTGTGGCCTCACGCTCTGCCGCGGAGTTTGCTTCAGAGGTGTCCTTCCCGTTCTACTGAGCTGTGAGCCCTGGTGCTGGACATCTGTCCTTCTACTGCCCCCACCCTAAGCAGTCCAGTTTCTACCTGGAAGTAGGGGGGATCAGGAGGGGCAGGGATCGTTCAGTTGACTTCGGAATCCCCAGGGGGACATCTGCACCCTGTTTCATGGGGGCCTCCTTGGCGACTCTCTGCCCTCAGTGTGGGTCTTACCCCCAGTTGGGTACAAGTGTTTTCCTATGTGGCCCCTCCAGAGGGTAAAGACTTGATGTCAGAAACTCAGTTGGAAATCCTTCACAATATAGGCCATGATTACAGGGTCAACTTGAAGGATGTTATTTAATACGCAGAGAGCTCTCGGCCTTAAAAGGCCTGGCGCTTCGGTCACTTTTATTAAGGGCCTGGTGGCGCCGTGTCTGGTTTGTGCTAAGCTTTGGACCCCTAAGTAGGACGTGGCCCCCTCTCAGGCAGAGCCCACAGCCCAGGGGAGAGCATGCCGGAGCCCAGAGCCTCTCCAGAGGGCGCTGCCGGTTCGGGGAGCCACAGGGGCTGGGGGCAGGGACCCAGCACTGTGCTCCCCTGGGGACTCAGCGGGGGGCGGGGGTGGGGGTACAGAGAGCAGGGGGATGCTGAATGGTTGGTTAAGCTGGAAAGAGATGAGGCCGGAGGTGACCAAAGCCAGGATGGGCTGGAAGCCCACCCATTTGGGAGTTTGTGTCCAAAGTGGTAAAAGGGAAGGTTGAATGTAAATCCTCAGGTTCCCGAGTGCCAGGTGAAAGGTCGGGGACTTGACCTGCCCTGGGAAGCCCTTGGAAGGTTCAAGCGGCAGGGGGAGACATGCCTAGAGGCTCCGGTGGGCCCCGTGGTGGAGGGGGTGGCGCAGAGGGAGACGGGGGCAGGCAGGGGGCGTCCGGGAGGAGGGAGGCAGGTGTGGGCTGAGATGGCCTCAGGCAGGTCGTTCCTGCTCTCTGGGTCTTGCTCTCTCCGTGCAAGCCAAGTGGAGGGAGACAGGGACGCGCCTCGCCCTGCGCTCCGTGCAGGAGACAGAGGAGAAATCCACACGCCTCTCGGTCGCGGACCGGATGCGGGCCGGAGGGAGGGTGTCTTCCCAGTTCTGTTCATTTAGGACCCAGCAGAGCGGAGCCCCAGTTTGCTGATGGTGGGAAGAAAGCGGGCAGAACCGCTGGGAGTGGCCAAAGACCTCCGCCCCTGGGCGGAGGGGAGGGGAGGGCTGGCGTGGGCGGAGCAGCACCGCCTCGAACCGGAGGCTCCCGGGCATGGCTTCGTGAGAGAACAGCCTTGGGCGCCAAGTCCGTGAGTGTTCAGAATGCAGAAGGGCAGGCGTCCACAACTGTTTGTTTTCCTAGCTCTTCTCTAATTTTTTTTGCCTGATTCCCTAGCATGTATCAGAGCTAATGAAGCAATTCTATTATTAAACCACTTAGAAACTAAGAAGACAATGCACTTGGGTTTGAATAGGATAATTGGATATTGGCGGAAAAACATCTATAAGAGAATTACATATAAATCTCATGAATGACCCTCTGTACCACATCCATGAAGAAACAGGATCGTGCCAAGAACTCAGAAATGAGCTAGCTCCTGTGCTGTGGTGACAAGCAAACACATTTCTATTTCCAGTGCAGTGCTCCATGAAACACATCAGCGTGTAGCTCTGAAACCCCGTTTCTGGCTGAACGTCGACTGAGAAGGCTGAAATCACTTTAGAAGAAGCATGTGACGCTGTTGAAAGCCTTGAGGACTTGCTTTGGCAGAGCCAGTACCCCGCCAGGAAGGTGGGGTGTCTTTCTATTCTGTGCCGTGAATCATCAAGTGTATTTTAAGTCCTGTATTTGCTGGTGGAGCAGTGGAGGCTTGGGGATGGAGAGAAGTGTGGAAGGGACTGGCTGGGGCCTCTCCCTCAGGAAGGAGTCTGCCAAGAGCCTGAGGAGGCCTTGCTGGTGTGAACATGGGCGCCCAGTCCTGTTTCCTGCTGGTCGACACTCAGTGAGTCTCCTTGACCTTGGCATAAACCCATCTATTTGGACGGCTCAGCGATGTACAAGGCTCATTCCCCGGCCTTATTTCTCTGTTTTTAGAATCCCCTTGTAAACACGCTCAAATAATTTCCTCCCAAGGGCACACATAACTCACAAACTCAGGGTCAAGGGGAATAGGAGCTGCGCCCAGCTCCAAATTTGTCTAGACTCTGAGTGCTACGTTAGACCTATGTGCATGTGTATAAATGAAGGACACGGGACTGCGTGGTAACTTGAAAGGGCGACAGGAGCAATGGATTTGGATCCAGGAAGATCTGAGGTGAACCCTAGCTTGGTCACTCACTAGACACTTGAACTTGGGCAAGTCAGTTAGCCTCTCTGAGCCTCATTTCCCCTTTCTGTAAGACGGAGCTGGTTACAAGAGCGTCTTCCTGGCGGTAGTGGTAAAGAACCTGCCTGCCAATGCAGGAGACCTGAGAGACACGGGTTGGATTCCTGGGCTGGGCAGACCCCCTGGAGGAGGGCATGCCAGCTCCCTCCAGTATTCGTGCCTGGAGGCTCCCACGGACGGAGGAGCCTGGTGGGCTGCATACAGTCCATGGGATTGCAGAGTCGGGAATGACCGAAGCGACTCTGCACCCACGCACGAGTGTGTTATGAGGCGTGAATGAGATGTGGGGCATAAAAGCACTAACTTGGAGTTCACCAGTAACCCTGGCACGTCCCCAGGAGGGAGCCCTCAGACCAGCGGAGGCCCCTGAGCCCCTGTCATGTGTTCATGGCAACAGACTGCTGGCTTAGCCCAAAGACAAGGCCCACCCTCGCCCAGACACTGCCTTGCTTGGCACAGTTCAGCAGAGCTGTGCCAGCGCGGAGTGGCCCTCGAGAGGGCTCTGACGGAGTTCTCTCTGAGCCTCACCCCTTGCCCAGTGCCGGGAGCGGGGCCTGCCTTAATGGCCGCAGACGGACAGTCCTGCAGGGGCAGCTGCTGGAACCTCAGCTCACCAGCCAGGGAAACGCTCTGCTCCCTCTTCTCCCACCTCCTTCTCCCCTCCTTCTCTTTATTTCCTATTGTTTCTCTGATTGCCACGATGTTCCAATAGCTCCCATTATTTAGCCGTCATTTTGAATGTAATTGTCCATGAATCGATTCACTTATTTAACACTTCATTCGGATGTGCTTCTTTCGATTGTGCTTTGTAAACACGCTCAAATAATTTCCTCCCAAGGGCACACATAACTCACAAACTCAGGGTCAAGGGGAATAGGAGCTGCGCCCAGCTCCAAATTTGTCTAGACTCTGAGTGCCACGTTAGACCTATGTGCATGTGTATAAATGAAGGACACGGGACTGCGTGGTAACTTGAAAGGGCGACAGGAGCAATGGATTTGGATCCAGGAAGATCTGAGGTGAACCCTAGCTTGGTCACTCACTAGACACTTGAACTTGGGCAAGTCAGTTAGCCTCTCTGAGCCTCATTTCCCCTTTCTATAAGACGGAGCTGGTGACAAGAGCGTCTTCCTGGCGGTAATGGTAAAGAACCCGCCTGCCAATGCAGGAGACCTGAGAGACACAGGTTGGATCCCTGGGCTGGGCAGACCCCCTGGAGGAGGGCATGCCAGCTCCCTCCAGTATTCGTGCCTGGAGGCTCCCACGGACGGAGGAGCCTGGTGGGCTGCATACAGTCCATGGGATTGCAGAGTCGGGAATGACCGAAGCGACTCTGCACCCACGCACAAGTGTGTTATGAGGCGTGAATGAGATGTGGGGCATAAAAGCACTAACTTGGAGTTCACCAGTAACCCTGGCACGTCCCCAGGAGGGAGCCCTCAGACCAGCGGAGGCCCCTGAGCCCCTGTCATGTGTTCATGGCAACAGACTGCTGGCTTAGCCCAAAGACAAGGCCCACCCTCGCCCAGACACTGCGTTGCTTGGCACAGTTCAGCAGAGCTGTGCCAGCGCGGAGTGGCCCTCGAGAGGGCTCTGACGGAGTTCTCTCTGAGCCTCACCCCTTGCCCAGTGCCGGGAGCGGGGCCTGCCTTAATGGCCGCAGACGGACAGTCCTGCAGGGGCAGCTGCTGGAACCTCAGCTCAACAGCCAGGGAAACGCTCTGCTCCCTCTTCTCCCACCTCCTTCTCCCCTCCTTCTCTTTATTTCCTATTGTTTCTCTGATTGCCACGATGTTCCAATAGCTCCCATTATTTAGCCGTCATTTTGAATGTAATTGTCCATGAATCGATTCACTTATTTAACACTTCATTCGGATGTGCTTCCTTCGATTGTGCTTTGACACGGGAGCTGTGGTTTTCATGTCAGAAGACCAGAGACAGAGTTCAAGGGCTGTTACTCAGCAAGTTCCAGGGCCACCCCCACCCCCGCTACCCCCATCACACTGAGCTGCAGTTCCCGCTCTTGGAAACTGAGGAGACACCAGTCCCCTTCTCGGTGTTCTGAACACTCTGTTAACTGGGAAGGTATGAGGAATTCTCATACCACCCCCCAGAGGGAACAGGCCCTTGTCCCCTAGAGAGAGCGGTGATGAGGGCCAGGCGTTTATAAGGCAGGCTCTTCAGACAGGAAGGAATTGTTTTAAGAGATTCTGGAAGCTCCTGGGGAGTTCTTGTGCCCCATAAACGCTTTATGAGGAAGTTAAACCAGCCAGCCCGGGCCTCTGGCAATTCCCAGTTCTTCTATAAACTCTGTGATGTCCTTGGGAGATATGAAGGCTATTTTTTCCCCCTAGAATACTGGACAATAGGGAAAAGAATCCTTCCATGCTTGTTCCATTCAACGCTGAGCTATTTGGTGTTAGAAAAATCTTGTGTTAGTCTGTTCAGGTGTGCCTTAAATAGTAGAAATGATTTTTTCACAGTACTGGAGGTTGGAAGTCTGTGACCGAGGTGCCAGCGAGGTCAGCGTCTGGTGTGGACCCTTCTCCCGGTTTGCTGTGTCCTCACGCGATGGAGAGAGGGTGCCGGCGTCTCCCCGTCTTCCTCTAAGGGCTGGTCCTCTCGGGTCAGGGCCTACCCGAAGGACCTCACTTGACCTTCATCACTCGCTTCAAGGCCCCACGTCCAGTACAGGCACATGGGCTTCAGCACGTGAACTTTGTGGGAGGGACACGGTTCGGTCCACAGCGAAGGTCACGCGCTGAGTCCCTTGAGGGGAAGGAGCTGGTCCTTGGGAGGGCTGCCGTCTGGCCTTGGGAGTTTTCACGCAAATGCTCCCTCTTCTCCCACCTCCTTCTCCCCTCCTTCTCTTTATTTCCTATTGTTTCTCTGATTGCCACGATGTTCCAATAGCTCCCATTATTTAGCCGTCATTTTGAATGTAATTGTCCATGAATCGATTCACTTATTTAACACTTCATTCGGATGTGCTTCCTTCGATTGTGCTTTGACACGGGAGCTGTGGTTTTCATGTCAGAAGACCAGAGACAGAGTTCAAGGGCTGTTACTCAGCAAGTTCCAGGGCCACTCCCACCCCCGCTACCCCCATCACACTGAGCTGCAGTTCCCGCTCTTGGAAACTGAGGAGACACCAGTCCCCTTCTCGGTGTTCTGAACACTCTGTTAACTGGGAAGGTATGAGGAATTCTCATACCACCCCCCAGAGGGAACAGGCCCTTGTCCCCTAGAGAGAGCGGTGATGAGGGCCAGGCGTTTATAAGGCAGGCTCTTCAGACAGGAAGGAATTGTTTTAAGAGATTCTGGAAGCTCCTGGGAGTTCTTGTGCCCCATAAACGCTTTATGAGGAAGTTAAACCAGCCAGCCCGGGCCTCTGGCAATTCCCAGTTCTTCTATAAACTCTGTGATGTCCTTGGGAGATATGAAGGCTATTTTTTCCCCCTAGAATACTGGACAATAGGGAAAAGAATCCTTCCATGCTTGTTCCATTCAACGCTGAGCTATTTGGTGTTAGAAAAATCTTGTGTTAGTCTGTTCAGGTGTGCCTTAAATAGTAGAAATGATTTTTTCACAGTACTGGAGGTTGGAAGTCTGTGACCGAGGTGCCAGCGAGGTCAGCGTCTGGTGTGGACCCTTCTCCCGGTTTGCTGTGTCCTCACGCGATGGAGAGAGGGTGCCGGCGTCTCCCCGTCTTCCTCTAAGGGCTGGTCCTCTCGGGTCAGGGCCTACCCGAAGGACCTCACTTGACCTTCATCACTCGCTTCAAGGCCCCACGTCCAGTACAGGCACATGGGCTTCAGCACGTGAACTTTGTGGGAGGGACACGGTTCGGTCCACAGCGAAGGTCACGCGCTGAGTCCCTTGAGGGGAAGGAGCTGGTCCTTGGGAGTCCGTCTGGTGCCTGACCCAGCTCTGGAGCCTGTAGCTGAGACCTTGAGCAGATTATTCAGTCTGAACCGTTGGTTGGAGGCGTTACGGAAGCCTCCCTGAATTGTTCTAATACTCTCTTCTCTTTACCCATAATTGAGGGTCAGCAGCAAACGAATTTTCTCTTTGAAAGAACTAGAAAGTCTTGGGACTGGAGAGCTCCCCGGGCAGGGAGCCGCTGCCTCCTGGGCTGTTGGGCTGGCTGACTCCGTGAAGGCCTGTGTTTAGGTGTCGCGGCAGAGGCTGCTGATGCTCCTCATGCTGCGGCGACAGCGGCCTCTGTGCTTTAGGTCGGCGTGTGTCTGCCCTAGCCTTAACCTAGCCGCGAGCCGCAGGCCTCGCCACAGACCACATTTCCCGGCCTCCCTTGTGGCTGCCTGCGTCCGTGTGAGGAACTTCCAGCCAGTGGAGTGGGAGAGGAAGTGGTGCCTGCCATTTCCAAATTATTATGATTTTTAAACCACACGACTGCTTTTTATATCAGTAGTGTGTCTTCTCTAGAAGATCAGCTTCTTTTTAAAAGTCTGTAAAGTGCTTGTCCTGCTCGCTGTTGCATCTTTCCTGGGCTGGAGGCTGAGGTGGATCTGAGGGGTCAGAGGTCACCGTGGTCAGTGATGACGGCCTGGGAACAACAAGACAGAAGACACTGGGTTCCTAAGCCACCTCGTCAAGCAGAGATACCTCTGCCCACTGACTGCACTCAAACTGTTATGTGGAAGAGAGACATTTCTATTTTAAGTTGCTGTATTGGGGGCCTCTGACACTGCGCTTAGACTAACCCCCAGGTGGTTTACGTGTTAGTGGAGCTGAGGTGTGGCTGAGACATCTGGTCATCTGTGACGTGGCCCTGTGCTGGATGCCGTGTAGAATTCCACTGCTTGTTGCCCCCCTAACCCAGATGGGCTGCTGAGACTTCCTGAGATACCACAGTGAACACATTCTACCCATCTTGCTTGTAACTTTGAATTCCTTTTGATGTGAACACCAAGTCTATGCCAGGTAGCGCTTTTGGAAGATACAATTCCCTGACAAGCTGTGCACTTACTTATATCAAGCAGGGAGCATTATATAATCTGGCGAGTTTCCTGTAGCGTCGACTTCCAGGGAAGTTAGAGCCGGATACATTGAACACTTCCTATAATAAACCTATGCCACCGTAGGGTTCTTTTCACTGCATCTCCTCCCCCGTGTCTACTGCATCTTTGTCTGTTAGGGACATCGTCAACCTGGCTCACCCCTCTGGCTGCCTTGCCGGTGTCCTTTCCCTGTGCACTGACGAGCTCCCTCTTGCCTTAGGACTCGTTTTAAATGTTCTCTTCTGCACTGTTGGCCTTCTGTGCAGAGCTCCCCTAGACTCCACCAGAGCATCTCTCGCCTCTCCTTTAGCTTGTTGACACCACTGCTCTAGTGCCAGCCTGCGGGGACCTCCCCTGCTGCCTGTCCTCTTTACAGGTAGGGGTCACTTTGTCCTAGATCAATTTTCTGTAAGCCGATCTCCTGTAAAGCTCATGGAGAGACTAGCTGAAGCCCAGGACTGAAGGCAGTCAGTGCTGATAGATTCCTGGCCAGGTCGACGCAGTGGTGACACTTCAACCCCATCCCTGACCGTGGCGTGGGAGGGGCTGGTGGTCTCCTAACCATGAAAGCTAAATCCCACTGCGTCAGACTGATGTTGGGTCTCAGCCTCTGATACAACCAGTGGGGAGCCAGCCCCCTTTACCTGGGCAGCCAAGAAGCCTCAGAGCCACAGGGCCACAGAGGGAGAGGGGGTCGCCCACCAGCGCCAGAAGGCGGGTTTGGGATGGGGCGGGGGTCCTTCTAGGCAGCAGGTGCAGCATGTGCAAAGGCCCTGAGGAATGAGACCTGGGCGTCTCGTGAGTGTAGCTGGAGCTCTGGGGCGCGGGGGTGAGGAGGACGGGAGATGAGGCAGAGGGGTGAGCAACTGTCCGTGGAGCCTCTCTGTGGGGTGAGCCTGGGGGTGGAGGGCAAGCCGTCCATCGGTAGGAGGGCACCGCTGCCCCTCGGGGGCTCATTCGTTCCTTCGCTGACGGAGCAGGGCTCTTTGGGAGCCTGGCAAGGGGCCTGTGAGGGGGAGCGCCTTTTCTTTTGGGGACAGTTCAACCCATAACGCTGTGTAGCCCCGAATTTCCCACAGGACCTATTTTCCCCTCAGAGCTCTTTTGGAAATGCGCCTGAGTGACCCCCCAGGGCTGGTGGAGTGCGCAGTTTCCTTGGGGACCTGCTGCCTGGGGTAGACGAGATGGAGCCAACCAAGCGCGAGGTGACACAGTTAGGCCTCCTGAGGCTGAGTGGGGAGCCCTCGTCCCTCTGGGGGGCACGGGAAGGTCCACAGGGTGGGGACACGGGAGTCAGTTTAGCCACACGAGAAGGTCCTCCGTCCAGCCTGCCTTGGGTCCTGAGGCCTGAGGACACGCAGGGAGCGTGGGCTGGAGCGGAATCGGGGCCCAGGCCGTCTGTCCCAGGAGGAGCGCTTTCCACTAGGAAGCTGCAGGGGCGCGGCGTCTGGCCAGTCCCGGCGCCCGTCCCCACCCCCCGCATCCCGCCGGGCCCGGGCCCACGGCAGCCTCCCCGCAGCCGAGCCGCAGCCGAGCCGCCCCGGAAAGCACCCGGAACAGCCCTCAGGTCTGTCGGCACGCCCTCTCCCTGCCATCGGCTTTCCCGGCCGGGCTTTCATCTCCACGCCTGGCCCCCGCCCCACACTTTCCACCATGGCGTTTCTGGGGAGAAGATTAAGGAAAATTGACACTTTTCTTTGTGGCAAAAGAGGTGGATTCAAAGCCAGGGTTTGCCACCCACCCACCCACCCTGTAACCTTCAGCAGACTCTCGCTTCATCTCTGCATTTATGAAATGAAAATAATAATAACCTGCCCACACGCACCTCCCTGGCTGTGTGAGGGGCCCACGGGGGAGGAGCAGAGAATTCCTACTCACGACCACTCTCCTCATCTTGATTCTGTGCAGGGACCATTCTAGAAGCAAGGACTAAACGTTCCCCTGTCAGATGAGACGTACAGAATGTACCATGTGAGTGAGATGTAACTCTTTATACATAGCGCTCTCTCTATAAAAATACGGGGGCCTCCCCTGGTGGTCCAGTGGGTAAGGACACCGCCTTGCAGGGCAAGGGGCGCCAGTTCGATCCCTGGCCTGGGAAGATCCCACTTACCGCGGAGCGGCTGGACTGATGTGTCCAATCACCAAGCCAGAGCTCTGGAGCGCATGCGCCCAGAGCCGGCGCTCTGCAACGACAGACACCACCGCGATGGAGGCCCACAGGAGCCAAAGAACAAAGACGGATGAACAGAGAAAAACGAAAGACCAAGCTCCCCTCCCTCCCCAACCCGACCCCCGCCCAAAAATAAATAAATAAATCTTAAAAAAAAAAATACGGTCGTCAGTCATGTATTAATCAGAAGAAATTAGCATAAATAAGACCTCGTTTCTCTCTTTTAATGGTACACTTTTGCTTAAAAAGGGAGAACATTCTCCAAGTATGGTAATAATGATCAAAAAAATTAAGTCTGGTTTAGGAAGATGTAATCAACATATCATAAAACCCAGGTTTGCTGTTTTGTGAGTTTTGCCAAATGTATATTGCTGCAGAAGCATCATCGTGATCCAGACGAATATTTGCTTCACCCCCACAAGCTCCTGCTTATCCGCTTGAAGTCAATCACTCCTTCCATGCTCAGCCCCAGCAGCCGCTGGATTTCTGTCCGTAAGTTTCACCTTTTTCTGAATGGCTTCTAGGTGAAATCTTACGGTGGCTTTTCTCTGAGCATAACATTCTTAAGATTCCTCCGTGTTGCTGAGTGTGTCAGTGGTCTGTTCCTTTTTATAGCTGAGTCCACAGCAGAAATCTGATGCGACTGGTTTATCCATTCATCCATTCAAGACCGTTCGGCTGTTTCCAGTCTGGCCCTCTTATGAACACAGCTTCTGAGCACCTCCAGGGCAACTGTGCGCCCATGCGCTCTCCCTCCTCTTAGGAAAATACCTAGATGTGGAGAGTCTTGATCATACAGAAGAGGTGCATTGATCTTGAGAAACTGCCAAACTCTCTTCCAAAGTGGCTGCCCCCAGCAGTGTGTGAGGGTCCCAGTAGGTCATGTCTTTTGTGTTGCTGTTCAGTCGCTCAGTTGTGTCGGACTCTTTGTGACCCTGTGGATGGCAGCACCCCAGGCGCCCCTGTCCCTCACCATCTCCCGGAACTTGCTCAAACTCATGTCCATTGACTCAGTGGTGCCCTCCAACCGTCTCCTCCTCTGTCACCCCCTTCTCCTCCTGCCCTCAGTCTTTCCCAGCCTCAGGGTCTTTTCCAGGGAGTCAGCTCTTTGCATCAGGTGGCCAAAAGGATTGGAGCTTCAGCTTCAGCATCAGTCTTTCCAATGAATAGTCAGGATCGATTTCCTTTAGAACTGACTGGTTTGGTTTCCTTGCAGTCCAAGGGACACTCAAGAGTCTTCTCCAGCACTGAGTACCTGTGTACTTAATATTCTCTCTCTCTCTCTCTCTCTCTATATATATATATATATGTACATGTATGAATTTTAGTCATTCTCATTGGAGTGTGCTAGGATCTCATAGTGTTGTGTTTCCATAGTGACTAATGATGCTGAGCATCTTTTCATGTGCTATTTATCATCCATTTTTCTTCCTCAGTTAAGTGTTTGTTCAAATATTTTGCCTCATTTAAAAATTGGTGTGTTTTGGTGAGTTTTGAGGTTTTAAAAATCATGTATGTGTTTTGCAAATATGTTTTTCAGTTTATGGTTTGCTTTTTTCATTTTCTTATGTGTCTTTCAAAGAGCAGTTTTTAATTTTGATGAAGTTCGATTTTTTCCTGTTTTGATGACTGCTTTTTGTGTCTTATCTAAAGTAAAATGTGGTCTGAGTCTCAGGTCAGAAGGATTTTCTTTTGCCTTTTGTTCACCATGTTTTATGGGGCTTCCCAGGTGGCACTAGTGGTAAAGAACCTGCCTGCATTGCAGGAGATGTAAGAGATGTGATTTCAGTCCCTTGGTCAGGAAGATCCCCTGGAGAAGGAAATAGCAACCCACTCCAGTATGCTTTCCTGGAAAAATCCCAGGGACAGAGGAGTCTGGCGGGCTACAGTCCACGGGGTGACAAAGAGTCAGACACAACTGATACAACTTGGCATGCACACACCATGTGTTTTACAGTTGTTGCTTTTACATCTAGGTCTATGATATACTTTGAGTTAAGTTTTATATATGATGTGAGGTATGGGTTGAAAGTCTTTTTTTCTTTTTTTTTGGCATATGGATATCTAATTGTGTTTGCACCCTTTGTTGAGAAGACTAATCTTGCTCCACAAATGATCTTTTTACTTCAGCGAAAGATCAGTGGACCACACGTACTTGGTTCTCTCTCTGGATTCTCTGCTCAGCTCCTCTGATCCAGGTGTCTTGTCCTTTACGGACCCCACACTGTCTTGATCGCTGTGGAACTCGTGCTTCCGCCGCACGTTTTTGGAATTAAGTTTTGGCCTCCCTGCGTCTCGGTCGCTGCGTGTGGGGCTCCTCTGGCTGTGGCAGCAGGGGCGACTCCTTGTTGCGGTGCTCAGTTATCTCATGGTCGTGACTTCTGTTGCTGCAGCTTTAGTTTTGATGCATGGGCTTAGCTGCTCCATGGCACGTGGGATCTTCCCAGACTAGAGATCAAGCCCGCGTCCCCTGCATTGGCCGGCAGACTCCTAACCACTGGACCGCCAGGGAGGCCCAGCCGCAGGTTCAAAAGAGCCTGCCCTGTGGTTGTCACACGGGTCATGTCCCTGTGTGTGTATCTCTGAGGTTCTCGACAGCAGGAACCTTATCACATTTGTTTCTACCTCCTTCGCAGTGGCACCCAGTAGAGGAAGAAGCCTGTGGTGGGAAGGGCTCGTGGAGAGTTGGGTGGTGCCACGGCCGGGCGATGGATGGATGTAGGCATCCACATGTGTCTTTCAAAGAGCATTTTAATTTTGATGAAGTTCGATTTTTCCTGTTTTGATGACTGCTTTTTGTGTCTTATCTAAAGTAAAATGTGGTCTGAGTCTCAGGTCAGAAGGATTTTCTTTTGCCTTTGTTCACCATGTTTTATGGGGCTTCCCAGGTGGCACTAGTGGTAAAGAACCTGCCTGCATTGCAGGAGATGTAAGAGATGTGATTTCAGTCCCTTGGTCAGGAAGATCCCCTGGAGAAGGAAATAGCAACCCACTCCAGTATGCTTTCCTGGAAAAATCCCAGGGACAGAGGAGTCTGGCGGGCTACAGTCCACGGGGTGACAAAGAGTCAGACACAACTGATACAACTTGGCATGCACACACCATGTGTTTTACAGTTGTTGCTTTTACATCTAGGTCTATGATATACTTTGAGTTAAGTTTTATATATGATGTGAGGTATGGGTTGAAAGTCTTTTTTTCTTTTTTTTTGGCATATGGATATCTAATTGTGTTTGCACCCTTTGTTGAGAAGACTAATCTTGCTCCACAAATGATCTTTTTACTTCAGCGAAAGATCAGTGGACCACACGTACTTGGTTCTCTCTCTGGATTCTCTGCTCAGCTCCTCTGATCCAGGTGTCTTGTCCTTTACGGACCCCACACTGTCTTGATCGCTGTGGAACTCGTGCTTCCGCCGCACGTTTTTGGAATTAAGTTTTGGCCTCCCTGCGTCTCGGTCGCTGCGTGTGGGGCTCCTCTGGCTGTGGCAGCAGGGGCGACTCCTTGTTGCGGTGCTCAGTTATCTCATGGTCGTGACTTCTGTTGCTGCAGCTTTAGTTTTGATGCATGGGCTTAGCTGCTCCATGGCACGTGGGATCTTCCCAGACTAGAGATCAAGCCCGCGTCCCCTGCATTGGCCGGCAGACTCCTAACCACTGGACCGCCAGGGAGGCCCAGCCGCAGGTTCAAAAGAGCCTGCCCTGTGGTTGTCACACGGGTCATGTCCCTGTGTGTGTATCTCTGAGGTTCTCGACAGCAGGAACCTTATCACATTTGTTTCTACCTCCTTCGCAGTGGCACCCAGTAGAGGAAGAAGCCTGTGGTGGGAAGGGCTCGTGGAGAGTTGGGTGGTGCCACGACGGCCGGGCGATGGATGGATGTAGGCATCCACATCCTCCCGATGAGAGTCCAGGCAACAGCCTTCACGCCCAAGAGTCCCCAGGTATAGGCCGAGGCCACTTGAAGTGCTCAGTCCTCTCTCCTTTTGTGTGAAAGGTTGAGTGAGATGAGAAGGAGAAAGGATTGCTTTTCTGCAATTGTTCGTTCCCAGATCAGAGGATGCCCTGCCCGGCTCCCTGGCCTTGAGTCGGCTCTCACCCGGCTCTGGCTCCACTGGCCTTCTCGTGTCTGCTGGGATAGAAAGGGTGCAGCACCCATGGTCTGAAAACAGTCAGAGGAGCCCCTTCAGAAGCCGGCGTGACCGGGTAGGTGGTGGAAGCGCCTCTTAGCCGTCACTCGGCTTACAGCGATTTGGCTGTTAGGCAACATTCATTTAAAAGTCGATTTACCCCAGGAGATGGGGAATGCCGTGCTCTAGAGCTCAAATGGCATGATTGTTGCAAAAGTCGGGCACTGGGAAAATTATCATCACTTCCATGTTAAAACTATCGAAATCAAGGTCTATTTGTTTAAGCCGTTTATTTGGTACAGATGGACTGCCAGGACTAGAAATGAAACATTTGTTCCTGCTGATGGCTTCGAAAGACCGGTCTTCCTTTTATGCTCAGAATCTCGGTCGCTCAACCCCTCCCTCCTTCCCAGGTCTGCCATCTTTGCCTGGAGCGCTTCTCGGAGTTGTCAAGAGCCTCCGGTCCGGCGGGCGGGGTGACAGCTTTATTAAAGATGGAGCTGGCTCTGTCTGAGGGCTTCTCTCTCCCCTGGTGCTGGTGTTCTTCCATCTTGCTTGGCAAGTTAGCTTTTCACATAGTCACACACACTTCCTGCTTGAGGGCGGCGATCACGTCCTCCAGCGCCTCACTGTCATGCCCATGGTGTTAAGTAAATAGCTATGTGTGCCTGTGTATGTGTGTGCATGCTTGTGTACATAAAAAACACACTCTTACCAGGCCTGGGCTTCCCAGGTGGTGCTAGCGTTAAAGAACCCACCTGTCCATGCAGGAGACATAAGAGACATGGGGCTAGATTCCTGGGTAAGAAAAATCACCTGGAGAAAGGAATGGCAACCCACTCCAGTGTTCTTGCCTGGAGAATCCCATAGACAGAGGAGCCTGCCGGGCTACAGTCCATGGGGTGGCAAAGAGTCAGATGTGACTAAAGTGACTTAGCACGCACGCAGGCCTTGCCAGGGTTGGGAGAGTTTAAAAGTCGACCCCAGGGGCTTCCCTGGTGGTCCAGTGGGTAAGGACACCGCCTTGCAATGCAAGGGGCGCCGGTTCGATCCCTGGCCTGGGAAGATCCCACGTGCCGCAGACCGGCTGGACTGATGTGTCCAATTACCGAGCCGGAGCTCTGGAATGCATGCGCCCAGAGCCAGTGCTCTGCGACAACAGAGGCCACTGCAATGGGAGGCTCACAGGAGCCAAAGAACAAAGAGGGATGAAAATAGAGAAATGAAAGACCAATAGAAGTGGCCCGCCCGCTCCCCTCCCTCCCCAACCTGCCCCCCCCATAAATAAATGTTTTAAAAAAAAGTCAGCCCCAGGGAGGCCCTCAGCAGATAGTTTTTAAGCCCAGCTGCTTGTGGGTCGGGAGAAGGCAGTGGTTGATAATAGGAACAGATCAGCAATTATGATCTGAAGGACTCTCTGTATTGGGCAGGAAGCTTTTAGGAAACAGCCCAGAGGTCATTTTCTTCTAAATGCCCCCCTCCCCCCGCCCCCGCAAATTCTCTCTGGCTGCGGAGCAAAACAGAGATATCTGTGTGCATGGGACAGGAGCTGTCCCTTCAGAAACGTGTTCAAGGGCAGAAAAATCAGGGCCAATGGGAACAAGAAAATCAGCCAGTGAAAGACAGGTAAGGGACAAAGAGGCTGAGAACTCTTTTTCATCATTTTCCAGCTTGGGACCTCGAGACAATGCTTGTGGATCTTCCTGAGATTAAGACGTAGGTTTGTGGTTACCACAGACAACAGTAGAAAGAAAGAGGAAAACGATGTGGTGTCTTCCAGTTACCACAGAGAAGAGCTTGCTGTGAACAGTAGAAGCTGATTTTCTACACGGTGTTGATGGCTTAGCAAGCTCTCTTCATTCTACCGCGTGGTTCAGCGCGTCTCCCCTACCCCTCTGGTTAGGTTCATAATGCGTGTTCTTTGGGATGTGCTCCGATGACGAGAACCTCAGGTGTTGCTCACAAGGTGGGTGCCCCTGACATTCTCAGGACTGAGGTCTTTTGAGGTTGTGACACCCACTCCTGGAGCAGAGGCTGCACCCTCAAAGTTTGATATCCAGAATTAGACTCATTTATCATACATATTCATGCCGAAACATATGCCCCCGTTTTTTTATTCAAAACACACGGTTGCCTTAGGATGGCACCCCAAGGCCCCGCCTGCCGGCCCTGCCCTGCTCTCCAAGCCTGCCCGCCTCGCTCTGCTCCTCTCAGCTCTCGCCCCTCTGGACTGAAAGGGTGCCCGTCTCCCGCTGCTTGCTAGCGTCTCACTGCTCCTTTAAGACTCCTGTCACCTTTCTGAGCTTGTTCCTCATCTGTTAAACGAGACTCATCTTCGTCTGAGCTGCCAGCACAGAATACTGAGTGGCTTAAACAGGAGAAATGCATATTGTCACAGTTCTGGAGGCCAGAGAGTCCACGATGAAGGTTCTGGCTGATCTGGTGTCCTGGCTTGCCGACGGCCGATGGCCGCCGCTCGCTGGGTCCTCACGTGCCTTCCCACTGTGCTCCAAGGAGGAGGTGCAGGAAGGCGAGAGAGAGCGATGGAGAGACACAGAGAGACACGGAGGTGCTGTGTGTGTGTCGGGGGTGGTCAGCCCTTCCCGGACGTGTCTTCTCCTGAGGACACTCGTCCCGTCGGATCAGGGGCCCAGTCTTGCCGCCTCCCTTAACCTCAGTGACTTCCTTACAGGCCCCAAGTCAGCCCCACAGGGGGTTGGCGGTCAGGCTATGATTTGGACCCATCACGCTGGGATTCATAGCTGGTGTGGTAAAGCCAGGAGCAGGCGGGGCCGGAGGCTGGGAAGTGGAGACTCTACCTGACTGATGGGAAACGGATGTCCTGGGGAGGTGACGCAGCTGTGACCATGTGCCCAGCGTCCGCCTCAGCCTCAGCCTCGGGGAGCAGCGCCTGGGGCGTGGAGACATCAGGAAGGCTCTTGTCCGCCAGGCGAGCCCCTGCCTGAGTGGGGTGCGGAGTCAAGGTGGTTGTTAAATGTCACCCAAGTACAAGTAGGCAATTCCTCAGGGTTAGATATATTTTGGAATTAGATTTTTTCAAAAGATTCTTTTAAAAAGCACCGGTTACAGCAGCTTAGGGGACATTCTCAGGACTGAGGTCTTGAGGTTGTGACACCCACTCCTGGAGCAGAGGCTGCACCCTCAAAGTTTGATATCCAGAATTAGACTCATTTATCATACATATTCATGCCGAAACATATGCCCCCGTTTTTTTATTCAAAACACACGGTTGCCTTAGGATGGCACCCCAAGGCCCCGCCTGCCGGCCCTGCCCTGCTCTCCAAGCCTGCCCGCCTCGCTCTGCTCCTCTCAGCTCTCGCCCCTCTGGACTGAAAGGGTGCCCGTCTCCCGCTGCTTGCTAGCGTCTCACTGCTCCTTTAAGACTCCTGTCACCTTTCTGAGCTTGTTCCTCATCTGTTAAACGAGACTCATCTTCGTCTGAGCTGCCAGCACAGAATACTGAGTGGCTTAAACAGGAGAAATGCATATTGTCACAGTTCTGGAGGCCAGAGAGTCCACGATGAAGGTTCTGGCTGATCTGGTGTCCTGGCTTGCCGACGGCCGATGGCCGCCGCTCGCTGGGTCCTCACGTGCCTTCCCACTGTGCTCCAAGGAGGAGGTGCAGGAAGGCGAGAGAGAGCGATGGAGAGACACAGAGAGACACGGAGGTGCTGTGTGTGTGTCGGGGGTGGTCAGCCCTTCCCGGACGTGTCTTCTCCTGAGGACACTCGTCCCGTCGGATCAGGGGCCCAGTCTTGCCGCCTCCCTTAACCTCAGTGACTTCCTTACAGGCCCCAAGTCAGCCCCACAGGGGGTTGGCGGTCAGGCTATGATTTGGACCCATCACGCTGGGATTCATAGCTGGTGTGGTAAAGCCAGGAGCAGGCGGGGCCGGAGGCTGGGAAGTGGAGACTCTACCTGACTGATGGGAAACGGATGTCCTGGGGAGGTGACGCAGCTGTGACCATGTGCCCAGCGCGTCCGCCTCAGCCTCAGCCTCGGGGAGCAGCGCCTGGGGCGTGGAGACATCAGGAAGGCTCTTGTCCGCCAGGCGAGCCCCTGCCTGAGTGGGGTGCGGAGTCAAGGTGGTTGTTAAATGTCACCCAAGTACAAGTAGGCAATTCCTCAGGGTTAGATATATTTTGGAATTAGATTTTTTTTTTTCAAAAGATTCTTTTTAAAAAGCACCGGTTACACAGCCTATGTTATTTTTCTTAAAGAAAAATTTGATTTATTTGGCTTTGCTAGGTCTTAGTTGAGACAGGCAGCATTTAGTTCCCAAACCAGGGATCAAACCCAGGTCCCCTGCATTGGGAACTCGGAGTCTTAGCCATTGGACCACAGCAAAGTCCCAATACAGCCGATATTCTATACATTGAATCACACTGCCAGGAGGTCTAAAGATCTAGACAACATTCTGTCATCAAACACATAAGTGTTTCTGGGGAGAAATGTAAATGGGATAAGGATGGTCTGGGAAGCCAGGGCTGGCACTGGCACTCAATGACAATGCCCCAGCCCGTGAAGAGATGTTCAGGATGGCCACCAAGGGCTGTGCAGCGGGCCAACTCAGCAGACCTGACTGTGCAAAGAGAGGAAAAAACAGTAGATGCAGAAGAGGCAAGCTGACCGTGAGTCTGGGGGCTTCCTCCTGAAGCTGCCCCTCCAGAGACGGAGGGGGGGAAGGAGCCACTGTGATGGGAAACTCAGGTGATGGCGGCCACATGGCCAGGACCTCAGTCTCTCCAGCAATTTCCTCTCCTCTGCCTGCCAAGCCACAAACTGCCACCTCCCCAGAGGCGAGGCAGCCTGCGGATGTTTCTCTCTTATCAAGAGTGTAATTAACACCTGTCAAAGCAAGGGCTGGGGTGGGAGGGGGCTTCCACTCTCATCATCAACGCTGTTCCTCAAGAAGTGTTGGTGTCTAAGAAGAGCATTCCCGACTTTGAGGGATTAAAAAGTCTTCTTATAAAATGAAGTGGCAGGTGGTGTTTATCTGGGCTCATGCCTGCAAATTTACGTGTTTGATTTCAGCGACAGACCATGAGCTAGGGAACCGTGTTCAGTAAGGGACCCAGGGCCACGCACCTTCCCGCTAAATCTGGGGATGACACTCTGCTTTGCTCCTCTTGAGTCAAGAGGGTTGTCTGTGGGCAGAAGGGATTGTGTGCTACCTTTGTCCCCATAGTTGTTTTGTACAAAGCGTAACAAGCGAAAGGTTTCCTTAATGGCCCCGTTTATGATAAACTATTTGGGGGAGCACTGCAGTCAGTTGCACATCCAGTGGCAGATGAATTGCTGAGCAGGCAGTGGTCTTGGGGGACAGAGTGGCACATGTCGCCAGGGCTTTGTTTCAGTTCTGAGAGAGGCCGAAACCTGGTCACACACAGCTATGGCCAACTTTGACACAGTCATAATGAAAACTGTAAGGAGGATCGCCGTGCAGCACCTTTGGGGTCTTGAGCGTTCTTACAGTCATGATCTCCTAGGCATCTGACAGCATCCTTATGAGGCACAGTTTCTGTTCTGAGATGTCCAGATGCAATTTTAGAGCCCTATGAGGAAACAGCCACCATGCAGGTGCCCTTTCTCGGTTCAGAGCCTGGGAGAGGTGAGGCTGCCTTCTCCCTGGCACCTTGGAGGACCTGCAGATGCAGGGCTCCGGCCCCCCGCCAGGGAGGGCTCTCGGCCGCAGCTGTCCACCCCTCCCGGGCCTGCCGCCGCGACAGGGGCCGGCTTCCGCGAGGGAACGCCCTTTGCGGGACCGTCCGAGCCTCGTGTCTGATCAAGGAGGGCCAGCAGAGTCTGTCCACCCTGCCTAGCTCTGCTGGGTAAATACACCCCAGGGCTCCCCTCGGGGCGGGTGGGCTCTGCGGGGCTCTGCAGCGGCCGACCTGCCGTCTCCTCTCTCCACGAGGTCAGGGGCCTCTATCCGCCTGCAACAAACCAGGTGTGGAAGGGCGATGGCCTTGTATACACGTGAGGTCTTGTTAGGTGGTCGTAGCCACGTGGGGAAGAGCTTTCTGTGCCCCAAAGGGCTCTGGGGTGCCACCCGTGGTGTGACCGGAGCCCAGGAAACGCCCGAGGCCAGGAAACGGTACACATCTGGTGACTGGGTGCTGATTTGGAGGAAGGCACTGAGCTCATGACATCATAATTGTTTGGTTCTCTTGTACTGAAACAACCCACAAATGACGGTAATTATCAAGCCCTGCTTGACGTGGCATTTTCTTCAAAAACATGAGAAGACGCTCCGGATTTGTTTCTCCTTCCTCCTGCCCGACTCCCTGCCTCTCTTTCTTCCTCTTCCCACTCTGCTCCTGGCTCACTTTCAACCCACACCACCTCCCCCGTCATGCCCCCTCTCCCCCCATCTGGCCCCATGGCACCCTCTCCTTCCCCTTTGCTGGACAGTAGCCGATATGGAGCTGGTGGCAGCCAGGGACAAGGGTCTGTCTGATGTCTGCTGGTCAGGGCCCTGAGCAGAGGACGTGTTAAGGCCGGAAGCTGAGCGGAGGCCTCTGGCCCTTTGCTGAAATGCATGCTGGGTAAGGAGGGGCTGGCTGTCCCCACGCCCGTCCCTCCCCCTCGTCCTCTGCTGGGGATCGGATTTCCTACACGGCATACAAGTTCTGTGAAAAACACAGGACTTGGACATACACGCCCTGATAGATTTCTTTTAAAATCGTTATTTACTTTTAAAAAATTAAGGGACCTCCCTGCTGGTCCAGTGGCTAAGGCTGCAGTCATTCCTGATCAGAGAGCTGGATCCCACATGCCGCAAACTAAAATCCCCACGCGCTGAAGCTAAGACCTGGTACAGCCAATAAGTCAATATTTTTTGAACTAATGAGCGTTATTTTCTTAGAGCAGTTTTAGGTTTGTAGCAACATTGAGGGGATACGATAGCGAGTCCTCGTGCACCTGCTGCATCTGCACTGGGTCATGCCGCCTCGACTCCCTAGTTGTGGTGCTCAGGCTCAGCCGTTGCGGGAGTCAGGGGCATGGGAGGTCTTAGTTTCCAGACCAGGGATTGAACCTGCAACCCTGCATTGCAAGGCAGATTCTTAACCACTGAACCACGAGGGAAGCCCTTAAAGGACTTATTTTTAAAGGAATTTTCTTCTAAAACTCATTTTATAAAGCAAGCTCAAAAGCAGACGCATCCCACCCCCTCCTGCTGACTGTTTTACTCCATGCAGTGAGGCCTGAAGCCTCAGAGTTGCCCTCTGTCTGCATTTTAACTGCATTTTTCTTTCCCTAAGAAAGTCAAAGCAACTCCTTGTCAGGCCCAGAGGGGGTCCTACCCCAGCCTCCAGGGCAGCTGCCCGCATCCAAACTCTTGACATCTTTCTGCACATCTGGGCTGTGCAATGGCCTCAGCAAGCCACAGCCTTCCCACCCGCAGCCTGAGCGGAGGAGTCACAGCCAAACTGAGCCGGAGGCCGGGTGTGCGGACACACAGGGCCACACCCACAGCGGGGCTGGACCCAGGAAATCAAACTCCCCTTCCTTGCTCCTTCCGTCCCTCCTCTTTCCTCCCTTTGCCTTCACATTGTCAGCGTCTTATAGTTTATAAAGGTTATTCACACCCCCTTGTTTTATTTGCTTCTTATGAGATCTTTTTTAAAAAATATTTATTTATTTGGGTGGACCGGGTCTTAGTTGCAGCTCTCAGGATCTTCTTTGCAGCATGCAGGATCTTTAGCTGAGGCACGTGGGATCTAGTTCCCAGAACAGGGCTCACACCCGAGCCCTCTGCACCGGGAGTGCAGAGTCGTAGCTGTGGTGCCCCAAGGGCGAAGGAACAATGGGAGCCAGGAGGGTCTTGGAATGCAAGAAGAGATAAACCCTAAACCTTCCCCCAGGCGGTAGTCCACTGCCCTATCCTTAAGACCCCTATGCCATTCCTTGAACCCTACTGTCTTCCCCTCAGGCTATAGTCATCACTCTGCCCCACCCGGTACACTGTCCAATCAGCAATGATCCTTAAGACGCCCAAGGCACTCCTTAGACCCTAGCTATAAAAGGAATCAAAGACTCCCCGCTTAAGGTTTGTTTTTCTTTGAGCCGACCTGCTATTCTGATTGACAGCCTCCCTTGAGCCTTTCCGCTATTCTGGCAGCAACTCTCCCTTCCCCCAGTGTAATAAACTACATTCCTCAACCCGCACACAGACCTCGACAGTAGCCACTGGACCACAAGGGAAGTCCTGTTCCTTCTGAGATCTTGTACTCAGGAAAGGTTACTAATTGCATTTTGGAGATGGAAAAACTGAGGCTTCGTAGGTGGCACGGTGGTAAAAAATCCACCTGCCAGTGCAGGAGATGCAAGACACTCGCGTTCGATCCCTGATTCAGGAAGGTCCCCTAGAGAAGGAAGTGGAAACTCATTCCAGTATTGCCCGGAAAATCTCATGGACAGAGGAACCTGGCAGGATGCAGTCCATGGGGTTGCAAAGAGTAGGACATGACTGAGCACGCACACACACACACAAACTCAGGAAAGAAGAAAGAAGCTTAGGATCTGGGGCAGAAAGTTTCCTGATGAATCCATTTTAAATTATTCTCTTCTCTACCCTGTCCTCATTCAATATCCTCTCCCACCAGGCTGACTTCCTGCCCTTGACTTCCAGGCCGTTTATTCCAACTGCAGGAGGAGGGCTGAGCCTTCCGGTCAATCAACTCCTCAGCCCCAGGGGGCAGCTAGCAGCAATAATGAAATGTAAATTTTCAATGGAGTACAGAACTGAATTTTAATGAAAGGCATTATGAAATTCAGCAACACACAATGAAATTTTAACTGAAGAGAACTGATTATTCTATATAAAAAAGGAATAGATCTCAGCTTGCCTATTTCGTTGTCTAGACAAATCACTTAGATACACATGTACTGGTTTTAATTAGCACCATGGAAATTAAGCATTCTGTAGTCTGAAATGTTATTGTTCAACAAATAAAAAATACATTTTCAGTAAAGAAAAATACAATTCAAACAATTACTCTTCATAATGCCTAAATAGGCTCTGTTTTCCCCCTTCCCTACTTAATGAAAAGCTCACATAAATCAAAATCGCAGCTCCACCTTGTGTGTAATAGGTTTGGTGTGCCCCCAGCGCCCCCACGAACTCGTGAAATGTGCAGTTCTAATAGAAGTCCTATGCAAGACTGAATAAAGATAGCAAGAAACTTTCCATTTTGAGCCAAAAAATCCAGACTTTTGTCCCCCTGGTTTAATCCTTCAGGAATTTCCAAATGGCTCCTGGCTCAAATTTCTATGCATCAGTGACCGTCAATGAAAAGGCATATATATATATTTAAACCTCTGGTGGCTCTTCTTACAAGGACACTGATCCTATTCGATTAGGGCCTCGTGGGCTCTTCCTTGCAGTGCTCAGGCTTTCTCTAGTTGCAGTGTGTGGGCTTAGTTACCCCGAGGCATGTGGGACCTTAGTTCCCCAACCAGGGATCAAACCAACTTCCCTTGCATTGGGAGGCAGATCCGTAACCACCAGACCACCAAGGAAGTCCAAGGCTTCACTTCCTCTTTTAATTTTCTAAAAGATGTATTTATTTCTAATGGAAGGATACTTGTTTTACAGCACTGTGTTAGCTTCTACCAAACATCCACGTGGCTGGGTCATAGGTTCGCCCATGGGCCCACCCGCTTGAACATTCCTCCTGCCTCTCTCCCTGTCCCAGCTCTCTGGGCTGTCTTCACTTCTTTTAACCCTGGTTATACCCTTCAAATCCCTGTCTCCAAATACACACTCACTGGGGGTTACGGCTTCAGCACCTGACTCCTGGATGGACGTGAGTCAGTTCATGTGGAGAGGCAGTGTGGGCCTGACGAGCCCTGGATGAAGAGGAATCCCAGACCTGACCCCGGCATGCTGCTCTGGCCAGGTGAGGGGCTGATCCCAGGGGCCCCCCCAAGCCAGGTGGATTCTTCACCACCACCCCCTTCCCGAGCCACCTTCGAACAAGTTATTAGTTACACAGAATGGAGCATGAACCCCGCCCCTCACCAGGGTGGGCTGGGTGGGGTGTGTGCTTGCCGTTAGAAGTTAATGCATATTTGAATAGCCCATTAAGCCAGGCGAAGAGCCTAAATAGGCTCTGTTTTCCCCCTTCCCTACTTAATGAAAAGCTCACATAAATCAAAATCGCAGCTCCACCTTGTGTGTAATAGGTTTGGTGTGCCCCCAGCGCCCCCACGAACTCGTGAAATGTGCAGTTCTAATAGAAGTCCTATGCAAGACTGAATAAAGATAGCAAGAAACTTTCCATTTTGAGCCAAAAAATCCAGACTTTTGTCCCCCTGGTTTAATCCTTCAGGAATTTCCAAATGGCTCCTGGCTCAAATTTCTATGCATCAGTGACCGTCAATGAAAAGGCATATATATATATTTAAACCTCTGGTGGCTCTTCTTACAAGGACACTGATCCTATTCGATTAGGGCCTCGTGGGCTCTTCCTTGCAGTGCTCAGGCTTTCTCTAGTTGCAGTGTGTGGGCTTAGTTACCCCGAGGCATGTGGGACCTTAGTTCCCCAACCAGGGATCAAACCAACTTCCCTTGCATTGGGAGGCAGATCCGTAACCACCAGACCACCAAGGAAGTCCAAGGCTTCACTTCCTCTTTAATTTTCTAAAAGATGTATTTATTTCTAATGGAAGGATACTTGTTTTACAGCACTGTGTTAGCTTCTACCAAACATCCACGTGGCTGGGTCATAGGTTCGCCCATGGGCCCACCCGCTTGAACATTCCTCCTGCCTCTCTCCCTGTCCCAGCTCTCTGGGCTGTCTTCACTTCTTTTAACCCTGGTTATACCCTTCAAATCCCTGTCTCCAAATACACACTCACTGGGGGTTACGGCTTCAGCACCTGACTCCTGGATGGACGTGAGTCAGTTCATGTGGAGAGGCAGTGTGGGCCTGACGAGCCCTGGATGAAGAGGAATCCCAGACCTGACCCCGGCATGCTGCTCTGGCCAGGTGAGGGGCTGATCCCAGGGGCCCCCCCAAGCCAGGTGGATTCTTCACCACCACCCCCTTCCCGAGCCACCTTCGAACAAGTTATTAGTTACACAGAATGGAGCATGAACCCCGCCCCTCACCAGGGTGGGCTGGGTGGGGTGTGTGTGCTTGCCGTTAGAAGTTAATGCATATTTGAATAGCCCATTAAGCCAGGCGAAGATGCAATTTGAACTTGACTCTGGAGGTCCTAGGGAGCAAGGGAAGACAACAGAGAAGGGAAGTAACCTGAGTAAAGCCTGGAAGATGGGTGCAGGGTGTGTGCTGCATCTCATCAGAGAGAAGAACCGGCCTGGGGTCAGATCCCAGCTCCCCCTCTGCATCCGAGCAACCCGGACAGCGGAGGGGACAGCAGGCTCTCAAGGCTACCACCGCACCGGCGCCACCTGCTGGCTGAGCTTCCGGTGGGCTACGTGACACCTTGTGTCCTCAGGAGAGAGGCTGTGGTGAAAGCACCCGGCTCTTGGTGTACTTGTAACTGTTATTTTTACTCAACCTTTCTGAATCTCAGTGTCTTATTGCGTAGTAACACATCCTCGACTGATTTTAAATGGAAACAAAGTGAAATCTGTAAAAAGAAGTTTCACTGAACTATCTTCGGTTTTACATGATCTCCTTAAAGACAAAAAAAGAGAGGGCTGTGACCCAGCCTACAGAATATATATATATATTTTAATACAGAACAGGGTAGAAAGGGGTCTCATGGAAACTCCACAGAACGCCATCAGTATGGGGGCTCAAGGCTCTGGGGAGAGGGTGCGGAGGACAGGCTGGCCCCGGGGACGGAGGGGAGGAAAGGAGGCAGGAGGGTGGGGGCCTCGGCTCTGGAACCTGCTGGAGTGGTGTGGGTCTGCAGAGAAATGGGGAGCGGTGGACAGCGAGGACGTCCAGGCAGAATTTCAATCCGCTAACAAGCGTGTGTCTATCAGCCAGGACACGGGGGACCTCTGGAGGAAGAGGCGGCCCCCTGGGTTCTACACCCATCCCACTGGGTGACCTCGGGCAGGGGCCTTCTCTCCCCCCCGGGGCTGGACCGGCTGTCTGGGTTGCACAGCGCTGGGGTGCAGGCCACAAGTGCCGCCCGAGGAGGAGCCAGGGGACCACCCAGGGGCCAGGCGCGCTCGCCGGCCGGGCCGCGGGAGCGGCGTCCGAAGGGCTTTCTTGGGCACAGTTTCCGGCCCAGGAACCGGCGGCTGCGTTCTCTCACCATCGATCTTCTCCCCAGGAGAAAGAGAACTTTCCAGCCAGCGCCGGCCTGTCGCTTTCAAGCCCGAGGCCCCGGCCACGGGCACCTGCGGTGCCAGGAGCGGAGGCGAGGAGGAGAGTCGCGCGGCGGCGGGCGCGCAGCTGGGCCCGTCTGCCCAAGGGTTAACGCGCTCTCCTGCAGCTGCCGCGCGTGCCTTGCAGAATTTCACCAGAAGAGGGTACAGTCTGAAAAGCTCTTGACGTCAGGCTGGAATTCCTATTGTGTTTAGGACCGGCTTGGGTAAAGCAAGCCCAAGTTGGCTCTCCGCACACCCCGGCGGGCGGCGTGGGTCGGCAGCCACGGCACACGTCTCGCGCCGGGGGCGCACGCGGGGACCCGCGCGGCTCCGGGACCGGCCCGCCGCTGCCTGCGCGCCCGAGGACGCGGGACCCTGCCCGCCGCCCGCGAGGGGACCCCGCTCCGGCAAGAGGCCGAGCCGAGGCGGCGGATCGCCCCGCCCGGGAGCCGGGGTGAGTGCTGGGGGCCAGGCGGGGGGCCGCCACAACCGCCGGGCGGCGCGCCCCAGCGCCCGGATGCCCTCCGGGAGCCCCGCCGCCGGGTGCAGGCCTCCCCCGCGGCGCGCCCCAGCCCGCGGCCGCCCGCTGTGACCGCGCCTCCAGGCGGGCGGGCTCCGGCCGGGCTTCCCCGAGGGCCGCTCGCGGGCGGGAGCCGCCGCCCTCCCGGCGCCGGCGGCAAGGCTCGGAGCCGAGGCCGAGCGGGCGCACGCCGGGAGAATGGACGGGGCCGGGGAGCGCAGCCTCCCGGAGCCGGGCAGCCAGGACTCCCGGGCGGGCGACGACATTGAGATCGTGGTCAACGTGGGGGGCGTGCGGCAGGTGCTGTACGGAGACCTGCTGAGCCAGTACCCCGAGACCCGGCTGGCGGAGCTCATCAACTGCCTGGCCGGGGGCTACGACACCATCTTCTCGCTGTGCGACGACTACGACCCCGGGAAGCGCGAGTTCTACTTCGACCGCGACCCGGACGCGTTCAAGTGTGTCATTGAGGTGTACTACGGACCGGACGGCCACTCGAGAGGCGGCTGCGTTCTCTCACCATCGATCTTCTCCCCAGGAGAAAGAGAACTTTCCAGCCAGCGCCGGCCTGTCGCTTTCAAGCCCGAGGCCCCGGCCACGGGCACCTGCGGTGCCAGGAGCGGAGGCGAGGAGGAGAGTCGCGCGGCGGCGGGCGCGCAGCTGGGCCCGTCTGCCCAAGGGTTAACGCGCTCTCCTGCAGCTGCCGCGCGTGCCTTGCAGAATTTCACCAGAAGAGGGTACAGTCTGAAAAGCTCTTGACGTCAGGCTGGAATTCCTATTGTGTTTAGGACCGGCTTGGGTAAAGCAAGCCCAAGTTGGCTCTCCGCACACCCCGGCGGGCGGCGTGGGTCGGCAGCCACGGCACACGTCTCGCGCCGGGGGCGCACGCGGGGACCCGCGCGGCTCCGGGACCGGCCCGCCGCTGCCTGCGCGCCCGAGGACGCGGGACCCTGCCCGCCGCCCGCGAGGGGACCCCGCTCCGGCAAGAGGCCGAGCCGAGGCGGCGGATCGCCCCGCCCGGGAGCCGGGGTGAGTGCTGGGGGCCAGGCGGGGGGCCGCCACAACCGCCGGGCGGCGCGCCCCAGCGCCCGGATGCCCTCCGGGAGCCCCGCCGCCGGGTGCAGGCCTCCCCCGCGGCGCGCCCCAGCCCGCGGCCGCCCGCTGTGACCGCGCCTCCAGGCGGGCGGGCTCCGGCCGGGCTTCCCCGAGGGCCGCTCGCGGGCGGGAGCCGCCGCCCTCCCCGGCGCCGGCGGCAAGGCTCGGAGCCGAGGCCGAGCGGGCGCACGCCGGGAGAATGGACGGGGCCGGGGAGCGCAGCCTCCCGGAGCCGGGCAGCCAGGACTCCCGGGCGGGCGACGACATTGAGATCGTGGTCAACGTGGGGGGCGTGCGGCAGGTGCTGTACGGAGACCTGCTGAGCCAGTACCCCGAGACCCGGCTGGCGGAGCTCATCAACTGCCTGGCCGGGGGCTACGACACCATCTTCTCGCTGTGCGACGACTACGACCCCGGGAAGCGCGAGTTCTACTTCGACCGCGACCCGGACGCGTTCAAGTGTGTCATTGAGGTGTACTACTTCGGGGAGGTCCACATGAAGAAGGGCATCTGCCCCATCTGCTTCAAGAACGAGATGGACTTCTGGAAGGTGGACCTCAAGTTCCTGGACGACTGCTGCAAGAGCCACCTGAGCGAGAAGCGCGAGGAGCTGGCGGAGATCGCGCGCCGCGTGCAGCTCATCCTGGACGACCTGGGCGCGGACACGGCCGAGGGCCGCTGGCAGCGCTGCCAGAAGCGCGTCTGGAAGTTCCTGGAGAAGCCCGAGTCCTCGTGCCCGGCGCGCGCAGTGGCCGTGCTCTCCTTCCTGCTCATCCTCGTCTCGTCGGTGGTCATGTGCGTGGGCACCATCCCCGAGCTGCAGGTGCTGGACGCCGAGGGCAGCCGCGTGGAGCACCCGGCGCTGGAGAGCGTGGAGACGGCGTGCATCGGCTGGTTCACGCTGGAGTACCTGCTGCGCCTCTTCGCCTCGCCCAACAAGCTGCACTTCGCCCTGTCCTTCATGAACATCGTGGACGTCCTGGCCATCCTCCCCTTCTACGTGAGCCTCACGCTCACGCACCTGGGCGCCCGCATGATGGAGCTGACCAACGTGCAGCAGGCGGTGCAGGCCCTGCGGATCATGCGCATCGCCCGCATCTTCAAGCTGGCGCGCCACTCCTCGGGGCTGCAGACCCTGACCTACGCCCTCAAGCGCAGCTTCAAGGAGCTGGGGCTGCTGCTCATGTACCTGGCCGTGGGCATCTTCGTCTTCTCGGCCCTGGGCTACACCATGGAGCAGAGCCACCCGGAGACGCTGTTTAAGAGCATCCCCAGGAGCCGAGGCCGAGCGGGCGCACGCCGGGAGAATGGACGGGGCCGGGGAGCGCAGCCTCCCGGAGCCGGGCAGCCAGGACTCCCGGGCGGGCGACGACATTGAGATCGTGGTCAACGTGGGGGGCGTGCGGCAGGTGCTGTACGGAGACCTGCTGAGCCAGTACCCCGAGACCCGGCTGGCGGAGCTCATCAACTGCCTGGCCGGGGGCTACGACACCATCTTCTCGCTGTGCGACGACTACGACCCCGGGAAGCGCGAGTTCTACTTCGACCGCGACCCGGACGCGTTCAAGTGTGTCATTGAGGTGTACTACTTCGGGGAGGTCCACATGAAGAAGGGCATCTGCCCCATCTGCTTCAAGAACGAGATGGACTTCTGGAAGGTGGACCTCAAGTTCCTGGACGACTGCTGCAAGAGCCACCTGAGCGAGAAGCGCGAGGAGCTGGCGGAGATCGCGCGCCGCGTGCAGCTCATCCTGGACGACCTGGGCGCGGACACGGCCGAGGGCCGCTGGCAGCGCTGCCAGAAGCGCGTCTGGAAGTTCCTGGAGAAGCCCGAGTCCTCGTGCCCGGCGCGCGCAGTGGCCGTGCTCTCCTTCCTGCTCATCCTCGTCTCGTCGGTGGTCATGTGCGTGGGCACCATCCCCGAGCTGCAGGTGCTGGACGCCGAGGGCAGCCGCGTGGAGCACCCGGCGCTGGAGAGCGTGGAGACGGCGTGCATCGGCTGGTTCACGCTGGAGTACCTGCTGCGCCTCTTCGCCTCGCCCAACAAGCTGCACTTCGCCCTGTCCTTCATGAACATCGTGGACGTCCTGGCCATCCTCCCCTTCTACGTGAGCCTCACGCTCACGCACCTGGGCGCCCGCATGATGGAGCTGACCAACGTGCAGCAGGCGGTGCAGGCCCTGCGGATCATGCGCATCGCCCGCATCTTCAAGCTGGCGCGCCACTCCTCGGGGCTGCAGACCCTGACCTACGCCCTCAAGCGCAGCTTCAAGGAGCTGGGGCTGCTGCTCATGTACCTGGCCGTGGGCATCTTCGTCTTCTCGGCCCTGGGCTACACCATGGAGCAGAGCCACCCGGAGACGCTGTTTAAGAGCATCCCCCAGTCCTTCTGGTGGGCCATCATCACCATGACCACCGTGGGCTACGGGGACATCTATCCCAAGACCACCCTGGGCAAGCTCAACGCGGCCATCAGCTTTCTGTGCGGGGTCATTGCCATCGCCCTGCCCATCCACCCCATCATCAACAACTTCGTCCGGTACTACAACAAGCAGCGAGTCCTGGAGACGGCGGCCCGGCACGAGCTGGAGCTGATGGAGCTCAACTCCGGCGGTGCGGGCGAGGGCAAGGCCGGCGGCTCCCGCGGCGACCTGGACCAGCTCCCCCCGGAGCCCGCCGCTGGGAAGGAGGGGCCGAGCTGGAGCAGCCGGCTGAGGCTTTCCCACAGCGACACCTTCATCCCCCTGCTGACCGAGGAGAAGCACCACAGGACCCGGCTCCAGAGCTGCAAGTGACGGGCTGACCGGGCATGGACGGGACGGGCCAGCAGACAGGGGGTGGGCAGGCGCGGCGGGACTGTCCGTGACTGCCTGGGAGGGGCTGTCCTTTGCTCCCGACCCTCCCCCGACAGAGCCCCGGAGGCCCTCCTCGGCGCCTCTGATGGGGCTGGGTGAGAGCCCCTCCTGGTGTCCAGGGGCAGGGGAGGGAGATGGGCGTGTGTGCAGGACCCCTGGCCGTCTGGGGTGATGAGGCCACGGTCTGGTGGGCGGCAGGAGTCCTCGCCTGGTTCTGTATCTCCTTCAATAAAGCGTCCGGCTCTCCGCACCGGCCTGTCTCGTAGGTTCTGTCGCCCTCCCTCGCCCAACAAGTGATGCCTCCCATGAACATCGTGGACGTCCTGGCCATCCTCCCCTTCTACGTGAGCCTCACGCTCACGCACCTGGGCGCCCGCATGATGGAGCTGACCAACGTGCAGCAGGCGGTGCAGGCCCTGCGGATCATGCGCATCGCCCGCATCTTCAAGCTGGCGCGCCACTCCTCGGGGCTGCAGACCCTGACCTACGCCCTCAAGCGCAGCTTCAAGGAGCTGGGGCTGCTGCTCATGTACCTGGCCGTGGGCATCTTCGTCTTCTCGGCCCTGGGCTACACCATGGAGCAGAGCCACCCGGAGACGCTGTTTAAGAGCATCCCCCAGTCCTTCTGGTGGGCCATCATCACCATGACCACCGTGGGCTACGGGGACATCTATCCCAAGACCACCCTGGGCAAGCTCAACGCGGCCATCAGCTTTCTGTGCGGGGTCATTGCCATCGCCCTGCCCATCCACCCCATCATCAACAACTTCGTCCGGTACTACAACAAGCAGCGAGTCCTGGAGACGGCGGCCCGGCACGAGCTGGAGCTGATGGAGCTCAACTCCGGCGGTGCGGGCGAGGGCAAGGCCGGCGGCTCCCGCGGCGACCTGGACCAGCTCCCCCCGGAGCCCGCCGCTGGGAAGGAGGGGCCGAGCTGGAGCAGCCGGCTGAGGCTTTCCCACAGCGACACCTTCATCCCCCTGCTGACCGAGGAGAAGCACCACAGGACCCGGCTCCAGAGCTGCAAGTGACGGGCTGACCGGGCATGGACGGGACGGGCCAGCAGACAGGGGGTGGGCAGGCGCGGCGGGACTGTCCGTGACTGCCTGGGAGGGGCTGTCCTTTGCTCCCGACCCTCCCCCGACAGAGCCCCGGAGGCCCTCCTCGGCGCCTCTGATGGGGCTGGGTGAGAGCCCCTCCTGGTGTCCAGGGGCAGGGGAGGGAGATGGGCGTGTGTGCAGGACCCCTGGCCGTCTGGGGTGATGAGGCCACGGTCTGGTGGGCGGCAGGAGCCCTCGCCTGGTTCTGTATCTCCTTCAATAAAGCGTCCGGCTCTCCGCACCGGCCTGTCTCGTAGGTTCTGTCGCACAGGCTGGCTGCTCCCCACCCCCGGAGACTGTACCCCCACTTTCAACTCTCAGAGGGGGTTCAGTCCCACCCAGGAGGTAGGTGTGCAGCCCTGGGCAGGTATTTTTAGTTGAGGACTAATTAAAGAAGGGCGCCTACTAAGGGGTCAGCCCAAGCAGCCTTGTCACATTCCAGGAGGCTCTGTGCCGTCTGTTTCCTTCTGAGGAAAAGCTGCTCCCAGGAGAGGAAGAAGTTGCAGAATGGGGACTCCCAAACCGCGTGGGTACAGTTTCCTAATCACCTGTGCGAGGCTTTTCTCACAACTTCTTTCCCTTCCTTCCAGCGACCCTGTTAGCTAGGTGCCCCCACTGAAGAGAAGGAGAAACGGAGGCCCACGGGCACACAGAGCAGGGTTTCAGTCAGCCCCAGGTCTGATGAGCCCAGAGCACGTGCATTCTGTGTGACGTGAGGAGGTCTTGGGACAGAGGCAGGTGCATGGGCCCCGAGGGGAGGGTCTGCAGACCGGAGCGGGGCTGCTTCCTCAGGGTGGACCCAGCTCCTCTGAGGGATCCGCTGAAGGGAAAACCTGAGCACGCACATGGCCAGCCAGGTCCCAGAGCCCGGGGGAGCAGACGCAGACAGATGTGGATTTGAATTCCAGCGACTGAGGAGGAAATCTCTGAGATGCCTTCTAGTTTCAACTCTGGCCTCCACTGTCCCTGCCTTACGATGCGGTGTGACCTTTGCCCTGCTGACTGACCTCTCTGATCCTCATTCTGACCATTTATTAAATGATGAATTACCGGAGACAGTCACGGTGCTTAGCACAGTGCCTGCACCTAGTCCCTGCTCAGTAAAGGGGAGGTGTCTCTGTTGCCACCTGCTGAGGAGGGGTGAGTGGCAGAGCCTCGGGGCGAGGCAGTCATGCCGATGGCGGGAGGAGGGTGCAGGGCACAGTCACACAGTTCTTCAGGGGCGGGAGGGAGATGGGCGTGTGCAGGACCCCTGGCCGTCTGGGGTGATGAGGCCACGGTCTGGTGGGCGGCAGGAGCCCTCGCCTGGTTCTGTATCTCCTTCAATAAAGCGTCCGGCTCTCCGCACCGGCCTGTCTCGTAGGTTCTGTCGCACAGGCTGGCTGCTCCCCACCCCCGGAGACTGTACCCCCACTTTCAACTCTCAGAGGGGGTTCAGTCCCACCCAGGAGGTAGGTGTGCAGCCCTGGGCAGGTATTTTTAGTTGAGGACTAATTAAAGAAGGGCGCCTACTAAGGGGTCAGCCCAAGCAGCCTTGTCACATTCCAGGAGGCTCTGTGCCGTCTGTTTCCTTCTGAGGAAAAGCTGCTCCCAGGAGAGGAAGAAGTTGCAGAATGGGGACTCCCAAACCGCGTGGGTACAGTTTCCTAATCACCTGTGCGAGGCTTTTCTCACAACTTCTTTCCCTTCCTTCCAGCGACCCTGTTAGCTAGGTGCCCCCACTGAAGAGAAGGAGAAACGGAGGCCCACGGGCACACAGAGCAGGGTTTCAGTCAGCCCCAGGTCTGATGAGCCCAGAGCACGTGCATTCTGTGTGACGTGAGGAGGTCTTGGGACAGAGGCAGGTGCATGGGCCCCGAGGGGAGGGTCTGCAGACCGGAGCGGGGCTGCTTCCTCAGGGTGGACCCAGCTCCTCTGAGGGATCCGCTGAAGGGAAAACCTGAGCACGCACATGGCCAGCCAGGTCCCAGAGCCCGGGGGAGCAGACGCAGACAGATGTGGATTTGAATTCCAGCGACTGAGGAGGAAATCTCTGAGATGCCTTCTAGTTTCAACTCTGGCCTCCACTGTCCCTGCCTTACGATGCGGTGTGACCTTTGCCCTGCTGACTGACCTCTCTGATCCTCATTCTGACCATTTATTAAATGATGAATTACCGGAGACAGTCACGGTGCTTAGCACAGTGCCTGCACCTAGTCCCTGCTCAGTAAAGGGGAGGTGTCTCTGTTGCCACCTGCTGAGGAGGGGTGAGTGGCAGAGCCTCGGGGCGAGGCAGTCATGCCGATGGCGGGAGGAGGGTGCAGGGCACAGTCACACAGTTCTTCGGCAAAGGGAGTGCCCTTGGCAAGGAGTGGGTCCCGGCAGGCCCCTCTGCCTGGCTGTCCACCTCGCACACACCCCAGGGCTTTGTTCTCCCCTCCCCTCCGGGGGCGCTGGGGCAGGAGGAAGCCCTCCGGGGCAGGGCGGAAGGAGGGGCGGGGGCGGGGAGGCGCGCCCTTGTCTGCACTGGCCTGGGCGGGTCCTCCCCTCCTGGGCCGTTGGTTTCCCAGTTGTCTAAAGAGGGGCGTGTTCTCGGGACCTCTTCCAGGATTTCGGAGCCTGAGGCTGTGGGCCTATGGGGCTGGGGGCTCCAGGAGGGGCAGCTTGTACGTGGCAAGGGTCTTGCGATGAAGAGAGTCAGAGCCGTCCCTGTGGGGCGCAGGGTCTTGAGACACATTGTGCGCCCTTCGCTCGCCCGTTTCTCCAGGGAAACACAGGGTCAGGAGGCCGTGGAAGGCAGAGGGAGGAGATGGGTCCAGGGCTGCGGGACTCTGTGGGAGGAAGGACAGGGGTCGGGAAGAGGGGATTGTTGGCCACCCCTGGGGTTCCGCGGGGCCTGCTGAATGTGACTGGATGGGGTGAGGTTGTCTTTCTTTGTCCCCAGTGCCCCCAGAATCCTTGGGAAATCCCTGAGCCTTGCTGGCCTGAGGACGCTGAGCCCAGAGCAGGGAGAATGCTGGGTGCTGGAGAGAGGCCGAGAGCAGCTCCTTCCCTATCGTCTACCTGCGGTGTTAGTGAGGTTTTGTTTATTTTGGCCATGTGGCGTGGCTTGCAGGATCTTAGTTCCCCAGTGCGTATGTGCTCAGTCGTGTCCAACTCTTTGCAACCCCACGTAGCCCACCAGGCTCCCCCGTCCATGGAGTTTTCCAGGCAAGAATACTGGAGTTTGGGTTGCCTTTTCTCTGCACAGTTTTAAATTAAATTTTTGGAATTACCGGAGACAGTCACGGTGCTTAGCACAGTGCCTGCACCTAGTCCCTGCTCAGTAAAGGGGAGGTGTCTCTGTTGCCACCTGCTGAGGAGGGGTGAGTGGCAGAGCCTCGGGGCGAGGCAGTCATGCCGATGGCGGGAGGAGGGTGCAGGGCACAGTCACACAGTTCTTCGGCAAAGGGAGTGCCCTTGGCAAGGAGTGGGTCCCGGCAGGCCCCTCTGCCTGGCTGTCCACCTCGCACACACCCCAGGGCTTTGTTCTCCCTCCTCCGGGGGCGCTGGGGCAGGAGGAAGCCCTCCGGGGCAGGGCGGAAGGAGGGGCGGGGGCGGGGAGGCGCGCCCTTGTCTGCACTGGCCTGGGCGGGTCCTCCCCTCCTGGGCCGTTGGTTTCCCAGTTGTCTAAAGAGGGGCGTGTTCTCGGGACCTCTTCCAGGATTTCGGAGCCTGAGGCTGTGGGCCTATGGGGCTGGGGGCTCCAGGAGGGGCAGCTTGTACGTGGCAAGGGTCTTGCGATGAAGAGAGTCAGAGCCGTCCCTGTGGGGCGCAGGGTCTTGAGACACATTGTGCGCCCTTCGCTCGCCCGTTTCTCCAGGGAAACACAGGGTCAGGAGGCCGTGGAAGGCAGAGGGAGGAGATGGGTCCAGGGCTGCGGGACTCTGTGGGAGGAAGGACAGGGGTCGGGAAGAGGGGATTGTTGGCCACCCCTGGGGTTCCGCGGGGCCTGCTGAATGTGACTGGATGGGGTGAGGTTGTCTTTCTTTGTCCCCAGTGCCCCCAGAATCCTTGGGAAATCCCTGAGCCTTGCTGGCCTGAGGACGCTGAGCCCAGAGCAGGGAGAATGCTGGGTGCTGGAGAGAGGCCGAGAGCAGCTCCTTCCCTATCGTCTACCTGCGGTGTTAGTGAGGTTTTGTTTATTTTGGCCATGTGGCGTGGCTTGCAGGATCTTAGTTCCCCAGTGCGTATGTGCTCAGTCGTGTCCAACTCTTTGCAACCCCACGTAGCCCACCAGGCTCCCCCGTCCATGGAGTTTTCCAGGCAAGAATACTGGAGTGGGTTGCCTTTTCCTCCTCTAAGGAATCTTCCTGACCCAGGGGTTGAACCCGTGTCTCTTGGGTCTCTGCACAGCCGGCAGCCTCTCTTAGTTCTCCCACCAGGGATTAAACCTCGCCTCTGGCAGTGAAAGCACCGAGTCCTAACCGCAGGACCACCAGCGAATTCCCAGGGAGAGTGTCTCCACGGCTACAAAAGCACGCAGCGCCCGTCTTGCGTCCTCAGGAGGAGACTGATCCCAGAGGGCGAGCGGTCTCTGGTCGCCTCCGGGCCCTGTGGTTAGGGTCGCCCAGGGTCCTGGTGCCGGAGGCGCTCACAACAAGCGCTGCTCACACGGTGATGGGCTCTCCTGGAGACAGGGGCGGAGGGCTTCGGGGGCCGGGTGCAGGGGCAGCCCTCTCTCCCGGGGGATCTTCCTGGGCCACGTCAGAATCGGCTGGGGGGGCTTACACAGCCCCAGCCTCCAGGCTGCGTCCACGCCTGTCACATGGCCGCCCCGGGTGAAGCCCAGGCATTGGTACTTTTTGAACTTTCGCGTGCACAGGGATTGTGCAGAGATCCTGCTGACAGGCAGACTTTGAATCAGCCGCTCTGGGTGAGCCCGAAAGTCTGTATTTCCAGCACGCTCGCAGGGGAGGCTGGTGCTGCCCACAAACGGCACTTTGAAAAGCAAGGGGTCTGAGGAGGAGCTGCAATTGCCATTGTTTGTATAATCCAAGAGTGAAGAGCCACTCCCGTTGTCCCCTGCACTGCTCTGACGAGAAAACCACAGCTCTGAACCAGGCACTTCGAGTGAAGTGGTGTTCATTAGCATCCTCGAGATCACAGACAGACACCGAAGGGCCCGCTTGTTCTCCTTCTGACAGAGTTGGGCGCACACGACGAGCGCACACGGGGCTAGGGAATGGCGGCTGTGTGTTGTGTGTAAACACATCTAGCGGTGAGCCATTTTACAGATGAGGAAACTGGGGCCCAGGGAGTAAGAGGCTGGTGGCCGTGCCTCCCCTTGGAACAGAAGCTGAGCCCAGAGCCTGCAGCCCACGCTCCCCGGGAGCCAGACGGCGACGCTCTCCCGGCCACCGGCACACCTCAGCCCGACAGCCTCTGCTTCGCGTTTACCCTGAGCGTCCTCATGAGGGGCAGGATGCTGTCCTCCCATCTCCCAGGAAGCCGGTGCTGCAGATGGGCTGGTTCTGGCCGTGGCATTTTTACGGAAAGAAAAAGAAGAAAAAGGAAAACATGTTCTTGGGCAAGGCACTCTGGACCAGATGCTCGGGCCACGCTGAGTTCAGGATCCATCTTGGCAACGGTAGGAGGTGTCTGGAGCTTAAAACTCACCATCTGGGATCTGCAGGTGACCACACGGAGCAATGAAACGCAATGCCCAGAAAATGGGGGAACATCCGTGAAAATGACAAGACCTGGAATTATTTCACCTACGAGGAAACCCGACAGAGGCAGGTAAGACCCCAGCAGTTGTCAGTAAGGGGAGCACAAGACCTGATTTAAAAGGGCCCCTCTCAGGGGCCATTTCTGCAGATGACAGGCCCGTGTGGAGACGGTCTCGAGGAGGGGCCCCGACTGCCCCGCCCTTGGCGGCGAAGGAGATGGCCGGTCCTCTCTCCCCGCCGTGGGAGAAGCCAATGTCTCGCCGGTCTCTTGACATCTCCCAGGGCGACGACGGACGGGTGTTTCTGGAGAGGCCTCCCACCTTTCCGCCTCAGAGATGACAGCTCTGTGCTGAGGCTCGTGGGAACGCATCTGGCAGCAGATCTGAAAGGGGGCTTCAGCCGCGCCCGCGATCTGAGGAGGAGGGTCCTGCAAACGCTTGCCTCCACGTGCAGCGGCCCAAGACGTGGCCACGGGGACGCTGTGGGGGTCCAGAAGGGAGAAATGAAAACAAAACTTCGGAGACTGTACGCTCCGTCGCTTCATCGTGTCTGAGGCTCTCAGCTAGATTCGGAGCTGGGGCTGCCGTCACCTCGACTTGATTTCCTTCTGCCAGCAGTGGCCGGAGGCGATGGCCGCGCTGACTTCAGCGGGGGCCCGGGCGTCGAGTGTGTGTGCCTGTGGTCACACAGCTGAAGAGAATGCGTGTGAAACTCCAGCTGGGACCTGGTGTCCAGCTCCTGGCAGGGCAGTGTCCCCTCCAAAGCAACAGGCTTAGCCTCAGGGTCCCTCCCCAGGCTGCACCTAGGAGGGAACGACTTGCCCCGAAGGGGAGCTGCTGGAAGCCACATCTTGCTCCCCAGCGCAATATGTAATGCATGCGGACAAGGCTTGGCAGGGAGAGCAGGACCTGCCCTGGGGGGCGGCAGCCAAGGGAGGCGCAGACGTGGACACGCAGGCGGGTCTCTGTGGGTGCACACCTTGGCCAGGCACTGGAAGCCATTGCTCGAGGCCGAGGAACATGTCTCGGCCCTATCGGACCCGTCCAGCTCCTTGCTAGATCTGGGGGGCACGTCCGACCTGCCTGGGAGCAGCGCGAGCCCAGGGGTGCCCAGCCTGACCGCAAGTAGACTGGAGCCCAGAGCCGCGGCTGCTGTCTGTTCCTTGCTCCTGAGTGCAAGTCGGAGCTGTGAGCCAGGGCCCGGCTGGCCACCCCCAGGCGACGTCCAGGTGGCCGAGCTGGGCCTTCCCAGCCTCCACGGCACCGCTCCTGGAAGCACTCCAGCTTCGTGTCCCCCTGCCCCACGTCTCCCTGCGCGGGCCGCCTGGGGTCCCCGCTGCCCTTCTCCCCCTTTCCCACTGTTGGTTTCTACCCCTGCGTCCAGACCTGGCTGTGACGCCGTCCTCCCTTCTCAGGGCTGAGGCGGCCTCTCGCAGCTAGGGCAGTGTCCTGGCTCCATGGGGACAGAGACTGTGCTGACGAGATCCTGGACGCGGCCACCTCACTCTGCACTCGGGCAGGTGGCCCCTAGCGCGGGTCACAAGACGCAAGGTGAGCATGCACATGCACATGCAAAATCACGTGAAGGCCTGCCTTCCAAATGAAGAGCGGAAGATGCTAAGACTCTTGGGGCACCCTGAAGCCACTCCTCGCAGCTCTCGGTCTCTGCCTTCCCCATGAAACTGGTTCACAGCCAACAAAGACGGGGCCTGCAGACACAGCTCCTCGCCCTCCCCAGGAACACCAGCTGCATTCGGCTCCTGGACCCGACAGGCCTGGCCTGTGGGAGACGGGCACCCCAAGTGTTCTTCTTAGCCGGCTGCCCGGGGCTCAGACAGAAGGACATGCAGGCAGGGCCCAGTCTCTCCCTATAACTGATCGTTTGGCACATTTTCTAGAAAACCGAGGCTTGGAGAGCTTAATGAACTTGTCCAGGGTTTCCCACCTCCAGGGCCAGAGTGGCTGGGCCAGGCCGGGGATGGAGCCCCCTGCCGACTCTCCTTGGTGCTGCTGGCTGTGGGTGCTGAGCTCCCCAGGGCAGGCTTATATCTGGGCCACAGATGTGTCTCTGGGCACCCAGGGCAGCGCCTGCCACACAGTGGGGCCACGAGTACTGTGGGATGAACATATTGTCATCCACTGGATGCATGGCTCTGCGCCATGCGCGGCCTGGCTCCTGGCCAGGCTTCTTTCCTTGACATTTTTGCAGGATCGTCTGGTCTCCTGGCGGTGGGCCCCAGGTCCCACCTCTGTGGCCGGGCCTTACATCGCGTCTGCGGGCACAGCGCAGCTCTCCAGGGTCCACAGTGAGTGCCAGCTGTCCCCCTCCGCGGGGTCCCGGTCCTGCTCCTGGCCCCATGTCCAGTCCGTATACACAGGGGACCATGTCCACGGGCATCCTGGATGATCTCTGAGGTCTTGCTTGTTCTAACGCTGGGGATTTTCTGAGAGAGCAGCCAGTGCCCGCTCTGGGCAGGCAGTGTAAACAAGGAGAGATTTACGGCTGACTTTGCTCGAGTGGAGAGCCTGGGGAACGAGGCGGATTCCAGAGCTGTTCCTGCCGCTCCCGGGGGAGCTGGGTTCTGGGAGCACACCGGACACGGACTCATACCTGGGAGCTGGATGGGGGAGTGTTTTTTTTTACTTTACGAGGGCCCCTTCTGCCGGCCCCTCTCTGTGTGCGAGGGTCTGGAGCTGTGCTTCCAGCTTAAATGCGGTCTTCCCTGGATACCTTGAGGCAGCAGTGAATTACAGGAGGACTCAGCCCTACACTTCCTGAAGCCTGCATCCCTCAGGGGACCTGGTACCCCAGGGCCTGACAGCCCACAGACAGGACTGTTGGAGGGCCCTGGCCTCACCACCAGGTCCTGGTCTACCAATAAAAAATCCCACTCACTGTCCCCCACCTCCAGGCTAAGTCTTGAAATCCTGAAACAAAGGACTTGGTCAAAAATGCCCATTGAACAAGTCACCACCTTCCTTAAATCCCTGGGGTGAAGTCCAGACTCCTTGTCGTCCCTTCGAGGGCTCCAGGAGAAGGCTGTGTGGCTCGTTCCTCTTCTCCTGGAAGGCTGCACTGCAGGTGACCGGCAAATGTGAACCTGACAGGGCGGTGCTCAGCCTGCGGGGGGGTGAGCGGCTTCAGGCTGGAGAGACCTGGTTCCCTCTCCCTGCCACAGTCCCAGCTCTGCCCCCTCCTCATGGGGCTCGGCTCGCGTGTTGCGGGGAGTCACCCTCGGGCTGCCGCAGGTGTATGCTCACCTCCACGGAAACATCCAGAGAGAGAAGGGACACCGTCCTCCAGCAGCTCAGGTCAGGAAGAGAAGAACAGTCCCCAGGTCCCCAGTACGTGGTCTCTTTATTTTCACTGGCCTAAATTGAGTGCTAAACCCGTCTCTCCCTTGCATTCTTGGAATAAAACCTAGATGGTCATCAGATATTTTTCTTTTAATCCACGGCCAGATTCCACTGGCAGTTTTATTTAAGAGTGTTGCCTCCGTGTTCACAATGCGACTGGCCTTACAGTTTTCTTGTTTGGTGCCATTCTTTCCAGGTGTTGGTACCAGGGTGACATCAGCCTCATAGGGTGAGCCGGGAGACCTCTCTCTTACCCAGGACTTTGGGGCAGAACGTGGTAGCTGCCCTGATCCTTTTATTTATTTATTTTTAAATTTTTTTTTTAAGATTTATTTATTTATTTATTTTTAGGGGGTGGGGTGGGGAGGGAGGGGAGCAGGCGGGCTACTTCTATTGGTCTTTCATTTGTCTATTTTCATCCATCTTTGTTCTTTGGCCCTTGTGGACCTCCCATCGCAGTGGCCTCTGTCGTCGCAGAGCACCAGCTCTGGGCGCATGCACCCCAGAGCTCCGGCTCGGTCGTTGGACACATCGGTCCAGCCGCTCCGCGGCACGTGGGATCTTCCCAGGCCGGGGATCCAACTGGCGCCCCTTGCACTGCAAGGCGGCATCCTTACCCACTGGACCACCAGGGAAGCCCCTGCCCTGATCCTTTTAGACTCAGGGCCTCCTCCTGATGTACAGCCCTCTCCACTGCCTGCTCTCTCTTCCTGTACCTTTTAAGCATCCTGGTTTTCTTTCGGTTTCTTGCTTCCTCCTTCCACAGGGCTTTTGCACACGCCCCCGTTCCCTCTGATGGAAATGTTCTTCTCCCCTCTGCCTGTTGACTTAGCCGGGTCCTTCTGGCTTCACCGTCTAGTCAAATGCCTCTTATTGGACTGTGTACCTGTCTACCTACACTCATCACGTTTGTGATTTTACTTTTATTTATGTGATTCTATTGATAGAATTAACACCTGGCTATCTCACTAGACTGTCAGTGCTTTGAGGTTGGAGACTGGGTTTTTGAGGCTTACCTCTGAACTCCCAGAAGAAACCACACCAAACGCATAGCATGTGCTTGATAAACTTAAATGAAAGAATTTGCCCTTCACTGGGAAACAGGCATTTTACTTACTCTATCAGTGACAATCTCTGCCAGTCATGATTAAAAATGCTTACTTTTTCTATAGTTACTCTTACTGCTTTCCATGACATACATTAACTCTGTCTCTTAGCACATCAGCTCTGGTCAGCATCTCTTGACTTCTCATGATGTAGGAGTGAGATTAAGGCCTCGGGGTTCCATCTGCCTTCCCCTTTTCCTCTTACTGACTAGCCTCCAGGCCCCTAATCTCTGCACGACCAAGCTTTAAAACACATGCCCTCTGTTCTGTGACTATAATTACTTCTCTAGTTTCATGGCTGGCTGATTCTAAGCAAATTTAAATCAATAACCAGAATTTTAAATATTATGATGATGGAACAGTTTCTCATCACAGATGTGGATAGATGGAATCTGAGGTCACTAGGTGAAGGGGCAGCACGTTATGTTTTAATAGTTCATGTTCTGATATGCCTCCTCATTATCACCGGGAATATCCACTTCTTCCCTACAAGTATTTATTAAAGCTGGATCAGTCTTTCCTCTTGACAGCATTCTGCTCAGAGCCCTCTAACAGCCTGGCTGGTTTGCACCACTTGCTCTGGAGGGCTGGGTCCCAGTTCTCACCTGTGATCTTGTTTACGTTGCACTCCGGGGTCTGATTTTAGTTTTAGATTTTAGTTTCTTGGCTACTGTGTCATTTTCTTTCTTGGATCTCTCTTTTGTTTTACTGAAGATATGTCCTGGGGTGTATCTTTCAGGATAGGTCTACGGATGGTGAACCTTCTGATTCTTGGCAGGTCTAAATATGTCTTTATTTTACTCTCATAGGGGATGGACTGTTGGACTGGACGACTGAAATCAGTGTCTTTTTTAGACCATTTGACTTTTTACTCTGGAGGCTTTTAGCATTTCTCTTTAGCTTTGGAATTCTGAAATTCTTTGAGGACATGAAATTTCATCTAGACAGTACACCTCTTTTTAAGGTTTCTTCATTCAGTGCTTGACTGTGACTTTCACTTGGAAACTCAAGTCTTTCTTGAGCACAGGGAGAGCCACCTCTGTTCCTGCTTTATTTTTTTGCCTACACTTCTTTTTTTCCCTTCACTGGGAAACAGGCATTTTACTTACTCTATCAGTGACAATCTCTGCCAGTCATGATTAAAAATGCTTACTTTTCTATAGTTACTCTTACTGCTTTCCATGACATACATTAACTCTGTCTCTTAGCACATCAGCTCTGGTCAGCATCTCTTGACTTCTCATGATGTAGGAGTGAGATTAAGGCCTCGGGGTTCCATCTGCCTTCCCCTTTTCCTCTTACTGACTAGCCTCCAGGCCCCTAATCTCTGCACGACCAAGCTTTAAAACACATGCCCTCTGTTCTGTGACTATAATTACTTCTCTAGTTTCATGGCTGGCTGATTCTAAGCAAATTTAAATCAATAACCAGAATTTTAAATATTATGATGATGGAACAGTTTCTCATCACAGATGTGGATAGATGGAATCTGAGGTCACTAGGTGAAGGGGCAGCACGTTATGTTTTAATAGTTCATGTTCTGATATGCCTCCTCATTATCACCGGGAATATCCACTTCTTCCCTACAAGTATTTATTAAAGCTGGATCAGTCTTTCCTCTTGACAGCATTCTGCTCAGAGCCCTCTAACAGCCTGGCTGGTTTGCACCACTTGCTCTGGAGGGCTGGGTCCCAGTTCTCACCTGTGATCTTGTTTACGTTGCACTCCGGGGTCTGATTTTAGTTTTAGATTTTAGTTTCTTGGCTACTGTGTCATTTTCTTTCTTGGATCTCTCTTTTGTTTTACTGAAGATATGTCCTGGGGTGTATCTTTCAGGATAGGTCTACGGATGGTGAACCTTCTGATTCTTGGCAGGTCTAAATATGTCTTTATTTTACTCTCATAGGGGATGGACTGTTGGACTGGACGACTGAAATCAGTGTCTTTTTTAGACCATTTGACTTTTTACTCTGGAGGCTTTTAGCATTTCTCTTTAGCTTTGGAATTCTGAAATTCTTTGAGGACATGAAATTTCATCTAGACAGTACACCTCTTTTTAAGGTTTCTTCATTCAGTGCTTGACTGTGACTTTCACTTGGAAACTCAAGTCTTTCTTGAGCACAGGGAGAGCCACCTCTGTTCCTGCTTTATTTTTTTGCCTACACTTCTTTTTTTTTTTTTCTTGCATAGATTCATTAGAAGTTTTGCACACTGCTGTATTTAAAACAGATAACCAACAGGACCTGCCGTGAAGGGCAGGGAACTCTGCTCTATCCTCTGTCACAACCTAAATGGGAAAAGAATTAGAAAAAGAGCAGATACATATATACGTGTAACCGAGTCACTCCACTGCACACCTGCAGCGAACACAACACTGTTCATCAACTAGACTCCAATAGAAAATTACAACCTAGAAGAAAAGAAATCGAGGACCCATTCCTCATGCCTGTGAACCGTAGCTTTGCTTTGCTTGTGCGTGTGTCTTTTGTGTTCTCACGCCCTTCTGTCCTGTGTTTGAAGGTTTCCTTGGTTTTATTGTCTATAGTATTGATTCTGTATGCAGCTATGCCTGTGTTTTCATTCAATTGTCTGATTTTTCTTGGAGTTACCACCGAATTTCCAGCACATCTTGCTTTCCTGATCGCTCCTGTTCAGTATCCACTCAGGGTCCCGTGCCTCCTCTCTTGTGCAGAAGTTCAGGAAGCAGAAGCCAGGATTGTTTCTGTAAAGCCTGAGCCTGGACCCGGGGGCCCTCAGAGGGAGACAGCGGGATCTTTCAGTGTCTGAGACAGTCTGCGGAGAAAGGGTGAGGCTTTGAGCCCAGAGACACCGGCTCGGACTCCTTCTGCAGCCCTGGCCAGCCTTGACCTCCACAGGTGCCCCACCTGTGAGGGGGAACCCTTCCCACCGCGCAGGCTTGCAGCCAGGATGGACAGGCTCCTGGGGACCCCTGGAAATGCACGGTGGTTGTGGGAAAGTCTTCACCAGTGAATCCAACACCAGGGCGGGTACTCTACCAGCACCCCTGCCCCAGAGCGGAAAAACTGCCTCTTGTTATTCCTCACCCCAGCGTCGCTTGGCGTTTCGACTATATATATGGATGGATGTATTTTAGTCATTTCTGGACAGCTTCTCATGCATATTCAAATCCAACTTGGGTTTAGTTCAATTTCTTGCATGAGAAACTCAAGTCTTTCTTGAGCACAGGAGAGCCACCTCTGTTCCTGCTTTATTTTTTTGCCTACACTTCTTTTTTTTTCTTGCATAGATTCATTAGAAGTTTTGCACACTGCTGTATTTAAAACAGATAACCAACAGGACCTGCCGTGAAGGGCAGGGAACTCTGCTCTATCCTCTGTCACAACCTAAATGGGAAAAGAATTAGAAAAAGAGCAGATACATATATACGTGTAACCGAGTCACTCCACTGCACACCTGCAGCGAACACAACACTGTTCATCAACTAGACTCCAATAGAAAATTACAACCTAGAAGAAAAGAAATCGAGGACCCATTCCTCATGCCTGTGAACCGTAGCTTTGCTTTGCTTGTGCGTGTGTCTTTTGTGTTCTCACGCCCTTCTGTCCTGTGTTTGAAGGTTTCCTTGGTTTTATTGTCTATAGTATTGATTCTGTATGCAGCTATGCCTGTGTTTTCATTCAATTGTCTGATTTTTCTTGGAGTTACCACCGAATTTCCAGCACATCTTGCTTTCCTGATCGCTCCTGTTCAGTATCCACTCAGGGTCCCGTGCCTCCTCTCTTGTGCAGAAGTTCAGGAAGCAGAAGCCAGGATTGTTTCTGTAAAGCCTGAGCCTGGACCCGGGGGCCCTCAGAGGGAGACAGCGGGATCTTTCAGTGTCTGAGACAGTCTGCGGAGAAAGGGTGAGGCTTTGAGCCCAGAGACACCGGCTCGGACTCCTTCTGCAGCCCTGGCCAGCCTTGACCTCCACAGGTGCCCCACCTGTGAGGGGGAACCCTTCCCACCGCGCAGGCTTGCAGCCAGGATGGACAGGCTCCTGGGGACCCCTGGAAATGCACGGTGGTTGTGAACGCGTCTTCACCAGTGAATCCAACACCAGGGCGGGTACTCTACCAGCACCCCTGCCCCAGAGCGGAAAAACTGCCTCTTGTTATTCCTCACCCCAGCGTCGCTTGGCGTTTCGACTATATATATGGATGGATGTATTTTAGTCATTTCTGGACAGCTTCTCATGCATATTCAAATCCAAGCAGTTAGGGTTCTGGGAGTGATTCAAATGTTTGTTGCACAATGTAATTGATCTGAATATAGCCACATCACCCAAGGCTGCCATTCCCTCGGGCCGCCTCCGCGCCCCCGCCCCCAAGCTGTTTGGGGCAAGGATCAGCACCCGGACACACTCCTGCCCTCCAGCCTCCCCAGAGGAACCGCTGGACCGAGGGAGTCCTTTCCATCCTCTGGGGTTTTGTTTCTCTTCTAACCCATCATCGGCCGCGTGGCTGCCCAGAGTCAGTGCTCCACACTATTTCTGGAATGAATGAGGCGCAGCTGGACCCTGGCAGGCCGGCCGCTGCCGTGGAGGAAGCCGAATCAGAACTTGAGAAATAAGAGTGCCATCGCAGGGTCGGCCGGGCTTTGGCGGACCTGGGGTCCCACGTGCCAAAGGATCGTCCTAACTAAAGCCACCAAGAGGGACCCGAGGCTGAGCAAGGCGGCGCTGCCCAGGGGAGGCGTCCTGGGGGGCGGGGCTCGACTGGAAGGCTCCACCCCCTCCACCCCTCGCCTCTGCCACTCCCGCGCCCCTTGCCTCCTCTCGCACCCTCTCTGGCGGGGGACTCCAAAGTCCCGCCGTGACTCAGTGGAGAGTGGAGGCCCCTCTAGCTTTGGCTGCGCCCCTCTCAGCTCCCCAGCCTGCAGATTCGTGTCCAGCCTGCGACACCACAGCCGGGCAGCGGCAGGTCCGCGGGGCAAGCGCCTTTGCACCTAGACACCGAAGCTCTTCGGTCCAAAGGCGCCGGCAGCGAGAGGCACAGGCGCGCAGCACAGGGGCTGCAGGAGTGCCGTCTGGAAGGAAACCATCAGAACGCGTGTCTCCCGTTGCCCACAGGGAGAAGCTCTGACCCACCTCCTGGCCCCCCAGCCCAGCCTGCTCTGACCCCGGCATCCGCCTCCCGTTTCCTGCCTCCTTCACATTCCTCAGGGATCAGCCCAAATCCTGCCTTCACACCCGAAGCCCCTCTCCCTCCTGCCGCCTGGCTCACGCTGGCCATGGCAGCCCACGCCCAGGCTGCTTGACCTCGGTGCCCCCGGCGTCCCTGGGGTTGGAGCCGCGCTCCGGTCCTGAGAGTAACCGGGCAGCACTGGGCAGTGTCCTCACACAGGAGCCCGAATCAGGGGCTCCTGGGTCAGCCAGCCGGTGAGGCCGCTCCACCTCTGCGACCCCCAGACAGCAGCAGGCCAGGATCTCCTCAGGCTGTGCGAAAGACCCCACCCAGAGCTTCTCATCCAATAGTGTGCAGAGGGGCCCGAGAACTGGCATTTTGAATAGTTTCCAGGTGATGCTGACACTGCTGGTTGGGTGCCACACTTTGAGGACAGCTGGCCTAAGGCTGTGGGCGTCTGGCCCAGGGTCAGGACCGCGAGCACTGGGAACCTCGCCCTTGGGACCATCGAGCCACCGGCTGTGACGGTCCGCCGTAAACTAAATAAAGAGTGGAGGTCCCTTGCCTACGTGCCAAAGGATCGTCCTAACTAAAGCCACCAAGAGGGACCCGAGGCTGAGCAAGGCGGCGCTGCCCAGGAGGCGTCCTGGGGGCGGGCTCGACTGGAAGGCTCCACCCCCTCCACCCCTCGCCTCTGCCACTCCCGCGCCCCTTGCCTCCTCTCGCACCCTCTCTGGCGGGGGACTCCAAAGTCCCGCCGTGACTCAGTGGAGAGTGGAGGCCCCTCTAGCTTTGGCTGCGCCCCTCTCAGCTCCCCAGCCTGCAGATTCGTGTCCAGCCTGCGACACCACAGCCGGGCAGCGGCAGGTCCGCGGGGCAAGCGCCTTTGCACCTAGACACCGAAGCTCTTCGGTCCAAAGGCGCCGGCAGCGAGAGGCACAGGCGCGCAGCACAGGGGCTGCAGGAGTGCCGTCTGGAAGGAAACCATCAGAACGCGTGTCTCCCGTTGCCCACAGGGAGAAGCTCTGACCCACCTCCTGGCCCCCCAGCCCAGCCTGCTCTGACCCCGGCATCCGCCTCCCGTTTCCTGCCTCCTTCACATTCCTCAGGGATCAGCCCAAATCCTGCCTTCACACCCGAAGCCCCTCTCCCTCCTGCCGCCTGGCTCACGCTGGCCATGGCAGCCCACGCCCAGGCTGCTTGACCTCGGTGCCCCCGGCGTCCCTGGGGTTGGAGCCGCGCTCCGGTCCTGAGAGTAACCGGGCAGCACTGGGCAGTGTCCTCACACAGGAGCCCGAATCAGGGGCTCCTGGGTCAGCCAGCCGGTGAGGCCGCTCCACCTCTGCGACCCCCAGACAGCAGCAGGCCAGGATCTCCTCAGGCTGTGCGAAAGACCCCACCCAGAGCTTCTCATCCAATAGTGTGCAGAGGGGCCCGAGAACTGGCATTTTGAATAGTTTCCAGGTGATGCTGACACTGCTGGTTGGGTGCCACACTTTGAGGACAGCTGGCCTAAGGCTGTGGGCGTCTGGCCCAGGGTCAGGACCGCGAGCACTGGGCCCCTCGCCCTTGGGACCATCGATCCACCGGCTGTGACGGTCAGCCAACATCGACTCACAAAGCTGAGCCCAGAGACAAAGCCGGACAGAAAGGCAGTTGGCCTTGCATCCCACAGGGGAGTTTGGGAATATAGAAATATGTCCACGTCTTTTTAAAAAACCTTAAATATATATTTATGATTTGCAATAGCAAATAAAAAAAGATGCTTATCACCAACTGTTAGAAACAGATCAATGGAACTGATTGGGGGAGGAAAGAGTGAATCTATTACAAAAGTACCAAAAAGGCGTCTCCACTTGGCGCTGAGCACTGGGCAGGGACAACATGTGACGGCTGAACTGAGGGCCTGTGGCCAGCGACGCAGAGACTCAGCCCAGTGGCCCTGAGCTCGGCCCTGGACACTGACGCGTGGCGGGAGCAGAGGTTTTGCTAAGCCTGACAGGAGCCGACGGCCCGCGGGCAGCCGGGACCCACCCCTGCTGGACACCTGCACGCGCGTCTTCCTGCTCCGTCTCCTGGCCTGTCCGGGGGAGCACCAGACACCTGGGGGCTCTGCCCAGCCCAGCGAAGACTGTGGGCAGTGGAGGCAGGCCCCTGGCGCGAAGCAGCAGGGGCACTGGGCAAGGGCTGCGCGCAGCATTCAGAAAGAACTTTCTGAGGTTTCCTTCTATTATGATATACACCTATTATAAAAATTTAAAATAATTCATGAAAATACACATTGAAAGTAGAAAGGCCCGTCACTCAGAGACAGCAGGAGGCTGTTTCACAGGTTCAAAGAGGCTGGTCCAGCCCAGGAGGTGCCCCGTTAGGGTCTCCCCACAGCACCCCAGCACGGGGGTCTCAGAATATGCCCGTGTGACATCAAGCCTCCAATTGGGTAGAATGAGTCCTTAAAGACGATTTCGTCTAGCTATTACCCTGGCTCTTGAGCAAGCCTTATTAGCAATTCGTTTGCCAAAGATAGCAGGCCCTCAGAGAGCAGAAGAAATGGTAATTACCGGAGCCAGCCCTTCCGGCTTTTTTATGCAAAAATAAACACCAACCCTCTGGGGCTTCTCCGGACCATTTTAAAACCCGGAGCCAACAGCCCAGTGCTCAGCCACCCACCAAGTGTGCCAGCCTCTTTTAAGACTCACTTCCTTCATCCATCAAGGGGCGACCCTAGGTGTGCCTTGGTCACTCCAGTCACGTCCAGCCGCGCCTGTTGCTCCCTCGCCGATAGCCGGGGTGGGGGGAGCGTATGGGGGTGCTTCACGGAGAGGGGGGCGGTTGAGATGGACAGCGAGGGCTCTGCGAGCAGAGTGCGTGTGCAAAGGGGCCTGGGCGGGGCTGCAGCAGCAGGGACCACGTCACGCGGGAGCTGGCGTCTCTGGCCAGGCTGAACTCCGCCCAAAGACCACGGGCATGACTGGGGCATCCGAAGTCTGGACACCGCAAGGCCGGATCACTGGTAGAAGAAGGGCTTGTAAGATAGGGTGGCAGGGGCTCCCCCGGCTGGGCAGTGGTGAAGCCTCCCAGGGACTGGCTTCGATCCCTGGTCGGAGAACTAAGATCCCACATGCTGCAAGGTGCAACCAAGAAAAAAAGAGGCGGGATGCTGGTAGCCTGAAACGTGGCAGAGACGCAGGAGGGGCCAGAGCAGCCGCAGACCCCGCTGACCTCCCCCGCGGCACTCAGCGGGAGAGCAGGTAACGGAGCACTGCGGGGCTTTGTTTCCATGTGATTTCAGGTGACCTGACATCTCTGCGGTCATCCCATCCTGCCAGGACCAGGGATGGCTCATGGAGTGACCTTCCAGGGAAGGGTGGCAAGTCTGAGCAGGGGGACGCTCGGGGCTGGAAGGAGAGAGCCCGGCCCCGGAGACCAGGAGGAGCCACCAGAACGTGGGAGCAGGACCGCGGGCTGGGTCACGGGTGGGTGTCAGGGGACAGGAGGCACATGGAGACTCTGAGCACTTGCTGGGGTGCCCTGCTGGGACTGAGGAGACCTTTGCCAGAACAGGAGGTGGACACCAGGCCACGGATGGGGACTGAGTGGAGGTTGAAACGTGGAGGCAGGTGTTCAGCCGCTCTTCGGAGAGGCTGCGATCCCTGGGCACCCAGAGGGAATGAGCCCTCCCTCAAGGGGGCGGGGCCTCTAGCGGGTAGTCAGAGGACGAAGGGTCCTGGGCAAGGCCGCTGGCCTTTTCAAGCTTTTCATTTCATATTGGGATATAGCTAACTAACAATGTCATGATAGTTTCAGGTGAACAGTGAAGAGACTCAGCCATGCATAGACATGGACCCGCTCTCCCCTAGACGCCCCTCCCACCCAGGCTGCACTGAGCAGAATTCCCTGTGCTGTGCAGCAGGTTCTTGTTGGTTATTCATTTTAAATAAAGCAGAGTGTACGCATGCATCTCAAACTCCCTAACTGTCACTCCCCATCCTTCCCCATCCCCATCTAAGTCCTTTTCTGTTTTGTAAGTAAGTTCATTTGTATCATTTCTTTTTAGATTCCACCTGTAAGGGATGCCACACGGTATTTCTTCTCCTCTGACTTACTTCACTCAGTGTGACAGTCTCTAGGCCCATCCATGCTGCTTCAGATGGCATTCTTTCTTTTTAACGGCTGAGTTATTCCATTGTGGACATGGACCGCAGGTTCTTTATTCACCCCTCTGTCGATGGACATTTAGGGTGCTTCCACATCTTGCGCAGCACCCCTCTCTCTGGAGAAGAGCATTTCTTCATGTGTAAGGATCCTCAGTCATCTTTCCCCAGGGGCTTTAAGAACAGCCGTGGTGCTGCAGAGCAGTAACGGAGCACTGCGGGGCTTTGTTTCCATGTGATTTCAGGTGACCTGACATCTCTGCGGTCATCCCATCCTGCCAGGACCAGGGATGGCTCATGGAGTGACCTTCCAGGGAAGGGTGGCAAGTCTGAGCAGGGGGACGCTCGGGGCTGGAAGGAGAGCCCGGCCCCGGAGACCAGGAGGAGCCACCAGAACGTGGGAGCAGGACCGCGGGCTGGGTCACGGGTGGGTGTCAGGGGACAGGAGGCACATGGAGACTCTGAGCACTTGCTGGGGTGCCCTGCTGGGACTGAGGAGACCTTTGCCAGAACAGGAGGTGGACACCAGGCCACGGATGGGGACTGAGTGGAGGTTGAAACGTGGAGGCAGGTGTTCAGCCGCTCTTCGGAGAGGCTGCGATCCCTGGGCACCCAGAGGGAATGAGCCCTCCCTCAAGGGGGCGGGGCCTCTAGCGGGTAGTCAGAGGACGAAGGGTCCTGGGCAAGGCCGCTGGCCTTTTCAAGCTTTTCATTTCATATTGGGATATAGCTAACTAACAATGTCATGATAGTTTCAGGTGAACAGTGAAGAGACTCAGCCATGCATAGACATGGACCCGCTCTCCCCTAGACGCCCCTCCCACCCAGGCTGCACTGAGCAGAATTCCCTGTGCTGTGCAGCAGGTTCTTGTTGGTTATTCATTTTAAATAAAGCAGAGTGTACGCATGCATCTCAAACTCCCTAACTGTCACTCCCCATCCTTCCCCATCCCCATCTAAGTCCTTTTCTGTTTTGTAAGTAAGTTCATTTGTATCATTTCTTTTTAGATTCCACCTGTAAGGGATGCCACACGGTATTTCTTCTCCTCTGACTTACTTCACTCAGTGTGACAGTCTCTAGGCCCATCCATGCTGCTTCAGATGGCATTCTTTCTTTTTAACGGCTGAGTTATTCCATTGTGGACATGGACCGCAGGTTCTTTATTCACCCCTCTGTCGATGGACATTTAGGGTGCTTCCACATCTTGCGCAGCACCCCTCTCTCTGGAGAAGAGCATTTCTTCATGTGTAAGGATCCTCAGTCATCTTTCCCCAGGGGCTTTAAGAACAGCCGTGGTGCTGCAGAGTCGGCCTGAGTGTGTAGGATGCCCCCCGACCTGCTTCGAGCCCCTGTGCTCACGCTCCCCAGTCCGAGGTGGCCCCGTGGCGTGCTCCCCCTCAGGGACGGGTGAGGACCCTCGTGAAATCAGAGATAATCGAAGCAGCCCATCACCGGGTCCATGGGGACGTGTGTCCTTGGTTGAATTCGCCAAGATTACAAAGTGAATGTAAAAGCTTCCGACTCTGGCGGAATGAAATAGATACAAACCACCAAGCAGATGGCCTCTACGGTCTTGTCTCACTTCCCTGCTGGAATGCCGTTTCTCTCTTCACTGTGCAAGGATGCAGGACTGAGAGACAGCTTCCTTTCCTGCAGAGGAAAGTCAGGCCTGAGGAGCAAGCCGCATCCTTCATGTGACATTTCCCTCTTCCAAGGGTAGAGACATGTCGTGTCAGATGGGTCCCTCCCTCCTGGCAGGAAGGAGCTTCCAGGGGTCTCCCCGCCAGGTGGAGAGTTTGCCTGCCCCCTCATCTCCCAAGGGCACTAGGTGGGCTGTGAAGTCGTGGGTTTTTTAGTTTCAGAGCGAAAAGCACAGAATTTGAGCTCCATTTCTGCTGTTTACTTAGAGGATGCTATGGTGAATTGTGGCATCATACTTAGTCTACTGTTTCTACTTCATAGCACGGAATAGCAAGGCTTTTCCGTTATTTGAGGATTGAACCCCTCCATGACCCAAAGCACCAGGTTAAGAGTATGCAATAAACTTCTCAGCTTCTCCCTTCTCATGTCTAGCAGGGTGTAGCTCCTAACAGATGACATGACTCACAATAACTTTGCTGTACACCTGAGACTAATGTAACATTGTAAAACAACTAAGCCTCGACAAAAGAAAAAGAAAAAAAACAAACATGAAAAGAGAAAAAATGCAGAGTATAATTTTTAAATGACATGGATTTAAATGAAATCAGCACTTCCCTAATTAAGCCTAATTAAATACTTTATCATGGTTCTGAGAAAAAAAAAAAAAAAAAAGCATACATGAGAGTGAGGCCTGGGACCAGCAGACATTTCCAGTGGAGGCCCTGTCTCACCCATGGGAGACGGCTACCCCCTCCCCCGCCCACCCACCTCTGCTGCAGGAGCCCCGAGCTCTGGGCCTTGCACACAGGATGAGCATACCTGAGATATGGTGACACCGTCCCCGGGAAGCTGTCACACACATGTGAGCTGGCCCATGAGATCCCGATCGTAGGCTCGTGCAGGTGGACGGGTAAAGAGAGTCCTCAGCTGACAGCGGGACGAGAGGGTGAAGAACCCGAGGCGAGACAAGCCCAGGGCAGAGCCGGGCCGCAGCCGCAGCCGGAGGGGCCCAGGCGGCAGGACCGCGCCAGCCCGCAGCCTCGTCCTGCCATGGGCTCCTGGCTTCCGGGCAGAGGCCCGGGTCCTCCCAGGATGGGCGCCCGCTCCTGTCTCCGCACGTGTGACCTGCATGGTCACAGGGGACCCAACGCCCAGTTTCCCGCTCTGTGGCTGCCATCTTGAAATCCATAATAATTCTGGGACAAAGGTCCTCGGTTTTTCCATTTGCACTGGGCCTCACAGTTTATGAATTATGAAGGTAGCCCCTATTTTTCAATTGTTATTGAGATAAAATCCTTATAACATGAAGTTCACCATTTCAGCCTCTTTCTAGTATACAGCCCCGTGGCTTTTACTACCGTCACCATGCTATGCCCCCGGGACCACTATCCAATCCCGGGACACCTTCCTCACCCCAAAAGAAACCCTGCTCCCTTAACCATTTGCTCCGACTCCCCTCGTCCCCGAGGCCCTCCTCTGTTTTCTGGATGTGCCTGTTCTGAGCATTTCATATAGACGGCATCACACAATATGTGGTCTTTTGTGTGTGACTTTTTTCACTTTTTTTTTTGCTCATAATTTAAAAAATTTTTTTTATATTTAGTGTTCATTTATTTTCTTTTTTTAACTCCTATTTCCAAGGTTCATCCTGGTTGTAACTTACCTCAGGACTTCATTCTTTTTTACAGCTGACTAATATTCCACTACATGGATCCATCACATTTTGTTAATTCACGCATCTGCCGATGTATGCTTTGATCATTTTGGCTATTAAGAGGAGCACTGCTAGAAGCCTTTGTACACAGGTTTTAGTGTGGACGTGAGCTGTATTTCTCTAGGTTTACCTCCAGGACTGGCCTTGCTGAGTCACGTGGAAACTGCGTGCTTAGCTTCTTGTGGAGCCCCCGTTCTGTCTCTCCCGCCGGTTCAATCTCCACCAGCAATATACGAGGGTGCCTACTTCTCCACGTCTTCATCAGCGCTTGTTTTCCATTGTTTTGATTATAGGATACGTCCTGGTGGGTGTGAAGTGATAGCTCGTTGTGGCTTTGACTACATTCCCTGATGACTAATGATGTTGAGCGTCTTTTCGGGAGCTTATTGGCCATCCGCAGGTCTTCTGTGGAGAAGCCGTCTATCAGACCCTCGGCCCACTTGCTAACTGACTATATGTCTTTTTGTTGTTGAGACGGAACCCTGACTTTGGATCTGTGTGAGGTTTCGTCTCCCTCTCCGCTACCCGGAACCTCCTCCCAGTCTGCCCCCAGCCAGCATGAGCAAGTCTTCCTGCCTTTCATCCCAAAGAACACAGGTACTAAGCTTTCTAACATTCCCATCTCCTGTTTCAAACCCTCTCCAAAGGTGGTTGGTGGCTTCTGCTTTGGGTTTTTAGTTTGGAAAACATCGTCCCCACTCAAACACTTCCCTTCGGAAGCACGGTCCTGGTCCATTTGATATTGGGGACTGCTTTAAATTTACCCATTCTACCTTAGACAATTAGCATACAGCCCGTGGCTTTTACTACCGTCACCATCTATGCCCCGGGACCACTATCCAATCCCGGGACACCTTCCTCACCCCAAAAGAAACCCTGCTCCCTTAACCATTTGCTCCGACTCCCCTCGTCCCCGAGGCCCTCCTCTGTTTTCTGGATGTGCCTGTTCTGAGCATTTCATATAGACGGCATCACACAATATGTGGTCTTTTGTGTGTGACTTTTTTCACTTTTTTTTTTGCTCATAATTTAAAAAATTTTTTTTATATTTAGTGTTCATTTATTTTCTTTTTTTAACTCCTATTTCCAAGGTTCATCCTGGTTGTAACTTACCTCAGGACTTCATTCTTTTTTACAGCTGACTAATATTCCACTACATGGATCCATCACATTTTGTTAATTCACGCATCTGCCGATGTATGCTTTGATCATTTTGGCTATTAAGAGGAGCACTGCTAGAAGCCTTTGTACACAGGTTTTAGTGTGGACGTGAGCTGTATTTCTCTAGGTTTACCTCCAGGACTGGCCTTGCTGAGTCACGTGGAAACTGCGTGCTTAGCTTCTTGTGGAGCCCCCGTTCTGTCTCTCCCGCCGGTTCAATCTCCACCAGCAATATACGCGGGTGGCTACTTCTCACGTCTTCATCAGCGCTTGTTTTCCATTGTTTTGATTATAGGATACGTCCTGGTGGGTGTGAAGTGATAGCTCGTTGTGGCTTTGACTACTTTCCCCTGATGACTAATGATGTTGAGCGTCTTTTCGGGAGCTTATTGGCCATCCGCAGGTCTTCTGTGGAGAAGCCGTCTATCAGACCCTCGGCCCACTTGCTAACTGACTATATGTCTTTTTGTTGTTGAGACGGAACCCTGACTTTGGATCTGTGTGAGGTTTCGTCTCCCTCTCCGCTACCCGGAACCTCCTCCCAGTCTGCCCCCAGCCAGCATGAGCAAGTCTTCCTGCCTTTCATCCCAAAGAACACAGGTACTAAGCTTTCTAACATTCCCATCTCCTGTTTCAAACCCTCTCCAAAGGTGGTTGGTGGCTTCTGCTTTGGGTTTTTAGTTTGGAAAACATCGTCCCCACTCAAACACTTCCCTTTCGGAAGCACGGTCCTGGTCCATTTGATATTGGGGACTGTTTTAAATTTACCCATTCTACCTTAGACAATTAGCATAATTTGGAGACTTCCTCTCCCTTTAGGGGGAGAGAAAGCCATTTGCCTCACTCAGCCATGGATTCATTAAGAACCTCCTCAGTGAGGGGCCGTCGAGGGGGCGCTTCCTGTTTGAGGCAAAGTCACAGAAGGAAACAGGACACTGAGAACTAAGTCCCTTTCTTCGTGAGCCTAGCACTGAAGGGTGCACTTTGACCATTTCCAGCATTTCAAAAAACAAAACAAAAACACCACATCACTCAGATTGTGGTCTAAACAGCACTCTATTTCTGGCAAACATGGAAAACGTGTGGTTTCTTCTAACATATTACAAGGAAGGCCTTTCAGCACGACCCTCCCTCCCCGGCCCCCACTCTGGCAGGTGCTGAGATCCCACCAACCCTCTCTCCCCGCTGGAGTCCCTCGGCGCCTTCCAGGAAAAACGAACGCACTAAATTGCTTATTGACTCACCTTCTGCCTTTTTGCTGGCATGAAAATGAGTAAAAGAAAATCATAAGCGTGTGTTCTGGCTATGGGAGATATTGGAAATGGAAAAATAAAATCTAGAGGCTGCCCTTGTAGCTCAGAGTAGGACTAAGCCCCCACATCCTGAAACGGTGGGAATGAGCGGCAAGACCGCTTGATCTTAGACCCCCGTTGGGCTCAGCCTTTGCTCCCTCTGCCTCGAGGGGAGCCCAGATGAAGGTGGAACCGCCAGGCCCTGCGTCTTGACCATGGGAGAGGAGTCCGGGAGCTGAGGGTCTACAGCTAGACGCGCTGTGTGTCTTTGCGCTGCTCACTCACCCTCTTGTGCCAGAGTGCCCTCAACTGTGAAAATGGGCCATTTTTGTGTCTACCTCATAGAGTAGAATGTGCTGATAATTGCTATGTTTATTCTCAGATTGAGAGGAATGAGGAATAACACAGGTACTAAGCTTTCTAACATTCCCATCTCCTGTTTCAAACCCTCTCCAAAGGTGGTTGGTGGCTTCTGCTTTGGGTTTTAGTTTGGAAAACATCGTCCCCACTCAAACACTTCCCTTCGGAAGCACGGTCCTGGTCCATTTGATATTGGGGACTGTTTTAAATTTACCCATTCTACCTTAGACAATTAGCATAATTTGGAGACTTCCTCTCCCTTTAGGGGAGAGAAGCCATTTGCCTCACTCAGCCATGGATTCATTAAGAACCTCCTCAGTGAGGGGCCGTCGAGGGGGCGCTTCCTGTTTGAGGCAAAGTCACAGAAGGAAACAGGACACTGAGAACTAAGTCCCTTTCTTCGTGAGCCTAGCACTGAAGGGTGCACTTTGACCATTTCCAGCATTTCAAAAACAAAACAAAAACACCACATCACTCAGATTGTGGTCTAAACAGCACTCTATTTCTGGCAAACATGGAAAACGTGTGGTTTCTTCTAACATATTACAAGGAAGGCCTTTCAGCACGACCCTCCCTCCCCGGCCCCCACTCTGGCAGGTGCTGAGATCCCACCAACCCTCTCTCCCCGCTGGAGTCCCTCGGCGCCTTCCAGGAAAAACGAACGCACTAAATTGCTTATTGACTCACCTTCTGCCTTTTTGCTGGCATGAAAATGAGTAAAAGAAAATCATAAGCGTGTGTTCTGGCTATGGGAGATATTGGAAATGGAAAAATAAAATCTAGAGGCTGCCCTTGTAGCTCAGAGTAGGACTAAGCCCCCACATCCTGAAACGGTGGGAATGAGCGGCAAGACCGCTTGATCTTAGACCCCCGTTGGGCTCAGCCTTTGCTCCCTCTGCCTCGAGGGGAGCCCAGATGAAGGTGGAACCGCCAGGCCCTGCGTCTTGACCATGGGAGAGGAGTCCGCGGGAGCTGAGGGTCTACAGCTAGACGCGCTGTGTGCCTTTGCGCTGCTCACTCACCCTCTTGTGCCAGAGTGCCCTCAACTGTGAAAATGGGCCATTTTTGTGTCTACCTCATAGAGTAGAATGTGCTGATAATTGCTATGTTTATATTCTCAGTCTTATTGAAGAGGGAACCCAATAGCAGGAATGGAGTGCCTAGAAGTGAAAGCGGGGATAGAAAGAGGGCAGCAGAGCCGCTGGGCGTGCAGGTGGAGGGGCAGAGGCGGGGCTTGCCTCTCTCTCGAGAATCAGCACAGAGGCTCTCAGGATGGGAGAGACCTGGACGTCTCCAAGAAGCGGCAGACTGCCCACTGTAGCCAGAACGGTCCTAGTTCCCCGGAGCTCACTCCTCCACAGTGACCCTAGGGGGCTCCGCAGTCCTATTCACGGAACCGGTTCAGATGCTAGGGTCCCTTGTCCTGTGCCCGGTCCGTAGGTCTCACCAGGACACTGCACTGTGCTGACTCAGAGTCAGCTTTCAGCAGGGCAGGCAAATTAACATCCCAGGCTCCCTGCTCGCCCACCAAGGACAGGCTGAAGTGGGGTCAACAGCCCTATGCCTCTGCAGGCGGGCGAGCTTGGACGTGGGTCCGGCAAGGCTCCAGAGTGTCAAGGATGACCGTCACTGCCCACAGTGGGGCGCACTGGGTGACACCTCGCCCTGCCGCCCACCTCCTTTCCCTTCTGCCATCTTCATTGACCTCCGTGTTTCCTGGGATCACTTCCCTAGTGACTTACACACACTGAGTCTTGTCTCAGGGTCGCTTCTAAGGATTCCAGACAAGGGCCAAGCCCCTTGCCTGCCTGAGACTTCTTCCCATTGGGCCTGGCCACCCCTCCAATGTCCAGGAATAGAGAACTCTTCAGTATTTTGGGAAAGGCCTCTTGGGGTCTCTTGCAGTCTGGCCCACAGAAGCTCTTTCAGTTGCCCCGTTGGGAACGGGTCCCCGCCTGGTCGTCCAATGACGCCAGTCCTTGTCACTCTCCCGGGCAGACAGCGCAGGGTCCTGGAATAACTTGTGCTGGAGGACACTGAATTTGGTTTTAAAAAATAAAAGGCAAAGAGAAAAAAGTTGCACATCTGATGGCTGTTTTATGGGAGAGAGGAAGGAAAGAAGGAAACACCTATCACGCCTTAGTGGGTGCCAGGCACTAGACCGAGGGGCCCTAAGTCACCTGCCATTGTCCTTACGCGTCTTGTACGCAAACCCCTCACTCCTTGGGGCCCAGACGTCCGCAGGTGCAGCCTGCCCTGTTTGGTGCAGCCTGGCTCGTCTCTGCTCTCTGGGTTTCCTGCTGGGGGCTGCCCACTCTGTGTTGGGGGATAAGCCTTGTCCAGCCTTCTGGAAGCTCCGTCTGAGGGTGTCAGATTCACCAGAATAGCCAAGGGCCAGCCAGATGGTGACGAGGCGAAAATAGAGGCTCACAGACCATGGGATCCGTGAGAGGGAGACGCACCGTGGCCGGGAGCGGGCGAGGGCATCTGTAAAGGAGCATTGGAGGAGGGGGCCTTCAGGCTGGTTCTCGAAGAATAACCATGGTAACGGCTGTCAGGACTAATAACAGCAGTGATTGCTCAGGTCTGTGCCCAGAACTGCTCCGAGCGCTTAACACCTTCTGCGTCATTTAACCCTGGTACCAGCTATCACGTCACAGATGAAGAAACTGGGGACATTATGTGACATCATTTGACCAAGGACGCATGGCTTGAAGGGGCTTCCCAGGGGGTACAGTGCCTAAAGCATCTGCCTGCCAACGCAGGAGACGCAGGAGACAGGCGTTCGATCCCTGCTCGGGAAGATCCTCTGGAGGAGGAAATGGCAACCCACTCCAGTATTATTTTTTATTTTTTTCTTTTTCCCCATCATGCCTCTTTTATTTATATTTATTTCCATCGATCTTTTTATTCTTTGGCCTCTGTCACTGCAGAGCACCAACTCTGGGCACATGTGCTCCAGAGCGCTGGCTCATAATTGGACACAGCGGTCCTGCCGCATGTGGGATCTTCCCAGGCCAGGAATCGAACCGGTCCCCCCTGCACTGCAAGGCGGACTCTTTACCCACTGGACCACCAGGGAAGCCCCACTCCCATACTCTTGCCTGGAAAAATCCCATGGACAGAGAAGCCTGGTGGCTCCTGTGCAGGGGGTCACAAAGAGAAGGGCAGGACTGAGTAACCGAGCGGGCACACGTGCACACACGTGAGTGGCAGTGGCAGAACCGGGTTTTGATTCCTATTGCAGAATGAGGCCCAGTGGAAGGGCCTCCTGGACTGGATGGAGGGTCTGAGCCAAGACAAGTGGACCACAAGCCATGCAGGAGAGCCTGGGATGCAGGGCGACGTGCTGAGTGCCGTGAGCTGAGGCCAGCCAGACAGAGAAGGAGCTAGGGCTCAAGTGAGAGGTTCGGATGCCACCACACGGGAGCAGGCGGGCGGGCAGTACGGTGGAGACGTCCGGCACAGGTCCGAGGTCTTGGAGGCCATCGCAGGATGAGGAAGCTGTAGGATGCAGGTGGCTGGAGAGAGAAAGAGGCCAGTTCACCACGTCAGAGCTCAGGAGTCTTGCCTGAGCGGTCGCGTGTCCAGACGTGGAAATCAACAGCTGCTTAACCATCGCACAGCACCCTAACCTAACGGGGCGGGGGGTCCGGGCAGGGGGGCTTGGGCTCACCAGGGGGACGTGGGCGCCTGGACCCGTGCCGTGGCTGCCTCTGCCCCACCGAGGACTCACGGAAAGCATGAAAGCGAAGCTGTTAGCCGCTCGGTCACGTCCGACTCTTTGCAGCCCTGTGGACTGGAGCCCACCAGGCTCCTCTGTCCGTGGAACGTTCCAGGCGAGAGTGGGTTGCCATGCCCTTCTCTAAGGGATCTTCCTGACCCAGGGATCAAACCCGAGTCTCCTGCATTGCAGAGAGATTCTTTATCATCTGAGAGGGCTCATGGGCAGGTGACAGACACAAGCCTGGGACTCCTGACAACAGAGACGTAAGCATTCTAAGGGGCCCATGGACTGCCAGGACCCTGGTGCACCCAGCCCTCCCCAGAACACAGGCACCGTGTTCTAGGACCCCCGGAGGAGGGCATGGCCGCCCACCCCAGTACTCTAGCCTGGAGGCCCCCACGGACAGAGGAGCTTGGTGAGCTGCCATCCACAGGGTCTCAAAGAGTCGGACACGACGGAGTGATGAAACACAGCCCGGCCCGTGGTGCTCCCGTCCCCAGGGGAGCCCTGGCCTCTTCCCCCGTCACGCTGGCTCGGGCAGGAGCACAGCACCTGAGTAACAATAGCAGCCAGCAGGACGGGCAGGCGGGCACCTCGCTGAATCCTGGCCGCAGCTGCTGCTCCCCATGGGGGCCGGCGGGTGAAGCCGCAGCCGCCCCCCGCCCCCGGCTGGTGGGCTCGGAAGCGCCTGCTGTTTCTGAGCGAATGGGTGCTGACCTGTAATCGCCCGACCCCTCCAACTTCAGGTGCGTCCTCATCCCTGGCTGGGGCAGGGACAGTCAGGCTGAGAACGTAGTCAAGCTTAGAACGCAGGGAAGAAGCAGCAAGGTGAAACTTCTGGAAGCAGGAGTGGGGGCAGGGCCCGCCTCCGCAGGCACCTCTGACATCGCCTCACGTGGGCTGCTTCCTGTTCACAGCTGCGTGGGCCCAGCCCTTGGAATAGCTTCCCAGCTGGTCCTTTTCTAGATGAAAGTCAATTTACACTGAGTTGAACTATCACAAAGGATGTGTCTAAAGAACTACATCCTCCTTCCTGTCCGCCCAGGATCGGAAGCTTGAGGCGAGGGGGCTACAAGGAAAAGACTGGCTATTTAGACCCCAGAATTCTTCCTCTACTGAACATGGACACCCTCATCCTTGCCCAGCCCTGGTGTGCTCCATTATAACTGCGCGACATCCCATCGTCCGGGTGAAGAAACTGGGGCTCGGGAGGTTAAAGGACTCCGCCAAGGTCACTTAGCTCGTTCATGTCAGAACCAAGGTTCACATCCAACTTTCTTGAACTCAGGGTCTGCTCGTTTGCCACCAGAGGGTAGACTTCCACTTGACTGTTGTTCCCTGGCCACGTTGTGTCTGACTCCTCAACCCCGTGGACGGCAGCACGCCAGGCTCCTCTGTTCCTCGCCGTCTCCACGACAGGAAGCATTAGGGACCACGTGGTGAAGCACAATAAAGTGGGGTTTCCTGCAGGGACCACAGGTTCGATCCCTAATCCAGGAGATAAGATGATATATAGCCAAAAACAAACCAAAACAAACAAAATAACATAGTAACTTGGAAAAGTTTGGCTATTATATGTTCATCGTATGAATCACTCAGTGTCTTTAGAAGGGGATAAGATGAACTTTCTCAAAGATTCACAGTTGCTCTAAGATCACAGGATGGCGAAAGCCTGGCCATGCTCCTCTTGTGTTCTGCGTGGCGGCACTCGTCCGGTGAGGTCCCTGACCTCTGCAGGGGACCGCAGTCATGGACCACTATTGGCTCCTTCAAATTAGCGTGCAATTCTGATACAGCCACTATTCCCTGGACAATGAGCTGTCCAGCTGTTCCTTAATAATACTTAGCTGATCTAAAGCTGATTCATTCTGGGTCGGTGTTCTTCCCCCCGCATCTCCACACATCTGATTAGCACCTTCTGAAGGCAGGTGGACACGACGTTCACAGCAGCGAGCTGGCCTGGGCCCCGCGGTTCCTGCTTGAGACATAAGCCCACAGCCCGCCTCCGCAGGCACCTCGATGTTTTTAAAGCCCTTGGAATAGCTTCCCAGCTGGTCCTTTCTAGATGAAAGTCAATTTACACTGAGTTGAACTATCACAAAGGATGTGTCTAAAGAACTACATCCTCCTTCCTGTCCGCCCAGGATCGGAAGCTTGAGGCGAGGGGGCTACAAGGAAAAGACTGGCTATTTAGACCCCAGAATTCTTCCTCTACTGAACATGGACACCCTCATCCTTGCCCAGCCCTGGTGTGCTCCATTATAACTGCGCGACATCCCATCGTCCGGGTGAAGAAACTGGGGCTCGGGAGGTTAAAGGACTCCGCCAAGGTCACTTAGCTCGTTCATGTCAGAACCAAGGTTCACATCCAACTTTCTTGAACTCAGGGTCTGCTCGTTTGCCACCAGAGGGTAGACTTCCACTTGACTGTTGTTCCCTGGCCACGTTGTGTCTGACTCCTCAACCCCGTGGACGGCAGCACGCCAGGCTCCTCTGTTCCTCGCCGTCTCCACGACAGGAAGCATTAGGGACCACGTGGTGAAGCACAATAAAGTGGTGTTTCCCCTGCAGGGACCACAGGTTCGATCCCTAATCCAGGAGATAAGATGATATATAGCCAAAAACAAACCAAAACAAACAAAATAACATAGTAACTTGGAAAAGTTTGGCTATTATATGTTCATCGTATGAATCACTCAGTGTCTTTAGAAGGGGATAAGATGAACTTTCTCAAAGATTCACAGTTGCTCTAAGATCACAGGATGGCGAAAGCCTGGCCATGCTCCTCTTGTGTTCTGCGTGGCGGCACTCGTCCGGTGAGGTCCCTGACCTCTGCAGGGGACCGCAGTCATGGACCACTATTGGCTCCTTCAAATTAGCGTGCAATTCTGATACAGCCACTATTCCCTGGACAATGAGCTGTCCAGCTGTTCCTTAATAATACTTAGCTGATCTAAAGCTGATTCATTCTGGGTCGGTGTTCTTCCCCCCGCATCTCCACACATCTGATTAGCACCTTCTGAAGGCAGGTGGACACGACGTTCACAGCAGCGAGCTGGCCTGGGCCCCGCGGTTCCTGCTTGAGACATAAGCCCACAGCCCGCCGTGCCTGGGGCCCTGAGCCAGGGTGGGGAAGGCAGCACGGCCCTGCCAAAGAAGAAGTACACGCACGAAAGGGTCCATGCAGCCCAGAGCAGTGACCGTGGCGGATGCTGAGGCCAGAGGGCCACACTGGAATTCAGGACACAGCGCCTCCGGCTGGGGCATCAGGGTGGCCTCCGGGGAGGAGGACCAGGCGTCTTCAGATCGAAGGATCCGTGTTCTCTTGGTTAACCCTCTTCTCTGTCTCCAGTCTCTGGCCTCCAAGGCACTGGCCAACTGTGTCTGTGGCCTGGCTCCTGCCCGGGGCAGGGCCCTGGCTTCCCGGCTCACCGTGGGGTCCAGAAGGCCCAGGGCTGAGCAGACACTGGGCACTGGTCTCAGCCCCACGCTCCTGGGCAGTGACACAAGAGACACAAGTCTTATCCCTGGGCCGGGAAGATCCCATGGAAGAGTAAATGGCAGCCCACTCCAGTCTACTTGCCTGATATAATCCAGCGGACAGAGGAACCTGGGGGCTACGGTCCTCGGGGTCACAAAGAGCCAGACAGGATTGAGACAGAGCACAGCAGCGCAGTGGGCCGGGCACTGTCCTAGAAGCCCCGTGGTCGCTGGCCAGTCGCTTCAGCCATGACTGGCTCTTCCTGACCCCACAGACTGCAGCGCGCCAGGCTTCCTGTCCTTCACCATCTTCTGGAGTCTGCTTAAACTTCTGTCCGTTGAGTTAGTGGATACTCAACCACCTTGTCCTCTGTTGACCCCTTCTCCCTCTGCCTTTTATTTTCCCCAGCATCAGGGCCTTTTCCAACGAGCTGTCTCTTTGCTTCAGGTGCCAAAGGATTGGAGCTCCAGCTTCAGCATCCGTCCTTCCAATGAATGTTCAGGGTTGGTTTCCCTTAGGACTGACTGGCTGGATCTCCTTGCCGTCCGAGGGCCTCTCCAGAGCCTTCTCCGGCACCACAGTCTGAAGGCATCAATTCTTTGGCCTTCAGCCTTTTTCCTGGTCCAGCTCTCACATCTGTACGTGACAACTGGAAAAAGCATAGCTTTGACTATACGGACCTTTGTCACCAAAGTGATGCCTCTGCTTTTCAATACGCCATCTAAGTTTGTGATAGCTTCTCTACCAAGCAACAAGCATCTTTTAATTTCATGGTTGCAGTCACTTTCTGCAGTGACTTTCGACCCCATGAAAATAAAATCTGTCACGGTTTCTATTGTTTCCCCATCTATTTGCCATGAAGTGATGGGACCAGATGCCCTGATCTTCGTTTTCTGAATGTTGAGTTTTAAGTCAGCTTCTTCACTCTCCCCATTCACCTCCTCAAGAGGCTCTTTAGCACCTCTTCACTTTGTGTCATTAGGGTGGTGTCATCTGCGTAGCTGAGGTTATTGGGGTTCCCCAGCGATCTTGATTCCAGCTTGTGCTTCTTCCAGACTAGCCTTCGTTCAAGAAACATACTGCTTTGGTACCAATAGGTATGTCTGTGCCAGTGGAAGGCTCTGAGGCCAGTGAGATGATTTTGAAAGTGGCTGTTTACTCTTATGGAAGGATAGTGATAATACTATGTTTCAAAACAGTATGTTCCATGCAGGGTTGTTAATCAGTTAAGCATATAATACATGTATGTTAATAAATATCTATCAAAGGTGTAGATGACCTAGTGGCTAATAGGTGGGTGTCACACACACACACACAGCATCCATCAAAGTCTTAACAGTGCTCATCCCTAGATAGAACGTTTTGCAGCAGCTTTTCCTTTTTTGTTTTTAAAGTTTACATTTTCTAAACAATCCTCCAAATATTTTATTACCCTTGCAGTACAAAGCAAACAAAACAGAGAAAGAAACCATAGGACGTTATTTAAAAACAAAATCTCAAAATTGTGTTGTTTTTTGCCTTTTCCAACGAGCTGTCTCTTTGCTTCAGGTGCCAAAGGATTGGAGCTCCAGCTTCAGCATCCGTCCTTCCAATGAATGTTCAGGGTTGGTTTCCCTTAGGACTGACTGGCTGGATCTCCTTGCCGTCCGAGGGCCTCTCCAGAGCCTTCTCCGGCACCACAGTCTGAAGGCATCAATTCTTTGGCCTTCAGCCTTTTTCCTGGTCCAGCTCTCACATCTGTACGTGACAACTGGAAAAAGCATAGCTTTGACTATACGGACCTTTGTCACCAAAGTGATGCCTCTGCTTTTCAATACGCCATCTAAGTTTGTGATAGCTTCTCTACCAAGCAACAAGCATCTTTTAATTTCATGGTTGCAGTCACTTTCTGCAGTGACTTTCGACCCCATGAAAATAAAATCTGTCACGGTTTCTATTGTTTCCCCATCTATTTGCCATGAAGTGATGGGACCAGATGCCCTGATCTTCGTTTTCTGAATGTTGAGTTTTAAGTCAGCTTCTTCACTCTCCCCATTCACCTCCTCAAGAGGCTCTTTAGCACCTCTTCACTTTGTGTCATTAGGGTGGTGTCATCTGCGTAGCTGAGGTTATTGGGGTTCCCCAGCGATCTTGATTCCAGCTTGTGCTTCTTCCAGACTAGCCTTCGTTCAAGAAACATACTGCTTTGGTACCAATAGGTATGTCTGTGCCAGTGGAAGGCTCTGAGGCCAGTGAGATGATTTTGAAAGTGGCTGTTTACTCTTATGGAAGGATAGTGATAATACTATGTTTCAAAACAGTATGTTCCATGCAGGGTTGTTAATCAGTTAAGCATATAATACATGTATGTTAATAAATATCTATCAAAGGTGTAGATGACCTAGTGGCTAATAGGTGGGTGTCACACACACACACACAGCATCCATCAAAGTCTTAACAGTGCTCATCCCTAGATAGAACGTTTTGCAGCAGCTTTTCCTTTTTTGTTTTTAAAGTTTACATTTTCTAAACAATCCTCCAAATATTTTATTACCCTTGCAGTACAAAGCAAACAAAACAGAGAAAGAAACCATAGGACGTTATTTAAAGATATATCAGAAACTCTCAAAATTGTGTGTGTTATGACTCCTCATTTTATTGCAGAGCACCGGTTGGAAAGGGCGTGGCTGTCAGGGGATACCAGCTGTGCACCAAGCAACTTTAGGAACATGGTTTGTGGCCGGAAGTCTTGCCTTTTTTTCCATCATCTTTATTTATTTGTAAAAAATGTTTTATTTTTTTGCAGTTTGAAATGAGACGTCTCCTCTTGATGGTTCCAGTTTTTTTGTTTTTAATGTTTCTCTATAAAAAACAAGCTGATCCTCCAGACCTGCTGGACATTTCCCTGTTGATAACTGGGCTGCAGGTTCAGCATACAGTATGGAAACCTTATCTCCTCTGTTCTAAAAACCAATGTCTGGACCCAGAGGTTCAGGTTCTTCATGTCGGTTTGCAGAGAAGAATTCAGCAAGAGACAAAGTGATAGGTAAGAAATGGATTTATTCAGATTCAGAGAAAGCACACTCCACAGACAGTGTGGGCCATAGCAGAGCAAATCCAGTGGCCTCCATCATCTTTCAGTACAAAGTACCAGAACTGTTGATGTGGTACCCACGAGGAAATAGCCAAGCTCTGAAGGGTGACCTCAAACCCTAAAACAGAGCACACATGGAGAATTCAGCACTGCCTTTCCCCTCTGCAGAAGGCGGCCAGACGGCCCTCCAGTCCTCCATGAATCCAGGGACGGAAAGCACAGGCTCCCTGGCAGACCCGACCTATCTTTCTGGACTTCATTTCCCATTTAGGCAAATCTGAGCCTCCCTCAGGATTGAGAAGCAGTCCTGAAAATATTAGGTGTTTTTTCCCTGTGATTCACTGAAAAGCCGGAGGTTTAAACTTTATGATTATGTTCATAGTGACAGCTGTTCCCATCCTGATCGCTAGTTCGCTGAAAACAGTGTTTTTGTAACAAATGATTAGCGTTTATCTGTGGGAAATTGGGGGTTTCCATTTTTGTTCTTTTCATGGCGTTACATGCAGGTCATTTCAAAAGAGCGTCTGCTACTCCGATGACTTTAGAACGTTCCTAAAGGGAGGCATACTATTTTCAAATTATGTTTTCCCTAAAAAAGACAGAAGGGGAGTTACCCATTGTCCCAAAATGCAGAAGAGAAGGGGAAAGCAAGAGGCACTTCCAGGCATTTCTCTGCCTTCCACGTTCTTCTGCCTGCTCTCCCTCACCCAAGCCTCTGCCAACCAGAAAGGAATCTATTCCAAATGTGAATCAGAGCTGTGCCCACTACCTGCCAATTTTCTATAATTTTCAAATAACATTTCTTCTTTTTAATTTTCTTGAAATATAATATGGCTGCCAAGGCTGCACTCACTGGTGTGAAATTCTTTGAAAGGAAGAGACACAGTAACAAGAACAGGAAATATATATATTTTGAATTCAGCTGAATTTAAAGCAAGAAATAATGGAAGCGGCTTTGCCCAGGAGAAAAGCTGGGAGCTTGAGCACCCTAGGAGACGTTTCTCAAAAGGCACGGAGATGAGAAAAGCTAACTGGTAGGAAGGATGATGAAGTTAATAACAGTCTCCCTTGACACCTTTTCAGAGCTTAACTGGTAGAGAAGATCCACAGACAGTGTGGGCCATAGCAGAGCAAATCCAGTGGCCTCCATCATCTTTCAGTACAAAGTACCAGAACTGTTGATGTGGTACCCACGAGGAAATAGCCAAGCTCTGAAGGGTGACCTCAAACCCTAAAACAGAGCACACATGGAGAATTCAGCACTGCCTTTCCCCTCTGCAGAAGGCGGCCAGACGGCCCTCCAGTCCTCCATGAATCCAGGGACGGAAAGCACAGGCTCCCTGGCAGACCCGACCTATCTTTCTGGACTTCATTTCCCATTTAGGCAAATCTGAGCCTCCCTCAGGATTGAGAAGCAGTCCTGAAAATATTAGGTGTTTTTTCCCTGTGATTCACTGAAAAGCCGGAGGTTTAAACTTTATGATTATGTTCATAGTGACAGCTGTTCCCATCCTGATCGCTAGTTCGCTGAAAACAGTGTTTTTGTAACAAATGATTAGCGTTTATCTGTGGGAAATTGGGGGTTTCCATTTTTGTTCTTTTCATGGCGTTACATGCAGGTCATTTCAAAAGAGCGTCTGCTACTCCGATGACTTTAGAACGTTCCTAAAAGGGAGGCATACTATTTTCAAATTATGTTTTCCCTAAAAAAGACAGAAGGGGAGTTACCCATTGTCCCAAAATGCAGAAGAGAAGGGGAAAGCAAGAGGCACTTCCAGGCATTTCTCTGCCTTCCACGTTCTTCTGCCTGCTCTCCCTCACCCAAGCCTCTGCCAACCAGAAAGGAATCTATTCCAAATGTGAATCAGAGCTGTGCCCACTACCTGCCAATTTTCTATAATTTTCAAATAACATTTCTTCTTTTTAATTTTCTTGAAATATAATATGGCTGCCAAGGCTGCACTCACTGGTGTGAAATTCTTTGAAAGGAAGAGACACAGTAACAAGAACAGGAAATATATATATTTTGAATTCAGCTGAATTTAAAGCAAGAAATAATGGAAGCGGCTTTGCCCAGGAGAAAAGCTGGGAGCTTGAGCACCCTAGGAGACGTTTCTCAAAAGGCACGGAGATGAGAAAAGCTAACTGGTAGGAAGGATGATGAAGTTAATAACAGTCTCCCTTGACACTGGCCTGTTCCAGAGCTTTCCATGTGTCATCTGTTGGGGCTTGCAGCAACTCAGTGACACGCTCATTATTACTATTAACTGGTATTATTAGGTCCCTGATACAGATGAGGGAAGGAGGGAACATCTGTTTCTGTCAGAAAGAAAATTCCCAATAGAAAAATAAGATTCATTTGGCTTCTCCCGGCCTCAGATCTCCAGGTTTCTCAAACAACACTCAACACAGAGTCAGGGCAGAGCACGTGCTAAAATCAACTGAAAGCTCTCTTCACTGCTCCCCCTCAGACTTTGAAAAGTCTCCTTTCCAAGGAGAAAAGCCAAGGAAAGCCCTCTTCTGATTCCCAGGAAGGCATTCTGACCACCCACCAGCTGGATGAGATTTCAGTTGTGGCGGGTTGAAGGCAGGACGGGAGCAAGCCCACCACTCACTGGGCAAATCCAGAAGTTGAAGGAAGGCCCGTGACGTGCTGGCGTCACCGAGTGCAGTGGCAGAGCCAAGATGGGACCCCAGGCACCCTCTTCCCGTTTCCGTGCTCTCCCTGCATTCTTTGCCGTGCCTTCCCCTCTAGGGCGGCCGTCTGCTTCCCCCCCCCTCTCCCCCTCATCCTCTTCCCTCCAACCATGCGACGAGCTCTGGTGAGAGCTGTGGGCTCTACCCTCTTGCAACCCACAAGCGCATCTCGTCTCTGGCGGGTTTTCAGTTCCTGCTCGTGACTGACTACTGTCTTCAAGGGGTCGATGCGTCCATTTTGCTCATCCTGCATCACCATTAACCCCATTAACCCCCGCCTTGTTTCATAGCTTCCTCCCTGGATGAACGCAAGCAACCCGGAAAGACAGATTGGTGAATTATCCCGTGCCACGCGATAAACCTCAACAGACGCCAAAAGAGCTCTTCAATTCTGCCTTGGTGTCTACTTACTATGAAAAAGGAAACGCTTCTCCACACAGCCACCAGCACAGGCTCTGCCAGGCTGCCAGGCTCTGGACTAGGCTGAAGGAGGGCCCCAGGGAGGGCAAGACACAGCCTTGCTCCCGTGTCAACCTTCGTCCAGGAGGAAAGGCGAGTGAGCTGGACAGAGTGTGTCCAATAGATGCCAACCTGGACTGTGAGGGAGATTTCCACTAGAAGGAAAGGGTTTGGAATGACCTAGGGGACAAGGGAGCTGAGAGTCTTGGCAGGAATTTGGTGACGCTCTGTCCATGGAGCCCGTGCCAGCGAAGGAAGGAAGTCCAAATGAGGGCAGAGGGTACAGAAGGGAGAGGGGGCAGGGGCAGGGCCCTCCCAAAGGTCCGCCTGCACGTATGACGGCAGGGAGAGCGGGATCAGGGAGTTAGAGACTGTGGTCAGAGTGGACCCTGGGCTTCAAGATTTCTGGGGAGGTATGCCTCTGGATGGCAGTAAGTTCCAGAACTGACCAGACTCTGTTACAAGTGACCTTTCCCTGGTGCGGCACTTCCACTGCCGGGAGGAGCCGCAGGAGAGAGGCAGGTGACCCAGCCGTCCTGCGGCTGATCCTGAGCCCACCAGAGACATCAGGATGCATCGCTAGATCTTTCTCTGACTGCACCGATTTCTTTAAAGAGCCTCCTTTTCCTTAAAAGCTTCTCTAAGTCACCTGCTTTGATTTCCGCCTTCACTCAGCCCTCGGAATACCTGAAGGATGTTCACTCCTTTTTTGGGCAAAACAATTACTGTGCAAACAGACTCATTTTCTTGCCAGTTACCTTGGAGTTATCACTTCCACTTAAATAGAATCGGAACTAAAAATAGGTGTACTGAAGCAGGTTTCCACCTGTCTCCTCTTGCTTCCTGACACCTGCGGCTTCCTTACTGTACTTCAAGGGGTCGATCGTCCTTTTGCCTGCATCACCATTAACCCCATTAACCCCCGCCTTGTTTCATAGCTTCCTCCCTGGATGAACGCAAGCAACCCGGAAAGACAGATTGGTGAATTATCCCGTGCCACGCGATAAACCTCAACAGACGCCAAAAGAGCTCTTCAATTCTGCCTTGGTGTCTACTTACTATGAAAAAGGAAACGCTTCTCCACACAGCCACCAGCACAGGCTCTGCCAGGCTGCCAGGCTCTGGACTAGGCTGAAGGAGGGCCCCAGGGAGGGCAAGACACAGCCTTGCTCCCGTGTCAACCTTCGTCCAGGAGGAAAGGCGAGTGAGCTGGACAGAGTGTGTCCAATAGATGCCAACCTGGACTGTGAGGGAGATTTCCACTAGAAGGAAAGGGTTTGGAATGACCTAGGGGACAAGGGAGCTGAGAGTCTTGGCAGGAATTTGGTGACGCTCTGTCCATGGAGCCCGTGCCAGCGAAGGAAGGAAGTCCAAATGAGGGCAGAGGGTACAGAAGGGAGAGGGGGCAGGGGCAGGGCCCTCCCAAAGGTCCGCCTGCACGTATGACGGCAGGGAGAGCGGGATCAGGGAGTTAGAGACTGTGGTCAGAGTGGACCCTGGGCTTCAAGATTTCTGGGGAGGTATGCCTCTGGATGGCAGTAAGTTCCAGAACTGACCAGACTCTGTTACAAGTGACCTTTCCCTGGTGCGGCACTTCCACTGCCGGGAGGAGCCGCAGGAGAGAGGCAGGTGACCCAGCCGTCCTGCGGCTGATCCTGAGCCCACCAGAGACATCAGGATGCATCGCTAGATCTTTCTCTGACTGCACCGATTTCTTTAAAGAGCCTCCTTTTCCTTAAAAGCTTCTCTAAGTCACCTGCTTTGATTTCCGCCTTCACTCAGCCCTCGGAATACCTGAAGGATGTTCACTCCTTTTTTGGGCAAAACAATTACTGTGCAAACAGACTCATTTTCTCTTGCCAGTTACCTTGGAGTTATCACTTCCACTTAAATAGAATCGGAACTAAAAATAGGTGTACTGAAGCAGGTTTCCACCTGTCTCCTCTTGCTTCCTGACACCTGCGGTCCTCTCTTTCTCAAAGCAAAATAAAGCTGTGTGCCGACACGCAGACGCCCACCGGCGAAGGCGGGCACATTTTGGGAATGGACATCGGCTAACAGACACTTTTATCTTTCAACCTCCTGTCTCTCCTGTATATTTTTTCAGAAAGCTAGGGAACAGAAGAGGCAGAAATACCAGACTACTTTTTTGGCTTTGGCTCTGAAAAAAGAAGGATCTGAAAAGTGGTCGGCCTGTAAGATAAAGATGTGGGCTGGATATGCTGCCTTTTAAAATGTCAAGGCTTTTGTTGCATAGGCATTGAGCTGGAAAGGAAAGGTCAGAGCTGACAGACTACGCTCATACTCAGAAAAGCAGTTCGAAGCTCCTTTTCTTCCCACCACCGCCCCTTCCAAATGGAAGGTTGCTAACGTCACCCCAGTACAGCAATTAGTGGCTCCTGAGCACAAGCCAAAAAATAAAAAATAAACCATCTTAAGGAACTACTCAGCACAGTGTAATAACTGCTTAATGCCCTCCTTAAAACTAAAGCAGTCTGTGGCAGCTAGAAATTCTGGTTTTTTTTTTTTATTTATTTATTAAGGAAAGTCTTCATCTAGGCAAATAATCAGAAAGGGTATCAGGTCCTCTGGGACCCCAGACTCTTCTCATAGTGAAATCACTTGATTTCTGATACAAGTCCAGTTTCAGCCTTGGCACTGGGCCAACCCAGCCTCTGTCTGGGGGGCCTGGAAGCATTAGGTTAGCATCAGACAAGTCACGGCGATGGCGTCTGCTCCGTTCGGCGCACACACCAGGGACCGGGCACGGTGCCTGTCACTAGGGGTGCTTAGATTCACTAACACATGGACGGCAGCCCCTCTGCCCCCCCGAAACCCCCTGCAGCCTGGGAGAAACATCATCAGATAAGCACAGCATGCGGAGGTCAGGGCTCAGACGGGGCAGCACAGCGTGCCTGGGGGAGCCCAGAGGATGGAGAAGAAGCTCCCTTTAACTTTGGATCAGATCCCAGTAAGTGGGGCGCCTGCCAGTCTTCTCTGGCTGCGGCTCTGCGCTCCAGCCCAGCAGCTGGTCTCACCGGGCCTGCGCGCCCCTGGGTGTCCTCACGTTGAGATGCCGCCAGCCGCCGCCAGCACCTCCACGCCTTTGTTCCCGGGGGCCCCGCGCGCTGTGTCCCTGTCTGAGGTACGTTAGAATCCTCTAGAGAACTCACTTTGCCACACCTCGGACCATTGGCACCCTAAGTCCCGGGGGCGGGACCCAGGCAGCAGCGGTTTTATTTTGGACTTTATATTTTGTATCGGTGCACAGCTGACTGACAAGGCTGTGATCGGGGCCAGTGAACAGCGAGGGGCCTCAGCCGTACGTTTACCTGGATGCATTCTCCCCCGAACTCCCCTCCCATCCAGGCAGCAAGAGTTTTGAAAGCCTTCCAAGGGGTTCCAATATGCAGCTAAGACGGAGGGTTCTTTTGGCACTCATTCTCCTGACCAGCCCATTCATCTGTCCCCAACTCCTGGCCGTGGGTCCTCCTGCTAGTGTCCGCCCCCTTGAGAGCTTATAGCCATCAGCAGGACCAGGGCTTTCCGCTCTGACCCGTCCCCCAGCCAGGGGCTCCCGATACCCATCTGACAGCTGACGGCATTCAGAAGTGATTCAGACATGTAAGGATGCTCCTATCGGTGGTGATGAACGGGGTTTTGGACTTCCCAGGTGTCTCAGGTGGTAAAGAATCTGCCTGCAATGCAGGAGACACAGGTTTGATCCCCAGGTAGGGAAGATCCCAGGTCGTCTCTTGCCGTTCAGGGCGCCCCCATTTAAACCAGGGACCTTGGCACTGGGCCAACCCAGCCTCTGTCTGGGGGCCTGGAAGCATTAGGTTAGCATCAGACAAGTCACGGCGATGGCGTCTGCTCCGTTGCACACCAGGGACCGGGCACGGTGCCTGTCACTAGTGCTTAGATTCACTAACACATGGACGGCAGCCCCTCTGCCCCCCCGAAACCCCCTGCAGCCTGGGAGAAACATCATCAGATAAGCACAGCATGCGGAGGTCAGGGCTCAGACGGGGCAGCACAGCGTGCCTGGGGGAGCCCAGAGGATGGAGAAGAAGCTCCCTTTAACTTTGGATCAGATCCCAGTAAGTGGGGCGCCTGCCAGTCTTCTCTGGCTGCGGCTCTGCGCTCCAGCCCAGCAGCTGGTCTCACCGGGCCTGCGCGCCCCTGGGTGTCCTCACGTTGAGATGCCGCCAGCCGCCGCCAGCACCTCCACGCCTTTGTTCCCGGGGGCCCCGCGCGCTGTGTCCCTGTCTGAGGTACGTTAGAATCCTCTAGAGAACTCACTTTGCCACACCTCGGACCATTGGCACCCTAAGTCCCGGGGGCGGGACCCAGGCAGCAGCGGTTTTATTTTGGACTTTATATTTTGTATCGGTGCACAGCTGACTGACAAGGCTGTGATCGGGGCCAGTGAACAGCGAGGGGCCTCAGCCGTACGTTTACCTGGATGCATTCTCCCCCGAACTCCCCTCCCATCCAGGCAGCAAGAGTTTTGAAAGCCTTCCAAGGGGTTCCAATATGCAGCTAAGACGGAGGGTTCTTTTGGCACTCATTCTCCTGACCAGCCCATTCATCTGTCCCCAACTCCTGGCCGTGGGTCCTCCTGCTAGTGTCCGCCCCCTTGAGAGCTTATAGCCATCAGCAGGACCAGGGCTTTCCGCTCTGACCCGTCCCCCAGCCAGGGGCTCCCGATACCCATCTGACAGCTGACGGCATTCAGAAGTGATTCAGACATGTAAGGATGCTCCTATCGGTGGTGATGAACGGGGTTTTGGACTTCCCAGGTGTCTCAGGTGGTAAAGAATCTGCCTGCAATGCAGGAGACACAGGTTTGATCCCCAGGTAGGGAAGATCCCCTGGAGAAGGAAATGGCAACCCACTCCGGTGATCTCGCCTCGAGAATTTCATGGACAGATGAACCTGGCAGGCTGTCGTCCACGGGGTCTGAAAAGAGTTAGATGCGACTTAGCGACTAAACTCACACTCAAACAGAAGCTTCAGGAGTCTGTCAAGTCCATTTGATGTGAATTCTGCGTACATGAAATGCAGGGAAGGAGCCCAGAGGATGGACAGATAGCATCCGCCACGCATTTCCAGTGAGTTCCAAAGAAAGCCCTGAGCTCCTTCTGTCACTGTTGTGGAAGCTGCTCCACGAGCTTCCAGCCCGAGTGGTGCGTCTTTGTCTTGAGCCCCATGAGGTGCTCTTGTTCTCTACGCAGTTCATGCCGGGTTTCAGGTGTCGCATAGGAGCTCCGTTTTAGGGGTGCCAGCCCTGAGACCCCGGGAGCACGATCACATGTCTGGGCTCATCCAGTTGGCAGACGGAGAGCCAAGATTTTAATCCAGACAAGACACTGAAACTTGAATTCCTCCCCCTATGTCTAGTGGAAGCTGCCCATGACCGCTGTATCTCACCGAGAATGAAGGGCCTGGCCTTCAAGTCAGAGATGTCGACTTATTTTAAAAATTGCAGAAGGATAAGTTGTGAGATAAGTTTAATTTGGGGCAAAATGAAGGCTGCAGCCCAGGAGACAGCACCTCAGACAGCCCTGATTAACTGCACCTGAGAGGCGGAGGGAAGGTCAGTATCTCCGGGGTCCTGGCGGAGGGCACACGTGCCGTCAGGCACATATTTCAGGTTTCGACTCGTCTCGGAAGTACGTTTACCTGGATGCATTCTCCCCCGAACTCCCCTCCCATCCAGGCAGCAAGAGTTTTGAAAGCCTTCCAAGGGGTTCCAATATGCAGCTAAGACGGAGGGTTCTTTTGGCACTCATTCTCCTGACCAGCCCATTCATCTGTCCCCAACTCCTGGCCGTGGGTCCTCCTGCTAGTGTCCGCCCCCTTGAGAGCTTATAGCCATCAGCAGGACCAGGGCTTTCGCTCTGACCCGTCCCCAGCCAGGGGCTCCCGATACCCATCTGACAGCTGACGGCATTCAGAAGTGATTCAGACATGTAAGGATGCTCCTATCGGTGGTGATGAACGGGGTTTTGGACTTCCCAGGTGTCTCAGGTGGTAAAGAATCTGCCTGCAATGCAGGAGACACAGGTTTGATCCCCAGGTAGGGAAGATCCCCTGGAGAAGGAAATGGCAACCCACTCCGGTGATCTCGCCTCGAGAATTTCATGGACAGATGAACCTGGCAGGCTGTCGTCCACGGGGTCTGAAAAGAGTTAGATGCGACTTAGCGACTAAACTCACACTCAAACAGAAGCTTCAGGAGTCTGTCAAGTCCATTTGATGTGAATTCTGCGTACATGAAATGCAGGGAAGGAGCCCAGAGGATGGACAGATAGCATCCGCCACGCATTTCCAGTGAGTTCCAAAGAAAGCCCTGAGCTCCTTCTGTCACTGTTGTGGAAGCTGCTCCACGAGCTTCCAGCCCGAGTGGTGCGTCTTTGTCTTGAGCCCCATGAGGTGCTCTTGTTCTCTACGCAGTTCATGCCGGGTTTCAGGTGTCGCATAGGAGCTCCGTTTTAGGGGTGCCAGCCCTGAGACCCCGGGAGCACGATCACATGTCTGGGCTCATCCAGTTGGCAGACGGAGAGCCAAGATTTTAATCCAGACAAGACACTGAAACTTGAATTCCTCCCCCTATGTCTAGTGGAAGCTGCCCATGACCGCTGTATCTCACCGAGAATGAAGGGCCTGGCCTTCAAGTCAGAGATGTCGACTTATTTTAAAAATTGCAGAAGGATAAGTTGTGAGATAAGTTTAATTTGGGGCAAAATGAAGGCTGCAGCCCAGGAGACAGCACCTCAGACAGCCCTGATTAACTGCACCTGAGAGGCGGAGGGGAAGGTCAGTATCTCCGGGGTCCTGGCGGAGGGGGGCACACGTGCCGTCAGGCACATATTTTTTTCAGGTTTCGACTCGTCTCAGGAAGCCTTTGCCAGTCACGGGGAGGAGTCACCACATGAAGGAGTTTAGTGTTTTTCTAGACATGAGAAGATATAAGAATTGGGCTCATAAAATCAGCTTCTGAAAATATCTAACTGCTGAAGATCTTCCTCCCAGGCTTTCCTCAAGCTTACAGGGCCTCATATCTGAGCTCTCATCTGAACTCCTTACAGAGGGTGTTGAAGGTCAGCAGTTGCAGTAGCATGTGATTCGACCCTGGTCGAGGTAGATGGCCAGCTCCCATGGCGACTGCCTGTTTGTAGCTGACAGAGGGGCATCCATGCGTCCCCACGCCCAGTGTCCCCGCGCACCTCCTGGTGCCAGGCTGTGTGAGGCGGCGTCTACACAGACCGCAGCTGAGAGGAAGGGATGGTCTTCATGTGACAACCACACCAGGGTATCTCATGCCTAACACCATTTACCAATCCGGAAGGCATCCGCTGGTTTGAGTTCCTGTGGGTCTGGGCGTGTGGGCCTCGTGACCAGCACGTGGGCGCTGGGCCGCTGGGGGACCCGGCCAGGCAGCCCCACAGTCGCAGAGCACAGGACCCTACCCAGCAGGACTGTCTCTGAGCCTCCTTCCCAGCCTCTTGGATCGGGCGGCCTCAGTTTCCACTTTTAAGGTTTCTTTTCCCCACTCAGCTTTTTCCATCTGCTGATAGACCCTGTTGCTTTCCTGTTGGAATGATGTAAGTGTTTTTCTAAGCCAGAAGCCATTCATGGATAAAATAATATGAGCAAGTATAGAGTCCTATTTTATTTCTCAGTAGATGTGAGTGAGGGGACAACTCAGTGATAAAATGTACGTGGTGATTCACAGTTATTACTGCTTTACGAGATTTTTCAGCCAGATAATCATGTCTCCAATAAAGGATCAGATCCCAGAATATTGCTCTTATCTGTGGAGGCTGATGCCTTCTGATTGAAATAATAACCTGAACAACACTGGGCTTCTCTGTAGGTTCCACTCGAAGGCGTTTGTGACTTCGGGGTACCCATGTTTCAGAGATTCAAGCTGATTTCAAATCCTGTGGTCTGTCTACAGTGTGGGTTCCTCACCCAGGCCTCCTCTTAAAATGCACCATCAACCCCTGAAGGAGTTTAGTGTTTTCTAGACATGAGAAGATATAAGAATTGGGCTCATAAAATCAGCTTCTGAAAATATCTAACTGCTGAAGATCTTCCTCCCAGGCTTTCCTCAAGCTTACAGGGCCTCATATCTGAGCTCTCATCTGAACTCCTTACAGAGGGTGTTGAAGGTCAGCAGTTGCAGTAGCATGTGATTCGACCCTGGTCGAGGTAGATGGCCAGCTCCCATGGCGACTGCCTGTTTGTAGCTGACAGAGGGGCATCCATGCGTCCCCACGCCCAGTGTCCCCGCGCACCTCCTGGTGCCAGGCTGTGTGAGGCGGCGTCTACACAGACCGCAGCTGAGAGGAAGGGATGGTCTTCATGTGACAACCACACCAGGGTATCTCATGCCTAACACCATTTACCAATCCGGAAGGCATCCGCTGGTTTGAGTTCCTGTGGGTCTGGGCGTGTGGGCCTCGTGACCAGCACGTGGGCGCTGGGCCGCTGGGGGACCCGGCCAGGCAGCCCCACAGTCGCAGAGCACAGGACCCTACCCAGCAGGACTGTCTCTGAGCCTCCTTCCCAGCCTCTTGGATCGGGCGGCCTCAGTTTCCACTTTTAAGGTTTCTTTTCCCCACTCAGCTTTTTCCATCTGCTGATAGACCCTGTTGCTTTCCTGTTGGAATGATGTAAGTGTTTTTCTAAGCCAGAAGCCATTCATGGATAAAATAATATGAGCAAGTATAGAGTCCTATTTTATTTCTCAGTAGATGTGAGTGAGGGGACAACTCAGTGATAAAATGTACGTGGTGATTCACAGTTATTACTGCTTTACGAGATTTTTCAGCCAGATAATCATGTCTCCAATAAAGGATCAGATCCCAGAATATTGCTCTTATCTGTGGAGGCTGATGCCTTCTGATTGAAATAATAACCTGAACAACACTGGGCTTCTCTGTAGGTTCCACTCGAAGGCGTTTGTGACTTCGGGGTACCCATGTTTCAGAGATTCAAGCTGATTTCAAATCCTGTGGTCTGTCTACAGTGTGGGTTCCTCACCCAGGCCTCCTCTTAAAATGGACCAGTGTCACCGGGCATTGGATGCCAGTTCCTGCCGCCCGGACTTCCCAGTGAGGGCTCAGCTGAGGGGCTACCAGGGGAGGTGGTGGGGGACGCTGTCTTCTTACCTCCCAGGCTCCTCCGCTTGGCTTACCGCTCGGCTCTGGACTGACGTTTTGCACCAGCTGGAGGCTTAGGTGCTTTCTTGTTGGAGAAGCCAGACTGAAGGACCTCTGGGGGACTCTCCCGCTCTGGGAGACGAGGCATCCAGGAAACAAGCCGGCTTCTCTCCTGGGAGGTGAGTCCAGCAGGAGCACCTGCTCCCCCGAGGGTCTCATGGGGAAGACGTGGCGCTCGGGTTAGGAGGTGGCCCCCGTGGGCTGCCTGTCTGGGCAGTGCTCTTGAGCCGAATAGTGTGAGCATGCAGCACTCGAGACAGAGGGGCCCGCTGTGAACGGCAGAGAGAGCCAGTCCCGGACGCAGTCCCTGCTCAGCGTGTTGACACGAATCTGCTTCTCCGAGAACGGACTGCCATGCCCGCTGGCAGGAGGGAGCCCAGCCTCCGCACTGCCATCCAGGGAGGCTGGTGCCAGGTGCCTGGTGGCTGTGCCCAGAGGCGCCTCCACCCACAGGAAGAGCAGCCCCGGCTGCTGCACATCTTGGAGGCCAGACCCAGAAACAAAGCCGTGGCGGGTGGCGCCTGTGTCCAGGGGCCAACGCTGGGCAGCTGGAGACCCCAGAGGCCCAAAGGGGCTTGTTCCCACCCGGGCCCTGTTCTGGTGCTTGTCACAGGGAACGAAGACTCAGGACAGCAGGCTGGGCCCACGGCAAGGAGGAGTCCTCATTGACTCAGTGATAAAATGTACATGTTCTATTACTGCTTTACGAGATTTTTCAGCCAGATAATCATGTCTCCAATAAAGGATCAGATCCCAGAATATTGCTCTTATCTGTGGAGGCTGATGCCTTCTGATTGAAATAATAACCTGAACAACACTGGGCTTCTCTGTAGGTTCCACTCGAAGGCGTTTGTGACTTCGGGGTACCCATGTTTCAGAGATTCAAGCTGATTTCAAATCCTGTGGTCTGTCTACAGTGTGGGTTCCTCACCCAGGCCTCCTCTTAAAATGGACCAGTGTCACCGGGCATTGGATGCCAGTTCCTGCCGCCCGGACTTCCCAGTGAGGGCTCAGCTGAGGGGCTACCAGGGGAGGTGGTGGGGGACGCTGTCTTCTTACCTCCCAGGCTCCTCCGCTTGGCTTACCGCTCGGCTCTGGACTGACGTTTTGCACCAGCTGGAGGCTTAGGTGCTTTCTTGTTGGAGAAGCCAGACTGAAGGACCTCTGGGGGACTCTCCCGCTCTGGGAGACGAGGCATCCAGGAAACAAGCCGGCTTCTCTCCTGGGAGGTGAGTCCAGCAGGAGCACCTGCTCCCCCGAGGGTCTCATGGGGAAGACGTGGCGCTCGGGTTAGGAGGTGGCCCCCGTGGGCTGCCTGTCTGGGCAGTGCTCTTGAGCCGAATAGTGTGAGCATGCAGCACTCGAGACAGAGGGGCCCGCTGTGAACGGCAGAGAGAGCCAGTCCCGGACGCAGTCCCTGCTCAGCGTGTTGACACGAATCTGCTTCTCCGAGAACGGACTGCCATGCCCGCTGGCAGGAGGGAGCCCAGCCTCCGCACTGCCATCCAGGGAGGCTGGTGCCAGGTGCCTGGTGGCTGTGCCCAGAGGCGCCTCCACCCACAGGAAGAGCAGCCCCGGCTGCTGCACATCTTGGAGGCCAGACCCAGAAACAAAGCCGTGGCGGGTGGCGCCTGTGTCCAGGGGCCAACGCTGGGCAGCTGGAGACCCCAGAGGCCCAAAGGGGCTTGTTCCCACCCGGGCCCTGTTCTGGTGCTTGTCACAGGGAACGAAGACTCAGGACAGCAGGCTGGGCCCACGGCAAGGAGGAGTCCCCACATTACCCGGCCACGGGACAGGGCCTCTTGCCTGCACAGGTTTGGTCAAAGTCTTAGTGTCACTGTTCACTGCCCCAAATTCTCTAGGGCCCCTTGCACTCAGCAGTGCCAAGGCGGAAGCCTGGAGGCCCTTACGCGAAGCTCCTAACACCTGGCCTATTCGTTCATTCATACGGTCTGGCAGCTTTCTTCTGTATTTGGCTAGGTTCTCCCCCTGTCAAGCCCCTAAGCCACCCCTCTCCTCTGGTAAGTGGCTGCCTCACACGGCCTTCAAGGCCTAGGCTGACCGCCTCCAGGTCAGTGGCGCATCCCCTCGTGGCAGGAGCCGTCTCTCGGGTGCAGAGCCCTGGCCTCTCGCTCCCCTCTCCGTCGAGACGAGGCTGTCTCCAGCTCACGGCGAAGCAGCCGGTGTCTTCATCTGATAACAGCTGTAAACAGTGATCTTGTCTTGGCAGAATCGATGTCTAATTATCCTGTGTGCTGAATTCATGAAGACAATAAAGAGGAGTTATTCACCGGCTGGAGAGAAATGAGTGAAACCAAGTTATCTGCAGGTTGTTTTCAAGATTTGGATTCAAACTTCATCCAGATTGTAAGCACCTTGGGGTTTAACCTCTACTCAGGCATTTTCCAAAACATTTTCCAGCGATCACCACATCAAGAATTCTTAGACTGTCTGAGGCGCCCTACAGACAAGTATCCCTCTTATTTGTTAGGTCTGACCTTGTTCCAACTTGCTACAGCACAAGACTTAAGTAATAACCACTGGCATTCAAAATAAAGCGACGCAAGCCACGAGAGAAGATGGCTCTGATGCAGAAGCTTGATGAGCATCTATCCCAAACTGTGGAACCCTCTGTTTTTAAACGAATTTGTACTCATCGCAGCCCCAGAGGAATTAGCTCTTAGGAACTCGGGGAGGAGCCTTCCTGGGCAAGGCCGCCGTAGCCCCACCTCCAAGATGGAGCGCCAAGGTAGAGCTGACCCCAGGCAGCTTGCCCCACTTCTCTTCTCCGTCTTTGTGGAATTGGGGTTAATTTTAAAGAGAGACTAGGAGACTAGGATGCACATTAAGAAATATGTTTATGTGACAATGCAGTACATACATGCACAGCCATATCAATTAAATGAGAAGTTTTGAAAGGGTTTTACCTTGATTTGAGACTTAAACCCAGGGCCCAGACCTGATCGAACACTGCTTGGGATTTGAACCCACATGGCTGGAGCTTGAACCTAGCCAAAACCAGTTGGGGACTCGAACCTGGGTGGCTAAGGCTTAACCCCAGCCAAAACCCTGCTTGGGGTAGTCAGGACTCAATCCTGGCCAAAACCCTGTCTGGGACTCGAACCCACGGGGCCAGGACTTAATCCAGCACTCACCCAACGTCTGGACCCACCGAGGCTCAGGTTCTTCGTGCCTCAACGCAGAAGGAATTCAGCAAGAGGCAGGGTGATAGGCAAGAAGAGGACTTATTAGGATAGGGTACTTGTAAGCAATGCAAATGGGCAGGCAAGAAAGCTCTACTCTGCTCTCTCCTTCAACTGAGTGGGCAGCCATATATATAGGATGGTAGAAGACCGCCCCCCTCAAGTAGATGCAGATGCAGGACATACATCATTGGTTCCTTCTTCGCCAGCTCCTCCTTCATCAGCTGTTTATACCCAGTCAAGCCTGCTTTACTCAACAAGGAGCAGCTCTCCTGAGTTATCGTCAACTTACTGGCCCCCCAACCTTTCTCAGGTGTCTCCCTTCTACCTACCATCCCCTACTAGGACTCTACAACCACCTACCTATTCTACTCTGTCCCTATCAGTTTCACAAAACAATACTTAACCTAGCTATGTGCAATACAGCCTGATATTTTCCATTTATTCTCTTTAATTAAAAAAAAAATCTACTAAATAGATTTCCCGAGTGTTTAATGCAATGCAAAACACACGGGACTGGACTGATCTTTTAAGAGTGAAAGGAAGTTCCTGGGAAGTTATGAAATCCGCCACGATAGAGACTGGCAGCTGGCAAAGAACAGGGCCGGGACAAAGAGCAGATCATTTCATGTGAAAGCTCTGGTGAGTCAGGGGGCCTAATCGGCAGGCTTTGTAAACTCTGAAGGCCAGCTGAGTCCGTGAGGGTGACCTCCGTTTTAGAGGCGATCACCCTCATGTCCTCGGCTTGATTGACTCCAGCCTCTGGCTGAAACCGGGAGAGGGGGTTGTGGGAACTGAAGGACTCGGGCTCCTTCTTGGCCCCCTCATTCCTACTGCTCTCCTGGGAAGAAGGTGGGCCCGTCATCGGGGGGCCCTTTGATGTGCCAGGGCAGCCTGGAGGAGCGTCCCTGGAGGTTTGGAGGTGAAGACTCCGCACGGCCAGTGCACAGGGTGCAGCTTCCATCCCTGCCCTGAGAACTAAGAACCTGGAAATTGGAATATGCATGTGGAAAATTGGTTTCTTTCATGTTAGCAAATAATATTTTAGAACATATTAAGCACTGTGAAGACAGTCTCATTGATCATGGTCTGTCTCCAGAACGTACCTGACCCGTGGGCCGCCCATTGACAAGGTGGCAGAGCTGACGGTGGGTGAGAGAAAGCAGACTCAGAGGGGAGGGCAAGGAGGCACGGACCCCGCAGGTGCACTAGGGCCTGAACTAAGGCGGCGGCGGTGGGCCGCAGACCCCAGAGCCGTGGGGGAGGGCCAGTCAGCCGGTGTGAAGCCCAGGGGGCAGGGCTAAGGGGCAGCTGAGGGACGGGCCAGGAGATGAGACAGAAGCTCAAGCGGCGGTGAGCAGCCCGCAGAGGCAGCTGCAGGGCAAGGCCCCCACCCCTACCCTCGGGCGCGTGAGGCGGCCCAGTTACTCCTCCGGGTAGGGGCGAAGACAGATGTCTGACTGAGGCCATGCTGTTCAGGCCGTCTGCCAAAGCGAGAGAAATAGCTTGGGATTTTGTGTCCACAAACATCCCTGAGCCCTTGTCAGTAGTCAGACCCGGGACAATTCACAGAGGGATTGTCTGGCCTCCAAAGAACTTACTGTTTATCATGCAGTTGTCTGCCAGCCTAAGAAACTTTTCCTCCAGAATTCTAGAAAATTCCTAAGAAAGCAGAGAGGATGAATAAGTCAGGCAGCAAACAGGATGAGGAAGGGAAAAGGAACTCCCATTTATTGAATAATTGCCACGTTCCACTATGGGTCAGGAATGCTCTTTCTAGAAGCAAGAGAAAACATGACTGAGTAGGTAACAAGTTAAGGGCATCTCTTCCTCAGGTAACTCAAGGGCAGGCTGCCCGGGGCCTGTGGGGCTGCTCCAGGAGGCCAGGAGGGGCCCACTCTCCTCGGTCTCTCCTCACCATCCTCTCAGTCACAAGGTGGCTGCAGCCCATCCAGCCGTCATGTTTGTTTCCCAGCTAGGAAGGCAGCAAAATGCCTTCATTCCTCATCATTTTCATCTGGAGTGAATGCTCCACTAAGTAGACTCCCACTCTCATCTTGTTGGCCGCAAGAGGGTCATACGGCCACCTTTGACAGGAAGATGTTTAGAAAGATTTGTCTCAGCTTCCTAGGCTCTAGAGTAGAACACAAATAAGCAAACAAAACACAACGGGGCTTGGCAGGAGCTTCGCTGTGCCCGGGCTCCCCTGGGGCTCAGCGGGTAGAGAATCCGCCTGCAAAGCAGGAGATGCAGGAAACGTGAGCTTGCGCTCTGGTCTGGGAAGATCCCCTGGAGGAGGAAATGACAACTCACTGCAGCATCGCTGCCGGAGAATCCCCCAGACAGAGGAGCCTGGCGGGCTGCAGCCCACGAGCCGGCAGAGTCAGACACGACCCAGCGACCTGGCTGCCTCACTGCGTGTGGCCAGTGCACAGCGTCTGTCTCTTGCTGAGCTGGGCGGCCGCCCTTCATCCCGTGGATTCTGCAGAGTGGCGACAGGCCAGTCCCTGAGCATCTACAGCCACCGTGGGGCAGACCGCAGGAGGACAGGACTGGAGGCCCCAGAGGCCAGTGCTTCCGTGCCCAGGAACGGCCTGCCCGTGGAGCCCGAGGCTCGTGGTCTTGGCGGAACAAGCTGGAGAAGCAGCAGCAACAGGACGGGCTGCGGGTCGGGGGGATGGGGGTGTGGGGACATCAGAGGGACCCCTGGATTTGGGGGTTGGAACCTTCAAGAACAGGGTCAACACGGACCCCCCTCAGGCCAGAGGGGCACATGCTGCCAAGGGTCACGATGCCCTCGTGAGGCTGGAAGGTGGACACCGAGGACCCCGTTCCCCTTCTCTGGTGGGGCTAAGGCTGGGTGCCGCCTGGGGTGGCCCGTAAGCACTGGTTCATGGATGCCTCTCCAGACCCCGTGTCCATGGTCCCGGGGCCCTGTGTGTGTGTGTGCATGTGTGTGTGTATGTATGTGTGTTTTCTTCTATTGAAGACACCTGTCCTATTGAATTAAGGTCCTATCTGACTCCATTGTGACTTCTTCTTAACTAATTATATCTGCAAAGAAGTGACCTATTTTCAAACAAGGTCACATTCTGAAGTCCCAGGAAAGATATGAATTTTGAGAGAGAGACATTATCCAACCCAGTGCATTTATGCTCCATTTTTATCTCGTGCCTCTTTAACTTAAATTGTTTGCCCATGTGTATCGCTCTAGGAGGACTGCATGTGTACATATGTCAACGTAGAACCAGACTGGAGGTTGGACACCACTGGTTCCCGGCCCACTTGTCCACGTGAAGACGCTCGGCAGTCTCCAGGATGAGACGGCCTGCCTGGTGGCACACCGTCTGGAGCAGGGAGTGAATCAGGCGCTCCTCGGGGTGCCTGGTGGAGATAAAGACAAAGCTCCCCTTCTTCCCTTGCTTCTAGGAGCTGCGTCCCTACACACTGCCTGCAAAACCAGGGAGTCCCTTGGGCACTGCAGTGCTGCTTGGGATTTTGCTGAATGCTAGGGAGGCGTCGTCTGCCTGCTGCACCTGTTGATTTGCTCTGTTATTTAAAAGCAAATAAGAAAAATAAAAAGCCTTCCTATTGATGGACATCCTTCAGGACTGTCTCTGAGCTCACACGCTGTGTCAACATCCATCTGCCTCTTTCCTGCAGCACCGTCCAAGGAGTGGCAGAAAGGTCAAAGGGCACAAAAACAGGGCAGAGGGAAGGTGCTCAGGACATCCACTTGGAACCAAGGGGGCCTGAGTCCCCCCCGGCTGACCTCCCCTTGGGAAGACACGTGCCTCCACCCAATCTCCCCTCTACTCTCGAGTTCCCAGACTGGCTGGCGGGGGCATGGCAGGTGCTAACGTGGCGGGAGGGGTGGGTCAGGGCACCAAGACGACGCTCGCAGCTGCAGAGACGGAGCCGGCCCCGAGGCAGGCCTGGCCAGACTGAGAGCCTGGACTCGGGGATCTCCGTCGTCAGGACATCCTGCCCAGAGGTGAAGCGGAGCTCTCTCTAGTCAGATCCTGCCATCTCTCCCGCAAGGAAGGAAGCCTCCTTCTGTCCTCACGGAGCACTCCCGAAGGTCCAGCCCGGGCCGCGTGGGCTGCTCTAAGCTCCTCACTCCCTTGTCCAGCCCGGATGCCCCCGCCGGGTTTTCTGTCCTCCGAGTCACCCTCGCCATCCCTCACTTCCTGCTCCTTCCTCCCCTCTTGATTCTGAGATCGATGAGCCAGATTCTTTCAGAAAATTCTGGAGGCTTCCTCTTGCTATGCTTTGCTAGTCAACTTGGCAGCACAGTCCATTTGTGGACAAGAGAGAAAGAAAGCAACAGAAAAGAGAGCAGTGACCACCACCACTCTGCGTCCGAACGAGGGGACAGCATTTCACTCTTCTGTTGGAGAAAATGTCCAGAAGGGTTTGAGGGTCAGGACTTCCCAGACCAGATGGGTGAGAAGGGAGACCGAGGGCAGGCTAGAATGTTCTGTATCACAAAGTAATAGGAACTGAGGGACTGTCCTCTGTCAGCTTCGTAGTGACCAGAGGTCGACCCCTGCTGAGAGTGCCCCCTCCCTGGTGGTGGAGCCCTGCAGTGAGGCGTGCATAGACCCCGAGATGGAGGGATGGGTGAACCCTGACTCCCCAAGGCTGTCTCCTCTGGTGTCGGGAAGACCCGGGAGGGGGGAGTAAGAAGCCCGCCCCAGGTCCTTTCTACCTGCGCCCGCCCCTCCTCCCCTGCCCCGTGCAGCCGCACCCTGCTCCCCATTCCCTTCCCAGTCTGTCTCTGGAGGCCCTCTGCCTTCCACCCCTACCCTCTCCCACGGTGACCGCAGTCACAGCGTCCTCCCCCGGGAGGAAGGGAAGTCTGGCGGGGGTAGGACCTCCGGTGTCTTCAGGGGCACCTGCTGAACCAGGAGGATCATCGCCCAACACCGTCTGTCCCGCCAGCATGCCCCTTTCTTTGTCCTTTGCTTGTCCTTTGGTTCAAAAGAGCAGCTTTGTTGAGAGTTTCCTTCTCTGATGGGCTATCACTGAAGCCCTCACCTTATTTGGAATAGTCTGTGGTGTGTTTCCATTACATGTGAATTTCTTTACTTGAGGCCACACAGGCTTAGGTTTGAGTTATTTACGTGGGCTGCTAAGAGGATGCAGCCCCTTGTCGTGGTCCTGCTGCTGAACCCCACCAGAAGGCCGTCACGCAGAGCGCGTGGCCTGGGGCTGCTGGGCAGCTGCTCCCCCCCAGACCTCTCCCCCGGCCCCCAGAGCATCAGAGCCAGTCCTGGTGGCTCAGCACCCTCCCTTCCTGACCGACCCAGGCGAATGGCCTCCGTGTTTAACTAACACCACGATCTTCCCCGACAGGCTTTTTGCGGCGTCAGTCACGGGCCCGGGAGCCTGGCTCTAGCTCAGCGTCAATGCTGCTCCTCTACAAAAATCCCAGGAAAAGTCTCACGGGTCTTGGAATCAGTCAGACCATGCTTTTCCTTGGCAGTGGGTCTCTCCCTTACAGACATCGAGAGTCGGGGAATGATTTTGTGGCCGTATTTGCCTGTTCCCATTGGTGGCTAGAAGCTCAGAACCAGGATGTGGCTCACCCCTAGTAGGTGCCTAGGACGCTGAGGCATGTATTCTGTGCAACAGTCACGCTCCTGGCTTCAGCTTGTGCTCTTACACTTTGTTGTTACCGAGTTGCTAAGTCGTGTTCGCGTCTTGCAATCCCCTGCGCTATCACCTGCCAGGCTCCTCTGTCCACGGGATTTCCCAACCCGAGTTGGTTGTCATTACCTTCTGCAGAATCAACTTTTTTAAAAAAAAATAAAACACTTACTTTACCTTTTCTTGTATTAACTGTACATATCTGTCTTAAAATTTTATTTGTATCTTTACAAATGTGCTACATGAGAAAGAGGAAAGAGAAAACCAAGCCAAACCTTTGGAATTCTGGAACACTGGATGAGATTCTAGGAACCTCAAGCCTCTGGAACACCATCCCAAAGCCCAAAGTTAGCAAACAAGTCCCTGGGGGACTGGAGTGTCTGTCAAAATGCCCGTGAACTTCACCTTGGAGACCCTCAGAATTAACTCGTCCTTCAGGTGCACTCTGCCCAGCGTGGCTTCCTGTTTCCCACTTCACTGTGGATTAGCGGCTTCCCCTGCACTGTTTTCTCGTACTGATTAAGCACCTTTTTCTCCGGACTCCCATCCCACCTACATTCTGCATTTGCAATAATTAAGTACCAACTTGCTACTTTACTGAACTAGTCAATAGGATTTCTTACATATTATTCATGTCTTTCCAAACAGCTGTAACAAACCCGGGTCAGCTGCTCCCCCCCAGACCTCTCCCCCGGCCCCCAGAGCATCAGAGCCAGTCCTGGTGGCTCAGCACCCTCCCTTCCTGACCGACCCAGGCGAATGGCCTCCGTGTTTAACTAACACCACGATCTTCCCCGACAGGCTTTTTGCGGCGTCAGTCACGGGCCCGGGAGCCTGGCTCTAGCTCAGCGTCAATGCTGCTCCTCTACAAAAATCCCAGGAAAAGTCTCACGGGTCTTGGAATCAGTCAGACCATGCTTTTCCTTGGCAGTGGGTCTCTCCCTTACAGACATCGAGAGTCGGGGAATGATTTTGTGGCCGTATTTGCCTGTTCCCATTGGTGGCTAGAAGCTCAGAACCAGGATGTGGCTCACCCCTAGTAGGTGCCTAGGACGCTGAGGCATGTATTCTGTGCAACAGTCACGCTCCTGGCTTCAGCTTGTGCTCTTACACTTTGTTGTTACCGAGTTGCTAAGTCGTGTTCGCGTCTTGCAATCCCCTGCGCTATCACCTGCCAGGCTCCTCTGTCCACGGGATTTCCCAACCCGAGTTGGTTGTCATTACCTTCTGCAGAATCAACTTTTTTAAAAAAAGAAATAAAACACTTACTTTACCTTTTCTTGTATTAACTGTACATATCTGTCTTAAAATTTTATTTGTATCTTTACAAATGTGCTACATGAGAAAGAGGAAAGAGAAAACCAAGCCAAACCTTTGGAATTCTGGAACACTGGATGAGATTCTAGGAACCTCAAGCCTCTGGAACACCATCCCAAAGCCCAAAGTTAGCAAACAAGTCCCTGGGGGACTGGAGTGTCTGTCAAAATGCCCGTGAACTTCACCTTGGAGACCCTCAGAATTAACTCGTCCTTCAGGTGCACTCTGCCCAGCGTGGCTTCCTGTTTCCCACTTCACTGTGGATTAGCGGCTTCCCCTGCACTGTTTTCTCGTACTGATTAAGCACCTTTTTCTCCGGACTCCCATCCCACCTACATTCTGCATTTGCAATAATTAAGTACCAACTTGCTACTTTACTGAACTAGTCAATAGGATTTCTTACATATTATTCATGTCTTTCCAAACAGCCTGTAACAAACAGTAAGATAGTACTGCTGCCCCTCTTTGTACTTTTCCTATTTTCCTTGGATCGTTGATAGTTCCCCTGCTTTCTTTTGTAGTTTTCTATAAAAGTGACACAAAAAATTAAAATTGCAAATGTCTCTTTTCATTTCATTCTCCTCTGGAAAAGTTGTGGGACTTCGGAAGCGTGAAGCCAAAAGAGAGAAGCTGAATCTATCATTTATTTTGGGAATAATCAGTTCCCAGTTAATTTGTTCGTTAATTTCATGACTAACTGTGAGCGGGGGCGGCAGGGGGCGGGGGCGCACCAGAACAGACCTGATGACTCATCCGTCAGCGCCCTCCCGTGCTCAGCGTCATCCCTTCCCCTCTGAGCTCAGCATGGCGAGGTCAGGGTGGTGGGAGGGCCCCGACGGGTAGAACTTGGTGTGCCTGAGAGAGGAGGGAAGACCCACGGGAGAGGAGGGAAGACCCACGGGACAGGAGGGCAGGCGAGGGGGGATGGGGAGGTGGGGCTAGCTCTCAGACGGTTAAGTAAGGGCTGCACAGAGTCTGTCAAGCATTTAAAAGAAATCACTTAGCAGCCCATGGGACAAGGGCTCAGGGAGACCAGTGAAGAAGCTCTTGTTGTGATCTGGGGAAAGATTAAGATACTCCTGAATTAATTAATTACTTTATTTAAGTATTAGTCACTTAGTTGTGTTCGACTCTTTGCGACCCCATGGACTGCAGCCCCCCAGGCTCCTCTGTCCATGGGATTCTCCAGGCAGGAAGACTGAAGTGGATAGCCACTCCCTTCTCCAGGGGATCTTCCCAAGCCAGGGATCGATCCTAGGTCTCCTGCCCTGCAGGCGGGGTCCTCACCATCTCAGCCAGCGGGGCAGCGTGGACTCAGTGACACAGTAGTTAAAATGAATGAACTAGAAGTACCAACAGAGATTTCTAAAACAATGTTAACAGGAAAAAAAAATGTTACAGAATAATATATATTGGGACTTCCCAGGTGGCGCTAGTGGTGAAGAACCCGCCTGCCAGTGTAGGAGAGGTGAGAGGTGTGAGTTCGAGCCCTCGTTGGGCAGGATCCCCTGAAGAAGGAAATGGCAACCCACTCCTGTAGACTTGCCTGTGGAATTCCACAGACAGAGGAACCTGGCAGGCTACAGCCCATAGGGTTTCAAAGAGTCGGACACGACTGCATGGCTTATACGGTACCAACGAAAATACAAAAGGGGAGGCCCAGGGCAGTTGATGTGGAGAAAAGTCATCTTTTAGAAGGAGAATGGCCCCTGGCAGAACTCGCTGATGGGCTGGGTTGATAACAAGAGGGAGAGAGAAATAAAGAATTAAGTCCAGACATCTGCCTGGAGCTTGGGGAGGACGTTGATCTCACAAAAGCCAGAGACAGTTGGGAGAGCATCGGCCCCGGGCGTGGCTGGGAATCTGAGCTGGGATGTCAGGCAGGCTGTTGGAGCCTAATGCCTGCACTCCTGGGAGGGGCCGCTGCGGCCACACCTCCACTGCAGCAGTGTGGACAGGAGGCTCGGCGAGCGTGAGGTCAGGGAACGTGCCACACCTGGTGATACACGGTAGAGCTTGCATTCGAGCCAGGTCCTACCTCTCTGATCAGCTTAGAAAATGAGCTATTTTGTATGACTAAGGTGCTCAAATGACTGGTTTACACTTTTAAGAAGGGAAACACTTATTAGACTTTTAAAATTTTTGATGGGAATTTGCACAGAACAAATCAGAGGAACTCACCTTTCTCTGAGGCCTCACAGGTGCCCTGCGCTGTCAGTGGGCACGAGCGTGGCACAGTCACAGGAAAAGGGCGCGTCCCCGGGTCTCCCGAGGGTGGGGGTGTGCCCTGTGCTCAGTGGCCTCCACTGCCTCGCTTTACCCGGGTCCCTGAGAGAAGGAACTTCAGACACGCACTCCTTCCTTCCACCAGGCTCTCAGCTCGTTCCCCATTGCGGCCAGTGAGGCGCAGCAGGCAGCTCTCGTGGCTGCCGGTTGTTCCGAATTCTGAGAGCAGCTGGCTGCTGATGTAGGCTACGACAGCAGAAAACAAGCCTCTTAGAAATATAACAAACAAAGCGGTCCAGGAGAGAGGCCCAGGGTGCCCTGTGGAGCTGTGTCCTGGTGCATCAAGCTTCAGGCTTCCCAGAGATTTTCTGGGTTGGTGCCCACATTCAGACAGCTGCAGAGGGCCGGAGGCGTCTGATTTGTGGGTAAGCAAAGAGGTCACAGAACTGAGCTCTCTGCCTCCCTGCTGAGCTGACACCTCATTTCTCTGTTCCTGCTTACTAAAGGAACCCCTATTCTGGTGGCACATAGATGCATCTGGCTGAATAGGCTTGCTTTTCAGGCTTCCTTGCAGCTGGGGACTTGCTACGTGACATGGGACTCGCTGAGGGTTGACTCGTGTCCTCCCAAATAGATGCTGCCATCCTGACCCCAGGGATCTGGGACGATGACCATATTTGGAAACAAGGCCTTTGCAGAGGTATTCAGCTAAGATGAGGTCACCAGTGAATAGTATGATTGGGTCCTTATAAGACAAGAAGAGACACAGAGATGCAGACCCACGGGAGAGCAGCGCGTGAAGATGTGCCCAGAGGCTGGCCTGGAGCATCTGCAGGCAAGGGAGCCCAAGGACTTCCAGAAACAGCAGAAGCTAACAGAGGCAAGGAACCACGCTCCGCTCCGGCCTTCAGAGGCCCTGCTGACCCCTTTATTTCAGACTTGTAGCCTTCAGGGCTCAGAGAAATCAGTTTCTGCTGTCTTAAGTACTGGAATCGTGATACTTTATGGCCACAGCCCTAAGAAGCAAGTACAGTACCGAACAACGAGACACAAGCAAAAATCACTGTGTCTCTTCCCAGATGGAAAAGGAAAAAAATTGTGTCTCATACAAATTTTAAATGACAAGGAGAAAGATAGAATTTAGCAATCACCCAAGCAGAAAAATCAGGTTACAATGAGAACAGTATGACTCACGACTCCCTTTGACTTCTCCAATCATCTAACTTCCCAAAGACGAAAGACATTGATCTATAAGCCCCGGCTCAACGGAAGCTAGGTGCTCTGAGACTTAGTTACCCAAGCAAGCTGTCATTCATATCGGAGGTTGCAGAATGACACTCTTGGATCCTTAGAATGTCCTTCTATGGCTGTGTGGATCCACAGACCAGAGTCCCCCAGGCCCCATGACGTACGAGAACCTACCACACACCAGCACCAGCAGCACCAAGCGCTGCGGAAATACAGGGCTCTCTATTTAATGAAGTGAGGCTAGTGACAGAGGGCTGTGGCGTCACGCCTCCAGAAGAGACTCCAGATGCTTCAAGGAGTCAAATAATGCTAAAAATGTAAAACTCAAGGGTAACCTGCTAAAGATAGATCTGAATATTTATCTCAACTTAGAGAGAGGCTAGATTCTTCAAAACGGAGTCAATAGAAGAAATTACCATGGAAAAGAGCCTTTGAATGTCATTGGAGCTTGAAATCCTTAGAATAGCAAAAACTGACAAAAGTCTGAAATCTAGAGCCATACCTGGCAATCCTGTGTTGAGCACATGTTGAGCACCAGGTCCGGTGAGCGGCACTCACACACGGTGCTGCAGCATCTCTGAAGGAGCCCAGGGGCGAGGGGTGGCTGCCTGTGCTTAACCAGGGATGGGGAGGCTGTGGGCTCCCAGCTGTGTGGACGCGTCTCTCTCGGCAGCGCTCAGTCCTGTCCGACGCTCCGGGCCCCGTGGGCAATTCCAGGGGGAGAGGCGGAGCAGGCAGGGGGCTGTGCAGAGACGAGGAGGCCTCAGCTCCCGACGCTGCCGGGCCCCAGCAACTGCTGCCCCAGCACCAACCCGAGGAGCCCAAGGGCTCGCCTTCTGACCCGGTGCCAGGGCCTCCTGCTGGCCTGCTCGAGCTGGAGCCCAGGCAGGGGATTCCAGCCTTATCTGCGTGTAGACAGAATGGCATCCCCAAGAGAGTGACATCTAATCCCCAGAGCCTGTGAATACCACAGGGGATACGGCAAAGGGGGATTAAGACTGCAGATAAACATCAAGGCTTCTAGTCAACGGACTTTAAAACAGGAAGATGATCCTGGGTTATCCAGGCGAGCGTGGTGCTTTTACAAGCGGGAGAGGGAGTCAGAAGAGAAGCAGAGAGAGGAGGTGACCCGAGAAGGTTTGCCGAGTGCGGTTGGCTCTGGAGATGGAGAGCGGAGGCAGGCAGGCCGTCTCTGAAGGCCGCGAACAGCACGGCCGGCTTCTCCCCTCGGCCTCCGGGAAGGGAGCGCGCCTTCCCTGGAGCCCCCCGGGACCTGTGTGGACGGCTGATCTACTGAACCATGAATGGGAAGGCTGCGCTGCTCTCAGCCTCTGCTGCTGTCCAGTCGCTCAGCCACGCCTGACTCGTCACGACCCCACGGCTGCAGCACACCAGGGCTCCCTGTCCTTCACCGTCTCGCGGAGCTTGCTCAAACTCACCTTCATCGAATCGGTGGTGTCACCCGACCACCTCATCCTCTGTCGTCCCCTCTCCTTCTGCCTTCTCTCTTTCCCAGCATCAGAGTCTTTTCCTGGGAGTCGTCTCTTCACACCAGGCGGCCAAAGTGTTGGAGTCAGCTCCAGCATCAGTCTTTCCAATGAATATTCAGGGTTGATTTCCTCTAGGATTAACCTAAACCTCTGGGTCTGTGCTAATTTGTCCCAGCAGCCACCGAAAACAAACCCACCTTCCTATCTCAGAGAAACATTCTAAATCACCCAAAGGGCTTCTCCTTGCAAAGGGAAGGCAGTGGGCCCAGGACTCTGTGAGCAGAGCCAGGCTTCCCTATTCTAGGGATGCAGAGCCTCCAAGAAAGGTGTTACCTCTACTTGATAAAGTAAGAAATGAAGGCACAGAGAGGTCAAATAACCTGCCTAAACTCACACAGCTGTGTGTGGCAGTTCCCGGATCTGAGTCCAGGCTGTGTGGCTACAGGGCTGTGTTCTCATCCACTACCTGATACTGTCTCAGGCATGAGAAACTGTTGCAAATAAAGTAGCAAAATAAATATGGAAACCACCTCCTAATCTAACAACGCGATTAAGTAAATGATGGCATGGCTGCTCAATAGGATTTAGGGAGGTTTTCAAAAAGGTGAGTATGGGCCGCATGGGGAAATCTTCACAAACGACGTGAAACGCAAACAGTCGAATGCAGAACTGCTTCCTCCATGACGGCAATACGCCAAAGCCTTGATGAGATAACTAAGAAACAGAACCTCAAAGCTGGTAGGAATGAGGGGCCACGGTGGCCTTTTGTAGCTCCTTAAGGTAAGCAGTTCCCAGCATGGGATGCTGAAAAAATAGGGGTCGTTTGTCCAACTGGTTCCACCGGACGCCACGCAGCTCTGTCCCCTCTCAGCACCGCCATGCGCCATCCGTGAAGCAGGAAGAAACACCCCTCGTTCCCAGGCCGCTGTGACCCTCAGATCAGACGAGGCTGGCAACGCTCTGGCCGCCGCTCGGGAAGCAGGGCTTCCCTCCTCTCTCTGACATTCACATCAACGCAAGTTTTAAACAATACGCTGTTGCTTAAAGATCCTGGATCTCCAGGCTTTATTGCATCACGGAATGTTGGAAGAGCAGCAGGAGTGACAACGGTTGAGGGAGGGTCATGAAACCCACGTGTTCAGGGCACTCGCCGGCTGTGTCGGACGCGTGTGCTCGCCGGGACCGCCCCATCAGGATGACCAGCGTCCAGCGGGTCCCTGGAGGGAGGATGCTTCCTTGCTCTCCACCCTTGTCTCTGGGGACCACGGACGGCTGTGAGACGGGTGGTTTCTAATCAGTACCCCTGATGGGTCCCCTGTGATGGTGGCTCTCGGAGATTACGCCCTTGTTGGTGATGAAATAGAAAGGAAATCACGTCATGAAGCTCTGACGGGACACGCAGTCTCGGCCACCGTCTGACTGCATATTTATAGCTGAGTGTTAATTAAGTAGCTGTCAGGAGGCCGTCTCTGTGAATCTCTCCTCGGGCGTGATGGGACTCACATAACCAGCAAGCAGGCGAGCAGGTCTGAAAGCTCTGGTCTGTCTCTCGACAGCTATCAGACGTCCAGGTGGAGCCCGCTGGGCTTGTCCAACGTGCCCAGCACTGGCTGAGGTGACAGACGCCCTGCTGCCTGGCCCGGGAGCCCTGGCTCTGCCTCTCGCCTTCCTCCCCGCCTCCTGCGGCAGCTTCGACCTTGGAAAACCTGCCCCTTTCCGTCCCTCACCCGCAGCTTCCATTCCTCCATTTAAAGGAGGTTCTCTCTCCGGTTCTGTGAGGGTCACTGCCTGAGACTTCCGACTCCAGGGTGTCTTCTGAGGCCAGCACAAGCGAGGCTGCGTCTCTGCGCGTGGCGCCCGCACAGCTGGCCAGCAGGCCTGTTCTGTCCTCTTCCTGGTTTCCCTGAGGCCAGGAGGACCAGGAGGAGGGAGGGGTTTAAGGGAGCCAGGAGCAGACAGGAGCTACCGAATCCCGGAGGTCAGCTATCTGTGTATGTGTTGGTCGCTCAGTCGTGTCTGACTCTCTGCAACCCCATGGACTGTGGCCCGCCAGGCTCCTCTGCTGATGGAATTCTCCAGGCAAGAGTAGTGGAGCGGGTTGCCATGCCCTCCTCCAGATCTTTCCCGCCCAGGGATCGAACCCGGCTCTCCTGCATTGCAGGCAGATTCTCTACCATCTGAGCCACCAGGGAAGCCTCCGATATCTAATTGTGCCTAAAACAAGTCAATGTCACTACTTTAAAACAAACTGCAGAAAATGGCAGAAATGATTGTGGGCATGAACTTGGCCTTGGTTCGTTCTAGTGATAAGGTTGAGAGCAAGCCCTGTCTGCGGTGGGCACTCGGGCCTGGAACTGAACAGAATCTGGGCTGAGGCTCAGTCGGTGCGGGTGACAAGCAGATGACTCACAGAGGGGGAAGGGGACGAGGCTAGATCCCCTCGCCTCGAGTGAGGACAGCATGGTGGTGACTGGGGCGAGCTGCCGAAACTCTCAGCCTGGGTTTTTGTCCCAGAACGTCCCAGTCACTGCCGTGGACCCGAAGAACCAAATCACAGCAAAGAGAAGCATCTCAGTGCTAAGGAATAAACGAGGGCCTCGGTAAACGCCCTCCCCCCGAAACAGCCGCAGAACTCTATTTACTCGTCAAGATTGGAGACTGAAAATCATCTTGAAGTCTGATAGACACGCTCTAGAATAATTCCTGGAGGGTAGATGGCAGTGGAAGTTGCTGACGGGGGAGGTGAGGTCCACGGCGCCAGCCCTGGACCCCAGGAAAGCCTCGACCTCTTGGCCTTCACTGCGGCTGTGGGCACTGGTTATGGATCTGGAAGGAGGCTTCCAGGCCAGGAATGAAAGGACACAGCGGCCCACCTGAAACTCGGTGCCACCCACCGTGGGGTGGATATAAACCATTCACCAATGCAAGGGCTGCAGAACAAGAGGAACACTTTCCAAGTTTGGATTGTTTCTCCAGACATGAAAATAGACTAGTCTCCATGGAACAAACATAAATTAACCATTTGGAATTCTGCTTCGCTTCAAAAATTTAGTGAATTATTCACTTGGATATTCAAAAGGATTCCTAAAGCAATCAAACAAAAGTCTAAATTATTGTTTTGTGTTCTTTTTACAAATATTGGGGAATACCAGATGGCTGGTAGGAATAATAGACTCTGCAACTACCTTTCAATTCTTATAAAAAAGTGAATTATGAACATCCATGGTATTCTGGCTCAGAAACTCAAGCGTTAGAGTGATAATTAAAATATGCGATACTGGCATGTGGATAGAAAAGTCCATGGAGGGCTTCTCTGGTGGTCCAGTGGGTAGGGACACTGCCTTGCAGTGCAAGGGGCGCCTGTTCGATCCCTGGCCTGGGAAGATCCCACGTGCCGCGGAGCGGCTGGACCGATGTGTCCAATTATCGTGCCGGAGCTCCGGAGTGCATGCGCCCAGAGTCAGTGCTCTGCAACAACAGAGGCCACCGCGATGGGAGGCCCGCACGGGCCAAAGAACAAAGATGAATGAAAATAGACAAATGAAAGACCAATAGAAGTAGCCTGCCTGCTCCCCTCCTTCTCCCCCACCTCCCCCAAAATAAATAAATAAATAAATCTTTAAAAAAAAGAAAAGTCCATGGAAGAGAATAACAAACCCAGAAATAGGCCTAGGTATTAGCTAGTTTAGCATATGACAAAGATGAGCATTTCAAACCAATAGGAAGAAGATAAGTCAACAGATGGTATTGCTACAATGGGCTATTCATTTAGGAAAAAATTAAGATGACGCCCCACCTCAATTCTCACACGTAAACACTGGATGCACACGCGCGTGCTAAGTCGCTTCAGTCCTGTCTGACTCTCTGTGACCCTGTGGACTGTAGCCGCCAGGCTCCTCTGTGCATGGAATTCTCTAGGCAAGAAGGCTGGAGTGGGGTGCCATGCCCTCTTGCAGGGGATCTTCCCAACCCAGGAACCTGCATCTTTTATGTCTCCTGCATTACAGGCAGATTCTTTACCACCGGGCCACCTGGGAAGTCCCTAAACTCTGGATACATATGTCTAAATGTACATCTTTTGATCTGGAAGGAAATGTAATAATCTTAGGGAAAAAAAGAAAGCAAGAAAGTTAAAGCACACAGCAAGAGTTCAAAATGAGGGTTTTCTGATTTCAAAGCCTGTGTCTACCTGATATTAGGAGACGAGGATTTTCCCTATAGGCCTCCACATGTTGCGACGACAAATTAAGCCATCTCACTTCCTTCACCTGTGCCCGTTCTCACCACCGCCACCCACTCTGAGCCAAATACCAAGACAGATGAGAGGAAGCAGGAATTACTAAGACCTTTGGCGAGAAAGCAACCTCCAGCCCACCTTTTCCTATCTTGTCAATGTCAGCTCCTCCTTTGGAACATTTCAGTATATTCTGGGTGAAAGGAAGTAGGCGGAAGAACAACATGGTACCAGAATGAGAAAACATCTCAGATGTGCCCATTGGGTAGAGGCTAGTGATAAATGCTAGTCACAGAGAAATAATAGGAACGATGCACATTACAAAGGCTGCTCGAGGAAGAAGCCCTGCTTGGAAAGAGGAGTGGGGAATAGACAGGAGCAGCAGATGAAAGGCAGACGTGCAAAGACAGGACGCAGGGAAGGAAGGATGTGAGGGCTATTTCCATCTGAGAGAGAGAAAAAATAATCAGCACCCCAAAATGTACCCAGCAGATAACAAACACTCAGAATAGAACAAACAAGAAGAGCCTCCAAAGAAAGTTCAAAGGAAGTCAGATGGCATGAGTGAGCAACTGTTTAATGGGCTCCAAGGACGGCCGATTTGCCAGTTGAGTCTTCTCGCCCTCTCCCAGGGCTGCCCTGCACCCTTCCAGAGGGAGAGAACAAGCCTCCAAAAGTGGGTGGATTTGCCCGAGGTCACACAGCCCGAGAACAAAGCGGCAGAATCCCAGCCCGGCCCTTCTGACTTCAGCTCCAGGACAACGTGGGTGGCTTCACAGATGCTTTGCTTAAAATTAAAAGCAGGGGACAGATGAAGTCAGGAACTGAAGGGAGAACCACAGAGGACCCCGAAGGACTTCAAGAATCTCCAAGACCTTGGTCAAAGTACATCTGAAGACTAATTTTGGGAATTTAGCACGGTCAGTTCAGTTCAGTCCAGTCGCTCAGTCGTGCCGACTATTGCGAACCCGTGGATTGCAGCACAGCAGCCTCCCCTGTCTTTCACCATCTTCTGGAACTTGCTCAAACCCATGTCCATTTACTCAGTGATACCTTCCAACCATCTTGTCCTCTGTGTCCCCTTCTCCTCTGCCTTTCATTTCTCCCAACATCAGGGTCTTTTCCAAGGAATCAGCTCTTCGCATCAGGTGGCCAAACAATTGGAGCTTCAGCTTCAGCATCAGTGCTTCCCATGAATGTCCAGGGTTGATGTCCTTTAGGGCTGACTGGTGTGATCTCCTCGAAGTCCTAGGGACTCTCAAGAGCCTTCTCCAACACCACAGTTCAAAGACGCCAATTCTCTGGAGCTCAGCCTTCTTTATGGTCCAGCTTTTTCAGTATGGTCAAGCAAACAGTATATATTTGCTGGCATGTTTCCTATTTTTGAGAGCAAAATTTTATGCCGGAAGACTCGTAAGCAAGTATCCACGAGTGCACTCCACCCACCCAGGAGACCACCCACCTCCCCCGTCCCAGACGAGGCATCGCAGCCCACAGTGACAGAGATTTCAAATGAGGGCACTTCCAAAAGGAAAGCGCCTCAGCATTTATTTTTAACAGACTTTCAAGTGGCATTCTCAGGACTGCAGGTTTCTTCTTTTCAAGCATGCTGCTCCCAGTACCGAGGCAGGCGCGGAAGTCAGATGGCATGAGTGAGCAACTGTTCAATGGGCTCCAAGGACGGCCGATTTGCCAGTTGAGTCTTCTCGCGCTCTCCCAGGGCTGCCCTGCACCGTTCCAGAGGGAGAGAACAAGCCTCCAAAAGTGGGTGGATTTGCCCGAGGTCACACAGCCCGAGAACAAAGCGGCAGAATCCCAGCCCGGCCCTTCTGACTTCAGCTCCAGGACAACGTGGGTGGCTTCACAGATGCTTTGCTTAAAATTAAAAGCAGGGGACAGATGAAGTCAGGAACTGAAGGGAGAACCACAGAGGACCCCGAAGGACTTCAAGAATCTCCAAGACCTTGGTCAAAGTACATCTGAAGACTAATTTTGGGAATTTAGCACGGTCAGTTCAGTTCAGTCCAGTCGCTCAGTCGTGCCGACTATTGCGAACCCGTGGATTGCAGCACAGCAGCCTCCCCTGTCTTTCACCATCTTCTGGAACTTGCTCAAACCCATGTCCATTTACTCAGTGATACCTTCCAACCATCTTGTCCTCTGTGTCCCCTTCTCCTCTGCCTTTCATTTCTCCCAACATCAGGGTCTTTTCCAAGGAATCAGCTCTTCGCATCAGGTGGCCAAACAATTGGAGCTTCAGCTTCAGCATCAGTGCTTCCCATGAATGTCCAGGGTTGATGTCCTTTAGGGCTGACTGGTGTGATCTCCTCGAAGTCCTAGGGACTCTCAAGAGCCTTCTCCAACACCACAGTTCAAAGACGCCAATTCTCTGGAGCTCAGCCTTCTTTATGGTCCAGCTTTTTCAGTATGGTCAAGCAAACAGTATATATTTGCTGGCATGTTTCCTATTTTTGAGAGCAAAATTTTATGCCGGAAGACTCGTAAGCAAGTATCCACGAGTGCACTCCACCCACCCAGGAGACCACCCACCTCCCCCGTCCCAGACGAGGCATCGCAGCCCACAGTGACAGAGATTTCAAATGAGGGCACTTCCAAAAGGAAAGCGCCTCAGCATTTATTTTTAACAGACTTTCAAGTGGCATTCTCAGGACTGCAGGTTTCTTCTTTTCAAGCATGCTGCTCCCAGTCCACCTTCAGAAGGCAGGCCTGCGGAGAGCTTGCTCGTGGGCGCTGGGTGGTCCGTAGTTGTCTGACTGGGCTCAGGCCCTTTCTCCAGTCGCTGCACTCTGTGGTTTCAGCCCAAACAGCAAAGTTCTGGGGCGGGAAGCAATTTTCCAAATCAGAAAATCTCAGTCAGAGGGCTGCATTTCAGAGCTGAGGCCCAAGGGTCAAAGCAGGCATGCTTTCTTAGACTGAGCCTTCCGGGCTGGGCGATGCTCAGCAGTCCTGCGGGACTCTGGATGGAGGGCTGGGAAGCCTGGGGAGAGACCTGATATGAAGTCAGACCAACTGGGGTGTAAACGTCAGTCTCCTGCTTGCTGGCCCTGTGCTCCCGGGCGGTTACATGCCTGTCTGAGACGCAGTGGCTTTCCTGGTGAAAATGGAGCAAGGCTGGCTTCCCAGGTGGAAGAGAACCCAAGAGAAGCTAACGGTACCTAGAAGATGCTCAGTAAGTGACACTCCTGTGGGGTGGGCTTTGTAGTCTGAGAGCTCTGCCTGTACTCTCAGCTCGTCTTCTCGCATGCCGTGCAGCTCTGCCCGAGCTCCTGGCCTCTCTGGACCTCAGTGCTCATCCCTGTGGTTACAGGCCAATAACCTCCAGCCCACAAGGCCCCTAGGAGGCCAGAGGGAGATGCAGTGTCTCTGCATTCTGACAAGACGTGTGTGGAGAAGGGACTCCACACGGATTGGCTCTACTTTGCTCCATAATCTCCCATCCGCAGTGTTGGGGCAAATCGCCTTTTCCCTGCTAGGTGATAGCTTCCTTAATTACAACCCGGTCGATTCTCAGACATTTTCAGTATACACTCAGAATCAAGATCCAGGATGGGCCCTGGGGATACAGTCGCCAGTAAGGGATGCACCTGCCCTCAAGTTCAGGAGAGGCAACAACTGTAAGAAGAATAAACTAGCAAAATGTGCCCCCCACCAGCCCGCCACTGCCGTTAGAAGGGGAAGAGAAAGCCATCTTCCCCAGACCGGACGAGTCCATGATGGGACCCTGACCCTGTCACCTCGTGGATGACCATCTCTCTGGGAAAACAGCCGGGCTGGGGAGGGCAGGAGAGAGCTGCCCCTCCTTGGCATTATAACACTGGAGTTTATGATTCCCGAAAAGTGGAGCCCCAGAGCTAAACGGAGACACAGTCATTCTTCAATATGAGGTCACACTCTGACACCTCGAAGAAGCAGGGATGCTCGCCCTGGGTAAGCTGGGCTGGCTTTTGGGTGATTTATTAAGCAAGTTAGCTACCATTTGCTTCCATAAGGAAATCAGCCCAGAACCGGAGCCCTCCCCGACATGTCCTCCTACACGTGGACCTAGAGTCCACCACCCCACCTGTCCCACCCGGGCCTCCGGGCGAGCAGAAGAGCTGGTGGCCAGAGGGCCGGGTGAGACGCAGAGTGAGCTGGGTCCAGAGGCGGTTCAAGGGGCAACCGAGGGGCCAGCCCATCAGCACTGGACTCCACCCCTGTCATGTCCTCTGCACTTCGCATTGCCCCATTGGCAAGAAGAGCGCACCGCCACCTTGCCATCCAGAGGGGCTGCTCACTTACAGGCTGAGGGGGGCGGAGGGCAGGTGATCTCAGGAAGGGACACATCCATGGTCATCCCTTGCCAGTCCTAGCAGAGACCAGACTGGTGGGTCACTGACCACCACCCCGCGCACTCTGCAGATGGTGTGAGAGGTGGCTCAGACAAGGGCTCCGGAACTCAGCCGTGTCTGACTCTGTGACCCCACGGACGGCAGCCCACCAGGCTCCCCCGTCTATGGGATTTTCCAGGCAAGAATACTAGAGTGGGTTACCGTTTCCCTCTTCAGGGGATCTTCCCCACCCAGGGATCGAACCCACATCTCTTGCATTTCCTGCAATGGCAGGTGGATCCTTTACCACAAGCAGCACCTGGGTGGGGAGGTCACCTTCTGCTAGAGGCAGCAGCTAGGGAAGTTCCCCCAAGCTCCTGATGCAACCCCAGGTTCTAGAGATTAAAAGACTCAGCATCATGGTTGTCCCCACCAAGTTCCAGGGCCCACCCCGCGCCACAGGAGTGGAAGCAGGTGGGCAGACGCCAGGACTGTAGGAGCAACTCAGTGAAATCAGCCTTTGCTAGTGTGGAGGCAGACTTCTACGCAGGGACCTAGAGGCAGCTCACGTTTTCCTAAAGGAGCCCTTAGGAATCATCCTTAGAGGATGTGTCCCCCAGCTGAGTCTAGAAAGGTCAGTAGAAGGGGAAGAATGTTCTCCACATAAGGGGCCCCTACATCCTTAATTCATTCACTGCACAAACACCTTTGTGTATCTACAAGGACTGCGCCGCAAGGGCGCCTCAGCTCCCGCCCCGTCCATCCCGCCTTGCCCCTGGAACCTCACAGCGTGGAGCAGAGAGGGTGGCTCAGGGTTATTCACGGTGGCGGGGAGGAGGAAGGGAGCAGGGGATGTAACACTGCCGCCTGCCTGGAGGGGTCTGAGCCAGTTTCATGGTGGAGGCACAAAGGCTTCCACCCAGAGCGGAGAAGAAGCTTGCGGAGGATTTGGAAGATCAAGGAAAGCCTGGAGTGCCCGGCTGGAGTTCCGAGCTGATGAGCCTGGAGACGTCTCTTTTAAGGAAAGGAGTCACAGGTCAGACCTCCCTGCTGGAGGGATGGCTTAGGCTGTTACCTGAAGGTGGCTGGCAGAGAAGCAGGATTAGCTGAGAGGCAGACAGGCTGCCTGGGAGGAGGGAAGGCATAGAAATCTTCTAAAGGAGTCACAAGAAACTCAAGAGAGGACAAAGGCAGGCGACGCTTAGGCCCCGGGGAGAGGGACGGTGAGGAACCCGCGCAGCTCAGCAAGGGAGCAACGTTTAGTTCTCCATCAACTTTGAGCCCTCGAGGTAGCAGGCCATCTAGGTGTCAATGACCCCACGTGGACAGAGGCTGCAGGCCTCCGGACGCCCAGAGCAAGTCCGCATCCGAGCCGAGCTTGCCCATCCAGCCCCCACCCCCGCCCCCGCTCCTGACCCTCCGGCCGGGGTCTTCTCCACGGCAGCCCTGCCCTCCTGCGCCAGAGTGTCTGAAAGTGGACGTGACAGGTGCCCCGCACCGCGGATGGGAGGTCGCAGGGCCTCCGTGGAGACATTTCTCCCCTCATGGAAATGGTAACCGCACATTTAAATTGGTAGCTTTATAATCCGCTTAAGGGCTTTTTATTTTAACACAGCAGCTGAGAGGCAAAATCAGGTTCCACCCCAAGCGCTACTAAACTCCGCCGTGTGGGCGGCGCTCCCAAGGGGAAACGAGGCTCCCTGAACAGCCGCCCACACGGCAGCCTCATTTTCACTCGAGAGTCGTTATCGGAAAAAAGAAGAAAAGGTGACTCAAACCAGCACCCACTTTGCCTTTAACTTCTGCAGCCTCCAGCGATGGACGGGGACTCCATCCACGTCCGAGAGGCCGGAGCCCAGAGCCCGGAGTCCAGGCCAGGACCCAGCCGGGGCCTCCCGCCCGGCGCGCCCTGCCGTCCACGCCACACCGCCGTCGCCATTCCCAGGACAGAGGTGTGCGTGGCTGGACCCGACCCCAGAACCTCGGTTGCAAACGCTCCATTCACGACATTCTGGACCCCCACCCAGGGCAACTCAGCGCCCCCTGCAGCCTCAGGGCAGCTCCCCGACTCTGGGCCTCGCTGCCCCCGCCTGTCCACGGGGAAGAGGAAGGGACAGGCTGGCTGTCCCACCTCCCGGGGGTCCTGCCCCCGACGCGGGTGCCCTGGGAGGCTGTGGTCTCTCTCTCAAGTAGACCCCAGACCTTGTTCCTCTCTGTCTTCCAAGATGTCAGGGCTGGTTCCTCTCCCTCCCCTCCCCTCAGGGTCTGGTCACACTGGGCCCTCTGAGGGTCAGTGTCTTGGCTTTCGGGGGGCGTGTGTGTTTGCGTGGTGGGCACAGGGGATGCTTAATAGGAACAAAGCAAAAAGGGAGGATGGAGCGAAGAAACCTTTTCCCAAAGGGGTGCAAACACGTGACTATGATCCCGAACTCCTTCTGATGGAGGAGCCTCAGGTCAGAGAAGGTCCCAGAGCAGATCCGGAGGAGTGGGAGGAAGCTCACACGCCAGGGGGCCCTGGGTGACCCCAAGACGCAGCCGGCCCTCAGCCCGCGGAGGGTGAGGCCTGCAGGCAGAGCCAGAGACGGAGCCACTCCTGCCCGGCCGGCCCTCCCACGCGCGTCCCCACATCCTCGCGAGGAGCCGCCCGTCCGCTCGCCCCCTGGCGGGCCCCCCGCTCCGTCCCCGTCCCCGTCCTGTCCCGGCCGCGCTGCCTGTGCTCCCGGTGGCTCCGTGCGCATGGCCTCACAGGTAAGGGGCCAAGTTTTGAAAGAGGACAGCTGCTTTTTTATCTTGTATCTTTCACAGAATGTTTGGATCTTTTGGAGAAAGAGAAAGGGAGAGAGAGCAAGAGAAGAAAAATATCCACACTGGGTTTAAAAAACTAAGCTACCAAGCATGATATTTAAGCGAATTAAGCGTCCCCCCTCTCTAGCCGTCACACAATATACTAACATCTCTGTTATCCAAGTTGACTCCGCATTCTAGAGATGAAATATTTAGCTCACACCTTTATCTCTCTCGTCTTCCAACACTTTCATAGCTATAATAATGGTTTTTGTTGGGTCACTTTTATATATTTAACTCTAAAATATATAGAAAACTCTACCTCTTGTTTCAACAACTATATATAGTGTTTCTTAGTTTTCGATTATAGGTGCTCAGTCACTCAGTCGTGTTGACCCTTTGTGACCCTATGGACTGCAGCCCGCCAGGCTCCTCTGTCCATGGGATTCTCCAGGCAAGAATGCTGGAGTGGGCTGCCATTACCTCCTCCAGGGGACAGAGGGACCCAGCGGGCTGTAGTTCATGGGGTCTCACAGAGCTGGACAAGACTTAGTGAATAAACAACAAGCCAACAACCGTATCTATAATCAGCTCTGTATCAACAACTTAATTGCCCATTCGTGCATCTGAAAAACCCCATTTAAAGTCAAGGGAGTTGTTAATATCAATTATGCAAATATTATCTTCTGTAAAGAAGAATGATTCAACACAGAGAGAAGGAAACAGAATTTCATATTATTAGGCGCTTCCCAGCGTGAAGCGGCGGCATCTCGAGCCCTGCATCCTGGGCCCTTCACCCCCCCTCCACGTGAGGTTCACGGTCGTCCGGGATCCGTGTGGCCCTCACTGTCTTCTGAAAGGAAGCAAGGAGGCTTATAACATGGTTGAATCTGCTACAAAAAGTGATTAATACTTCACAGCCACCAACTTCAATGGGCTGGTTCTCCATGGATTCCTGATGCTGTAACGAGCGGGACCCTACGAAGGCTTCCCAGACAGACCCCTACGCATGTCCTCTGCCTGCTTTTTGTCTAAAAAATCTTTAGTCACGGATTACATTTAATTAGAGAAGTGAGAAAATGCAGAAAGAAAGGAAAACTGTCAAGGAAGGCAAACGAGTAATAGTTTGCATTGTCACAGAATGTTTGGATCTTTTGAGAAAGAGAAAGGGAGAGAGAGCAAGAGAAGAAAAATATCCACACTGGGTTTAAAAAACTAAGCTACCAAGCATGATATTTAAGCGAATTAAGCGTCCCCCCTCTCTAGCCGTCACACAATATACTAACATCTCTGTTATCCAAGTTGACTCCGCATTCTAGAGATGAAATATTTAGCTCACACCTTTATCTCCCCGTCTTCCAACACTTTCATAGCTATAATAATGGTTTTTGTTGGGTCACTTTTATATATTTAACTCTAAAATATATAGAAAACTCTACCTCTTGTTTCAACAACTATATATAGTGTTTCTTAGTTTTCGATTATAGGTGCTCAGTCACTCAGTCGTGTTGACCCTTTGTGACCCTATGGACTGCAGCCCGCCAGGCTCCTCTGTCCATGGGATTCTCCAGGCAAGAATGCTGGAGTGGGCTGCCATTACCTCCTCCAGGGGACAGAGGGACCCAGCGGGCTGTAGTTCATGGGGTCTCACAGAGCTGGACAAGACTTAGTGAATAAACAACAAGCCAACAACCGTATCTATAATCAGCTCTGTATCAACAACTTAATTGCCCATTCGTGCATCTGAAAAACCCCATTTAAAGTCAAGGGAGTTGTTAATATCAATTATGCAAATATTATCTTCTGTAAAGAAGAATGATTCAACACAGAGAGAAGGAAACAGAATTTCATATTATTAGACGCTTCCCCCGCGTGAAGCGGCGGCATCTCGAGGAGCCCTGCATCCTGGGCCCCTTCACCCCCCCTGCACGTGAGGTTCACGGTCGTCCGGGATCCGTGTGGCCCTCACTGTCTTCTGAAAGGAAGCAAGGAGGCTTATAACATGGTTGAATCTGCTACAAAAAGTGATTAATACTTCACAGCCACCAACTTCAATGGGCTGGTTCTCCATGGATTCCTGATGCTGTAACGAGCGGGACCCTACGAAGGCTTCCCCAGACAGACCCCTACGCATGTCCTCTGCCTGCTTTTTGTCTAAAAAATCTTTAGTCACGGATTACATTTAATTAGAGAAGTGAGAAAATGCAGAAAGAAAGGAAAACTGTCAAGGAAGGCAAACGAGTAATAGTTTAGCCATTAAGCAAAGTCAAGGACCTTTAGTTGCTGCTCAGGCCTGTAGATAATGTCTGAGCAGGTCCTGTGAGCAGTTCTGAAGATCCTGAAACTGCCCCCAGATGGGAGAAGCTTACTGTCCGCTACCCACACGCGTGTGGACCCTGACCAGTTGGAGCCAGAGGGTCGATGACTCCCAGTCACCTCATCACCAGCCAGGCAGGAGAATGTCCACGAGCTGATAACATGGCGCTCTGGGAGCACCATCCATCCCTCCGGGGCTGCCTTTGCCTGGCAAAGCAATAAAGCTATTTGTTTTCTACTTCACCCCAAACTCTTGTCTCTGCCTTTCTATTCTGCACCAGTGAACAGAAGGGGAGTTTCTGCAGCAAAATCAACAGGACTCAAAGCCCGTATCTCGGTGCTAGGGGCGCAGGTGCCCACGCCAGGCTCCATGCTGTCTGTCAGGCGTTCACCCCACACCGCACTTCCTACCGCTTCTCCCTCCCTCACATGCTGGCAGGAAATTCCCCAACTGTCAGCACAAAGTGGGCCATAAAATCCTCATGGTATTTTCTCTTTTAACTCATCTAATCAGTTAAAGAATGCTGACTGTCATGTATAGCCTGGAATTTGTCATGTGAACTTGGCAGGATCCACGTCTGAACATGAGGATACTTGTGTATAATTTCCGTGATGGGGACAGGAGTGCTCTACACCCACGCAGCAAGCGGATTCAGTATCTGCCACAACTTTCTTGTACAGCCCTGCATCCTGGGCCCTTCACCCCCTGTGAGGTTCACGGTCGTCCGGGATCCGTGTGGCCCTCACTGTCTTCTGAAAGGAAGCAAGGAGGCTTATAACATGGTTGAATCTGCTACAAAAAGTGATTAATACTTCACAGCCACCAACTTCAATGGGCTGGTTCTCCATGGATTCCTGATGCTGTAACGAGCGGGACCCTACGAAGGCTTCCCCAGACAGACCCCTACGCATGTCCTCTGCCTGCTTTTTGTCTAAAAAATCTTTAGTCACGGATTACATTTAATTAGAGAAGTGAGAAAATGCAGAAAGAAAGGAAAACTGTCAAGGAAGGCAAACGAGTAATAGTTTAGCCATTAAGCAAAGTCAAGGACCTTTAGTTGCTGCTCAGGCCTGTAGATAATGTCTGAGCAGGTCCTGTGAGCAGTTCTGAAGATCCTGAAACTGCCCCCAGATGGGAGAAGCTTACTGTCCGCTACCCACACGCGTGTGGACCCTGACCAGTTGGAGCCAGAGGGTCGATGACTCCCAGTCACCTCATCACCAGCCAGGCAGGAGAATGTCCACGAGCTGATAACATGGCGCTCTGGGAGCACCATCCATCCCCTCCGGGGGCTGCCTTTGCCTGGCAAAGCAATAAAGCTATTTGTTTTCTACTTCACCCCAAACTCTTGTCTCTGCCTTTCTATTCTGCACCAGTGAACAGAAGGGGAGTTTCTGCAGCAAAATCAACAGGACTCAAAGCCCGTATCTCGGTGCTAGGGGCGCAGGTGCCCACGCCAGGCTCCATGCTGTCTGTCAGGCGTTCACCCCACACCGCACTTCCTACCGCTTCTCCCTCCCTCACATGCTGGCAGGAAATTCCCCAACTGTCAGCACAAAGTGGGCCATAAAATCCTCATGGTATTTTCTCTTTTAACTCATCTAATCAGTTAAAGAATGCTGACTGTCATGTATAGCCTGGAATTTGTCATGTGAACTTGGCAGGATCCACGTCTGAACATGAGGATACTTGTGTATAATTTCCGTGATGGGGACAGGAGTGCTCTACACCCACGCAGCAAGCGGATTCAGTATCTGCCACAACTTTCTTGTACAGTTTTTTGTTTCTCTTGGGTTCTAACTCTATTCTTTACTGTTGAGAGAAAAATAACTGTTTATCACATCATTAGGATGGCTCTATCAGGAAGCTTGCTAAACAGAAACTAGTTTATTCTTTTTTTAAAATTCCTAATTTATTTCTTTATTTCACAGCCAATCTCCCCAGCTTCTAAAGGGAAGAAGCATAACTAACCCGTATCAAAAATGGTCAAAGGAGCATCACCATTGACCCTCCAAGTTCTTAAAAGGTTAATGAGAAAAAAATGTGAGCTACCTTAGGCCAACAGTTTGTAAAATTTAGAAAAATGGAAGCTTTCTATTTAAAAGGAACTTATAAAAATAGACAAAAGTAGGAGTTATGAACAGCTATTTGGAGACGAAAGGAATCAAAGTCATACTTAAAGCCAAAGAAAGTTCCAGATCACAGACTCACAGTGAGTTCTGCTCTACCTTTTACTTCAATTCCTGGGAGACCGGTTGACATCAGCTTTAGTCATCTTTGCTTAACTACAGCCTGTTGAATTTTTAAATTTTAAAATAGATTTAATCTATGTATTGGTTTTGGGAGAATTCACATCTTTATGATACTGAGTCTTTCTATCCGTGAACATGACGTATCTCTAGATTTTCCAAACTGTCGCTCAGTAAACTTTACCATTTTCTCCCCCAAATCATGCTTTATCTGTGTTAGATTTATTTCTAAGTAGCTGGCTTTTGTTTGTTTTTATAGCTATCATAAATGGTATTCTGTTTTAAATGACGTTTTATAACTGCTTAGTGTGTGGTCTAAGGAAACACAATTTTTTACTGTAATTTAAAAAATAACTCCCACACTTGTGTACAATTTATCTACAACAAAGGAGGCAAGAATTTAGAAAAGACATTCTTTTCAATGGAGAAAAGACAGTCTTTTCAATAAGTCGTGTTGGGGAAACTGGACAGTTATGTGTAAAGAAATGAAATTAGAACATTTTCTAACACCATACAGAAAAATTAACTCAAAATGGACTATGAGCCTAAATGTAAGACTGAATACTATAAAACTTATGTAATTAAAAGCAAAAATAAACAACAAATGGGACTTAATCAAGCTTAAAAGCTTTTGCACAGCAAAGCAGACCATAGACAAAATGAAAAGACAACCTACTGAATGGGAGAAAATATTTGCAAATGATATGACGAACAAGGGATTAACATCCAAAAATATATAAGCAGCTCATACAACTGAACACCAAAAAAACAAGCAACATGATTTAAATGGACAGAACTGAATAGACATTTTTCCAAAGAGGAAATGCAGATGGTCAACAGGTGCTCAACATCAGTAATCATCAGGGAAATGCAAATCAAAACCACAGTGGAATACCTCATGCCTGTCAGAATGGCTATCATCAACAGGAACGCAAATAACAAAGGAAGTAGCCAAAAGGGAACCTTTGTGTAGTGCTGATGGGAATGTAAATTGGTGCAGCCGCTGTGGAAAACTTAAAACTTACGAAGGTTTCTCAAAAAACTAGAAATAGAGCCACCATATAACCTAGCAATTTCATACCTGGGTGTGTATCTGAAGAAAAAAAAAAAAAAAAAAACTACCTCAAAAAAATGCATGCACCCTGATGTTCATAGCAGCCTTATTCACAATTGCCAGATACAGAAGCAAGCTAAGTGACCATCAACAGATGATGGATAAAGAAGATGTGAGACATGTATATGCTGTTGTTCAGTCACTAAGTCGTGTCCAGCTCTTTGGGACCCCATGTTCTGCAGCACGCCAGGCTCCTCTGTCTTTCACTGCCTCCTGGAGTTTTCTCTCTAACCATTTCATCCTCTGCCACTCCCTTCTCATTTTGCCTTCAATCTTTCCCAGCATCAGGGTCTTTTCCAATGAGTATACGTACATTTATATGTATATACACACAATGAAATACCACATAATAGAATAGTACTCAGCCATTAAAAAGAACAAAATATTCATCATTTTCAGTAACATGGATGGACTCAGAGGGCATTAAGGTAGGTGAAATAGGCCAGACAAAAACAAACCAGGGATTACCAGTAGGGGTGGAGGCGATATGGGATCAAGGACGGGGAGACACAAATCCCAGGGTGTGAGACAGGGCATAGAGGTGTGTTGTACAATACGGGGAGCATGGAAGTATTTTGTCATAATTGTAAATGGAAAGTAACCTTTAATAATTATATAAAAATTTAGAACATTTAATGAGAATATTTTCCAAATAAAGGCTATAATTAAAAACCTGAAAAATTTGAGTATCCTTTTCCTCCTTTTCATTAATTCTAGTAGTCTAGCCCCTTGGGTTTTTCTATGTAACAGTCATAACATAAAAAAGAAAAGATCCAACAGTTCGGCTTCTCCTTAAAACTCTGTTTGAGTCTTAGTCCTTTGGGTAGATCTTTTTGTACCACATCATAGGGGTGTGTATAACTAACTATTTTTTCCCCTGGGTGTTACCAGGGATTACTTTAATGCTTTGCTGTTAAGTAAGATGGCATCTGTAGATTTTTTGTAGATACCTTTTATTAGGTTAAAGAAGTTTTCTTCTACTTTTTATGTGCTAAGCTTTCTTCCTTTTTCTAAAAAAAATTATAAGTGGATGTTAAATTTTATCAAATGCTTTTAATGCACCTATTGAGATCACTGTATTTTTTTACTCTGTTAATATGCCAGATTACACTAATAGTATTTCTTTGGGGGGAGAAGAAATTAAGGTTTTTTAAAATTAAAATATATCTTGTAATCAAAACCCTTTGCTTAAACCTCTGGCTTCACTGGCTGAACTGCACTTCAGCCTAAAAGACAAAAATATTAAAGCACAGTAGCTGCGTGTGTGTGTGTTGCTTAGTCGTATCCCACTCTTTGGGATCCTATGAACTGTAGCCCACTGGGTGCCTCTGCCCACGGAGTTCTCCAGGCAAGAATATTGCAGTGGGCTGCCATTCCCTTCTCCAGGGGATCTTCCCCACCCGGGGATCAAACCTGTGTCTCTGAAGGAAATCCTACTGGTCAAATCTGGTACTATGTATGAATTCAAATAATTATAAATAATATAATGCATTATCATCTATTGAGTACAGGAAAAAGCCATAAGCCCATCTAGTTTGAATAAACAAGTTAAAAAATAAATGAAAAAATAAAGAAGGGACATGTGCTCCTTATAGTAGAATGAATGTAGAATAATAGATTTAGAAAATTATCGGTAGACACAAAAGTAGTGGTAGAAAGTGTGCTGAGAAACAGAAATTTAAATATTCTTCAAGCATCTCCCTACAAGTTACTTACTGATTATAAAGTGAAATGTTGACTTTACAATGGAGAATCCTGCTGATCACCACCAGGAAATCAAAGCTAACAATCACCAACACTGGAACAACTCAGAGTCTTTCGAACCAACATCTGAGAAAACTGGCCATCAAAGTTTTTTTTTTGTAGTTACAGTCATCATAAAAGAAAAGATCCAACAGTTCGGCTTCTCCTTAAAACTCTGTTTGAGTCTTAGTCCTTTGGGTAGATCTTTTTGTACCACATCATAGGGGTGTGTATAACTAACTATTTTTTCCCCTGGGTGTTACCAGGGATTACTTTAATGCTTTGCTGTTAAGTAAGATGGCATCTGTAGATTTTTTGTAGATACCTTTTATTAGGTTAAAGAAGTTTTCTTCTACTTTTTATGTGCTAAGCTTTCTTCCTTTTTCTAAAAAAAATTATAAGTGGATGTTAAATTTTATCAAATGCTTTTAATGCACCTATTGAGATCACTGTATTTTTTTACTCTGTTAATATGCCAGATTACACTAATAGTATTTCTTTGGGGGGAGAAGAAATTAAGGTTTTTTAAAATTAAAATATATCTTGTAATCAAAACCCTTTGCTTAAACCTCTGGCTTCACTGGCTGAACTGCACTTCAGCCTAAAAGACAAAAATATTAAAGCACAGTAGCTGCGTGTGTGTGTGTTGCTTAGTCGTATCCCACTCTTTGGGATCCTATGAACTGTAGCCCACTGGGTGCCTCTGCCCACGGAGTTCTCCAGGCAAGAATATTGCAGTGGGCTGCCATTCCCTTCTCCAGGGGATCTTCCCCACCCGGGGATCAAACCTGTGTCTCTGAAGGAAATCCTACTGGTCAAATCTGGTACTATGTATGAATTCAAATAATTATAAATAATATAATGCATTATCATCTATTGAGTACAGGAAAAAGCCATAAGCCCATCTAGTTTGAATAAACAAGTTAAAAAATAAATGAAAAAATAAAGAAGGGACATGTGCTCCTTATAGTAGAATGAATGTAGAATAATAGATTTAGAAAATTATCGGTAGACACAAAAGTAGTGGTAGAAAGTGTGCTGAGAAACAGAAATTTAAATATTCTTCAAGCATCTCCCTACAAGTTACTTACTGATTATAAAGTGAAATGTTGACTTTACAATGGAGAATCCTGCTGATCACCACCAGGAAATCAAAGCTAACAATCACCAACACTGGAACAACTCAGAGTCTTTCGACACCTGACATCAAGTACTGAGAAAAACTGGCCATCATTTTAGTGATTTTCTTCTAAAAAGTGTGCAACATTAACAAATGAAATAAAACAAATCCAAAACAAATGTCATTGGTCTGAATGCTTCAAAAATGTCAAGATCAAGAGACCAGGTAAAACAAGTAAAACTTGACAATAAAATTCAATACATGATCCTGTACTGAACTCTGGGCCAGGAAAAACACAACATAAAGGACATTATTGGGAAAACTCATAAAATGTGAACAAGGATACTGGATTATTTAACAGTAGTGTATCAATATTTTCTATTCTGATTTTTAATAACTGAAATGCAATTATGTTTTAAAATGTCTTTATTCTTAGGAAATACACATAGAAGCATTTAGAATGTAAGGTACGCAGTGTCTTCATCTTCCTCCCTAAAATTAAGGAACAGAAATCTGTATTTATGTATACGTTTGTAGACAGATTAAAAAAGCAAATGGAAGAAGAAGAAAAAAAAAACCTGTGTCTCCTGCATCGCAGGCGGATTCTTAACCACATGAGCCACCAGGGAAGCCCACAGTAGCCACACAATAAAAACCCAAATTGTAGAGGCCTGATAGCATGATTTCCCTAGGGAATAAATGAAGGCTGTTGCTCAAAAGGTGACAGTCTGAGAGGGGCTGTCAGGTGTTCCACTGACCTGCCAAATGTTGACTGGGGCAAACTATCTCTGATCCTGCAATTTTTGTCAAATTAACTAATTATGAATTACAATTGTTATTTCAAAGACTCCTTTGTTTTCTTGGATCAGCAACAACGAGTAGTTCTACCACTTGGCAGCGTGGCCTGCTCTGGTCAGGAATCTGAAACCCTAGAGTGACGACAGCCGGAATGACAGAATAAGAATCTTCAAAAAGGTGAAAATCAACACGGACCAAAAATGTGAGAATCTATTCATTTTTGAAAACTTGGAAAACTAACTAAAGGTATACAATAATATAAAGACGGTTTATACTTAAAAGTGGCCGAATCTTGGTGACAATGGTAACATTGAGGGTGTTTATCATCCCCATTGCCATTCACTCTCATAGTGGTCTTTGAAATCAAAGGGTTCATTACCGTGAAACACAGAAGCCCAGCAGGCGCTGGAAAGAGAAGACCAGATCTGGAATTCTCAAAAGTCTCCATGGAATTTTTATTATTTGATCTGTTTGGCAGTTCCCTGGCAACCATCGCTAGCCGACTTCTCTTTACATGATTTGATTTAGAGCTTACATGGTGTGAACAACCTTCTCCCTGAGGGCATTTGTCAAAAAATAATCTGCAGCAATTGTTCAACATTCACAGCTGCTTGCAAGGGTAGTACCAGTTGGGACAGACAAGAAGATGACTGGAAAACTTGCTGGGCTTGAGATATCCACAGGGGGCTTTGAAAAGTTCTGACCTATTCCTAGAAATCTAGAAGGACTGATACACGTGCAGCTCTGGGGGCATGCCTTTGGAAGACCTGAGAAGTCCTCACCTCTGACCGATCTTGAGGATCATTGTGAGCAGGAGGTGAAGACTAAGTCACAGTTGCCAGTTGCCTGCCTGAGTCTTAAAGGCATAAAAAGGTAGTCAACAAAATTAATCATTATTCAGATGCTACTGGGAACCACAGTGAGATACCACTTCACATCCACTCGGATGGTTATAACGAGAAGGCAAAGATGCAGAGAAATGAGAGTCTTTGTCCAACAGCTGGTGGGAATATAAAGTGGGACAGCCATGTTGGAAAACAATTTGGTGGTTCTTCAAAAATGTAAACATAGATTTACCATCTGATCCAGTAATTCCTTTCTGAGGTATATGCTCAAGGAAACTGAATGCACATGTCCACATGAAAACTTGTATGTGAATATTCATAGCAGTTTTATTTCTAATAGCCCAAAAAAAAAATGTGGAAACCAAACTTCATCAACTGGTAAATGGATGAGCAAAATGCATTATATGAGCATATCTCAATTTATTTCATTTCTCTGCATTGTCTTTGTAGATACTGCTTTTTTCTTTTTACAAATTTGAGGCAAACCTGTGTTGAGAAAGTCTATCAGTCTATCAGTCATTTGTCCAACAACTTGTACTCACTTCATGTCTCTGTGTCAAATTATAGTAATTCTCCCAATATTTCAACCTTTGTCCTTATTTGATTATGTGTTCTGGTGATCAACCATTCTGGAGGTGAGAGGGGTAAATATACATGCTCATTTCACCATTTTGAACCCGAACCCAATCACATTATTCATGTGAGTCATCCAAGAAGCTCACTGGAGCTAGAACCACGGGTCTCCCTGCTTCTGCACGGACCCCGCTCCCCTCTCCTTGCCCTCTGTGCAGCACCTGCCCGTGGACTGTCAGCCTGTGAAGGCGGAGGCCAATTCTTTCTCCCCAGCGCCAAGCACAGGGCACAGCCCCCAACAGCTGTTTTGCAAAAGGCATGGATGACTTTCTGAAAACGAGTATGTGTTGAATGAAAGAACAAATGGGTTAATATTAACATTATATTCAGATGTGAAGAATTTATCTGTAAATATATGAACAAAAGCCTTCCTTTTTCTTTCTCATTTGAAAATCAAGGAGGGAATATTTTTAATTATGAAAATCAGACTTTTCCTTATCTCGGTCCCACAGTGCAGTCTGCACCAGCTCCAGCTAGCCCTGCTGAGAAATAATTGACAGGCCTCTCCAGAAGCTATGCTGTAGCCCAGGTATGAACAATGGCAGGCAGCTTCCACCCAACTCCAACACTGGGAGCTGTCTTTTCAAGCCAAGAAAGTCTTTCAAACATCAAAGGTTTTCCAACCAGACTTAAAAAAATAAAACAAAGACTCTAGGGGTGAGATGAGAAACTTCAGAAATTGCACTAGAAAATTCCTAGGGTCAGGAAGATCCCTTGTAGGAGGGCATGGCAACCCCCACGCCTGTGTTCTTGCCTGGAGAGCCCCGTGGACAGAGGAGCCTGGTGGGCTACAGGCTATCGGGTTGCAGAGAGTCAACCACGACTGAAATGACTCAGCGGGCATACCAGACCAGACGAAGGCAGCGCGATGGATGGGGTGCCACGCAGACTCACACAAGAGCCCCAGCCCTGCTGGAGGGGCAGCCAGAGAGGGCTCCCTGGAGGAGGAGAGCCTCAGGGGAGAGGTGGGGGAGGGGAGGACTGCCGGGAGGTGCTCCCCAGGAAAATGGCGATTGAAAAGGCCAATGTGTCTTTCCCAAGTACATTCTGGGGAGACACCATGCTCCTTTCTACAGTTAAAAGTCCACGTCAGTCAAGAAGACGTCTATTTCCATCTTAAAAAAAGAATCATCCCAGAGATTTTTAAAACCTCTTAAAATAGAAGATGAGGATCAACACGTGGCCAGAGAAGTAAAAGTGTGAACCCAGTGTGTGCCCTGCTTTAGAACAGAGGGAGGGCTGGGGGCACGTTCTGGGGTCTCCCCTTCATCCTGCCCCAAGCCCACACACCCAAGACGCAGTGCTGACCCCGTCTACAAAAAGCTCCCGCCCTGAGCACGGGGACGGGCCAGACAGCCCTCCCTCAGATACGGAGCACACCTGTCACAGGAAGCAGCGATGGAAGAAGGGGTCTGAAGAGAAGGCCTGTGTTGTCTACATTTGGTCACAAGGTCCTTCTCCTGCCTGGCTTGGCAGAGAGGGATGGAGCCTGTGTTTGTCCCAAATTAGGAAATACCCAATGTGCCATTGAACACAGTAAAAGAGGCCAGGATCTGAGCAAAAACCCCAGATAGAGAGGCAGCACCCACACAAGGGAGCCTGGTCCACAAGGCCCTGTTGCAGATGACATGCAGCAGCTTCCACCCAACTCCAACACTGGAGCTGTCTTTTCAAGCCAAGAAAGTCTTTCAAACATCAAAGGTTTTCCAACCAGACTTAAAAAAATAAAACAAAGACTCTAGGGGTGAGATGAGAAACTTCAGAAATTGCACTAGAAAATTCCTAGGGTCAGGAAGATCCCTTGTAGGAGGGCATGGCAACCCCCACGCCTGTGTTCTTGCCTGGAGAGCCCCGTGGACAGAGGAGCCTGGTGGGCTACAGGCTATCGGGTTGCAGAGAGTCAACCACGACTGAAATGACTCAGCGGGCATACCAGACCAGACGAAGGCAGCGCGATGGATGGGGTGCCACGCAGACTCACACAAGAGCCCCAGCCCTGCTGGAGGGGCAGCCAGAGAGGGCTCCCTGGAGGAGGAGAGCCTCAGGGGAGAGGTGGGGGAGGGAGGACTCCCGGGGAGGTGCTCCCCAGGAAAATGGCGATTGAAAAGGCCAATGTGTCTTTCCCAAGTACATTCTGGGGAGACACCATGCTCCTTTCTACAGTTAAAAGTCCACGTCAGTCAAGAAGACGTCTATTTCCATCTTAAAAAAAGAATCATCCCAGAGATTTTTAAAACCTCTTAAAATAGAAGATGAGGATCAACACGTGGCCAGAGAAGTAAAAGTGTGAACCCAGTGTGTGCCCTGCTTTAGAACAGAGGGAGGGCTGGGGGCACGTTCTGGGGTCTCCCCTTCATCCTGCCCCAAGCCCACACACCCAAGACGCAGTGCTGACCCCGTCTACAAAAAGCTCCCGCCCTGAGCACGGGGACGGGCCAGACAGCCCTCCCTCAGATACGGAGCACACCTGTCACAGGAAGCAGCGATGGAAGAAGGGGTCTGAAGAGAAGGCCTGTGTTGTCTACATTTGGTCACAAGGTCCTTCTCCTGCCTGGCTTGGCAGAGAGGGATGGAGCCTGTGTTTGTCCCAAATTAGGAAATACCCAATGTGCCATTGAACACAGTAAAAGAGGCCAGGATCTGAGCAAAAACCCCAGATAGAGAGGCAGCACCCCACACAAAGGGAGCCTGAGGCTGATTCCCCCAGGGGATCCGGGAAGCAGGAAAACCTGAGCGGGGGCAGCTGCGTGGCCATCAAGGACAACACAGCCAAAGATGACCCAGCTCGGGGGAGGGAGGAACGGGCGGGCGGTTCCCAGGGAAGCGAGGAGAGAGAGAGGATCAGAGCCACGCAGGTACTCGGGAGGGACGGAGGGCAGAGCAGCGGCCGCAGGCGCTGTGGACCGCGGGCGTCCACGTGCACACACGGTGCTGTGACCCGACATAAGCCCCTCGGCACTTGGATGCTACCCCGGGAGAAAGAGGAGGCCCCACACTGACCAAAGCGAAGCCTCCGTCGCCTCAAGAGAATGGCAACTCAGAATACAAATCATGACTAAAGACTAACAAGGAAGTCTTTCCCGCTTGTAAACCATTTCCGCTACACTTCATTTCACGCAGCAAATATTTATTCTGAGTTCCTACTCTTTTCACTATACACATGCCAAGAAGGAAGGTGAGGTAGGTTTTCGCTCATGGGCCCATAATTGAGAGCTGGGGCTGAGGAGAGGAGCTAGAACAAAAGATGAGTGCACGTCGGGTGGGAGGTCCACAGACGCTTCCCGGCCACCTCCCGCGAGCCACCCCCGCGCCCAGGGCTCTGCAGACAGGCTGACCTCAACCTTGCCGCAACGCCCAAGCCTCCATGTGACCTCCCTGACTCCATCGCCCCTTAGTCTTCTGAGGAACGGAGCTGAGCTTACTCATCTCTCTGTGCTTGCGGGAAAAGGAAGAAACATAACAAAAACAGCAGAAAATAACATCCCAGTTGCTTACAAGGAGAAAGAAGAATGCTGAATCATCCCTAGTTTTCTTCACGAGGGCGGGCCAGACAGCCCTCCCTCAGATCGGAGCACACCTGTCACGGGCAGCGATGGAAGAAGGGGTCTGAAGAGAAGGCCTGTGTTGTCTACATTTGGTCACAAGGTCCTTCTCCTGCCTGGCTTGGCAGAGAGGGATGGAGCCTGTGTTTGTCCCAAATTAGGAAATACCCAATGTGCCATTGAACACAGTAAAAGAGGCCAGGATCTGAGCAAAAACCCCAGATAGAGAGGCAGCACCCCACACAAAGGGAGCCTGAGGCTGATTCCCCCAGGGGATCCGGGAAGCAGGAAAACCTGAGCGGGGGCAGCTGCGTGGCCATCAAGGACAACACAGCCAAAGATGACCCAGCTCGGGGGAGGGAGGAACGGGCGGGCGGTTCCCAGGGAAGCGAGGAGAGAGAGAGGATCAGAGCCACGCAGGTACTCGGGAGGGACGGAGGGCAGAGCAGCGGCCGCAGGCGCTGTGGACCGCGGGCGTCCACGTGCACACACGGTGCTGTGACCCGACATAAGCCCCTCGGCACTTGGATGCTACCCCGGGAGAAAGAGGAGGCTCCACACTGACCAAAGCGAAGCCTCCGTCGCCTCAAGAGAATGGCAACTCAGAATACAAATCATGACTAAAGACTAACAAGGAAGTCTTTCCCGCTTGTAAACCATTTCCGCTACACTTCATTTCACGCAGCAAATATTTATTCTGAGTTCCTACTCTTTTCACTATACACATGCCAAGAAGGAAGGTGAGGTAGGTTTTCGCTCATGGGCCCATAATTGAGAGCTGGGGCTGAGGAGAGGAGCTAGAACAAAAGATGAGTGCACGTCGGGTGGGAGGTCCACAGACGCTTCCCGGCCACCTCCCGCGAGCCACCCCCGCGCCCAGGGCTCTGCAGACAGGCTGACCTCAACCTCGCCGCAACGCCCAAGCCTCCATGTGACCTCCCTGACTCCATCGCCCCTTAGTCTTCTGAGGAACGGAGCTGAGCTTACTCATCTCTCTGTGCTTGCGGGAAAAGGAAGAAACATAACAAAAACAGCAGAAAATAACATCCCAGTTGCTTACAAGGAGAAAGAAAAATGAACCCCGTGCTTCTTGAATACCATGTGCCATAGTTACACCGCCATGGGTGCTGAAGTATATTGATTCTTTAAATACACATAGCACCCTAAGCTAGATACATTATTTGCATTTTGTAGATGAGGAAACACATCCAGGGAGCTTAAGTAGTTTTCCCAAAGTCACTCAGCCAGTAAATAAAATGGCAGAGAAATGATTTGAACTCAGCTCTGTCCACGCTTTAAACCTCACAACTCTTTCCACGGAATCAGCTTTCCGCAACAGCAGCAAATGAATGCTTGCAGGGTTGAAGAACCAATGATTTTCCTTTAGAAAAGTCATACCCCCTTTTACAGCTTTTCCTCACAAAATGCACATACACGGAGCATCTTCCTGGGTGAGTGCTGGGTCCACGGGGCTGTGTGTACCCCTGCCCGCCACACCCTCCCCTGCGTCAGGCTGGAGGAGCGACCCAGACTCCATCAACAAGTCTGAGAGTCTAACAGGAAAGCCATCAACCAGAATGGAGTCGAATTAGCATAAAAGCAAATTAGCAATTACCAAGCTGTCAAGTCACAGCAGAAGCCCAGGAATTTCGACAACTATCAAGACATCATTTAAAAATATTTAATTCCACTTACATCACTCCAGCTGGGGGATCAGCTTGCTTCTGTGGGTTAGAGGTGTTCTCTGGGGAAAGCGTTCAGAGCGCCAAAAGGTATTTTTTCCCACATGACGGGCAGCCCAAAGGAGAGCTGTGTAGACGAGGAGCAGTAGATTCTTACGCAAACAGATTCTGTGGATACTTGATGAGGGCATCTGCAGACTCCATATTGGTCCTTAACGTGTGAGTCTGAGGTTTTCCAGTGTGCCTTGGAGACTTAGGCAGAATAACAAAGCGTTTTTATGAGGCTCTCTGAAAACAAATGAGCTTTAATAGAAATAAGATTTAAAATCCCTCACATCTAAACCTCTCAGATAATTAGTGATTTTTAGTGTTTGTCACATTTCAGGCCACAGTATCTCGAGATCTTCCCTTTTCACACAGTGCGTGCGCGCTCAGTCGCTCAGTCTTGTCTGCCTCTTCGAGATCCCACAGACGATAGCCCACCAGGCTCCTCCGTCCTTGGGATTGCCCAGGTCCACACTGGCAGGCAGATGCTTCACCGCTAGCGCCCCCTGGGAAGCCCTGAAATGTCTGAAAAGGGACTCCATGATCAGTAGTAACAGGCCCTTGTGCTCTGAGTGTGCGTGCGTGTGTGTGTGTGTGTGTGTGTGTCCCCATGTCCTGGTGCCCCAATGCTCTGCTCTCATCCGGCGCCAAGGAGACTCTGCCTGTGGCGTCGGAGAGGCCACTGGCTCACAGACAGGAGGGCCTGAGCTCAAGCCACCTCACTGCCGCTCGCTAGATGTCGAGGAGCAATTATCTCCGGTTTCCTCCAAGTGGAAGAAGAGAAGACCTACTTTGTAGGGTTCCTACAGCACCCCCAGCCACATAATATACTTCAACATGCTTTGCAAATTGTGAAATGCTAAAGAGATGTGAATTGCTAATCTATTTTGACGATATAAGCTACGTTTTATCAGTTATATTATTATATACAACTCATTAAGAGTACAAAATTTTTTTTGCTTTAACTAAAAATACATATTTTTAATTAAAAACAAGTTTTAGGGACCAAAGAGTAATTGAAAATGTTTGTTTAAAACATCTAGGTTTAGGGCTTCCCTGATAGTCCAGTGGGTAAGGACATCGCCTTGCAGTGCAAGGGGCATCGGTTCGATCCCTGGCTGGGGAAGATCCCACGTGCCGTGGAGCAGCTGGATCAATGTGTCCAACTTCCGAGCCGGAGCTCTGGAGCGCATGCGCCCAGAGTGGGTGCTCTGCGACAAGAGAGGCCACTGTGATGCGAAGCCCACATGGGCTGAAGAACAAAGATGGATGAAAATAGATAAATGAAAGGCCAATAGAAGTGGACAAAAAAGAAAAAAACTAGGTTCAACTCTGTATGATACAGTAATTCAAAGACCTGGTTCCAGTTTCCATTTATTTTAATAATTGCTTAACCCACCAGGCTCTTCTGTCCATGGGATTGCCCACCAAGAATACTGGAGCAAGTTGCCACTTCCTTCTCCAGAGGATCTTCCTGACCCAGGGATCGAACCCCCACCTCCTGTGTCTCCTGCATTGCAGGTGGATTCTTCACTGCTTGAACCACCTGGGAAGCCCCCATATCAATGAATTAGTTCCCACCGAGGTGCACGTTATTAATAATGGCTCATACTCCACTCTTCGAGGACAATCTCTGCGGGAGAAAGACAAACACACCTCAGAGACATTGAGGGGTCAGTTCCCAACTACTGCAGCAAAGCAAAACTCGCAATAAAGTGAATCACATGAATTTTTTGGCTTCCCATTGCATTAGGTTATGTTTATACTATACTGTCTTCTCATAAGTGTGAAATCACATTATGTCTAAAATAACAGCATACATCCAGTAGTTAAAAATGACTTTGTTGCTAATAAATGTTAACCATCACTGAGCTTTCAACAGGTCCTAATCTTTTTGCTGGTGAGGGATTTCAAATATTGCAAAAATTACCAAAATGTGACTCAGAAGCTGGAAGTGAGCAAATGCTTTTTGAAAAATGGCACCAATAGAGTTGCTCCGCACAGGGTGGCCACGACCTTCAATCTGTTAAAAAAAATTTTTTTAAACACTACCTCCTAAGTGCAGTAGAACAAGCTGCAATATCGCAAGGTCCGCCTGCCTGGTGTGGCGTGGAGAGCGGAGCCTGGGAAGCAGACCTAGCCTGGCTTCTGGATCCGCCTCTGCCCGAAGAGGACTTGTGACCTGGTGGTAACAATTTCACCCTTGCAGTTCTGGTTTCCTCATCCACGAGTGGGTGAGAGAAAATCACAGAGCTGTTGTAAGAATGAAATTAAACAAAATACATAATCAAAGAGGGCAATTTATAAAGTGCATAAAATACATGTAGCTCACTGTCACTTTCATTACTAATATTTAAACAGAGTTGGCCCCAAGACCTTCCAAACGTATTGGATAAGGAAAAAAACTAGAAGTGGCCAAAAAAGAAAAAAACTAGGTTCAACTCTGTATGATACAGTAATTCAAAGACCTGGTTCCAGTTTCCATTTATTTTAATAATTGCTTAACCCACCAGGCTCTTCTGTCCATGGGATTGCCCACCAAGAATACTGGAGCAAGTTGCCACTTCCTTCTCCAGAGGATCTTCCTGACCCAGGGATCGAACCCCCACCTCCTGTGTCTCCTGCATTGCAGGTGGATTCTTCACTGCTTGAACCACCTGGGAAGCCCCCATATCAATGAATTAGTTCCCACCGAGGTGCACGTTATTAATAATGGCTCATACTCCACTCTTCGAGGACAATCTCTGCGGGAGAAAGACAAACACACCTCAGAGACATTGAGGGGTCAGTTCCCAACTACTGCAGCAAAGCAAAACTCGCAATAAAGTGAATCACATGAATTTTTTGGCTTCCCATTGCATTAGGTTATGTTTATACTATACTGTCTTCTCATAAGTGTGAAATCACATTATGTCTAAAATAACAGCATACATCCAGTAGTTAAAAATGACTTTGTTGCTAATAAATGTTAACCATCACTGAGCTTTCAACAGGTCCTAATCTTTTTGCTGGTGAGGGATTTCAAATATTGCAAAAATTACCAAAATGTGACTCAGAAGCTGGAAGTGAGCAAATGCTTTTTGAAAAATGGCACCAATAGAGTTGCTCCGCACAGGGTGGCCACGACCTTCAATCTGTTAAAAAAAATTTTTTTAAACACTACCTCCTAAGTGCAGTAGAACAAGCTGCAATATCGCAAGGTCCGCCTGCCTGGTGTGGCGTGGAGAGCGGAGCCTGGGAAGCAGACCTAGCCTGGCTTCTGGATCCGCCTCTGCCCGAAGAGGACTTGTGACCTGGTGGTAACAATTTCACCCTTGCAGGTTCTGGTTTCCTCATCCACGAGTGGGTGAAGAGAAAATCACAGAGCTGTTGTAAGAATGAAATTAAACAAAATACATAATCAAAGAGGGCAATTTTTATAAAGTGCATAAAATACATGTAGCTCACTGTCACTTTCATTACTAATATTTAAACAGAGTTGGCAAACCCAAAGCTGACCCTTTCCAGGCGTATGGGGTAGAGGACACGTCCATTTGGGGAGAAGTCGGGTTGAATTCAGATTAAGCACGGGGCTCCGTCCACAGGGCTTACCAAGGCCGCGGGGACAGGGTGGAGCGTCAGTTTGCCATATGAATGGATGAGTTTGAATTCTACATCTAAAACCCCACTAGTCAGGATGCAAAGCTCTTAGTAGAGTTTTTGTTCTTTAAATGTATTTTACTGAAGTATGTATAGCTGATTTTCAGTGTTGCCTTAATTTCTACTGTACAGCAACGTGCTTCCGTCACACACATATAGTAACATTTTCTTTTCATACATTTGCATTATGATTATTACAGGATATAAATAAAGATCCCTGTGCTATAAGAGATGTTACAATTGAAATCTGTGGAAACACTTTCACAATCAAAAGCACGTTTAAAGCCAGGCTGTGGCCGGTGCTGGATGAGTCACAAAGACTGTGGTCCCCAGATGAACCCCGCCTCCTTCTCTGAACTGGGTGCCAAGGTCAAAGGCGGCCTTGTTGTTTTCCTGGAATAGCGGGGCCCGCCCCCCTACAGTTCATTCTCCACAGCTGCTCTCCTGCATCTGAACTGAGCTACCTGCCTAGATTTATCCAACCCATAGCTCACTTTTAAGGTCCAGGTGCTAGATGTGAACAGAGACCAGTCAACTGGGCCTGCCCTACGGGGTTTGCTGCCTTCAAAGCACAGCTTTATTCAAAATGCTCGGGAAGTAGGATGTTGTTGTGCAAAGGCAACAGGCAGAACATTTGCACAGATAAACAGGAAGGAGCAGCACGTGACCATCAGAACACCACTCCTGGCAGCCCCGGGGGAGCCTGGGAAGCAGACCTAGCCTGGCTTCTGGATCCGCCTCTGCCCGAAGAGGACTTGTGACCTGGTGGTAACAATTTCACCCTTGCAGGTTCTGGTTTCCTCATCCACGAGTGGGTGAAGAGAAAATCACAGAGCTGTTGTAAGAATGAAATTAAACAAAATACATAATCAAAGAGGGCAATTTTTATAAAGTGCATAAAATACATGTAGCTCACTGTCACTTTCATTACTAATATTTAAACAGAGTTGGCAAACCCAAAGCTGACCCTTTCCAGGCGTATGGGGTAGAGGACACGTCCATTTGGGGAGAAGTCGGGTTGAATTCAGATTAAGCACGGGGCTCCGTCCACAGGGCTTACCAAGGCCGCGGGGACAGGGTGGAGCGTCAGTTTGCCATATGAATGGATGAGTTTGAATTCTACATCTAAAACCCCACTAGTCAGGATGCAAAGCTCTTAGTAGAGTTTTTGTTCTTTAAATGTATTTTACTGAAGTATGTATAGCTGATTTTCAGTGTTGCCTTAATTTCTACTGTACAGCAACGTGCTTCCGTCACACACATATAGTAACATTTTCTTTTCATACATTTGCATTATGATTATTACAGGATATAAATAAAGATCCCTGTGCTATAAGAGATGTTACAATTGAAATCTGTGGAAACACTTTCACAATCAAAAGCACGTTTAAAGCCAGGCTGTGGCCGGTGCTGGATGAGTCACAAAGACTGTGGTCCCCAGATGAACCCCGCCTCCTTCTCTGAACTGGGTGCCAAGGTCAAAGGCGGCCTTGTTGTTTTCCTGGAATAGCGGGGCCCGACCCCCTACAGTTCATTCTCCACAGCTGCTCTCCTGCATCTGAACTGAGCTACCTGCCTAGATTTATCCAACCCATAGCTCACTTTTAAGGTCCAGGTGCTAGATGTGAACAGAGACCAGTCAACTGGGCCTGCCCTTACGGGGGTTTGCTGCCTTCCAAAGCACAGCTTTATTCAAAATGCTCGGGAAGTAGGATGTTGTTGTGCAAAGGCAACAGGCAGAACATTTGCACAGATAAACAGGAAGGAGCAGCACGTGACCATCAGAGCACCACTCCCTGCACACCTGCCCGTGTTTACACAGCACGCCCCCGCCCTCCGGAGGTTCTCGGGTCAGCATTACCCATAACTCAGCAAAAGACATGGATCAAAAATTCAAGGAGGGCTTCCCCTGGTGGTCCAGTGGGTAAGGACACCGCCTTGCAGTGCAAGGGGCGCCGGTTCGATCCCCGGCCTGGGAAGATCCCACGTGCCGCGGAGCGGCTGGACTGATGTGTCCAATCAGCGAGCTGGAGCTCTGGAGCGCATGCACCCAGAGCCGGCGCTCTGCAACGACAGATGCCACCGCGATGGGAGGCCCACAGGAGCCAAAGAACGAAGACGAATGAACATAGACAAGTGAAAGACCAATAGAAGTGGCCCGCCCGCTCCCCTCCCTCCCCAACCTGACCCCCGCCCAAAGTAAATAAATAAATAAATCTTTTAAAAAAAAAAAAATTCAAGGAAAGGGCTTCCCTGACAGCTCAGTCGTAAGGAATCCATAGGCCAATGCAGGAGACACGGGCTCAGTCCCTGGTCCAGGAAGATCCCACGTGCCTCAGAGCAGCTAAGCCCATGTGCCACAACTATGGAGCCCAGGCTCTAGAGCTCCGGAAACCGCGACTACTGAAGCCTGAAACAGAGGCGCCGCTGTGAGGAGAAGCCCGTGCACCGCAACTAGGGAGCAGCCTGCTCATCACAACTAGAGACAAGCCCGCACAGCAACAAAGACCAGGCCCAGCCAATCAATCAATCAATCAATAATTTTTTTTTTTATCCAAGGAAGGAATATCATTAGGACTTAATCCTGGTTCAACTATTCTAGACCATGTGCCTCCATTTGCACATGGGGAACATCTCCAGCCTTGATTAACCAGGGGCTCAGTAACATCTTCACAGACCCCCAGCTCCCCGCACCTCCCCCTGGGCCGACCTGTCTTCAGGGGAGCTCTCCCCATGGCTGCAAGACGGCCGCAAGTGGCCTCGTCATCCCATCCAAAGACAAAGAAGAGCTGTTTGTTTTATAAGCGTTACTTCTACCTAAACCAGCCACAGGAGAGGAGAACAACATTTCCTGAATCGCATGGAGTGGACATCTGGACAAAATCAGCCAAGAGGAAGGAGAGATGGATTTTGAATCAGGAACCAGCTACGCACTTCTCCTACTGGGCTCCAAGCGCCTCATTTTGCTTCTAAGTCATTTCATTTTTAGTCCCTGTAAGCATGAAGCTTGAATGCCCACAGCACGGTCATTACAGAGGAATTCTGCTGCACCAAGGCAATAGATGCGCCCTGTGGAGTTTATTATAACGGATTTAAATTCTATTTCATTTTGTTTGGTAGAAAAGTCATATTCACAGCTCACATTTTCCTCCCCTCCAGGGGCCTCCACTGTGCAGATTCATTCCACCAATAAGCCCTCCTAAAAGCCTGCCAGATCATATAAATGAAAATGAGAACACGAAAGACTTCTGTGCTATTTTTTCTTAATATCCTGGGGCAGGATTTTGGATTTATTTATTTGGAACAATGGCGTGTCTTACGAAGCCTGTGAAAGCTCCCAGTGTTATACAAACGTCCGCCGTTCTTCAGAACAAAATTCTTTTTTTTTTTTTTTTTGTGGGGGTTGGGTTGGGGAGGGGAGTGGGCGGGCCACTTTTTCTATTGGTCTTTCGTTTTTCTATGTTCATCCGTCTTTGTTCTTTGGCTCCTGTGGGCCTCCCATCGCGGTGGCATCTGTCGTTGCAGAGCGCCGGCTCTGGGCGCATGTGCTCCAGAGCTCCGGCTCGGTGATTGGACACATCAGTCCAGCCGCTCCGCGGCACGTGGGATCCTCCCAGGCCAGGGCTCGAACCGGCGCCCCTTGCACTGCAAGGCGGTGTCCTTACCCACTGGACCACCAGGGGAAGCCCCCAGAACAAAATTCTTGCAGGAACTGTTTCTTTGTGATTGTGTAGCTTTAAAAAAATAGTAACTAATAAAAATTACTGTGATACATAAACTTTAAAGCATCGGATGGTTTTAGCATCCATGCTTGGACCTAAGGGGCTGCTTCGAAGAATCTGCAAAGACAGTGGCAGCGGCCTGCTTGGTAAGAGCCCTTCGTGCATGAAAATATTACCAAGGATGCTCTGCCCTCCTCGCCTGTTTCCCCATGGGACTTGTGCTGTGCTGGTCCTCAGGCGCCTCTGTGGTGGTGTCCGTGAGGACCGGGTGGTCATTCTCCCTCCTCCCAGGGCCCCCCACCCCCACCTCACAGCTCGTCCCCAAGCAGCCGAGGAGGTTTCTGGGAACATTGTACAGGCTCTCACACCTCTGATTCTTTGAACGAGGTGCGCCCTCCATCTAAAACGATCCTCTCCATCCATGTAAGACCTCCAGGCTTGAGCCCGCAGCCTATCCCCAGTGCTCAATATCCCAAACACAGCAGTGATGAACGTCTCTGCTGCCAGTTTTCAGGATACAATCATCAGAGTTTTCTTAGATACACTGCTAAAAGTGAAATGGCTGGATCAAAGGAATGTCATCAAAATCATTAGAATTTCAACTAACGAGCAGAGAGACACCTTCCCCGTCAGCACTCCTTTCTTTGCCTGGATGACTCTCACTCATCTCTGAAGCAAGAACAGGTGCCTCATTCCCTCCCCCACTGCCATCGACTCTGTGTGGGGACTCTTGGTGGCTCCTCCACATCCTGGGTGACCCTTGATTGCACCGTAAGTCCGGTGAACTTTGCCTGTGGATGCTGCCTGGCGCCCCACGCCAGAGGTGCCTCCCTAACCTGCCCTGCGGGTCGAGTCTAAGCTGAGCCCTCCTGGAGCCTGTGCCCCTTCCTCTCTCAGACCAAATTCCAGGTGCCCAGGCTCCCAAGCGGCTCCCACCCAAACGACCCCACGCCTGCTGCAGACCCACTCTCCCAAAGGGACGCCTACTGGCGTGCCCACCCTGGGCCTGAGCAGGGGCCTCTGTGGGGCTGTGGCAGTCGAGGCTCTGGTCCCCCCGGACGCCGAGAGGGGAGAAGGGCGGGGTGGCAGACATGGGCGAGAGGGAAGACCGGGAGCCAGCAGCCACGTGCAGCCACATTTCTACAGGAAGCCCACAACTGGCCCCAAAATTCTAACTGCAAGCCTTGCCTTCCAGCACAGGTTAGCAAAGGGCCTGGGGTGTGTTTTAGTGAAGTGGTCCTAGCAGCGCGGAGTGAAGGTCATTCCTGGCGAAAATATTACCAAGGATGCTCTGCCCTCCTCGCCTGTTTCCCCATGGGACTTGTGCTGTGCTGGTCCTCAGGCGCCTCTGTGGTGGTGTCCGTGAGGACCGGGTGGTCATTCTCCTCCTCCCAGGGCCCCCACCCCACCTCACAGCTCGTCCCCAAGCAGCCGAGGAGGTTTCTGGGAACATTGTACAGGCTCTCACACCTCTGATTCTTTGAACGAGGTGCGCCCTCCATCTAAAACGATCCTCTCCATCCATGTAAGACCTCCAGGCTTGAGCCCGCAGCCTATCCCCAGTGCTCAATATCCCAAACACAGCAGTGATGAACGTCTCTGCTGCCAGTTTTCAGGATACAATCATCAGAGTTTTCTTAGATACACTGCTAAAAGTGAAATGGCTGGATCAAAGGAATGTCATCAAAATCATTAGAATTTCAACTAACGAGCAGAGAGACACCTTCCCCGTCAGCACTCCTTTCTTTGCCTGGATGACTCTCACTCATCTCTGAAGCAAGAACAGGTGCCTCATTCCCTCCCCCACTGCCATCGACTCTGTGTGGGGACTCTTGGTGGCTCCTCCACATCCTGGGTGACCCTTGATTGCACCGTAAGTCCGGTGAACTTTGCCTGTGGATGCTGCCTGGCGCCCCACGCTTCAGAGGTGCCTCCCTAACCTGCCCTGCGGGTCGAGTCTAAGCTGAGCCCTCCTGGAGCCTGTGCCCCTTCCTCTCTCAGACCAAATTCCAGGTGCCCAGGCTCCCAAGCGGCTCCCACCCAAACGACCCCACGCCTGCTGCAGACCCACTCTCCCAAAGGGACGCCTACTGGCGTGCCCACCCTGGGCCTGAGCAGGGGGGCCTCTGTGGGGCTGTGGCAGTCGAGGCTCTGGTCCCCCCTGACGCAGAGAGAGGAGAAGAGCGGAGGGGCAGACATGGGAGAGAGGGAAGACCGGGAGCCAGCAGCCACGTGCAGCCACATTTCTACAGGAAGCCCACACAACTGGCCCCAAAATTCTAACTGCAAGCCTTGCCTTCCAGCACAGGTTAGCAAAGGGCCTGGGGTGTGTTTTAGTGAAGTGTTCGTACTAGGCCATGGACGATGGGCCTCCACACGCTCCGGCCTGGCCCTGCGCACGTCAGGGGCAGGTCTGGGGCTGGTCCAGTCTTGTGTGTGGTGCTTGGTGTGACCGAGTCCCTGAGTGGGGTTAGTGTGCCCCTCACCTCCAGACTTCGGGGACTGGCCAGGGTAACCCTAACTTGTGAGGACCTTCAGAGGAGGGGCGCCAAACCCCCTCAGAGGCTGATTTGGAGAACTTTTTCAGGTATCGACAAAGCATTACAAAAATAAAGTATGAGTTCCAACCAGACTGGTGTTCACTCGAAATCTAATCTATTTCAATGTTCCCTTCTGAGATGTTTCCATTTTTAATGTTGTATTCCTTTTCGAGGAAGTCTAGTCTGCCACGATAAATTCCATGGAAGGTTTTCCGTCCGTGCTACGGCAACATAGAATCAGGTAGCTGCTGAATACTGGCGTCAGGGAATGCGCGCAGTTAGAGGCCTGTTTGTGGTCACGTTCTTGTGTCATAACTTTAAACACCCTGGACCAGTGGATCTCAAACAGCGCTGTACGGAGAGACTGCACAGAACCAGGAACATCAGCCTGGGGCGAGCCAGGGACCTCAGTGGGTCAGGATTTTCTGTGTTTTGATCTGGAGTTTCGGGGACGATTCCAAGGGACTTTGTGCGGGGACCACGGCCCTAAACTAGAGGTGGATCCAGGGTCCTACCGGTATGCCAAGAAATGTGCCATTCAATTGCATAGACAATTTTGCTTTCAATCTTTCCAGCGGTCCCGTGAGACAGAACGTGGGTTCTGCTCCCCAACAGATGAACAGAGATGAGAGGGAAGGATGATTCACTCAAGTTCACAGAACAAGTTCATGGTGAGTCCAGGGCGTGATACAAAGACATCTGGCTCCAAGCCCAGGAGCCTTCCACCAGAGCGCCAACAAATGGCGAGACTGAGGAATTATTTCAGTTTTCAGAGTATTACTAAAAAGACTTACTGCTTAGGCTTCTCTTCAGAGACATCTACTTGTCAGGATAATTCAAAGTGGCTGTCACATGTCCCACATTTAAAAGAGAGTCTGGCAGTAGCGCTTAGAAATTCATGTGGCTGTGTCAATGACGGAATCGGGGCTGGCAACAAGGCGCTGTGCCATTTCTAAAGATGCGGGCTTCTGAAGCAATCATAGGCCATTAATGGAGGGGAGAAAAAAGCTCTCATTCCATTAACAATCATGTTTAAACCAAGAGTGTAAAAAAGCTTTTAAAGCTTCAAGAGCAAACACATGAATTTTCTATCTTAAAAAATAAAGCTCCCAAATGAAAGTTCTGCCCTCAGAATGGTGCCCAGACGATGGGTTTTGGTGGGTTTTTCTTTTCTTTTCTTTTCTTTTTTAAAAGATTTATTTATTTTGGGCGGGGGTCGGGTTGGGGAGGGAGGGGGCCACTTCTATTGGTCTTTCATTTGTCTATTTTCATCCAGCTTTGTTCTTTGGCCCGTGTGGGCCTCCCATCGCGGTGGCCTCTGTTGTCGCAGAGCACCGGCTCTGGGCACATGCGCCCCAGAGCTCCGGCTCGGTCATTGGACACATCCGTCCAGCCGCTCCGCGGCACAATCGCGCTAGTTAGAGGCCTGTTTGTGGTCACGTTCTTGTGTCATAACTTTAAACACCCTGGACCAGTGGATCTCAAACAGCGCTGTACGGAGAGACTGCACAGAACCAGGAACATCAGCCTGGGGCGAGCCAGGGACCTCAGTGGGTCAGGATTTTCTGTGTTTTGATCTGGAGTTTCGGGACGATTCCAAGGGACTTTGTGGGGACCACGGCCCTAATCTAGAGGTGGATCCAGGGTCCTACCGGTATGCCAAGAAGTGTGCCATTCGATTGCATAGACAATTTTGCTTTCAATCTTTCCAGCGGTCCCGTGAGACAGAACGTGGGTTCTGCTCCCCAACAGATGAACAGAGATGAGAGGGAAGGATGATTCACTCAAGTTCACAGAACAAGTTCATGGTGAGTCCAGGGCGTGATACAAAGACATCTGGCTCCAAGCCCAGGAGCCTTCCACCAGAGCGCCAACAAATGGCGAGACTGAGGAATTATTTCAGTTTTCAGAGTATTACTAAAAAGACTTACTGCTTAGGCTTCTCTTCAGAGACATCTACTTGTCAGGATAATTCAAAGTGGCTGTCACATGTCCCACATTTAAAAGAGAGTCTGGCAGTAGCGCTTAGAAATTCATGTGGCTGTGTCAATGACGGAATCGGGGCTGGCAACAAGGCGCTGTGCCATTTCTAAAGATGCGGGCTTCTGAAGCAATCATAGGCCATTAATGGAGGGGAGAAAAAAGCTCTCATTCCATTAACAATCATGTTTAAACCAAGAGTGTAAAAAAGCTTTTAAAGCTTCAAGAGCAAACACATGAATTTTCTATCTTAAAAAATAAAGCTCCCAAATGAAAGTTCTGCCCTCAGAATGGTGCCCAGACGATGGGTTTTGGTGGGTTTTTCTTTTCTTTTCTTTTCTTTTTTAAAAGATTTATTTATTTTGGGCGGGGGTCGGGTTGGGGAGGGAGGGGGCCACTTCTATTGGTCTTTCATTTGTCTATTTTCATCCAGCTTTGTTCTTTGGCCCGTGTGGGCCTCCCATCGCGGTGGCCTCTGTTGTCGCAGAGCACCGGCTCTGGGCACATGCGCCCCAGAGCTCCGGCTCGGTCATTGGACACATCCGTCCAGCCGCTCCGCGGCACATGGGATCTTCCCAGGCCAGGGATCGAACTGGCGCCCCTTGCACTGCAAGGCGGTGTCCTTACCCACTGGACCACCAGGGGAAGCCCTTTGGTGGGTTTTTTTGCCATTTATTCTGCAGTCATGAACACATCGGCTTGTCCACAGTTTCTTCAGGAAACTGAGGGCACAACCCCGTCTGGTCAACTATGACGAGAGACAAAGTCTGCTTTTAGGGCTCGCTCTCATCCCGTCTCAAGTGGCCGCCTCTCTTCAGCAGGAGGAGCTCAGGACTCTCCCTGCTTCCGTCTGGCGTCCTGGTGGCCTCCTCCCGGCCGGAGGCCCGCCGTCTCTCCTCCATCCGCCTCCTGGGTAGAGGCCCGCTGTCTCTCCTTTCGCCCAGGGAGCCCGCTCTATAGCCCGGGCACAGGCACCTCACTTTCTGTCATTTACAATTTTTCTTGGACTTCACTCATACCTAGATATCTGGGTTTCCTGGTCACCCTAACATTTCTGGGGGGCACAGGGAATAGCTACCATGACTAGGGTTTAGCTCTAAACCAGTCCCCATCTTTGGGTTTACCAGTTCTCCCCTCAGAAGCAACCAGTGGTCCCCCTTGTTGGGCGTCCCTCCGGAAACCATCTTTGCATGGCTACACGTATCTGGTAGAGATGTAATTTTTATACACAAACATTACAGACTATATAACTAGTCCTATGAATCTAATTACATATATATATTTGAAGGGTATTGATTCATACAGATTTTTTTGTTGGTTCTTTTGGTTTTTTCAGCTAAATGATGACAACATCTGATAATAATGATAGTTTTGCTGCTGCCTTTCCCATCTGTGTGCCTCATGTTTCTTTCTCATCTAATTGGCATCAGCTATCCATGATGGGAAATAACAGTATGATAGCATGTTTATATAACGTGACTATCTGAGGCCATAGAGACAGCCTTTGTGAAGCTCTCGGAATGGAAGCTGCATAAACAACCCCCTCTGATCACAATGCAACAAGAACAGTACCATTACGAATAAACAAAAAAGCCCTTCTATCTAGAATTAAAATATATATTATTAAACAATTCTTAGGCCAAAGGGAAACTGCATAAGGAGTTTACACAATATCTTAGAAATAATGGAATGAAAATATGTATGATCAGAATCAATGGAATATTGCAAAAACAACTGTCAGAGAAAAATATATATTAATTATAATAATATAAATGGAGAAAATAAATGCAATGAATTAAATACAAATTCAAAAGGCTGGAAAACCAAGTAAACAAAAAATATTCTCTTAATATGATTACATATATACATATATATGAAAATACATATATACATCAAATGAATATATGTAAAATCAACATTACATTAAATGGAAAATACTAGAAGATTTTTGCTAAAGTCAAGAACAAGACAAAGATGCCTTTTACTATTGTTACTATTTAGCATTGTGTTGAAGCATAGGCAACGCAATGAGACAAGAGAAAACAAGATGATCTATAAGATTTAGAAAGAAAGGGGCAAAATTCTCACCGTCTGAAAGTGACATGTTTTGTGGAAAACCCCAAAATACTAATGGGAAAATTCAAACAATAAGAATTTAGAAAAAGTAGGCTATAAAATGCATCTAGAAAAATCAGTAACTTCCATATGTTAAAACAAAATCCACTTTAAATTGTTGACTAAAAAAAGATGCAGAACATGAGAGATGCAAGTTGTTTTATCTGCAGCAAAATGAGGACTGCAGCCCCGGAGGCAGAGCCTTAGACACGCTGAAATCCTGCTCCATAAAAATCCAAAGGCCTGGCTCCAGAGAGCTCCCGGGCCAGTAAGCAGGTGCAGAGGCAGGAAGAGCAGGGCGCCTGGAGGGGCCCCTCAGCCGGTCCTCATGCCTTGTGTGCACTCTTCCACCGGCTTTTCCTGAGTGGTTTCCTTTTATAATAACCAGGTCATCTAGTGAGTAAAATGTACATCTCCTTGTTCTCTGAGCTGGTCTAGAAAATTAATCCATTTCTACAAGGAGGTGGTCATTGGAACTTGGATTTACATGCCACGGAGCAACTAAGCCCATGCCCCACAGCAACTATAGCTACTGAGCCTCATAGCTACTGAGCCCAACAGCTACTGAGCCCCACAGCTACTAAGTCCAACAGTTACAGAGCCCCACAACTCTTGAGCCTCACAGCTACTGAGCCCAACAGCTACTGAGTGTCACAGCTACTGTGCCCCACAGTTACTGAACCTCACAGCTACTGAGCCCCACAGCTACTGGGCCCCACAGCTACTGAGCCCAACAGCTACTGAGCCTCACAGCTACTGAGCCCCACAGCTACTGAGCCTCACAGCTACTGAGCCCCACAGCTACTGGGCCCCACAGCTACTGGGCCCCACAGCTACTGAGCCCAACAGCTACTGAGCCTCACAGCTACTGAGCCCCATAGCTACTGAGCCCCACAGCTACTGGGTCCCACAGCTACTGGGCCCCACAGCTACTGAGCCCAACAGCTACTGAGCCCAACAGCTACTGAGCCCCACAACTACTGAGCCCCACAGCTACTGAGCCTGCACACCTAGACCTCACGCTCCACAACAAGAGAAACCACCTAAATGGGAATCCCCTCACCATAGTGAAGGTAAATCTTGGGCTTCCCTGGTGGCTCAGATGGTAACAAATCCACCTGCAATGGGGGAGACCTGAGTTCCATCCCTGGGATGGGAAGATCCCCTGGAGAAAGGAACTGCCAACTGTTAGGTTGGTGGGCTATTAAAGGGTTAACACTGCAGCTGCGAACTCGCTGGCCCTGAAGGGTCAGCAGCAAGCGGCCTGTTGCTGATCTGCTGGTGTCTGGGAGTCTCTCAAGGCTGGTGATAAAGAGCTCGCCCTGGCCATGAAGATTGTCCACCAGGTGTGGAAAGTAACAAGAACTGCACGCCCCCATGCCCACAGACAACTCAAGGACAGCCGACTCATCACTAATTTCCCACTCAGTTTAAACAAAGACTTTATTTCTGCGCCTGCTCTAAGAAACCTCTTCCCCTTTCTCTTTTTCCCCTTCTCCTCCAAGATAAAACTTCCTCATCCCATCTCCAGGGCACGACTTCACTGGCCCACCTCTTGGACCTGTGGATCTCACCCGGGAACTCTTCCCAAATGGGCTCTTTCCCTAACAGCTTGCTGTCCGTTGTGTCTTTGTGATTCTTACACTGACCACCCCAGTATTCCAGTTTTTTTTCCATTTTCACCATCATGCCTCTTATATTTATATTTATTTTTATCCATTTTTTATTCTTTAGCCTGCATGGGCCTCCCACTGCAGTGACCTCTCTCATTGCAGGGCACTAGCTCTGGGTGTGTGCGCTCCAGAGCGCTGGCTCGTAATTGGACACAGCGATCCAGTCACTCTGCAGCACATGGGATCTTCCCAGGCCAGGGATCAAACCAGTGCCCTTGCACTGCAAGGCTGACTCTTTACCTACAAGACCACCAGGGACGCCCACACTCCAGTATTCTTGGCTGGAGGATTCCATGGTTCATCCATAGGGTTGCAAAGAGATGGACAGGACTGAGCAATGAAGACCCAGTGCAGCCAAAAATAAATGAATACATACATAAATCTTTCAAAAATCATAAAAAACTGAATGATGGTTGTGGGAGGTCCAGAGGAAGAGGGAAGGAGAGCGTTTATGGGGCACAGAGTACATGCTGGGATGTAAGCGTGTTGCGTATAGACAACATTGATGGTTGCACAACATTGTGAATACATTCAATGTTATTGACTTGTGCCCTGGATTAAATGGTTACACTGATAAATATCACATTATGTACGCTGTACCACACTTAAAAAACGAAAACCAACCTGGTGGACCAGGAATGCTGGGTCTTGGCATCAGAAATGAAAGATGCAGTCTCTCTGCTGGGGAAGGCCTGGGGCAGAAAGTGTGGCCTCTCACACAGTCGGGTGCAAACATCCGGGCTGGGTCAGGGTCTGCAGGTGACTGGACACGCTGGGCCCTGGGTTTCACCATTTTCCAAACTTGGCCTCCAGGGGCCCCTGCCCCTCAGGAGCTTACAGTCAGCCTGACCCAGGGATCCTGAGCCAATTAGGAAAATGAACTGTGCATGCGGAGCCTCTGCCACCAGCAGTTGACAGGCGATGATTATCAAGGACGAAGGCATGCTGTGTTGTCACTTGTCACAGTAAAAGCCCAGAAAGGCTTGTGCTCCTGGAGTTCCCTTCCTTTCCCAGGCCCCCTGTGGGATCTTTAATAGTCATTCAATTTACACGAGGCGAGCGCAGCCTCGGGGGTTGGAGCGAAGCAATTTTAACACTTAATTACTTTGCTTCCTCATTAACAAGACAGCTGCATCCGATGCAGTTTGTCATTTCATTAGGCAATAAATACTGAAAACAGCCAGTAAACCAAGCGAGGAAGCAGAGCCCAGCCAGGCGGCGGCAGCTCTCCGAGCTGATGGAAAGGAGGTGAGAGCGGCAGGGCCACCTCACCCCTCACCTCTCCCTCGAGATCCGATGAGGCCATGAGGCGCACCAGCCCCACCATCGCCTCCAACCACAGGGACACGCTAACGGCAGGTGAGGTGATAGAAAGGCACAGAGCTGCCTTTTAGGCCTCAGGGCTGCTCCCCTGCCCTCTGTCTGCAGCTCGTGGTGATCCTCAGCCAGGCCAGAGAGAGCATCGCCCGGTGAATTCTGTAAACTGTAGCCAGGACTAGCAATGCAAATGATTCTTGTCCACAGACATGCAAATTCACTCTGTCTAGAAGGATGGGCCCCCCAAATGGGCGGGATAGATGTTAGTGATCAGCCCGATGGATCCACCACATCAGTGTGTCTTCTCCTCTATTACCTCTCTGCTCGCTCTGGATCACTACGCCTCCCCTGAATACCACATCTGACATCCCGCTCGCCGCTTCCCTGCCAGTATTTTGTAAAGCTCTTCCAGCACAGAAGAGCTTCTCAGATGGGTAATTAAGGAAATGACAAGCTTGTATTTTTCCAGTAATGGTTCTCCAGATCTGTACACATGCAAGGCAGTATGAAAATAAATTCACCATTCCCAGGGCCTCACTCACCCAGTTAGCAGAGAAATGAATCCGATTTACCACTGCTGGCTTTGGAGCTGGACACACAGAAGGAGGCACTGGGCTTGCAGGAGCAAACAGAATGCTGGCCTTTGAGGGGAGACAAAGAGAATGTCAAAGGCTTCATAATAATGGGTTTTGAGGCACATTTCTCCCAATATAACTACACTGTGAACGTCTCCCTTAGAAAAAGATTGAAAAATTGCACTTGTAACAGATACGCTCTGCAGGGACATTTTAATTTTCATAACAGAAATTATGCAGAAGACAAGATTTCACCATGCCTTCCTTTCTTTCTTCTTTAAAACCTCCATTGTCTATGCCTGCTGAGTGCTCAGTTGCCTCAGTCTTGTTCGACCCTTGGCAACCCTGTGGGTAGCCCTCCAGGCTCCTCTGTCTAGGGGATTCTCCAGGCACGAATACTGGAGTGGGTTCTCAGGCCCTCCTCCAGGGGATCATCCTGATCCGGGAACTGAACCTTCGTCTCTTCTGTCTCCTGCACTGGCAGGCGGGTTCTCAACCAGTGGCACCACTTGGGAAGCCCCGCCCCCTCGCCCTGCATCCTCTAGAATTTGGTCAGAAAAGGAATACTGTAAATTTCAACAAGTTCGACATGAGCATGTCTTTTCCTTCCTCAACCTTTAGAAACTCTGCCAATTTCCCCTCAATTTTTTTTCAAAAGTTTTAATTGTGGCAAAATACAATAGCACAAATATTACCATCTTAATTCAGCCTTTTCAGGCATACAGCTCAGTGGTATCGTATATGCTCACGATGCTGTGCCGTCCTCACACCAGTCAGCCTAACTTTTTCTCTTGTAGAGCTGAGGCTTTGTCCCCTCTCAGCAGTAACTCTCCATCCCCTGCCCCCGTGGGCATCCCCTGCCCCTCTTCAACTTTCTGTCTCTACGATTTGACGACCCTCATTACCTCAGATAGATGAAGTCATTCATTGCATGTCTTTTTAGGACTGGCTTGTTTCATGCAGCATAGCATCCTCAAGGCTCACCCATGTTGTAGCACATGGCAGAATTCCCTGCTTTAAAAGGATGAATAAGACCCCACTGTGTGCTCACATTTCATTTACCTGTTCATCTTTCAGGGGAGACTTGAATTGCATCCGTACTTTCACGATTGTGAATAAAGGTGCTACAGGCCTGGGTGGAGAGCCACATGATGGGAGAATGTTCATCCCCAGGGAAGTACTGACAGAGGAGGCAACCCGGGGAGCCCTGACAACTTCAGGCTGGGAGAGAGACACCAGAAAGAAAAGCCGCATGCTGTAGGAGTCCACTCATAAGACATGACCAAATTATCCAGGAAGATCAGGGGGTTGAGGGCCTGGGGCAAGAGAGATGGGGCAGAAATTATGCAGAAGACAAGATTTCACCATGCCTTCCTTTCTTTCTTCTTTAAAACCTCCATTGTCTATGCCTGCTGAGTGCTCAGTTGCCTCAGTCTTGTTCGACCCTTGGCAACCCTGTGGGTAGCCCTCCAGGCTCCTCTGTCTAGGGGATTCTCCAGGCACGAATACTGGAGTGGGTTCTCAGGCCCTCCTCCAGGGGATCATCCTGATCCGGGAACTGAACCTTCGTCTCTTCTGTCTCCTGCACTGGCAGGCGGGTTCTCAACCAGTGGCACCACTTGGGAAGCCCCGCCCCCTCGCCCTGCATCCTCTAGAATTTGGTCAGAAAAGGAATACTGTAAATTTCAACAAGTTCGACATGAGCATGTCTTTTCCTTCTTCAACCTTTAGAAACTCTGCCAATTTCCCCTCAATTTTTTTTCAAAAGTTTTAATTGTGGCAAAATACAATAGCACAAATATTACCATCTTAATTCAGCCTTTTCAGGCATACAGCTCAGTGGTATCGTATATGCTCACGATGCTGTGCCGTCCTCACACCAGTCAGCCTAACTTTTTCTCTTGTAGAGCTGAGGCTTTGTCCCCTCTCAGCAGTAACTCTCCATCCCCTGCCCCCGTGGGCATCCCCTGCCCCTCTTCAACTTTCTGTCTCTACGATTTGACGACCCTCATTACCTCAGATAGATGAAGTCATTCATTGCATGTCTTTTTAGGACTGGCTTGTTTCATGCAGCATAGCATCCTCAAGGCTCACCCATGTTGTAGCACATGGCAGAATTCCCTGCTTTAAAAGGATGAATAAGACCCCACTGTGTGCTCACATTTCATTTACCTGTTCATCTTTCAGGGGAGACTTGAATTGCATCCGTACTTTCACGATTGTGAATAAAGGTGCTACAGGCCTGGGTGGAGAGCCACATGATGGGAGAATGTTCATCCCCAGGGAAGTACTGACAGAGGAGGCAACCCGGGGAGCCCTGACAACTTCAGGCTGGGAGAGAGACACCAGAAAGAAAAGCCGCATGCTGTAGGAGTCCACTCATAAGACATGACCAAATTATCCAGGAAGATCAGGGGGTTGAGGGCCTGGGGCAAGAGAGATGGGGAAATGCCACAGGCACAGGGTGTCTTTGAGGGGTGCTGGGAATGCCCGGAAACTAGACGGTGGTGACGGTCACTCAGCTTTGTCAGCATCCTTAGAACCTCTGAGCGGTACACTTGCAAAGCTGAGTCTCATGTTCCATATATTGTAGCTCAATTAAAAGAAAATCCAGCCACTGCTGCCTCGCTCAGTATCAGCCCTGAATGTTCATTGGAAGGACTGATGCTAAAGCTGAAGCTCCAATACGTTGACCACCTAATGTGAAGAGCTGACTCACTGGAAAAGAGCCTGATGCAGGGAAAGACTGAGGGCAGGAGGAGAAGAAGGTAACAGAGAACAAGGTGGTTAGATGGCATCACTGACTCAATGGACATGAGTTTTGGCAAGCTCTGGGAGATGGTGAAGGACAGGAGAGCCTGGCGTGCTGCCGTCCATGGGGTCGCAAAGAGTCAGACACGACTGAGCGACTGAACAGCCAAGACGCCTGCCTCAGGCCTAGGCCCGCTCACACAGGTGGAAGGAGCAAAGGCAGAGGGAATAGGAACGTGCTGTGCATCGAACTGCGGGCAATTCCCTCAAGTCTGTGTCCCGGAAGAAAGACTGGGACCCACGTAGCCTTGGCACGCGGGAGGCTGGCGAGTGGGGAGATGGAACAACTTCTCCTGACACGTAAGCAGCAGCCATGGCAGCAGGGCTGATGAGCCCGTGCGAAGGGGAAAAGCCAGGACGTGGTCCTGAGCCCGCGGACGTGCACGCACACATAAGCCGTACATAGGTCCCTAAAATCTGGAAAATCAGTCAGTGAATCCTGCTTGGGTGTGTCTAGAAGCACTGCCTACTTAAAGGGGATCCTAACAGTGGAAGAGACTGTATTATAAATCAGCGTCAGCTAAAACCTTCTGCCGAATAAAACTGCATTTGTATTATAGGACTTAAGGTGTACCCTCTAATGTAAAGCAACGAGTAGGTTTTCACTGCGCACTGAATACCCAACACCAAGCTCGTTCATTTCATCACTCGGCATCCCTCAGCCCGGGGCATACAACACTTCAGATAGGCCCTGCCCGATCCTCATACCAACGCCAGTCATGCCCAGGAGATGCTAAGAGCAGGACATCTCCACATCTCAAAGTGTGGGTCCTGACCAAAGACCCCAGCATCCCCTGAACCTTGTTAGAAATGCAGAATCTCAAGCCCCGCTGAGACCTGCTGCATCAAAACAGGATCCTCAGTGAATTCTATGGACGTTACGTTTGAGAGACTTAAATGTGTAGATTCCTACACTAATAATTTTTTAAAAGCCTGATTATTCTGATGCATAGTGTTGTATTATCACAAGCAATACTTCCAGATAATATAAGGTCTTCAGAGATGAACACCTACCATCAGGGGTTTTTCCATTACAGAGCTATCGTTGTTCTTCAGTCACTAAGTGGTGCACCATACTTTGCAACCCCATGGACTATGGTACACCAGACTTCCTTGTCCTTCACAAGGAAAAAGCCAGTCTCCCAGAGTTTGCTCAAACTCATGTCCATTGAGTAGATCATGCCATCCAACCATCTCATCCTCCCCTGCTTCCTTTTCCTCCTGCCCTCAATCTCTCCCAGCAACAGGTCTCTTCCAATGAGTTGTCTCTCTGCATCAGGTGGCCAATGTATTGGAGCTTCAGCTTTAGCATCAGTCCTTCCAATGAATATTCAGGGTTGGTTTCCTTTAAAATTGACTGATTTGCTCTCCTTGCAGTCCAAAGGACTCTCAAGAATCTTCTCCAGCACCACTGTTCAAATGTGTCACTTCTTCAGTGCTCTGCCTTCGTTCCGGGCCAGCTCTCACATCCATACATGACTACTGGAAAAATCATAGCTTTGACTAGATGGACCTTCGTCGTATCAAGAGCAAAGTCATTCTCAAATGAGCGGCTGTCCAGATGAATGATTTGTGAAGACCTAGTGTTTGTTAAGTGCTAGTTAAGTGCTGGGCTCTGGTTTGCCCATGTTACTATCTTAATATCTCCCGCATACAAAGCCTCTGCGCAGGCTGCCATGGCATCAGATTTCCAGACGACAGCAAGTCTGTGAACAAGCAGCAGCGCTTACCAGGTCTACCGGTGCACTTGGCCTCTCAAGAGCCAGGAGGAAAGAAAATTCGATTTAATTAACAGGCGATTATCCCTCATAATTGAAATCTGTCTTTTAAAACTCACCTAATTGGAATTTCCCAATTGCATACTGCAACTGGAGAAGTCAGCTGCAGTTCTGCTCCCAGACGTAATTAGATATACAAATCTGTTGTTTCCGGTGAGGCCAAGAAACGCACTTTTCTCACTGTCTTTGAGAACAAACTTCACCCCTATTTCCTGATCCACTTAACTGAATATTGAGGAGGGTCTTTCTTTCAGGCCCCCTGCACTGCCTCCTCCATCCAGGAGCTGGGCAGAGCTGGCCAGAACAACCCAGAAACAGAATCCTGTTCCTATCGGCAGTGTCATCTGCAAGCTGGCTTTTAGACTGTGTACCCTCTGGTCACTGGACCGGAGAAGCTGTCACTGCAGAATAAGCAGAAAACACACAATTCCAAAGCCCTGAGCCTAGAGGATGCCGTGCACCTGCCTCGCTTTGGGTCCCCATCACCAGCCCTGAGCGGGGGAACAGGTTCAGGTAACTGGATGAGGGCTCTTTGGACGCCTCCAAGCCTTCCAGCACCCAAGCCTCAGAAGAGCCCTCCTGGGGATGAGAACCCACCTGCTGCATCATTGTTATTTAAATGCTAAATCGCCTCGGACTCTTCTGCATTCCCGTGGGCTGTTGCCCAGCTCCACTGTCTCCAGGTTGGTTTCCTTTAAAATTGACTGATTTGCTCTCCTTGCAGTCCAAAGGACTCTCAAGAATCTTCTCCAGCACCACTGTTCAAATGTGTCACTTCTTCAGTGCTCTGCCTTCGTTCCGGGCCAGCTCTCACATCCATACATGACTACTGGAAAAATCATAGCTTTGACTAGATGGACCTTCGTCGTATCAAGAGTAAAGTCATTCTCAAATGAGCGGCTGTCCAGATGAATGATTTGTGAAGACCTAGTGTTTGTTAAGTGCTAGTTAAGTGCTGGGCTCTGGTTTGCCCATGTTACTATCTTAATATCTCCCGCATACAAAGCCTCTGCGCAGGCTGCCATGGCATCAGATTTCCAGACGACAGCAAGTCTGTGAACAAGCAGCAGCGCTTACCAGGTCTACCGGTGCACTTGGCCTCTCAAGAGCCAGGAGGAAAGAAAATTCGATTTAATTAACAGGCGATTATCCCTCATAATTGAAATCTGTCTTTTAAAACTCACCTAATTGGAATTTCCCAATTGCATACTGCAACTGGAGAAGTCAGCTGCAGTTCTGCTCCCAGACGTAATTAGATATACAAATCTGTTGTTTCCGGTGAGGCCAAGAAACGCACTTTTCTCACTGTCTTTGAGAACAAACTTCACCCCTATTTCCTGATCCACTTAACTGAATATTGAGGAGGGTCTTTCTTTCAGGCCCCCTGCACTGCCTCCTCCATCCAGGAGCTGGGCAGAGCTGGCCAGAACAACCCAGAAACAGAATCCTGTTCCTATCGGCAGTGTCATCTGCAAGCTGGCTTTTAGACTGTGTACCCTCTGGTCACTGGACCGGAGAAGCTGTCACTGCAGAATAAGCAGAAAACACACAATTCCAAAGCCCTGAGCCTAGAGGATGCCGTGCACCTGCCTCGCTTTGGGTCCCCATCACCAGCCCTGAGCGGGGGAACAGGTTCAGGTAACTGGATGAGGGCTCTTTGGACGCCTCCAAGCCTTCCAGCACCCAAGCCTCAGAAGAGCCCTCCTGGGGATGAGAACCCACCTGCTGCATCATTGTTATTTAAATGCTAAATCGCCTCGGACTCTTCTGCATTCCCGTGGGCTGTTGCCCAGCTCCACTGTCTCCAGGCAAGAATACGGGAGCAGGTTGCCATTTCCTTCTCCGGGGGATTTCTCCCCTCTACAGATTGAACCCACATCTCTTGTGTTTCCCGCATCGGCAGGCGGGTGCTTTACCACTGCTTCACCTGGAGTAAATGGGGCACCAAGAGGTTCAGGAGCTCGTCCAGGGCCACCCCGCTGTGATCAGGGCCAGGCAGCCCGGCTCCTGCCTGTGAACGTGCTCATGAACTCTGTGCCAGCGAGAAGAGGGACGGCGGCTCCCCTGGCAGTTGTCTCCTTCCACGCCTTCCGTACAAGCCCATCCCTCTCCATGCAGTCTCCACACCGAGGCAGAATCACCTCCGTCTTCCGCTCAGATCCCTGCAGGGGGGCCCATCTTCCCTGGAGTGAAATCCTCGCCCACACTCTGGTCCCTAGGCTGCATATCTGGCCTCAGCTTCCTCTCGGATATTACCTCCGGACCACCTTCCCGGGCTCCCTGGCCGTGGCGCTGATCTCCAGACGCTCCAGGCAGTCCCGCCTCAGCTGCCCCAGGGCCCTTGCACCGGGCGCTTCCTGCTTGCGCACTCTCCGCGCGGCCGCACTGCCTCCTCCTTTCATTCAGGCCTTCGCTGCAGCGTCACTTCCTCTGAGCCTTCCCAGCGTCACTTCCTCCGAACCTTCCCAGCGTCACTTCCTCCGAACCTTCCCAGCGTCACTTCCTCCGAACCTTCCCAGCCACCTGGCCGGAGACAGCACCCCCTCTTCACTCTCTGTCCCCTGCTCTTGACATGCTTCTTTGCAGTACCTATCACTATTCCACATAGCATACGTGTTATGTACTTGGCATAATATGTCTACATAATATACATACTATGTACCTATGTACATTATGATGATACATACGTATCATATGTATTACATACTTGTTGATGGTTTTCTTGTATGTCTCCATTCACTAAAAAGCAAGCTCCTTTATTTTTATTAACTGCTATTGGATAAAAATAAAATAATGGGCTGTTATTTATTTAATTTTTAACATAAAAGAGCCCTCCTGGGGATGAGAACCCACCTGCTGCATCATTGTTATTTAAATGCTAAATCGCCTCGGACTCTTCTGCATTCCCGTGGGCTGTTGCCCAGCTCCACTGTCTCCAGGCAAGAATACGGGAGCAGGTTGCCATTTCCTTCTCCGGGGGATTTCTCCCCTCTACAGATTGAACCCACATCTCTTGTGTTTCCCGCATCGGCAGGCGGGTGCTTTACCACTGCTTCACCTGGAGTAAATGGGGCACCAAGAGGTTCAGGAGCTCGTCCAGGGCCACCCCGCTGTGATCAGGGCCAGGCAGCCCGGCTCCTGCCTGTGAACGTGCTCATGAACTCTGTGCCAGCGAGAAGAGGGACGGCGGCTCCCCTGGCAGTTGTCTCCTTCCACGCCTTCCGTACAAGCCCATCCCTCTCCATGCAGTCTCCACACCGAGGCAGAATCACCTCCGTCTTCCGCTCAGATCCCTGCAGGGGGGCCCATCTTCCCTGGAGTGAAATCCTCGCCCACACTCTGGTCCCTAGGCTGCATATCTGGCCTCAGCTTCCTCTCGGATATTACCTCCGGACCACCTTCCCGGGCTCCCTGGCCGTGGCGCTGATCTCCAGACGCTCCAGGCAGTCCCGCCTCAGCTGCCCCAGGGCCCTTGCACCGGCGCTTCCTGCTTGCGCACTCTCCGCGGCCGCACTGCCTCCTCCTTTCATTCAGGCCTTCGCTGCAGCGTCACTTCCTCTGAGCCTTCCCAGCGTCACTTCCTCCGAACCTTCCCAGCGTCACTTCCTCCGAACCTTCCCAGCGTCACTTCCTCCGAACCTTCCCAGCCACCTGGCCGGAGACAGCACCCCCTCTTCACTCTCTGTCCCCTGCTCTTGACATGCTTCTTTGCAGTACCTATCACTATTCCACATAGCATACGTGTTATGTACTTGGCATAATATGTCTACATAATATACATACTATGTACCTATGTACATTATGATGATACATACGTATCATATGTATTACATACTTGTTGATGGTTTTCTTGTATGTCTCCATTCACTAAAAAGCAAGCTCCTTTATTTTTATTAACTTCTATTGGATAAAAATAAAATAATGGTCTTTTATTTATTTAATTTTATTAAACTAAAATTTTTATTAATTAGAATTTTAAGTAATCTTTATTTTATTTATAGTTGATTTACAATGTCATGCTAGTTTCTGCTATAGAGCAAAGTGAATCAGTTATACATATATATATATATCTACTCTTTTTTAGATTCTTTTGCAGAATAGGCCATTACAGAGTTTTATGCAGCATTCCCTGTGCTGTACGGTAGGTCCTTATTATTAACAGTTATCTATTTTACACACAGCACAGGGAGGCCTGGTGGGCTGCCGTCCACGGGGGCACAGGAGTCTGACACGACTGAGCAACTGAATAACATTTTATACACAGTGTGTCTATGTGAATCCCAATTTTCCATTTTATCCCGCTCCTCTCCTTTCCCCCTTGGTAACCGTAAGTTATTCTGCGTCTAAGACTCTAATTCTGTCTTGTAAACAGGTTCACCTGTACCATTTCTTAAGCGTCCACATATAAGCAATACTGTAGGGCATGATCTGTCTCTCTCTGACGTACTTCACTCGGACGACAGTCTCGGTGCGAGTCATTTGCGTCTCACTGCCTAGAGCAGCACCTGGCACAGAGCGGGTACTTGAGAAAACACATGATTCGATGTGTATATCCATCCCATCAGCACCCAACTCACCGCTGCCGGTGAGTTGCACAGAGCTAGACTCTATTGTCACTCAAGTAGCTGTCAGAACGGTCTGGAAATCACTAATCATCATATTAACTTGGCTTTGGGAAACAGACACGGAATTGCGAGATCTAACAGCGTGTGCCCCCAGCCCGTTTCCACAAAGCTGCCTTCTCACCACACCAGCGCCGGCTCAGAGCTTCACGTGTTGACACACACGGGCCGTTCCCTAGCAGCAGCTCGACGTTCAGGCAGAGGCCTGGAATTAAAACGTCTCTACTTTTCTTTAGTACATACTATGTACCTATGTACATTATGATGATACATACGTATCATATGTATTACATACTTGTTGATGGTTTTCTTGTATGTCTCCATTCACTAAAAAGCAAGCTCCTTTATTTTTATTAACTTCTATTGGATAAAAATAAAATAATGGTCTTTTATTTATTTAATTTTATTAAACTAAAATTTTTATTAATTAGAATTTTAAGTAATCTTTATTTTATTTATAGTTGATTTACAATGTCATGCTAGTTTCTGCTATAGAGCAAAGTGAATCAGTTATACATATATATATATATCTACTCTTTTTTAGATTCTTTTGCAGAATAGGCCATTACAGAGTTTTATGCAGCATTCCCTGTGCTGTACGGTAGGTCCTTATTATTAACAGTTATCTATTTTACACACAGCACAGGGAGGCCTGGTGGGCTGCCGTCCACGGGGTCACAGGAGTCTGACACGACTGAGCAACTGAATAACATTTTATACACAGTGTGTCTATGTGAATCCCAATTTTCCATTTTATCCCGCTCCTCTCCTTTCCCCCTTGGTAACCGTAAGTTATTCTGCGTCTAAGACTCTAATTCTGTCTTGTAAACAGGTTCACCTGTACCATTTCTTAAGCGTCCACATATAAGCAATACTGTAGGGCATGATCTGTCTCTCTCTGACGTACTTCACTCGGACGACAGTCTCGGGTGCGAGTCATTTGCGCTCGTCACTGCCTAGAGCAGCACCTGGCACAGAGCGGGTACTTGAGAAAACACATGATTCGATGTGTATATCCATCCCATCAGCACCCAACTCACCGCTGCCGGTGAGTTGCACAGAGCTAGACTCTATTGTCACTCAAGTAGCTGTCAGAACGGTCTGGAAATCACTAATCATCATATTAACTTGGCTTTGGGAAACAGACACGGAATTGCGAGATCTAACAGCGTGTGCCCCCCAGCCCCGTTTCCACAAAGCTGCCTTCTCACCACACCAGCGCCGGCTCAGAGCTTCACGTGTTGACACACACGGGCCGTTCCCTAGCAGCAGCTCGACGTTCAGGCAGAGGCCTGGAATTAAAACGTCTCTACTTTTCTTTAGCCAAATGGTAGTTCTAATTATAGCATTCAGACTGGCATGCATATTTATTTACTCATCTCTAGCTGTGGCTTATAATTAAGAGTTAGTGCATTCTACCTTAGAAAATGGGTGACAAATTATTACAATGTGTTCTGGGGTTGCGTATGATCGGAGCCGGGTGGCTCAGGAAGCTCGGGGTGCGATCCATTTCTATAATTACGCCATCACACCACAGCCAGCACTCATGGCCAGGGCCACGGCAGGCACGCGGGAATGAAGCGGCTGGTCTAGATCCCGGGGGAAAAGAAAGCAGGTTCATCTGCAGAAACACAGAAAGCGAGGAGTCACTTAGCGCCTGGCTGAGGGGTTCATGACACCTCCTTTGCATGGCCCTGGTGTGCCCTAGGATAGCAAATAGCAGGTGCTCAGTCAATATTTGTAAAACGAAGGATGTGTGTGAGGAAAGGAATGAGTTAATGAAGAGCACTCAGCCTACTTTGAATCTCTTGCCTCCACTGCCCCCACAGCCATGAGGCCCCTGTGAGCAGCATTTTCTGCAGCAGGTTCTTGCCTAGTCACAGGCACGGGGGCCTCAGGCATTCAGCACATCTTTCCAGAGGGACACGGTTGAATCCATAACATGGCCCTCCGTGGGCGCAGGGACAGCCCGTCTCCCGTGATGGGAGGGGTAAAGCCTGGCCCCTTGCTCCAACCCGGGGGACTCGGGAGGGCTGCAGAGGTTCCCCGGGAGTCGCCGAGCAAGCCCCCCACCGCTGATCACTGCCCCACTTCTCCCTCCTGGCAGCTGGGCGGCCCTCTCGCCTCCCCTGGACGACGGCCCCGGAGCACTGCCCTCACACACCTGTCTAAACTCATTCTCCGTCCCAGGGCCGGCTTCCTGGGGGACCCGCCATGCTTGGGGAGTCAATCCCCCAGCACACCCCACACAGCAGTCAAAGGAAGGGCCCCGCACAGTCACATGGTGAAAGGACACCCTTCTCCAAGGACACCGCCTGTGCCTAGGAGGGAGCAGAAGCTGCGCCTGATTTGCCTCCCTCGGCGAGCAGGCCCGGGGCTTCCTCCGGCTGCCCGCCCCTCCTGCTTTGGGGATCTCCTGGTGAATACGCCTTGGCCTGGGAGACTTTCAGCTATTTTCAATTATTTATTTGGTCTTTCACCCCGGAGAGATTTTTGGGCCTCTGTGACCACTAGGCTGCCTGCCAGGGACATCCTGGAACTCAGCACCACAGCCCCCTGCCCTCAAGCTGCTCAACCCAGCGGGGAGAGACGAGCGAAGGCCTGCAATACGGGGGCTGTGACGGGGACGTCCCAGGCGGGGCGGGGTGCTGTCCAGAGACGAGAGGATGGACCCCCTACGGGGGTGGGGTTCCAGGAAGGCTCAGTGATGGGGAGCCCCGAGGGCGGACGCTCTTTCGAGAGGACAGCACCGCAGGCGCTCCACATCTTGGGAGTGACAAGCGGTTTACGGCATGTGTTTGGACCAAAGGGAGGAGGACGGGCACGCATCAGGGGAGGGGAGGGCGGGGCGGCGCCGCGACTCGAGGGGCTCGAAGTGTGGCCGGAGGCCAAGAGCTGACCGCAACGCTCCATGCTCCAGTTGTCGGTGGCCGGAGGGCTCGGCGGGCATCGGGGTGGAGAGGACAAACAGGAGGCAGATGGTATGAACATGTCTGGTCAGCAGAAGACCTGCCTCCAAACTAGGCCCGGCTCCGAGGACGGTCCTCAGCAGCCCTGGTGGCCCTCACGGGGAGGAACAGAGAGGGGAGCTCCCGGGAGGGCCACACTGCATTCTCAGGACCCTCCCGGTTTCTCCCATGGCCTCCGCCCACCCCGGGGTCAACCCCCGCCTGCTCCAGGTAAAGGGAGAGTCCACGTCCGAATGGGTCCAGCTTGTCAGTCCCTTTGCCTCACTTTTGGAATTTAGTTTCCGAGCCTCTAACAGCTGCCTGCATTCCCAACTAAAATATTAAAAGAAATATTTCTGTTACGGAATTTCTCTGCTTTGCCAGAATGTTGCTTTCATCCACAGTGGTTTTTCTGGGCTCCTTGGAAGGCTAGGGAAAGCCCAGAAGAAGAGGGCAGGGAGGCATCCCTGATTTACACACCCACGACCAAGCCACCTGTCCGCTCGGCTCTGCCCTCGAAAACCCACCTTCCCGGTCCACTGGAATGCGTGCACCTGAGCTCAACACTGCGGTGACCAGGACCCGCCCTGCCTCCACGGAGGACAGAAGACGGAGCTCTCGCTGCCCGGGGTCTTAGCTTTCTGTCCAGCCTTAGCTTCTCCATGTTGCTGTTGCTGGAGTTATAACCTGGGGTTAGAGGGTCCCCAAGGCACTCCCGGGTCCGTCCCTACACCTCTGCTCACAGCCTGGAAAACTGAACCAGAGGAGAGCTTATTTTGAATGTGAAAAGTATGAAAGCAATTTGGTTGTTTGTTTTTGTTGAGTTGTATGAGCTGTTTGTATATTTTGGAGATTAAGCCCTTATCTGTCACTTCATCTGCAAATATTTTCTCCCACAGAATGGCATAGTTTTTAAATGATTAGTGGGGGAAATAGAGCTAATTCCTGAGAGCCGGTGAACAATCACTGGGAACCAGCCTCACATCACTTTAATGAGGTCGTTCGGATGACAGCCCCCAGGAAGGCAAGGAGCTAAATCATCTTTATTTCAGTAAGAAAAACTGTCCACCTCGCTCCATAATTCTCTGTGAAACAAAAGGAGGCAGATGGTATGAACATGCTGTCAGCAGAAGACCTGCCTCCAAACTAGGCCCGGCTCGAGGACGGTCCTCAGCAGCCCTGGTGGCCCTCACGGGAGGAACAGAGAGGAGCTCCCGGGAGGGCCACACTGCATTCTCAGGACCCTCCCGGTTTCTCCCATGGCCTCCGCCCACCCCGGGGTCAACCCCCGCCTGCTCCAGGTAAAGGGAGAGTCCACGTCCGAATGGGTCCAGCTTGTCAGTCCCTTTGCCTCACTTTTGGAATTTAGTTTCCGAGCCTCTAACAGCTGCCTGCATTCCCAACTAAAATATTAAAAGAAATATTTCTGTTACGGAATTTCTCTGCTTTGCCAGAATGTTGCTTTCATCCACAGTGGTTTTTCTGGGCTCCTTGGAAGGCTAGGGAAAGCCCAGAAGAAGAGGGCAGGGAGGCATCCCTGATTTACACACCCACGACCAAGCCACCTGTCCGCTCGGCTCTGCCCTCGAAAACCCACCTTCCCGGTCCACTGGAATGCGTGCACCTGAGCTCAACACTGCGGTGACCAGGACCCGCCCTGCCTCCACGGAGGACAGAAGACGGAGCTCTCGCTGCCCGGGCCTTAGCTTTCTGTCCAGCCTTAGCTTCTCCATGTTGCTGTTGCTGGAGTTATAACCTGGGGTTAGAGGGTCCCCAAGGCACTCCCGGGTCCGTCCCTACACCTCTGCTCACAGCCTGGAAAACTGAACCAGAGGAGAGCTTATTTTGAATGTGAAAAGTATGAAAGCAATTTGGTTGTTTGTTTTTGTTGAGTTGTATGAGCTGTTTGTATATTTTGGAGATTAAGCCCTTATCTGTCACTTCATCTGCAAATATTTTCTCCCACAGAATGGCATAGTTTTTAAATGATTAGTGGGGGAAATAGAGCTAATTCCTGAGAGCCGGTGAACAATCACTGGGAACCAGCCTCACATCACTTTAATGAGGTCGTTCGGATGACAGCCCCCAGGAAGGCAAGGAGCTAAATCATCTTTATTTCAGTAAGAAAAACTGTCCACCTCGCTCCATAATTCTCTGTGAAACAAAAGCAGCAGCATCTAGTGATGAGTGGTGACAGATGGCTATCCGTGGCCTTGGTGTGACAGTCAGGGAAGCTGACGGCGTCAGTCACCCTTCCCAGCTCAAGACGCCCGCACACCCACGGCCGCAGGAAGGTGCCCGTGGGCTCTGTGAGCCAGATGTGGCATTGCCTGAGGCCCGACGGGCCTGCTTTCACCCACAGGCCAGCCTGCACTTCTGCGGGGTGTGGCCGGGGGCAGGGTCTGGCTCTGTTCATGACACCCATGCTGGTCACGGGTTTGGATGAGTCACAGAATCTATCCAGATATTTTTGTCTCCAGCAACATGGAACTCTCCATAATCTGAAAATTCTCTTGCCACCAAACACCTACACATCCTGGGTAATATATGATAAATACCCGCTTCGATGCATAGCTGTGCCTTTGATCAAGTAAAAGAAGCCCCAGGAGCCAAAAACAAGGAGGAAGCTGAGAACGCAAGCTCCTGCCCCCTGGGGACACTGGCCACGCTTGGGAACAAGGAGACTTGGTGTCCATGATGTTAGGAAACCAGAACAAAGCCGTGGGCCTGCACGAGGAGGGGACTTGGAAATGAGACACCTTGGAAATGCAGGAGGCTCGGAGGCCGGACTCTCGGGACAAGATGTAATATGAACAAATGAACAAAACGAGATGACGAGGAAGCCTGCGTCTCGCCGAGGCGGCAGGAGAACCCCCATGAGAATCCACAACCGCACAGCTCCCCTCCTTGGCTTTGGGGTTTGAACGGTCGCTATGTGGTCTGCAAACCAAAGTCGAGACGTTATCTCTGAGTGGCCTTGGGTTGATGGCTCCCTGTGTACAGAAGAGCTGGACATGCGCTCTTAGTGGCAAATATGAGCTATTTTTTCCTTTTGAGAAAAAGAATGGCATAGTTTTTAAATGATTAGTGGGGGAAATAGAGCTAATTCCTGAGAGCCGGTGAACAATCACTGGGAACCAGCCTCACATCACTTTAATGAGGTCGTTCGGATGACAGCCCCCAGGAAGGCAAGGAGCTAAATCATCTTTATTTCAGTAAGAAAAACTGTCCACCTCGCTCCATAATTCTCTGTGAAACAAAAGCAGCAGCATCTAGTGATGAGTGGTGACAGATGGCTATCCGTGGCCTTGGTGTGACAGTCAGGGAAGCTGACGGCGTCAGTCACCCTTCCCAGCTCAAGACGCCCGCACACCCACGGCCGCAGGAAGGTGCCCGTGGGCTCTGTGAGCCAGATGTGGCATTGCCTGAGGCCCGACGGGCCTGCTTTCACCCACAGGCCAGCCTGCACTTCTGCGGGGTGTGGCCGGGGGCAGGGTCTGGCTCTCTTCATGACACCCATGCTGGTCACGGGTTTGGATGAGTCACAGAATCTATCCAGATATTTTTGTCTCCAGCAACATGGAACTCTCCATAATCTGAAAATTCTCTTGCCACCAAACACCTACACATCCTGGGTAATATATGATAAATACCCGCTTCGATGCATAGCTGTGCCTTTGATCAAGTAAAAGAAGCCCCAGGAGCCAAAAACAAGGAGGAAGCTGAGAACGCAAGCTCCTGCCCCCTGGGGACACTGGCCACGCTTGGGAACAAGGAGACTTGGTGTCCATGATGTTAGGAAACCAGAACAAAGCCGTGGGCCTGCACGAGGAGGGGACTTGGAAATGAGACACCTTGGAAATGCAGGAGGCTCGGAGGCCGGACTCTCGGGACAAGATGTAATATGAACAAATGAACAAAACGAGATGACGAGGAAGCCTGCGTCTCGCCGAGGCGGCAGGAGAACCCCCATGAGAATCCACAACCGCACAGCTCCCCTCCTTGGCTTTGGGGTTTGAACGGTCGCTATGTGGTCTGCAAACCAAAGTCGAGACGTTATCTCTGAGTGGCCTTGGGTTGATGGCTCCCTGTGTACAGAAGAGCTGGACATGCGCTCTGGGGTGGCACACCCTCTACCCAAGGGGCACAGGACTTCCAAGATCAGTCCCAGTCATTCATAAGGTTAACCTTCCCTGAGGACCTACCTTGTAGGTAAATCCTTCACGTGTAGTATCCCACTTAATGCTCACCATATGCTTTGGATGGTAGGTGCTCTTATCCTCACACCTCTGAAGGACACCCTTCAGATTTTTCAGGGTCCCTGATGGAGATGACGTTGAAGCCCTTAGAGACTACGTCTTGAGAGGGATGTCTAAAGAGACTGGAGAAAAGCGGATGCACTCACTGGAGGTCTGTCGGACGTCCTTCGTGACTGAGACGGCCGTCCCGAGGGCTGTTCTCGGCAGTTCTCGGGGCCGAGTGCAGAAGCTCAGACCCTCTCTCAGAAAGGCGTTTCTAATGGGAGAGCACCGGGCACGTCACAACGGAGCGCTCCCCGCGCTGGACAAGGCGGCACGGAGCACAGCAAGGATGCTCCCAGAGGACCGCTGGCTTGAGAAGGACGTGGCGCCCAGGACATCAGGCCCCGCTTCCAGCCCCGAGCATCGCCAGGACCAAACAGGGGAGGACGTAGGCAGGCCTCTTTCTTCTTCCTTCTCTTTTTCCTTTTACAGCTGTTTGCTGAGCCCCTTCTACATGCCAGGCACCGCGCTAGCTGGGGCTACGTTTGTGATGTTTGTCTCTAGCAAGGGAAACAGACCAGGACACAGGAACTTGAGATAACAGTGCTAAGAAGAAACCAGAGATGAGCCAGACAGGCAGAGAGCTGTGTGGGAACTCACCAGCAGGAAGTCAAGAAAGTCTCTTCAACCTGAGAGCTGAATGTCAAGTGAGAAACAACCACAGAGAGAGGCCCAGGGAGCGAGAAGCGCAGAGATGAAAGGTGGGGCCGCCTGGAGCCCAGAAAGAGCCCCGCTCCAGTCCTGAGGCCGGGAAAGGTTTCATTCCTGCTTCTACTGGGAAGAAGGATCACGTGCTGGCTTCACCGAGACCCAAGGCTTCGCCGGCGGAGCGGTGTATCATCACCGAGAAAGGGCCACTAGGCCTGCGGGCAGGCCACCTGGGCTGCCGAGCTTTCCAAGAGGCTGTGGATGACGCCAGCAGAACAGCGGAGAAGCCGGGCAAGGCCGTCCCGCAGCAGCCAGAGGACGAGCCCCCTCCCTGGAACCGTCCAGCCCAAGGCCGGTCCCGAGGCTCCTTTCCCAGACGGCCGTGGGTTCCTGGCGGCAGCGAGCCGAGTAAACCCAGAGCCACCCCCCGGAGACACACGCTGGAATGGGGCTTAAGGTTCGATTTTCAGGGTCCCTGATGGAGATGACGTTGAAGCCCTTAGAGACTACGTCTTGAGAGGGATGTCTAAAGAGACTGGAGAAAAGCGGATGCACTCACTGGAGGTCTGTCGGACGTCCTTCGTGACTGAGACGGCCGTCCCGAGGGCTGTTCTCGGCAGTTCTCGGGGCCGAGTGCAGAAGCTCAGACCCTCTCTCAGAAAGGCGTTTCTAATGGGAGAGCACCGGGCACGTCACAACGGAGCGCTCCCCGCGCTGGACAAGGCGGCACGGAGCACAGCAAGGATGCTCCCAGAGGACCGCTGGCTTGAGAAGGACGTGGCGCCCAGGACATCAGGACCCGCTTCCAGCCCCGAGCATCGCCAGGACCAAACAGGGGAGGACGTAGGCAGGCCTCTTTCTTCTTCCTTCTCTTTTTCCTTTTACAGCTGTTTGCTGAGCCCCTTCTACATGCCAGGCACCGCGCTAGCTGGGGCTACGTTTGTGATGTTTGTCTCTAGCAAGGGAAACAGACCAGGACACAGGAACTTGAGATAACAGTGCTAAGAAGAAACCAGAGATGAGCCAGACAGGCAGAGAGCTGTGTGGGAACTCACCAGCAGGAAGTCAAGAAAGTCTCTTCAACCTGAGAGCTGAATGTCAAGTGAGAAACAACCACAGAGAGAGGCCCAGGGAGCGAGAAGCGCAGAGATGAAAGGTGGGGCCGCCTGGAGCCCAGAAAGAGCCCCGCTCCAGTCCTGAGGCCGGGAAAGGTTTCATTCCTGCTTCTACTGGGAAGAAGGATCACGTGCTGGCTTCACCGAGACCCAAGGCTTCGCCGGCGGAGCGGTGTATCATCACCGAGAAAGGGCCACTAGGCCTGCGGGCAGGCCACCTGGGCTGCCGAGCTTTCCAAGAGGCTGTGGATGACGCCAGCAGAACAGCGGAGAAGCCGGGCAAGGCCGTCCCGCAGCAGCCAGAGGACGAGCCCCCTCCCTGGAACCGTCCAGCCCAAGGCCGGTCCCGAGGCTCCTTTCCCAGACGGCCGTGGGTTCCTGGCGGCAGCGAGCCGAGTAAACCCAGAGCCACCCCCCGGAGCTCCTCTCCACGGTGAGCTACCACAACCGCAGACGGAACGAGCCAGCGTCGCTCTGAACAGCGGCCGGGCTGTTTGCTAGGAGCTTCGCAGGGGATCCCCGTCGTTTCCTGCGGTCAGAGGCTCCGGGTGGCTGCGGTCCTCACCCCTTCCCTCCTCGAGGGCTGAGACGGGTGGAGGCGGGGCAGCCACACGCGGAGGAAGGGGACTGGGGCGGCATCTGCCCCATAGAGCAGGTGTCCCACAGCTGGCCGCAAACCAGGCCCTGCACCCGCCCAGCTGCCCTCCGCCTCCTGAGGCTTGGTGAGGGCAGGAGCGGCTGCTGGCATCCCGGCCTGACCCCTAAGTGCTTGCTCATCATCACCACAGTTTGCCACCTTTCTGCAGGCGAAGTAACTAAGTGAATTTCAGGCCCAATGCAAAATGCAAGAGGCATCCCTTTCCAGTGCGTCTTGTTCTCGGGAGAATTTACAAGGCACAAAAGCATCCTCATTCCCTAGAGGCACTTGACACCCAAAATTCAGATCTCGTGCTGATAGCCCAGAGCGGGCATCTCCCTTCGCTGAGCGGCCGCAGGGTCTCAAGGGGCTTTCCCAGGTCCAGGCTGGTTGTGTGCCGGCTCCTCCCCTTTCTAACGGACAGATCCCTCCCCCAGTTTGCAGAACCGATGGGTCAGAGGCAGCTACTACTGGCCTTTGCAGTGATCAACACAAGGGTAATGTTGGCAGAATAATAAGCAGGAAATCGTGAAAGTTCCATCAGTAAACAAATCATTTTCCACCTAATTTGGTTCTGCAGCTCTAAAGCTGACTCAATATTCCCCGCCACTGGCTTCAAATACTCTTTCTTCTTCAAAAGTCACTCTGACATTTGCCTTTACCGAGGCTCCCTGCCTCCCTCCCTCAGGAAGGAGCAGAAGAGCCCCACCTGCAGAGGGGAGTGGAGAGAGCTCACACAGCGCGGCCCTGGCAGACCTGACGGGCCTGACGAGGGACTGAGCCCCAGCGGCCCCACTTCCAGCTTCCGGAGCGCGGGCAAGCGCTCCGAGCCTCCGTTTGTCATCTGTAAACTGGGGTGAAGACAAATCAGGCACCAGCATGAAGCCGCCCAGCACGGTGACCCCGGGGGGTGTCGGTGAAGTGCCCCTGCCGAGCCCACCCCGGCGAGGCCAGGCCCAGGATGGAGTCGCCCCGACTTACCCCACGCTCCGTGCCTGGCCAGGGGCTCTCCTGCCCGCCCCAGCTCCAGCCCAGCCTGGCTCCCAGGCCGCCCGGAGCTGACAGCCGGGTCCCTGGGGCCGCCGACCAGCAGCAGTCAGGGGTGGGAGGAGGGGACGGGAGGAGGCGGCCTGGGGTGGGGCTCAGAAGGCCAAAGCCGCCACGGTCCAATCCGCTATCACAGGCTGGGCTGTCCCCTCGTCTCGGAGGAAAAGCCAAGCCTAGGAGCCATGACACCATAGCTGTGGGGCTGGAAGGCACCACAGACCTCCTCCAGAACGTGCCTCCCAACGCAGGAGACAGGGGCTCCGTCCCTGGGTGGGGAAGGTCCCCTGAAGGAGGATGCAGCCCACTCCATCCAGCACTCTCGCCCGGAGAACGCCATGGACAGAGGAGCCCGGAGGGCTACGAGAGGCAGACCCGACTGAGCACTAAGCACGTCCTGATGCAGCTGTTAAAACGCTGATGGGCCTCCACGCCGCCCGAAGACACCTGCCCCGCCGGCAGCCTCGCGCCCGCTCCCAGGGCCAGGCCTGGCCTCTCCCGCTGTGACGGCGTCACCCCCGCCCGCAGCCCCTCTTCCCCGAGGCCTCTGGGTCCAGCACGGCTTCCCTCAAGCCGGCGGCTAGGTTCCTTCACGGACACCTTCTCTGGACGTCACACTCATTCTCAAAGTGCCTCCAACCTCAAAGACGCTGCGCTTCCTCGAGGGGGCCTTGGGATGACCAGAGAAGAGGTGACCGGTGGGCCTGGGCCCCACCGAGGACACAAAGCTGCAGGCTGCCCCCTGCTGCCCCAGCTCAGGATTGCAGCCATTGCCAATTCAGCTTCTTTCTCCTACAGTGCCCCCAGCTGCCTTTAGGGGGAAGTTACAGAACAGAGACAGTAACGAAGAAACTAAACGGCTCAGAGTCTTTTCCCAGCACTTCTAATTCCCAGGAATCTGGAGTCTCCAGAATATCAGCCACAGAGGTTATACTTTGCGTAAGTCCAAGTACGCCCCCCAATCCAGGGATTTGGGTCCTCTCCTAGAAAGCTGTATATGAAGTTGTATCACAAGATGTGAGAGGTGCAAGGGGGAACCCTCTGATGGGGGTGGGCTTAGTGAGACTCACCCAGAGTGAGTCTAGACACTTTTTTCCGACCAGTGACTGTGGCGAGAAACCTGTTCAAGCTAGACTGGCAGGTGAGGTCTTTTTTCCCACCAACATTCTATACTGGAAATTTCCTAACACATACAAAAGTCAGAAGAATGGTACAGGGCTTCCCTGGTGGTCCAGTGGGTAAAGAGTCCGCCTTGCAGTGCAAGGGGCACCAGTTCGATCCCTGGACTGGGAAGATCCCACATGCCGCGGAGCAGCTGGACCGGTGTGTCCAATTATGAGCCAGCGCTCTGGAGTGCATGCGCCCAGAGCCGGTGCTCTGCAATGAGAGAGGCCACTGACTCGAGCTAGTTTACCGTTCACAGGACCAGCCTGGCCCCTGTGCCTGAGACACATCGAAACGGGGGGACAGCGGACAGCCAAGGGACACCCAAGTGACACTGAAGAGACTGGCAACAGCAGGGCGAGGCCACGGTGGCCAGAGGGCTGCGAGCGGACTCAAGGGACGTTTTGGTGGCCGAGTCAGAACTGGTGATGGGTCAGAGCCGGAGTGGGGGAGTGTGAGTGTGAGAGTGAGTGTGTGAGTATGTGTGTGTGTGAGAGAGAGTGTGTGTGTGTGTGTGTGTTTGGGGGTGTAGGGGATGTTTACAAAGACAGGCCCCGGCACGACTCCAGGTCATGGTGTTTGGGCTCTATGAGGACTGGGGCACTGAAACCTGTTTTGCTTCTAAGTCTTAAGAGAATTGCTTCTTTTTAAAAATAGATTAAAAATGAAATACCAGCCCAGGTAACACCCTTTTCCTCATCGTCACCCCCCCATCCCGCCCACCTTCCCCTGCTGCAAGCTTTGGGGAAGGAAAACCGGTTTTTCTTCAAACCCTGGCAGGCCCCGTGGCCCGCAGCGGCGCGGAGCGAGAGGGCGTCGGCTTCCGGATCAGAGCGCGTGCTCTGCCGAAGCGGGCGCTCCTTTCACACGCTGCTCCGTGCACTCCTGTGGCTCCTTGGCATCTGTCCTGCTGGACACCCTTAGTGCCTCCGTGACGTGACACACGCGTCTGTGGCTGCAACTTCTTCCCCTGAAATGAAGTGAGCGTGTCAGGCAGGCCATCGTGTCCAGCTCTTTGCGGCCCCAGGGACTGCAGCTGCCAGGCTCCTCTGTCCGTGGGCTTCTCCAGACAAGAAGACTGGAGTGGGTGGCCAGGCCTTCCTCCAGGGGAGCTTCCTGACCCAGGGATCAAACTCAGGTCTCCTGCATTCCAGGTGGAGTCTGGACCATCTGAGTGACCCTGGGAAGTCAAGGTGAAATGTCCCAGGGAGGGTCCCACTGCCATCCTGTTTTCCCTTCCAGGGCTCAGAACTGGAGTTTCCTGAGAGACTATGACCCCATGGCAAGACAGACCACGTTCCCATCCCACACGCTTGCACTGGCTGTTCATTCTTCGAATGTTTGTTGAGAACCTGCTGGGTGCTAGATGCTAGAGACGGGAACAAGCCACCTTTATTTCTAGATGCTCAGGGTTTGACGGAAAAGAAAATACTTCCATAGAGCATTTAGAAATGCATTTTCCCCAGTGTTCTTTGCTTTTCGTGAGACCAGCTCACTGGAACTGGTAGGTGCCAGTTGCTGACATGTTTGCCCCATCTGAGGGTGTCAGGCACACGAGGGAGGGGAGGCCGGCCCCGCAGGCAGGAGGAGTCTGAGTGAATCCACCTGTAAACAAATTCTCTGCTCCATATTAGTATCACCAGCTCCAATCCGTCCTCAACTCCAAAGCTCGCTCTCTCCCTGGCTTAAAATCCTTCCATAAACCTGCATTTTCCAGCATGGTTTACACTCCTTCCCAAGGTCCACCCTGCCTCCTCCCCGTCCTTGATCCCTCCACACTGGCCACACCCTCTCTTGTATCCGTGCCTGTGTGCGCGTGTCCCCCCCAGAAATGCCCTCCCCACGCTGGCAGCCTGAGAGGCTCCTCTGTATCCTTCAAGACCCCGCCCACGGGGCCCCTTTGGAGAAATAGCCCCTTCCTGCCGAGTGTGACCAGATCGCGGCCCCTTTACTCCTCGGCACATCTCACCTATTCCCTGCGTACACTGTGCAACGAGCAGTCTTACCTGGGCGTGGGCTCCCTCAGAGAAAGGGAGAGGCGGCTTCGTTGCGGCACATGCGCCCCAGCTCGGCTCCATCCCCAGCACCCATGACGAGGCAGCACTCAGTTCAAGTCAGAGCGGTGACCAAAGGGGAGGATGATCGGGCTGTTGAGAGCATGGTTATAGGACCAAACTGGAAACTGGGCAGTGTGACCAGCCAGCCGAGGTGGCGGCCACATGGGCATGGCGCGTGTGGACTTCAGGCGTGGCCTTGCAGGGCTGCTGTCTTCCCTGTGATAGAAGATGTAGCTCACGGGAGCTGAATTCCAACCCAGAGCCCCTGGCCCAGGCTCCCAGGACACAGTCTCTCCCTGCCTGAGGCCGTGTGTCACCTAGACCTGGGGAACAAGCCACTTTTTCCCCATTCTAGATGCCTCAGGGTTTGACGGAAATGTTTGTTGAGAACCTGCTGGGTGCTAGATGCTAGAGACGGAACAAGCCACCTTTATTTCTAGATGCTCAGGGTTTGACGGAAAGAAAATACTTCCATAGAGCATTTAGAAATGCATTTTCCCCAGTGTTCTTTGCTTTTCGTGAGACCAGCTCACTGGAACTGGTAGGTGCCAGTTGCTGACATGTTTGCCCCATCTGAGGGTGTCAGGCACACGAGGGAGGGGAGGCCGGCCCCGCAGGCAGGAGGAGTCTGAGTGAATCCACCTGTAAACAAATTTTCTGCTCCATATTAGTATCACCAGATCCAATCCGTCCTCAACTCCAAAGCTCGCTCTCTCCCTGGCTTAAAATCTTTCCATAAACCTGCATTTTCCAGCATGGTTTACACTCCTTCCCAAGGTCCACCCTGCCTCCTCCCCGTCCTTGATCCCTCCACACTGGCCACACCCTCTCTTGTATCCGTGCCTGTGTGCGCGTGTCCCCCCCAGAAATGCCCTCCCCACGCTGGCAGCCTGAGAGGCTCCTCTGTATCCTTCAAGACCCCGCCCACGGGGCCCCTTTGGAGAAATAGCCCCTTCCTGCCGAGTGTGACCAGATCGCGGCGTCCTTCACTCCTCGGCACATCTCACCTATTCCCTGCGTACACTGTGCAACGAGCAGTCTTACCTGGGCGTGGGCTCCCTCAGAGAAAGGGAGAGGCGGCTTCGTTGCGGCACATGCGCCCCAGCTCGGCTCCATCCCCAGCACCCATGACGAGGCAGCACTCAGTTCAAGTCAGAGCGGTGACCAAAGGGGAGGATGATCGGGCTGTTGAGAGCATGGTTATAGGACCAAACTGGAAACTGGGCAGTGTGACCAGCCAGCCGAGGTGGCGGCCACATGGGCATGGCGCGTGTGGACTTCAGGCGTGGCCTTGCAGGGCTGCTGTCTTCCCTGTGATAGAAGATGTAGCTCACGGGAGCTGAATTCCAACCCAGAGCCCCTGGCCCAGGCTCCCAGGACACAGTCTCTCCCTGCCTGAGGCCGAGTGTCGGAAACCCGACCCCTGAACCCGGCACCCCGCCCAGAAAGCCCAGACCGTGGGGCCACCTCCGCTCGGACTTTCCCAGATGAGAGCCGGGATCCTGTTTCTTAAAACTGGTCCAGTCACTTCCATCTGACACAGAGCAGCACAGAGCTAACCGTAAATAAAGACGGGGAGGGCTGTGTAGTCAGAATCCAGACAAGTTACTCATCCGTCCGTCAGCTACAGAAGGCACCAGAAAGCATGTTCAGGGCAGCGCCCTCCTCAGACACCCTCCCCAGCCCAGAAACAGCCCATATGCCCCCGTGGAAGACTAGATAAGTAACCTGTGGAATGTTCGCACGATCACACAGCAGAATACCGTATACTATGGACAACGAAGGAGCCACGACCACATGGGAACACGGGCGAGTCTCACAATCGTGTTAGTGAGAGAAAGGAGCCAGAGGGCAGCGGCAGGATCCCGCGGAGGGCAGGTCCAAAGCCAGGCAAGCCACCCCTGGTGTTAGGAGGCCAGGGCCAGGCCGGCTCGCGGGTGCAGGTTGAGACGAGGGGCTAAAAGCAGGCCTCCGGGGCAGAAGGGGATCTGTTTCCTGGTCCAGGTGGGCTGCAAGGCACACGGTGTGGGAGCTGGCTGAGCTGGAGCTTGTGGTCTTGTGTCTGTGTGTTTAGACTTCCAGTAAAAGTTAAAAACCACCCCAGGGCACCCCCATCACCAGGGGGGCGGTGTCTAGGGCCAGGGGGTGGGGAAAGAGTGAAACCCTCCCTTGGCCACCGCCCATCCCCGGGGGCCATCCCTGAGGCGCTTTGGGTTGAAAAGGGCATGGTCTCCACCCCAGCACCCATGACGAGACACTCAGTTCAAGTCAGAGCGGTGACCAAAGGGGAGGATGATCGGGCTGTTGAGAGCATGGTTATAGGACCAAACTGGAAACTGGGCAGTGTGACCAGCCAGCCGAGGTGGCGGCCACATGGGCATGGCGCGTGTGGACTTCAGGCGTGGCCTTGCAGGGCTGCTGTCTTCCCTGTGATAGAAGATGTAGCTCACGGGAGCTGAATTCCAACCCAGAGCCCCTGGCCCAGGCTCCCAGGACACAGTCTCTCCCTGCCTGAGGCCGTGTGTCGGCAACCCGACCCCTGAACCCGGCACCCCGCCCAGAAAGCCCAGACCGTGGGGCCACCTCCGCTCGGACTTTCCCAGATGAGAGCCGGGATCCTGTTTCTTAAAACTGGTCCAGTCACTTCCATCTGACACAGAGCAGCACAGAGCTAACCGTAAATAAAGACAGGGAGGGCTGTGTAGTCAGAATCCAGACAAGTTACTCATCCGTCCGTCAGCTACAGAAGGCACCAGAAAGCATGTTCAGGGCAGCGCCCTCCTCAGACACCCTCCCCAGCCCAGAAACAGCCCATATGCCCCCGTGGAAGACTAGATAAGTAACCTGTGGAATGTTTGCACGATCACACAACAGAATACCGTATACTATGGACAACGAAGGAGCCACGACCACATGGGAACACGGGCGAGTCTCACAATCGTGTTAGTGAGAGAAAGGAGCCAGAGGGCAGCGGCAGGATCCCGCGGAGGGCAGGTCCAAAGCCAGGCAAGCCACCCCTGGTGTTAGGAGGCCAGGGCCAGGCCGGCTCGCGGGTGCAGGCGGAGACGAGGGGCTAAAGGCAGGCCTCCGGGGCAGAAGGGGATCTGTTTCCTGGTCCAGGTGGGCTGCAAGGCACACGGTGTGGGAGCTGGCTGAGCTGGAGCTTGTGGTCTTGTGTCTGTGTGTTTAGACTTCCAGTAAAAGTTAAAAAAAAAAAAACCACCCCCAGGGCACCCCCATCACCAGTGGGGCGGTGTCTAGGGCCAGGGGGTGGAGAAAGAGTGAAACCCTCCCTTGGCCACCGCCCATCGAGCAGCGCAGTGAGGGGGCCCAGGAAGCGCTGGGTGGGGAGCCCTGGGGGTAAGGAGGATGCAGCGGGCATCACTGGGCTGGAGAGGTGCGTCCCGGTCCAGCCTGGTGTCCGGGGTCGGATCCCCCAGAGGACGCTTCCCACAGAGGCCATCGGGCTGTCCCCCTCGGCTCCCCACTCAGGCCTTGCCTGTTCCCTTCCCCCAGTAAATGAGCCTCACTGTCCCCTGTCCTCAGGGCAACAAGAAGGAGCCCGTGAAGTCGCCGGACTGTGTCTCTCTTCTCCGACACGGTCCCCAGTTCCACGAACCGGGCCGTGGGCAGCTGGGTGGACACGCCCCTGGGGAGAGCCCTCATCGGCCTGGACTTATTCTTCGTGGAAAGAGGCCGGAAGAAGAAGCTGGAAGAGGATCTGCAGCCCATCTGGGAGGGGGGCTGGGCAGGCTCGCCCCAGGTGGATGGGCGGAGGGGGACCCTGCGGTGGGGCCAGCACCCGAGCCCGGACAGAGCCCCACAAAAACCGGGCGGGGCAATGAGCCCCACAGAGTTCAGGAGGGCTCCTGCCTCATTGTCACACCGGAGACAGGACCCGAGGCCCTGCCCAAGGCCGCACAACCGACCGCGGCGGGCTTCCTCAAGGGTCAGGGCCCACGACAGGGGACCCTGCGTGTGGTCTGGAGCGCTGACCACTGGGCTGGGGTCCTGCTCCCGACTCTCAGCGGCTGCAGCCTCGGGCAGGACGCTGGAGCCTCTGCACGGCCATGCCCCCAGCTGTGACGTGGGGCGCTCATTTCCCATTGCTGCCGTAACAAGTGACCACACACTGAGGGTCTCAAAACCACAGACCCCAAATCAGAATCCAAAGTGGGGCCCCTGGGTTAAACTGAAGGTGCTGGCAGGGCTGCCTCCCTTCAGGAGGCTGGAGGAGTGTGACTCCTCGCCTTTTCCAGCTTCCGGCAGCTGCTCACGTTCACTGCTCCTTCATCCCCAGGGCAGCAAGGTAGGTGCTGCTGTCCAGTCGCTCAGTCGTGTCTGACTCTTTGCAACCCCGTGGACTTCAGCAGGCCGGGCCTCCCTGTCCTTCACCGTCTCCCGGAGTTTGCTCAAACTCACATCCATTGAGTCCCTGGTGCCATCCAACCATCTCACTATCTTACTCTTCTCCTGCCCTCAACCTTCCGCAGCGTCAGGTCTTTTCCAGTGACTCATCTCTTAGCATCAGGTGGCCGCGTATTGGAGCACCAGTCCTCGCAATGGATATTCAGGGCTGATTTCCTTTAGGACTGACTGGCTTGACCTCCTTGCAGTGCTAGGGACTCTCCACAGCCTCCTCCTGGAGGAGGGCAGCAATGGTCTCTCCAAGCCTCTCTCTCTGCCTCCCACACGCTGCGCCGTCTCTGAGGACCCTGTGATTGCACTGGCCCACCTGATCACCCGGGATAATCGCTGCATCGCACAGTCCTTAATTTAACCATGCCCACAAAATCCCTTTTCATGCAGGGTCCTAGAGTGTAGGACACGGACGTCTTTGGGGAGCCAGTTTTCTGCTGCAAAGGGAGAGTTTGTCGGGCTGTTGGGAGGACTACACGAGTTGCCCGGTGTGACTGTTCACGGCAGTGCCTGCAGCACAGTAGGAGGCTGTGTTTGCAGAGGACGCCCCTCTCCACGGAGGGAGCCGCCACCGCGGCACAGCCATCCGGGGAAGGGGTGGGTCCTCAGACAGAAGCTGCTGAGGGGATCTGCTCTCCGGTCAGGACCTCCGTCCCTTTTGTTACCCAGGTCAGGGTCAGGGTGGTCAGAGCAAGGCTGGAGCTGAGCGACAGAGCCTGCCTGCCAGGGGCCCAAGTTGAGGCAGTGCTGCCACCCCAGGGAGCCTGGGGCCAGGATCTGTCCTGTGCCTTCCGAGCCTTTGGCGCCCAGACAGAGAGGCCCCTGCGCCAGGGCTCGGGCTGAAAGGGGAGCAGGGCGCCTGGGCCCAGGCGAGGCTCCCGGGGCCAGTGCTGGCCCAGGCTCTGAAGGCAGGGACACGTGCTCGGTGCTGGTCTCCTTCGCCTCTCGAGGGCTGTGCCAGTGGCCCGTGTACACTCTGCCAAGGGTGGCCGGGGCCCTCACATCTGAGCAAAAATTGCAGCTAGAGCTTCTCTCCACTTCTTTGTTAAAAAACCCCAACAGGGTGCTGTGTGATGGTCGGGAGGGGTGGGAAAGGGGGGATATACATATGACTAATCTGGGAACATACATATCTGTAAACAACAAAACTCTGTAAAAGTTAAAAGTAAAATAAAGGTTTTTTTTGTTTGTTTGTTTTTTTAATAAAAAACCCCAACAGAGTAGGGACTTCCGTGGTGGGACTTATGAGTCTGAGCTCCCATGGCCAGCCCTCGACTGCTGCCAAGTGTAATGGGGTCTCTGACTCCCTGATTCAGGAAAGAGACAAGGTCACCCACAACAGGACACAGCGCTCTCCGCACGTGGACTTGGAGATTGCAGCCAGCCTGCGCCCAATCTGAGGCGGAACTGGGTCCCCTGTCCTGTATGAGACCAAGCGCCTGGGCGAGAGGCAGTGGTCAGCACAGTCAGGGCCAAGGTCACCTCATGGCGGTGTCACAGGGGGTCAAGTGTATCTCCTGGGACGAGCTTGGTAAAGACAGCTGTCTGGGGCACCTCAAAGACTCTATCTGCATTTTTGCCATAAGGAAGTTCCATTTTATATTTATGCCCAGAAAACAAAGCACCCCAAAAGTGATTTCTATTAGAGTGCGTCCACGGAGAGCAGCCATCCGGGAAGGGTGGGTCCTCAGACAGAAGCTGCTGAGGGGATCTGCTCTCCGGTCAGGACCTCCGTCCCTTTTGTTACCCAGGTCAGGGTCAGGGTGGTCAGAGCAAGGCTGGAGCTGAGCGACAGAGCCTGCCTGCCAGGGGCCCAAGTTGAGGCAGTGCTGCCACCCCAGGGAGCCTGGGGCCAGGATCTGTCCTGTGCCTTCCGAGCCTTTGGTGCCCAGACAGAGAGGCCCCTGCGCCAGGGCTCGGGCTGAAAGGGGAGCAGGGCGCCTGGGCCCAGGCGAGGCTCCCGGGGCCAGTGCTGGCCCAGGCTTTGAAGGCAGGGACACGTGCTCGGTGCTGGTCTCCTTCGCCTCTCGAGGGCTGTGCCAGTGGCCCATGTACACTCTGCCAAGGGTGGCCGGGGCCCTCACATCTGAGCAAAAATTGCAGCTAGAGCTTCTCTCCACTTCTTTGTTAAAAAACCCCAACAGGGTGCTGTGTGATGGTCGGGAGGGGTGGGAAAGGGGGGATATACATATGACTAATCTGGGAACATACATATCTGTAAACAACAAAACTCTGTAAAAGTTAAAAGTAAAATAAAGGTTTTGTTTGTTTGTTTGTTTTTTTAATAAAAAACCCCAACAGAGTAGGGACTTCCGTGGTGGGACTTATGAGTCTGAGCTCCCATGGCCAGCCCTCGACTGCTGCCAAGTGTAATGGGGTCTCTGACTCCCTGATTCAGGAAAGAGACAAGGTCACCCACAACAGGACACAGCGCTCTCCGCACGTGGACTTGGAGATTGCAGCCAGCCTGCGCCCAATCTGAGGCGGAACTGGGTCCCCTGTCCTGTATGAGACCAAGCGCCTGGGCGAGAGGCAGTGGTCAGCACAGTCAGGGCCAAGGTCACCTCATGGCGGTGTCACAGGGGGTCAAGTGTATCTCCTGGGACGAGCTTGGTAAAGACAGCTGTCTGGGGCACCTCAAAGACTCTATCTGCATTTTTGCCATAAGGAAGTTCCATTTTATATTTATGCCCAGAAAACAAAGCACCCCAAAAAGTGATTTCTATTAGAGTGCGTCCAAGAAAGAGGCATTCCGGGAGCCCCCAGGAAATGCGTGAAGCTGAGGTTAAGCAGGATGCAGCCAGTCGAGCCCCTGCAGAGCGGTGGCACCTCAGAGAGCTTCTCTGCCTGTCCCGGCAGGAGGGCGGGAGGCCGGGGGCCCTGGCTGCCCCTTCCTGGGAGCCCAGCCACCTGCAGGCAGTGCGGCGTGTTGAGCCCAGCCTCGGTGCCTCGGCCCGTTACCCAAACCATCTCCTTTGCAAGTACTCCTGTCACCTTGGTCTCTCAGTGTGGAAACGAAGCCAAGGAAAGCCTGCACTCTGGTCTGGTCCCGCAGCAGGCAGCAGCCTCCTCTCCTGGCTTCGCTCTCCGCGTCCGAGGAGGAGGGGAGGCAGAGTCCTAGGGCTCCGAGCTCTGGGCACTCCGTGAGCCCTGGCCCACCCAGCTTCCGGGCCTTGGCAGGGTTGCTGCAGTCACGCGAGGGGACACACCAGCCCGCTTGTGGCTCGTGGGACCACATGGAGCTGACATTGTGGGACCCACTGGGGTGGAGGAGCGCTCCCGTCTGCCCCACACAACCTGAGCGGAAGCGAAGGAGCTTCCTTCAAGACGTCAGTGTCAGCAAAGACAAAGGACGGCTGAGGACGTTACCCAGATCGAAGATGACTGGCTTTTAAGGTTGCGACCAGCTCCCAGGTCACACAAAACCAGCTCTAAAGGACACTTGGAGGCTAAATATCAGATAATGGACTATATATCAGATAATATGGACTAAATAGCACAGTATAGATAGATGGATAATAGCACAATATCACTGCTAAATTTGCACCAGGTGATAATTATATCTGGATTATGTAGAATGCCATTGTTCTTTGTTATTTAGAGGTAAAGTGTCAGGATATCTCACTAACCTTATGAGGCAGGTGTGGTTGTTGTTGTTGTCGGACCTGCTGGAACCCAAGTCCCAGTGGAGCCTTCTCCGAACGCCTCATCTGAACAGTTCCTGTTGATGAAAGCAATTCCAGAGCCCAAATCAGCAACACCAGGACTAGATCTAGCCGGACCTTAGGCTCCCTCATCTTTCTGGAGCTCAGAATCCTCATCTTAAAATGAGAGCATCAGCACTTGCCCCGGCTCCCTTCTGTCTCTAAACTTGTTACGAATGAGGAATAGATCAAACCTACACCGAGGGAGAGAGGCTCCTATAGCAACGCCCGCAGGGGGGCTCGCCTAGCAGCTCCTCCCGCCGGTCTGATGCTTCGCCATCCTACGGACTGGAGCCCCAGGCTCCTCTGCCCTGGGAATTTTCCAGGCAAGCATACTGGAGTGGATTGCCATTTCCTTCTCCAGGGGATGATTTTTATGGCTTTTCTTTGTACGGGGACATTTTTCCTTAGATAGGCATCTTAACTAGCCAAGGACAGTAAATCCCAGCACAGAACCTTCCTGATTTTCTCCATCCCGAACTCCCCTCAGGGCACGCTGGAGGTGGGCAGGTGCGGGGACTAAGGGCTTGATCCTTGTGGAACTGGAGTGGCGGGCAACATTTTTTTCTTTACAGTGAGTTTCTGGCAGTTCATTTATGGGATTTTCTGATTTTTAATGTCGACTTGGCTCGTGGGACCACATGGAGCTGACATTGTGGGACCCACTGGGGTGGAGGAGCGCTCCCGTCTGCCCCACACAACCTGAGCGGAAGCGAAGGAGCTTCCTTCAAGACGTCAGTGTCAGCAAAGACAAAGGACGGCTGAGGACGTTACCCAGATCAAGATGACTGGCTTTTAAGGTTGCGACCAGCTCCCAGGTCACACAAAACCAGCTCTAAAGGACACTCGGAGGCTAAATATCAGATAATGGACTATATATCAGATAATATGGACTAAATAGCACAGTATAGATAGATGGATAATAGCACAATATCACTGCTAAATTTGCACCAGGTGATAATTATATCTGGATTATGTAGAATGCCATTGTTCTTTGTTATTTAGAGGTAAAGTGTCAGGATATCTCACTAACCTTATGAGGCAGGTGTGGTTGTTGTTGTTGTCGGACCTGCTGGAACCCAAGTCCCAGTGGAGCCTTCTCCGAACGCCTCATCTGAACAGTTCCTGTTGATGAAAGCAATTCCAGAGCCCAAATCAGCAACACCAGGACTAGATCTAGCCGGACCTTAGGCTCCCTCATCTTTCTGGAGCTCAGAATCCTCATCTTAAAATGAGAGCATCAGCACTTGCCCCGGCTCCCTTCTGTCTCTAAACTTGTTACGAATGAGGAATAGATCAAACCTACACCGAGGGAGAGAGGCTCCTATAGCAACGCCCGCAGGGGGGCTCGCCTAGCAGCTCCTCCCGCCGGTCTGATGCTTCGCCATCCTACGGACTGGAGCCCCAGGCTCCTCTGCCCTGGGAATTTTCCAGGCAAGCATACTGGAGTGGATTGCCATTTCCTTCTCCAGGGGATGATTTTTATGGCTTTTCTTTGTACGGGGACATTTTTCCTTAGATAGGCATCTTAACTAGCCAAGGACAGTAAATCCCAGCACAGAACCTTCCTGATTTTCTCCATCCCGAACTCCCCTCAGGGCACGCTGGAGGTGGGCAGGTGCGGGGACTAAGGGCTTGATCCTTGTGGAACTGGAGTGGCGGGCAACATTTTTTTCTTTACAGTGAGTTTCTGGCTGTTCATTTATGGGATTTTTTTCTGATTTTTAACCTTGACTCCGAACCTTGGCTCCCAACACCATGTTGACAACTTGGAAAAGGCACCCCACCGCGCCCTCTTCAGTCTAAGTTCCTTCTTTTGTCAATAGAAATCTATTTTTACTTCCTTAAGAAGACAAGTCACTCGAGTGCTTAAGTGCAAGGCTCTGCCCAGTGGCTCTCAGGGTGGAGGACCCAGCCCCCCAAAAGGAGGCTTCCTGCCGTTAGGGACGGCGCACCCCGACTCTCAGCCCGAGGAGAGGCAGCCAGCAAGGGCCGTTCCTCCACGAGTAAAGGAGGGCGCACATCAGCTGAGCTGGGTGGTTTTAGAAGTTTATCTCTGAAATGCTTATTGAGAAAAACACTTTTTAGGCGGGCTAACCCCCAAGACAATGGTCCATGCCCCGCGCGGTGTGCCCGTTCGCCCTGCCAGGGTTCCATCTCTGCCCACCCAGCCCGGAGGAGAGCGGGACCGTTTGGGGCGGCGCCCGGAAGCGCAGAGCCACACGAGTCTGTTTGTCCCGGGAAAACGAATCGGCAGCGGGCACAGCGCGCCGAGGGCGAGAGGCGGCCCCGGGCGGAGGGCGGGGACCTCGGGAGCGGCCGGGCCGGCGCGGGCCGAGCGAACGGAGGCGCCCTGGGCGCGCCGAGGGCGGGCGTGCGGCGGAGGGGCGGGCCCCGACGGGGCGGCCGGGGCCGGGAAAGGCGGAAGGAGCCGGCGGGCGAGCCCTGCCGCCGAGCCCCGCGCCGCCGCCCTCGCCCGCCGGCCGGGCCCGCGGAGCCCCGCGCCCAGCCCCGCGGGCGCCATGGAGACGCTGCTGGGGTTCTGCAACTGGAGCACGCTGGGCGTGTGCGCGGCGCTGAAGCTGCCGCAGATCCGCGCCGTGCTGCGGGCGCGCGGCGCGCGGGGCGTCAGCCTCCCGAGCCTGCTGCTGGAGCTGGCGGGGTAAGGCTGGGCGGCGGGGAGCCCGCGGGAGCCCCGAGCGCCTCGGCAGGGCGGGAGCAGGGGCGGCGGGAGCGCCGTCGGAGGCGCGGGCCGCGGGGAGGGGCGCCTTCCGGGGCCGCTCGCGTCTGGCCTTGCGCGGAGGCGAAAGGGGACGCACCCCATTTTACAGAGGAGGAAACTGACACGCAGAGAAATCGTTACCCCGCCCCTTAGTGACAAGACCAGTCATTCAGCTTTGAGCAAGGCCATTGGCACCTCCAGACCCACAGGCATCCTCTCCAGACCCGGCCTCCACCGCCGCCCCCTTTCCCAGGTCTGGGTTTCCTCGCTTGTAAAATGAAGGGTTGGACCCTCTGGCTTTAAAAAGTTACACTTTGGAGGGCGGGGGCGGGGGCGGGGGCGGGGGCGCGGGCACCGGGTGTCAGAGAACGTGGAGCTGTTTGGAGGGAGAGGGGGCTTTGAGTTGGAATTGGGGTAAAGTTGGCACTCCAGTCGGCGTTTGAAGGCTGCTGTAAGAGATGATGTATCCATAAACATCAGGAGGGAGTGCGCTGACTCAGTGTTCAAAGACTTAAAGGTGATGGACTAGACTTACTGAGGTGATCATGTCACAATATATACAGATATTGAATTATGTTGTACACCTCAAATTAATGTATGGGGCTTCCCTGGTGGTCCAGTGGGTAAGGACACCGCCTTGCAGTGCAAGGGGCGCCGGTTCGATCCCTGGCCTGGGAAGATGCCACGTGCCGCGGAGCGGCTGGACCGATGTATCCAGCTACCGAGCTGGAGCTCTGGAGCGCATGTGCCCAGAGCCAGTGCTCTGCAGGGACAGAAGCCACTGCGATGGGAGGCCGATACGGGCCAAAGAACAAAGATGGAAATGAAAGATCAATAGAAGTGGCCAAAAACAATAATAATAATAATAATAATATGTCAGTTACACCTCAACTTACAAAATAAATAAAAATATCCTGAATAAACAAAATAATAATAATAAAGACCTCAACAGTGAAAAGCGGAGCTGTAGAACTAGGTCTGGAAGACATTAAACCAGCAGACTAGCCCCTCGCCCTGCAAGGCGGAGCCCTCCTGTCTGCCCCTCACCTGCCCGGGGACCCCAGTTATCACCTGGCACCTCTGGGGGCGGATTCTGGGCCAACAGTCCTCACAGGGGCGCGGGCGCGGCCTTCCGGGGCCGCTCGCGTCTGGCCTTGCGCGGAGGCGAAAGGGACGCACCCCATTTTACAGAGGAGGAAACTGACACGCAGAGAAATCGTTACCCCGCCCCTTAGTGACAAGACCAGTCATTCAGCTTTGAGCAAGGCCATTGGCACCTCCAGACCCACAGGCATCCTCTCCAGACCGGCCTCCACCGCCGCCCCTTTCCCAGGTCTGGGTTTCCTCGCTTGTAAAATGAAGGGTTGGACCCTCTGGTTTTAAAAAAGTTACACTTTGGAGGGCGGGGCGGGGCGGGGCGGGGGCGCGGGCACCGGGTGTCAGAGAACGTGGAGCTGTTTGGAGGGAGAGGGGGCTTTGAGTTGGAATTGGGGTAAAGTTGGCACTCCAGTCGGCGTTTGAAGGCTGCTGTAAGAGATGATGTATCCATAAACATCAGGAGGGAGTGCGCTGACTCAGTGTTCAAAGACTTAAAGGTGATGGACTAGACTTACTGAGGTGATCATGTCACAATATATACAGATATTGAATTATGTTGTACACCTCAAATTAATGTATGGGGCTTCCCTGGTGGTCCAGTGGGTAAGGACACCGCCTTGCAGTGCAAGGGGCGCCGGTTCGATCCCTGGCCTGGGAAGATGCCACGTGCCGCGGAGCGGCTGGACCGATGTATCCAGCTACCGAGCTGGAGCTCTGGAGCGCATGTGCCCAGAGCCAGTGCTCTGCAGGGACAGAAGCCACTGCGATGGGAGGCCGATACGGGCCAAAGAACAAAGATGGAAATGAAAGATCAATAGAAGTGGCCAAAAACAATAATAATAATAATAATAATATGTCAGTTACACCTCAACTTACAAAATAAATAAAAATATCCTGAATAAACAAAATAATAATAATAAAGACCTCAACAGTGAAAAGCGGAGCTGTAGAACTAGGTCTGGAAGACATTAAACCAGCAGACTAGCCCCTCGCCCTGCAAGGCGGAGCCCTCCTGTCTGCCCCTCACCTGCCCGGGGACCCCAGTTATCACCTGGCACCTCTGGGGGCGGATTCTGGGCAAGCAGTCCTCACAGGGTCAGCGCGCTTGGTGGACCCTGATTTTTCTGGCCAAGAGTCTACCGCCAGCCTGGCAGTGCTCTGCAGGCCGCTGCAGTCACCTAGCAGTGTCCTTCTTCAGAACACAGGCTCCCCAGCTAGCAGACGGGCCCTCCGAGGCCCAGCCCCTTATAAGCTTTGCCCAGGACCCTCGTGCGGGGAGGACTCTAGGCCTGCTCTGATGTCCTTCCTGGCCTGTGCGGCTTCTGGGTATGGCCTTCCGAGGCAGCTCCCAGAGGCCTATAGGGAGCCCAGCCTCAGCCCTGCCTCCTGGTCAGGGTTCTGTACGTGTTGCCTGTGGCTGTCCATCCTGCAGGGCTTGGCAGACACTGGTGCCCAGCTCCAGAAGGCCAGGGCAATGATCCCACTGATAGGTCGTCCTCCGTGTTCTGCCCTCCCTCCTGACACTGGCAGACTCACCGCCCGCTCTGGGGTTCTGCACAGGACCCTGTGCCCTGGTGGCGCCAGGGCCTGCCTGCGGTGGGTAGGGTGGCGCTGAGCTCAGGCACGCCCTTCTTCTCACCAGGTTCCTGGTCTTCCTCCGGTACCAGTGTTACTACGAGTACCCACTGCTGACCTACCTGGAGTACCCCATCCTGATCGCACAAGGTAACCCCGTCCCCGCCCCGCCTCATCCCTCGGCCCCCGGCCCTCCGCCCTCCTGCTCTCACCCAGAGCCTTGCCTTTCCAGATCTCATCCTTCTGTTGTGCATCTTCCACTTCAACGGGGACGTCAAGCGGGCAGCCCCCTACTTCATCCTGTATCCTTTCAGCATCTGGGAATCCAAGCTGGGACTGGGCATGTAGGGGGGATGTTATTTGCTAAGAGGATGTTATTGAGTAGGGTCCTTTACCAAATACATATTCTTCTGGCTAAACTAAAAAATAAAAAATAATAAATAAGCCCCAACGTAAGACTCATTGTGGACAAGTGCATCTCCACAGCCCAGAGATGCCCGCGATGTCCTTGCCCGGGGGTCTTGCTGCTGAGACCAGGGTGCCCCATGTGCCCTAACCTACTAGGTGGACGCAGACTCGGAGCTGAGCTGCAGGAGCAGCCCTGATCAGGACCACATTGTCCACGTGTGTTCTCTGGGGGGGAAGGGAGACGTTTCTTCCCCCGCTCCAGACATCCCCACACAGTGAGGAGGAGGACTGGTGTGCAACTCAGCACTGACACGCCTGGGCAGCTTGGCTTCTCACTGCCTGTCCGCGGGCAGGTCTGGCTGCTGACGGCGGGCTCAGAGCGGAAGCTAAGACAGTAGGCAGTCTCTGTGGACTCCCGCCTCACACAGACCCGTCCCGCTCACGTCACTCAGCACCGCCTGTGAACACAGGCCCGCCTTCCATCTTCATTCTCCCTGTCTCAGATCAACAGTGCTGAACTCCTGACATTGTGTTGGCGAGCTCTGCAGTATCAAGAATGAGATGGACAGTTAAAATCATCTGGAAGGTTCCCAGCCCTAGGATGGGTCCAGGAACACGCGGTTCTTTGTCATTTTCTTCCAGAATCTGCCTCTGTGCTTCTGAGCACCTCGCGGGCCTCCACCTGGACCCCTTTTGCCTTTTCTGAACTGGCGAGTTCTAGCAGAATTGTTCCCAGTTCCACACGTGGCTTAGGCCTGTAACCTCGGTGGTCTCAGTTTGTTTCTGTGCTCGTGGGGTTGGGAGGGTGAGGGGCTGCCAGCCAAGCCACTGCTGTGTCCCTTAGCACGTGGAAAGCTGCGTGTCTGCTTGGTTCGTCCTCACTCTGCAGCAGTGGATCCTCGATCTGGCCATGGTGAGTCAGCTGCCCCAGAGAACATGGGCTCACCGCTGTCTGTCTTCCCTCTTCTCCCCAAGACACCTGCCCTGCAGAGAACTTGATAGATCGAATGTTCAACCTGTTGATTTATCAGCCACGCCAGAGGATGGGATGAAAGCCCAGTGCTATCTAAATATTAAAAGACATTATTCTCACTTAATATGGCACAATGTTTTTTTTGTTTTAAATTTTGGCCTCTTTTATTGGTTTTGTATTTATTTATTTTCATCCTTCTTTATTCTTTGGCCTGTGTGGGCCTCCCATTGCAGCGGTCTCTTTGGTTGCAGAACACTGGCTCCGGGCACATGCGCTCCAGAGCGCTGGCTCGTCATTGGACACACCGGTCCAGCTGCTCCACGCGTGGGATCCTCCTTGGTCAGGGATCAAACCCATGTCCCGTGCACTGCAAGGCGACCTCTTTACCCACTGGACCACCAGGGAAGCCCTTATTGCACAATGTTTTTGCTTCATTTTTGGAGCTCCCTAGAGCACCAGATAGTGGCAATAGTAGTAGAATGAAGAACTGAACCTGAAGTAAAGAGTTTCAGATTGCGTTCTAAGTCCCTCCGATTGTGTCTAACCCAGTGGAAGCCTATGCACTCTAGGCCACCAGGCTCCTCTGTCCATGGGATTCTCCAGGCAAGAAGACTGGAGTAGGTCGCCGTGTCCTTCCCCAAGGAGTCTTCCTAGCCCGGGGATCAAACCCGCCTCACTTACGTTTCCTACTTCAGCAGGCGGTTCCTTGACCACTGGCACCATATTATCAGGCTAGTAATTACGTACTGAAGGCATACTCTATTTCTCTAACCTTGCCCTCTAAACTTGTTTTTTTTTCCCCTCAGAGAAAGGTAAGCACTATATTCTTTTTCCTTAGCTGGTTATAGGCCAGAAATTCCCTGCTATGAGCATAGGATTCTGGTAGCGGGTCCGGAAGCATTTGATCAAGGATCAAATGGTGGCTGGCATGAACTTTTCCACCTCATGGGGAAAGAAGGAACAGAACTAGCTGGTGGTCACAGCTGCCACGCCCAAGCGCCTGGATTTCGACCCATTCTGCCTCCAGCGTCTTGTTGGAGAGTGAACTTGGCTCTCAGCCTCGTGACACTGGAGAGCAGATAAGTAGGGCTACCACCGGTCGCGCTCAGGGTGGAGGGCTCTGTGCTCTACCGCACCGGGGAGCAGAGGTCAGGCAGCAGAGGGCCAGTCTCACCACATGGCCTTCAGAATAGAGACTCAGAGCCGATGAGCCCCAGCTTGCTGCCTTGAGTTCATGAGCCTCTATGTAGAGCAGCGTGGTTCCCCAAGGCGCTACAAGCACCCGAGTTTCTCTCCATTGACTCATTACTGGTAGGTGCGGGTAGATGGGCCTTTGTGGGCATGGCAGATTCTCTCTTACCCTCAGCTTCCCACCATCTGCTGCCTGTCAGTTATGCACCTGAAAGCATTGGTGACTTAGACATAAATGTCCTGCTGCTGCTTCCAGTGGGTCCAATGGTTAGGCCTCCGGTGGCGGCCCAGGTTCAGTCCCTAGCAGGGGAACTGAGATCCCACGAGGCACGGCCCTCTTCTCCCACTAAAGGGGTTTTCAGTACCTAGTGCACTTTCACATTTGAAACTAAGGGCTCCTTTCTCTTGCTTTATCTTCAAACAGAATTTATGCACATTCATCAGTGTGGCCAGTAAGTTTGCGCAGCTCCAGGACCTGTGGAAGAGCAGGGACTCGGGGGCCGTGAGCGCCCTGACGTGGAGCCTCGCTTCCTACACCTGTGCAAGTAAGACCCCTGGCAAGGTGTCCTCTGTCGGCGTGGGGGGTGCCGACCTAAAGGGGTGCACTAGCTAGATGTCCCTTGAGCTTAAATCCTCTTTGTGAATAACTAGTGAATCTAGTGTAGCCTTATTTTCAAGGCTAATTTAATGCACCCCAGTCTCCATTTTCTGCAAGATCTGTATTCCAGTTGCTAGAAAAATGGGCAGGGACATTTTTCTCCAAAAACCTGACCTAATATTAACAGTCCCCTCTTGCTGTTTGATGTTAAATTTGATATTAAATCCAGACTTGTTTTAAACAGATGAGTGTCTATGATATAGTAAATTAAAGAGATCAGAATCATACACGGAGTTTTGCAAATGAACCTGATTTGCAGCAGTGGAGTTTTTCTGGAGCCAGTGTGTGTTTGGGCTCAACTTTAGAATTCCCACTGTTCGTTTGTATTCTTGCAGGAACTACCTAAGATGAATATATGTTGTATTTAGGTAGGAACATTTTAGAAGTCCAGAGCTATTACATTCATTAGATTTACTAGTTTTAGGTATTTGAATTAGACTTTTTCATGTTTCTTCTAAATCTTAAAGGACTAATTTCTCTATCCAGGGTTCTCTTCTACCTGGATCTTTCCAGAACAGTTAACATGTATTCCTGTGTTTAAAATGGAAAGATAATTGCTAGATACCAAAATGTCTTGAGAACTTGGTATTTACTGCTGAAATTTTTCTTTTACAGCAAGAATAATGACAACTTTAATGACCACCAATGATCTAACAAGTAAGCAAAATGTTTTTCTGCTCACGTCCTTTTTGAATTTTATGCCGTCTGTGCCTCCTTGACTTGTAAACTGCCTCGGGTCTCACCAGCCCGTCGGCCCCCCTGGAGGCTCGCAGCAGCCTGCCGCTGGTCCTCATCAGTCACCTGTGTTGTATCAAGCATCTGCTTGCTGGATCGAGGATAGAATATACACAAGATAGTCAGTTCCTATCTTTGCGAAGCTTCCACTCCAGCAGTGGAAATGAACGGTGAAGGCATCACAAAATTAACTTTTGGAGAATACTGTAAAATGCTTAGAAAGAGTAGGGCAGGATGAGCACCCCCGGGGAAGCCTGACGTCGCTGGAGGTGCTGGGAAGGAGAGTGACGAGGAGGGAAGGGGCAGTGAGAGGGGCAGCCTGCGTGGAGGTCGTGAGCAAGGGCAGAGGGCCACGGGCGGGCTGGCGGCGAGCACAGGGCGAGTCTGACGAAAGGGAAGGAGGTGGCAGTGGAGGGGACAGGCCGCCCCAGAGAACTGCCCCGGGCCACAGAAAGGGGTGTGACTCACCATTGGACTCTGTGTCGTTGGTCTGTTCTTTTTAAAGGGTTACTGTGACAGAGGAGAAAATATACTTGAGTTAACCTAAAGAGAATGTCCTTCATTCTTTAGGCTGGGTTTTCATTTCCCAGTTCAAGCACATATATTTTTGGAAAATGATTAAAACAGGTGGGGTGACCTGTGACCTGTCCTACGAAGACTGGAAGTATGGCGTTGGTGCACAGGCCCCTTAAATAAGTCACTTATTACCTGAGACATACTGCCACAAAACAGCAGGATGCACCTGCTGGTCCCACCCCAGGGTCATGTCTTCGGCTCAGGTACCTTCCATCAGCTGAGAGAGAAGGGCTGAAAATGTCTGGCCAGAACATACACCCGGACCAAGCAGGGAAGGGAGAACCTGAGCCATCCCTCACAGGCCCTGAATCGTCTGCTTGGAAAGGAGGCTCGAACCATAATCAACAACAAAACAAACCTCATGTTAAAAATTATGTTTAAAAGGTCAAGAATCTTCTGTGGTTTCTTTTTGTATCTAACGTGACAGCTGTTTGTGAAAGTGGTCAGTATATCTGAGAATACTCTTTTACAATTGAGCAATCCTAAAGGTGCTGTACAACCCCAAGACATGCTAAGTCTCATAAACCTGTGTATCAGAAGAGTGTTCATCAGATCACTAAGGTTATTCTTTCCTTGTTAACAAAGAGCCATATTTTCATGGTTACGTTAATACAAAACATACTTCGGCATTGAGCTACTTCTTCAGAATTAATCAAGTGCAGTGTACCCCTTTTTGCTTAATCCACATGGGATGTTCTAAGGCACCTCCACTCGTAAGACTTAAAGAAATAATGAGGTTTTACAAAGTTGTAGTATTTACCAACCAGAGACAGATTCCTCCCAGTTGAGCATTTAACATGGAATAATTCATGAAGTCGGGCCAAGTGGTGAGCGGTTGTCTTGAAAAGAAGACCATGTTTTTCCCCAGAAATATCTGGAAGCAAAGTTATTCAGAAGTTCACGGGGGTGGGGTGGGGCGGGGAAGCCCATTGAGGCTTCTACTTAAGAGAAAGTGGTGATTTTATGTGAAAAGTCTTTTTAATACACACTATTCTTTTTTGACTGATTTCAGTTCTTCTGCGTTTTGTGATCATGCTGGCTTTAAACATATGGGTGACAGCTACAGTGCTTCACTACCGGGAGAGCAACGTCAAGTCTGAATGACGGGTCCGTTATTCCTACACACACAGTGGATTTTGAGTAACTGAACCAAAGGGGGGAAAAGCCTACCCTAGACCGGTCTTTTGTAAATTTGACCAATTGTCCCAAAGGTATTTTAGACTTAAACACTTGTTTAAAAATATAGATTTTTAAAAAACCTCCACCCCCACTTCATTAGGTTAAGGTAGCCTCGGACATCTACAGCTTTGGGAAGGCTGATGATTGATGGAAGTCTCCCAGGAAGCCCACTCTGAGGAGACAGCTTTGACCCATACTCAAAGTCACGATTAAGTTCCCTCCAAAGAGCTAACTACAGCTACTTCTCAGCTTTCACAATCTTTTTAATAAATACATCCTCTCCACAACACAAATGCACGTGAATGGAGTGAGATTTTGCTTAAATGAATTGTAGGAAATCACCAGGGTTCACTTTCTGGGGCTAATGTTTAATTGTAATATAGACACAACAGGATGGCTGCCTTGTATCATGTTGTCATAGAATACCTCCTTGGCTACAGCAAGGATGTCAAGGCAAGCAAAATTGTAATGGACTTTAACACATACACCAAAGTAGCCCTTTAACTTCATACTGTGCCTTTAAGTAATTCTTAACAAGAGATAGCAATTTCTATTTTCGAAGAGGCAATCCTAATATACTTTCAGATTCAAGTATAGTGCTACCATTTGGGTTTGTCTATTGAAAATATATACAGTAAAGGGTATTGCTGGGTTCCGCTACTTTCTTATGGGTTTTATTCTCATTATGGTATTATTCTCTAAACATGTTGTTAAGGTTAGTATACACAGTATTTTTCTACAGAAGCTTATAAAACCTAGCATTCAAAAATTCTTTCAACTAATAATTGAATGGCATTATTCTATTATATGCAGTAAGTAAATGTTATCAGAAAATGCTTCCTGTGTAAAATAAACATTATTTTGAACTCTTCAGAGTCTTGAAACTCAGTTGTTTAAATGTGGTTAGCTTTAAGTTATGTATAGTGCGGTTTTAAAAAATATGAACTGGTCAATCCTTTTAGAACTACTGCTTGGGGCCAACAGGAAGAGAAACATGGCATCTAAAAATAAAAAATAAACCATTCATTCTGTACTTTAAAAATTCATAGTTAGCATTAAAGTCCAGGGCTTCCCTGGTGGTCCAGTGGGTAAAGAGTCTGCCTTGCAGTGCAAGAGGCACCAGTTAGATCCCTGACACGGGAAGATCCCACGTGCCGCAGAGCAGCTGGACTGGTGTGTCCCATTGCGAGCCAGCGCTCTGGAGCACAGGCACCCAGAGTTGGTGCTCTGCAACGAGAGAGGCCGCTGCAATGGGAGGCCCACACACGCCAAAGAATTAAGATGTATTTAAATAAATAAAAAACCAATAAAAGAGGCCAAAATTTAAAAAGTCTAAATGAATCTTTTCTCATACGCAGGTATCATCTGGCTAGTAGCACAGAACAGACCGTGCTTTAGTCCAACAAGTATTTTGTTTGGATATACTTTATCAATGCTTAAAGCAGCTCCTTAAAGAAAACGTACTGCCTTGTCTCAGGTGGCGAGCTCTCCCTTCCTCCCCTTTGGAAGGAAAGGCAGAGCCACTGCAGGCGCCTGTGACACGATGTGTATCATGTTGTCATAGAATACCTCCTTGGCTACAGCAAGGATGTCAAGGCAAGCAAAATTGTAATGGACTTTAACACATACACCAAAGTAGCCCTTTAACTTCATACTGTGCCTTTAAGTAATTCTTAACAAGAGATAGCAATTTCTATTTTCGAAGAGGCAATCCTAATATACTTTCAGATTCAAGTATAGTGCTACCATTTGGGTTTGTCTATTGAAAATATATACAGTAAAGGGTATTGCTGGGTTCCGCTACTTTCTTATGGGTTTTATTCTCATTATGGTATTATTCTCTAAACATGTTGTTAAGGTTAGTATACACAGTATTTTTCTACAGAAGCTTATAAAACCTAGCATTCAAAAATTCTTTCAACTAATAATTGAATGGCATTATTCTATTATATGCAGTAAGTAAATGTTATCAGAAAATGCTTCCTGTGTAAAATAAACATTATTTTGAACTCTTCAGAGTCTTGAAACTCAGTTGTTTAAATGTGGTTAGCTTTAAGTTATGTATAGTGCGGTTTTAAAAAATATGAACTGGTCAATCCTTTTAGAACTACTGCTTGGGGCCAACAGGAAGAGAAACATGGCATCTAAAAATAAAAAATAAACCATTCATTCTGTACTTTAAAAATTCATAGTTAGCATTAAAGTCCAGGGCTTCCCTGGTGGTCCAGTAGGTAAAGAGCCTGCCTTGCAGTGCAATGGGCGATCCCTGGCACGGGAAGATCCCACGTGCCGCAGAGCAGCTGGACTGGTGTGTCCCATTGCGAGCCAGCGCTCTGGAGCACAGGCACCCAGAGTTGGTGCTCTGCAACGAGAGAGGCCGCTGCAATGGGAGGCCCACACACGCCAAAGAATTAAGATGTATTTAAATAAATAAAAAACCAATAAAAGAGGCCAAAATTTAAAAAGTCTAAATGAATCTTTTCTCATACGCAGGTATCATCTGGCTAGTAGCACAGAACAGACCGTGCTTTAGTCCAACAAGTATTTTGTTTGGATATACTTTATCAATGCTTAAAGCAGCTCCTTAAAGAAAACGTACTGCCTTGTCTCAGGTGGCGAGCTCTCCCTTCCTCCCCTTTGGAAGGAAAGGCAGAGCCACTGCAGGCGTCTGTGACACCACCCTGCTCACCCGTCCTCTAAGTCAGCAGTCTCCAGCTTACAGGTGACCACACTGAAGCCCAGACTGGCCACCTGTCCCAGACCAGCCAGCCAGCAAGTCTCCCAGCAAGACCCCACTGGCAGCCAAACAGTACTTTCTAGAAAGCCACCTATTTTCTAGGAACAGTTCTGGTAACAGCACACTGTTCTAACAAAACAAGCCCTAGCTGCTTTTCCTCCTCCTCGACACTCACAGGAGACTCTGAAGTTTTGCATGCTCCTTAAAATACTGACACTAAATCAGATACTAACTCCTAGATGAAATGTGATTTTGTATTTCTCCACAGATTAAATGACAGGACTGAAGATCCCCAGATCTGTGACCTCAATTAAGATTGCTCTGCTATATTCATCTTTTAGGGAGGGTAATTTGGGGGGGGGGGGGTAAATTTGAGAAGGTTGAAGCGTTCCAAGAATATTTCATAGGAAAAGTATGAAAATGTTTACGTCTTAATTTATTTTATTTAACTTTTTAATATAAAAAGCAGGCATAAAATACAATTACATTACTACAAAGATGCAACAAACTTTAAAAAAAAATTGAGGGGGGCACGATTTTTGTTCAAGGGGACAGTTGATCAAATACTTCTGATTATCTAAATCATGCAATTCATAACTTACTACAGTTTCAAACATAACTCATGATCACGGGGAAGGGAATCGAGGAGAGGCCCCCCCAACACACCCAGCACCCGTCTACAAAGTGCTTCACAGGCCGGCGTGGTGGCCTCGCGTGCGGACGCCACCGGCTTCGTCCAGGGAGGGGGGCGGGCGGGCGGGTGCTGCCAGCAGAGCCAGGAACTCCCCAGGGGCCTGCCCTCACTGGCATTTTAAACGTGTTGATTAAAGCATGTTCCCAGAGGGTAAGATAGTGTCCGAGTTTCTCTAGCTTACCACTCAAATCCTGTAGTAGATTAACAGCAGCAGCATAACTTCTTAAATTGTGGTTTGGCAACCTACAGAGGATCTTCTCTTGAGGATCTACAGATAAGCTGGGATAAAGGCGAGCCTTCAGAGCCAGAATGGTGTGACTCTAGCACAGGTCAGTCTTGAAAACATTCACTTTTGTTGTAGATTTACTTGTATACTTATGCTTGAGTTAGCTCCAGAGCATTTTAAACTTGGATTTTTTTAAGTCTGCTTACAGACAGCATTTTTACTCAATACCCTTCACACACGCCCTGGATGAGAGCCGCCCCAGCAGGAACCCTGGCACTGGTCTTCCCTCTGGCTGGGTCTCAATATTCCCACAGAAGTTAAAAAACAAACCAAGAAGCACCCACCTAAGAACATCCCAGGATTCACTACTACTTAGTTCTCAAAAGGAGGTATTTGTGGCGCTAGGAGAAATCAGGTATGAGGAAGTATGCAACTTCTGGTCTTACATTTGTCTCAGGAGCTTTGGAGCCTCAAGAAAAAGAGAAGCTGGCACAGAAGCAGGTTGTTAGACCAAGTCAGCGCGTATTTAATGAGTGTTGGGAACCGAGAGCAGTTGGAGGGGTGCGTGCACTCATGTCTGCACATGAAACCAGCAACGGGGTGGAAAGCAACTTCTTACCCAAGGTCAGAGTGTTTTATTAAGCACATTTCCATGAGCTGGACAAACACCCTTATAAATCCTTATGCCAAAACATATAATGTGAAGAATCTTCATGGAGAGATTTTTTTTTTTTTACCCCTTAGGATATCTTTCCTCCCCCAAAACTGAACATTAATTTTCCTCGTATAGTTGCATCACACCATGATTCTCCATATTCTCTAATATATGTATATAGCATTCAAAATTTAAACTTTTGCCATTTTTACTCAAATATTTCAATTACTCATGTGTAAACTTCAAATTATTTCACCTTAATAAAGTTTATTAAAAATATATATATATATACTCTCCAATTCAGAATAATATGATAGAACCTCCCATAGTGTAACAAAATCTCTATATAAAATATTAATTCAGTCTCCTTTTAACAAGTCTAGTGAATGGAAATATTTATTCTATATAAATTTTATATATTTTTCATTTTTTAATCTTACTTAAAAAAACAAAAACAAAAACAAAGAGCTGTGCCCCAGACCAGAGCCTACCTGCCAGGGAACACTGCGCCCAGCGGCTTGAGCACGGCAGTGGCGGCGCGCCCCTGGGGTGCAGTGATAGGAGGCGGCCTCAGCACATCAGCAGCGGAGGCCCCGCTTCAGTTTCCACAACAGCATCTATACCTGGGGATCTAACTCTTTAAACACCTCTACACTGACCCCAGAAGGAATCCATGAAAAATGTCTACTTCCTTCATTGAAATACTGGGTGATGTATTTCCGTATCACGCCACTCTGTGTCCATGTGTACGCATACACAGAGAGAAGCTGATAAAAGACCACATAATTTTTCTTGATTCTTACCACTGGTGTATACTGTAGCAGTATAAAACATACACTTTTCTGGGATAATGAGAAATACAGTGGGACTAGTCCTGACTGAAGTGTAATTTTTAACAGCATTTAAGAAAATAAAAATTAGGTGCCTTTGAGGCCACTTCTTCCCAGTCACCAGTTTTCTCAACCCAATACTGAAATACTGCCACACAAAGATGTGTGCTGAAGCGATCACACTGAGTGTTGGGAACCGAGAGCAGTTGGAGGGGTGCGTGCACTCATGTCTGCACATGAAACCAGCAACGGGGTGGAAAGCAATTTTACCCAAGGTCAGAGTGTTTTATTAAGCACATTTCCATGAGCTGGACAAACACCCTTATAAATCCTTATGCCAAAACATATAATGTGAAGAATCTTCATGGAGAGATTTTTTTTTTTTTACCCCTTAGGATATCTTTCCTCCCCCAAAACTGAACATTAATTTTCCTCGTATAGTTGCATCACACCATGATTCTCCATATTCTCTAATATATGTATATAGCATTCAAAATTTAAACTTTTGCCATTTTTACTCAAATATTTCAATTACTCATGTGTAAACTTCAAATTATTTCACCTTAATAAAGTTTATTAAAAATATATATATATATATACTCTCCAATTCAGAATAATATGATAGAACCTCCCATAGTGTAACAAAATCTCTATATAAAATATTAATTCAGTCTCCTTTTAACAAGTCTAGTGAATGGAAATATTTATTCTATATAAATTTTATATATTTTTCATTTTTTAATCTTACTTAAAAAAACAAAAACAAAAACAAAGAGCTGTGCCCCAGACCAGAGCCTACCTGCCAGGGAACAGTGCGCCCAGCGGCTTGAGCACGGCAGTGGCGGCGCGCCCCTGGGGTGCAGTGATAGGAGGCGGCCTCAGCACATCAGCAGCGGAGGCCCCGCTTCAGTTTCCACAACAGCATCTATACCTGGGGATCTAACTCTTTAAACACCTCTACACTGACCCCAGAAGGAATCCATGAAAAATGTCTACTTCCTTCATTGAAATACTGGGTGATGTATTTCCGTATCACGCCACTCTGTGTCCATGTGTACGCATACACAGAGAGAAGCTGATAAAAGACCACATAATTTTTCTTGATTCTTACCACTGGTGTATACTGTAGCAGTATAAAACATACACTTTTCTGGGATAATGAGAAATACAGTGGGACTAGTCCTGACTGAAGTGTAATTTTTAACAGCATTTAAGAAAATAAAAATTAGGTGCCTTTGAGGCCACTTCTTCCCAGTCACCAGTTTTCTCAACCCAATACTGAAATACTGCCACACAAAGATGTGTGCTGAAGCGATCACACTTAAATATTCAAAATATATCTACAGTATGTCTTAGTTTTCTTTGTATTTGAGATAATGTTTGAACCTTGAGTGTGAAAATGTAAAAATAGTCACAAAGTCTTTTATCAGAAATAAAAACACACCTAGGGTAGCCAGCAAATTAAAAGCAAAGAAAGCATTTCATAGGCACACACTAAATACTGAGGTCTGTAAAAGGGGTTGGATGAGTAATAGATACACATAAAAGATATGTTAGTTCTAATACTATTCATTACTGTTTCTATCATCAATACTTAAACAAAATTCTGTTATACAATCAAAATAGGCCAACAATGATAACTATTATGTGTAAAAATAGTGCACTAATTTTCTTCTGCAAAGCAAATTTGCATCCTAAGAGATGGTAAATACCATTTTTGTTTTAAATACAGAAACAGGTGGATATTTTGAAAAAAATTAAATTAAGGCATTCAAAATGGGTAACTTTGCCTATTATGAAGCATTAGGAAACTGGTATCATTAACTTCAAACTTGTTACAATGCTTGATTAAACATGAACCCGCAGCTCGCAGCGGCACACGCGACGAGGGCCCTGAACTGCAGCATTATGGCTTCACACAAGTGCAGAGCTGCAGCCGCGGTGAGCAACGGTGTATCTGACGAACGTTGATAAAAAATAAAGTGGGAGGCGCACCTCCTGCAGTGTGCCAGCACGTGCGGGCGCGGCTGCATCCACACGCTGTGTCTCTCACTGTAGTGGAACCCATTCCCAGATTCTTCTGGCAAATGTGCTGGTGAAATCCCTGCGGAAGCTGAAACGATCATTTCTGTTCCTCCTCTAAATCCTTTACGCAATGTAGTGTGAGGTGCTGGGAGAGCTCTAGGGGACAAGTCTGGAAGAGCTGCACGGCCTTCTACGAGCTGACGACCGTGGGGCCAACGCGCTGCTCCAAAGGAGCCCAGAACATCTATCCAAGAGTTAGAATTTATATTGTAGGAACAGAGGGGACGTGTGTGAATTAGTCTCTCAGGAAAATATATCTTTTAAATAAATTTTGGGCCATCATATTTCAGTCTTGTTTCAACTGGAAGAATATGATCACCTCGAATAATGACTGCATTCATAGAAGGCAGTTAGCTGGGAAAAAAAAAAAAGTGAAAATACAGTCAGTTGATACAGTCAAGTAATTTAAGAGACTTTGAGTTCTTTGAAAAGGCATTCCACTTACATCAAACTATAGTCTTCCAACTACTGTACTTTCAACACCAAAATCATGCATACGACGTATTTACTTTTATTTCTAGGTACATGCAATTACATTCTTCCTCATATTTTCTCCTATTGGCCACAAACATGACACACAAGCTTTAATATGCTTAACTGGTTACTAGGGTAAGACGGTAGTCACTGAATAACCCAAGTGAATCTAAGTTCGACTCAGGTTTAACTGTGAGCTTCCTCATGTGGGTGAAAGAAGAGTGGACCTGTGGGCCAGGCTCTACTTGACGGTCTCGACCGATGCCACATTTTACAGTCTATGAAATGGGAACAAACACACTGTTGTAGTAACATATATTACAAATACTCTGTAAATCCTGGTTATAAACAGATCCCAACAGTGTGTGCTTTACCATGTACTTGGCAACACGTTATTTAGGGTAAGACAGATGTGACTTCTACATTCACTCCATGTAAAAGGTTTAACTCACGAGGCTCGGTTTCACTTACATCTGTTAGCCTCTATTAACCAAGTGGCATTTTCTAAAAGCACAAGAGCTTTCACAGCAGACCATTCTTCAGCGAACGAAACATTAAATTTTCAACAAGTAAACATTTCACATCACAAAAAAGCAAAATCAGAAACAGCTATTTCACAGCATTTTATCAGACTTATGAAGCTTTTATGGTTTCAATTCTTGCAAGTTAGAAAGAAGGAAGGGGGGGCGGGGAAGGAGAAGGAATCCCATGCTATGTCCACAAACTGATACAGTTGTAGGAACTTGAACAAAACACTATAAATTTTACGTCTCTGTATATGGCTTCTTTGGAATGAACAGAAACGATCAGAATTATCTCTATTTGTTATTTCTACATGTTTTATTCCCAAGATAGAAAACTACAATTTCAATTGTATTGAAACTATATGGCCAATAAGGAATCTATCTGAACACAGCATTTCTTTCATACTTAATATGGAAATTTTAGTTAGCAACTGGTCTGAGAACTACTTTTCAAATACATACTATCAAAAACAACTCAATAAAATTTCAAACTGGTAAAAAAATATAATGAAAACCCAAAGTGCAAACCACATGCACTACTTGGAAAAACAAAAACTCATTTCTCATTTTTTGATTTACCCCATTTAACTTCTTCAGAAATCAAAAACATCGTCATCCTCATCACCACCATCAATATCATCAAATGACCAATCCCAGTCTTTAAATGCCAAATCAAGCAATCTGCAATAGGAGGTTTGCAAATTTATACTCTTAACACTCTTTAGAAACAACAGCTTAATATGCAATGATCGAAAAAATGACACTTTGTGCTGTAAACATTTTAACTTTCCCTTTCATTAATAACAACATGATTACAATTGAGGTGGAAGCACACAGGGAAATCTTCTCTTTATATGCAAGTGCATATAATCATGCTGACCAGGTATGTTTTCCAAATTACCAAAGAACTGGGGACACAGATAATATTCAAGGGTAAGACACAATCTTCTTTCCACTGGTCCCACATGAAGATGAAGATGTAACCACCCTGATGCTCTGTTTAAGAATTAAGCTCGGCATGTGTCAATGTTCTCTTCACAAAAGTGCCCAGACCATCAGCTCACATTTTCCCAGAGTTGTACCATAAGCCCTAGTATGAAAGGCAATTACTATTAAGACTGCAGTTTTCTCAACTCCAGCAGGACCCTACTAGTTCAATGCATCACCAAAGGTTAAGCCTTCCACAAAAACTACAGATAAAGAAAAAACCAAAGATAAGCAGCATTAGCAACTTATCTTGGTCAAATAAACTAGACTTAGAACAGGGGTATATGTGGTCTTTTCTTTCTGATCCAACCCAATCACCTAATATTACAATCATTTTTATTAAAAATAAGAATAACTTTCTCATTATTACTGTGACATCAATGAACACATCTGTGCCGAAGAACTCACCTGGTACCCAAAAACTCACTAGGTAATTGGTCACTATGTAATTGGTTCTCAAACTTTAGTGTATATGATTTACCTGATGCTATGTATAAGCATATTCGCATATTCCTAGACTTCATCTCAAGAGATTCTGATATTAAACTGGGGGGCAGATGGGTGGGGAAGGAATTGCATTTTTTTTTTAAGTTTTTTTTTGGTGGGGGCCACTTCTATTGATCTTTATCTTTGCTCTTTGGCCTGTGTGGGCCTCTTACCGCAGTGGCCTCTCTCACTGCAGAGCACCAGCTCTGGGCCAATGTGTTCCAGAGCTCCGGCTCAGCAGTGGGACACATTGGTCCAGCGCTCCGCAGCACATGAGATCTTCCCAGGTCAGGGATCGAACCAGCGCCTTGCACTGCAAGGGCATGGACCACCAGGAAGCTTTATACTCTTAACACTCTTTAGAAACAACAGCTTAATATGCAATGATCGAAAAATGACACTTTGTGCTGTAAACATTTTAACTTTCCCTTTCATTAATAACAACATGATTACAATTGAGGTGGAAGCACACAGGGAAATCTTCTCTTTATATGCAAGTGCATATAATCATGCTGACCAGGTATGTTTTCCAAATTACCAAAGAACTGGGGACACAGATAATATTCAAGGGTAAGACACAATCTTCTTTCCACTGGTCCCACATGAAGATGAAGATGTAACCACCCTGATGCTCTGTTTAAGAATTAAGCTCGGCATGTGTCAATGTTCTCTTCACAAAAGTGCCCAGACCATCAGCTCACATTTTCCCAGAGTTGTACCATAAGCCCTAGTATGAAAGGCAATTACTATTAAGACTGCAGTTTTCTCAACTCCAGCAGGACCCTACTAGTTCAATGCATCACCAAAGGTTAAGCCTTCCACAAAAACTACAGATAAAGAAAAAACCAAAGATAAGCAGCATTAGCAACTTATCTTGGTCAAATAAACTAGACTTAGAACAGGGGTATATGTGGTCTTTTCTTTCTGATCCAACCCAATCACCTAATATTACAATCATTTTTATTAAAAATAAGAATAACTTTCTCATTATTACTGTGACATCAATGAACACATCTGTGCCGAAGAACTCACCTGGTACCCAAAAACTCACTAGGTAATTGGTCACTATGTAATTGGTTCTCAAACTTTAGTGTATATGATTTACCTGATGCTATGTATAAGCATATTCGCATATTCCTAGACTTCATCTCAAGAGATTCTGATATTAAACTGGGGGTCAGATGGGTGGGGAAGGAATTGCATTTTTTTTTTAAGTTTTTTTTTGGTGGGGGCCACTTCTATTGATCTTTATCTTTGCTCTTTGGCCTGTGTGGGCCTCTTACCGCAGTGGCCTCTCTCACTGCAGAGCACCAGCTCTGGGCCAATGTGTTCCAGAGCTCCGGCTCAGCAGTGGGACACATTGGTCCAGCCGCTCCGCAGCACATGAGATCTTCCCAGGTCAGGGATCGAACCAGCGCCCCTTGCACTGCAAGGCAGTGTCCTTACCCCCTGGACCACCAGGGAAGCCTATATTTGCATTTTTAAGATGAATTATGAGATGAATCCTTATGCAGCTGGTTGACTTTGAGAACCACTGACAGATAGGTTGACAGCTTACCCTAATTTATAAGTAAATAAACTGACTCAAATTACATCAACATATGCTAAATACAGACTGTAAGCACACAAAACATAAGATATTATTCACTTAAAAGGTACCACAGCTGAGTATATACTCATTCACTTAGCCTCCCATGTAACTTTTAGCTATGGTTTCATCTTTACTACTTGGGAGACTGAGATCAGTGCTTTTTCCTGGGTATCAAGCTCCTGCTTCAGCAAACTTTTATGAAAAACCTGCATTTCATTCCTTCCAAAGCCTCTGAAAAATCTGTGAAGCGTGTGCCCAGGTCACAATCTTAGATTTTAAATTTTAAGTCTCATCACTAGGCCATCGGCGTCATGCGTGACCAGATGTCCCTTAAAGTCTCTACCTCACCCCTCCCGGCTGGTCACCTGGTTCTTGCCACTTCAGCCTGAGAGCAGTCTTTACCGTGGCTGCTTATCTTCATTTCCACTGTTGGTATTTTAGTCCAGGATCTCACTGAGACAGAACAGACTAATCTCCTGTTGAAAGCGTCCTACGAGAAGACAGTCAAGGCTCCTCCAGCGCAGTGAGGAGCCCCGGCCTCTTCCCTCTGTGCAGAGCTTTCTGCCCAGGGCTGTCTTCCCCGGCTTCCTGTTGCCTCCCCTTCCCCACCCTCACCCGACCCAGCACGACGCACACAGAGCCCTGACCACCAGTGCCCACACACCTCACACTGTACTGGAAGCTCTCTTTCCCTTATGGCTTTGCCTGGGACATTCCTGACCCTCCACTGCAGAGTCGTTTCCTGAGTCTTCAATGGCAGAATTCTCCATGCTTTCCTGTGTCCTCCCCAACCCGTGTCCACACCTCCATAATGACCACCAAGCTACCTGATCAATGGCTGTACACTTCAGGCTGTGCAACTTGCTGCCAGAGGCTGCTGCAGAAGGGATGCACTGAGGGCTGAGCTCTGCTGGCAACGTATGAGTGGGTGCACTTACGTCTCAGTTTCTTAATCCTGATCACTTAGGCAGGTGAGAACAGTTTTACAATATAGGTTTTGTGTGTGTGTTTTTTTAATCTTTTCCCCATCATGCCTTTTTATTATTATTATTTTTTTCATCCGTCTTTTATCCTTTGGCATGTGTAGGCCTCCTTTGTTGCAGAGCACTGGCTCTGGGCGCATGCGCTCCAGAGCGCTGGCTCGTAATTGGACACACTGGTCCAGCCGCTCAGCAGCACATGGGATCTTCCCAGGCCAGGAATCAAACCGGTATCCCTTGCACTGCAAGGCGGACTCTCTACCCACTGGACCACCAGGGAAGCCCTACAATATAGTTTTAAGTTCTTTGATTAATAATCAGGTTGACAACTTTTTCATATTTATAGTAATACCTATATGTCACAAATTTTTATACTGAGAAAAGTCAACCTCCTTTTTCTAAATGATTTATGAAAAAAAAGTCAACCCTCTTTCTCATGTGTGTTGTAAAATATGTGGCATTTTAAAATCTACAAGGCTTTATGCGTGACCAGATGTCCCTTAAAGTCTCTACCTCACCCCTCCCGGCTGGTCACCTGGTTCTTGCCACTTCAGCCTGAGAGCAGTCTTTACCGTGGCTGCTTATCTTCATTTCCACTGTTGGTATTTTAGTCCAGGATCTCACTGAGACAGAACAGACTAATCTCCTGTTGAAAGCGTCCTACGAGAAGACAGTCAAGGCTCCTCCAGCGCAGTGAGGAGCCCCGGCCTCTTCCCTCTGTGCAGAGCTTTCTGCCCAGGGCTGTCTTCCCCGGCTTCCTGTTGCCTCCCCTTCCCCACCCTCACCCGACCCAGCACGACGCACACAGAGCCCTGACCACCAGTGCCCACACACCTCACACTGTACTGGAAGCTCTCTTTCCCTTATGGCTTTGCCTGGGACATTCCTGACCCTCCACTGCAGAGTCGTTTCCTGAGTCTTCAATGGCAGAATTCTCCATGCTTTCCTGTGTCCTCCCCAACCCGTGTCCACACCTCCATAATGACCACCAAGCTACCTGATCAATGGCTGTACACTTCAGGCTGTGCAACTTGCTGCCAGAGGCTGCTGCAGAAGGGATGCACTGAGGGCTGAGCTCTGCTGGCAACGATGAGTGGGTGCACTTACGTCTCAGTTTCTTAATCCTGATCACTTAGGCAGGTGAGAACAGTTTTACAATATAGGTTTTGTGTGTGTGTTTTTTTAATCTTTTCCCCATCATGCCTTTTTATTATTATTATTTTTTTCATCCGTCTTTTATCCTTTGGCATGTGTAGGCCTCCTTTGTTGCAGAGCACTGGCTCTGGGCGCATGCGCTCCAGAGCGCTGGCTCGTAATTGGACACACTGGTCCAGCCGCTCAGCAGCACATGGGATCTTCCCAGGCCAGGAATCAAACCGGTATCCCTTGCACTGCAAGGCGGACTCTCTACCCACTGGACCACCAGGGAAGCCCTACAATATAGTTTTAAGTTCTTTGATTAATAATCAGGTTGACAACTTTTTCATATTTATAGTAATACCTATATGTCACAAATTTTTATACTGAGAAAAGTCAACCTCCTTTTTCTAAATGATTTATGTAATAACTCCACACATAAAGATACGAACCCATCTTTCTCATGTGTGTTGTAAAATATGTGGCATTTTTAAAATCTACAAGGCTTTAATTTTTGGTTAGTCATCTTTTACTTTCTTTTATTCCTTTGCTTTTATTCTTAGAAGTTCCTCTCTAATCCAAGACCAGACACATATTTCCCTATTTCTTTTCTACTTCATATACAATTTTTTTTTTAATTTTATTTATTTATTTATTTTTGGCTCTTCTGGGTTTTCACTGCTGCTGCAGGCTCTTCTCTAGTTGCAGGGAGTGGGGGCCACTCTCTAGTTGAGGTGAGCAGGCTTCTTCTTGTGCTGACTTCCCTGTGGAACTCGGGCTCTAGGGCACAAGGGCTTCAGTAGTTGTGGCCCATGGGCTCCATAGCTGCGACTCTGAGGCTCTAGAGCAACAGGTTCAATAGTTGTGGCTCACAGGTTTAGTTGCTCTGCAGCATGTGGGATCTTTCTGGATCAGGGATTGAACTGGTGTCTACTGCATTGGCAGGCAAACTCTTTACCACTGAGCTACTAGGGAAGCCCTACAAATTTTTTTTTGACACTTCAAGTCATATACAACTTTATTATTTTTTTGCAGTTTATTAATGTTCTAATTAGAACTAGATTAGAATAAAAATGAGATAATGATAAAATACTAGCTCCCCCACCCTTAAGTTTTAACGTATTGGCAACGCTTTATGTTTTTAAACTGAATAAATGAGTATTTGTTGCATTTTGCTTTATTACTTTTCTGCATGGCTTAAAATCTTTATAGAGAAAGAAAATTAAAGAGAAAAGCCCTCAGGTCAGGTTGATGGAACAAATGAGAATCTCTCCAAACTGTCTTCATCAAAAGTCAGCACTTTAGTCACAGAGCGCTGGCTCGTAATTGGACACACTGGTCCAGCCGCTCAGCAGCACATGGGATCTTCCCAGGCCAGGAATCAAACCGGTATCCCTTGCACTGCAAGGCGGACTCTCTACCCACTGGACCACCAGGGAAGCCCTACAATATAGTTTTAAGTTCTTTGATTAATAATCAGGTTGACAACTTTTTCATATTTATAGTAATACCTATATGTCACAAATTTTTATACTGAGAAAAGTCAACCTCCTTTTTCTAAATGATTTATGTAATAACTCCACACATAAAGATACGAACCCATCTTTCTCATGTGTGTTGTAAAATATGTGGCATTTTTAAAATCTACAAGGCTTTAATTTTTGGTTAGTCATCTTTTACTTTCTTTTATTCCTTTGCTTTTATTCTTAGAAGTTCCTCTCTAATCCAAGACCAGACACATATTTCCCTATTTCTTTTCTACTTCATATACAATTTTTTTTTTAATTTTATTTATTTATTTATTTTTGGCTCTTCTGGGTTTTCACTGCTGCTGCAGGCTCTTCTCTAGTTGCAGGGAGTGGGGGCCACTCTCTAGTTGAGGTGAGCAGGCTTCTTCTTGTGCTGACTTCCCTGTGGAACTCGGGCTCTAGGGCACAAGGGCTTCAGTGGTTGTGGCCCATGGGCTCCATAGCTGCGACTCTGAGGCTCTAGAGCAACAGGTTCAATAGTTGTGGCTCACAGGTTTAGTTGCTCTGCAGCATGTGGGATCTTTCTGGATCAGGGATTGAACTGGTGTCTACTGCATTGGCAGGCAAACTCTTTACCACTGAGCTACTAGGGAAGCCCTACAAATTTTTTTTTGACACTTCAAGTCATATACAACTTTATTATTTTTTTGCAGTTTATTAATGTTCTAATTAGAACTAGATTAGAATAAAAATGAGATAATGATAAAATACTAGCTCCCCCACCCTTAAGTTTTAACGTATTGGCAACGCTTTATGTTTTTAAACTGAATAAATGAGTATTTGTTGCATTTTTGCTTTATTACTTTTCTGCATGGCTTAAAAAAAATCTTTATAGAGAAAGAAAATTAAAGAGAAAAGCCCTCAGCAGGGATCAATGTTTTGTGTCTTGCACTGGAACAAATGAGAATCTCTCCAAACTGTCTTCATCAAAAGTCAGCACTTTAGTCACAAATGTCTTACTTTTCCAGCATAATATTTTAATGCAAATTATCAAGAAAACATTCTTCTAGAATACATTCTACACATTATGTTTTGTAAACTGCCAATTAATTCAAGTCGACTTGAACCACTGTGAACAGCTGGGAAGGCAGGATCTGGGCCTAGACTATCTGGATCTAAACTCATGAGCCTGCTGCTCAGCAGCTATGTAATCACGGTGGCATGGTCTCCTCCACTGTAAGACAGAACTGCTAAATCACAAGGTGGTTATCTGGATGAATACGTTAGTACAGTTAAAGCTCTCAGAAGAGTGTCTGGAGTAATAATAATAAATAATATGCCCTCAGAAACGTTACATTGTATAAGCAAAGGAGCAAGCACACATTACTTTAAGCACTTCATAACTACAGAAAACTAGAAGCGCTGCAAAAAGATGTTAAAGGAGAATCAGAACTAAGAACATCACGGCAGCCAAAGGGAAAACACGCAATGATGCAGCTGTTAACAAAGGAAAAGTTAAAACGGTTAGACGAGCATTTATGGGTACTCTGTTCTAGTGTGTTTAGAAATGTACCTATTGATGACGTCTAATGAAGTCAAATATTTGTCTTAAGAAAGATACCATGTGAACTAATAAGCAGGGCTATTGACTTAAAAAAAAGACGTTCTAATGGTCAAAATGTGGGATCTTTCTGGATCAGGGATTGAACTGGTGTCTACTGCATTGGCAGGCAAACTCTTTACCACTGAGCTACTAGGGAAGCCCTACAAATTTTTTTTTGACACTTCAAGTCATATACAACTTTATTATTTTTTTGCAGTTTATTAATGTTCTAATTAGAACTAGATTAGAATAAAAATGAGATAATGATAAAATACTAGCTCCCCCACCCTTAAGTTTTAACGTATTGGCAACGCTTTATGTTTTTAAACTGAATAAATGAGTATTTGTTGCATTTTTGCTTTATTACTTTTCTGCATGGCTTAAAAAAAATCTTTATAGAGAAAGAAAATTAAAGAGAAAAGCCCTCAGCAGGGATCAATGTTTTGTGTCTTGCACTGGAACAAATGAGAATCTCTCCAAACTGTCTTCATCAAAAGTCAGCACTTTAGTCACAAATGTCTTACTTTTCCAGCATAATATTTTAATGCAAATTATCAAGAAAACATTCTTCTAGAATACATTCTACACATTATGTTTTGTAAACTGCCAATTAATTCAAGTCGACTTGAACCACTGTGAACAGCTGGGAAGGCAGGATCTGGGCCTAGACTATCTGGATCTAAACTCATGAGCCTGCTGCTCAGCAGCTATGTAATCACGGTGGCATGGTCTCCTCCACTGTAAGACAGAACTGCTAAATCACAAGGTGGTTATCTGGATGAATACGTTAGTACAGTTAAAGCTCTCAGAAGAGTGTCTGGAGTAATAATAATAAATAATATGCCCTCAGAAACGTTACATTGTATAAGCAAAGGAGCAAGCACACATTACTTTAAGCACTTCATAACTACAGAAAACTAGAAGCGCTGCAAAAAGATGTTAAAGGAGAATCAGAACTAAGAACATCACGGCAGCCAAAGGGAAAACACGCAATGATGCAGCTGTTAACAAAGGAAAAGTTAAAACGGTTAGACGAGCATTTATGGGTACTCTGTTCTAGTGTGTTTAGAAATGTACCTATTGATGACGTCTAATGAAGTCAAATATTTGTCTTAAGAAAGATACCATGTGAACTAATAAGCAGGGTTGACTAGTGCTAAGACTACTATCAAACAAACACAAATGAGTTACAGAATAAATAACTGGCAATACATATCAGATACTCTGTTCCTAGGCTTTCTTGGACAATCCTTCAGAGCTCTACCCATTTGTCTACAGAATACGTTGTACATGAGTAGGGTATTAAAGACCATCTGCTCCGACGCTGGACTCCCCTCTAGAGCCTCTCTGCTCGACGTCAGGCCGCTCTCACAGGACAGAGGCACACTGCTTCCTCCAGCTCTGCCAGCGCACACGCTGCTGAAGGGCACCTGCTGGAGCCAGCCGCGGCTTCCGGCCTGGCACCTCTGACTGCGTGAGCGCGTCCCTGCTGGTTTAGCATGTGCCCCTCTGCTTAGTTCTTCCAAGGAAAATCCTGAGCAGTCTTTACTGTTATTTATGATCTCCCATCCTGTCAACGCACCTTCTCAGAAGACTGAAACACCCTCGTTCCTTCCCTTGCTCCCTGTGTGGCACTGTCAAACGGCCCACTGCTCCTTCAGGAACTCCCTTCCGCCTACTCTCCAGTTTGTGTATGCTGCTCTTAAACTGCGATACCCGAAGTGGAATGCAAAATGTATGGTTATTCACATAAGGACAGACACAGATACAATTTTATGAGTCAATGAAGCAATGCAGGCATAGACGTTAAAAGCAACAGAAGTAAGGTTGCAGAGTCATAATCAAATGCAAAATTATATTTCAAATTCTCCCATCTTTACATTTAAAATTTCAAAGAGCATATTAGACTTAAAAATTTCAAAAAAAATCTCTATACACTTTACAGTCAGTTTTGGTATTAGTTTTATCTACATGCACAGTTGATGAGAGAAAGAAATCCCTATTACTTACTGTTGCTATGTAAAATGTATTTTAAAAAAATCAATGAAGAATGATTCGAAGGGCAGGGCCAGAACTAAAAAGTAAACATGCCCAAAAAAATGATGCAGCTGTTAACAAAGGAAAAGTTAAAACGGTTAGACGAGCATTTATGGGTACTCTGTTCTAGTGTGTTTAGAAATGTACCTATTGATGACGTCTAATGAAGTCAAATATTTGTCTTAAGAAAGATACCATGTGAACTAATAAGCAGGGTTGACTAGTGCTAAGACTACTATCAAACAAACACAAATGAGTTACAGAATAAATAACTGGCAATACATATCAGATACTCTGTTCCTAGGCTTTCTTGGACAATCCTTCAGAGCTCTACCCATTTGTCTACAGAATACGTTGTACATGAGTAGGGTATTAAAGACCATCTGCTCCGACGCTGGACTCCCCTCTAGAGCCTCTCTGCTCGACGTCAGGCCGCTCTCACAGGACAGAGGCACACTGCTTCCTCCAGCTCTGCCAGCGCACACGCTGCTGAAGGGCACCTGCTGGAGCCAGCCGCGGCTTCCGGCCTGGCACCTCTGACTGCGTGAGCGCGTCCCTGCTGGTTTAGCATGTGCCCCTCTGCTTAGTTCTTCCAAGGAAAATCCTGAGCAGTCTTTACTGTTATTTATGATCTCCCATCCTGTCAACGCACCTTCTCAGAAGACTGAAACACCCTCGTTCCTTCCCTTGCTCCCTGTGTGGCACTGTCAAACGGCCCACTGCTCCTTCAGGAACTCCCTTCCGCCTACTCTCCAGTTTGTGTATGCTGCTCTTAAACTGCGATACCCGAAGTGGAATGCAAAATGTATGGTTATTCACATAAGGACAGACACAGATACAATTTTATGAGTCAATGAAGCAATGCAGGCATAGACGTTAAAAGCAACAGAAGTAAGGTTGCAGAGTCATAATCAAATGCAAAATTATATTTCAAATTCTCCCATCTTTACATTTAAAATTTCAAAGAGCATATTAGACTTAAAAATTTCAAAAAAAATCTCTATACACTTTACAGTCAGTTTTGGTATTAGTTTTATCTACATGCACAGTTGCTGAGAGAAAGAAATCCCTATTACTTACTGTTGCTATGTAAAATGTATTTTAAAAAAATCAATGAAGAATGATTCGAAGGGCAGGGCCAGAACTAAAAAAAAAGTAACAAAAATCGAAAGTAAATGTGCTTTCAAATAAATCATAATGCTGAATGGGGGGGCAAGAAAATTGTAAGTCAGTGAACATGAAAACGTATGCAATTGAAAACATGCCTCATTTGGTCTGAAAACTGCTTCATAAGTTATGTGTTATCATATGTAGTGAAATCATTAATTTATCAAATAGCACAAAAGAATAAAATATACTAAAAAGACAAAAAACTGGAGTTCTTATAATCCTGAGTCTAAACAAATTATTTGCGTTTCTAAAGTCTCAAAAATAAATGATAGTATCTATTCTACTCCATGAATATTTTAAAGATCAAATGATAGAATATACGGAAAGTTAGTAGAGAGAACAGAATATACATGGAAGCACTCTGAAAGCTATAAAGCACTAGATATTGTAAGGTATTAAAGTAGCTTGGCATTTATGCATTAATAGTTCTATAATATCAATAACAAAAATTCACTTTTTGGATACTTTGTACTAGGTACATGGAATGAATTCAGGGTCTCTGAATCCTCTGAGTTTATTCACGTCAATTACTATCATATAATCACTCATTTTATAATATTTAGCTTTATCATACCTCACACAAAATTAAACACTTTCACTGCTGAAACAGCAATTCTACCTTTGTCATTCTAACTTATTTCCTTGAGATTTAGTTTCAAGAAAAGTTTCATATACAGTATTATGGCTAGTATGAAAATATTTCTGATATTACAGCCATACACATCATTATTCAAATACAGAAGGTTCTGTATTAAGGAACAAAAAGCACAGCTGGTACCAGATACATGGTGTAAGCTTATACTTCAACCTTAAAGTTAACCAAGTGGTCACGTTCATTTCAATGAAGAACAGTATTTATGTGTAAATATTAGTAAGCCATATTCTGTATCAAAAACTGCTATAACGCAGCTAAATGAAAATAGTTCCGTCAAAATGCTTCTGTGCAATAATAATCTCCAATCTTCCTCCATATTCCCAACTTCGCCCCGCTACAAGAAATGCCCACTATATTGATTAATTAATATCTCCATTTTTAAAGCTGATATATATTGCTCCTTAAATCTGAGCCAAATGATTATTTTAATCTTATAGATTTGAATTAAGATTTAAGATTTCAGTCCTGCCTCCTGAGTCACCCAATATAAAGGAGGTTAAAAGGTTTGCAATAATAAAAACAATGTCTACACCAGACACTTACAGGTCTATGTGTGCATCCTGTTGCTAAATCAAAAATAAATTTGATAGTATCTTATTCTACAAAAAAATACTAAAAGACAAAAACTGGAGTTCTTATAATCCTGAGTCTAAACAAATTATTTGCGTTTCTAAAGTCTCAAAAATAAATGATAGTATCTATTCTACTCCATGAATATTTTAAAGATCAAATGATAGAATATACGGAAAGTTAGTAGAGAGAACAGAATATACATGGAAGCACTCTGAAAGCTATAAAGCACTAGATATTGTAAGGTATTAAAGTAGCTTGGCATTTATGCATTAATAGTTCTATAATATCAATAACAAAAATTCACTTTTTGGATACTTTGTACTAGGTACATGGAATGAATTCAGGGTCTCTGAATCCTCTGAGTTTATTCACGTCAATTACTATCATATAATCACTCATTTTATAATATTTAGCTTTATCATACCTCACACAAAAATTAAACACTTTCACTGCTGAAACAGCAATTCTACCTTTGTCATTCTAACTTATTTCCTTGAGATTTAGTTTCAAGAAAAGTTTCATATACAGTATTATGGCTAGTATGAAAATATTTCTGATATTACAGCCATACACATCATTATTCAAATACAGAAGGTTCTGTATTAAGGAACAAAAAGCACAGCTGGTACCAGATACATGGTGTAAGCTTATACTTCAACCTTAAAGTTAACCAAGTGGTCACGTTCATTTCAATGAAGAACAGTATTTATGTGTAAATATTAGTAAGCCATATTCTGTATCAAAAACTGCTATAACGCAGCTAAATGAAAATAGTTCCGTCAAAATGCTTCTGTGCAATAATAATCTCCAATCTTCCTCCATATTCCCAACTTCGCCCCGCTACAAGAAATGCCCACTATATTGATTAATTAATATCTCCATTTTTAAAGCTGATATATATTGCTCCTTAAATCTGAGCCAAATGATTATTTTAATCTTATAGATTTGAATTAAGATTTAAGATTTCAGTCCTGCCTCCTGAGTCACCCAATATAAAGGAGGTTAAAAGGTTTGCAATAATAAAAACAATGTCTACACCAGACACTTACAGGTCTATGTGTGCATCCTGTCTGCTAAATCAGTAAGTGAAGTCAATGTGCTTATAAAATCATAAATTATTATTATTATATATATATACACATGACAAAAAGAAGCCCTTTAGATACTTTTGGTTGAATTTAATATATGTGATTTAGTAAGTGAACTTATTACATCCAGCTGAACCAATGAATGAGACATACGCAATGGAATAGTTTCAAACTTTTTCTATGCACACATCATGAAAAGAGCAAGCAAAGAAAAACTAATAAGAAAAGTTTGCAATTTGAGTATAAATAGTGAAGTGGTTTCTGTAACACTTTAATTCCTGCCATATTTTAACGGATTACCTTGGCTTGTTCGGGGCGAGCTGTCGACTTGGCCGTCGAATGGACTGGTTTTGCTGTATTTTCATTGACGTTCTAGGAGACGACCGTGCAAACGGCTCTGGAGCTGGAGGCTTTTTAGGGATCTTTTTCACTAACCGACTAACCCACTTCTGCTGTTCTTCTGTAGAATTTGCTAGTAACAACAGGTTCTTTGCTGATGAGATGTCATAGTACACTATAAAGAAACACGTGAGAAAAATCAGTGTTTACAGTGACCTGAACATAAACGGCCCTAACGGAGCGAGGGGCTGGCGCGTCACCTTTGCAAGGCGCTATGAGCTCCCCCTTCTTGTCCATGTGGTCCTTGTGGCACTTCATGTGGCAGCGACGGCACTCCAGCGCGGGCGGGGGCTTGAACATGTGCCACAGTGGCTTCATACACGCCTCACAATTGGTTGGGAAATGATAGAGAGTCGGAATAAATTCATGTCCCTTGTGGCAAATATAATTTGATTTTTCTCCTACTGGCTCCACTGGAAACTCTTGTTCCTTCTTACTCTCTCCTTCATTGGCATACAGAATCTATCAACCAGAAAGAACAATCAACAGTCTTCAGACATGAGACAGCCTTCCACAGTAATAGTTCTTAGAGCGTAAATAAAATTAGTCTAAACTGATTATTTTAATCTTAGATTGAATTAAGATTTAAGATTTCAGTCCTGCCTCCTGAGTCACCCAATATAAAGGAGGTTAAAAGGTTTGCAATAATAAAAACAATGTCTACACCAGACACTTACAGGTCTATGTGTGCATCCTGTCTGCTAAATCAGTAAGTGAAGTCAATGTGCTTATAAAATCATAAATTATTATTATTATATATATATACACATGACAAAAAGAAGCCCTTTAGATACTTTTGGTTGAATTTAATATATGTGATTTAGTAAGTGAACTTATTACATCCAGCTGAACCAATGAATGAGACATACGCAATGGAATAGTTTCAAACTTTTTCTATGCACACATCATGAAAAGAGCAAGCAAAGAAAAACTAATAAGAAAAGTTTGCAATTTGAGTATAAATAGTGAAGTGGTTTCTGTAACACTTTAATTCCTGCCATATTTTAACGGATTACCTTGGCTTGTTCGGGGCGAGCTGTCGACTTGGCCGTCGAATGGACTGGTTTTGCTGTATTTTCATTGACGTTCTAGGAGACGACCGTGCAAACGGCTCTGGAGCTGGAGGCTTTTTAGGGATCTTTTTCACTAACCGACTAACCCACTTCTGCTGTTCTTCTGTAGAATTTGCTAGTAACAACAGGTTCTTTGCTGATGAGATGTCATAGTACACTATAAAGAAACACGTGAGAAAAATCAGTGTTTACAGTGACCTGAACATAAACGGCCCTAACGGAGCGAGGGGCTGGCGCGTCACCTTTGCAAGGCGCTATGAGCTCCCCCTTCTTGTCCATGTGGTCCTTGTGGCACTTCATGTGGCAGCGACGGCACTCCAGCGCGGGCGGGGGCTTGAACATGTGCCACAGTGGCTTCATACACGCCTCACAATTGGTTGGGAAATGATAGAGAGTCGGAATAAATTCATGTCCCTTGTGGCAAATATAATTTGATTTTTCTCCTACTGGCTCCACTGGAAACTCTTGTTCCTTCTTACTCTCTCCTTCATTGGCATACAGAATCTATCAACCAGAAAGAACAATCAACAGTCTTCAGACATGAGACAGCCTTCCACAGTAATAGTTCTTAGAGCGTAAATAAAATTAGTCTAAACTCTTCAGTGAGAAGAAAATGCACTTGCTCTTCAAATGCTAGCAGGTTGTAACCAAGAGCTCAGATGAGAAACGTCATGAGCCAGTCACTTTGGCTCACATTTCAAAAAAGACTCAATCCTGTTCAAACAATGCCTCTTTATTTTCGCCATGTTATCTTCCTATGTTTCAGCAATTTTATCACAGTAGGCTAGAAAAGACAAATCTTCACTTTTTTAGTGTCAGAAAGTTTTTCTGAGAAGGAATATTCAAAACAATCACGTGAAGAGACATGACAGTTACATGAACTGAGGCTCTATAATCCTCAAAAACACAATTCAGTGATAACTGCAAATATAGCTTTAATTGAAAAACTCTGTATTTGGAGAATTGAGGAAAAAAGGAAAAAAACGAAAGGATGTGTCAGGTACTCCAAACACCCAGGCTAAGCATCCAAAACAGCAGCCGCCGGCGCCCGACAGCGTCCCGGGCCCCCGCGGCTCCTCCGCAGGGCGGCGCAACTGGGGCCGGGGCGACTGACCTCAGAGTGGAAGAGGTACAGGCACGGATTTGTCTTCACCTTAAACTGGAAGTAAAAGGGCTCTTGGGTGCAAAATTTAAATTCACAAGCAATTTTTTTTTAACTTTCTAGAGCCTGGAGGGGTGGGGGAGGCTCGAGAGGAGGGGACACACGCATGGCACCTGTGGTGGCTTCATGCTGAGGCGGGGCAGAAACTATCACAGCAGTGTAATTATCCTCCAATTAAAAACTAAATTTTTAAAAAATGTCATGACCAACCTTGAACAAAGGGATAACCCAGGCTAGAAACATGATATAAATACACTGCATAGTATTCAACAAGTAAGATAATAAATATACTATACAGGCTTTAACAAGTAAGATGGAGAGAAGAATTAAGATGTACCCGAAAAGGACAAGTGTGAAAGTCACAAAGAACAAACCACCTTTAAGAGGGACTAAAACTGAAAGACGATCTGAAAAAGACCCAAGAATAAAGAAATTTGTTTTGCCACGTCACCCTGAGAATGTATAAAGATGAAAAGGATAAAACAAAAAAAACAAATCACAAAATAAAACGGTTTACCTGGAATATCCTTGGAATTTCTTTAGCATCTGCTCTATATACATCTGTCTGTGTAACTGGTCGGACATGAAATAACTTGCTATAAAAGATTTTTAATAAAAGAATAAAGTATTACCAAAGGATGATATTATATTAGTTACCCTATACATATGTCAAAATTAAAACTGAGTACCCTGACCCTTGTTAGAATGTCAAGAGACTATCTTGCTCTATAAATGCAATCACTCCTTAAGACTTTGAGAAATATCCAGTAAGTCAAAATTTTCTGCTTAGTTTCAGAAAACAACACATTAAAGACTGATGAAATAGAGGGGTCTCAGCCAGCTCTACACGCCAGGCTGTCATCTGTCTGAGGCAAACATATGCAAACGGACCCCCAGTGCAGTAGAAGGCGCTGTGTGCATACGCAGGGCCTGCATCACTCGAGTCACACGAATGCCACAGAGACGTCAGGCTGACTCTCCTCGACCTCAGAAGAGCAAGTCCCCAAGTATTCCGACAGAAGCGCTTACTCGATGTCCAGCACCATGTAGGGGTTCGACTGCTCTTTGTCCTGCTCGCTGTCATAGAAGAGGATCTTCTTGCTGCTCACGATCACGTACTGCGCAGAGGGGAGAGGGTTCAGCAGGGGAAAGGGTCAGTACACACCCCACTTCTCCTCAAGAATAGAGTCTACATTAGCAATAAGAGCCACAGAATTTATCTAAGTTAAATACCTAAAAAGCCAACTAAATGTATAAATAAACTTGCTTTTATATAGTGTAGGTAAGCCAACTGGCAGGGGAGGGAATAAATTCTAATATTTTTTGGACTAATTTAGCTCTAAGACCCAAAAAGCATAAGTAAGCTTATTGCTATGGTTTGAGTGTTTATATTCTCTCAAATTCCTATGCTAACCCTACCAACTAATGCAACAATATTAGGAAAGGGGGTCTTTGGAAGGTGATTAGGCCCTGACACTAGAGCACTCATGAACAGGTTTCCAGAGAAATTCCCACCCCTCCCCGTGGGGACAGGGAGAGGCCTGCAACCTGGAAAGGGACCTTCCCCAGAACCAACCATGTGGGCTGGTCCCTTGATCTTGACTTCCAGCCTCCAGAACTGTGAGAAATAAAGTTTGGTTGTTCATAAGCTTACTCTGTGGCATTTTGTTACAGAAGTCTACAGCTATGACACTTATCAAAAATGAACATAATATCAACAATCATAGTAACAGGGGAAAACAAATATCTAGGACTTTCTGTCATATCCAGAGTTCTTTTCCTGAAAACAGCCAAAGCACCAAGGTCAATATAGCCTTCTATTTTCCTAACACCAAAACTTGTTTCATTGTTAACAACATGTTAAAGATGAAAAAGGTTCTTGTTTTTTTTTTTTTTTAATAACAAAGATAAATGAAATTATACCATTCCAGATCAGAAAGTAAAAACGAGTTTTATGTGTCCAAAAGTTTCAATTATATGTATCTTACAACTACAAAGTGAACTAAACCAAAGAACAGAAGATCTGTTTTCAAAGGCATTAATTACCTTTCTAACCCATCCGAATTTCTTAGTGCTGTTTCGCACAGGCAAAGAAAGCCATCCTTCTAGTCTTGACTCTACAAGCACAAGATATGATAACAAATACCATAAGTCTCTTAATAAAATGAGGAATTTCATAAAATTTGATTATAAAAGTCACAAATCAAATATGCCCTTCAGAATTTACACATCATTGAAAATGTAATAATAACATAGGATCAGTATAAGCAAGTTATACAACACAAAATGAAATCTGGGTTCTATCACATTGGAAATACAAATCCTGCAGCTTATAACATCAAATGTGCCGTTAATGTACATAAATGCATGCATTTGTTTGCAAAGTTCTGCAGAAAAGCTGCAAAAAAAAAAGCAGCTATCTACTGTCACTGGTATACTGTATTAGAACCCTCTATTTTGCCTCTGGAAGAAGACCTAACTATAGATACAGTAACCATTTTCATTTTAAGCGAGAAATAAAATGCTCAGAGAAAATGGACTTTTAGAATGGTTACAAATAAAATGAAGCAAAATTGAGTAAATTATTGATCAAATCTGGCTAATAAGTAGCAGTAAGTCAAAAAGATTCTTAAATTCCAAAATATTAAAAATCAATAAATTTCTAGTTCAACCAAGAAAACTCTACATCCTTAGAATCTGCTCTAATGGCACCTGCTGAGTTTATTTTACTGAAATACTTGTTTAGTAAGCATTTTTGCAGGTTATGCTAATGATTAAAGTAGCTATCACCTACTTAACATCTCCTATGTGTCTGAATTGTGCTAGCCCTACCTTATGTCAGCTCTCCTAAATTCTCTCTACCACCCCACAGGTCACACGGGACACGCCTCTGATCCAGTGCTTACACGCTCTCACACGTCAGTAACTGGCCAGACTCCATGAACAGAAAGGCTATCATTAAAAATAGCTGTGGGGGGGGGGGGGGCTTTCCCTGGTGGTCCAGTGGGTAAGGACACCGCCTTGCAGTGCAAGGGGCGCCGGTTCGATTCCTGGCCTGGGAAGATCCCAGGTGCCGCGGAGCGGCTGGACCGATGAGTCCAATTACCGAGCTGGAGCTCTGGAGCGCATGCGTCCAGAGCTGGTGCTCTGTGACAACAGAGGCCACCGCGATGGGAGGCCCACATGGGCCAAAGAACAAAAGATGGACAAAAATAGATAAATGAAAAGACCAATAGAAGTGGCCTCCCCACCAAAAAGAATCTGAGAAAAAAAAATTAAAAACAAAAAAATAAATAATAATAAAAATAGCTGTCTACTCAACAGTCTGGACATGGTCCTACCCCAATTTAACGGATTAATCTGATGACCTCTAACAACATGGGTGAAATACTTTTATTGCTAAGATCTGAAACAACTTCAAAACTATCACTTGTGATTTATACTGATATATACCAGGGGAAAGGGGCAGGAAGATCTCCTGGAAGAGGGCATGGCAACCCACTAGAGTATTCTTGCCTGCAGAATTCCATGCACAGAGCCTGGCCGGCTACAGTCCATGGGGTCGCAAAGAGTCAGACACAACTGAGCGATGAACACTTTACACTTTTACAATGTGGACTAAGTAAGCACTCAAGGAAAACCTAAACACATCCTCTAAAGACCTACACTTGTTTTTCTGTACCATCATTCTTGACACAAAATTTCAGAAAGAATTTCTTTGTTGTTAAAAATGGAAGAAACAGTGAAACCATATGTTCTTAAAAACTACATAAAGTACTGCTCAATTTCTTGTAAACTGACAAAATAAACCTATCAACTGTAATAGCAGTGCCATGTGAAAATACCTTAAAAAACAAGTTCTTTGTTCATGCAGCAGTTTCTTTTTAACTGAGACTTATGTTAACAGAGCAACCGGTTAGAGTTAGTGAATATTAGTTAACGTCATAAAGATTTCCCGGATATCACCTGTCCCATTAGGTTCCGATGAAATAGGTAAGTAAGGCACAGATTCTTCTTCTGAGTCAGAATCAGAGTCAAGAAGCATATGAGAACTGGAAGGCTTAGGTTGAGAGGGGAGCTTAAAAATGGACTCCATAGTGTGTGACTGAGTGATATGAACTGAACACCCAACAGGGAAGGAAGGAAGAATGCAAAAGATTCCTGGCCTGGGAAGATCCCAGGTGCCGGAGCAGCTGGACCGATGTGTCCAATTACTGAGCCAGAGCTCTGGAGCGCATGCGTCCAGAGCTGGTGCTCTGTGACAACAGAGGCCACCGCGATGGGAGGCCCACATGGGCCAAAGAACAAAAGATGGACAAAAATAGATAAATGAAAAGACCAATAGAAGTGGCCTCCCCACCAAAAAGAATCTGAGAAAAAAAAATTAAAAACAAAAAAATAAATAATAATAAAAATAGCTGTCTACTCAACAGTCTGGACATGGTCCTACCCCAATTTAACGGATTAATCTGATGACCTCTAACAACATGGGTGAAATACTTTTATTGCTAAGATCTGAAACAACTTCAAAACTATCACTTGTGATTTATACTGATATATACCAGGGAAGGGTCAGGAAGATCTCCTGGAAGAGGGCATGGCAACCCACTAGAGTATTCTTGCCTGCAGAATTCCATGCACAGAGCCTGGCCGGCTACAGTCCATGGGGTCGCAAAGAGTCAGACACAACTGAGCGATGAACACTTTACACTTTTACAATGTGGACTAAGTAAGCACTCAAGGAAAACCTAAACACATCCTCTAAAGACCTACACTTGTTTTTTCTGTACCATCATTCTTGACACAAAATTTCAGAAAGAATTTCTTTGTTGTTAAAAATGGAAGAAACAGTGAAACCATATGTTCTTAAAAACTACATAAAGTACTGCTCAATTTCTTGTAAACTGACAAAATAAACCTATCAACTGTAATAGCAGTGCCATGTGAAAATACCTTAAAAAACAAGTTCTTTGTTCATGCAGCAGTTTCTTTTTAACTGAGACTTATGTTAACAGAGCAACCGGTTAGAGTTAGTGAATATTAGTTAACGTCATAAAGATTTCCCGGATATCACCTGTCCCATTAGGTTCCGATGAAATAGGTAAGTAAGGCACAGATTCTTCTTCTGAGTCAGAATCAGAGTCAAGAAGCATATGAGAACTGGAAGGCTTAGTGGCAATATTGAGAGAAGTGGAGGAGCGTTGGTAGGTGAAAGACATGGACTCCATAGTGTGTGACTGAGTGATATGAACTGAACACCCAACAGGGAAGGAAGGAAGAATGCAAAAAGAAGTTAAGAAAAAATAAAATAAAGAGCTATACATAGCTTGAAGAGAGAGCTATGTATATAGTATATAAAGAGTTAATTTAAATAACTAAATATGTGATATTTACGCTTGCATTTTTAATAAAAAGTTTTGCAAAAAATCAATCAATAAAATAATTTAAACTGTCATCTGAACCCCACTCTAAGGAGTAGGTTTTCCTTTAGAGAAGCACAGGACTTAGAACAATTCACTGATTCACATTTAAAGCAAAAGTAAACACGAGGGCCGAACAAATCTGCACCTGGAAAGCCATCGTCGGCTTCCGCCTCCCCGGGTCCACTGCCTGTACTGGAACTGTCCAGGCCCATGTGCAAAGCCTGGAGCTGGGACCGCAGCTGCTCAATGTCGCTGTCTTTACTGTCCAGTGTCATCTGTAGTTCAATTCGGATCTGACTCTCTTCAGCTATTTGCTGCAAGAAATTGAATTCTGTTAATCACATGTCATGCATCTTCTAACTTTGCTTTCTTGTTCAGTAACACAGCAGTCTCTCCTGATCCAAGGGTTCAGCCATTCATGATCAATTTAAGACTGAAAATATTAAATGGAAAATTCCAGAAATAAACAATCGCTAAATCTTAAAGCGCGTGCTGTTCTGAATCACATCATGAAATCTCACGTTGCTTGGTTCTACTTGCCTGGGATGTCAACCATCCCTTGGTCCAGCTCATTCACATTGTATATGCTACCCACTCCTTACAGGATCGGAGAAACACAGTTAAGTCTAGAGTTCAGTAGTATCTGTGATCAGACATTCACTGGGGGCCCTGGAATATATTCCCCTTGCATAAGGGGAGACTGCTGTGATTCTTAATAGAAATGTTCCATAACCTATAAAATATATACAGACATGAAAATCTACTTCTTAAAAAAGAAATCTTCAAGAAGTATTCTTACAGCCTGCATTTCATTCAGTTCTTTCTGATACTTGATCATCTGCTGGGTCAGTTTTTCGCGTTCAGATTTCAGCTCCATATGTAGCTTTCTATTCTCCTTCTCTTTCCTCCGCACATCTGTGTCACTACCACGCTTAACAGGTTCCTTCCGATTCATGATCTCAGCCAACTTATTCACAGCCTTAAAAACATAAAAATAAGTACGTAGACAAATAAACAATGTTGATGATTTCTTGGTTACTCACCAATAGCAAAAACCTCCTTCCCTACACATAGGGCCACAAAGAAATACACTTTTTATATTAAAAACACATCTTCATTACTCATCATCTTTTTCCAAACAAGACTCTGTTTTTCACTCTCGTACTTCCTGAGAGCTGTAATTTGAAATATTTACTGTTTTTGCTATTCAGTCAGTTGTGTCTGACTCTTTGCAGCTCCATGGACTGCAGCATGCCAGGCTTCCCTCTCCTTCACCATCTCCCAGAGTTTGCTCAAACTCACGTTCATAAAGTCGGTGATGCCATCTAACCATCTCATCCTCTGTCTCCCCTTCTTCTCCTGCCTTTAATCTTTCCCAGCATCAGGGTCTCTTCCACTGAGTCAGCTCTTCACATCACGTGGCCCAAGTATTAGAGCTTCGGCTTTAGCATCGGTCCTTCCAGTGAATACTCAGGGCTGATTTACTTTAGGATTGACTGGTTTGATCTCTTTGCTGTCCAAGATACCCTCAATAGTCTTTTCGAGAACCACAGTTCAAAAGCATCAATTCTTTGGTGCTCAGCCTTCTTTCTGGTCCAACTCTCACATCTGTACATGTGTACTGAAAAACCCAAAGCTTTGACTATATGGACCTTTGTCACAAAGTGATGTCTCTGCTTTTTAATATGCCGTCTAGGTTTGTTATAGCTTTTTCCAAGAAGCAAGTGTCTTTTAACGTCATGGCTGCAGTCACCGTCCTCAGTGACTGTGGATCCCAGGAAGGTGAAGTCTGTCGCTGCTTCCACTGTTTCCCCATCTATCTGACATCACTTGAAGGGACTCAATGCCATGACCTTAGTTTTTGGAATGCTGAGTTTTAAACTGGCATTTTCACTCTTCTCCTTCACCTTCACCAAGAAGCTCTTTAGTTCCTCTTTGCCCACTGCCATTAGGGTGGTGTCCTCTGCGTATCTGAGGTCACTGGTACTTTTCCTGGCAGTCCTAACTCCAGCCTGTGCCTTATCCAGCTTAGCACGTCGCATGTTACAGGGTCATTCTCATGTCATTTTCTACCACTTTTGAGTTTTCAGTTTCAAGAGCAGCTTTTACTAGGCGGATCTTCTTTTACCCTAGACGAGTGTTTTGCACTGGCATCACACTAATAAAATAATGTCCAACCTACAAAGCCGAGCACTGTGGAACCTCAAGGATTTGCACTGTATATACAGTCACGAGAGCTGAAAAAGGGGTAGTTAATAATCACGGTGCCTTTTCATAGTGACCCTTTCTTAGGCTCTCAGCAAACAGTCATTCTCTACCATTTCTTTTTTTGGGGGCGGTGGGTGGGCCACTTCTATTGGTCTTTCATTTATCTATTTTCATCCATCTTTGTTCTTTGGTCCATGTGGACCTCCCATCGCAGTGGCCTCTCTTGCTGCAGAGCGCCGGCTCTGGGCACATGTGCTCCAGAGCTCTGGCTCGGTAGTTGGACACATCGGTCCAGCAGCTCCACGGCACGTGGGATCTTCCCAGGCCAGGGATCGAACTGACGCCCCTTACCCACTGGACCACCAGGGAAGCCCCTCTATCATTTCTTAAAAGCAGAAAAACTTACCAGATTACAATAAAAATTTAGGAGGGATTACGATTCCATATGGAAAAGTTAAGTGAAACTTAATAAACAGGGAACTCAACAATGTTAATCAAATCTAGCTTCTCTCAACCTGGTAAAAGTTAGATAATCCTGACTATTCACAAATCCTGGTTATCATCAACGACCGCTTCGGTGAAGCTGTAATGCTAGATGTAAAACGTAAGATAAACCGAGAAAGCTTTCCCAGTCCCGTTTCCGAGCTTCGCACACGCACCTGAGTCTTGAGCGTCCTCTCCGTCAGCAGCTGCTTCTCGAGCTGAGCCCTAACAGCCGCCACGCCAGCCTCCTCGTCCCTCAGCCTCGACAGCTCTGGAGCAGAAAACGCAAAAATCACACGGATGGCTTAGCAACCGGCAAACACGAGGCACACTGCAAGCAAACTGTACTCTTCGTGTACTCTTCGTTGATACATACGCTCTTGGGTGTCTTTCAATTTGTTATTTAATTCTTCTTTCTCATTTGCAAGATTGGCAACATCGCTAGTTAGTGTCCTATTTGTTTCTTCAAGCTAAGAAATGAAAGTGGAAAAAAAAATACCTTAATTTACAAAATTTTAAGTTATAAAGAAGTAATTCAAAATGAAAATAACCTAGAATGTTTTAAAACTTTTGCTTTTCTAAGTACACCGATCTCTACAGTTCTTGCCTTTGTCCTACCTGAGGCAAACTTTGACCCTGATGAAAATTTTCAAAACATAACACATTTCATATGCACACCAGGAAGCCAAAAATTTGCCCTCTTTCAAAAATCCTTAGCAGTAATTTCTTTTGGGGGGGTGGGGAGGCGGGTTGGGGAGGGAGGGGGCGGGTGGGCCACTTCTATTGGTCTTTCATTTATCTATTTTCATCCATCTTTGTTCTTTGGTCCATGTGGACCTCCCATCGCAGTGGCCTCTCTTGCTGCAGAGCGCCGGCTCTGGGCACATGTGCTCCAGAGCTCTGGCTCGGTAGTTGGACACATCGGTCCAGCAGCTCCACGGCACGTGGATCTTCCCAGGCCAGGGATCGAACTGACGCCCCTTACCCACTGGACCACCAGGGAAGCCCCTCTATCATTTCTTAAAAGCAGAAAAACTTACCAGATTACAATAAAAATTTAGGAGGGATTACGATTCCATATGGAAAAGTTAAGTGAAACTTAATAAACAGGGAACTCAACAATGTTAATCAAATCTAGCTTCTCTCAACCTGGTAAAAGTTAGATAATCCTGACTATTCACAAATCCTGGTTATCATCAACGACCGCTTCGGTGAAGCTGTAATGCTAGATGTAAAACGTAAGATAAACCGAGAAAGCTTTCCCAGTCCCGTTTCCGAGCTTCGCACACGCACCTGAGTCTTGAGCGTCCTCTCCGTCAGCAGCTGCTTCTCGAGCTGAGCCCTAACAGCCGCCACGCCAGCCTCCTCGTCCCTCAGCCTCGACAGCTCTGGAGCAGAAAACGCAAAAATCACACGGATGGCTTAGCAACCGGCAAACACGAGGCACACTGCAAGCAAACTGTACTCTTCGTGTACTCTTCGTTGATACATACGCTCTTGGGTGTCTTTCAATTTGTTATTTAATTCTTCTTTCTCATTTGCAAGATTGGCAACATCGCTAGTTAGTGTCCTATTTGTTTCTTCAAGCTAAGAAATGAAAGTGGAAAAAAAAATACCTTAATTTACAAAATTTTAAGTTATAAAGAAGTAATTCAAAATGAAAATAACCTAGAATGTTTTAAAACTTTTGCTTTTCTAAGTACACCGATCTCTACAGTTCTTGCCTTTGTCCTACCTGAGGCAAACTTTGACCCTGATGAAAATTTTCAAAACATAACACATTTCATATGCACACCAGGAAGCCAAAAATTTGCCCTCTTTCAAAAATCCTTAGCAGTATTTTAAATGAAAAAAAAAAAATTTAGTAAACTAAAAAATAGCAGGTACTTTAACAAAGTTCTGCATTCCATCATGAAGAATAAATAAATTTTAAAACTATAACTTCTTACAGAACATTGTTTTAAAACAGAAAATAGAATTTTACTAAAGAAGCTGACATTCTTTAGTGCTCTCTCTATAGTCTATTCTTCCTTCCTTTAGGGAATTTTATTGTGAATTACGTGTTTATTCTTCCCATTTGTGACTGTATATACTTTTCCTACATACACGTGAAACACTGGGGCCTTACGCGACTTTAAACTGTCCATAAACAGTAGGATTTGGCATCTTTCTGTAAGTGTTTTCATTCAACATTATATTAGGAATTAAGTTTCAATATATTTATTTACTTCACTGACAGAGCAGTTCCACCTTTTACCACATTTCACTTACCCATTCATTCATCTACTAACACTTGAGTTTTTGCTATTATAAACATTTATGCTGCTAGGAGTACTGTATCTAAATTTCTCTAGCACGTTTATCTTACTATTACCTCCCTGGATTATATGAATATTTAAAATTTACTGGAAATTGCTGTACTACTTAGTATACTATAGTGTGGCATGTAAAATTTATTCTCTAAATAGTAGTAGATAAAAATGTCATTTTCCACATATCCTTCAAACATTTCAAAGTAGCCAAATACTGAATTTTTACCAATATGATGAGCATGAAATGATATTTCAAAATTCTTTCAGCTGGTCTTTTCATAAATAATAGTAAGACTAAACATTTGCTCATATTTTTGTATTTTGACCAATTTTTCCTTTGGATTATTTCACTTTTTTTTATTGAACTGTAGGAGTTCCACTTATATTCTAGATTATAATCACTTGCTTAATAAATACATTAAAATTACCTTTTCCCTGTCATTTATTTGTTGTCTTGTTATAAGCAAATTTTGAATTTCACTCTAACATTTAAAAATTTTTGTTTTTCATATTTACAATCTTAAGATAGCCAGAATTTACTGCTGTATATGGTAAATGATAACAAGAAACTAATTTGATTCTTTTCCACATAAAGATGCAATTCTACCCAAACTACGGATGGAATCTGCGTCCTCTCCGCTGATCTGTGTGCGGCCACTGATGTCATCTGTCAAGTTCCCAAACGCACATCAGTCTATTTCTGGCCTCCTGCTCACTTTCACTGAACAGGATTGAATATCCTTGTTTTAATGCCATGCCTTAAAATTCTTGAAGCATTTTAATAGATCTAGACAATCGATAAAGCAAACGCAACTACTTGATATTTTACTTTTATCTGAAAATTTTACTGCAATTTTTTTCAACCAACATTTGACTATCTTCATGATTAAACTAATCTCATGATTAGTTTGAGATTCTTTCAGACNAGAATTGGTTTAAGAAGGAAAAAAAGACTTACTTAAACCACTTCCTATTTTCAGTATTTATCTTTCTTCGCTTTAGTCCTTTAGCTCTGAATTTAGCAGTAGGTGAAGCTGTTGGAAGTATTTTCTGTGGTGGGGAGAGTCCTCTGCCGAACAACACTGGGAAACTGACGGCTCACTAAGCCCAGTGCTCTGTAGTCAGCATATACAGTTTCCCATTTAGATCTATATTACCAGGCATTACTAGTAGTACTATATTAGGTCTAAATTATTTCTAAGGCAAGATTTATAAACAGTAATTATAACTGAAAAGGAACCAAGGGCTCGACTCACAGACGCAATGGTGGCGGCCTTCTCCGCGAGCTCCTGCTTGTGGCGAGCCATCATCTCCTTGATCTCCAGCTCTTTCATGATCTTCTCTTTCTCCAAATCAGAATACTGCTCCTCAGCTATGGAGCGAGCCAGCTGCTCGGAGTCGGCTTTGGTTAAAGTAATCTCCAGCTGCGCAGCCAAGGAGTCCCTGTGTTTCAGAGAAATAAAATCTTAATGTTCAATTTCACTACAGAGTTGAAGTTTTCATCTAATTCACTTCACCGACAAATCTTCACTTTGCGTGGAGCAGACTGCACCAGGAACGAGGTGCACGGCTCTGAACAGCAAAAAGAAAGGGGCCCCTACGTTTAAGGATTTTTGTTTTTCATATTTACAATCTTAAGATAGCCAGAATTTACTGCTGTATATGGTAAATGATAACAAGAAACTAATTTGATTCTTTTCCACATAAAGATGCAATTCTACCCAAACTACGGATGGAATCTGCGTCCTCTCCGCTGATCTGTGTGCGGCCACTGATGTCATCTGTCAAGTTCCCAAACGCACATCAGTCTATTTCTGGCCTCCTGCTCACTTTCACTGAACAGGATTGAATATCCTTGTTTTAATGCCATGCCTTAAAATTCTTGAAGCATTTTAATAGATCTAGACAATCGATAAAGCAAACGCAACTACTTGATATTTTACTTTTATCTGAAAATTTTACTGCAATTTTTTTCAACCAACATTTGACTATCTTCATGATTAAACTAATCTCATGATTAGTTTCGAGATTCTTTCAGACTAGAATTGGTTTAAGAAGGAAAAAAAGACTTACTTAAACCACTTCCTATTTTCAGTATTTATCTTTCTTCGCTTTAGTCCTTTAGCTCTGAATTTAGCAGTAGGTGAAGCTGTTGGAAGTATTTTCTGTGGTGGGGAGAGTCCTCTGCCGAACAACACTGGGAAACTGACGGCTCACTAAGCCCAGTGCTCTGTAGTCAGCATATACAGTTTCCCATTTAGATCTATATTACCAGGCATTACTAGTAGTACTATATTAGGTCTAAATTATTTCTAAGGCAAGATTTATAAACAGTAATTATAACTGAAAAGGAACCAAGGGCTCGACTCACAGACGCAATGGTGGCGGCCTTCTCCGCGAGCTCCTGCTTGTGGCGAGCCATCATCTCCTTGATCTCCAGCTCTTTCATGATCTTCTCTTTCTCCAAATCAGAATACTGCTCCTCAGCTATGGAGCGAGCCAGCTGCTCGGAGTCGGCTTTGGTTAAAGTAATCTCCAGCTGCGCAGCCAAGGAGTCCCTGTGTTTCAGAGAAATAAAATCTTAATGTTCAATTTCACTACAGAGTTGAAGTTTTCATCTAATTCACTTCACCGACAAATCTTCACTTTGCGTGGAGCAGACTGCACCAGGAACGAGGTGCACGGCTCTGAACAGCAGAGAAGCACCCTCACCTTTCGTCCTGTAATTCCTGTTTCTTCTGCTGCAATTCTTTGCAGAGTTTGGTCTTTTCTTCACATTCTTCTTTAAGTTCCCTAACCTGTGTTTTATAGAGGGTCTGAAGAGCAAAATGTAATAGAAACATGTATCATTATCATCCTCAGGAGTATTATTTCTACATTCAAAAGATATTCAGACAAAAAGTTCGGCTGAACACTACTTTTGCAGTCATAAAATGAGTAATGTTGAGCTCATGAGCAAAGTAACAGTTTAATGAGCTTTATATTTTCTGGTAATTGACCCAATTAACTAATAAAACATCAATTAATAATTCAGAAGTGTGATTTCCAACTGGACATCCTAGTGATACTTCTCATTAAATGATAGATTGGCAGGATGAAGAGGCAAAAGAAAACATTGCTAATTTAGACAAAATTCTTTTGGTTTAAAATCAATGCAACAGAGGTGACAGTTACTAGTTCATATTTTAAAACTTAGAAAGAGGTAAATGTTAAAATGACAAACTTTATTTCTTAAATTATAAAAGTATAGCAGTTTTCAAAGCAATGTGTCAGGAACTCACTGAGAAATACTGCTCTGCCTCAAGCTGGTCCTGGAGCTCTTTCATTTGCCCGTCTGCATCCTGGCGTTCTCTGTGGAGACATCAAATAAAGGTCTAAATAAGCTAGACATGGATTAAGCCAGCAACTCCTGAAATGTGGTCTAGGAAGCCCCTGGGAGTACCTGAGATCCTGCCAGAAAATTCACCAGGTAAAATTATTTTCATAATACTAAGAATCATGGCTATTTTAAAAGCTTTAATTCTCTTCATGTATAAAAGACTTTTCATGAGGCTGTATGACATATGACAGTTTCATTATTCCAACAGCTAAAATGTGTGCTCACATGCTCCTGTGTTTTTAAATGTTCTCAGTTTCAATTTTAACACAATAAATAACACTAGATATAACTCAAGAGAAACAAAAGTTCTTTGGGGCCCTCTTACAGCCAATCCCAGTGTAATATCACGATCTTCTTGAAAAGCTACTACTCAATACATAACTTTAAGATGTTAACATTTAGTAGGTAATTAAGAAAAACTATTTTTCAGAAAGTAATCACACACTGTGCACATGGTTATAATGAGATAGCACAGCCTAGCATAGAAAAGGTCATGGAAGGTCGCATGGCCCATAACCATCCCTGGACTAACCCTACTTCCAAGGAAACACCTGGGTTTCATTTCTGAGTCCTGTTCTTTTAGCTGTTACTGCCACATTGCAGCTTATTTCTTGACATACATTTTCATCGGCTATCAATCCCCTGCTGCTAGATGCGAGAATTTAGCTCTTACCACCCCTAACCCCAGCCCTTAACATAGTTACGTCACGGGCCTAAGTGACGTCCTTGAACTTCCACTTCCTGCTGCATCAAGCACACCATGACCTCCCCACGTGGGGACAGGAACCAGGACACGCCCATTCTCTCCTGCTTCTGAGACTTCCTAAGAACAGGTTTCAACGTGAGTCCTTTCTTCGTGTATCTTTGCCGAGTCCTTTCAATCTAAAGACTTCTTTGCCAGTTATGGGAAATTCTTTTCTCTTATTCTCTTTTTTTTCTCGATGTCTGATCTTATTTATGTGACTCTTAGAACATCTAATTTTTGACTGAACTCAGAAGTAGAAGCTCTCGGAGGGGCCAGCCTCTGTCTCTTGGCAATCTGTTCCGGCCGTTTTTCTTTGGCCTCCTTTATTCTCCTGACCCAGAGGCTGGCATATTCTGAAGCTTCTTCCTCGGTTTTCGTAGTCTGCTGTTTCTCCTGAGCAATACGCCAGCGCTCATGCTGCAGAACACAGAGTAACAAGACGCTGAATCCTGAGTGCTTCGGTCCTAGGTTTCTTACCTTCTTTGTTGAGGGGCTTTCTCATAATATACCGGCAGACATCATCTTCTTTAGAGAGACTGAAAAGTTTGTGGATTCTGCTAGCTCTTCTGGGACCCAGGCGATGAGGCACAGGAGTATCTGTGAGTCCAGGAATGTCCTCCCCTTTTTGGAGATACAAAAGTTCTTTGGGGCCCTCTTACAGCCAATCCCAGTGTAATATCACGATCTTCTTGAAAAGCTACTACTCAATACATAACTTTAAGATGTTAACATTTAGTAGGTAATTAAGAAAAACTATTTTTCAGAAAGTAATCACACACTGTGCACATGGTTATAATGAGATAGCACAGCCTAGCATAGAAAAGGTCATGGAAGGTCGCATGGCCCATAACCATCCCTGGACTAACCCTACTTCCAAGGAAACACCTGGGTTTCATTTCTGAGTCCTGTTTTTTTAGCTGTTACTGCCACATTGCAGCTTATTTCTTGACATACATTTTCATCGGCTATCAATCCCCTGCTGCTAGATGCGAGAATTTAGCTCTTACCACCCCTAACCCCAGCCCTTAACATAGTTACGTCACGGGCCTAAGTGACGTCCTTGAACTTCCACTTCCTGCTGCATCAAGCACACCATGACCTCCCCACGTGGGGACAGGAACCAGGACACGCCCATTCTCTCCTGCTTCTGAGACTTCCTAAGAACAGGTTTCAACGTGAGTCCTTTCTTCGTGTATCTTTGCCGAGTCCTTTCAATCTAAAGACTTCTTTGCCAGTTATGGGAAATTCTTTTCTCTTATTCTCTTTTTTTTCTCGATGTCTGATCTTATTTATGTGACTCTTAGAACATCTAATTTTTGACTGAACTCAGAAGTAGAAGCTCTCGGAGGGGCCAGCCTCTGTCTCTTGGCAATCTGTTCCGGCCGTTTTTCTTTGGCCTCCTTTATTCTCCTGACCCAGAGGCTGGCATATTCTGAAGCTTCTTCCTCGGTTTTCGTAGTCTGCTGTTTCTCCTGAGCAATACGCCAGCGCTCATGCTGCAGAACACAGAGTAACAAGACGCTGAATCCTGAGTGCTTCGGTCCTAGGTTTCTTACCTTCTTTGTTGAGGGGCTTTCTCATAATATACCGGCAGACATCATCTTCTTTAGAGAGACTGAAAAGTTTGTGGATTCTGCTAGCTCTTCTGGGACCCAGGCGATGAGGCACAGGAGTATCTGTGAGTCCAGGAATGTCCTCCCCTTTTTTGACGATAACCAAATTGAGAACGCTCAGAGTAGCATCCACAATGCAACCCCGTACAGATTCGCGCTTTCTTTCCCCAGTCCTCCTCGGTCTGTCACAGGAGTGGCCCTTACTCAGCAGCAGGTGGACTCAGCCACGGGGTCAGGACACCCTGCTTCATGGGTGCTCACCCTGTTCTTCGTCCCCGCCACTGATTCGGACCACATAGCCCTTCTATTCTTCACCCAGGGCGTCAGCAGCAACTTCTGTGGCCATATGCTTCTCACAGAAGGTATGACGTTTTCGTTCATCATCCTCTTCAATGAGCTTCTGGCAGCCCGCGGCCGGGAAAGAGATGTTCAGCGTCATTCTGAACTGGCCGACAGCCTGCGAGGCGCCACGAAAAAGAGCTCTTATTTCTTTAATAATTTCCTCCCCTAAGCTTCTCTGGAATTTCTCGTCTGGTGCTAGAACTCTTAGGACAGCCACTCTGTGATTAGCTTTTCTCTCCTATATTCTATGTTACTTCTTCTTTTCAACATTTTGTGAAATTAAAAAAGAAATTTTTCTTCAAATCCTTCTAATAAATTTACATTGGCACTGATCTTTACCTTCAAGAGTTCCTTCTTATTCTAGCTTTCCTTTTTATGCCAGGTTCGTGTTTAATGGAACTGGTATCTCCTAGAATCTTCTTTTTTTCAATTTTTGCCTTTTTTATTGTTTTTTGTTGTTGTCGTTGTTGGTTTTTTTTTCTTTTCATCCACCTTTATTCTTTGGCCTGTGTGGGCCTCCCATTGCAGCAGCCTCTCTCGCTGCAGAGCACTGGCTCTGGGCGCATGTGCTCCAGAGCGATGACTCCTAATTGGACACACGGTCCAGCCGCTCCGCGGCACATGAGATCTGACCCAGCCAGGGATCGAACCAGTGCCCCTTGCACTGCAAGGTGGATTCTTTACCCATTAGACCACCAGGGAAACCCTCTCCCAGAATCTTTGATCAGTATTAATTATACTAGCAATGACTAAATTGGGCAAATTTTAAGTGTATTTACTGTATATTTTAGAAGTATTTTAACAATGTTTTCTATTTTCTAAGCAAATTAAATATAGTACTAGAGTGTATCCTAAAAAGATTAAAAACTCATATTTGCTTAACAGTCACATGTTTCCACGTCCCAGAAACTAAAGGAACAAACAAAAAACACTGTCCCCAGTCCTCCTCGGTCTGTCACAGGAGTGGCCCTTACTCAGCAGCAGGTGGACTCAGCCACGGGGTCAGGACACCCTGCTTCATGGGTGCTCACCCTGTTCTTCGTCCCCGCCACTGATTCGGACCACATAGCCCTTCTATTCTTCACCCAGGGCGTCAGCAGCAACTTCTGTGGCCATATGCTTCTCACAGAAGGTATGACGTTTTCGTTCATCATCCTCTTCAATGAGCTTCTGGCAGCCCGCGGCCGGGAAAGAGATGTTCAGCGTCATTCTGAACTGGCCGACAGCCTGCGAGGCGCCACGAAAAAGAGCTCTTATTTCTTTAATAATTTCCTCCCCTAAGCTTCTCTGGAATTTCTCGTCTGGTGCTAGAACTCTTAGGACAGCCACTCTGTGATTAGCTTTTCTCTCCTATATTCTATGTTACTTCTTCTTTTCAACATTTTGTGAAATTAAAAAAGAAATTTTTCTTCAAATCCTTCTAATAAATTTACATTGGCACTGATCTTTACCTTCAAGAGTTCCTTCTTATTCTAGCTTTCCTTTTTATGCCAGGTTCGTGTTTAATGGAACTGGTATCTCCTAGAATCTTCTTTTTTTCAATTTTTGCCTTTTTTATTGTTTTTTGTTGTTGTCGTTGTTGGTTTTTTTTTCTTTTCATCCACCTTTATTCTTTGGCCTGTGTGGGCCTCCCATTGCAGCAGCCTCTCTCGCTGCAGAGCACTGGCTCTGGGCGCATGTGCTCCAGAGCGATGACTCCTAATTGGACACACGGTCCAGCCGCTCCGCGGCACATGAGATCTGACCCAGCCAGGGATCGAACCAGTGCCCCTTGCACTGCAAGGTGGATTCTTTACCCATTAGACCACCAGGGAAACCCTCTCCCAGAATCTTTGATCAGTATTAATTATACTAGCAATGACTAAATTGGGCAAATTTTAAGTGTATTTACTGTATATTTTAGAAGTATTTTAACAATGTTTTCTATTTTCTAAGCAAATTAAATATAGTACTAGAGTGTATCCTAAAAAGATTAAAAACTCATATTTGCTTAACAGTCACATGTTTCCACGTCCCAGAAACTAAAGGAACAAACAAAAAACATTTATGTTTAAAGCACTGATGCAGTCCTGAGAAGGACTCCTAAGAGCTTGGGGTGCCCACCCCAGACCCTGTCTCTCCAGCACCGACTCTACCCTGATGCCCTAGGCGGCAGCAGTGAGAAACCGTCGGGGAAGCAAGTAAAATCGTTGTGAAGGACAACGGCGGCACTCAGCACATCACTTAAACAGAAGGAGAGAGAAAATGTGGTCAAGAAAATGAAAGAGTCAAAAGAAAATCCCCAGACAAATCAAAATTAAGATAATTTACATGAACACAGCTGTGCATATCAGTAAGTCTTTGTCTCAAACAATTAACTTACTTTCGAAGTTCAGCATTCTGTTTTTCCAAACTCATTTTCATTTCTAGGAGATGATTATTCTCTTGTTTTAATTGCTTTTCTGACATTTTTAGTGTGTTGACTTGCTGTGTTTGCATCTTCAAATCATTCTGTGTAAGGCAGCGCTTCTGAGTTTCCTGCTCTATTTTTAATGTCAAATTTCTAACCTAAAAAATAGTGTTATTGGTAAGTAACTTATTTTTACTTTCTTACCAGTGCTAGCAGTAAATATGATGATGTAAACAGATTTTTTTCCCCTTAAACAGTTAATTCACTTCACAATATTTTTGGGGGTTTCCATAATGATGTATTTTTAAAATAAACTTAAAGGAATTTTAATTATGATTCATTTAGTACATCACCCCAATTCAGTACAATTTAAAAATTACAAAATATTATTCTACAAGAAAAAATTTTAAATTATAAAACCATCACTGAACCTTTACAAAAGTTAAGAGTTCATCACATACTGAACTTCCCACTTACATCCTCGTTGAGCACGTCTTTCTGCTTGAGGAGCTCATTCATCTTCTGCTGGGCCTGCTTGAGGTCACAGTCTAAGAGAGAGCATCTTTTCTCAGCCTCCAGCAACAAGTTCTCCACTTTCTGTTTTAAAGTTCTTTCCTCTGAGAGCTTTTTCTCCATTTCTGTTGCCACAAAAATGGACATAATCATGAACCAAACAAAAGAAGCATATCAAATACATGACAGAGTGTTAATAAAAACTGTAGTAAAGGATGCTGCCTTAAAAACAATTTCTAGAATTTCCAATTTAATACTTTTATCACTCCTCTTAATTGAAATGTCAACAATTTCATGCTTAAAAATTGGGTATAAAAATCTACCATATTCTGCCAAACGTCAACATGAACCAGCCATAGTCATTTCATTTTTTACTATCTAGAATCAATAAACTAAATTCAACTGTTTTTAACAATTTTAACTACATTCAGTAATTAAAAGGCTATGTTTGCTAAGGTATTAATAAATGTTATGCTTTAATATGACATTTCTGTTTAAGAGTTTTGCACATCTTTGACAAGAATACTTTACTGATTTCTTTTGTAATTTCAAATCCATCATATATAAACAGTCAGTTAGGAAAACTACATGTACTCTAACAGACAATTCCAAGATACAGGTTTGGTTTGTGGAAAAGTTAATTCTGTTACATTACCCTACACTCATTAGCATTGTGTGACTTTGATCAAATCTATCTAGTGGGGCTTCCCCTGGTGGTCCAGTGGGTAAGGACACCGCCTTGCAGTGCATGGGGCGCCAGTTCGATCCCTGGCCTGGGAAGATCCCACGTGCCGCGGAGCGGCTGGACCGATGTGTCCAATCACCGAGCCGGAGCTCTGGAGCGCATGCGCCCAGAGACGGCGCTCTGCGACAACAGTGGCCACCGCGATTGGAAGCCCACAGGAGCCAAAGAACAAAGATGAATGAAAATAGAGAAATGAAAGACCAATAGAAGTGGCCCGCCTGCTCCCCTCCCTCCCCAACCTGACCCCCGCCCAAAATAAATAAATAAATAAATCTTTAAAAAAAAAAAAATCTATCTAGTATCTTCATCATGCCAGATTTCAAAATATTCAGTGAACCTATATAAACTGGCAAGAATTTTATAACATGAGCTGGTGAGATGTCAAACTAACCACAGAAAGAGCGTATCCCTCGACTTTGAATGCTTGTATCCAGAACTTCACACTCTGCATGCCTGTCACTATGGATACCACGGAAATATTAATTTCTCTCTGATCTAAAAACTTCGTTGAGTAACTTTCTGTTTGGGCCTCACTGTCCTAGAAACAGTTGTGGTCATAAAGGAGAAAAAAAAAAAAACAACACACACACAGATAAAAGTTTCCTAAAAGATTTTTAAAATATTTTTCAAAATTAGAGTTGAATACAGAATCAATTATGCAAATCCTACCTTTGGCATTTATGAAAATGCCTACCTTTCATGGCTTCCGATTTAGCTTCTTCAATGGATTCATAAATCTTGTTTTTATCTGCCAGTCGTGCTTTTGTAGCCTTGTGTTCAGTCTCTTCTTGTTCTAAACTCTGCTGTATAACCTTTAATTGGTACGTCATATCTATTTCCATGTTGTTCTTCTCCTATTAAAGATTTTAAACGGCAGCCATCAACAAAAAAGACTGGCTCACAATTTCAAAAACAAGGTCTTTCTTTCCAGGCTTGTCTTTTTCACAGGGTTCAGCGCGTCCCTCCGATCTCCAGACTCCCCGCAGAAGTGCTCCACGCGCTGCCCCCCTGCTCATGTCACCCTGTGCCCGCCTCCCGTGCCCCACTGCTGTTTTGGGACCTTCGCGGAGACCGCTTCAGTCCAGTAAGGTGACGAGCGACTCAGACCTTCTCAGGCTCTGTTCCACCTGAACTCGCTGTCGCCCTCGACACAACTGACCTCTCGACTCGCCCCCTCCTCCCACCTCTTCGGCTGTGTGTGAGGTTTCCCCCAGCCACCTCTTAAATGCTGATGTTCTCCGGAGGTAGTATTCTTCAGTCACAATGCTTTTCCTCTTTCTGTATTATTTCTCAAACTTTTAAAACATACCTAACATTTCCCTTTGCTGTATCTTAACAACAACAACAACAAAAAACAAGATCCTTTACTATTTGCCCTTATTTTCCACATAGCAGACGTTTTGAGAACCTTTAACAGAAGTCAATTTCCAATATTTCCTCAAAAGATTTTCTAATTCTTTGCTTTCTACAGTTTATATTATAAATATAGACATTTCTTTTGCTTTTCAATAATGAAAATCATTTTTTCAAACTACATAATCTACTAACAAAGTAATTTACTCTGCTTTGAAAATCCACTGCTCTGAACAATCTCTTTCCAGATGGGCTCTTCCACGCGCAGGGCTTGAGCTACTTCAGTATCGGTGACTCTCAGATATTTGCAGCTGCTATGACCATAGCTGACTTCTTTGCAGACATCCTAATGGGGGGTTCTGTCTCACCAGCATCTCAACTTAAGACTACAATGGTTTACCACTGTTTCCTCTGAAACAGCTACTCTTTCTTAGTCAATGGCACCCGTACAGAGTTCATCACAAAGGAGGAACCCCGGCCTCACTCCCGTTGACATGCCACATCCAGTTATCACTGAGTTTCCAGACACCCCTCCAAGTAGTTCTCGGATCCATCCCTGTTTCCATCCTCTGAACTACTACTGTGCTAGGTAAGTCTCCATTATCCGAGGTACTGAAAGAGTCTCTGACTCATCTATCTAGCTCATCGTGTCCTCCTCAAGTCTAGTTTTCACAAGGTACATAATCATCTATCTTAAATGTATGTTTAATAAAAACACACAACTTAAAAGCCCTTCGGTGGTTAGTCCATCACTTCGCGGAACTAAGCTTCTTAATACACTATTCAACATCTTGCAAGGCTAATTTTAGCCTGACATCTATGTTTGTAAAATTCATTAGCTTATAACCATGCCCATTTCCTTTACTGCAGCAGAGATCATATGGCCTGCAAAATTTAAAATAGTCACTCTTTCCCTTAAAAGATTAAGATTTGTTGACCCAAGCTCTTTATTCCAGAAATACTGAGTGGTTTATACTCAAATAAACCAACTATGACCTTTTTATTGTCTGTCCTCCATGGCTCTGCTCATGCTGTCCTCCCCAGCTCATAACACGCCGTCATCCTGTCAGCCAAGCCTGCCTCGTCAGGCCAGGGATTCCTCCTGTGTACCTAAGACACCTGCCCATGCCTCTATCGTTCTACCTACCAGACCATGTTAGAAATACCTGTGTACTTTCTTATTACTTTAGAAATCACCTATTAGACTGTGAGGTTGTTAAGGGTAAGAACTGCATCCTGGTATTTCTACCACATATGATACACAAAACACTTAAATAAATGAATAAACAAGTAAATTAAAACAAAATATTATCTATAAAGAGCCTAGAAATTATCCCGGCTTACAGATTTTTTGGTAAACTTCTAAATGAAAAGTCACAGTAACTTTACATCTTCCACGCAGGGCTTGAGCTACTTCAGTATCGGTGACTCTCAGATATTTGCAGCTGCTATGACCATAGCTGACTTCTTTGCAGACATCCTAATGGGGGGTTCTGTCTCACCAGCATCTCAACTTAAGACTACAATGGTTTACCACTGTTTCCTCTGAAACAGCTACTCTTTCTTAGTCAATGGCACCCGTACAGAGTTCATCACAAAGGAGGAACCCCGGCCTCACTCCCGTTGACATGCCACATCCAGTTATCACTGAGTTTCCAGACACCCCTCCAAGTAGTTCTCGGATCCATCCCTGTTTCCATCCTCTGAACTACTACTGTGCTAGGTAAGTCTCCATTATCCGAGGTACTGAAAGAGTCTCTGACTCATCTATCTAGCTCATCGTGTCCTCCTCAAGTCTAGTTTTCACAAGGTACATAATCATCTATCTTAAATGTATGTTTAATAAAAACACACAACTTAAAAGCCCTTCGGTGGTTAGTCCATCACTTCGCGGAACTAAGCTTCTTAATACACTATTCAACATCTTGCAAGGCTAATTTTAGCCTGACATCTATGTTTGTAAAATTCATTAGCTTATAACCATGCCCATTTCCTTTACTGCAGCAGAGATCATATGGCCTGCAAAATTTAAAATAGTCACTCTTTCCCTTAAAAGATTAAGATTTGTTGACCCAAGCTCTTTATTCCAGAAATACTGAGTGGTTTATACTCAAATAAACCAACTATGACCTTTTTATTGTCTGTCCTCCATGGCTCTGCTCATGCTGTCCTCCCCAGCTCATAACACGCCGTCATCCTGTCAGCCAAGCCTGCCTCGTCAGGCCAGGGATTCCTCCTGTGTACCTAAGACACCTGCCCATGCCTCTATCGTTCTACCTACCAGACCATGTTAGAAATACCTGTGTACTTTCTTATTACTTTAGAAATCACCTATTAGACTGTGAGGTTGTTAAGGGTAAGAACTGCATCCTGGTATTTCTACCACATATGATACACAAAACACTTAAATAAATGAATAAACAAGTAAATTAAAACAAAATATTATCTATAAAGAGCCTAGAAATTATCCCGGCTTACAGATTTTTTGGTAAACTTCTAAATGAAAAGTCACAGTAACTTTACATCATTTTAAAGACGCACAGTACATCAAAATCTAAGTTCTCCTTGGATGCCCAGGGAGACGCATCCTCAAGATAGACACTAGGAGAGTCTCTCCCTTCATTAGCATCGAACATCCTAAGGGATACACAGGGTTACAGTAAACCTTCAAGTATCCACCCTCCATCTACATAACAACATAAAGAAGTTCATGAGTGCTATTATCTTAGTTACTAATTTTCCTAATTTTAGAATAAGTTTTTCAACCCAAAACTCCACAGTCATTTTCTTCCACAAATATAAAACTCAACGTGTTTTACCTTTTCCAAATCAGTCAATTTCTCCTGCAGCTGTCTCTTCTCCACCTCGACGCTGGCTAATAAAATTCTGCCATTCTTTAAATCTTCTTCTAGGCCAGATATTCTACCTAAAATTGCAACATTTTAAAAAACAATAAACTCATACAGTATACAAATTTAGAATAAAAAATTCAGAATTCACCTCATACCTTAAAGCTGTTATTTATGAGCAGAAATTTTATAATTGTTGGTATAGTGCTTCAGAGTTAATTCAACTGGAATCCAATCTACAGCCTTCAGAAGTGATTACTTAAAATACCTGATACCATTTGAATCATTCATAAACTTTTGTCAACAATGTTACGTCTCATCCCTGTCTTTACATAACAGAGCAATATACTCAGACACCTGCTATTCCATCACATTATCCATCATCTGAGGTTATTTCCAAATCACAAATCATTAAGATGAACTTAAGTGCAATCTTCATTTACTTTAATACCTTGTAAATCATTAATAATCTCTGATCCATGGGTTCGGTCCCTCCTTTCAGATTCTAGAACTGACTGAAGATTGATAAATTCCTTTTCAAGTTTTAATTTGGCAGTCTCCAGCAGGCAATTTTTATCTTGTAGATCTCTATTGTTAGATTCGAGCTGTTGAATCTGTTTGGAACTTTCAGCCTGTGTTTTTCTTAAGCGGGCTGCAGTATCAGATTCTGTTCGTAGCAAGGCATTGGTTTCATCCAGCTGTTATTCCATTCAAAACCAAACAAACAACAAGCAAATAAATGCATGTATATATGATGAAAATACTTCACTTATTACTCCATTAAAAACTATTTAAAATAAGCAAAACCATAAAAACATCTTAATGATTTCCCTTTTGTAACATGACCAATTAAAAAAACGCTAACAGACATAAATAAAATTCAAAATCCTTATTATAAGTAAGTTGGGATCAACCTACTTGTCTCTGGAGTTGGTTCACTTTCTCAGTGGATATCTGAGAATTCTGATTTCTTCTTTTCAAATCTTCAAGTTGATCTTTTAAGCTGTTAACTATGATAAAAAGCATTTCAGGGATAAGTGTCCACACAACACACACTTAAAAACTTTTTTCTTAGTTAAGCATTTAATATTCTACATCACAAACCATCATTCTCCAAATTTCGCTTCTTGTCTGCTTCATGATCAGCTTTCCGCTGATACTCGGCATTTTTGTGCTGAAGAAGCGCCTTTTCTCTTTCTAACTGTCTTAACGCTGATTCCACATTTTTCCTTAGGGTAATCTGAAATAATGTTTGAAGTTATTATCAAAGTAAAGTATGTATAAAAATCAAGTGAAAACAAAAAATATTTTAGTTACATCAAGCAGATAGAAAACACCTTGAAAAAAGCTATTAGCGGCCATTTTGTTAAAATTACAAACGGCTTCCCTATTTTTTAAATAGCACACTATTCTTAAATAATCAAGAACATAAGTATTTTGTGTTACTATTATAAGCCAAAATTTCTAAAACATTCCATCACCCGTGAACCATCTTTACTTAATATAAACTATGGGTCTGAATAAAAAAGAAACAATTGTCAATTTTTACGTCTAAGTCATGTCATTAATACGAGTGAAATTTTCTTTTGAAACATCTACACATACTAAATTAACTCATTTGCAAAAACATAACAAAATGAAGCCTATTATCGCTACCCTATAATCCTGTTCACCAGTGTTACACACAGATGTTACTACATAACAAGATTAAGTATTAACATGGTACTGGGACAGAACTTTGTAGACAAATTAGGCATCAAAGGTTTTTATAAACAAAAATATTAATAAAAGCACAGAGCTACTTTACCTCTTCTTCTAACTCCTTTGCGACTTTCTCTAGGCAGTATTAACAGATCTGCAGAATTTAAAAGGCAACAGTAAATAAAATCATTCTCTTTTAATTTATAATAAAGACATTTGCCATAAACTGTAAAATAATCTTAATATTACTTTGAGGTTTTTCTAAAAAATGTCTAAATTTTAACATTTTAAAATGCAAATTTAAATATTTATATTTTCACTTTCTCAGTGGATATCTGAGAATTCTGATTTCTTCTTTTCAAATCTTCAAGTTGATCTTTTAAGCTGTTAACTATGATAAAAAGCATTTCAGGGATAAGTGTCCACACAACACACACTTAAAAACTTTTTTCTTAGTTAAGCATTTAATATTCTACATCACAAACCATCATTCTCCAAATTTCGCTTCTTGTCTGCTTCATGATCAGCTTTCCGCTGATACTCGGCATTTTTGTGCTGAAGAAGCGCCTTTTCTCTTTCTAACTGTCTTAACGCTGATTCCACATTTTTCCTTAGGGTAATCTGAAATAATGTTTGAAGTTATTATCAAAGTAAAGTATGTATAAAAATCAAGTGAAAACAAAAAATATTTTAGTTACATCAAGCAGATAGAAAACACCTTGAAAAAAGCTATTAGCGGCCATTTTGTTAAAATTACAAACGGCTTCCCTATTTTTTAAATAGCACACTATTCTTAAATAATCAAGAACATAAGTATTTTGTGTTACTATTATAAGCCAAAATTTCTAAAACATTCCATCACCCGTGAACCATCTTTACTTAATATAAACTATGGGTCTGAATAAAAAAGAAACAATTGTCAATTTTTACGTCTAAGTCATGTCATTAATACGAGTGAAATTTTCTTTTGAAACATCTACACATACTAAATTAACTCATTTGCAAAAACATAACAAAATGAAGCCTATTATCGCTACCCTATAATCCTGTTCACCAGTGTTACACACAGATGTTACTACATAACAAGATTAAGTATTAACATGGTACTGGGACAGAACTTTGTAGACAAATTAGGCATCAAAGGTTTTTATAAACAAAAATATTAATAAAAGCACAGAGCTACTTTACCTCTTCTTCTAACTCCTTTGCGACTTTCTCTAGGCGAGTATTAACAGATCTGCAGAATTTAAAAGGCAACAGTAAATAAAATCATTCTCTTTTAATTTATAATAAAGACATTTGCCATAAACTGTAAAATAATCTTAATATTACTTTGAGGTTTTTCTAAAAAATGTCTAAATTTTAACATTTTAAAATGCAAATTTAAATATTTATATTTACACTTTTAAAATACAATATTTAACTATCCACAGACCACACCTGCACTTCTGCTCTAGTTCCTCTTTGGCTTGTATCTCGGTGCTAAGGTGTTCTTCTAATGTGTACAGTTTCTTCTGAATCTGTCAGAAAATAAGAAACTATATAAAGTCTGATCACATTTAAAAGATGAGAGGCTTACAGAAAACAATGACAATCTTCTCCTTTCTCTTGACTTAACATAGGCACAGTATTTGTACCTTCTTAATGTGATTTTTATTGACAGAAAAATAATCCTCCATCTCTTGCTTTAAATCACAATCCCATGTATACATGAACACACTAAGTAAACATAAGAATGAGACATTCCCAATCTTGGCAAAATTTCCCTAGGACACCGAGTTTCTCAGTCACTATGCATAAAGACTGTCCTGTGATATCCTCCACTGTTCTCTTGAAGATTGCTTATTTGAAAATACTATCACTGCCTGTGCTTGTAAGATGAAGATAAAAGATCTATACCTGAAACAAGTATTTGGAGTACTTGACTGAACATGCTAAAAAATTTATTACTTCTTAAGAATAAAATTCTACCCATTTTTCCAAAGAAAGCATTCAGATAGCCAAGAAACCTAAGAAAGTATGTTCAACCTCACCAATTATTAGGGAAATGCAGAAGAAAACCACAATGAGATATCACCTTACACCTGTTAGAATGGCTATTATCAAAAAGACAGAAATATCAAATACTGGCAGCACATGGAGAAAAGGGAAACCTCATGCACTGCTGGTGGGAATGTAAACTGGTACAGCCAGTACAGAAAACGCCACAAAGATTCTTAGAAAGCTAAGGACAGAGCTACCATAGGATAGTTAGCTATTCCCTTCTGGGTATTTACCTGAAGAATACAAAAACACTACTTTAAAAAGATAATGGGGCTTCCCTTGTGGCTGAGTGGATAAGAACCCATCTGCCAATGCAGGACACACAGGTTCGAGCCCTGATCCGGGAAGATCCCACATACCACAGAGCAGCTAAACCCACACATCAACAAAGACCCAGCCCAGCCAAAAATAAATAAATGTTTAAAAAAAAAAAAAAAAGATATATGCATCCAAGATGCAGAAACAACCTGAGTATCCACTGGAGGATACACCGATGAAGAAGAGGTGGTATACATACACACTGGTAACTACAGAAAAAATAAAGGTAGAATCTCCCCATGTGCAACATGGACGAACCTTGAGGGTATTAGAATGTAAGTCAGAATGTGAAAGACAAAAGCAGTATGGTATCCCTCATATGGAAACAAACCCCCCAAAAAGGAAAGAAAATAATCAAAATAAAAACAAAATACAGATCGATTGTTACCAGAGGAAAAGGGGTTGGGAGAGATGGAGTGAGTGAAGGGGTCGAGCATGTGGTGGTGGACGAGTGCTAGGCTTCTGATGACACCCACCAGGCAATGAACACACGAGCAGAATCATAATGCTGCGCACCTGAAACCTGTGCAACGTTACACACCAATTTTACCTCAAAAAACCGTACACACAGATACACACACATGTATAAAAGCTCTTCTTTATCATTTCCTACACTGTGCCAGGGACAAGACGGTGAAAAGTTCACCATCAGCAACTCCTTTGGGTAAATGATGGCTAGTTAGTCATCTTGCCATTCTTTTAATCTTTTTTATAAGCCAGATATATCAGTCTTTAAAAAAATTAAAATTACAGAAAGCACTAAATTAATCCATTGTGGGAGCATCACCTCCTTTTTGAAGGATTTACCTTTCTGAGCTCCTTCTGTGTCTTAAGCACAGTGGTAGGTCCTTTACAAATACTGTGTCATTATTCCTAACAGAAGCCCTAAAAAGATGGGTAGTGGTATATTCAACAAAGAGACTGAAATCCAAAAAAAGCTGAACAGCTGGGCCACGATAGCACAGCTAGTAAGTGGCAGTGCCCTAGAAGATCTATTAGATTCCAGGACAGCGTTCTTTCCACAATTTTTTCTAGTGATTAGGTTCTCCATGATTTCTTAAATGTTTCATATATGTCAAGCAAAATGTTCACTTCCCTAGTGAGGAAATACAGGCCAATGGGCCAGTCAAACCTAAGAGTTTTTGGCTGCCTCTACATTAGTATACTGTGATCACCCTGGTTATCCCAGGCCAACCAGAAGTTCTTGCTGCTAGTTACATAGCCTTAATAAACAAAAACAAGAAAACTACATAATACATATTATAAACAACAGATCCATAGGAGCAATAATAAAAAGAATACTTGGTATAAAAAAGGTTAGGAACTTCTCTCTTGGGTTGGTGTGGTACTCCAAATGCTAGGCGGAATAGGTTATATATCAAAACATCGCTAGAGAGATGAGATTCTCGTGTTTTTCAACATATTTGACATCAACATACCTCTTGGCTCTCCTATTTAAAACAAAACAAAAATCATTAAAATGATTGTTATGCTTTGTAAAATTCCTAACACACAAACCATACCAAAATTACCCAACCAACTTTTTTAGTTTTTATAAGTTTTGCAGAGGAAAATACTTAGCATCCTCATTTATCTGTCTCCATGATTTAGCTTTGCATGGAAGGTCACAAAGATACTGTAACATTTTGATAAAATTATGCTTTATATGAATTCATTGCTAAATATTCAAAATTTACATCCTCTATTTCTGTATTCTTACAGTTTATTATCTCTACTCATATATAGTACTGAGATTATAAAATTTTCTTATTGGTAGGAAGTACAGCTGTCTGTAGGCATATTCTATAACTTCCGCTACTGAAACGAAGACTAAAGTAATGCAATTCACCCTTTCACTAGCCACTGGATTTTATGCAATGGTATTCATTATTGCCAAATAAATGAATTACTTCAATGTTATGCTGAACTGGATTACAACAAGGAAATCTAAAAGTAACAACAAGTGAACTTTTAAGATACATGGATATTACTAAAACATTGGGAACAAGTGATTAAAATAGAGTAGCAAAAATTTATACATACTTCACTCTTCCTTGATTGTGTGGAGTCATTTTCCTTAGAAGACGGAGAGTCACTTAGCAACCTAAAGGAAAGGGAGGAAATCCTTTTGTCACTTTAGTTCATTTTCTGATACCAAGTTATTCTCAGAATTAAATTCCAGCCACAAAGATTCTGTTTCTTTTCATTTCAACATATTTTAAATGAAGCAGTACTTCCCGCTCTAGACACCTACACCATTTGCCAGGTGTGACCTGCCTCCCACTCTTAAGCTGGCGTTCTAGTCTTCAGCAGTGCTGACACTGGAGTTGCCGAACAGGGCTAGGATCTTCCCTTTCTTCACCTCATTTTGAGTTCCTATTTTACTCCTGTCTTTCTAGAAATCGTCTGAGAAGACACATCTCTTCTCCTTCTCAAAGACAATGTTTCTTGATCTCGAAGTCTTAACACAGAAATCACCGCTTCTATTTAACTGGCAGCGTCGCTCTTAACTGGGTCCTTCCTCCCTGGGCAAGCACACACTTGGGCTTCTCCTGGCACTGACAGCCTCATTTTCATCGGCATTACGGCAGCTTTCACAACGTTATCCTTAATGAACAACTCATCCTACTTTGCTTGAGATTTTCCTGGCTTTAGCAGGAAAGTTCCACACCACTTCCTAGGAAGCCCTCAGACCTGGGCAAACCATAATGGTTGACTACCCCAACCATTACACACATGGAAGCACCAAAACTGTCTCAAATGTCTTTACACTTCAATTATTTAACAAGTTCTCAGTAGCTCTTCACTGCCGGTCAAAGTCAAATCTCTCCACACAGCGCACAGCAATCATCTGTTGCATTAGGCTGTCCTCACATTCGAACTCCAGTCGACTTTCTTTTTTTTTTTTTTAAAGATTTATTTATTTCTTTATTTTGGGCGAGGGTCGGGTTGGGGAGGGAGGGGAGCAGGCGGGCCACTTCTATTGGTCTTTCATTTGTCTATTTTCATTCATCTTTGTTCTTTGGCTCCTGTGGGCCTCCCATCGCGGTGGCCTCTGTTGTCACAGAGTGCCGGCTCTGGGCGCATGCGCTCCAGAGCTCCAGCTCGGTAATTGGACACATCAGTCCAGCCACTCCGCAGCACATGGGATCTTCCCAGGCCAGGGATCGAACCGACGCCCCTTGCACTGCAAGGCAGTGTCCTTACCCACTGGACCACCAGGGGAAGCCCACCAGTCGACTTTCTAATCTTATGCCCAATACTCACTCCAGTCGACCAGTATTTATTGAACGATTGTATGCCAGGCTCTACACTAGATGAAGGGGTTACAGGTAGGAAAATCCCAGTCCCATTAAGTCCTCCAAATGCTCACAGTGATGTCTACCCATGTGTGAAACCTACTGGACTCTACTGCTCTGCTCCTGATCTATGCTTGCATTCCCAACTTCTGCTTCCACTATTCCCCTCCGACCACACTCAGCTAACCTCCCTACACCCAGCCACTCTAAACCCTTTCTTTAGACTTAGGCTAAAATGCTACCGCTTCCTTGAGGTCTTACCTGACTCCCCTACACAAGTCTCATGGAGATGTGACTTTTTTCTTCTAAAATCAGAAGAATTTTGACTCTCAGATCTCTTAGGTACCTTTCTTAAGGCAGATATCACATTCTACCCTTCATTATGACTATCTAATTCTCCTATACCCCTTACTAGTTGACAAGCTCTCTCAGAAACAGCTATCAGTCTTCAAATACACAGCACTGCTTTATGCTCATCTGTAAATGAGTATCATATAATATTCTTTGAAAAAACTCAGTTTAAAACAAATTAATATTTTATCTTCTGTAATTCAGAGTCTCCAAGTAAGACAACTCTTTATAGCTAGATGCTGAAAAAAATTAAAATGTAACAAACAAATCACATACAAATTTTCTCTGTAGTAGGTGAATCCTATAAAAGGTAGCTGATTTCCCACAAAAGCTTTAGGAATTGGGAAGGTTTCTACATCTCCTTTATCATCCTCAATGTCATCAAAATTGCTGCTGTCTATGTCACTGCTGAGCTCAGGCACCACGGGAGCTGCAGCTGTTAAAACAGAAACAAAGCATTCAGTAACAATATAGATGATGTTAAACCTTGTTTTGTTTTACATCAGTTATTATAGATTATTAATGTTACATTAATAACATAAATATTAATACATTATATACTGATATCTGACAAACAATGCAATATTGTCATGATTCAGATTTTCTATTTTATCATTTCAAAGAAAGAAAATTTTTTAAGTGTTTTATTATTACACTAGATTGGTTTTAAATACAGATGAATTAATCAAGCGTGGAAAGCAGTATGATATTATTCTAGGTATTAAAATTCCAAGCAGTGGTAACTTGTATATACATTCCTTAGTCTTTGAAAGTTTACTACTACACTCTTTAAGTAGAAATAGTTCTTACTCCTACAGTGAATTAACATTAAGTATACATGAAGTTTAAATAAATTATTATGTTTACCCTAGTATTCACCAGAGTGTGATCTCCATAAGGAACTAACTACTGATTCATTAATTTAAATATATGAATTAAAAAACTGTATTTACCCAATTCTGAAAATTACTGAGATCTGTAAAACATAGCTTGACAAATTAAGAAACCTATAATGCTTATCACAACACCACTGGGAAATAAAGACATACTAATTTGCTAAAATACTAAGATAAGATTAATTTACTTACAAATACTGCTTCCGAACAAAGTGAAATGAAACCTCTCAATTTAAAAATTAAGTTAGCATTAAGTGTACCAGACATGCTTTTTAATTCAGAAGAGAATATGACTTATGAGATTTAAGATGTAATGAAATGGAAATATTTAAATTTATTGACTTACTCTCTCTAATGTTATCCCAATTCCACTGATCATTCAGAGTCTCCAAGTAAGACAACTCTTTATAGCTAGATGCTGAAAAAAATTAAAATGTAACAAACAAATCACATACAAATTTTCTCTGTAGTAGGTGAATCCTATAAAAGGTAGCTGATTTCCCACAAAAGCTTTAGGAATTGGGAAGGTTTCTACATCTCCTTTATCATCCTCAATGTCATCAAAATTGCTGCTGTCTATGTCACTGCTGAGCTCAGGCACCACGGGAGCTGCAGCTGTTAAAACAGAAACAAAGCATTCAGTAACAATATAGATGATGTTAAACCTTGTTTTGTTTTACATCAGTTATTATAGATTATTAATGTTACATTAATAACATAAATATTAATACATTATATACTGATATCTGACAAACAATGCAATATTGTCATGATTCAGATTTTCTATTTTATCATTTCAAAGAAAGAAAATTTTTTAAGTGTTTTATTATTACACTAGATTGGTTTTAAATACAGATGAATTAATCAAGCGTGGAAAGCAGTATGATATTATTCTAGGTATTAAAATTCCAAGCAGTGGTAACTTATATACATTCCTTAGTCTTTGAAAGTTTACTACTACACTCTTTAAGTAGAAATAGTTCTTACTCCTACAGTGAATTAACATTAAGTATACATGAAGTTTAAATAAATTATTATGTTTACCCTAGTATTCACCAGAGTGTGATCTCCATAAGGAACTAACTACTGATTCATTAATTTAAATATATGAATTAAAAAACTGTATTTACCCAATTCTGAAAATTACTGAGATCTGTAAAACATAGCTTGACAAATTAAGAAACCTATAATGCTTATCACAACACCACTGGGAAATAAAGACATACTAATTTGCTAAAATACTAAGATAAGATTAATTTACTTACAAATACTGCTTCCGAACAAAGTGAAATGAAACCTCTCAATTTAAAAATTAAGTTAGCATTAAGTGTACCAGACATGCTTTTTAATTCAGAAGAGAATATGACTTATGAGATTTAAGATGTAATGAAATGGAAATATTTAAATTTATTGACTTACTCTCTCTAATGTTATCCCAATTCCACTGATCATTCTTAAAGAAAGGATGCTGTTTGATTTCTTCTACTCCATTTCTTCCAAGTCGTACCTCCCTAGACAACGCAGTTAAAACATTCTATTATAAAGAGTAAGATTATAAAAATACAAAAACGTTAACTCTTAGCTCAACAAGGATCAGAATAAGCTTCAGTTTAATTACTGCTCAAAAAGAAGCAGTCTAATTTTACAGCACGTGATCTCTCTAGACAGTGAATGCCATGGAGAGGGTCCTGTAAAAAGAAGCAGTCTAATTTTACAGCACGTGATCTCTCTAGACAGTGAATGCTGTGGAGAGGGTCCTGTTTCCACTTGTGCTCTGTGTCAAATTGAAGTACGCGAGGCTTTCAATAAAAAAAATCACCAGCGTGTTGCTGAAATCACATGACCAACTTTAGGGCATAATACGGATGGAGAGCTAACTTTTGGCACAGAAGAGTTCTTTGAAACCTCTCTTAATAAAAATGTAATTTTAAAAACTCCTACCCCCTTCTTAAAAAGAACTCTCATAGTGTGTTTGAAACTACCGATATTTACTCTGGATATATCTACGCCTACATTAAATATATATTACACTTATATTAAAAGCATCAATCTGGGCTTCCCTGGGTCCAGTCAGTAAAGAGTCTGCCTTGCAGTGCAAGGAGCACCGTTTTGATCCCTGGCCTGGGAAGATCCCACGTGCCGCAGAGCGGCTGGACCGGTGTGCCCAATTACCAGTCAGCACTCTGGAGCACATGTGCCCAGAGCCGGTGCTCTGCAAGGAGAGAGGCCACTGCCATGGGAGGCCCATGAAGGCCAAAGAATGAAGATGGATGAAAAAAAAAAATGTCTAAAATAAAAATGCATCTATGCCCCCGCAGCTATGTCTAATATAAACAAGACTTGTAAGCACAGAAGGCCGTGCTCCTAGCCACACCGATGGCACACATTCTTCTCAAGCTGTCTGTTCTCCACCTGCAGTCACTCTCTAGGCTGCGGCCACCGCCCACCGTACGTCACCACAGCTCATCCTCCGTGAATATGGTGCACCTCTCATTAACACGTGCTGTACCACGTGTCATATTTCACCTTTCAGCACCAACCACGGTCATTCCTATCAACTCCACCTAGTCCTCAAAGCAAAAATTATACAAAATTTATTTTGAGTTTATCACCATGAATTATTCATTAATCATATACTTAATGAAGTTTTCTTTTACAAATGATTGATAAATACATAAAAATATTTAAGCTAATGAGGAAAATATAATTTCCTTGCTTTGTATGGAAAAAGAAATAATTCATAGTACTTAGTTTGAAAAGAATGAGGGAAACAATTCTTAATAATGGAAATATACTCTGATGTGACATTTCTGGGGGTTAAATTTGCAACTCAAGTAGGTTAACTTTTAGACATATAGCCCAGAATTCCATCTTTAAGATTAAATTTAAAAATTTTTTTAAATTAAAAAAGGGGTTTGGGGGAAAGGGGGCACTACCAAATCAAACACAGTTTTTAGATGACTAACTTTTGAGTATCTGCACAAAATGCTTTCTCTCAGAAGCTGGCCAATCAAGGGCAATATGGCTTAATCACTTTAGAAGATAAAGCATACATAATACCGTAGATTTTTTCCTCTCAAATGCATTATTTTACCAAGCTCTCTTTTTTGATATGAGGCTTAAGATGAGGGTGAGATTGCCATTGGGCTGCACATACAAAACGACAAGGGTAATCCAACACCAGGCTTAGCAGTAGGAAAAGGCCAAACCAGAATTAAATACAATTTGGATTAAAGACTGACTGATTTCACAAGTACCTAAGAGTTAGGTAAGCTTTCATTTCTATAAACCTAAAAGCTAAAAGGATCCTCTACAAAGAAATTCAATGTGTATTACCTATCTGTTAAGAAGGCACAGATGAGATTCTTCGCATGTTTGGAAATTTCTGCATCTTCAGGGAAACATAGTGAGTTTTTATGATCCATGATTTTGCTGTATGTTCCTACAAGTGAATCTGCATAAAATGGAGTATCCCCTAAAGTATCAAGAATGGAGACAAAGAGTGAAACAGAGAATGCAAAGTAAAACATATGCAAAGTAGATACATCAGTCTGCCCGGCCACCGCCCCACCGTGTCACCACAGCTCATCCTCCGTGAATATGGTGCGCTCTCATTAACACGTGCTGTACCACGTGTCATATTTCACCTTTCAGCACCAACCACGGTCATTCCTATCAACTCCACCTAGTCCTCAAAGCAAAAATTATACAAAATTTATTTTGAGTTTATCACCATGAATTATTCATTAATCATATACTTAATGAAGTTTTCTTTTACAAATGATTGATAAATACATAAAAATATTTAAGCTAATGAGGAAAATATAATTTCCTTGCTTTGTATGGAAAAAGAAATAATTCATAGTACTTAGTTTGAAAAGAATGAGGGAAACAATTCTTAATAATGGAAATATACTCTGATGTGACATTTCTGGGGGTTAAATTTGCAACTCAAGTAGGTTAACTTTTAGACATATAGCCCAGAATTCCATCTTTAAGATTAAATTTAAAAATTTTTTTAAATTAAAAAGGGTTGGGGAAGGAGGCACTACCAAATCAAACACAGTTTTTAGATGACTAACTTTTGAGTATCTGCACAAAATGCTTTCTCTCAGAAGCTGGCCAATCAAGAGCAATATGGCTTAATCACTTTAGAAGATAAAGCATACATAATACCGTAGATTTTTTTTCCTCTCAAATGCATTATTTTACCAAGCTCTCTTTTTAGATATGAGCCTTAAGATCAGAGTTAGATTACCATTGGGCTGCACATACAAAACGACAAGGGTAATCCAACACCAGGCTTAGCAGTAGGAAAAGGCCAAACCAGAATTAAATACAATTTGGATTAAAGACTGACTGATTTCACAAGTACCTAAGAGTTAGGTAAGCTTTCATTTCTATAAACCTAAAAGCTAAAAGGATCCTCTACAAAGAAATTCAATGTGTATTACCTATCTGTTAAGAAGGCACAGATGAGATTCTTCGCATGTTTGGAAATTTCTGCATCTTCAGGGAAACATAGTGAGTTTTTATGATCCATGATTTTGCTGTATGTTCCTACAAGTGAATCTGCATAAAATGGAGTATCCCCTAAAGTATCAAGAATGGAGACAAAGAGTGAAACAGAGAATGCAAAGTAAACATTTTTCACCTAATATTTAAATACATTAAGCTTAGATTTTTCACATGCATGGAAGGAAAGGTCTCAGGGCCAGGAATCTCAGTGAAAACAAACAGGCACACACCGAAAATATATTTAAATTTTAACCATACCAATGATCCATTAGCTTTTTTTTTTTTAATATTTTATTTATACTTATTTGGCTGCATTGGGTCTCAGTTATAGCACGTGGGCTCTAGTGCCCTGACCAGGGATCGAACCTGGGCCCCCTGCACTGGGAGCACAGAGTCTTAGCCACTGGACCACCAGGGAATTCCCTATCCATTAACTTTTAAGAGCAAAATAAAACACTAACAGTACAATGTGTTGGGTTTTTTAATATGAGGAAAAAAATCAATTTACTGGATAATTTAGGTGGGCTTCCCTGGTGGTCCAGTGGATAAGAACACCGCCTTGGGGCTTCCCTGGTGGTCCAGTGGGTAGGGACACCGCCTTGCAGTGCAAGGGGCGCCAGTTCGATCCCTGGCCTGGAAGATCCCACATGCCGCAGAGCGGCTGGACCGATGTGTCCAATTACTGAGCCGAAGCTCTGGAGCGCATGCGCCCAGAGCCGGTGCTCTGGGACAAGAGAGGCCACTGCAATGGGAGGCCCACACCGGCCAAAGAACAAAGCTGGATGAAAATAGACAAATGAAAGACCAATAGAAGTAGCCCACCTGCTCCCCTCCCTCCCCACCCCCACCAAATAAATAAATAAATAAATCTTTAAAGAACACCGCCTTGCAGTGCAAGGGGCGCCAGTTCAATTTCTGGCCTGGGAAGATGCCACATGCCGCGGAGCAGCTAGACCGATGTGTCCAACTCCCGAGCCGGAGCTCTGCAACCAAGGAGGCCGCTGTGATGAGAGGCCCACACAGGCCAAAGAACAAACATAAATAAATGAAAGATCAATTTAAAAAAAACAGGTTGTAAGGTGAGATCAGACCAGTTAGAGCCTTCTAATACTTGAGCTAAATCAAACCTTTTGTGTTATACAATACAGTAGTCACTAGCCGCAAGGGGCCCTTTAAAGTTAAGTTAATTGAAATGAAATAAAATAAAAAATTCAGTTCCCTAGTCACCTTAGCCATATTTCGAGTGCCTGTTGTAGCAGGCTGCCACCGTCCTAAACAGGGTAGACAGAGCCACTGTCACCACGAGAGCCTGAACAATGCAGCTCTAGAGGCAGAGCAGCTTCGTCATTGTACATATGAGGAAGTCAGGCCCAGAAGAGATGACACGTGATTTGCCTACAATGACACACAGCTCGAACGGACAACGGCACAGACAGTCTCCTGACGCAGTGCTCCCGCCAGCTGAAGGCTGTGCTGCAGAGGCACTGAGGCGAGTGGACCAGCGGCAAGGGGCCATGGCATCCTTCCGGCCAGTGCTCAGCTCAAGTTCCAGGAGCTAAGTCCTCACCACTGTGCTTCAGATCACAGTAGCTCAAACCTGACTATCCCAAATTCGCCAAAAAGGGGTGTTCAGGGAGTTCCAAGGGTAGCAGAGGAGAGTTTTGAATTCAAGGTTTTTCTAGTGTGACTTTTAACTGCAGCAGACTCCTTTTAATGAAGTCCAGTGCCAACCAATCTGATGAACGAGCACCAGAACAGGCTCAAAAATGCAAATTAGAGCCACTCAAACTAATTAAATTCAGCTCTCAGAGCTGAAAACAGTCACAGGAATGTAAATGGTCTCTTCAAATACCCTGGTGACTTCCGCCAAAATATGTATTTTTTTTAACTGATTTTTAAAAAAATTTTATTTATTTATGGCTATTCTGAGTTTTCACGGCTGCCACAGGCTCTTCTCTAGTTGCAGGGAGTGGGGGCTGCTCTCCAGCTGAGGTGTGCAGGCTTCCTGTTGCAGTAACTGCTCTTGTTGTGGAACTCGGGCTCTAGGGCACGTGGGTTTCAGTAGCTGCGGCACATGGCTCCACAGTTGCGGCTCCGAGGCTCTAGAACATAGGCTCAGCAGTTGTGGCTCACGGGCTTAGTCGCTCCGGAGCATGTGCGATCTTCCCGGATCAAGGATCGAACCTGTGTCTCCTGCACTGGTAGGTGAACTCTTTACCACTGAGCTACCAGGGAAGCCCCACAGTATATAATTTTTTAAAGCCCTGGGAGAGTCTAGGCAAATGATGGTATATATTCCACTTTCAAAAGATGACAAGACACACCTAATGAATCATCGGACGGCCCAGAGATGGGTAGAAGAGACAACTACCTAAGAGAATACACTGTGCACAAAGAAACCCAAAAGACAGAGGCTCAGAACAAAGCAAGTCCTAGCAGGACATGAGACTAAGCACAGGAAGGTCAGTGCTGCACATGCACATACATACAGGTACCAAGAGAAGGCACTGAACACCAAAAGCTCCAGGACTAAGTGCTATCTCATTTTGTACTGAGGGTTTTTTTCTTTTTAACAATAACTATATTCAACCGCTATATAGATTTTATAGATTTCCCTTACCAATTTCTTTTAGAGTCATCTTATAGAAAATAAATTCTCCAACTTCTAAAACTAACTCATTCTAAATTCACTTCATAGAATGTTACCTGCCCTAACCCATTCACCTCATAAAGCAGACTCTGCTCCATCTCTCCTCATCCTAAGTCACTGGCTTCCTCCGCCAGAAGCTATTTTTGTGACCCTTGTTCTTAGGAATGGGCAATCTTAAAAATGGAAACTATGGCATAAAGAAGTTTTGAAATAGTTGAGCATGTCAGATTTTGGTCTGGTCAAAGTAAAAGAAATCATGAAACTTGTCTCTTAGTTTTCTGAGACTGAAGTACTACTATAAAAAGGTATCCTGATCATCAAATGGTCAATAACCATATTTATGAGACATCTGACTGGAATTACAAACCAAATATATATACAAGTAGTTATTTATTTATGGCTATTTTGAGTTTTCACGGCTGCCACAGGCTCTTCTCTAGTTGCAGGGAGTGGGGGCTGCTCTCCAGCTGAGGTGTGCAGGCTTCCTGTTGCAGTAACTGCTCTTGTTGTGGAACTCGGGCTCTAGGGCACGTGGGTTTCAGTAGCTGCGGCACATGGCTCCACAGTTGCGGCTCCGAGGCTCTAGAACATAGGCTCAGCAGTTGTGGCTCACGGGCTTAGTCGCCCGGAGCATGTGCGATCTTCCCGGATCAAGGATCGAACCTGTGTCTCCTGCACTGGTAGGTGAACTCTTTACCACTGAGCTACCAGGGAAGCCCCACAGTATATAATTTTTTAAAGCCCTGGGAGAGTCTAGGCAAATGATGGTATATATTCCACTTTCAAAAGATGACAAGACACACCTAATGAATCATCGGACGGCCCAGAGATGGGTAGAAGAGACAACTACCTAAGAGAATACACTGTGCACAAAGAAACCCAAAAGACAGAGGCTCAGAACAAAGCAAGTCCTAGCAGGACATGAGACTAAGCACAGGAAGGTCAGTGCTGCACATGCACATACATACAGGTACCAAGAGAAGGCACTGAACACCAAAAGCTCCAGGACTAAGTGCTATCTCATTTTGTACTGAGGGTTTTTCTTTTAACAATAACTATATTCAACCGCTATATAGATTTTATAGATTTCCCTTACCAATTTCTTTTAGAGTCATCTTATAGAAAATAAATTCTCCAACTTCTAAAACTAACTCATTCTAAATTCACTTCATAGAATGTTACCTGCCCTAACCCATTCACCTCATAAAGCAGACTCTGCTCCATCTCTCCTCATCCTAAGTCACTGGCTTCCTCCGCCAGAAGCTATTTTTGTGACCCTTGTTCTTAGGAATGGGCAATCTTAAAAATGGAAACTATGGCATAAAGAAGTTTTGAAATAGTTGAGCATGTCAGATTTTGGTCTGGTCAAAGTAAAAGAAATCATGAAACTTGTCTCTTAGTTTTCTGAGACTGAAGTACTACTATAAAAAGGTATCCTGATCATCAAATGGTCAATAACCATATTTATGAGTCATCTGACTGGAATTACAAACCAAATATATATACAAGTAGTAAATATGAGAAACACAGTTTACAAAAATTAATTACATGACATTGTTACATAAACTGAGTACTTCTATTTTCCTATTATTATTGGAACAAATACTAACATCCTTATCATTATTTATGACAAATACCACTGATTAAGAAAATCTTACGGACTTCCCTGGTGGTCCAGTGGGTAAGGATACCGCCTTGCAGTGCAAGGGTCGCCGGTTCGATCCCTGGCCTGGGAAGATGCCACGTGCCGCGGAGCGGCTGGACTGATGTGTCTAACTACCGAGCCGGAGCTCTGGAGCGCATGAGCCCAGAGCTGGTGCTCTGCAACAAGAGAGGCCACTGTGATGGGAGGCCCACATAGGCCAAAGAACAAAGATGGGTGCAAATAAATAAATGAAAGACCAACAGAAGTGGCCAAAAAGAAAGAAAGAAAATCTTACAATTAAGGCCCACTGCAGGTGTAAATTTGCTTCTTATTCTAATATTTTCTTAATACTAAAAGGTCTATTGGAGAAATATTTCCTAGCAATTGGCTTTCAATACCTTTCATAGTTCACTCAATTACTGTGCCAGAATGAGGCTTGGTTTTAATTTTCCAATTATCTGTCATATCAGTTACTATTAATTCAAAATTTTCAGAAATTCTACTTTCTTCCCAGAATACAAGCAATTAATTTTTTTTATAGTATCACATTCTTGACTTAGAGCTAGAATGTTATGAGACGTATTTTTTAAAAAGTTTACTTACCCACCAGCATCTCAAAAAGGAAAACACCCACAGACCACCAATCACATTCTCGCCCATAGTAACCATCACCCCCTTGTGATTTCAGGACCTCGGGGGATATATAATCGGGTGTTCCAACTGCTGTATCACAATGCACCATGCCTGTCTAGGTGAAGCACAGAGAGGGGAGAAAAGATGCATAAAAACTGTAAGTAAAAACACACATATAAGCACAACTAACCCATTTATTATTATCTATACAGCGACCACACATTGTGACTAACAGCCCTTCACTGCAAACATAGCTTTGGGAGAAGAGGGGATAAATGTACTAAGAAATGCATATAGTGAAGCGATGGTGAAACAGATATGGTCAGTGGATATACGGACATTGTGGGGAATGAACAGTGTGTGGGAGGCGTAAAGGAAGTAGCATAAAGGCCTGTACTATCATATGTGAAGAAAACAGCTATAGTGCTCTGTGAGAAAAGGGGATCCTGCAGGGGTGCTGTGTGACAGGCTGGAGGAGTGGGTAGGGGGGGATACACATATGACTAATCTGGGAACATACACACCTGTAAACAACAAAACTCTGTAAAAGTTAAAAGTAAAATAAAAGTTAAAAAAATAAAGAAATGCATAAAATTGTCTGGATTATAGGAAATCAGGGATAATTTTCCAACTTTAAAATACTATAGGCTTCAAAAACAAGAGGGAAAAAGTAATTCACTCCATGGGAATTTCATTTACATCAACATCTTCTGTTTCTTTTTCTTATATCATGAAGGAGTGACAAGTACAAAATGTGGTCTTTTTTTTTTTTAGGTAAGAAATGGATTTGTTCAGATTCAGAGAAAGCACACTCCACAGAGTGTGGGCCATGGCAGAGCAAATCCAGTGGCCCAAAATGTGATCTTAAGGGACTTGATCTGGGGAGAAGGAAAGAATCACTAGAAAAAGGAAGCTCTGATATTTCCAAAGAACCGGCAGTGGTTAAAGCTGAAAAGGCCTCAGTTTTGGAGGTTGTATAAAGAAACAGTTCCTATTATACCAAGAAAAAAAAAATGGGAGAAATAGATCAAATGTTTAAATTAAAGATCTTAAAAGAAAGCGACAGCTCCAAGCTGCACGGTCAGAACCGTAGAGTTGCGGCATCGAGGTATCTGGCAGAATGATAACAATGCGCTTTTCTGTGTTTTGTTCCAGTGAGTAATAATAATCCTACGTGATGTCTTTTTGACAAGAACAAGAACCGCTGTAGGTATTATCTGTGTGTGTGTTTGCTGCATGATTAAATCACAATAGTTACATAGTGGTAAAGAACCTGCCTGCCAAGGCAGGAGACATAAGACACACGAGTTTGATCCCTGGGTTGGGAAGATCCCTTGGAGAAGGGAATGGCAATCCACTCCAGTATTCTTGCCTGGAGAACTCCACGGACAGAGAAGCCTGACAGGCTACAGTCCACGGTGTTGCAAAGAATTGAACAGGACTGAAGTGACTAAGCATACAAGCATTTAACAACTATCCCATGGGAAAATACATAAATAGAAGCTTTTTATTTATGACAAATCTCTGATCCTCTTCTAAAAAAATATCGAAAGGAAAACCACAGACTAAGAGATTGGTTTCCCTATAGGTGGTGAGTGGGACAACAGCAGAAAGAAGCAAACACAGGAATGGGGCGGGGTGGGATAAGGAGGGGGCGATCCCTCTCATACACTGTCAGCAAGAGGCGCTAACATTCACAGCCATTCTGGAGACTGACTGATCCTACACGCAGCCTCTGAGACTGTGCTCCCATGTCTAGGCTTCTACGCAGAGGACACTCTTGTCAGAGTAAACCAACTCAGACATTTATCGAGATGTTCCACACAACACTGTTGATAACAGAGAGCTGGATGTGGGAATCCAACGAGCTGGATCTTAGGAATTCAACACAAGGCGGAATAACAAGTAAAACTAAAAGACACTATGGAACACTAAAAAGCAATGACCTACTTTACATATATTACAAATAGCAATAAAACAATGTTGAGTGAAAAAAAGTAACAAAACGACAACAACCCATTACACTGTTTATACAGATGCTGTTGTTGTTCAGTTGCTAAGTCACGTCTGACTCTGTGACCCTGTGGACTGCAGCATGCCAGGCTGCGCGGTTCTCCACTGTCTCTGGAGTTTGCTCACATTCACGTCCACTGAGGTGGCGATGCTGTCTCACCCACTGCTGTCCTCTCCTCCTTCTGCCTTCAATCTTTCCCAGCATCAAGTCATCTTTCAAGGAGTTGGCTCTTCACATCAGGCTGCCACAAGTACTGGAGCTTCAGCTTCAATATCAGTCCTTCCCAAGAATATTCAGGGTTTATTTCCTTTAGGACTGACTGGTTTCATCCCTTTGGTGTCCAAGATACTCTCAGGAGTCTTCTCCAGCACCACAATTTGAAAGTATCACTTCTTCGGCGCTCAGCTTTCTTTATGGTCCAACACTCATATCTATAATGACTACTGGAAAAACCAGAGCTTTGACTACACAGACCTTTGTCAACAAAGTGCTGTCTCTGGTTCTATTTTCACCGAAGACAGTTTTATTGGAGTATAGCCAATTTCACAGTTTTGTGATAGTTTCAGGTGAGCAGTGAAGGGGCTCGGCCATATACACACACGTATTGATTCTCCCCCAAGGCCCCCTCCCATCCAGGCTGGAACGTAATATTAAGCAACTCCACTTAATACGCTGTCTAGGTTTATCACAGCTTTCCTTCTAAGGAGCCAACATCCTTTAATTTCATGGCTGCAATCACCACCCCAGTGATTTTGGAGCCCAAGAAAATTAAGTCTGTCACAATTTCTATTTTTACCCTTTCTATCTGTCATGAAGTGATGGGACCAGATGCCACGATCTCAGTTTTTTGAATGAGTTTTAAGCTAGTTTTCTTCACATTTTCTCTTTTACCTTCATCAAGAGGCTCTTTAGTTACTTTCATATTCTGCCATTATAGTGGTATAATCTGCATCTGAGGTTGTTGATTTTTTCCCCAGCAATCTTGATTCCGGCTTGTGCTTCATGCAGCCTGGCATTTTACATGATGTACTCTGCACATAAGTTAAATAAACAGGGTGACAATACACAGCCTTGTGGTATTTCTTTCCCAATTTGGAACCAGTCCATTGTTCCATGTAAGGTTCTAACTGTTGCTTCTTGACCTGCATATAGTTTTCTCAGACTCAGGTAAGGTGGTCTACTATTCCCATCTCTTTAAGAATTTTCCAGTTTGTTGTGATCCACAAGGTCAAAGGTTTCAGCAAAGTCAGTGAAGCAGAAGTAGATGTTCTTCTGGAATTCCCTTGCTTTTTTTATGATCCAAAGAATGCTGGCAATTTGATCTCTGGTTCTCTGCCTTTTCTAAACCCAGCTGTACACCTGGAAGCTCTCGGTTCATGTACTGTTAAAGCCCAGCTTGAAAGATTCTGAGTGTAACCTTGCTAGCCTGTGAAAGCAGTGCCAGCTGTCTGGTAGCTTGCACATTCTTTGGTACTGTCCTTCTCTGGGACTGGAGTGAAAAGTGACCTTATCCAGTCTTGTAGCCACTACTGAGCTGTCCAAATTTGTTGACATACTGAGTGCAGCACTTTAAGAGCAACATCTTAGAGGATTTGAAATAGCTCAGCTGGATATTCATCACCTCCACGAGCTTTGTTTGTAGTAATGCTTCCTAAGGCCTGCTTGACTTCACACTCTAGGATGTCTGGCTCTAGGTGAGTGACCACACCACGGTGGTTATCCTGGTCATTAAGACCTATTTTGTATAGTTCTTTTGTGTATTCTTGCTACCTATTACTATACTAATAGCCTACAAGAGCTTACAGTAAACATATTACAATGGCTATGTATTAGGGAAACAGAGAATAAAACAAATACCGGAAGGGCAAAAATTAAAAAAAAAAAAAGAAAAAGAGATGGGGTCTTTCTGTAGACTACTGATACAATAAGTTGTGAGCAAAGCAACATAATTAACTATATGTACCTGAGTTAAAAATAGTAAACAAAACTATGTATACCATTTTATTTAGCCCTAAAGAGAGACCATTTAAAATATTTAAATAGCTGGGTTTAGTATTTACTTACATGCTTGTAAAATTATTTTGTAAACCCCATATTCTGACCTGTTCCTTACTTGCACATTCTACATCTTTCTTTCCTTAATCAACCATCCTAAAAACACATGGTATGATTTCTCTGCACCATCCCGAAAGTTTTTGATTTGATGAAAATCAGAACATACTCATGAAAGTACAACACATAACATTTCTTTCCAAATTTTGAACCAGTCAATTGTTCCATGTAAGGTTCTAACTGTTGCTTCTTGACCTGCATATAGTTTTCTCAGACTCAGGTAAGGTGGTCTACTATTCCCATCTCTTTAAGAATTTTCCAGTTTGTTGTGATCCACAAGGTCAAAGGTTTCAGCAAAGTCAGTGAAGCAGAAGTAGATGTTCTTCTGGAATTCCCTTGCTTTTTTTATGATCCAAAGAATGCTGGCAATTTGATCTCTGGTTCTCTGCCTTTTCTAAACCCAGCTGTACACCTGGAAGCTCTCGGTTCATGTACTGTTAAAGCCCAGCTTGAAAGATTCTGAGTGTAACCTTGCTAGCCTGTGAAAGCAGTGCCAGCTGTCTGGTAGCTTGCACATTCTTTGGTACTGTCCTTCTCTGGGACTGGAGTGAAAAGTGACCTTATCCAGTCTTGTAGCCACTACTGAGCTGTCCAAATTTGTTGACATACTGAGTGCAGCACTTTAAGAGCAACATCTTAGAGGATTTGAAATAGCTCAGCTGGATATTCATCACCTCCACGAGCTTTGTTTGTAGTAATGCTTCCTAAGGCCTGCTTGACTTCACACTCTAGGATGTCTGGCTCTAGGTGAGTGACCACACCACGGTGGTTATCCTGGTCATTAAGACCTATTTTGTATAGTTCTTTTGTGTATTCTTGCTACCTATTACTATACTAATAGCCTACAAGAGCTTACAGTAAACATATTACAATGGCTATGTATTAGGGAAACAGAGAATAAAACAAATACCGGAAGGGCAAAAATTAAAAAAAAAAAAAGAAAAAGAGATGGGGTCTTTCTGTAGACTACTGATACAATAAGTTGTGAGCAAAGCAACATAATTAACTATATGTACCTGAGTTAAAAATAGTAAACAAAACTATGTATACCATTTTATTTAGCCCTAAAGAGAGACCATTTAAAATATTTAAATAGCTGGGTTTAGTATTTACTTACATGCTTGTAAAATTATTTTGTAAACCCCATATTCTGACCTGTTCCTTACTTGCACATTCTACATCTTTCTTTCCTTAATCAACCATCCTAAAAACACATGGTATGATTTCTCTGCACCATCCCGAAAGTTTTTGATTTGATGAAAATCAGAACATACTCATGAAAGTACAACACATAAACAGCATCTGTTATGTATAAGACATTAAAAAGTAGCGTTCTATTTAAAAATTATTTTCATTAAAGATGATTTTCACTGGTAATCACTTTATACCACATTATGATAAACACCACAAGAGGGCGCTCTGGTCTACCAACTAAACGTTAAACGTATGTAGAACACACAGTAACACTCTGTGAAGAACCAAAGAACCAAAGACATGTTACACTTCAGCCCTGTACACACAAAAGTGGGCTGTGAAGTATAGCACAAATTCTAAGTGAGTCACATTATGGACAGCGACAGAGAGTGATCGGTCAGATTAGGATTATCAGAGAAAACTGTCTACATGAGGTGAAAAATAAAGAGCTGAGCCTGAAGAATACACATTATTGGTAATAATCAATAAAGGTAAAATCACACAGGTGGCATCAATACATTAAGAAGTAAAGAGAAAAGAAAATCGGCTGAATTAAAAATAAAAGCCTCAACAAGATAATCAGCAAGAATACACAGGAGGGGCTTCCCCGGGGCTTCCCCTGGTGGTCCAGTGGGTAAAGACACCGCCTTGCAGTGCAAGGGGCGCCGGTTCGATCCCTGGCCTGGGAAGATCCCACGTGCCGCGGAGCGGCTGGACTGATGTGTCCAATCACCGAGCCGGAACTCTGGAGCGCATGCGCCCAGGGCCAGCGCTAGACGCCACCGCGATGGGAGGCCCGCAGGAGCCAAAGAACAAAGACGGATGAAAATGGAGAAATGAAAGACCAATGGAAGTGGCCCGCCCGCTCCCCTCCCTCCCCAACCCGACCCCCGCCCAAAATAAAGAAATAAATAAATCTTTAAAAAAAAAAAAAACACAGGAAATAAAACATGACCTATGGCTTCCCCTGGTGGTCCAGTGGGTAAGGACACCGCCTTGCAGTGCAAGGGGCGCCAGTTCGATCCCTGGCCTGGGAAGATCCCACGTGCCGCGGAGCGGCTGGACCAATGTGTCCAATCACCGAGCCGGAGCTCTGGAGCGCATGCGCCCAGAGCCGGCGCTCTGCAGCGACAGACACCACCGCGATGGGAGGCCCGCAGGAGCCAAAGAACAAAGATGGATGAAAATAGAGAAATCAAAGACCAATAGAAGTGGCCCGCCCGCTCCCCTCCCTCCCCAACCCGACCCTCACCCAAAATAAATAAATAAATAAATAAATAAATAAATGAAACAAACATGACCTCTCCCCATCAGAAATTACTGCCAGAAATTATAGCACATTTATAAAGAAAAAGATAAGGGATATAAATTTTGCAAAAAAGATAAATCAGTACCATAGTTACACTTACCTAGGCGGTTAATGCTACTGAAATTTCATCATAATATGAATTGTTCATCAGGTAACACACAACAATCGACTGCAGTCCCAAATTTATTCTATGGGGCTGACACAGATGGGGTAGGTAGGAGTTGGTAAATTTCTATGTTACCTCTTTTTTTAAGGCAAAAATGTAGAGATAATAATGATGATGGAAATAACTCACATACCTTAATGTATATTTTGTGTCCTACTTCTTCATCTAGATCATTATAAACATGAACTAGTTTTGACTGGTAGCAAATATTCATCAAAATTCTATGAGGAAGATGATTATTTGTCTGGTAACTACTTACCTGAGTTATTTCTCTTGAATTCACCACATCTACAAAGTACCTACACCCTGGCCTGGGAAGATCCCACGTGCCGCGGAGCGGCTGGACTGATGTGTCCAATCACCGAGCCGAACTCTGGAGCGCATGCGCCCAGGGCCAGCGCTAGACGCCACCGCGATGGGAGGCCCGCAGGAGCCAAAGAACAAAGACGGATGAAAATGGAGAAATGAAAGACCAATGGAAGTGGCCCGCCCGCTCCCCTCCCTCCCCAACCCGACCCCCGCCCAAAATAAAGAAATAAATAAATCTTTAAAAAAAAAAAAAACACAGGAAATAAAACATGACCTATGGCTTCCCCTGGTGGTCCAGTGGGTAAGGACACCGCCTTGCAGTGCAAGGGGCGCCAGTTCGATCCCTGGCCTGGGAAGATCCCACGTGCCGCGGAGCGGCTGGACCAATGTGTCCAATCACCGAGCCGGAGCTCTGGAGCGCATGCGCCCAGAGCCGGCGCTCTGCAGCGACAGACACCACCGCGATGGGAGGCCCGCAGGAGCCAAAGAACAAAGATGGATGAAAATAGAGAAATCAAAGACCAATAGAAGTGGCCCGCCCGCTCCCCTCCCTCCCCAACCCGACCCTCACCCAAAATAAATAAATAAATAAATAAATAAATAAATGAAACAAACATGACCTCTCCCCATCAGAAATTACTGCCAGAAATTATAGCACATTTATAAAGAAAAAGATAAGGGATATAAATTTTGCAAAAAAGATAAATCAGTACCATAGTTACACTTACCTAGGCGGTTAATGCTACTGAAATTTCATCATAATATGAATTGTTCATCAGGTAACACACAACAATCGACTGCAGTCCCAAATTTATTCTATGGGGCTGACACAGATGGGGTAGGTAGGAGTTGGTAAATTTCTATGTTACCTCTTTTTTTAAGGCAAAAATGTAGAGATAATAATGATGATGGAAATAACTCACATACCTTAATGTATATTTTGTGTCCTACTTCTTCATCTAGATCATTATAAACATGAACTAGTTTTGACTGGTAGCAAATATTCATCAAAATTCTATGAGGAAGATGATTATTTGTCTGGTAACTACTTACCTGAGTTATTTCTCTTGAATTCACCACATCTACAAAGTACCTACAACTCGGTGCCAGGTCAGTGGAGGAAGATGACCTGTGCATCTTACGACCTTGTTTGAGTCATTACACAGCTAACAAAACTGTCTCTGTTTAAAACCACAAAGTCCAGATATGAAGTATTCTTTTCTTTTTTTCTCTCAAAAAACTAGTACCAAAAAAAAAAAAAAACCTGCTTGTTACTTACTTCATCCATCTTCATGCATGTGCCAAAGTCTGCTAATTTGAGATGTCCGTGCTTATCCAAGAGCATGTTGTCAGGCTTCACATCTCTGTGAATTAACCCCATGGAGTGGATGGCATCCAAAGCAAGAACAACTTCAGCAGTATAAAATTTGGCCCATTTTTCAGGTACATCGTAGTTACTCATAAGATTTACAAGATCTCCACCAGGCATGTACTCCATTACCATGTACAGATACTTATCGTCTTGAAAGGCACAAAAGAGCTGGAAAATAAAACAAGAAGGAAAAGATGTTTAAAGAAAGAGAACTAAAACCATTAACGGGGGCTTCCCCTGGTGGTCCAGTGGGTAAGGACACCGCCTTGCAGTGCAAGGGGCGCCGGTTCGAGCCCTGACCTGGGAAGATCCCACGTGCCGCGGAGCGGCTGGACTGATGTGTCCAATCACCGAGCCGGAGCTCTGGAGCGCATGCGCCCAGAGCCGGCGCTCTGCCACGACAGACGCCACCGCGATGGGGGGCCCACAGGAGTCAAAGAACGAAGACGAATGAAAATAGAGAAATCAAAGACCAATGGAAGTGGCCCGCCCACTCCCCTCCCTCCCCAACCCGACTCCCGCCCAAAGTAAATAAATAAATAAATCTTTTAAAAAATAAAATAAAATAAAACCATTAACAGGACAAAACCCAAAAATCACTGCTACTGAAGAAGACAAATTCTGTATAACCAACAGAGTTAAACTCTATGAAATCTCTGACTTTAGATCTGGACATCTTTAATGGAGAATCAGTTATCAGATATAACTGCCATATAGATACCTTCTTCATGTTTACTAAGAAAATGTGCATAAATGTATTATTTTCCCACTTGGAGAATATGAGGATCTATTTTAAATAAAAATATTTTAAAAGAGAAACAGATTAAGAATGAAGAATATAAAAAGTGATAAAAGAATCCATAATAAAATAGTCCAAATTTCTGAAAGCAAATTCCTGCACATAACTCACAAAGTACCTACAACTCGGTGCAGTAGTGAGGAAGATGACCTGTGCATCTTACCTTGTTTGAGTCATTACACAGCTAACAAAACTGTCTCTGTTTAAAACCACAAAGTCCAGATATGAAGTATTCTTTTCTTTTTTTCTCTCAAAAAACTAGTACCAAAAAAAAAAAAAAACCTGCTTGTTACTTACTTCATCCATCTTCATGCATGTGCCAAAGTCTGCTAATTTGAGATGTCCGTGCTTATCCAAGAGCATGTTGTCAGGCTTCACATCTCTGTGAATTAACCCCATGGAGTGGATGGCATCCAAAGCAAGAACAACTTCAGCAGTATAAAATTTGGCCCATTTTTCAGGTACATCGTAGTTACTCATAAGATTTACAAGATCTCCACCAGGCATGTACTCCATTACCATGTACAGATACTTATCGTCTTGAAAGGCACAAAAGAGCTGGAAAATAAAACAAGAAGGAAAAGATGTTTAAAGAAAGAGAACTAAAACCATTAACGGGGGCTTCCCCTGGTGGTCCAGTGGGTAAGGACACCGCCTTGCAGTGCAAGGGGCGCCGGTTCGAGCCCTGACCTGGGAAGATCCCACGTGCCGCGGAGCGGCTGGACTGATGTGTCCAATCACCGAGCCGGAGCTCTGGAGCGCATGCGCCCAGAGCCGGCGCTCTGCCACGACAGACGCCACCGCGATGGGGGGCCCACAGGAGTCAAAGAACGAAGACGAATGAAAATAGAGAAATCAAAGACCAATGGAAGTGGCCCGCCCACTCCCCTCCCTCCCCAACCCGACTCCCGCCCAAAGTAAATAAATAAATAAATCTTTTAAAAAATAAAATAAAATAAAACCATTAACAGGACAAAACCCAAAAATCACTGCTACTGAAGAAGACAAATTCTGTATAACCAACAGAGTTAAACTCTATGAAATCTCTGACTTTAGATCTGGACATCTTTAATGGAGAATCAGTTATCAGATATAACTGCCATATAGATACCTTCTTCATGTTTACTAAGAAAATGTGCATAAATGTATTATTTTCCCACTTGGAGAATATGAGGATCTATTTTAAATAAAAATATTTTAAAAGAGAAACAGATTAAGAATGAAGAATATAAAAAGTGATGATAAAAGAATCCATAATAAAATAGTCCAACTTTCTGAAAGCAAATTCCTGCACATAACTCACAAAGAAGAGAGCTGAGGAGGCAGCTTACAAACACCTAAGACACCAGAGTCAACAGATACAAGAAGACGGACCAAGTTCCACCAGACTGGGAAGAGTAATTCACACCCGTGTCTGGAAAAGGGCCTTTTCCCTTCCTGTTCTCGTCATTTTATTCACAGTCAATAGCAACGGGCAGTATTAACTGCTATCAGTCTAAAGCAGTGGCACTGGGACCAGAGAAAAAGGACACCGAGCTGGGGCTGGTTGGGGTCAAGTTATCAGCGTCTCCTCATAAATCAGGTGAGAAGAGGACTAACAGTACTAGTACCAGAACCAGCAACGAGGCACCCAAGACTGGCCCCGACCCCTAGCAAAAACCAGAAAACAAATTCAGAAGGAAAGGTTTCTGTACATCCCAACCGACATGCCCCAGCCTAACTAAAAGCGAACAATGCAAACAGAAGATGCCCACAAATAGGAAAAAGAACAAACTCAAGAATTCAACATCTGAGAAAACTTTATACCTCTAAAACACACCAACTAAGTCAAAGGTATGTACTGTACTATGATTTATATAAAGAGTTAAAAGGCATAGGAACAAATTATGGGGGGCCTTCATATAATTAAATATTTAACAGCCATTAAAAAATAAGGGCTAATATTTGGAATGCTGTTTGAAATAATCAACTGAAATTGACTACAGGCACATTTATGACCCATTATCTTCACCGCAAGGTAGGTAGATCCCTAACATAAATGTGTGAGTATGTGTGCCGAAAATTCATATGAAAGAAAATTCAGAGCAACATTATTCCTAATAGCCAGAAGCAGAAACAACCCAGGTGTCCACTGACTGAAAAACAAAATGTGGTGGACCCACACAACAGAGTATCGCTCACCCACGATAGGGAACCAAGTGCTGACACACGCAATAACATGAACAGATGCTGAAAATATTATGCTAAGTAAAAAAAAGATGTAACAAAACACCACATGCTATACGATCCCACTTTCATGAGATGTCCACAACAGGGATATCCACTACACGACAGCACAGCAGTGCCTGAGTGCTGCTGGACAGGAAAAGACGAGGGAGTAACGGGTGGCGGGGTCCATGCTTCTTTCTGCGATCAAAGTGTTCTATAATTAGATAGCAGCGATGACTGCACAGCTCCATAAATGTGCTCAAAGTTACTGAAAAGTAATTAAATAAATAGAAATAACTCAGTTATTCTGACAAGTTTTCCCCAAGGTCACCCATTTCATACATATAATGGTATGCGAAATGTCCTTTTCCAGAGACAAGTAAATGATAAAACAACTGCACTGTCACATGAACGAGATGTAGTACTTCCAGCAAGTAAAATCAATTCTAGCGAACAGTAAGCACCTACAAAAAAAGAAAACAAACATTTAAAAGTTAGGATGCTTACCTGAACCACCCAGGGACTGTTGGCAAAGGCCATAATATCTCTTTCCTCCCAGAAAAAAGCAGAATCCGATCTTTTTATCATTTCAAACTTACTAAGAAGCTTCATAGCATACACTTTCTGTGATGCCTTATGACGGACCTGTTGATTATTTAAAACACAAGAATTAATATTTTAATTTTATGAGAAAATGGTGAACAAATAGATCATACTATAATGCTACTCTTAAAGACTTTAATTACAAAACAAAATGATCCTTAGCTAACAAAATGTAAAAACATAACATTTTTAATGAGGAGAAAATTCCAACAGCCTAAATTTTCCATGAAATACACAACACCTTTAAATACTAGATTCACTATAAAACTACTTCATCTAAATAAAATCAAATTCATGAAGCTTCACTCCTTCATGTTAACTAAGATAACCAATTTAAGAATAAGATGTTCTTAAATGAGAAATCTGTAAGATATGTACATGTACCCATCAAGATTTGAACATAAGAACCTAATAAATTTCTGCATCAACGGTTATTTGTGATTTTGTTAAGTTGTCCTTACTTCTTTTTAGGTATCTTATTTAAAAGGTTATTTTTTAAAGGAAAAACTACCAATAATACGGTTAATTGATCAGTTCTGTAACAAAACACCACATGCTATACGATCCCACTTTCATGAGATGTCCACAACAGGGATATCCACTACACGACAGCACAGCAGTGCCTGAGTGCTGCTGGACAGGAAAAGACGAGGGAGTAACGGGTGGCGGGGTCCATGCTTCTTTCTGCGATCAAAGTGTTCTATAATTAGATAGCAGCGATGACTGCACAGCTCCATAAATGTGCTCAAAGTTACTGAAAAGTAATTAAATAAATAGAAATAACTCAGTTATTCTGACAAGTTTTCCCCAAGGTCACCCATTTCATACATATAATGGTATGCGAAATGTCCTTTTCCAGAGACAAGTAAATGATAAAACAACTGCACTGTCACATGAACGAGATGTAGTACTTCCAGCAAGTAAAATCAATTCTAGCGAACAGTAAGCACCTACAAAAAAAGAAAACAAACATTTAAAAGTTAGGATGCTTACCTGAACCACCCAGGGACTGTTGGCAAAGGCCATAATATCTCTTTCCTCCCAGAAAAAAGCAGAATCCGATCTTTTTATCATTTCAAACTTACTAAGAAGCTTCATAGCATACACTTTCTGTGATGCCTTATGACGGACCTGTTGATTATTTAAAACACAAGAATTAATATTTTAATTTTATGAGAAAATGGTGAACAAATAGATCATACTATAATGCTACTCTTAAAGACTTTAATTACAAAACAAAATGATCCTTAGCTAACAAAATGTAAAAACATAACATTTTTAATGAGGAGAAAATTCCAACAGCCTAAATTTTCCATGAAATACACAACACCTTTAAATACTAGATTCACTATAAAACTACTTCATCTAAATAAAATCAAATTCATGAAGCTTCACTCCTTCATGTTAACTAAGATAACCAATTTAAGAATAAGATGTTCTTAAATGAGAAATCTGTAAGATATGTACATGTACCCATCAAGATTTGAACATAAGAACCTAATAAATTTCTGCATCAACGGTTATTTGTGATTTTGTTAAGTTGTCCTTACTTCTTTTTAGGTATCTTATTTAAAAGGTTATTTTTTAAAGGGAAAAACTACCAATAATACGGTTAATTGATCAGTTCTTACCTTCTTCATTAGACTGCTAATTCCATAAGGGCATGGACAACGTCTATTTTTGACCATCATTTTAATCCTAGAATATAACATAGCAAACTCTACCACAGAACCAATAAATATTTAATGAACAATTATAAGAGCTAACATCTACTGGATAATTAATAATAGTTAACTGCTAACATTTGCACTTGAATATCTAATAGGATGCCCAAAACTGAACACCACATCTTTACCCTAAATGTACTCCTCCTATAGCTTCCATTTCAGTAAAAGGCATGTTCACTCTCCTAACTGCTCTTGGAAAAACCTCTCTTCTTTTTCTCATATAGCTGGTAAAACTCCTCAGCAAACCACTTCAGTCCTACCTTCCACAGTCTCAGACTCCAACCACTTCTAACTGTCTCCACGGACAGCACACTGCACTGACAGTTTCTTCTGCAGGCATGCCTTGTTTTACTGTACTTTGTAGATACTACACTTTTTTTTTTTTTTTTTTTTTTACAAACTAAAGGTTTGCGGCAACACTGTCAAGCAAGTCTGCTGGCACCATTTTTTCAACAGTACTGCTCAGTTCATGTCTCTGTGTCACACACAGTAATTTTCACAGTGTTTCAGACCTTCTTGTTGCTATTTTGTTACAGTGATCTGTGATCAGTAATTGTTCTGGGGTGCCACAAACCACGCTCGTATAAGACGGGAAACTAAACAAATGCGGTGTGTGCTCAGACTGGTCCCCTGACCTACTGTTCCCGTCTCCTTCCCTCACCTTGGGCCTCCTTATTCTCTGAGACACAACAGTATCAAAATGAGGCCAATTAATACTGCTGCAGTGGCCGGAAGGTGCTCAGGTGAAAGGAAGAGCAGCACATCTCTCACGTTAAAGCAGAAGCGAGAGGACTAGGCTCAGTAAGAAAGGCACCATAAAAGGGGAGACACACTGAAAGCCAGGCTCCTGCACCAGTCAGCCAGGTTCTGAATGCAGAGAGAAAGTTCTTGAAGGAAGTTAAAAGTGCGACTCCGATGAACCCACAAATGATAAGAAAGCAAAACAGCCTTATTGGCTTTTTTTAAAATTAATCAAAAAAATTTTAACACCAAAAATAACTGTATTGGGATATAGCCAGTTAACAATTTTGTGATAGCTTCAGATAAAACAGCCTCACTGTTGATATGGATGTTCTGGAGGTATGAAAAGACGATCAAACAAGCAACAACATTCCCATAAACCAAAGCCTAATTCAGAACAAGGCTCGATAAATGTCTTCAGATCTATGAAGGCGGCTGCAGAAGAGATTCTGAAGTTAGGAGAAGTTGATTCCCCATGAAGATTCCTCAGATTATCAAAGAGCAAGGTGAAGCAGCAAGTGCTGACTTAAGAGTTGCAAGTTATCCAAAGGATCTCGCTGGAATAACTAATGAAGGTGGCCACAGTAAACAACAGATCTTCTCTGTACATGAGACAGCCTTCCACTGGAAGAAGATGCTATCCAGATTTAGAAGTCAATATCTATCTTCAAAGCACAGGCTAATATTCAGATTGGAACTAATGCAACTTTTACATTGAAAGCAATGCTCCTTTACCATTCTGAAAATTCTACAGCCCATAAGAATCATGCCCCACCTCCTGCTGGTACTCTACAAATGGAACAACAGAGTCTCCAAGTCAGCACAACTGCTGACAGCATGGTCCACTGAATATTTTAAGCCCACTGGTGAGAGAAAAAAGGACTCCTTTCAAATTACTACTGTTCATTTAAAATGCACCTGGCCACCCAGGAGCTCTGATGGAGACATACGATGATACCCATGTTGTTTTCGTGCCTGCTAACAAAACAGCCATTCTGCAGTCCACAGATTAAAGAGCTATTTCAACTTTCAAGTCTGATATTTAAGAAATATGTTTTGTAAGACTACAGCTACCACAGATGGTGATTCCTCTGATGGAAAAGTCAAGTAAAAACCTTCTGGAAGGCGTTCACCACTCTAGAGGCCATGAAGAACACCTGTGAAAGAGGTCAAAATAACAACATTAACAGGAGCTCAGAAGCAGCTAATTCCAACGCTCACAGATGACTTTAAGGAGTTCAAGACCCAGAGAAGGAAGTAACCTTATCGTTCACTACCCAAGAACTCAATTTGTTTTCTTCTAAGATACCGTAACTTGCAATGTTTTGATGTTGGTTCCTTATATTGTCTGAGTTCCATACTAGAATGTAAGCTCAACAAAGGTAGAAATTATTCAAGGAGGAAATACCAAAGGTATACCAGAGAGCAACTGCCACGGGGCTGATAACCAAGCAGACACACCAGATGTTAAATGGAAAACAAAGAAAGCAAGGCTCGATAAATGTCTTCAGATCTATGAAGGCGGCTGCAGAAGAGATTCTGAAGTTAGGAGAAGTTGATTCCCCATGAAGATTCCTCAGATTATCAAAGAGCAAGGTGAAGCAGCAAGTGCTGACTTAAGAGTTGCAAGTTATCCAAAGGATCTCGCTGGAATAACTAATGAAGGTGGCCACAGTAAACAACAGATCTTCTCTGTACATGAGACAGCCTTCCACTGGAAGAAGATGCTATCCAGATTTAGAAGTCAATATCTATCTTCAAAGCACAGGCTAATATTCAGATTGGAACTAATGCAACTTTTACATTGAAAGCAATGCTCCTTTACCATTCTGAAAATTCTACAGCCCATAAGAATCATGCCCCACCTCCTGCTGGTACTCTACAAATGGAACAACAGAGTCTCCAAGTCAGCACAACTGCTGACAGCATGGTCCACTGAATATTTTAAGCCCACTGGTGAGAGAAAAAAGGACTCCTTTCAAATTACTACTGTTCATTTAAAATGCACCTGGCCACCCAGGAGCTCTGATGGAGACATACGATGATACCCATGTTGTTTTCGTGCCTGCTAACAAAACAGCCATTCTGCAGTCCACAGATTAAAGAGCTATTTCAACTTTCAAGTCTGATATTTAAGAAATATGTTTTGTAAGACTACAGCTACCACAGATGGTGATTCCTCTGATGGAAAAGTCAAGTAAAACCTTCTGGAAGGCGTTCACCACTCTAGAGGCCATGAAGAACACCTGTGAAAGAGGTCAAAATAACAACATTAACAGGAGCTCAGAAGCAGCTAATTCCAACGCTCACAGATGACTTTAAGGAGTTCAAGACCCAGAGAAGGAAGTAACCTTATCGTTCACTACCCAAGAACTCAATTTGTTTTCTTCTAAGATACCGTAACTTGCAATGTTTTGATGTTGGTTCCTTATATTGTCTGAGTTCCATACTAGAATGTAAGCTCAACAAAGGTAGAAATTATTCAAGGAGGAAATACCAAAGGTATACCAGAGAGCAACTGCCACGGGGCTGATAACCAAGCAGACACACCAGATGTTAAATGGCACTGCAGGGATATTTGATTTCCAGCCAAAAAAAAAAAAAAAGAGTGAAAAAACCTTGATGATTTCCTGGGCATCCAGGTGAGACATCTCAGGAGAAAGAATCATGTTCTAAAACAAGGCCTACTCTAGCACCGCCTAACAAAGTTTCATAATATCAAACCCTCAAAGATCAAAAGGGGAGTAGAATTTGGAGATGTAGTCTTTAAAAGGACTTAGGAAACAACGAGGTCTTTAACACATCCACATTTACAAAGCAAAATACTAAAGCCCCAAAAGCTAAAGGTTATCAGCAAGTAACTGAACATGAACAGCCTATTAAAACGAAACCCACCACTTGTCAAAAAAAATAAAATCCAGAGTCTCTACCACATATCCAAAAGGACTAGTACATAACTTAAAAATTACCTAAAAGGCAAAAAGGAAAATGAAACTCATCATCAAGAAAAAATAAACAGAAAACACTTCCAAAAGATACTCAATTTAGCTAACACTTTTAGTATCTCTTTTAAATATGTTCAAAAATCCAAAAGAAAGCATGATAAAGAAGAAAAGGAAAGAATAGTTTCAATGAATGAACAGAAGGAAAAACCAACAGAAAAAAATGGCAACTATAAAAAAGAAAAAGAAAACAGGTGGAAATTCTATAACTGAAAAATAACTAAAATGGAAAATTCCTTGGATGGGCTTAAAAGAGAAAGGAGATAGAAGGCCATTCAGTCTGTGAGGGACATTCAAGAGGGAGGGGACGGCCCGTGGCGATTCATGCTGATGTATGACAGGAACCAACACATATGGTAAAGTAATTACTATCCAATTAAAAGTAGTTTTTTAAAAAAATGAACAGTCAGTGAACCTAAACACAAATCATTCTGAAGAATAAAGAGAAAAATGAATAAATGAAAATGCATGGAGATTTAGGGGTCTACAAGACAACTTTAAAATCTAAAATATGTGTAAATATAAATGGACTGAAGATACAATTCATAGGTAGAGATGATCAGAATTAAAAATCAAAGCATAGGGCTTCCCTGGTGGTCCAGTACCCGGGTAAGGACACCGCCTTGCAGTGCAAGGGGCGCCGGTTCGATCCCTGGCCTGGGAAGATCCCACGTGCCGCGGAGCGGCTGGACTGATGTGTCCAATTACCGAGGAGCTCTGGAGCGCATGCGCCCAGAGCCGGTGCTCTGAGACGACAGAGGCCACCGCAATGGGAGGCCCACACGGACCAAAGAATAAAGATGGATGAAAACAGATAAATGAAAGACCAATAGAAGTGGCCCACCCCCCCCCCCCCCCCCCCCAACCCAACCCACCCCATAAAAATAAAAAAAAAAATTAAAAAAAAAAAATCAAAGCATAGTTTTAGGTATTTTAAATATAAGATCAAACACGTTAAAAATAAAAAGACAGAAAAGGATATACCATGCAAACTGCAAGGAAAGCAAAGTAGTGCAATATTAATAATGGACAAAGTAGACTACAAGGCGAAGAGAAAAAGAAGATAAATCAGACGAAGTATAATTCATCAGGACGACATTAAAAATTCTAAATATGTTTGGGCCTAATAAATGAGATTAAAAACTCATGAAGCGGGCTTCCCTGGTGGGCCAGTGGGTAAGAAGTGGTCCCTAGCCCCTTGCAGTGCAAGGGGCGCCGGTTCGATCCCTGGCCTGGGAAGATCCCACGTGCCGCGGAGCGGCTGGACTGATGTGTCCAATTACCGAGGAGCTCTGGAGCGCATGCGCCCAGAGCCGGTGCTCTGAGACGACAGAGGCCACCGCAATGGGAGGCCCACACGGACCAAAGAATAAAGATGGATGAAAACAGATAAATGAAAGACCAATAGAAGTGGCCCACCCGCCCTCCTCCCACCCTAACCCAACCCACCCCATAAAAATAAAAAAAAAAATTAAAAAAAAAAAATCAAAGCATAGTTTTAGGTATTTTAAATATAAGATCAAACACGTTAAAAATAAAAAGACAGAAAAGGATATACCATGCAAACTGCAAGGAAAGCAAAGTAGTGCAATATTAATAATGGACAAAGTAGACTACAAGGCGAAGAGAAAAAGAAGATAAATCAGACGAAGTATAATTCATCAGGACGACATTAAAAATTCTAAATATGTTTGGGCCTAATAAATGAGATTAAAAACTCATGAAGCGGGCTTCCCTGGTGGTCCAGTGGATAAGAACACCGCCTTGCAGTGCAAGGGGCGCCAGTTCGATCCCTGGCCTGGAAGATCCCACATGCCGCAGAGCGGCTGGACCGATGTGTCCAACTACTGAGCTGGAGCTCTGGAGCGCATGCGCCCAGAGCTAGTGCTCTGCAACAAGAGAGGCCACCGCAATGGGAGGCCCACGTGGGCCAAAGAACAAAGATGGATGAAAATGGACAAATGAAAGACCAACAGAAGTGGCCCGCCTGCTCCCCTCCCTCACCACCCCTCCCCTACCAAAATAAATAAATAAATAAATCTTAAAAAAAAAAGAAAACTCATGAAGCAAAAATTGACAGAATTAAAGAAATAGGCAAATCCTAATTTCAGCTGAAGAATTTCAGTACTTCTCAGTACTTAATATAACAAATAAATAAAACATCAATATGGACAGAAAAAAAAAATACAGCCCAGGATGAATACTGCCCAACCAACTTATAATTACAAAGATTATATCAATGGGTTATATCACTTCTTATTTTCACATATTGTGGAATTTAAAATAATTCTGACATAAGTTTAGATGAAAAGAATCCTATATGCAAAGGGATAAATTATATTATGATGAGGGTCATAGATTGTATCTATCTTCCATGTCAAATTACTACCCTGGAATAACAATTCCTTTTATTTGCAAGGTGCTTTGACATTTATAGAATGGTGGAAATAAATACATGGGAAAGCAATCTGAAAGCATGAGTGGGAGGATGTGGGATTAGGGGATGAAGGATTCTAGTCTTAAAAGTAGAAATTACGTCCTCAGGAGACTAGATTTTTACGTAGCAAACTATCACAAAGCAAATGCTCATTTCAACAATGCTTTTAACAAAATGTTGTGCTTATTTTAAGTTTAAAATGTTATTTAAAAGGGATGCTCCCTTCTGTGTTTATGCCATTCTTCAAATGTCCACTTATTCTAAGAGCAAATCAGATTTTGAATGTTTCTTAACTTCATTAGAGAAAGCAATCATATAACAGTAAGAAACAATTAATTTATATCCTAATATTATTTATGCCTGAAGCAGACCATGACAAGAGTTTTAACAATTATGCTATAAAGAACAGCAATGTCAAAGAATGTTCAAAACTACTGCACAACTATGCACATTTCACATGCTAGCAAGGTAATACTCAAAAATCCCTCAAGCTAGGGTTCAACAGTACATGAACCACAAACTTTCAGATGTACAAGCTGGATTTAGAAAAGGCAGACCAGAGATCAACTTGCCAGCATCCACTGGATCACAGAAAGAGCAAGGGAATTCCAGAAAAACCCTCTGCTTCGTTGACTACACTAAAGCTTTTGACTGTGTGGATCACAACAAACTGCAAATTTCTTAAATAGATGGGAATACCAGGCCACCTTATCTGCCTTCAGGTCCAGAAGCAACAGTTAGAACTGGGTATATAACAATTGACTGGTTCAAAACTGGAAAGGAATACATCAAGGCTGAATATTGTCACTTTGCTTACTTAACTTACAGGCAAAGTGCATCATGTGAAATGCCATGCTAGATGAAGCAGAATCTGTAATCAAGATTGCTGGGACAAATACTAATAACCACAGATATGCAGATGACCACCCTAATGGCAGAAAGTGAAGAGGAACTAAACAGCATCTTGAAAGAGGAGAGTGAAAAAGCTGGCTTAAAACTCAACACTGAAAAAACGAAGATCATGGTATCCAGTCCCATCACTTCATGGCACATAGATAGGAAAAAACCAGAAACAGTGACAGATTTTATTTTCTGATGCTCCAAAATCACTGCAGACGGTGACTGCAGTCACAAATTTTATTTTTTTTTAATTAATTTATTTATTTATTTTGGGCGGGGGTCGGGTTGGGGAGGGATGGGAGCGGGTGGGCCACTTCTACTGGTCTTTCATTTCTCTGTTTTCATCCGTCTTTGTTCTTTGGCTCCTGCGGGCCTTCCATCGTGGTGGCGTCTGTTGTCACAGAGCGCCAGCTCTGGGTACGTGCGCCCCAGAGCTCCGGCTCGGTGATTGGACACATCAGTCCAGCTGCTCCGCGGCACGTGGGATCTTCCCAGGCCAGGGCTCAAACCAGCGCCCCTTGCACTGCAAGGCGGTGTCCTTACCCACTGGACCACCAGGGGAAGCCCAGCAGCCACGAATTTAAAAGACAAAAGCTATGACAAATCTAGATAGCGTATTAAAAAGCAGAGATATCATTCTGCTGACAAAGGTTCAGGATATGGTCAAAACTGTTATTTTTCCAGTAGCCATGTACAGGTGTGAGTGTTGGACCAGAAAGAAGGCTGCGCCCCAAAGAATTGATGTTTTTGAACTGTAGGGCTGGAGAATACTTTTCAGAGTCCTATGGACTGCAAGGAGATCAAGCCAGTCAAATCTTAAAAGGAAATCAACCTTGAATATTCATTGGAAGGACTGAGGCTAAAGTTGAAGCTCCAAAACTCTGGTCACCTGATGTGCAGGGCCAACTTACTGGAAAAGACCCTGATGCTGAGAAACACTGGGGGCAGGAGGAGAAGGAGGCGATGAGGTGATTGGATGGCAGCACTGACTCAATGAGTCTGAGCAAACTCTGAAAGATGGTGAGGGACAGGGAAGCCTGGCACACTGCAAAACAGGCAAAGTGCATCATGGTATCGGCAGATCTGTAATCAAGATTGCTGGGACAAATACTAATAACCACAGATATGCAGATGACCACCCTAATGGCAGAAAGTGAAGAGGAACTAAACAGCATCTTGAAAGAGGAGAGGGAAACAGCTGGCTTAAAACTCAACACTGAAAAAACGAAGATCATGGTATCCAGTCCCATCACTTCATGGCACATAGATAGGAAAAAACCAGAAACAGTGACAGATTTTATTTTCTGATGCTCCAAAATCACTGCAGACGGTGACTGCAGTCACAAATTTTATTTTTTTTTAATTAATTTATTTATTTATTTTGGGCGGGGGTCGGGTTGGGGAGGGATGGGAGCGGGTGGGCCACTTCTACTGGTCTTTCATTTCTCTGTTTTCATCCGTCTTTGTTCTTTGGCTCCTGCGGGCCTTCCATCGTGGTGGCGTCTGTTGTCACAGAGCGCCAGCTCTGGGTACGTGCGCCCCAGAGCTCCGGCTCGGTGATTGGACACATCAGTCCAGCTGCTCCGCGGCACGTGGGATCTTCCCAGGCCAGGGCTCAAACCAGCGCCCCTTGCACTGCAAGGCGGTGTCCTTACCCACTGGACCACCAGGGGAAGCCCAGCAGCCACGAATTTAAAAGACAAAAGCTATGACAAATCTAGATAGCGTATTAAAAGCAGAGATATCTTTCTGCTGACAAAGGTTCAGGATATGGTCAAAACTGTTATTTTTCCAGTAGCCATGTACAGGTGTGAGTGTTGGACCAGAAAGAAGGCTGCGCCCCAAAGAATTGATGTTTTTGAACTGTAGGGCTGGAGAATACTTTTCAGAGTCCTATGGACTGCAAGGAGATCAAGCCAGTCAAATCTTAAAAGGAAATCAACCTTGAATATTCATTGGAAGGACTGAGGCTAAAGTTGAAGCTCCAAAACTCTGGTCACCTGATGTGCAGGGCCAACTTACTGGAAAAGACCCTGATGCTGAGAAACACTGGGGGCAGGAGGAGAAGGAGGCGATGAGGTGATTGGATGGCAGCACTGACTCAATGAGTCTGAGCAAACTCTGAAAGATGGTGAGGGACAGGGAAGCCTGGCACACTGCAGTGCATGGGGTTGCAAAGAGCTGGACACAACCGAGAGAATGAACAACAACAATGCACAAAAACTAAAAGATACTTGTCAGCTACTATGAAATACTTAAGCATTTATTTATGTTTAATCTTTATATGAATTAAGAAACCTAGAGGGAATGAGCCAAAAACCTAGAAGGAAAGAGCTGTTCATTCAAATATGAGAAAACATAGGCATAAGATGATTCTCTGAACATGAGAAAAATGCTTTAACTTCAGTCTTGGTGATTCTTTATGCAAAACTGTTTCCCTTTCTTTTATTTTGCTTTTACATAGTTCTGTTGTTTACAGCTCTATATAATCCCAAATCCATCACAGGCATATAATCCCAATCCATCCCTCCCACCTGTGCCCTCTCCCATTCTCTCCCATCCAGCAAGATCCCTTAGTTCCACAGTGCATTTACAATATTTATCTCTTTTACATGTGATAATGCATGTTTCCATGTTACTCTTTAAAACTTTTAATAAATAATGAAAACTTATACACTCTAGTTAATGAGGCCTCAATTTCATCTAAACTACAGTGGTCAGGACACTTTACAGACTCATAACACATGTGTCAGGAACCACTGACTTGTCAGACTTTGACTTGATCTACAGAACAAACAGGCAATAGTTGTATTCATGCCAAATGTCTGCCTCAGATCTTAAAATACATTGGTGCTAGTATTACACAGTACTACAATAAAGCATTGTTATTTTAGGAAAGCTGGTTTCCACTGACCTTCCTTGTGAGGATATCTCCATCTGAATGATTCTATTATAATCTCCCTTGTGAGGAGATCTGGAGAATACTTTTCAGAGTCCTATGGACTGCAAGGAGATCAAGCCAGTCAAATCTTAAAAGGAAATCAACCTTGAATATTCATTGGAAGGACTGAGGCTAAAGTTGAAGCTCCAAAACTCTGGTCACCTGATGTGCAGGGCCAACTTACTGGAAAAGACCCTGATGCTGAGAAACACTGGGGGCAGGAGGAGAAGGAGGCGATGAGGTGATTGGATGGCAGCACTGACTCAATGAGTCTGAGCAAACTCTGAAAGATGGTGAGGGACAGGGAAGCCTGGCACACTGCAGTGCATGGGGTTGCAAAGAGCTGGACACAACCGAGAGAATGAACAACAACAATGCACAAAAACTAAAAGATACTTGTCAGCTACTATGAAATACTTAAGCATTTATTTATGTTTAATCTTTATATGAATTAAGAAACCTAGAGGGAATGAGCCAAAAACCTAGAAGGAAAGAGCTGTTCATTCAAATATGAGAAAACATAGGCATAAGATGATTCTCTGAACATGAGAAAAATGCTTTAACTTCAGTCTTGGTGATTCTTTATGCAAAACTGTTTCCCTTTCTTTTATTTTGCTTTTACATAGTTCTGTTGTTTACAGCTCTATATAATCCCAAATCCATCACAGGCATATAATCCCAATCCATCCCTCCCACCTGTGCCCTCTCCCATTCTCTCCCATCCAGCAAGATCCCTTAGTTCCACAGTGCATTTACAATATTTATCTCTTTTACATGTGATAATGCATGTTTCCATGTTACTCTTTAAAACTTTTAATAAATAATGAAAACTTATACACTCTAGTTAATGAGGCCTCAATTTCATCTAAACTACAGTGGTCAGGACACTTTACAGACTCATAACACATGTGTCAGGAACCACTGACTTGTCAGACTTTGACTTGATCTACAGAACAAACAGGCAATAGTTGTATTCATGCCAAATGTCTGCCTCAGATCTTAAAATACATTGGTGCTAGTATTACACAGTACTACAATAAAGCATTGTTATTTTAGGAAAGCTGGTTTCCACTGACCTTCCTTGTGAGGATATCTCCATCTGAATGATTCTATTATAATCTCCCTTAGCAACACTGTAGATTCCCCTTTGTTCTCTAGCTTTCTCCGTTATTCAGTATATATGGATAAACAGTCAGATACAGTGGTGATTCATTATCACACTGTACAGACAGTTCTGCTTAAACATATGGACACAGATGTCAACAAACCTGGGCAAAGGTCCTATTTATGAACTGATGTAGCCGATTTACTTAACCTCTCTAAATTTCAGTGAATTCACCTACTTAAGAATGTCAGAGTTGCTGCAGATAAAATAAGACAGTGCACATCAACACTTAGCACATAGAATAGAGTCAATGGAAATGTTAACTAATTCCACTACAGTCAAGTGGAACTCGGTTCATTCTATTATGAAGCTTTGTGTGTATCTCCCCCATGTCACTAAATCTATGGTTAGCTGTCCCTTCCAATGTTTCTATTTGTTAACAAAAAGAATACTATATTCCTTGTTCCTAATTTTAAAAGTGGATAAGTACAATCACTCTATATAAATGGAGAAAAAAGGATTAAAAAGAAGATAAAAGGGTCAAAACAGTTAATAGTTTTATTTTGGGTGATGGAATTCTGAGTGATTTTTATTTTCTTACATTTCTTTATGACTTCTACAGCTAATATGTACTTCCTTTTTAAAAGATTTTTTAAGTAGATGAAACATTCCTAAGCGTAGCTAGAGACATGCTTGGAAAAATTCTAAAATGGACCTAGAACACCTGTGGACAAAAACTTTTGCAAATCATTCTAACTGAAACTTCCCATTTGAGAATTTAAACTTTATTTATAACATAAAAACTTATAATAAATTATGTTTACAAAAAGACCCACTGCATCTATTTGACAGATCTGGAACAGATACTGTACGCTGCTGAGATTTCCACTAAAGACGCAAGAAAAGCGTGTCCTCCTGACTTGTCAGACTTTGACTTGATCTACAGAACAAACAGGCAATAGTTGTATTCATGCCAAATGTCTGCCTCAGATCTTAAAATACATTGGTGCTAGTATTACACAGTACTACAATAAAGCATTGTTATTTTAGGAAAGCTGGTTTCCACTGACCTTCCTTGTGAGGATATCTCCATCTGAATGATTCTATTATAATCTCCCTTAGCAACACTGTAGTTTCCCCCTTTGTTCTCTAGCTTGCTCCGTTATTCAGTATATATGGATAAACAGTCAGATACAGTGGTGATTCATTATCACACTGTACAGACAGTTCTGCTTAAACATATGGACACAGATGTCAACAAACCTGGGCAAAGGTCCTATTTATGAACTGATGTAGCCGATTTACTTAACCTCTCTAAATTTCAGTGAATTCACCTACTTAAGAATGTCAGAGTTGCTGCAGATAAAATAAGACAGTGCACATCAACACTTAGCACATAGAATAGAGTCAATGGAAATGTTAACTAATTCCACTACAGTCAAGTGGAACTCGGTTCATTCTATTATGAAGCTTTGTGTGTATCTCCCCCATGTCACTAAATCTATGGTTAGCTGTCCCTTCCAATGTTTCTATTTGTTAACAAAAAGAATACTATATTCCTTGTTCCTAATTTTAAAAGTGGATAAGTACAATCACTCTATATAAATGGAGAAAAAAGGATTAAAAAGAAGATAAAAGGGTCAAAACAGTTAATAGTTTTATTTTGGGTGATGGAATTCTGAGTGATTTTTATTTTCTTACATTTCTTTATGACTTCTACAGCTAATATGTACTTCCTTTTTAAAAGATTTTTTAAGTAGATGAAACATTCCTAAGCGTAGCTAGAGACATGCTTGGAAAAATTCTAAAATGGACCTAGAACACCTGTGGACAAAAACTTTTGCAAATCATTCTAACTGAAACTTCCCATTTGAGAATTTAAACTTTATTTATAACATAAAAACTTATAATAAATTATGTTTACAAAAAGACCCACTGCATCTATTTGACAGATCTGGAACAGATACTGTACGCTGCTGAGATTTCCACTAAAGACGCAAGAAAAGCGTGTCCTCCTGCTTCCTGCCAGGTCTGGCTGTGGCTCCTAAGATTAGTGGGGCAATACAGGAATCACAAAAGGATGGAGGGAGATAACTTTTACAAATCAGAAATAACTTATAATCAATAAGGAGCCTCTCTTATTCCCAAAAAGGACTGAAAAACCTGACAAGTATTAGAGATTCATTTCCCATATGCTCCTTCTTGCTGGCTGGTTCCACATTAAGAGCTTAGTTTAAAACCATTTAAATGAAAAGTAGGTCAGGAGCTTCCCTGGTGGTCCAGTGGTAAGGACACTGCCTTGCAGTGCGAGGGGCGCCGGTTGGATCCCTAGCCTGGAGGAAGATCCCATGTGCCGCGGAACGGCCGGACCGATGTGTCCAATGACCGAGCCAGAGCTCTGGAGCGCATGCACCCAGAGCCAGTGCTCTGCAGTGACAGAGGCCACCGCGATGGGAGGCCCACACAGGCCAAAGAACAAAGATGGATGAAAACAGATGAATGAAAGGCCAATAGAAATGGTCAAAAAAAAAAAAAAGGCAAGTCAGTCAGATTAAAAAAAATAATCCTCACTTCATATCAGCCTTGAGTGAACAGAGTAAACAACATAATGGAAAATAAGAGTAAAAAAGATTAATTGGTGATGCCTTAAAAAGAGGGTCTAGGTGGCCAGGATGAAGACTTCTTGCTTCATTTAGTGGACAAGGGACTCATAAAATGCCAAGGAGAGATACAGTTAATACATTTTAGAAGGATGAACTTGGCCGCAGTTTGTACTAGACAGATCTATACTTACCATTTTCCATATAGCTCATTATAGAGAAGCAGAGAAAAAAAGAAAACAGAATCAACTAAAACATGCATGTTAGAAAAGCCCCCACATCGAGGGAAGGAGCGGTATGTGCAATCACAAGGACATGAAGTATGGGGAAACAGTCTGCCCAACAGTCACAGAGGTTCAGCTGAGCTTAGGTAGCACAATTTGTAGAAGATTTAATAAGCACAGTTGTGGTATTTTTCACCATAAGCCATCAATAATTAAAAGCGAGCTTTTGACTCTGGAACAGATACTTACGCTGCTGAGATTTCCACTAAAGACGCAAGAAAAGCGTGTCCTCCTGCTTCCTGCCAGGTCTGGCTGTGGCTCCTAAGATTAGTGGGGCAATACAGGAATCACAAAAGGATGGAGGGAGATAACTTTTACAAATCAGAAATAACTTATAATCAATAAGGAGCCTCTCTTATTCCCAAAAAGGACTGAAAAACCTGACAAGTATTAGAGATTCATTTCCCATATGCTCCTTCTTGCTGGCTGGTTCCACATTAAGAGCTTAGTTTAAAACCATTTAAATGAAAAGTAGGTCAGGAGCTTCCCTGGTGGTCCAGTGGTAAGGACACTGCCTTGCAGTGCGAGGGGCGCCGGTTGGATCCCTAGCCTGGAGGAAGATCCCATGTGCCGCGGAACGGCCGGACCGATGTGTCCAATGACCGAGCCAGAGCTCTGGAGCGCATGCACCCAGAGCCAGTGCTCTGCAGTGACAGAGGCCACCGCGATGGGAGGCCCACACAGGCCAAAGAACAAAGATGGATGAAAACAGATGAATGAAAGGCCAATAGAAATGGTCAAAAAAAAAAAAAAGGCAAGTCAGTCAGATTAAAAAAAATAATCCTCACTTCATATCAGCCTTGAGTGAACAGAGTAAACAACATAATGGAAAATAAGAGTAAAAAAGATTAATTGGTGATGCCTTAAAAAGAGGGTCTAGGTGGCCAGGATGAAGACTTCTTGCTTCATTTAGTGGACAAGGGACTCATAAAATGCCAAGGAGAGATACAGTTAATACATTTTAGAAGGATGAACTTGGCCGCAGTTTGTACTAGACAGATCTATACTTACCATTTTCCATATAGCTCATTATAGAGAAGCAGAGAAAAAAAGAAAACAGAATCAACTAAAACATGCATGTTAGAAAAGCCCCCACATCGAGGGAAGGAGCGGTATGTGCAATCACAAGGACATGAAGTATGGGGAAACAGTCTGCCCAACAGTCACAGAGGTTCAGCTGAGCTTAGGTAGCACGAATTTGTAGAAGATTTAATAAGCACAGTTGTGGTATTTTTCACCATAAGCCATCAATCCAACATCAACAGTACAAAAGTGAAACTGTCAGCAGAAGCAGAAAACAGTGGGACACAAGGCATGTCCACCTACTTGACTAGGTGTTTTGGAGAAAGGTGACTACCTCCCCAAAAGGTGGACGAGACTAAGGAAATATTATAAGCAAGACTTACTGAAAAATTAAATATAAGAAATGAGGGAAGAGAAATCAATGACTCTTAATTTTTTGGTTTGAGTATCAACTGGGTTGATGCTAAAGCCATTTATTTATTAAGATGGGAAAATAAGAGAAGGAACAGATTTGGGGAGGAAGGGCAAAGTCAGAGAAGGAATCAAGCCTTCTAATTTCACGTGTTCTAGATGTTGGTGATAAATCTTAATGGAGACATCAAAAAAGTGACAACAGCTAATATTTCCTGGATATTTGTAATGTGCCAGGTCCATGATATGTACTACTACACATAACATAATTTAGTTCTCAAAAAAAAAAAATAAAAATCCTGTAACAGTCTTATTACTATTGCCACTCCAAGGTAAACGAAAGGTCTGCTGATAGGAGGTCTACACACCACAGAATGGAAACCAAAGTAGACAACTTTGACTCTTTTTCCACAGTACCAGAGAACTTTCTGCAAAAATATCTATTAAAAGTTGAACATTACACTCTTTAGTTATAAAATCACGTTTTGTTAAGCCAATATATGAAATGAGCAGAACTTCCCTGATGGCGCCATGGTCAAGAATCTGCCAACCAACACACGAGACAGATCTCAGATACCATGGAGCGACCAAGCCCGTGTCCCACAACCACTGAGCCTGTGCTCTGGAGCCTGGGAGCTGCAACTACTGACGCCCACACGTTCTAGAGCCCATGCTGCACAACAAGAGAGGCCACCGCAGTGAGAAGTCTGAGGACTGCAACTGAAGCAGGGCGTGCTCGCCACAAGGGCAAAGCCCCACAGCCACAAAGACCGGCAGAGCCAAAACAGATAAATAAAATGTTAAAAGAAGTGAGTATATATGAGTCTTTAAAAGGAACTGAACTTGGCCCTTTTCCAAAAAGGAAAAATAGCTAGTGGGGCAGGTTATTTTTCACCATAAGCCATCAATCCAACATCAACAGTACAAAAGTGAAACTGTCAGCAGAAGCAGAAAACAGTGGGACACAAGGCATGTCCACCTACTTGACTAGGTGTTTTGGAGAAAGGTGACTACCTCCCCAAAAGGTGGACGAGACTAAGGAAATATTATAAGCAAGACTTACTGAAAAATTAAATATAAGAAATGAGGGAAGAGAAATCAATGACTCTTAATTTTTTGGTTTGAGTATCAACTGGGTTGATGCTAAAGCCATTTATTTATTAAGATGGGAAAATAAGAGAAGGAACAGATTTGGGGAGGAAGGGCAAAGTCAGAGAAGGAATCAAGCCTTCTAATTTCACGTGTTCTAGATGTTGGTGATAAATCTTAATGGAGACATCAAAAAAGTGACAACAGCTAATATTTCCTGGATATTTGTAATGTGCCAGGTCCATGATATGTACTACTACACATAACATAATTTAGTTCTCAAAAAAAAAAAATAAAAATCCTGTAACAGTCTTATTACTATTGCCACTCCAAGGTAAACGAAAGGTCTGCTGATAGGAGGTCTACACACCACAGAATGGAAACCAAAGTAGACAACTTTGACTCTTTTTCCACAGTACCAGAGAACTTTCTGCAAAAATATCTATTAAAAGTTGAACATTACACTCTTTAGTTATAAAATCACGTTTTGTTAAGCCAATATATGAAATGAGCAGAACTTCCCTGATGGCGCCATGGTCAAGAATCTGCCAACCAACACACGAGACAGATCTCAGATACCATGGAGCGACCAAGCCCGTGTCCCACAACCACTGAGCCTGTGCTCTGGAGCCTGGGAGCTGCAACTACTGACGCCCACACGTTCTAGAGCCCATGCTGCACAACAAGAGAGGCCACCGCAGTGAGAAGTCTGAGGACTGCAACTGAAGCAGGGCGTGCTCGCCACAAGGGCAAAGCCCCCACAGCCACAAAGACCCGGCAGAGCCAAAAACAGATAAATAAAATGTTAAAAAGAAGTGAGTATATATGAGTCTTTAAAAGGAACTGAACTGCTTTTCCAGGAAGGTTCCAAATTTACCCTATAATTTATTACCTATTTACTATGTGTCACACACTGTTCTAGATATTTTCTATATATTAGCTCATTTAACACTCATAGCAATCTATGAACAGTGAACTATTATTATCTTCATTTGACAACTGAGAATACTGAGTCACAGAGAGGGTAGGCAGCGGAGCGGTCTCACTTCAGAGTATATGCTCTGAAGATACTACACTGAGTCATATGTTCCACAAAAATTAGCCATGATAAAATATCCCAAAAGAACAGAATCCAAAAATGATCGCATTTTATAGATAAAATCATCCACTGTTGCCAACTTTTCATGATACAAAAACTAAGTTAAATGTACATCTCCTCTACAGATAAGAAAAAAGAAACAGGGCTTCCCTGGTGGTCCAGTGGGTGGGGACACTGCCTTGCAGTGCAAGGGGCGCCGGTTGGACTCCTGGCCTGGGAAGATCCCACGTGCCGCGGAGCGGCTGGACTGCTGTGTTCAGTTACCGAGCCAGAGCTCTGGAGCGCATGCGCCCAGAGCTGGTGCTCTGCGACGACAGAGGCCACCACGATGGGAGGCCCACATGGGCCAAAGAACAAAGACGGATGAAAATAGATAAATGAAAGACCAATAGAAGCGGCCTGCCCGCCCCTCTCCCCCACCAACCCATGCCCCCGCTACCCCGCAAAAAAAAAGAAAAAGAAAAAAGAAACAGAAGACAACAAGATAAACAAATTTTGCTCTCCTGGGATTACAGAACTTTTCAACTCACAATAAATGCCTTTTCTGATGAGGAAATCTACACCCAAATAAATTAAACAACTTGTCACTTTCCTGATTCTTGACATTTTCACAAGTACTCCCTCTGTATTTTGACAGCCACTCTATCCACACTTCTTCACGTGGCCAGCTCCTTTAACTCAAATGTTATTTTCTCACAGCAAGACCTTTCCTAACTCCCAAATCTAAATAAGGCACATTCCTCCATTATTCTCTTTCATAGCATCCAAATGTTTTCCTTAATAGCATTTATCATAATCTAAAAATACTTTGTTTAAAGCAAAATTCTTCATCTCTTGCACAAAACTACCACCTTCAGCAAGACTGTGTGTGCACATGCATACTACGTCTCTTTAGTTGTGTCCAACTCTTTGCAAGTGGCTATATTATTGTATCTTTGGGGCTTCCCTAGTGGCTCAGACAGTAAAGAATCTGCCTGCAATGCAACAGACCTGGGTTCAATTCCTGGGTCCGGAAAATGCCCCGGAGAAGGGAATGGCTAGCCACTCCAGGATCCTTACCTGGAAAATCCCATGGCAGAGGAGCCTGACAGGTTACAGTCTATGGGGTCACAAAGAGTTGGACACAACTGAGTGGCTATTTTATTTTAGAGGCTAGCGCAGCTCCTGGAACATAACAGATCCTGATTAAATATTTTACTGATAGATACAAACAAATGTGCCATTTTGTCTGACAATTAATTGCTAGCGTTTACTAAGCATTTACTACAATCCAGGAATTGTTCCAAATGCTTTATATATATTGTCACATTTACTTTTTCCATGTAATCCCATGAGGTATAGATGCTACTGTTACCTTCATTGACAGATTAGAAACTAAGGCATGGAGAGATTGACTAAACTTGTCTGCAGTCACAGCGAAGTCAGCGAAAGAGTAGGAATTCAACGTCACACAGCCTGACTCTAGCTCTTCTACTGTGGAATAGCTGCTGTGACATAAGAAAGTTAATTTTACAATAAGAATCTTCTCTGTAGAAATTCAAAGACGGTCCTCTGTGATAACATATTTTTAACTTGACAAGAAAAAGTATTTCACAAGGGAAGACACATTTGCACATACTACTGTAAAATTTTCTTCAGATGACTAGAAAAACATCATCATAAAAAATTTGCCAAACGTAGAACATTCCCTACATGTTTGCCTAACTAATTTACTACCACATACAAATCAATTTTAGAAGGCATGGCAGAAGCACTTGCACTTTTCTTTTTCAATCTCATCCTTCTTTTGAAAAGTCCCTGCTTAAGGTAACAACCAAGAACTAAAGCCAAAACAAACATGTACAAGCTCTCAGGTCAGGTCAACGGATTAATGGAATGTTAAAATATTTTCCATTTTTAAAAACATGTAACTTTGTTTCTACGTATTTTATTGCCAAAATGAAATGTGGGATGGAAACTAACAACAAAAATAAAGGCCCTCTTTCTTTAACATATTAGATTTTAATGATTAAATGAACCTAACACAGAACATGATTACCCTGCCACAAAAACATGACAAGTCAAGGTTTATCATATTTCCCCCCAAAATACAACTTCAATTCTAGGGTCTGTTCCATAACCATATACTATGAAGAAACAATGCGCCTATTTCAATGCATGCAGTATAACTCCTGTATCAAATAGCATATAATGGTCATGGTTAACACTCAAGAGAACACTACAACAAGGCTTATTTTGTAAATTCACTTAGTTTTCCTATAATGACCTCCATGACATAGGTATTACTATCAGCATTCTATAGACTAGAACGCAGAGAGACTGAGAAACCTGCCTATACTCACCAGGGTCTTTTGAGCTAGGCCATGGCAGAGCTAGGATTCAATTACTTTCATAATTTTCCTATCTTACAGAAATTTTCATGTCAATTGCCACGCAATCTAATTTCTCACCCTACCCATTAGAGCCTTCATTGACAGATTAGAAACTAAGGCATGGAGAGATTGACTAAACTTGTCTGCAGTCACAGCGAAGTCAGCGAAAGAGTAGGAATTCAACGTCACACAGCCTGACTCTAGCTCTTCTACTGTGGAATAGCTGCTGTGACATAAGAAAGTTAATTTTACAATAAGAATCTTCTCTGTAGAAATTCAAAGACGGTCCTCTGTGATAACATATTTTTAACTTGACAAGAAAAAGTATTTCACAAGGGAAGACACATTTGCACATACTACTGTAAAATTTTCTTCAGATGACTAGAAAAACATCATCATAAAAAATTTGCCAAACGTAGAACATTCCCTACATGTTTGCCTAACTAATTTACTACCACATACAAATCAATTTTAGAAGGCATGGCAGAAGCACTTGCACTTTTCTTTTTCAATCTCATCCTTCTTTTGAAAAGTCCCTGCTTAAGGTAACAACCAAGAACTAAAGCCAAAACAAACATGTACAAGCTCTCAGGTCAGGTCAACGGATTAATGGAATGTTAAAATATTTTCCATTTTTAAAAACATGTAACTTTGTTTCTACGTATTTTATTGCCAAAATGAAATGTGGGATGGAAACTAACAACAAAAATAAAGGCCCTCTTTCTTTAACATATTAGATTTTAATGATTAAATGAACCTAACACAGAACATGATTACCCTGCCACAAAAACATGACAAGTCAAGGTTTATCATATTTCCCTCCAAAAATACAACTTCAATTCTAGGGTCTGTTCCATAACCATATACTATGAAGAAACAATGCGCCTATTTCAATGCATGCAGTATAACTCCTGTATCAAATAGCATATAATGGTCATGGTTAACACTCAAGAGAACACTACAACAAGGCTTATTTTGTAAATTCACTTAGTTTTCCTATAATGACCTCCATGACATAGGTATTACTATCAGCATTCTATAGACTAGAACGCAGAGAGACTGAGAAACCTGCCTATACTCACCAGGGTCTTTTGAGCTAGGCCATGGCAGAGCTAGGATTCAATTACTTTCATAATTTTCCTATCTTACAGAAATTTTCATGTCAATTGCCACGCAATCTAATTTCTCACCCTACCCATTAGAGCCTTCTGCTAACTGAAGCTTCAGCACTTGCACTAAGAACAAAAATAAAACAAAATCTCCTTATTTCCAAGGCAACCTATTCCTAAATCTAGTCCAAATCAATGTCTCAAAAAAAAAAAAAATCAATGTTTCAGTTCCTTGAAGCATATCCCACATGGCATTACTTCAAGTCCCTGAGCATCATTTGTCCCTATAATATAAATATTTAAAATGTCCGCAAACATTTATAAATATTTCCAGTGAGACCACTTTGGCCTGCAAAGGCAAATTTTACATTTTCTTTCAGTTATTAAAATGCCTTTTTTGGATTTTTCATGTATCTAAATAAACCTCAGTTAATTAAGCTGAGATCTTATGAATCTGAATATACTAAATAAAACTACAGTAGTTTTGAAAAATTATTAACTGCTAAGCAGACCATGTGTGAAGTCAAGCTGCCCTTATTCTAAACCCCAGCGTTTTAAGAGCTGGTATTTAGAGTATAACTGTCTCATAGATGAAGACACTGAGGCACTGAGAGATGCAACAATTTGACAAAGCTCATACACCTAGTTTTCTGGCACGGCTGGACACAGAAACAAGACTACTCACTGATACATGTTTCACAAAACCATGTCATCAAAAGAAATAATAAACAGAACAAAACAAATTTTCTTACCAACTGGACTTCACCAAAAGCACCTCTTCCAATAACTTTCAAAACCCACCCACTGAAGATCTTTCACAATTTTCTCATCTACAAAAGTAACCATATACTATGAAGAAACAATGCGCCTATTTCAATGCATGCAGTATAACTCCTGTATCAAATAGCATATAATGGTCATGGTTAACACTCAAGAGAACACTACAACAAGGCTTATTTTGTAAATTCACTTAGTTTTCCTATAATGACCTCCATGACATAGGTATTACTATCAGCATTCTATAGACTAGAACGCAGAGAGACTGAGAAACCTGCCTATACTCACCAGGGTCTTTTGAGCTAGGCCATGGCAGAGCTAGGATTCAATTACTTTCATAATTTTCCTATCTTACAGAAATTTTCATGTCAATTGCCACGCAATCTAATTTCTCACCCTACCCATTAGAGCCTTCTGCTAACTGAAGCTTCAGCACTTGCACTAAGAACAAAAATAAAACAAAATCTCCTTATTTCCAAGGCAACCTATTCCTAAATCTAGTCCAAATCAATGTCTCAAAAAAAAAAAAAAATCAATGTTTCAGTTCCTTGAAGCATATCCCACATGGCATTACTTCAAGTCCCTGAGCATCATTTGTCCCTATAATATAAATATTTAAAATGTCCGCAAACATTTATAAATATTTCCAGTGAGACCACTTTGGCCTGCAAAGGCAAATTTTACATTTTCTTTCAGTTATTAAAATGCCTTTTTTGGATTTTTCATGTATCTAAATAAACCTCAGTTAATTAAGCTGAGATCTTATGAATCTGAATATACTAAATAAAACTACAGTAGTTTTGAAAAATTATTAACTGCTAAGCAGACCATGTGTGAAGTCAAGCTGCCCTTATTCTAAACCCCAGCGTTTTAAGAGCTGGTATTTAGAGTATAACTGTCTCATAGATGAAGACACTGAGGCACTGAGAGATGCAACAATTTGACAAAGCTCATACACCTAGTTTTCTGGCACGGCTGGACACAGAAACAAGACTACTCACTGATACATGTTTCACAAAACCATGTCATCAAAAGAAATAATAAACAGAACAAAACAAATTTTCTTACCAACTGGACTTCACCAAAAGCACCTCTTCCAATAACTTTCACAACATCATAGTCTTCTGCCTTCATCTGTAAACCTCTGATCTTTTTCACAATTTTCTCATCTACAATAAAAAGATCACCATAATACCAATTACCATATTTATAAATAACATTTTAAAATAATTAAAATACTGGCAAACGAACTCTTATTTCAAAAACTGGACTTAGTTTTCTGCTAAATCTATCAGTTTTAAAATGTTGTTTAAAAATCTAAGACGTATAAACCAAAGGATGAAAACCCTATGGTTTAACATGTGTAAGACGACCAAAATGCAGGAGCTACGCTACGCCGTCTCGAGCTCTCTCGCGGAGCTGGTCGGGGACGCTGTGATGAGCCAGGCCCGCCGCAGCGCCCTCCGCCCCAGCAGGAAGCGCCCACCAAGGCACGCAAGGCCGGTCTCATAATGAATGTGGGTAGCCTCTTTGAAAAACGGTATTCACAAACCATAGATCTGATACCTATACATAAGTTTTTAATTAGGAAAACAGCTCAGACTCTGATAAGTCCAAATTAAAAAGCTTACTGTGTCACAGAAAGTGTATGTAATTATTTTGAGAATTTCTTATTCTCAAAATTCAATTCATTTACAATTTCATTGCAACATCAATACTGGCAAATATTAAAAGTTACTACATTTAAGGCAATAATTGTTATCACATTATCTTCCTTTGACTAGACTGAAATGTCTACATTTATACAAACATAAAATAAAGTTCATTAAGTCTTCTGAGTAATGTCTTAGATTTGGTAATATTAATCGACCTCTCTTGAAATTCCCATAAATGACTTGTCCTAAAACTGTGAAATAGTCTTAATTTATACAAAATTTTGAACTTTACCTACTTCACATACTTTGATTGGTTTTACAATTTTACTTTGAAAATAATGTTAATATTTACATAAATCAAGTATAAAAGATTTTTAAAAATAAATAAAGTGGCAAACTAAAAATATTTGTTTAATAACTTAGAAGTTTGTGGACTGTAATGAAAAACTTACTTTTTAAAAATAAGTTTACAAATACTTACATCTATTTAAGAAATTATCTATATTTGTTTTCCAAAACAAACAATTACCATGACTTACCAAAGCACCTCTTCCAATAACTTTCACAACATCATAGTCTTCTGCCTTCATCTGTAAACCTCTGATCTTTTTCACAATTTTCTCATCTACAATAAAAAGATCACCATAATACCAATTACCATATTTATAAATAACATTTTAAAATAATTAAAATACTGGCAAACGAACTCTTATTTCAAAAACTGGACTTAGTTTTCTGCTAAATCTATCAGTTTTAAAATGTTGTTTAAAAATCTAAGACGTATAAACCAAAGGATGAAAACCCTATGGTTTAACATGTGTAAGACGACCAAAATGCAGGAGCTACGCTACGCCGTCTCGAGCTCTCTCGCGGAGCTGGTCGGGGACGCTGTGATGAGCCAGGCCCGCCGCAGCGCCCTCCGCCCCAGCAGGAAGCGCCCACCAAGGCACGCAAGGCCGGTCTCATAATGAATGTGGGTAGCCTCTTTGAAAAACGGTATTCACAAACCATAGATCTGATACCTATACATAAGTTTTTAATTAGGAAAACAGCTCAGACTCTGATAAGTCCAAATTAAAAAGCTTACTGTGTCACAGAAAGTGTATGTAATTATTTTGAGAATTTCTTATTCTCAAAATTCAATTCATTTACAATTTCATTGCAACATCAATACTGGCAAATATTAAAAGTTACTACATTTAAGGCAATAATTGTTATCACATTATCTTCCTTTGACTAGACTGAAATGTCTACATTTATACAAACATAAAATAAAGTTCATTAAGTCTTCTGAGTAATGTCTTAGATTTGGTAATATTAATCGACCTCTCTTGAAATTCCCATAAATGACTTGTCCTAAAACTGTGAAATAGTCTTAATTTATACAAAATTTTGAACTTTACCTACTTCACATACTTTGATTGGTTTTACAATTTTACTTTGAAAATAATGTTAATATTTACATAAATCAAGTATAAAAGATTTTTAAAAATAAATAAAGTGGCAAACTAAAAATATTTGTTTAATAACTTAGAAGTTTGTGGACTGTAATGATACTAAATATAAGTCTCTTATCAAAAGTAGAGTTATATGATCAAATATGAAGTTTACAAATACTTACATCTATTTAAGAAATTATCTATATTTTTGTTTTTCCTCAAAGCAGGAAAATCCAAATCAAGGACCAAGGAATTTAAGCCATCCTGTTTAACAAAAAAGAGAGAGAGAGAAAAAAAAAAAAACAGTTGTTACAACTTTCAAGCATTCAAGATAAAAACCCTTTAATTTTACTGTGTTATTCTCATAGAACAAACATCAATCCACTTTGATGTGAAACTGCCCAGTGGCTCACTACCCAACAGCTTTAAACACTTTCCTAACTTCTGCCAGAGAACATCAACGCTGAGCCGAGAGCATCTTCCAACTGCACTTCCAGCAGAAAAGCTCATTTTAAAATGGGCAGCCACTATTATTTTTTGCTAGTCCGATGTGTTTCTCTCTTTGAATGTCCAGTAAAATTTTCGAAGCTTTTGACTTTAAGAAATATACCTAAAATAAGTCTGCATTCATTCAACAAGGATTAATTTTGTGCCTACTGCATTGCAAAGAATGAAAATCTAAAAATAAGTGAGATACTACTATGCTTACCCTCAGGAAAGTCAGGTTCAAAACTAAATTTTCCCTAAAACATGAAAACAGGATGAGCCATGTTCAGGTTTCTATTTTCTTCTTTAAGTTTTCTGTGTGTTCTAGATATTCTACAAACATGCATTACATTTATAATCAAAGGAGGAAAAATACTATAACTTGAGTGAAAATATGTTATCACATTATCTTCCTTTGACTAGACTGAAATGTCTACATTTATACAAACATAAAATAAAGTTCATTAAGTCTTCTGAGTAATGTCTTAGATTTGGTAATATTAATCGACCTCTCTTGAAATTCCCATAAATGACTTGTCCTAAAACTGTGAAATAGTCTTAATTTATACAAAATTTTGAACTTTACCTACTTCACATACTTTGATTGGTTTTACAATTTTACTTTGAAAATAATGTTAATATTTACATAAATCAAGTATAAAAGATTTTTAAAAATAAATAAAGTGGCAAACTAAAAATATTTGTTTAATAACTTAGAAGTTTGTGGACTGTAATGATACTAAATATAAGTCTCTTATCAAAAGTAGAGTTATATGATCAAATATGAAGTTTACAAATACTTACATCTATTTAAGAAATTATCTATATTTTTGTTTTTCCTCAAAGCAGGAAAATCCAAATCAAGGACCAAGGAATTTAAGCCATCCTGTTTAACAAAAAAGAGAGAGAGAGAAAAAAAAAAAAACAGTTGTTACAACTTTCAAGCATTCAAGATAAAAACCCTTTAATTTTACTGTGTTATTCTCATAGAACAAACATCAATCCACTTTGATGTGAAACTGCCCAGTGGCTCACTACCCAACAGCTTTAAACACTTTCCTAACTTCTGCCAGAGAACATCAACGCTGAGCCGAGAGCATCTTCCAACTGCACTTCCAGCAGAAAAGCTCATTTTAAAATGGGCAGCCACTATTATTTTTTGCTAGTCCGATGTGTTTCTCTCTTTGAATGTCCAGTAAAATTTTACGAAGCTTTTGACTTTAAGAAATATACCTAAAATAAGTCTGCATTCATTCAACAAGGATTAATTTTGTGCCTACTGCATTGCAAAGAATGAAAATCTAAAAATAAGTGAGATACTACTATGCTTACCCTCAGGAAAGTCAGGTTCAAAACTAAATTTTCCCTAAAACATGAAAACAGGATGAGCCATGTTCAGGTTTCTATTTTCTTCTTTAAGTTTTCTGTGTGTTCTAGATATTCTACAAACATGCATTACATTTATAATCAAAGGAGGAAAAAATACATACATATAACTTGGTGAGAGTGAGAAAAAAACTAATAAGAAACAAAATAAGTCTCAAATTACTCAGTGTGGTGAGGAGAATATACTTATGAAGGAAACAGTATTTCTAAAACACTAGTGTATATATTGTTTCATTCCCAAATAACTCTGAGGAGGGCAAAAGGACATATTCTCATCTAAAAATAAATTAAGTGATTTTGGCATGCCCAAGGTCTTGCTACTAGAAAATGATGTAGCAAAACACTTCTTAAACTCTAGAGGGTCAATACACTTAACTCATCTCCCTCACCTCAACCACCAGTGGAAACTTAGAAAGGTAAAGAAGGAAGTTAAAGGACTGCAGAAAACAAAACAGTAATAAAGAGAGATTTTTAGGATCTCGGTAGGAAGAAAACATGGGGAAAATCAAATGCGAAACTTAGGTAACTTGAATTTTTAATTTATTAATTCTAGAAGAACTTAACATATTATGTTTATTTACAAGTAATCTTTCTTTTCTTTTTTTTTTTATTATTACTTATTTATTTGGCTCCACTGGGTCTTAGTTGCGGCATGTGGGATCTAGTTTCCTGACCAGGGATCGAACCCAGGCCCCTTGCATTGGGAACACAGAGTCTTAACCACTGGACCACCAGGGAAGTCCCTATACACAGGTAATATTTCATACTTAAATTTCTGCTCTTTAAGAAAATGTCAACACTTGGCGAAAACATTCTCTAATAATAGAATGGGATACAGGTTTTAAGAGTAAGCTATAAATGGGCTTCCCTGGTGGTCCAGTGGGTAAGGACACCGCCTTGCAGGGCAAGGGGCACCAGTTCGATCCCTGGCCTGGGAAGATCCCACGTGCCACGGAACGGCTGGACTGACGTGTCCAACTACCAAGCTGGAGCTCTGGAGCACAAGCCCAGAGCTGGTGCTCTGCAGCGACAGAGGCCACTGTGATGGGAGGCCCACACAGGGCAAAGAACAAAGATAAATAAATTAAAGATCAATAGAAGTGGCCAAATAAATAAATAAATATATTTTTAAAAAGAGTAAGCTATAAATATTTTAGTCACAATTAACATTATCTGTATGCCACTGATATCATTAATACAGACATATTAAACAATAGTGATTCTCCTCAAATGAAAAAAAAAAACCATTCAAAGTTAGTACACAGCTACCAGTTGAGACTGCTAAATTCACATTTTGACACCCCTCTCCCCTCTCAACCCACAAATCTCCTTTTAAGAACAGCTAAACTACTTTTCACACTAGCATTTTAGCAAATTTTTAATACTGATTACATGTTAAAATGACATTTGGATTATATTGGAATGAATATATTATTAATTTAATCTTTCTATTTTTTAAATATGGCTCTTAGAACAATTTAAATTTTATATTTGGCTCACATTATCTCCATTTCATAGCACTGTCTAAACCAACAGAATGTCTACACTGATTTCTCCAGCGGCAGAACTTTGCTTGTATCAGTCTGTCACCACGGAACACTCAAAATTTACTCATCACTGTCAATCGTGTACCACTACCAAGTGCCAAGCATAAGAAAATGTTCTTCCTGGTCATCCCGATTTGCCAAAGATCAAGATCAGCTCAAATGCCACTTGTTTCCACGAAACCTTCTTCCTTTATACGCCAGGACAAAAAATTTCCCAACTTCTGACCTTTGACATATTACTACATGTCCTTCAACGAACATGTTGCTTTCTACTTAGAGTAGTTTTTTCTATACACTACTTATCACATCTATTAACTGTAAATTCTTTTAAGTACAGAATTCTTCAAATTCATTTGATTTCTCTAATGTTTCTATCCTAAAACTTTACATAGACAGAATACGCCCTCAAATATTGCATCAGATATCAGCCCTCAAATATTACATCAGATATCAAACAAGAGGACTGGTGATATTAAATGTTAGACTTACTGAAGCAGGTATTGCATTAGTATTATTTACCTATATATGCAATTCAACTGTCATCTTGAGCTTCTTTTTATGACTGGACCCTCCACCTCCCGCTCCTTATCCAGCAACCCTCTCAGATGGCAGAAGCCCGCAGGTGGTACAAGCACTCTCGTAGCTCCTGGTGGTCACTCTCAGATCACTCTTCCCCCTTCTTCAGCCTCCCGGCTTTGAGCCACAGCCTGAGCCACCACCGCCCCCCTCTTCTTATGAGCACCTCCGCCCACATCACGAGCCCTTACTGTCTGAGGACTTCAGCTCCCTGCTGTCAGGCTCTCTAACTCTAATCCTGTCACAGGTTTCGGTGATGTCATTATTCTGCCAGATATCCTAACACCGTGGACAATCCATTCCTGTGGTCTTGTCCACCTAATCATCATCAGTAATTGTTACACCTCATAATCTCAATTTTAAACATCCTGCTCATTGACCAGCAGCTCATTTTAATACTTAACAACCTTCTGACTCAAGGGGGGCCTTCAATCCAGATCCTATCGTTTCCACCGTCCATCCTCCCCACTCCTACGCCGTGACTCCTCTACGCAGAACCTCCAGTGACTTCCACTGCATTGAGAGTAAAGCACAGATTCTCTGCTATAACCTAGGAGGCTCTTTATGAGCATACGCTACCCACTTCGCTGGTTAACGCTCAAGCCTCACCCCTTACTGCTCTCATTCTCACCCATTCTGCTCCAGCTGCACTGGCCTCCCAAAGGTTCCTACCTCACAGCAGGGGCTGCACACGGGAGTAAGCAGAAACAGAGCAGAAAGGCCGTTTGGTAGCTGCCAGAGCCTTCACAAGTAGGCAGACCAGAGCAGCATCACAGCTCTGTGGGGCTGGTGAGCCAGCTACATACAAACGAACTGAGCAAATTACTAACTATACAGTAATAGCAACCAGTTCTTAATTTGGGGACAAGAGGTACAAATATGAGGGGAGGTTAGAATGAATACACAGTGTTGGAAGAAGTGGACGTATCAGTGTAAGTTCATGATTTTTTATAAAGACATATAAAAATAAACATGTCGATGTCTATGGACACACACACACACACACACACACACCCATCCTTGACCTGTCCACTGCAAAGGTCTGGAGGTGCACAGACACCTCAACAGCCACGAGCCCACCTACCACCCAGAGTCCTGACACACTCTTCTCCACTGAAAAAAAAAATAAGGGCTCCAAGGAGAAACCGCTGAGTCCAGGACGAGAGCAGGAAAACTGTAAGCTGAGCCTAGAGCACCTTGTGTCAAAAGTAAAAAGATGCACAGGGGATAAAACCGCAGAGGTCTATACCTATGCACTGTGTATTAATACAAAGAAAGCTTAAAGTAGATATTAATTAATAGATGTATCACTTTATAAGTTTAGATATTAATTCTCTTCCTTACAGTAAAAGGCCAATTAATAAAAGCAGAAGGAACACACGGAAGACAGCTATGCTCACCACTGTACCACAACCGCCTCTAGAAGGACTACCTGGACCACAGTACCACCCTGTGGCCACCAGCATGGGTGAGGTGAAAAATACCAACAGATGCTAAAACTAGGCGACTGAAGTGAGAACAGGAACATGATCTCACATGGTTACAAAGCATCTCTCCACAAAACACTTATTAATTATGTGAACTATACACACTTGACAGACATCATCTCCAATCAAGTGATCAAAGTTAACACTGCCTAATAGGATAAACTGTATGTCACAAAAAAGGATCCACTAACAAGAAAACACCACTTCTGTGAAACTGCAGCCGAAAATACGTATCTGGGGTCAAGCCATCGGGAAACACTAGAAAACCCAATCTGAAGGACAGTCTGCAAGAGGAGTGGCTTGTTCGCACCCTCAGGATGTGAACAGCACGAGACACAAGACAGACTGGGGCACAGCTTCAAACTGAGGAGCGACGACAGAGCTGGCCGCAGAGCACGCTCCCTTCTGACCTTCTTCCTCTTCTCTAGAGCAATTAACAAAACCTGAAGGAGGTCTCTGAGTGAAGTATACAGCAGTGTACAGTAGTCTGAAACTTTCCAATTTTTTTTTACATCACATCAAGGCATGTTCCTGACTCTTGGCTTTTAATTTACTATTGCCTTCTGTCTGAAATGCTCACATTCACGTTTCTCCATGACCAGCTTTCCTACCTCCCTCGGTCTTTACTTAAAAGGCACCTTTGAAATGACAACACCCTATATATTCTTATTCTAGTTTCAACAGCCACGAGCCCACCTACCACCCAGAGTCCTGACACACTCTTCTCCACTGAAAAAAAAAATAAGGGCTCCAAGGAGAAACCGCTGAGTCCAGGACGAGAGCAGGAAAACTGTAAGCTGAGCCTAGAGCACCTTGTGTCAAAAGTAAAAAGATGCACAGGGATAAAACCGCAGAGGTCTATACCTATGCACTGTGTATTAATACAAAGAAAGCTTAAAGTAGATATTAATTAATAGATGTATCACTTTATAAGTTTAGATATTAATTCTCTTCCTTACAGTAAAAGGCCAATTAATAAAAGCAGAAGGAACACACGGAAGACAGCTATGCTCACCACTGTACCACAACCGCCTCTAGAAGGACTACCTGGACCACAGTACCACCCTGTGGCCACCAGCATGGGTGAGGTGAAAAATACCAACAGATGCTAAAACTAGGCGACTGAAGTGAGAACAGGAACATGATCTCACATGGTTACAAAGCATCTCTCCACAAAACACTTATTAATTATGTGAACTATACACACTTGACAGACATCATCTCCAATCAAGTGATCAAAGTTAACACTGCCTAATAGGATAAACTGTATGTCACAAAAAAGGATCCACTAACAAGAAAACACCACTTCTGTGAAACTGCAGCCGAAAATACGTATCTGGGGTCAAGCCATCGGGAAACACTAGAAAACCCAATCTGAAGGACAGTCTGCAAGAGGAGTGGCTTGTTCGCACCCTCAGGATGTGAACAGCACGAGACACAAGACAGACTGGGGCACAGCTTCAAACTGAGGAGCGACGACAGAGCTGGCCGCAGAGCACGCTCCCTTCTGACCTTCTTCCTCTTCTCTAGAGCAATTAACAAAACCTGAAGGAGGTCTCTGAGTGAAGTATACAGCAGTGTACAGTAGTCTGAAACTTTCCAATTTTTTTTTTTTACATCACATCAAGGCATGTTCCTGACTCTTGGCTTTTAATTTACTATTGCCTTCTGTCTGAAATGCTCACATTCACGTTTCTCCATGACCAGCTTTCCTACCTCCCTCGGTCTTTACTTAAAAGGCACCTTTGAAATGACAACACCCTATATATTCTTATCTTCCTAGTTTCACTTTCCCCTTACCATAAATCAGTATCTTACATACAATTATCTTTATTATTTATCACTATCTGGCTGTCCACTAAAATGTAAACAGATGGCATGGAGCTTTTATCTATTCTGTTCACTGTTACATTCCAGGCCTAAACCAGGCTTGGCATGTGGTATTAATAGTTGCAAATAAATATTTGGTAAATGGCCTTAAAACACAAAAGACTTAGTAAGATACAACTACAAAATTAGCTCACATGCACAATCATAGCAAAGGAATACCAAAACAGGCAAAAAGAGCCCCACTGTTAATTTGATAGTTCTGGGATATCATTTCAACAAATATGACATAAATGAATGAGATAATGTCCCTACTCTAAGAAGCTTAGTGAGCAAGCCTATTTCCATCAGCAAGCAAAGCCGTAATACTGCAGTCAGCTAATACAGCAAGAAAATATCTACCAACAGCGCACACAATGTACAATATAAACAATCCAAATGCTGACAGACAAGAATTAACTGTATCAGACGACTGGAAAATAGAATCACACAGAGAAATGGAGTTTTCTCCTGGGAGAAAGAATGCCGGTAAACTCATCTTCAAAGTCAGTCAATAGTGTGAGGGGGGGGCACACAGAGGATGAGGTCTCTGCTAGTTTATCACCAAATTTCCTTGAAAAACTATCAAGGCTATAATTAAGCTAACCACATGGACCTCAATTAGTGCATAGTATTAGAAAACATACTGAATCATTTGTATTTAAGAAAAAACTACAATCTAAAAATCTACAAAGTGATGTTATGGTTTCCATACACAAAGTGGTCAAATCAGTAACATCTCATTTTATAAATGGTTTTTTCTCCTATGCCACCAGGTAACATGGCTGACCTTCCTTTCTTGAATAACTGTCACCAAAAAGACAGATGGTATTACCTTAAACATATCTGAATCTAGGCCAGTATTTCTAAAAATGAAACACAAAACTGTATATATGTGCACGTAACATAAATATGATTTGATGATCATTAACTGAGATATACGTATGACCCTCATCCACTGTATAAACAGCGGATAAAATCCAAATGCATAAATTCAGTTCTAATTTCCAACAAAAAGAGTATCATAAATTACAGTTCTCTACCCAGAAAACTTATTTCAATCCTTCTCCTTACCAATTGCCAAAAAAGAAATAATGAAAGAATATAAAACACAAAAAAGCAATTTAACATTCCCAAGTGTGAAACCAGTCGTTTAAAATAAAAACTGTGTCTATTTTTTGAGGGATTTTTATGAGTGGGCTGAACTAAGTAAAATAAAAGTCAAACTAAGATGGCTTAAAGACATCTCCCTGTCACAGGATCAGCATGTTTTACTTCTCCTTCTAACGTAGTCTATATTATAGTGACCTGATCCCCAAATCTGGGAACTTTTTTTAAGGGATGCAACAACTCTGTGCTACCAGTGTTTCCACTGACTGCAACCTTCAGGAAATTCTAAATATGAGTCTGGTCATAACTGTAAAGACTTCTTTATAATTAAAAAAAAAATGTATAAGGTTAAAGTTGGAATGGTATCAAAACTCAAGCAAACTGTGCGAGAGCTCCCTGTATTTCCTGCGCTGGGTCACGTGGTTCAGACTCTGAAACTGCCGCCATCACCGCAGCACACGCAGCATGGACAGAATTCTGAGCACACACCAGTCACAGATTCCTAGATAAATTCTCAATTTATAAGGCAAATAAACCAGATTTGTATAAGGGTCTTCACACTCCAAGCATGATTACCATAAAATACCCATTTTGTGCTAAGAATACAAGGTATTAGAAAACATCTAATCATTTGTATTTAAAAAACTACAATCTAAAAATCTACAAAGTGATGTTATGGTTTCCATACACAAAGTGGTCAAATCAGTAACATCTCATTTTATAAATGGTTTTTTCTCCTATGCCACCAGGTAACATGGCTGACCTTCCTTTCTTGAATAACTGTCACCAAAAAGACAGATGGTATTACCTTAAACATATCTGAATCTAGGCCAGTATTTCTAAAATGAAACACAAAACTGTATATATGTGCACGTAACATAAATATGATTTGATGATCATTAACTGAGATATACGTATGACCCTCATCCACTGTATAAACAGCGGATAAAATCCAAATGCATAAATTCAGTTCTAATTTCCAACAAAAAGAGTATCATAAATTACAGTTCTCTACCCAGAAAACTTATTTCAATCCTTCTCCTTACCAATTGCCAAAAAAGAAATAATGAAAGAATATAAAACACAAAAAAGCAATTTAACATTCCCAAGTGTGAAACCAGTCGTTTAAAATAAAAACTGTGTCTATTTTTTGAGGGATTTTTATGAGTGGGCTGAACTAAGTAAAATAAAAGTCAAACTAAGATGGCTTAAAGACATCTCCCTGTCACAGGATCAGCATGTTTTACTTCTCCTTCTAACGTAGTCTATATTATAGTGACCTGATCCCCAAATCTGGGAACTTTTTTTAAGGGATGCAACAACTCTGTGCTACCAGTGTTTCCACTGACTGCAACCTTCAGGAAATTCTAAATATGAGTCTGGTCATAACTGTAAAGACTTCTTTATAATTAAAAAAAAAATGTATAAGGTTAAAGTTGGAATGGTATCAAAAGTCAAGCAAACTGTAAGCGAGAGCTCCCTGTATTTCCTGCGCTGGGTCACGTGGTTCAGACTCTGAAACTGCCGCCATCACCGCAGCACACGCAGCATGGACAGAATTCTGAGCACACACCAGTCACAGATTCCTAGATAAATTCTCAATTTATAAGGCAAATAAACCAGATTTGTATAAGGGTCTTCACACTCCAAGCATGATTACCATAAAATACCCATTTTGTGCTAAGAATACAAGGTTTTATGTCTTAACATTGTCAACATTACAACTTACTATAAATCCATGCTTTATGGTCAAATTTGTAAAAATATAAGTTGTACTGAAGTATATAACACACAGTAATCACAAGAGCTATGACAATTATCGTAAGTTACACTACTCCTTGGAAAAGACCCTGAAGCTGGGAAAGATTTGAGGGCAGGATGAAAAGGCGGCGACAGAGAATGAGGTGGTTGGATGGCACCACTGACTCAATGGACATGAATTTGGGCAAACTCCAGGAGGTAGTGGAGGACAGAGAAGCCTGGCATGCTCAGTTCATGGGGTTACAAAGAGCCAGACACAGCTTAGTGACTGAACAACAAAATTATTTAATTTTCCAGAATCTCAATCCATATAAATGATACACACTAATTCTCACCTACTCTCATTTTCGGCATAAACACAGCAAGGAGGATTCTACCTCTCTGAGATCCATCTGCTGGAACAGTCCAAATCTACTCAGGACAACGAGTCTACCTTGTCCTACATCCGAACCTGTATCCTAGAGTTACCAGTAATACATGTAGGTCCCTATCTATAATAACTGCTCTCTCAACTGGCTCTGAATTTAGCCTAAGAGTAACTGTTACATATCAAACCCCTAAAACTCCAATATTTGATACACCAAACGGTGACTCTTAAAAAAAGAAACATCTCATTTGTGGACAATGTAACAGGGAGATTTCTACCTCTACCAACTATAGACCTAATGGTGCAAGTCAATCCCACCACTGAGACTAAAACTGGAGAGAAGAGGAGGAGGTACAAGGAGGGGTGAACCTAAATTTGAGAACAAAGCTATAACTCAAAATGCTGAGAAGCTGGGAGAGAGATTCTTTTTGCACGCTCATGGGATTAAGTCATGCTCCCTGTATTTCCTGCGCTGGGTCACGTGGTTCAGACTCTGAAACTGCCGCCATCACCGCAGCACACGAGCATGGACAGAATTCTGAGCACACACCAGTCACAGATTCCTAGATAAATTCTCAATTTATAAGGCAAATAAACCAGATTTGTATAAGGGTCTTCACACTCCAAGCATGATTACCATAAAATACCCATTTTGTGCTAAGAATACAAGGTTTTATGTCTTAACATTGTCAACATTACAACTTACTATAAATCCATGCTTTATGGTCAAATTTGTAAAAATATAAGTTGTACTGAAGTATATAACACACAGTAATCACAAGAGCTATGACAATTATCGTAAGTTACACTACTCCTTGGAAAAGACCCTGAAGCTGGGAAAGATTTGAGGGCAGGATGAAAAGGCGGCGACAGAGAATGAGGTGGTTGGATGGCACCACTGACTCAATGGACATGAATTTGGGCAAACTCCAGGAGGTAGTGGAGGACAGAGAAGCCTGGCATGCTCAGTTCATGGGGTTACAAAGAGCCAGACACAGCTTAGTGACTGAACAACAAAATTATTTAATTTTCCAGAATCTCAATCCATATAAATGATACACACTAATTCTCACCTACTCTCATTTTCGGCATAAACACAGCAAGGAGGATTCTACCTCTCTGAGATCCATCTGCTGGAACAGTCCAAATCTACTCAGGACAACGAGTCTACCTTGTCCTACATCCGAACCTGTATCCTAGAGTTACCAGTAATACATGTAGGTCCCTATCTATAATAACTGCTCTCTCAACTGGCTCTGAATTTAGCCTAAGAGTAACTGTTACATATCAAACCCCTAAAACTCCAATATTTGATACACCAAACGGTGACTCTTAAAAAAAGAAACATCTCATTTGTGGACAATGTAACAGGGAGATTTCTACCTCTACCAACTATAGACCTAATGGTGCAAGTCAATCCCACCACTGAGACTAAAACTGGAGAGAAGAGGAGGAGGTACAAGGAGGGGTGAACCTAAATTTGAGAACAAAGCTATAACTCAAAATGCTGAGAAGCTGAAGAGAGATTCTAGCACGCTCATGGGATTGAAAACATAGAAATTAAAGTTTTAGACTCACAAAGAAGAAAACGTTCAAGCACTAAAGGGCTATACCCTACAAATAAATGAGAAAAAAATAAAAACAGAAATAGACCAACCCTCAAAAGACTGAAAACCTGGCTCAAATCAGTTCAATCACTAAATAGATAAAAGTGATCTGCCGCAATCCTAGCCAATAGGAAAAAACAAAAATCCTCTCTGAAGAAAGATAACATTACCTAATTATCTAAGCAGATGCTCGTAGGCAATGTCCAGCAGTCAGTCAAGCATTAGGAGTCATACATGAAGATAAAACTATTGCAAAACCTAGAAAAAATATTTTTTAAAAATCAGATCCACAAAAGATACAGAAATTTAACACAAACTTCAAAGTCACCATAGGAACAAAGTCCTATCTGTCTGTTAACTAGGAAACACTAGATAATGACTTCTGAAAATGTCCTCAAAATGTAGTGAGCAAACTTTCATCAAAATGTGGGAAGGCTTATATGCAGAAATGAATGGCCTCACCTTTCGAAACAGCCTCTGCTAAAAATCACAATCAATAATCATGTTATAAATTAGTAAGAATCACACCAGGTACCTTATTCAGGTGACAATCTGCTTTTTCAGCATTTCAGATGCTCAACACATGTTCTATTTCTGTGCTGTCCAATATGGTCGTCCCTAGTCACATGTGATCCCTGAGCACTTGAAACAAGGCTAGTGGAACTGAGGGAATGAACTTAGTTTATTATTTTAATTAATTTAGTCGTATGTGGCTAGTAGCTACCATATTGGGCAGAGGCATATCTGGATATAATCCGAAAGGAGCTCTCCTAAAAACACAATAACCCTCAACTGTTAGCATTCCAACTAACAGTTTGAGTTGGAAAAGTAGGTAAGTACTTTATCACAAAAGAAGAGGGGGAAAAAAAACAACCCTATATATCGAGTATCAAAGGTTGGTGAGAAGTGAGGCAATAGAATATACCCAACATTTGTATATACAATATGATTAAATTTAAACAATCTTCCTTATTAAATTAGCACCCATATTCCATCAACTACTGAAGAGAAAAAATATGCCAGATTTATAAAATAATAAAAGTAGCATTAAGAACTTCTACAACATAGTGAAAATGTGACGAGCTGGGAATGGCAAATTCTTCCATACTTTTTCATTTCCTGTACTCCAAAAAAGGAAAGACTCAACAATTTAAAAGGTTACACAAACAAGCACTTACTCTCAAAGTACTGGCATCTGTCTCCTCCACCAGTGAATTTCTGTGTCAGGTATACAATCAACCTTTATTTCACTTGAGAGATAACAAGTAAACCCAGTTCTAGAACACCCAGGCTTTAAAAAACATGGTTCATAACAGAATACAAAGTCAAATGTTAGAAGTAAATGTTGTGTGTGACCATGTATTTTAAGTAATTCTCAGCCCCCCTGCACTCCTAAGATGTGAGCTTTGTTCTCATTTCATCCACAAAAGATAGCTCTCATTTCATCACCAAACAGACTAGACTAAAACATTTCATTTCATAGCTCTCATTTCATCACCAAACAGACTAGACTAAAACAAGAGAATGAAAACCAAAAAACGCATCGAAATTTCTCAAACTAACTAGAAGAGTCAATCTCAAGTACAGTAATTAAAGGCTAACTTTGCCTAAAACTAAATCTTTAACTGATAAAGAACACTAGAACAGTTAAACGACTTAGGCAAAGGCTAGGATGAGATCTTCAGAATAATCATCTGTGATATAAACCTTAAGGCTGAATTACCATTACTTGCTCAGCAGTAAAGAATCCACCTGCAACGCAGGAGATGTAAGACAACAAGCTGGTCACAGTTTAGCTCCTGAAGACAGTCACACATTGCTCAGTTCTGGAGAAAGATGAGAACCCAATTCCCTAAATACTGTATCCCACTGCCCTTGTTAAATGGCTACCACATTTATGAAGGAAGCATTATCAGAAGAAATGTTCGTAATACATATAGAGGGGAGGGTTCCTGGCTAATGGAGTTTGAGGGCTTTGATGATGCAGCATGACACTTGTAAATTTAACATTCCGCACATAATGGGACGAGTCTGTGTCTATATTCCAAACAATGTTCTTTCACTACATGTTGGCTGTTATGCAACAATACCTCTATAATACATATCACCAATATTTTTTAGTCATTTACATAAAAGGGCACTCTTTGGTGGTCCTATAAAATACCTCTATACATACATATCACCAATATTTTTTCCATACTTACCTGTACTCCAAAAAAGGAAAGACTCAACAATTTAAAAGGTTACACAAACAAGCACTTACTCTCAAAGTACTGGCATCTGTCTCCTCCACCAGTGAATTTCTGTGTCAGGTATACAATCAACCTTTATTTCACTTGAGAGATAACAAGTAAACCCAGTTCTAGAACACCCAGGCTTTAAAAAACATGGTTCATAACAGAATACAAAGTCAAATGTTAGAAGTAAATGTTGTGTGTGACCATGTATTTTAAGTAATTCTCAGCCCCCCTGCACTCCTAAGATGTGAGCTTTGTTCTCATTTCATCCACAAAAGATAGCTCTCATTTCATCACCAAACAGACTAGACTAAAACATTTCATTTCATAGCTCTCATTTCATCACCAAACAGACTAGACTAAAACAAGAGAATGAAAACCAAAAAACGCATCGAAATTTCTCAAACTAACTAGAAGAGTCAATCTCAAGTACAGTAATTAAAGGCTAACTTTGCCTAAAACTAAATCTTTAACTGATAAAGAACACTAGAACAGTTAAACGACTTAGGCAAAGGCTAGGATGAGATCTTCAGAATAATCATCTGTGATATAAACCTTAAGGCTGAATTACCATTACTTGCTCAGCAGTAAAGAATCCACCTGCAACGCAGGAGATGTAAGACAACAAGCTGGTCACAGTTTAGCTCCTGAAGACAGTCACACATTGCTCAGTTCTGGAGAAAGATGAGAACCCAATTCCCTAAATACTGTATCCCACTGCCCTTGTTAAATGGCTACCACATTTATGAAGGAAGCATTATCAGAAGAAATGTTCGTAATACATATAGAGGGGAGGGTTCCTGGCTAATGGAGTTTGAGGGCTTTGATGATGCAGCATGACACTTGTAAATTTAACATTCCGCACATAATGGGACGAGTCTGTGTCTATATTCCAAACAATGTTCTTTCACTACATGTTGGCTGTTATGCAACAATACCTCTATAATACATATCACCAATATTTTTTAGTCATTTACATAAAAGGGCACTCGTTTTGGTGGTCCTATAAAATCTTTCACACACATACAGAAGATATGATCAGGTCTTTTGATTTGTTTAACCCAATGTCACTGTTTTTTTTTTTTTTTTTTAACAATTTTCAATAATTTTTTCTTCAATTTTTTAAAATTTCTAATTAATTTATACAATGTCAACTATTTTTATATGAAAAATAGTTACACATCTGTTCTCAATAGACATTTACTCAAATATCCTAATACAATCTAACGAAAATGACCTAGGTTGGAGGGAAAAAATCCACTCGGAAAGGTTAAAACGTGTTTTCTTTTTTATTTAAAAAAAACCCTGCAATGTTGGCTTTTTAAATTTCCTCACTGAAACACATTTTCTAAAAAAGATTTTAACCAAACTTCACAAACCAAAGCTTTGTGGCCTGAATAAGTGCTTATTTTTCATTTAGAAATATAACATTAACACTGCCATTCCAAAAGTCTACGCACATTAGCCACTACCCATTAAGGAAAAGGAAGATTATCCTCTCCATTCCTCCCAGTCTGCAACAATCCTACAGTGTGAGATGCCGTGTAGCCCAACCAAAGAATCTAGAGCCACACTGCAGAATCCCAGCTCTCCTAAGTAATAGCAGTGTGCCTTCAGACAAGCTATGTAACCCCTTTCCTTCAGTGTCCTCTTCACTAAGAAAACAACATTATTTCATAGAGCTGTAGGGAGGACCAAACGAGCTGATAGACATAAAACTGCCAGAGATAATGTGTATGTCAAGTATATGCCATTCTTGTTCTCACCATTGTTATAGTCAGTATCATTATCATCTTGCAACATGCAAACCAAGTTCCTTTTCCTTCATAAAGCTTTTCTACTATTTCCAAAGTCCAGGGACTGCTACCTTTTCTTAATCCACAGTGTTCACTCCTGCTCAAAATAGCAAGTAAAGCACTATTTTTTCTGTTACTGCATTAAGAAATGTTCGTAATACATATAGAGGGGAGGGTTCCTGGCTAATGGAGTTTGAGGGCTTTGATGATGCAGCATGACACTTGTAAATTTAACATTCCGCACATAATGGGACGAGTCTGTGTCTATATTCCAAACAATGTTCTTTCACTACATGTTGGCTGTTATGCAACAATACCTCTATAATACATATCACCAATATTTTTTAGTCATTTACATAAAAGGGCACTCGTTTTGGTGGTCCTATAAAATCTTTCACACACATACAGAAGATATGATCAGGTCTTTTGATTTGTTTAACCCAATGTCACTGTTTTTTTTTTTTTTTTTAACAATTTTCAATAATTTTTTCTTCAATTTTTTAAAATTTCTAATTAATTTATACAATGTCAACTATTTTTATATGAAAAATAGTTACACATCTGTTCTCAATAGACATTTACTCAAATATCCTAATACAATCTAACGAAAATGACCTAGGTTGGAGGGAAAAAATCCACTCGGAAAGGTTAAAACGTGTTTTCTTTTTTATTTAAAAAAAACCCTGCAATGTTGGCTTTTTAAATTTCCTCACTGAAACACATTTTCTAAAAAAGATTTTAACCAAACTTCACAAACCAAAGCTTTGTGGCCTGAATAAGTGCTTATTTTTCATTTAGAAATATAACATTAACACTGCCATTCCAAAAGTCTACGCACATTAGCCACTACCCATTAAGGAAAAGGAAGATTATCCTCTCCATTCCTCCCAGTCTGCAACAATCCTACAGTGTGAGATGCCGTGTAGCCCAACCAAAGAATCTAGAGCCACACTGCAGAATCCCAGCTCTCCTAAGTAATAGCAGTGTGCCTTCAGACAAGCTATGTAACCCCTTTCCTTCAGTGTCCTCTTCACTAAGAAAACAACATTATTTCATAGAGCTGTAGGGAGGACCAAACGAGCTGATAGACATAAAACTGCCAGAGATAATGTGTATGTCAAGTATATGCCATTCTTGTTCTCACCATTGTTATAGTCAGTATCATTATCATCTTGCAACATGCAAACCAAGTTCCTTTTCCTTCATAAAGCTTTTCTACTATTTCCAAAGTCCAGGGACTGCTACCTTTTCTTAATCCACAGTGTTCACTCCTGCTCAAAATAGCAAGTAAAGCACTATTTTCTGTTACTGCATTTACACTTCTTCAATTGCTCATTTAACTTTCCATTTGACAGTAAGCTTTGTCTTCCCACTCTGTAACCTCTTAGGAATTACCTAGACTATGTTTCAAACAATACCTTCTTTGAGGCAGAAAAAATTTTTAATTGCTAATTTTATCATTATAGGATACCACAGTTGTGAAGAGCTCCTTTCCTCTTTCCTGAGCTATGCATTCCATTTCCTTCCTAGCTTAGTCATATGGCTGGTGAACACATCTACATGAACATTAATAGTTTTTTACAGTACTGTAATTTCTTCATCATTACCACCGCCCCCTAATTTTGCTATTCAAACAGAAATAAAACACAGAAGCTTCCCTCACCTTCTTTAAAGACATCATTATCAGTTTCAACTATACCCCAGCCAGACCTATAAGAGAAAATTTAAGGCTATCTCAATTGAAATATACCACTTAGCAATCCTGAAATCTGACAGCAAACCAATCAGAAAGAGTAACAGTAGTCCTCCTTGCAGTAATCCTTTGCAATCTTAAGATTTATTAATTGCAGAACTGCACACATATCCATATTCAGATGCTCCAGAAAACCCCTTAGAAGATGTATAAATATCAAGTAATCACTAGATGAGCGACTGCTCTGGAATTATCCACCCTATTATAACCCTCCAGGAAGTGCAGATCATACAGAATTGCTTTCTCCACTTACGGGGGGCAGAGGAGGGATGCACACAGCTAGTCTTTTGGAAAAGATCAACCTGAACCTAAGGAGACTGTAGGGTGAATAAGCTCACCATTACTGATTTTAAAGTATTCTGAAGTCCTAAATCCTTTTAATGTTAAGACATTTAATATTAATATTATCTCTCTAAGTTATCTATTCAGCTTGTCTAAAAATAACAGCTTCCAATCTCTTATTCAGAGGTTACTTAAGTACTATATTTTACTTAAGAACTATCTTAGAACTCTAAAAACTGATCCTTTTCCACTTTACCATTTTCTTTTTTTTTTTTTTTTTAAAGATTTATTTATTTATTTATTTTGGGCGGGGTCGGGTTGGGGAGGGAGGGGAGCAGGCCCGCCACTTCTATTGGTCTTTCGTTTCTCTATGTTCATCCGTCTTTGTTCTTTGGCTCCCGTGGGCCTCCCATCGCGGTGGCGTCTGTCGTTGTAGAGCCCCGGCTCTGGGCGCATGCGCTCCAGAGTTCTGGCTCAGTAATTGGACACATCAGTCCAGCCGCTCCGCGGCACGTGGGATCTTCCCAGGCCAGGGATCGAACCGGCGCCCCTTGCACTGCAAGGCGGTGTCCTTACCCATTGGATCACCAGGGGAAGCCCCACTTTACCATTTTCTAACTGCATTTCTTTGAGCAAATTAAAATTACTTAAACCTTTCCAAACCTGTTTCCTGGTTACTCAGGAAAATATGAATAACATTTTCCCACAGCTATTTCAGAGATTGTTACAGCAAGTGAGACAAAGCAAAGGTGCTCAGTAAAATGTTAAATCTAAAAACTACTAAATCTTTTAGACAGAGAATAAGCAAAACCTCTACTGAAAGAATTGTTGAGATTATACTAATAGATAGTATGCTATTCAAACTTTTTGACATTAATATGACTTTAATACAGACAGGTTACAGATTTTCATGATGTCTGCAAAAAGCAGGCAATTAACTCTGTTCTACCTAGAAGGGGTCATAATTTTTTAGAAATACATGAAACCATATTTGAATTTGTAAGTATTTCTAAAGATAGTATTTTAAAGAACATGTCATTTTGATGCTACTGAAAAAATGAAACAAAACTCTTAACAAATTAAAGCACTTCAGAGCCACCACATGTCTTACTAACATTATTATTATTGCTCATTATAATTAATATTATCATTAGTATTGCTACTGACAATTCTAATGATACACGATTTTTAAAAGTCTCTATTTAATATACTAAGTTTCAAGCACTTACCATCAAGAACTCATTTATCTATTTCCTAGATAGTTTAAAGGAAATTTTATGTCCAGCATTTATATCACCATTCTCCATTAGCCATATTTTATATACATTTCTCATGACAGAAATGCTCACAGAAAGTGTAAGTTCACATTAGCAACCTCACCTGGAACACTTCTCTAAGGAAATCCTGTTCTGAGTTCTATACACCAACGGTCCATTATAATTAACATACCTAGGTCACTTTCTGAAAGATAACACTGTAAATACAAATGTGTCCTCTCCATTTAGGATCAGAGTTCAAACCAAAGTAAGTACAATGAAGTATTTCCACATGGGGCAGACCAATAATATTTCCAGCGTCAGCCTTTTTATTCTGTTAAAGGGACCTGCATATTTAAAAAAAACAAACAAAAAACCCCTTGGAGATGGGAAGGAAGCCGTTTCAAACAAAGTTTTTTAAATATGGATAGAACCTAGGAGGAAGAGGAGGAGTTACCTGACAAGAAAAAGGCTGAAGAAGTCAGCAGAAATCAGATCATAACAGTTGTATAAGAAATGACAAGCATTCTGAACGTTTCCTTGAACGAATGGGCAATCAGTCATTTAAGTGAACAACATGACTAGATTTCATCTTACAGTAAGTAGTCAGCTGGAGAGCAGAAAAAGACCAGAAACATGGGAGGGAAGAACAGCAAGGGAGAAAACACCGTAACAATCTAGAAAAACCATGACCACGTGCAGTAAGAAAGCAGCAGTACGACAGTAGTAATTCAAGAAATGTTAAGTACTTTTGACGACTCAATAAAATGTAAGCTTTAGCATCAAAGAAGTCAGCATGACCTTGAAGGGAGCCCGTGAGAGAGTCAGCTGGAGAGAGGACTGACTACTGCGTCAGCAGAGGAGGAGCCTGGGCTTGGTTCTGCCAAGGCGTCGGGGCAGAAGGCAGAGACGGCTGAGATTTCTTTCTAGAAGTAACCTGGTTATTTGCTTTGTTTTAGGTGAGATATTGGAAGTCGAGCAAGATTAAAAAGAATCAGCATTAAGAGAAAGATTAAAAGACAGAACAGCGTTAATCAGCAGGAAGGAGAGAATGCGGCCCAAAGCACTCTGGAGAACCTTGCTGAGACAGGATGGCGGCCATCTCAGCCACTGAAACAGAAGGAAAAGAAACAACAAATGGTACAGAGGAGGGAAAGTGATGAGTCAAGCAACAGGCAACGTAAGGGGTCTCCTCTTGATGGCCTCTGTCTTCTCATGAAGTAGGACGACCATCTGTGGAGAATACTTTGTTTCTTACATTTAAAGAAAAGAAAGAAAAAGGTTTAAAATAGCCCCTATGAGGAAAGAAAGAGTTGCTCCACAGCCCTGAAGCTCCTGTAGGGACTGGAGACCATGAATTCCTAGCACCACTCATCGGGGCTTGATTTTTCCCCACGAGCACTCCACAGACACCTGCTGTGTAAGCCAAAGAGACAAAATCTAGGTTTTACCAAATACGTACAATAGAACTAAAAATTCTAGCAAGCATTTGATGGAGGGGTGAAAAGGAGCTGCAGACTGCAAAAGCAACAAAGAGTCGGCTTAGTAAAAGGATAAGGGATTAATGGCAGGAGCAGAATGTTCCATTTATTGACTTCAAAGTTGAAGTTACTTTCAGGTAATGGTGCAGTCCAGAGTAGCTTCACGGGAGTAAGGTAAGTGAATTAAGCCAAGACAGAGACCACTGGAGATGAGCAAACTGTGAGAAGCCAGGGCCCTGGGTGTTCAGTGCACAAAAACACTGGGTGGAATGGTGGCACAGCCTCAGAGGAAACAAGACTGGAAGCCAGAAGCCTACATCCTCAATAAGCAACAGAAGTCATTTTACTCCAACTACCTAAACCTCAACAACAGGAATTTCTCCAGAAAGGCTTTATAGGCACAGCAGCACGATGGAGAAAAGCGCCTCCTACCCTTTCCCACATGGAGGCATGCAGTCAAAGAAGCTACAAGTACCAGAAGAGAGAGATGTTCCTCCAGAGAAGACAAGTGTGATTTAAACAAATATAAAAGTTAACATTCAGGAAAGAATGTGAAGATGAAAATGATTATGCTAACCTTGGAAGAAGAGTAAGAAAGTTTTGAAAAAGAGAGAGGAAAATAGGCAGGGGAACAAGAGTGAGAAGAGATGTGTAGTGACGCATATGTTTAAGGGCTAAAATCTTTGGGCAGGTAAAGGCAACAATGAAATGAGACTTGGTGGAATCACTTCACAAGAAGGTAGCTAAGAGGACAGATTTCAAGAGTTCTCTGGTAGAAAAGACATTAAACATTTTAGGAGTCTCCCAGTGTCTGGGACAACTGCAATTACTAATAGAAAAGTCTGTTTCTAGAGCATGAGAAGATAGACCTCTCTGAAAGGAGCGAATGAAGTCTGTATTGGCTTAAGTCTATAGCAAAAGCCTCATTGGTTAGACTTGGTCTGTTAACTAAGAAAAGCACATCATGTATCTCAGAATACAGAAATCAACATTTGTCCTTGACTACAGATAAGACCCAGTCTGGAGCTTTGCTATCTTTCACAATACCTATTAGAATGTGATAAAGAAATAAAAACACTTCATTACTAAATAAGCAAGCATTTGATGGAGGGGTGAAAAGGAGCTGCAGACTGCAAAAGCAACAAAGAGTCGGCTTAGTAAAAGGATAAGGGATTAATGGCAGGAGCAGAATGTTCCATTTATTGACTTCAAAGTTGAAGTTACTTTCAGGTAATGGTGCAGTCCAGAGTAGCTTCACGGGAGTAAGGTAAGTGAATTAAGCCAAGACAGAGACCACTGGAGATGAGCAAACTGTGAGAAGCCAGGGCCCTGGGTGTTCAGTGCACAAAAACACTGGGTGGAATGGTGGCACAGCCTCAGAGGAAACAAGACTGGAAGCCAGAAGCCTACATCCTCAATAAGCAACAGAAGTCATTTTACTCCAACTACCTAAACCTCAACAACAGGAATTTCTCCAGAAAGGCTTTATAGGCACAGCAGCACGATGGAGAAAAGCGCCTCCTACCCTTTCCCACATGGAGGCATGCAGTCAAAGAAGCTACAAGTACCAGAAGAGAAAATGTTCCTCCAGAGAAGACAAGTGTGATTTAAACAAATATAAAAGTTAACATTCAGGAAAGAATGTGAAGATGAAAATGATTATGCTAACCTTGGAAGAAGAGTAAGAAAGTTTTGAAAAAGAGAGAGGAAAATAGGCAGGGGAACAAGAGTGAGAAGAGATGTGTAGTGACGCATATGTTTAAGGGCTAAAATCTTTGGGCAGGTAAAGGCAACAATGAAATGAGACTTGGTGGAATCACTTCACAAGAAGGTAGCTAAGAGGACAGATTTCAAGAGTTCTCTGGTAGAAAAGACATTAAACATTTTAGGAGTCTCCCAGTGTCTGGGACAACTGCAATTACTAATAGAAAAGTCTGTTTCTAGAGCATGAGAAGATAGACCTCTCTGAAAGGAGCGAATGAAGTCTGTATTGGCTTAAGTCTATAGCAAAAGCCTCATTGGTTAGACTTGGTCTGTTAACTAAGAAAAGCACATCATGTATCTCAGAATACAGAAATCAACATTTGTCCTTGACTACAGATAAGACCCAGTCTGGAGCTTTGCTATCTTTCACAATACCTATTAGAATGTGATAAAGAAATAAAAACACTTCATTACTAAATAAGGCATCCCTCGTTTATACTTGATTCCTCATTTGTAAAATGACGGGGTTGAACTAGAACCAGTACCATTAAGTTAAGAGCCAACCCTCCCTCTCCCTCACAGAAGAAGGCAGCAAACCTTACCTATAAACTACTAGTTGGAAGTCAGACTAACCATTTGATAAAGTCCCCTAACCTCACACTAAGTGCTATAAGCTCTGTGATAGACATTAAGATAAGACATAAAGATGAATACCATATAACTATGTAAAGTGATGGATATTAACTAAACCTATTGTGGTAGTCTGTAGCACAGGTCAGTCAAGACATTACGCCACCCACCCAAAACTTATACAATGCTGCAGGTCAATTACATGTCAATGAAAGTGAAAAAGATGAAAGAAATTATCTTTAAAGCATTTATGCTCCATAACTAGAGCTTCCCAGCTGGCTCAGTAGTGAAGAATCCACCTGCCAATCCAGGAGATGGTCGGGAAGACCCCCTGGAGGAGGAAATGGCAGCCCACTCCAGTAGTCTTGCCTGGAGAATCCCATGGACAGAAGAGGCTGGTGGGCTACTGTCCCATAGGGTCACAAAGAGCTGGACACAACAGAGAGACTAACACTTTCACTTTTTTCACTCACTCTCATTACTAATCAAATATTGAAACACATATTTTTAAAAGGGTGACAATGGCCTTTTTTTTTTTTTTTGCCCACAAGACTGGCAAATAACATAAAAGATAGACAATATGTAGCCTGACAAAGACATGTGAGCATCTGTATTCTTATCCTTGTTGGGAGTGTTCAACTCGGTACAGTCTTTTAGAAAAAGGCAACAGAGGTGATTTTGGAATTTTGAGCTGCACATACTCTAACAATTTCATTTCTAGAAACCTACAAAACTATTCACACACATGTACAAAAACAGTTACAGTGACGTCCACTGTAGCATATTTTATAATGGAAGAAAATCACCTAAATGTCTATCAATATTGGAACAGTAAAATAAATTGCATCAAATCCGGAGAAGAGAATACTCTACACCTCTTGAAAAGAACTGGGTGAATTATAAATTCTGTCTGGACAAACTCCAAAATAAATCAAAATAAAGCAAACAAAACAGATGCCGGGCTTCCCTGGTGGTCCCGTGGGTAAAGAGTCTGCCTTGCAGTGCAGAGAGCACCGGTTCAATCCCTAGCCCGGGAGGACCCCACATGCCAAAGAGCGGTTGGACTGGTGTGTCCAATTACGAGCCAGCACTTGGGAGCGCATGTGCCCAGAGCCAGTGCTCTGAAACGAGAGAGGCCACTGCTATGGGAGGTGCACACAGGCCAAAGAATGAAGATCATTGAAAATAAATTAAAAAACCAATAAAAGAGGCCAAAATTTAAAAAAAGAAGAAGAAAACAGGTACGGTATAGTTGCATTTTGGTTTTTAAAAACGACAAATATTTGTATATTTTTAACGAAAGGGAGAAAAATGAAACATCAATTTATATGCACAGAAAAAGGGAAACTGATACACTAATGTGTAATAAAGAGGCTGTCAAAGAGAGAGGGCTAAGAACTCACATTTACCTCTGTAATTTTTAATTTTTTAGATAGATATGTATTACTTTTGAAGCTAAAAAATGAAATTTACTTTGTTTTTTTTGAAAACTGACACAACCAGAGAAGGAGAGGGTGTATTCCAGGCAAAAACAAAAGCTAAGAATGTAAAAGAACATGACATTTAGTTACTGGTGAAAGGATGTCTGCCTGGTCCTGCTCACTCTCTCCCTTTTCGCATCTCTGAAAATAAGCCTCCATCCCCTGAAGCCCACCACCAGCCTCAAGATTTTGCCCTACTCTATGGAGACAGAGAAATGCCTAAGCACAGAGACGAACCGCAAAATAGAAAACAGTCTATGCTGAAGACTTTCTAAGAAAAACACTAAAATTTAAAAAAATAATAATAAAAGACAAACTCCATTTCCTAATTCATAAACGCTACAACAGGGAAAGTGTATATAATGTATCGCTGTAATAGTGGCTACCAACAGAATTCTCCCTATATTCATTTCAGTTTTGCCTGGATACCAATTTCAGTTTCTGAGCCTGTAGAAATACAAATTCCAATTTCATGAGGTTGTTAAATGGTTGACAATGGACTTATGTAGTAAGACCCAGCTCTGTTACCGGATCCTAAATCCCAAAATCAGCTTTGAAATTACATGAGCCAAGAAAATCACTTACTGACTCCGGTGGCCATTGACAAAGAATGGCCAACACAGCATATCCTCTTACGGCATCTGCGTACATTTCTCTCCATGAGAAATTACTAAGTACCCTCATATGTCTCAAGACCAGAGTCTGTATCACAGGTAATACAGCAGAACACGGGCAATCCGTAGCCTCACTGTTGTTTCTAAAGTTAACCTTTGTTAAGAAATGCAAGCCAGAAGCTGCTAACTTCAAGCCACAGTTAAGAACTTTGGTGCAACCCAAATGCTTCTGTAAGCCTTATATAAAGCACAATTCACATTTCTGCAAGTGAGTAATGCAATGTTTTAAAAATTCCGTCATGAGTCTTCTCACATACTTAGGTGAGGATTTCTGAAACCCTGCACTATGTAAGAATACCAGTACCATACCCACTGAAAAGAAGACACGCCAGCTAGGAGAAAGTGCGACTGCAGTGCAATAAACTAATCTAGTGAAGAGAAGTAAATGTAAAAATTTTCATGAAAAATACAAGGCTAAGGTAATTTTTAATTTTTAGATAGATATGTATTACTTTTGAAGCTAAAAATGAAATTTACTTTGTTTTTGAAAACTGACACAACCAGAGAAGGAGAGGGTGTATTCCAGGCAAAAACAAAAGCTAAGAATGTAAAAGAACATGACATTTAGTTACTGGTGAAAGGATGTCTGCCTGGTCCTGCTCACTCTCTCCCTTTTCGCATCTCTGAAAATAAGCCTCCATCCCCTGAAGCCCACCACCAGCCTCAAGATTTTGCCCTACTCTATGGAGACAGAGAAATGCCTAAGCACAGAGACGAACCGCAAAATAGAAAACAGTCTATGCTGAAGACTTTCTAAGAAAAACACTAAAATTTAAAAAAATAATAATAAAAGACAAACTCCATTTCCTAATTCATAAACGCTACAACAGGGAAAGTGTATATAATGTATCGCTGTAATAGTGGCTACCAACAGAATTCTCCCTATATTCATTTCAGTTTTGCCTGGATACCAATTTCAGTTTCTGAGCCTGTAGAAATACAAATTCCAATTTCATGAGGTTGTTAAATGGTTGACAATGGACTTATGTAGTAAGACCCAGCTCTGTTACCGGATCCTAAATCCCAAAATCAGCTTTGAAATTACATGAGCCAAGAAAATCACTTACTGACTCCGGTGGCCATTGACAAAGAATGGCCAACACAGCATATCCTCTTACGGCATCTGCGTACATTTCTCTCCATGAGAAATTACTAAGTACCCTCATATGTCTCAAGACCAGAGTCTGTATCACAGGTAATACAGCAGAACACGGGCAATCCGTAGCCTCACTGTTGTTTCTAAAGTTAACCTTTGTTAAGAAATGCAAGCCAGAAGCTGCTAACTTCAAGCCACAGTTAAGAACTTTGGTGCAACCCAAATGCTTCTGTAAGCCTTATATAAAGCACAATTCACATTTCTGCAAGTGAGTAATGCAATGTTTTAAAAATTCCGTCATGAGTCTTCTCACATACTTAGGTGAGGATTTCTGAAACCCTGCACTATGTAAGAATACCAGTACCATACCCACTGAAAAAGAAGACACGCCAGCTAGGAGAAAGTGACGACTGCAGTGCAATAAACTAATCTACGAAGTGAAGAGAAGTAAATGTCCACCCAAGGAAACCAACTGTCCTCAGTCAATGAAAAAAAATGTTTTTCATTCATCGACTTGATACTCAGGAGAATCGAGGACGTGTGAATTAGTGTGCTACCTCTGTGGACACAAGCAGGTTAACGTCAGGCGACTGAGCTACAGGCACATACACACCCTCTGAAGACAGAGACCACACAACGCAGGCAGTTTCACAGATTTCTTCACCTGCCTGTGAAAAAATTGAATTTCTGTACAGTTTACAGAACACAAGCACATACAGGAAGTTTCTCACTGGATTTAATCTGCACATCTCCTTGAGGTAGACAGATGGAGACAAAAATTATATCATTCATGGACAAAAAGATAATTAATGAAACATCTAATTAATTAACACCAGTCTTCTAACAGTAAATCCAGAGTTCTTTCCATTACCCTACTCTGATTCTCTCCCAAAAATACACTTGAAAATAATCAAGTCATATCATTTTTTTCCATCTTTACCCCCTTAGACCAGAAGAAAAAAACTTTTAAGGAAAAAGTTCATCTGTATCTTCGTATTATGAATACAGGTTAAACAGGTTTCATTTTATGGACTTATTTTAGTGGAATTTTACTTACAGAACATAATCTGAAATAAGCAAACCACAGTTCAAACTTTTAAACTTTTATTTCACAGATTTATTTTAACTTGAACCAAACTGAAAATTTCTGTTTATAAGCAAGAACAAGAAGTAAAATAAAACACCGTGCACGACTCACATTCACTGTATCATCCTGAAAGACAAAACTTCCTTAAGCTAAAATTTATAAATCTTATAATTTATATATTGCTGTAATCAGTAATTAACTTCTTAAAAACCTAAGTGTTCCACTTCATGACTTCCCTCTGAAGGAAATTTCATAAGCCAATTTTAGCCAATTTTATACTAGAGTTTCTTATTAGCTCTAAGTTTAGTTTTATTTGTATCACCCATTATTTTCCTATTATGGAAATGCCTTAAATGTGAAAAACAAATCTGTTTTCAGTAATGTCTTCAAAATTTTTAATTTTACAGCTTCCTCTTTTATACAAAAATACATGCTTGCAGCAGAAATTGTTTTCCAGAGCTACCAGTAAAATCTTCCAGTTCAGTTTTCTCTTTCATAATGTAATATATTGCTTTAGCCCAAAGATAACACTAACAAAACATATTCATTCTCTAATTTCAAATTCTACAATCATGAATTATATATTCCACTCAAGCTACAATCAGAAATAATGCCTCAGAATTTTTTTGGCATGTATCACCCTAAACTCACAAATAACCATTAATTGTGCCTTAGGCCACAATGATGCAGTTTTTTAGCCACAAGATAAAATCTACAAAAAGTGAGCTGCCAAAGATTTCAAATATTAAAAAAAGACAAAATTCATAACTGCTATTCCTTTAAGACCTTTTCCATTATCACAAGAATTAATGAAACATCTAATTAATTAACACCAGTCTTCTAACAGTAAATCCAGAGTTCTTTCCATTACCCTACTCTGATTCTCTCCCAAAAATACACTTGAAAATAATCAAGTCATATCATTTTTTTCCATCTTTACCCCCTTAGACCAGAAGAAAAAAACTTTTAAGGAAAAAGTTCATCTGTATCTTCGTATTATGAATACAGGTTAAACAGGTTTCATTTTATGGACTTATTTTAGTGGAATTTTACTTACAGAACATAATCTGAAATAAGCAAACCACAGTTCAAACTTTTTAAACTTTTATTTCACAGATTTATTTTAACTTGAACCAAACTGAAAATTTCTGTTTATAAGCAAGAACAAGAAGTAAAGTAAAACACCGTGCCCGACTTACATTCCCTGCATCATCCTGAAAGACAAAACTTCCTTAAGCTAAAATTTATAAATCTTATAATTTATATATTGCTGTAATCAGTAATTAACTTCTTAAAAACCTAAGTGTTCCACTTCATGACTTCCCTCTGAAGGAAATTTCATAAGCCAATTTTAGCCAATTTTATACTAGAGTTTCTTATTAGCTCTAAGTTTAGTTTTATTTGTATCACCCATTATTTTCCTATTATGGAAATGCCTTAAATGTGAAAAACAAATCTGTTTTCAGTAATGTCTTCAAAATTTTTAATTTTACAGCTTCCTCTTTTATACAAAAATACATGCTTGCAGCAGAAATTGTTTTCCAGAGCTACCAGTAAAATCTTCCAGTTCAGTTTTCTCTTTCATAATGTAATATATTGCTTTAGCCCAAAGATAACACTAACAAAACATATTCATTCTCTAATTTCAAATTCTACAATCATGAATTATATATTCCACTCAAGCTACAATCAGAAATAATGCCTCAGAATTTTTTTGGCATGTATCACCCTAAACTCACAAATAACCATTAATTGTGCCTTAGGCCACAATGATGCAGTTTTTTAGCCACAAGATAAAATCTACAAAAAGTGAGCTGCCAAAGATTTCAAATATTAAAAAAAGACAAAATTCATAACTGCTATTCCTTTAAGACCTTTTCCATTATCACAAGAATCAATAAATGCAAATTTTAATTTTCAAGTTCCTGAAATAAGCACATACCCCTTAACCATCAAAATTTAAATGATCTAAAAGCAAGAAATCTGGTATGCAAACACTTAAGTGAATGAAAAATATGGACATCTTATCCACTGCCTATGAATCATGTGGATTTCTCTTATTTTAAATGATACGAAAAGAAATAACTGCAAAGAATATATACTTTTAAAAATTTAGGGCTTCCCTATTGGTCCAGTGGGTAGAGGCTGCCTTGCAGTGCAAGGGACACCAGTTCAATCCCTGGCCCGGGAAGATGCCACATGCCATGGAGCAGCTGGACCAGTGTGTCCAATTACAAGCCAGCGCTCTGGAGTGCATGCACCCACAGCCAATGCTCTACTACGGGAGAGGCCACTGCGATGGGAGGCCCACATAGGCCAAAGAACAAAGATGGATGAAAATAAATAAAAAAACAATAAAAGAGGCCAAAATTTTTAAAAATGTAAATAGTAACATATTAATAAATGACTATTACTTAATGTAACCACTAACTTTGAAGGTTGCTTTGAAAATAAAATTTCAAGGCATAAAGTTTAATATAAAGGTTTGAATATTTTACAATATTATTTTGCTTCCTTGTAAACAGACAACAAAATCAACTTTTGAATGATTTTATTATTTTCTTCAACACAGACACAACCACAGACACATGCCATCAATCCTGCACCAGGTGTCACTCTCTGAAGGGCGATACATTTCCAGTGAAGTTTTTCTTCCTAAATTAAATCAAGGAATAGAACAACTGCCACTACTTTCCATAGTCATCTGTCAAATGTAAACCATCAGAATTCTATATTTCTAGAAAGGTAAGTCTCTGAAGACTATTTCCCACTGAAGGGTAAGATGTAATGATAACACTTCTACAATTCTACACTGAAATTTTTACTGTGTATATGTTACCACAATAGTTTTTCTTTTTCATTTCTCTTTAGTGCATCTTGCTTGGCTATCCCTTCAGAAAAGCTCAGCAAATTAAATTTTCCTCTAAACTGAGGAAAAGAAAAGCACTGGTCTGACTCCTATGGAGTTCTAAAAACAACACTGAAAGAGTGATGACTCCAGACATTTCAGAAAATCTGGCATCTCTCCATATGCCAGTATTTTCCACATATAAAATTCTATATGCCAGAGATTTCAACCATTGGTTTTTGGTTTTTTTCCAATCAGTACAAGAAGTAACACATACCTTTCTCAAACTTTGACCTACAGATTACCTGCATCAGAAGCATCTGAAATGCTGGTTTAAACACAAATTCCTGGCCCCACTACAAACTATCTACATCAGAAGATGGGACACCATTGCCACCAAGTACCTCAGCTGTGATTCTGGCTTTCATCAGGGAATTCTGACTTCCTGGCTTCATTCAGGCCTCTCTGAGCCACAGACATAATAGAAGAAACAAAATTCAGGGCTTCCCTGGTGGTCCAGTGGGTAAGGACACCGCCTTGCAGTGCAAGGGGCGCCGGTTCGATCCCTGGCCTGGGAAGATCCCACGTGCCTCAGAGCGGCTGGACCCATGTGTCCAATCACTGAGCCAGAGCTCTGGAGCGCATGCGCCCAGAGCCGGTGCTCTGCGACGACAGAGGCCACCGCGATGGGAGGCCCACACGGGCCGAAGAACAAAGATGGATGAAAAGAGACAAATGAAAGAGCAATAGAAGTAGCCTGCCTGCTCCCCTCCCTCCCCCCCCCAGCCCCCTGCAAAATAAATAAATAAAACTTAAAAAAAAAAAAAACCAATATACAAGATGAAAAAAGCCAGAATAAAGACTGCACACGGTGTGACTCTGTCTGTATGGAATTTCCAGAAAAGAAAAATTTATAGAAACAGAACAGATTAAGTGGCTGACTGGGGCTAACAATCAATATGCTTGATAATACCCCCAAATTGTTCAGAATACTCATTCAAAGTGACTTCTAATAACCCTCTTGAATCCTGATCAAAATCTCTCATGCCCTTTGGTTTTGTTTTTAACTGTTAACAAATATTGCCTTACTATTAATAACAGCCAACAGGCCACCTGAAGAAATTTCACCCTGTGAACACACCAGCAGCATTTTATCTGCCTTTACTCGTGAAATGCTGTTTCAACACGGGCGTCTAGGCACTGTTACCACAATAGTTTTTCTTTTCATTTCTCTTTAGTGCATCTTGCTTGGCTATCCCTTCAGAAAAGCTCAGCAAATTAAATTTTCCTCTAAACTGAGGAAAAGAAAAGCACTGGTCTGACTCCTATGGAGTTCTAAAACAACACTGAAAGAGTGATGACTCCAGACATTTCAGAAAATCTGGCATCTCTCCATATGCCAGTATTTTCCACATATAAAATTCTATATGCCAGAGATTTCAACCATTGGTTTTTGGTTTTTTTCCAATCAGTACAAGAAGTAACACATACCTTTCTCAAACTTTGACCTACAGATTACCTGCATCAGAAGCATCTGAAATGCTGGTTTAAACACAAATTCCTGGCCCCACTACAAACTATCTACATCAGAAGATGGGACACCATTGCCACCAAGTACCTCAGCTGTGATTCTGGCTTTCATCAGGGAATTCTGACTTCCTGGCTTCATTCAGGCCTCTCTGAGCCACAGACATAATAGAAGAAACAAAATTCAGGGCTTCCCTGGTGGTCCAGTGGGTAAGGACACCGCCTTGCAGTGCAAGGGGCGCCGGTTCGATCCCTGGCCTGGGAAGATCCCACGTGCCTCAGAGCGGCTGGACCCATGTGTCCAATCACTGAGCCAGAGCTCTGGAGCGCATGCGCCCAGAGCCGGTGCTCTGCGACGACAGAGGCCACCGCGATGGGAGGCCCACACGGGCCGAAGAACAAAGATGGATGAAAAGAGACAAATGAAAGAGCAATAGAAGTAGCCTGCCTGCTCCCCTCCCTCCCCACCCCAGCCCCCTGCAAAATAAATAAATAAATCTTAAAAAAAAAAAAAACCATTATACTAGATGAAAGAAGCCAGAATAAAGACTGCACACGGTGTGACTCTGTCTGTATGGAATTTCCAGAAAAGAAAAATTTATAGAAACAGAACAGATTAAGTGGCTGACTGGGGCTAACAATCAATATGCTTGATAATACCCCCAAATTGTTCAGAATACTCATTCAAAGTGACTTCTAATAACCCTCTTGAATCCTGATCAAAATCTCTCATGCCCTTTGGTTTTGTTTTTAACTGTTAACAAATATTGCCTTACTATTAATAACAGCCAACAGGCCACCTGAAGAAATTTCACCCTGTGAACACACCAGCAGCATTTTATCTGCCTTTACTCGTGAAATGCTGTTTCAACACGGGCGTCACCTAGGCACATAAGAGGGAAATTGCATATGTGTAACCAGAAGAAAAGTTAGAGGGAAGGAGACCAGAAGATACATGATGACTGACGGGCTACTTTTACTTCACCCAAAACAGTGAATAAAGTCAGCTTAAACACTTTCCAAGACAAGCTGCTTCAGTACAATCCAGAAAATATTCAAATCACAATTTACTTTTCTTGACTTCCAATTAATTCTACCACTCAAACCCATCCTCCCTGCATATATGCATATCTACTCATCTTCCTTCCCAGAGACAGATAAGAAATAAGTGACAAGGACATATGTTAATATCAAATCTTTTACTTGGGGGATACTTTAACATCTCTTCAAAGCAGGGATCTATTTCTACAGGTTATCACTTGTTACTGAAATAAGAATTATTTGTTAGTTTATTCGATAAATATTACAGGACACAGTAAGAGGAAGACAAAAACAACCCATGTCCTGAAAGAGCCTGGATTCTGTCCATCAAATAAAGTCAAAATATGACAACACTTGGTCATTTCCTCATCAAAAACATCCAAGTGGGGGTCTCCCTGGTGGTGCAGTGGGTAAAGAGTGCACCTTGCAGTGCAAGGGGCGCCAGTTCGATCCCTGGCCCAGGAAGATCCCACATGCCGTGGAGCGGCGGGACCAGTGTGTCCAGCCAGTGCTCTGGAACGCATGCGCCCAGAGCCAGCGCTCTACAGCAAGAGAGGCCACTGCGATGGGAGGCCACTGCAAAGAATCAAGATAGATGAAAATCAATAAATAAATAATCAATAAAAGGGGCCAAGAAATATATTTTTTAAAAAATCCAAGTGTAATTAAGATAATGCCAACCCGGCTCTGCTCCATTTCTATCTAAAGTATTAGGAGGCTCTGCTACTCATTTCTCTGGCTTAAAAAATAACCTCAGGGCTTCCCCTGGTGGTCCAGTGGGTAAGGACACCGCCTTGCAGTGCAAGGGGCGCTGGTTCGATCCCTGGCCTGGGAAGATCCCACGTGCCGCAGAGCGGCTGGACCGATGAGTCCAATTACCGAGCCGGAGCTCTGGAGCGCATGCGCCCAGAGCCGGCACTCTGCGAAGAGAGAGGCCACAGCGATGGGAGGCCCACATGGGCCAGAGAACAAAGACGGATGAAAATAGAGAAATGAAAGACCAATAGAAGTGGCCCGCCCGTCCCCCCCCCCCCCCCACTCCCCCAAAAGATAAATAAAATAAATGTTAAAAAAAAAAAACCAATAATGAAGTGCTAAAGTTTAGTTCCAAGTCGATAATCTCTTGAAAATCTCTATCAGCTGCTTTCTAACTTTAAAATCTGAAACTCTTTTAGAGAATAAAAGAAATTAGACATTGAGTAGTAATGATCAATTTAACTATAACCAGAAAAAAACTCTATAGAGCACTCCAGGCAGCAGACCTAAATAACCCAGACTTTACCAGAACGAAGCTGCAAACCATACAAACACTCTTAGATTTGGTTAAAAACAATCACCGAGAGGTTACCAATAATGAACCAAATGTAAACCTCAATATTTCCTTTTTAATCTGTCTCTATCTGCTTCTCTGTCTGTCTCTTTCTCTCTCTCACACACACACACACGGACACAGAAATGCTAACTGTTGTGATCCAAATGCTTTTTAATAAGGTAAGTGAGGGTCATCTGGGACACTCAATTGCAGAATTCACATATGTATCTCTGTAATTTAATCATACTTTAAAGAAAAAACAAAATACAATATGATAAAGATGAAAGGAGGACTCCCATCAAAGATAAAAGTGACAGTTTTAATAGAGTCCCAAATATTTAAATTTCACATCAATTTAAATATTAACCTCTATAAAATAAGCTAAGCCACCAATGGAAAATGTTTTGTGTTTCTCTCCCCAAAGCTGAATCATAGTAAGCTGCTCTGAGTCTCCATACTCTCTTCACCACCGTGCCAATAGTATCTCAATAAAGCTGGGAAACAACAGCGCCAGATAATCTAAATAACTGTATTTGGGCATATGAGGCAAAACACTCACACCGGCACACTAAAACTGGCTTAACATATATTCTAGACCTAAAAGTAAAACGAAAAAGTTTCTAAAAGTAAAGGCATTTTTCTTGTGACGTGGGACTAGGCAACAGTCTTTAAGCAAAAAAAGTAATAATGATGAAAAAATGTGATTAAAAAAATAAGCTTGCCACATATTTGACAAACACTTGATAACACAGGATATATAAAGAGCTTGCATAACTCAAAAATAAAGAACACAATTTTCTCAAATGGGCAAAAGATCTGAACAGATGCTTCACAAAAGAAGATATAAAAATGTCCAGCTAAGAGCATAAAAGAGTACATCGTTAGTCATCAGAGAAATGCAAACAAAAGTCACAATGAGATACCACTACCCACCCACAGACTGGCTAAAATTTAAGAGTCAGCGTGAGGAAGGACAACCCCGGGGGTTTGGCCTTAAAATTTTTTAGCAAAAAGCATAACCCAGGCAGCAGACCTAAATAACCCAGACTTTACCAGAACGAGCTGCAAACCATACAAACACTCTTAGATTTGGTTAAAAACAATCACCGAGAGGTTACCAATAATGAACCAAATGTAAACCTCAATATTTCCTTTTTAATCTGTCTCTATCTGCTTCTCTGTCTGTCTCTTTCTCTCTCTCACACACACACACACGGACACAGAAATGCTAACTGTTGTGATCCAAATGCTTTTTAATAAGGTAAGTGAGGGTCATCTGGGACACTCAATTGCAGAATTCACATATGTATCTCTGTAATTTAATCATACTTTAAAGAAAAAACAAAATACAATATGATAAAGATGAAAGGAGGACTCCCATCAAAGATAAAAGTGACAGTTTTAATAGAGTCCCAAATATTTAAATTTCACATCAATTTAAATATTAACCTCTATAAAATAAGCTAAGCCACCAATGGAAAATGTTTTGTGTTTCTCTCCCCAAAGCTGAATCATAGTAAGCTGCTCTGAGTCTCCATACTCTCTTCACCACCGTGCCAATAGTATCTCAATAAAGCTGGGAAACAACAGCGCCAGATAATCTAAATAACTGTATTTGGGCATATGAGGCAAAACACTCACCCCGGGCACACTAAAACTGGCTTAACATATATTCTAGACCTAAAAGTAAAACGAAAAAGTTTCTAAAAGTAAAGGCATTTTTCTTGTGACGTGGGACTAGGCAACAGTCTTTAAGCAAAAAAAGTAATAATGATGAAAAAATGTGATTAAAAAAATAAGCTTGCCACATATTTGACAAACACTTGATAACACAGGATATATAAAGAGCTTGCATAACTCAAAAATAAAGAACACAATTTTCTCAAATGGGCAAAAGATCTGAACAGATGCTTCACAAAAGAAGATATAAAAATGTCCAGCTAAGAGCATAAAAGAGTACATCGTTAGTCATCAGAGAAATGCAAACAAAAGTCACAATGAGATACCACTACCCACCCACAGACTGGCTAAAATTTAAGAGTCAGCGTGAGGAAGGAACTGTAATTCTCCCAGGTTGCTGTGTGAATGCAAAATGATATGACCACTTTAGGAAAAGTTTTTAACAGTTTAAAAAAAGAAAAACACATACACTTACATTTACCCTATGACACAGTGATTCCCCTACCAGGTATTTAACTCAAGAGAGATGAAAACACGTCCTCACAAAGACTTACTATTGGATTGCTTACAGCAAGCTCTATTAAGAGCCAAAGTATATAACAGAAAATAGCCAACTGAAAACAGCCCAGGCATCAGAAACAGAAGATGCCTAACAAATTGTGCATTACACATATAATGGAATGCTAGTCAGCCAAAAAAGAAAAAAAAGGAACAAACTGCTGATACACAAAATAACAAGGATGAGTCTCAAAAGCTATTCTGAAGTAAAGAAGCCAGATGGAAAGAGTACGTGCTATAGGATTCCATTTGTATGAAGTTCCAAAAACGGCCAAAGTCATCTTTAGTACCATCCCCCCAACCAAAAAAATCAGAAAAGTGACTGATTCCATGAGAAGGGGGTGTGAAATGAGCTGACAAGGCATTTGCAGGGATTTCTGGACTGGGACAATGTCCTGTATCTCGACAGTGATCTGTATTACCTGTGTGTGTACATTTTTGTCAGAACTCATCAGTGTTAATACTTAAGACCTATGTTTCGCTGCATGTAAGTTTAACCTTTTAAAAAACAATAAACAAGCACTGAACTCTACTTAATGAAATGCAGGCTCAGGTATTCAAGGAGACGTGTACCATGTCTGCAACCTACTGTCATGCTCAGTGATCAGTCGTGACCCACTCTGCCACCCCATGGACTGCAGCCCGCCAGGCCCCTCTGTCCAAGGGATTCTCCAGGCAAGAAGACTGGAGTGGCTGCCATTTCCTCCTCCAAGGGATCTTCCTTCCTGCATCTCCTGCAAGGGCAGGCAGATTCCTTACCTCTGAGACACCTGGGAAGCCCCAATATTTTTCTAGTGAAAGCTATTATTATTTACACCAAGAGGGAGAAACTGCCTAAAATACGCTCATCAGATCAGGTCAGATGTTACATCAAGTAAGTCTTAGCAAAAACCACTGTGATACAAAAAATATTTTCACATAGCTTACAAGTATAATAAAATGAATCAAAGTGTTTTGTCTTCTCAATCACTGAAAATCATAAGTAAACTTTTAATCATCTTTCTCCATCAACACCAGCCTACTGGAACACTTTACCCAAGCCTGAATCCCAGAGGTTAGAATAATCATTTGCTCTCGTTAAAATAAAAACAAATCAAAACAGAAAAGCACAATAAAAGCTATTTTATTGGAAAAAATATTTTATGAGATAACATGTAAAGTGCTTAGCTCGGTGCTTGGTACATAGTAGTGCTCTTTACATATAGCTCACTTCTGTGTGCATTTAGCATATTTTAAGGTAAGTGCTTTAAATTTCCTTTGAAAAGGAAAACGGTTCTCTAAAAATGGTTTTAGAAAGACATCTCCCCAGCACAACACTAAAGGACAATTCTTTTTACTATACTATTTGGGTAAACAGCATGAGAAGCTCAGTCTGAAAACAAAACATGGGTATTTACCCAAAAGTTGCAAACACTACAAAAATCTACTACTGAAGATCCTTCCCTCCAAGGGAAAAAAAAAATACTAAGAAGCAAATCTCTCTAAAAGCTGTTTTTAAACAATACCAAGCAACTCCCAATCTACAACCACAAAAGGGATGCATGCTCTTCAGTTTAATCTGAAGGACTGACATAAAGCTTCTCTAAAATGAGCCACTACAGAGAGAGGAAAAAAGACAATTTAGTCTCCGTTGACAGTCTTAGTAATGCTTGGATGGGGTTTCTAGGAAAACTAATAAATTCTAAAATAGCAAAATGCAAGAAAAGTCGTGACCCACTCTGCCAGGACCCCCCCCTCTGTCCAAGGGATTCTCCAGGCAAGAAGACTGGAGTGGCTGCCATTTCCTCCTCCAAGGGATCTTCCTTCCTGCATCTCCTGCAAGGGCAGGCAGATTCCTTACCTCTGAGACACCTGGGAAGCCCCAATATTTTTCTAGTGAAAGCTATTATTATTTACACCAAGAGGGAGAAACTGCCTAAAATACGCTCATCAGATCAGGTCAGATGTTACATCAAGTAAGTCTTAGCAAAAACCACTGTGATACAAAAAATATTTTCACATAGCTTACAAGTATAATAAAATGAATCAAAGTGTTTTGTCTTCTCAATCACTGAAAATCATAAGTAAACTTTTAATCATCTTTCTCCATCAACACCAGCCTACTGGAACACTTTACCCAAGCCTGAATCCCAGAGGTTAGAATAATCATTTGCTCTCGTTAAAATAAAAACAAATCAAAACAGAAAAGCACAATAAAAGCTATTTTATTGGAAAAACTATTTTATGCGATAACATGTAAAGTGCTTAGCTCGGTGCTTGGTACATAGTAGTGCTCTTTACATATAGCTCACTTCTGTGTGCATTTAGCATATTTTAAGGTAAGTGCTTTAAATTTCCTTTGAAAAGGAAAACGGTTCTCTAAAAATGGTTTTAGAAAGACATCTCCCCAGCACAACACTAAAGGACAATTCTTTTTACTATACTATTTGGGTAAACAGCATGAGAAGCTCAGTCTGAAAACAAAACATGGGTATTTACCCAAAAGTTGCAAACACTACAAAAATCTACTACTGAAGATCCTTCCCTCCAAGGGAAAAAAAAAATACTAAGAAGCAAATCTCTCTAAAAGCTGTTTTTAAACAATACCAAGCAACTCCCAATCTACAACCACAAAAGGGATGCATGCTCTTCAGTTTAATCTGAAGGACTGACATAAAGCTTCTCTAAAATGAGCCACTACAGAGAGAGGGAAAAAAAAAAGACAATTTAGTCTCCGTACTGACAGTCTTAGAATCCAGATCCATCTATGCTTGGTGATGGCCAGCATTTTTCTGATGGCAAATTCAAAACATAATACTACTCATTCTAAATGTTATAGCAAGAAACGGCTGCCAAGAAAACCATTTTCCTTTTCAAAGGAAATTTAAAGCACTTACCTTAAAATATGCTAAATGCACACAGAAGTGAGCTAAATGTAAAGAGCACTACTATGTACCAAGCACCGAGCTAAGCACTTTACATGTTATCTCATAAAATATTTTTTCCAATAAAATAGCTTCACCTTCGAGGTTTAGCCTACAGTACCTATAACAGTAACTATTGTAACAGTAGCTTCTGGTACACTTCATCTTTTAGTTTTGCCATCTTGTGCGTGCTAAGTCTAAATGGTACTTTCTAAGTTCCAAAATAAGTAAGATTTGTGACTGTGTTATCGGATTACTTTAAATTTTCTCTGTTAAAGGGAAAATATTAATAAAACCAAAAGAAAGGCCATTTACAGTAAAACACTGATCAACTGCGACAATGAAGGTCAAACAGTAAGGGGTCAAATCTTTAAAGTGACCCTCACCCTTATTTTAGGAAACGTGTTTTTATAAGTCTTTTAAAAATTAATTCATGGAATTTCTGTTTGGAAAGATGAAAACGTTCTGGAGATGGATACTGGTGTTATACGCACAATAATGTGACTATAAGCAATGTCGCTGAAGGGCACACTTAAAATGGGTGAAATGGTAAATTTTTTGCTGTGCGCATGCTATGTGTACATGCTCAGTTGTGTCTGACTCTTCGCGACCCTGTGGACTGTGGCCTGAAAAGCTTCTCTGTCCATGGAATTTTCCAAGCAAGATATTGGAGTGGGTTGCCATTTCCTACTCTAGGGAATCTCGGAAGCCATGTCTCCTATATTACCACAATTTAAAAAATTAATTCATTCTACAACTTTATATAATGAAATATACATGTTTTAAAGCTCACTTACTACAAATAACATGGTTTTTAAAAAATCTTCAGCTTGTCATTTTGAAATAGAAGCACAAGCATCCAAAAAGAGTAAAGGACAAATTTTGGCCTGATAAGATTTATTGCAACTCAGGACCGTAACAGTTAATCAGCTAAAAGCAGCAAAGACAACAGTCTGTCTAGTCAGCAGCCTGTGATGTCACACCAGCAGCATCTTAGGAAAGGTGGGCAGCCTTGGCTGTACCAGGCACTCAATAAGTGCACGGACCAGACTGTTTACTGAGCATGTACAATGCTTCATTTTTTAAAAACATCCTTCATTTTAATAATTTAGAAAAGAGTTTAATAACAATAAAAAAAGAATGTGTGATCAATACCATGTATTGAACCATAGGTTCAAGCTCATAATGATCTTAGTAATTAACATCAGTAAAGCCCGAGATGAAAATGAAATGTAAAAAATTCCTATCTGAGATTGAATATGAACCTGATAAATATTTGAGATTTGATATACTATTTTTAACTGAACTTTCTGGCCTTAGGTCAGAGTTCTGCTAGCAAAATACCAAAGTGAAAATGCTGGGAGTGAAGCCCAGAGTCTCTGCTTTGGCCTCGGAAAAGCTATGCCCTTCAAGCAATCAATCCTCTCCCCAGTGGAAGACTGAAACACTAGCAACACGTCATGCTCCCACGAAAACATATGAACAACACACGAACATGAGAAGTCAGTGAACGGCAATGTCACACACGTCTGACAGTACATCACCACCGTCCGCGCACTGTACAGAAAGACACTCTTTAGTCAGTTCCTGCACTTGAGCCAAACGGTACTGAGTCACTCTGCAAAGGATTCCAGAAACCTCAAAGGATAACCAACGGCTTCTGAAGGAAAGTCAGTCCGTCCCTGGAAAGGGAGGAGACAGTTTTGCTCATCATACAGCCAAGAGATTTCTCGTGCCAGGGAGCAGAACAGGCGTTCTGGAAGGAAGCAGCTGAAGGATCCGAGGATCGCCTATCGGAATTCTAGTCGTCCAGAGTTAATTTAACATCCAGCGCATCCTTTTCACTTTCTTCTCCTCCCCAGAGTAAAAACCTACACTCCCACCCCTATCCACGCTTTCCCACCCAGGCATCTCCACTGCAAATCAGCCTGTAAAATACGACCATCGACCCTAACAAAAGCAAGAAATAAACAAACCTACAGTGCATTTCTGATCAGGCAATCCTGTTCCTTTCTACAACAAAGCCAACAAGCAGACTCTACGTGGCTATTAACTGGGATCTCAAAGGCCATCTGAGAAACGAGATACAATAAAGAGACTGATTCCGCTCTACAATTCACAAGAATTCTATAGGTGGGCAGCCTTGGCTGTACCAGGCACTCAATAAGTGCACGGACCAGACTGTTTACTGAGCATGTACAATGCTTCATTTTTTAAAAACATCCTTCATTTTAATAATTTAGAAAAGAGTTTAATAACAATAAAAAAAGAATGTGTGATCAATACCATGTATTGAACCATAGGTTCAAGCTCATAATGATCTTAGTAATTAACATCAGTAAAGCCCGAGATGAAAATGAAATGTAAAAAATTCCTATCTGAGATTGAATATGAACCTGATAAATATTTGAGATTTGATATACTATTTTTAACTGAACTTTCTGGCCTTAGGTCAGAGTTCTGCTAGCAAAATACCAAAGTGAAAATGCTGGGAGTGAAGCCCAGAGTCTCTGCTTTGGCCTCGGAAAAGCTATGCCCTTCAAGCAATCAATCCTCTCCCCAGTGGAAGACTGAAACACTAGCAACACGTCATGCTCCCACGAAAACATATGAACAACACACGAACATGAGAAGTCAGTGAACGGCAATGTCACACACGTCTGACAGTACATCACCACCGTCCGCGCACTGTACAGAAAGACACTCTTTAGTCAGTTCCTGCACTTGAGCCAAACGGTACTGAGTCACTCTGCAAAGGATTCCAGAAACCTCAAAGGATAACCAACGGCTTCTGAAGGAAAGTCAGTCCGTCCCTGGAAAGGGAGGAGACAGTTTTGCTCATCATACAGCCAAGAGATTTCTCGTGCCAGGGAGCAGAACAGGCGTTCTGGAAGGAAGCAGCTGAAGGATCCGAGGATCGCCTATCGGAATTCTAGTCGTCCAGAGTTAATTTAACATCCAGCGCATCCTTTTCACTTTCTTCTCCTCCCCAGAGTAAAAACCTACACTCCCACCCCTATCCACGCTTTCCCACCCAGGCATCTCCACTGCAAATCAGCCTGTAAAATACGACCATCGACCCTAACAAAAGCAAGAAATAAACAAACCTACAGTGCATTTCTGATCAGGCAATCCTGTTCCTTTCTACAACAAAGCCAACAAGCAGACTCTACGTGGCTATTAACTGGGATCTCAAAGGCCATCTGAGAAACGAGATACAATAAAGAGACTGATTCCGCTCTACAATTCACAAGAATTCTATAGCTCTTGGGCAATAATCGCGGAAATTAAATCCACTAAGTCAGAACGCACCGAGTTGTAACCATGCATGTGCACATGCAACTGAAAACAAGGGAACCTCAGCTGCGTGTCTCAAGGCTCCAGCCTGAACTCCCGGTCCTGCACCCCGGGCGGGCACTGCCCGCAGGGCGGCACCGGGCTGCTCCCCGCCTCGCACCCCGTGCCCCGGCAGCAGGGCGCTCTCAGGGGGCCTGAAGGGCAGCCCCTCTCCCACCTGACCTCCCTGAGCCCCCAGGGCAGGCGAGAAGGAGAAGAGGGGCGCTCGCTCCCAGCGCCTGAGGCAGGGACAGCCCGGGTGACACCGGCTCCAGGAGGCAGAGGGGGAAAACTCAAAGGCGGGTCTCCACTCCCGGAACGGAGTCGCAGAACTGTTCGGGGTCCGACCCGGGCCCCGGCCGCCGGAAGGGGGCCGGGCGAGGCGAGACCTCCCCCACGGCCGGGCGGACACGGAGGGGCGGGCGCTCGGGGGACCCCGCGGCGGGAGCGGTCCGCAGGGAGGGTCCCGGGCCCCCGGCCACCTACCAGCAGGCTCTCCACGTTGATGGGCGAGCGAGGGTCTCGGATCAGCGCCTCCAGCTTCCTCTGGCGGCTCGCGCCCGCGCCGTCCCCCGACGCGGGCTCGGGGGCGCCGGGCATCTTCCCCGTCGGCGGGGGCCGGCTCATGCCGCCGCCGGGCCGCACTCCGCGCCCCGCGCTCCGGCCCGGTCGCCTCGGGGCCTACCGCCGCCCTCGAGCCGCCGGCTCCGCCCGGGCCCACCGCCCGCCTGGAGCTCCGGCTCCGGGTCTCAGCGCCCGGGGCCTGGGGCTGTCGGAGGCCAGGCCGGCCCGGCCCCGGAGCCGCGCCGAGCAGACGGCTCCGGGCGCCTAACAAAAGCAAGAAATAAACAAACCTACAGTGCATTTCTGATCAGGCAATCCTGTTCCTTTCTACAACAAAGCCAACAAGCAGACTCTACGTGGCTATTAACTGGGATCTCAAAGGCCATCTGAGAAACGAGATACAATAAAGAGACTGATTCCGCTCTACAATTCACAAGAATTCTATAGCTCTTGGGCAATAATCGCGGAAATTAAATCCACTAAGTCAGAACGCACCGAGTTGTAACCATGCATGTGCACATGCAACTGAAAACAAGGGAACCTCAGCTGCGTGTCTCAAGGCTCCAGCCTGAACTCCCGGTCCTGCACCCCGGGCGGGTACTGCCCGCAGGACAGCACCGGGCTGCTCTCCGACTCGCACTCCGTGCCCAGGCAGCAGGGCGCTCTCAGGGGGCCTGAAGGGCAGCCCCTCTCCCACCCGACCTCCCCGAGCCCCCAGGGCAGGCGAGAAGGAGAAGAGGGGGCGCTCGCTCCCAGCGCTCCGAGGCAGGGACAGCCCCGGGTGACACCGGCTCCAGGAGGCAGAGGGGAAGACTCAAAGGCGGGTCTCCACTCCCGGAACGGAGTCGCAGAACTGTTCGGGCTCCGACCCGGGCCCCGGCCGCCGGAAGCGGGGCCGGGCGAGGCGAGACCTCCCCCACGGCCGGGCGGACACGGAGGGGCGGGCGCTCGGGGGACCCCGCGGCGGGAGCGGTCCGCAGGGAGGGTCCCGGGCCCCCGGCCACCTACCAGCAGGCTCTCCACGTTGATGGGCGAGCGAGGGTCTCGGATCAGCGCCTCCAGCTTCCTCTGGCGGCTCGCGCCCGCGCCGTCCCCCGACGCGGGCTCGGGGGCGCCGGGCATCTTCCCCGTCGGCGGGGGCCGGCTCATGCCGCCGCCGGGCCCGCACTCCGCGCCCCGCGCTCCGGCCCGGTCGCCTCGGGGCCTACCGCCGCCCTCGAGCCGCCGGCTCCGCCCGGGCCCACCGCCCGCCTGGAGCTCCGGCTCCGGGTCTCAGCGCCCCGGGGCCTGGGGCTGTCGGAGGCCAGGCCGGCCCGGCCCCGGAGCCGCGCCGAGCAGACGGCGTCCCCGCCCCTCCGTCCGCTTCGCGCCGCCCGGTCCGCTCCTCCGCCGCGAGCGCCCGCACGACTCCGAGGGCGGGAGCGGGGAAGTGGCGCCGCCACCGCCGGGTCCGGGCTGTCCCGCCCTCCGGGGCTCCGGGAAGCTGAAGCCCAGGCTCCGACCCCTACGGCCGCGGCCAGCCGGCTCCCATGGCCGCCGTCGGCCGCCGCCGTCCCACAAGCCCGCGCCCCTCCGCACCCGCGCGCGGCGCCCGTCTCCGGCCGCGCGCAGCCGCTACCCACAAGCCCCTCGGCCGGGGCCGTCGGCGCGCGCCCCCGCTCGCCCCGCCCCGCGCGCCCCGCCCCGCGCGCCCGGCCCCGCCCCCGCGCCCGCCGGCCTCGGCCTCCTCTCGCCCCTTCCTCGTTTTTTATCGTGTCCTCCTGTCTGCTTGGCTTCTCCCTTCTCCTTTTTGAGCCTCCTTCCTTCGCTGCTTCCTCCTCCCCTTTTCAGGTTCTCCGAGGGTAAACGGTCAGGCGCGTGGCCACCGCCTCGCTGACCCGCGAGCTTCGGCTGGGGGAGGGGAGGGCGCACCTGGGGCTCCTGCCTGCCCCTGCCCCTGCCCCCGCGGACGACCCTGCGGACTCGGGGCCCACCCCAGCGCCCGGATCCGACCCGGCGCGGGGCCGGGAGGCCGGGGTGGGTAGGGGAGACGGCTGGTAGTGGGGGTTGGGTCGGTCCGCGCCGCGCGGCTGCAGCTGACTCAGCCCGCAGCTATGCCGCCTTGCATCACCCGCGCCAGAAGAATAGCGACCGCCGGTCGCTGCCCTCGCGTGCAGAGCTCTGCTTGCAAAGGGCTTGCCTGGGCCACGGAGGAGCTAGTGGAAGGGCTGGGAGGGTGTGCCTGCAGAGTCGACAACTGGTAGAGAACGGGCGGTTGGAATGCAAGTCCTGCGGCAGGAGGGTCTGGAAGAGCTCCTTGTGCCCCCGGGGCAGGCGGCCTGGACTCCCAAACACCTCTCTGCGCATCCCTAACACGTCGTCCCCCCCAGCTCGGCTTAAACACCAGCCATGAAGAGAACGAGAGGGCGATAGAAAAATGCTTTCCCTCCGCAGACCTTCTCGAGCTCTTCGCCTTTGGGGGCGAGGGGGGGGGACGGAAGAGAGGCGGACAGAGGGGCCGCTTGTCCACATTCCTGCCTCTTCGGCCGTCGCCATTGGTCAGATCCACCCAGGGCGCAATCTGAAAAATATGTGCCAAGAGCTGTAAACCTGTTCATTGAGCCCCTTTGACCCAGTAAACCCATTTAAGGAAGTGCATTTCTAAGGAAATGATCCCAAGAGGGAGTGGGGGAAGCGCTTGCATAAAGATGTTTATAGCAGGGCTATTCAGAATGTTCATAATGACCAGGACCTGGGAAGGGACCCAATTGTCCAACAACTGGGGAATAATCCAAACAAGCTCTGTCACATTAACAGAAGGAATCCTGGCAGGTATGCAGGATTCAAGTCAAGCACGTCAAATTTTGGCAAGTACATGAAAAGGTGTAGGCCTCCTCTCGCCCCTTCCTCGTTTTTATCGTGTCCTCCTGTCTGCTTGGCTTCTCCTTCTCCTTTTTGAGCCTCCTTCCTTCGCTGCTTCCTCCTCCCCTTTTCAGGTTCTCCGAGGGTAAACGGTCAGGCGCGTGGCCACCGCCTCGCTGACCCGCGAGCTTCGGCTGGGGGAGGGGAGGGCGCACCTGGGGCTCCTGCCTGCCCCTGCCCCTGCCCCCGCGGACGACCCTGCGGACTCGGGGCCCACCCCAGCGCCCGGATCCGACCCGGCGCGGGGCCGGGAGGCCGGGGTGGGTAGGGGAGACGGCTGGTAGTGGGGGTTGGGTCGGTCCGCGCCGCGCGGCTGCAGCTGACTCAGCCCGCAGCTATGCCGCCTTGCATCACCCGCGCCAGAAGAATAGCGACCGCCGGTCGCTGCCCTCGCGTGCAGAGCTCTGCTTGCAAAGGGCTTGCCTGGGCCACGGAGGAGCTAGTGGAAGGGCTGGGAGGGTGTGCCTGCAGAGTCGACAACTGGTAGAGAACGGGCGGTTGGAATGCAAGTCCTGCGGCAGGAGGGTCTGGAAGAGCTCCTTGTGCCCCCGGGGCAGGCGGCCTGGACTCCCAAACACCTCTCTGCGCATCCCTAACACGTCGTCCCCCCCAGCTCGGCTTAAACACCAGCCATGAAGAGAACGAGAGGGCGATAGAAAAATGCTTTCCCTCCGCAGACCTTCTCGAGCTCTTCGCCTTTGGGGGCGAGGGGACGCAAGAGAGGCGGACAGAGGGGCCGCTTGTCCACATTCCTGCCTCTTCGGCCGTCGCCATTGGTCAGATCCACCCAGGGCGCAATCTGAAAAATATGTGCCAAGAGCTGTAAACCTGTTCATTGAGCCCCTTTGACCCAGTAAACCCATTTAAGGAAGTGCATTTCTAAGGAAATGATCCCAAGAGGGAGTGGGGGAAGCGCTTGCATAAAGATGTTTATAGCAGGGCTATTCAGAATGTTCATAATGACCAGGACCTGGGAAGGGACCCAATTGTCCAACAACTGGGGAATAATCCAAACAAGCTCTGTCACATTAACAGAAGGAATCCTGGCAGGTATGCAGGATTCAAGTCAAGCACGTCAAATTTTGGCAAGTACATGAAAAGGTGTATTGGAAATAAGGTTAAATAAAACAAGGAAGACAAAAAATAGTTTGTAAACTAAATAATTTTAGTTTGTAAACTAAATAGTTTGTAAAAATGAGCAGCCTCCGGAACAGGAGGTGAATACAGCTGTTTTTAAGTAAATGGGATCTTTTTTTCCTTCCAAAAAGATGCTTAAGAGAACATATAAATTTCAAAAACTAAAAAAACGGTACTAGGGTACAGGGGTCACTCCAACAATCTGCACTGTAATGTCTGTTAAGTAGTAAGAATTTTAAGAACTTCGCTCACTGGCGTTTCAGTAGCCCACAGAAGAGCAACCCAGGTCTAAAGGCCTAACCTTGTAAAAGCAACAGTGAGTTTTCCAGGAGCCTGGTCTTTCGCTCTGGGCTAAAGCCACGGTCACTTGGGTTAGGCCGGAGGAGGTCCTGGAGGCTCCAATAGAGCTTTTTCCTCTCAGATCGTAACCCTGACTTCTGATCAAAGGTCAGTGCTTTCAGTGTGTATGTTGAATGACTCATCATATCTCCACTGACCACACCAAGAGGACAGAGCGACCAGGACACTCCTCCTGCTTCTGCGCTGAAACAAGATGATGAGATAATCCCTGATTGCCCATCCTTTTAGCTGATGGCAAGAGCAAATGCAAAGCCAAAGGAACGCCGTGTGGTTCTGTTTTTAAATTAGTGCTTCAGTGACTGGCCATATTTCTTATGAAACTTGGTGGACTAACGGAAAGCCATGATTCCAAATACTAGACGTGAAAACCTTACTTATAAAGCAAAACATAATGATCGACAAGATATGGACAAGGGACACCCTCTACATAGGGTCATTTACGTAGACTAGAAAAAGCTACCATGTAGATTTTATCTACAACCTAGACCGTTGTCCAATCTGAAAATATGTGCCAAGAGCTGTAAACCTGTTCATTGAGCCTTTGACCCAGTAAACCCATTTAAGGAAGTGCATTTCTAAGGAAATGATCCCAAGAGGGAGTGGGGGAAGCGCTTGCATAAAGATGTTTATAGCAGGGCTATTCAGAATGTTCATAATGACCAGGACCTGGGAAGGGACCCAATTGTCCAACAACTGGGGAATAATCCAAACAAGCTCTGTCACATTAACAGAAGGAATCCTGGCAGGTATGCAGGATTCAAGTCAAGCACGTCAAATTTTGGCAAGTACATGAAAAGGTGTATTGGAAATAAGGTTAAATAAAACAAGGAAGACAAAAAATAGTTTGTAAACTAAATAATTTTAGTTTGTAAACTAAATAGTTTGTAAAAATGAGCAGCCTCCGGAACAGGAGGTGAATACAGCTGTTTTTAAGTAAATGGGATCTTTTTTTCCTTCCAAAAAGATGCTTAAGAGAACATATAAATTTCAAAAACTAAAAAAACGGTACTAGGGTACAGGGGTCACTCCAACAATCTGCACTGTAATGTCTGTTAAGTAGTAAGAATTTTAAGAACTTCGCTCACTGGCGTTTCAGTAGCCCACAGAAGAGCAACCCAGGTCTAAAGGCCTAACCTTGTAAAAGCAACAGTGAGTTTTCCAGGAGCCTGGTCTTTCGCTCTGGGCTAAAGCCACGGTCACTTGGGTTAGGCCGGAGGAGGTCCTGGAGGCTCCAATAGAGCTTTTTCCTCTCAGATCGTAACCCTGACTTCTGATCAAAGGTCAGTGCTTTCAGTGTGTATGTTGAATGACTCATCATATCTCCACTGACCACACCAAGAGGACAGAGCGACCAGGACACTCCTCCTGCTTCTGCGCTGAAACAAGATGATGAGATAATCCCTGATTGCCCATCCTTTTAGCTGATGGCAAGAGCAAATGCAAAGCCAAAGGAACGCCGTGTGGTTCTGTTTTTAAATTAGTGCTTCAGTGACTGGCCATATTTCTTATGAAACTTGGTGGACTAACGGAAAGCCATGATTCCAAATACTAGACGTGAAAACCTTACTTATAAAGCAAAACATAATGATCGACAAGATATGGACAAGGGACACCCTCTACATAGGGTCATTTACGTAGACTAGAAAAAGCTACCATGTAGATTTTTATCTACAACCTAGACCGTTGTCCATGTGGAAGAAAAGACTCTGGTAAGAAATACCTTGAGATGAGTTAAACCTTTTTTTTTTTTTTTTACTTCTTTCGGTCAGTACAATTCTTGTTTTACCAAAAGAGAGCAAAAATACATTCTTATAAAAATTCACACAAACCGGAAATAGGTAGAGCATTGAAAATGGAATACAAGAACATAGAAACACAAAACAGAAATAGGTAGAACACTGTTGAAAAATTACTCTCCCAAATTTCCCCACACACACTCTCTTAGCATTTAAGACCTTAATCTGTTTTCATACATATTTGCGTATACCCATATGTATATTTCCCCCCCATATACATTGTTACCCTGTATCACACTGTTTTGCAATTGGGTTTCTCCCTTTAATCATGTGTCTTAGAGACGTCTTCATGTCTGTCACAGAGAGCCATGTCATTCTTTTTAACTGCTATGCTGTGTTCCGTAGTGTGGATGAGTGGGCATAAACGAGAGAATTCCAGAAGAACATCTACTTCTATTTCACCGACTACACTAAAGCGTTTAGCTGGGTGGATCACAACAAACTTGTGGAAAAATCTTTAAAGACCAGATCAACTTCCTTGTCTCCTGAGAAGCCTGTATGCAGGCCAAGGAGCAACAGTTAGAGCCAGACGTGGAACACCAGACTGGTTCCAGGTTGGGAAAAGAGTAGGACAAGGCTAGGTACTGTTGCTCTGCTCATGTAACTTCTCAGCAGTGTCCATCATGTGAGGTACCGGGCTGCATGAAGCACAAGCTGGAGTCAAGACTGCCAGAAGAAATATCTGCAGTCTCAGATATGGAGATGGTACCACTCTGATGACAGAAAGTGAAGAGGAACTAAAGAGCCTCTTGATAAAGGCAAAAGAGAAGAACGAAAAAGCTGGCTTAAAATTCAACACTCAAAAAACTAAGATCATGGCACCTGGTTCCATCACTTCATGGCAAATAGATGGGGAAAAGTGGAAACAGTGACAGACGTTATATTCTTGGGCTCCAAAATCACTGTGGATGGTGACTGTAGCCATGAAATTAAAAGGTACTTGCTCCCTAGATGCAAAGCTATGACAAACCTAGAAAGCATATTAAAAAGCAGAGACATCACTTTGCCAACAAAGGTCCGTATAGTCAACACTGTGGTTTTTCCAGTAGTCATGTGCAGATAGGAGAGTTGCACCATAAAGAAGACTGAGTGCCAACGAATTGATGCCTTTGAATTGTGGTGCTAGATAAGAGTCTTGAGAGTCTCTTGGACTGCAAGGAGATCAAACCAGTCAATCCCAAAAGGAAATCAACCCTGAATATTCTTTGGTTGCTGAAGCTGAAGCTCCAGTACTTTGTCTACCTGATGCAAAGAGACAGCTCATTAGAAAAGACCCTGATGCTGGGGATGTTTGAGGGCAGGAGGAGAGGGAGGCAACAGAGGATGAGCCGGTTGGAGGGCATCACTGACTCGGTGGACGTGAGTTTGAGAAGACTCTGGGAGATGGTGAAAGACAAGGAAGCCAGGAATGCTGCAGTCCGTGGGGTCGAAAAAAGTTGGACATGACTTAGTGACTGAACAGCAACAACAAAGAGGGCATAATGGTTAAAAGAGACTCAGAAACAGGTTGCCTGGGCGCTGCAGCGGCCTCACACTGGCCAGGTGGGCCTCAGTTTCCTCGTTAGGCTTGTGAGAAAGCACTTAGAATAATGCTGGCCACCAGTAAATGTGCAACTTGATTACGGTGTTCTCACTGTCACGAACATTGTATGGTTGCAGTGGACAGCCTCCTATGTTTGCTTTCATGTGGACATACTTAAATACCATAGATTCCTGAAAGTGAAACTGCGTGAGAGGATAGGCCTACTTTAAACAGTGACAGATACTGGCTAACTGTCCTTTGAAAAGACTTCACCAGTTTATATTCTGTATCATAAATATTTTAAATATTCGCCAGTTTGGTGAGCAAACAGAATGGGATCTGGTTTTAATTTTATATTCCTTTCATTACTACTGACCCAGTTTCGATCCCTGGGTCGGGAAGGTCCCTGGAGGAGGACCCAGCCACCAGTATTCTCGCCTGGGAAACTGCATGGCCAGAGCAGTCTGGCGGGCTACAAAATCACTGTGGATGGTGACTGTAGCCATGAAATTAAAAGGTACTTGCTCCCTAGATGCAAAGCTATGACAAACCTAGAAAGCATATTAAAAAGCAGAGACATCACTTTGCCAACAAAGGTCCGTATAGTCAACACTGTGGTTTTTCCAGTAGTCATGTGCAGATAGGAGAGTTGCACCATAAAGAAGACTGAGTGCCAACGAATTGATGCCTTTGAATTGTGGTGCTAGATAAGAGTCTTGAGAGTCTCTTGGACTGCAAGGAGATCAAACCAGTCAATCCCAAAAGGAAATCAACCCTGAATATTCTTTGGTTGCTGAAGCTGAAGCTCCAGTACTTTGTCTACCTGATGCAAAGAGACAGCTCATTAGAAAAGACCCTGATGCTGGGGATGTTTGAGGGCAGGAGGAGAGGGAGGCAACAGAGGATGAGCCGGTTGGAGGGCATCACTGACTCGGTGGACGTGAGTTTGAGAAGACTCTGGGAGATGGTGAAAGACAAGGAAGCCAGGAATGCTGCAGTCCGTGGGGTCGAAAAAAGTTGGACATGACTTAGTGACTGAACAGCAACAACAAAGAGGGCATAATGGTTAAAAGAGACTCAGAAACAGGTTGCCTGGGCCTGCAGCGGCCTCACACTGGCCAGGTGGGCCTCAGTTTCCTCGTTAGGCTTGTGAGAAAGCACTTAGAATAATGCTGGCCACCAGTAAATGTGCAACTTGATTACGGTGTTCTCACTGTCACGAACATTGTATGGTTGCAGTGGACAGCCTCCTATGTTTGCTTTCATGTGGACATACTTAAATACCATAGATTCCTGAAAGTGAAACTGCGTGAGAGGATAGGCCTACTTTAAACAGTGACAGATACTGGCTAACTGTCCTTTGAAAAGACTTCACCAGTTTATATTCTGTATCATAAATATTTTAAATATTCGCCAGTTTGGTGAGCAAACAGAATGGGATCTGGTTTTAATTTTATATTCCTTTCATTACTACTGACCCAGTTTCGATCCCTGGGTCGGGAAGGTCCCTGGAGGAGGACCCAGCCACCAGTATTCTCGCCTGGGAAACTGCATGGCCAGAGCAGTCTGGCGGGCTACGGTCCAAAGGGCTGCAAAGACTCAGACACGACCCAGCAGGAGCGCAGATGCACGAAATCACTACTGAGGACGAGCACTGCGTGTTCCTGGTTTTTCTGAAATTACCTATTTATATCTCTTGTCCTTTAGATTTGTCTTTCTTACTAATTTATAGGAGCTTTCGTGCATTACAGATATTCTTCCTGCTATAGTGCTAAAATATGCATTATAGTTTGCAAGTATTTTCTTCCAGTCTGTGGTTCGTTATTCAGTTTTGAGTTTGTCATCTTTTGTCACACGAAATGTTTACCTTCTTTGAAGTCAAATCTACCAGTACTTTCCTCTGCAGCTCCTGGGCTTTGTGTCTGGATTGGGAAAGATTCTAAATCCAGTTTTCAGAGCACTGGAGGACTGAGATTTCAGAAGATTGCAGTCTCCTAACCATGTCAAAGCCCTCACCTTCCAGATGATGCAATGCAAGAAGATCTCCTGGGCGTGCTCTCCTCAGAGGGATTCTTGCGCTCTGTGGCTCTGGCCCAGGCTGACTGCCTCCTTTGTACTCTCTCTGTTACGCCCGGAGCACAGGTGGGACAAAGACGTTGTCGTAGTCCTAAGGAAATGTAATAGGAAACCAAGCACAGAGACTCTTATGTGCTCAGTCACTAGAGTCCTGTCCAACTCTGTGTGACCCCACGGACTGCAGCCCGCCTGGCTCCTCTGTCCATGGGATTCTCCAGGCAAGAATACGGGCGTGGGTTGCCGTGCCCTCCTCCAGGGGATCTCCCCAGCCCACGGATCAGACCCTTATCTCCTGCGTCTCCTGCCTTGCGGGTGGATTCTTTACCACTGAGCCACCAGGGAAGCCTTGAGCGGGCTGACCACTGGTGAATAAGGCTTTGGCTCTGCCACAGCCAGCTTGATCTGTGAGACCTGCCGCACTCCACTTCATACGAATTTTGTCTGTGTTTCTTTCCTGTCTCTTCATTCCTAGCCCATTTCTAAGGGGCTGGTTTAACAGTAGAATTAGCCTCCAGCAGTAACTTGGAGTCCAGGACCCCAATTTCTCGCCTGGGAAACTGCATGGCCAGAGCGGTCTGGCGGGCTACGGTCCAAAGGGCTGCAAAGACTCAGACACGACCCAGCAGGAGCGCAGATGCACGAAATCACTACTGAGGACGAGCACTGCGTGTTCCTGGTTTTTCTGAAATTACCTATTTATATCTCTTGTCCTTTAGATTTGTCTTTCTTACTAATTTATAGGAGCTTTCGTGCATTACAGATATTCTTCCTGCTATAGTGCTAAAATATGCATTATAGTTTGCAAGTATTTTCTTCCAGTCTGTGGTTCGTTATTCAGTTTTGAGTTTGTCATCTTTTGTCACACGAAATGTTTACCTTCTTTGAAGTCAAATCTACCAGTACTTTCCTCTGCAGCTCCTGGGCTTTGTGTCTGGATTGGGAAAGATTCTAAATCCAGTTTTCAGAGCACTGGAGGACTGAGATTTCAGAAGATTGCAGTCTCCTAACCATGTCAAAGCCCTCACCTTCCAGATGATGCAATGCAAGAAGATCTCCTGGGCGTGCTCTCCTCAGAGGGATTCTTGCGCTCTGTGGCTCTGGCCCAGGCTGACTGCCTCCTTTGTACTCTCTCTGTTACGCCCGGAGCACAGGTGGGACAAAGACGTTGTCGTAGTCCTAAGGAAATGTAATAGGAAACCAAGCACAGAGACTCTTATGTGCTCAGTCACTAGAGTCCTGTCCAACTCTGTGTGACCCCACGGACTGCAGCCCGCCTGGCTCCTCTGTCCATGGGATTCTCCAGGCAAGAATACGGGCGTGGGTTGCCGTGCCCTCCTCCAGGGGATCTCCCCAGCCCACGGATCAGACCCTTATCTCCTGCGTCTCCTGCCTTGCGGGTGGATTCTTTACCACTGAGCCACCAGGGAAGCCTTGAGCGGGCTGACCACTGGTGAATAAGGCTTTGGCTCTGCCACAGCCAGCTTGATCTGTGAGACCTGCCGCACTCCACTTCATACGAATTTTGTCTGTGTTTCTTTCCTGTCTCTTCATTCCTAGCCCATTTCTAAGGGGCTGGTTTAACAGTAGAATTAGCCTCCAGCAGTAACTTCCTAGCTCTTCTGACCCTCACGATCCAAACTGAGAGAACCCATCTTTGGGCTACCTGAGACCGACCCACCTGCTCGGTTTTTAATTTGAGGCGCCTACCTCTCCCCCAGGGATTAAACCACCCTTTCGATGCAACCTTCCACTCTCCACAGACAAATAAGGCTGTAAAAGGACCGCTTTTGGTCTTTCCATGTGGCACTTGCAATTACTTCTTTAATGAGAGTAATTATCATTATGTATAAGGGCTTGCTATGTGCTACGCAATGTGCTTTGTAGAAATGATCTTGCTTCTCAAAACAGCCTTTCACTGATGATTATATTACTGTACTCGTTTTCCTGGTGATGTAATAAGAACTCAGATATATGATAATGAAATGAATAAATGGATAAATGAATGAAAACAACGAACTCTCAATGGTCTAGGCGTCGCCAGAGCACATCACTCCCATTCCTGTTTCATGTCACAAAACAATTCAAGCTGCCATTGTGGAGAGATGCTTCCGCCCACCTAAGCCAACCTTTATTGACAGAATAAAGGGATGAACTCTTGCTACAAAGGTATCATTATTTTTGTAAACTCCATTACTATAAAGGAGGCAGGGTTTGATGGTGCATAAACTAGGGTTTCATCCTAAGCTTCATTCACAGATCTGGTCATAACTCCCAGCACGAATGAGAAAATTGCTGTACCTCTCTGTGAGTCAGCCTCTTCATACGCAAAACAGAAATAATGAAGCTTGATTGTCATTAAGTCTCCTTAAGATCTCCAGATGAAAGATACTGGATGCGTCCAGGACAGATTATTCACCAGTAAACTATGAAAAATTCTCAGAGAAGAACGAGCCAGTCACGGCTCAAAAGTGTACTTGAGAGTGAATGGTAAGTCACACGGGCGTGCAGGCCAAGTGGCTTCAGTCACGTCTGCCTCCGTGTGACCCTCTGGACTGTAGCCCCCAGGCTCTGTCCGTGGGACTCTCCAGGCAAGAATACTGGAGTGGGTTGCCATGCCCTCCTCCAGGGAATCTTCCCGACCCAGGGATCAAACCCGAGTCTCTTAAGTCTCCTGCATTGGCAAGCAGGTTCTTTACCACTAGTGCCACCCGGGAAGTCACAAAGATATAAATAAGTATCTTTGAGAAGAGTGGTTCCAAGAAATGGCCGGGATCCCAAAACACTCTGCTTAGTTTCCAGTTCGGCAGGAGATCTTGACATCATAACTGGCCACCCCCGTTCTCTTCGTCCCCAGGATACTCTCATGGGATTTCTCTGCTCAAGCCTCCATTGGATCCTCCATGATTATGCATGAAATCCTCCATCTGGGACCCAGGGCTCTCTACCAGGCGCCCACGGCCTTCCCTTCCAGACTTTTCTTCTGTGATTCCTCTTCGTTTTTTCTCAGACTGGACATTCTGACTCCTCTCTTCAATTTTTGGATAAGCCAGTTTCCATCCAGATGGAATACCATTGCTTTCAAACTGATGAAACTACGTTTTCCTGGTGATGTAATAAGAACTCAGATATATGATAATGAAATGAATAAATGGATAAATGAATGAAAACAACGAACTCTCAATGGTCTAGGCGCCAGAGCACATCACTCCCATTCCTGTTTCAGGTCACAAAACAATTCAAGCTGCCATTGTGGAGATGCTTCCGCCCACCTAAGCCAACCTTTATTGACAGAATAAAGGGATGAACTCTTGCTACAAAGGTATCATTATTTTTGTAAACTCCATTACTATAAAGGAGGCAGGGTTTGATGGTGCATAAACTAGGGTTTCATCCTAAGCTTCATTCACAGATCTGGTCATAACTCCCAGCACGAATGAGAAAATTGCTGTACCTCTCTGTGAGTCAGCCTCTTCATACGCAAAACAGAAATAATGAAGCTTGATTGTCATTAAGTCTCCTTAAGATCTCCAGATGAAAGATACTGGATGCGTCCAGGACAGATTATTCACCAGTAAACTATGAAAAATTCTCAGAGAAGAACGAGCCAGTCACGGCTCAAAAGTGTACTTGAGAGTGAATGGTAAGTCACACGGGCGTGCAGGCCAAGTGGCTTCAGTCACGTCTGCCTCCGTGTGACCCTCTGGACTGTAGCCCCCAGGCTCTGTCCGTGGGACTCTCCAGGCAAGAATACTGGAGTGGGTTGCCATGCCCTCCTCCAGGGAATCTTCCCGACCCAGGGATCAAACCCGAGTCTCTTAAGTCTCCTGCATTGGCAAGCAGGTTCTTTACCACTAGTGCCACCCGGGAAGTCACAAAGATATAAATAAGTATCTTTGAGAAGAGTGGTTCCAAGAAATGGCCGGGATCCCAAAACACTCTGCTTAGTTTCCAGTTCGGCAGGAGATCTTGACATCATAACTGGCCACCCCCGTTCTCTTCGTCCCCAGGATACTCTCATGGGATTTCTCTGCTCAAGCCTCCATTGGATCCTCCATGATTATGCATGAAATCCTCCATCTGGGACCCAGGGCTCTCTACCAGGCGCCCACGGCCTTCCCTTCCAGACTTTTCTTCTGTGATTCCTCTTCGTTTTTTCTCAGACTGGACATTCTGACTCCTCTCTTCAATTTTTGGATAAGCCAGTTTCCATCCAGATGGAATACCATTCTTCCTTCCTGTTCCACCCACCAAGCTTCCAGCCACCCTCCATTAAGACCTTCTTTTTTTTTTTTGCCTTGAATGCATTTCCCTTTGACTTTTTCTTTCTTAACAGCACATATTAAAGGGGAAACAAAGTTAACGGAAAAGATAACCTTAGAAGACCGTTGCACATAACGTGGTATAAACTCATGGTTAACAAGAAGAACACTATTACTCTGCCGGAGGACCGAGTCCTGGAGGCCAAGTCAGTGCTGTTCTGTCGCTGTGCGATTTTCTTCTTGATGACAGCAAGCTCTTGCTGAAGTTCATTGAACTTGGGGCGGTTTTCAGGTTTATAATCCCAACACTTCATCATAATTTTAAAAACATCCTCTGGACAGTTCTGGAGGGCTGACATTCAGTATCCTCTTTCCACTAGTTCCGGTGCTTATTGATTTGTCATTCCAGGGTATGGGCAGACCCCTAAGCTACGGGTCTCCCAGAGCAGGTTGCCCAAGCTCCACACATCACTCTTGGAGATGTATCTCCCATAATCAAGAGCTTCTGGTGCTGTCCATTTAATGGGAATCTGCTTTAAGCCATATCTAATGAAAATTTGACGAATTGCTTGAGTTTTATTTCATCCTTCCTCTTTCTCAGAAACATGAGGAACTCACCACCTGGAACCAGTTCCATAATGATGTAGACAGGCTGTCTCTGTGTGCAGATGCCTATAAGTTTGACAATATTGGGTTGATCATATTGCTTGAGAATTTTGACTTCTTGTAGGAATTTTATTTTTAGTCCCTGAGGAAGATCTTCTTTACATGTTTTAACAGCAACAGGAATTTTATCTTTTAATATGCCCTTATATACTTCACCAAAATTTCCCTTGCCCAGTAATTCTCCCAATGTGACATCTTCGTGACTGAGAACCCATTTCTTATCCATTTTAGAGGCTGAGAAGTTGAAGATCAAGGCACCAGCAAGTACAATGTCTGGTGTCCTATGAGAGCACTTCTCCTGGTTCTCTAGGGCTCTCTACCAGGCGCCCGGCCTTCCTTCCAGACTTTTCTTCTGTGATTCCTCTTCGTTTTTTCTCAGACTGGACATTCTGACTCCTCTCTTCAATTTTTGGATAAGCCAGTTTCCATCCAGATGGAATACCATTCTTCCTTCCTGTTCCACCCACCAAGCTTCCAGCCACCCTCCATTAAGACCTTCTTTTTTTTTTTTGCCTTGAATGCATTTCCCTTTGACTTTTTCTTTCTTAACAGCACATATTAAAGGGGAAAAAAAGTTAACGGAAAAGATAACCTTAGAAGACCGTTGCACATAACGTGGTATAAACTCATGGTTAACAAGAAGAACACTATTACTCTGCCGGAGGACCGAGTCCTGGAGGCCAAGTCAGTGCTGTTCTGTCGCTGTGCGATTTTCTTCTTGATGACAGCAAGCTCTTGCTGAAGTTCATTGAACTTGGGGCGGTTTTCAGGTTTATAATCCCAACACTTCATCATAATTTTAAAAACATCCTCTGGACAGTTCTGGAGGGCTGACATTCAGTATCCTCTTTCCACTAGTTCCGGTGCTTATTGATTTGTCATTCCAGGGTATGGGCAGACCCCTAAGCTACGGGTCTCCCAGAGCAGGTTGCCCAAGCTCCACACATCACTCTTGGAGATGTATCTCCCATAATCAAGAGCTTCTGGTGCTGTCCATTTAATGGGAATCTGCTTTAAGCCATATCTAATGAAAATTTGACGAATTGCTTGAGTTTTATTTCATCCTTCCTCTTTCTCAGAAACATGAGGAACTCACCACCTGGAACCAGTTCCATAATGATGTAGACAGGCTGTCTCTGTGTGCAGATGCCTATAAGTTTGACAATATTGGGTTGATCATATTGCTTGAGAATTTTGACTTCTTGTAGGAATTTTATTTTTAGTCCCTGAGGAAGATCTTCTTTACATGTTTTAACAGCAACAGGAATTTTATCTTTTAATATGCCCTTATATACTTCACCAAAATTTCCCTTGCCCAGTAATTCTCCCAATGTGACATCTTCGTGACTGAGAACCCATTTCTTATCCATTTTAGAGGCTGAGAAGTTGAAGATCAAGGCACCAGCAAGTACAATGTCTGGTGTCCTATGAGAGCACTTCTCCTGGTTTTCAGACAAACAGCTTCTTGTATCCTCACAGGGCAGAGAAAACCATTAAGACCTTCTGCTCCTTGAATGAAGAGCTTGACTCCTCTTCAGCTCTGGGTCCTCTGAGGCTTCTAACAAAATCGTTAGCTACGTGCTTGTTTCACATACATGAAAAGAGCAATATCCTTATTTCTCATTCAACGTTTTTAACAACTCATCCCCGAATGAGTAAATTGGTGATGTCCCTTCATTTACCATCCACTGTATGAAGAGCGCTTTCCTGCAGTTCCATTCTCCAAACACTCCGGTCCGGCACACTGTCAACCTCGTAGAGTGTGTTGCTCACAGAAGACACGGTTGCATCCCCCCTTCTGAGCTTTGCTCACACCATTCCTCCTGCGCTCGCCTCTGCGCCCCTGCGCTTTCATCACTGCCGCCCTGGAAGGTGCTCTCCCCCAGCCTCCTATGTCCTGCTTTCCTCCTAAATTTAACTTGAGTATTGTGCTGGTTCTGTGGCAGAAACATAAAGGAATTGAGTATGAATTCTTCCTACATAGCGTTTGCAATCAAGACTTGGTCACGGAGGGACTAACATGTGGGTGTAGTGGCTAAGCCTCTGCACTCCCAATGCAGGGGGCCCAGTTTGGATCCCTGGTCAGGAAACTGGATCTCACATTGCCACAGCAAAAGAGCTCATGTGCTGCGACAAAGATGGAAAATCCTCCGTGCTGCCCCTAAGACCCAGTCCAGCCCAATAAGGAACTGGTGATTGAACAGGTACATTGTGTTTAATAACCAAATGACTGAATGAATGCATCCATGAAAAAAAAACACGAGTAATTATCGTTCAAGAAAAATTAGTGCCAGAAGAAGCTCACAGATAATATGCTAAGGGGTCACAGAGGATCCTGGAGCAAGAGATCTCCTCTAGCAAAGGGGGCCGGACATGGAGGTGGCTTGGGACCTGGGTCCCCAAGGCCCAGTAGGATTTGTAAATACAAAGACAGAACAGTCTCCTAAGCAAAACAGGAACTTGTGTGATAAAGTATGAGATACGTAAGTGAAAAAACAAGTAATTGACTAGACAGTGGAGCTGTGAGTGAGAGAACAGAGGAGACGTCTCTTCCTCATCGGCGTTCCTGAAGCCATAGCAGGGAAGGCCTAGAGTCTGTGCCAGCGTGCTGTGGGACCTCACATACACCACTATGTCCTCCAGGACTTGCTGGCATTGGAGGTGCTTGCACAAGGCACCGTCCCCTGGCTCTGTGGCCCTCTGTGATGGGCATGAGGGGGCTTCCCAGCAATTATGGGCAGGATGGGGCAGAGACTTGAGACTCAGCGGCAATAGGATAAAGCAAAGGGAAAGAGGACAGTTTGGGAGCTGTTTCCTAATCCATAGGTCACCATTTGGAATTAAGTGGCTTATGATCATGAGTGATTAACAACTAAAGCATACAAAGAAAAAATTATACTTAAAGTCATCAGTCATTACAACACAGGGATAACACTTAGTAGTCATAAAAGCCAGCCTTATTGAGAAGCAAGGAACCACTTTAAACTTCTTGGCCTTAAACTGGCACTTTGACGCCTAAGTTGCCCCTGTAATATTTGCTGCTTTGGCCTCTAGGTGAAGTTGGGGTCTTTGTGAAGTCAACCTGGAGGAGGTGAGCCCACCAGGAGTCGGAATTATGTGGCCAGAAGCACAAAAAGCTCAAGGTTACATTTTCAGACAAAAGCAATGAGAGGTTGGGACTTGCAGTCCAGTCACAGAAACCTCATTTCAGGCCAGCTCTGTCCCTTTCTAGCTGTGTGACCTCAGGCAAATTAACGGACCTCTCTGAGCTTCAGTTGCTCTCCTATGAGAAACAAATAAGGCTCCCGCAGCCTTCAGCATCCTGAGAGGTCGATTCCTTCCCATCTATCAGAACTGACAGGATGCCAAGCATTGTTTCTTTCACTGATTAATGTATTCATTCAGCAAAGATGTTTAGGTGCTGGTCACATAGTAGTAGACAGCAGAGAAATAATCCCTGTGGGCCTTTATTAGGCTTGTGATCTAACGGAGAGAACAGAGAGGACACAAACCGCCTCCAATACAGATGAGCTAGCAACTGCGAACGTGACACATGCTGCAGAGGAAAACTGTGAGGTGCTCAGAGAACGTAACAGGCAGGAGGCCCAGTCTACACAGGGTCAGAAAGAGGTGACAAGAAAGTCATCGTTCTGAGGACATCTAAAAGGAATAAGAGCAGGGAAAAACTGGACCAAGGAGAAGAGAGGCGCCGGGCTGAGGGCAGGGAGGAAAGTCTCCTTTTTATTTAACAAATAAAAGCATTTCAGAACAGCCAGGCCCGTTGTTCTGTCCCCAGCGGTGTGATGCCAGAAAGGTCACGGCCCACAAGGGTGCAGAGGAAGCGTGTATTTTCGCAGAACCCTGAAATTTAGTCCACTCAGGTTTCAAGGGTTTTTTTCTCTCTACCCACACATTCAGTGTTTGCGGGGTACTTTGGGGCCATTTTTCTGAGGACTTTTGGCAGTCATTCTTGGAAGCAGGTGAGTCTGAAACCACGTGGTCCGATGGATGCTTGTTCTGGCGACCGCTGCAGCAGGAGCCCGCCTTCCCCTCTTGGCCGAAACAACAGAGCCCCCGGGAGAAGCGGGAGTTGGACTCAGGAGTTCCGGGTTCAGGGTTGAGCCCCACCATCCGTGGGTCATGTGACCTCGGGCGAGTCCGTCAACCTCGCCGCATGCCGCTTCCTCGCCTGCAGAAGCCACTCCAGAGAGGTGATTCCCGTGTTAAAACAGCGCCTGTGAGGAGACGCTGCAGACGGCACACATCCGAAGCCTGCTCTCTTGCAGCCTGAGATGGTCCCAGCTTGCACCCGGGCCGTGGACGAGGAGAGAAAGAGGGTCAGGGATGACCGCCAGGTCTCACTAGGCTTCCCCAAGGAAGTAGGCAAGATCGACTGTTGCGTCTAAGTGCTTCAGCATCCTGAGAGGCCGATTCCTTCCCATCTATCAGAACTGACAGGATGCCAAGCATTGTTTCTTTCACTGATTAATGTATTCATTCAGCAAAGATGTTTAGGTGCTGGTCACATAGTAGTAGACAGCAGAGAAATAATCCCTGTGGGCCTTTATTAGGCTTGTGATCTAACGGAGAGAACAGAGAGGACACAAACCGCCTCCAATACAGATGAGCTAGCAACTGCGAACGTGACACATGCTGCAGAGGAAAACTGTGAGGTGCTCAGAGAACGTAACAGGCAGGAGGCCCAGTCTACACAGGGTCAGAAAGAGGTGACAAGAAAGTCATCGTTCTGAGGACATCTAAAAGGAATAAGAGCAGGGAAAAACTGGACCAAGGAGAAGAGAGGCGCCGGGCTGAGGGCAGGGAGGAAAGTCTCCTTTTTATTTAACAAATAAAAGCATTTCAGAACAGCCAGGCCCGTCGTTCTGTCCCCAGCGGTGTGATGCCAGAAAGGTCACGGCCCACAAGGGTGCAGAGGAAGCGTGTATTTTCGCAGAACCCTGAAATTTAGTCCACTCAGGTTTCAAGGGTTTTTTTCTCTCTACCCACACATTCAGTGTTTGCGGGGTACTTTGGGGCCATTTTTCTGAGGACTTTTGGCAGTCATTCTTGGAAGCAGGTGAGTCTGAAACCACGTGGTCCGATGGATGCTTGTTCTGGCGACCGCTGCAGCAGGAGCCCGCCTTCCCCTCTTGGCCGAAACAACAGAGCCCCCGGGAGAAGCGGGAGTTGGACTCAGGAGTTCCGGGTTCAGGGTTGAGCCCCACCATCCGTGGGTCATGTGACCTCGGGCGAGTCCGTCAACCTCGCCGCATGCCGCTTCCTCGCCTGCAGAAGCCACTCCAGAGAGGTGATTCCCGTGTTAAAACAGCGCCTGTGAGGAGACGCTGCAGACGGCACACATCCGAAGCCTGCTCTCTTGCAGCCTGAGATGGTCCCAGCTTGCACCCGGGCCGTGGACGAGGAGAGAAAGAGGGTCAGGGATGACCGCCAGGTCTCACTAGGCTTCCCCAAGGAAGTAGGCAAGATCGACTGTTGCGTCTAAGTGCTTTACATGTATCTTAAGATACGTAAAAATAGATGAGTTTGAAAAAAAAAAAAAAACCAACCAACAAACAGAAGCAAGCAAGTGATGGGACTGTCCTTTGTGATTCTTCTGCACTTTTCCAGAAAAAAAGATACACAGTGGCAACCACCAGAAGCCGAATGCCAATGACCAGTCTTCAAATCTTTCCATCTCTTGTTGACCTTCTCACTGACAGTGTTTAAACAGGGCTAGGCTGTTTACACATGCTCACGGCTCGCTGTAGCCCAGCAGGACCTGAAGGAGAAGCCATTCAAACCTTGACATACGTCACCTGGTCACCCCCACCGAGAGGCGTGAGCCGTCCGTCTGCAGGGAGGGCGAGCTCTGCTCATCGGCTGCACCACAACCCCCGGGAAGCCGTGCGAGATTTCACAGCCAGAGCTGCGAGCGGAGAGCTCCGCCCGGGAAACAGGGGCGCTGAAGCTTCGTGCGGTCAGGAGAGGGCCAGCTTCCCAGAGCATCAGAAGCATCGGTCCTCAGACACAGCTGACATTCTCATTCCAGGACAGCGTGACGAGTCATCAACGCCCTGTTTCCACGCCTCAGAGAACGACCGTGGGCTCAAGGCTTACTCTGGGGCAGCATGCTTTAGTGCAGTTCTTAATGGTCTTTATTCGTCAACAAAATGGGTGGAAGCCTACCCTGCGTCACAGACTGTGACTGGGGAATGTGGAGGGAAGCGATTTGGAGGGAAATGAGACACTCACACAGAGCTTATCGAGGCGTAAGCCCTCAACGTGTTTATCACCTGAACACAGGATCGACCGATGAATGAACACAAGGGCATAAACGCAAGCAAGCCCAAGATACAGGAGAAAGCACAGGATTTGCCATCCGAAGGCAGTGTTGACATTCCGGCTCACCCACTTTCCAGCTGGTTGCTAGGCTGGTTCCCGCTGCTTGTTCACCCTGCCCTACGCCCCGGAGGCTGGCCTCTGTGGGCCACCTGCCCTGGGCTCCCCTGTTGTCTGTCTTCTGGCTGAGCTCGGCCAAACAGCGTCCCTGGGAAGAGGGTGGGGAGTGGGACAAGGCTTCTTCTGCTTCTCACTTCTCTAGCAGCAACTCTGCATCCAGCACCTGCAGCCGTACCGCTCACTGCATTCCCTTCTCACAGGATCCAGGAGCACTGGGTCCTGCCCCTGCCCTGTGGCCCCAGCTTCTCCAAGTTGCTGATGCCGGGGAGCCTCGGTATGCCTTGCCTTCCCTTCATCCTGTCCACACCTCTGGAAGAAGTTCCTTCCTAGAAACCACTTGAAACAATTCTGTTTACTGTTGAGACCCAACTCATTCAGTAAATTAGAACAAGACGTGGAACTTCTCAGAGCATCAGATTCTTCCCCCATGAATTGAAAATAATAATAATACTTAGTACCTAACACCATGCTTGAACATAGGCCCCCAATAAATGTTGGCTGCTTGAAAAAATGAAAGGATGGACGGATGGATGGGTGGATGACTGACTGTCTGAATGAATGGATGAATGCCTATGAGAATTAATAATAAGATGTTAACGTATTAGTTATAAAAATATTGATTATAATTCTTATTAAGGGGCAAATGAATGTAATAAATAGTACTAACTCTTGATATCATGCAGTGGGCATAAGTCAAGAATCAGAAAAACAGTCCATTTTTCCACTTGTTAATTTTGTGTGATCCCAGGCAAATTATATTCCCCTGCTTTGCCTGCATTTCCTCTTCTGGAAAACAAAAGAGTTCTGTTGAAAGCGTCTAAGGGGCGTCCAGCTTGAGCATCCTATCAAACTACTAAGCATTCCAGAGAAACACGTACAGTCGGAACTGGAGACATTAAAGAAGCACCCAGGGCAGACACAGGGACCTGAACAATCTAGTAAGAACTAGAAGAGCAGAAGGCCAATCCCATGAGCAGGGACTAGAGGGGCTTACGAGGAGAGAGGTCGGTCACTTCTGGGGACCAACAAGAAGCATGTGACTGACACAGAAGATGCTCATGAGATCGTAAGGGTACTCAAACGCAAGGCTGAGGAACTAACTCTGGAAAGGAAGGACTCTGGTGTCCTCAAGGGCCCGGAAGTCAGAAGAGAACTAGGATTCTAGTTCCCCTCTCAGCCCTCTGACCGGCCATCAGGGTCCCTGTCTTTCACTCCTGATGGCAGCTGTGATCCTTGTCTTTTAGGAAAAAGGTATTAGGTGAGGAAAGCATTTGGCAAGGGCATTTCTGGCACTGTTCAAATCTTGGCAAAAGGCTTGTTCCTGTCGTTAGTGGCCCCAGCTTCTCCAAGTTGCTGATGCCGGGGAGCCTCGGTATGCCTTGCCTTCCCTTCATCCTGTCCACACCTCTGGAAGAAGTTCCTTCCTAGAAACCACTTGAAACAATTCTGTTTACTGTTGAGACCCAACTCATTCAGTAAATTAGAACAAGACGTGGAACTTCTCAGAGCATCAGATTCTTCCCCCATGAATTGAAAATAATAATAATACTTAGTACCTAACACCATGCTTGAACATAGGCCCCCAATAAATGTTGGCTGCTTGAAAAAATGAAAGGATGGACGGATGGATGGGTGGATGACTGACTGTCTGAATGAATGGATGAATGCCTATGAGAATTAATAATAAGATGTTAACGTATTAGTTATAAAAATATTGATTATAATTCTTATTAAGGGGCAAATGAATGTAATAAATAGTACTAACTCTTGATATCATGCAGTGGGCATAAGTCAAGAATCAGAAAAACAGTCCATTTTTCCACTTGTTAATTTTGTGTGATCCCAGGCAAATTATATTCCCCTGCTTTGCCTGCATTTCCTCTTCTGGAAAACAAAAGAGTTCTGTTGAAAGTCTCTAAGGCGCCCAGCTTGAGCATCCTATCAAACTACTAAGCATTCCAGAGAAACACGTACAGTCGGAACTGGAGACATTAAAGAAGCACCCAGGGCAGACACAGGGACCTGAACAATCTAGTAAGAACTAGAAGAGCAGAAGGCCAATCCCATGAGCAGGGACTAGAGGGGCTTACGAGGAGAGAGGTCGGTCACTTCTGGGGACCAACAAGAAGCATGTGACTGACACAGAAGATGCTCATGAGATCGTAAGGGTACTCAAACGCAAGGCTGAGGAACTAACTCTGGAAAGGAAGGACTCTGGTGTCCTCAAGGGCCCGGAAGTCAGAAGAGAACTAGGATTCTAGTTCCCCTCTCAGCCCTCTGACCGGCCATCAGGGTCCCTGTCTTTCACTCCTGATGGCAGCTGTGATCCTTGTCTTTTAGGAAAAATGTATTAGGTGAGGAAAGCATTTGGCAAGGGGCATTTCTGGCACTGTTCAAATCTTGGCAAAAGGCTTGTTCCTGTCGTTATCCTGCTTTCATTTGAAAATCTGTTAGGAAAGTCAAAGGCAAGATAATCAAAAGAATGTGACTTTTTAAAATTATTGCAAAAGTATCAGTCCAGAAAAAAAATGTATTGGATCTTGAGCAAGAATATTACCTTGAGGGATCCTAGACATGAAGTCAAAACACTTGGGAAAAATGATAAAAACTAACAAGAGTAAACATCCAAACACTACAGGGAAATAAATGGAGGGCAGCCACGAAGTCTGGGTGTGGCGCTTCGTGCTCAGGCCTCAGGCTCCCCACGTGTCACATAGACTCCAAGGTGGGTTCTGGAAGTCTCTCCTGCCCGGGCAGAGCCTGAACCCCTGGCTCTCTTTCCCTTCTGTTGGACATTCCTGCGAGGGCCCAACAACGTTTGCACCACGTTGGTATCTGGTTACCTGACCTCTGACCCCCGTGTGGTCCCCTGTTGCTGAGGAACTAAGGCAGTTGCCCAGTTCTGCCCCCTGCGTGGCTGTGGCTGGGCCTCTGTGAAGGGTCCTGAGCCAGCCTCTCTGCCTCTGTGGGGACAGGGCTTGTCGTCTCTGGTAGGTGCTCCCCGCAGCGGCCCACTGCCCACTGCCCACACCACAAGCTCTGCAGGGGGTTCCCCCGGAGTTGACGTTATTCTTCAGCTCAGAGCCATTGGTGACACCCCCTTATTGAGCAGCAGCAGGGTGTACCCAAGAGGCTCTCATTCTTCACGATGTTCCTCGGAAATGCAGGCCGCGTCACCTGACTCTGGACAAGGCAGCGTGCTGGGTCCTGCGGCCCCCAGCGGAGCCCCAGGGCCCCAAGACGCCCCTGAGGAGAGAGACCCGTTCAGGCCCATCGAGCCGGGTCTTGGTCCCTGGTGCGCCTCAGCCCAACTTCCCACAATTCCTGTGCCTCCGGTCCAGGGCCAGTGATTATTTGTTCATACTCGATCATTTTTCTGTGCGTGAATGTTGCAAAAGTATAAATTTGCAAAAAGAAGAGCAGGAGGCGGAAACAGGATCTTCAGCAGGAATTTTCTGAAGGATAGATTTTAGTTCAAACCCCCTGGAAAGTTAAGTTAGACTGATTATTCTCTATCTTTTCTTTTGTCCATAAACTATGCACCCCTCTCCCCAACCCAGGCCTTTTGTCCATGCTGTTACCTCAGTCTGGAAAACCTTCTCCCTTTATTTACCTTGAAACCCTTTTCACCTTTCAAGACTTTATTCAAATGCCACCTCTTTTAAAGACACTCCCCAGGGTCCCTACTAAGAACTCATTACTCATTACTCTGTGTAATTGATTACTCATTACTCACAGGACTTTTCATGAATTTCTCCCGACGTGCTTTTCTTGATAGCTACGTATAAGAAGATGTTGGCACCCTTCTGTGCCAGGATTTAATTTTTAACCAGTATCGCCAGCTGTGCACAAGAGGCTCGCACGCAGGTCTCACTCAGTCGTGTTCAACTTTTTCAGACCCTACGGACTGTGGCCCACCGGGCTCCCCTGTCCGTGGGATCTGCCCGACAAGAGTACTGACTGGAGTGGGTTGCCCTTTCCTCCTCCAGGGGATCGTCCCGATCCAAGGATCAAACCTGTGTCTCCTGCATCTCCTACGTCGGCAGGAGGATTCTTTACCACTGAGCCAGCAGAAATATAAGCAGTCCCTGTCCTCCAAGACTCTGGGTCCCCTCCTTTGAGATCAGTTCCTAGGAATCTTTCCCCCAGACTGGCTCCATCTGAGGCTGTCTTGGCTTCATTGGTGGAATTCAGGCATCAGCTTCCCTCATATTAAGATAATCTGTTGAAATCAGAAAGAAAATGGTTCTGAGCTCTAAACAGAAAGAAAATGAGGCCTTCATTAGCAGTATTTCCCAAATTAGGAGTTTAATTCTCTGGCTATGAGACCATCAGGGAGGAAATTGAGAGCAAAGTAGGCACAACAGGTCCCGTGGGAGTAGGCCAAGCAGATGCCACGAAGCGCCACACTGAGCATTAGGCTTCCTCGCGAGTCTTTCTCCCTCACAAGCGAACAGCTTAGGACCAGCGGATGAAAGGTCGCGGGTGGGGACAGAGGTACTGCCGGGTCAGCAGAATGCAAAAGCTGACTGGGTGACAGAGCATGGGTGCAAAGAGAAACCGACCTGGGGCCACTGGGCGGAGGGGCCAAGAGTCCTCTGCATGTCAACAGCCCCAGCCCCTCTGGACACAACAGGCCAACGCTGAGAGTCTCAGAAGTGCCGGAATTATCACACACACACACACACACACACACACGAGTTAGATGACCTGCTGTATCCTCTCTTAGAGGAAAGTCAGGTATACATAAGCTGTTCAGGAGGTGGAGGGGAATTCTTTGTAAAATTGTAATTATTTGCTCAGTAAGTTAAGCATTTCCTGCCAGAGATCCCCACCGTTTATTCCTCTTGTTCTCGGGGCTTTGTTCAACTGTCCCTTCCCTGAACCTTGGTTTAAATCACAGCCCACTCCCTGCCGGCACTCCCTAGCTCCTTTTCTTAGCATAGTTTTCTTCATTCCAGTTGTCACTTAATATAGGATATGATAATACTGTTTGGTTACGAGCCTTCTCTCCTATGCTACAAGAATGCATACACCACGAGGGTGAGCGTGTGTCTGTCTTGTTCCCTGCCTTGTGGATGATCCATGTGTCTGGCACCTACTAGGTATTCATTCTTTATTGTTAGTTATTCGGAAAACACATTTAAAATTTAAGAAGTCAGCCTATGGAAACACTGGCTAAATGCAGAAAAGCTATATGAGAATTTATCAACATAGGCACATTAACTCATTTGCAAATATTTACTAAGGTCATACTCTATGCAGACATTATACTCATTGGGGATTTGCTTATTTTGTTCATGTTCACACTTCTGAGTGCTCTGAACACCAAGTGTTCCACACACAGAGTCACTAAGCTACTGGAGAGACACATGAGCTCTGGTGCACATATGCACAAGCACCCACACGCGCACAATAGCAGCATTCTGGTTCCTCCGGTAGCCTACCTTAGATTTTATCCGCTCTCCGTGTAAAGGTTTGACAAGTCTGTTCTGTGTCTCCTTCTTAGAAGTAGCTTCCTCGCGAGTCTTTCTCCTCACAAGCGAACAGCTTAGGACCAGCGGATGAAAGGTCGCGGGTGGGGACAGAGGTACTGCCGGGTCAGCAGAATGCAAAAGCTGACTGGGTGACAGAGCATGGGTGCAAAGAGAAACCGACCTGGGGCCACTGGGCGGAGGGGCCAAGAGTCCTCTGCATGTCAACAGCCCCAGCCCCTCTGGACACAACAGGCCAACGCTGAGAGTCTCAGAAGTGCCGGAATTATCACACACACACACACACACACACACACGAGTTAGATGACCTGCTGTATCCTCTCTAGAGGAAAGTCAGGTATACATAAGCTGTTCAGGAGGTGGAGGGGAATTCTTTGTAAAATTGTAATTATTTGCTCAGTAAGTTAAGCATTTCCTGCCAGAGATCCCCACCGTTTATTCCTCTTGTTCTCGGGGCTTTGTTCAACTGTCCCTTCCCTGAACCTTGGTTTAAATCACAGCCCACTCCCTGCCGGCACTCCCTAGCTCCTTTTCTTAGCATAGTTTTCTTCATTCCAGTTGTCACTTAATATAGGATATGATAATACTGTTTGGTTACGAGCCTTCTCTCCTATGCTACAAGAATGCATACACCACGAGGGTGAGCGTGTGTCTGTCTTGTTCCCTGCCTTGTGGATGATCCATGTGTCTGGCACCTACTAGGTATTCATTCTTTATTGTTAGTTATTCGGAAAACACATTTAAAATTTAAGAAGTCAGCCTATGGAAACACTGGCTAAATGCAGAAAAGCTATATGAGAATTTATCAACATAGGCACATTAACTCATTTGCAAATATTTACTAAGGTCATACTCTATGCAGACATTATACTCATTGGGGATTTGCTTATTTTGTTCATGTTCACACTTCTGAGTGCTCTGAACACCAAGTGTTCCACACACAGAGTCACTAAGCTACTGGAGAGACACATGAGCGCTCTGGTGCACATATGCACAAGCACACACACGCGCACAATAGCAGCATTCTGGTTCCTCCGGTAGCCTACCTTAGATTTTATCCGCTCTCTCGTGTAAAGGTTTGACAAGTCTGTTCTGTGTCTCCTTCAGAAAATTCTTAGAAGTAGGAAGTGATGATATTGATTAGGAATGCTCGTGTTTCCCATGAGTGAGTCTAGAATCAATATTTAACCGCCATTTATTGTGATGTTGGAGACAGACTGATTGTATCCTGGAAAGTGTATTGGACGTAGAGCCAGGAAGCTTGAGGGAGAGCCCCGGATCCGTTGCTGAAGAGCTGAGTCCTCTTGGCAAGCTGTTTAACCACAAATACCTCGCTCAGAGGTTTGGGTTGTTGGTTTTTTGTTTTGGTTTGGTTTGTTTTCTTCTGTACAGGACATGGTAAGCTGTAAAGCACCATACGGTTTTAAGAAATAATCTCTATTTTGTTAAGAAGTGAAAAGTGCATCACCCATCACCAGAAATAGAGGTGACATCAGGTCCCTTGAAATACAGGGGTGTCAGTCTCTGCATCTTGGCCACCTTCCCTCTTACATAATTTGCTATGTGACCTTCACATTTCAGGCCTCTATGTACAAAAAAGGATTCTACCCAGCTTCAGCAGGCTAGGATGAGGTCTCTGATTCTGATCACAACTGACAGGCTCTGCAGGCCTGCACCAGTAAGTTGGGATGGGTTCCAATAGATCTCGCAGTCTAACCTGGTAGCTTTCTCAATGCAGAACTATTTATTTTCTTCATTCATTCATTCCCTCAACAAATCCTCGCTGAACTTACGCGTCAGAGGCCGTGTCAGATGTTGGAGATGAGAATTGACCAAGGACGTGGTGCCAGCAGCAGGTTGTCTGCTGAGCCGGACAACCAGTTTCATAATGACATCATCGTTGTCCCCATTAAGAGCCATGAGGAGACAGGAGCAGAGTGTGGGGGACACAGAAAGATTTACTCTGCAAGACACAGACGGCTTCACTCAGAGACGTATGACAGAGGGACACCAGAGGACAGGCTAAAGCAAGAGCACAAGAAAGGAAAGCTACTGGAGAGCACACATTGAGTGCTCTGGTGCAAAAATATGCACAAGCACACCCACATAGCACGCACACAAATAGCAGCATTCTGGTTCCTCCGGTAGCCTACCTTAGATTTTATCCGCTCTCGTGTAAAGGTTTGACAAGTCTGTTCTGTGTCTCCTTCAGAAAATTCTTAGAAGTAGGAAGTGATGATATTGATTAGGAATGCTCGTGTTTCCCATGAGTGAGTCTAGAATCAATATTTAACCGCCATTTATTGTGATGTTGGAGACAGACTGATTGTATCCTGGAAAGTGTATTGGACGTAGAGCCAGGAAGCTTGAGGGAGAGCCCCGGATCCGTTGCTGAAGAGCTGAGTCCTCTTGGCAAGCTGTTTAACCACAAATACCTCGCTCAGAGGTTTGGGTTGTTGGTTTTTTGTTTTGGTTTGGTTTGTTTTCTTCTGTACAGGACATGGTAAGCTGTAAAGCACCATACGGTTTTAAGAAATAATCTCTATTTTGTTAAGAAGTGAAAAGTGCATCACCCATCACCAGAAATAGAGGTGACATCAGGTCCCTTGAAATACAGGGGTGTCAGTCTCTGCATCTTGGCCACCTTCCCTCTTACATAATTTGCTATGTGACCTTCACATTTCAGGCCTCTATGTACAAAAAAGGATTCTACCCAGCTTCAGCAGGCTAGGATGAGGTCTCTGATTCTGATCACAACTGACAGGCTCTGCAGGCCTGCACCAGTAAGTTGGGATGGGTTCCAATAGATCTCGCAGTCTAACCTGGTAGCTTTCTCAATGCAGAACTATTTATTTTCTTCATTCATTCATTCCCTCAACAAATCCTCGCTGAACTTACGCGTCAGAGGCCGTGTCAGATGTTGGAGATGAGAATTGACCAAGGACGTGGTGCCAGCAGCAGGTTGTCTGCTGAGCCGGACAACCAGTTTCATAATGACATCATCGTTGTCCCCATTAAGAGCCATGAGGAGACAGGAGCAGAGTGTGGGGGACACAGAAAGATTTACTCTGCAAGACACAGACGGCTTCACTCAGAGACGTATGACAGAGGGACACCAGAGGACAGGCTAGAGGCAGCCGGGCAGGGACTGCAAAAGACATGTCATTCAAGAAAGGAAAGACTGGAAAGGGCCAAAGCCACTTCTCTGAGACAGTTTGATAAGCAGGTACAGTGTACCTATTGTGTCTTGAGCACTGTAGACGGAAGACTATTCAGGGAATAGAAAGCAGATAGGATAAAGCTGACGAGGGTTAGACTGTATAAGAAACACAGTAAAATGGTTGAACGCCACGCTCAGGACAGACTTCCAGCATCACTGAACACAAACGGGAAGATTACAGAACATGAACCCTTTGTGTAAAATGATTGACCTTCATCGTTCATTCATGAGCTAGCCGGCTGCCGTCCACAGGGTCACAAAGAGTTGGACATGACGTAGCCACTGAACAACAGAAATAGCATATGAAACACTAACCAAAACACTGCGATGCAGTAAGACAGCGTCCTCACCAGAGCGGGACATGTCCATAACGTGAGATAAATGTTCTGATTGTGAGAACAATAAGCGGAGGACTGAATCTATTCTGGGAGGAGGGATGACTGAAGGAGGACTTCCCAGGGGACATGACATTTTTAAGCTGAATGTGTAAGGGTAAATAGAAACTCTTTAGGTGGCCGGAGTGGGAAGTGGTCCAAGCAGAAGCCTGTGTAAAAGCGTGGAGACGCAAGGAAGGAGCTGGGAGATGTCAGTGAGCCCGTGGTAGTCTGCAAGAGGGGTGTGGCCCAAGGTCTGTGCTGCAGAGTTTGGGCGGGGAAGCCATTGGTGGATTTGTATCCTGGATGTATGTAGTAATACTCATTCAACTGACTACCAGCTTGGTATACAGAAGTGTCACCCTTCCGGGCTTCCCTGGTGGTCCAGTGGGTAAGGACACCGCCTTGCAGTGCAAGGGGCGCCAGTTCGATCCCTGACCTGGGAAGATCCCATGTGCTGCGGAGCGACTGGACCAATTACCGAGCCGGAGCTCTGGAGCGCATGCACCCAGAGCCAGTGCTCTGCGACAAGACGGGCCACTGTGATAGGAGGCCCACACGGGCCAAGGAACAAAGATGGATGGAAATAGATAAATGAAAGACCAATAGAAATGGCCAAAAATAACTAACTAACTAAATAAAAAATGTCACCCCTCCTATTCCATTCAAATCAGAATGGTCAGAAACCTCCACCCACCCAACTATAAGAAAGAGTCTATCTTCGAGATTTATGTCTCAATATATTTCTTTTTTTTTGGTCTTTTTTTTTTAATTGACAGATAATACCGTGTAGTTTTAAGGTACAATATGTTGATCTGATACACTGGTTATTACACTATGACTGTACCTCTAGAGTTAACTAACACCTCCATCACATCACATAATTATCTCTTCTTTTTCGTGGTGAGAACATTAAGGATCTAGTCTCTTAGTAACTTTCAAGTATCTAATACAGTGTGGGTAACAATGATCACTGTGCTGTGCACTGGGTCCTCAGAACTTGAAAGTGAAAGTGTTAGTTGCTCAGTTGTGTCCAACTCTTTGCAACCCCATGGGCGGTACCCACCAACCTCCACTGTCCATGAGATTTCCCAGCAAGAATGCTGGAGTAGGTAGCCATTCTCTTCTTCAGGGGATCTGGAGTAGGTAGCCATGCCCTCTTCCTGACCAGGGATCGAGCCCAGGTTTCCTGCACTGCAGTTAGACTGTCTGAGCCACAAGGGAAGCGCTCAGAACTTATTCATCTTCTAGCACCAAGTTTCTATCTTTCGACCAGCCTCTCCATGACAGCCCCACCCCCAGTCCCTGGTGTCCACCCTTCTACTCTTTTTTTTTAATGGATGTTTTTTTTAATTTTTATTTATTTATTTATTTTTGGCTATTCTGGGTTTTCACTGCTGCTGCAGGTTCTTCTCTAGTTGCAGGGAGTGGGGGCTACTCTCTGGTGGAGATAAGCAGGCTTCTTGTTGCAGTGACTTCTCTCGTTGTGGAACTTGCTAGGGCACATGGGCTTCAGTAGTTGCGGCACATGGGCTCAATAGTTCCGGCTCCGAGGCTCCAGAGCACAGGCTCCATAGTTGTGGCTCACGGGCTTAGTTGCCCCACAGCATGTGGGATCTTGCCGGATCAGGGATCGAACACGTGTCTCTAGAACAGGCAGGCGAACTCTTCACCACTGAGCCACCTGGGAGGCCCATTCTATGCTTATCTTCTGAGTTATGCTTTTTTAGATTTCACGTATAACTGGCCCACATATCTCTAAGACCTGTCTCTGGTCTGTGAGTCAGTCCCCACAGGCCTGTCCTTGCTGCCACCTCTCAAAGAACATGAACTTGACCACGACCCTTCAGGCGGCTCCCTCTCCGGGAATGACTGGCTTCTGCCTTCTCCAGGGTGCTCTTGCAGCAGCTCCAAACCCAGGGCCGCCCTGTCTTTCCAGACCCGTGACCATCTGGGCAGCCAGGGGAAACACCAGGGTCCCTTCTGCAGCCACGTGTGCGTCTTCTGGACCCTACTGGCTCTTCTGTGGTGGCCTGCTGTTTCACCCCGGTGTCTCCTTAGGAGTGAAGAGGGAACGGAGACTGTCCGGGCCTCGTTGCTTCCCGAAGAGGCCACCCACAGCAGCGAGGCGACAGTCATGCCAGCTCTTGTGGACTGGCCCTTTCTATGCACAGAGGCGGAAGGTTACTATCAGAGGGCGTGGCCAAGGACTGGGGGCCACGTTAGGAAGGACTCTAACGCCAGCTGCCTGCACTGCCCGGGAGCAGCATCCTCCCTGATCTCAGGCAGGGACACCATCCTCCTCCCATCCAAAGCGCCCTCCCTAATTTCTTTCACTGTTGTTGTGGGGGGAGGGGGGAAAATGAGGGGGAGCAGCGCTTCCGGAGGATGGAGACCGCGGTACACCCCACTCACTAACAATGCCTGCTGTGGAGGGCTACCTGCCTGCAGGTTCCACGCCAGGGACCCCTTCAGACCCTCCTCGAGCAGGTCCTGGGCCTGTGACCTCCTCCTTCACCCCAAGACAAGCCTGATTTCCTGCCCAGGATGATCCCCTTTTCAGAATGAAGGACACTGGAAACGTCCCTTCGGGGCTGTGGCACCATCACCTCAACCGTCAGTGACGGACAGCGTATTTTGGAAGCTGTGTGAAAAGGCTGGATATGCAGAGAGAAGGGCCTGGAGGGCTGTTTTCCTAAGTGATAGCGGCAGTATCTCTGGCTTTTAGTGACTTTCAGTTCCGTTCAGTTCAGTCGCTCAGTTGTGTCCGACTCTTTGCAACTTAATAGTATTGAATTTTTCTCAACAGTCTTCTGAAATACTGGAGCAGGTAGCCATTCCCTTCTCCAGAGCATCTTCCCAACCCAGGGATGGAGCCTGAGTCTCCTAATGAATTTTACCATCTTCATTTTACTTTAGAATCAGATGTGAATTTTGTTTTTCTCAGTGATGGTACATCATATTTTCAGAAAAGGATTTTAGGTTTTTGAATCAGCTAGCTTTTGGCAAATCAGAGCATCAGGTTCTCATCTATAAAATGAGAAAAGTAGTGTGTCAGAGGGCTTCCCTGGTGGCTTAGATGGTAAAGAATCTTCCTGCAATGTGGGCAAGCCAGGTTCAACCCCTGGGTCGGAAGATTCCCCTGGAAAAGGGAACGACTACCAACTCTAGTACTTCAGAAGACTGTTGAGAAAAATTCAATACTATTAATATTTATATTTGCCTAATATTTTCATTACTTATAACTGACATGGATAGTTTTATGTAAATATATAGGCATGATTATATTAAATATCCAGATGGATTTTCCTAAAGTGGAACCCTTTTGCCCTTTTCCTTTAACTCCTCCTTCCCGCCGTTTGTGCCCAGTCTCATCCGCCAGTGGCCCATCACACCCAAAAAACCTCGCGGCCCTCCCTATCCAAAGCGCCTCCTAATTTCTTTCTCTGTTGTTGTGGGGGGAGGGGGGAAAATGAGGGGGAGCAGCGCTTCCGGAGGATGGAGACCGCGGTACACCCCACTCACTAACAATGCCTGCTGTGGAGGGCTACCTGCCTGCAGGTTCCACGCCAGGGACCCCTTCAGACCCTCCTCGAGCAGGTCCTGGGCCTGTGACCTCCTCCTTCACCCCAAGACAAGCCTGATTTCCTGCCCAGGATGATCCCCTTTTCAGAATGAAGGACACTGGAAACGTCCCTTCGGGGCTGTGGCACCATCACCTCAACCGTCAGTGACGGACAGCGTATTTTGGAAGCTGTGTGAAAAGGCTGGATATGCAGAGAGAAGGGCCTGGAGGGCTGTTTTCCTAAGTGATAGCGGCAGTATCTCTGGCTTTTAGTGACTTTCAGTTCCGTTCAGTTCAGTCGCTCAGTTGTGTCCGACTCTTTGCAACTTAATAGTATTGAATTTTTCTCAACAGTCTTCTGAAATACTGGAGCAGGTAGCCATTCCCTTCTCCAGAGCATCTTCCCAACCCAGGGATGGAGCCTGAGTCTCCTAATGAATTTTACCATCTTCATTTTACTTTAGAATCAGATGTGAATTTTGTTTTTCTCAGTGATGGTACATCATATTTTCAGAAAAGGATTTTAGGTTTTTGAATCAGCTAGCTTTTGGCAAATCAGAGCATCAGGTTCTCATCTATAAAATGAGAAAAGTAGTGTGTCAGAGGGCTTCCCTGGTGGCTTAGATGGTAAAGAATCTTCCTGCAATGTGGGCAAGCCAGGTTCAACCCCTGGGTCGGAAGATTCCCCTGGAAAAGGGAACGACTACCAACTCTAGTACTTCAGAAGACTGTTGAGAAAAATTCAATACTATTAATATTTATATTTGCCTAATATTTTCATTACTTATAACTGACATGGATAGTTTTATGTAAATATATAGGCATGATTATATTAAATATCCAGATGGATTTTCCTAAAGTGGAACCCTTTTTGCCCTTTTCCTTTAACTCCTCCTTCCCGCCTGGATTATCGCCACTCAGACCACAGCTTCTCATCAAACCAGGCCAGTGGCCCATCACACAGCCTAACCAAAGCATATGGACTTGCAGACTTAAGTGACTATATGCACTGGTGTGAAAGGCTTTTCGGTCATTTGTATAAAGTGATCATTGTTGTTTAGTTGCTCAGTTGTGTCTGACTCTTTGTGGCCCCATGGATTGTAGCCTGCTAGGCTCCTCTGACCATGGGATTTCCCAGGCAAGAATACTGGAGTGGTTTGTCATTTCCTCCTCCAGGGGATCATTTTACACACAATTTTATGCATCATTTTCTTGTGCAACAATATGTTCTAGAAATCCACCCTAGGCATCTGGTGAAGGTCTCATGTTCATAGCTGTATAATTTTTTCATGATTTGGAAATAACATTTTATTCATCTGTCCCCATGTTTATTGATATTCACTTTGTTTCGACTGAAACACACACATGCCCTTTTGTTGCAAAATCGATTGTATTTCTTTGCAACGGACTTCCAGGAATAGGATTTCTGGGTGGAACAGATACAGCAGAGCCAGTCGACACTATTTGTAATGTATGCTGAGTGTCTGTTACACAGTTGGTGGTGGTCTAGTTGCTAAGTCGTGTCCGACTCTTGGGACACCATGACTGTAGCCTGCCAGGCTCCTCTGTCCATGGGATTCCCCAGGGAGGCATACTGGAATGGGTATCCATTTCCTTCTCCAGGGGAAATTCCTGACCCAGGGATTGAACCCAGGTCTCCTGTACTGCAGGCAGGTTCTTTACCAACTGAGCTACCAGGGAAGCCAGTGCGTAGTTACAGCTCAATAAAATGATACCTGCAATTATTCTCATTATGAGCTGACAAGTTATGTTTTGGAAAAGTTGAGTCATTTATTAGACCCCCATTTAGATAAATTACATTCCCTTTAAAGACATAGGTTATCTGTAATAACCAAACCAAACTTTGCTTATGCAGAGTCAAAAGGAAATGGAACTTCACTGGAAAACTAAAATAGACATGAAAGTTGACCTCCTTGTTTCCTCTCTGGCATTTGAAATCCATTTCCTCCGTCAGGCAGGAACTCAGAAGTCCAGGGCACTCCCATAATTGGAGATTCTTGTCTTGTATTTTTAAAAACTGTTATCAGTTTATTTGTATATCCGATTGGAAAGACAAAAAGAGGGCTCATTAAAGTGTTTTCCCTGTTGTGAAAAAGGAACCAATCTGTAGCCTTGGAGTGAGATTAATGAATCAATTCCTGTGTCTGCAGCCCCAGCCTTGCCCTCCCCCGGCAGAAGCTCCCAGGGAAACCTCTGGCGATTTCTCATTTGCAGGTTCCTGTTGCGTTCAGCGACCTCCACAAAAACGGAGGGAGCACCTTGTGAAGAGAGAGCCGTTGTGCCGAACGCAGAGTTGGTGGATTCCGGACGTGAGGGCTCCTGAGCCGTTTGGCTGAAAACGTCAGCACAGGACCAGTTTCAAACTCCAGACTGAAATGGAATCTTGCGAGCTGGCCGAGGGCCAGGGGCTGGTCCCTGGATGCAGACGGCCAGAGACTGGGAGAGCAAAGGCCCTCGCGCCGCTTTCATGAAACAGGAAATCGGTAGCTCGGCCTGTTTGTCTGTGGCTTTGTTCGCTTTGTGCCCAGACAGCCGTGAGCCAGGGGAAATGGGGCGGCCCGTGTGTGGGCATCCTCGGATTGTCAGCCACCAAACTGGGCTGAGCCTCCCAGGTCCCACATCCAGCTCCATAAAAACAAGCTCCAGGCTCGCGAGTCTCTCTCAGCCATCCTCTCTGCTCTCCTCCCCCGTCTCTGCCAGTCTTGTCTAACCTTTCTGCGAGTGACTGGCTTCTGACTTTCTGGCTTTTGAAAACATTTTTGGTTTCATGAGAATGCCTTAGACAGAATTCTGCTCTCTGCTTCAACTCTCAACCTACCCTAATTTCACTTTCATTTATACTATATAGATTTTCCCACCACGATCCAACTCTGATCCAGCTCGTCCCATGGTGAGCCCACTGTGGCCCACTGTCTCCCGCTGGAAGAGGGCCTGGAGGTTAGAGGAACCAGAAGGAGGAAGAGCTGATTCCTCTGAAATGCTTTCCTAGACTGTTCTGCATCCCGTACGCCTTGGTCTTTAAAAGGCCCTAAGGCCTGGTCCTTCTTTAGGGAGCACCTCCTCCCGGCAAAGCCAGGCCTGAAATCAGTGCTCTGTGAGGCCCAGGATAACGAGGCTGTGAAGCATTCAGTTGAGTCCCTGTGTGCAAGAAGCTCTCTGTCTGGATGTAGAGACCCACTCAGAGCAGAAAGGTCTCCGTTCAGAGACTGTGAGCTACCAGCCAGTGGCAGGGGGAGGCGTTCAGAGGCTGGGAGGCACCCGGAGGCTGGGTGGAGCGGACCAGGGCCAGGGCCAGGGCCCCCCTTGACAGGTGGAGGAAGGAAAAGAGGCAGCAGTTACTAAGCACCTACCATGTGTCAGAGGTAGTGTAGGCGCTTTGGGGGTTGTCTGTAGTCATTCCCAGGACTGGGGCTTGAAGAGAAGAGGGAAGAGGGCGCTTCCAGACAGGAAATGGTGCAGTTAGCCTCAATGCACATTTATGACATTAACGACAGCCTGGTCTGAGCTTTGACTGAAGCTGTTCAACATTTGGACCTTTGGCTGGACAAACTATGGCTCTCTGTCCACCATCTTCGTGTCTTAAACAGGTAAGGAACAAGTTTAATTGGCTTGCTCCATGGTCATGGTGAATTCTTGGAGCACCGCAAGGCTTTGTCGGTGGTGGGGAGAGGAGTGGGGGAGGCCTTCCCTGGTGGCTTAGATGGTTAGGAATCTCCCTGCAATCCAGGCGACCTGGATTTGATCCCTGTGGAAGATCTCTAAAACAAGCTCCTCGAGCCTAGATCCTCTGCTCTCCCCGTCTCTGCCAGTCTTGTCTAACCTTTCTGCAGTGACTGGCTTCTGACTTTCTGGCTTTTGAAAACATTTTTGGTTTCATGAGAATGCCTTAGACAGAATTCTGCTCTCTGCTTCAACTCTCAACCTACCCTAATTTCACTTTCATTTATACTATATAGATTTTCCCACCACGATCCAACTCTGATCCAGCTCGTCCCATGGTGAGCCCACTGTGGCCCACTGTCTCCCGCTGGAAGAGGGCCTGGAGGTTAGAGGAACCAGAAGGAGGAAGAGCTGATTCCTCTGAAATGCTTTCCTAGACTGTTCTGCATCCCGACGCCTTGGTCTTTAAAAGGCCCTAAGGCCTGGTCCTTCTTTAGGGAGCACCTCCTTCCGGCAAAGCCAGGCCTGAAATCAGTGCTCTGTGAGGCCCAGGATAACGAGGCTGTGAAGCATTCAGTTGAGTCCCGGTGTGCAAGAAGCTCTCTGTCTGGCTGTAGAGACCCACTCAGAGCAGAAAGGTCCCCTGTTCAGAGACTGTGAGCTACCAGCCAGTGGCAGGGGGAGGCGTTCAGAGGCTGGGAGGCACCCGGAGGCTGGGTGGAGCGGACCAGGGCCAGGGCCAGGGCCCCCCTTGACAGGTGGAGGAAGGAAAAGAGGCAGCAGTTACTAAGCACCTACCATGTGTCAGAGGTAGTGTAGGCGCTTTGGGGGTTGTCTGTAGTCATTCCCAGGACTGGGGCTTGAAGAGAAGAGGGAAGAGGGCGCTTCCAGACAGGAAATGGTGCAGTTAGCCTCAATGCACATTTATGACATTAACGACAGCCTGGTCTGAGCTTTGACTGAAGCTGTTCAACATTTGGACCTTTGGCTGGACAAACTATGGCTCTCTGTCCACCATCTTCGTGTCTTAAACAGGTAAGGAACAAGTTTAATTGGCTTGCTCCATGGTCATGGTGAATTCTTGGAGCACCGCAAGGCTTTGTCGGTGGTGGGGAGAGGAGTGGGGGAGGCCTTCCCTGGTGGCTTAGATGGTTAGGAATCTCCCTGCAATCCAGGAGACCTGGATTTGATCCCTGGGTTGGGAAGATCTCCAGGAGAAGGGAATGCCAACGCACTCCAGTATTCTTGCCTGGAGAATTCCATGGTCAGAGGAGTTTGGCAGACTACAGTCCATGGGGTCGCAAAGAGTCGAACACGACTAAGTGACTAACACACATACACACACGAGGCTTTGGGGACCTTGTAAATTATGAGATGCTGATATGTAAATTCAGAGGGTAAATAGTTTCTGTTGTTGTAGTTCAGTCATGTCTGATTCTTTGCAACTCCATGGACTGGAGCTCACCAGGCTCCTCTGTCCATGAGATTTCTCAGACAAGAATACTGGAGTGTGTTGCCATTTCCTTCTCCAGGGGATCTTCCTGACACAGCGATGGAACTCTCTTCTCCTGCCTTGGCAGGTGGATTCAGATAGTAAACACTGACCCACCAGCAAAGCCCATTATGAGACGAGCAGAGACAGTTCTGGATCTGCGAACTGGCTGGAAAACCTTGGCCTTACTTCGCAGCTCAATAGTTTTCAAGATGAGAAAGATTATAGAAACTTTTGTGGCCTTATCGAGACTCCTACCCAAAATACCACTTTTCATCTCATATCCAGAAAGAAGAGGGCCTCCCTGGTGGCTCAGTGGTGAAGAGTTCACCTGAATATGTAGGAGACACGGGTTCAATCCCTGATCTGGGAAGATCCCACATGCTGCGGAGCAGCTAAGCCCGAGAGCCACAACTATGGAGCCTGTGCTCTAGGACCTCAGAGTCACGGCTACTGAAGCCCGTGTGCCCTAGAGCCTGAGTTCCACAACAAGAGAAGTCACCGCAACAAGAAGCCTGCTCACCTCAGCTAGAGAGTAGCCCCACTCCCTGCAACTAGAGAAGAGCCTGTGGCAGCAGTGAAAACCCAGAATAGCCAAAAATAAATAAATAAATAAAAATTAAAAAAAAAAAAACAGAAACAAGAGTGGTGAAAAATGACAAAGGAAAGAATTTTAAAAATCAAACAAGGGCTTCCCTGGTGGTCCAGTGGGTAAGGACACCGCCTTGCAGTGCAAGGGGCGCCGGTTGGAGCCCTGGCCTGGAGGAGGATCCCACGTGCCGCGGAGCGGCTGGACCGATGTGTCCAACTACTGAGCCGGAGCTCTGGAGCACATGCGCCTAGAGCCGGTGCTCTGTAACAACGGAGGCCACCACGATGGGAGGCCCACACGGGCCAAAGAACTAAGGTGGATGAAAACAGATAAATGAAAGACCAATAGAAGCGCCCTCCACAAAAAAAAAAAAAAAAAACTTTAAAAAAAAAATCAAACAATGGATAAGTTGTTGTAGTTCAGTCATGTCTGATTCTTTGCAACTCCATGGACTGTAGCTCACCAGGCTCCTCTGTCCATGAGATTTCTCAGACAAGAATATTGGAGTGGGTTGTCATTTTCTTCTCCAGGGGATCTTCCTGACACAGCGATGGAACTCTCTTCTCCTGCCTTGGCAGGTGGATTCAGATAGTAAACACTGACCCACCAGCAAAGCCCATTATGAGACGAGCAGAGACAGTTCTGGATCTGCGAACTGGCTGGAAAACCTTGGCCTTACTTCGCAGCTCAATAGTTTTCAAGATGAGAAAGATTATAGAAACTTTTGTGGCCTTATCGAGACTCCTACCCAAAATACCACTTTTCATCTCATATCCAGAAAGAAGAGGGCCTCCCTGGTGGCTCAGTGGTGAAGAGTTCACCTGAATATGTAGGAGACACGGGTTCAATCCCTGATCTGGGAAGATCCCACATGCTGCGGAGCAGCTAAGCCCGAGAGCCACAACTATGGAGCCTGTGCTCTAGGACCTCAGAGTCACGGCTACTGAAGCCCGTGTGCCCTAGAGCCTGAGTTCCACAACAAGAGAAGTCACCGCAACAAGAAGCCTGCTCACCTCAGCTAGAGAGTAGCCCCACTCCCTGCAACTAGAGAAGAGCCTGTGGCAGCAGTGAAAACCCAGAATAGCCAAAAATAAATAAATAAATAAAAATTAAAAAAAAAAAAACAGAAACAAGAGTGGTGAAAAATGACAAAGGAAAGAATTTTAAAAATCAAACAAGGGCTTCCCTGGTGGTCCAGTGGGTAAGGACACCGCCTTGCAGTGCAAGGGGCGCCGGTTGGAGCCCTGGCCTGGAGGAGGATCCCACGTGCCGCGGAGCGGCTGGACCGATGTGTCCAACTACTGAGCCGGAGCTCTGGAGCACATGCGCCTAGAGCCGGTGCTCTGTAACAACGGAGGCCACCACGATGGGAGGCCCACACGGGCCAAAGAACTAAGGTGGATGAAAACAGATAAATGAAAGACCAATAGAAGCGCCCTCCACAAAAAAAAAAAAAAAAACTTTAAAAAAAAAATCAAACAATGGATAAGTTGTTAATACCTGTATTTCTTCTGATAGTTTGTTCAACAAGCGGTCTGAATGCCCCTAAAGCTCTAGGACAATCATGAGGCACCAAGTTCTGGTTTCTGTGTTTACAGTCTAGCTGGAAAGGTTGACATTAAAAAAGCAGCACAGAAAGAAGCATGTGATTACAAGGTCATCATGTTCATAATGATGTATAGAATCCAGGCACCAGGGGACAAGAACCGCGGAAGGTGTCTCCCGGGAGCTGGGATATTTGAAGAAACCTAGGCACTGAGAGGATCCAGATGGGTAGAGGGCGGGGCTAGAGGCACTTGGACCAGCGGCTGTAGCTCAGCTGCACTGACGAAACGGAGACAACAATGATGCGTCATCCCAGGTTGTCATGGAGACTATTCAAGGCCTATAAGTCACCTGGCCCAGCACCTAGGGCATATCAAGGACACTGAACAAATGTTTACTGAATCTGATCCTACAGTCACTCCCAGTGCTAGCATTCCAGGGGGCCGAGTTTCTCTCTGACTTTGACCCCAGAGAGTCCCACCTTTGCTGTCAGGACCTGAGATGGCCTCTGGTTGCCCGCACAGGCAGAGAAGAGCCGGAAGCAGGACCTTGACCGTGACTCCCCTGCAAAGCTCATTGGTGCCTGGAGTCACCTTCTCGGTCGGTAGAATGGGCTCGTACCACTTCTCCTGGGGAAGAACGCTGCCTGCTGTTTTCCACCTGGCCCCACTAACGACAACAGCTAGGGTCCTGAACTTGAGACAGTGGATATTTGGAAATCCTTAAATAGGCTCAGCCCTCTCTTTCGAGTTACAAAGTACACACGCACTGTCGTGTGTCAACTAGCCATCGTGGGAAACCTGAGCCAGGCAGGCAGATGCCAAACCGTGCTATTTCAAAGACAAAACAGACTCCGGGAGGGAAAGCGGCGTGCTGAGGGTCACGCAGGTAGTCAGCGGGCCGGGCCAGGGTCTTTGGCCACGAGGCCAGTTCTCCCTCTGCTGTGGCCCCCTGTGTTTCCGCCCAGAGCAGACCCCAGAGAGGAAGACGGACCAGTGTGTTCTTGGACTCTGCCCCTTGTTCACTTTCAAGTGCAAACGCCTGTTGCGTGTTATCCTCTGCCCGGCCCTGTGCTCGGCCCCATGGAGGCATCGGCCTCTTCAATGGGGGCGTCTTAGGACTCGGGAAATCAGGGAGACGCCCCAGAGAAAGGAGGGGATCTCCCCCTCCCTGGCAGAAGCTGCCCTTGCATCCGAGCCGTCCCTGGTCTGAAGGCCGTGCCAGCCATGTGGAAGCGCAGTTCCCCTTTGAAGCCGAATCTGATCCGCGTCCTTCCTATGGCGTCTGGGCTTCCGCCCGCCAAGGGGACCGCCAGCGGCAGGCTCACCTTCCTCTTTCGTTAGCCGACCTTCCAAAATCAAGGGCAGAGTCCCTGCTGTCCTCGGGCCAGTCGTGGGAGAAGCTGCTCCTCCAGGTCTGCCCGCTCTCATTCCCGAGGGCACCGCTCACTCACCTCCGCCACTCCTCCTGCCCCAGGAAGGATGCACCCTGAAATGCGCAGCCTCCCTCACAGGAGACTGTCTCAGGGAGCCCACGGCTCGATCTGGCAGACGGGCCCTTAGCACCCGTTCCTGCAGCAGCAGACTTCTGTAAGCTTCCAGGCCCGTGTTCAAGCCCAGGGTCTTGTGACCCTTTGTGTGCCGTTCTCTGTGCTTGGAATGGCCTTCCTTCTCTGCCCGGTCCTCCAGATCCCAGCTGGGCTGTCCCCTCCTTTCCCTAGGCTTTCTGTGTACCTTGCCCTGACGTCTAGAGCCCTTAGAGGCTTTAGCCACAACTCCCTGGACGATGCCTCACTCTCTGTTGCATTCGCAGCCCGCAGCCCAGTGCTGGACGAGGAGCGGATCCTCCTCAACCTGATGAATGAAGACGACTCGTCTGACCTTGCGCACCCTCAGCCACAGCTGCACCCAGAGTCCGCAGCCCCTGCTGGCCTTGCCCTGGGGGAGCCACCTGCTGAACCAGACCCAGAGTCTCTGCGGTGTTCACCTTTGTCCCCTCCGGGGAGTTCTGCTCCACACAGTCTGTCCTTTCCTTGACACATTGGATGCCTCAGTTCAAGTAAGCTGTGCACTTCTGGGTTTCTACTGCTGGCTTCCCGTCTGTCTCTCATCCTTCTGGCCAACACCTTGATGTGTAAAGAGATGTTTGGAAGTATTAGGACCTTCTATGAGTGTGTATGTTGAGAGAGGGGTCGGGGGCAGCAAGAACCCTGGCCGCTGGCAGATGAACTCCAGAGGGTTTGCTGACACCCCTCTACATGCCTTTCTGCCCTTTGGGGGTTTCAAAGATGAATAAGTTGGTCCTTGGTCTCTAAGAGCTTAGCTTGAGGGTCTGGGATGGAAGAGAGAACTAACACAAAGGGCATTTCAGGAATGAACACAGGGACTTCCCCAGTTGGTCCACTGGCTAAGGCTCCAAGCCTCCAATGCAGGTGGCCCAGGCTCGATCCCTGGTCAGGGAACTCAGATCCCACATGTTCGCATGCCTCAACTAAAGATCCCACATGCCGCTGTGAATACCACAGCTAAGACCTGACACATCCACATAAACAAATAGAGGTAAATATTTGTCTTTTCTCTAATGACGTTGCAGTCTGTAACCTAGGACCATTCTATCAGTTACAGCACTGGAAGAAATGAATTCGCTTATGTACCAGAGGGTAGGGGCTTCTGGAACCAGGATGTGAGGCCAGACCTGGCTGAGGAGAGACCACAACTAATTCCTTACACGAGGCCACTTCGGGGGCCACATCTGAAAAGGGCTTTTCTCCCAGCCCAGACCCTCTCGAGTCCTCTTCCTCCCCGAGACCCACGCACGGCAGAGCCCGAGGCACAGAGCCCCCAGCAACACTGAGAGCACCTGAGTCTAATTTAGTCAATGACTCAGAAGTCCCATTCCTGAAATAGGCCACACGGACACATACAACCGTGTGTCCCATTCTGCGACCTCGGAACAATAAACCCAAACTGCCAACCCTGCTTTCCGTGATTTATAAAGACGCAGAGCAGGGGCCCCGGGAGCAGCTGTTCCCAACCTGAACCTCACACCCAAATGATGTCAGTGGGTACAGATCAACGTGCTGATGATTAGGTGAGAAGCAAGTGGAGGAAACACAGCTCATTAAGACCTAGCATGTCTAAGGGCTGTGCGTGTGTTTAGTTAGTCCGTGTTGAGGACACCTTTTATTTATCGAGGTTTCACCTTTACTTTCTCAAACCGGAAGAGATCTTCATATCGAACTGCCTGCCAGCCGGGAGGACCTGACCACTGCCCAGCCAAGAGCGGGCCTGCACAGAGGGACCTCCTCTTACAGTTGGGTTTTGCCAGGGCAGGCCTCAGTGACTGTGGAGCCAAAACAATTCTACTTTCTTGTTGAATAGTAAGGTTACAGTTAGAAGCAGGCTTTATTCTTTTATTTCTTTTTTAAGCAAAAATAAAGACAAACCTTCCCCTGAAATTATTACAACATGGTTAATCTGCTATACTCCAGTACAAAATGATTTTGGTGTTAAACAAACAAACAAAAACATAGGAGAAGGAAATGGCGACCCACTCCAGTATTCTTGCCTGGAAAATCCCATGGAAAGAGGAGCCTGGAAGGCTGCAGTCCATGGGGTCACAAACAGTCAGACACAACTGAGAAACTAAGACACACACAAGGAACTGGCAATTGATAGAGGCATTAATCACAAGTTGGTAGGAAAATGTGGATGGTTCAATAAATGCTCTCACGGTAACTGACTCTTCATAAGGAAAAATAATAGATCTTTGCTGTTGTCATACATGAAAGTATTTATTTAAAAATCCAGCTCTTCGCGACTCCACGCGTGACGTCGTGGGGGACGCTGGCCTCCGCCCGGCTGCGAGGGCTCTTCCCGGAGGTTCAGACCCTGCTGCTCCCCATGGGCAGCTGCCAGGCAGGGCACAACCTGCATCTCTGCCTGGCCCACCACCCACCTCTGGTCTGAGCCACTTTGATCCTGCTGCTGCTTGGCCTTTCTGGCCTGGGTCTTGGTGGCTCCCTCCTCACCCACAGAACCAGCCTGCGCAGTCCTGACATCCCTCGGGACTGGGTCTCCTTCTTGAGATTGTTTGGCCAGCTGACCCTGTGCCCTGTGAATGGGACGGTCACAGGGAGGGGGCGTGGATCTCACACCGTGGGCTTACTGACCACCTTGAACTTCGGAGATGGTCCAGACAGGAACAAGACCCAGACATTCCAAACCCAGGTCCGGGGGCATCAGATTGGATTGAAAGGACCTTCTGCGGAAGTGCGGGTCCTCATTACAGCCAGGGTGACCACAGACAGGACCCCAGGAACCTGCCTGTACTTCAGTACTGCTCCAGGAATCCTGCCCTCCAGCCAGCCACCTATACCCTGCTCAGCGGAGGGAGCAGGAAATGCCACCCTGAGCCCTCGCATGGCTGAGGAGTGTGTCAGTGTCTGGGTCCATGAACGTCTTGTGCTCACCAAGTTTCTCACCTCGGAGGAGCTGGCCCTGTGTGGCTCTCGGCTGCTGGTTTTGGGCTTCTTCCTGATTCTGTTCTGTAGCCTTCTCTGCTGTCTCACTGCTGCGTGCTACCCGCGCTGGGAGTCCCACTGGTCTAGAAGCCGGCTCTGAGGGTACTGGCCTAGTTCTCAGGTGTGAATCAGCTTCTTGATTCTGAGTTGGAAGAGATGTTATGTAAAGTGGAGAGCTGGAATGTGGAGGGAAATAAAAGGCTTTTTTGCTTAAAAAAAAAAAAAAATCCAAAGGTATCGAAGACTAGAATGCAAAGGACAAAACTCAGTAATATATAAGAGTTTTTATAGGATAATTTTTTTTCAAACTTTGGAATAAGAAAGAATTTTGAAAACAAGAGTCCAGGATACCCTTATATATACATATAAAAAAGAAACTGATACATGTATCCAGCGAGTCCTGTATCTTTCTGTTCATTGCAGCATGAACTATATTAGCAAAAAATTGGAAAGAAAAATGTCTATCACTTTGGAAACGGATGAATAAAATGCTATGTAGTCACACTGTAGAATACCTTCTAGCAGGTAAGTATAACAAATTAAATCTATATGTATTAACAAAAATCTGAAAGTCACGTAGGGTGAAAACAAATGAAGTGATGAATATATTATAACTAAAAAAAAAAAGTAAAACAAACAAAAAAGACAAACTTCACTCAGTTTCTCTTGTATCTCAAATCATTAATTTTTACACTAACGAGACTCAGCTTTGCAGGGCTTCCTTCTTGATATACTCGGATCGAGGGCTCTGTGAACGAGTTTGTTTAAATGAATCCCAGCCACTCTCCCCAGGATCCCAGGATGACTCACGATGCCGAAACTCTGCTGTCTTCCAGGAGAGGAAACATGACCTGGGGGAGGCAAGCCGGCCTGAGCCCCACCCTTGCGCTCGGGGTCCCCAGGGGAGCTGGGCAGCCGGCTCGTCCGGCAGCTCCCGCCTCTCCCATGAAGTGCTTCCTGCCGCAGACCCAGCGCCGCTCACAGAGGGCTCTGTGGCATTTCTGGAATGTTGGAATGTCCTTCTTCCCCATTTCTGCTGGGCTTGTTTCTGAGCGTGAAGGCAGGGAAATAAAGAGGCCTATTTATGCTGGGCTGGGCTTCCGCAGAGTACATCTCATGGCCGGCTGTTTGACTCGGCGTTTCAGAGACAACCTGGGCATGGCCTGGCACCCCTCTAAGACTGTGGACGTGGAGTTGGCACCACCCGCCCTCGACTCTGGTGAGGCTGGGTGCTGCCTCCCAGCCAGGGGCGCGTGGGTGCTCGTGGGGCTGCCCGGTGCTGAGGTCGCCGCTCCTCACCCTACACGTGCCAGGGGCCAGTGCCAGGCAGGCCATGGCAATTTAGGCAAAGTCTCATCAATCTCCCTAATGAGGTTTCACCCGCCTCCACCCAGCCCTGACTGAGTTCTGGCCTGTGCGACTCATGTTCTCCCAAAAACCCCAAGGTGGGTGTTACTATCCATGTTTTCAAACAGAGCATGTCCATTCTGCATAAAGTCTCGGGCTGTCTGGACAGCATTTGGGGATGCCTGCCTTGCCCACAAACCGCCTTTACACTGAAAACTGAGCAGGCTCATGGAGTCGCCACACCTCTTCCGTTAGTTGGACTAGAGATGGACCAAGGACCTAAGCCGGCCAGAAGAATATTCTGTTATTTTGACTGTTGACTCGGAAATGCTGCTCAGCCTCTGCTGGGCCCTTGAAAGGGAGGTCAGGCAACGTCGGGCCTGAGGCCGCTCTGCAGGCCACGCGCAAAACTGTGAGAGAGAGCCCATCACAGAGCACACAGTGGGACTGTCCTGTCACCCCCAGGGCCCAAAGGACAATTCCTACAGCTTCCTTGTTTCTGGTTCCAATCATTCTTGGGATGCTTTGGTTCTCTGAAATATCCCTCTATCTTACTCTAACAGAATGTTCTATTAGAGTTAAATTTATGTAACAGAATGACCTATGAGGACTTAAAAAAAAATTTTTTTTTTAATAGAAAAGTCTGCTGCTTTCTGGAGAGACAAAAGCAAGAGGTCAGGTCCTAAGTGGCCTTGCTTGGACGGTGCACCGCAGGTGAGCTCTGACGTAGCAATGTCAGCCCTGCCAGGCAGTCAGCAGGTGGCCAGCAGGGGCAAGCCCCTCCAGGAGTGCCCCACAAGACATAGGCAGGGCGCCTTCTACCTGGTCTTTGGAGATAGAGAGGGCTACCAGGGAAAGCTAGGATGTTCCCCACCAAAGCCAATTCCAAAGAAGGACTGCGAGGGGCCCCCTTCCCCTTCCCCCAGGTTGACTGCTGCCCAGGCTTCCCTGGTGGATGCTCAGTAGTATTTACTGAATGCACAGTTATTGCCCACAGACTTCCATGATAGCTCAGCAGGCCAATAAGCTGCCTTCAGTGCAGGAGACCCAGGAGACAGGGGTTCGATCCCTGAATCTGTAAGATTCCCCTGGAGTAGGAAATGGCAACCCGTTTCCTGAAAAGCCCCATGGATAGAGGAGCCTGGTGGGCTACAGTCAAAGGAGTTACAAAGAGTTAGACCTGACCTAGCAGACTTCTTTGGGGGTGGACAGATAGCAAAGAGCCTGCTTCCGATGCAAGAGACTTGGGTTCAGTCCTTGGTAGGGAAGACACCCTGGAGAAGCAAATAGTCATCCACTCCAGGATTCTTGCCTGAAGAATTCCATGGGACAGAGAAGTCAGGCGGGCTACAGTCCACGGGCTCACAGAGTCGGACATGACTACGAGACTCTCACCGTTAGAACTTTTAGGAAAAAGACATTTAGGGAAATGAGAAAATTTGGTAAAGTAGGAGCCTAGATCTGCTGTAAGGCAAACGCACTTTCCACTTATGAGGACTCGGGCCACCCCCTGCCCTGGAGAGCCAAACGTCCCCTCCTCTGCTGCTGGGCCCGACGCGAGCGCCCCGTCTAACTGCGATCAGCGGACGAAGCCACCCGGAAAGGGCTCACGCAGGCTTGCGTCTCGGCTCGGGGGTGGGGCGTTTGATGTGTGGTGTGTGGGAGTGCCCTACCCCCCTCACTTTTATTATTAGCTTGCCTATGAAGCAGACAGAATCCGCCAAAGATTAGCACTCAGCCGGAGTTTCTGGGTCGAGTGATAAAGCACAAATATTTCCCTTTCCAAGGCTCTCTGAACTCTGTCATATGTCTGTGGCTGTCACTCTCCTATTCACAGAACTAAGCCCAGGCTTAACTAAAGCTCCTCTTCCTCCCTTTACTTTTCCAAGGCTTGCGGTGTCCAAACTCACCCTGTTTATTACAGCAGCACGTGGGGACATTGTCTGCTGCGACCAAAAGTCCCTTCCTCCAGATGGTCAGCGCTCTGAGGACGGAGAGAGGGTGGGCCTGTGTGTCCTGGGCGTGGTGCTGCGTGGCCCCAAGCTGGCTCCTCCCCCTTAAAGGGGGAATGAGAACAGGTTGCAGCGCCAGTCAGACTGAGCCTCTGTGCCTTTGTGCATCTGGGCCGCGACAACACAATATAGACTGATAGACTTGAACAGCAAACATTGATTTGTCGTTTTTGGAATCTGAGAAATCTGAGATCAAGGCTCTGGCATACTTAATTCCTGGTTCTTAGAAAGCTATCTTTTCTTCTTCTTTTTAATAATTTCATTTGTTTGTTTTTTAGCAGCATTGGGTCTTCGTTGCTGCAAGGGCTTTTCTAGTTGTGGTAAGTGGGGCTACCCTTCGTGGCGGTGAGTGGGTTTCCTGCAGCACTGCCCCTCTTTGGTTGAGTATGGGCTCTCGACACGGGCTTCAGCGGTCGCAGCACGTGGGCTTGGGGGCTGTGGCCCCGGCTGAGTGGCCCCGTGGCTTCCTGGACGAGGGATGGAACCTATGTCCCCTGCCTTGGCAGGCAGATTCTTATCCACTGTGCCGCCCAGGAAGTCCAGAAGGCAGCCTCCTTGCTGCGTCCTGACACAGCAGCAGGGCCCGCGAGCTCTCTAGGGTCTCTTTACAGGGCGCTAATCCCATTCCTGGGGGCTGCACCCTCGTGACTTCCTCACCTCCCAGAGGTCCCATCTCCAGATACCGTCCCACTGGGAGCTGGGTTTTTAACATTTGCACTTGTGGGGGTGGTTACACAAACTTCAGTCTGTAGCCTCCCCCACTGAAGCCACGCCTTAATAGCACAACCCTGGATGAGTTATTTTCTTTCTCTGGTCCTAGATTCCTAACTTTATTTGGTTGAGGTGAAGAACAAATGAGATCATGTATGCTACCTGCTGGACTCAGATCAGACCTTTATAAATGATAATCCATTATTATTAGCCTCCTTACCCAGGCAAGGAGAGATGTGGCTCTAGCCTGCTCTTGGAGGTGGCGCCACGTGGGGACATTGTCTGCTGCGACCAAGTCCCTTCCTCCAGATGGTCAGCGCTCTGAGGACGGAGAGAGGGTGGGCCTGTGTGTCCTGGGCGTGGTGCTGCGTGGCCCAAGCTGGCTCCTCCCCCTTAAAGGGGGAATGAGAACAGGTTGTAGCGCCAGTCAGACTGAGCCTCTGTGCCTTTGTGCATCTGGGCCGCGACAACACAATATAGACTGATAGACTTGAACAGCAAACATTGATTTGTCGTTTTTGGAATCTGAGAAATCTGAGATCAAGGCTCTGGCATACTTAATTCCTGGTTCTTAGAAAGCTATCTTTTCTTCTTCTTTTTAATAATTTCATTTGTTTGTTTTTTAGCAGCATTGGGTCTTCGTTGCTGCAAGGGCTTTTCTAGTTGTGGTAAGTGGGGCTACCCTTCGTGGCGGTGAGTGGGTTTCCTGCAGCACTGCCCCTCTTTGGTTGAGTATGGGCTCTCGACACGGGCTTCAGCGGTCGCAGCACGTGGGCTTGGGGGCTGTGGCCCCGGCTGAGTGGCCCCGTGGCTTCCTGGACGAGGGATGGAACCTATGTCCCCTGCCTTGGCAGGCAGATTCTTATCCACTGTGCCGCCCAGGAAGTCCAGAAGGCAGCCTCCTTGCTGCGTCCTGACACAGCAGCAGGGCCCGCGAGCTCTCTAGGGTCTCTTTACAGGGCGCTAATCCCATTCCTGGGGGCTGCACCCTCGTGACTTCCTCACCTCCCAGAGGTCCCATCTCCAGATACCGTCCCACTGGGAGCTGGGTTTTTAACATTTGCACTTGTGGGGGTGGTTACACAAACTTCAGTCTGTAGCCTCCCCCACTGAAGCCACGCCTTAATAGCACAACCCTGGATGAGTTATTTTCTTTCTCTGGTCCTAGATTCCTAACTTTATTTGGTTGAGGTGAAGAACAAATGAGATCATGTATGCTACCTGCTGGACTCAGATCAGACCTTTATAAATGATAATCCATTATTATTAGCCTCCTTACCCAGGCAAGGAGAGATGTGGCTCTAGCCTGCTCTTGGAGGTGGCGCCCTCGTACCTGCAGGTGCCTGTTGTACCATCTCTCCTGGCTGAGCCTGAGGAGAAAGCTCAGAGAGGTAGGTCAGCCATCCCACACCCTGCCCTGTATCTGCTTCCGGGGCTGGACTCGTAGAGTTACTCATACACATACAGTGAGTGGGTACCGTGCCCGAGAGACTGAGCTGGCCCACAAGGAATACACAGACGAGTGAGACAGAGGCCCCGCCCTCAGGACACAGACCTTCGCAAGGACGTGCACGACCCTGACCCAGCTGTGTACAAGGTGAGCGTGAGACGCTGTGTGTTGGAGGGAGAGAACCCTGCCACCCAGCAGAAGCTTCTGGAAAGCGTTCGTGGGAGGAAAGCCTGGCGTTCAAGCTCCCCAGTGGCTGTGGTGTTACCTCCCTCTCCCCGAGCTGCTAACATGTATAGCTTATGTTACTGTGCCCGGGGACCTCGTGAAGCTGGGCCTGGGAGGTGGAGGGAAGAGTGATGTCCTAGGCAGGAGGAGCTCCATCTTGAAGGCGGCAAGGGGCCCCAAGGCTACGAGTGTCAAAAGAGTGGATGGTCATCCAATGTAGCAGGAGTGCACAGTGCTGGTGGGAACAGCTTGCGGTGAAATGGGGAGAGTGGCTCGCGTGGGCCCTGGGGTCCTGGCTCCTCTCCAGGTACACGGGGGCAGTCCAGCTGGTCAGGAGCCGTTAGAGCAGGGCTCACAGGCTTGTGAGTTTCACACATCAAAACACAATTATTTTTAAAAAACGGAGGAGGAGGGAGCTGATGCAGGGTTAACACTATTTTATTTGGCCTCGAAGAACAACAAAACCATTTCCAGGGCCATCATTTCATAAAATAAATGGTATTTTTAAAATGTTGTTTATTTTCGGCTGTGCTGGGTTTTGTCGTTGCAGTCTTTTCTGTCGTGCACAGGGGGGGCTGCAGAGCATGGCTCGCTGGGCTCAGGAGTCCTGCTAACTTTATTTGGTTGAGGTGAAGAACAAATGAGATCATGTATACTACCTGCTGGACTCAGATCAGACCTTTATAAATGATAACATTATTATTAGCCTCCTTACCCAGGCAAGGAGAGATGTGGCTCTAGCCTGCTCTTGGAGGTGGCGCCCTCGTACCTGCAGGTGCCTGTTGTACCATCTCTCCTGGCTGAGCCTGAGGAGAAAGCTCAGAGAGGTAGGTCAGCCATCCCACACCCTGCCCTGTATCTGCTTCCGGGGCTGGACTCGTAGAGTTACTCATACACATACAGTGAGTGGGTACCGTGCCCGAGAGACTGAGCTGGCCCACAAGGAATACACAGACGAGTGAGACAGAGGCCCCGCCCTCAGGACACAGACCTTCGCAAGGACGTGCACGACCCTGACCCAGCTGTGTACAAGGTGAGCGTGAGACGCTGTGTGTTGGAGGGAGAGAACCCTGCCACCCAGCAGAAGCTTCTGGAAAGCGTTCGTGGGAGGAAAGCCTGGCGTTCAAGCTCCCCAGTGGCTGTGGTGTTACCTCCCTCTCCCCGAGCTGCTAACATGTATAGCTTATGTTACTGTGCCCGGGGACCTCGTGAAGCTGGGCCTGGGAGGTGGAGGGAAGAGTGATGTCCTAGGCAGGAGGAGCTCCATCTTGAAGGCGGCAAGGGGCCCCAAGGCTACGAGTGTCAAAAGAGTGGATGGTCATCCAATGTAGCAGGAGTGCACAGTGCTGGTGGGAACAGCTTGCGGTGAAATGGGGAGAGTGGCTCGCGTGGGCCCTGGGGTCCTGGCTCCTCTCCAGGTACACGGGGGCAGTCCAGCTGGTCAGGAGCCGTTAGAGCAGGGCTCACAGGCTTGTGAGTTTCACACATCAAAACACAATTATTTTTAAAAAACGGAGGAGGAGGGAGCTGATGCAGGGTTAACACTATTTTATTTGGCCTCGAAAGAACAACAAAACCATTTCCAGGGCCATCATTTCATAAAATAAATGGTATTTTTTAAATGTTGTTTATTTTCGGCTGTGCTGGGTTTTTGTCGTTGCAGTCTTTTCTGTCGTTGCGGCACGCAGGGGCTTCTCCTTGCGGTGGCTTCTCTGACTGCAGAGCATGGCTCCCGCTGGGCTCAGGAGTCCTGCCGTGAGGGCTTGGCAGGCTCCAGAGCACAGGCTCGATAGTTATGGCCTACGGGCTTAGCCGCCCCACAGCATGTGGGATCTCCCCAGACCAGGGACTGAACCTGTGTCTCCTGCGTTGGTAAACAGATTCTCTACTATTGAGCCGCCAGGAAAGTCCAATAAAAGGCATTTTTACAACCAAAACCATGTGTGAGTTGAGTTTCCTAAAGAATCCGCTACACCATCCTGATTGTTCTTACTGTGCTTTAGACTGGAAAACATTTTCTGTGCCCTGACCCTCGCTCCTAGACTAGCAGTTGGGAAGCAAGGATTAGAGGAGCAGATAAATCATGAGGTTGTCAGGGAAGACACCAAATTTAAATCTTTTAAGGCTCAGCCACAGCTTGGACAACCTCTGTACTCGTTTGGTTCAGCTGTGACAAGTGCAAACCCTGTACCTCCAGCCAGATTCTAAGGTGCTTCCCATGATGAATGCTGAAAAATGACACTCTTAGGAATCAACTCTATCAGGGAAGCAGGGGGACTGGTCACCTGAGAGGAGCCCAGGGACATCCCCATAGGTATGCTTGCGACCACGTGCTCTCTAAGCAGTCTCTGGTCTGACATTAGTAATCCTACAATCTGCAGTCCTAAAATCTGATCGATGGCTTCCCTGGTGGCTTAGCGGTAAATAATCCACCTGCCGATGCAGGAAGCACAAGTTTGATCCCTGGGTTAGGAGGATCCCTGGAAAGGAAATGGCAGCCCTAGGCAGGAGGAGCTCTCTGGCGCACACATCAAAACACAATGAAAGGTGCACAGTGCTGGTGGGAACAGCTTGCGGTGAAATGGGGAGAGTGGCTCGCGTGGGCCCTGGGGTCCTGGCTCCTCTCCAGGTACACGGGGGCAGTCCAGCTGGTCAGGAGCCGTTAGAGCAGGGCTCACAGGCTTGTGAGTTTCACACATCAAAACACAATTATTTTTAAAAAACGGAGGAGGAGGGAGCTGATGCAGGGTTAACACTATTTTATTTGGCCTCGAAAGAACAACAAAACCATTTCCAGGGCCATCATTTCATAAAATAAATGGTATTTTTAAAATGTTGTTTATTTTCGGCTGTGCTGGGTTTTTGTCGTTGCAGTCTTTTCTGTCGTTCGTGCACGCAGGGGCTTCTCCTTGCGGTGGCTTCTCTGACTGCAGAGCATGGCTCCCGCTGGGCTCAGGAGTCCTGCCGTGAGGGCTTGGCAGGCTCCAGAGCACAGGCTCGATAGTTATGGCCTACGGGCTTAGCCGCCCCACAGCATGTGGGATCTCCCCAGACCAGGGACTGAACCTGTGTCTCCTGCGTGGTAAACAGATTCTCTACTATTGAGCCGCCAGGAAAGTCCAATAAAAGGCATTTTTACAACCAAAACCATGTGTGAGTTGAGTTTCCTAAAGAATCCGCTACACCATCCTGATTGTTCTTACTGTGCTTTAGACTGGAAAACATTTTCTGTGCCCTGACCCTAGCTCCTAGACTAGCAGTTGGGAAGCAAGGATTAGAGGAGCAGATAAATCATGAGGCTGTCAGGGAAGACACCAAATTTAAATCTTTTAAGGCTCAGCCACAGCTTGGACAACCTCTGTACTCGTTTGGTTCAGCTGTGACAAGTGCAAACCCTGTACCTCCAGCCAGATTCTAAGGTGCTTCCCATGATGAATGCTGAAAAATGACACTCTTAGGAATCAACTCTATCAGGGAAGCAGGGGGACTGGTCACCTGAGAGGAGCCCAGGGACATCCCCATAGGTATGCTTGCGACCACGTGCTCTCTAAGCAGTCTCTGGTCTGACATTAGTAATCCTACAATCTGCAGTCCTAAAATCTGATCGATGGCTTCCCTGGTGGTTTAGCGGTAAATAATCCACCTGCCGATGCAGGAAGCACAAGTTTGATCCCTGGGTTAGGAGGATCCCCTGGAAAAGGAAATGGCAGCCCACTCTTGCCTGGGAAAGCCCATGGACAGAGGAGTCTGGTGGGCTACAGTCCACGGGGTCACCAAGAGTGGGACACGACCTAGCAACTGAACAACAACGATGAAGAAGATGATTCCTGTAAAGAGGTCGGGAGTTTGGCCCTAAATTTCCCGGCAGCTAAAACATAGGGGGGAACATATTCAGTTACACGGTTTCTTTTTCTGACAAAAGAATGCATACAAATTGATTTGCAAGAGCCCGATGTTTTCCTGGAATGAAGCTTCCGGTTAAAACGTCCTCTGAGCGCCCCCGTGAAAGAGACCCTGGGCTTTGGAACGGCCCGTGGCTCCACCATGGGGTCCGACGAGACCCACAGATGCTATTCAGACAGAGGACTCTCGTAGGCCACTTCCAAGAAGACAGACGTCACCGGGAGCATCACAATTCAAGGAAGGTCCTCCCGTCTTTGGTGCCCCCACGCTCTTGAGAAGTACAGGAAGAACCTGATGAAGACCCGCCTCACCTCTACATCTCAGATCCAGGGCAGGGCCACAGCGTGGCTTTACTGCCGGGCCCCTCGAGCTTCTGGCCATGTTCCATTTCTTGACCTGAGTGATGGATATTGACTGAACTGTACATTTATTGTGTGCCCTTTTCAGTGTGTATATCACTCGGAATGTGCCTGTATTTGGAGATAGTCCCTAAAGAGGTAATTAATTTAAAATGAGGTCATGAGAGTGGCCCTCGTCCAGTAGGGCTGATGTCCTTATAAGAAGAGGAGGTTAGGGCACAGACATGCACCGAAGGAAGATCGTTGAGCTGACCGATGTCCATATAAGAAGGGAACATTTGGACAAATAAAGGGACACTAGGCATGTGCATTAGTAGAAAAACAGAGGAGGAGACAACCATCTACAAACCAAGGAGAAGGGCCTCGGAAGAAACCAGCCCCGTCCATATCTTGATCTTGGACTCTGAGCCTCCAGAGCTGTGATAGAGTGTCTGTGGTCTGAGCTGCCCTGTCTGTAGTACTTTGTTATGGAAGCCCCAGCAAACAAATACAGAGGTGTAAGTATGAAAGCATGACTAGTCATTGTTGTTGTTGTTCAGTCAGTAAGTCGTGTCCAGCTCTTTCAGACCCCATGGACGGAAGCACACCAGGCTTCCCTGGGCTACAGTCCACGGGGTCACCAAGAGTGGGACACGACCTAGCAACTGAACAACAACGATGAAGAAGATGATTCCTGTAAAGAGGTCGGGAGTTTGGCCCTAAATTTCCCGGCAGCTAAAACATAGGGGGGAACATATTCAGTTACACGGTTTCTTTTTCTGACAAAAGAATGCATACAAATTGATTTGCAAGAGCCCGATGTTTTCCTGGAATGAAGCTTCCGGTTAAAACGTCCTCTGAGCGCCCCCGTGAAAGAGACCCTGGGCTTTGGAACGGCCCGTGGCTCCACCATGGGGTCCGACGAGACCCACAGATGCTATTCAGACAGAGGACTCTCGTAGGCCACTTCCAAGAAGACAGACGTCACGGGAGCATCACAATTCAAGGAAGGTCCTCCCGTCCTTTGGTGCCCCCACGCTCTTGAGAAGTACAGGAAGAACCTGATGAAGACCCGCCTCACCTCTACATCTCAGATCCAGGGCAGGGCCACAGCGTGGCTTTACTGCCGGGCCCCTCGAGCTTCTGGCCATGTTCCATTTCTTGACCTGAGTGATGGATATTGACTGAACTGTACATTTATTGTGTGCCCTTTTCAGTGTGTATATCACTCGGAATGTGCCTGTATTTGGAGATAGTCCCTAAAGAGGTAATTAATTTAAAATGAGGTCATGAGAGTGGCCCTCGTCCAGTAGGGCTGATGTCCTTATAAGAAGAGGAGGTTAGGGCACAGACATGCACCGAAGGAAGATCGTTGAGCTGACCGATGTCCATATAAGAAGGGAACATTTGGACAAATAAAGGGACACTAGGCATGTGCATTAGTAGAAAAACAGAGGAGGAGACAACCATCTACAAACCAAGGAGAAGGGCCTCGGAAGAAACCAGCCCCGTCCATATCTTGATCTTGGACTCTGAGCCTCCAGAGCTGTGATAGAGTGTCTGTGGTCTGAGCTGCCCTGTCTGTAGTACTTTGTTATGGAAGCCCCAGCAAACAAATACAGAGGTGTAAGTATGAAAGCATGACTAGTCATTGTTGTTGTTGTTCAGTCAGTAAGTCGTGTCCAGCTCTTTCAGACCCCATGGACGGAAGCACACCAGGCTTCCCTGTCCTTCACTTTCTCCCGGAGTTTGCTCAGACTCGTGAAGAATAAGGTTTCAGTTCAAAAGCTCCTGGAAAGTTAAATTATTAGACTAGTCATTCTCTCTTTTTTTCTTTTTTGGTCACCTGATGCAAAGAGGCAACTCATTGGAAAAAACCCTGTTGCTGGGAAAAATGGAAGGCAAAGCAGAAGAAGAAGGCAGAGGAGGAGGTGCCTAGATGGCATCCCTGGCTCAATGGACGTGAACTTGAGCAAACTCTGGGGGACAGTAGAGGACAGAGAAGCCTGGTGTGCAGTCCATGGGGTTGCAAAGAGTCAGACACGACTGACCCCCACCAACAAACATGAACCAGAGCTCCCAGAATCTGGGTTGAATCCTCAAGCAGCCACAAGTGGCCTGTGTGTCTTTGACAGGTTGCTGGCCCTCTCTGGGTTTTGTTCTCTTATTTTAACAGCTGTATAATAAGGCTGTTATATGGTGGCTTCCAGGGCTGAGGGGAAGGAGAGAATGGAGAGTGATTGTTTAATGTCCACAGAGTTTTAGCTCGATGAGATGAAAGGAGTTCTGAAGATGGACGGATGGTGGTGAGGACGGCAGATCATCCCTGTGTTTAAAACCCCTGAACTGTATACCTGAAAATGGTTAAGATGCTGCATTCTACGTTATGTAAATCCTACCACAAGGCAAAAAAAAAAAAACTGGGGGAAAAAGAAGGCTGTTCGTCCTGGGATCTTCCAACTGCTCTGTTTATGACATCTTATTTTAGGTCATCAGGAATAAAAATATTCTCCTGCCTCCCACTCTCTGCACACTTGGGTGGCAAAGATGATCTCAATTCTCCTAATTATCTGGCTATGGATGGTTCTGTCTCCTCCTCAGGACGAGTTGTTTTTTTCATCTGAGCCTCTGCCGGTTTACAGATGGTTATCTGTGAAAATCTGGCTATTGTAAGACTTCTGTGTGCATGCATGCGTGTGTGCGTGTGTGTGTGTCTCCGTGTGTGTGAACTGCTTATAGGAGCTGCTTCCCCGACTTCGCGTTCACAGGGAGGCTGTCTGGCCAGTGTCAGAATGCTAAGTCCCAGTAGAGCTTGGCCAGACTTGAACCAGAGCCCCAAATAACGTCTATAAATCTTTCCCGTCCTTGGAGCATGGGTGATGGAAATCATCCGACAGCGAGCGACGGGGGTGTTCCAAAGGTTTCAGAACTGAACGTTGGTCCTCTGCCTGGCATCTGGCCTTCGTTAGGTTATAAAAAACAGTTTATGGCCCTTCTGGTTGGAACAATCACTTTTACAATATTCATCATGACTGAGTGGTTATCCGAGAAAGCAAGCCAGCCAGCTAAGCTTCCTCGCCTGCTGACTGTTTGTCCCGGGCGGTGCCAGCCACACGTGTTGGCTTTTTAGTCTTGCATCAGCCCTGGAAAGCAGGTGTTACGATCGCTATTTTCAGATTTAGCTCAGAGAGGCTGAGATACTTTACCAAGCTTGCACAGCCATCAGAGGCTGGGTTTGCGTACCTGTCACTCAGCTTGCAGGTTCCTAGTTCTCTGCCCAGAGTCCAAACCCAGGCCCCGGCAGTGAAAGCACCAAGTCCTCACCACTGCACCTCCGAGAAATTCTCTGCGTCTAGGTCTTCCGACTCCCAGGTCCGTGTTTTTCTTTTCCCCGTTTCTTTGCGGCCTCGCCAATTTTGGTGACGGCTCTACTTGTTAGAATTGTATTTCTTAGTTCAGGTAAACCTTGAGCTCCCGCGCGGCTATGGGCTGACGCCTGTCCCACAGTAAGATGCTGCGGCTCTGCTGGAATTGCTGAGCTGTGTCCCGTGAGGACAGGGGCCACACGTGAAGGGGCTTAAATAGAGGGTCAGCGGATGAGCAGCTGGGCCCGCATTTTATGTCATCAGGAATAAAAATATTCTCCCTCCCACTCTCTGCACACTTGGGTGGCAAAGATGATCTCAATTCTCCTAATTATCTGGCTATGGATGGTTCTGTCTCCTCCTCAGGACGAGTTGTTTTTTTCATCTGAGCCTCTGCCGGTTTACAGATGGTTATCTGTGAAAATCTGGCTATTGTAAGACTTCTGTGTGCATGCATGCGTGTGTGCGTGTGTGTGTGTCTCCGTGTGTGTGAACTGCTTATAGGAGCTGCTTCCCCGACTTCGCGTTCACAGGGAGGCTGTCTGGCCAGTGTCAGAATGCTAAGTCCCAGTAGAGCTTGGCCAGACTTGAACCAGAGCCCCAAATAACGTCTATAAATCTTTCCCGTCCTTGGAGCATGGGTGATGGAAATCATCCGACAGCGAGCGACGGGGGTGTTCCAAAGGTTTCAGAACTGAACGTTGGTCCTCTGCCTGGCATCTGGCCTTCGTTAGGTTATAAAAAACAGTTTATGGCCCTTCTGGTTGGAACAATCACTTTTACAATATTCATCATGACTGAGTGGTTATCCGAGAAAGCAAGCCAGCCAGCTAAGCTTCCTCGCCTGCTGACTGTTTGTCCCGGGCGGTGCCAGCCACACGTGTTGGCTTTTTAGTCTTGCATCAGCCCTGGAAAGCAGGTGTTACGATCGCTATTTTCAGATTTAGCTCAGAGAGGCTGAGATACTTTACCAAGCTTGCACAGCCATCAGAGGCTGGGTTTGCGTACCTGTCACTCAGCTTGCAGGTTCCTAGTTCTCTGCCCAGAGTCCAAACCCAGGCCCCGGCAGTGAAAGCACCAAGTCCTCACCACTGCACCTCCGAGAAATTCTCTGCGTCTAGGTCTTCCGACTCCCAGGTCCGTGTTTTTCTTTTCCCCGTTTCTTTGCGGCCTCGCCAATTTTGGTGACGGCTCTACTTGTTAGAATTGTATTTCTTAGTTCAGGTAAACCTTGAGCTCCCGCGCGGCTATGGGCTGACGCCTGTCCCACAGTAAGATGCTGCGGCTCTGCTGGAATTGCTGAGCTGTGTCCCGTGAGGACAGGGGCCACACGTGAAGGGGCTTCGTAAATAGAGGGTCAGCGGATGAGCAGCTGGGCCCGCAGCACCGGATGCTGCGCTGGACTGCGGCTTCCAGGGGCTTCCTCTGGTTCCGGGTCTGCCCTCTGCAGGGGGGTCCCCGTGGTGGACGCCACGATGCGCGCCCCGGAGCCCCGGCCCTGCAGGACCCGCTTCCCCCGCCGCTGCGGGTGCTGTCCGCGCGGGCCCCCGGCTGGCAGCCCCGTCAGCGGCCGCCTCAGCTGCACAGCGCTGGGTGGCCAAGGTCATCTGCATTCCACCGTGGTCACGTCCGATGGGGACAGCAGAGAGGCTGGGGCAGCTCGGTCCCCAGGGAGAGCCCTGGGCTCCCTGTCGGGGTGACGGGGCGGCGGTCGGGCCTCACCCTCCTCCCCGCCGAGCCCTGCTTCCTTCCGCTCCCCTCCTCGGAGAATGGCCCCAAGGCAGTGCTCAGCAAACATCCTGGCCGCACGCTCTCCCGAGTCTGCCTTCCTGGGGCCCCACCCATGGCCGCGCACCCGGCGCCTCCTCTTCTCCACGCAGCCTTTAGGGTGACCCTGGCTTTCTGGTGCCCGCCGTCCTGGGCCTTCTCTCAGGTGCTTCTGACGTCTCCCCGGGGGGCGGGCGGGGAGCCGGGTGTTCCGGGACATTCCCATGTCCTCTGGGGCCGTCACAGGACGGCTCCCCACGCAGAGGGCAGCGCCGCTGACCGCCCGGGCAGGGTGACTCCAGTGCCGAGCCCTCTTTCCAAGGCCCCTCTGCCCCAGAGCGGAGTGAGCTTACCGGGCATCTGGGAAGGACAGCCCCTTAGGAAACGCACCTGCCGAGGCTCTTAAAAGCAGATGTCTTCCTGCCTTGAGGAAATCAGAGGGCGACAGAGTTTAAGACCCACTTGCTGAGCAGGTGGGCATTGAAATTCCATTCTTAGAGTGGAGGTACGTTAACTAGAGCGCTCCTTTCTTTGCGGCCTCGCCAATTTTGGTGACGGCTCTACTTGTTAGAATTGTATTTCTTAGTTCAGGTAAACCTTGAGCTCCCAGCGTGGGCTGACGCCTGTCCCACAGTAAGATGCTGCGGCTCTGCTGGAATTGCTGAGCTGTGTCCCGTGAGGACAGGGGCCACACGTGAAGGGGCTTCGTAAATAGAGGGTCAGCGGATGAGCAGCTGGGCCCGCAGCACCGGATGCTGCGCTGGACTGCGGCTTCCAGGGGCTTCCTCTGGTTCCGGGTCTGCCCTCTGCAGGGGGGTCCCCGTGGTGGACGCCACGATGCGCGCCCCGGAGCCCCGGCCCTGCAGGACCCGCTTCCCCCGCCGCTGCGGGTGCTGTCCGCGCGGGCCCCCGGCTGGCAGCCCCGTCAGCGGCCGCCTCAGCTGCACAGCGCTGGGTGGCCAAGGTCATCTGCATTCCACCGTGGTCACGTCCGATGGGGACAGCAGAGAGGCTGGGGCAGCTCGGTCCCCAGGGAGAGCCCTGGGCTCCCTGTCGGGTGACGGGGCGGCGGTCGGGCCTCACCCTCCTCCCCGCCGAGCCCTGCTTCCTTCCGCTCCCCTCCTCGGAGAATGGCCCCAAGGCAGTGCTCAGCAAACATCCTGGCCGCACGCTCTCCCGAGTCTGCCTTCCTGGGGCCCCACCCATGGCCGCGCACCCGGCGCCTCCTCTTCTCCACGCAGCCTTTAGGGTGACCCTGGCTTTCTGGTGCCCGCCGTCCTGGGCCTTCTCTCAGGTGCTTCTGACGTCTCCCCGGGGGGCGGGCGGGGAGCCGGGTGTTCCGGGACATTCCCATGTCCTCTGGGGCCGTCACAGGACGGCTCCCCACGCAGAGGGCAGCGCCGCTGACCGCCCGGGCAGGGTGACTCCAGTGCCGAGCCCTCTTTCCAAGGCCCCTCTGCCCCAGAGCGGAGTGAGCTTACCGGGCATCTGGGAAGGACAGCCCCTTAGGAAACGCACCTGCCGAGGCTCTTAAAAGCAGATGTCTTCCTGCCTTGAGGAAATCAGAGGGCGACAGAGTTTAAGACCCACTTGCTGAGCAGGTGGGCATTGAAATTCCATTCTTAGAGTGGAGGTAGGTTAACTAGACCCCCTTTATACCCTCCACACAGCGCATCCTTGCGGAAAGGGAGCTCATGGCTTAGAATGGTCTGGTTGCAAGGAGGAGAAATAATGGCCTAGTGTAGCAACAGTAACAACCCAAACCAGAAATGCGCTTCACCAAGCCCAAGGTCAGGAATGCAGCCAGGATCCAGAAAGGGATCCAATGCCCTGCCCCTGAGCGCCACATCCACACGTCAGCGTGTGGACGTGTGTCTACAGGCTTGCCCCACAAGTGTGTGAACGTGTGCACGTTCTGGATTAAGTGCTTCGTGAGGGCAAATGGCCAACGGTCCAGTCCAAGATTTATATTTAACCACATCAAGATATTAACACCAAGATGCTGACTGAACTGTCTTGGACCCAGTCCTAAATTCCTAGGAGATACAATTTGATCAGTAGGTTTTGGTCAGATTATGAAACTGTGTAGCTCATCTGGTAAAGAATCTGCCTGCAGTGCAGGAGGCCCCAGTTCTATTCCTGGGTGGGAGGTTCCCCAGAGAAGGGACAGGCTGCCCACTTCAGTATTCGTGGGCTTTCCTGGTGGCTCGGACGGTGAAGAATCCAACTGCAATGCACGGGACCTGGAGTTGATCTTCGTGTTGGGAACATCCCCTGGAAAAGACAAAGGCTTCCTTTTCCAGCATTCTCGCCTGGAGAATGCCATGGCTTGTCCCTGGGTCTCAAAGCGTCGGACACAGCTGAATGATCTCTTTCACTTTTCACGTAACTGCTGATGCACCTGGGCAAGCATACTGGAGAGGAGTGCATAGTCCAGATCTGCTGCGGGTACCCACCCCTGTGGATGTGACTGGCTGCCCAGAAGTGGGCACTCCCAGCCAGCGCTGGAGGTCACGCTGTGGCTGATGGAGCCCATGGACCGCAACTATTGAAGCCCGTGAGCCCTAGAGCCCGAGTTCCACAACAAGAAAAGCTACTGCAACAAGAAGCCTGCTCACCTCAACTAGAGAGTAGCCCCACTCCCTGAAACAAATACAAGGGAAACCAGGAGCATGGGCATTGAAATTCCATTCTTAGAGTGGAGGTAGGTTAACTAGACCCCCTTTATACCCTCCACACAGCGCATCCTTGCGGAAAGGGAGCTCATGGCTTAGAATGGTCTGGTTGCAAGGAGGAGAAATAATGGCCTAGTGTAGCAACAGTAACAACCCAAACCAGAAATGCGCTTCACCAAGCCCAAGGTCAGGAATGCAGCCAGGATCCAGAAAGGGATCCAATGCCCTGCCCCTGAGCGCCACATCCACACGTCAGCGTGTGGACGTGTGTCTACAGGCTTGCCCCACAAGTGTGTGAACGTGTGCACGTTCTGGATTAAGTGCTTCGTGAGGGCAAATGGCCAACGGTCCAGTCCAAGATTTATATTTAACCACATCAAGATATTAACACCAAGATGCTGACTGAACTGTCTTGGACCCAGTCCTAAATTCCTAGGAGATACAATTTGATCAGTAGGTTTTGGTCAGATTATGAAACTGTGTAGCTCATCTGGTAAAGAATCTGCCTGCAGTGCAGGAGGCCCCAGTTCTATTCCTGGGTGGGGAGGTTCCCCCAGAGAAGGGACAGGCTGCCCACTTCAGTATTCGTGGGCTTTCCTGGTGGCTCGGACGGTGAAGAATCCAACTGCAATGCACGGGACCTGGAGTTGATCTTCGTGTTGGGAACATCCCCTGGAAAAGACAAAGGCTTCCTTTTCCAGCATTCTCGCCTGGAGAATGCCATGGCTTGTCCCTGGGTCTCAAAGCGTCGGACACAGCTGAATGATCTCTTTCACTTTTCACGTAACTGCTGATGCACCTGGGCAAGCATACTGGAGAGGAGTGCATAGTCCAGATCTGCTGCGGGTACCCACCCCTGTGGATGTGACTGGCTGCCCAGAAGTGGGCACTCCCAGCCAGCGCTGGAGGTCACGCTGTGGCTGATGGAGCCCATGGACCGCAACTATTGAAGCCCGTGAGCCCTAGAGCCCGAGTTCCACAACAAGAAAAGCTACTGCAACAAGAAGCCTGCTCACCTCAACTAGAGAGTAGCCCCCACTCCCTGAAACTAGAGAGGAGCCTGCAGCAACAGTGAAAACCCAGAATAGCCATAAATAAATAAATAATTTTTAAGAAAAACAGGAAACTGATGTTCTAAGAAGTTAATTAACTCATCCAAAATCACATTGGGAGTAAGTAGTAGAATTTAGGGTTTTTTTCTGTCTGAACTTTCAGTTTCTTTTTTGAAAAATACAATTTAGGATTTGATTCCAAATCAGGTTAATTCTAAAGCCCATAGTCTTCCCAGAACAATGCATCACCATCTAAATCACTAATAGATTACACAAGTAAGACCTTAATAATTCATGCCTTGTATGATTCAGGAATGCCATTAAGGGCTGTGCGATGCCACAACCATTCAAAGAAACACTTAAACATTCCGTCAGTCATCCGCAGCCCAGACTTTAGTCTAGACTGACTCCCAGTAATTTATGGGATGGGAAGACTTCACTAAATTAATTTACTGTTCCTGTTTTGTGCTTATTAATTGCTTAGAGAATCGTCCACATGCTCGTGTTGACTCAGTCCAGACCTGTGGCACAAACCACGAGGGACACGGGGAAGGCAGAGGGCCTGGATGCTTTGCTTTCAGGGTTCCTGCCTGGGGCCGGCCAGGGAAGGGGCAGGCCTGGCCAGGAATCAGAGGGTCTCCTGTACACCACGGGGTGAGGGAGAGGAAATGGCACTGGATCTGGAGCCCAAACAGCTGGGTTTCCCTCCAGCACAGATTCTTAGCCATGCGGGGACTCAGGCAGAGGCACCCTCCCTGAGTGCCAGCCTCCTCATCTTTAAAGTGCTCTTGTTAAACCCAACTTGCCTCCCTCTCTGCATTATAATAATTATGGCTATTAGTGTGTGGTAATCATTAGTTACCATGTAACAATAATGGTTAAACTTTACTGGCATCTCCGTTTATCTACGCACAACCCTAAGAGGCCGGTCTTATTATTAGTCCCATTTTACCCTTGTGGCTATTGAGAGCTTGAAGAATGAAATAGCTGTGGCCCCAAACCAAGTTTGCGGGGACCGGGAGTCCAACCTGGGTAATCTACCATTTATCAGCTGATCATAATTGCCCTGCAAGGCCCTAATCCAGGAAGCCCCGGGTGTGACCTGTGCCTGGTGGGAGGTGGGGAGGGGATGGATACTCTGAGCCTGACTGCCTCACCTGCTTCCTCATCACCAAGGAAACGAGCTCTCCCTTGCTGTTGCCAGGGAAACCATCTAAGCTCTCTCTTTCTCTCACCTTCACCATGGAGACGGCCAACCGGAAAGCTGCTCTGGGAGTGGGAGGAGCTCTCCGACAAGGGAGGCTGGAGAGCGTGCCTCCAGACCCTTCTTTGTTGCCTGCAAGGCTGCCTGAGTAGGAACCCGGGCTGGGAATTCCCACTTGGCTGAGGAATGTGGAAGCATTCCTGGCGCTGCACAGAGATGCAGTGTTAAAGCCAGGATGTCCCTGGGGAAGCATAGGCTACAAGCAGTCTTCTGAATTTATTTCTAGAGGTTGCCTTGCCCTTAGTCAACCATCGGCCAGTTCAAAGGAAATTCCCAATTTTTTATGTCTCACAAATGCTGAAAACCTGCCAGGCCAGGTCATCCTTTTGTCTGATTTTGCTCTCAACCTGCTGGGTGATCTTGGGTCATGCAACTGTGTTTCCCTGGTACCTGGCAAATAAAGTGTATGGGCGAGCCCAGTGACTCGCACACATCCAGATGTGCCGGTCGTTGCAAGTTTTTCAAACACAAGAGGCTCCAACCTAGGTCCAGACTTGTGTTTTGCAAGATAAAGACATACTCAGTCACTCCAGTTGTGTCTGAGTCTTTGCACTCAAAGGACCACGGCCGGCCAGGCTCCTCTGTCCATGGGATTTTCTGGGCAAGAATCCTGGAGTAGGCTGCCCTGTCCCCCTCCAGGGGATCTTCCTGACCCAGGGGTCGAACACTTGGGTCTCCTGCAAGAGAACTGCGGGAGGATTCCAGAACATCTAAAACCTCTATTTCATCTCCAGAGGAAGGACAGTGTGACGGTGAAGTCCCCGCAATGAAACCAGACCACCAGGCTCAGGTCCCGACTCCAGGCCAACCCCCTGCCGGACAGGTGCCAACCCGATCTCCACGTCTCAGCTTCTTTGGAAATAAACCGGGAGTCCAACCTGGGTAATCTACCATTTATCAGCTGATCATAATTGCCCTGCAAGGCCCTAATCCAGGAAGCCCCGGGTGTGACCTGTGCCTGGTGGGAGGTGGGGAGGGGATGGATACTCTGAGCCTGACTGCCTCACCTGCTTCCTCATCACCAAGGAAACGAGCTCGCCCTTGCTGTTGCCAGGGAAACCATCTAAGCTCTCTCTTTCTCTCACCTTCACCATGGAGACGGCCAACCGGAAAGCTGCTCTGGGAGTGGGAGGAGCTCTCCGACAAGGGAGGCTGGAGAGCGTGCCTCCAGACCCTTCTTTGTTGCCTGCAAGGCTGCCTGAGTAGGAACCCGGGCTGGGAATTCCCACTTGGCTGAGGAATGTGGAAGCATTCCTGGCGCTGCACAGAGATGCAGTGTTAAAGCCAGGATGTCCCTGGGGAAGCATAGGCTACAAGCAGTCTTCTGAATTTATTTCTAGAGGTTGCCTTGCCCTTAGTCAACCATCGGCCAGTTCAAAGGAAATTCCCAATTTTTTATGTCTCACAAATGCTGAAAACCTGCCAGGCCAGGTCATCCTTTTGTCTGATTTTGCTCTCAACCTGCTGGGTGATCTTGGGTCATGCAACTGTGTTTCCCTGGTACCTGGCAAATAAAGTGTATGGGCGAGCCCAGTGACTCGCACACATCCAGATGTGCCGGTCGTTGCAAGTTTTTCAAATACAAGAGGCTCCAACCTAGGTCCAGACTTGTGTTTTGCAAGATAAAGACATACTCAGTCACTCCAGTTGTGTCTGAGTCTTTGCACTCAAAGGACCACGGCCGGCCAGGCTCCTCTGTCCATGGGATTTTCTGGACAAGAATCCTGGAGTAGGCTGCCCTGTCCCCCTCCAGGGGATCTTCCTGACCCAGGGGTCGAACACTTGGGTCTCCTGCAAGAGAACTGCGGGAGGATTCCAGAACATCTAAAACCTCTATTTCATCTCCAGAGGAAGGACAGTGTGACGGTGAAGTCCCCGCAATGAAACCAGACCACCAGGCTCAGGTCCCGACTCCAGGCCAACCCCCTGCCGGACAGGTGCCAACCCGATCTCCACGTCTCAGCTTCTTTGGAAATAAAACTGGATGAATAAGAGCACCTATGTGCTCAACATTGCTCATTATTAGATAAATGACAATCAAAACTACAACGAGGTACCACCTCACAGGGGTCAGAATGGCCATCATTAGAAACTCTGCAAATTATAAATGCTGGAGAGGATGTGGAGAAAAGGGACCCTCCTACACTGTGGGAGGGAATGTATGTTGGTGCAGCCACTACGGAGAACAGTATGGAGGTTCCTGAGAACACTAAAAAGAGAATTCCCATACGACCCAGCAAACCCACTCCTGGCTCATATCCAAAGAAAACTGTAATTCAAAAAGATGCATGCACCGCCCCTACTCCGCCCATGTTCCTAGCAGCACTATTTACAAGAGCCAAGACATGAAAACAGTCTAAATGTCCACTGACGGACGAATGAATAAAGAAAGGCGGTACAAATGTACAGCAGACTACTACTCAGCCTTCGAACAATGAAACAATGCCGTGTGCAGCAAGGTAGATGGACCTAGAGATGAGCATACTAAGTGAGGTAGGTCAGACAAAGAAAGACATAGCAAATGATATCACTTCTATGGGGAATCTAAAATATGACACAATAGAACCTATCTACAAAATAGAAATCCACTCATGGACATAGAGAACAGACTTGTGGTTGCCCAGGGCAAGGGGTCAGGGGAGGGATGGAGGAGGGGGGGGTTGGGGTTAGCAAATATAAGCTTTTATATGCAGAATGATAATCAACACGGTCCTACTGTATAGCAAAGAGAAACATATTCAATATCCTCTGATAAATCATAATGAAAAAGAATATTTAAAGAATATGTATTTGGATAATTGGATCCCTTTCTTGTATAGCAGAAATGAACACAGCATTGTAAATCAACTCTACTTCAAAAAAAATTTGGTCATAGGAAATAAAGGAAAACGAAGAATAAAGGTCGGAAAAATACTTTGAAATGCTTTAATATTTTAAATGGGAAAATTTTGTTTTAAAAGCTATTAAAGTGTTCAATAGAAATAGAACTGATGCCTTTGAACTGTGATGTTGGAGGCTTTTTTCTGTTTTTAAAGGAATGTTTGAATTTTTTTTTTTTTTTAATCCTGGCCTCTCTTATTGGCCTTTTATTTATTTGTTTTCATCCATCTTTATTCTTCTGCCTGTGTGGGCCTTCCATCACAGTGGCCCCTTGTTGCAGAGCACCAGCTCTGGGCACGTGAGTTCCAGAGCGCTGGCTTGCAATTGGACACACCAGTCCAGCCGCTCCACGGCACCTGGGATCCTCCCAGGCCAGGGATTAAACTGGCGCCCCTTGTACTGCAAGGTGGACTCTTTACCCACTGGACCACCAGGGAAGCCCCTGGAGAAGGCTCTTGAGAGTCCCTTGGACTGCCAGAAGATCAAACCAGTCAATCCTAAAGGAAATCAACCCTGAATATTCATTGGAAGGAGTGATGCTAAAGCGGAAGCTCCAATTCTTTGGCCGGCCACCTGATGTGAAGAGACAACTCATTAGAAAAGAGGCTGATGTTGGGAAAAATAGAAGGCAGAAAGAGAAGGGAGGACAGAGGACAAGACGGTTGGATGGCATCACTGAATCAATGGCCATGAGCAAGCTCCAGGAGACAGTGAAGGACAGGGAAGCCTGGCGTGCCACAGTCTACAGGGTTGCAAAGAGTCAGACATGACTCACTGAGTGAACTTAACTGAAAATTTTATTGAATAAAAATATACAACAACATCTATCTCTTAAGGTCCTTGTGGTGATTAAATGAGGTAACACTGTATGGACTTTTGTCAGGGAGGGATGGAGGAGGGGGGGGTTGGGGTTAGCAAATATAAGCTTTTATATGCAGAATGATAATCAACACGGTCCTACTGTATAGCAAAGAGAAACATATTCAATATCCTCTGATAAATCATAATGAAAAAGAATATTTAAAGAATATGTATTTGGATAATTGGATCCCTTTCTTGTATAGCAGAAATGAACACAGCATTGTAAATCAACTCTACTTCAAAAAAAATTTGGTCATAGGAAATAAAGGAAAACGAAGAATAAAGGTCGGAAAAATACTTTGAAATGCTTTAATATTTTAAATGGGAAAATTTTGTTTTAAAAGCTATTAAAGTGTTCAATAGAAATAGAACTGATGCCTTTGAACTGTGATGTTGGAGGCTTTTTTCTGTTTTTAAAGGAATGTTTGAATTTTTTTTTTTTTTTAATCCTGGCCTCTCTTATTGGCCTTTTATTTATTTGTTTTCATCCATCTTTATTCTTCTGCCTGTGTGGGCCTTCCATCACAGTGGCCCCTTGTTGCAGAGCACCAGCTCTGGGCACGTGAGTTCCAGAGCGCTGGCTTGCAATTGGACACACCAGTCCAGCCGCTCCACGGCACCTGGGATCCTCCCAGGCCAGGGATTAAACTGGCGCCCCTTGTACTGCAAGGTGGACTCTTTACCCACTGGACCACCAGGGAAGCCCCTGGAGAAGGCTCTTGAGAGTCCCTTGGACTGCCAGAAGATCAAACCAGTCAATCCTAAAGGAAATCAACCCTGAATATTCATTGGAAGGAGTGATGCTAAAGCGGAAGCTCCAATTCTTTGGCCGGCCACCTGATGTGAAGAGACAACTCATTAGAAAAGAGGCTGATGTTGGGAAAAATAGAAGGCAGAAAGAGAAGGGAGGACAGAGGACAAGACGGTTGGATGGCATCACTGAATCAATGGCCATGAGCAAGCTCCAGGAGACAGTGAAGGACAGGGAAGCCTGGCGTGCCACAGTCTACAGGGTTGCAAAGAGTCAGACATGACTCACTGAGTGAACTTAACTGAAAATTTTTATTGAATAAAAATATACAACAACATCTATCTCTTAAGGTCCTTGTGGTGATTAAATGAGGTAACACTGTATGGACTTTTTAGCCCAAAACTCAGCACAGTGGCAGCCCTCAAGAAATGCTAGCAAATACGATCACAGTTACTATCATTTCATACAGATTCTAACAACAAATGAAGTAAAAAAAAAAAAAATAGATACAGAGGAAAAAAAAAAAAAAACAACGGATCCAATCAAAGCCAGAGGACAGTGTTTCACTTGGATATATTTAGCTCTGGGGAGAATTCCCTGGCGGTCCAGCATTTAGGACCCAGCTCTTCCATTGCAGGGGGCACGGCTTCAATCCCCAGTCAAGGAACTAAGAACTGCAAGCTGCAGGGCTAAAAAAATACATACAAATAGCTTTTGGTAAAAGCCAGTCTATTTTCCTCACTGACTTTCCATTCCATCAGGCTGGAAGGGAGGGCCACCGGTCTCTGTGCCGCTGAGATTCCTTCTGCTCTAAGAGGCAGCGCTTCTGTGACTCTCAACAACCTCGACTGTCCAAAAGAATGTCCAGGGGCCCCCAAATGAATGATACGCTAGGAGTGTCAGTCACCATGCGAACCGAGGCAGGCTGCTCTTGGCAAGGACTTCTCTTGTGCAAGGCGGGAGGCTCCAGGAAATGAGGAGGCACGGCCGCGCGAGCCTCCACCAACCTCCTCGGTCTCTGTGATGTCAGGGTTAAGTCACACCAGCAGTTAACTGAGGTCCTCGGGTCCCGGCCTGGGACGTTTCATCCTCCGCTCTCGCTGTTTGTTTGGTCCAGTTCCTGCCTCACCCGGCTCCCCGCCCTCCGCCGCCGGAGCCCTCCGAGCACGAGCTGATTTAGAGAGGCCTCGTCTTCCGATTTAGTCTCCCTCCGCCTCTCCCCACGGAAATTGGGTGATAGGAGAAGTCGGAGAAATCAGCAAACAAACAGAGCCAAGGAGACTGACGATCCCAGAATCCAAAGAGAGAGGCCTTCAGAGTGAGAATGAGTCAGCAGCTTCGTCTCTGGGCCTTCCTTTTTCTTTGCAGTAACACAGGTGCAACGCTGCCCAGGCTACAGATGGGGCAAAATAATACGTGGGCTCATAATCATAATATTCATTCAGGAGTGGGTCTAAGCTTTGCACGGCCTGAAGCTTATTCAGTGTGAAAGGGCCTTTTTAAGAAGAATGCAAATGTATAAATATGAAATCAAGTATGAAAGGAAATGTTTGCTTAGGAGAAAGAAGTTACAACAAATGGCCATTAAAAAAAAAAAACCACCCAAATACTATAAAAACATCACCAAATCCAGAACGATAACATATCTTATTAATTGACTGACAGGTGTCTATAATACTGCTTCCCATAGTTTTTGCACCGTGTCCACTTTGATAGCCTCTTCATAGGACCCTGATTTTATAACCGTGTCTATGGAGAGGTGGTAAAGAGGACTCAGTCTGTGGCCTAGCACAGTTGATCCAAGTTTGTTTTTTTATTATTGACAGTTTGGAGTTCATGTCAACACGGAAGACATTCTCCGCTTGCCGTCTTACCTGGAGGGCTTCCCCGGCCTCCCTCTGACTCACTGCTCGTCCACAGGCCCGCCGTTCAGCCGTTAGCATGTGTGCGCTTCCCAGTGCGACTTTTAGTCCTGCATCTCTTGTGATGCTCGATGGGGCTCCCACAGCAGACCCTCCAAGAATGCCCAGGAGCGACTCCTCCACTAAATGGAAGTGCTTTTGAGATGTGTTCATACATCCACGAACCCAGACAAAATGCGTCTGCAGTTCCACTCCTGACATTCCTCTAGCCCAGGGCAAGCCGGCAGAGGGAGGTCCTCATCCTTACGTTTAAAATAAGCACTTGAGAGTTGTCAGCCACACCAACAGAGTGGCTTCTCTTCCATCCTCCTACCCGATGACCTGTGGGCCGCTCAGTCGTGTCCAGCTCTCTGTGACCCTACGGACTGTAGCGCCCCCACCCCCCAGGCTCCTCTGTCTACGGGATTTTCCAGGCTAGAAGACTGGCGTGGGTTGCCATTTCTTTCTCCAGGAGATTTTCCTGAGCCAGGGACCAAACCCAGGTCTTCGGCATTGCAAGGCGGATTCTTTACCATCTGACACCAGGGAAGACCCGTGATAACCTGCAAGTCCAGGTCAAATTCAGAACCCTCAGAATCGCTGGAGTTCCACAGCAGGTGTTGTACAGGGGAAGCTGCTCTGGGCCCCAGCTCCCAGCCCCCCTGCCTCCTCCTGCTCCGGGAGACAGTACTGCGTTTAGACCCACACAGCACGTGGACGCCGGCTCTCAGCTGTGGGAAGCCGAGCTCACCCCGTGCATCCTTGGGCACGGTCCCTGGCTTCCAGCTGGGTTTGGCCCACCGGAGGCACCCATGGGAAATGGGAGGGCTGGGAGGACAGAGCTACGGGGCATTCATTTCTCAGGCTTGGCGACCTTCCTGCCTCGTGGCCCTCTCCTGCGGGCACAGCCCTGGCTGAGTTCAGATAATGCCTCCCTCCTGGCCCCTCCCTCCAGGCCCACGGGTGGCAGGGGCTTTCCGGCTCTTGCTGGCCCAGGGTGCTTTATTTGTCCATCCTGGTTTCAATGACCCTGCTTATACCTTTGTAAATATCCCTTTATGATCCTCCCATCACCTCCTTGAAGAATGCCATCTGTTTCCCGCTGGGAGCCTGGATGAGATGGCTGTTACCACCATCCCTATTAGGAATACTAATAATACTGGTATCCCTAAAAGGAATACTATTCCTTTTAGTCTAAAAAGCATGTCTGACTTCCCACGTGATCTTCTGGAGTCTGCAACACTTTCTGAGCCTCAGTTTGTCCATCTGTTAATATCCCTGCCTCTACGTGAGAACGATATGCTAAGAATTCAGTGAGATAGTATAGGTGAAAATACTCTGGGAAAAATATGATAGTGACTCTTACTAGAATTATTAAAGGCAATGTGTGTGCTAAGTCGCTTCAGTCGTATCCAACTCTTGGCGACCCCATGGACTGTAGTCTGTCTGCCAGGCTCCTCTGTCCATGGGAGTCTCCAGGCAAGAAGACGGGAGCGGGCGGCCTTTCCCTTCTCCAGGAGATCTGCCCCACCCAGGGATCACGTCTCTTCCGTCTCCTGCACTGGCGGGTGGGTTCTTTACCTCTGGCCCCACCCTAACAATAATAACAAAGTTGCTCCTGCCCAGAGCACCCCTCCGGCTCCCCTCTGTCCTCTTCAGCACAGGAGTCGGGACTGCAACTGCCATCGTTAGCAAAACTGTGTGCTTTGTTGCAAAGGTCTGTGCTGCTGGAAGACGAACCGCTGTGACCAGAGAGATTCAACTCTCCGAGCTGTTGCCACACATTTTGACAAATGAGCACAGCGGGCTCAAAGCTGGGCTGCAGGCCCTCGGAGCTCTCTCTCCCCGGCGGACACCGTCAGGCCCTCAGGGCTCTGGGCCGTGTTTGTGGGGAGCACAGCCCAGGGCCACGGCTGGAGCCACATGAGCACCAGGGTCCCTCCCCAGGGAGCAGAGAGTGGGTGGCGGCTGGTGTGGACTCGGGCGGCTCCACGCTCCTAACAGAGAGGAAACAGCGCCTGGAGTGTGTGTGGCCAGCTGGGCCAGGATGGCCCCCGAGTGGAGAGCGAGGCCAGCGGCCCAGTCAGGCACGGGGCTGGTTTCCTGTGTCCCATTTCAAAACAGCAGCACGTCCCTGAAGCTTCTGCTGCTCCCGTCCAGCCTCTTCACCTGTCAGGCCTTTCCCCGTCCCGTCTTTCCAGCTGTCCCCTCCACCAGGCTGACAAGAGAGGGACACTAGGACTCACAAGGTTAATCAGTGGCCTCTACGTGATTCAGAGATTGCTGTCCCACATTGTTTGAAATCAAAAGTCAATATCCCTGAAGCTGCAGAAAAAACAATGGTGAATCAGTGGTTTGTTTCCTTTCCAAAGCTAACCCCAAAGTTTCATGCACAGGATCATTGACGCATCTGGGTTACATGGGTTTCTATGGTCTAGCCTAGGAATCTAACCCCTCATTAATTACACAGTACCGATGGGGCTTCCCAGGTCGCTCAGTGGTAAAGAACCTGCCTGCCAATGCAGGAGACCTGGGTTTGACCCCTGGTTCCACAAGATCCCTTGGAGAAGGGCATGGCAACCCATCTCAGAATTCCTGCCTGGGAAATCCCATGGACAGAAGATCCTGGGAGGGCTACCGTCCATGGGGTCACAAGGAGTCGGATGCCACTTAGCAACTAAACAAGAACCTGTGGGAAAGTGTGTTTTGATCTCAGATTCTGGGAGCCGGTGAACCTTTCGGACATGGATCAACCTTGTGTTGGGAAATGACTGAGTTAAGTATAGTATTAACTGTAATCGGCTGTGAGGCGGCCTGGGAAAGCTGGGTGGGCTCTAGTGAGGGCCAGAGGGAGGAAGAGAGGAAGAGGGGGCACAGCAGAGTGACAGCGCTGGGAAAGGCGGGGCTCAGCGCTCCCTGTGACACTCTGTGGCCGTCACCATGCACCTCGGAAAGGAAGGCTCCCCGGAGCGCATCTCCGTCGAGGGACTCCGTGAGACGGAGCATTCTCTGTCTGGTTCTGTTTAGTGGAAAACAACATCTGGGACCCACTCCCTGAGACTTCTCAGGAAACGCTATGGGAGCAGGCGCGTGAGACAAGTCTTCCAGAGGCTTCCAGATTCAAACTCGTCCCATGGACACAAAACAGAATTGCCGATAGAGAGACGTCTTAGAGCCAAGGGCTAGGGTATATATTCACCTGCGCCCGAGATCCTCATCCCTTTTTAAAGAAAAAGCCACACATGAGGCCAAAAGACAAACTGGAAAAAATGTACTGTTGAATAAATATTCAGGATGGTTGCTCAGAAAGTTTGAAATGATGAACTAAGTGGAAAAGAAAAATGCCTGTGGCAAATGGTCAGCAGGCTATATCTGGGGGCCCGAATCCAGCTCTCCCCAACTTATTTCACACAGCCGTGGTGTTTTTCTATGCCTATTTATAACTATCTACACATTCACACACAAAAAATGCAGTAGACATCCGACTTCGTTTTTCAGTGACTGAAATATTCTAAACATATCGGGTTACAGCACACGAGAGCTTGTCACTGGCTGCGATTGGGCTTGCTTACTGAAAAAGGGATTAATCAACGTGCGGAAAACAATGTAACAAGAGCCTTTGGGAATTTTAAAAGTATGAAAACAACTTTGGAAAAAAATTTCTTTTTAAAAATGTAATTCAGGGGGCTTCCCCTGGTGGTCCAGTGGATAAGGACACCGCCTTGCAGTGCAAGATGCGCCGGTTCGATCCCTGGCCTGGGAAGATCCCACGTGCCGCGGAGCGGCTGGACCGATGTGTCCAATCACAGAGCCGGAGCTCTGGAGCGCATGCGCCCAGAGCCAGTGCTCTGCAGCGACAGACGCCACCGCGATGGGAGGCCCACAGGAGCCAAAGAACAAAGACGGATGAAAATAGAGAAATGAAAGACCAATAGCAGTGGCCCGCCCGCTCCCCTCCCTCCCCAACCCAACTCCCGCCCAAAATAAATAAATAAATAAATCTTTAAAAAAAAAATGTAATTCACTTCAACAGAGCTTTATTGGGCACCCACCACGCGAATGGGCTAACCTGAGACATTTAGGTATGAAGAAGACACAGTAGTCTCTGGTCCCGCGAGTTTCCTCGGGGGCTACAGAGAGGGGAATAAAAGACATGAAAACGATGATCAGCACCTAAATAGAACTCCTGAGGGCGGGAGCCTCCCAGGCGTGGGAATGGTCTCCCACTGCCCGCTTTCCCAGCTCTCCTTCAGGAGACAGGTGCGTCCAGGTAAGCAGACGCTCCCGCCCAGCTTCAGCTGTCGAATGCAAGACTGCCTTGGCCAATCCGTGTGCTCCATTTTCCTGGGCACAGTGATTGGCTCGGGGCAATGATGCATCTAAGGCAGACTAATCCTAGTGAAGCTCAAGCTTTCAGCCAGAAATGCCGCAAAGAAAGATTCTTTTTGTTGATTGTGAAGGAAGAAGTCCCAGAAGCAGCTGACAGCTATTTGGTACCTATGCAATGAGCCAGCCTTCAGAGGAGGTGGGAGGCAGACGGCAAGTGAAGAGAGACATAAACAAGTCCCCGAATCACCATAATATTCCTTACTTAACACCATGTTTATTTTTGATGTCTTGGTCACATGAGACAATAAATCCCTCTTCTTGCTGACATCAGTTTGAGTTGGGTCTTTTGAACTTCCAATCAAAATCATCCTTATGAATATAGGGTGAAATAAGGTGTGCTTCTTGAAGGAGGTGGCTAATAACCTAAAACTTGCGGCTGTGGAGGAGTTGGATCACTGGCAGGCGAGAGGAGGAAGATGTTTGTGGTAGCTGAGCAGTTCAGTGCAGTTGGATGTGGGATGCGCCATCTTCCTATGGAACCAACCCTGGAAAGACTGGGCTGGGTCGGATCATGCAAGTTGCGAAGGACATGGTGAGAACTTTGCTCCTGATTTTACAGGCAGGGTTTACGTGGGTGTTGTGGGGGTGTTCACATGCTTCCTCAAATCCCTCCTCAGCCTCGGGAAGTTCATTTACTGCATGAACACTGGCTGTTTAAATGATCCTGGTCCAGTGTTACAGCGAATGCAAGATACAGCCGGGATGTTCCCATGTAAGAGCAGAGGCTGCCCGTGCTTGTTTCCTTGGGCTCTCAAACAAGCCACCACCAACTGGGCGGCTTAAAACAATAAAAATTTAATTCCCACACAATCTGGAAGCTGGACGAGCTACATCCAGGGGTCAGCAGCGTCGTACTCCCTCAGGAGGTTCTCAGGAAGGATGTTCTCTTGCCTCTTCCTACTTCCTGTCACCCCAGCACTCCTCCGCTGTCGCAGCCTGATGCGAGCCTCTGCCTTGTCTCCACGTGGCCCTCTCCCACCACCACTCGGGGCCCTCCTCTCCTCTCGCTCACAGGACACCGGTCCTTGGATTTAAGAGTCTGTCCTAGATCCAGGAGAGTTTCATCTCGAGATACCTAACTGACTATATCTACAAAGACTCTATCTTCAAATATGATCACATTCTGAGATGGCATGAATTTTGACGGGAGACACCATTCAATCCACTACACTGACCAAAACCCAGAGCCGGCTGGCACGATCTGGCCTCCTTCCCCTCCTGCTGGCAGCGCTGGGCCTCTGTGGGCAGCGCAGGGCCCTCCGTCCCCCTGTGAGTACCCCAAACCACCCTAAACATCTGAATGACTCATTTACTGAGAACTTGCAATGTGAGAGATGCTGGCTGCCCTAGGGAATCCCCCAGGGGTCCAGCAGTCAGGACTCTGTGCACCACTGCTGAGGCTCCGGGCTCAATCCCTGGTTGGGAAATAAAGGTCCCACAAGCCAACGGGCGCAGAAAAGAAAGTGAAAGTGTTTGTCGCTCAGCAGTGTCCAACTCTCTGCGACCCCACGGACCGTAGCCCTCCAGGCTCCCCTGTCCATGGGATTCTCCAAGCCAGCATATGGGGGTGGGTGCCGTGCCCTTCTCCAGGGGATCTGCCAAGCGATTTTGCCTGGAGAAAAAAATTTAAAAAAACTGCACTAGGAGGCTCCTCGTTGATTGTAGGCACGCCCCTTGGAACCTGACAGGACAGAGTTTTCCAAGGAAGGAAAATAACAAGAAAGACAGAAGGACGTGGCAGAGAGGCCTCCTAACCAGCCCTGTACAGATTTGGCTCCAAACACCAAGGAGGCTCGCTCGGAGAGGCAGGCGCCGCGCCAGGACGTCAAGGCACTCTAGCCTCAGACGTCCCTGATGAACTGTCCTCACACTGCTTTCTTTTTTTTTTTTTCAACTTTTATTTTACTTTTAACTTTTACAGAGTTCTGTTGTTTACAGATATGTATGTTCCCAGATTAGTCATATGTATATCCCCCCAATCCCACCCCTCCCGTCACACTGCTTTCTTGATTCCAAAGGATACGCGTAGGAGACGGCATGAAACTCTAATGAGTTGCCACGACTCTCAGCCATCCTCGTGGCCAAGTTAAGGGAGAGAAGAGAAATGCTGCACAACGCACCTGAAGCCCTGAGCGCCGCCTCTTGAGTTTACAATATTTACTTGCAGGTGCTCTTCATGGTCTAGTGTCGGAAGGGAGTGAGTCATCAGGAGACGGAGGCTTTGAAGACATTCTGTTTCTGGGCTGAGCAGTGGCCTGGCCGGCAGGGGAAAGGGGAAGCCTTCTGGGGGATATAATCCAGTTTACGTGTGTCCTCTTCTTGAAGCTGGGAGGTGGTCAGGTCACGTCCTTGCTGCTGGCCTCTTCCTGCCGGGGGCGCTTGCCACTGGCCGTGTCCCTCGTGCTTCATTCCCCTTTTGTTTTTTATGTATTTATTTGGGTCTTAGTTGCGGATGTGAGCTCTCAGTTGCAGCCTGTGGGATCTCGTTCCCTGACACAGGATCCAACCCAGGTCGCCAGCACGGGGCGCGTGGAGCCCTAGTCGCTGGACCACCAGGGAGTCCCCCTCGTGGCTTCTCGTTCCACTCATCCTCCTAACATCCTCTGGCGACAAAATACAAGGGAGAAAACAAATACCAGAAAAGAGGGCCAGAGACAGAGCTCTGCAAACAGAGAATAAACAAAGAATGAATGAGGGTCATGGATGAAGGAATCGACAAGAAGGTCACGGAGTGAGAGGAGGTTCGGTCAGCCTGAGAGCAGGCCAGCCTGCTGCGTTTCCCTGCTCGCCTGCCAGAGACAGCGGAAGAAACTCGGGGCAGAGGAGAGCTGACGCGGGGCCCAGGGGGCGCGACTGGGAGAGGACTGGGAAGTGTGCTTCTTCCATCCCAAGACGCCGGAGGTTGTCAAATGTGCTGTCGGTGGAAGAGCAGCTTTCTGGGGGTGAAAGAACCCCCACTTGCTGATGTCTACAACTGAAGGAAGATGAATGGATAGTAGCATACATGTGGGGCTTCCCAGGGGGCCTAGTGGTCAAGAGCCTGCCTGCCCTACAGGAGACCTAAGAGACTGGGGGTCGGTCCCCGGGTGGAAAAGATCCCCTGGAGGAGAGCTGGTAAGCACTGCAGGACTCTTGCCTGGAGAATCCCGTGACAGAGAAGCCTGCTGGGCTCCAGTCCATAGGATCTCACAGAGCTGTGTAAGACTGAAGCAACTTAGGACACACACACACAGGGCATACATGTGTCTCTACAAGTGATGACGTACAGCTCTTTTTTTAGTCAACAGATACAAAAAAATTTAAACAGATGACAATTCTTACGAATTCCCTTCTGCTGTTGGCAGGCATGCATGGCACGCAGATGGTGTGCGATCCTCAGGCCTGAACTTGTGACCTTGGTCTCGGGAGCACCTTCGGAATTGGCCAGCATATTGGGCTTCTAGATTGGCATTTCCTATTTGGTTAAACTCCCAGCTTCACTCCTTAATTGAATGACCTATTACTGGAATTAAATCAATTTTCTTGGAAATCAGCCAGGAGCTTTTGATGAATGCTTGTTCTGGACCCTGAGGAAAAATTACTTTTTAGTTAAGAACTGACTGCATTAACCTTGCTTAACCTAGAGGAATCTAAGATTCATTCTGAGAGACTTGGTGCTTTCAATTGCATTTTAATGTATCGGTACGTGAGAGGCAGTCTTTGGCATATAAATAACTTTTTGTCTCAAGGCTGCTGTGCAGTGTAAGATTATGAAGACAAATTTAGATGAGAGCTAGAGATCTAACTGTATGATTTGCAATGCACAATGGCATCAGTGCAAAGCATTCAGCTGTGGGGACAATGGGTTGAGCGCACACATTCTGGGAAGAACTCGGCCTGCGTGTGGGCAGGCGATGGCCATCAGACCACTCGGCAGGATCTGGACCTGGAGATGCCCCAGGGCTGTCTTTTAGTGTTAGATGTTAGCTGTAGGCGCATCTTTCAGAACTGTGAATCATGTAAGAAAATATTAGGTAAACATGGAACTTGAGGGACTTCTCTGGTGATCCAGGCGTTAAGACTTCACACTTCCAGTGTAGAGGGTGTGGGTTCAGTGCCTGGTCAGGGAACTAAGCTCCCACATGCCGCATGGCCATGGTACAGGGCAGTCAGGGAAGGAGCTTGGGTTTTCTGTAGTTCGGGCAGGTGGGGACGCAGAGTCGTTCGTTTACCTGCGTCCTCGGTTTGTAGCCCCAGCTTATGAGGATCTGAGCACACAGCACATACAGTAACACCAACGGATAGAGAAGGAGGGATAAACAACCCTTTTCAAGTTTATTTATTCATGGCTGCCCTGGGTCTTTCCTGCTGCATTCTGGCTTTCTCTGGCTGCAGCCAAGGAGAGTTACTCTCTAGTTGAGGGGCACAGGCTTCTCTTGTTGCGGAGCACGGGTTCTAGGTGAGCCGGCTTCAGGAGCTGAGCACTTGGGCTCCAGAGCACGGGCTCACTCGTTGTGACACAGGGGCTTAGTTGCCTCCCAGCATATAGGATCTCCCTGGGTCAGCAGTCAAAGCCCCGTGCCCCGCACTGGCACGTGGATTCTTTACTGCTGAGGCAGCAGGGAAGTCCTGAGGCATCAACCATCTTTAAAATTCATTTTTTAAGGACTATGTTTTGGTTTTAAGACCCTGAGCAAGAAGCCCAGGAACTCACAAAACTGCACAGGAAATGAAAGGAAATGAAGCCACACAGAGAAGACTCAAAGGCCTGTCTTTGGAGGATGGACAGTCCATGGCTCCCGGGCTGAAGTCTCCTCCACCCCTGCACGTGGAAGGACGCAGACCCCCTTCCCAGACGTGACACAGAGCCCCAGACCAAGATGAACTGTGCCCCTGTTTCTGACCATAATGGTCTTCAGTGGGAGGCGGGGGAGGACGGGCGATAACACTTATTTCCATTTTCAAGGGTCTCTCTGACGGACTGTAGTCTGTGACTAAGCAGAGACTTTAAAATCCACTAAAAAATAGTACTGTGATTATCCTTCAAATAAAAATAAATTTTAAAAAAGTGCACAGGAAAGACTAGCTGAGGGAAAGTGAGGTTGCCATTGTGAAATCAGAAGCAACATTTGAGATTTAATTCTGACCTAGTGGTACCGTCATAAATAAACTATTAATAGAATCATTTCCGTCTTGTTTAGTAATTTTAGATCGCTGACAGGAAGGTCACATTGTTTGGTTCTCTAGGTGCATGCAGCATATTTCTGGGGTCCCCTCAGTGAACCCACGATGGGTTCTGGTGACAAGGAGAGCTGGCTTTGTGCTTTTCCAGGCAGCATTTCCATAGCGTGCTTATTGGGAATTCTTAGCCATCATTTGGGGACACCACCTTAGCCGTGTTTGTGACAAGGTGGAGAGGGACGACTGAATCTATGAGGAAGGAAGGCCCCAGAGTTCAGATAAAATCCTGCAGGAGCTGGGTTTTATGAACCCAGTTGGACCACTTGACATTTTGTGTCTAAAGCATGTTTCGATTTCTCAGACTCTGGCAGGAGCAAGAGAACATCCTGAATATTTGTAAAATGCTATGGCTTCCTTTTATCATCCCACTTGAAGGGGCAGTTCAGTTTCTGAGCCCGTTTTCCAAGGCTTTCCAGAATGGACATATGCCATCAGCTCCCCCTGCAGGTCTGAGTCCTTCCTGCCAGGGAGTTTCTGGAGATTCACTGTGCACATGGATTCTGGAGAGATTCACTCATGTTTCACTGGCTGGAACTGACCTATCGTTCTGCTGGGAGCTGCACATCCTGGGGAAGCACCTGGCTCTGAGCCTCTAAGAACATCAACAAGGTCTCCAACAGGAATTCCAGGGCACAGGTAGTGAGTTCCTTGCACAGAATGAATTTTAAAATATTCTTTTACTCTTTCCTGTGTAAGCACCATGATCCTTTGAGAGATTCATCACAGATAAAATTGCCTCTGTGAGACCCTTAGGCTGAGAAATAAAATATGGCTGTCAAGGAAGAGGAGGAGCAGAATGCAGAAGAGGAGGTATCGGCCAGAAAAGGCGATTCTGGGCAGCTGCAGGGAGAACTGGGTTCAGCCAGGTCACTCAGAACAGCGAGCCCCTTATTTCAGTCTTCAGTGGTGCCTGAGGTCTGCATTACCCCGCCCTGCTCGTGCTCATTTCGTCTTGGCTTTTGTGTGGTGGTCCTAAGAAAACAATCTTTTGGAAGTTTGTTTATCCATCACTTTCTGCAGCTAAAATTTTTCTTTTGTTTGGACCTTCCTGTTAACTCTGATTTCACATATTCATTTATTTTTCTGTTGCTTATGGTTCTTAAAATCTTAAACCTTGAGCTGTCATTGCTCAGGTTTTTATATCTATCTATCTATCTATGTAATTTTCTTTATGAGACTTTTTCTCTTGAGATCACTGACCATAGTTTATATGTCTACATGCCTCAAGATGTCTGTCGTGTTGTTTATTCAAGATAGTACTAAAAAGGGTTTGAAAGAATAAAGTTAATGCAATAAATGTTTTTTTAAAAAGAAATAAAATATGTACCCATGGTGTGTTAAATCCACACATTCTTTTTTCTCAAGAAACACTGGAATGTCCCAAATTCTATATCCTAGTTTGCTGATCCACTCAATACATACTATGACTGATAGGCACTCTTCCATGTGACCGATATGTGACAGCCTTGTTTTAGGCGCCTGGATAAAGTGAGGACCAAGACAGACTAACCCTGGCGTCGTGGAACTCCGGCACCAGTGTGGAAGACACACGGAAAGCAAGGACGTGAAGCAGTGTGGAATATAATTTCATGTCGAGAGAGGGCTATTCAAAAAAGTCAAGCAGGATACAGGGTTGGAGTAATGGGTGGGATTTACTCTTCCCTAGAGAGGAAGTCTGTTCAATCAGAACCCAGATAAAGCGAGACAACCATCTGTGCCAAGACGAGGGTGGAGAGCCTTTCAGGGGCGTAAACAGCCAGTGCCAATGCCCGGGGACGTGAATGAACTCAGTGGGAGCCAGGCAGAGCAGGGAGGGCGAGGACAGGGAGAGTCGAGGGGGCAGGAACAGTAGACGGGGTCCCAGAAGTAGGGCTGGAGGCAGGATCCATTAGCTAGGATCTTACAGAATTGATGCTTTTGAACTGTGGTGCTGGAGAAGACTCTTGAGTCCCTTGGACAGCAAGAAGACCAAGCCAGCCAATCCTGATGGAAATCAACCCTGCTTATTCACTGGAAGTAATGACCCTAAAACTGAAGCCCTGGTCCTCTGGCCACCTGATACAAAGAGTCAACTCACTGGAAAAGACGCTGATGCTGGGAAAGACTGAAGGCAACTGAAGAAGGGGGAAGCAGAGAATGGGATGGTTAGATAGCAGCGCTGAGTCAATGCACCTGAATTTGAGCCAACTCCAGGAGATAGTATAAGACAGAGAAGCCTGGCCGTGCTGCAGTCCACTGGGTTGCAAAGAGTCCGACATGACTTAGTGATTGAACAACCACAAAACAGGACGTGGAGTGGAAGTTATTATGAAATGAGAAGAGTTCAGAGCCCGGGGAGGAGGGAAACAATGCAACCTGATTTATGATTTGAAAACCTCAGGTTGGCGACTGTGCAGAGGAAACACTCAAGGTGGACGAACACGTGTGGAGTCAGAGAACCTGGTCCGGACGCCTCAGAAGAGGCCAAGGAGGCTCGTGGGTAGTCCTCGCAGCAGGAAGAGATGGATACGCTCTGGCTGTATTCAGAAAACACAGCCTTTGAAGCCTTGCTGGGGTGTGGGGAAGGGAGAGGAAGAAGGCGATGAAGTCCCACTTCTGGGACGTTAGTCCTGAGCTTGGTACTGGAGGCGGCAGCTGCTGGAAGGTGTGTGGCATGAGGAGTGTTGCTCGGATGCGTTAAGTTGCAGAAACTTCTCAGTCGTCCATCTGGAGATGCTGACCCGGCAGCCGGAGACGTGAGTGTGGAACACGCACCCGACGCAGTAACAACTGGGAGAAACTGTTTCTGGAAAGAGGAGCTCCGTTCTGCAAGATGCCATGACACCGGGCTGGGAGCCGGATCCTCAACGGGGCCTCGGTCTTCTCCTGTGTGAAACGGTGGGGCTGGCTGGTCTTTAAGAGGCTTTTCTGCTGGCAAGTGTCAACAGAAGCCTTGCTCTCGATTCAGGGAACAGCAGTGTGGGCGAGGCTGCAGTGGTTGGGCCACAGCACCAGAAAGAGGTGCAAGACCCACAGAAGACTGGCAGCTTCCCTTAGGAACCAGAACTGGAAATGTGTCTTTTTGTTTCTAAAGTGGGAGAAGGAAACACTTCAGCAGCAGAGGATGAGCTGCTCAGAGCAAAGCAGGGAACATCCGTTTAAAAAGGATCTGGCGGAAGGGCAGTGAGGTGGCACCAGCGGCTGAGCCCAGTTCCTTCTGGTGAGCCTGCGGCAGGCTCCCGAGTCTTGCCCTGCAGGGCACCGTGGCCAGCAGCACCTGGTGGCCGTCAGTTTTCCCCGGTGGCCCGTCTTGGGCAGTTTTGAGCGGAGGTCCTCTAGCTCCAACCGTTAGACGGCTCCTTGGTAGCGAAGAGGGCGACTCCTGGCCCATTCCAGAGTGCAGATGTCCAGCAAGCACCCCCACACCATAGTGACCTCCGTGCTGTCCTGTGGACCACAGCGGGCCCTTCCTCTCCAATATGCTCTCCACCTCAGCCCCGCTGGGTAGGTGGGGCCTCTTCCTTGGACTCTAAATTCTAGGTGCAATGACGACTCCTTGTATTTGCTATACTGCATTCTTCAGAGTTTTCTTTACTTCTTTTAGCCAATCCTTTGTTATTCTAATCCGCTGTTTCAGCTAACAGTTCTTTATATTAAATTCTGCTTGCCCAGATTACCACGTGGTTCTTCATACAGTGGGTCAACAAATCGTCATTTCCTTTCCCTCGATCTCTACGGGAGAAGTATGTTTTCCTTCCCCACGGACGATGGGCTTGGTTGGCCATGTGACCTGCTTTGGTCAGTAGACATGTGCAGAAGTCGCAGCCTTAACAGGCATCATGCTTCTACTCGACAGGTCAGCCTGGGCTCCTAAAGGAGACTGTCCAATCCACACACCTGTGAGCTTGAGGATACATTATTAACATTTTAAGCCACTGAGTTTGGGGGTGGGTGGGAAGGGAAATAGTTACACAGCATTATTGAGGCAATATTGACCAAGATACTGTTTCAAGGGTGGCTGCAGCACCTACAGGGCTTCCCCGGTGAGTGAGCAGCAGAGGGTCTGCCTGCAGGAGACACAGGAGGGCAGGGTCGACCCCTGGATCGGGAAGATCCCCTGGAGGAGGGCACGGAAACCCACTCCAGGATTCTTGCCTGGAACATCCCTTGGGCAGAGGAGCCTGTTCAAAGGCTACGGCCCATGAGATTGCAAAGAGTCGGACATGACAGACGATGAAGCACACAGCATGGCACTGCCAACGCGGGACAGGCCGTGAGGGAGCACTCACCTGATTATCTTTTCATATGTGCCATGGCACTTAGTGAAAATAATACACACTTCGCATTTTATCTAAAACGTTTTGCAGTTCTATATAGAGGCATTTACATTTCACTTTATCACTTTCCACTTGTCTACTTAGAACACTGACGTAAAGAATGCTATCAGTGGGCTTCCTCTGGTGGTCCAGTGGATAAGGACACCATCTTGCAGTGCAAAGGGCGCTGGTTCGATCCCTGGCCTGGGAAGATCCCACGTGCTGCGGAGCGGCTGGACCCATGTGTCCAATTACCGAGCCGGAGCTCTGGAGCGCATGCGCCCAGAGCCGGCGCTCTGCGACAACAGACGCCACCACGCGGGAGGCCCACACGGGCCAAAGAACAAAGACGGGTGAAAAATGAGAAATGCTATACTGCATTCCATTTTTTTAGCCAATCCTTTGTTATTCTAATCTGCTGTTTCAGCTAACAGTTCTTTATATTAAATTCTGCTTGCCCAGATTACCACGTGGTTCTTCATACAGTGGGTCAACAAATCGTCATTTCCTTTCCCTCGATCTCTACGGGAGAAGTATGTTTTCCTTCCCCACGGACGATGGGCTTGGTTGGCCATGTGACCTGCTTTGGTCAGTAGACATGTGCAGAAGTCGCAGCCTTAACAGGCATCATGCTTCTACTCGACAGGTCAGCCTGGGCTCCTAAAGGAGACTGTCCAATCCACACACCTGTGAGCTTGAGGATACATTATTAACATTTTAAGCCACTGAGTTTGGGGGCGGGTGGGAGGGGAAATAGTTACACAGCATTATTGAGGCAATATTGACCAAGATACTGTTTCAAGGGTGGCTGCAGCACCTACAGGGCTTCCCCGGTGAGTGAGCAGCAGAGGGTCTGCCTGCAGGAGACACAGGAGGGCAGGGTCGACCCCTGGATCGGGAAGATCCCCTGGAGGAGGGCACGGAAACCCACTCCAGGATTCTTGCCTGGAACATCCCTTGGGCAGAGGAGCCTGTTCAAAGGCTACGGCCCATGAGATTGCAAAGAGTCGGACATGACAGACGACGAAGCGCACAGCATGGCACTGCCAACGCGGGACAGGCCGTGAGGGAGCACTCACCTGATTATCTTTTCATATGTGCCATGGCACTTAGTGAAAATAATACACACTTCGCATTTTATCTAAAACGTTTTGCAGTTCTATATAGAGGCATTTACATTTCACTTTATCACTTTCCACTTGTCTACTTAGAACACTGACGTAAAGAATGCTATCAGTGGGCTTCCTCTGGTGGTCCAGTGGATAAGGACACCATCTTGCAGTGCAAAGGGCGCTGGTTCGATCCCTGGCCTGGGAAGATCCCACGTGCTGCGGAGCGGCTGGACCCATGTGTCCAATTACCGAGCCGGAGCTCTGGAGCGCATGCGCCCAGAGCCGGCGCTCTGCGACAACAGACGCCACCACGACGGGAGGCCCACACGGGCCAAAGAACAAAGACGGGTGAAAAATAGAGAAATGGAAGACCAATAGAAGTGGCCCGCTCGCTCCCCTCCCTCCCCAACCCGACCCCCGCCAAAAAAAAAAAAGAATGCTATCAGTGCTGTCTCTTTGGGAGTCATGGTATATACGGTATGCCCCATGACCTTCACAGGAAAGGGAAAGTCCTAAATGTTTAAATCCTCTCTTTCAGATCTGTCCACTGCCTGTACTGGTCATAGTGATTTCTAGAAGGAAGGTCTTGCTACCACTGCCAAATTGTGGTCCATACACATATGCCAAGTGAGCTGTTTCCATGGGAACGACTCATCCAGTGCGCATCATCCTACACAGTGAGCTGCTGAAGATACCGCGGTTAGGGCTGACGTCAAGCAGATCTGAGAATTCCACACAGCTGACGGCTTGCTCTGAGTCCCAAATTGGAAACATGAGCTTGCCCACAGCAGAGGTTCCACTAACCTGACAAACGGATCCTCAAATGCTCCTTGTGATCACTTTTTAAAAAAGCTCCGATGATTTTTCATTGTCTCAACTGCTGTGGAAAGTTGCCTGAAAAAAAGAAAAAAAAAAAACAGGACAAAAATCAAGTGGAGTATTTCCTAAGGCAGGGTAGAAAGAACAAAGTATAAAAAAGGACAAGAAGTTTTACTGGTGAAAAAAAATACATGGAGATTCTTGATCGAGGAGCCACATTTCTAGGAAAGTGAGCTGTCCTGTTTTATTTTTAAAATGAGATGCCATAAATGACACATCCCATATCAGCAGGTAATCTGGGTGCTAACCTCTCCCCTGGTTCCATTTGATTTTTTCTACCCGGATTTGCCCTTTGCCCCAATTTTCTTAACTCTTTTTTTTTTAAATCCTGCGTTGCATATTTTTATAAGACATTGAAAGTCAATACAATGTGAAGTGTTAATAAGTAAAACTATCCTATTTTATAATAACTTTTTAAATTTGCTGCAGCAGATTATTTTTAGGTGAGTCTGTTAAAAATAGTTCAAATAAAAATACCTAATTGAATATAAAAATAAACATTCTAGATTTCTGAAATCAAGACCTAAATAGTTACCCTGAATATATACACATCATATATAAATGTATATAAAATGATATAAAGTTACCCCAGAATACATTACATAAAAGAAATACACATATATACATATACACACACAGAGAGATACATGTGTATGTATATGTATTCTGGGGTAACTGGTTGGATCATTGTATATATATAAATGTATATAAAATGAGATACATAAACATAAATATTCTAGATTTCTGAATATCCTAGATTTCTGAATACATGTATATATATTTTTATGCATATGTATTCTGAGCTAACTGGTTAGATCATTGTAGAAACATATATATATGTGTGTGTGTATGTACACAAAATATAACAGAGACTTCCAACTACAGCTCCAAAAATTTACAGTTCCAAAGGTTCACTAATAGCCTTATTAGTGAATTACAACACCAATGTTACAAGAGCCTACTGTTTTAGTAGACTGCTTATTTTCTCCTGCTATCATTACACTGTACATATTCATAACTGGTCGAGGGACAAGAGGTTTGATCAGTGGTAGAATAAATGGACCCGGGCACGAGTGTGGTTTTATAGTTAGTATTTGCTCCAACTTCTAAAGAGCTGTCCAAACATTAAGACAGTTTCTCATGCCTAAAGCAAAATTGAAAAACCAAAAGAATTCTGAACCTCAAAACACGCCCAGCAAGAGGACAAGAAGTTTTACTGGTGAAAAAAAATACATGGAGATTCTTGATCGAGGAGCCACATTTCTAGGAAAGTGAGCTGTCCTGTTTTATTTTTAAAATGAGATGCCATAAATGACACATCCCATATCAGCAGGTAATCTGGGTGCTAACCTCTCCCCTGGTTCCATTTGATTTTTTCTACCCGGATTTGCCCTTTGCCCCAATTTTCTTAACTCTTTTTTTTTTAAATCCTGCGTTGCATATTTTTATAAGACATTGAAAGTCAATACAATGTGAAGTGTTAATAAGTAAAACTATCCTATTTTATAATAACTTTTTAAATTTGCTGCAGCAGATTATTTTTAGGTGAGTCTGTTAAAAATAGTTCAAATAAAAATACCTAATTGAATATAAAAATAAACATTCTAGATTTCTGAAATCAAGACCTAAATAGTTACCCTGAATATATACACATCATATATAAATGTATATAAAATGATATAAAGTTACCCCAGAATACATTACATAAAAGAAATACACATATATACATATACACACACAGAGAGATACATGTGTATGTATATGTATTCTGGGGTAACTGGTTGGATCATTGTATATATATAAATGTATATAAAATGAGATACATAAACATAAATATTCTAGATTTCTGAATATCCTAGATTTCTGAATACATGTATATATATTTTTATGCATATGTATTCTGAGCTAACTGGTTAGATCATTGTAGAAACATATATATATGTGTGTGTGTATGTACACAAAATATAACAGAGACTTCCAACTACAGCTCCAAAAATTTACAGTTCCAAAGGTTCACTAATAGCCTTATTAGTGAATTACAACACCAATGTTACAAGAGCCTACTGTTTTAGTAGACTGCTTATTTTCTCCTGCTATCATTACACTGTACATATTCATAACTGGTCGAGGGACAAGAGGTTTGATCAGTGGTAGAATAAATGGACCCGGGCACGAGTGTGGTTTTATAGTTAGTATTTGCTCCAACTTCTAAAGAGCTGTCCAAACATTAAGACAGTTTCTCATGCCTAAAGCATGAACCAAAAGAATTCTAGAACCTCAAAACACATAGCCCAGCAAGAGGATCCCTGTCTCTAACGGGAACCTGGGCTGTGCTCACACCGTCCAGGCCCGAGCCCATTTCTCAATCGCCGGCCGTGTGGCTGTGGGCAGCCCTTCACTTACTCTCTCCAGCCCCAACTCTCTCGTCTCTAAAATGAGGGCAATGAGACCTATCTGCCAGGATAATGTGAAGAGTCAACTATTTGCATCTCTGCTTTGCTTCCAAGTGACTGGCGCGTGACAAGTGCTCAATAAACGTAGTCATTATTATACATGGATGATCACTGTACGAGGCCAAAATGTAAAATGAGTCATAAGAGCGCAACAGATCAGGTGTAGCTGACATAGCTACAAGTCACTGCCCAAGCAAGCTACCACGTAGCTCGAATTCTATCCATTTTTCCTCTTGCACCAACCGTGCGAAGCAGAAGAATGATTCTTGGCAAGGACTGTAAATACATTCCCAAAGTGAAATTCAAAATGAGAGCCTATCTACAGACAACTGATGAGGCTTGTGGTGACGTTTCTACTGAAGCTGTCATTAGAGGATCTGAAAGAATTTTGCAAAGTACTGGACATGATGTTCAGCTACTTAAAAAGCTGACAAGTACTCTGCAATATATTGCCTTGTTATAAATAGCAAGTGAGCGTCACGTTCTTTTCTCTCTTCAGCAGATTATGTGACTCACTGAGTTGCCATATGCCAAGTAGAAAAAATTTTTTAAAGGCTTTTAACGTAGCAAAATTTCTTTCTTTTAAGTCTGATTTTTTCCACCACGAACACATTTTTAAATTAATTTTTATTGGAATGTAGTTGATTTACAATGTTGTGTTCATTTCTGCTGTACAGCAAAGTGAATCAGTCATACATATAAATATACCCACTCTTTTTTTAGATTCTGTCCTCTTAAAGATCATTACAAAGTGTTGAGGAGAGTATTGAGGAGAGTGGGGAAAAGGGCGGGTAGAATGGACCCGCACGAGTGTGGTTTTATAGTTGGTATTTGCTCCAACTTCTAAAGAGCTGTCCAAACATTAAGACAGTTTCTCATGCCTAAAGCATGAACCAAAAGAATTCTAGAACCTCAAAACACATAGCCCAGCAAGAGGATCCCTGTCTCTAACGGGAACCTGGGCTGTGCTCACACCGTCCAGGCCCGAGCCCATTTCTCAATCGCCGGCCGTGTGGCTGTGGGCAGCCCTTCACTTACTCTCTCCAGCCCCAACTCTCTCGTCTCTAAAATGAGGGCAATGAGACCTATCTGCCAGGATAATGTGAAGAGTCAACTATTTGCATCTCTGCTTTGCTTCCAAGTGACTGGCGCGTGACAAGTGCTCAATAAACGTAGTCATTATTATACATGGATGATCACTGTACGAGGCCAAAATGTAAAATGAGTCATAAGAGCGCAACAGATCAGGTGTAGCTGACATAGCTACAAGTCACTGCCCAAGCAAGCTACCACGTAGCTCGAATTCTATCCATTTTTCCTCTTGCACCAACCGTGCAAGCAGAAGAATGATTCTTGGCAAGGACTGTAAATACATTCCCAAAGTGAAATTCAAAATGAGAGCCTATCTACAGACAACTGATGAGGCTTGTGGTGACGTTTCTACTGAAGCTGTCATTAGAGGATCTGAAAGAATTTTGCAAAGTACTGGACATGATGTTCAGCTACTTAAAAAGCTGACAAGTACTCTGCAATATATTGCCTTGTTATAAATAGCAAGTGAGCGTCACGTTCTTTTCTCTCTTCAGCAGATTATGTGACTCACTGAGTTGCCATATGCCAAGTAGAAAAAAATTTTTAAAGGCTTTTAACGTAGCAAAATTTCTTTCTTTTAAGTCTGATTTTTTCCACCACGAACACATTTTTAAATTAATTTTTATTGGAATGTAGTTGATTTACAATGTTGTGTTCATTTCTGCTGTACAGCAAAGTGAATCAGTCATACATATAAATATACCCACTCTTTTTTTAGATTCTGTCCTCTTAAAGATCATTACAAAGTGTTGAGGAGAGTATTGAGGAGAGTTTCCTGAGCTATACGGTAGGTCTTTATTAGTCACCTATTTTATATATATTAGTATATATAGATCAATCCCAGTTTTCCAATGTATCTCTCACACCCGTTTCCACCTTAGTAACCATAAGTTTGCTTTATACATCTGTGATTCTGTTTCTGTTTTGTAAATAGGTTTATTTGTACCATTTTTTAATACTGCACATATATCATGGAAATATTTGTACATGTGTACATATTTGTACATGTAATCATGTAATATTTGTCTTTATCTGACTTATTTCACTCAGCAATCTCTAGGTCCATGCATATTGCTGTAAATGGCCTTATGTCATTTTTTTAAATAGCTAAATAACATTCCATTGTGTATTTGTACCACATTTTCTTTATTTGTTCTTCTCTCGATGGGCATTTAAGTTGCTTCCGTGTCCTGGCTATTATAAACAGTGATGCAGAGCACATTGGGGTGCGGGTATCTTTTCTAATTATGGCGTTCTTGCGATATATGCCCACGAGTGGAAATGCTAGACCACGCGGTATCTCTATTTTTAGTTTTCTAAGGAACCTCCACAGTGTTCTCTATAGTGTACCCATTTACACGTCTACCAAGACTGTAGGAGAGTTCCTTTTTCTCCACACCCTCTCCAGCATTTATTGTTTGTAGATTTTTTGATGACAGCCATTCTAACCAGTACGGATACATTTTTAAGTGCCCTAACATTAACATTTTAACAATTTTAACCCGTAAGCCAACCAGAAGTTGTTTAAGCCGCGAGGAGACATGGATTCAGTCCCTGCTCTGGGAAGACTCCCCCATTTTCTCCACACCTCTCAGCACGTGGTCTGTATTCATTTCTTCTTCAAGGGGCTGATTTTTCTTTTAACGTAGCAAAATTTCTTTCTTTTAAGTCTGATTTTTTCCACCACGAACACATTTTTAAATTAATTTTTATTGGAATGTAGTTGATTTACAATGTTGTGTTCATTTCTGCTGTACAGCAAAGTGAATCAGTCATACATATAAATATACCCACTCTTTTTTTAGATTCTGTCCTCTTAAAGATCATTACAAAGTGTTGAGGAGAGTATTGAGGAGAGTTTCCTGAGCTATACGGTAGGTCTTTATTAGTCACCTATTTTATATATATTAGTATATATAGATCAATCCCAGTTTTCCAATGTATCTCTCACACCCGTTTCCACCTTAGTAACCATAAGTTTGCTTTATACATCTGTGATTCTGTTTCTGTTTTGTAAATAGGTTTATTTGTACCATTTTTTAATACTGCACATATATCATGGAAATATTTGTACATGTGTACATATTTGTACATGTAATCATGTAATATTTGTCTTTATGTGACTTATTTCACTCAGCAATCTCTAGGTCCATGCATATTGCTGTAAATGGCCTTATGTCATTTTTTTAAATAGCTAAATAACATTCCATTGTGTATTTGTACCACATTTTCTTTATTTGTTCTTCTCTCGATGGGCATTTAAGTTGCTTCCGTGTCCTGGCTATTATAAACAGTGATGCAGAGCACATTGGGGTGCGGGTATCTTTTCTAATTATGGTGTTCTTGCGATATATGCCCACGAGTGGAAATGCTAGACCACGCGGTATCTCTATTTTTAGTTTTCTAAGGAACCTCCACAGTGTTCTCTATAGTGTACCCATTTACACGTCTACCAAGACTGTAGGAGAGTTCCTTTTTCTCCACACCCTTCTCCAGCATTTGTTGTTTGTAGATTTTTTGATGACAGCCATTCTAACCAGTACGGATACATTTTTAAGTGCCCTAACATTAACATTTTAACAATTTTAACCCGTAAGCCAACCAGAAGTTGTTTAAGCCGATGCAGGAGACATGGATTCAGTCCCTGCTCTGGGAAGACTCCACAGGCCACAGGGCAACTAAGCCAGTGTGTCAGGACTACTCAGCCCATCTCTAGAGTCTGTGCCCTGCAGTAAGAGAAGCCCGACCACCACAGTGAAGAGTAGCTCGTGATCTCGGCAATTGGAGTAAGCCTGAATGCGGCAAGGAAGACCCAGTCCCGCCATAAGTAAATAAATAATATTTTTACCAAAGAAATAGACAAATGTAAAACTATACTGGCCTGAAGGTGCCTGATCTCTTCTGACCTCAGAAGCTTAGCAGGGTCAAGGCCCGGTTAGCACTTCCATGAGAGAAGCATTTCTGTAAACAACGTGCTCCGTTCTGTAGGATAACCGAAGGGTCGTTGGTTAAGGCTCGATGGGGAAATGATTGTGCAGTTTCTATTTAGGATTTTATTCTCATGTACTTTATATGTATTTCCAACTTAGACAAATATGTGAAGAGATCATTACAACTAAAAACAAATACAAGGAAGAGACTGAATTCAGGGCTCTCACTCTCATGTATGTGTAAGCTATTCTTACCAGCCTGAGCATGGTCACTAGGAGGAGTGTCCCTGTGTCCTGGTGTCAGGTGTTTATTTCCTTCTAATTATGTTAAAAACTTGAAGGACAGCTTCTCCTTACCTTATTGAGAAAGGGCATTTCCTCTTTAGAATGGCTCAGAGCCCAGAGTTGTACCATCTCTTCTCAACGGAAGCTTCCTTTATCATTTTCTTCATGAAACCTGACCACACCACCCACGTTTCCGTTTTTCTCAGTCTCTTCTGCATACGGAAGTCATATGCCCACAGTGGAAATGCTAGACCACGCGGTATCTCTATTTTTAGTTTTCTAAGGAACCTCCACAGTGTTCTCTATAGTGTACCCATTTACACGTCTACCAAGACTGTAGGAGAGTTCCTTTTTCTCCACACCCTTCTCCAGCATTTATTGTTTGTAGATTTTTTGATGACAGCCATTCTAACCAGTACGGATACATTTTTAAGTGCCCTAACATTAACATTTTAACAATTTTAACCCGTAAGCCAACCAGAAGTTGTTTAAGCCGACGCAGGAGACATGGATTCAGTCCCTGCTCTGGGAAGACTCCACAGGCCACAGGGCATCTAAGCCAGTATGCCAGGACTACTCAGCCCATCTCTAGAGTCTGTGCCCTGCAGTAAGAGAAGCCCGACCACCACAGTGAAGAGTAGCTCGTGATCTCGGCAATTGGAGTAAGCCTGAATGCGGCAAGGAAGACCCAGTCCCGCCATAAGTAAATAAATAATATTTTTACCAAAGAAATAGACAAATGTAAAACTATACTGGCCTGAAGGTGCCTGATCTCTTCTGACCTCAGAAGCTTAGCAGGGTCAAGGCCCGGTTAGCACTTCCATGAGAGAAGCATTTCTGTAAACAACGTGCTCCGTTCTGTAGGATAACCGAAGGGTCGTTGGTTAAGGCTCGATGGGGAAATGATTGTGCAGTTTCTATTTAGGATTTTATTCTCATGTACTTTATATGTATTTCCAACTTAGACAAATATGTGAAGAGATCATTACAACTAAAAACAAATACAAGGAAGAGACTGAATTCAGGGCTCTCACTCTCATGTATGTGTAAGCTATTCTTACCAGCCTGAGCATGGTCACTAGGAGGAGTGTCCCTGTGTCCTGGTGTCAGGTGTTTATTTCCTTCTAATTATGTTAAAAACTTGAAGGACAGCTTCTCCTTACCTTATTGAGAAAGGGGCATTTCCTCTTTAGAATGGCTCAGAGCCCAGAGTTGTACCATCTCTTCTCAACGGGAAGCTTCCTTTTATCATTTTCTTCATGAAACCTGACCACACCACCCACGTTTCCGTCATATTCTCCATTCCAGGGCATGAAAACAGTTCTGTGGAAAGGCTGGCTTCATGCCATTATCAAGAGGACAGTGTGATACGTCCAGCTCCCACTGAGGACTGGATCACACTGGGAACCCAGACGAAACAAACATGTGTGTTCCAATGCAATTCCAAGCTACTTTTGGAAACTTAAAGTTATAAAAGCAAAACACCCTTGTCCATAACGTCAGTATAACCCAGACATTCTCTAAAATGGCTGAAGTAGAAAATGAAAATGGCCTTGTTTCCATCTAAATGTCCACTGATAGATGAATCAAGAATGGTGTATATGTATATATGTATATATGTATGTATACGAAGGAATACTACTCAGCCATAGAAGAGAATTAAAGAATAACATTCGCAACAACATGGATGGACCTAGAGATTATCTTACTAAGTGAAGTAAGTCAGACAGGGAAAGACAAATACCATGGGGAATCACTCATATGTGGAATCCAAAATATGACACAAATGAACTTACCTATGAAACAGAAACAGACTTGCAGACATGAAGAACAGATGTGTGGTTGCCAAGCGGAAGGGATGGGCTGGCAGTTTGGAATTAGCAGATGCAAGCTTTTATACATAGAACACACACCAAGGTCCTATTGTATAGTTCAGGGAACTATATTCAATACCCTTGGATAAACCATAATGGAAAAGAATATGAGAAAGAAATATATGTATAACCAAATCACTGCTGTACAGCAGAAATAACACAACACTGTATGTCCACTCTACCTCAATAACGTAAAACTTTCATAAAACCTGTTTCTTTGATAGTAGCTCACCTCTGTGCTCAAGTCCCCTTCCACAGCAGAGAGAAGCCTGATATGCACAGAACGCTTACTTTAAGCCAGATACCATGTTTCCCCCGTCAGACTGATGCCTCTGATGAGTACTCGCCCTGAGCTCAGAGACGCTAGGCAAAGGAATACTGGCTTATGCTACTAAGTGGAAGATTCTGGATTCAAGTCCTGTCTGTCCCTTTTTGAAGGTGGCGGCCTTGCCTGTTTGTCTTTGCACACCCAGCACTTACACAATGTGCCATGTGCGTCTGTGGAATGGAGGAATGAAGGGACCCAGTCCAGTCTTCCTGCCTCTAGGTGGCTCTCAGGGATGACTGTGCAGCTGTCCTTCTAAAGTCCCAGTCTGACCTTACTGCTGGCTGGCGAGGAACAGCAGCCCTTTATCCACCAGGGACTGGAGTCACAGAAGCCCAATCACCATGGCTTTTCAACTGCAGCTTATGACTGACGAGGTCTGTGAGAAAGGAAACCATGGAAGAGTGCATTGCAGGGGAGTGAGGCAAGAATCAGTCCGGAAGCATCTGTGTGTGCTGGACGTTTACCACGTCATCCTTGCTGCCCTCTGACCTCTCTGCCTTTGCACACATTGTTGTCCCTTCTGGAACGTTCCTCCTCTTGCTCCATCTGGGACCTCCAGCTACCCCCGAGTCAGCCGCTCCCTCCTCATCCGCGTAAGCCTCGCCCTTTCTCGTTTCCTGGGTGGCGGTCGCTTGCTCAGGGCTCTCTCCCAGTACTGTGGGTAAAGGCAGGGGCCAAGCCAGGTGGGGTTTTATCTTTCAAATAACAGAGCTGGTCTCAGGAGGACTCTAAGATGCTCACTCGTTTATGGATCCCTGTCTGCAGTTCATCTTTACCGAAAATATTTTTTCCATTTATACATAGAACACACACAAGATCCTACTGTATAGTTCAGGGAACTATATTCAATACCCTTGGATAAACCATAATGGAAAAGAATATGAGAAAGAAATATATGTATAACCAAATCACTGCTGTACAGCAGAAATAACACAACACTGTATGTCCACTCTACCTCAATAACGTAAAACTTTCATAAAACCTGTTTCTTTGATAGTAGCTCACCTCTGTGCTCAAGTCCCCTTCCACAGCAGAGAGAAGCCTGATATGCACCGAACGCTTACTTTAAGCCAGATACCATGTTTCCCCCGTCAGACTGATGCCTCTGATGAGTACTCGCCCTGAGCTCAGAGACGCTAGGCAAAGGAATACTGGCTTATGCTACTAAGTGGAAGATTCTGGATTCAAGTCCTGTCTGTCCCTTTTTGAAGGTGGCGGCCTTGCCTGTTTGTCTTTGCACACCCAGCACTTACACAATGTGCCATGTGCGTCTGTGGAATGGAGGAATGAAGGGACCCAGTCCAGTCTTCCTGCCTCTAGGTGGCTCTCAGGGATGACTGTGCAGCTGTCCTTCTAAAGTCCCAGTCTGACCTTACTGCTGGCTGGCGAGGAACAGCAGCCCTTTATCCACCAGAGACTGGAGTCACAGAAGCCCAATCACCATGGCTTTTCAACTGCAGCTTATGACTGACGAGGTCTGTGAGAAAGGAAACCATGGAAGAGTGCATTGCAGGGGAGTGAGGCAAGAATCAGTCCGGAAGCATCTGTGTGTGCTGGACGTTTACCACGTCATCCTTGCTGCCCTCTGACCTCTCTGCCTTTGCACACATTGTTGTCCCTTCTGGAACGTTCCTCCTCTTGCTCCATCTGGGACCTCCAGCTACCCCCGAGTCAGCCGCTCCCTCCTCGTCCGCGTAAGCCTCGCCCTTTCTCGTTTCCTGGGTGGCAGTCACTTGCTCAGGGCTCTCTCCCAGTACTGTGGGTAAAGGCAGGGGCCAAGCCAGGTGGGGTTTTATCTTTCAAATAACAGAGCTGGTCTCAGGAGGACTCTAAGATGCTCACTCGTTTATGGATCCCTGTCTGCAGTTCATCTTTACCGAATATCCATTTATATCTTCATATGTCATGATTTCCCATTATTGTCCTATTCAGCTTTTAATAATGACATAATTCCTCTATGACCAAAGCTCAAACATAATCAAAAGGCTGAATTCACATCCATTAGGATTCTTAGCGTGGTCCTGAAGGAGCTGAGGTCCATGAAACACATTGGTTTGCTTCCCTACTCCCAATATTGATAGAACCCCATTTAAATTAGGAATGCCATCGGGGCAGATTTCAAAAGACCCACGCATTTTTTAGCGTAAAAAAATGATCATCAAAACTGATGCCCTCTGATGACCCAGAGAGGTGGGGTGGGTGGGAGGCCCCGGAGCGAGGAGATGTGTGTACCCCACAGCTGATTCAGGTGCTGGGCGGCAAAGACAACATGGTACAGTGCAGCGATTTTCTTTCAACGGGAAATAAATAAATTTAAACATTTATAAAAAAGGAAAAGTCAAAAGGCATGAGGCAATTAGATGAGTAAATAAGAGTGTATTTTTAAGAGAGCTTTTGTGACATATGTATTCCCTTAATGTTTGAACAATTTAAATAAAGAACTTAGGTTGTTGTTTAAAAAAAAAAAGAAAAAGAAACTGTGATCAAAAAGAGGCTGATGGGGCTTCCCTGGTGGTCCAGTGGGTAGAGAGTCCGCTTTGCAGTGCAAGGGGCGCCGGTTCAATCCCTGGCCCGTGATGTTCTGAGACGTATGAAGACAATCGAGATCTCTGCAGACTAGATTACAGCAAGAACACCAAAAGGGACACAGCTAGACTATAAGGCTGATTCTTTAACAGTTTTCTTTCTTCCCATGTTACTTCATTTAGATCTCAGTAGCCAAAACTTCGTATGAATTCACTGTATAAACAAGAATGGGCTCTGAAAACCTCAAGTCAATACTATTCATTCTGTAGCAGCACCTGCTTAATTGGAACCAAGAAATCTGACGACGGCTAATCCCCCACTAGGTGGCACTCATTACACGACCTCAGGTCAGACTCCCGTGAGGCTAGGAGCCAACCGCTGGATGGAGTTGAAGCTAGCTCACTGCTCAGAAACCCCGGACGCAGGTGGGGGTGGGCCCGAGGTACAACGCGGGTTGGGTGTGAGGCTGGTTTGAGTCAACTCACTGACCTGTGGCACAGAGTGCTAGCTGTCTCCAGGCATACGGGTTAGGATAGGCTTGGCTATGCTGCAGGAATGAACTATTAATAGCTCCAAACAAATTCCAATGACTGGAGGCATCTCAGGCCGCATGCAAGCTGGCAGGGCGACTCCATGCCGTCTTGGGATCCGGGCTGACAGAGGCTCCAGGATCCTGTGGCCGCACCCCTGGGGTTCCCGTGGCTCACCTGGCTGTTGGGGCTGGAAGCGCTCCTGCAGACCTGCGTGTGGCCTCACCACCACGTCACTTCCTCTCACAGTGAACTGGCTAGAGCTTGTCACATGGTCTCATCAGGAGGTTGTCTTCCTGCCCAGATGGAGACTCAGGCCCAGTCATGTCTAATCTCACCCTGCGTTTACTCTTTCTTCAGCAGCAATAGAGTTCTGTGTTGGTTGGACGTGTGGCTGTCACTGCCCCCGTGAAGGTTACATTTCTAAATCTATGTCGGGGCTTCCCTGGTGGTCCAGTGGGTAAAGAGTTTGCCTTCCAGTGCAAGGGACAACAGTTCGATCCCTGATCCGGGAAGATCCCACGTGCCACAGAGCGGCTGGACCAGTGTGTCCAATTACAAGCCAGCGCTCTGGAGCACATGCGCCCAGAGCCAGTGCTCTGCAAGAGAGAGGCCACTGCAATGGGAGGCCCACACAGGCCAAAGAATAAAGATGAATGAAAAATAAATTTAAAAAAGTAAATAAAAGAGACCAGAATTTTAAAATAAATAAATAAATAAATCTATGTCGGGTGTACCCTGAGGTGAGGTGCACAAAGTGTCCCCAAGGGGACGTGTACCCTTCTCTCTCCATCCTGCTTTGCTAGCGTGTGTATCAAGTCGCTTCAGTCGTGTCCAGCTCTGTGTGACCCTGTGAGCTGCAGCCCGTCAGGCTCCTCTGTCCATGGCATTCTCCAGGCTAGAACACTGGAGTGGTCGCTGTTCTCTTCTCCACGGGATCTTCCCGTCCCGGGGATCGAACCTGTGTCTCCTGCACAGTGGGCAGATTCTCTACAGCTGAGCCACGGGTGTGCAGGCACGATGCCCAGACCCTCCTGGAATTTGAAGAGACTTGCGATTGGCAGCCAGGCCTGAAGGAAGACGCACCTGGAAGGAGCCTCGGTCTCTGACCCCCTGGAGAGCCACACCACATCCTCACTATCCGATGTGACAGATGAACGTATCTCTCTCTTTTAAATAATTTCATTTTTAATTTTTGGCTATTCTGGGCCATCGTCGCTGCTGGCGGGCTCTTTTCTAGTTGCAGGGAATGGGTCCACTCTCTAGTTGAGGTGAGCATGCTTCTCGTTGCTGTGGCTTCTCTTGCCGTGGTGCACAGACTCTAGGACACACGGGCTTCAGCAGTTGTGGCTCACGGGCTTAGCTGCTCTGCAGCATGCGGGGCCTTCCTGGATCGGGGATTGAACCTGTGTCTCCTGCACTGGCAGGCAGATTCTCTACCACTGAGCTACCAGGGAAGCCCAAACATGGATGTTTTTAAAGCCACTGTTATCATGGGATTTTTCTGCTACTTGCAGCTGAAATTCGTCCTTACTAATACAGGTGCCCCAATGCAACGTCTGTCATGGGTTCTTGTCCTGACAAGTGACATCCCACCTCCCCTTCCGCATTCAGAATTAACTGACAGACACAGAGGTCTGAAAAACGGGGGCTGCGGCGTCTCCGTTATATTAACGAAGACGGCTGGAGGCATGGCTTTCCCCGGTGGGCAAAGGCTGCGGCAACTTCCCAAAACCAGACTGCAGTGAGTCGACTCCTGCTTTCAGGGGGAGCTCTCTGTAGCGGGCTACACTGCCCTAACATTTTACCCACAGTAGAGTGTCCTTCAAAACTGGCATCAAGCTTCTCAAATCCTGCTGCTGCTTTATCAATTAAGTCTACAGCACATTCTCAATTCACTGTCATTTCAACAGTTTTCACAGCACCTTCACCAAGATTAGATTCCTACTCGAGAAATCATGTTCTTGTTTCATCAATAATAAGCAACTCTTCCTCTATCCAACTTTTTTTTAATAACAATAATGAAAAAAATTGAAATATTGCAAGAATTACCAAAATGTCACACAGAGACATGAAATGAGCGAACGCTTTGGGGAAAGCAGCAGCGCTCACAGACCTGCTGGACACACGGCGGCCCCACACCTTCAGTTTTTAAAAATCACAGTATCGCAAAGCACAGTGAACTGACATATGCCCGCCTGCCACGCCGAGCCGGGCAGTGCGGCTCAGGGGGAGCGGGGGTAGCAGCCCCGAGGCTGGCCTGGGGACGCCTGCTCCACCAGCTGGAGACAGAGGCGGCCACCCACCGGCAGCTGGAGTGACGAGAGGCTCGCTTACGTAGCACACCTACAGAGGGCTTTGGCTTACACAACCCCGTTACTCTCAGAACAGTTTACAAAGTAGAACACTTGTCACATTTCACAAGCAAGGAGCTGCTGCTTAGAGACGATGTCGTCACCTGTGCCACGCTTCCCCTGCTGGCTCTGGGGACACGCCTTCTCGAGCTGTCCCCCCTTGTTTCTCCCTCCCAGGAAAGGCTCCTCTTTGGTGGCAGTGTGGGTCTCCTCTTCTCCTGCGGACACCCTCTCGCTGGGTGACCTCATCCGCTCTCCTATTGAGTCACCACAAGTAACCTCATCTACGAGGCTGAGCCCAGACCTCTCTGCCGAGCGCCCGACCTATGCACCCACTTCTGCCGCACATTCCGCACACGCGGCCAGGACGAGGAGCGTGCTGAGCAGGCCCGACTGGCGGAGGCAGCGGTAAGGACTGCGAGGAGGGAGGAGGCTGGGTTCAGCCGAGGGGCAGGACTGCAAAAGCCACTGCAGCTCAGCGGGGTGTGCACCCGAAACACCATGATTTTCCAGCGTGCTGATTCTGACACCTATGCTGTCTTTTTACACATGGTTCCTAACTATCATGCTGCTTCAATTCTCTCTTTGAAAGCAAGAGACATTTAAAATATGAATCTGAACCACACAAGAACCTCATAGGTTCCATGAGCTCAGCATCATCAGCCTAACTCACCGTCCACCCCCTCGCTCGCTGGCTGGCCCTGACACGTACCAAGCGCTCTCGTGTGCCCAGCGCGGCACAGGGCGCTGGGTCTGACAACGATTAAGACCAGGTCCCTCAAGGAGCTCACAGTCTAATGGTAAACGAAGTAACCCGAGGCAGAGAGTGGTAATGGCTTACCAACGAGGTAGAACAAGCGGGGTGCTCGGGACCGGGGCTAGGCCTGGAGAGGGCGGGGACCACGACTCACCCTAAGCAAAGCCCTCTGCTTGAAGAGCACGGCTGCCCACGGAAACGGCTACAAAATCGGCTTGCAAAAAGGGTAAAAACAGCTTCCAGTTGTCAGCAGGACTGGATTTGTGTCCTGCAAGGAGTTCAGCCACGAGAGCATGGCGTTCCTCCACTTTCCCCAGAGCTCGGGGCAGGTGAGCCGAGCTCGGGCATGACGGCTCTGGAGGGAGCCTGAAGCCCGATTTCAGCGCTGGGAGGCCACACCGACGTGCGTCCACTAACCCCACAAACTGTAAATGGACGCTGGTTTGTGGCACTTCTACACGTAGAAGTTAGGAAAGACTCTCCTCCAACCCTCACTCAGGATTCTAATAAGTTACAGGCACCACAGAAAACAGAGAGTATGTCTGTTGCTTTCCACATGTACATGATTCTGGCTATACAAACGTGAACAGTCTCTCTCAGACGTACTTCACGTGATCCAAACATTACGCGACTATGCACAAGACGTCCCGTCCAGACGCATGTGCACGCCCGTCCACTGCGGGCAGGAACCGTGAAAGGTAACTTCTCTTGTGACGACGACACATGATCCGCGCAGCAAAGGCCAGAGGTCACAGGGCGCAGTCCGCCCCACCTGCCTGCCTGTGGTACCCGTGCGACTCAGTAATTTCTGTCGGCAAAATGTCTGCTTCACTGGCAAAGAGCAGTGAGTAATTACGAAGAGAGCTATTTCCAAACGCCAGAACTGAAACCATGCGGTGATCTAAGAGTGAGGGGCTCGGAGGCACCCCTGGCCTTCCTGCTGCTGCAGAAAGAACGAGAGCGCCGGGGTCGCCTGGCCACTATGCGGCTCGAGTCCACGCAGGCTGTCCCGAGAGCCTCGACGCCCAGACGCTCAGACGCCATCAGTTGCTCACTTCAAGCATTTCCTCACTTTGCTGTGCAGGATTTTCTTCTGAAAGATAACAAACATGGGACAAATCTTCCTGAATGGAGGTCTCAAAGGCAGACACATAACAGAACACACAGTCTGGTGCTTAAAAGAAACAAGAAGACCCCAGGCAAGAACCACTCTCTTGCACTAGTGGCAGAAGGCTAGAGTCTTCAGTCTCATGTGGATTAACCAGAACTCAGCAGGAGCCGAGGCCAGGATCAGAGGATCGGCGGCCTTCTCTACAGGGACCACACCCCGGGACCAACCACAATCCTAAGCTTTCATAGAGAACAAAACTACACAAAATTTACCAACAGAGTTGTTGGAAATGCTAAGTAACTATAGTAAGAATCACTCTCAGGTGAGCCGAGCTCGGGCATGACGGCTCTGGAGGGAGCCTGAAGCCCGATTTCAGCGCTGGGAGGCCACACCGACGTGCGTCCACTAACCCCACAAACTGTAAATGGACGCTGGTTTGTGGCACTTCTACACGTAGAAGTTAGGAAAGACTCTCCTCCAACCCTCACTCAGGATTCTAATAAGTTACAGGCACCACAGAAAACAGAGAGTATGTCTGTTGCTTTCCACATGTACATGATTCTGGCTATACAAACGTGAACAGTCTCTCTCAGACGTACTTCACGTGATCCAAACATTACGCGACTATGCACAAGACGTCCCGTCCAGACGCATGTGCACGCCCGTCCACTGCGGGCAGGAACCGTGAAAGGTAACTTCTCTTGTGACGACGACACATGATCCGCGCAGCAAAGGCCAGAGGTCACAGGGCGCAGTCCGCCCCACCTGCCTGCCTGTGGTACCCGTGCGACTCAGTAATTTCTGTCGGCAAAATGTCTGCTTCACTGGCAAAGAGCAGTGAGTAATTACGAAGAGAGCTATTTCCAAACGCCAGAACTGAAACCATGCGGTGATCTAAGAGTGAGGGGCTCGGAGGCACCCCTGGCCTTCCTGCTGCTGCAGAAAGAACGAGAGCGCCGGGGTCGCCTGGCCACTATGCGGCTCGAGTCCACGCAGGCTGTCCCGAGAGCCTCGACGCCCAGACGCTCAGACGCCATCAGTTGCTCACTTCAAGCATTTCCTCACTTTGCTGTGCAGGATTTTCTTCTGAAAGATAACAAACATGGGACAAATCTTCCTGAATGGAGGTCTCAAAGGCAGACACATAACAGAACACACAGTCTGGTGCTTAAAAGAAACAAGAAGACCCCAGGCAAGAACCACTCTCTTGCACTAGTGGCAGAAGGCTAGAGTCTTCAGTCTCATGTGGATTAACCAGAACTCAGCAGGAGCCGAGGCCAGGATCAGAGGATCGGCGGCCTTCTCTACAGGGACCACACCCCGGGACCAACCACAATCCTAAGCTTTCATAGAGAACAAAACTACACAAAATTTACCAACAGAGTTGTTGGAAATGCTAAGTAACTATAGTAAGAATCACTCTCTAATTTTTTAGCTAAAAAGGGTAAACATACCTATAAGGCAATCAAATCCATTTATAAAACTACATACATTTTAAAAACTATTAGAATCATGAGTTTTCTTAATCCCAAAGTCGGCGCCTTTACCTTTCTCCGGGCGAGGCTGCTCCGGGGGCCCGCGTCTGGGGACAGCGCCCTCCCCGCCGCCGGCCGCCTTACCGCCCGAGCGCCCCTGCTCCACGTCACACAGGTAGACGTCAATGGGCCCGTTGGTGCTCCTGATGTGCACTGTGATAGAATCCTGGCAGGACACACACAAAGCCCCGAGGTGAACGAGGGGCTGCAGGAATCCTGTCTGCCACTTATCAGCACTGTGAAGCTCTCTCAAAGCCCTCCCTCAGGCAGTTTCTTCGCTGTCCTGCATCTGAGAACATCACGCCCTCGCTCAGCATGCCGCACCGGGAGCATCAGCAGAAGGCACAGTGCGCACGAGGCTGGAACCAACGAGAGCCGTTTTGTGACCACTGTGACGCCCTGCCCAGCCCCGGCTGGGGCCTCACGTGGACAGCGGTCCTCGGGGGATAAAAGGGGGGGTGGGAGACGGGAAGCAAGCCCGTCGCAGCAGAGTGGACATGCCTCCAGTCTACCGGCCGCGCCCGTGTCCTAAGAATGGCCCCACTCCCTGGCTAGGATTTCACCCTTCCCGTGTGGCCATCTGAGGACAAGGACCTTTCTTTTTCTTTTTTTAAAGATATATTTATTTTATTTATGGGGGGGTTAGGGAGGGAGGGGAGTGGGCGGGCCACTTCTATTGGTCTTTCATTGGACAAGGACCTTTCAACACAAACGTTCCTACACGCAGCTGACGGTATTTCCATTTACACATTAGTTTTACTTTTCACTTCAAATGCTAATTTAGTGTCCTCTTTTATTCCTTAGTCATCTAGGAGTTTGGTCAGTGAGTCAGTTCCCCAGATCTCAACACTGAGACCAACTCTCGCGATTCCTCTAGGAACTCATCTTTCCTCCACGATCAGTTCAGTTCAGTCGCTCAGTTGTGTCTGAGTCTTTTCAACAGAGTTGTTGGAAATGCTAAGTAACTATAGTAAGAATCACTCTCTAATTTTTTAGCTAAAAAGGGTAAACATACCTATAAGGCAATCAAATCCATTTATAAAACTACATACATTTTAAAAACTATTAGAATCATGAGTTTTCTTAATCCCAAAGTCGGCGCCTTTACCTTTCTCCGGGCGAGGCTGCTCCGGGGGCCCGCGTCTGGGGACAGCGCCCTCCCCGCCGCCGGCCGCCTTACCGCCCGAGCGCCCCTGCTCCACGTCACACAGGTAGACGTCAATGGGCCCGTTGGTGCTCCTGATGTGCACTGTGATAGAATCCTGGCAGGACACACACAAAGCCCCGAGGTGAACGAGGGGCTGCAGGAATCCTGTCTGCCACTTATCAGCACTGTGAAGCTCTCTCAAAGCCCTCCCTCAGGCAGTTTCTTCGCTGTCCTGCATCTGAGAACATCACGCCCTCGCTCAGCATGCCGCACCGGGAGCATCAGCAGAAGGCACAGTGCGCACGAGGCTGGAACCAACGAGAGCCGTTTTGTGACCACTGTGACGCCCTGCCCAGCCCCGGCTGGGGCCTCACGTGGACAGCGGTCCTCGGGGGATAAAAGGGGGGGTGGGAGACGGGAAGCAAGCCCGTCGCAGCAGAGTGGACATGCCTCCAGTCTACCGGCACGCCACGTGTCCTAAGAATGGCCCCACTCCCTGGCTAGGATTTCACCCTTCCCGTGTGGCCATCTGAGGACAAGGACCTTTCTTTTTCTTTTTTTAAAGATGTATTTATTTTATTTATGGGGGGGTTAGGGAGGGAGGGGAGTGGGCGGGCCACTTCTATTGGTCTTTCATTGGACAAGGACCTTTCAACACAAACGTTCCTACACGCAGCTGACGGTATTTCCATTTACACATTAGTTTTACTTTTCACTTCAAATGCTAATTTAGTGTCCTCTTTTATTCCTTAGTCATCTAGGAGTTTGGTCAGTGAGTCAGTTCCCCAGATCTCAACACTGAGACCAACTCTCCGCGATTCCTCTAGGAACTCATCTTTCCTCCACGATCAGTTCAGTTCAGTCGCTCAGTTGTGTCTGAGTCTTTTCAAGCCCGTGGACAGCAGCCCACCAGGCTCCTCTGTCCGCGGCACTTCCCAGGCAAGAATGCTGGAGTGGGCTGCCGATTCCTTCTCCAGCGGATTCTTCCGACCCAGGGGTCACAGCAGCATCTCCTGCACCACAGGCGATGCTTTCCTGCTGAGTCCCCTGGGAAGCCTGTTTCCCTTTAACCCTGACTGAGAGCGGGGCTACCTACCTCTCTGGGTGCTGGGACATCCAGCCTGGTTTCTGCCGGCGCTTTAACTGCAATCACAATCTGTTCGTGGAAGGCTTGGATGCCGTGGATATCTTGATACGTCACATATGCTAGTGTAAAAACCAGTCAAGGCTCTCTAACCAGAGTGAGGAGATTAAAAAACTATTTCAAGTGTAATCAATTATTTCATAAACAATTCTTAAGATTTTTATAAAGTGTTTTATAAAACACTGAACAAATTCCTTTATACTACAGTGACGAGGACAACACTTTCCAGAGAAAACTATGAACAGAGTCTGATGTCCAGCACAACACACGGAGGCATCACAACCTCCCCCGCTCTCCCCTACCACTGCTACCTCCTAAGAGAAGCGAACCAGAGTTCTGCTGAGAACCTCCCGAAACGTACGGCGGAAAGACTTCGTAAGAAGGAGAAACAGCCCAGACCACCAGTGTCTCAGGACTATCGTGGACTCAAGGGATTGCCCGCCTCCAAAACTATTTCCCATCTTGCTACCGGAATTTCTCTCTTCTTCTTCTATTGTGCTGCTTGACGTTTTACCAATTACATGATTTCCTGGGGTTTCCCCAGCATTCTTTTTTGTTTTACTCCACAGTAGAGTTTTGACTAATGCAGAGTTTAAGTAAGTTTGAAGCATGGAATAGCTCGAATCGGCGACACCACAGAAAAGCACTGCCTGGGAAATGGAGCAGCCAAACTGTCCAGGCAACTGGAGAGGAGGTCAGAAACAAAGACGATCTCCCCTCTGGTCCCAGACACACCGGCCGGGAGGCCAGTCCCGCCATCCAGCTCGGCTACGCTTGGTGGACTGAAATGGCGCTTCAGTACCATTTCTATGGCAACTCATTCACTTCCAAAGGTCTGCTTTTTATTTTAATCAATTATAAATCCCCAAGCTGACCCAGCTATTTAAGATAATCTGCTTTGGAAGGAGAACTTTTTTTTTAAAGGTACGGATTTAAAGGATATCTTTCATTTTCTTTGTCATCTGTTAACTCAAACAACTGCTGAGCACAGTCCTTGATTAGTTCGTCCAGGGCATCCTCCATGGCTGCCAAGTCAGACAGCTCCTCCTGCAGCTTCTTCTGCTGGGGCATGGCTCCAAAATCGCTCAGATCAGACCCTCTTTAAAAGAAAAGACCGCTATCAGTAACACCCAGTTCACAAAGTAATTCAAGGCAGATGACTGGAGCGTCTCCACAAGTTTACACCAGCTGTTTGTCACAATGACAGACAACAGGCACCCAACTCCATTCCGACCCTCTCATTAGTCCAGACAACCATCACGTCTCCTTGGTTTCCGTCCCCATTTCTATTCCGACACAGAGACTTTAAAATGAAAACCAACACCGTAACGCTCTGGAAACTAGCAGCCGTAGGGAAGGCTTACCGAAGCTCAACGAGCCGTGAGCGGAGCCTGCAGCACCCAGGTCCAGCCCAGCTCCCCGTCTCACCCTGTGACTTCTGGCAAGCTCTCATCCGCCTGCGCTCGTGCTCAGTTGTTTCTGACTCTTTTGCGACCTCCCAGGCTCTTCTTAGGGGATTTTCCAGGCGGGGATACTGGGTGGTCTGCCATTTCCTCCACCAGGGGGTCTTCCTGACTCAGGGACGGAGCCAGTGTCTCCCGGGTCACCGGCACTGCAGGCGGATTCTCCACCCACTAAGCCACCACCAGAGAGCCCTTTAGGTAAGCCACAATCTTCGAACCCTTTAGTTCTTACACATGAAAAACAGGACATTTTGGCCAAATGACAGCCCCTCTGCTAAAATTCTATGAGTCTTCATTTTTCCCTACTGTGCATATTTTATCTGGTTCTACCTGAATATAATCACGCATCTTTTTGAAGATTTATTTTCTGTATTACTGTCTACCCCAATATGACATGACTTGAGCTACGACCAATATTCAATCTTCTCTTTGACCTTTATAGAAAATAAACAGGGAAGAGGCTGCTACCATTTTACCTTTTGCTCAATGGTTCTCAAATCTGATTTTAATTAGTGACTCAGAACACAACCTTAGTCCCTAAAATACAAATTTTATTTAGCAAGCATGTTCAAATTAGAATTTAATTTGTATTTCTGTACTGCTAAAAAAATAACCTCCTTCATGAACCCCTTTCTTCTAAAAGTAAACTTACTGAGAATCATTTAACAATATTTGTTGGTAGACTTTTCATTTGCCTGAAAGGTCTCTATGTACTTACACAGTGGAGCTGTCTCTTAATGATTCAAAACTCAAGCCTGTTTTAAGTGTAACAGCTCTCTTCCTCGGTGTGCGTGTCCCTCATACACTTTTTTATACGTAACATCTACATTTATACCATAAGGTCTGTCTCTCTGAAATCCTTCCTAATGATACGATGAGTCTTTACCAATTAACTGTGAGATATAAAGCCTCCTGACTTTTTGTTGTAAATTCAGAGAATCGTCTTTCTGGGCATGACCTGCACCATAACCGCCTGGGGTGGCTGTCAGGAAGGCGGGCGTCTGCCTCCCCCCAGACCTGAGCAGAAGCCGGGTCTCAGAGGCCAGGGGGTCTCTCGGTGCTCACTAGACTCCAGAGCAAGAACCGCCATTGTGCAGCCTTAACTGACTTCCCCCCACTATCCATGACCAACTTGAACTGAGGAAATCTTAAAAAATAAACAAACACACCCCTATACAATCAGATGCTCCCTTATCTTGGACCGAGAAATTCTTAAAACTGATCATAACTCCATGTAACTTTTCTATAATGTTGGAAAGATACTCTGTGTCTATGGCTTTTAACTGGTGTCAAGCAGGAAAAGAGAAGCACTGTCAGGGCCTGGTCTGCTCAGAGAAGGGCACGACGGAGCACAGGCAGTCGGAGGGCAACTCACATCCATCGAATGTGGTTCTTGGACTTCTTCTCAACCAGGTCGATTCCGTCCAAGACGTTGGTGATGTCATACACCCTTCGCTTCCGCACGCCCAGCTTCAACGCGACCTTGTTTAAGTCAAGAATCCCCCCAGGGGCAGATCTGACGAGATCCATGAACTTCCGAGTTAGGTAAACCAGTGATACATCAAAACGAGGTCTCTTCACCTTGAGTGCCTCTGGGAAACAAGCACCATTCATAAAATTTTAAAAGGCCTTTCTTCTCAATTCATTAAAAAAAAACATTTATTGCCTCTTGATCAATAAGCACAGATACCTACAGATATGCTATGCATGGACAAAATCATAGCTATGTTTTTTTTTTATAAAGTCGAGTTCTCCAACTAGATGAAAATTTATTAGCCTACTCCAGGTACACAAAGGCTTTACCTAGACTTAGAGGAGCATGTAGCCGCGAGTCTGTCAGCCTGAGCAGTGTCGGGTCGGACGTAACATGTGAGTGTGTGTTTGCAGCCACGCCACCGAAAGGAGCAGGATTAGAAACAGTGTGCAGAATCAAATTTCTCACTGGGCCTTCAAGTTAAGAAATTCTTTATAAAGCAAACTGAGAGACTCAGCTTTAAAAAAAAAAATGTTTAAAACATCCCTACACATGTCACAGTGTAATCTGACCTGAGGAAATTTGGAAAGGGCTGTAATCAGTCTTCTAATTAGGGTGGTTACGATTTACCTTGAGAGAAAGTGACGTAACTATTTTGTAAAAATTCTCACTGCCTTTTATTAAAAGATAAGCAAATGAATGAGGGAATCTTATACTGCCTCATTCACTCATCTACTACGATGATTTTCATTTTCCATAGACACCCTGACCCCACGCGTTAACACTCAGACACACACGTCAAATTGTACACATACATACGGCTCTAAAACAAAAATAAAAACATGTCACTTTTTAACCTACTGTTTTTAATTCAGTATTGTGAACATCCTAATGTGTCAACGAATTTATTTCAGCTTTATTCTTTATGGCTGCATATTTAACTGCATGGAATATTTGCCAAACTTAGCCCAGTACTGGAAACTCAGATGATCTCCAACTTTATTAGATAATACTTCAATCAGTCTCCTAGAAGCTAAATTTTTGCATGCAGTTTTATTTGCTTTAGATAAGTTTCAAGATATGGAACTGTTTAGCAAAGGTATATATATTTTTAAATTTTATTTATGTATTTCTGGCTATTCTGGGTTTTCACTGCTGCCACAGGCTCTTCTCTAGCTGCAGGGAGTGGGGCTACTCTCCAGTTGAGATGAGCAGGCCTCTTGTTGCGGTGACTTCTCGTCGTGGGACTCGGGCTCTAGGGCACACGGGCTTCAGTAGTTGGGCACATGGGCTCCATAGCTCTGGCCTCTTGATCAATAAGCACAGATACCTACAGATATGCTATGCATGGACAAAATCATAGCTATGTTTTTTTTTTATAAAGTCGAGTTCTCCAACTAGATGAAAATTTATTAGCCTACTCCAGGTACACAAAGGCTTTACCTAGACTTAGAGGAGCATGTAGCCGCGAGTCTGTCAGCCTGAGCAGTGTCGGGTCGGACGTAACATGTGAGTGTGTGTTTGCAGCCACGCCACCGAAAGGAGCAGGATTAGAAACAGTGTGCAGAATCAAATTTCTCACTGGGCCTTCAAGTTAAGAAATTCTTTATAAAGCAAACTGAGAGACTCAGCTTTAAAAAAAAAAATGTTTAAAACATCCCTACACATGTCACAGTGTAATCTGACCTGAGGAAATTTGGAAAGGGCTGTAATCAGTCTTCTAATTAGGGTGGTTACGATTTACCTTGAGAGAAAGTGACGTAACTATTTTGTAAAAATTCTCACTGCCTTTTATTAAAAGATAAGCAAATGAATGAGGGAATCTTATACTGCCTCATTCACTCATCTACTACGATGATTTTCATTTTCCATAGACACCCTGACCCCACGCGTTAACACTCAGACACACACGTCAAATTGTACACATACATACGGCTCTAAAACAAAAATAAAAACATGTCACTTTTTAACCTACTGTTTTTAATTCAGTATTGTGAACATCCTAATGTGTCAACGAATTTATTTCAGCTTTATTCTTTATGGCTGCATATTTAACTGCATGGAATATTTGCCAAACTTAGCCCAGTACTGGAAACTCAGATGATCTCCAACTTTATTAGATAATACTTCAATCAGTCTCCTAGAAGCTAAATTTTTGCATGCAGTTTTATTTGCTTTAGATAAGTTTCAAGATATGGAACTGTTTAGCAAAGGTATATATATTTTTAAATTTTATTTATGTATTTCTGGCTATTCTGGGTTTTCACTGCTGCCACAGGCTCTTCTCTAGCTGCAGGGAGTGGGGCTACTCTCCAGTTGAGATGAGCAGGCCTCTTGTTGCGGTGACTTCTCGTGGACTCGGGCTCTAGGGCACACGGGCTTCAGTAGTTGGGCACATGGGCTCCATAGCTCTGGCTCTGAGGCGCTAGAGCACGGGCTCAACAGTTGTGGCTCGCGGGCTTAGCTGCTCTGCAGCATGAGGGATTTTCCTGGATCAGGGATCAAACCCGTGTCTCCTGCATTGGCAGGCGAACTCTTTAAGTTGAGCTACCAGGGAAGTCTGCAAAAGCACATTTTTAAATGCTTCCCAACCTGCTATCCAGGATGTGGATTCCCCAACTCTACAAAGTGTCAGAGGGCCTCCTCTCTTGCCCTTGTCAAAGCTGAATGTTACCATTCTTTCATCTTTCCCAGTCTGATACTAAACCAACAGTTCTTATGGTTTAGTGTGCAGAGGAAATCAATCCTAGAAAAAATGCAGCTGTCCTCCTGATGTGGAGTATGTGATCCCACTTTCTTCCTGCTTCCCAGCCCACCACAGTAAGCTTCAAAAGAAGCCGTCCTGTTATCTTCAATCAGAAATGCCCTCGTCCAGCACCATATCACATTCAGTTTAAAGACCACGGGCAAAGAAACAAAAGAACATACGTTATAATGCAAATGTCTTCTATGAAGAGATCACCTCTATACTTAAGATTAAACAGGATTAAATAGGAATTAAATTTTGTCTAAAAAAGCTGAAGACAGTCACAATTCTATAAAAACCTTGGAAGATTACAAATGAGAAATTCGACTTTCAAAAACATTTACATCTGACTCTTGAACAATGCAGGAGTTAATCTGTGTGTAACGAATTTATTTCAGCTTTATTCTTTATGGCTGCATATTTAACTGCATGGAATATTTGCCAAACTTAGCCCAGTACTGGAAACTCAGATGATCTCCAACTTTATTAGATAATACTTCAATCAGTCTCCTAGAAGCTAAATTTTTGCATGCAGTTTTATTTGCTTTAGATAAGTTTCAAGATATGGAACTGTTTAGCAAAGGTATATATATTTTTAAATTTTATTTATGTATTTCTGGCTATTCTGGGTTTTCACTGCTGCCACAGGCTCTTCTCTAGCTGCAGGGAGTGGGGCTACTCTCCAGTTGAGATGAGCAGGCCTCTTGTTGCGGTGACTTCTCGTCGTGGGACTCGGGCTCTAGGGCACACGGGCTTCAGTAGTTGGGCACATGGGCTCCATAGCTCTGGCTCTGAGGCGCTAGAGCACGGGCTCAACAGTTGTGGCTCGCGGGCTTAGCTGCTCTGCAGCATGAGGGATTTTCCTGGATCAGGGATCAAACCCGTGTCTCCTGCATTGGCAGGCGAACTCTTTAAGTTGAGCTACCAGGGAAGTCTGCAAAAGCACATTTTTAAATGCTTCCCAACCTGCTATCCAGGATGTGGATTCCCCAACTCTACAAAGTGTCAGAGGGCCTCCTCTCTTGCCCTTGTCAAAGCTGAATGTTACCATTCTTTCATCTTTCCCAGTCTGATACTAAACCAACAGTTCTTATGGTTTAGTGTGCAGAGGAAATCAATCCTAGAAAAAATGCAGCTGTCCTCCTGATGTGGAGTATGTGATCCCACTTTCTTCCTGCTTCCCAGCCCACCACAGTAAGCTTCAAAAGAAGCCGTCCTGTTATCTTCAATCAGAAATGCCCTCGTCCAGCACCATATCACATTCAGTTTAAAGACCACGGGCAAAGAAACAAAAGAACATACGTTATAATGCAAATGTCTTCTATGAAGAGATCACCTCTATACTTAAGATTAAACAGGATTAAATAGGAATTAAATTTTGTCTAAAAAAGCTGAAGACAGTCACAATTCTATAAAAACCTTGGAAGATTACAAATGAGAAATTCGACTTTCAAAAACATTTACATCTGACTCTTGAACAATGCAGGAGTTAATCTGTGTGTAACTGACGGGGCGGATTCAACAGACCTGGCCGTTTGGTCGAGTGACATCCCACCTCACTTCTGTGAGAGATCCACCCGCAGCAGGAAGAGCCCAGCGTGGCCGACCAGTGTGGACGGCTGGGCCGCTGCTGCCTGCGTGGGATGCAGAGCCTGGTCCGAGGGTACGGTGTGGGCTCCAGTGTGGGCCAGTGTGGGCTGAATCCTGACGGGACACATCCCTCAGTCTTTCTGGGCTTCGGTTCACTCATCTCTCAAACAGGAGCAAACATCCATACCTTTACTTTGAACGGCTGCTGTGGTCAACCACGCAAGCAGCTGCACACAGGCCGGTCATCGGACGCGCTCAGTACGTGTGAGACACGAGTGGTAAGCCGGCTGGAGGGGCAGATGCGGGAAATGCTTCCAGGTAAAACTGGCCGAACCCGGGGGCCAGACACGGGGGGACCGTGGTGGGGACCGGGGAGAAACGAAGGCTGATGTTAAGCCTCACGCTGGGCGCTGACGCACCGTAGTCCCACGGCCAGGATTCGGGCAGGGAAGACGGCAAGCCCAGAGGGACCAGAGGAGCAGGGCTGACCTCGTGTGCGTCGCCAAACTGCCTTCAGTCCCACTGATGACAACCACTCTCACAGAACCCGGGAAATACCCCTGAACACGGGCCAGTCTGCTTTCACAGAACGATACTCCCAAGGCCGTGGAGACTAAACTGGCTTTTGTGCATGCTGACGGCCCACTACCTCAGGAGCTTTTGCCACAATTCAAGCTTTACATTTCAGGACACAAATAACACATTTCAGTCACTCATCAACTCGTACACCTTTAAAATAAACCACTGAAAGCATATGAAATTCAAACCACAAAACTTGAAACCTATTCAGAAATCAGAAATCAACTTACTTCTCATGGACACATATTGTACATTATCTTCTAAATCAATTCTTATTTTTGATGGCTGGAAAAAAGAAGATACAGAAATTTAGCTCAGTAATTGGAATACAAGCAAACAAATAGTAAAAAGCAAAAACTAGGCAAATGAACAACGTTTTGCTGGACTGATATAAAGGCTTTTGTCTTTTATTTTCCACCCTGGGGAAAAAATTCTGGTGTGAGATAAAGCACTCCTTCCCCTAAACAGTTTATTCTAACTGTAATCACCCGTGTTTACAGACTTGGATTTCTGACACCACACGGCCTCCACAGGTACAAAGCAGCAGTTAAAGGGACAGGGTTGGGGAGAAAGGCACGGTGGTGATGGAGGAGGAAACTGAACATGAGAATTTATGACTAAACAGACGCTAACTTACTGACCGCCTCAAGTCCCGAGAATACAGAGAGCACAGAGACGATTGGGGCACAGTCCCTGACTCCAGAAGGTGCGGAAAGACCCAAGGCACATCTAAACTAGCAAACGCTCACCCTCTGCTCACTCGGTATAAGTGGCTCCAGGATATGAGCTCATGAACTTTCGCTTTCCCAGGCAGCCATGCGCTCTCATGACAATCAACGTAAAAACAGCATTTCTAATCATCGATGATAATGTGTGCAACATCACTAGACACTTTAGCATTAGATTAATAAAAAAAGCTTTTCGTGAATTCCTGAGATAACCAGGAAGTTAGTATGACAGTAAGTCCATGGTCAATCCTCATCATTTTACTAGCTACTTGAAGGCTATGAAGGTTTAAACTTGTTGTAACGTTTGCAATTCATTTAAAAGTTGTTTTTGTCATAACTATTTAAAACCTAACCATGAGGCTGATGAAGAGAAACTGTACTAGCCTCTTGCTTAGAACAAAGTGCCACCATGTCCTGCACCTCCAGAAGGCTGGGCGTGGGTGAGCGGCCGTGTAAGTGCAAGAACTGCCCTCGGGCTTCCCCTGGTGGTCCAGTGGGTTAGGACACCGCCTTGCAGTGCAAGAGGCGCCGGTTAGAGCCCTGGCCTGGGAAGATCCCACGTGCTGCGGAGCGGCTGGACTGATGTGTCCAATTACCCTCTGGAGCGCATGCGCCCAGGGCTGGCGCTCTGTGACGACAGAGGCCACCGCGACGGGAGGCCCACACAGGCCAAAGAGCAAAGACGGATGAAAATGGAGAAATGAAAGACCAATAGAAGTGGCCCGCCCGCTCCCCTCCCTCCACACCTCACCCTCACCAAAATAAATAAAAAAAGAAAAAAAGAACTGCCCTCGGCGGGCCGCCGCGACACCAGGGAGGGGACGTCATTGGGGCTCTAAGGCAAGAGTCACCACAACTCTGGGGTACAGCCAGCGCTTCCCAGGAGAGGGACCCCCAGCTGGGCCCTGGACAACAAGCCAGACGCGGCCGGAGCCTGTGGGGGGCTGGGGAGAGGGGAAGAAGAGTTTCCGGTGCAGGAAGGCGGATGAACGAAGGCAGGAAACTGCACATCGCCTGGCACCTGCGTGGCCAGCGAGGCCCACCTGACACCCTGACTCCAGAAGGTGCGGAAAGACCCAAGGCACATCTAAACTAGCAAACGCTCACCCTCTGCTCACTCGGTATAAGTGGCTCCAGGATATGAGCTCATGAACTTTCGCTTTCCCAGGCAGCCATGCGCTCTCATGACAATCAACGTAAAAACAGCATTTCTAATCATCGATGATAATGTGTGCAACATCACTAGACACTTTAGCATTAGATTAATAAAAAAAGCTTTTCGTGAATTCCTGAGATAACCAGGAAGTTAGTATGACAGTAAGTCCATGGTCAATCCTCATCATTTTACTAGCTACTTGAAGGCTATGAAGGTTTAAACTTGTTGTAACGTTTGCAATTCATTTAAAAGTTGTTTTTGTCATAACTATTTAAAACCTAACCATGAGGCTGATGAAGAGAAACTGTACTAGCCTCTTGCTTAGAACAAAGTGCCACCATGTCCTGCACCTCCAGAAGGCTGGGCGTGGGTGAGCGGCCGTGTAAGTGCAAGAACTGCCCTCGGGCTTCCCCTGGTGGTCCAGTGGGTTAGGACACCGCCTTGCAGTGCAAGAGGCGCCGGTTAGAGCCCTGGCCTGGGAAGATCCCACGTGCTGCGGAGCGGCTGGACTGATGTGTCCAATTACCCTCTGGAGCGCATGCGCCCAGGGCTGGCGCTCTGTGACGACAGAGGCCACCGCGACGGGAGGCCCACACAGGCCAAAGAGCAAAGACGGATGAAAATGGAGAAATGAAAGACCAATAGAAGTGGCCCGCCCGCTCCCCTCCCTCCCCAACCCGACCCCCGCCCAAAATAAATAAAAAAAGAAAAAAAGAACTGCCCTCGGCGGGCCGCCGCGACACCAGGGAGGGGACGTCATTGGGGCTCTAAGGCAAGAGTCACCACAACTCTGGGGTACAGCCAGCGCTTCCCAGGAGAGGGACCCCCAGCTGGGCCCTGGACAACAAGCCAGACGCGGCCGGAGCCTGTGGGGGGCTGGGGAGAGGGGAAGAAGAGTTTCCGGTGCAGGAAGGCGGATGAACGAAGGCAGGAAACTGTACATCGCCTGGCACCTGCGTGGCCAGCGAGGCCCACCTGACACCGAGGCTGGACGGGCCGGCCAGCACCGCGCCGGACACGGAGGACCGTGACAGGCGCACCGCCAAGTCTGGGCTTCAGGCTGCACCCAGCGCAGAGCCACCAGACTTCTGAACAAGGTAAGACGCCGCAGACTCACGGTTCAGAAACCTAAGCGCAGTGGCAACGGCGAAAAGACTGAGGATGGGGAGCCTGGAGGCGAGGGGAGCAGCCGAGAGGCTCACTCCCCCTCGGTGCCGCTTCACAAGCCTTGGCACGACGACTCCCTTCTCATCTATGACATGACGGTGGCATCCGTCAGCAAGCTAACTGGATGTGAGCAACTCCCCTGAAGCAGAATTCCACTGTAAGATTAACTCAGTTGTTAGAACTAAAGGAGAAAGCTGCTGGGTGCAAAACCAGAGTGGGGAGAGCCCGGCCCGGGGCAGGGACCCCGCCTGGCTGGCCCTCCGCACAGCACTGGCCAGCTGGGCTGGGTTGAAGGGCAGGCCTGTTACTGCCAAACGTCAGACCAGCGGGACTGACGGCCACGGCTGTCTTTACACTCAACCCTGCAGCTGAGAGAGCGCGAGACCGCCTTGAACTATGATGCAAAACTTCTAGGAAACAAAAAAAATCCGTCCTCATCACACTGATCTGAAACACACATCAACAAATACCCTACACTGCTGTGCATCTTAGGGTCTGTGTATGAACCTTCTGTCAGTTCACAGCGTGTCACCTGTACAAGGGCAGCCTCGTCAGTCACTACGTGGTCACTGTCAACCCTGAGGACACATGCGGAAGGGGTTCACAGGGCAGCATGCCCACCCCGGGGCCCTGCCACAAGCGACCCTCCCACCACGGGACCCACGGCGGCAACCAGGGAAAGTGGGCTCGAAAGAAAAGATTTGTGTTTTTTCTTTTAAAGGGGGAACTCTGGATATACAAGGGTCCAGAAGAATATGGAGATATGGAACATGCAGCAGCTATAAGCAGCAAGGAAAGGTAAATCCAGGAGCCTGATGAGATTAAGACGTTTCCCCTCTAACCTGAGAGCCCGAGAACCACGACGGATTCTTTAAGCCAAATGACATGCTTGGAAACAGACTTTTAAAAGATCGTTATGGTTAGTTAGCATGTGGAGAATATATAGAAAAATCAGGGTCAAGATGAGAAGCAGGAAAACTGGTTGAGAAGGTAATCCGAAAGACAGCGGCCACGAGCGGCAAGTCCTGGTGATCGCTTTGCCAGGATGCAGGGGAAGGCAAGGACGATGCCTCGGATGCCAGCGTGGGCCATGCGCCAGCGTGGCAGCTTCATCACAACAGGAGATGGAGAGCTGCTGCTTGCTGAGGCAAGAGGACACGACCTCCCTGTTGGATGCACGAGTCTGACAGCTAAGTAGAGGTGTGAAGTGGACAACTGGAAAGCTCTGAGCCCGACTTTCAGACCTTAGAGTCCTGGCGTGGTAACCTAAATGCCCAGAGCGGGCTGTTGCTGTCGAACCACTGAGCTGTGTCCCCCTCTCTCGTGGCCCCAGGGACTGTACCGCCAGGCCTCTCTGCCCATGGGATTCTCCAGGCAAGAACACCGGAGTGGGCTGCCCCAAACGTGGCGGAGACCAGCGAGGGGACTGACGGCCACGGCTGTCTTTACACTCAACCCTGCAGCTGAGAGAGCGCGAGACCACGTTGAACTATGATGCAAAACTTCTAGGAAACAAAAAAAATCCGTCCTCATCACACTGATCTGAAACACACATCAACAAATACCCTACACTGCTGTGCATCTTAGGGTCTGTGTATGAACCTTCTGTCAGTTCACAGCGTGTCACCTGTACAAGGGCAGCCTCGTCAGTCACTACGTGGTCACTGTCAACCCTGAGGACACATGCGGAAGGGGTTCACAGGGCAGCATGCCCACCCCGGGGCCCTGCCACAAGCGACCCTCCCACCACGGGACCCACGGCGGCAACCAGGGAAAGTGGGCTCGAAAGAAAAGATTTGTGTTTTTTCTTTTAAAGGGGGAACTCTGGATATACAAGGGTCCAGAAGAATATGGAGATATGGAACATGCAGCAGCTATAAGCAGCAAGGAAAGGTAAATCCAGGAGCCTGATGAGATTAAGACGTTTCCCCTCTAACCTGAGAGCCCGAGAACCACGACGGATTCTTTAAGCCAAATGACATGCTTGGAAACAGACTTTTAAAAGATCGTTATGGTTAGTTAGCATGTGGAGAATATATAGAAAAATCAGGGTCAAGATGAGAAGCAGGAAAACTGGTTGAGAAGGTAATCCGAAAGACAGCGGCCACGAGCGGCAAGTCCTGGTGATCGCTTTGCCAGGATGCAGGGGAAGGCAAGGACGATGCCTCGGATGCCAGCGTGGGCCATGCGCCAGCGTGGCAGCTTCATCACAACAGGAGATGGAGAGCTGCTGCTTGCTGAGGCAAGAGGACACGACCTCCCTGTTGGATGCACGAGTCTGACAGCTAAGTAGAGGTGTGAAGTGGACAACTGGAAAGCTCTGAGCCCGACTTTCAGACCTTAGAGTCCTGGCGTGGTAACCTAAATGCCCAGAGCGGGCTGTTGCTGTCGAACCACTGAGCTGTGTCCCCCTCTCTCGTGGCCCCAGGGACTGTACCGCCAGGCCTCTCTGCCCATGGGATTCTCCAGGCAAGAACACCGGAGTGGGCTGCCATTTCCTCCTCCAGGGATCTTCCCGACCCAGAGACTGAACCCATGTCTCCTGCATTGGCAGGCGGATTCTTTACCACGTGAGCCACCAGAGTATATAAGACTACCTGAAACTTCCAGGGATACGTGTATTTTCTGATAGTAAAGGCAAAATAAAGTGAGGTTAGTACAAATAGTAACAGAAGCCAGGAGAGTGCTAAGCGGCATCCTAGATGAAGAAGGTGTGGAGAAGGCAGAAGAGCCGAGTAAGACCAATATACAAGGAAAGAGAAAAGGAAGCGGAGTTTACAGAAGAGAGCAGGAGAGGCCAGCTAAGCAGAAAGAGTTCTGAGCGCATGTGTCCAAGGGGCCACTGGCCGCTGAGCTTAACAAGAGAGAGTGGTCAATCGTCTCAAAACCACAGGAGGGGCTTCCCTGGTGGTCCAGTGGGTAAGGACACCGCCTTGCAGTGCAGGGGGCGCCGGTTCGATCCCTGGCCCGGGAAGATTCCACGTGCTGCGGAGCAGGTGGACCGATGTGTCCAATTACCGAGCCGGAGCTCTGGAGCGCATGCGCCCAGAGACGGCGCTCTGCGACAACAGAGGCCACCGCGATGGGAGGCCCACAGGAGCCAAAGAACAAAGACGGATGGAAATAGACAAATGAAAGAGCAATAGAAGTGGCCCGCCCCCCCTCCCTCCCCAACCCCCTCGGCCAAAAAAAGCCACAGGAGACGTGGAGACGTCGGCTGGACCTGACCAGGTTGCTGGTGGCCGTGGTTAGAACATTCCTCGGGCTGTGCTTAGGGCAGAGGTCCCCCAGCAGCAGGTCCAGGTGGTAAGGACAGGTGAGCAAGACGACCCAGGAGTGCAGGCGGCTTTTTCAAAAAGTTTGGCTGCGAAGGGGAAGAGAGACAGTAGGTGTAAGGGAACTAAGGAAGGGATCTCTCACGATGGAAATGGTTTTAGGATGTGGTTTAAGTAGTTGAGAATGTACCATCCAGAGCCAGACACGGGAGGTTAAACCCAGACCTTTCTATTTACTAACCACCTGCGAACCACTTAATACCTCCAAGTCTATTTCGGCAACTGTCAAACAAGAATAATCCCTAAGGGCTGCTGTGAGGAATGGCAGGAGAGGATGCTCATCAACGATTTTTGAGCACTCAGTCCTCGTGGCGTCGGGAAAACCTGATTTCAGAAAATGTTTATTTACTAGTAATGGGAAGACACCAGCAGAGAAATCGAAAACACCAGGATAGAAATGGGAACCGATGGGTGCATCAGTCCAGAGGAGCAGGAGAAAGGGTCGTTTTGCAGGAAGTCCAATCTCCCTTCCGTTTTCTCTGCTGAACAGGATGGAAGGTAACTTGGTGCACGCGGCGGACACGGTTTCCAGCGGCTGCAGTTAAGCAGGAGCTGGGGTGGGGGGAGAGCTTGGAGAGATCCACTGAGACTCAAAGCGGGCGCAGCGCTGCCTCGGGCAAAGCTGGGCGACTGTCCCTAAGCTGCCCTCAGCCGACGTAAAGGACGCCGGCAGGGTCCTTCTCCAGCGGTGGCCAAGGACAAGGCAGGAGCGTCGGCGGCCGCCGCGCCGGTTCGCAGCACGCGACGCGCAGAGCGAGCGCCGGGAGCGGGGCGGCGCCAACCCGGGAGCGCGGCCGAGACGACGGCGGCCCCCGCGCCGCCCGCGGGCTTACCAGCAGGCCCTCCACGTTGATGGGGTCTCGGCAGCGGCGGCGCACCGTCTCTGACAACAGAGGCCACGCGATGGGAGGCCCACAGGCCAAAACAAGCGATGAAATCAAAAATAGAAGTGGCGCCTCTCCAACCCTCGGCCAAAGCCACAGGAGACGTGGAGACGTCGGCTGGACCTGACCAGGTTGCTGGTGGCCGTGGTTAGAACATTCCTCGGGCTGTGCTTAGGGCAGAGGTCCCCCAGCAGCAGGTCCAGGTGGTAAGGACAGGTGAGCAAGACGACCCAGGAGTGCAGGCGGCTTTTTCAAAAAGTTTGGCTGCGAAGGGGAAGAGAGACAGTAGGTGTAAGGGAACTAAGGAAGGGATCTCTCACGATGGAAATGGTTTTAGGATGTGGTTTAAGTAGTTGAGAATGTACCATCCAGAGCCAGACACGGGAGGTTAAACCCAGACCTTTCTATTTACTAACCACCTGCGAACCACTTAATACCTCCAAGTCTATTTCGGCAACTGTCAAACAAGAATAATCCCTAAGGGCTGCTGTGAGGAATGGCAGGAGACGATGCTCATCAACGATTTTTGAGCACTCAGTCCTCGTGGCGTCGGGAAAACCTGATTTCAGAAAATGTTTATTTACTAGTAATGGGAAGACACCAGCAGAGAAATCGAAAACACCAGGATAGAAATGGGAACCGATGGGTGCATCAGTCCAGAGGAGCAGGAGAAAGGGTCGTTTTGCAGGAAGTCCAATCTCCCTTCCGTTTTCTCTGCTGAACAGGATGGAAGGTAACTTGGTGCACGCGGCGGACACGGTTTCCAGCGGCTGCAGTTAAGCAGGAGCTGGGGTGGGGGGAGAGCTTGGAGAGATCCACTGAGACTCAAAGCGGGGCGCAGCGCTGCCTCGGGCAAAGCTGGGCGACTGTCCCTAAGCTGCCCTCAGCCGACGTAAAGGACGCCGGCAGTGTCCTTCTCCAGCGGTGGCCAAGGACAAGGCAGGAGCGTCGGCGGCCGCCGCGCCGGTTCGCAGCACGCGACGCGCAGAGCGAGCGCCGGGAGCGGGGCGGCGCCAACCCGGGAGCGCGGCCGAGACGACGGCGGCCCCCGCGCCGCCCGCGGGCTTACCAGCAGGCCCTCCACGTTGATGGGGTCTCGGCAGCGGCGGCGCACCGTCTCCTCCGCCGGGTCCACCAGCGCGCTGGGCGGCTTCCGCGCCGGCGGCGGCTGACTCATGCTGCCGGGCCGGCCGCCCCTCGCCTCGCGCCCGCGGCGCTCTCCCGCCTTCTCCGGCTCGGGCCGGGCGCCGCCCCCACCGGCCGGGCCCGCGGGCCGAGCGCGGCCCGGACCCCGGGGCTGCTCCGAGGCGCCGCCGGGCTGGGCAGGCCCGCGCGCGGGCGGGCCGCGGCCCCGCGACCCCGGGAGGCGGCGCGCGGGCGGGAGGAGAGCGCGGCGACCGCGGGGCTCAGGACGCCGGGCCCGCCATCTTCCGCATGCGCAGTGCGCCGCTCCGCGCGCAGGCGCGCCGCGGCCGAGCGCGCCCACGCGGCCTCTGAAGGCGGGAGCCCGGCAGCCGGGGGCGGAGCCCGGCGAGGTGGCGGGGCGGAGGCAGACGTGGAGCCGGGAGCCGGGAGCCGGGCGGAGGCAGACGTGGAGCCGGGAGCCGGGAGCCGGGAGCCGGAAGCCGGGAGCCGGGAGCCGGGAGCCGGGCGGAGGCAGACGTGGAGCCGGGCGGAGGAAGACGTGGAGCCGGGAGCCGAGAGCCGGGCGGAGGGCGCGGGCGGAGGGCGCGGGCGGAGGGCGCCGCGGGATCCCTGACCCTAATGACACTGACCAGCGAAGGTTCCGAGCGCGCAGGGAGTTCGTGCACATCTCCAGCGCTTGCCCGGTGTCGATGCGTCGTAAATGTTGGTAGCCAATCCAACCGATCCACAAAGCGTGGAATTGGGCACTGATAGGCATCTTTTTTTTTCTCGTTCCTTCTTCCTTTCAAATGAAAATTTGAGGAATAAATGATTGATTCGCTATGGTGTCAGAGATCGTGGTGGGCACAGGTCTTATTCACTTGAACTTGGCGCAATCCCAAATTCTGGTGGGCGAGGGGGGCCCCCCCCCGACGTAAAGGACGCCGGCAGTGTCCTTCTCAGCGGTGGCCAAGGACAAGGCAGGAGCGTCGGCGGCCGCCGCGCCGGTTCGCAGCACGCGACGCGCAGAGCGAGCGCCGGGAGCGGGGCGGCGCCAACCCGGGAGCGCGGCCGAGACGACGGCGGCCCCCGCGCCGCCCGCGGGCTTACCAGCAGGCCCTCCACGTTGATGGGGTCTCGGCAGCGGCGGCGCACCGTCTCCTCCGCCGGGTCCACCAGCGCGCTGGGCGGCTTCCGCGCCGGCGGCGGCTGACTCATGCTGCCGGGCCGGCCGCCCCTCGCCTCGCGCCCGCGGCGCTCTCCCGCCTTCTCCGGCTCGGGCCGGGCGCCGCCCCCACCGGCCGGGCCCGCGGGCCGAGCGCGGCCCGGACCCCGGGGCTGCTCCGAGGCGCCGCCGGGCTGGGCAGGCCCGCGCGCGGGCGGGCCGCGGCCCCGCGACCCCGGGAGGCGGCGCGCGGGCGGGAGGAGAGCGCGGCGACCGCGGGGCTCAGGACGCCGGGCCCGCCATCTTCCGCATGCGCAGTGCGCCGCTCCGCGCGCAGGCGCGCCGCGGCCGAGCGCGCCCACGCGGCCTCCGGCGGCGGGAGCCCGGCAGCCGGGGGCGGAGCCCGGCGAGGTGGCGGGGCGTAGGCAGACGTGGAGCCGGGAGCCGGGAGCCGGGAGCCGGGAGCCGGGCGGAGGCAGACGTGGAGCCGGGCGGAGGAAGACGTGGAGCCGGGAGCCGAGAGCCGGGCGGAGGGCGCCGCGGGATCCCTGACCCTAATGACACTGACCAGCGAAGGTTCCGAGCGCGCAGGGAGTTCGTGCACATCTCCAGCGCTTGCCCGGTGTCGATGCGTCGTAAATGTTGGTAGCCAATCCAACCGATCCACAAAGCGTGGAATTGGGCACTGATAGGCATCTTTTTTTTTCTCGTTCCTTCTTCCTTTCAAATGAAAATTTGAGGAATAAATGATTGATTCGCTATGGTGTCAGAGATCGTGGTGGGCACAGGTCTTATTCACTTGAACTTGGCGTAATCCCAAATTCCGGTGGGGAGAGAGGAAGCAAAGTTTAAAGCCGGCGGCACTTTGCTCTGCATCCGCAATTAACTTTGCCAGTGGTCAAAACCCGCCTGCCGACGCTGGAGACAAAAATCCCTGGGTCGAGACGATCCCCTGGAGGAAGGCATGGCAACCCAGTCCAGTATCCTCCCCGAGAGAATCCCATGGGCAGAGGAGCCTGGTGGGCTACAGTCCTTAGGGTCACAAAGACTGGGGCACGACTGAAGTGACTTGGCACACACACGTGTAAATTAATTCACCTTCAATTAAAAAAAGAAAAATAGTGCCACGAGTCCACTAAGCGGGTAATAAAAGGTGGAGTTAAAATGCCAACGTAAGTGAATAATAAGGATGGAGCCAGACGATGTGCTTTCTGATCCTAGCTCCCCCTTCTTAGACGTTTAGAAGGCTTGAAACAAGCTGTTTAATCACTCCATGCCTCAGTGTCGTTATTTGTTGACTGAGATTAATGACTACTAACCTCATAAAGTTGTTTCAAGGATTAAATGAATTAATGAATGTAGCCTACTTAGAACAAGGAATAGCTAGGATTTGATACAAAAAGCCAGTTGTTGTTGTTTGGTAGTCGTTAAGCTGTGTCCCCATCTTTTGCAAGGCTATGGACTGTAGCCCACCAGGCTCCTCTGTCCTCGGGACTATCTAGGCCAGCATACTGGCGTGCGCTGCTATGCTCTGGCACGCCATGCCATGGCAGACAGAAGCCAAACGCAGCCTAAGGTGGGGCAGGAAGGCTTCCAGAGGAAGATGGATTCCCAGCAGACCATACATTTCTTGAGGTCAGAGGTATTCTTTAATCTCTGTATCTCCAGCATCTAACAGAGTTGCGAGCGCGCAATTCGTGCACATCTCCAGCGCTTGCCCGGTGTCGATGCGTCGTAAATGTTGGTAGCCAATCCAACCGATCCACAAAGCGTGGAATTGGGCACTGATAGGCATCTTTTTTTTTCTCGTTCCTTCTTCCTTTCAAATGAAAATTTGAGGAATAAATGATTGATTCGCTATGGTGTCAGAGATCGTGGTGGGCACAGGTCTTATTCACTTGAACTTGGCGTAATCCCAAATTCCGGTGGGGAGAGAGGAAGCAAAGTTTAAAGCCGGCGGCACTTTGCTCTGCATCCGCAATTAACTTTGCCAGTGGTCAAAACCCGCCTGCCGACGCTGGAGACAAAAATCCCTGGGTCGAGACGATCCCCTGGAGGAAGGCATGGCAACCCAGTCCAGTATCCTCCCCGAGAGAATCCCATGGGCAGAGGAGCCTGGTGGGCTACAGTCCTTAGGGTCACAAAGACTGGGGCACGACTGAAGTGACTTGGCACACACACGTGTAAATTAATTCACCTTCAATTAAAAAAAGAAAAATAGTGCCACGAGTCCACTAAGCGGGTAATAAAAGGTGGAGTTAAAATGCCAACGTAAGTGAATAATAAGGATGGAGCCAGACGATGTGCTTTCTGATCCTAGCTCCCCCTTCTTAGACGTTTAGAAGGCTTGAAACAAGCTGTTTAATCACTCCATGCCTCAGTGTCGTTATTTGTTGACTGAGATTAATGACTACTAACCTCATAAAGTTGTTTCAAGGATTAAATGAATTAATGAATGTAGCCTACTTAGAACAAGGAATAGCTAGGATTTGATACAAAAAGCCAGTTGTTGTTGTTTGGTAGTCGTTAAGCTGTGTCCCTATCTTTTGCAAGGCTATGGACTGTAGCCCACCAGGCTCCTCTGTCCTCGGGACTATCTAGGCCAGCATACTGGCGTGGGCTGCTATGCTCTGGCACGCCATGCCATGGCAGACAGAAGCCAGACGCAGCCTAAGGTGGGGCAGGAAGGCTTCCAGAGGAAGATGGATTCCCAGCAGACCATACATTTCTTGAGGTCAGAGGTATTCTTTAATCTCTGTATCTCCAGCATCTAACAGAGTTCTGGCAAATAGTAAGTGTCCCATAAGTGTTTGCTAAATGAATGACTTTAAATGAAGGATAATCTAGAGGAAGTCTCTAGAAGATTGGCTTTTATTGCAGAATGGAGAATTTCCCAGAGCGATTAAGAATTTCCCAGACACCAGCCACTGGATTTGCTCTGCCACGGCCCACACTCTGTCTGCGGAGTGTGCTTTCTCTGAATCTGAACAAATCCATTTCTTACCTACCACTCTGTCTCTCGCTGAATTCTTCTCTGCAAAGAGACGTGAAGAACCTGAACCTCAGGCATTGGATGCTGATGGAAAATTAAGTGTGAAATTTGGGGTCCTCTTCCGAGATGACGAATGTGCCAACCTCTTTGAAGCGTTGGTCGGAACTCTCAGAACGGCAAAACGGAGGAAGATTGCTACATGCCCAGGGGAGCTGCTTCTGCAAGGTGTTCATGACGACGTTGACATTACATTGCTGCAAGATCAATGTGGTTTTCATAGATTTGTTTGTTGTGTTTTGTTTATTTCTGGTCAACTGGAATATTAAGTCAAAGGACAAACATAGGAACATACTTAATGTATTTTTATAGAACTTTAGAAACAAAAGGAGACTCATTTTAGAAGTCTGTCCTTATTTCTATCTTGAAAGCAAATTTGTGTATTACACTGTAAAAGAAGGACAACCTATTATTTTTCTCAGGAATCTGGTTGGAAAATGGAGACAATAGGGCTTTTCTGGTGGGAGTGCAAGAGTGTTTGCTTCATAAGTTATTATTAGACAATTTCTACAGATACTGGGCATTCTATGAAACCAGGAAGCAAACTTGTAAGACCAACTCCCACAAAAAATATAATGTTTATGTAATAAAAACATAACTCTCAAAAAAAAAAAAGAACTTCCCAGACACCTTTGTCGACCACAGTCCCTGAGAAGGCAAGCTCTAGAGAACAGAAATGGCTGTTTTTAATTAAAAAGAGACACAATCCAGCATTTGCTGTCTGTTTTGCATTCAGCTAAATGTTATGTACACATTTCTTCATGTCAGTCTTATATCGAAACTATTTTTCTGCTCAATTTACAGAGCAAGAAAATAAAGGTAAGGAAGATTTACAAAATTTGCCTGATGTCCAGGCTAGGCAGTGGCAGAGGCAAGATTTGACTTTATAATGGAGTGATTTAGTAGGTGGATCCTTGGGAAGATTCTTAAAAGGTGACTAGATTTTCTACAGCCAGAGGTGGGGTCAGGGAGCGCAGGTGGGTGGGCCAGGGTGAGGGGGCCAGCACTGCAGGCCGTAGGTCGAACAAGAGAGGCCTGTGGAGAGTCACGCTGCCCTCAGACACTTGCAGTGCCTGCAGCTCGGCTTCGCTCAGTGTATCGTGCACAGAAGGATGGATGGATGAGGAACAGTAGGGCAGAACGGCTCGGGAAGCACAGTAAGGTTTGGGATTCCACCAGGGACTGCTTCTGCTGTCCACGGCTATCCCACAGTGTCTCTGATGGGCGTGTCCTCATATGAGGATTATGGAAAGAAGATCGCATATAAAACATGGCCAGGGAGAAATAGAGACTGAAAGCACTGTTCCCCAGTAGTTTTCTGCTCACAGAATCTGAAGCACTTGAATAGGTCTCAGGGACGATTTAGTGAAAACTTCTCATCTCACAGGGGAGGGAACCAAGACCAGAGAGCCTGAGTGACTTGCCAAAGATCAGAAAGATGATTTCTATCTTGAAAGCAAATTTGTGTATTACACTGTAAAGAAGGACAACCTATTATTTTTCTCAGGAATCTGGTTGGAAAATGGAGACAATAGGGCTTTTCTGGTGGGGGTGCAAGAGTGTTTGCTTCATAAGTTATTATTAGACAATTTCTACAGATACTGGGCATTCTGTGAAACCAGGAAGCAAACTTGTAAGACCAACTCCCACAAAAAATATAATGTTTATGTAATAAAAACATAACTCTCAAAAAAAAAAAAAAAAAAGAACTTCCCAGACATCTTTGTCAACCACAGTCCCTGAGAAGACAAGCTCTGGAGAACAGAAATGGCTGTTTTTAATTAAAAAGAGACACAATCCAGCATTTGCTGTCTGTTTTGCATTCAGCTAAATGTTATGTACACATTTCTTCATGTCAGTCTTATATCGAAACTGTATTTTTCTGCTCAATTTACAGAGCAAGAAAATAAAGGTAAGGAAGATTTACAAAATTTGCCTGATGTCCAGGCTAGGCAGTGGCAGAGGCAAGATTTGACTTTATAATGGAGTGATTTAGTAGGTGGATCCTTGGGAAGATTCTTAAAAGGTGACTAGATTTTCTATAGCCAGAGGTGGGGTCAGGGAGCGCAGGTGGGTGGGCCAGGGTGAGGGGGCCAGCACTGCAGGCCGTAGGTCGAACAAGAGAGGCCTGTGGAGAGTCACGCTGCCCTCAGACACTTGCAGTGCCTGCAGCTCGGCTTCGCTCAGTGTATCGTGCACAAAAGGATGGATGGATGAGGAACAGTAGGGCAGAACGGCTCGGGAAGCACAGTAAGATTTGGGATTCCACCAGGGACTGCTTCTGCTGTCCACGGCTATCCCACAGTGTCTCTGATGGGCGTGTCCTCATATGAGGATTATGGAAAGAAGATCGCATATAAAACATGGCCAGGGAGAAATAGAGACTGCAAGCACTGTTCCCAGGTAGCTTTCTGCTCACAGAATCTGAAGCACTTGAATAGGTCTCGGGGACGATTTAGTGAAAACTTCTCATCTCACAGGGGAGGGAGCCAAGACCAGAGAGCCTGAGTGACTTGCCAAAGATCAGAAAGATGACTCCTATGCTTTAAAAATGGGCAGAAGAACTGAATAGACATTTTTCCCAAGATGAAATGCAGATGAACAACAAGCACATGAAAAGATGCTCAACATCCCTAAGCATCAGGAAAAATAAAATCAAAACCACAATACCACCTCACACCTGTCAGAAGGGCCATCATCCAAAAAATAACACAAATAAGAAGTGGGGGTCAAGTAGAGAGAAGGGAACCTCGTCCACGGTTGGTGGGGAAATAACTTGGTGCGGCCACGGTGGGAAACAGCATGGAGGTTATTCAGAAAACTAAAAGCAGGACGGCCATCCAACCCCACAGTTCCACCTGTGGATGCATCCAGAAAGAACGAGAACATGGACTCTCAGAGGTGCACATGTCCCAGTGCTCATAGCAGCACTGTCTGCAGTTGGCAAGATGTGGAGCAACCTGTGTGCATCAACAGATGTACGGATAAAGAAGATGCGGTGTGTGTGTGTGTGTGTGTGTGTGTGTGTACACATACATACAGAGAATGGAATATTACTCAGCCATAAAAAGAATAAACTCTTGTCATTTGCAGCAACATAAATGGTCTTACAGGATGTTATGCTAAGTTAAATAATCTAGACAAATAGGACATGATGTCACTTAGACATGAAATCTAAAAACTAGGACAAACTAAGGAATAAAACATAAAAGAAGCAGATTCACAGTCATAGAGAACAAACTAGTGATTACCAGTGGAGGGGGCGGGGGGAGGCAGTGAAAGGCTCAGGTAAAAAAAGTAACGACGGGATGATGGGAGATCCTGTGGGCGAAACTTTTGAAAACTCTAAAGCATACAGATTTTTAAGAATCTTTTATTCAGTGACAACATTAAAAACAATGATTTCTTGTCTTTTACTTTCCAGGTCAGCACCTCTTTTAAGGAAGGTGATGTGGTGACAGGACAAACACGTGGGAGGAGGCAGGAGGATGGTGAAAGCGGAGAGGCGCGATGGAAGGAGGGACAGACGAGCCGGGCTGGAGTGAGGCCTGCAGCCACCCTCAGCCTCTCTGGCAAGCTTTGTGACCGGTGGGGTCCTCAGTTTCTATATTTTTATTTACTTAGAGTGAACCTGGGCTTCCCTGGTGGCTCAGTCCGTAAAAGATCTGCCTGCAATGCAGGAGGCCTGGGTTCAATCCCTGGGTTGGGAAGATCCCCTGGAGGAGGGCATGGCGACCCCCTCCATTACTCTTGCCTGGAGAATCCCATGGACAGAGGAGCCTGGGGGGCTACAGCCCAGAGGGTCACAAAGAGCTGGCACGACTGAGCGACTGCACCCCCACCGCAGGTTAAACCTTCCGCTGTATTTGAGACTGGACATTAAACCCCAGGTGCACTGAATCCATCTTCAATGGTAACGCAAACTCCCCGATTTCACTGGGGCCGTCTCTAACCAAGTCTCAGAACTCCCCACTCCAGGGACTAAAGATGTTTCAAAATGACATCAAATGGGACCAAAGAACGGGTGGCTGACTCTTTGTTCTGAGATTTTCTTCAGAACTTGACAAGCTTTCCAGAGTGACACTCCAGAGAGGTTTTCATTGGTCCAGACGCACGAATTCAAGTCTCTCCACTTAGCAACAGTATTTGCTTCCTGCCTCAGAAAAGGAAACAAAACAGTAAGCCTGCAGTGAAGTACACCCAGGAGGGCAGATCCCCATGAAAGGCTGTCAAAAAGGAGCTGTGGGAAAGATGAGCAATCGCTGTACGGCTGGTTGGACGCCAATGAGGAAGCCACAAAGGGAAGAGGCTGGGCGCAGGCTTCCCTGTTCTGAAGGGGGCCCAGGACATGGAAATCCCTCACAGTCATAGAGAACAAACTAGTGATTACCAGTGGAGGGGGCGGGGGGAGGCAGTGAAAGGCTCAGGTAAAAAGAGTAACGACGGGATGATGGGAGATCCTGTGGGCGAGACTATTGAAATCTCTAAAGCATACAGATTGTTAAGAATCTTTTATTCAGTGACAACATTAAAAACAATGATTTCTTGTCTTTTACTTTCCAGGTCAGCACCTCTTTTTAGGAAGGTGATGTGGTGACAGGACAAACACGTGGGAGGAGGCAGGAGGATGGTGAAAGAGGAGAGGCGCGATGGAAGGAGGGACAGACGAGCCGGGCTGGAGTGAGGCCTGCAGCCACCCTCAGCCTCTCTGGCAAGCTTTGTAACCGGTGGGATCCTCAGTTTCTATATTTTTATTTACTTAGAGTGAACCTGGGCTTCCCTGGTGGCTCAGTCCGTAAAAGATCTGCCTGCAATGCAGGAGGCCTGGGTTCAATCCCTGGGTTGGGAAGATCCCCTGGAGGAGGGCATGGCGACCCCCTCCATTACTCTTGCCTGGAGAATCCCATGGACAGAGGAGCCTGGGGGGCTACAGCCCAGAGGGTCACAAAGAGCTGGCACGACTGAGCGACTGCACCCCCACCGCAGGGTAAACCTTCCGCTGTATTTGAGACTGGACATTAAACCCCAGGTGCACTGAATCCATCTTCAATGGTAACGCAAACTCCCCGATTTCACTGGGGCCGTCTCTAACCAAGTCTCAGAACTCCCCACTCCAGGGACTAAAGATGTTTCAAAATGACATCAAATGGGACCAAAGAACGGGTGGCTGACTCTTTGTTCTGAGATTTTCTTCAGAACTTGACAAGCTTTCCAGAGTGACACTCCAGAGAGGTTTTCATTGGTCCAGACGCACGAATTCAAGTCTCTCCACTTAGCAACAGTATTTGCTTCCTGCCTCAGAAAAGGAAACAAAACAGTAAGCCTGCAGTGAAGTACACCCAGGAGGGCAGATCCCCATGAAAGGCTGTCAAAAAGGAGCTGTGGGAAAGATGAGCAATCGCTGTACGGCTGGTTGGACGCCAATGAGGAAGCCACAAAGGGAAGAGGCTGGGCGCAGGCTTCCCTGTTCTTGCCCCCAGAGGGCTGCGGCCCGTCCCTCCTCCTGACTTCCGCTGCCTCACCGCTGCCCTCATTGTCATTGTTCCTGGGTTATATCAGCTGCTTCCTAATTCACCCCCTGTCCTTCCATCTACAAGGGAGTCTATCCTATCACTGTCAAATTAAACAGCTGCCTTTTGGGGGGTGGCTGTTGACCTCGTATTGCAGGAGAAATTTTTCTAAAGCACGGATCTGATCTCATCACTCCTCTGCCTAAAATCTGTCAGTGTACTTTGTCTGTATTATGCTCCAAAGTATGAGTATTTTCCTCTGGGCACGGGTTACTTGTCTGCCTGGCCGTCCGCAGCAACATATGTTCGGAGGGAGGCCAGGGCTGAGTTCTGGGCATTCAGGGGCCCCCATTACCTTAACAGACCTATTCCATGCCCGTTTGTCTCTGGTCCAGTCACGTTAATCTTCCTTCGATCCCTCAAAGGCTTCCGCTCACCTCCGGAGTCTTCTCACATATTGTTCTTCTTTGCTGGATCATTATCTCCTCGAGCTTCCCCTGGCAAGGGATCCATCTTTATTTTACACATTCCTCCCCTAGGAAGCCTTCCCGGGTTCACACTATTACATTCACGAGGAAGTGAACTCCGAAGAGGAGTTTTTTGGAGAAAAGAGAATAATAAGGTTAAATCTGATGGCTCTGATATTATTGACATTCTTTGCCTTGATTTGCCTAAAAGTAATTTTATTCTGGAAATGCCATTAGAGATTAGGGTGGAGTCCCTTTAACTCTCACTGCACAATTTGGCAATGATTTATGTCAATACACGTTATCAGAGCAAAACATCTTCTCCCTCAAGCTTTATATAACTTAACTTTTTCTGGTTATGAAGGTCCAACGCTACATTGTTGACGTATGCCTGCATTGCCGTCAGAATAGGAAGGTCCCATTAAGCTTCGACTATTACATTTTATGCCACTTGAATTTTTCTCAACAAGCTCAATGTAGTTTGTTTGCTGATGTGTTACTGTTAAAAGTGTTTGACTTAAACGTTCATGCACCATAAACCACCTCCGTGAAATACACTGGTTGCACCAAATTTATTTTACCCCTTTGATTCTTTCCTTTGTTTATCTAATACTATCGGATACCAGAGGGTATGAGGCTAGCAGCCTTGTTAAAAGCCGGCCTACCAGCTGCTGAAGTGTAGCGTCTGGATTGTCCACTAGGTGGAGTAGCTTCACCTTGGCGAGCGCCGTGGGTAGGGTCTCTGGATTTGGGTGGTCTCCGTGCCTGGTGAAAGGGAGGTGGACTGAAGCAGGTGGAATGCGGCTGGAGCCTGAGGTTTCAGGTGAGTAAGTGCCACGTCCAGGTCTCAGATGCATCGCTGGGGCAGAAGGTTAGTGTCTCTGGTGTGAACCACCTGCAGACACAAGTCAAATCCTATCCTTGGGGGTTGAATTGTATTCCCCATTCCTGCCACCTTCCAAAGTCATCCACTGACATCCTGACCCGCAGCACCTCAGAATGAGACCTTATTTGGAGAGTGGGTTTTTACCGGTGCTGTCCAGCTAAAGTAAGACTGCTTTGGTGGGCCTACTCCAATTTGGTCAGTGTCTTTATAGGAAAGGACATTTGAGACGGTGACACGCCTAGGGGAAGATAGCCATGCGAGTTGAAGAGAAAGGCCTGGAAGAGCCCTTCTTGCATGGCCCTCAGGAGGAGCCACCTGCTGACCCCTGGGTTTTGGACTTCTAGCCTCCAGAATCGTGGACCACACATTTCTGTGGCATAAGCCTCCCAGCTTGTAATGCTTTGTTTTGGCAGTTCGAACAAACCCACAGACCCACGCATTGCTGCCTTTTTCAAAGAAGGGCCATTAGAGATTAGGGAGTCCTTTAACTCTCACTGCACAATTTGGCAATGATTTATGTCAGTACACGTTATCAGAGCAAAACATCTTCTCCCTCAAGCTTTATATAACTTAACTTTTTCTGGTTATGAAGGTCCAACGCTACATTGTTGACGTATGCCTGCATTGCCGTCAGAATAGGAAGGTCCCATTAAGCTTCGACTATTACATTTTATGCCACTTGAATTTTTCTCAACAAGCTCAATGTAGTTTGTTTGCTGATGTGTTACTGTTAAAAGTGTTTGACTTAAACGTTCATGCACCATAAACCACCTCCGTGAAATACACTGGTTGCACCAAATTTATTTTACCCCTTTGATTCTTTCCTTTGTTTATCTAATACTATCGGATACCAGAGGGTATGAGGCTAGCAGCCTTGTTAAAAGCCGGCCTACCAGCTGCTGAAGTGTAGCGTCTGGATTGTCCACTAGGTGGAGTAGCTTCACCTTGGCGAGCGCCGTGGGTAGGGTCTCTGGATTTGGGTGGTCCCCGTGCCTGGTGAAAGGGAGGTGGACTGAAGCAGGTGGAATGCGGCTGGAGCCTGAGGTTTCAGGTGAGTAAGTGCCACGTCCAGGTCTCAGATGCATCGCTGGGGCAGAAGGTTAGTGTCTCTGGTGTGAACCACCTGCAGACACAAGTCAAATCCTATCCTTGGGGGTTGAATTGTATTCCCCATTCCTGCCACCTTCCAAAGTCTTCCACTGACATCCTGACCCGCAGCACCTCAGAATGAGACCTTATTTGGAGAGTGGGTTTTTACCAGTGCTGTCCAGCTAAAGTAAGACTGCTTTGGTGGGCCTACTCCAGTTTGGTCAGTGCCTTTATAGGAAAGGACATTTGAGACGGTGACACGCCTAGGGGAAGATAGCCATGCGAGTTGAAGAGAAAGGCCTGGAAGAGCCCTTCTTGCATGGCCCTCAGGAGGAGCCACCTGCTGACCCCTGGGTTTTGGACTTCTAGCCTCCAGAATCGTGGACCACACGTTTCTGTGGCATAAGCCTCCCAGCTTGTAATGCTTTGTTTTGGCAGTTCGAACAAACCCACAGACCCACGCACTCACATTTGGGGAAAATTTAAGTGATCTGGGTTTAAGTGTTTAACAGGCTAGAGAAACATTTCCTCCACAAGAAGTAATAGCTAACATCAACTGAGTTACCCTTTAGAGATGTGTCATGAGCGAATAATCTACAGAAAGTCATTCAAAAGATCTCTTCATGTGGGGACAAGCGGTAAGCTGATGACAACACTACTTAACACAGACAGATGGGGGCTGCTAAAGGCTCCAAACAGTTCCACTCTGTGGCCTTTTATAAACAATTTTGGGGGGCCTCTTTTATTGATTTTTTATCCACTTATTTTCATCCATCTTTGTTCTTTGGCCTGTGTGGGCCTCCCATTGTGGTGGTCTTTCTTGTTGCAGACCACTGGCTCTGGGCACATGCGCTCCAGAGCGTAAGCTTGTAATTGGACACACCAGTCTAGCTGTTCCGCGGCACGTGGGATCTTTCTGGGCCAGGGATCGAACCAGTGCCCCTTGCATTGCAAGGCAGACTCTTTCCCCACTGGATCCCCAGGGAAGCCCACTCTGCGACCTTTTAACTGGGTGACGGTGATGGAGGTGAAAAGAGGAAGCTATGCTTAGGTAAGACATTCAGGAGCCGTGTGATGAGGTAAGTGCATACGGATCTACGAAACCTGTGAGAGCAGGAATCGGAGTCTGGGTGTGTATAAGTTGCTCGGTCACATCCAACGCTTCGTGACCCCACGGACTGTAGCCTGCCATCTTCTCTGTCCGTGGGATTCTCCAGGCAAGAACCCTGGAGTGGGTTGCCGTGCCCTTCTCCAGCGGATCTTCCCGACCCAGGGATGGAACCAGGGTCTCCTGCACTGCAGGCGGATTCTTTACCACCTGAGCCGCCCGTAGTCATGTGCACATGTGTGCGTGTTAGAAAGAAAAACGTAGAGAAGAGTTGGGTTTGCAAGAAACAGATATGGGTGTAAGGAGAACGTATGCACCAAAGAGAGAAAGCTTTGTGTTACAAAGTGTGTGTGTATGAGAGCGAAAGGGAGAAAAGAGGAATCTTCTGTGTGGAAACACATGTGAGTGATGTGCGTATGTGAAGAGCCACGTGTATCTTTGAAGCATGTGCACTATGTGCATTTAAGGAAGCAGATATGTATGTAGGGAACACATGTGTGCCATGCATGCACAGACGTGTGTGATGATGTGTTCGTGAGAAGGGGAGAAGAACGTATGTGATTCGTTTTTTGTTTGTTTTCCTTTTTATTATTTTTATTTTCATTTGTATGTGACTCTTTAGGACAACACTGGTCAAGGAAACGCGTGTACCCAGAAGCCATGTCTAACTGCGGTCCTGACCCCATGGCCTCCACGAGCCCTGCTTCCTGAATGAGCCCAGGGACTGGCGGCGCCTTTGCTAATCTGAGGTTGGCCGCCACAGTTTTCCAGTTTGGTCCGATTTTTGTCAAGGTTATTTTAAACTAGGTTGATTCCCCTCATTTAAGAAAGTATCTTACAACTTTTTTCAAGTTTTGGTTCAAGTTCAGTAAAGACATAAAATAAATAGGTCCGGTTCTGTTTGAGGACAAAAGCTGACAATCTGTATTTGTGTGCTGGTCTTGGAGTCAATCAGCTAGGGGCAGAGAGCTGATTCATCAAGCAAGAAGATCATAAATTTTTTCATTGAATTTCATTTCCTGTTTAATTCTTAATTGATAGGAGTCTATGCATTTTTAAGCTTATTATAGATTTAAAAAATAGGATTTAATAGATCCCTCAAATCATTGTATCAATTAGCTAAGGCATGTGACAACTTCCTAAGAATTTTTCCCTTGCAGGAATTTCATATTCACTTAGATTCTTCTGGTGAATCAAATTATATTTTTGTCTTTTTTAAGTGACTTTTTCAGGACTTCCCTGGCAGTCCAGTGGTTGGGACTTTGCCTTCCAGTGCAGAGGGTGTGGGTTTGATCCTGGTTGGGGAGCTGGGGTCCCACATACCTCATGGCCACAAAATGAGAACACAAACAAAAAAATGATATTGTAACCAATTCAATGGGGACTTTAAAGAAAGGTCCACATCAAAAACGAAAAAGAAAAAAGAAACCTTTAAAACTGACTTCCTTTTAAATGTTGGTTTTCAAGGAAAGAAATGAATTTTTGAATAAGTTTCATATAATGGTGGTTAGGGAGACAAACTAGCTATGGTCCAGGGGCCAAATCTGTTCTGTTTTTTTTTTTTTGGCGGGGGGGAGTTGTCTATTTGTATGACCTAGGAGGTAAGAAAGGTCTTTATATTTTTAGATTATACTTTAAATGGTTTTATAAGTACTTTTATAATAGAATAGTGTGAATTTTGCCTCGTGACTGACCTAAAACCTAAAATATCTCCTTTAACTCTTTATGAAAAAGTTTCCTAACCCTGATCTGTGGGATTTTATTTGCTTGATAAAATGTAAGCTGTCAAAATGTAAGAGAAAAAAGTAAGTACAGTGAAAAATGGTTTAGCAATTGCATTAAGTAATCTAAACTATGGAACCATAATCAATTAACATATTGATTAAGGTTAACTCAACATAGCTCTTCTATACACGATTTTGCTGCAGTGGTTGAAAACCTGTGCATTCCCTACAAACAGAAGTTCAGTCAAGAATGTTCACTGCGGTCTTGTTTCTTTTCTTTTCTTTCCTACCTTCCTTCCTTTCTTCTTTCTTCCCTTCCTTCCTTCTTTCTTTTCTTTCTTTTTGTGATCACATGGCATACAGGATCTTAGTTTCCCAACCCAGGACTGAACCGGTGACTCACGCAGTAGAAGCATGGGATCTTAACCACTGAACCGCCAGGGAAACCCTACCACAGTCTTGCTTCTAATCATAAAAAACGGACCAACTCAAGCATCCATCAACAGAAAAATGTCTAGACAAGCTCTGCCACTGATGCAATGGAACACTATTCAGCCGTTAAAATGAATAACCTACAACCACATGTATGATGGGGCTTCCCAGGTGGCTCAGTGGTGAAGAATCCCTCTACCAAGCAGGAGACCGTCTGCAAGGCAGGAGACGCAAGTTCAATCCCTGGGTCAGGAAGATCCCCTGCAGAGGGAAATGGCAACCCACTCCAGGGTTCTTGCCCAGAGAATCCCACAGAGGAGCCTGCTGTATGCAGTCCATGGGGCTGCAGAGTCAGACAGGACTTAGCGACTAAACAACATATCAGATGGGCTCTTACAAACATAACATTGAGTGAAACAATAAAACAAACTGGGTTACAGAAAGAAAAGCAGAATACAGCACACAGAAAGTTATAAAACTGGTAAGCATGTTATATTTGAATACATGCATATGAAGACACACGTGTAGTAATGGTATGAAAACAATGAGGAGGTGTTTCAGCCGGGTGCTGAGGTCAGGGAGGGCTGTCCAGGGGCTTCAACTGGAATTGATTTCTTAGGAGATAATTATTTATTAGCTGATATTTATTTCTTAGGAGACTACCTGAAATAAGTACAGCAAGAGGTTAGGATTAACTGGTTCTTGGGCACACAGAGGACTTTCCAAGTTACTCTCTCTGGTGTGCCTTTAAAGTATTTCATAATAAGAAAAGAAAAATGACGGTCCTGCCAACCAGAGGGCAGGCAGTCTACAGAGAGGCAGGACGCGCTGCGTGCCTGCGCACGCTGGGGGCCAGACCCCCACTCCCTCAGTTAAGGGCGCTGCTCAGTGAACCGTGACTGCCTTCCCGGCTCTCAAGGACAGTGTCAGACTGGCCCAAGGCCACAGTGCGCGCCCTGGGGGGTGAGTGCCAGGGAGGGTGCAGGGTTGGTCATTGGCTCTAGGTCTGTGCCTCACAGCTTCCTGAAACCGCAGGGGCCCCTCTCTTGCTTAAAAAGAGAAAGCAATCTGGAGTTTTACTCCTGTCCCGTGTTCAGCGCTCGGGCTAATCTGCAAGCAGCCTCCGAAGACATTTGCCAAGATTTCTTGGAGGTTCGTTGGTTCCTTCCTTCCTTCCTTCGTTCATCCCAACCCAGGGGCCAGGGAAAGGGGCCCTGGGTTCCACCCGCAAATGCCCGACATTCCAGCCCGCTGGCCACGGACAGGCTCCCTGGTTGGGGACCCGAGTCCACCAAGCCCCTCTGTGAGCTGGTCCACTGTGGGAGAGAGAAGGGCGCGGGGCGCCGGGTACCGCGGGCGCCCAGGACTGCGCCTCGGGCGCCCCGCAGCCGCGGCCCTCCGGAGGGCTCAGTCCCGGCGTCCGGGGTCCTGGTAGCGGGGAGCCTTTGGGTAGCCCGGGCTTCGCTCCTGCTGCTCGGAAGACCTGCCTGGTCGCCACTGGGAGCCTGGGTCCCAAGCGACAAGATCTGTGGTATCCGAGGGTTCTTCCAGGTTCTGTCCAGACTCTGCCCCGCTCAGCCTCCGGTGGCTGCAGGGGCTCCCGGTGCGGCCCGGCGGGCAGGTGGGCGCTGTGCTGCGGGCGCGACGGGGCAGCTGGGGGCAATTCCCCGGAAGACCGGAGAAGAAAGCCCCACTTCCCGAGAGCACGCGGCGCCCCCGGTCCGGTGCGGGGCCCTGCAGGTGCCGGACTTTGGCGAGAAGGGCGCAGGGGCAGGGCGAGGGACCCGGCCCGGGGCGGGGGCGCCGCGTGCTCGGCGGCACGAGCGCGGCCGGGTTGAAAGTGGGGCGTGAACCCGGACAGGCGGGCGGGCGCGGAGCCCGGCTCCGGCCCTCGAGCCTCCACCCCGCGCCCCACGCCGCCGGCTCCGGCCTCGGCGCCGCCCTCGCCGCGACCCTTCCCCGGCTGAGTCCCGGGCGGCCGAGCCCACCGCCGGCCGAGCCCACCGCCGGCCCTCCTCCGCGGTCGGCCCGAAGACCCGGAGCCGCGGACTCCAGGGGCGGCGGGGGGCAGAGGTCAGGGCCGGGCCGCGCCGCGCTCCGCCGGTCCGGGCTTTGCCGCGCGCCCCGCGGCCGGCCGGGCCCGGGAGCCGGCGAGGGAACGCGCGGGCGGCGGGCCGGCCCTCCGACGGCGGCGGGCGCACGGGAGCGGGGCCGCGGCGGCGCCGGGACAAAGAGCCGGGGTGAGACGGCCGCGCGCGGACCGCGGGGCCCCGCCGAGCGCCGCGCTCGGGGAGGCGTCGCCAGGGGGGCGCGCGGGCACGTCCCTGGCCCCGGCCCCGGCCGCGGGGAGGCCGCGGGCGCGTCGGGGCGCAGCCTCGAGGGCGCTGGGGGCGCGGGTGCGGGCGCGTGTGCGAGGGTGGGGAGGGACCGCTCGGCCCGAGCGGCGTTGGATGGACTGGGCGAGCGCTCCGCAGGGGAGCTGGTCAACCTGGCAGTGCTGGTGGAAATCCCTGCTGTGAGAGTGCGCACGGGCCGTGCGTGCGTGTCCTTGTCTCCGCGTTTGGAGAAGCGGGAGCCGGAGGCGGTGGCCCGAACTCCTCTGCACTTGGGACGCGGGAGAAAGTGGGGTTTCTTTCCAAAACCGCCCCGGGGCCGTCTTAGAGGAGCTCCGACCTTTGGGAAGGCTGGTGCAGGCGGCGGGGCGACTCGCCTGGGAGCCTGGGTCCCAAGCGACAAGATCTGTGGTATCCGAGGGTTCTTCCAGGTTCTGTCCAGACTCTGCCCGCTCAGCCTCCGGTGGCTGCAGGGGCTCCAGTGCGGCCCGGCGGGCAGGTGGGCGCTGTGCTGCGGGCGCGACGGGGCAGCTGGGGGCAATTCCCCGGAAGACCGGAGAAGAAAGCCCCACTTCCCGAGAGCACGCGGCGCCCCCGGTCCGGTGCGGGGCCCTGCAGGTGCCGGACTTTGGCGAGAAGGGCGCAGGGGCAGGGCGAGGGACCCGGCCCGGGGCGGGGGCGCCGCGTGCTCGGCGGCACGAGCGCGGCCGGGTTGAAAGTGGGGCGTGAACCCGGACAGGCGGGCGGGCGCGGAGCCCGGCTCCGGCCCTCGAGCCTCCACCCCGCGCCCCACGCCGCCGGCTCCGGCCTCGGCGCCGCCCTCGCCGCGACCCTTCCCCGGCGGGGTCCCGGGCGGCCGAGCCCACCGCCGGCCCTCCTCCGCGGTCGGCCCGAAGACCCGGAGCCGCGGACTCCAGGGGCGGCGGGGGGCAGAGGTCAGGGCCGGGCCGCGCCGCGCTCCGCCGGTCCGGGCTTTGCCGCGCGCCCCGCGGCCGGCCGGGCCCGGGAGCCGGCGAGGGAACGCGCGGGCGGCGGGCCGGCCCTCCGACGGCGGCGGGCGCACGGGAGCGGGGCCGCGGCGGCGCCGGGACAAAGAGCCGGGGTGAGACGGCCGCGCGCGGACCGCGGGGCCCCGCCGAGCGCCGCGCTCGGGGAGGCGTCGCCAGGGGGGCGCGCGGGCGGACGCGGGCACGTCCCCGGCCCCGGCCCCGGGGAGGCCGCGGGCGCGTCGGGGCGCAGCCTCGAGGGCGCTGGGGGCGCGGGTGCGGGCGCGTGTGCGAGGGTGGGGAGGGACCGCTCGGCCCGAGCGGCGTTGGATGGACTGGGCGAGCGCTCCGCAGGGGAGCTGGTCAACCTGGCAGTGCTGGTGGAAATCCCTGCTGTGAGAGTGCGCACGGGCCGTGCGTGCGTGTCCTTGTCTCCGCGTTTGGAGAAGCGGGAGCCGGAGGCGGTGGCCCGAACTCCTCTGCACTTGGGACGCGGGAGAAAGTGGGGTTTCTTTCCAAAACCGCCCCGGGGCCGTCTTAGAGGAGCTCCGACCTTTGGGAAGGCTGGTGCAGGCGGGGCGGGGGCTAAGTAGCAGGAGCCCCGTTTGGGGTCTTGGGAACAAAGGCTGCTTCCCCGAAGTCCTAGAAGGTGTGTGTGTGTGTGTGTGTGTGTGTGTGTGTGTGTGGCCGCCGGAGCGCCTGGAGGGGCGGAGGCGAGGGTCATTCCTGGCGGAGGAAGTTTGGCCAAGCTGCTGTCACGCCTCTTTTGACCCCTGGTCGTGAGGACCAGCAAAAAAGAGGAACTGCTTAATTTGTGCACTGAAGCTTTCTTTAATAAACTTTTATTGCAGAGGTAAGTGTTACTGAGGACTTGGAAAAAAAATTTTTTTTTTTTTTAGTATCTCTGTTAAATGTTGTGTAAGTTTGGTTTGATAAAAACCTTTTTCCTAGTGAGAGCATTTTAATTTCTGGAACTCACGCTGCGTGTTGTGCCTGGGGAAAGGTGGAGATCTGGGAGGGTTCCGACCTTCATCTGACCTAAACCAGTTGTTTTAATATCACCTGGTTTGCAGCCTTTCATAGGAAGGCATTATTGGAAGTTTTAAAGGCCAGTTAGACTTCTACCCTGTCTTAGAGTGTCTTTAATCTCTGGGAAGATTTGAAGAATTCCTTGTATCCAATCTGTTGCTTCTAGAGCATTGTTTTGGGTTTGCTCAGAAAAGCTTGTTTCTAGGAAACAAAGGCCAAATTAAAAATGTGAGATAATAAAATGAAACACAGGTGAGGAGCTGTTTTCACGTGACTTTTCAGACTTGAAATTGGTATGACATTTTCCATCCACCCCACAACAGTGGATGAGGTGTTCTGCCTTGTGTTTTTTCTTGTGCGAGGGTGGGGAGGGACCGCTCGGCCCGAGCGGCGTTGGATGGACTGGGCGAGCGCTCCGCAGGGGCTGGTCAACCTGGCAGTGCTGGTGGAAATCCCTGCTGTGAGAGTGCGCACGGGCCGTGCGTGCGTGTCCTTGTCTCCGCGTTTGGAGAAGCGGGAGCCGGAGGCGGTGGCCCGAACTCCTCTGCACTTGGGACGCGGGAGAAAGTGGGGTTTCTTTCCAAAACCGCCCCGGGGCCGTCTTAGAGGAGCTCCGACCTTTGGGAAGGCTGGTGCAGGCGGGGCGGGGGCTAAGTAGCAGGAGCCCCGTTTGGGGTCTTGGGAACAAAGGCTGCTTCCCCGAAGTCCTAGAAGGTGTGTGTGTGTGTGTGTGTGTGTGTGTGTGTGTGGCCGCCGGAGCGCCTGGAGGGGCGGAGGCGAGGGTCATTCCTGGCGGAGGAAGTTTGGCCAAGCTGCTGTCACGCCTCTTTTGACCCCTGGTCGTGAGGACCAGCAAAAAAGAGGAACTGCTTAATTTGTGCACTGAAGCTTTGTTTAATAAAATTTTATTACAGAGGTAAGTGTTACTGAGGACTTGGAAAAAAAAAATTTTTTTTTTTTTAGTATCTCTGGTAAATGTTGTGTAAGTTTGATTTGATAAAAACCTTTTTCCTAGTGAGAGCATTTTAATTTCTGGAACTCACGCTGCGTGTTGTGCCTGGGGAAAGGTGGAGATCTGGGAGGGTTCCGACCTTCATCTGACCTAAACCAGTTGTTTTAATATCACCTGGTTTGCAGCCTTTCATAGGAAGGCATTATTGGAAGTTTTAAAGGCCAGTTAGACTTCTACCCTGTCTTAGAGTGTCTTTAATCTCTGGGAAGATTTGAAGAATTCCTTGTATCCAATCTGTTGCTTCTAGAGCATTGTTTTGGGTTTGCTCAGAAAAGCTTGTTTCTAGGAAACAAAGGCCAAATTAAAAATGTGAGATAATAAAATGAAACACAGGTGAGGAGCTGTTTTCTACGTGACTTTTCAGACTGAAATTTGGTTCATTTAAAGTCTGCCTTGTGGTCTATGACATTTTCCATCCACCCCCACAACAGTGGATGAGGTGTTCTGCTGTTTCTTCTAGAATAAGTTATTTTTGAAATTGACGTGTAGTTGATGTACAATATTATGTAAGTTCCAGGTGTACAGTGTCGTGATTCATAATTTTAAAAATTGTATGCCATTTATAGTTACAGTAAAATATTGGGTGCATCACCTGTATTGTACAGTATATCCTTGTGTGTTATTTTTTTTTGGAATCTATACTTCTTCACCCCCTCCCCTCTCCCCCTTCCCCATCACTCTCCCCACTGGTGACCACTAGCTGGTCCTCAGTATCTGTGAAGCTGCATCTTGGTTGTTAGAGTTGTATTTTTTAGCGTTCACATGTAAGCGATGTCCTATGGTATTTGTCTCTGACTTATTTCACTAAAATTATGCCCTCCAGGTCCTTCCATGTCACTGCCCATGGCGATATTTCATTCCTTTTTTTTTGCCTGAGTAATACCTTCATCTTCTGTGTCTGTTCATTGGTTGACAGACCCTTCGGCTGCTTCTAGTCTTGGCTTCTGTAAATAATGCTGTCAGCACTGGCGCCTGTAGCTTTTAGGATTAGTGGTTTGGGGAACAAGTATTCTTTAAAGGGTAAGAAGTAAGTTCAGGTGGAAATTGAAGTTCCATCCTAGCCTTTTTTTTATTGCTTGAGTCAAGTCTCTCAGTCGTGTCCCACTCTTTGTGACCCATGGACGCACCATGGAATTCTCCAGGCAGGAATACTGGAGTGGGTAGCCTGTCCTTTCTCCAGGGGATCTTCCCGACCGACAAGTCGAACTGGGATCTCCCGCGTTGCAGGTGGGTTCTTTACCATCTGAGCTACAAGGGACACTCTGTGGCTTGTTTGTGGTTTAACATGTTTTTCTATTTTTAAAAATTTTTTCTAGGATGTTTTTAGCTAATGAAAAGAGTCACTTGCACCAATGCCTGTAATATTTATTTATTTATTTTGCACGCGCGCAGCTGGGGGGCACTTCTGTTGGTCTTTCATTTATCTGTTTTCATCCATCTTTGTTCTTTGGCCCGTGGGCCTCCCATCGCAGTGGCCTCTCTCGCTGCAGAGCACTGGCTCTGGGCACATGCGCTCCAGAGCTCCGGCTCGGCAGTTGGACACATCGGTCCAGCTGCTCCGTGGCACGTGGGATCCTCCCAGACCAGGGATCGAACCGGCGCCCCTTGCACTGCGAGGCGGTGTCCTTACCCACTGGACCACCAGGGAAGCCCTCTGCCTGTAGTCTTTAACTGGGTAGGTAATTTGAAGCTACACTTTAATATCTGTATTTTTGTTTTATCATTTTTAATAGGAGAGTTGATAATCTAGAGCCTGTTTAGAGGGTTGTGTTTTTTTTGGCTTGCTATGAAGTTGGTTACTCTTTCGTTTAGCAAGAAATTGGCTGAAATTCTATGGTGTTACAGATGTTCAGTCTACTACTACCATTTTAATTGACATAAGAAATCCCCATTTTAAGAAAATTGTGTCTAGTTTGTGGAGTCAACATCTGAATTATTTGGCAATTTCAGAGTGTCCAGAGGCGATCTCAAAGTAGAGCTAGTTAGAGGTGAAAACATTCAGAATGAAAAGAAGATAGACTATAACTTTAAAGAGAAAGGCAGGCCCTGCGCCCTGCTCCATGCCCAAGCATAGTCCTCAGGATGAAGTAGGACCAGGATATTTAAACAAAGAGTATCGTGTGGCTGCTTCGTTTATTAAGCAGGGAAAGGGAGCTTGCTTTTAATAATCCATGTGTCGCATTCTTCACTGGTTCTCTTCTGTTTCCCCTAGGAAGCCTCTAGAGTTTTCGTGGGGGAAACTGACCATTAGCGCTGGCTGAGGGCAGCATGTGGAACCCTGGCCTGGCCATTCCAGGGGGTCCATGGACTTCCAACCCCTTCAGAAGACACCCGTCAGTTACTCCTGGCAGTTTGTACACTGCTTAATGGGCATGCTTGTCTTTTAGGTTCAGTTTCTGAATCTAAAGATAAATTATAGTGCTTTAAAGCTAATTACCCTTTAAAAAAAACAATAGAATGAGGAAGACTACTGTAAAAGTTATGTTTGTAACATAAAATTTTAAAACCTTTAGAAGAACTAAGAAAAGAAAGAAAAGCTGGAAATCTATGATCCAGATATAAGTACTGATAATTCTTTGGTGTGTTTTTTTCTCATTTCAAAATTAAGTTTGATATGCCTCTAAACACTGGCCCAAATTTTGTGTGTATGTTTACCACACAAGAGAATACAAAATTATGATTAAAAATGACAGACATCAATGAAATAACAAGTATAATCCATGTCAGTTTGTGTCTTTTTAATATACATTTTTATCATCAATATACTAATGAGTTCATTGATACTGTGATTTTGAATTTCAATTTTGTATTCTTTTGTGTGGCTAAATTATAATTTATCTAGCAGACTCTTGGGCTTTTCCTTATATTTGTGCTTTTGGTGTTCTTTCCATCCTGATAAAGCATCGCTGACTGAGGGTAGTACAGATTTCTGAAACTTGACTGCTCATGTCGGGGTGTGTGGGGGGCGTCTGCTCAGCTGGACCTTAAAATGGTGAGCAGTTTAACCTCAAGGGTAGATAGTGGGAAGGATGCAGTTTTGCCTTAGTCCTCCGAATCTCTTAACTCCCTCTTATATCTTTTGTGTAGTTTATTTGTCTCTGTGACACGATAATTTACATTTTCTTTACCCCACCATACCATGGGCTTCTTGAGGATACCAATTTGTATCTTCATCTTGTTTGGTTCCCTCTAGTGGTCAGCCAAGCCTTGGCCTGTTGCAGAGGTTCAGAATATCCTTTTGGTGGGACAATATTTCAGGGCCTGTATGAGAACCCAAGTCCTCTTAGAGAGGTGCAGTGACACATCTTGATCCAACTGACTCCTAGTACCTTTGTATTGTGGAAAACTTCAAATGTCTGCAAAAGTAGAAAGATTGTCTAATGAACGTCTGTGTGAGCTCATCCAGATCTACAATTGTGGACCCTTTTTCATTTTTGATTTTTCTGTCTTCTCCCTCCCTGTACCATAACCCTCCTGGATTACCCTGGAGTAAATCCAAGCACTTCATACCCCTGTGTTTTTGGTGATGAGTTTACCTCAGAATCCACTGGAAAGGGAAGGCGGGCTTGCTGGGAAGCTGTGTAGTAGATATGTCAGTGATTTGAGAGGGCCCTGGTCTGTCTTGGTTGGCTTTGACCTTGAGTGGCTTGGGTTGGCTGTCTGCTTCACCTGCCACCTGAGGAGGCTGGCCTTGGTAATCCATGAGTTTACTTCCAGCTTTTACTTTATTCCAGCTTAGTTCTCAAACCATAGTTGCTGGACCAGCGACTTTAGCATCACCAGAGAATTTGTACGAAATGCAGATTCTCAGGCGCCATGCTCAGCCCTACTCAGAAGCTCTGGGAAGGGGGAGATTGTTCCCAGGTGATTCTGATGAACAGCCATGCTTGAGAACTGCAGGTCTATGAAGGTCGCCAAGAGATATGTTATATATAAGCTCTAAGAAATAGAAACAAATCCCCCCCCCACCCCCGCCGCCAACATCGAAGCAAAAACCTGTTAGAAATGGTGCATTTACTCATCACTGAGTTTGATAAGTCAGTCCCATGTCAGTTCCTTCCCTTTGTGTAGAGTGATATTAACCATGGGGTGACTGTGAGATCTTTTACTGGTCGTGAACTCTGATGGATAGTTATAGTTCTTGACTCAAAAGATTTGGGAAGGAAATTGCCAGATAAGATCTTTCCGAACTGAAGGTATATGTAGGCAACTTTCCCTTAAAACATAAGAACAGGTTGAAAACCACTTCGTGGGAGACATCACATTTGCAATCCCATGTGTCTTTGCTTGCTGTTTTATCTCCGTGGGGGCACACGGTAAGGGCAGTGAAGGGTCACCGCCCCGCCCCAGCGCCCAGCACACGGCTGCCCTCCAGTATGTGCTCAGTAAATATTTGAGGAATGAATGAGCTTTTGTTTTTTAGGGAACTTATAGAACTCTGGACATAGCCAAGCCTAATACTGGTAGAAACAATGAGAGAACAGTTAAGGGTTCTATTTTGAGATCTGGACTACAGTGTAGGAGAATTTGAGCCAAAAGGTCAGTCAGTTTCATATCTGTCAAATAAAGTATCTGTTATGTTCTTAGCAGTGTCTTGGCCTCTGAAGACACAAGAAAAGAATAAACCAAGGAGCTCATGCGTAGAGGACTGTTTCATTGGTTGATAACCACTTTGCATTCCAGTCCTTTCAGGCTCAAGAGTTAGCTGAATGATATTAAATAATCATTATTACAGCTGCTACAATCCTTGGGCATCCACTGGGTTTAAATAAAAACATCCATGAGCTTACTTCCAGCTTTTACTTTATTCCAGCTTAGTTCTCAAACCATAGTTGCTGGACAAGCGACTTTAGCATCACCAGAGAATTTGTACGGAATGCAGATTCTCAGGCGCCATGCTCAGCCCTACTCAGAAGCTCTGGGAAGGGGGAGATTGTTCCCAGGTGATTCTGATGAACAGCCATGCTTGAGAACTGCTGGGCTATGAAGGTCGCCAAGAGATATGTTATATATAAGCTCTAAGAAATAGAAACAAATCCCCCCCCCACCCCCGCCGCCAACATCGAAGCAAAAACCTGTTAGAAATGGTGCATTTACTCATCACTGAGTTTGATAAGTCAGTCCCATGTCAGTTCCTTCCCTTTGTGTAGAGTGATATTAACCATGGGGTGACTGTGAGATCTTTTACTGGTCGTGAACTCTGATGGATAGTTATAGTTCTTGACTCAAAAGATTTGGGAAGGAAATTGCCAGATAAGATCTTTCCGAACTGAAGGTATATGTAGGCAACTTTCCCTTAAAACATAAGAACAGGTTGAAAACCACTTCGTGGGAGACATCACATTTGCAATCCCATGTGTCTTTGCTTGCTGTTTTATCTCCGTGGGGGCACACGGTAAGGGCAGTGAAGGGTCACCGCCCCGCCCCAGCGCCCAGCACACGGCTGCCCTCCAGTATGTGCTCAGTAAATATTTGAGGAATGAATGAGCTTTTGTTTTTTAGGGAACTTATAGAACTCTGGACATAGCCAAGCCTAATACTGGTAGAAACAATGAGAGAACAGTTAAGGGTTCTATTTTGAGATCTGGACTACAGTGTAGGAGAATTTGAGCCAAAAGGTCAGTCAGTTTCATATTTGTCAAATAAAGTATCTGTTATGTTCTTAGCAGTGTCTTGGCCTCTGAAGACACAAGAAAAGAATAAACCAAGGAGCTCATGCGTAGAGGACTGTTTCATTGGTTGATAACCACTTTGCATTCCAGTCCTTTCAGGCTCAAGAGTTAGCTGAATGATATTAAATAATCATTATTACAGCTGCTACAATCCTTGGGCATCCACTGGGTAAAAAGCCCTTTAAGGAAATTACCAAAATATCTATCCCTGATCTGAACTAATTGGTACATTTTGAAATTTTGTACTTTAGTAAAATCAATTAAAACCTCATTGATGGGGCTTCCCTGGTGGTCCAGTGGGTAAGGACACTGCCTTGCAGTGCAAGGGGCACAGGTTTGAGCCCTGGCCTGGGAAGATCCTGCGTGCTGCATAGCAGCTGGACAGATGTGTCCAACTACGGAGCTGGAGCACTGGAGCACATGCGCCCAGAGCCGGTGCTCTGCAGCGAGAGAGGCCACTGCGATGGGAGGCCCACACAGGCCAAAGAACAAAGATGGATGGAAATAAATAAATGAAAGATCAATAGAAGTGGCCAAAAAAAAAAAAAAAAAAAAAACCCACCTCATTGATGTCTTTATTTGTAAAAATTAAAAACAAGGTTAGAAAGTTGTTTCCAACATTTCCAAGCACTGCTGGATTTGAACCATCCCGTGAATTCGCTGCCACGCCAGTAAAATCTCCCGCCGCTGTTCACACGTGTCTTATGTTCTGGTTCACTTCAGTGTTGAAGGCACACACACTTACAAAGGCTTTGGATTCGTGGATTAAGGAACGATTCTGGGCCTCTGCTTCCCACCTGACGTTCTTGTCTTGTGTCAGACTTGGGTGTGACTCAGCCATACGGCAGGCGGCCTCTCCGGGCCCTGCGTTTACTAGGGCATCTTTGCTGTGTAAGATCGTGGCCTCCCGTGTTTTAGACTGGGCGGCTGTCACAGAGCTGGGCGAGCTGGGCAAGTGCCAAAGGGGTCCCGGCCCTCCAGCGTGTCTCGGGCGGTTGGGGCGCATTCCTGCGCATGCTCCGCCCACATCCGCTCTGGAGGGGTTCTGCAGCTGGCCCTCCGGTGGCGTTTCTTTGGCCATTTTGATACCCAGAGGTGATCCTATGTGTCAGGAGTTAGAGGAAAACGGAAGCCCGGAGAGGAAACCTGGCGGCTGATTTGAGTAACTAATTCTGGTACCCCTCATAAAATTTAAAAATTAAATACCTTTTAGTTACTCAAAGACATGTGCCTAACAGAAACAGTCCTGTGAAGTTAGTTCCCTTCATTCGGGGCTCCACTGAGTCTGGTTGTATTTCACGTGGCAAGAGTTTCACAAGAGTTCTGCGTGGCTGTTCTGGCCGGGTTCTTTGTTGGGTTGGTAGGACCCATGAGGTGTCGTATTGCCGTTCTCATTTTATGTGTGGGAAAACCGAGTCCAGAGGAGCTCAGGAACTGGCTCCAGGTCACACGGAGGTGAGGTGCTGTGCCGGCTTTGGTGCACATCCACCTGCTCACAAAGCTGGGTCACGGCGAAGCCAAATCTTAGCACCAAAAAAAAGAAGTGTTTTTCCATTCTGTCATCTGTCCAAACTGTTGTCTGTTTCAAGTTAAGTTCTGGTTGGACTTTCTGTTTGTCTGTCAGGGCCGGTCAGAACAGCCATAGTTCAGGATAAACATTCTGCCTCTTTCCTTTCTATAATTTCCCTTGTTTCTTTATGAGAATTTGCATTTTTTTGCGGACTTATGTGGAGGATTGCCCAAAAAAATGTTTATTTGGCCCTCTTTTTCACTGAGATATGTGTTGGTTTTGTCTAGAGAATTAAGCCTTGTGATTTCTGTAGCTTCCATAAATTACAATGGAAAAGGATATGAAAAAAGAATGTATATATGTATAACTGAGTCACTTTGCTGTATAACAGAAATTAACACTGTAAATTGACTTGAATAAAATAAATTGAAAAAATAATTCATTCCTTTTTATTGGTGAGTTGTATTCCAAGCTGTGGACATACCACAGTGTAACCATTAACCCAGTTGTTTCTGGTTTTAGCTATCATGGATGAAGGTGGTATTGACATTTTGTATGGGGTTTTATGTAAACATAAGCTTTTAAATTCTGTGGGGTAAATATCCAAGCGTGAAAGGTCTGGGTTTTGTGGTGGTTAGAGTTAATTTTATAAGAAACTGGAAAACAGCCTTCTAGAGGGGCTGTACAATTTTGCCTCCCCACCAGTGATGTAGAAAGATCCGGTTTCTCTGGACCCTTGGCCACACTTGGTATTGTCTCTGTGTTTTATTTTAGACATTCTGATGTTGTGTAGTGCTATCTAATGGGGTTTAATTTGTATTTTCCTATTGGCTAATGATGCTGGACATCTTTTCACGACTTACCTGCTTTCTGTTTCTCTTTTTTGGTAAAATGTCTTTTTATGTCTTTTGCCCATTTCCTAGCTGGATTTTTTTTTTTTTTTTTTAAAAGAAACATTCAGTTAGGGAGTTAAAAAATGTGACAGGTGCTGTCTTTTGTTGGATATGTGCTTTGCAAATATTTTCTTCCATTCTGTAGCTGTCTTTTCCTTTTCTTAACAGGGTCTTTCACAGAACAAAAACTTTTAAATTTTGATGAAGTCTAGTGTATCAACTTGTCATTTTAAAGACTGTGCTTTGGGTATCAAATATAAAAGCTTTTTTTGCCTAACTCTGCATCAGTGAGGATTTTCAACTGTCCTTTTGTAAGTGTTATAGTTTTGTTTTATGTGTAACTCTGTGATCCTCTTTGAGTCGATTTTGGTATCGGTGTAAATGCTTAGGTTGAGATTCACTTCTTTGGCTTTTATCCAGATGGTATATCCAGTTGTTCCAACACCATTTGTTGAAAAGGCTGTTTTCCATTCAGTTGCTTTTGCATGGGTTTCTTTTTTGATTGTAAGAATTGGTGCTTTTTACTATCAAGACAAATATACGGGCCACATAAGTGCGCTTGTGATGCTGCTGGGCTAATTCCAGTCGGGACTTCCAGAGGACCGAGCAGCTTAAGGAGCCTGGGCGTCAGGACTTGGTGGCACTGGAGGGGAGCGAGTCAGGGCTGGGGAGCCGGGGAGGCGGAGCGCCCTGGAGGGGGCCGTAGTTGTATTCCAAGCTGTGGACATACCACAGTGTAACCATTAACCCAGGTTTCTGGTTTTAGCTATCATGGATGAAGGTGGTATTGACATTTTGTATGGGGTTTTATGTAAACATAAGCTTTTAAATTCTGTGGGGTAAATATCCAAGCGTGAAAGGTCTGGGTTTTGTGGTGGTTAGAGTTAATTTTATAAGAAACTGGAAAACAGCCTTCTAGAGGGGCTGTACAATTTTGCCTCCCCACCAGTGATGTAGAAAGATCCGGTTTCTCTGGACCCTTGGCCACACTTGGTATTGTCTCTGTGTTTTATTTTAGACATTCTGATGTTGTGTAGTGCTATCTAATGGGGTTTAATTTGTATTTTCCTATTGGCTAATGATGCTGGACATCTTTTCACGACTTACCTGCTTTCTGTTTCTCTTTTTTGGTAAAATGTCTTTTTATGTCTTTTGCCCATTTCCCAGCTGGATTTTTTTTTTTTTTTTTTAAAGAAACATTCAGTTAGGGAGTTAAAAAATGTGACAGGTGCTGTCTTTTGTTGGATATGTGCTTTGCAAATATTTTCTTCCATTCTGTAGCTGTCTTTTCCTTTTCTTAACAGGGTCTTTCACAGAACAAAAACTTTTAAATTTTGATGAAGTCTAGTGTATCAACTTGTCATTTTAAAGACTGTGCTTTGGGTATCAAATATAAAAGCTTTTTTTGCCTAACTCTGCATCAGTGAGGATTTTCAACTGTCCTTTTGTAAGTGTTATAGTTTTGTTTTATGTGTAACTCTGTGATCCTCTTTGAGTCGATTTTGGTATCGGTGTAAATGCTTAGGTTGAGATTCACTTCTTTGGCTTTTATCCAGATGGTATATCCAGTTGTTCCAACACCATTTGTTGAAAAGGCTGTTTTCCATTCAGTTGCTTTTGCATGGGTTTCTTTTTTGATTGTAAGAATTGGTGCTTTTTACTATCAAGACAAATATACGGGGCCACATAAGTGCGCTTGTGATGCTGCTGGGCTAATTCCAGTCGGGACTTCCAGAGGACCGAGCAGCTTAAGGAGCCTGGGCGTCAGGACTTGGTGGCACTGGAGGGGGAGCGAGAGTCAGGGCTGGGGAGCCCGGGGGGGAGGCGGAGCGCCCCTGGAGTGGTGCTGCCCCTGTGCCAGCTGGACGGCTTCCTCTTCCAGGCGAGGCTGGCGACGCTGGGTGTCCTGGGTCAGCCTGGGGCGCGCTGACCTGCGGGTGGCGCTGACCTTCTGGAGAGCTTGGGTGTGACCGGGTTAGGTTCCCACTTGGTCTCTTCCATCACAGCCGTGCCTGGTCTCCGGGGATCTCAGCTGTCAGCCCCTGTGAGGTCTCCCCAACCCGCGCCCTGTGATGTGACCTCCAGCAACTGTTTCAACACTCCTGTCTGGAGCACTCAGAGCTCCAGGGAGATCTTGTGTGGGCTTATGTTTTAAACACTGGGATTATTTTTAAATGTCTTCATGCTAAACACACGTCTTCACTGGAGAAAAAGTCGAAAGCACAATTCAACAGAATGTATCTGTGAGACCATACCCTCTTAAAACCCAAAATTGTTAATTTTGGAAGAAAGCTTTTTTTTTTTTCCTTTCTTTGTTTCTGCTCATTTCTTCCACCAGCAAGACACAAAGCTGGTTTGAGAGGGAAAAGAAAAAAAGAACAGAAAAAAGAAATTGTCCTCTCATTGGCTGAATCTGGAGAGAGGCCCTGACATCGCAGGTCACACTGCAGACCAGGTGGGGGAGCCGGGGTCAGCCCTGGGGAACACAGCCCCGCCAAAGGTGGGAGCCCCGAGGCCAGTGGGGCCGGTGCTGCCAGGGCGCTCTTTTGTTCCCCTGCTCAGCTGTCCAGGATCCTGGCCGAGGACATCAAAGACATGGCTCAGCACTTGCTCACTTGTCCTGTCCTTCATCCTGACTCTGGAGGGGCCATCCCCACGGGGAGCCCTGGGGAGCAGAGCCCCTGGCTTCTATCCCACCATTAATTCAGGGAAGAGGAGATCAATAGTATTGGCATCAGCCATGGACCCCCCGTTCTGAGAAAAATTGATTTATGTACGTACCCAGCTAAAAGATGATACATTTCATTCACAGTTTTCCAATGTCGTGCATGTTAATTGCAGTAACCTTCCAAAATACAGAAATATACAAAGCCTAAGAAAAGGCTAGTTCCTCTACCTAGACCTAAGCATTGTTTGAATTTTGGGAGATTCTGCTTGTCTTTATCGTGTTTCTATTCAGTAGGAATTTTGTGTATAATTTTCTAAAAGATGCTGTTACCCTGTAAGGACAGTTCCTCTGTACTTGTGGCTGGGGCTTGTCAGCCACATCAGTGCTATGAACATCGAGCTGCACAGTTTTGATGTCTGCAGGGCATTCAATCATATATCACTTTTACATAAGCCCTTTACCCTTTAGAATTGTTGCTTAAAAAACACCAGGGCGGTATTCTTGCCTTTTCTGCTTAGCAAACAATTCTTTTTTAAAATTATTTACTTAATCATTTTATTATTTATTTATTTTTTGGCTATTCTGGGCTTTTACCACTGCCAGAAGCTCTTCTCTAGTTGCAGGGAGTGGGGGCTACTCTCACTGAGGTGATCAGGCTTTGTGTTGCGTTGACTTTTTCTTGTTGTGGACCTCGGGCTCTAGGGCACACGGACTTCAGTAGTTGCAGCACATGGGCTCAATAGTTGCAGCTCCAAGGCTCAGGTTCAATTCGTTGTGGCTCATGGACTTAGTTGCACCGCAGCATGTGGGATCTTTCCTGATCAGGGATCAAACCCGTGGCTCCTGCATTGGCAGGCGAACTCTTCACCACTGAGCTACCAGGGAAGACCCACAAACAGTTCTTATTGTAGAAACTGAAGTGTTGTGTTTAAAAGGACCTGCTTTTGCTCATAGGAATTTCCTAAAAGTATCACTGAAGTGACAGGCTGTTACTATGTTAGTTAAGATCCTTCTGGCCACTTGGAAAAGGGAACCACGGAGACTGGCTCAGTTTTGCTGAGCAGATAATGGGTACTTGACATTTTTTTTTTAACCCCACGACATCTTTTTTTTTTAATTATTATTTTAATTTTACTTTCTACTTTTACAGAGCCCTGCCGTCTACAGATATGTATGGTCCCAAACTAGAGTACTGGTCATCTTTACAGCTGGGAATGGATCCTGGTCAGACTTCTGAGCACAAAATTGATTTATGTACGTACCCAGCTAAAAGATGATACATTTCATTCACAGTTTTCCAATGTCGTGCATGTTAATTGCAGTAACCTTCCAAAATACAGAAATATACAAAGCCTAAGAAAAGGCTAGTTCCTCTACCTAGACCTAAGCATTGTTTGAATTTTGGGAGATTCTGCTTGTCTTTATCGTGTTTCTATTCAGTAGGAATTTTGTGTATAATTTTCTAAAAGATGCTGTTACCCTGTAAGGACAGTTCCTCTGTACTTGTGGCTGGGGCTTGTCAGCCACATCAGTGCTATGAACATCGAGCTGCACAGTTTTGATGTCTGCAGGGCATTCAATCATATATCACTTTTACATAAGCCCTTTACCCTTTAGAATTGTTGCTTAAAAAACACCAGGGCGGTATTCTTGCCTTTTCTGCTTAGCAAACAATTCTTTTTTAAAATTATTTACTTAATCATTTTATTATTTATTTATTTTTTGGCTATTCTGGGCTTTTACCACTGCCAGAAGCTCTTCTCTAGTTGCAGGGAGTGGGGGCTACTCTCACTGAGGTGATCAGGCTTTGTGTTGCGTTGACTTTTTCTTGTTGTGGACCTCGGGCTCTAGGGCACACGGACTTCAGTAGTTGCAGCACATGGGCTCAATAGTTGCAGCTCCAAGGCTCAGGTTCAATTCGTTGTGGCTCATGGACTTAGTTGCACCGCAGCATGTGGGCTCTTTCCTGATCAGGGATCAAACCCGTGGCTCCTGCATTGGCAGGCGAACTCTTCACCACTGAGCTACCAGGGAAGACCCACAAACAGTTCTTATTGTAGAAACTGAAGTGTTGTGTTTAAAAGGACCTGCTTTTGCTCATAGGAATTTCCTAAAAGTATCACTGAAGTGACAGGCTGTTACTATGTTAGTTAAGATCCTTCTGGCCACTTGGAAAAGGGAACCACGGAGACTGGCTCAGTTTTGCTGAGCAGATAATGGGTACTTGACATTTTTTTTTTAACCCCACGACATCTTTTTTTTTTAATTATTATTTTAATTTTACTTTCTACTTTTACAGAGCCCTGCCGTCTACAGATATGTATGGTCCCAAACTAGAGTACTGGTCATCTTTACAGCTGGGAATGGATCCTGGTCAGACTTCTGAGCACATGGGCACCTCTGTGGGGCAAAGGCTGGTGAGGGGACAGCAGATCAGTCCCAGGTACATTGTCCTAGGCCAGGTTTTCACTAAGAAACATTGAGAGGGAAGTGTCGAGAGTCCTGGCAGACTTGTGTGATTGCAGTGTTAGCCTGAGATGTAAGAAATGTTAACAGATCATGAGATGCCATTTTACTCCACATTATCATCTATGATGTGACTTGGCCATGATGCGGGGCTTGGGTTTGCGTTCCCATCTTAAGAGTCAGGTGCTGTGCCAGGCTTTGTCCTTGACCACAGTGCATGTCATGCCTGTTTACCTGTGCCTTCCCTGCATGGATTGACCAGTTTTTGAAGGCAGGAACCCAGGCTCCATCACCCAGGGACATCAGTCACATCCTGCAGCCTCCTGGCCAGCGAACATGGTCAGCCCCATTCATTCAGCTGTGTGCCCTAGGACTTTGCTGTTTATTCACTGAGGACCTAAGCTCTTTTTTTTTTTTTTTTTTTTAATACTTATTATTTATTTATTTGGGGGGCGCAGGTTGGGGAGGGAGGGGAGCAGGCGGGCCACTTCTATTTGTCTTTCATTTGTCCATTTTCATCCATCTTTGTTCTTTGGCCCGTGTGGGCCTCCCATTGTGTTGGCCTCTGTTGTCGCAGAGCACCGGCTCTGGGCGCATGCGCTCCAGAGCTCCGGCTCGGTGATTGGACACATCGGTCCAGCCGCTCCGTGGCACGTGGGATCTTCCCAGGCCAGGGATTGAACCGGCACCCCTTGCGCTGCAAGGCGGTGTCCTTACCCACTGGACCACCAGGGAAGCCCGACCTTAGCTCTTTTGAGAACATTGCCTTCCTGGTGTGGAGATGAGAGGCAAGAGGGCATGGCTGAGACGAGGAGGTGTTGTTTCTCCATGGGATTCTTTCCAGGGTGGGATGTGAAGTGTTTTCGACAGGTTTCCTAACTTATTGTAACCCAGCTCAGTCCTAAGGGAAGGTGCCTTTAGAGTCTCTGTTATATTATATTTTTGCCAAGGGGAAAGTCGAGATGTGTCCAACCACAAGCACCTGTAAAGTGTCTGCTGCCTGTCTGCTGTGCTTTGTCTTGCTTTCAGGAATCCAACTCTCAAGGTTCCCTTTTTATTTCTGTTTGGGCAGAACTAATTTTTTTTTAAATGTATTGCTGCCTGGATTTCCCTTCAAGTTTATAGCACCAGGAAGGCTTGGCGCCTCCCTCAGTTCATCTGTTTGTTCCTTTATTAGTTTGCCTGAATAAAGGCAATGACGAAAAATAGGATGAAAGTATTGATCGGCCACAGACATTATATCAGGGTCTTCATCTTCGTCTCCGTCTCCTTTATGCATCGTTTTCCTCTGTAGCACTTTGTATAGTGAAGGCTCATAACGGGTTGAAGGAAGGTGTAATTAATCAAAGACTTGTAATGAGCCCACAGAGGCTGAAAAAGTCCCACGGACAGGGCCATGCGGCTGGAAGGGGTCAGTTGGGATTCAGGCGGAAGTCTGTGCAGCTTGCGGGTCGTGTTGGCCCCACTGGGTTGTCCAGCTTTGGGGGTTGGGGGCGGGCATCACAGACAGAGCTGGAAAAGGAGGGCACTGACTCTGACTGATCTAAGAGATTTCCAGAGGATGGAGAGACCTCATCTCAGCCCCCAGCTTGGACAGAGGTCAGAGATGACCTCCCTAGCCCTTCACTCTGGGAGTTTTAAGGTGTTTGTTGTGTAGTCGTTCAGTCGTGCCTGGCTCTTTGCAGCCCCGTGGACTGCAGCACGGCAGGCTTCCCTGCCCTTCGCCATCTTCCAGTCGGTCACCATACCACTGAGTCGGTGATGCCATCCAGCACCTCATCCTCTGTTGCCCCCTCTCCTCCTGCCCTCCGTCTTTCCCTGAACCAGGGTCTTTTCCAGCCAGTCGTCTCTTTGCGTCAGGTGGCCAAAGTACTGGAGCTCTAGCTTCTGCTTCAGCATCCGCCCTTCCAACGGATATGCAGGATTGGTTGTTTTAGGATGGACTGGAAGATGTCATTTACTCTTTTTTACTGGTTTCTTCAGAAGTTCTCCTGAGCAACGTCTGTGGGGGGAAAAAGGATGAAAAAAAGTGCTAACCCTAGTGAAACTGTTCTGCCTTGGATTGAGACTTAAACCCGGGGCCCAGACCTGATCAAACCCTGCTTGGGACTTAAATCCACGTGGCTAGGACTCAATCCAACTAGAACCCTGCCTGGTACTTGAACCCATGCGCGGCCGGGACTCAATCCAGCCAAAATCCTAGTCTCAAGCAATCTTTGAATTAAAATCACTCACCCAACATCTGGACCCACTGAGGCTCAGGTTCTTTGTGTCTCAACACAGAAGGAATTCAGCAAGAGGCAGAGTGAAAGGCAAGAAAAGGATTTATTAGGATAGGACGCTTGTAAGAGGTGCAAGCAGGCAGGTGGGAAAGCTCTGCTGCTCCCATTGGGTGGGCAGCAATATATATGGGAGGGTAGAAGACCTCCTTCTTCCAGTAGAGGTAGATGCAGACGTAAGGCATACATCATTAGCTCCTTCTTCCCTAACTTTTCTTTCATTAGCTATTTATACTTAGTCAAACCTGCTTTATTGAATAAGGAGCAGCTTTCTTGAGTTACCGCTAACTTACTGGCCTCCCAACTTTTCTTAGGTTTTACCTTTCTATCTACAGTCCCCTACTAGGACTTTACAACTACCTAACTATTCTATTCTGTCTCTGATCACTAGCAACTCCTGATTCGGTAGAAACAATGAGTCCGATCAGTCAGAAAAGGTTCGTGTGGCAGCAACTGCCCCTGCTTAAAGTCCTCTGTAGATATTGATCTGTTTTAGTGGAATGACAGTATCTCCTTCCAACTTGTAATTTTGCTGGAATAGTCTTTCGGCTGTGATGATGTGGAAACATTTCCAGGTCTCAGTGTTATGTATTATGACTTTAAGGAAAGGCATGCATCAAGACCATGATCCATAATAGACACAACACCAGGATATTGATTTTGTCCTTGAGGAGATCCAATGATAACAAATCAGTTCATTATGACAGGTGGTGAAAGTGACTGAGCTCTAGCTTCTGCTTCAGCATCCGCCCTTCCAACGGATATGCAGGATTGGTTGTTTTAGGATGGACTGGAAGATGTCATTTACTCTTTTTTACTGGTTTCTTCAGAAGTTCTCCTGAGCAACGTCTGTGGGGGGAAAAAGGATGAAAAAAAGTGCTAACCCTAGTGAAACTGTTCTGCCTTGGATTGAGACTTAAACCCGGGGCCCAGACCTGATCAAACCCTGCTTGGGACTTAAATCCACGTGGCTAGGACTCAATCCAACTAGAACCCTGCCTGGTACTTGAACCCATGCGCGGCCGGGACTCAATCCAGCCAAAATCCTAGTCTCAAGCAATCTTTGAATTAAAATCACTCACCCAACATCTGGACCCACTGAGGCTCAGGTTCTTTGTGTCTCAACACAGAAGGAATTCAGCAAGAGGCAGAGTGAAAGGCAAGAAAAGGATTTATTAGGATAGGACGCTTGTAAGAGGTGCAAGCAGGCAGGTGGGAAAGCTCTGCTGCTCCCATTGGGTGGGCAGCAATATATATATGGGAGGGTAGAAGACCTCCTTCTTCCAGTAGAGGTAGATGCAGACGTAAGGCATACATCATTAGCTCCTTCTTCCCTAACTTTTCTTTCATTAGCTATTTATACTTAGTCAAACCTGCTTTATTGAATAAGGAGCAGCTTTCTTGAGTTACCGCTAACTTACTGGCCTCCCAACTTTTCTTAGGTTTTACCTTTCTATCTACAGTCCCCTACTAGGACTTTACAACTACCTAACTATTCTATTCTGTCTCTGATCACTAGCAACTCCTGATTCGGTAGAAACAATGAGTCCGATCAGTCAGAAAAGGTTCGTGTGGCAGCAACTGCCCCTGCTTAAAGTCCTCTGTAGATATTGATCTGTTTTAGTGGAATGACAGTATCTCCTTCCAACTTGTAATTTTGCTGGAATAGTCTTTCGGCTGTGATGATGTGGAAACATTTCCAGGTCTCAGTGTTATGTATTATGACTTTAAGGAAAGGCGCACATGCATCAAGACCATGATCCATAATAGACACAACACCAGGATATTGATTTTGTCCTTGAGGAGATCCAATGATAACAAATCAGTTCATTATGACAGGTGGTGAAAGTGACTGAGCTTATCTGTTAACCGACACCCGGAGGACAGCAGCAGTAGTGAGGTAGGCTACTTTGTCGTTTTAGTCGCTAAGTCGTGTCCTACTCTTTACAAGCCTGTGGTCTGTAGTCCACCAGGCTCCTCTGTCAGTGGGATTCTCCAGGCAAGAATACTGGAGTGGGTCCATTTCTTTCTCCAGGGGATCTTCCCGACCCAGGGACTGAACCCACGTTTCTGAATTCTTTCCTATACCTGTGAAATTGCGGGAAATAATGTTTCGTGTTGGCAGGCTTTCAAGGGTGGTGCGGGGGCACAGAGACAGAACAATGTATTTGCAGTTCTGTGATGAAGACAGGCTGGCGTTGAAACCGCCGTGTTTGCTTGTGGCTGCAGGAGTTATTTATTCAGCACTGTGGTGTGTCAGGCATGGAGGGGGGACGGCCAGCCCCCAGCCCCAGTCCCGGTTCCCGTTTATACGTCTGTTGATCTGAGTGGGGGGGACAGACTTTATCACACAATGCCTGAGTGCATGAGGAGGGAGGCACTCACATAGGAAGAACATTCCAGAGAGCAGAGAAACCTGACGTAGGTTGGAACGTGATCTGAAGGTGACTTGGCAGTCACTGCAGGGCTGGTGGGGGGTCGGTTACGGGTGAGGGCTTAGGTGGGGAAGGTTTGTCCTGACCCAGGAATCGTGAGCGCTGGAGGGTGCAGCCACGTGGCACGTGCCTGCGGTGTAGTGGGGGGCGGATGACGGGCAGACAGAGGTGTGCAGCGTGGGGGCAGGGGGCGGCCTGCCCAGCCAGCCTCTGGGTTTTTTAAAGAGGGGAGGCCTTAGCCGCAGAGCCAAAGGAAGCTACTGCAGAAGCCTGAGAGGGTGCAGTGGGAGGGCGCGGCTGTGTAAGCAGATGGTTAACAAGCCCCGGGGCCAGAGAGGGAATCCGCCGGGCTGCCTGTGGACGTTTCTCTGGGGACTGAGCCCGTATTAATGGCCTAAGGGGAGGCAGCCACGCTTTCTGATCGATAAGGCCAGTGCTGACGGCCCTCTGGCCCATGACTCTAAGCTTCTCTTCCCATGATTGATGGCAGGCCTTTCTGCACATTTTCCTGGGGTGGTATTTTGTTAACTAGCTTTTGAGAAACCTACTGTAGCAAATGGAGAACACAAGGGTGTTCGATGGTGTATTTATTATTTTTCCATTAGACCAGATGCCTTTGCATTTACTTCAGAACTGGTGGTGACTTTCCTCGAGGTGGATATAAATAATCGCATGGGATTCCGTCACTCTCCGTTGTTCATTTCTTAAAAGTTCCTTATGCTTAACTGTTGTAACGTGTGCGGGCCGGCGCTTGCAGCTCGTTTGGTAGGAGAAGTTGATAAAGACGCAAATACGGGGCGAGAGGGAGCCCTTTTGGGTGGAAATGTCTCAAAGAGCTTTATGGGAAAAGGTCACCAGAGTTGATACTTGACAGAGATGTGATCTTGGTTTATGTGAAGGGGAAAGACAATCTTGGTGGAAGGCTGAAGTTTTTAAAAAAATCACGAACTAACCGAAAATGTTGGGTTCAGTTTATAGCGGGTAGAGAAACCTGACGTAGGTTGGAACGAGATCTGAACGTGTTGATCTGAGTGGGGACAGACTTTATCACACAATGCCTGAGTGCATGAGGAGGGAGGCACTCACATAGGAAGAACATTCCAGAGAGCAGAGAAACCTGACGTAGGTTGGAACGTGATCTGAAGGTGACTTGGCAGTCACTGCAGGGCTGGTGGGGGGTCGGTTACGGGTGAGGGCTTAGGTGGGGAAGGTTTGTCCTGACCCAGGAATCGTGAGCGCTGGAGGGTGCAGTCACGTGGCACGTGCCTGCGGTGTAGTGGGGGGCGGATGACGGGCAGACAGAGGTGTGCAGCGTGGGGGCAGGGGGCGGCCTGCCCAGCCAGCCTCTGGGTTTTTTAAAGAGGGGAGGCCTTAGCCGCAGAGCCAAAGGAAGCTACTGCAGAAGCCTGAGAGGGTGCAGTGGGAGGGCGCGGCTGTGTAAGCAGATGGTTAACAAGCCCCGGGGCCAGAGAGGGAATCCGCCGGGCTGCCTGTGGACGTTTCTCTGGGGACTGAGCCCGTATTAATGGCCTAAGGGGAGGCAGCCACGCTTTCTGATCGATAAGGCCAGTGCTGACGGCCCTCTGGCCCATGACTCTAAGCTTCTCTTCCCATGATTGATGGCAGGCCTTTCTGCACATTTTCCTGGGGTGGTATTTTGTTAACTAGCTTTTGAGAAACCTACTGTAGCAAATGGAGAACACAAGGGTGTTCGATGGTGTATTTATTATTTTTCCATTAGACCAGATGCCTTTGCATTTACTTCAGAACTGGTGGTGACTTTCCTCGAGGTGGATATAAATAATCGCATGGGATTCCGTCACTCTCCGTTGTTCATTTCTTAAAAGTTCCTTATGCTTAACTGTTGTAACGTGTGCGGGCCGGCGCTTGCAGCTCGTTTGGTAGGAGAAGTTGATAAAGACGCAAATACGGGGCGAGAGGGAGCCCTTTTGGGTGGAAATGTCTCAAAGAGCTTTATGGGAAAAGGTCACCAGAGTTGATACTTGACAGAGATGTGATCTTGGTTTATGTGAAGGGGAAAGACAATCTTGGTGGAAGGCTGAAGTTTTTAAAAAAATCACGAACTAACCGAAAATGTTGGGTTCAGTTTATAGCGGGTGTTAACAAAATGATCAAGTCCTCCGGGTCTCGTTTTCCATACAAATGAGGTGGATGGACTCGAAGAAGACAAAGATGTCAGGGCAGGTGTCTGTCCTGAGACAGAGCCCGTAGTGGAGTGGGGACCAGCCCCCCAGCTGCCCGTGCCACTCCAGGCTCCCAGCGCTGGGTTCCTGACGAGAGTCTGGGATGACTCAGCCCCTCCTGGTCACCCTTTCTCCTTCACACGCGGAGCTTGCCCCAGGCCTTCATCAGCCCCATTTTCCAGGGGCGGTGAGGGAAGCCTTGTCCAGATTCCCAGTTTATCCCCCCAGCCGTTGTTTTAAATGCAAAGTATTTAGGTCACTTTATATGTCTTGCGTGAATGAAATATACTGATTTTGATACAGAATTACTCAATAATTATTAGCTCATTTAATTAAGAAATTATTAGCTCATTTACTCAGTTCTGCTGAGTAGGTGATAAACATACATTGACATTTCCTCATGGTGAGTCCACAGTAACAACAAAACCATAGTCATGGCAGCAAAAGTGACCGTCCCCTCTGGTCTAGGTGCTGGATCAGGTGCCTTATATTTGATATCAAGAAGTTATGACAATGAGTACTTATTGTGTTTTATTCTATTCAAGATGTTGTCTAGAACTTGCAGATCTGTGAAATGAGTTTGATTATTTCCGATTCAGAATCCCTCGGCGTGAGCTCCAGGCACTGGCCCTGCTTCTCAAAGTCCCTTCTGCCCTTTGAGGGCTGGGTTGAGCCCCACTCAGCAGAGGGCGCTCCCGGCCTGTCCTCTGGCTGTCCCCACTCGAGGCGGGGCCCAAGACCCCAGAGCTCGACTTGCTGCGGCCGCCATCACGCTGGCCTCGGAGGGAAAGCTTAACTGTTGTAACGTGTGCGGGCCGGCGCTTGCAGCTCGTTTGGTAGGAGAAGTTGATAAAGACGCAAATACGGGGCGAGAGGGAGCCCTTTTGGGTGGAAATGTCTCAAAGAGCTTTATGGGAAAAGGTCACCAGAGTTGATACTTGACAGAGATGTGATCTTGGTTTATGTGAAGGGGAAAGACAATCTTGGTGGAAGGCTGAAGTTTTTAAAAAAATCACGAACTAACCGAAAATGTTGGGTTCAGTTTATAGCGGGTGTTAACAAAATGATCAAGTCCTCCGGGTCTCGTTTTCCATACAAATGAGGTGGATGGACTCGAAGAAGACAAAGATGTCAGGGCAGGTGTCTGTCCTGAGACAGAGCCCGTAGTGGAGTGGGGACCAGCCCCCCAGCTGCCCGTGCCACTCCAGGCTCCCAGCGCTGGGTTCCTGACGAGAGTCTGGGATGACTCAGCCCCTCCTGGTCACCCTTTCTCCTTCACACGCGGAGCTTGCCCCAGGCCTTCATCAGCCCCATTTTCCAGGGGCGGTGAGGGAAGCCTTGTCCAGATTCCCAGTTTATCCCCCCAGCCGTTGTTTTAAATGCAAAGTATTTAGGTCACTTTATATGTCTTGCGTGAATGAAATATACTGATTTTGATACAGAATTACTCAATAATTATTAGCTCATTTAATTAAGAAATTATTAGCTCATTTACTCAGTTCTGCTGAGTAGGTGATAAACATACATTGACATTTCCTCATGGTGAGTCCACAGTAACAACAAAACCATAGTCATGGCAGCAAAAGTGACCGTCCCCTCTGGTCTAGGTGCTGGATCAGGTGCCTTATATTTGATATCAAGAAGTTATGACAATGAGTACTTATTGTGTTTTATTCTATTCAAGATGTTGTCTAGAACTTGCAGATCTGTGAAATGAGTGTGATTATTTCCGATTCAGAATCCCTCGGCGTGGAGCTCCAGGCACTGGCCCTGCTTCTCAAAGTCCCTTCTGCCCTTTGAGGGCTGGGTTGAGCCCCACTCAGCAGAGGGCGCTCCCGGCCTGTCCTCTGGCTGTCCCCACTCGAGGCGGGGGCCCAAGACCCCAGAGCTCGACTTGCTGCGGCCGCCATCACGCTGGCCTCGGAGGGGGAGAGTCTACCATCTCCTTTCTGGAATCATTCTAAGTGGGAACTCTGGCCCTTGGATTCTTTTCATTAACTCATCTAGACAGGAGTTGTGTTGCTTTGCGATGGTGTACTGAAGAAAGTTTCTCAGGAGGGCACTGCAGCCTGGAATACATGAAACCACGTATGAGATGTGTTTTCAGAGGCTTCTGGAGTTTCTAGGTCCTTCTTCCAGTGATGGAGGCTTGCCCTTTTCTCCAGCAAGGCCGGGGTGTGGGGTAGGAGGAAGAGGAGAGAGGGATGAAGAGAGAGAATGACCACAAGCAGACTCCCTGGCTGTCCCCACTGTCCCAAGTCCTGGGTCGCAGGCCTGCTCTCTTAGTCCACTTTCCACCCCAGACCTTCCTTTTCCAGAGATTTGTGGAAGTTGGCGTTTCTGTTTCCTTTGGAGGGAGTGCCTCACCCTTTGCAGCCACCGTTGACCTTGCCCTCAGCCACCCCTCCCCACTCCCTCCATGGGAATGTTTCCTAGAGTCTCTATTTTCCAACAAACAGCAGGACCCCACGGACTCTCCCCCAGAAGCTTTCTGAGCCTGTTCTCCCCTCTGTCCTTCACCTTGCCTGGGGAAGGCTTGTTTTCCTATTCTTTGTGGCATTTTTGTATGGCCACTCCCACTTTTATGTGCCTGATGGAGAACACACAATCCTCCTGGGAACAAGCAGTCATTTTCCAGGGCAGTGTAGATTAAACCCATATTTAGAATGGAAGAAAACAAAACAAAGCATCCTTTCAAAGCCAACATAGACTATAGAGAGGTGATTTTAATGTGTCGAAGACCATCTCTTTTCTAGACCTACACCCATGCCTTGCAACATAACTGTCGCCCAACGTTGCCCATTCTATTCAAGATGTTGTCTAGAACTTGCAGATCTGTGAAATGAGTGTGATTATTTCCGATTCAGAATCCCTCGCTGGAGCTCCAGGCACTGGCCCTGCTTCTCAAAGTCCCTTCTGCCCTTTGAGGGCTGGGTTGAGCCCCACTCAGCAGAGGGCGCTCCCGGCCTGTCCTCTGGCTGTCCCCACTCGAGGCGGGGGCCCAAGACCCCAGAGCTCGACTTGCTGCGGCCGCCATCACGCTGGCCTCGGAGGGGGAGAGTCTACCATCTCCTTTCTGGAATCATTCTAAGTGGGAACTCTGGCCCTTGGATTCTTTTCATTAACTCATCTAGACAGGAGTTGTGTTGCTTTGCGATGGTGTACTGAAGAAAGTTTCTCAGGAGGGCACTGCAGCCTGGAATACATGAAACCACGTATGAGATGTGTTTTCAGAGGCTTCTGGAGTTTCTAGGTCCTTCTTCCAGTGATGGAGGCTTGCCCTTTTCTCCAGCAAGGCCGGGGTGTGGGGTAGGAGGAAGAGGAGAGAGAGGGATGAAGAGAGAGAATGACCACAAGCAGACTCCCTGGCTGTCCCCACTGTCCCAAGTCCTGGGTCGCAGGCCTGCTCTCTTAGTCCACTTTCCACCCCAGACCTTCCTTTTCCAGAGATTTGTGGAAGTTGGCGTTTCTGTTTCCTTTGGAGGGAGTGCCTCACCCTTTGCAGCCACCGTTGACCTTGCCCTCAGCCACCCCTCCCCACTCCCTCCATGGGAATGTTTCCTAGAGTCTCTATTTTCCAACAAACAGCAGGACCCCACGGACTCTCCCCCAGAAGCTTTCTGAGCCTGTTCTCCCCTCTGTCCTTCACCTTGCCTGGGGAAGGCTTGTTTTCCTATTCTTTGTGGCATTTTTGTATGGCCACTCCCACTTTTATGTGCCTGATGGAGAACACACAATCCTCCTGGGAACAAGCAGTCATTTTCCAGGGCAGTGTAGATTAAACCCATATTTAGAATGGAAGAAAACAAAACAAAGCATCCTTTCAAAGCCAACATAGACTATAGAGAGGTGATTTTAATGTGTCGAAGACCATCTCTTTTCTAGACCTACACCCATGCACATCATTGTCAGGTTAGGCTCGCCACTAACTGTCGCCCCAACGTTGCCCACCCACAGTGTCCTTTGAGGTTGTTGTCTTCTGTTCCCAGAGACTCTCGCCTGAAAGGTGAATCCACACTTTTTATCTTTGATTTGCCAGAAAAATACCAGTTCTCTTAACTCCGAAGATTCTAGGACCAAATCAACTGTTTTTATCTTTGCAAGCTTTTATTACAGAAAAATTTAAACATACATAAAAGAAATAAGATTATAATGAGCCCCTCAAGTACAGTCTGTCTTATGTGTCCTCAAGTTCCATATTCTAGGATTCAGCCAGCTATGGATTGAAAATATTTGGGGGAAAGAAGATTCCAGAAAGTTCCAAAAAGCAAAGCTGTGATAACTGTTTACATTGTATTAGGATTATAGGTAATCTACAAGTGATTTAAAATGTGCAGGAGGGTGTGTGTAGGTTACATGTAAACACTGTGCCATCTTCTGTCAGGGACTTGAGCATCTGTGGTTCCTGGTGTCTGACAGAGCCCTGGAGCTAATCCCCTGTGAGCACCTGCATTTCTCGTCTTAAAAAATGAGCAACATGTGGACAATTTTGTCTGTCCACCAACAGTTTTCCTTTCCCTGATTCATTATTTCAAAGCAAATTCCAGATAAATTGTTTTGTGCAAAAAACACTTTTGCGTTTATCTCAAAAGATAGTCTCTTTTCAAGAAACCGTCATCACAAAAAATGAGTAGTAATTTCTTCTCATCCCAAATGTCCTGTGAGTGTTCAGTTTCCCCTAATGTTTCATTGACACATTTTTGCAGTTGATTTGTTTGTTGGAAGAAGCATCCAGATGAGGTCCGTGACTGTTGATTGATCACAGTTTTTCCCTTTTTTTTTCCTTCTGCCATTTATTTATTGAAACGACCAGGTCATTGGCCTCTTGGATTTCCCGACATTTTGGATATTTGCTGATTGCATCACTAAGTTGTTGTTTCGTATGTTCCTTTTCTCCCATATAATCAGTAGGCTGGTGGTTTGATAGAGGGGCTTGATTAAGTTCAGGCTGAGGATGTGGCCAGAGGTGGCCCAGTGATGGTGTGTACCTTACCCTGCATCACTGTGCGCTCTCGTCTGAACAGGGAACAGGTCACGTGATGGCATGTGTTAGTCACTCAGTTGTGTCCAACTCTTTGTGACCCCGTGGACTATAGCCCACCAGGCTTCTCTGTCCATGGGATTTCCCAGGCAAAAATACTGAAATGGGTAGCCGTTCCCTTCTTCAGGGAATCTTCCCAAATCGAATCCAGATTTCCTTCACTGCAGGTGGGTTCTTTACCATCTGAGCCACCACGGAAGCCCTCCACGGGAACAGGACCCATTCCTGATGAAGCAGCCCTCTTCTGCCTAAAGCACACTCCTCCCAGGTACACCAGGCCTCCTCCATACATGTGCTCAGCTTTCAGCAGGGGTGAGAACAGCAGTCCTGTCTCTTAGGGCTGTTGCGGGGTTCAGTGAGCTAACACACCCAGTGAGGACCCCCACAGACGTGGCCACTGTTAACCGTCAGTGAGATTTCCCCCGCCCATTGCTTTGGTGTTTGTGTTCCTGGAAAAACAGTCTTGCGCCAGCGTACCTGCTGTCAGTCACCAGGGGACTTCTAGCTGCCAAACATCAATATGAATTGGCCATAGGCATACATACACAGGTGCATAGTGCTCTGTACCACTAGCAACCCTGTATTTAAATTTTTTTATTTTCATTTTCTTAAAGCTCTGGGAGGCACACAAATTCCTGTGAATCCAAATTAAACTTTTCTGTTTTTTTATATTTGTTCTCCCCACTTTTTTTTTTCTCCCTCAGTGGCTCCTTGCTTTGTACCGTGGCACATAACCATCTGGCCACATGATGAGGCCTTTGTCCACGCTCCTCCCCTTCCATCCTGATTTGAACATCCAGATGAGGTCCGTGACTGTTGATTGATCACAGTTTTTCCCTTTTTTTTTCCTTCTGCCATTTATTTATTGAAACGACCAGGTCATTGGCCTCTTGGATTTCCCGACATTTTGGATATTTGCTGATTGCATCACTAAGTTGTTGTTTCGTATGTTCCTTTTCTCCCATATAATCAGTAGGCTGGTGGTTTGATAGAGGGGCTTGATTAGGTTCAGGCTGAGGATGTGGCCAGAGGTGGCCCAGTGATGGTGTGTACCTTACCCTGCATCACTGTGCGCTCTCGTCTGAACAGGGAACAGGTCACGTGATGGCATGTGTTAGTCACTCAGTTGTGTCCAACTCTTTGTGACCCCGTGGACTATAGCCCACCAGGCTTCTCTGTCCATGGGATTTCCCAGGCAAAAATACTGAAATGGGTAGCCGTTCCCTTCTTCAGGGAATCTTCCCAAATCGAATCCAGATTTCCTTCACTGCAGGTGGGTTCTTTACCATCTGAGCCACCACGGAAGCCCTCCACGGGAACAGGACCCATTCCTGATGAAGCAGCCCTCTTCTGCCTAAAGCACACTCCTCCCAGGTACACCAGGCCTCCTCCATACATGTGCTCAGCTTTCAGCAGGGGTGAGAACAGCAGTCCTGTCTCTTAGGGCTGTTGCGGGGTTCAGTGAGCTAACACACCCAGTGAGGACCCCCACAGACGTGGCCACTGTTAACCGTCAGTGAGATTTCCCCCGCCCATTGCTTTGGTGTTTGTGTTCCTGGAAAAACAGTCTTGCGCCAGCGTACCTGCTGTCAGTCACCAGGGGACTTCTAGCTGCCAAACATCAATATGAATTGGCCATAGGCATACATACACAGGTGCATAGTGCTCTGTACCACTAGCAACCCTGTATTTAAATTTTTTTATTTTCATTTTCTTAAAGCTCTGGGAGGCACACAAATTCCTGTGAATCCAAATTAAACTTTTCTGTTTTTTTATATTTGTTCTCCCCACTTTTTTTTTTCTCCCTCAGTGGCTCCTTGCTTTGTACCGTGGCACATAACCATCTGGCCACATGATGAGGCCTTTTGTCCACGCTCCCTCCCCCTTCCTCCCAGGCGCGCCTCCCTGCTGATGCCTGCAGAAGAACTTGTTTCTTAGAACCATCCTTCATTTAAGTAGAACTCAAAGACAGAACTGATCATTCTTATGGGCTGAAGTGGAAAAATTTTGTGTTAAGTGTGGCATATGAGATCTTTGTTTCCTGACCAAGGACTGAACCCACGCCCCCCTGCAGTTGAAGCGCAGAATCTTAACCACTCGACTGCCAGGGACGTCCCATGAAGTGGACATTAAAAAAGAAAAAAAAAGTCAAAGAAGCAGCTCTTCCTATAAATACAAATGAATTCACTCAACAGCTGCTTATTGAGTGCTTACTATGTGCTTAGCCCTGGGAATTTGTCCTGCATTGAATAGATGGGACTCTGCCAGGATTTTCTTGGCGACGCCAGGGCACGGGAGGCTTGCTTGTATCCTAAGGCTTTAGAACGAAATTAGTCTTGAGCTTCAAAGGCTGAGGATTGTAGAAGAGCCCTTGTTTCAGTGGAAGGCGCAGGAAGGTGCGTATTGGTAGCCTGGGTTGGGATTGGCTATCCCTCCGCTCTCAGGTGCCCACACGGAGCTGCTTTCCCCCGCGATCCGTGACCTGACGCTGGATCTGAAGGGCCCTCTGGAGAACAGGGTGGAAGAAATGCCGCTTCCAACAGCTCTGAGACATTTTGCGCAGTTTAAGCTAGTTTCGTGCTTTACTTGAGTGAATATGATTTAAGATTTACACACAAAGATGATCGGGTCAGAATGACCCTCCCTCAGCCCCTGGAGCTGCCTGGGCGCAGGAGCCCAGGCACTGAGTCTTCTCTCGCCCGTCTCCCTGGGAACGGACTTTTTAATGAGCTCGGAGCGTCTCTGTTCTTGAGCTGGAGCGAAAAGTTTAAAAATAATAGGTTTACTTGGACCTGATTGTTTTCCTGTTCGGTCTTCCCAAACAAGACCATGTTAAGTGGGCAGGGTGTGGTTCCAGAAAGCTCTGCAGATTCATCAGCTCTTTAAAGCATCTATATATACTTACGTCAGTTTTATTTGATTTGGATCAAAAGTTTCATTAAGTTATGTGGTTGCAACTTGCAGCTTCATATAAGGATTAACATTTTTTTATTGAAATATAGTTGATTTATGATGGTGTGTTGGTTTTGGGTGTATCTTGTCTCCTTAATTTCCCAAGGAAGGATTTTTCTCACCCCTTCTGGGGGTTGGTTAGGGACTCATAGCTCATCTCCTGCCAGAATGGTGGTCTTTAACTTGGTCCCAGTGTGAGGAGAGCGAGGGCCTTTATGTCACCCTTGAGGGATTCCTGTCTCAGAGTGGAAGGATGGTCATCTCTAAGATCACTGAAAACAGTGATTGCAGCCATGAAATTTTTAAAAAGACGTTTGTTCCTTGCAAGTAAAGCTTTGACAACCCTAAACAGTGTGTTAAAAAGCAGAGACGCCAGTTTGCTGACGGCGGTCTGTGTGGTCAGTGCTGTGGTTTTTCCAGTAGTCACGTACAGACGTAAGAGCTGGCCCATGAAGAAGACTGAGTGCTGAAGAATGGATACTTTTGAATTGTGGTGCTGGAGAGTCCCTTGGACAGCAAGGAGACCAAATCAGTCAAGCCTAAAGGAAATCAACCCTGAATATTCATGGGAGGGACCATTGCTAAAGCTGAAGCTCCAATACTTTGGCCGCCTGACATGAAGAGCCGACTCATTGGAAAAGAGCCTGTTGCTGGAAAAGACTGAGGGCAGAAGGAGAAGGGGGTGGCAGAGGACGAGATGGCTGGATAGTTTGTGATGAGATGGTCGGATCGTCTGAGGAATAGCCGGTGCCTGGTACTGAACTCGGCTCAGGAGCTGACGAGCTGAGTAAGTCCTGGTCTCTGCCCTTGGGAGCTCGTAGATTAGAGTGAGGAAGATGACAGAAAAGGAATGAGAGTAGCTCGTAAGCGTCAGTTGGATCAGCGCAGAAAGAGTGGGGACGGGTGGAGGAAGGAATGCTTTTGACTGGGAGCCTGGGGCAGATGATGTCGAGTTGGATCTGTACAACCAAACACAGTGGGAAGTGAATGGGCTTCTGAAGCCCAGGACATAGATGAAAGCAGTTGACGTTGAGGGTCAAGTGTGTTTTGTTGGGCTAGGCTTGTTTACTGCATCCTCCTGTAATCCTTCAATCAGCCCTATTAGGTAGATATTACTATTCTGCTTATTTCATACTGGGGACCCCTGAGAATTAGTTATCTTCCCAAGTTATCTTGTTCATTATTGAGCCAGTAATTCAGCAGCTGGAGACTGACTCCAAATCCAACACCTGTCCAGTGGGTGTCCACCTCTTTGCTGATTAGGGACTCATAGCTCATCTCCTGCCAGAATGGTGGTCTTTAACTTGGTCCCAGTGTGAGGAGAGCGAGGGCCTTTATGTCACCCTTGAGGGATTCCTGTCTCAGAGTGGAAGGATGGTCATCTCTAAGATCACTGAAAACAGTGATTGCAGCCATGAAATTTTTAAAAAGACGTTTGTTCCTTGCAAGTAAAGCTTTGACAACCCTAAACAGTGTGTTAAAAAGCAGAGACGCCAGTTTGCTGACGGCGGTCTGTGTGGTCAGTGCTGTGGTTTTTCCAGTAGTCACGTACGGGACGTAAGAGCTGGCCCATGAAGAAGACTGAGTGCTGAAGAATGGATACTTTTGAATTGTGGTGCTGGAGAATCCCTTGGACAGCAAGGAGACCAAATCAGTCAAGCCTAAAGGAAATCAACCCTGAATATTCATGGGAGGGACCATTGCTAAAGCTGAAGCTCCAATACTTTGGCCGCCTGACATGAAGAGCCGACTCATTGGAAAAGAGCCTGTTGCTGGAAAAGACTGAGGGCAGAAGGAGAAGGGGGTGGCAGAGGACGAGATGGCTGGATAGTTTGTGATGAGATGGTCGGATCGTCTGAGGAATAGCCGGTGCCTGGTACTGAACTCGGCTCAGGAGCTGACGAGCTGAGTAAGTCCTGGTCTCTGCCCTTGGGAGCTCGTAGATTAGAGTGAGGAAGATGACAGAAAAGGAATGAGAGTAGCTCGTAAGCGTCAGTTGGATCAGCGCAGAAAGAGTGGGGACGGGTGGAGGAAGGAATGCTTTTGACTGGGAGCCTGGGGCAGATGATGTCGAGTTGGATCTGTACAACCAAACACAGTGGGAAGTGAATGGGCTTCTGAAGCCCAGGACATAGATGAAAGCAGTTGACGTTGAGGGTCAAGTGTGTTTTGTTGGGCTAGGCTTGTTTACTGCATCCTCCTGTAATCCTTCAATCAGCCCTATTAGGTAGATATTACTATTCTGCTTATTTCATACTGGGGACCCCTGAGAATTAGTTATCTTCCCAAGTTATCTTGTTCATTATTGAGCCAGTAATTCAGCAGCTGGAGACTGACTCCAAATCCAACACCTGTCCAGTGGGTGTCCACCTCTTTGCTGATATATCTCGGCCATCTTTTCTGTTATCAAATGTCAGTCTTGTGTCTTCAGTCGTGTGGGCCCTTTAACTGCTTTTTTCTGGGAGGGAGTTGGCCCACAGAAATGCTTGTCAAGGAAAAGGGGAGGGGTATTGATTGACAGCAGGGGACTCATTAGAGGAAAGAGCTGGAGTTAATTCTTTGGGGATGTCACTTGGGCCAGAGGAATGCCCCTGAAGTTTGGGGGAAATCCTGTCCTGAAGACAGTGACCAAGAGACACTTGGGTGTCTTTCAGGACTCAGTCTATACAACTATTGTCTATGCTGAGACCACGGCTGCTTCCCTTTGATATAGCTCTTATCAGGTATTGGTTTAGTTATATGGTAGTTTGCCCTGTTGGGTTGTGAGTTCCTTTGAAGTTGAGAGCAGGTGTTGGTCATCTCTGTACTTTCCACTGGTGGCTCTGTGCCTGGCACAGAGTGGGTACTTCAGAGCTATTTGTTGAATCCATCCATCTCCCGACTCAGTCTTCTAGGTGTCCACCCAGCTCTCCAGCTAGCCAGCCAGCCATCTCTCCAGTGCTTTGTTCATTATCCATCTGTGTACCGATCCGTCCACCCATCCATCCATTCACCCACTGTCTACCTGTTCATCCGTCCACCCGTCCCATTCACCCAGCCAGCTACCTACTCAGCCGCTCATTTGCCCATTCACCCATCTTTCTGTCCATTATCCACTCATCCGTCTATCTACTTATCCACCATCTGTCCATCTGTCCACCCACACGCCCACCCATCCACCCACCTGCCCGTCCACGCACTGGTCCACTCGTTTATTCCTCCATCACTGACCCAGCCGCATGTACAGTCCACTCCGTCCGTCTTCGTTAGGTTCTTTGAACAGTGTGCCTGGTACCATGGCCAGCGCTGAGGAGTCAGAGACTGAATCAGATACTGACCGTGCTCTCAGAGAGCTCAGAATCTAAGGATAATGAGAAGAAAATATTCCAAGGAGAATATAAAAGACCAAATGAAGACTTTATTGTCTCCAAGTCGGGGGTTTTCCAAGAAGATAGTAAGTTGTTTCTTTATCTTGAATGATGTAGATATGAACGAGGCACGCGCTCCCTCTCTGTCCCACTTCCCTGTGTCGCAGCCTCTCTGAGGGTCTCGCTGGCACCATCTGGCCCCTTCCCCTGCTGGAAGCCCTTTGAGACGCGAGGCTCTCCGCAGGAGCTGCGTGCAGAGGGCAGGGCAGGGGGCGCTGACCTGGTGGCTTCAAGGTGGCCTGATCACCGTCCCCTCCTGTGTCTCCCCGAGAGGAATGCTGCCTGAAAGGCCGGAGCAGATGTTCTCTGGGGAGAGCCATCATTCACCAGCCCCTCCTCTGGGAACGGGAGGTGACAGAGCATTTATCTGAGAGCAGCGGCGAAACCCTCTGACATTATTCTCGATGCATCCATCCAGCTCGCGCTTTGTGAGACACTCCAGGCTCCCGAGGGGCAGCGTCAATTCACTCACCTTCTGCAGCTTTTGTGGTGGAGAGGCCACGTGGAGAGGCTCAGAGACACTGGGTCAGCCTCGCAGGACGGTGCCCCCGGCTCGCTTTGGAACGCAGTCCCGAAGAAGCCTCATCGGAACTCGGTGGTCTAGTATTTGCAAACTCTCCGGGCAAATCCGTCATCTGGGTGTTTTAGGTGGAAACGCGGGGCTACCCGTCCTGCAGGACTCGGTGGGTTTCATGATAACAGCAGGACCAGTGCTGGCTGTGCGCAGACTTGGGTCTCCTTGCCTGCTGGTGTCCCGAACGCGTGCCACCGCGGGGAGCTCCTTGTCGTGGCGTCTGAATGCGTTGATTCCAACCCGCGGAGCCTGGGCGTCCTCCCTTGCCTCCAGCCCCTGTGGGTGACCGCGTGATACAGACTTCCCAGTCACTCCCTGTGCGTGTGTTTTGGGGAGGGGCTGTCCTCCCTCTCTCTCTAGGACTGCTCTGTCCTCTTCTCCGGACAGGTCTCCGTGGGGGTCACATTCCCACCCCTGCACCCCAGCACTTTGAGAGCCTGAGTGCAGTCACGTCTCACTCATGGGTTCAAACCCTGCTGTGCTCTCCCATCGGGACTCAGGAGCTGCGAAGACCCTCTTCTCTTTACCCACCTTCCAGCCGCAGTGGCGGGAGGACCAGGCAGATGGAGGGCAGGGTCTCACCGTCATTTCTGCCAAGGCTGTTGGACTCTGTGGTTGAGGTCTGAGCCAAGAGGCCTGGCTGATCCTCCCTGGCCGCCCCGCCCTGGCTAGACCTTGAGGGACGGGGTCCACGTAGGGGAATGCGTCACACTGGTGGTGCCGAGGACGCTGTGGCTCAGCAGCAGGCCGCTCGTGCCTGCTGCTTCCAGACCTGCTCACCCTCTCCATCTCTCGGGTCCAGACTGACGAGAGAGGTTCAGCCCAGTGGCTCCCTCTGAGACATTCCACGCAAGGTCCTCCTCCCCACTCTGCAGGGGAGGCAGGACTCTTATTTGAAATGGGGGTCCTACAGCAGAGGCAGGGCAGGAGACCCCCTTCGTTGAGGAACTCGGGCAGTAGAATCTGAAATGTCTCTTGGTGATGATAAGGTTGGAGTCATCGCTATGGACTGCGTGTCCGTGTTCCCTAAAGGTCACAGGTGGAAACCTAGCCCCCAGTGGGATGGTGTTGGGTGGGAACTTTGGGAGGTGATTCAGTCAGGAGGGTGGAACTTTCATGAAGAGGATTGTTGTTGTTCAGTTGCTCAGTCATGTCTGACTCTTGGTGACCCCATGGACTGCAGCACACCAGGCTTCGCTGTCCTTCACCATCTCCTGGAGTTGGCTCAAATTCGTGTCCGTTGACTCAGTTAGTCTGTCTGACCATCTCATCCTTTGCTGCCCCTTCTCCTCCTGCCCTCACTCTCGCCCAGCATCCGAACGCGTGCCACCGCGGGGAGCTCCTTGTCGTGGCGTCTGAATGCGTTGATTCCAACCCGCGGAGCCTGGGCGTCCTCCCTTGCCTCCAGCCCCTGTGGGTGACCGCGTGATACAGACTTCCCAGTCACTCCCTGTGCGTGTGTTTTGGGGAGGGGCTGTCCTCCCTCTCTCTCTAGGACTGCTCTGTCCTCTTCTCCGGACAGGTCTCCGTGGGGGTCACATTCCCACCCCTGCACCCCAGCACTTTGAGAGCCTGAGTGCAGTCACGTCTCACTCATGGGTTCAAACCCTGCTGTGCTCTCCCATCGGGACTCAGGAGCTGCGAAGACCCTCTTCTCTTTACCCACCTTCCAGCCGCAGTGGCGGGAGGACCAGGCAGATGGAGGGCAGGGTCTCACCGTCATTTCTGCCAAGGCTGTTGGACTCTGTGGTTGAGGTCTGAGCCAAGAGGCCTGGCTGATCCTCCCTGGCCGCCCCGCCCTGGCTAGACCTTGAGGGACGGGGTCCACGTAGGGGAATGCGTCACACTGGTGGTGCCGAGGGCGCTGTGGCTCAGCAGCAGGCCGCTCGTGCCTGCTGCTTCCAGACCTGCTCACCCTCTCCATCTCTCGGGTCCAGACTGACGAGAGAGGTTCAGCCCAGTGGCTCCCTCTGAGACATTCCACGAAGGTCCTCCTCCCACTCTGCAGGGGAGGCAGGACTCTTATTTGAAATGGGGGTCCTACAGCAGAGGCAGGGCAGGAGACCCCCTTCGTTGAGGAACTCGGGCAGTAGAATCTGAAATGTCTCTTGGTGATGATAAGGTTGGAGTCATCGCTATGGACTGCGTGTCCGTGTTCCCTAAAGGTCACAGGTGGAAACCTAGCCCCCAGTGGGATGGTGTTGGGTGGGAACTTTGGGAGGTGATTCAGTCAGGAGGGTGGAACTTTCATGAAGAGGATTGTTGTTGTTCAGTTGCTCAGTCATGTCTGACTCTTGGTGACCCCATGGACTGCAGCACACCAGGCTTCGCTGTCCTTCACCATCTCCTGGAGTTGGCTCAAATTCGTGTCCGTTGACTCAGTTAGTCTGTCTGACCATCTCATCCTTTGCTGCCCCTTCTCCTCCTGCCCTCACTCTCGCCCAGCATCGGGTTCTTGTCCAGTGAGTTGGTTCTTCACATCGAGTGGCCAACGTATTGGAGCTTCAGCTTCACCGTCAGTCCTTTCAATGAACATTCAGGGTTGATGTCCTTTAGGATTGGTTGGTTTGGTCTCCTTGCGGTCCAAGAGACTCTCAAGAGTCTCGTCCAGCACCACAGTTCAAAAGCATCGATTCTTCGGGACTCAGCCTTCTTTATGGTCCGGCTCTCTCACCTGTGCATGACTACCAGGAAGACCATAGCTTTGACCAGCCGGACCTTGTTGGCAGAGTGCAGGAGGTTAGTGCCCGTGTGAGGGAGACCCCCAGGAGCTCCCTCGCCCCCTCTGTGGTTTGAGGACACAGAAGTCGGACAACCAGGAGAGAGTTCTCGCTGGAACCCGACCCTGCTGGCACCATGATCTCGCACTTCCAGCCTCTAGAACAGAGAGCAGGAAACTCGTTTTAAAGTCACCGGATGGTATTTTGTCGTAGGAGCCTGAGTGGATCAGTCGGTCGCTGTACCGGCTTCCCCGGGCTGCTGTCACGGCCACACACACCGAGTGTCTTGTAACCCAGAAATGCCGCCTCTCTGGAAGTCCAGCTTCAGGGTGGCCGCTGAGCGCCCTCTGGAGCACCGGGGAGGGGCTGCTCCCCGCCCCACTTCTAGCTCCTGGTATTTCCTTGGCGTGTGACGGAACTCCAGTCTCAACGCCGTGTTCTCTGTGCGTGCATGTCTGTGTCCAAATTCCCTTTTTATAAGGACAGCAGTCAGATCAGACTAGGGGCCTCCCCTCGTCCAGGATGATCCCATTTTAACTGATTACATCTCCAATGACCCTCTTTCTAAATAAGGTCACATCCTGCGGGACTGGGGTGATGGATTTTAGAGACCCAATTCATCCCATTTCAGTTACTTTCCTGACTTGAAAGGTACTTAAGACTTTGACAGGCAGTGACACGGAAGGAGGGTCTTCCCGAGGGGGCCAAATGGACGGCGGGGTGAAAGCACAGAGGTTGTGGGGCCGGGGTGGAGGGCCTTCTGTTTCTCCTCAGCCTTGTACTTGATCTGTGGTTCACTTTATCCTGTCGAGAAGCTTGTCCCTGGAAAACCCTTGGGCATTTTAATTACGTGTATTACTTTAGATTTATGGGGCTTCCCTCTGCCTCCCCAGATGGACCTAAGGACCTCCCCAGATTGCATCTGGGCGGCGTAAAGGGGGTTGGAAACATGGTGATTGAATGACCCATTCATTCACTGATGGGAAATGCTTGGCTTCAGCCTGAATTTTGTGTTGGCTCCGCGGTTCCAAACTGACTGCAGTTCTGAATTGACCGTTTCTGTTGATCAAACCAAGAGGACGTGATCAAAAGCCCATGAACTGGGAGCAGCGTTTTTAGGAGTGATGCTGGCGTCATTGGGAGACTTCACCTGAATGGAGAGTGAGCGACTTAGTGGAACTCCTCATTCTCCGTGGGTTGTGGACAGATGCGGAGGCCCCGCCCCTCCCGCAGAGAGGGTGCTGGGCCTCTGGCTGCCACCCTCTGGGGTGTGCTAGTGCTCCAGCCTCCCCGGCTCCTGTGGCCACAGCTTCCCACTCTGCTCCAGGGTCTCTGTCACACCATGGTCACTTTGCCCCGTTTTTCCCGTTCTTACTCACTGGCGCGTCCTCCAGCAGCTTTCCCTGGCGGCTGGGCTGGTGGTCAGCCCTCCTGGAGGGCCCTGCATGGTTCTACGTTTCGGCCGCTCGCTTGTGGACCCCACTGTGGCCCTTTGCTCAGGAGTCCCTCTCCCACTGCACCCCCGGGGGCCCCGGGCTACTCTCCGGGCTTTACCAAGGCAGCCTGTGCTTTGGAACAGCCAGGGGCCCTCTCCTAAGACATTGGAAGGCATTACAGCATATTCCTGGTCTGTTCATTAAGAAACTCTGATTAACAAAAACGCGTGCGTTTGTGAGGCTTTTTTTCCCCCCTGACTTTTAAGTTATGACTGATGTCAACACGGCCCTCTTGTGTCTGCACACATTTTCCACTTGCTTATCCTTTTGGAAGTGACCAGAGGTCACGGTTGCCTTACAAAATATCCATAAAATAGTATTTTGTTGGAAACGTTCAGGCATTTGGAAAATGTGCTATTGTACATGATCATTCCCATTTTGTCAATTTTTTTTTTTTAAACTGATGGTGGAGCAGGCGTGCCAAAATGCAGAGTCAGTTGCACCCTTGGTTCTGCTGTGATTTCCCAGGTGGTCTTGCTGTGGCTGGGCTCAGGTTCTGTATCTGTGGGAAAAAAAAAAAAAAGGTGATAATGATAACAATAAAAAAAGCCACCTTCTCCACTGGGCTATTGAAGACTCAAGTGCTTGTGGTTTTACTATCGCCCAGGGTGAGTTGGCTTCCTGCCCTGATAGCAGTTATTGTTCAGAGGGACCTCCCCCACACTCATCTGCTTTTATGTGCGTTTGCTCTTTGGAGGCCTAGGTCCTCTTGTTTTAATGTGCTAATGCAGTTCTTGTTTCTGTTAAGTTTAACAACTGATAGCCAAACACTGAGGAGTAATTAAAAACTGCTGAGACCTTCAGAGGATCCAGAGAAATCTCCTAGGAGTGGTGGTTCTTAGTTTCCTTGTCTGTGGGCATTTTACTAGAGAAAGTGATTTAGTGCTTTTTCTTCAAGAGTGAACTGGGGACTCTAACAAAATGGTACATACATATTGAAGTACTGGTAAGAGTTCTCTTTTATCTCCTGGGAACAGGAGGTGATGACCTGCCCAGGACGCCTCTTTCCAGATAGGCGTCTCCTGTCAAGGTCATCCAGGGCAGGAGCGTCCGGGCAGGTGGGAGTTTATGACTTGGCAATCATTGAGAGTTGAAAATGAGCACTTCAAAATACCTTCAGTAGAGGAGAAAGACACGCTCATTGGAAAGGAGATTTGGATCATCCCGGTAACTGATGATGTTTTCCTTTTCTTCTCAACAAGAAGACGTCTCTGGGCTTTCTGGGGCTCCTCACAGTGCCTCAGACTCAGCTGAGAGTCTCAGAAGTTCAGGGTCAGGGCGCGGCCACGGTGGGGTTGGTCTGAGCTGCTGCTGGGAAGCAGCGGGGCGTTAACTCCAGTCACCGTCCTTTATTTCACCAAGGCTAAACCCTAGGGGGACACCCCGCTTTAGACTCAGGGGGCTCTGGAGCTGGTCTGGCTCAGCACCGACGTCTCGGGGGAGGACAGCGGCAGCCTCTCGCCTGGCTCCTCAGGCCGGCGTCCCGTATCCAGGGGTCAGCCTGGACCGGGGCGGGTGGAGCAGGTGCAGGCTTGGGCGCTTGATCCATCTGCGTTTGGAGCCCAGCTCTGCCTCTTCCTGGTGGTGTGTCCTTGGACACGACGCCGGTGTCTCTCCGCTTCGTCTCCCGCTGGTCTCACGAGGCTGCGTGAGGAGGAAAGGAAATGAGCTCAGATGCCCAGGAGAAGGATCCTCTGGGAGCAGTTGGCGCACCAGCCTCGTCAGGTGGAAAATCAATACTTAAAATAGCCACCTCTGCAGCCTTGTGAAACAGCACTTGGATATTTCTGCATCTGCCTCGCAGGACCGTGTCCTGTCTGAACATCCACTTCTCCCCAGAAGGTCAGCGTGACCTCGTAGTCTGGGTCGGCTTTCGCCTTGCTCTGTTTTGGTCTTATCGTCACTTATCATGCTGTGCTTTCCAAAACACGGCGCCCGTCCTCTTGGCCCTGGCTGGACGAACGCTGGACTCCGGGCCGCCGTGGCAGACAGCTCTGTCCATCCCTCTCTTTATTCCTGATTAATGGAACCCTGATTTCATTCAGGACACCAGAGTGCCTGGCTAAAAGCCCAGTTTCCCGGGCTCCACTGGCGCCTAGGTAGCCCCTCAAAGCCAAGTTCTGGCCCGTGTTTTATAAGCAGACATCTACTGACTGGGCAGAACTTCTGGGAGAGTAGTTGTTTTCCTGGTGAAGAAATCCTGCTCCTTCTAGCTTTTGCTTTTCTCCCTTCTTCCAGGCTGGACTGTCAGCTTCAGAGGCCGCTTTCCATGGCAGAAGGAGCTTTGGTCTTGAAGTGAAAAAAAATTAAAAAGTGAAAGTGTCCGTTGCTCAGTTTGCGACCCCATGGACGGTAGCGCCCTCAGGCTCCTCTGTCCATGGGATACTCTGGGTGTGAATACTGGAGTGGGTAGCCATTCCCTTCTCCAGGGGATCTTCCCCGTCCAGGGATTGAACCCACATCTCCTGGATTGCAGGCAGATTCTTTACTATCTAAGCCACCAGGAATGCCACTGACCAAAGGCCACCCTGGCTCTGGACTCGCAGCCTGAAGGCTCCTAGTGACATGGGAAGAGTGAGCCCCCCTTGGGGTGCGCCCCTGCGATTGGGTTTCTATAACAGGCAGCCAGATATGGTGATGGGTGTGTGAGGTCCTTTGCCGAGCTCATGCTGACGTGACTCTGTCAGGTTGCCTGTGTTTTATGTGGCCTTTTTAAAGGTGTTTTACTCACACTCTCTCTCTTGTGCCCGTTTCCTTCCAGAATGGCATATCCTGTAAGTATACTCAGGCCTCTTCCATTAGGCCTTTGGCAAAGACATGGGGGGACTTCCCTGCTGGCTCGGCAGGTAAGAAACTGCCTGCAAAGCGGGAGACACGGAAGACTTGGATTGGATCCCTGGGTTAGGAAGCTTCTCTTGGAGGAGGAAATGGCAACCCACTCCCGTCTTCTTGCCCGATGAATAACATGGACAGAGAAGCTGGGAAGGCTGCAGTCCACGGGGTCGCAAACAATCAGACGTGGCTGAGCAGCAAAGACCCAGGAGGCTGTGCTCATACGGAAATCCTGCCTCTAGCGGTGAGGAGAAGCACCTGCCGTGGGGGCCCCCAGCTGTCCTCAGGCCAGCACTGACCACTGAGGCCCAGACCAGCCCCGTAGGATGTGTTACCCAGTCTCCTAGAAGGGTCAGACTTGGCAAGGTTTTGTCAGAAACTCACTTTTATAAATGCCAACCTAGCTTGCTCTAGTGAAAAGAAGATCTGTTGAGGGCTGGACTTGATGTGGATTAATCACTAATGTAGCTCTAGTGTTTTTCTTTTTTTAAATTTTTGGCTATTCTGGGTTTTCACTGTTGCTGCAGGCTCTTCTCTGGTTGCAGGGAGTGGGACCTACTCTCTGGATGAGAGGAGTCTGTTCAGTGAAAAATTAAAAGTGAAAGTGTCCGTTGCTCAGTTTGCGACCCCAGGGCGTAGCGCCTCAGGCTCCTCTGCCCATGGGATACTCTGGGTGTGAATACTGGAGTGGGTAGCCATTCCCTTCTCCAGGGGATCTTCCCCGTCCAGGGATTGAACCCACATCTCCTGGATTGCAGGCAGATTCTTTACTATCTAAGCCACCAGGAATGCCACTGACCAAAGGCCACCCTGGCTCTGGACTCGCAGCCTGAAGGCTCCTAGTGACATGGGAAGAGTGAGCCCCCCTTGGGGTGCGCCCCTGCGATTGGGTTTCTATAACAGGCAGCCAGATATGGTGATGGGAGTGTGAGGTCCTTTGCCGAGCTCATGCTGGCGTGACTCTGTCAGGTTGCCTGTGTTTTATGTGGCCTTTTTAAAGGTGTTTTACTCACACTCTCTCTCTTGTGCCCGTTTCCTTCCAGAATGGCATATCCTGTAAGTATACTCAGGCCTCTTCCATTAGGCCTTTGGCAAAGACATGGGGGGACTTCCCTGCTGGCTCGGCAGGTAAGAAACTGCCTGCAAAGCGGGAGACACGGAAGACTTGGATTGGATCCCTGGGTTAGGAAGCTTCTCTTGGAGGAGGAAATGGCAACCCACTCCCGTCTTCTTGCCCGATGAATAACATGGACAGAGAAGCTGGGAAGGCTGCAGTCCACGGGGTCGCAAACAATCAGACGTGGCTGAGCAGCAAAGACCCAGGAGGCTGTGCTCATACGGAAATCCTGCCTCTAGCGGTGAGGAGAAGCACCTGCCGTGGGGGCCCCCAGCTGTCCTCAGGCCAGCACTGACCACTGAGGCCCAGACCAGCCCCGTAGGATGTGTTACCCAGTCTCCTAGAAGGGTCAGACTTGGCAAGGTTTTGTCAGAAACTCACTTTTATAAATGCCAACCTAGCTTGCTCTAGTGAAAAGAAGATCTGTTGAGGGCTGGACTTGATGTGGATTAATCACTAATGTAGCTCTAGTGTTTTTCTTTTTTTAAATTTTTGGCTATTCTGGGTTTTCACTGTTGCTGCAGGCTCTTCTCTGGTTGCAGGGAGTGGGACCTACTCTCTGGATGAGAGGAGCAGGCTTCTTGTGGCGGCGACTTCTCTTGTGGAACTCGGGCTTTAGGGCACACGGGCTCCGTAGTTGCGGCTCTCGGGCTTAGTTGCTCGGCAGCATGTGGGATCTTCCTGGATCAGGGATCGGACCCGTGTCCCCTGCGTCCGCAGGCGAGCTCTTTACCACTGAGCGACCAGGGAAGCCCTCTGATGTAGCTCTGGTTTTATCGGTGGTGTTAAGCATTGTCCTTCGCTCTTCCTCATTGTCACCACTTGCTTTTTCCTTCTTTACAGATGGCATTCTATAGACCCACGTGACTCAGAGCTTTCTTCCTTTGTGCCATAAGTTCCTTTAATGTAAGAGACTAGGACACAGGCCATCCTGGAGTGGGAAGCTTTGCCTTTTTGGATTTCAGGAAGCCTGCACTAAATTCTAAACTTTGCTTACTCGCTGTGCGGTCTTGGTTAATGGTTGTGAGCTTTAGTTTTCTCATGAGTCAGGTAAGGCCTTCAGTGGAGAGTAAGGAGAGTCGTGTACATTGAACCCCCGCAGCGTCTTGTTCTCTGCAGCTGCCCGCTTCCTCCTCTTTATGTCATCCTTGGGAGGCAGTAGCTTCCGATCCTTTTGATGAGTTCTTTCAGTAATTTTCCTGCCGTTACTAAAGAACATAACTTCGCTATGTCTTGAGTCTTGAGTTTCAGGTGCTATTTATTAGCTTCCCATGCACGAGATGAGGATGCAGCCCTCTGTCATGCATGCCCCGTTCTTCCCACCCGGACACACACATCCTGCCCTCTGCCCTCTAGGACAGTTACTCATGGTGCTCTGGCTGAACTCCGTGTGTGTGTGAATGCGCTCAGGCACTCAGTCATGGCCGGCTCTCTGTGAGCCCCTGGATGGCGGCCTGCCAGGCTCCTCTGTGTGAGTACACATGTGTGAATACGGCCAGGTAACCGGTTTAATGGCTGAGCCAGGTATGTATTAATACTACGGTTAGTTTTTTTCTTTTTCCTGCTAGCTTTCATTCTCCGTGAAATTAGTCATTGCTTCTTTGTTTATTCACTTTTTGGTATGCTTCATTTTTTGGTTTCACTTTTGCTGCAGGCTCTTCTCTGGTTGCAGGGAGTGGGACCTACTCTCTGGATGAGAGGAGCAGGCTTCTTGTGGCGGCGACTTCTCTTGTGGAACTCGGGCTTTAGGGCACACGGGTTCCGTAGTTGCGGCTCTCGGGCTTAGTTGCTCGGCAGCATGTGGGATCTTCCTGGATCAGGGATCGGACCCGTGTCCCCTGCGTCCGCAGGCGAGCTCTTTACCACTGAGCGACCAGGGAAGCCCTCTGATGTAGCTCTGGTTTTATCGGTGGTGTTAAGCATTGTCCTTCGCTCTTCCTCATTGTCACCACTTGCTTTTTCCTTCTTTACAGATGGCATTCTATAGACCCACGTGACTCAGAGCTTTCTTCCTTTGTGCCATAAGTTCCTTTAATGTAAGAGACTAGGACACAGGCCATCCTGGAGTGGGAAGCTTTGCCTTTTTGGATTTCAGGAAGCCTGCACTAAATTCTAAACTTTGCTTACTCGCTGTGCGGTCTTGGTTAATGGTTGTGAGCTTTAGTTTTCTCATGAGTCAGGTAAGGCCTTCAGTGGAGAGTAAGGAGAGTCGTGTACATTGAACCCCCGCAGCGTCTTGTTCTCTGCAGCTGCCCGCTTCCTCCTCTTTATGTCATCCTTGGGAGGCAGTAGCTTCCGATCCTTTTGATGAGTTCTTTCAGTAATTTTCCTGCCGTTACTAAAGAACATAACTTCGCTATGTCTTGAGTCTTGAGTTTCAGGTGCTATTTATTAGCTTCCCATGCACGAGATGAGGATGCAGCCCTCTGTCATGCATGCCCCGTTCTTCCCACCCGGACACACACATCCTGCCCTCTGCCCTCTAGGACAGTTACTCATGGTGCTCTGGCTGAACTCCGTGTGTGTGTGAATGCGCTCAGGCACTCAGTCATGGCCGGCTCTCTGTGAGCCCCTGGATGGCGGCCTGCCAGGCTCCTCTGTGTGAGTACACATGTGTGAATACGGCCAGGTAACCGGTTTAATGGCTGAGCCAGGTATGTATTAATACTACGGTTAGTTTTTTTCTTTTTCCTGCTAGCTTTCATTCTCCGTGAAATTAGTCATTGCTTCTTTGTTTATTCACTTTTTTGGTATGCATTTGTCACTGTTGATTTAGTGATTAGCACAAAATGGGGAAATTGTATATTATGTAGGTGTACTATGAGAAAAGAAGAGATATGCCAATTCTTCAGGGGGAAGGTCTTCCCCGCAGTCACCCCCCACATCAAATTCTTAAATCCATTTCTGTCATGGGACCACCCCTAAATGGTGTTGTGACACGGTGGACTTAATCTGCTAGCGACTGCCAACGCCAGTTCCATATGGCTCTTTTCCATGATGGCGTTGAAAAAAATGTCCGCATTACGATATCGCAGCGTAACTCTGGGTGGATGATTCCGCGAGGGACTAAGTTAATGGGGTTGAAAATGCCTCATGGGGAAACCTGATCCGAGAGTGGAGTTGGGCAGCTGGCGGCTGGCTGGCTGGCATGTCCCCTGACCTGTGTTTTCTGTTGGTCAGCTTCTTCTAAATAGCAGGACTGCATTCAATCAGGGAGCACTTGGTGGAGGCAGCCAGGCGTGGCCGGGCAGTGGAGAGCCTGTAATCAACAAAGCACAGGTGGTCTTTGTCCTCGTGCAGTTCTCGGTCTTGTGGGAGGACAGACCCCGCAGCGGGAGCTGTTGGTTTGCTGAGGATTGTGAAGGAAGGCAGGATGTGTCTCCTGATCCCACGTCTGTCAATCATTGAGCCGAGTCTGCCGCCTTGGCTGCCCTGCTGATAAGTCCCCAGATCCCTCGGTTTCCCTTTCCTTTAACTTTTCTGAAGGCTCACACGAGGGTGTGTTCACACAGAGGAGTGCTGTGTGGCTGTGAAAGCAGCTCACAGATCCAGGCCACATCACGGGTGGATTATACCAAAAAAGCAGGTCCTAGAAAAACCATACAGGGCGAGTCCATTCCTAGAGCACTTAAAGGACGTGAAACTCGACAGTAGGTTGCTTAGTTTGAGACAGATTAAGTTACATGAGCTTGCCAGAAATGCCAGATTTCAGCCTTTAAGCCAGACCGACTGAAGTAGAATCCTCACGTTAGTAGGACCCCAGGTGACGTGTAGGCATGCTGACGTTGACCTTTACCCAACAGGAAAGCAAAAGAGCTAATCTGTGTTAAATCTCCGGTTAACATTAATTTAAGTAAACGAAGGATTTTGTTAAAATTATCAAGAAAATCAGGGGAGTGTTAAACACAAAACTAGGGGTACCAGATGCCTGGGGTGGGGGTAGACGAGAGCATGCGAGACGGGGGGGCACTGGGTCGGCTGGGATGTTTTTGTCGTTGCTCCGGAGGTGGGCATGTGGGTGTCCATTGTATCATGAGTCTTTCTCACGCAAGAATTTACAGTTAGCTTTTTGTATCTGCACTGGGTCTTTGTGTGCGTGCTCAGGCGGTTCGCTGTGGTGCTCCGGCTTTCTCTAGCTCTGGGGCACAGGCTTCTTGGTCTTCTCTGGTTGGGGACCTCAGGCTCTCGAGCTGGCAAGCTCGGTAGCTGCCACGTGCAGGCTTAGCTGCCCGTGGCATGTGGGATCTTAGTTTCCCGACCATGGACTGAGCCTGTCTCCTCTGCAGTGGAAGGCAGATTCTCAGCCCCTGGATCGCCTGGGAAGTCCCTGTGTGTACACTAATAAGCACAGCTCAGAAACAGGAAGGAGTGAGAGCGCAGGTTGTCACAGGTGTGAAAGCCACCTGGAAGCGGCAGGCCCGGAAGTTGGCTTGGAAGAGTGGGGAATTTGGCATTTGTGGAGGGAAGGCCATGCTGGGTCTCCTTGCGGTCAGAGATGCCGTGCGTGAGTCCATCCAGCCCAGCCCAGCCCGTAACTGCTGGGCTCTGAAGTCAGTCCTGTTCCAGGGAGAAGGAGGACACAGGTGGAGGCTGCTGTTATGGGGCAGGAGCCCCTGGCTGTCTCCCCGCTTCTGGACGGTGGCTTGGGCTGGAGCTGAAAGCCAGCTGAGGGACGTTGGTTCCCCATGCAGCCCCTGTAGGGTTTCCAGTTTACCCTGTGAGTGCCATCGCTTGACATAGTGTCTGTCGAGTGGGAGCTGTGGGCTGCTAGAGAGAGATGTAGCTTGGACCATTCACTGGTCCCCTGGAGAGCTTTAAGCCAGACCGACTGAAGTAGAATCCTCACGTTAGTAGGACCCCGGGTGCTAGGCATGCTGACGTTGACCTTTACCCAACAGGAAAGCAAAAGAGCTAATCTGTGTTAAATCTCCGGTTAACATTAATTTAAGTAAACTAAGGATTTTGTTAAAATTATCAAGAAAATCAGGGGAGTGTTAAACACAAAACTAGGGGTACCAGATGCCTGGGGTGGGGGTAGACGAGAGCATGCGAGACGGGGGGGCACTGGGTCGGCTGGGATGTTTTTGTCGTTGCTCCGGAGGTGGGCATGTGGGTGTCCATTGTATCATGAGTCTTTCTCACGCAAGAATTTACAGTTATCTTTTTGTATCTGCACTGGGTCTTTGTGTGCGTGCTCAGGCGGTTCGCTGTGGTGCTCCGGCTTTCTCTAGCTCTGGGGCACAGGCTTCTTGGTCTTCTCTGGTTGGGGACCTCAGGCTCTCGAGCTGGCAAGCTCGGTAGCTGCCACGTGCAGGCTTAGCTGCCCGTGGCATGTGGGATCTTAGTTTCCCGACCATGGACTGAGCCTGTCTCCTCTGCAGTGGAAGGCAGATTCTCAGCCCCTGGATCGCCTGGGAAGTCCCTGTGTGTACACTAATAAGCACAGCTCAGAAACAGGAAGGAGTGAGAGCGCAGGTTGTCACAGGTGTGAAAGCCACCTGGAAGCGGCAGGCCCGGAAGTTGGCTTGGAAGAGTGGGGAATTTGGCGTTTGTGGAGGGAAGGCCATGCTGGGTCTCCTTGCGGTCAGAGATGCCGCGCGTGAGTCCATCCAGCCCAGCCCAGCCCGTAACTGCTGGGCTCTGAAGTCAGTCCTGTTCCAGGGAGAAGGAGGACACAGGTGGAGGCTGCTGTTATGGGGCAGGAGCCCCTGGCTGTCTCCCCGCTTCTGGACGGTGGCTTGGGCTGGAGCTGAAAGCCAGCTGAGGGACGTTGGTTCCCCATGCAGCCCCTGTAGGGTTTCCAGTTTACCCTGTGAGTGCCATCGCTTGACATAGTGTCTGTCGAGTGGGAGCTGTGGGCTGCTAGAGAGAGATGTAGCTTGGACCATTCATTCTGCAGAGCTCCAGTGCCTCGCCTGTGGAGGAGTGGCAGGCAGGCAGGTCAGAGTGAGGCCAGCACTCGGGTCCTCTCGTCTTTTCCATACCATGCTGCCTCCAAATGGACGTCCAGCTTGATGGAATTTCAAGAGTATAATCTGTCCCCACACCAAAGTTGTTTATGTGTTTGTAAAACGTTTAGAAATATAAAAAATTAGGAAGAAAGCACTTTGCTCGTAATTTCATTTCCCTTAATATCCAGTGTTATCATTTCAGTGCATTTCCTTCCAGTCTTTTTTCTATGCATTTAAAAACTTGCAGCTATAGTAGATTCTGAGGCTGTAATATACTTCCTCGTGTTGTCATTATTTCATGCTTTTGTCATTGAAATGTGTCATACTAAATAGGTAAGAAACTATCTTGCGAATGAGTCAGTGTTAGCCAGAATAAAGTGGAAAATGTTCATGATTGCTGGAGAGCTTAGCAACCATCAGATATTTGGGGCCATTAAACAAAAAAAGAGAGATCTTTTTTTCTTGTCTTTTCGTTTAGTTGCTCAGTCGTGTCTGACTCTGTGACCCTGTAGACGGCAGCCGGCCGGGCGCGTGTGTCCTCCACGCGTCTCCTGGAGTTTGCTCGCATTCATGTCCGTTGAGTTGGTGATGCTCTCTAACCATCTCATCCTCTGCTGCCCCCTTTTCCTTTTGGCTTGCATCTTTCCCAGCCTCAGGGTCTTTTCCAATGAGTCAGCTCTTCACATCAGGGGGCCAAAGTATCAGAGGTTCAGCAACAGTCCCTTTTATGAATATTCAGGATTGATTTCCTTTATGATTGACTGGTTTGTTCTTCTTTCTGTCCAAGGGTCTCTCAAGAGCCTTCTTCAACACTACAATTTGCAAACATCAGCTCTTCAGTGCTCAGCCTTCTCTATGATTCGAATCTCATATCTGTATATGACTGCTGGTTATTGCCTGCTCCTCATCCATAAACACTCTTGTGGTTGATATTTTGTGCCAGGAGCTTGGGAAACAGATGGGCAGAATAGCTTGGACCATTCATTCTGCAGAGCTCCAGTGCCTCGCCTGTGGAGGAGTGGCAGGCAGGCAGGTCAGAGTGAGGCCAGCACTCGGGTCCTCTCGTCTTTTCCATACCATGCTGCCTCCAAATGGACGTCCAGCTTGATGGAATTTCAAGAGTATAATCTGTCCCCACACCAAAGTTGTTTATGTGTTTGTAAAACGTTTAGAAATATAAAAAATTAGGAAGAAAGCACTTTGCTCGTAATTTCATTTCCCTTAATATCCAGTGTTATCATTTCAGTGCATTTCCTTCCAGTCTTTTTTCTATGCATTTAAAAACTTGCAGCTATAGTAGATTCTGAGGCTGTAATATACTTCCTCGTGTTGTCATTATTTCATGCTTTTGTCATTGAAATGTGTCATACTAAATAGGTAAGAAACTATCTTGCGAATGAGTCAGTGTTAGCCAGAATAAAGTGGAAAATGTTCATGATTGCTGGAGAGCTTAGCAACCATCAGATATTTGGGGCCATTAAACAAAAAAAGAGAGATCTTTTTTTCTTGTCTTGTCGTTTAGTTGCTCAGTCGTGTCTGACTCTGTGACCCTGTGGACGGCAGCCCGCCGGGCGCCTCTGTCCTCCACTCGTCTCCTGGAGTTTGCTCGCATTCATGTCCGTTGAGTTGGTGATGCTCTCTAACCATCTCATCCTCTGCTGCCCCCTTTTCCTTTTGGCTTGCATCTTTCCCAGCCTCAGGGTCTTTTCCAATGAGTCAGCTCTTCACATCAGGGGGCCAAAGTATCAGAGGTTCAGCAACAGTCCCTTTTATGAATATTCAGGATTGATTTCCTTTATGATTGACTGGTTTGTTCTTCTTTCTGTCCAAGGGTCTCTCAAGAGCCTTCTTCAACACTACAATTTGCAAACATCAGCTCTTCAGTGCTCAGCCTTCTCTATGATTCGACTCTCATATCTGTATATGACTGCTGGTTATTGCCTGCTCCTCATCCATAAACACTCTTGTGGTTGATATTTTGTGCCAGGAGCTTGGGAAACAGATGGGCAGAATAGGTTTCCAGGAGCTCCAGTTTGGAGCTTCCATGCATATTATTTTTGTGTCTTGTAAAATGAGAGATAGAGCCTTCACAGCTTTGGGATGGAAGCTTGCTCTGAAAGGCAGAGCCAATAATGTCCTGCCTCTGAACAAAAGCCACAAAGGAGCTATCTTTTCCTAAGCCTTTGGCTTTTGTTTTAAAGTTCACCACAAACTTCAGCGGTGAAAAAAAAAAGAGAGTACAGTAACTGGGTCATTCTGACCTAGAACCAACCAAAATACTTCTAATTACTGCGGCAGACAATGATGAATCATGCCTAAGCTAGCTTGCTGCCTTCTCAGTCATATGCGTTCATAATCAGACTCATTGTTTCGTCCCCCGGGGAGCATGTGCTTCGGCTTGTTTGGGTCTGTAGGAGGTTTGCAGATCTTCCTGGCAGAGGAGCTGCTTGGCTGCAGTGGTGGAGTGAGGAGGGGTCTTTGTGTTTATCGGCGTTTAAGCTTCCTTAGAGCAGGACTGTGGCTGAGTCATTTCATCAAGGCAGCACCAATAAAAGCTACCACTTGTGAGCACCAAGTGCTGGACAGTATGAAATGTGCATTATGGCTATGGTGTCATTGAAGCCTTCCAGCAGTCTTATGATATAGATATATTATGCTCGTTTTGCTGAGAAAACAGGCTCCGTTGTCTTAAAAACCCAGTGTATGGAAGCGAGGCTTCCTGCACAAGCTGAGTGGGTGGGGAATGATTCCTGCACACGAACGGAAGGGAAACACAGAGGAGAGGACCTGGCCGAAAGAGAGGGCCCCTGAGCCAAACCCCCCAAAGGTTAGGCAGCACCCAGTTACTCATTTTTGCAATTTTTAAGCCCCAAATTTGAGTAGCAGCAGAGGAGGAAAGGAGATTTCAGTGTAGGCCAGTAACATAAGACATGGATGAGGGAATACGTTTGTGACCAGCAAAAAGATCAGTTTGACCAAAAAAGGGGAAAACTTTTAAAAGTGTCAGCCATTGTACTCAATGCTCACAACATTATCTTATTTAACACTCGCAAACCCCCTGTGAAGTAAGCCTTGTTATCTCCCTTTATGGGGGAGGAAAGGAGCTCAGAGAGGGTGTAGGAGCTTCCTGAGGTCACACAGCAGTGGGCTGGTGAGGGGCGGGATGGGAACACAGGCATGGCCCCCTCGCTGCTTTCCTATAAATAAAAGCCAGGAATGGAGATTTCCTTAATTATGCTTGAATTTCATTTTATATTTGATGGGAGGGGGGAGCTGGATGACACACAGATTTCTTTTATATGAACAAATCCAACAACTAGCCCTGTCCCAGGAAGAGATTCCAGCTCAGTCCATGCAGGGAAAGGGCCAAGCCGTTGACAAAAGAGTTGGGGTTGCCAGAAAGAAAGGGTTACTGCCGTGACAGTGTGCGGTTCAGTGATGGGGGCCACCTTTTCCAAAACAATCTGCGTGCAGTGTCTGTGCGCCTCCCACCCTGCCCCACCTCAGGGATCGGAGCTCCCCTGAAAATGTAGACCAAGTGCAGAAATCCCGTCACAGTCACTTCGGATAGAATGAGACCAGTTTCTAAAAATTAATGAGTCACGAAACATTGCACGATGAAAACCGCAGGATTTATGGGAGCGTTGACATTAGAGGCACAAAACTCAACAGTTTCATCCGTGACACATTGGGAAATAAAAAAGATAAACGTCTAATAGAAGAGGGAAGCACGGGGACGTCCCTGGTGGTCCAGTGGTTAAAGAGCTCGTGCTTCTAATGCAGGGGTACCAGGAGTGTGTGTGTGCGTGTGTGTGAGTCCCATGGACTGTAGCCCACCAGGCTCCTCTGTCCATGGAATTCTGCAGGCAAGGATACTGGAGTGGGTTGCCGTGCCCTTTTCCAGGGGATCTTCCCAGTCCTAGGACTGAACCTGCATCTCCTGCATCTTCTGCGTTGCACGTGGATTTTCTGCCGGTGAGCCACGGGGAAAGCCTGTTCGATCCTTGGTCGAGGAATTAAAATCTTACATGCTGCTTGGCCAAAAAAAAAAAGGGGAAAAGGGAAGCGTGATTCTGTATATGAGAATTGATTAAGAAATACATAAATGCTGCAGTAAATATGGAACTTGACTAGAAGTGCAAGATGAATGGAGTCTTGTGTACAGAGGACGTGGTGATTGTGCGTCACCGTGAAGGAGAGGAAGGAGGGCGGCTGATGCCACGTGGGAAGGCCTCACACCGGAGGCGGGCGCCTGTGGCCCGTCACTCACACCGTGGTGGCAGCGGGCGGGCGGGCGCTGGAGCCGGGTAGCTTGCTGTATTCCTCCAGACCTGCTCGCTCCAGCCGGGCCCCGGTTTTCTGCATTCACCTTCGTGTTTCTTGCCAAGGAAGTCACGCCTAAGGGCACACAAAACTCGCAAGTGTTCAAGTTGTTCTGTCATTTATTCATCTGTTGGTACAGACCTGTGGTTTAAAAACAAGTGTCGTAGCCCTGGGGGGGAGGGGCAGCGTAGCCGCATATGCGGACTTTGCTTGTGGAAATATGAGTGGCTTCCGTATCCGTAGCGTTTCCACGCAGCTCTCTGGTCAGCTGGGGGTCCCCCCTGGGGACTCACTGTGAGTGTCCCTCTCTCCGCCCTAAGATTGACATGCTGAAGCTTAACCTCTGCCGTGTGGGTACTGGGAGCTGGGGCCTTGGGGAGGTGACGTGGTCATGATGGGGAGCCTCCGGGAGCGGCATCAGTGCCCTTTCACAGGAGCCCATAAGGCTCCCCACTCCCTCTGTCTCCTGAGGACACAGAGGCAGCTGATGGTCCATCTTGGAGCCAAGAAACGGGCTCATCATGCAACCCCAAATCTGGTAGCCCCTTGGTCTTGAACTTCCCAGGCTCCAGAACAGGAGAAATAAATGTGTGTGGCCTGAGCCACCCGGTCTATGGTGTATTTTTGCCCAGCAGCCTGAGTGGACTAAGACAGCCCCTCAGCTCTAAACCAGAAGACGACCCGGTCACCTCCCTCTTCCGCACTGGTGTCTGAGTGTCTCCCTGAGTGGGCAGGGTGACCGAGTGTGCCCACACCAGGAATCTCTCCGAGGATGATAATATAGTTTTTTTAAATTCTTTATGTATCCCAGTTTTTCCCTCTGGTTGCTTAAAGGGCGTGATTCTGTATATGAGAATTGATTAAGAAATACATAAATGCTGCAGTAAATATGGAACTTGACTAGAAGTGCAAGATGAATGGAGTCTTGTGTACAGAGGACGTGGTGATTGTGCGTCACCGTGAAGGAGAGGAAGGAGGGCGGCTGATGCCACGTGGGAAGGCCTCACACCGGAGGTGGGTGCCTGTGGCCCGTCACTCACACCGTGGTGGCAGCGGGCGGGCGGGCGCTGGAGCCGGGTAGCTTGCTGTATTCCTCCAGACCTGCTCGCTCCAGCCGGGCCCTGGTTTTCTGCATTCACCTTCGTGTTTCTTGCCAAGGAAGTCACGCCTAAGGGCACACAAAACTCGCAAGTGTTCAAGTTGTTCTGTCATTTATTCATCTGTTGGTACAGACCTGTGGTTTAAAAACAAGTGTCGTAGCCCTGGGGGGGAGGGGCAGCATAGCCGCATATGCAGACTTTGCTTGTGGAAATATGAGTGGCTTCCGTATCCGTAGCGTTTCCACGCAGCTCTCTGGTCAGCCGGGGGTCCCCCCTGGGGACTCACTGTGAGTGTCCCTCTCTCCGCCCTAAGATTGACATGCTGAAGCTTAACCTCTGCCGTGTGGGTACTGGGAGCTGGGGCCTTGGGGAGGTGACGTGGTCATGAGGGGGAGCCTCCGGGAGCGGCATCAGTGCCCTTTCACAGGAGCCCATAAGGCTCCCCACTCCCTCTGTCTCCTGAGGACACAGAGGCAGCTGATGGTCCATCTTGGAGCCAAGAAACGGGCTCATCATGCAACCCCAAATCTGGTAGCCCCTTGGTCTTGAACTTCCCAGGCTCCAGAACAGGAGAAATAAATGTGTGTGGCCTGAGCCACCCGGTCTATGGTGTATTTTTGCCCAGCAGCCTGAGTGGACTAAGACAGCCCCTCAGCTCTAAACCAGAAGACGACCCGGTCACCTCTACGTCTTCCGCACTGGTGTCTGAGTGTCTCCCTGAGTGGGCAGGGTGACCGAGTGTGCCCACACCCAGGAATCTCTCCGAGGATGATAATATAGTTTTTTTTTAAATTCTTTATGTATCCCAGTTTTCCCCTCTGGTTGCTTCCGTATCTTTTCTTCTCTTAGATGTTCTTATCATGCTTCCGTCTGTCTTCAGAGGCCAGGGGACCCTCGGGTTTTCATGTGTGTTTAAAAAAAAGGTCAGGGGCTTCCCTGGGGGTCCAGTGGGTAGAGAGTCCGCCTTGCAGTGCAAGGGGCACCGATTCGATCCCTGGCCCGGGAAGATCCCACGTGCCGCGGCGCGGCTGGACCGGTGTGTCCAGTTAGGAGCCAGTGCTCTGGAGCGCATGCTGCAAGAACCAGTGCTCTGCAGGGAGAGAGGCCACTGCGATGGGAGGCCTGCACAGGCCCAAGAATCAAGATGGATGAACATAAATGGATAAAAAAATCAATGAAAAGAGGCAAAAATTTAAAAAGAGAGAAAGAGGTCAGCTGGGAGTGCCCGTAGGTGGGGCTTGTGGCCTGGCAGGGGTTGCTTTTTGGTGCTCGGGCCAGCGTCGTCCGTACCAGAGTGTCTGTGTTAGTGCCCTGGTTCTCGGTTGATTCCATTTAACTGAGTTCATGAGTTTCAGTGCCCACCTGAGTGCTGGAACGCTCCCTGTGGCCGTAGAGCGGAAGGTGGAGCCGAGTGCTCTGCATGCAGTATTTCAGAGAAGCCCCTGTTTCCAGCTGTCGCACGCCAGAGGCCCGAGTCTGCGTTTCTGTAAGCCGGCCGGCTGCCTCTAGCTATGTGCTCTGTGTCAGCCTCAGGTCCTCTCTCCAGTCTGGCTTCTGGACTTCTGTTAAACCTAAAATAGGGCAGAAGAGGTCAGGTCCCTCACACAGCAGAAGAGACGCGTGAGCTAGGCGTTGAAGGGTGAGTGGGCATTCCCGTCACGAGCCGGGGGCAGGGGCCTCCCAGGTGGACAGCACGCGGCATGCGCTCCGCACCGGGGGTGTGCAGTCATTGCGGGCGGTGCCAGCTCCTGGGGAGCGGTTTGTGAACACCGGGGTCTCTCTGTTCATTAATGGTGGTGATCATGGTCTCCAGGACATGCTGTTGGACAGGCAGAGACTTGCTGCTTGGTGACGGTCATCACTTCCAGGCTTTGTGGCCACAACAACACCTCTAAGAAACAGGTGCTTTTGTCCCTTGTTTCAGACTGCGGACACCGTGGCACAAAAGGTTAGCTAAGTCGCTCAGGAATGAATGTCCATCAAGTCAGGATTCAAACCCAAGGCTGCACAAAACCAAGGTGCCCCCCTCGATATGTTGTGGTTGTTTAGTTGCCAAGTCGTGTCTCACTCTGTGTGACCATGGACTGGAGCCCGCCAGGCTCCTCTCTCCATGGGACTTCCCAGGCAAGAACACTGGAGTGGGCTGCCATTTCCTTCTCCAGGGGATCTTCTCGATCCAGGGAACGAACTTGTGTCTCATATCTTCTGCATTGGCAGACGGACTTTTTACCACTGAGCCACCTGAGAAGTTCCCCTCTCTTTATATAATCTCTTTCTCTCTTTTTTTTTTTAGATTTATTTATTTATTTATTTTGGGCGGGGGTCGGGTTGGGGAGGGAGGGGAGCGGGCGGGCCACTTCTATTGGTCTTTCATTTCTCTATTTTCATCCGTCTTTGTTCTTTGGCTCCTGTGGGCCTCCCATCGCGGTGGTGTCTGTCGTCGCAGAGCGCCGGCTCTGGGCGCATGCGCTCCAGAGCTCCGGCTCGGTAATTGGACACCTCGGTCCAGCCGCTCTGCAGCACGTGGGATCTTCCCAGGCCAGGGATTGAACCAGCGCCCCTTGCCCTGCAAGGTGGTGTCCTTACCCACTGGACCACCAGGGGAAGCCCTATATAATCTCTTTATATAATAAAATATCATATACATTATATGACAAATATGTGTACATCTGTGTTTCTCTCTTTGTATTTCTGTAGCAATTTGAAATCTTTTTCTTGCTGAATGTTGTATCCTGAGTGTATCCATATCCTTTAAAAGCTTCATCCACAAAGCCACATGCATGTGGGTTGTTGCTTTGATTACTTTCATTAGATCATAAACAAGTCCGCAGTGTGTTTACATTTTAAAAATTATATACTTTAAAGCATTGATATTAGTTACTTAATCTCAAAAGCTCCAGGACATTGTTGACAGGCAGAGACTTGCTGCTTGGTGACGGTCATCACTTCCAGGCTTTGTGGCCACAACAACACCTCTAAGAAACAGGTGCTTTTGTCCCTTGTTTCAGACTGCGGACACCGTGGCACAAAAGGTTAGCTAAGTCGCTCAGGAATGAATGTCCATCAAGTCAGGATTCAAACCCAAGGCTGCACAAAACCAAGGTGCCCCCCTCGATATGTTGTGGTTGTTTAGTTGCCAAGTCGTGTCTCACTCTGTGTGACCATGGACTGGAGCCCGCCAGGCTCCTCTCTCCATGGGACTTCCCAGGCAAGAACACTGGAGTGGGCTGCCATTTCCTTCTCCAGGGGATCTTCTCGATCCAGGGAACGAACTTGTGTCTCATATCTTCTGCATTGGCAGACGGACTTTTTACCACTGAGCCACCTGAGAAGTTCCCCTCTCTTTATATAATCTCTTTCTCTCTTTTTTTTTTAGATTTATTTATTTATTTATTTTGGGCGGGGGTCGGGTTGGGGAGGGAGGGGAGCGGGCGGGCCACTTCTATTGGTCTTTCATTTCTCTATTTTCATCCGTCTCTGTTCCTTGGCTCCTGTGGGCCTCCCATCGCGGTGGCGTCTGTCGTCGCAGAGCGCCGGCTCTGGGCGCATGCGCTCCAGAGCTCTGGCTCGGTAATTGGACACATCGGTCCAGCCGCTCTGCAGCACGTGGGATCTTCCCAGGCCAGGGATTGAACCAGCGCCCCTTGCCCTGCAAGGTGGTGTCCTTACCCACTGGACCACCAGGGGAAGCCCTATATAATCTCTTTATATAATAAAATATCATATACATTATATGACAAATATGTGTACATCTGTGTTTCTCTCTTTGTATTTCTGTAGCAATTTGAAATCTTTTTCTTGCTGAATGTTGTATCCTGAGTGTATCCATATCCTTTAAAAGCTTCATCCACAAAGCCACATGCATGTGGGTTGTTGCTTTGATTACTTTCATTAGATCATAAACAAGTCCGCAGTGTGTTTACATTTTAAAAATTATATACTTTAAAGCATTGATATTAGTTACTTATCTCAAAAGCTCGTAACAGAGAAAGAAGCTTTTTCCCAATAGTCATCTGAGAGTAATCTTCACGTTATTTTTTAAAAAAGCCACATGCATATGATTATCGTGACTCCACTAAGCCTTCCTTTCCTGTCGGACATTTCTGTGATGTTCAGCTTCCCACCATTACAGACAGGGCTCTGAGTGGCAGACCGTGTGGGCCCTCCACGCAGGGTCGCCTCCTCTCCAGTCCCAATGTGTATCCTCAGACCTGATTGCCCGCCCCGTTTCCTCTGTCTCCCGCCGCCTTGCTCGAGCAGGCCCACCAGGGGGCGCTGCCCAGCCTGTCTGTGAAGGCCTGGGGACAGGTGGGGACTCACCTGCCTAGCTAGGGAGTCGGGGGCTCCGCCTGGGGAGACCTAGGCCTCTCATGTGGGGCTCTTCCTTCCACCCCATGGTGGTTTTGCGCACGGGCCTCAGAACAGCTGAGAACTCTCTTTGCCACTGGGGACACCAACAAGAATAATCCTTCGTGCTTTGTCACAAAAGACAGATGACACGGAACCCCTTGGGTCCTATCCAGTCGCCTTGGCAAGCACATAGAAGATCCTGGAAAGAAGAGAAAAATCAAAGTTAAGAGATTTGGCACAAATGAGGAGGGTGCCCACGATGTGATTTCTCGTCTTCCCCCTTCCAGTCAGTGTGTGAGCAGAATTGCCCGGTTTCCAAGCGTCAGTTGTAACAGGAATGTAGGGAGATCCAGTTGAGAGCCAGTGTTTCCATGCTGTCCAGAGAGGGTAGAAACGACTTCGTAAGAGAACTCTGAGAACGAGCCTCTGTGACTCTCAGGGGACCCCTCCTGGCCGAGTGTGTCCCTTGCTGTGTGCGGGAGTGGCTGTTTGGAGAGGCGCGCGTCTCCCAGGGTCAGGGCCGCACCTGCAGTCCTGGGGGGCCACTCGGGCTGCTTGCCTCCCGGGGCGGAGCCTGTGCTCTCCCCTGACCCTTTGTTCTCTGCGCAGGAGGACGCGGTTCCTCGCCAAGTACTTTCGTGTTTGAAAGGACTGGGCTTAACTGCTGTGGCTTAGACCGTGCCGGTCTGGTATGCACCTGCGTGGAGATCACCCTGACCCGGCACGGCGCTTCAGGGGTGAGAAGACTGGAAACCGCGGCAGCTGCCGCCTGACCCAGCGGGAGCCCGGGGCAGACCCAGCTCCACTTGGAGAGTCGGCTGCTGCTGGTTTTTTGGTTTGCTTTGTTTTTCCCCTCCTGGCTGCTGTTGTCGTCCTGGGAGAAGGTACTGCCTTGGAAACCTTCCCCCGGGCTGGCTTGGCTGCCTCTGCCTCCCCGGGCAGGGGCTGGGGAGCCCGGGGGTCCGGTCCACCGAGGACTTGGCACTGTTCTCGGGGGCACTGCGGGCTTCCTGCACGATCACAGGCACAGCCTGGGAGGCGGGGGCTCGGCGAGCGCTCGCCGTCCTCTGGGCTCCGCCGGAGCCTGGCTGGGTGGTTTCTGGCCGCCTGAAAGGACCAGCTTCTTGTGAGGTACGCTGGGCTCGACATTGGGAGCAGAGCACCTGCTCCGGGGGGTTGGAGAGGTTGCCCTTGGCTTTCTGGCGTATGAATTTAGATGGCACTGGCCTGTGTCAAGCAGAATCATGGCAAAGTGTTTGCCTTTTCAGGGAGTCTATAATGAATGCGCTTCCTCATTTTTTCTGTTGGAAATGATATCTGAAGGGGCCGGGGACAATTAGTTTTGCACAGGCTGGACGCAAAGCAGCAGCGAGTCTGATGATAGATGGTGTGCTGAGGAAATGAGCAACGCTGGGTGGGCTCTGGAAAGAAGGTTCTGTGTAGTGTCTCCTCCCTGACTTTCTTCGGAAGGTGCCTCTCACCCCTGCAGTTCTCCCCAAATCCAGGGCTGGGGACATTGCGCTGGCTTTGTGGCTCCATTCCAGAGGGCTCCAGGAGGGTCCCAGAGGGAGCGCCGCCTGACGGTGTGTGGCCAGGTGTCCGGGTGCCGTGGCGCTTGCCGGCAGGACAGCCACTGGCTGGAGAAACAGCAGATGAGCTAGAAGTCAAGCCCTCAGCCCGGCTTTTCTTCCTTCAACAACACCTGTGGAGTTTATGAGTCCCTCTGCGGAGAATGTCAGAAATCTGCATTAGAATGCTGTTTCCTGCCCGGAAGACCTCAAAGAGTTTATAGGAGGACGCCATCCTGCTCTCTGAATGCGGTTTATGGCCACATCGTATACACGGGGGGGGGGCTGACCTTCCCTGCGCTCCTGAGCTTCACGCCCCCTTCTCGAGGGCCCACCGCGCTGCGGGGAGGGGATGCGGGAGAGGCCGTCTAGAAACGCTCTCGCTTTGCTTTGGTTTTGTTTCTTGAAACTCTGGGCTCATCAGAAAAAAAGTCAGCATTTGTGTAGGGCGGCTGAAGGGTTCTTAACATTTGCTGGAGGGAGGCAGGTGGAGGAAGGACCCGGGACGAGTGGCAGCTCGAGTGTGGGGCGCTGACTCTGGGTGGGGCGCGTTGGTCACCTTCGGAGGGGCCCTGAGGTCCGCGGGCTGCGGAAGGGCTGTCTCCTAGGAAGGGACGGGCGGAAGGGTCTGAGGGCCTCAGGCGCGTTCTGGGCACGGTTCGGCGTGGAGGCAGAGCCCGTGTCCGGGCTCCCGGGTGGGCGTCTTCCCTCGTGGACGTGAGCGCCAGCCTCGCCTCCGGGCACGGCCGCTCGCTCCGCTCCCGTGGTCCCCGCTCCGGGCGAGGCGGAGAGAGGAGGCGGAGGGCAAAGCCCCCGGCGCCAGGCCCACTAGGCACGCGGCTTGCTGTCTCCCGCGGGGCCAGCCCGCGTGGGTTGCCCACCTCCTGCCCGACTGCCCCGCCTGCTGTCCGAGGGGCAAACCTGTGCTCGCCCCCGGACTCAGCGCTTCCGGCGCCGCCCTGAGGCTGACCTGCACCAGAGCCTCCACGCCCGTCTCTTGCTTCCTTCCCAGCTGCCCTCTTGCCTAAATCCCTGCGGAGGCGTGGGGCACACTGCCTTGTTTACCAGCGCTTCCGCGCTCGCTGCAGGTTTCTTCAGGCCAGGAACTCTGTGGCTTTTCCCAGTCACCCTTAGCTCCAAGTGTGGATGGCATGTCTGCCACGAATCCAGATAAGACGATGTCAGCATTTACGCTGAACGTAAAACCGTGAATCCAAGAGGGAGGGTCTCTGCGTCTCGTGGAGGAGCCGAGGAGCCTGGAGTTGTTGATTGTGACTTAGGACGGACGGCTGTCTGAACTTGATCCTGAGACCTTCCGGACCTCCAGCTGTGTCTTCTCCTTGAGCCTGGGGTGGCCTCGGAGGGAGGAGGGTGAGCAGAATCTCTCTCTGGTCGCCGGGGGGCAATGAGCAGAGTCAGTGGCTGATCCGTGGCCAAATCGGCTCCCGAGAAAGTGTGCTGAGCTCTGTGGGCGGGGAGTGGACGTGGCAGCCCCAGCCGGCAGCTTGCGCTTGCGAGGAGGTGGGGACGCAGACACACTCTGTCGCTCTAGGGGGGAGAAGCGTGGAGCCCAGTGAGGTGTGAGTAGGGTGCCGGGCGTGAGGGCGGAAGAGGGAGTTGTGTCCATCGGCCTCTGTGTCAGTGGGGGGAAGGCCAGGCACGGACGCGGCCCCTGGGGCAGCAGAGTGCTCACGAGGAAAGAACAGACGTGCCCAGGATGCTGTGTTCTTGTGTACTTGGGTGCTCACGGGAAGGGCTCCCCTCTGACCCTGCTTAGAACAGAAAATAGTCAGGTGAGTTCAGGTAACACCTGGGGCAGGGAGGCCTTAACTAAAACCCTCTCCGGAGGACGTCCTCAGGGCACACTGGGGGCTGAAGTGGAAACCTCTGATGTGTCCACTGGGAGCCCCTGGGGCTTCCGGCCGGCATGCACTGCTCTCCAGCAGGACCTCACTCCGTTTCCCTGCCGTCCTTGCTGGAACCTGGAGCACGTGGTCTTCTCCCTTTCTTCTCCCTCGACCTCCGGGTCATCGGAGACACAAGGGACTAGAGTGGCTCCCGCTGTCAAGGAGCTTCAAGGCCTGAGAGGAAGAAGCCGCTTGAGATGATTGATGCCTTCTTGGAGAGGCACGTGGCAATAGGTGTTCCCCTGAAGGAAGCCAGTTTCATCGCTGCTGGTGGAGGACAGGGAATCAGGTTAAGTCAAGAGCTCCGACTTCCTACGTTCACATTTAGAAATTGGAATTATGAGCCCCCAGTTCCAATGTAAGAGAGCAAACTAGAATTTATTCCCACCTAGTGTGTGCCACCAGGTCTACATATGTTCGTTCCTTTAGTCCTCGGTGAGACTCTGGGAGGCGGTCTGTATGATCCTTATTTTAGAAGTTTATGTATTTATTTGGTGGCACTGGCTCTTAGTTGTGACACATGAGAGCTTTCAGCTGTGGCACGTGGGGTCTGATTTCCTGCCTAGGGATCGAACCCAGACTCCCTGCATTAGGAACAAGGAGTTCTAGCCACTGGGTCACCAGGGAAGTCCCTATTCTAGTTTTACAAAGAGGAGGTAGAGGTTCAGAGAGGTTAGGCCACTTACCCAAGGCCACACAGCTTCAAAGGCGCATAGTCAAAAAGTAAACCACTGTTGGTCTTAGTCCAAAGTACATGCTTTCTGTCACTCAGCAGACAGATCATGGGGCTTCCCTGATGGCACAGGGTGAAAGAATCTGCCTGCTAATGCAGGAGACACAGGAGACACGGGTTCAGTCCCTGGGTTGGGAAGATCCCCTTGGAGAAGTATTCCCAGTGCGGCATTCTTGCCTGGGACGTCACATGAACAGGGGAGCCTGGAGGCTACAGCCCATGGGGTCATAAAAAGTCCGTTCAGTTCAGTCACTCAGTCGCGTCCAGCCCTGTGTGACCCGATGCCGCAGCACACCAGGCTGCCCTGCCCGCCGTCTCCCAGAGCCGCGCAGATCGTCCACTGGGGCTGAAGTGGAAACCTCTGATGTGTCCACTGGGAGCCCCTGGGGCTTCCGGCCGGCATGCACTGCTCTCCAGCAGGACCTCACTCCGTTTCCCTGCCGTCCTTGCTGGAACCTGGAGCACGTGGTCTTCTCCCTTTCTTCTCCCTCGACCTCCGGGTCATCGGAGACACAAGGGACTAGAGTGGCTCCCGCTGTCAAGGAGCTTCAAGGCCTGAGAGGAAGAAGCCGCTTGAGATGATTGATGCCTTCTTGGAGAGGCACGTGGCAATAGGTGTTCCCTGAAGGAAGCCAGTTTCATCGCTGCTGGTGGAGGACAGGGAATCAGGTTAAGTCAAGAGCTCCGACTTCCTCGTTCACATTTAGAAATTGGAATTATGAGCCCCCAGTTCCAATGTAAGAGAGCAAACTAGAATTTATTCCCACCTAGTGTGTGCCACCAGGTCTACATATGTTCGTTCCTTTAGTCCTCGGTGAGACTCTGGGAGGCGGTCTGTATGATCCTTATTTTAGAAGTTTATGTATTTATTTGGTGGCACTGGCTCTTAGTTGTGACACATGAGAGCTTTCAGCTGTGGCACGTGGGGTCTGATTTCCTGCCTAGGGATCGAACCCAGACTCCCTGCATTAGGAACAAGGAGTTCTAGCCACTGGGTCACCAGGGAAGTCCCTATTCTAGTTTTACAAAGAGGAGGTAGAGGTTCAGAGAGGTTAGGCCACTTACCCAAGGCCACACAGCTTCAAAGGCGCATAGTCAAAAAGTAAACCACTGTTGGTCTTAGTCCAAAGTACATGCTTTCTGTCACTCAGCAGACAGATCATGGGGCTTCCCTGATGGCACAGGGTGAAAGAATCTGCCTGCTAATGCAGGAGACACAGGAGACACGGGTTCAGTCCCTGGGTTGGGAAGATCCCCTTGGAGAAGTATTCCCAGTGCGGCATTCTTGCCTGGGACGTCACATGAACAGGGGAGCCTGGAGGCTACAGCCCATGGGGTCATAAAAAGTCCGTTCAGTTCAGTCACTCAGTCGCGTCCAGCCCTGTGTGACCCGATGGGCCGCAGCACACCAGGCTGCCCTGCCCGCCGTCTCCCAGAGCCCGCGCAGACTCGTGTCCGTTGACTCAGTGATGCCATCCAGCCGCCTCGTCCTCTGGCATCCCCTTCTCCTTTTGCCTTGGATAAAATTTAGTAACTGAACAACAGTGAGGCAGATGATGAACGCTCCTGCATTTGAAAAACTGTTTGAAGTTGGTCAAGTCCAACTTTACTGAGGGTTTAATAATATCTTACAGTCAGAGGGACCCGCAGGGCCCTCTCAGAGGGCGCTGCTGGCTCTGATTTAAGTGGGCGCCATGGCTTAGAACCGAAGAGCTCGTCTTCAGCACAGCTCTGGCCCAGTCTCCACACGCACCGGGACCTGGCAAATGGGGCACGGGTGAGGCACAGCCACCTGCTAACGGAGGTCCCGGCGGGGAAGGGGGAGCTGGCTCTGCCGGGTGAGCGGCAGGAGGAGAGGTCGGCTTGGTCTCAGTGAGCAGAGTGGCGAGTGGCCAGCAGTCGGGCTGTACAGGAGCCGGCTGTCATCTCGGGAAGGGCGGGCCGGCCCTGCCGGGAGCCAGGAGCGGCTGTTGACAGGCAGGAGCTCTGGGCTGAGGCAGGGGTGCCTTGTTGCTTGACCAGCGAGAGGCAAAGTGCAAGGGCTCAGAAACGAACAGAAGGATCGTTGCGGACCTGGAGTGAATCTGGACACGGCATTCTTCAGGGTCTCTTGTAAGGGCTGGTGAGCTTTTTTTAAGCCTTTATTACATTTTATGTAGACCGTTTTTTTTTCCCAAAGTCTTTATTGATTTTGTTACAGTGTTGCTTCTGTTTGGTTTTGTTGGCCCTGAGACATTTGGGATCTTAGCGCCCTGACCAGGGATTGAATTCCTAGTGCACTGCATTGGAAGGTGAAGTCTTAACCGCTGGACCACTAGGGAAGTCCCTGGTGAGTTTTTTAACTAAAATGGGTTTTCTGCCACTTGGACAAAACTTTTGTTAGTTTATTCTTTTTTTGAGGGTAGGGAACTTCCATTGGTCTTTCATTTATCTATTTTCATCCATCTTTGTTCTTTGGCCATTCCCAGGGGATCTTGCCTGGGACGTCACATGAACCTGATGAACCGTTCAGTCACTCAGTCGCGTCCAGCCCTGTGTGACCCGATGGCCGCAGCACACCAGGCTGCCCTGCCCGCCGTCTCCCAGAGCCCGCGCAGACTCGTGTCCGTTGACTCAGTGATGCCATCCAGCCGCCTCGTCCTCTGGCATCCCCTTCTCCTTTTGCCTTGGATAAAATTTAGTAACTGAACAACAGTGAGGCAGATGATGAACGCTCCTGCATTTGAAAAACTGTTTGAAGTTGGTCAAGTCCAACTTTACTGAGGGTTTAATAATATCTTACAGTCAGAGGGACCCGCAGGGCCCTCTCAGAGGGCGCTGCTGGCTCTGATTTAAGTGGGCGCCATGGCTTAGAACCGAAGAGCTCGTCTTCAGCACAGCTCTGGCCCAGTCTCCACACGCACCGGGACCTGGCAAATGGGGCACGGGTGAGGCACAGCCACCTGCTAACGGAGGTCCCGGGGGGGAAGGGAGCTGGCTCTGCCGGGTGAGCGGCAGGAGGAGAGGTCGGCTTGGTCTCAGTGAGCAGAGTGGCGAGTGGCCAGCAGTCGGGCTGTACAGGAGCCGGCTGTCATCTCGGGAAGGGCGGGCCGGCCCTGCCGGGAGCCAGGAGCGGCTGTTGACAGGCAGGAGCTCTGGGCTGAGGCAGGGGTGCCTTGTTGCTTGACCAGCGAGAGGCAAAGTGCAAGGGCTCAGAAACGAACAGAAGGATCGTTGCGGACCTGGAGTGAATCTGGACACGGCATTCTTCAGGGTCTCTTGTAAGGGCTGGTGAGCTTTTTTTAAGCCTTTATTACATTTTATGTAGACCGTTTTTTTTTCCCAAAGTCTTTATTGATTTTGTTACAGTGTTGCTTCTGTTTGGTTTTGTTGGCCCTGAGACATTTGGGATCTTAGCGCCCTGACCAGGGATTGAATTCCTAGTGCACTGCATTGGAAGGTGAAGTCTTAACCGCTGGACCACTAGGGAAGTCCCTGGTGAGTTTTTTAACTAAAATGGGTTTTCTGCCACTTGGACAAAACTTTTGTTAGTTTATTCTTTTTTTGAGGGTAGGGAACTTCCATTGGTCTTTCATTTATCTATTTTCATCCATCTTTGTTCTTTGGCCTGTGTGGGCCTCCCATTGCGGTGGCCTCTGTCGCTGCAGAGCATGCGCTGCAGAGCTCCGGCTCGGTAGTTGGACACATCGGTCCAGCCGCTTCGCGGCACGTGGGATCTTCCCAGGTCAGGGATTGAACCGGCGTCCCTTGCACTGCAAGGCGGTGTCCTTACCCACTAGACCACCAGGGAAGCCCTGATAGTCTATTCGTTTCTTTTTTTTGGTTGGGGAGTGGGTGGGTTGGGGAGGGAGGGGGGCGGGTGGGCCACTTCTATTGGTCTTTTATTTATCTGTTTTCATCCATCTTTGTTCTTTGGCCCATGTGGGCCTCCCATCGCAGTGGCCTCTGTTGTCGCAGAGCACTGGCTCTGGGCGCGTGCGCTCCAGAGCTCCGGCTCGGTCATTGGACACATCGATCCAGCCGCTCCGCGGCACATGGGATCTTCCCAGGCCAGGGATCGAACTGGCGTCCCTTGCACTGCAAGGCGGTGTCCTTACCCACTAGACCACCAGGGAAGCCCTGATAGTCTATTCGTTTTTTTTTTTGGCGGGTGGGCCACTTCTATTGGTCTTTTATTTATCTGTTTTCATCCATCTTTGTTCTTTGGCCCATGTGGGCCTCCCATCGCAGTGGCCTCTGTTGTCGCAGAGCACTGGCTCTGGGCGCGTGCGCTCCAGAGCTCCGGCTCGGTCATTGGACACATCGATCCAGCCGCTCCGCGGCACATGGGATGTTCCCAGGCCAGGGATCGAACTGGCGTCCCTTACACTGCAAGGCGGTGTCCTTACCCACTGGGCAACCAGGGAAGCCCCTGATAGTCTATTCTTAATTAAAAAAAAAAGGAAAGAAAGAAAAGAAAAAGGTCATTTCAGGGAGAGGCTGGAGGGAGAATATTTTTCTTTGCAAGGGCTGGAGTCTAGTTTAATCCCTGCTTTAATCTCCAGGTAAGGGCCATTTGGCTGTCAGCGAGGTGGACACTGTCCAGGCCCTGGCGGCTGGCCCGCCGACTGTTTGTTTGTTTTGCCTCTGAAGCAGCAGTGAGCCTGCCCAGCCTCCTGCCTCCGGGAGACCTGGCTTCAGGTAGCATTCTTAGAATGCTCTTGGTTTTCTTTGTCTTGCTAGAAAGGTCTCCTTTAAAGTTTTGGGCTTTTCATCTGCTGCAGCTGTGTTCTCTTGCCATGCTCAGGCACGTTGACTCTTGAGGACCCCTGGGCTATAGCCCGCCGGGCTCCTCTGTCCGCGAGATTTCCTGGGCACGAATGCTGGAGGGCATTGTCATTTTTTCTCATGGAAGCCCTCCCTTTGGTAACGTGCCTTTAAGGAAGAACCCAAGACTTCTAACTGAAAGTTTTGGCATATTTGGACAAGTGAACACCATTAAAATAACACCATTAGTTACCTGACCAGAGATCGAACCTGTGGAAGCATGGAGTCCTAACCACTGGACTTCCACTGGACTTCCAGGGAGTGCCCCGTCTTGTGCTATTTTTAAGTCACATGTCACTTTAAGAATCCACAGTATAGGATGCACAAAATATATAAGAAATGCTGAATAATCCATTTTCATCCCTTGAAGAGAGTTTATCTTTTCTCATATGATTGCAGATTTGTAGAATCCATCCATTGCTTTTCTAAAAGAAACCCTTAACAGTTATTAAAAGTAGAGTTTTAAAGGCCACAGTTCTGATTGTCTAATAAAATTATCCAATGAAAATTAGAAATACATAATAGAAGGCTAACCCTTCTTCCCCCCAAATTTTGACTAGTTGAAAATTAAGCCTACATTCCCAGATAACTACTAGGTCAAAAAGGGAGTTACAAAGGAGACCATAAACTATCCAAAAGGGAAAAAGGACCACTTTCCACTAAATCTAGGCCACAGCACAAGAGGCACCCAGGAGATAGCAGATAGCCTTAAATGCCTTCAGTTTCCACTAAATCTAGGGCCACAGCACTAAGAGGCACCAAGAATATTTCTTTGCAAGGGCTGGAGTCTAGTTTAATCCCTGCTTTAATCTCCAGGTAAGGGCCATTTGGCTGTCAGCGAGGTGGACACTGTCCAGGCCCTGGCGGCTGGCCCGCCGACTGTTTGTTTGTTTTGCCTCTGAAGCAGCAGTGAGCCTGCCCAGCCTCCTGCCTCCGGGAGACCTGGCTTCAGGTAGCATTCTTAGAATGCTCTTGGTTTTCTTTGTCTTGCTAGAAAGGTCTCCTTTAAAGTTTTGGGCTTTTCATCTGCTGCAGCTGTGTTCTCTTGCCATGCTCAGGCACGTTGACTCTTGAGGACCCCTGGGCTATAGCCCGCCGGGCTCCTCTGTCCGCGAGATTTCCTGGGCACGAATGCTGGAGGGCATTGTCATTTTTTCTCATGGAAGCCCTCCCTTTGGTAACGTGCCTTTAAGGAAGAACCCAAGACTTCTAACTGAAAGTTTTGGCATATTTGGACAAGTGAACACCATTAAAATAACACCATTAGTTACCTGACCAGAGATCGAACCTGTGGAAGCATGGAGTCCTAACCACTGGACTTCCACTGGACTTCCAGGGAGTGCCCCGTCTTGTGCTATTTTTAAGTCACATGTCACTTTAAGAATCCACAGTATAGGATGCACAAAATATATAAGAAATGCTGAATAATCCATTTTCATCCCTTGAAGAGAGTTTATCTTTTCTCATATGATTGCAGATTTGTAGAATCCATCCATTGCTTTTCTAAAAGAAACCCTTAACAGTTATTAAAAGTAGAGTTTTAAAGGCCACAGTTCTGATTGTCTAATAAAATTATCCAATGAAAATTAGAAATACATAATAGAAGGCTAACCCTTCTTCCCCCCAAATTTTGACTAGTTGAAAATTAAGCCTACATTCCCAGATAACTACTAGGTCAAAAAGGGAGTTACAAAGGAGACCATAAACTATCCAAAAAGAAAGGAAAAGGGGACCACTTTCCACTAAATCTAGGGGCCACAGCACAAGAGGCACCCAGGAGATAGCAGATAGCCTTAAATGCCTTCAGTTTCACAGCAGATGAAACATAAAGATGATGATAGTCCTTTTAAGAAGTTTGGTAAAAGTATAGCATTCAACTAAGAGGAAATAGAGATCTAAACAAAAAACTAAGTGAACTAGAACATAAACAGAACATAAGGACACAACACAAGAAAGGAATGTATGTTTAAATGCCAGTCCTTGGGAAGGACTGACTATAGGGGTTTAACCGTATGTCTGATCCAAGAGAAATGTCTGAGCAAGTATCTGAACCTTCACTCAAGGGAAGGCGATGCAGCTGTGGAAGTGGTTCTCACAGGCTTTGTAAGAGGATCGGGGGAATCTTTATGTCAAATGAGAAGAGTAGAACCAAGAATGGTATCATAGAGTGATGATGACCGTGTGGATGCAACCTTCCATCTCCCTGCTGTTTCCCAGAGAATTGAGTCTGGAAGGAGTACAGCAGAGTGTCCGAGAGAGTGGAGTACTGACAGGCGCCCCTCCCAGGGGCGAGGACGTTGTCCTCGTGGAGGGAGGGGCCAGGTGCTGCATGATCCTATCAGTGTGTGTCTGCAGGCGTCAAGTGAGTTAGTGGCTGGCGAGGGCTGGAGGACTGGAGCCTTGGGGGTGACCGCTGAAGGGTATGGAGGCTTTTTTGGGGGTGATGGTGGTGTTCTAACATCAGTTGTGTGATGCTTGCACCACATGTGAATATACCAAAAATCATTGAATTGTACCTTTTAAAAAAATTTTTGACCTCTTTTATTGGTTCTCTGTTTAGTTATTTTCATCCATCTCTTTTCTTCGGCCTGTGTGGGCCTCCCATTGCAGTGGCCTCTCTCGTTGCAGAGCACCGGCTCTGGGCACATGCACTCCGGAGCACTGACTCCTAATCGGACACACTGGTCCAGCCGCTCTGTGGCACGTGGGATCTTCCTGGGCTAGGGATCGAACCAGCACCCCTTGCACTGCAAGGTGGACTCTTCACCCACTGGACCACCAGGGAAGCCCCTAATTGTACCTTTAAAAAAAAAAAATAAACTGAAGCATAGTTTATTTACAGTGTTATATTGGTTTCTAATGTACAGTGAAGTCACTCAGTCACACATATATATATTTTTTTCATTTTCTTTTCCATTATCATTTATTACAAGATGTTGAATATAGTGAGTCCCCTGGGGTATGCAGCAGGCCGTATTGTTCATCTGTGTTATGGGCAGCAGGTGAATGGGGTGGAAAGTGCATTAGATCTTAAGCTGCTGCCAGATGGAAGCACCGTGGTTATCTTGGGGGATGGACACAGCGGGTCTCCTCCTGGTTTTCCACCCTCTTCCGTAATTGTCTAATGCAAACATGGTAAACTGAAAACACTGTAAAGCAGGAATGTTCATAAGCGACCTTTCAGCAGAGAAGGCAGTGATGGGCGGTCGGCTCGCCTTCCTCCTGAGAAGGGGAGCGGAGGCTGGGTCCGGTAATCCTGAAATCGGGGACTGGTTGTCACAGATCGCGGCGCTGTCAGCTGCTGTCACACAGAGACCGTGGCGCAGGGCTGTTCCCTGCAAGTCGAGGGGAAGAAAGCGTCATTGGTCTGGGGCCTCTCAGAGCAGGATCGCCTCTCAGGGAGGAGCTGGGGGCCTGGGAATCCTGTGGACGGCTAAGAGCCGGTTCCTGGTAAAATCTCGGAAGAGGTGTCAGACGGCCTGTCTGAGTGCTAAATTAGGGAAAGCTGTTACTTATATAACTTCCTGTGATTGCCCGGCAGGAGCAGTCACTGAAAGCCACCTGCTCCTCCTGCAGGCCGCGCGGGCCCTCCTCTCCTGGCAGCCGGGCTCCCTTCTGCCTCTGGGGTGCGTGCTCGGGGTCAGGCTTTTTAACTGCAACCGACGGGCCATTTTAAACAGAAGACTCCTCCGTCTCTTTTGAAGATGGGAAACTCGTACGCTGGACAGCTGAAGACCACGCGGTTCGAGGAGGTCCTTCACAACTCCATCGAGGCCTCCCTGCGCTCCAACAGCCTGGTGCCCCGGCCCGTCTTCTCTCAGCTGTACCTGGAAGCGGAGCAGCAGCTCTCTGCTCTGGAAGGTAGGCGATGCAGCCCGCCCTTCTCTGCCGTGCCCGCGCGCCGTCAGTGGGACGTGACGCTCTTTCCTCTCCCACTCACTGCGGAGACTGTTGGGTCTGGCAGAATGGAATTATTAGAAAGGAGGAAGTGGCACGGTCATCCCTGCTTGGCTAAAAATAAAGCCTCAGCCCTAAAGCTGCGAGGAGTAAAAGGATTCACCAACCGGTAGAAGAAACGCAGGGTGGCGGTAGCCTGCTCTGAACTGGCTGCTGCTTATACTCTTGTTGCAAGTTTTGATAGTTTCCCTTAGATAAGTAAGACATTGTAGCATACCTTTGACCCTCAGTTATGTGTTTTTCCCTTTGTGATTTGTGGCTGTGTCTTTGCCAAGGAGTGTGAGTACCTTTTCTGTGTGAGAGCAGTTACCAGAGCCCTCTAGAAACTGTTGAAAACCAAGAATAAACAAACCCTTACGAATTTAATGTATGCCAGGAACAGGCATGGGAGTAAGTTTAGGGTTTACTTGGTTATCCAGAGAATAAGCTGCTAGTATTGTTCCGTCTTCAGTGTTTAGCGTTTAGAGTCGTGCGTCGCCCACCCCTTCTCGAACTCTGTGGAGGAGCTTTTTCTCACTGTGTCTTCCCTGGAAGTGACCTGCAGCCTTCACTCAGCTTTGGGAGTGAAGATGGTTTGCGACATAGATGCGCTCGTGCAGGAAGCCTGCCGCGCGCCAGGCCGTCCCGGGATGGCCGTGGAGCGCGCCTGCGTGTGTGAGTGTGCGTGCACGCTGGGATGGCTGCACACGAGGGGCGTGGGGCACAGAGGTCCTGTGTAACAGCTGACTGTCCCTCTCTAGGAAGGAGCCGTTTCTTGTGTCACCGTTTAAAACGTCTTTATAAGATTACTCTTTTAACTGCAACCGACGGGCCATTTTAAACAGAAGACTCCTCCGTCTCTTTTGAAGATGGGAAACTCGTACGCTGGACAGCTGAAGACCACGCGGTTCGAGGAGGTCCTTCACAACTCCATCGAGGCCTCCCTGCGCTCCAACAGCCTGGTGCCCCGGCCCGTCTTCTCTCAGCTGTACCTGGAAGCGGAGCAGCAGCTCTCTGCTCTGGAAGGTAGGCGATGCAGCCCGCCCTTCTCTGCCGTGCCCGCGCGCCGTCAGTGGGACGTGACGCTCTTTCCTCTCCCACTCACTGCGGAGACTGTTGGGTCTGGCAGAATGGAATTATTAGAAAGGAGGAAGTGGCACGGTCATCCCTGCTTGGCTAAAAATAAAGCCTCAGCCCTAAAGCTGCGAGGAGTAAAAGGATTCACCAACCGGTAGAAGAAACGCAGGGTGGCGGTAGCCTGCTCTGAACTGGCTGCTGCTTATACTCTTGTTGCAAGTTTTGATAGTTTCCCTTAGATAAGTAAGACATTGTAGCATACCTTTGACCCTCAGTTATGTGTTTTTCCCTTTGTGATTTGTGGCTGTGTCTTTGCCAAGGAGTGTGAGTACCTTTTCTGTGTGAGAGCAGTTACCAGAGCCCTCTAGAAACTGTTGAAAACCAAGAATAAACAAACCCTTACGAATTTAATGTATGCCAGGAACAGGCATGGGAGTAAGTTTAGGGTTTACTTGGTTATCCAGAGAATAAGCTGCTAGTATTGTTCCGTCTTCAGTGTTTAGCGTTTAGAGTCGTGCGTCGCCCACCCCTTCTCGAACTCTGTGGAGGAGCTTTTTCTCACTGTGTCTTCCCTGGAAGTGACCTGCAGCCTTCACTCAGCTTTGGGAGTGAAGATGGTTTGCGACATAGATGCGCTCGTGCAGGAAGCCTGCCGCGCGCCAGGCCGTCCCGGGATGGCCGTGGAGCGCGCCTGCGTGTGTGAGTGTGCGTGCACGCTGGGATGGCTGCACACGAGGGGACGTGGGGCACAGAGGTCCTGTGTAACAGCTGACTGTCCCTCTCTAGGAAGGAGCCGTTTCTTGTGTCACCGTTTAAAACGTCTTTATAAGATTACTCTTGCATGTAGCGACAGCGAAGGACCTAAAGGGATGGGCCCTGGGTCTGAGAGAAGGTAGATTGTGGTCCAGGGTGCGAGGCAGGAATCCCAAGAGCTCTCTGGGTTTTGCATCAGAAGGACCGCTGTTTGCTGGCACCGGAAGCATTCCTGGGAAATGGGGGCCGTTTGGGGAGTCACCGTGACGTCTCGTACAGACCATGTGTTCGTCTAGTGAAAGGACTTGTGAGATAGTATTAAATGGTCATCCTTAACTTCTTACAGTATCGACAGGCTTTGTTGCTAATGATAAAGAAGAACACTGCTAGTGGTAGATAGTTTAGTCCATGTGAACTGAGAAGCGTTAGTTGCTCAGTCACGTCTGGCTCTTTGTGACCCCTGGCTTGGAGCCCGCCAAGCTCCCTGTTGTAGGATTCTCCAGGCAAGAATACTGGAGTGGGGCTTCCCTGGTGGTCCAGTGGGTAAGGACACCTCCTTGCAGTGCAAGGGCCGCCAGTTCAATCCCTGGCCTGGGAAGATCCCACGTGCCGCGGAGCGGCTGGACCTATGTGTCCAATTACCGAGCCGGAGCTCTGGAGCACATGTGCCCAGAGGCGGTGCTCTGCGACAACAGAGGCCACCGCAATGGCGCGATGGGAGGCCCACACGGGCCAAAGAACAAAGATGGATGAAAATGGACAAATGAAAGACCAATAGAAGTGGCCCGCCTGCTCCCCTCCCTCCCCACCCCACCACCCTCATAAATAAATAAATAAATCTTTAAAAAAAAAAAAAAGAATACTGGAGTGGGCTGCCATCTCTTCCACGGGATCTTCCCGACTTGGGGATCAAACCCAGGTCTCCCCCACTGCAGGCAGATGCTTTACCATCTGAGCCACCAGGGAGCCCTGGTCCACATGAACGGCACCTTCAGATCAACAAAGTGCTGAAGGATGCTTATCTGGGGAGTTGGGGGGCAGAGAGCCCTGGCATTTCTCGAGTTCAAAGCTCGCCCCAGAGGACTCTGATGGCCTCTGAACAGGAGGCCGCGGGGGGGGCACAGAGGTCCTGTGTAACAGCTGACTGTCCCTCTCTAGGAAGGAGCCGTTTCTTGTGTCACCGTTTAAAACGTCTTTATAAGATTACTCTTGCATGTAGCGACAGCGAAGGACCTAAAGGGATGGGCCCTGGGTCTGAGAGAAGGTAGATTGTGGTCCAGGGTGCGAGGCAGGAATCCCAAGAGCTCTCTGGGTTTTGCATCAGAAGGACCGCTGTTTGCTGGCACCGGAAGCATTCCTGGGAAATGGGGGCCGCTTGGGGAGCCACCGTGCCGTCTCGTCCAGACCATGTCTTCCTCTAGTGAAAGGACTTGTGAGATAGTATTAAATGGTCATCCTTAACTTCTTACAGTATCGACAGGCTTTGTTGCTAATGATAAAGAAGAACACTGCTAGTGGTAGATAGTTTAGTCCATGTGAACTGAGAAGCGTTAGTTGCTCAGTCACGTCTGGCTCTTTGTGACCCCTGGCTTGGAGCCCGCCAAGCTCCCTGTTGTAGGATTCTCCAGGCAAGAATACTGGAGTGGGGCTTCCCTGGTGGTCCAGTGGGTAAGGACACCTCCTTGCAGTGCAAGGGCCGCCAGTTCAATCCCTGGCCTGGGAAGATCCCACGTGCCGCGGAGCGGCTGGACCTATGTGTCCAATTACCGAGCCGGAGCTCTGGAGCACATGTGCCCAGAGGCGGTGCTCTGCGACAACAGAGGCCACCGCAATGGCGCGATGGGAGGCCCACACGGGCCAAAGAACAAAGATGGATGAAAATGGACAAATGAAAGACCAATAGAAGTGGCCCGCCTGCTCCCCTCCCTCCCCACCCCACCACCCTCATAAATAAATAAATAAATCTTTAAAAAAAAAAAAAAGAATACTGGAGTGGGCTGCCATCTCTTCCACGGGATCTTCCCGACTTGGGGATCAAACCCAGGTCTCCCCCACTGCAGGCAGATGCTTTACCATCTGAGCCACCAGGGAGCCCTGGTCCACATGAACGGCACCTTCAGATCAACAAAGTGCTGAAGGATGCTTATCTGGGGAGTTGGGGGGCAGAGAGCCCTGGCATTTCTCAGTCAGCTGTTCCTGGGGTCAAAGCTCGCCCCAGAGGACTCTGATGGCCTCTGAACAGGAGGCCGCGGCCTCGAAGTTCTGATTTCTAGGCTGCCCTCGTCGCGTGGCCCTTTCCAGGGACAGCTTGAGGGCTGGCTCGGCCTGGAGGCTCCGTGTGGAGTGCCGAAGGCTCCCTGCCGGCTGCCGGCCCGCCTGGTCAGCCCCTCGCGTGGGCTTGAAAACCAGCGCAGGCCCTCTCTGTCATTTTCCCGTTTGTCTGGCAAGCAGCACGGAGACATCCGCCACGATTATGTTTCTCTAGTACTGACGGGACGGTTGGCTGGCCTCTCTGGGTCGATGATGTGAGTCGGAGCAAGCGCTGGGAGGTGGGGACGGCCAGGGACGCCGGGTGAGCCGCAGTCCGTGGGTCGCAGAGGGTCGGACGCGACTGAGCAACCGGAGCTGAAGGCTGGGAGGAGCGGAGAGGGCGGCGACAGGGAGACGTGGGGATTTGCTGCATGTCGCTGTCAGCGGAGCACTCGCGGGAGCCCCTGGTTTCTGCGTCATGGAAGCGGGTGCCGAGGGCTCGTTTGCTCTGTCTGGGTCTCTTATCTCACTGCTGTCCTGCCTCAGACAGGAGCATGAAGGAGGCTTTTTATGGCCAGGGTGCTGGTACTCCAAACACCCTGCGCCCAGTGAGCATTTCCCCTGTTTGCAAGGGCAGTTCAGAGAGGGCTTCTTACTTTGTTCTCCGCCTTAGGGGTATGACCCCTTCCTAACAGGGAGAAACCTTTTATGGTTTATTTTATTTTATTTGTTAAAGGAAGGCCAACCAGACCAAACACATACAACCCCAGGATTGGGGGATAAGTATTTATTTATTAGGCACGATACAGGTAAAGGCCTGTAATCCCACCCACGCACACTGTCTGACAGTTTCTTCTCATGGAAAGAAAACAGAATTTACTCTAAAACACTCATACCTTCAGACGCCACGGGGTGAAGTGCTGGCGTGATGTCTCTGGATTCCGATGGTTGAGTTCTAAGATCCTAAGCTCCCAAGCCAGTTGGTTTTGTCTGAGGCCATTTTAAAGCCCTCATGCTGCCGGGAGACCTTGGTAAACAGTCTGGCTCCGTCTGGCCCGGGTGAGGCAGCCTCCCCCAGCTTGCTGCTGCTGGCTGATGGATTCCATCAAAGACCCTGGAATGTCTGATGTAGACCTTTGACCTTAAAGCCGCCTTTCTTAGCAGCGACTGGATTTTGAGCCCTTTCTTTGACTTAAGACCCTGCTTTCATTCGTTCCAAAGAAAGTCTGCATTCCTTTTTGTTTTAGTTGAACAGCGTCCTGTGCAGGCATTCCTGCACTTTCCCTCCAAGCTCCAAGGCCCGGCTTTCTCAATCCCCTTGTCACTCTAATTGTTGGCACTTTGCTGTCTCCCTGCTGAGCTCCTGGAGGTGACTCTTTGGTTCATAGACTAATCCTGATTTTGCAGAGCCTTCTAAGCCATCTGCTATGTAGCCGTAGGTGGCGCAGTGGCTAAGTGGTCGTTTGAGTTCCAGAGAGCACTGCCCGCCTGCCGGGCACCTGGGGTCTGGGCGGGGCTCTCCACCTCCTGCTAAAACCATCCACGCCTGCATTTAATGGCAGGAAGGACGCGTCTGAAGGAGGCTCTGGTGTTTATCCCTCCAGCCTCCTTTGTGCTCTTCCTGGGTAATCTTTTTTACAGTCTCACTGCCACCTCCTCGTCCTCCAGCCCCCCCAGGGAGGGAGACACTAGGAACTCTTGCTCACTTCCTGCTGTGACCTTCCCAAGGTCATGGGCCTGGGCTGGCCTGAAATGTTCAGTTTCTTCTGCCTCTTGTCCTTCCGGCACCTTTAAAATGGGGCCTCCCTGGTGGCTCAGGCGGTAAAGAATCTGCCTGCAGTGCAGGAGACCTGGGTTCCACCCCTGGAAGATGGAAGCTCCCCTGGAGAAGGGAATGGCAGCTCACTGAGGTGTGAGGCATTCTGCTGGGGCTTACAGAGCTGAGGAAGGGCAAGGAGCCCTCCCCGAGGGGAGCCCTCCCTGGCACCGCCCGCCTCGCAGGAGCTGAGAGCCTGTGGGGACCATCAGCTCTTCTGCAGAGGGGAGCCCATGCACGGAGTAAGTGGGATTTCCCTGGCCAATTGCTGACTCTTGTTCACTACAAACTGGCATTTACCAATTACATTACCAATGTCTGGACAACAAGGACATTTGCCGCCTGCCTCTGCAGAGACCAGAGCCGGTGCTGTTGAGAGTTGCTGACCTTCAATATCCCCTGATGGAGATCAGGGTGGGGTAGAGGCACTCTGTGCTCCAAGGAATCTGGTGGGGCAGGTCTTTAGATAGGTAAATGACTTTTAGGAATAGATTTTATCATCTCTATCCTTCCATCTCCTCACACCCAGAAAAGCGCTAGACAGACCCCTTTGGAAACCCTTTACTTGACGGCATTTGAATTTCCCCCCACACTGAAACCCTTATAATAGCTTTCCTCCCCTGTGTCTTTGAAGCCGTTTCTCAGAGCTATCTGGGGTGCTGTCTCCTGGGCTGCAGTCCTAATTACACCCCAGATAAAACTTAACCCACAACTCCCAAGTTGTTCATCTTTTTAGTCGACACTCTCCTAGCTGGTTCCACATTTGCCATTGCTCCTAACATACTATTTCACTTAAAAAAGGGTTTCCTGAAGTCCTGAAGTCGCTGAGAGGGCCTGGCCCTGTTCGGCCTCATTTTGTGAGTGTGACAAATTCTGGTGTGTTTATATTTCTAGTAATATATACATCCAGTTTTCTCTTGGAGATAAATAACAGCGTAGTTTCTTTCCTCTCGTATTCAATGTAAAAGCTGTCCTCACCATATTTCGGGGTCTAAACCAAGCCATGCAGTGAAGGACAAGAAGCTCGGGGTAGCAGGCTGGCTGTGCCGCTTAGTGGTCTGTTGAATCATCTCTCAGATGCCCAGCACCCACTGCCCCGTTTCCTTCCCTGTAAGAGGTCCAGGTGCTGCGCTGTGGCTGCTCCCGCCCAGATGCTGTGGGCGTGCCGGCTGCGTGCAGGCCTCCTGGGCAGTCCTTGTCAACGGAGGTATCCATTCGGAGCCCTGTGGCTCATGCAGATGTGTGCGGCGGTCGGGGCTGGGAGGGGCTGTGGGCCTGTGTTTGAAGTCCCAAGGCCCTGCTTCAGCCGGAGTCTGTGACCTTGGGAAAGACATCCGGTCTGAGTGAGCCTGGGCTTTCACCCTTAGTGAAGAAGGGGGATGGCGCCCGGCTCAGACAGCGTGTCTGTAAGGACTGGTTAATGGCTAACGAGCCGGGGCTCGCTAGGCCCGTACTTGGCCTTGCCCGTCACTCCCCTTTCCCCTGTCTAGGTGGAAGCCGGGTGGACAATGAAGAAGAGGAAGAGGAGGGGGACGGGGCGCTGGAGCAGAGCTGTCCCCCCAACCCCTACCAGATGCACCCCCCGCCTGAAGGCTGCTGCACCACCGACGGTGAGACGCCCACTGGGCTGAGGCCCCGAGCTGTGACCCGAGCCCGCGTCCCCAAGAAGACCGCCCAGGCCCGAGAGAGGACCTGGTGCCCTCCTGGTCCCCTCCTGGAACTGAGTGGATGACTGACCTCTCTGAGCCTCAGTCTCCATGTGGGCAGGACCAGGGGCAGGACCGCTTGCCCGCAGGGGCCAAATGAGAGCTCTCCAGGGCATCCCACTCGGGGCTGCGCACGGTGGGCGCTGCTTCCTGCTTTGCCCAGGGGCCGATGCGAGAATTCGCCAGTGCCTTGAGAAGGGTAAAGCCGATGCCCGGGAGGAGACTCTTGGTAAGGTAAAACACCTCAGAGTTTCCATGGAAGGCCCCGGGGTCATCAGGGTTCACATTAACTCATGTCATCCCTGTCGGTCATTATAGCTGGAAAAGCACAGGGCAGGGGCCCGTGCGCCTTCAGGGAGTGAGATTCCCAGAAAAGGCCTATTCAGATAGAGCTCAGCCGGTTCCCTTTTCTTCCTTTTTTCCCTAGATATTTCTGGACACTTAATTTTTTTTTTTTAATTCTGGCCTCTTTTATTGGCCCTTCATTTATTTGTTTTTCATCCATCGTAATTCTTTGACCTGTGTGGGCCTCCCATCACAGTGGCCTCTCTCGTCGCAGAGTACCAGCTCTGGGCTCATGCGCTCCAGAAAGCTAATTCATAATTGGACACATTGGTCCAGCTGCTCCGCGGCATGTGGGACCTTCCTGTGCCAGGGATTGAACTGGTGCCCCTTGCACTGCAAGGCAGAGTGTTTAGCCACTGGACCACCAGGGAAGCCCATGGACACTTAATTTTTAAATTAAGGGCTTCCCAAGTGGTGCTAGTGATAAAGAATCCTGCTGCCAATGTAAGAGACATAAGAGACGCAGGTTAGGTCTCTGGGGTCGGAAAGATTCTCTGGAGGAGGGCATGGCTACTCATTCCAGTATTCTTGCCTGGAGAATCCCATGGACAGAGGAGCCTGGCAAGCTACAGCCTATTGGGTCACAAAGAGCAGGACATGATTGGAGTGCCTTAGCACAGCACATGTGTAAAATCTATGAAATACACAAAGTTCCAGCATATAGAGAGAGTCTGCCTCTGCTATTGAGACCCCACTGAGGCCCCCAGCATTGCTGGGTCGTCAGCCCACATTCCCGCTCTGTGGTCTGTGCCTCGTGCCCGTGAAACACAGGGTGGAAGGGATATCCAGTTCCTCACAGTCCCTCATGGATTTATCTTGTATCCATTTTAATGTACCATCGTTTGTCTACCCTTGTCTCCTGTTGAACTTCATTTGTTCATTCACCTGTGGTATATGATAACACCAGTGGTCATAAAAGCAGCAAGTAGTTAAATGTCATGAATGACAGTGGGTATCACTTTATCTCTCAGAATCGATTTTACTTTTTTATTCTTCACAGTCACTATATGGGTGTGAGTAGTGGTAACTGACAGGTGAAAAGCATGTGCAGGTAACATACCTAGGAGTGTTCCCGAATTATTTAACATCCGCCCGGTCCAGGGGTGCGGGTGGTGGCTGACGAAAGACTGTCCACCCGTGTGGAGCGGGTGGTGTGGAGCCGCTCGCTGGACGGCCCGTGAGCCCTGTCCGTCCCTCCTAGGGTTCTGCCAGGCGGGGAAGGACCTGCGGCTGGTCTCCCTCTCCCACGAGCCCATCGACGTCCCCGCGGGCTTCCTCCTGGTGGGGGCCAAGTCCCCCAGCCTGCCGGACCATCTCCTGGTGTGTGCCGTCGACCAGAGGTTCCTGCCGGATGACAACGGGCACAACGCCCTTCTGGGTGAGCGCCTCCTGGGCTCTGCTCTGCGGCTTTGGCAGTGGGGCGGGGGTGAGGGGAGGACAAGGAGGGCCATGGCTCCCCTTGGGAGGCAGGCCACCTTCAGGCCCCTTCATCAGAGGTCACACAACCCCGTTCATTCACCATTCTGTGGCCTTTCTTTGTGGAATGGAATGCAAATGAGAGCGGTTTTAAAATGTGACTACCTGGCCGCTGGATTTGCTCTGCAATGGCCCATACTCTGTGGAGTGTGCTTTCTCTGAATCTGAATAAATCCATTTCTTACCTAAAAAAAAAAAAAAAGCGACTACCTTCCTGTAGAAAGCCTGTTCGTTAGTACTACTTTTTTTTTTTTTTTTTTTGTCTGTGCCATGTGGCATGTGGGATCGTAGTTCCTGGACCAAGGATTGAACCTGTGTCCCCTGCATTGGGAGCACAGCGTCTTAACCACTAGACTTCCAGGGAAGTCCAGTTAGTACTACTGTTGGTTAAATGTATTCATCAGAACTTTCCCAGGTGTCTAGTGGTATTAGGAATGTGGTCCAAACTCCGTCCTAGATGCCAGCAGACATGTGGCTGGAGGAAAATAAAGCTGACCAAGTGTCCCCACCCCCGGACTGTCCTGTTCCGAGTCACTGCCCAGCACCCTCTACTGTTGTCTTGTTTGCTTTACCTTTTGCCTCTCCCTAGCCAGTTGCTCTCATCTTGGCTTAATAGGTAGGCTTGGACCTGTTAATGAACTTGCCCAAGGGTGTATGAGTAAAGGGACATGGTCAGGATTCAAACTCAGGTCTTCTTGGCCCCATATGGTACCTTTAACTACCACGGTCCCTCACTTGCTCAAGGTCAGCCTGGGGAAGCTGTGGCTTTGACCTTCGGAACCATCACCAGCCCACAGGGGCCCCAGTGCCGATGCAGAGTTGAGGAAGCCTTACCAAGCCTGGCTCCTGTTTGTTCAGACATTGATTGAGCTCTTACTGTATGCCTGATCCTGTGCTCGGCACGCTTGCCTATTAGTGCAGCAAAATCAGGGGAGACAGGCAGTGTGGACCAAGAGCCCTGCCCTCTGGCTCCCGCCCCGGGTCTGACCACACAGGCTGCTGTGTGGCCTGGGGCCTCCTTGTCCCCGAGCACAGAATGGGCAGGTGCTTTCCACAGGGCCCCTCAGCTGGCCTGGCGCCTCCTTGACAGGAGAGTTGGGCAGGCAGGAGGGCTGGTGATGATTTTGCTAGTTGAGATGTAGCCTCAGGAATAATCTCCATGCAAGAAGCTAGTTTGACCGGGTGCCGCTTGCATCATACTTTTTGTGGCCTTTCTTTGTGGAATGGAATGCAAATGAGAGCGGTTTTAAAATGTGACTACCTGGCCGCTGGATTTGCTCTGCAATGGCCCATACTCTGTGGAGTGTGCTTTCTCTGAATCTGAATAAATCCATTTCTTACCTAAAAAAAAAAAAAAAGCGACTACCTTCCTGTAGAAAGCCTGTTCGTTAGTACTACTTTTTTTTTTTTTTTTTTTTTTGTGCCATGTGGCATGTGGGATCGTAGTTCCTGGACCAAGGATTGAACCTGTGTCCCCTGCATTGGGAGCACAGCGTCTTAACCACTAGACTTCCAGGGAAGTCCAGTTAGTACTACTGTTGGTTAAATGTATTCATCAGAACTTTCCCAGGTGTCTAGTGGTATTAGGAATGTGGTCCAAACTCCGTCCTAGATGCCAGCAGACATGTGGCTGGAGGAAAATAAAGCTGACCAAGTGTCCCCACCCCCGGACTGTCCTGTTCCGAGTCACTGCCCAGCACCCTCTACTGTTGTCTTGTTTGCTTTACCTTTTGCCTCTCCCTAGCCAGTTGCTCTCATCTTGGCTTAATAGGTAGGCTTGGACCTGTTAATGAACTTGCCCAAGGGTGTATGAGTAAAGGGACATGGTCAGGATTCAAACTCAGGTCTTCTTGGCCCCATATGGTACCTTTAACTACCACGGTCCCTCACTTGCTCAAGGTCAGCCTGGGGAAGCTGTGGCTTTGACCTTCGGAACCATCACCAGCCCACAGGGGCCCCAGTGCCGATGCAGAGTTGAGGAAGCCTTACCAAGCCTGGCTCCTGTTTGTTCAGACATTGATTGAGCTCTTACTGTATGCCTGATCCTGTGCTCGGCACGCTTGCCTATTAGTGCAGCAAAATCAGGGGAGACAGGCAGTGTGGACCAAGAGCCCTGCCCTCTGGCTCCCGCCCCGGGTCTGACCACACAGGCTGCTGTGTGGCCTGGGGCCTCCTTGTCCCCGAGCACAGAATGGGCAGGTGCTTTCCACAGGGCCCCTCAGCTGGCCTGGCGCCTCCTTGACAGGAGAGTTGGGCAGGCAGGAGGGCTGGTGATGATTTTGCTAGTTGAGATGTAGCCTCAGGAATAATCTCCATGCAAGAAGCTAGTTTGACCGTGAGAGTTGATGTGAAAAACTTCTAGGTTAAACTTCTCTTTCTGGTCCCCAGTCCCTTCTGTATTTTCCATGCGGACAAATATTTAAACCTCAGTTTTATGGGCGGATACCCTCCCAAAGCTGAGGAGATCAACATACTTCTGTTGTTCAGTCCCTCACTTGTGTCTCACTCTGCTACCCGATGGGCTGCAGCACACCAGGCTTCCCCATCCTTTACCAGGCCCCAGCATCTCCTCAAATTCATGTCCTTGAAGTCCACGATGCCATCCAGCCATCTCATCCTCTGTTCCTCCCCTCTCCTCCTGCCCTCAGTCTCTCCCAGCCTCAGGGGCTTTCCCAGTGAGTCGGCTCTTCCCAGCAGGCGGCCAGAGGCCTGGAGCTTCAGCTTCAGCCTCCGTCCTTCCAGTGAATATTCAGGGTTGGTTTCCTTTAGGACGGACTGGTTTGTTCTTCTTTCTATCCAAGGGACTCTCAAGAGTCCTTTCTAGCACCACAGTTCAAAAGCATCAATTCTCCGGCGCTCAGCCTTCTTTTGGTCCAACTTTCACATCCGTGCATGACTACTGGAGAAAGCACAACTTTGACTCTATGGGCCTTTGTTGGCACTTCAGTGGAAATTTGTTGAGGATGTTTTGTGTCTGAGTCTTTCAGCAAAGGACTGAAGACTGGAGACAGGAGAGCCAGGCTTGACCCAGAGAACAGTGGTTCCAGCCACGAGGGCTGGGGGGCCACGACCCCCGGGGTGTTAATCTGAGATCGCCTGGCTCCTGTTTGTTCAGACATTGACTGAGCTCGTACTGTATGCCTGATCCTGGGCTCGGCACGCTTGCCTATTAGTGCAGCAAAATCAGGGGAGACAGGCAGTGTGGACCAAGAGCCCTGCCCTCTGGCTCCCGCCCCGGGTCTGACCACACAGGCTGCTGTGTGGCCTGGGGCCTCCTTGTCCCCGAGCACAGAATGGGCAGGTGCTTTCCACAGGGCCCCTCAGCTGGCCTGGCGCCTCCTTGACAGGAGAGTTGGGCAGGCAGGAGGGCTGGTGATGATTTTGCTAGTTGAGATGTAGCCTCAGGAATAATCTCCATGCAAGAAGCTAGTTTGACCGTGAGAGTTGATGTGAAAAACTTCTAGGTTAAACTTCTCTTTCTGGTCCCCAGTCCCTTCTGTATTTTCCATGCGGACAAATATTTAAACCTCAGTTTTATGGGCGGATACCCTCCCAAAGCTGAGGAGATCAACATACTTCTGTTGTTCAGTCCCTCACTTGTGTCTCACTCTGCTACCCGATGGGCTGCAGCACACCAGGCTTCCCCATCCTTTACCAGGCCCCAGCATCTCCTCAAATTCATGTCCTTGAAGTCCACGATGCCATCCAGCCATCTCATCCTCTGTTCCTCCCCTCTCCTCCTGCCCTCAGTCTCTCCCAGCCTCAGGGGCTTTCCCAGTGAGTCGGCTCTTCCCAGCAGGCGGCCAGAGGCCTGGAGCTTCAGCTTCAGCCTCCGTCCTTCCAGTGAATATTCAGGGTTGGTTTCCTTTAGGACGGACTGGTTTGTTCTTCTTTCTATCCAAGGGACTCTCAAGAGTCCTTTCTAGCACCACAGTTCAAAAGCATCAATTCTCCGGCGCTCAGCCTTCTTTTGGTCCAACTTTCACATCCGTGCATGACTACTGGAGAAAGCACAACTTTGACTCTATGGGCCTTTGTTGGCACTTCAGTGGAAATTTGTTGAGGATGTTTTGTGTCTGAGTCTTTCAGCAAAGGACTGAAGACTGGAGACAGGAGAGCCAGGCTTGACCCAGAGAACAGTGGTTCCAGCCACGAGGGCTGGGGGCCACGACTGTGTTAACTCTGAGACACGGCAGGCGACCGCTCGCTGGAGGGACAGACAAGACTCTGAAACAGCGTCTGGGGGAGACAAGGATTTGATCTGTTCTTTCTTAAGGCGGGTCCATGGGCTTATCATAACCATTTTTTTGAAAGCAAGAATAATCCAGAGAATTCTCTCTACCAAGAAAGCTCTTTGCATTTGAGTCATCGCGTCTCCGAGTGAATGTGCTCATCAAGGCCGCTGAGGAGGCAGTGAGTGGGGAGGATGGGGAAGGCGGGTTGGTGACTTGGTTAGTGTTTGATCTGGCCCTGGCTGGGAGCCTGAGTTCCTCCCCTTTGTGACTGTAAAGGAATGGCCAGGGCAGTAAATCTGGGAGACTCTGGGCCTCGAAATGCGAGACAAGAATCTTTCAGTTCATTCAGCCCCGGCCTAGGAACAGCTTCAGCCCCTTGGGCGGGGAGCGTAGAGGAAGTGGGTCTTTGTTAATTGCTTGCCAAAAAGCCATCGGAGGTGGGGAACAAGGGCCGGCTAGTAATAACCGATGTGCTTTCTTCTTTTCAAATAGCTTTATGCTCTCGGCGTGGGCACTTAGCGCTGTGTAGGCTTCCTGCAATTAAGCCTGCTGGCTGCACAGGGCAGGCGGCTCAGCACTTCCGGTACCTACAGGTGGAGGCTGGAGTGTCTTGGGGGAGGGTAACAGCTTTGACCACCCCTACCCCCGTCACGTATAACGAAAGGAGCGTTGTTTTGGAGACTTTGAATCACTGAGGGGCTGGGTCTGTGGAGGCAGAAAGATTTAAATGTAGATGTGTGCTTCAGTGTTACGCTGATAATTCACGGAAACTGGCTGGTGGCTAAGACGGGAGGGGAGGCCGTCTGTTACAGCTGCGTGCAGCGTGCCCCGCCCCTGCAGTCATGCATGGCTCTTTGCAGCCCCGGAGACCTTAGGCCACCAAGCTCCCTGTCCATGGGGTGTTCCAGGCAAGAGCCCACTGGAGTGGCTTGCCATGCCCTCCTTCAGGGATCCTCCCGCCCCAGGGATGGAACCCGCACCTCCCAGGTCTCCTGCACTGGCGGGCAGGTTCTTTACCTACGCCACCTGGGAAGCCCCATCTCTTAGAGGCAGGCGACCGCTCGCTGGAGGGACAGACAAGACTCTGAAACAGCGTCTGGGGGAGACAAGGATTTGATCTGTTCTTTCTTAAGGCGGGTCCATGGGCTTATCATAACCATTTTTTTGAAAGCAAGAATAATCCAGAGAATTCTCTCTACCAAGAAAGCTCTTTGCATTTGAGTCATCGCGTCTCCGAGTGAATGTGCTCATCAAGGCCGCTGAGGAGGCAGTGAGTGGGGAGGATGGGGAAGGCGGGTTGGTGACTTGGTTAGTGTTTGATCTGGCCCTGGCTGGGAGCCTGAGTTCCTCCCCTTTGTGACTGTAAAGGAATGGCCAGGGCAGTAAATCTGGGAGACTCTGGGCCTCGAAATGCGAGACAAGAATCTTTCAGTTCATTCAGCCCCGGCCTAGGAACAGCTTCAGCCCCTTGGGCGGGGAGCGTAGAGGAAGTGGGTCTTTGTTAATTGCTTGCCAAAAAGCCATCGGAGGTGGGGAACAAGGGCCGGCTAGTAATAACCGATGTGCTTTCTTCTTTTCAAATAGCTTTATGCTCTCGGCGTGGGCACTTAGCGCTGTGTAGGCTTCCTGCAATTAAGCCTGCTGGCTGCACAGGGCAGGCGGCTCAGCACTTCCGGTACCTACAGGTGGAGGCTGGAGTGTCTTGGGGGAGGGTAACAGCTTTGACCACCCCTACCCCCGTCACGTATAACGAAAGGAGCGTTGTTTTGGAGACTTTGAATCACTGAGGGGCTGGGTCTGTGGAGGCAGAAAGATTTAAATGTAGATGTGTGCTTCAGTGTTACGCTGATAATTCACGGAAACTGGCTGGTGGCTAAGACGGGAGGGGAGGCCGTCTGTTACAGCTGCGTGCAGCGTGCCCCGCCCCTGCAGTCATGCATGGCTCTTTGCAGCCCCGGAGACCGTAGGCCACCAAGCTCCCCTGTCCATGGGGTGTTCCAGGCAAGAGCCCACTGGAGTGGCTTGCCATGCCCTCCTTCAGGGGATCCTCCCGCCCCAGGGATGGAACCCGCACCTCCCAGGTCTCCTGCACTGGCGGGCAGGTTCTTTACCACGAACGCCACCTGGGAAGCCCCATCTCTTAGAGCCAGAATGTTCATTTCTGAGATGAGAGTAAGTGAGCTGTTTGTTCACCCAGCGGGCAGATACTTATGCCTTTATTATTATTTAAGGTGATAAATAACTGAAGGTAGACTTTAAGGTCAGCCTGGGGCCTCAAAGCCAAGTGGAACTGGGTCCTTCCTAGGAGCTCAGGGCTGTGGGAGGACACGGGCCCACCAGGGCTCACTCGGAGATCCACACTCTTCCGGGAAGACTGCGTAGTAGGCTCCCGCCGAGGGCTGACGTTGCTGTGATCCCCAGCGGTGCACCGACTCCTGGGGATGGGAGAGCATTTCAGAGGGTGCGGTGATGGACGTGGGTCCTGACGGACGGGGGGATTACCAGTTGGAGAAACACCACCAGCAGCAGTGAATGAACCTCACGGCAGTCACTGCGCTGAGCACGTCTCATGTACCAGCGACTGTTCGAGTTAGAACGCAGTGGGTGAGCGCGGTGGGTCTGTCACTGCCCAGCAGTGAGCTATGAAGAAACAGGCGTGTGCCATGGAGGGAAGTGTGCCTGTCCTCGCTGCTCTGGAAGAGCCAGGGTTTCCACTTTGATTTCTGATCCACGAGGAGGAGCCCTTCTGGTCGGCGGCTCCCCTCCCTGCTTCTGGAACGGCGCCGTGGCCCCACGGCCCACAGTTCTCATGGGACGAAGGCCTGAAACCTGTTCGGCTGTTTCTGAGGGATGGCTGTGCTGGCCACGTGCTCTGAGCCTCCTTGGATTTGCTGTTCTGTTTCTTTTTCACCGTCTATTGTTTGACCTCAGGGTCAGAATCCCTTCCAGGGAACTTGGAAGATTTCTCAGGGCCTCATTCTTCGATGGCAGGTGAGCTGCTCAGGGTTCCCAGGTTGGAGACAAAAGAATAAATAATATCATTCGATTATAAAGTTAGAAAACATGAGAACACAGAAGCATATCAGCGCGTGTGCAGAGAGGCTGAGGGTTTGCTTTGCTAGTTATTGTGTTTCCTTTCTCCTCCTTCCCCCCCGGTGTTCGCTGTCTCCCAGGATCCTCCCGCCCCAGGGATGGAACCCGCACCTCCCAGGTCTCCTGCACTGGCGGGCAGGTTCTTTACCACGAACGCCACCTGGGAAGCCCCATCTCTTAGAGCCAGAATGTTCATTTCTGAGATGAGAGTAAGTGAGCTGTTTGTTCACCCAGCGGGCAGATACTTATGCCTTTATTATTATTTAAGGTGATAAATAACTGAAGGTAGACTTTAAGGTCAGCCTGGGGCCTCAAAGCCAAGTGGAACTGGGTCCTTCCTAGGAGCTCAGGGCTGTGGGAGGACACGGGCCCACCAGGGCTCACTCGGAGATCCACACTCTTCCGGGAAGACTGCGTAGTAGGCTCCCGCCGAGGGCTGACGTTGCTGTGATCCCCAGCGGTGCACCGACTCCTGGGGATGGGAGAGCATTTCAGAGGGTGCGGTGATGGACGTGGGTCCTGGACGGACGGGGGGATTACCAGTTGGAGAAACACCACCAGCAGCAGTGAATGAACCTCACGGCAGTCACTGCGCTGAGCACGTCTCATGTACCAGCGACTGTTCGAGTTAGAACGCAGTGGGTGAGCGCGGTGGGTCTGTCACTGCCCAGCAGTGAGCTATGAAGAAACAGGCGTGTGCCATGGAGGGAAGTGTGCCTGTCCTCGCTGCTCTGGAAGAGCCAGGGTTTCCACTTTGATTTCTGATCCACGAGGAGGAGCCCTTCTGGTCGGCGGCTCCCCTCCCTGCTTCTGGAACGGCGCCGTGGCCCCACGGCCCACAGTTCTCATGGGACGAAGGCCTGAAACCTGTTCGGCTGTTTCTGAGGGATGGCTGTGCTGGCCACGTGCTCTGAGCCTCCTTGGATTTGCTGTTCTGTTTCTTTTTCACCGTCTATTGTTTGACCTCAGGGTCAGAATCCCTTCCAGGGAACTTGGAAGATTTCTCAGGGCCTCATTCTTCGATGGCAGGTGAGCTGCTCAGGGTTCCCAGGTTGGAGACAAAAGAATAAATAATATCATTCGATTATAAAGTTAGAAAACATGAGAACACAGAAGCATATCAGCGCGTGTGCAGAGAGGCTGAGGGTTTGCTTTGCTAGTTATTGTGTTTCCTTTCTCCTCCTTCCCCCCCGGTGTTCGCTGACCGTCTCCCAGGTGCTGGGCACTGGTGTGCACACTTAGGCGCACCGAGGTGGCAGTGCCTCCTCGCAGTCACACCATGCCCCTGATCCGGGGGAAGCAGGGCATAGGTATGAGGAAGCACACAGATTTTGATAGCTCTGACCCTAAGGCAGAAGGTATAAGAACTGTTGGGAGTGTAGAGTCTGTGGGAATCTGGCGTCTAGTAAGAGGAGGTGAGGAGGAAGCAGGAGACGGCGGTGGGGTAGTCGCAGAGGCCAGGCTTGTGCGTCTACACTCCATTCTCACGCTAGACGCAAATGCATCACTTTCTGGATCTGCTCTGGACATCAGCTCAGCCCCTCTGGGGCTCGGGTTTCCTCAGAGAAGGCTTTGCTGCCCTGACCGACAGGTGGTGGTGTCAGTTAAGTGGGGTGCCCGTCTGGGTGACAGCCAGTGATGAGGACGCCATTGGTTTTCTCTGTGTGTCAGTTTCCATCATGTCCCTTAACAGCAACTAAACAGAGCACAGTGTTAGCCTTTCTTCATAGCTGATCTGTTTGTTCTGTTACAGAGGGAATAGGGTTAGGAACGAAGTCCGTGCCTGGCTTCTTAGACCAAGAGAGTTGTCCTTATTTCTAATGCCTTTTAAGGAATATGAAACTTGCTTGCAATAGAGCAGAGAACACAGGTTTCTGTAATTGTTGTTCAGTAACTCAGTCGTGTCCGACCCTTTGCCACCCCGTGGACCACAGCGCCCCTGGCTCCCCTGTCCTTCACCGTCTCCTGGAGCTTGCTCTGACTCATGTCCGTTGAGTCAGGAATGCCATCCAACCATCTCATCCTCTGCCACCACCTTCTCCTTTTGCCCTGCGTCTTTCCCAACATCAGGCTCTTTTCCAGGGAGTTGACCCTTCATATCACGGGGCCAAAGTATGGCAGTAGCTCTAGGGTTCCCAGGTTGGAGACAAAAGAATAAATAATATCATTCGATTATAAAGTTAGAAAACATGAGAACACAGAAGCATATCAGCGTGTGCAGAGAGGCTGAGGTTTGCTTTGCTAGTTATTGTGTTTCCTTTCTCCTCCTTCCCCCCCGGTGTTCGCTGACCGTCTCCCAGGTGCTGGGCACTGGTGTGCACACTTAGGCGCACCGAGGTGGCAGTGCCTCCTCGCAGTCACACCATGCCCCTGATCCGGGGGAAGCAGGGCATAGGTATGAGGAAGCACACAGATTTTGATAGCTCTGACCCTAAGGCAGAAGGTATAAGAACTGTTGGGAGTGTAGAGTCTGTGGGAATCTGGCGTCTAGTAAGAGGAGGTGAGGAGGAAGCAGGAGACGGCGGTGGGGTAGTCGCAGAGGCCAGGCTTGTGCGTCTACACTCCATTCTCACGCTAGACGCAAATGCATCACTTTCTGGATCTGCTCTGGACATCAGCTCAGCCCCTCTGGGGCTCGGGTTTCCTCAGAGAAGGCTTTGCTGCCCTGACCGACAGGTGGTGGTGTCAGTTAAGTGGGGTGCCCGTCTGGGTGACAGCCAGTGATGAGGACGCCATTGGTTTTCTCTGTGTGTCAGTTTCCATCATGTCCCTTAACAGCAACTAAACAGAGCACAGTGTTAGCCTTTCTTCATAGCTGATCTGTTTGTTCTGTTACAGAGGGAATAGGGTTAGGAACGAAGTCCGTGCCTGGCTTCTTAGACCAAGAGAGTTGTCCTTATTTCTAATGCCTTTTAAGGAATATGAAACTTGCTTGCAATAGAGCAGAGAACACAGGTTTCTGTAATTGTTGTTCAGTAACTCAGTCGTGTCCGACCCTTTGCCACCCCGTGGACCACAGCGCCCCTGGCTCCCCTGTCCTTCACCGTCTCCTGGAGCTTGCTCTGACTCATGTCCGTTGAGTCAGGAATGCCATCCAACCATCTCATCCTCTGCCACCACCTTCTCCTTTTGCCCTGCGTCTTTCCCAACATCAGGCTCTTTTCCAGGGAGTTGACCCTTCATATCACGGGGCCAAAGTATTGGGGCTTCAGCTTCAGCATCAGTCTTTCCAATTAGTATTCTAGTTTGACTTCCTTTAGGATTGACTGGTTCGATCCTAAACTCTGAAGTCTTCTCCAGCACCATAGTTTTAAAACATTAATTTTTTGGTGCTCAGCCTTCTTTATGGCCCAACTCTCACATCCATACATGACTACCATACAAACCATAGCTTTGACTCGATGGGCCTTTGTTGACAAAATGATGTCTCTGCTTTTTAATGTGCTGTCTAGGTTTTTTTTTTTTTTTTTTAGAGCTTTCCTTCCAAGAAGCAAGCATCTTTTTACTCTGTGGCTGCAGTCACGGTCCGTGATTTTGGAGCCCAAGAAGATACAGTCTGTCATATTTCTGTAATCTAGACATCTTCTTTCTCTGTGGGGAAATGCTTTGAACCTTTACTAACTGATACTGTTTTGGACAGTAGCCAGAGGCTTCAAGATTATCTCTTTTAGAAGCAGAGCTAATGCGCAGAACCTCTTGGCCCTCCTGACCTACATCAAGATGCTCTTTGTAAACTTGTCAGCCAGAGGATACGATAAAATAAATTAGTCTCAGCTTCAGGGTCTCTCCTGCCAAAGGACTTTGCTGCATGGAAACCAGACATACCAGTGGGCGAGGCAAGGTCATAGGGAGGGCCTTAGGGAGGCGGCGAGCTTAAAGCAGAACAGTCACCAGGTACAAAAGCTAACTCTTCGCCTGTCTCTTGTATTGACCAATAGTTCTGTTGCGTCCAGTTTGAATAGACATCACGGTTCTCATAAGAGGTGGCTCTGTCACCTTTGCAAAGGCAGCCTCCCCACAGCCTCAGAGCTGAGCTCTGCCGTCTCCTTAGAAAGCACCCTCCCCGCTTGGCCTGGCCTCGGGCAGCAGGAGCGGACCCAGGCCGCCGCCTTCTCCCCAATCTGGTCATCGTGGCTGCTGACCAGATTTTACTCTCCATGATGCTGGCCACGCACGGTAGGACCCCTGATTTCTTTTCTGCAACTCGTGGGGTCTAGTTAGTTGACTCCTGGAGGGAATTTTTGCCTCTGAAGAGGACTCCCAGTGTGTCCAGTCTCGGGAGTCTAATTTCTTTGAGATTCCGTGGCTGGCCAGCACTGAGACCATGGTGCATGCGTGCTGAGTCACTCAGTCGTGCCCGACTCTTTGCAACCCCATGGACCGTAGCCCGCCGGGCTCCTCTGTCCATGGGATTCTCCAGGCAAGGCTACTGGAGTGGGTTGCCGTTTCCTCCTCCAGGGGGTCTTCAGGACCCAGGGATCAAACCCTGCATCTTCTGCCTTGGCAGGCAGGTTCTTTACTACTGCATCTCCTTGGAAGCGTGTAACTTTAACTACTTAAGACGTAGACTTATTTATACTTTAATCAACATTCTTCCCCCAACCCGTATCCTGGCCAGCTAGAAACACTTTGTGTTCATATTTCATTCAGAGAATATAGTCACTTTATTTCTGCTGGTGTTGCTCAAATGTCAAATAATTCCTTAGTTTGTCTGTTGGACTATAGTATCAGTATGTGTTGTTGTTTATTCCCTAAGTCATGTCTGACTCTTCTACGACCCCATGGACTGTAGCCCGCCAGGCTCTTCTGTCCATGGGATTTTTTTCCTTTTAATATTTTTATTTATTTATTTGGCTGTGCAGGCCTTCATTGGGGCATGTGGGATCTAGTCCCCTGACCAGGGATCAAACCCAGGTCCCCTGCACTGGGAACATGGCATCTTACCCACAGGACCATCAGTGAAGTCCCTGTCCATGGGATTTTCCAGCAAGAATACTGGAGTGGGTTGCCATGCTCTCCTCCGGGGGACCTTCCTGGCCCAGGAATCAAACCCACATCTCTTACATTTCTTGAATCGGCACACAGGTTCATTAGCACAGGTCCATTAGCGCCACCTGAGAAGCCCAAAGACCATGAGGGCACACCAAATTATTGCAGGTACTCAGTCAGTGTAGACAGCTGGTGGAACAGTCCTTACTCTGTCCCATAGGACGTAAGCAAGGGTGGTTTTCCAGGCTCGCCTGGGCTCGTCTCTACGACCCAGGACCTCCTGGGTCCTCTGTGTCAGGTCATCTTGGCCCCGGGCTAGCGTGCGCTGACCGGGACCTTTGCCCCGTGGGCTCCTCTGGTTGGTGGTACAGGACTGGTGAGCACAGTGTCCCTTGGAGGGGCCTTTGGTGTCAGGTGGGGACGCTCGGGGTCTGTTTGCTCCCCAGGTTTCTCTGGGGACTGTGTCGGCTGTGGCAGGAAGGGCTTCTGTTACTTCACCGAGTTCTCTAGTCACATCAACCTGAAGCTGAGCACGCAGCCCAAGAAGCAGAAACACTTGAAATACTACCTGATCCGCAACGCACAGGGGGCGCTGACCAAGGGGCCTCTCATCTGCTGGAAGGGCTCAGGTGAGCGGCTGTGGGGTGGGCGGGAGAGGGGGCTTCTCCACGCCGGCCAGGGGCCTGCTCGCCCGACTTGGGCCGCGACAGCTCTGCGGTGGGCACAGTGGGCCAGAGGTCAGCCCCGTGAAGCTAAAACGCGACGTTGCCCTACGGCGTCCAGTCCATAGCGTCAGCCTACTGATAGGGGAGCTTTCGAAGCTGACGGAGGCCCACGCCGGGCGGTGCCCTCTTGTGCTACATATTTGGCACAGGGTTTTCAACCGGGGCGATTCTGTCCCCCAGGGATATTTGGCAATGTTTGGAGACACGGTCGAACATCGTGACGGCACGAGCGCCTGGCATCTCATAGGTGGAGGCCAAGGATGCAGGGCCCGGGGCAGCCCCTCACAAAGAGACATGCAGCTCAGTCACGTCTGACTCTTTGCAACCCCGTGGACTGTAGCCCACCAGGCTCCTCTGTCCATGGGATTCTCCAGGCAAGATACTGGAGCGGGTCGCCGTGCCTTTCTCCAAGGGACTGTCCAGACCCGGCGATGGAGCCCGGGTCTCCTGCACTGCAGGCCGATGCTTTGCTTTGCCCTCTGAGCCACCAGGGAAGCCCAGCGGTTCCTTTACCTTTGAATAGTGTTCTGTTCGTCCCTTGGACTTGAAGGTCTCATTTGTATCATGTGGTTTTCCCTTCTTCCCAAATGGTTATTGTTGCTCTTGCTTCTGGCTCAGAACTGTCCCTCGGCCGGATCCCGTCAGGCTGAGCCTGGGGGACGACCCCTCCGCAGCCCCGCGGCTGCACCCAAGCAGGGACTGGGATGGCGCTGGCCCCGTTGCAGTTACCTCCGTGCCCGGCCCTCCCGCAGGACAGGCGCTGGTCTCGGCAGCCCTCGCACACTGCTGGGGACGAGCAGGAGCTGGGTTTCACGCGTGCCTCTTTCCTGCAGAGTTCAGAAGCCGGCAGGCGTCCACCAGCACGTGCTCCAGTTCTCTCTTCCTGCCGCTGGACAGCTCTGGGCCGCCAACCCCCTTCCCCGGTGAACCCGGGCCTGGGACAACCCCAAGCGTCTCTCTGGGAGCCCCACAGGCAGGTGAGGTGATGGCCCCCGGAGGTGCTGGTGTTAGTGTCCCCAGCTGAACACTCGAGGTGCGGAGACGCTAGCCGAGGACGTCACGGGCAGTAGGATTTGGTAGCAGGTATTTCTGGTTTGTGAACTTGGCATTGGCCTTGGCGAACACTGACAGCAGGTAGACAGCAGCCTCCGCCCCCGAGGCTCTGGGAGCTGGTGCTTGAGGTCCTCCTGCCCAGAGAGGGCTGTCCTTGCTGCACGTGGCTCAGCATCCACAGAGAAGGGGCTCCGCCTGGCCGCAGGCACCACGTCCCCCTTGTCCTCCCTGTGCCCGGGCCACCTGGGGCCTGGCACACCCGGACAGCTGCGGGGACCAGTGGTTCTGCCGGCCAAACACTTGGGCGTGAGTTCCGGCGCCACTGCCTCCTCGCCAAGAGACGTGGGCAGCTCATCTGAACTCTGCAAGCCTCCGTTTCCTCGTCTGTGCAGTTGGAGAGAATCCCGATTTGCAGGATGGTTATAAGCTGTAGCCCACCAGGCTCCTCTGTCCATGGGATTCTCCAGGCAAGATACTGGAGCGGGTCGCCGTGCCTTTCTCCAAGGGACTGTCCAGACCCGGCGATGGAGCCCGGGTCTCCTGCACTGCAGGCCGATGCTTTGCTTTGCCCTCTGAGCCACCAGGGAAGCCCAGCGGTTCCTTTACCTTTGAATAGTGTTCTGTTCGTCCCTTGGACTTGAAGGTCTCATTTGTATCATGTGGTTTTCCCTTCTTCCCAAATGGTTATTGTTGCTCTTGCTTCTGGCTCAGAACTGTCCCTCGGCCGGATCCCGTCAGGCTGAGCCTGGGGGACGACCCCTCCGCAGCCCCGCGGCTGCACCCAAGCAGGGACTGGGATGGCGCTGGCCCCGTTGCAGTTACCTCCGTGCCCGGCCCTCCCGCAGGACAGGCGCTGGTCTCGGCAGCCCTCGCACACTGCTGGGGACGAGCAGGAGCTGGGTTTCACGCGTGCCTCTTTCCTGCAGAGTTCAGAAGCCGGCAGGCGTCCACCAGCACGTGCTCCAGTTCTCTCTTCCTGCCGCTGGACAGCTCTGGGCCGCCAACCCCCTTCCCCGGTGAACCCGGGCCTGGGACAACCCCAAGCGTCTCTCTGGGAGCCCCACAGGCAGGTGAGGTGATGGCCCCCGGAGGTGCTGGTGTTAGTGTCCCCAGCTGAACACTCGAGGTGCGGAGACGCTAGCCGAGGACGTCACGGGCAGTAGGATTTGGTAGCAGGTATTTCTGGTTTGTGAACTTGGCATTGGCCTTGGCGAACACTGACAGCAGGTAGACAGCAGCCTCCGCCCCCGAGGCTCTGGGAGCTGGTGCTTGAGGTCCTCCTGCCCAGAGAGGGCTGTCCTTGCTGCACGTGGCTCAGCATCCACAGAGAAGGGGCTCCGCCTGGCCGCAGGCACCACGTCCCCCTTGTCCTCCCTGTGCCCGGGCCACCTGGGGCCTGGCACACCCGGACAGCTGCGGGGACCAGTGGTTCTGCCGGCCAAACACTTGGGCGTGAGTTCCGGCGCCACTGCCTCCTCGCCAAGAGACGTGGGCAGCTCATCTGAACTCTGCAAGCCTCCGTTTCCTCGTCTGTGCAGTTGGAGAGAATCCCGATTTGCAGGATGGTTATAAGAATGTGATGGTAGTGAAAGCCAAGACCTGGTGCTTGCAGCCTTCGGTTAACTTGTGTCATCCTCGCGGTGGCTCCGGTGTTACCCCTGTTTTCTAGATGAGAAGGTGGACGTACCGGGGGTGCTGTGGGTTCAGGAAGGTTGCACGGTGCCTTCGAGGCAGAGCAGGGCTCGGGCACGGGCCGTCTGGTTTCAGAGCCCACTCTTCACCCCTTCTCCGTGCCACCCCAGCCAGGGAGTGTCTGTTGCTCCTCCTGACTCTGGAGTACCTTCCAGATCATTCTGGCTGACCTGGGCGACTTAGACCAGAACCCACAGTTGCCTCCAGAATCCTGCAGGGGCCCTGTATGTGGTCTGGCCCTGGGCAACGGCAAACCCGAACGCTTTCCTGAGGTTTAAGGTTCGCAGGTTGAATGTGACCCTGACCTTGGGAGGGTGAGTGAGAGGGTGGGGGAGGCGAGCCGGCGCAGGGTCGGTCCTGGAATTCCTGGTTCCCTGCTGACCCTTCTCTTACCCGAGTGCTCACTGGCGTGTGTGTCCCGTGTGGGCCCCCGTGCGTGTGAATGTCCACGCGTGTCTGCTTTCTGGGAGGGAGATGGTTGAGGGGCGCACAGAGTCACTCTGTCAAGAGTTCTGACCCCTGACGGGCCGCGTCGGCGAAAGCTAACTGATAAAATGAAGAGTCATTTCCTGCTCGTGGGGCTCCGGAGCATCCCTCGTCTCTCCTCTTGTCTGCTCTCAGGACCAGCCTCCGATCACCCCGCCTCGGCGACAGCCCCGGGCCCGGCTGTGTTCAACGGCGGAGACTCCCCGCAGCACCAGCCGATGGCGAAGAGCAGCCTATCTGCCGTGCCGCGTCCCTCAGCCTTAGGTGACCTTCCCCGTCCTGTCTGGGGGCCCGGCTCTGCTCTGGGCCGAGGCAGTGCTGGGCAGGGGACGCAGGATCTGCCGTGCTGGGGCCCCGAGCCTCCTGGAGGTGGGGTGAGAGGCAGGCCTCCTGAGCGGCCGGGGCTGTGTCCGCCCCAGGTGCTGGGTGGGGCCCTGGCTTCTGCCCCCCGCCGGGTGACGCGCGTGGGCCAGGACACAGCGGCAGCCCGCCGTGAGTGATGGCCTGCCGCACTGCCGCTGCCGACGCGCCTGGTCGGCTGCTCTGGGAGCCCGAGTGAGCCACGGAGCCCGGCCCGGGCTGGGGGGTTGCCGGCGGAGGGGGGCTGCCACGCTCTTCGGAGTCCTGTGCCGCACGCCCGCTCTGGGCAGAGTGGAGTCTGTTTTTTAAAAAAATGCTTCGGAAGCTGCACGGAGTGTGTCGCAAAGGCTTGGGGGCTGCGGCTCAGGGGTTCTCGGCAGAAACGCTGCTCCACGGGACGGGGCTGGGTGGGGCGGGGTGAGGAGGGAGCTTGGAAATGTGCAGGGTCCCTCTCTGGGTTGTCCCGGCTCGTGCTCGGGGTGTGCGGTGCCCGCAGGGAGTGGGGTACAGGGGGAGACTCGTCTCCCACCAGATGCCCGACAGAGGCCCCTCCCCACCACCCGGACACGTGGCCAGAAATAGTTGGTCCACAGGAGTGACTCCGAATGACATTGTTTTGGGAGAGGTGATGCGCTTCAGGGAAGGTCCCCTGGAGGAGGGCACGGCCACCCACTCCCGGGCTCTTGCCTGGAGAATCCCATGGACAGAGGAGCCTGGGGGGCTACAAGGCCGTAGGGTCGCAGAGTCGGACACGACGGAAGCGACTTAGCATGCATGCACGGTGGGCTTAGTCCACGCAGAGGCACTCTGCTAGCGTCGCAAAGGCAGCAAATGCCTGGAGACCCTCGCCGTGGGTACCGAGGCCCCGTGCCATGGCCCTCCCTCCTCTGGCAGTTTAACCTGGCGTTTAGAGGAGCCGGCATCTCGGTCTTTGTGGGAGCTCTTCCCCGTCCTCGAGGAAACGAAGACGTGGTTCTTCTAAGTGAAACCAAGATGACAGAAGCTGCCTTGGAGGTTGCAGGGGTCTGAGGAGCCCACCTGTCGGAAGGCTGTTTGCAGACAGAGAGCTTCATGTTTTTAAACACTTTGTTCACCTCATTTCATTCATTTCCAATCCATCTAAAGAAGAGGTGGAAATAACTTTGGGGTGCTTTTAGGAGACTCTAAAGCAGTACTTCTCAAGTTGCAGCATGCCTAAGCGTAACCAGGGAAGCTGGCGCCTGCTTGCTTTCATTTCCAGAGCTCTGCTTCTGCAAGTGCGCCCAGGAGTGGACACTTTGAAGAGGCTCCTGGTGGTTCTGTTTAGCTTTGTCTCTGGCCAGGTTTGGAGAACCTCTGCCCCAGTGGTTCTCAACCCCTGTTTATGGTTTAGAATCACCAGGAGCTCGGGGGGTCATCAGGAGGTGTGTGAACCTACTGGGGTTCTGATTTCCTTGGGATGGGGCTACATCTGGGAAGAGAGAGTTTTTTAAAATTTAAACTTTAATGTATACAGCTCTAAATGTAGGGGAAATTTTGTGTTGGATTGGTCCAAAAAAGTATGGTAACCGGTTCTTGATATTTTGAAGAATCTTAAGAAAGGAGCATGAATCATGAGTTCCCTGACGTGGGCAGGATGACTCACGAACAGCAGTGGGTACCAACTTCTGTTCCCCTTGGTTCTTTTTTAGTCCAAAATTAGCTTTCATGGCTGGGGTGGGGAGAGGCGCACAGGTGGATCAGTACTGCCCCCAAGTGGTGTAGCTCTGGTGGTGGGTGGGCTGCCCCCGGGCTTGTCTGCAGACACAGGTAGTATAAGTCATTGCCGTGCGCGGATGATGGTAATGAGGATCTGGACTTGGTGGCTGCCATTTATCGGACCCAGACGCTGCGCTTTACATGTATTCTCTTTGGTCCTGATCAAGCCACCTTTCAGAGTAGGTTTTGTCATCTCGGTGTAAACATGAAGGAGGTGAGGCTCGGATTGCTGAAACATTTGGAATGAAACACTTACAAAGGTCAGCAGGATATTTCTTTATGCCTAGTTACTTCCTCTAGACTGTTAGTCGCTCAGTCTTGTCCGACTCTGTGGGGATGTCGCTCCAGTCTGGGTCCCCATGCCTTGCTTAAGGGGTCTGAGGAGCCACCTGTCGGAAGGCTGTTTGCAGACAGAGAGCTTCATGTTTTTAAACACTTTGTTCACCTCATTTCATTCATTTCCAATCCATCTAAAGAAGAGGTGGAAATAACTTTGGGGTGCTTTTAGGAGACTCTAAAGCAGTACTTCTCAAGTTGCAGCATGCCTAAGCGTAACCAGGGAAGCTGGCGCCTGCTTGCTTTCATTTCCAGAGCTCTGCTTCTGCAAGTGCGCCCAGGAGTGGACACTTTGAAGAGGCTCCTGGTGGTTCTGTTTAGCTTTGTCTCTGGCCAGGTTTGGAGAACCTCTGCCCCAGTGGTTCTCAACCCCTGTTTATGGTTTAGAATCACCAGGAGCTCGGGGGGTCATCAGGAGGTGTGTGAACCTACTGGGGTTCTGATTTCCTTGGGATGGGGCTACATCTGGGAAGAGAGAGTTTTTAAAGTTTAAACTTTAATGTATACAGCTCTAAATGTAGGGGAAATTTTGTGTTGGATTGGTCCAAAAAAGTATGGTAACCGGTTCTTGATATTTTGAAGAATCTTAAGAAAGGAGCATGAATCATGAGTTCCCTGACGTGGGCAGGATGACTCACGAACAGCAGTGGGTACCAACTTCTGTTCCCCTTGGTTCTTTTTTAGTCCAAAATTAGCTTTCATGGCTGGGGTGGGGAGAGGCGCACAGGTGGATCAGTACTGCCCCCAAGTGGTGTAGCTCTGGTGGTGGGTGGGCTGCCCCCGGGCTTGTCTGCAGACACAGGTAGTATAAGTCATTGCCGTGCGCGGATGATGGTAATGAGGATCTGGACTTGGTGGCTGCCATTTATCGGACCCAGACGCTGCGCTTTACATGTATTCTCTTTGGTCCTGATCAAGCCACCTTTCAGAGTAGGTTTTGTCATCTCGGTGTAAACATGAAGGAGGTGAGGCTCGGATTGCTGAAACATTTGGAATGAAACACTTACAAAGGTCAGCAGGATATTTCTTTATGCCTAGTTACTTCCTCTAGACTGTTAGTCGCTCAGTCTTGTCCGACTCTGTGTGACCCCAGGGACCGTAGCCCGCCAGGCTCCTCTGTCCATGGGATTCTCCAGGCAGGAATCCTGGGGGGGGTCCCCATGCCTTCCTCCAGGGGATCTGCCCGACCCGGGGAGGGAACCCAGGTGTCCTGCACGGCAGGCCGAAGGTTCACCACCTGAGACACCAGCGAAGCTAAAACGCACCAGATGCCAAAATGCATTGTAAGGCTGTGATTAAAAAGAAATAACAAATAAGTGTTCTCTAATTCAGGGGAGCATTTTTACTGAAGCGCATCTTTGCTGGCAGCCTAATCCACACTCTGAATTTTGTCTAGGTATTTTATCCAACTCCGGCCCCCCCAAAAAACGCCACAAAGGGTGGTCTCCAGACTCTCCATCGGCTTCGGATGGTGGCTGCCCCCAGGGAGCGGGGAGCAGGGCCAAGTGTGGTAAGTGGCAGAGCCTGGCCCCACATCCCGGCTCGCGCGCTGCTGGTGGTGGGGGTGTGTGTGCGCGCTTTCATGTGTATTGGTGAGAAAATTCCAGGGAGGCAGACTTGGGTATGACAAAAAATTCTCTTTCTTGTATATTAGAGTCGCTTAGCAAAGCCCAAGATTCCGGTACAGTGTTGAGTTTCCTCATCTTAGAAGACTTATTTTTAAAAGGCTTGCTTGTAACGTGGCGGGAACATTGACGAGGAGGAAACGGGGTCGTCTGGTGGGGACGGGGAGCCCCGGGCCCTTTAGGAAGCTTTTGACCCGGGAGCCGGACGGAGGCGGGGGGCGGCCATGCTGTGGCAGGGTGTTGGCTGGGCTGCCGTCGCGGCTGCTGGCGGTGGACGCCTCGTCTGACGTGTCTCCCTCGCGCGTCACTGTGTCCCCAGAGAGCGCGGGTGTGACCTGCACGCCTCAGGTCGGCTTGGCGGGACCAGCTTCAGTCACCTTTCCTGTTGTGGCCTCCGGAGAACCTGTGTCCGTGCCCGACAACTTGCTGAAGATATGCAAGGCCAGGCCAGTGATCTTTAAAGGCAAGTGCAGCCGTGCGATCGGGGCTAGAGGTCGGGGAGCCCAGGGAACGCGTGAAAAACAGTCCGCATGACCCGTGCTCCCCGTCTGACTCTGCGCCAAGCTGCCCTCCGGGGAAAACGCTAGACCCCTCTCCAGGGCGATGAGGGAACCAAGCAGAGACTCTGCACCAAGCTGCCCTCCGGGGAAAACGCTAGATCCCTCTCCAGGGCGATGAGGGAACCAAGCAGATGGTGCTTGGGTCGGCCCCCGATCGGCCGCCAGGAGTTTCAGAGCTCGCTACAGTTTCCCGTGGTCAGTTTGTGAGATGACCCTATTCTACAGTGACCACTTGCTTGTTTGTTTGTTCTGGCTCTTTCATCTGGCCTGTATTGTAGCATCTTTGTGCCTCTTCTATGACAAATATCACATTTTTCCTTTCTGAGCAATTCTTTTTTTAATTTATTTATTTTGCCTGTAAGTCATCAGTTTTCATCCATCTTCACTCTGGCCTGTGTGGGCCTCCCATTGCAGTGCCCTCTCTCGTTACAGAGCACCGGCTCCGGGCGCATGCACTCCAGAGCACTGGCTTGTAATTGGACACACCAGTCCAGCTGCTCCTTGGCACGTGGGATCTTCCTGGGCCAGGGATCGAACCAGTGTCCCTTGCATTGCAAGGCAGACTCTTTACCCACTGGACCGCCAGGGAAGTCCCTGAGTAATTCTTTATGTTGCCTTGGAGGAGCTGTCATGTTTGTGAGCAATGCTGCCCAGACTGTGGCCCCTGGACCAGCAAAGCCAGTGTCCCCAGGACCTCCGTAGACATGTGATGATATCCCAGGTCCACTCATCCCAGAGTCAGACCAGGCCCCGTTTGGAATCAGAAGCTCTGTGGTGGGCCCAGTGTTTTAGGAGGCCTTTCAGGGGACCCTCACGTACCCTCAGATTTGGGAAGCATTTTCCTTGAGGCTGTGAACTGTACCCCAGTCTAGATGCTCCCAAGGGTGGAGCGTGGGGCCTGCACACAGCACGCAGCAGGTGCCTACTCCATGTGTGTTTGATGAATAAATGAGCTCAAAATGCCATACACACGCTCACCGCATTTAACCCTCTCAGCAGCTGCATCTGGGTGTGATAGCGTCACCCCATTTTACAGATGCGGAGACTGAGGCTTGGGGAACGGAAGCTTCCTGCTCTGGGTAACCTAGTTAATACCTAGACCTGGCCCGGGCTCGCCTGCCTCTGAGAGCTGCCCTCAGAATTAATCTCCATAGTGTTTGCTAAAGCATTTGTCAGGTTCTGTGAGTGTCTGGAGTCTCGGGTCTGTCCCGTGGTTAATGTTCCTAACTCAGCTTGTCGGGGTGTCCTGGGCTGGGGGAGGCACAGGCAAGGGCTGTTCAGCTTATAGGAACTCTCTCTGGGGCTTCGTGTGCTTGGCTGTAAGGTAAGAAGTTGGGCTAAAACAGGAACCCTCAACGTCCAGGATCTAATGCCTGATGATCTGAGGTGGAGCTGATGCAGTCATAATAGAAACAAAGTGGACGATGACTGTAATGATCTCAAATCATCCAGAAGCCACAGCCCCAACCCCTGCCCCAGATCTGTGGGAAAAGTGTCTTCCATGAAACTGGTCCCTGGTGCCCAAACAGCTGGAGGCGCATAAGCGGACCAGCAAATGCTCAAGCCTCTGTCAGGTACAAAAGCAGGCGCACAAACCAGCAAGGGCTGGGAGTTCAGGATGTCCCCAGGCAGGAGCTGGAGTTGCCCAGGTGCCGCTGGCCTGCACGCTTTCACTCCCTTGAATTCAGACACCCCTGGGCTTCTCTGGTGGCTCGGTGGTAGAGCATCTGCCTGCCGTGCAGGAGACGAGGAGGCGTGGGTTTGATCCTGGGCAGGGCGATTCCCGGAGGAGGACATGACCACCCACTCCAGTGGTCTTGCCTGGAGAATCCCACGGACAGAGGCGCCCGGCGGGCTGTGGTCCGTGGAGGCGCAGAGCCTCGGGCACGACGGGAGCGGCCGGGCCCTCACGCACCCTCAGATTTGGGAAGCATTTTCCTTGAGGCTGTGAACTGTACCCCAGTCTAGATGCTCCCAAGGGTGGGCGTGGGGCCTGCACACAGCACGCAGCAGGTGCCTACTCCATGTGTGTTTGATGAATAAATGAGCTCAAAATGCCATACACACGCTCACCGCATTTAACCCTCTCAGCAGCTGCATCTGGGTGTGATAGCGTCACCCCATTTTACAGATGCGGAGACTGAGGTTTGGGGGAACGGAAGCTTCCTGCTCTGGGTAACCTAGTTAATACCTAGACCTGGCCCGGGCTCGCCTGCCTCTGAGAGCTGCCCTCAGAATTAATCTCCATAGTGTTTGCTAAAGCATTTGTCAGGTTCTGTGAGTGTCTGGAGTCTCGGGTCTGTCCCGTGGTTAATGTTCCTAACTCAGCTTGTCGGGGTGTCCTGGGCTGGGGGAGGCACAGGCAAGGGCTGTTCAGCTTATAGGAACTCTCTCTGGGGCTTCGTGTGCTTGGCTGTAAGGTAAGAAGTTGGGCTAAAACAGGAACCCTCAACGTCCAGGATCTAATGCCTGATGATCTGAGGTGGAGCTGATGCAGTCATAATAGAAACAAAGTGGACGATGACTGTAATGATCTCAAATCATCCAGAAGCCACAGCCCCAACCCCTGCCCCAGATCTGTGGGAAAAGTGTCTTCCATGAAACTGGTCCCTGGTGCCGAAACAGCTGGAGGCCGCAAACGGACCAGCAAATGCTCAAGCCTCTGTCAGGTACAAAAGCAGGCGCACAAACCAGCAAGGGCTGGGAGTTCAGGATGTCCCCAGGCAGGAGCTGGAGTTGCCCAGGTGCCGCTGGCCTGCACGCTTTCACTCCCTTGAATTCAGACACCCCTGGGCTTCTCTGGTGGCTCGGTGGTAGAGCATCTGCCTGCCGTGCAGGAGACGCAGGAGACGTGGGTTTGATCCCTGGGCAGGGACGATTCCCCGGAGGAGGACATGACCACCCACTCCAGTCGTCCTGCCTGGAGAATCCCACGGACAGAGGCGCCCGGCGGGCTGTGGTCCGTGGGAGGCGCAGAGCCTCGGGCACGACGGGAGCGGCCGGGCACTCACGCACGCACGCGCTGTGCCCGGGGCCACTTGCCAAGCCAGGCCGTGCCCCCTCCCCAGGCCACGGGAACTTCCCCTACCTCTGCGGCAACCTGAACGACGTGGTGGTGAGCCCGCTCCTGTACACATGCTACCAGAACTCGCAGTCCCTCTCCAGAGCCTACGAGCAGTACGGCGCCACCCCAGTCCAGCCCATCTCGGAGGAGATGCAGCTGCTGCTGACCGTCTACTATCTCGTCCAGCTGGGTGAGTCTCCCTCCCGTGGCAGGGGAACCATGGGGGGCTTGACCGCTGAAGGAGGGACGTGCACTCGCCCCGCTCCTGGACCCTCACTTGAGGCCCTTGGGACGGTGTCCTCTGCCCCCAGGTCTGTGCCGTGGTCACCACCCGAGACGTCACATATGATGGTACTTCCCTGGTGAGCCTTAGAATCTGCCTTGCCGTGCAGAGGACGTGGGTTGGATTCCTGGCCACATGCCACAACTAAGACCTGATGCAGCCAGATAAATATTTTTAAAAAGATCCCCCTGCCTCTGTAGGTGCAGACATACAGCAGGAACATGACAAAGGCTCTGCCCTGCAGGAGACTGTGTTCTAGTGGGAGGAAGCAGCCGTGAACAGGAGGGGAAGAAGCCGAGGGGGCGTTGGGTGGGATTGTGGACTGATCCAGGCTGTGGGGAAAGGCCTCTTGGAGGAGATGGCATTTGAGGGAGACCTGAGTGATGAGAAGGAACCAGGCTTGTGATCTGAGGGAGGCAGAGGACGGGTGAGGGCCGAGGGGACGGCAGGGCAGGGCGCGCTGGTCAGCGGGAGCCGGGCGGCGGCAGAGTGAGAGCCTGAGTGTGGGGCGCGCTCAGAGAACTGGCAGGGGCTCGGGCCAAGGTCGAGAGCTTGCAGGTCGGACACAGCGAGAAACAGCTTGTGTTTGTCTGCTCGAGCTGCCTAACAGAATGCCCCAGACGGGGCCAAACCACAGAGGTGTATCTTCTCCCAGGTCTGGAGGCCGGGAGGCCGGGGTCAGGGCAGCCCTACGCTCGGGTTCCGGGGAGGCCTGTCTCGCTGGCTTGTGGATGGCGCACCTCCCCGGGGCCTTCCCTTCGTGCAGGTGCCCGGGGACAGGGCCAGCTCTGGGGACGCTCCCTCTTCTTCTAGGGACCCCGGTCCCACGGGCTTAGGGCCCCACCCTGACGACCTCACGTAACCTCGGCCACTTCTTTAAAGGCCCTCTTGATACACGCAGTCAGACTGGGAGCTGGCTCTTCAGCGTAAGAGTGGAGGGGGACACTGCCGTCCACAGCAGCACGGGAATGGTTTTAGGGAGGGGACGGATATGACCTGGGCTCCCCTGGTGGCTCAGGTTGTAAAGACTGAGACCTGGGCTCAGGCCCCGGGTGGGAAGATGCCCTGGAGGAGGTGTTCTTGCCTGGAGCAGCCCGCGGACCGGGAGCCTGGTGGCCAGAGCGCACGGGGCCGCACAGGCTCGGGCGTGGCTGAGCAGCTTCCCGGTTCACTTTCAGCTGTGGTCTGACTTTATTTCCTTAATGGCCGAGGGCAGAGGGCAGGCTGGTGACTGACCACTGGGCTGGGGCACGCGGAGGCCACCGGCAGCCCGAGTGGCGCGTGGGGCCGGAGCCCTCCCGGGAATGGCTGGGACGGGTCGGGGTGGGGAGGCCCGCGTGGTGAGCGTCGGCAGCTCTCGCGGCTGCCTGGCTGGTGGCCGGGCTTCGGGAAGGGGCTGTGGGCTCCAGGGAAAGACTTTAAAGATGGGAGATGTAACAGCCTATCTCATGGAGTTTGGGCACAGCCCCGTGAGGAGGCGGTGTGGTCCTGTTTTTTTTCAGATCAGAAAGCTGTCTCCTAAAATAGCTCAGGGCTGCACAGCTGGTGCTAGGTGTCGCTGGATGGGGACATGCTTCCTGAATCAGAGTGTGGCACGCTCCTCAGCAGCTCGCCCAAATGTAAAGTTCTGACATAGAAACCAGAATATAGCTGTGGGGAAAACGTGTTGAAAGTCCTCAAACCTTACTGGTCATCCAAGAAGTAGAAAATTAACAAGTCAAACAGATGACGTGTTTCTCAATTAAGCTGACAGTCAGAACCCAGACGATGGCCTCCTGTAAAACTAAGTGTTACTTGGGTCGCTGATGGCGTGCTAAGTGGGCACATCTCCACCGTCTGGAGGCAGTCTGATTTGATGTGTATCAGTCAGCTCGGTGGGTCCATGGAAGCCGAGGAAGTTGGGTCCTTTACATAAAGCTGTGCATTGCAGAAGTATTTCTGAAGGTGCTTTCTTTTTTTGGAGGGGGAGTGTGGGTTGGGGAGGGAGGAGGGGCGGGCCGGCCACTTCTATTGGTCTTTCATTTATCTATTTTCATCCATCTTCTGTTCTTTGGCCCGTGTGGGCCTCCCATCACAGTGGCCTCTGTTGTCGCAGAGCACCGGCTCTGGGCGCATGCGCTCCAGAGCTCCGACTCCGTAAATGGACACACGGGTCCAGCCGCTCCGCGGCACGTGGGATCTTCCCAGGCCAGGGATCGAACCGGCGCCCCTTGCACTGCAAGGCGGTGTCCTTACCCACTGGACCACCAGGGAAGCCCGTGAAGTTGCTCTCTTGGGAGCAAGACAAGGGTCCGCGATAGGTCAGCAGCGTTAAGTCCGTGAGGGCGCCTCCACGCCATGGGACGCCAGGTGGCTGGTGACGGTCTTGTGCGTGCGGGATGGTGGCCTGATGGGAAGGAGGCAGACGCACGCTGAGGTCGCTTCCCCAGGGTCGTGACAGCGACTTGAACTGCCCTAGTGATTTGAGACACCGACGCTGGGAAGGCTCTAGGGCGGCAGGAGAAGGGGGTGACTAAGGAGGAGACAGTTGGACGCCATCACAGACTCAGTGGACACGAGTTTGAGGAGGCTCTGGGAGATATAGGGAAGGACAGGGAAGCCTGGCGTGTGCAGTCCTGGAAAGGCGGACACGACTGGACAGCTGACCCACAGCAAAAGTCTCCACGTGGGGGAAGGACGATAGCGGTGGGTCTTTTAGGCGGACGGCTTGAGGCCCGCCCTCGCAGCCTCCCGGTATTTGGCAGCCGCCTGTGATAGAGCCTCTGGTTAGCCCTCCGGTGTCCCCGCAGGCCTTCCCAGGCGCAGCCCTATAGTGTGGAAACGTGTTGAAAGTCAAAACATTCCCCAAAAAAACCGATGACGTGTTTCTCAATTAAGCTGACAGTCAGAACCCAGACGATGGCCTCCTGTAAAACTAAGTGTTACTTGGGCTGATGGCGTGCTAAGTGGGCACATCTCCACCGTCTGGAGGCAGTCTGATTTGATGTGTATCAGTCAGCTCGGTGGGTCCATGGAAGCCGAGGAAGTTGGGTCCTTTACATAAAGCTGTGCATTGCAGAAGTATTTCTGAAGGTGCTTTCTTTTTTTGGAGGGGGAGTGTGGGTTGGGGAGGGAGGAGGGGCGGGCCGGCCACTTCTATTGGTCTTTCATTTATCTATTTTCATCCATCTTCTGTTCTTTGGCCCGTGTGGGCCTCCCATCACAGTGGCCTCTGTTGTCGCAGAGCACCGGCTCTGGGCGCATGCGCTCCAGAGCTCCGACTCCGTAAATGGACACACGGGTCCAGCCGCTCCGCGGCACGTGGGATCTTCCCAGGCCAGGGATCGAACCGGCGCCCCTTGCACTGCAAGGCGGTGTCCTTACCCACTGGACCACCAGGGAAGCCCGTGAAGTTGCTCTCTTGGGAGCAAGACAAGGGTCCGCGATAGGTCAGCAGCGTTAAGTCCGTGAGGGCGCCTCCACGCCATGGGACGCCAGGTGGCTGGTGACGGTCTTGTGCGTGCGGGATGGTGGCCTGATGGGAAGGAGGCAGACGCACGCTGAGGTCGCTTCCCCAGGGTCGTGACAGCGACTTGAACTGCCCTAGTGATTTGAGACACCGACGCTGGGAAGGCTCTAGGGCGGCAGGAGAAGGGGGTGACTAAGGAGGAGACAGTTGGACGCCATCACAGACTCAGTGGACACGAGTTTGAGGAGGCTCTGGGAGATATAGGGAAGGACAGGGAAGCCTGGCGTGTGCAGTCCTGGAAAGGCGGACACGACTGGACAGCTGACCCACAGCAAAAGTCTCCACGTGGGGGAAGGACGATAGCGGTGGGTCTTTTAGGCGGACGGCTTGAGGCCCGCCCTCGCAGCCTCCCGGTATTTGGCAGCCGCCTGTGATAGAGCCTCTGGTTAGCCCTCCGGTGTCCCCCGCAGGCCTCTGCCCAGCGCCGCCCCCCGGGGTGGGCGGGGCCGGCCCTGAAGCCCCGCCCGCCGCCTTGTCGTTGCCAGCGGCGGACCAGGTGCCCCTGATGGAGGACCTGGAGCAGATCTTCCTGCGCTCCTGGCGCGAGCCGCAGCTGACCGAGGTCCGGCAGCACCCGCCGACGCTGCCGCAGCCCTTCCCGCCCGTGCCCGGCGCGGCGGCCCCCGTGACCTCGGCGCAGCTGCCCTGGCTGGCCGGCCTGGCCGCCAGCTCCTGCGACGACAGCGTGCACATCATCGAGTGCGCCTACTCCCTGGCCGAGGGCCTCTCCGAGATGTTCCGCCTGCTCATCGAGGGCAAGCTGGCCAAGACCAACTACGTGGTGATCATCTGCGCCTGCCGGAGCGCCGCCATCGACTCCTGCATCGCCGTCACCGGTGAGGCGGGGCCCGCGGGGAGGCTGGCAGGGCCGCCCGGGGACCCCAGGCGCTTCGCTGCTGCCCTCTTTGGCCTCTCGGGGCCCGGGTTTGCGTCAGCGCTGGTTGGGAACTGCAGTTGGCGCTCGGCTGCCCTTGGCGTGCCCTGAGTAGGGTGCCTCTGGAAAATTCCACGCCTCCTGGAGTGGAAGGTGTGCGGTTCCCATGGGGCAAGTCTGTACGGGTGCGGGGAAAACCTGGCCCCCTGCACCTGTGGTCGGTGAGTCAGCGACGAGCCCACAGCTTCTTCAGCTGCATACTGGCGATCAAAGTAGCGACCTTACTGTGTTATGTGGGTTAATGAGCCTGCTAGTTAATTAACTGTAAAATCACCTTTGGAGGCCCTCGCATGTGCAGCCACTGTTCTGGGGGCTGGGGATAGGGGAGTGACATCCCTGCTTTCCTGGGGTGTGCGTGCTGGTGGGGAGGCAGACCCTGAGAGGGGCAGAATGCTCCGGGGGAAGGATGGCCGATGAGGGCCGGCCTCCACGTGGTGCCTCTTGTCCTTCCTTCATCTTGTGTTTTTAATACGTTGATTTAAACAGTATCTTCAGTGATAAACCCAGAGCCTCTGCTGTCTACGGCATTGGGCAGGACGTTTTATAAACCTGTCCTGTTTCATCCTCGCAGTAGTCCTGCGTAGTACTAGAACTGCCAGCCGCGATTCCAGGCGAGGAAGCTGGGCTGACGTTGGTTACACAGCTAGCTAGGTGGGGGAGAGTCAGGTTCCAGAGTCGGCTGTGTGGGAGTGTGTACCGTCCCTTCATTTCACCGGCAGGGAGGCCTGCTCTTAGCCAGGCGGGTGCCGGGCTTCAGGATGGAGGGGAAGGATGCAGGCCCAGGCCCTGCCGCCGAGGCGCTCCCATGCTGATTCTGAGCAGAGGGCCTGGTCAACGGTGTCGTTTGTGTTCCAGGAAAATACCAAGCCCGGATTCTTTCCGAGAGCCTTCTCACCCCAGCTGAGTACCAGAAAGAAGTGAATTACGAGCTGGTTACGGGGAAAGTGGACTCGCTGGGGGCCTTTTTTAGCACCCTCTGTCCAGGTAGGCTTGTAGTCAGACAGGTGCAAATGCATACGCTGATGAGACAAGTAAACACAGACACGGGGGTGGTGGTCTTGGAGCCTGTCCCCCGTGAGCTGCTGAGGGTGGCCGTGCGGTGGCCCCTCTCGCGGGTGGGGTCTCTGGCTCTGTGGTTTCTGTCCTTCAGGGGCACGCGGTCCTCTCTGGCTCTGCCCCTGCCCCTCCCACCTCCCCCTCAGGGGTGCTTAGAGCCTCTCATTGGAGAAGCGTATTCTCTGTACCTCGTTCTGAGTGTCCTAAGCCTACAGCTCCCTTCTTTTCCTGGCTATTCACCCTTCAAGACTCACCCCGTTTCCTCCCAGCAGACTGAGGGCCCCTCCGCCTCCAGGGTGGTCTCAGACACCTACCTCCTGACCTCTCGCCCCTCGCGCTTCCTTCTGTCCCAGAGCCCACGGGGTCAGAATGTCATCTTCCTGGGCACAGCTGCCTTCCTAGGCTCTGGGCTTCTTCAGAGGACGGCTTCCTGAGCCCTGGTGCCCCAGACCTAGGGGTTGCTGCCCGGACGCTGGGTTTCCCTGAGATGAAAACCCCGTTTCTCACGTTCTCTCTGTTTTGGGCAGAAGGCGACATTGACATTTTGCTGGACAAATTCCATCAGGAAAATCAAGGGCATGTTTCGTCCTCACTTGTTGCCTCCTCTGTCAGCAAGTCAGCGTCCCTGGATGGCGCCGGGGGACCGGCGTGCACAAGTGAGGGGTGCTGGGGCCCTGGGGGCCAAACTCTGGGCTGGTGGGGCAGCGTCCGGGGCCCCCAGCGGCTGCAAGGAAGCCCGGTTAGAGGCCCACCCGCTGGGCAAGGCATTTCCTAATATCTAACTTTAGTCTTTAGTGATAACAGTCTATTTTTCCCTGAAATGTGCATCTGTACACTTCTCATCTCTCTGAGTTGATTTCTGGTTCACCAGTGCCTTGCTGGAATGTTTTTTTCGTGCTAGTTCCTGAGAGGCGGTGCTGGTCTCTCTTTCCTGAGAACCTGCAGCCTCTTCTGAAGTCCAGGCTCCGCGTCGGCTCCCCTGAGATGCCGTCCTCGTCCCCTCCAGGCGGAGCAGGCCTCAGCCTCGGAGCTGCCCGGGTGCTGGTCAGGCTTCTCTTGCTCGGTCAGGGAGAGGGTGGGACGTGGCCAGCCCGGGCAGGCACCCCATGAGTGCCGGTCTTCTCCCTGTTCGCTCGCCGCCGTGTGAGCGGGACGGGGCCCTCGCTGGGTGCCCCGCGGAGTCCAGAGCCGCCGCGGTCTGCTCGCCATGCACCCCACCCTGACGGGGGCTCTGGTTCCAGGTTTCCCTCTGGAGCCCCACCGCCTGCGGCCCTTCCAGCTGGCCGTGGCCCAGAAGCTCCTCTCTCACGTGTGTTCAATCGCGGATTCCAGCACCCAGAATCTGGACTTGGGATCCTTCGAGAAGGTGGACTTCCTGATCTGTATTCCACCCTCAGAAGTGACCTACCAGCAGACCTTGCTCCATGTCTGGCACTCAGGTACGGGCCTTTCGGGGCTTCCCCGGCCGCCCATTGGTAGAGGATCTGCCTGAAATACAGACGCCGCAGGAGGCAAAAGTTTGATTCCAGGGTCAGGAGGATCTCCTCGGGGAGGGCATGGCAGCCCACTCCAGCGCACTTGCCTGGGGGATCCCAGGGACAGAGGAGCCTGGGGGGCTGCAGCCCGTGGGGTTGCAGAGACTAGGACAGGCTGGAAGTGGCTGCGCGTGGCACAGCACGGGCCTTTGAGGGGCGAGCGTGACGTCTGAGGGCAGAAGCTTCGGTTGGTTTCCCTTCAGATTCTAACACCGCGTGTGTTTCTGAAGCAGAGGAGGCCGTCCGAACCCCCCCAGTTCATAGCCCGTGATGCTGGCGTCCAGAGGAAGCCCCTTGTCCGTGATTCTGTACTCTGTTCAAGGCAGAGCGTGCCTTGAATACGCCTCTGTTCCACTCAAGTCAGTGCGCTTTGTCCCGACGTCTGGCCTCCTGCCTCCCCATGGCGGCCAGGCCCGGCGGCACCTGCCCCGTGGGAGCGGCTCCTCGGGGGCTGCTGGTGAACGAGAAGCTCGGTGCCACGTCTGCAGTTCCTGACGTGTTTTCCCCGTGTGGCAGGGGTTCTGCCGGAGCTGGGCTTGGAGCAGGAGCCCGTGACCAAGCAGCGGGTGGAGCAGTACGTCCTGAAGCTCGATGCCGAGGCACAGACCAAGTTCACGTCCTTTCTGCAGAACTCCTTTCAGAATCCGCACACGCTCTTCGTCCTCATCCACGACCACGCCCACTGGGACCTCGTGAGGTCAGACGCGCTTTGGCACCTGGCAGGGCTGGCATTTCCCTGACGTAAATGAACGTATGTGGATAATCTGGGCTTCCCTGGTGGCTCAGTGCTGAAGAACCTGCCTGCCAGTGCAGGGGATGTGGGTCAGATCCCAGGGTCAGGAAGAGCCTGGAGGAGGGCGTGGCAACTCACTCCAGTGTTCCTGCCTGGAGACTCCCACGGACAGAGGAGCCTGGGGGGCTGCAGTCCATACGGCTGCAGGGAGTCGGACATGGCTGAGCACCTGAGCACACACACACGTGTATGGATAATAGCTGGGACTGTGGGTGTAGGTGTTAAGAGGGTGAATGATGTCGGGGGCTTGGCATTTGTAGGCAGATGCACGGGGATATTTTAGACCCTAGGGCCAGAAGTTACCCAGGGGGGTCCCCTCGAGCAGCCTCTGAAAGGTGTTCTTACGGAAACGGGAGGAGGCAGGCTTCTTGCTCAGCGTCCAGGGCTGGGTTGGGGTGCGAGGGGATCAGTGGCCGAGCACCAGTCGTGTCCTTTGCGACCCGTGGACCAGCTGTGGAATTCTCCAGGCAGGCGTGCTGGAGTGGGCAGCCTCTCCCGTCTCCCGGGGCCTTCCCAACCCAGGGATCGAGCCAGGTCTCCCATCTTGTAGACGGGTTCTTTCCCGGCTGAGCCACCAGGGAAGCCCAGAGAAGCAGGTGGACTGTGTAGTGTGCCCGTGGTCCTCTGTGGACACTCTCCCCATCGGGCTTTGAATAGGTCATAACGACTGGGGAGTCCCTGACAGGTGCCCGGGCCACGCTCGTATTTTTTTCTTTTCTGTCCACACCGCAGTTTGCAAGACCTTAGTTCCCTGACCAGGGGCTGAACCCGCACCCTTGGCAGTGAAAGCAAGGAGTCCTAACTCTTGGACTGCTGGGGAACTCCCACTGGGGTCCTTTTTAAAAATCTCGTTTTCCCAGTCACGGCAGAGCTCTGAGCTTCGATCATGGGCACCACTGGGGGGCTCAGTGTCAGTTGATCCGAAGATTTGACCCTGGACAGACGACAGGACAGGGCTCGTCCTTCCATTTGCCACGTCTTCTCCCTTTGCCTCCCTCAGTGGCGCTGTTCACAGCCTCTACTCCCCAAGCGACCCGCCTGTGGGGCTGGTGGACCGACTGCTCAACTGCAAGGAGGTGAAGGAGGCCCCCAACATCGTGACGCTCCACGTGACCTCCTTCCCGTACGCGCTGCAGACGCAGGGCACCCTCCTCAGCCCCTACAACGAGATCCACTGGCCGGCCGCCTGCAGTAACGTGAGTCCCCTGGGCTTCCAGCCGCGCGTCTAGAAAGGTCTAGAGCTGGGACATGACCTGATCTGGCTAACTGTGGCCCTCACGCCTCACCCCTGTGCTACCTGATGGTGAAGTGCGTGTCTTTGTCACGTCCGCCTCCTTCCCCAGCGCTGCTATCCTCTGAACTCTGATAAGCTCTGATACTAGTCTGGGAGGGATTTTCTATCAATGTGAGTAAAATTGGTTAGATAAATGCATTTCTTTCTTCTGACATAATAGCAGCTGAATGCAAAATAGTTGATTTGCCTATTCCTAAAGCCAGGTAAAATTGTTGGCAAGAACAACAAAGAAATAATTTTCTTTTGTTTTAACAAAGAAAATTGTGTCTAAAAGAAAAACAAGGTTGATGTTCTTCTTGGCAAAGACACTGGGGTCAGTCAAATGGACAACTCTTGGCTGATGGGGAGGCACCGGTCTGGATGCCGGGAACGCTCTGTGCCCTGGGTCTTCAGAGGAAAGACATTTGTGAAACGTCATCCAGGGATTGCAGAGTCAGCTGAGTTTAGATCAAGACGCCCATCCGGGCCGCCTGTACCCCCAGCCGGCGCTCTCTCCGTCCCTGCCGGTGCAGCCTTGGCGTGAACGAGGCGCTTCTCTGTTTCAGGGCGTGGACTTGTATCCTGAGAATAAGAAGTACTTCGGGCTGTCCGAGTTTATCGAGTCCACCCTCTCCGGACACAGCCTGCCCTTGCTGAGATACGACAGCTCCTTTGAGGCCATGGTCACCGCCCTGGGGAAAAGGTACACGTCTCTCTCCACGTTCCTAAACCTGCTCAGGAGCCGAGGGCCGGGTGGGGAACGCATGTGCAGCCAGGGAGCCCAGGGAGGGGTCCCCTGCCCCCCGTCCTGGTGGCTCGGTCGCTGCACTGTGGGGGCCTCGTGTACGCCTCGTCTCGCCGTCGGGCCGGAGAGCATGTGCTGTCGCTCCAAAAAGCCGAGAGTGAGAATGGACAGGAAAATGGAATGGGGGACTGTATCTGAGATTCACGGGAGGGCAGGAAGGTGGGAGGAGGAAAGAAGCCGAAAGGTTAAAGAGAGAGAGTGGCGAGCCGCTGGCTTGTCTTGGTTTGCTTTGCGGATCAGGTGGCCCTAGTGCTTGAGAGCCCGCCTGCCCGTGCAGGAGACGTGAGAGACGCAGGTTCGATCCAGGATTCTTGCCTGGAGAGCCCCGCGGTCAGAGGAGCCTGACCACAGCCCATGGGGTCGTGAGGAGTCGGGCACGATGGAAGCAACTGTGTGCAGCACAGAGCGTCGGCTCCCGTGTGCTCCCTGTGCTCCTAGAGCCTTGCTTCGTTATCTTCTTTAGTCCTCCCCACCTCTCCAAGCCAGCTCCTATTATTATTCCCGTTTGCCAGCGAATGGAGGCTCAGGGAGGCCCCCCGACTTTCTCAGGGCCCCCGTCTGGAAAGTGACAGAGCTGGGCGTGGACCCAGAGCCAGCACTGCCTTTTTAGCGCCGTCACTGCAGGCCCCGGGGTGGACGTCGGCATTGCCCTTCCTCGGGTGAGGACGCTGAGGCTCTGGAGGTCACGTGCCAACGTCCTACAAAAGGTTGAGCGTAACGGAAGACAGAGCGAAAGGCTCTGCCGCTTTGAAGAATAAGTCAGCTGAGTTTAGATCAAGACGCCCATCCGGGCCGCCTGTACCCCAGCCGGCGCTCTCCGTCCCTGCCGGTGCAGCCTTGGCGTGAACGAGGCGCTTCTCTGTTTCAGGGCGTGGACTTGTATCCTGAGAATAAGAAGTACTTCGGGCTGTCCGAGTTTATCGAGTCCACCCTCTCCGGACACAGCCTGCCCTTGCTGAGATACGACAGCTCCTTTGAGGCCATGGTCACCGCCCTGGGGAAAAGGTACACGTCTCTCTCCACGTTCCTAAACCTGCTCAGGAGCCGAGGGCCGGGTGGGGAACGCATGTGCAGCCAGGGAGCCCAGGGAGGGGTCCCCTGCCCCCCGTCCTGGTGGCTCGGTCGCTGCACTGTGGGGGCCTCGTGTACGCCTCGTCTCGCCGTCGGGCCGGAGAGCATGTGCTGTCGCTCCAAAAAGCCGAGAGTGAGAATGGACAGGAAAATGGAATGGGGGACTGTATCTGAGATTCACGGGAGGGCAGGAAGGTGGGAGGAGGAAAGAAGCCGAAAGGTTAAAGAGAGAGAGTGGCGAGCCGCTGGCTTGTCTTGGTTTGCTTTGCGGATCAGGTGGCCCTAGTGCTTGAGAGCCCGCCTGCCCGTGCAGGAGACGTGAGAGACGCAGGTTCGATCCAGGATTCTTGCCTGGAGAGCCCCGCGGTCAGAGGAGCCTGACCACAGCCCATGGGGTCGTGAGGAGTCGGGCACGATGGAAGCAACTGTGTGCAGCACAGAGCGTCGGCTCCCGTGTGCTCCCTGTGCTCCTAGAGCCTTGCTTTCGTTATCTTCTTTAGTCCTCCCCACCTCTCCAAGCCAGCTCCTATTATTATTCCCGTTTGCCAGCGAATGGAGGCTCAGGGAGGCCCCCCGACTTTCTCAGGGCCCCCGTCTGGAAAGTGACAGAGCTGGGCGTGGACCCAGAGCCAGCACTGCCTTTTTAGCGCCGTCACTGCAGGCCCCGGGGTGGACGTCGGCATTGCCCTTCCTCGGGTGAGGACGCTGAGGCTCTGGAGGTCACGTGCCAACGTCCACACGGTTGAGCGTGGAAAAGACAGGGCCTGTGCGACAGGCGCTCTAACGGAAGACAGAGCGAAAGGCTCTGCCGCTTGCTGTGGTGTCATACTGAGCTCTGTCGTCTCCTGCCATGGCCACTCATTTTTGTCACTTGCAGACGGAGAGAACTAGACATGTGCTTCCCCGGTGTGTTCCGAGCTTGGCTGCTGCACACTCATAGCTGTTACGTCCAAAAGGGTTCCATGGTCGTATGTGTTTGATAAACCTTCTATGTAACAAGAGGCTCTTTTCCCAACGAGAGATCTCAGCACCTTCGCTGGGCCACGTGTGCTGTGCATCTCCGGGAGACGCTAGAGTGCAGGGCATCTCCAGGATTTCCTGAGAGGAGTGCTCCTCCGAGCTCCCTTTGGGAAACTAAATCCCACTCAGCTCTGATGCGGATGGGTCTAATCAGGCCAGGTCTCCATCTCGTGGGGTCTCCGCGGAGCTCTCCTAGCCTTGCTGAGCAAAGGCTTCTCCAGGAAGCTCCCCCAAGGCAGTGCAAGCTGCCCCGGCCCTGCCTCTGCTCTCTGTCCGGCTCCCCGGCTCCCCGGCTCCTCTGTAGCAAGCATGTCCTGGGCCCGAGACCACAGGGGTCTGGTGACGGGTCCGCCCTGGAGCGCTCCCGGCGTCCCTGGGGTTGCAGCCTGGGTCGCGGCGTGGTCTCTCTGTTCTTCAGGGGTCGCGGCCCTGGGTCACGGCGTGGTCTCTGTCCTTGCAGGTTCCCCCGCCTGCACAGCGCGGTCATCAGGACCTTTGTCCTCGTGCAGCACTATGCGGCCGCCATGATGGCCGTGGCGGCCTCGCAGATGAAGAACTACACGCGTGGAGACGCTGGAGATCACGCAGAACCTCCTCAGCTCCCGAACGGGCTCATGGTGCTGCTGCGGTGCCCTGCTCCCGCTGGCGGTCCCCACCTTCAACCCTAAGCCGCGTTTCTCAGGGCCCCCGTCTGGAAAGTGACAGAGCTGGGCGTGGACCCAGAGCCAGCACTGCCTTTTTAGCGCCGTCACTGCAGGCCCCGGGGTGGACGTCGGCATTGCCCTTCCTCGGGTGAGGACGCTGAGGCTCTGGAGGTCACGTGCCAACGTCCACACGGTTGAGCGTGGAAAAGACAGGGCCTGTGCGACAGGCGCTCTAACGGAAGACAGAGCGAAAGGCTCTGCCGCTTGCTGTGGTGTCATACTGAGCTCTGTCGTCTCCTGCCATGGCCACTCATTTTTGTCACTTGCAGACGGAGAGAACTAGACATGTGCTTCCCCGGTGTGTTCCGAGCTTGGCTGCTGCACACTCATAGCTGTTACGTCCAAAAGGGTTCCATGGTCGTATGTGTTTGATAAACCTTCTATGTAACAAGAGGCTCTTTTCCCAACGAGAGATCTCAGCACCTTCGCTGGGCCACGTGTGCTGTGCATCTCCGGGAGACGCTAGAGTGCAGGGCATCTCCAGGATTTCCTGAGAGGAGTGCTCCTCCGAGCTCCCTTTGGGAAACTAAATCCCACTCAGCTCTGATGCGGATGGGTCTAATCAGGCCAGGTCTCCATCTCGTGGGGTCTCCGCGGAGCTCTCCTAGCCTTGCTGAGCAAAGGCTTCTCCAGGAAGCTCCCCCAAGGCAGTGCAAGCTGCCCCGGCCCTGCCTCTGCTCTCTGTCCGGCTCCCCGGCTCCCCGGCTCCTCTGTAGCAAGCATGTCCTGGGCCCGAGACCACAGGGGTCTGGTGACGGGTCCGCCCTGGAGCGCTCCCGGCGTCCCTGGGGTTGCAGCCTGGGTCGCGGCGTGGTCTCTCTGTTCTTCAGGGGTCGCGGCCCTGGGTCACGGCGTGGTCTCTGTCCTTGCAGGTTCCCCCGCCTGCACAGCGCGGTCATCAGGACCTTTGTCCTCGTGCAGCACTATGCGGCCGCCATGATGGCCGTGAGCGGCCTCTCGCAGATGAAGAACTACACGTCGGTGGAGACGCTGGAGATCACGCAGAACCTCCTCAGCTCCCCGAAGCAGTGTCCCCGCGGCCACGGGCTCATGGTGCTGCTGCGGGTGCCCTGCTCCCCGCTGGCGGCCGTGGCCTACGAGCGGCTGGCCCACGTGCGGGCGCGGCTGGCCCTGGAGGAACACTTCGAGATCATCCTGGGCAACCCCGGCTCCGGCATCACCGTCGGGAAGCACTTCCTGAAGCAGCTCAAGGTGGGGACCCGGGTGGAGACAGACTCCTGGGAGGGCGTGTGCAGGATGACCAGGGGGAGTGGCTGGGAGGGGCGGGAAGGGGCGGGCGGGCAGCGGGCCCCTCGAAGTCTCCGCCCGCGTGGCCTCTGTGGTGGGCGGGCAGCAGGCCCCTCGAAGTCTCCGCCTGCGTGGCCTCGGTGCAGCCAACCACCCCTCCAGCCTCCCGTCTTGCCACTTCCCTCCCAGAATCCGTCCCTCGGTCCAGCCGTACCACATTACTTATAAATGCTGCACCCCCTACCCCTCCCCACACTGTCCCGCGTGTCCACAGTTCTGGGCCGTGGTGCTGGTTTAGTCGCCGTGTCGTGTCCAGCTCTTGAGGCCCCACGGACTGTAGCCCGCCAGGCTCCTCTGTGCTGGCATTCTCTAGGCAAGAACTCTGGAGTGAGTGGTCATTTCCTTCTCCGGGCTGACACACAATTTTGTTTCTTTCCAATGGTTCATTTCTTCCCCTCGTTGTTTTAGCTAATGCTGTTAGTCTGCAGAATGCAACTTGGAGTCTTCTCTTCCTTCAGGAAGCCTCCCTTCCCCCGACTTGCCCCCCGCCCCCAGTCTGGCACAGCCTCTGTGCTCCCTGCCTCGCACCTGGCTTCTCCGCAGGAGGGACGGGCAGAGACACCTCACACACCGCGTCCCCTCAGACTAGCGCAGTGCCTGGCCCATCACTGCTTCCCTCTAGACCTGCAGGTGGCAGAGGACGCGGAAGTGTTAGGGCAAGGATATTGAGAGAGTAATTGGGAAAGAGCAGTGAGGGCACAGCATTGTAATGGAGAGAAGGTGCAAAATGTTAGACAGTTGAGGGTATGTGAGGTGAAGTCACTCAGTCGTGTCCGACTCTTTTCAGCTCTGTGGACTGTAGCCCACCAGGCTCCTCTGTCCATGGGATTGTCCAGGCAAGGATACTGGAGTGGGCAGCCATTCCCTTTTCCAGGGGATCTTCCCGACCCAGGGATTGAACCCAGGTCCCCATTATTGCAGGTGGATTCTTTACCATCTGAGCCACCAGGGAAGCCCTGAAGAGATACACTTTCTTACACGCAATCAGGCAGTCAGTTGGCAGGTATTTCCTGAACGGCTGATGAGTGCCAGGCCATGTTCTGTGGGGCCGGGAATGCAGTGGTGAGGCTGACAGTGTGCTCACTTGTGGTGTAACTTTGGTTAGACTCAGACGAGGCACTGTGGGCTCTAAGCCAGCAGGAGGCCATCGGGCTTCCCTGAGAGCTGGGCTAGCTGAGAAGTGTGGAGTCCTCCGACGTTCCCCCTCTGTGACTGTGTGCAGATGTGGCAGAACATTGAGGATGCCGAATGGCACCCTCAGACGTACTTGGAGCTGGAGGGCCTGCCTTGCATCCTGATCTTCAGTGGGATGGATCCGCACGGGGAGTCCTTGCCAAGGTGAGTGGGCGGGGCCTGTGTCCCGGGGTCTGTGAGGAGCCGGCTGCCTGGGCGACCCTGGGCGCTTTGCCGGATCAGGCGTCCCCTGCCCGACTCTCAGTGGTGTATTGACAGATGTCTTCCGAGCTTTGTATCTTTATGGTGACGGTTTTCCAGAAAGTGGCATGAGAGGTGTCTGGGCACAGCTGGCTTTTCCCACTTCTCAGCCAGGCACCCCTTGGGCTCCTGGGGTGGGTGTGGGGGCGGCTGCGGGGTGAGGGCTCCTCTGTGGGTGGAGGCCTTGGGGCTGATGAGGAAACCGAGGTGTCCAGAGATGAAGCCAGTGTGGTGGACGTGGACCTGGGGCTGCCCGGCTGCTTTCCCCGGGGCCACGCCACACTTAGGGAAGGGCCGCTTCGCACCGTGTGCTCACGGGCCGGGGGAAGGTGGCCCATGCTGCCTGGCCCTGACTGTTGCCGCGTCACGCGGATCAAGTCCTCCAGTCCTCAGCTCCACAAGGACCAAGACAATGCCTTTATCTTAAATTGGAGCAAGCTCTTTGAATTCCTTTTTGTATCAGGCACTGGGCTAGACGTTTCATCTAGCATTCGCCGCCTTGCCGCCTTTGCATGGTCACCCTGTTCTAGGGGTGAGCAGAGGAAAGGCCGTTTGCCTGAGGTCGCAGGAGCAGAGGCTGCAGAGCCCGACCGCAGCCCCCGTCCGCCGCTCTGCAAGCGTTCTGCTGTTTCCCTGCCCGGCCGGCCCGCCCGCCCTCTGGGTCCGCCCCTCTTCTTGTGCTGTGACGCGTTGGAGCATCCTCCTGGACAGACTGGTTTCCAGCATGGCCGTGACTGGACGGCTGTCCTCTCCCTGGCGTGAGACATGGTCCTGCACACATGTTAAATGTTGCTGGAGTACTCAGGTGTCCCTTCGCTATGTATATTCCTCACAACAGTGCACATAAGTGGTTATTGATACTCATTTGCATCCTACAGATGAAGCAAATCTGAGCCTCTAAGAAGTTGCCTGGCTTGTCGAAGGTCCAGTCGCTACGAAGAGGCAGGGCTGGAATTCAAGCCTCCTTCTCTGTCTAATCAGTCTATAGGCAGCATGGGATTAAGTCCCCAGCAGGGGCCAGCCCCCAGAGGCTTGCAGTCAAATGGACTCTGCTCAGCACTCGCCGTGAGCCGTCTCCCGTCCCGTCTGCCTGCGTCCTGTGGGCCCCACCGGCAGGAAGGAGCCGGTGCGCGGCACGCAGCGGAGCCTCCTGGCGGAAGGCGCTTGACAGATCCCTCCACCCGCTTCCCCCCAGGTCCCTGCGGTACTGTGACCTGCGGCTGATGAACTCCTCGTGCCTGGTGAGGACGGCCCTGGAGCAGGAGCTGGGCCTGGCCGCCTACTTCGTGAGCAGTGAGGCTCGGCTGGGGAAGGGGGCCCGGACGGAGGCCTTGGAGAGCGACGCGGAGAAGCTGAGCAGCACGGACAACGAGGACGAGGAGCTGGCGACGGAAGGTGGGGAGGCTGGTCTGGACGCCTGTCCCGCGCAGCGTGGCCCGGGCCCGTCTGCCGGTCGGCGGCTCCCGACGAGACCCGTCTAGATCCGTCTTTAGGGGAAATCCTTCGGTGATTTCAGATTTGGCTCCCTGCCCCCCTCATTTTTGGTGGTTCTTCAAAGCTCTAGAATTCTCAGAATAGGAAGGAAACTGGAGGCTTCCTAGGGTTTGAGTTCGTGCCTTCTTCGAATTGCCGGTGGAATCACTGTTTGGCTTAGGACTCGCTCGCGTGTGTCTTCCGTGCAGCTGAACAGGAGGGTCTGTTACTGAGGCTTGTGGAAACAGGCCAGCTGCAGGTACGCACGGCAGACTGTGACACTGTGTTTTCTATGAGGACACTTAGAACAGTACTGGCCTCTGGCTGTCGTCAGCAGGACCAGGAGGAAGAGGAAGCTGCTGCGGCGCCAGTGCCAGGCGGCCGTGGGGTTCTGTGCTGCGGAGGGAGAGACGGAAGGAGAGCCCGCAGCCGGAATGACTCCCCCTCTCCCACCCCTCGCGGGCTGGCTGCCTTTGGACCGGCCACGTCCCCTCGCCCAGCCTCAGACGGCTCGTCTAAAAGCGGGGGGAAGACCCTCCTGGCGCTGTGGGTGTCTTTCCTGGGTGTGACTGGCCCTGACCTGACATTGCCCGCGGAGTGAATCCACACTCCTGGCGTCTCCGGACCCACGGCGTCTTCTGCGCCCGCATCTCGCGTGCTGGCTCACTTCCTCTCTTAACTGCTCGCGGCGGTCCCTCTCCCTCCCCGAGCGCGCCTGCCCCAGCTCCCTCTGCTTTGGCCGCTCCCGCTCCGGCTGAGCCTAGCCCTGTGCCTCTCCGGGTCGCTTCAGATGCTGGTGCTCGGCCTTCCCCCTTCGGTCCTCTTGGCTTCTGGCCCCACGCGGCACCCGGGGCTCTTGGCCACTCTCGCCCCGTGGTCGCGCCCTGCTCTCTCACCTCTGGGCCACACCGTTGCTCTCCCAGCCACTTGAGTTCCTGCTGCTCCATGCTTCACCCGGAAACCCCAGCCAGCCATCCAGAACTGGGGGCAGGGTCGCCTTTCCCGGGACGCCTCTCTTCTCCTGCTTCCTCCTGCTGAGTGGGGTTTCCAGGGCCTCCCTATCTGCCCTCCTTATTCCATCCTGTAGCCAAGGCCCCTGGGCAGGAGCCCCGCTGACCTGCTAGTGCCTCACTGGCCTGGCCTGCGTCGTATACCTGTCTCCTTAGCATTCCCCCAGAGCAGGGTGCTGGGGACGTGGATGGGTGGGTGCGTGGAGGCATGAATAGATAGGTGGATGGAGGGATGGATGGATGGGTGGATGGGTGGATGGGTGTGCGGAGGGATGGGTGAAGGGATGGATGGAGGGATGGGTAGGTGGATGGCGGGATGGGTGGTGGACGAGTAGGTGGACGGGTTGGATATGAGTGGGTGGAGGGATGGGTGGGCAGAGGGATGGATGGGTGGGTGGGTGGGTGGATGAGGGATGGGTGGAGGGGTGGGTAGGTCGGGGGATGGTTGGATGAGAGATGGTATGTGTGGATGCACTTTATGAGCTGGAACACCGGAGGGGAACAGACGGGACCACGAGGACAAGCCTCTTGGGTGCGTGTGTTTTGAAGCAGGCTCCACGTCTGAGAAGAGGAGCCCCGTGAAGAGAGAGCGGTCCCGCTCCCACGACTCCGCGGCTTCATCGCTCTCCTCCAAGGCCTCCAGTAAGTCTCCGGGGATGCCTACCTGCAGTTGGGCTGTTTTGGTTTTCTGGACTTCAGAGACTGCAGAGAGTCCTTGTTTTCAGCTGGAGCTGGGGGAGAAGGGGTCTGGGAAGAGCTGGCCTTTCTAGAGGGCGTGTGTCTCTCCGGATCGGGGTGGGGGGAGGCTCCTGTCCCGGGAGGAGGGTGTGGCCTCTGCCCCCGCAGGGCCTGGGCACGGTGGCGTCGGGCCACCCCTCCATGCTCTGCAGGCAGCTGTTGGTTCGGGGAATTGGGGAGCCCACTGTGCTTTGGCGGAGGAGCGGGGAATGGGGCTGCAGGGCTCCCAGCCTCTGTCCCGAGGCTGCCCGGCCTCCGGGAGCAGTCTCGGCGGCACACGTGAGGCCACGTGTCTTCCCACCGCAGGCGTTTATGGAGAACCTCGCGTCCGCCTGGCTCAGGGCCTGGAGGGACTGGTTGATCAGCCAGCCATCCAGAACTGGGGGCAGTGTAACTTAACCCGGGACGCCTCTCTTCTGCTGCTACCTCCTGCTGAGTGGGGCTTCCAGGGCCTCACTATCTGCCCTCCTTATTCCATCCTGTAGCCAAGGCCCCTGGGCAGGAGCCCCGCTGACCTGCTAGTGCCTCACTGGCCTGGCCTGCGTCGTATACCTGTCTCCTTAGCATTCCCCCAGAGCAGGGTGCTGGGGACGTGGATGGGTGGGTGCGTGGAGGCATGAATAGATAGGTGGATGGAGGGATGGATGGATGGGTGGATGGGTGGATGGGTGTGCGGAGGGATGGGTGAAGGGATGGATGGAGGGATGGGTAGGTGGATGGCGGGATGGGTGGTGGACGAGTAGGTGGACGGGTTGGATATGAGTGGGTGGAGGGATGGGTGGGCAGAGGGATGGATGGGTGGGTGGGTGGGTGGATGAGGGATGGGTGGAGGGGTGGGTAGGTCGGGGGATGGTTGGATGAGAGATGGTATGTGTGGATGCACTTTATGAGCTGGAACACCGGAGGGGAACAGACGGGACCACGAGGACAAGCCTCTTGGGTGCGTGTGTTTTGAAGCAGGCTCCACGTCTGAGAAGAGGAGCCCCGTGAAGAGAGAGCGGTCCCGCTCCCACGACTCCGCGGCTTCATCGCTCTCCTCCAAGGCCTCCAGTAAGTCTCCGGGGATGCCTACCTGCAGTTGGGCTGTTTTGGTTTTCTGGACTTCAGAGACTGCAGAGAGTCCTTGTTTTCAGCTGGAGCTGGGGGAGAAGGGGTCTGGGAAGAGCTGGCCTTTCTAGAGGGCGTGTGTCTCTCCGGATCGGGGTGGGGGGAGGCTCCTGTCCCGGGAGGAGGGTGTGGCCTCTGCCCCCGCAGGGCCTGGGCACGGTGGCGTCGGGCCACCCCTCCATGCTCTGCAGGCAGCTGTTGGTTCGGGGAATTGGGGAGCCCACTGTGCTTTGGCGGAGGAGCGGGGAATGGGGCTGCAGGGCTCCCAGCCTCTGTCCCGAGGGCTGCCCCGGCCTCCGGGGAGCAGTCTCGAGCGGCACACGTGAGGCCACGTGTCTTCCCACCGCAGGCGTTTATGGAGAACCTCGCGTCCGCCTGGCTCAGGGCCTGGAGGGACTGGTTGATACAGACCCGCCCTCCCGGGGTTCACGGCTCCTTCGGGTCAGGCTGTTGCACTCGGGACTTCTGTGTTTCTTCTGCAACACATTCACATGCTGTGAGATGTTATGGTTATTCACCTGAGGAAGGAAGTAATTTTGTCTCAAGTGGGGCAGATTTAGGGGTGGGGGAGGTCCCTGCAGGGCTCAGAGAGCGGCTGGCCTTCCGGCCTTGCGGGAGAAGCATTTCCAGGTCCAGGCGACATCACAGGTAGAGGTGGCCCAGGTGTGAAGGTGAGCGTGCGGGGGGGCAGGGCGTGCTCCCAGGGCTCCAGCTCAGGGTCACGGCGTGGCTGCAGAGGTCAGAGCCCCCCCCTGCCCCGGGGGCTTTGGCCTGGGGTGAGGCTGGTCCCCCTCCTCACCAGCCTGTGGGTGACTGTGGGTCAGGTGATGAGGGTCTCCCTCACAGGCGTGCACAGAAGGAGTCGAAAGAGGCCTCCTGGGCTTCCCTGGTGGTCCAGTGGGTAAGGACACCGCCTTGCAGGGCAAGGGGCGCCGGTTCAATCCCTGGCCTGGGAAGATCCCACGTGCCGCGGAGCGGCCGGACCGATGTATCCAACTACCGAGCCGGAGCTCTGGAGCGCATGTGCCCAGAGCCAGCGCTCTGTGACAAGAGAGGCCCCTGAATGGGGAGGCCCACACAGGCCAAAGAACAAAGATAAATGAATGATTAATAGATTAATAGAAGTGGCAAACAAACAAACAAACAAAAAGCAGCTCTGCTAGGTGAAATAAACAAAAGCTGATTTAAAAAAAAGGAAAAAAATAGGCCTTCTAATAGGAGGCTGAACTCTGGGATGGAAGGAAGGTCTGATTTATAGGCTGGACTCAGTCGGAAAAGCCAGATGCTACAGCTTCTCATCCATGTGCCCCAACCAACAGAGGGAACCCAGGGGGCCAGCAGGGACCTGAGGGGCAGACACTCTAAGCCATTAGAATAGAGAGCTGTGGTGCTTGTTCTTCCCCAGTCCTGGACTGACAGCTTTTTAGAAGGTTCTGGGACCTGCTGGTCTCTGCAGCGTCACCAGGCAGAGTAGAACATCCGGGCTGCCAGCCAGCCTCCCCCTCCCACAAGGGGACTTTCTTGGAAATCCTCAGAGGGTTCTGAGACCCGAGGGCGTCTCTGATGAGACTCTTCTTGTGGCCTTGGGCATAAACTGCATGTCTCGGTGTTGAGGAAACCCCCACATTCAGGTGATCCGGGGTGATACACAAGACGGGGACCAGGGCGTGCTCCCGGATGTCCGGGGACCCACGCTCACCTTGGCTTTCAGCATGGTCCCCCTGGGGTGAGGGAGCAAAAGCAGCATTGTGTTTCGGGAGCTGGGTTTTCTGTCTTGAAATCTTCTGGAAGCTAAGAGACTGTGGCATCAGAGTCAAGCCTTTTCAGTCCTTTGAGTTTTGTTGCTGGTTTGAACCAGAAGCCCCTCTGCGCTGTGCAGAGGGGAGATTTGAGCCGCGGGCTCCGCCTGCGCCACAGCGGGAGTGAGGGCTGAGCGCCGACGGTGAGCGTTCCGAAACAGACCAGGCTGGGGGTGCTGGGGCAAGGCCTTTGAGGGGTGCGTGGGGCCCCAGGAGCAGTGCTGCTCTCTCCCCGCAGCACCTCCGGGCTTTGTCAGAGGACAGAATGTCTATTTAACGCCAGGTGGAATTGCCTTGACGGGAGGTCCCGTCACTGCAGGGAAAGGGAGTCTGTGCCGCTGAAGCAGGAGCGGGGGTCCCGGGCCTGGACTGATGGACGTCTCTCCGCAGGCTCAGCGCCATGCGGCGAGTCCTCGACGCCGGCCCAGCCAGCCGGGCCCTCGCAGGGGGAGCAGGCCCGATCGCCACCACCCTGCGGCCCCTCGGAGGAGGGCAGGGCCCCCGGAGAGAGACAGAGGCTCCGGGCAGCTGGGGGGCCGCTGTCGGTCATCAGCAGGCACAGCCCGGGACTGGCCCCGCACCCGGACCCTGGCCTCAAGAGCGGCCAGCGGAGCGCCCAGGTGTCGGCGCCCTCGGCATCCTCCGCGGGCTCAGCCTCCTCATCGGCGCTGCCGGCTGCCGGCCCGCTCGTCCTGCAGGCCTCACGGTGCTCCATGACTGAGGCCTGCCGGCAGCCGCCCGTGGTCTTCCTGCCCAAGCTGGTGTACGACATGGTCACGTCCACCGACAGCAGCGGCCTGCCCAAGGCCGCCTCGCTCCTGCCCGCGCACTCGGTCATGTGGGCCAGCTCGTTCCGGCCCCTGCTCAGCAAGACCATGACGTCCACGGAGCAGTCGCTGTACTACCGGCAGTGGACGGTGCCCCGGCCCGGCCACATGGACTACGGCAACTGCGCCGAGGGCCGCATGGACGGCTTCCACCCGCGCCGGCTGCTGCTCAGCGGGCCTCCCCAGGTGGGTGCTGCCCGTGCGCCCGGCTCGCGGGGGCTTGTGTGCACACCCAGAGACTGGTTTGGGGCTGACAGCATCCCTGATTCATGCCTGTCGTCCTCCAGGTGGGACCTCTCGTGGCCCTGAGAGGGTGGGTAGAGGGACCCGCCTGCTGCCACGGCTGGGTGGCCTCTGTCCTCTGAGTAATGGGGGCGGAAGGGTCCCTGCAGGCACTCGCTCCTTCAGAATATGGTTTTGCATTTCCTGTGCCATTCCATTTGGTCCTCACGGCCAGACCATGGTTCTGTCTGGCCCAATGGCAGCTGAGCCCTGCTTCCCCCCTACAGGATTCTGGTGAAGCCAGGGAGGCAGCATGTCTCCACCCGCCAGCTCACTGCATTTTCCCGACAAGATGGTTTCCCCTGTCGTCATGGCAGGAACCAGGGTGTGAATGTCAGGAGTCGTGAGAGTGTGAGGAGGACGCAGGAGGCTGGTGAGGGCTCTTGGGAGAGGCCCAGCCACCCAGGGCTGGAGGGGAGGGTGGGCCCTGCAGGGAACTGGCTGGGGTTGGATTTGGTCTAAAACATTGCCTGCTGCCCTGGGCTGCTCCAGCCCTTCCCATGCCTCAGGGTGCTCCTCTGAGCGTGGGGAAGCCAATCGCTCTGCCCGAACAGGAGCATTAAGCAAGAGAGAGGCGGCAGGGCCCCTGGCGCGTGGCCTGAGCCCTAGACAGCGCTGTTAGCACCCGTCACCACTGTCCCACTTCACGGCGTGTTGCCTTTTCACTCTGCGTGTGTGCTTCTGGGCCAGGTGCCTATCTCAAGAAGCACAAGCCCACAAAAATACGTATAAAAGTACTCGTGTTTGTATTACATAATTTACAGTAGGTAAGAAACAAACTGGAAAGACCATGAGTTCCATGGGTCAAGTTTGAAGGAATGTATGTGGGCACAGTGGTATCAGGCAGTCCTGTTACAGAACATTGGAACTAGGTTTTTATAGACTAATGTGGAAATTTCTCAAAGATACCTACATTTCAAAGATCAAGTTGCAAAATAATACATACATAGGGTCATGTTGCAGAATCATATATACATAGGGGCACAGCAGTTACAAAACCAATCAGTGTGTGTGTGTGTCTGCGAGTGGGAAAATATCTTTAAAAGGAGAGCTTTGGGGAAGGGCTGGAATTTGTGATTATTCTACTTTATTATTGATTTGTATTTCTTGCACTTCTTAAAAAATTTGTATTTATTTATTCGTTTTTGGTTGTTCTGGGTTTTCACCACTGCCATAGGCTCTTCTCTAGTTGCTGGGAGTGGGGGCTACTCTCTAGTTGAGGTGAGCAGGCTTCTTGTTGCGGTGACTTCTCTTGTGGTGGAGCTCGGGCTCTGGGGCACACACACGGGCTTCAGTAGTTGCGGCCCATGGGCTCCATAGTTGTGGCTCCGAGGCTCTAGAACACAGGCTCCATAGTTGTGGCTCACGGACTTAGTTGCTCTGCAGCATGTGGGATCTTCCCGGATCAAATCCATGTCTCCTGCACTGTCAGGCAAGCTCTCCACCAGTGAGCTACCAGGGAAGCCCTCTTTCTTGCACTTTTAAATGAGCATTATTTTTTGTGATTTTAAAAAAAGAGGGAAAATGTTTTTTAAAAAGGAATCCTGGTTTTTCCATACCCTCATATTACTGAATGTTTTCAGTCTTTCAAAATCATTTTATGGTATTTAGTATTTTACAAAAAGGGAAATTTTTAAATTATAGGATCTTCAACCCCCCAGCGGGAAGCCAATCGCTCTGCCCGAACAGGAGAAAGCGCGGCGGGTGGCGCGTGGCCTGAGCCCTAGACAGCGCTGTTAGCACCCGTCACCACTGTCCCACTTCACGGCGTGTTGCCTTTTCACTCTGCGTGTGTGCTTCTGGGCCAGGTGCCTATCTCAAGAAGCACAAGCCCACAAAAATACGTATAAAAGTACTCGTGTTTGTATTACATAATTTACAGTAGGTAAGAAACAAACTGGAAAGACCATGAGTTCCATGGGTCAAGTTTGAAGGAATGTATGTGGGCACAGTGGTATCAGGCAGTCCTGTTACAGAACATTGGAACTAGGTTTTTATAGACTAATGTGGAAATTTCTCAAAGATACCTACATTTCAAAGATCAAGTTGCAAAATAATACATACATAGGGTCATGTTGCAGAATCATATATACATAGGGGCACAGCAGTTACAAAACCAATCAGTGTGTGTGTGTGTCTGCGAGTGGGAAAATATCTTTAAAAGGAGAGCTTTGGGGAAGGGCTGGAATTTGTGATTATTCTACTTTATTATTGATTTGTATTTCTTGCACTTCTTAAAAAATTTGTATTTATTTATTCGTTTTTGGTTGTTCTGGGTTTTCACCACTGCCATAGGCTCTTCTCTAGTTGCTGGGAGTGGGGGCTACTCTCTAGTTGAGGTGAGCAGGCTTCTTGTTGCGGTGACTTCTCTTGTGGTGGAGCTCGGGCTCTGGGGCACACACACGGGCTTCAGTAGTTGCGGCCCATGGGCTCCATAGTTGTGGCTCCGAGGCTCTAGAACACAGGCTCCATAGTTGTGGCTCACGGACTTAGTTGCTCTGCAGCATGTGGGATCTTCCCGGATCAAATCCATGTCTCCTGCACTGTCAGGCAAGCTCTCCACCAGTGAGCTACCAGGGAAGCCCCTCTTTCTTGCACTTTTAAATGAGCATTATTTTTTGTGATTTTAAAAAAAGAGGGAAAATGTTTTTTAAAAAGGAATCCTGGTTTTTCCATACCCTCATATTACTGAATGTTTTCAGTCTTTCAAAATCTTGTGATTTTGATAAGAGAGAAATATTTAGTATATTATAGCTTTATTAGTAAAGGTGAATATATTTTAATATATGTGTTGGTCATTGGTACTTCTTTTACAGTGACTTTCTGGTTTTGTTTCTCATTTATTTTTCCTTTAGTCCATTTGACTTTCTCTTGCTTTGTTCTTTAGAGTATAAATTTTAATCCTTTGTGAGTTGTAGGTATTGCACATATTTTCTCTAAATCTCCCCCCAGTTGTATTTCATGTTTTCTTTTTAAAAGTTAGTTATGCATCTGTCAAATCCCTGCTATGAACCAGACATTGAGCTAAGAACTTGGAAAGCCAGGATGGGAGGGCGGGGAGGCTAGCCTCCAGGTCTCCTGTGGCCAGCTGGGACCTAAGTGTACTAAGACCAGGAGTATACTGGCCTGGCGATGGCTTGATGAGGGAGGGGACCCTCTAATGGAAGAAAAAAGAGAAGGCATCCTGGTCTTAGGAGGAGAGAAATGTGCTACCAGTCATATTTCACACAGTGAATTTTGTTATCCCACTAGAGAGATATCCATTAATATAAGATAGCAATTTGCAATTAAGCAAGACTTCTAAGACATTATTAAAATGTCAGTTCTTTTTTTTCTGAGGCAACATTTGTTCAGCTTAAACAATGTGGCCAGTTAAAATCTGGAAAGACTGCCGTGATTGATAAGCAGATCATTCTCCTACCAATGAAAGTTCATCTGTCTTCTTGCCATGGTCTTTCAAGCCACATTTTCCCTCAAAGGTCTTTGCACCCACCCCAAGCCCTCATTACAATTGGGCAAGATGGTTGAAAGTGGTGTACGAGGGCTTCCCTGGTGGTCCAGTGGGTAAAGAGTTCGCCTTGCAGTGCAAGGGGCACCAGTTCGATCCCTGACACGGGAAGATCCCACGTGCCGCAGAGCAGCTGGATCGATATGTCCAATTATGAGCCAGTGCTCTGGAGTGCATGCGCCCAGAGCCCGTGCTCTGTAGCAAGAGAGGCCACTGCGATGGGAGGCCCACACAGGCCAAAGAACAAAGATGGATGAAAATGAATAAATAAATAAAAAGGAAAAGAGGCCAAAATTTTAAGGTTTTAAAGTTTAAATCTTGTGATTTTGATAAGAGAGAAATATTTAGTATATTATAGCTTTATTAGTAAAGGTGAATATATTTTAATATATGTGTTGGTCATTGGTACTTCTTTTACAGTGACTTTCTGGTTTTGTTTCTCATTTATTTTTCCTTTAGTCCATTTGACTTTCTCTTGCTTTGTTCTTTAGAGTATAAATTTTAATCCTTTGTGAGTTGTAGGTATTGCACATATTTTCTCTAAATCTCCCCCCAGTTGTATTTCATGTTTTCTTTTTAAAAGTTAGTTATGCATCTGTCAAATCCCTGCTATGAACCAGACATTGAGCTAAGAACTTGGAAAGCCAGGATGGGAGGGCGGGGAGGCTAGCCTCCAGGTCTCCTGTGGCCAGCTGGGACCTAAGTGTACTAAGACCAGGAGTATACTGGCCTGGCGATGGCTTGATGAGGGAGGGGACCCTCTAATGGAAGAAAAAAGAGAAGGCATCCTGGTCTTAGGAGGAGAGAAATGTGCTACCAGTCATATTTCACACAGTGAATTTTGTTATCCCACTAGAGAGATATCCATTAATATAAGATAGCAATTTGCAATTAAGCAAGACTTCTAAGACATTATTAAAATGTCAGTTCTTTTTTTTTTTCTGAGGCAACATTTGTTCAGCTTAAACAATGTGGCCAGTTAAAATCTGGAAAGACTGCCGTGATTGATAAGCAGATCATTCTCCTACCAATGAAAGTTCATCTGTCTTCTTGCCATGGTCTTTCAAGCCACATTTTCCCTCAAAGGTCTTTGCACCCACCCCAAGCCCTCATTACAATTGGGCAAGATGGTTGAAAGTGGTGTACGAGGGCTTCCCTGGTGGTCCAGTGGGTAAAGAGTTCGCCTTGCAGTGCAAGGGGCACCAGTTCGATCCCTGACACGGGAAGATCCCACGTGCCGCAGAGCAGCTGGATCGATATGTCCAATTATGAGCCAGTGCTCTGGAGTGCATGCGCCCAGAGCCCGTGCTCTGTAGCAAGAGAGGCCACTGCGATGGGAGGCCCACACAGGCCAAAGAACAAAGATGGATGAAAATGAATAAATTAATAAAAAGAGTAAAAGAGGCCAAAATTAAAAGAAAAAAATTTATAAAAAAGAGACGGACGAGTGGAAGCGTGTCAGGTGCTCTGCCAGCACCAGGCAGGGTGTACTGATAGTCGGCTCCCGTTTGGCTGTCCCTGCAGATTGGGAAGACAGGCGCCTACCTGCAGTTCCTCAGCATTTTGTCCAGAATGCTCATTCGCCTGACGGAAGTGGATGTTTACGATGAAGAGGAGATCAATATCAGTGAGTCTCCTGTTGATGACTCGTGGGCTTGGGATCATCGTCATCGGTTTCTCAAGAGACTTTGCTTGTGTCTTTTATTCCCAAGATGGAATTCTCAGATTAATGGTCAGACTCCTCCTGAGGGCTGTGGAGGGCTTTCATCTTTGCCTCATAGTCATTTTGCTCAGTCTTAGTGTAGTGCCCGCGAGCCTTTGGGGAGGATGAAATTACAATACCAAAAATAACTGCTCTTTACTGAGGATCTTCCAAATGTCAACCGCAGTGCTAGATACCTTACGTAAATTACATTTCACTTCCTATACCACACCAAGCGGTAGATGTCGTTATTCTACTTTCCTGCTACGTAACATGTTCAGGAGCTCAGCTGGAAGGTGGCTGGAACCAAATTAGATGTGGTCGCTGCCCCTAGGATGCTTCCCATGTGTCTCAGTGGGTGAGGAACCTGCCTGCCAGTGCAGGAGACTGGAAGACCCCCGGAGGAGGGCGTGGCTCCCCACTCCAGTATTCTTGCCTGGAGAATCCCATGGACGGGGAGCCTGGCGGGCTGCACTGCATGGGGTTGTGAAGAGTCAGACATGACGGAAGCGACTGAGCACGCCCCCACACACGCTGCCTCTAGAAAGTGGAATTACCCACCAGAGGAGGACTCCCTTTCAGCCCGCTGATGAGCACATAGGTCAGCATCTTGGGGGCAAAATGGACATGTATGATACGTGGGAGCCTAGCCTTTTCTCCTCATTCACAGAACAGACTCTACCCTGACTGAGGTTAGAGAGTCTTTGAACATGCCCTGTGCTCACTGGAGCACCTCCTCCACCTCCTCTTCCAGTGCCCCTCCGGTGGCTCAGAAACTTGATCTACTGGGTCAATCTGTGGCCTTGGCAATGAAGATGGTATAAGGAGTCCCGTGGTGTAGAGAAGCGGCCCCAGGAGGCTGCACTGGCATCTAAGAGCAGTCTTGTTGTGTATGTGTGGGGTGCACAACCAGATGACTTGATACACTTGCGAAATAGTCCCACTAGCCACCCAGTCACGCTGGTGAATGTGTTCGCCACCTCACATAGTGGCCGTGTTCACTGCAGCATTATTCACAAGAGCTGAGATGTAGAAACAGCCACGTGGTCTCCACGGATGGAGGAATGTCCATCCGTGGTTGTGCGGGTGAGGGTGGGACGTACATGTGGAAGTCGTGCCTGTGGCACACAGAAGTGCTTCACACGCTCTTGGCTGTGTTTGCGTTGTGACTGGGAGAAAGCTGAGAACCCAGGATGCCCATGTAGCCCTTCGCCTTTCCTTTGAAGGAGAAGGGAAGGAAGCTCTTCACCTACACTCCAGGTTTTCCACCGTTTGCCTCACAGTTTGGAACTGTATTGCAGACGAATGTCAGCACATCTGCTGAGTTTCTGTCCCGCATTTTGTTGGGTATACCAGTGACGAAGACAGGATGCGTTCAACCTCAAAGCCTTATTTTCTCAAATACTCTCCTATTGCTTTGGGTTTCTCTTTGGCAAAATGTGCATAATTCCTTTTTTACAGGATGTTGTTAGGATTAAATGATGTTACACATATGAAGCAGTAAGTGTGTGTATTAGTTGCTCAGGCTTGTCCGACTCTTTGCAACCCCATGACTGGAGCCCGCCAGGCTCCTCAGTCTGTGGACTCTCCAGGCAAGAAGACTGAAGTGGGTTGCCATTCCCTTCTCCGGGGGATCTTCCCGACCTAGGGATCAAGCCCAGGTCTCTTGCATTGCAGACAGATTCCTTATCGTCTGAGCACCTACTAAATACATAATAAACATTCCTCTCTGTCTTATTTATTCTCTTATGGTCATGTTGGAGAAAGGGAATGGCAATCCACTCCAGTATTCTTCCCCGGAGAACCGCGTGGACAGAGGAGCTGGGGCCCCTGTCCATGGGGTCACACGGAGTCAGACATGACTGAAACAGCTTAGCCCCAATCTGTATATATATCGTATACAGTCGGATATATGTATAGATACAGTGATACATATCAATGTCATATATACATAAGCATATCACATAAACTAAGTCAATATATTGCATAATTTAGAGTTGGATCAACTAGATGTTTTCACCTTTTCACCAACAAGCGTTTAATGAGCACCGTAGACTACAGACAGCGACCCACAGCAAATGTGACGATGTGGAGTGAGGCAGGAGTAGGGCTGGCACTCAGAAGGGGAAGCCCGTGGGCCTGAGCATTTAGAAGAGGCTTCCTTCACGCGTCGTGATAGGAGCCGGGCCTCACTGACTGGTTAGCGTTTAGATACATGAGCGCAATAGAGGACTGCCTAGGTTCTCCTGGTTGTGGGAACCACAGTGGGATTTTGGGGTGGTGCTGGCGAGAAGCCCCGGGGCGCAGTGGCAGGTGCACGGGGAGGAAAGGAAGCAAGTGTAGGTTAGAAGAGCAGGCCTGTCTCGTACGAAACACAGCACGGGCTCCTCCTCTGGGTAGAGGTAGGTCTGAAGGCACCCTCTTGCTGAATTAGAGCAGTCCTGAGAATGGGTATGTTCCCGGGCGTTTGCGATCCAGTGGAGTTCCTGTGGTAACTTGTAGATTCAGTATCAATTCCACTCCAACCCGCCCTTGAGCACATTTGAAAGAAATCCTTCTCACTTTCTAGTTTGTCATATATCCATGCTCCTCCCGATCCGTAGACTTCAGGGAAGAACCGGATTGGCATTACCTCCAGCTCAGTGATCCCTGGCCGGACCTGGAGCTGTTCAAGAAGTTGCCTTTTGACTACATCATTCACGACCCGAAGTACGAGGACGCCAGTCTGATCTGCTCACACCACCAGAGCCTCAAGAGTGAAGGTCAGATTTTCACATCTCTTGCTTCCATCTTCTTCCAGAATAGCCTCTTAAGCGGTGAGCTGGATTTTGTTAGTGGTGAACGTAACTGGTGTGGGGGAGAGAACTGGTCCAGAAGGGAGGTCGCCACCTCACTGGACGGGAAGGCTCTTCGTGGACCCCACATGGGAAGCGTCGCTGCTTTGTTGGTGCCAAACACTGGGAAGGCACTCTTATTGGTTCGTCATGATCCAAATAGTCTGAAGGTTCCAGTTAATTGAGGAAAAAGATACGTGTGTGTCTCTATGAATTGGAATTGTTGTAACAAAATGCATCTATTTCCCTTTCTGCCCTGGGTCTCTCGTTTTCTTGCTCCTTCTTCAGGGACAGCTAATTTTTGGTGCTATGACCCAGCCGGCTGGATGGCACACATCCGATGTGACTGGCCAGTGTGATTGTAAGCACTGACCAGGCAACTTTGGTGAATGCAGTGTGAGAAGAAAATAGTCACCAATTTCCTTGTCGATTCAATCATTTTATCTTCATTGATCTCAGAGCAGATGCCATTCACTGAAGCCTCCTTCCCGTAGACCTTCCTGAGTGAAGGTTGCCTGTTAAAATCTTAATGTTGCTGTTATTCGAAAACCTGGAGGTGATCACGTGCTTTACAGTATTTGCATATCAAGTCGTTGATCGATTTACATCGTCGTGGATTGAGGCCTTGAGTGTGTTTATAAAACCTCCGCGTGGGAGGCGGAGGGGACCGTGTGAAGGTGGTCTCTGTCCCACCGACACGCTGCCCCTTCTGAAAGGCTGGCTCAGCCTGGGCAGACGAAGCCCCGTCCCCACGCTTGACTGTGAGCGAGCCCTGGAGAGAGGATGGCTTGGGCCTCCCGCGCTCTTTAACGCCGGGATTTCCTGCAGACAGAGGGACGCCCCGGAAGCCGGAGGACCTCCACGTGCGGCGCCCCACGGCGCGGATGCGGCTGTCCAAGTACGCGGCGTACAACACGTACCACCACTGCGAGCAGTGCCTCCAGTACATGGGCTTCCACCCCCGCCACCAGGTAGGGCGGAGCCCCGGCAGCGCAGGCCGACTCCCGCGGGCGCGTCCGGGGGCTCAGGCTGCGCGGTTCACCTTGGCCAACACCGCGATTTCCTCCGCCTCCTTATGTTTTCATTCTGGAGTTGAGAGGTAGAAAGTTCTGGAAGCCCTTCCATCCTGCATCCTCCTATCCCTTCAAGTATCTCTGGAATTACTGCTGACACTACAGAACAGCGATTCCCCTGGGGCGACACATAGACCTATTAGCAGCAGAGTTAACTTTGTTGGTGCCAACACTGGGAAGGCACTCTTATTGGTTCGTCATGATCCAAATAGTCTGAAGGTTCCAGTTAATTGAGGAAAAAGATACGTGTGTGTCTCTATGAATTGGAATTGTTGTAACAAAATGCATCTATTTCCCTTTCTGCCCTGGGTCTCTCGTTTTCTTGCTCCTTCTTCAGGGACAGCTAATTTTTGGTGCTATGACCCAGCCGGCTGGATGGCACACATCCGATGTGACTGGCCAGTGTGATTGTAAGCACTGACCAGGCAACTTTGGTGAATGCAGTGTGAGAAGAAAATAGTCACCAATTTCCTTGTCGATTCAATCATTTTATCTTCATTGATCTCAGAGCAGATGCCATTCACTGAAGCCTCCTTCCCGTAGACCTTCCTGAGTGAAGGTTGCCTGTTAAAATCTTAATGTTGCTGTTATTCGAAAACCTGGAGGTGATCACGTGCTTTACAGTATTTGCATATCAAGTCGTTGATCGATTTACATCGTCGTGGATTGAGGCCTTGAGTGTGTTTATAAAACCTCCGCGTGGGAGGCGGAGGGGACCGTGTGAAGGTGGTCTCTGTCCCACCGACACGCTGCCCCTTCTGAAAGGCTGGCTCAGCCTGGGCAGACGAAGCCCCGTCCCCACGCTTGACTGTGAGCGAGCCCTGGAGAGAGGATGGCTTGGGCCTCCCGCGCTCTTTAACGCCGGGATTTCCTGCAGACAGAGGGACGCCCCGGAAGCCGGAGGACCTCCACGTGCGGCGCCCCACGGCGCGGATGCGGCTGTCCAAGTACGCGGCGTACAACACGTACCACCACTGCGAGCAGTGCCTCCAGTACATGGGCTTCCACCCCCGCCACCAGGTAGGGCGGAGCCCCGGCAGCGCAGGCCGACTCCCGCGGGCGCGTCCGGGGGCTCAGGCTGCGCGGTTCACCTTGGCCAACACCGCGATTTCCTCCGCCTCCTTATGTTTTCATTCTGGAGTTGAGAGGTAGAAAGTTCTGGAAGCCCTTCCATCCTGCATCCTCCTATCCCTTCAAGTATCTCTGGAATTACTGCTGACACTACAGAACAGCGATTCCCCTGGGGCGACACATAGACCTATTAGCAGCAGAGTTAACCGGCTGTAGACGTCTTCCTGCTCTTTGCATCTTAGCAATTTCAAGTTAGTTCAGTGCGGCAGGCGCTTCCTCAGTGCTTGTTATGTAACAGACACAGACTCAGAGATGAAGAAAGCGTCAGACTCGAGGCTCACAGTCTAGGGATGGACAGGTGCTCACAGACAAAGCTTCAGAGCAGCGCCAAGCTGGCCGGAAAGCCATGGGGTTGACATGCAGACGTTACGTAGTTAAAGAGAGAAATTGACGTGTATGGAGCACCTACTACGCTCCTGGCTATGTGGCGGGCACTTTTAATATACCAGTATTTTCCTGTTCTTCACGTGATAGAAAATGATATTTGCCCTGGACCCGGGTAGATGGAGAAGGCTTCATCCCAGGGCTCTTACTGCCCAGGCTGTGGCTGGTCACGTGAGGTGGTTTGTGTTCACGCTCCACCTGTTATCCATTCAAGGGGCTCTGGTCGGGAAACCATGCTGTTGAGTTTCTTCCTTCATTCTCATGAACCCCCCACAAGGCTGTGGTCTTGTTCCCATTTAATAAGATATGATAGGGGTAGGGGGCAGGGGAGAAGGTTTTGTAGGGTCTGCCGTGAATGAATGAACAGAGCCTGGAGGACGAGGAGGAGGAGGGCGGGTCTGAGCTCCAGCCTCGGCCCGGCCTGTGTGCACGTGGCTCAGGTCTGGGCCACGCTTGCGGGGACACGAAGCCGCGCCCCGTGAGGACGCTGGGGAGCACACAGTGGCTTCCTGCTGTCAGTTTGCTGCCTCTGTTGCACGGTTCTTTGTCCTCATCCCTCAAGGCCCACTGGGAGGCAGTCTTGGGAAATTTCTTGATTATGTCCCTCTCGGCTCCCTGCCCTGGTCAGGCTCTGTTTCTCCCTCACCTCGGCTGTCTAAGCGGGGCCGCAGTCGGACGTCACAGCCAGTGCGTCGTGGCCCGTGTCAGCGCCTCCCCGGCCACTGTGGTTCCCAGGAGGGCCTGGCACAGACATCCTCCTATCCCTTCAAGTATCTCTGAATTACTGCTGACACTACAGAACAGCGATTCCCCTGGGGCGACACATAGACCTATTAGCAGCAGAGTTAACCGGCTGTAGACGTCTTCCTGCTCTTTGCATCTTAGCAATTTCAAGTTAGTTCAGTGCGGCAGGCGCTTCCTCAGTGCTTGTTATGTAACAGACACAGACTCAGAGATGAAGAAAGCGTCAGACTCGAGGCTCACAGTCTAGGGATGGACAGGTGCTCACAGACAAAGCTTCAGAGCAGCGCCAAGCTGGCCGGAAAGCCATGGGGTTGACATGCAGACGTTACGTAGTTAAAGAGAGAAATTGACGTGTATGGAGCACCTACTACGCTCCTGGCTATGTGGCGGGCACTTTTAATATACCAGTATTTTCCTGTTCTTCACGTGATAGAAAATGATATTTGCCCTGGACCCGGGTAGATGGAGAAGGCTTCATCCCAGGGCTCTTACTGCCCAGGCTGTGGCTGGTCACGTGAGGTGGTTTGTGTTCACGCTCCACCTGTTATCCATTCAAGGGGCTCTGGTCGGGAAACCATGCTGTTGAGTTTCTTCCTTCATTCTCATGAACCCCCCACAAGGCTGTGGTCTTGTTCCCATTTAATAAGATATGATAGGGGTAGGGGGCAGGGGAGAAGGTTTTGTAGGGTCTGCCGTGAATGAATGAACAGAGCCTGGAGGACGAGGAGGAGGAGGGCGGGTCTGAGCTCCAGCCTCGGCCCGGCCTGTGTGCACGTGGCTCAGGTCTGGGCCACGCTTGCGGGGACACGAAGCCGCGCCCCGTGAGGACGCTGGGGAGCACACAGTGGCTTCCTGCTGTCAGTTTGCTGCCTCTGTTGCACGGTTCTTTGTCCTCATCCCTCAAGGCCCACTGGGAGGCAGTCTTGGGAAATTTCTTGATTATGTCCCTCTCGGCTCCCTGCCCTGGTCAGGCTCTGTTTCTCCCTCACCTCGGCTGTCTAAGCGGGGCCGCAGTCGGACGTCACAGCCAGTGCGTCGTGGCCCGTGTCAGCGCCTCCCCGGCCACTGTGGTTCCCAGGAGGGCCTGGCACAGACTAGCTGTGCGTCCCCGGGGGCAGGCAGAGGGGGTGGGACGGCCCCGCTGTGGACACGGGAGGAGGCGTGCTCCTGGCCGAGCCAAGCCAGGCTGGGGGGTCGCGCCGGGAGAAGTGTGGGCACCGTGGCGGGCACGGGGGAGGCCTCTTTAGACACGCCTGGAGATGAGGCTAGACTGGGGGTCTCAGTGAGCGCAAGGCCTCTGGTTGCCAGTTTCATGTCCACCTAGTGGGAGCAAGCCTCTCGGTCCAGTCCAGAGCCTGGAAGGGCTGGGCAGCTGCAGAGGCGTCGCCGAGTGGAGCAGGGTCGGCACCAGGACGGGAGCGGCCTCTGACCACGGGGTGTGGCCTCGGTGGCGAGACGTGGGTGTTCGCGTGGTGTACTGGCATCGGCTGGGGCGGCATGGCCGTGACCTCCGTGTGGTCGTGGCCGCGGTGGGCCTGGGCTCTTCTGGGAGGTCAGGCCGGACTCTGACGGCAGGCTCTGTCCTTCCCCCGCCCCCAGCTCTATGAGTCCACCCTGCACGCCTTTGCCTTCTCTTACTCCATGCTAGGAGAGGAGATCCAGCTCCACTTCATCATCCCCAAGTCCAAGGAGCACCACTTCGTCTTCAGCCAACCTGGAGGCCAGCTGGAGAGCATGCGGCTGCCCCTCGTCACAGACAAGGTACTGGCCCTGCATCCCAGGGGTCCAGTTAGAGTAGCTGCTAGGGACCGCTGGGTGCGGGACCCAGAGACTGCAGTTCCTGATGCGTGAAGGGCACACGGGGCCAGGGGAGAGACCAACAAGTGACTGAACTTGAAGGAGGTGGGGGAACACGTGGGATGTATGGTTGCTCAGAGGCAAACGTGACGTCAACTGGTCACTTGATGTCCCTGAGCCTCTGTGTCCTCGTCTGTAAGCTTTGGGCAATAACAACCGTTCCCTCAAGGCCCACTGGGAGGCAGTCTTGGGAAATTTCTTGATTATGTCCCTCTCGGCTCCCTGCCCTGGTCAGGCTCTGTTTCTCCCTCACCTCGGCTGTCTAAGCGGGGCCGCAGTCGGACGTCACAGCCAGTGCGTCGTGGCCCGTGTCAGCGCCTCCCCGGCCACTGTGGTTCCCAGGAGGGCCTGGCACAGACTAGCTGTGCGTCCCCGGGGGCAGGCAGAGGGGGGGGGACGGCCCCGCTGTGGACACGGGAGGAGGCGTGCTCCTGGCCGAGCCAAGCCAGGCTGGGGGGTCGCGCCGGGAGAAGTGTGGGCACCGTGGCGGGCACGGGGGAGGCCTCTTTAGACACGCCTGGAGATGAGGCTAGACTGGGGGTCTCAGTGAGCGCAAGGCCTCTGGTTGCCAGTTTCATGTCCACCTAGTGGGAGCAAGCCTCTCGGTCCAGTCCAGAGCCTGGAAGGGCTGGGCAGCTGCAGAGGCGTCGCCGAGTGGAGCAGGGTCGGCACCAGGACGGGAGCGGCCTCTGACCACGGGGTGTGGCCTCGGTGGCGGGACGTGGGTGTTCGCGTGGTGTACTGGCATCGGCTGGGGCGGCATGGCCGTGACCTCCGTGTGGTCGTGGCCGCGGTGGGCCTGGGCTCTTCTGGGAGGTCAGGCCGGACTCTGACGGCAGGCTCTGTCCTTCCCCCGCCCCCAGCTCTATGAGTCCACCCTGCACGCCTTTGCCTTCTCTTACTCCATGCTAGGAGAGGAGATCCAGCTCCACTTCATCATCCCCAAGTCCAAGGAGCACCACTTCGTCTTCAGCCAACCTGGAGGCCAGCTGGAGAGCATGCGGCTGCCCCTCGTCACAGACAAGGTACTGGCCCTGCATCCCAGGGGTCCAGTTAGAGTAGCTGCTAGGGACCGCTGGGTGCGGGACCCAGAGACTGCAGTTCCTGATGCGTGAAGGGCACACGGGGCCAGGGGAGAGACCAACAAGTGACTGAACTTGAAGGAGGTGGGGGAACACGTGGGATGTATGGTTGCTCAGAGGCAAACGTGACGTCAACTGGTCACTTGATGTCCCTGAGCCTCTGTGTCCTCGTCTGTAAGCTTTGGGCAATAACAACCGTTGCAAAAGCTTGTGAGAATTGTGTGGACTAGCCAATAGAAGGCACCAGTCAGCAGTTCCTGAAAGGTACCGTGCGAGCTCACTCGGTCGCTCAGTCGTGCCCGCCTCTTTGTGACCTCGTGCCCCGTAGCCCGCCAGGCTCTTCCACCCGTGGAACGTTCCTGGCAAGAATACGGGAGTGGGTTGCCGTTTCCTGTTTCAGGGAACCTTCCTGATTCAGGGATCGAACCCACGTCTCCTGCATCCCCTGCATTGGCAGGTGGATTCTTTAGCACTGTGCCACCTGGGAAGCCCCATTGGAAGGATAACAAGGGCCAGTAAATGTTCATCCATTCCATTTCTTTTTCGTTTCTATCGAGATGTGGTTGCTTTCGAATGTCGTACAGCAGCATGGATCAGCTCTGTGTGCACACACACCCCCTTTCTCTTGAACCTCCCTCCCAGCCCCCACAGTCCGCCCCCCAGATCATCACAGGGCACCAAGCTGAGCTCCTGCGCTAGGGAGCGGGTTCCAGCTGGCTCTGTCTTCACGTGGCAGCACACATACGTCAGACTCAGTCTCTTAATTCATCCCTGCTCACCCTGCCGTGTCCGTGCATCCCTTCTCTACGTCTGCTCTCTGTTCCCGCCCTGCAGTGGGCTCACGTGTGCCATATTTCTAGATTCCGCTCATATACATTCATATACTATAGGCTCTCTCTTGGGAGATGTTTGGAATGGGCTAAGGCAACAGAGCAGTGTAACGACCGTGCCCTGGGGCTGGTTCCCCAGCTGCAGCAGTTGCTCCTGCGTGGCTGGTCTTGCTCGGCCTGGCGCTCTCTCCTCATCGGCTGACCTGTGCTGTTTGGGAGCCGGTCTCAGACGTTGCATCCTTTCCTCTGTAACTGTTTTGATGCATATCTCTAAGGAGAAATGGTCTCTCTTCTGACGACATTGCTCGTCATAACCTGTCATCTCTGTGACCGCCAGCCTTAGGGGCTCTGGGTTTGACAGTCCCCGTCGGGCAGTCTCAGAGCTGACCTGCTGCCCTCCCCACCAGCCCCGGGACCTTGTGGGACGCTCAGCTGTCCTCTCTCCAGAGGGCCAGGCGTGCTCAGAGCTGACCTCAGCCCTGTAGACCCAGAGGCTATTATCAAACAATGAAAACCTTTGTAAAGCAGCAACGAGCCTTTATTAGAAGGTGATGGGGGCTTTCTCAGTTTCTCTACTCACTTTCCTGGACGGTTCCCATCAGCACTGGTTATGAGCGCCGGCTCCTGCACAGCTTTGTAGCAAGTGCTTTGAGAAGTCGAGAAGGAAGGGAAGACCTAGCTTGGTTGCTGAGAAAAGAGTGAAAGAAAACACAGTTGCTTATATAAAAGATTCACAGTTGAGGGTGCAAGTAGCCAGGCCGCGAGGCTCAGTGATGGAGGGATGTGCATCACACAGGAACAGCATGGACTCAGGGCACGGTGTTAGGTGCTCGTTGGCGAGGGCAGTGAGCCTAGGTCATTGGTTTATGCCCATTAGTTTCCTCACCTTACAAACCATTCTCAAACAAGCATTTGTTCACTTTGTATTCTGTGGGCCAGCAGTTTGGGCTCGGTTCTGCTGGGTGGTCATCCTGGGGTGAGCCGCCCTCACTTGCGTTTGCGGTGGGTGACCAGGTGGCCTGGGCGGGTCTGGGCTAGGCTGGCCTCCGTGGGACGCCCGTGTCTGCTTCTGTGGCCTCTCCTCCAGCAGGCCAGCCTGGGCTGCTCCCCGGGAGGGTCTCAGAAGAGGGCAGAAGGCGTCCAGGTCCGGAGGCCAGGCTCGGAACGGGCACACGACTGTCTTTGCTGCACTTTATCCGTGAAAGCGAGTCCCCAGGCTGAGCCAGACGGCCGGCGTGTGGAAGCAGGCGCCAGCTTCTGATGGGGGCGGGGGTGCACTGTCCCCCCGCGGAGGGAGGGGGCGCCCGCGGCCCGGCACGCGCGCGACGTCTCGTGCCTTACTCCCCAGAGTCAGGAGCACATCAAGAGCCCGACCTTCACGCCCACCACGGGCCGTCACGAGCACGGCCTCTTCAACCTGTACCACGCGATGGACGGCGCCAGCCACTTGCACGTGCTGGTCGTCAAGGAGTACGAGATGGCGACCTACAAGAAGTACTGGCCCAACCACATCATGCTGGTGCTGCCACGCAGCTTCAACGGCGCCGGCGTCGGTAGGCCGCTCTTCTCCCGGCTGTTCAGCGTCAAACCCAACACATGCTGCCTTCATAGGAAATGGTTTTCTAGACTGAGCACCTGTTGGCCCTAGGCCCTCCCGTCCGGTGTGTGTACATTAATTATGTTGGTCCTCTGATGGCTGCTGTCCCAGCACACCACCAAGACCCCCTGGACGTGTGTGCTCTTGTGGGGTGAGGGCGGGCTCCGTCCCTTGCGTTGTGTCTGGCTCCTCGTGACCCCGTGAACCATAGCCCACCAGGTTTCGCTGTCCGTGGGGTTTTCCAGGCACAAATCCTAAAGTGGGTTGCTATTTCCTCCTTCGGGGGATCTTCCTCACCCAGCAATCTAACCTACATCTGCTGCATTGCAGGCAGATGCTTTACCACTGGGCCACCTGGGACGCCCTGAGTGTTCTTAGTCACGCCCTGATTTCACTGACTGTGGGTTTTCTGGAATAACCTGGCACTGGATTCTGTGAATTCTTTGATAGCCCTTTTTAAGCACACCCTCCTTTATAAAATTTCTGTGAATGGAGACTTGAGAGGGTGTCGATGGGGAGAAAAAGCACCATGTGAGAGCTGTGAGTAAAGCTTTCTTGGGGACAAAATGAAGACCAGCGCCTAGGAGCCAGCCTCGCGGTTAGCGCCGGGGAGCTGCTGTCACGGAGGGGCGCGGGGGTGGTGTGTGGTTCTGGCGGAGGGGATGGTTGCTGTGAGGCATGCATGTTGGCAGAGGATGCTGCAGGTCACAGGGAGCCGGTGTCTCTGTTCATGATTGTAGTGCTTTTTCAGATAGGAGACAGTGGAAGAAACCGGGCTCGTAAAACCTTCTCCTGAGCAGCGCCTCACTCTCCGCAGACCTGCTCTGCCCGTGTTCCCCAGAGCACAGAGGGCCTCCTTCCTGACCTCCCCCCTGAGCACCTCGCAGGGTGTGTCGAGGGTCACTAACTGCGGGGCCACTCGTGACCCCATCCTTGGAGAGGCAGGTGGTGAGAGACAGTTTCTGTTCACATAGAGATGAAAGACCTTTCCCGTTCAGGTTGCTGGCTTGTGAAGCTATTTTGTGTGTTCTTTTTTCTTCACTGATTGGTTGTTGGTTTATCACGGTCTCAACTGTCTTTGCTCAGAAAAGCAAAGACAGAAAACTGTGCATGCACATGGGAGAGGAGGGCTTTCTGCCCTAGAACGTTCTCTCCCAAGTCAAGAGCCTGGGTGAGTGGATGAGGGCTCCGGGGCCAGCGGGCCGGGGCCTCGACGGGCTTCCGTCAAGCTCCTGGTCTCACCGGGGCTTTGTCCCAGGTGGGAGTCGGCGCAGGGCGGACCCCAGTCAGGTCGCTTGCCCATTTCAGGCGCCGCCCACTTCCTGATCAAGGAGCTGTCCTACCACAACCTGGAGCTGGAGCGGAACCGGCAGGAGGAGCTGGGCATCAAGCCTCAGGACATCTGGCCTTTCATCGTGATCTCTGACGACTCCTGCGTCATGTGGAATGTGGTGGACGTTGACTTTGGCGGGGAGAGAAGCAGGTGAGAGCCCCCGCATGCACACCCATCCACCAGTAAGACGGGCGCGTGTGCGGTCTGCTCAGGGTGGGGATTCTCTTTTTTTATTTTACTTTTTACTTTTACAGAGTTTTGATGTTTCCAGATGTGTATGATCCCAGATTAGTCATATGTATATCCCCCCATCCCACCCCTCCAGGCCGTCGCACAGCACCCCTGCAGGATCCCCTTTTCTCACAGCACAGTGACAATAGCTGTTTTTTTCACATATGATGGTACAGGTTTTCATGCTACTTTCTTAATTCTTTCCACCCACTGTTCATTCCCCACAATGTCCATATGTTTATTCTCCATGTCTGTTTTTTCATCGCTTCACTGTGTGTGTTATCATTACCATCCTACTAGATTCCATATATCTTGTGCTTGTCCTTCTCTTTTTGACTGACTTCATTTTTTATGATAGGTTCTAGATCCAGCCACCTCATTAGGACTGCATTTCTTTTTCTTCTGCATGTCTTTTTATAGCTGTGTAGTATTCCATTGTATATATGTACCAGAGCTTCTTTATCCATTATCCATTCATTCGTCGATGGACATCTAGGTTGCTTCCATGTTCTAGCTATTGTATAGAGAGCTGCCATGAACATTGGGGTACAGGTGCCTCTTTCAGTTTTGATTTCATCAGGGTAGAAGCCTACGAGTGGGATTGCTGGGTCGTATGGTGCTTCTGTTTTTAGTTTTTTAAGGATCTCTATACTGTCTTCCAAGGGTGGGGATTCTTGTCCACCCTGTGAGGACCCTGGAGAGTGCCTCCCGGTAGAAGGTCTGGTGTGCGGTGGACAGAGCCCTGCATGGGGTGGGCTCATGTTCCAAGCTTTGAGCTTTTCATTTAGAACATTTTATTGAGGTTTGATACAGATAGAAACCAACCTCCGAGGAGGAGCCACCCATAGCCCTTTCAAGCTTTACCACAACCTGGAGCTGGAGCGGAACCGGCAGGAGGAGCTGGGCATCAAGCCTCAGGACATCTGGCCTTTCATCGTGATCTCTGACGACTCCTGCGTCATGTGGAATGTGGTGGACGTTGACTTTGGCGGGGAGAGAAGCAGGTGAGAGCCCCCGCATGCACACCCATCCACCAGTAAGACGGGCGCGTGTGCGGTCTGCTCAGGGTGGGGATTCTCTTTTTTTATTTTACTTTTTACTTTTACAGAGTTTTGATGTTTCCAGATGTGTATGATCCCAGATTAGTCATATGTATATCCCCCCATCCCACCCCTCCAGGCCGTCGCACAGCACCCCTGCAGGATCCCCTTTTCTCACAGCACAGTGACAATAGCTGTTTTTTTCACATATGATGGTACAGGTTTTCATGCTACTTTCTTAATTCTTTCCACCCACTGTTCATTCCCCACAATGTCCATATGTTTATTCTCCATGTCTGTTTTTTCATCGCTTCACTGTGTGTGTTATCATTACCATCCTACTAGATTCCATATATCTTGTGCTTGTCCTTCTCTTTTTGACTGACTTCATTTTTTATGATAGGTTCTAGATCCAGCCACCTCATTAGGACTGCATTTCTTTTTCTTCTGCATGTCTTTTTATAGCTGTGTAGTATTCCATTGTATATATGTACCAGAGCTTCTTTATCCATTATCCATTCATTCGTCGATGGACATCTAGGTTGCTTCCATGTTCTAGCTATTGTATAGAGAGCTGCCATGAACATTGGGGTACAGGTGCCTCTTTCAGTTTTGATTTCATCAGGGTAGAAGCCTACGAGTGGGATTGCTGGGTCGTATGGTGCTTCTGTTTTTAGTTTTTTAAGGATCTCTATACTGTCTTCCAAGGGTGGGGATTCTTGTCCACCCTGTGAGGACCCTGGAGAGTGCCTCCCGGTAGAAGGTCTGGTGTGCGGTGGACAGAGCCCTGCATGGGGTGGGCTCATGTTCCAAGCTTTGAGCTTTTCATTTAGAACATTTTATTGAGGTTTGATACAGATAGAAACCAATGCAGTATAGATTCAGTATAACATATATATGAAAAAGAATGTCTCATACGCATCCAGTTATGCTCACAAACAGAGCACGCCCATTGAAACTCCCCTGTGAAGAAGTGGACCGTCACTGATGTCCCGCCTCCTAGACCCTCCCCGCCGCTCGAGCTCCCTCCTGCGCTGAAGCTGGATTTGCACTTGCTGTGACACCAGGCAACGCAGCGGCAGGCTGGCCCGGTCTGTGTGCTGACCTGGGGTATCTGTCTCCCTCTGAGCAGGGAATTCTCCTGGTCCGAGAGAAACGTCTCCTTGAAGCACATTATGCAGCACATCGAGGCATCCCCCAACATCACCCACTATGCCCTGGTCGGCATGCGGAAGTGGTCCAGCAAGACGGGGCGCCGTGAGGTGCGCGAGCCCTTCTCCCGCTGCCACGTGCATGACTTCATCGTCCTGAACGTGGACTTGACCCAGAATGTGCAGTACAACCAGAATCGGTGAGCCCCGCCGGCCACGGCCATCCACTCCACCCGCCGTCCCACTGCCCTCGTGAGGGGCAGCCTTCCTCCGGCGGGGGCTGCTCCTTCCCTGCCCTGCAGGGCCTTCCTGCCCCAGGCACTGGCGCCCCCTGCTTTCAGCCCTGGGGGGGGGGGTTGGGTATTTTTGTTGTACAATTTTAGGGGATATTTATGTAAGGCCATTCAACTTTCTTCATCAGTTCACCTGTTACCTTATTTTAAATTCTTTTTTAAAGTAATTAATTTATTTGGAGTTGGAGGAAATTTAATTGAAAGCCAGAGCTTCTTTATCCATTATCCATTCATTCGTCGATGGACATCTAGGTTGCTTCCATGTTCTAGCTATTGTATAGAGAGCTGCCATGAACATTGGGGTACAGGTGCCTCTTTCAGTTTTGATTTCATCAGGGTAGAAGCCTACGAGTGGGATTGCTGGGTCGTATGGTGCTTCTGTTTTTAGTTTTTTAAGGATCTCTATACTGTCTTCCAAGGGTGGGGATTCTTGTCCACCCTGTGAGGACCCTGGAGAGTGCCTCCCGGTAGAAGGTCTGGTGTGCGGTGGACAGAGCCCTGCATGGGGTGGGCTCATGTTCCAAGCTTTGAGCTTTTCATTTAGAACATTTTATTGAGGTTTGATACAGATAGAAACCAATGCAGTATAGATTCAGTATAACATATATATGAAAAAGAATGTCTCATACGCATCCAGTTATGCTCACAAACAGAGCACGCCCATTGAAACTCCCCTGTGAAGAAGTGGACCGTCACTGATGTCCCCGCGCCTCCTAGACCCTCCCCGCCGCTCGAGCTCCCTCCTGCGCTGAAGCTGGATTTGCACTTGCTGTGACACCAGGCAACGCAGCGGCAGGCTGGCCCGGTCTGTGTGCTGACCTGGGGTATCTGTCTCCCTCTGAGCAGGGAATTCTCCTGGTCCGAGAGAAACGTCTCCTTGAAGCACATTATGCAGCACATCGAGGCATCCCCCAACATCACCCACTATGCCCTGGTCGGCATGCGGAAGTGGTCCAGCAAGACGGGGCGCCGTGAGGTGCGCGAGCCCTTCTCCCGCTGCCACGTGCATGACTTCATCGTCCTGAACGTGGACTTGACCCAGAATGTGCAGTACAACCAGAATCGGTGAGCCCCGCCGGCCACGGCCATCCACTCCACCCGCCGTCCCACTGCCCTCGTGAGGGGCAGCCTTCCTCCGGCGGGGGCTGCTCCTTCCCTGCCCTGCAGGGCCTTCCTGCCCCAGGCACTGGCGCCCCCTGCTTTCAGCCCTGGGGGGGGGGTTGGGTATTTTTGTTGTACAATTTTAGGGGATATTTATGTAAGGCCATTCAACTTTCTTCATCAGTTCACCTGTTACCTTATTTTAAATTCTTTTTTAAAGTAATTAATTTATTTGGAGTTGGAGGATAATTGATTTTCTACATGGTGCTGGTTTCTGCCATCCACCAGCATGAATCGGCCACGGGGTATACCTAGAGCTCCTCCTCTTGAACCTCCCTCCAGCTCTTTCCCCATCCCGCCCCTCTAGGCTGAATGATTCAATTCTACTAGGTGTGGCTTCTTGCTTTTTTTGGCTCCGTCTCCGAACACATCACTTTTTAGGAGCGTTGAGTGTGGAAGGAACCTGTAATTTTCCTATGCCTCTCCCTATGGCTCAGGCCACAAAAGGGCTCACATCTCAAGAAGAATCCAGTCGCTAATGTTTATCTAGCCTTCCATGTGCCAGTCAGTGGGCACACTCCCAGGAGGGCCCCGGTAGGCGTGCCAGTTTTGGAACAGACGGCCCGCTAGGAATCTGGGTCCTGCTGTTTATTAGCTGTGAAATGTAGGCCGATGGCTCGCCATCTCTGTGTCTTCTTTTCCTCGGCTGTAATGGTGGCTGACGTTTTTCCTCTGGGAAGCCCGCTGTTCTCTTCTTAATAGATAGACCGAGTGGCCCGTGTTAAGCCCCCTCATGGCGCCTGGCCTGGCGTGCCTGGTCCATGCAGGACGGGGCTTCGTAGTGGGAGCTGGGGTGGGTGCACCCTGCCTTCCTGGGGCGGGCATGTCACAGGTGTTTCCTTCTTGGTCTGCCTTCTGTGCCGCCCAGAGGAAGCTCTCTGGGGGCAGGAACGAGCCTGTCCCGTCGTCCCAGCGCCCGGTGCAGGAGGGTCTGGTGGGGGCGTGACGGGGCCGTGAGCTGCCTCGAGGCCGGCCCGCCCCCTCCTCTGGTTCCGCCAGGTTCTTGTGTGACGACGTGGACTTCAACCTGCGGGTACACAGCGCCGGGCTCCTGCTCTGCCGGTTCAACCGCTTCAGCGTGATGAAGAAGCAGATCGCGGTGGGCGGGCAGAGGTCCTTCCACATCACGTCCAAGGTGAGTGCTGCTGGTGGTGGGATTGCTGGCCGGAGGCCGCCTGGGGGCCTTTGAGGCAGTGGGGCAGGCTTGAGGGTGGGGACAGGGTAGTGAAGGTTTCCATTCGGGAACCCTGGGAAGGGAAAGACTCCATCGGGTTCCTTCTGGTCTCCGGTTCTGTAAGGCACCCCCCGCCCCGCCCCCGGCACACGCACTTCACCAGACTTCCAGTGTGCACGTGCCCGCCCACACACGCTCGCCCCTTGGCTCCCCGAGCACATCTCACTTGTCTGGCTTTTCTGCTGGGCAGCGCCCTTGGCAGGTGGTGTGCCAAGCACTTCTAGGGGCCTTAGGACGGCACCTGCCGAATACGGTCTGAATGGCACGGACGGGCTGGCTTCTGGGTGTGCCGTCTGCCCGGAGCCAGCCTCCAGGTGGGCAGAGAGGTGTCCTCTGCGAGCTGTGTCCTGCAGGAGCCCATACGGCACAGACACACCCCTGCCCTGAAGGTCCCTCTGATCCTTGGAGGAGAGTGGCAGAGATGAGCTGGAGAAGTAGGCAGGACCTCGTCCCCCGTGGCGGTGTCCAGTGGAGGGCCTGATTCGTGTTATGTATGTCCACGGTCTGCCTGGCTGCAGCGTGGGAAGCATGTTGGCAACGGAGCAAGAGACTGTGGGGTCAGAGGGCCAAGCCCATCGAGCGGAAGGGCAGTGGGACTAGACAAGGGGCAGGCAGGGTCTGGAGGTCAGGGGGAGGCTGGCCTCCCTGGATCTGGGGGAACGCTGGGTCCAGGGGTTCGCTTTTTCTAGGCCAGGTCTCTGCATGGAATGGTCAGTGTCTACAGCCACTGATCCTGTGGTCAGTTTTCTCACGTCCCACTTAGTTAAGCCGACTTTTCTTAATGGGAGTCCCAAACTTCACCTTCCACCCCTGCGGGGCCGCCGGGCCTCGAGGCCGGCCCGCCCCCTCCTCTGGTTCCGCCAGGTTCTTGTGTGACGACGTGGACTTCAACCTGCGGGTACACAGCGCCGGGCTCCTGCTCTGCCGGTTCAACCGCTTCAGCGTGATGAAGAAGCAGATCGCGGTGGGCGGGCAGAGGTCCTTCCACATCACGTCCAAGGTGAGTGCTGCTGGTGGTGGGATTGCTGGCCGGAGGCCGCCTGGGGGCCTTTGAGGCAGTGGGGCAGGCTTGAGGGTGGGGACAGGGTAGTGAAGGTTTCCATTCGGGAACCCTGGGAAGGGAAAGACTCCATCGGGTTCCTTCTGGTCTCCGGTTCTGTAAGGCACCCCCCGCCCCGCCCCCGGCACACGCACTTCACCAGACTTCCAGTGTGCACGTGCCCGCCCACACACGCTCGCCCCTTGGCTCCCCGAGCACATCTCACTTGTCTGGCTTTTCTGCTGGGCAGCGCCCTTGGCAGGTGGTGTGCCAAGCACTTCTAGGGGCCTTAGGACGGCACCTGCCGAATACGGTCTGAATGGCACGGACGGGCTGGCTTCTGGGTGTGCCGTCTGCCCGGAGCCAGCCTCCAGGTGGGCAGAGAGGTGTCCTCTGCGAGCTGTGTCCTGCAGGAGCCCATACGGCACAGACACACCCCTGCCCTGAAGGTCCCTCTGATCCTTGGAGGAGAGTGGCAGAGATGAGCTGGAGAAGTAGGCAGGACCTCGTCCCCCGTGGCGGTGTCCAGTGGAGGGCCTGATTCGTGTTATGTATGTCCACGGTCTGCCTGGCTGCAGCGTGGGAAGCATGTTGGCAACGGAGCAAGAGACTGTGGGGTCAGAGGGCCAAGCCCATCGAGCGGAAGGGCAGTGGGACTAGACAAGGGGCAGGCAGGGTCTGGAGGTCAGGGGGAGGCTGGCCTCCCTGGATCTGGGGGAACGCTGGGTCCAGGGGTTCGCTTTTTCTAGGCCAGGTCTCTGCATGGAATGGTCAGTGTCTACAGCCACTGATCCTGTGGTCAGTTTTCTCACGTCCCACTTAGTTAAGCCGACTTTTTCTTAATGGGGAGCTTCACCTTGGAAGAATGTGCTCTCACATCCCTGCTCCACACACCACTGTCCACGGCAGGAACACCCACCCAGGTCCCTGCCCAGGGCGGCTGGGAGTGGCTCACGCCCACCTCCCCACGCAGGTGTCCGACAGCCCCATGGCCATCGTGCCCGCCCAGTACATCTGCGCCCCCGACAGCAAGCACACGTTCCTCGCGGCCCCCGCCCAGCTCCTGCTGGAGACGTTCCTGCAGCACCACAGCCGCCGCTTCTTCCCGCTGTCCCTGCAGAACCTCGGCCACCCCGTGCTGTCCGTGGACTGCTACCTGAACCTGGGCTCGCAGGTAACCGTCCGAGGCGGCGCCTGGAGCCCTTAGATCTGAGAAATTCCTCCCCACGGGCGCGAGAACCCAGGGCCTGGAATTATAACCCCTCAGCTGGGTCAGCTCCGGCACGCCGCCGCTGTCCAGCTGATGAGATGAAGGCTGAGAGAAGTGAAACAGGGTGCCCCGATATAAAGGGGCTTCCCTCGTGGCTCAGTGGTAAAGATTCTGCCTGCAATGCAGGAGCCGCAGGAAATGCTGGTTTGATCCCTGGGTCAGGAAGATCCCCTGGAGGAGGGCATGGCAGCCCACTCCAGTGTTCTTGGCCGGAGAATCTCATGGACAGAGGAGCCTGGGGGGCTGCAGGCCATAGGATCACAAAGAGTAGAACACGGCTGAAGTGACTTAGCATGCATGCCCGCCCTGATGGAAAAAGTTAGGAATCAAGCCTCCCGGTGATGCCAGAACATTTCTAATTCTCAAATGAGTTAATGAATAGACAAATCTGGGTAAGTCTTGGCGTTGATGTTTAGAGCATAGATTTGAAATTGACACCTAGAAGTAGTATTGGTCCTCCAAGCCTGAGCCTGACCTGCTGGTCCGTAAAGGCTGTTAGATGCAGAGCCCTCGCCTCGTGTGGGGGGGTGCTTCATGGAAAATGACATGCTCTCCTGGATTCCTTTGTTTTCTCAGATCTCTGTGTGTTATGTGAGCTCCAGGCCCCACTCTTTAAACATCAGCTACTCTGACTTCGTGTTCAGTGGACTCTTGCTGTACCTCTGTGACTCGTTCGTGGGAGCCAGCTTTTTGAAAAAGTTTCACTTTCTGAAAGGTAACTTCCCGTGCTCTAACTGTGGACCTTGACTCGAACTGCTTTTGTCACCCGGCGCCTCTGTGGAGGTGACATCTGGGCCTAGTCCTTTTTGCCAGTGGGTCAACTGAGGCTCAGGGAGTGTGACCTCTCCCACCCTCCAGGGGGGCAAAAGAAGGCTGGGCTGGGGTCCCAGGTGGGCTCTGTCCCTCTGCCTGATCGCACAGACCCAAGATGCGTCCCTTTGCTTCTCGGTAGCTAGCGGATATTTCCAACTTTTCTGTTGCTTTTTAGGCCAGGCTCTCAGCCTAAGCCTGCAGACCCCTCAGACATTTCTCCTTCTTGGTGGATGAGTTCTTCTTTGTCTCAGGGTGCCGCATGCTTCTTTACTTTTCTTCTAATATGTCTCCTTCTGTAAGGGTTTTCATGCTAGAGTGGTTGAGAGTGAGAAATGTTCATTCTGTATGACCTAAAAACGTTATTTCCAATCCCGCTGGGGACTCTGATTGACCTTCACTCTTCCTTGGTCGGCTGGGCCTCGGACCTTCTCTCCGCAGAGAGTTGCTTGAGCCCCAGGGTGGCATGGCTTTGGGGACATAGCCAGAGGCTTCTGCAACATTCTCTGCTGCTGGGAAACGTTGTATCTAATAGGAAGACAGGACGGGTAGGTAGGGAGGTAGATGGAATGAACACCCATGATGTGCGCCACGTGTTGAGAAGAGGGAGAAGTCCCGTGGCCAGGCAGGAGGGGGAGGCGCGGCGTGGGACCCGGGTGGGCGGCCGGCTCTGACGGGTGAAGAGGGGGGTTAGGCTCGGTCAGGGTGCTTTCCACCAGGGACTGGAGCTGAGAATGCTAGTTTGTGATCCTAAGAGTCCTTCTCCCCCTCTGCTCACTTCTTTGCCATCATTTCTTGGTCCCGAGTTGTCTCATCTGCTAGACCCGCCACGTCACAGTCTCACGGTTTTGGTGAGATTGTGAAGCAACCCCGGGGGACGGCTTTCCTTTCCACGCAGCATCGTCTGTTGTTCTCGCGAAACGGCAGCCAGGCGGGCGCTGTCCTTCGGGGGCGCTCCCCGGTTCTGTTCACCCCTCTGCCGTTGTCCACACAGGTGCCACCTTGTGTGTGATCTGCCAGGACCGCAGCTCGCTCCGCCAGACCGTTGTCCGCCTGGAGCTGGAGGACGAGTGGCAGTTTCGGCTGCGAGACGAATTCCAGACCGCCAACGCCAAGGAGGACCGGCCACTCTTCTTCCTGACGGGGCGGCACATCTGAGGGGCACCCCCGAGGGAGGAGCCTGCGGAACCTCCGGCTGCTGAGGCTGAAGGAAGGGGAGAGCCGCGGGGTGTCTGGACCGGGACGGGAGCCAGAGGTGTCTGTTGGCCATACCTTCGTGGTAGGTGCCAGGGAAGCGAGGCCCAGAGAGGGACGGAGACGTACGGAGAGCAGCGGGGATGAGTGGATGGCAGGCAGGAGCGCCAGCCCGAGACTCCTAGTTCTGGGCCAGACCCCACTGCCCGGGCCAGTGTCGAAGTCCATTTTTACGAAGAACAAAGTTTTGCCTGCTCTCCTGTTATCCATATGCTTCCATGGACAGACTTGGACACTCTTGACTTTCCTCGTGGTTCTCCTCTTGGATTATCCTGTGGAGACACCAGCATTTCAGGTGATGGACGTGTTGCTGGCTGAGTGGGTTTCCCTCTCATCTCCTCCAGAGCAATCTTCCAAAGAACATGTAACGGTAAAGGCTGGAGACAAGGAGAAAGGAAGTAGGTCCACTTAATGCGAACTGTGTCAGTTGACTCTTTTAGAAGCTAGCCCAAAGGCATCAAGTTTAATAAAGTAAAACAGATAGTTTCACTTCAGAGCAAATACGATTCTATTAAAATAGCATAGGGTAAATACCCTACCTCTTAGAAAGGGCCAAAGTGAAAAGAAACTTTTTTCTTAAAACGACAAAGGTTTCGAGAAGGAAATTCGGGTTGTAGAGATTGACCTTGAGAAACAGAATTTGCCTTACAAAGGAAAGCAACCGAGCGACTTACTTGAAACACACAATGAGAACAACCAAAGTGGTAGAGAAAATAGTTGACAAGAACTAGACTTCTGTCACTAATTAATTTGAAGCTCACGTTTTAGCTCCTTGCACTGCTCGTCTTCTCATGTGAATGTTCGGTCCTTGTCCGGAGAGGAAGAGGGACAGGCAAGGCGGCAGCGAGGTTCTGTCATGCCCACGCTCGCTTGCCTGCCAGATACTTTCTAAGCCAGCATGTTAGCGTGCCCCGAGAGGCCGGACCCTGGGCCAGGTGCTTTCACGGTTCCTATCCTGATTGGCTCAGGCGGTGAAGCATCTGCCTGCTGTGCCTGAGACTCGGGTTCGGTCCCTGGGGGGGAAGGTCCCCTGGAGAAGGAAATGGCCGCCCACTCCAGTCTTCTTGCCTGGAGAATCCCATGGACAGAGGAGCCTGGCAGGCTAGCATCTGTGGGGTTGCCAAGAGTCAGATACGACCGAGTGACTAGCTCACCACCCTTTCCAGCAGCTGTGGGTGCGGAAACATTTGTCCCATTTGAAAGGCGAACAGGCTGAGTTGCGAGCAGTGCATCTCCCCGAGACCACAGAGCTGAGAGGAGCAGAAGTGGACTGCGGGGTGCAGCGCCCCCACCGCCTCACTGCTGTGGAGTGGCCCTGACCCCGAGGAGAAGTTCAAACGCCCTCAGAAATGAGTCAGCGGAATGCACTCTTACCCATCCATCCTAGATGTTTGTAAGCACTCTAATGGATACTAATACGAGAAGAAATTATGTTCAGAGATGATGCCAAAGAGTTAATGTCAGTCTTTTCCTTCCCTGAGGAAAGAAGTCCATGAGTATAAAAACTGTAGATCAGTGTTTCTGAAATGATCACTTTGTATATGTCATTATTCCTACTTTGGAATAAAAACTTACCTTCTTGAGTTCTACTTGTCTTTTGTACATGGTGGCTTTTGGGCTGCTCTTCTCATGTTATTCGTTAATCTGAACTTGAAAGAAAAAACTAATATTCTTCTTTGTTCTACCTTATAAGTAAAATTCATCATACATGTATTATTTCTTTGGTGAGAATGAATTGCAGCGTTTTGGAAGGATATAGTATGGTCAGTGGTCTCTGAGGGCTACCTGCTTGAAATCCAATGCATGACAGAAAGCATAGTTTTATAAAGGGAAAAAGAATCAATTCATAAAGGTAAGAGTTGCTCATAGACGTGGTTGTTGTTCAGTCGCTAATGGACATGAGTTTGAGCAAAGTCATGGCGGACTCTGAGCCCCATGGGCTGCAGGACACCAGGCTTCCCTGTCCTTCACTGTCTTCCGGAGTTTGCTCAAACTCACGTCCGTTGAATTGGTGACGCCACCCAACCATCTCAGCCTGTCTTCCTCCTCTCCTCCTGCCCTCCGTCTTTCCCAGCATCATCATCTTTTCCAGTGAGTCAGGTTTTTGCATCAGGTGGCCCAGGTATTGGAGCTTCAGCTTCAGCGTCCGTCCTTCCAGTGAGTTTAGGATTGACTGGTTTGATCTCCTCGCCGTCGAAGGCACTCTCGAGAAGAAAGAAAAAGTGGACAGAAGTGGAAATGGAAGAAACGCTAGCTCAAAGTGTGCCGAGACGCCTGCCACCGGGGATCCCCTGGGCCTCTGAGCAGCTGAGGAAACTGGGAGGGGGCGTGGACGTTTCTCAGGATCCTTAACGGGGGGGTGGAATTGGGGGCTGTTGGGTTCCTCCCAGCCCTCTGCCACACTCCCCACTTCCCCCCAACCTGGGCTGAGTGGCTGGTTGGTTGAGGCTCAGGTGGAGAGAGTGAGCCCCAAGCAGGGGGAGGACTGGGGGAGGCCGGGCCTCTGTGAACAAGACGAACTCCCGGCAGCCCCTCCCACTGCCGCCGCCTCCCCACGGTGGTGTTCAGCCTCCACGGTCACCTGAAGCGGTTACAGCAAGCAAGAGCTCTCTAGTACAGAAATAAACATACAGGGCAAACTCAACAAGTAAAGGAACTGCTACCAAGGAAGAGGTGGACTACAGTAACTAGCCTTCAAAAGGAAGAGAATTCTTGTGTCATAAAAATTCCAGAAAATGTTTTAGAATAGATAGTAGTCATGGTTGCATCCATTGTGAATGTCCTCATTTTTATGTGTGTGTAACCGCAATAATAAAAAAAACTCTGCAAGAACCTGAGGAAGTATGGAATCCTGTACTTGTGCGAGGCCAGACAAGGTCACCCCCAAAGCAGATAGGAGTAATAAGTTCACAGCAATAATATCGATTCTTTTTTCCTGAATACTTCCAGCAATCTAAAGACTCTTGCAATAAAGGAGGAGAAATTGTGCTGCAAGAGCAAGGCTTATGTGGACGTCAGCCTCCTCGACGCAGGACGTGGCGGTGCAGGGAGCGAGGATCTGAAAGTGGGGGACTTGGGCCTGCGCTGTGGCTCCTTTGCCGAGTGACCCAGCTCCCTGTGTTGGCTGCGAAAACAGAGGCGGTGAGTAGCGGGCCTTTCTCAGCGTGTTCTGAGGCTATGTGTTTTGGGAGATGACTGCCGCCACCGCTCGGTCGCTCGGTCGTGCTGGACTTTGACCCCACCGCCTGCGGCCTGCCCGGCTCTTCTTACGCTGGAGTGGGCTGTCACCCCTCCTTCAGCGGATCCTCCCAGCTCAGGGCTGGAACCCGGGTCTCCTGCGTGGCAGGCAGATTCCTCACCTCTGAGCCATCAGGGAAGCCCTGTCTCTCTCTCTCATTGCTCCCACCAGTTATGAGAAGGTGCTGTTGGATCCAGAATGTTCTTACTGGGAGAGGTGTTCTGTGGCCTGCTGGAGGCGGTGCTGGGTTCAAGCACGCAGGGTATCATCCAGGGTCCAGGCAACCCCAGCATTAAAGTTTAGAAACCACGTCCGGTATAGACGTCTGCTTTAAACGTCTCAAGCCTGGTCTCAGCTTCCGCAGACAGCCCTAAGTTACGGGAAAAGCACTGAACCAAGGGCAAGTCTTGTGTCCACAGCTAGTGTGTCTTTTCTTCAGTCTCCTGGCTTCAGGAGACTTAAAGCTCAAAAGGAAGAGAATTCTTGTGTCATAAAAATTCCAGAAAATGTTTTAGAATAGATAGTAGTCATGGTTGCATCCATTGTGAATGTCCTCATTTTTATGTGTGTGTAACCGCAATAATAAAAAAAACTCTGCAAGAACCTGAGGAAGTATGGAATCCTGTACTTGTGCGAGGCCAGACAAGGTCACCCCCAAAGCAGATAGGAGTAATAAGTTCACAGCAATAATATCGATTCTTTTTTCCTGAATACTTCCAGCAATCTAAAGACTCTTGCAATAAAGGAGGAGAAATTGTGCTGCAAGAGCAAGGCTTATGTGGACGTCAGCCTCCTCGACGCAGGACGTGGCGGTGCAGGGAGCGAGGATCTGAAAGTGGGGGACTTGGGCCTGCGCTGTGGCTCCTTTGCCGAGTGACCCAGCTCCCTGTGTTGGCTGCGAAAACAGAGGCGGTGAGTAGCGGGCCTTTCTCAGCGTGTTCTGAGGCTATGTGTTTTGGGAGATGACTGCCGCCACCGCTCGGTCGCTCGGTCGTGCTGGACTTTGACCCCACCGCCTGCGGCCTGCCCGGCTCTTCTTACGCTGGAGTGGGCTGTCACCCTCCTTCAGCGGATCCTCCCAGCTCAGGGCTGGAACCCGGGTCTCCTGCGTGGCAGGCAGATTCCTCACCTCTGAGCCATCAGGGAAGCCCTGTCTCTCTCTCTCATTGCTCCCACCAGTTATGAGAAGGTGCTGTTGGATCCAGAATGTTCTTACTGGGAGAGGTGTTCTGTGGCCTGCTGGAGGCGGTGCTGGGTTCAAGCACGCAGGGTATCATCCAGGGTCCAGGCAACCCCAGCATTAAAGTTTAGAAACCACGTCCGGTATAGACGTCTGCTTTAAACGTCTCAAGCCTGGTCTCAGCTTCCGCAGACAGCCCTAAGTTACGGGAAAAGCACTGAACCAAGGGCAAGTCTTGTGTCCACAGCTAGTGTGTCTTTTCTTCAGTCTCCTGGCTTCAGGAGACTTAAAGCTCAAAAGGAATTAGCATTTTAATTAGCAGAACAGTTGGAAAGGCCAGTACAGAGTTTTCAAGCCCTTCAGGTCCAGAGAATAAGCAGAAGTTCTGTGACTACGTTTGTCATTCGCCGAATAGACGGCCCCAGTTTCTCGGGCCCCTTTCTTCTGACACTCTGGCGAGCCCCCGTGTTTCTCTCCTGGGATCTTTTATGCTGTTGCAAGCGTCTTTCCTTGGGGTGGCAGTCCACCCTGACAGAAAGAGTAGGCTTTCGGTGGTGTTAGGAATGGACGCGTGTCCCCTCAAAAGATATATGGAAGTCCTAACCCCCGACCCTTCAGAATGGGACTTTAATTGGACATAGAGTTTTGTTGTGATGTTTTGGTTGAAATGAGGTCCTGTTGGAGTAAAGGGGGCCCTCATCCACTTGTAAGTGGTGTCCTAGGAAGAAGAGGAGAAAGAGCAGCAGGGAGAAGGCCATCGGGCATGGAGACGGAGTCAGCAGGGGTCGGTCTACATCCTAAGGAATTCCGAGAATTTCTGGGGACCACCAGAAGCTGGAGATAAGGAAGGATTCTCCCTTATCTGAAGAGCTCCAGCCATGGGCCTTTAAGGTCAGACCACAGAGGTCCTCAGCCAGCGCCACTGAGCCCAGCCTCTCAGGCCAGAGAGCGGTCGTCCCCCACCCTCACGCCTGGAGCTTGTCCTTGTCCCCCGGGCAGCCTCACGCCCAGCTGCAGAGCCATCTGACAGGGGGTCTCCCGCACGAGCGCTGGGCAGCTCCTTGCCAGGGCACCCTTCCTCCCGCAGACGAGGAGGGTGGTCGGCTCCCTGGAGGCTCTCTGTGAAGCAAGCGGTCCTCGCCTCTGGCCTTTTCTCCCAGGGCTGGGGCTGGGAGAGTCGCCTCCCGTCACGCGGCAGCCCCTGCGCGGCTCCCCGGGCGCGGGCCCCAGCGGGCCTCCTCCTCCGGCCGCACGTCCCGTCTTCTTGGCCCAGCTCCTCGCTTCGGACAGGTCGTCTGTCCAGGTGTGTGTGCGTGGCGTGGTACGTGTGCATACACGTTTGTGCAGGAGGCGTGTGTATGGTGTGACCGTGTGCACGGGATGTGTGTGCACAGGCGCTGGTTCCAGGACCAGGCTCCAGGGCGTGACGGTCGACCAGGAGGTGGACGGAGTTTGGGGAAGCGTCCGCACAGTTCATCGGAAAGAACCTTGTCTGGGTCCTTCTGTTCTGCACCCCGCTTTTCCTGCCCCTTTGTGGGACTGTGGCTTCAGCAGTTGCAGACTCTCGTAGGAAAACTCTCCTTTCTCTGGGAGCTCAGGCCTCACGAGCCTTTAGGAGCCAAGGCCGGAGCGTCAAGCCTGTGCAGGCAGGGGCGGGGCTGCGGTCTGCAGAGACCCGGAGGGGCCTGCCCGATGGAGAGGGTGGAAACGCAGCGCTTCTGAACCCCGTCCTGGCCGGAGCACACTTGCACGGCTCTTCTCCAGAGCAGACACACGGAGGCCAGAGAGAGGAGAGGGCAGCCGTGACCCCAGGCGCTCCTGGGCAGGTGAACGGCGGCTCCCTTCTGGGAGAGACTGGAGGAAGAAGAGGAGAAGAGCAGCAGGGAGAAGGCCATCGGGCATGGAGACGGAGTCAGCAGGGGTCGGTCTACATCCTAAGGAATTCCGAGAATTTCTGGGGACCACCAGAAGCTGGAGATAAGGAAGGATTCTCCCTTATCTGAAGAGCTCCAGCCATGGGCCTTTAAGGTCAGACCACAGAGGTCCTCAGCCAGCGCCACTGAGCCCAGCCTCTCAGGCCAGAGAGCGGTCGTCCCCCACCCTCACGCCTGGAGCTTGTCCTTGTCCCCCGGGCAGCCTCACGCCCAGCTGCAGAGCCATCTGACAGGGGGTCTCCCGCACGAGCGCTGGGCAGCTCCTTGCCAGGGCACCCTTCCTCCCGCAGACGAGGAGGGTGGTCGGCTCCCTGGAGGCTCTCTGTGAAGCAAGCGGTCCTCGCCTCTGGCCTTTTCTCCCAGGGCTGGGGCTGGGAGAGTCGCCTCCCGTCACGCGGCAGCCCCTGCGCGGCTCCCCGGGCGCGGGCCCCAGCGGGCCTCCTCCTCCGGCCGCACGTCCCGTCTTCTTGGCCCAGCTCCTCGCTTCGGACAGGTCGTCTGTCCAGGTGTGTGTGCGTGGCGTGGTACGTGTGCATACACGTTTGTGCAGGAGGCGTGTGTATGGTGTGACCGTGTGCACGGGATGTGTGTGCACAGGCGCTGGTTCCAGGACCAGGCTCCAGGGCGTGACGGTCGACCAGGAGGTGGACGGAGTTTGGGGAAGCGTCCGCACAGTTCATCGGAAAGAACCTTGTCTGGGTCCTTCTGTTCTGCACCCCGCTTTTCCTGCCCCTTTGTGGGACTGTGGCTTCAGCAGTTGCAGACTCTCGTAGGAAAACTCTCCTTTCTCTGGGAGCTCAGGCCTCACGAGCCTTTAGGAGCCAAGGCCGGAGCGTCAAGCCTGTGCAGGCAGGGGCGGGGCTGCGGTCTGCAGAGACCCGGAGGGGCCTGCCCGATGGAGAGGGTGGAAACGCAGCGCTTCTGAACCCCGTCCTGGCCGGAGCACACTTGCACGGCTCTTCTCCAGAGCAGACACACGGAGGCCAGAGAGAGGAGAGGGCAGCCGTGACCCCAGGCGCTCCTGGGCAGGTGAACGGCGGCTCCCTTCTGGGAGAGACTGGAGGATTTTACTGCGGCCCCTGTGACCTAACAGTGCAGTCGCTCTGGGCCCTGCTGATTTGTCATTTGTGGGAATTCATGGGGCATCTGAGCCCAGACCCTGTAAAAGCTGGTGGACTTCTAGGAGAGCAGGAAAAAAACCAAGAAATAACAGTAGTAACAATAGTAACAGCAAAAATAATGCCAGTGAAAATATATTCTTTATTACGCAGCAAGCACGAAGTATATAATCTTGAGACAGCGGGAAAGGTGGCTATTATCCATCTCCTTCACAGATGAGGAGACCGGCCAGGAGGGAGAGGGGGCTTGCCTGCAGGTGCACCGCTGGTAAGCGGCAGAGCTGGGGTCCCTGTAGGTCTGCCTGGTCACCCAGCTTCAGTTACTAGTGATGAAGTTGCTCGTCGGAGCGCTAGAGGGCTGGGCAGTCAGCGGTACTCTGCTCACTCTTGGATTTCATCCAGGCCGGGGGCCTTGGGGGAGCCCCAGAACTGGAAGCTGTCGCCCCTCGGGCGGGGCTCTGGGGTGCCTGGGGGGAGCAGCTTCATGGGGCGGTGCTCTCGGCACAGGGAGCTGACGGCCTCCAGGAAGAGCCTCCTGAAGGAGGAGGCCGCCGCGCTGTACAGGAGAGGGGTCACCGCCGAGCTGACGTAGAGGAGCGTGTTGGTCACCATGTGGAAGTCGTGATAGAAATCGTAGAGCGTGCCGGAAGAGAAGCCCGGAAGGCCAGTTAGAGGGCCTGCCGCCCACCCGCGGGGCCCTCCCCTTCCTGCGGGGAGCGTCTCTCCCCCCGACAGGGCCAGGTGGGGAAGGCCTGCCACCTCCTGCTGAGTGAGAGGCACAAGGTGAATTCAAGGAACGTTCCATCAGCACGAGCTGCCCTTGGCTGCCGCTCTAGACCCAGCACTGAGTCCCTGCTCCTGGCGGCCAGGCCCGGCCACCTGCCCGGAGGAGCACACCTGCTGATGGACAGGGACTGTCGACCGAGTGGCTGGGATGTGGTGTAGGGAGAGAGTGCAGCTCTCCAGAATGAGGCATCTGTTAACACCGCTATTTCCTTGGAGGCCACACGGGATCTGTCTGCTCTTGGATATTTTTTTTTTTTTGCTCTTGGATATTTGACTTGTGCTTATGATCGGGGCATAGTGATTCCCAAAAGGAAGATAAGGAATTCTTGGCACATCTCCAGTTGTCATGGAAAGGGTGCTCACAGTCTGGTCTCTAAGGGGCCTCCGTGCACTTGCGGAATCCCTGCCCTGAGGCCTCCTCCCTGCTCCCTCCTTGTGAGAACCCGGCCTGTGCCCTGCTCCCTGCCTGCCGGCAGCTCTCCGTCCTGGAGTCGGGAGGCCCGTGGCCTTGACGACCCCTCGCGTGGCCTGGGCAGTTCAGAGCGCTTTCTCGATAATGCTCTGTTCCCCTCCCTGAGCTGGGACTTCTGGGAGAACAGACTGGGCAGGGCCAGCTAGAATGGAGGCCAGAGTTCTGGAGAGGCCAGCACCGGGGGCCCCTCTGGAGAGCCGCGGAAGCCCCAGCCCCGCCGGGGGCCCTCCCTGTGGGCCGAGGCGCCCCCCTCATTCACTCGGTCCACCTGTCATCAGGGACGTGGCAGTGCATGAGCCTGCGGGCGTGGTACGGCATCCAGCAGACGGCATACACGGCCACGATGGCCCCTGCGGGACAGGTGGGGAGAGACGGACAGGCGGGCAGCATGTTAGCAGTTCCGCCGTCCGGGGAGGAAGCTGCCTGAGGCGGCCGCGGCGTTTCCCTAGAGCGTGCTTGTTCCTGGACTCTAGGCGTTGGCAGGGGACGTAGAGGTTACCCGGCACACCCTTATCTGGATCTGTCCCCAGGCCTGCTGTGACCCTGTTGTCTGAATGTCCACTTTAATCGTGACCTGTCCATTGACATGCTTCTAGAAACTTCTACAACATCTATAGTCTCCTGACTGAGAGTATACTCCCAGCTCAGGGCTGGATGTCCCCAGTTGTCTAACTGCATATACATGCGTGCTAGGTTGCTTCTGTCGTGTCCAACTCTGCGACCCCGTGGACTGCAATCTGTCTGTGCAATTCTCCAGGCAAGAACACTGGAGTGGGTTCCTTGCCCTCCTCTGGGGGATCTGCCCAACCCAGGGATCGAACTTGCATCTCCTGCATTGGCAGGCAAGTTCTTTACCCGCTGAGCCACTTGGGAAGCCTGAAGTTTGCCTAAATACTTAGAAAAGCAAACACGTAGATCAATGTCGTGTTAGAGGAGTGGAGAGCTAATGGGGAATGGCACTCCGAGACCCGCTGGCCTGCGTCCACGAGGCTTGGTCTGCGGGTCCTTGACCACACTTGCTCCTCGTGTCTGTCTACACAGCCAGACTCCCTGAAAAGCAGCCAGGCGTCTGCTTGTCGTCGTGTGCCACCCCCTGGAGCCAATGGAGGGGGGACTCGTGTACATAATTCCTGTTCTTTCCTTTAATTATGCCAGTCTACCTACAGAAGCCTGTTGGTGGTTGTGTGAGTAACCAAGGTGTAGAGAAAATGAGAGCTAGACGGAAGCAGGACTAGCTGGAGGTCACGTGGCCAGGGACGGGGTCGGGGAGGCAGCCCTGGTCTGGCCCTTCCTCTCCCATGAGGTTACCAGGTACTTAACTGAGAACTTGGGTGCTGCGCCGGAGGCCGCGGATCCTGCGGGAGCTCCTGTGACTCACCAGGGCGGCCCGGCCCCCCGGGGCCAGCGTCTTCCTCTCCTGGCTCATTAGCTCCAGGCGGCTGGGGGCAGAGCTGCCTGCGGAGGAAGGGCACGGCGCCCGGGAGCAGAGGGCCGCCAGCTGGCTCTCGGTGATCCCGTTCGGGAAGGCGGTTAATGCCAAGGGGAGCACAAAGGATACCAGCACGTTCACCTGGAAGAGGCAGTTCCCCGGATTATGGAGGCTGTGCCAGAGGAGCAGAGAGACGGAGGCGTTGGCAAGATGCCAGCTGTGTTCCCAGGGAGGCTGGGGTGGAGGAGAGGCCTGACTGAGAAATACAAGATGAAGGCGGTTGGCTACCTGATGGGTCTGAACGTACTGAAATAGTATCTGTAATTCTGGTAGAGAGGGGACAAATGAGTTAGAAATAGATACCTAGGGTACTAAGAAAATGAGAGGGAAAAAAAGACCATTCATTATTAACTTCAAGAAAAACAAATAGTGGAAATAATATCGTAATCTTGGAAGGGAAGTAAAAATATACAACAGGACTCATCAGTGAGGAATTTTACATAATCACCATAAAAGAAGACTGCCCATGGATCTAATCAAACCTCATGACATAATTACGCGGGGAGGACGCTGAGAGGAGGCGTGTGAAGGTGTGGTGTGAGAACGGGGAGGCGATGCACAGGAAGGACGTGTCCTCGGTGGCCCAGCGGCTGAGACTCCAGGTTCCCAGCGCAGGGGCCTGTGCTCGACCCCTGGTCAGGGCACTGGATCCTAAGTGCCATGCCTGAGGATCCTGCAGGCCACAACGAAGACCTGGCCCCGTCCAAACAAAAACATGGAATGATGTGTTCAGTTTCTACACTTAAGAAGAGCAGATAAATGTAAGGCTGAGAGAGAAAGCAGGAGTGTTCTTGTGAAAATGTTGACCAGATGCAGTGGGAGGTAGTGCGGAGTTGACGGTGATTGCCTCCAGACCAGGGGACAGAGCGTGGAGCAGCTGGAAGGGAACAGCTGTTCTCCATCACAAGCCTTTCACTGTTATTTGATGTTTTTTGATTGATGAAAAACAAATGTATATACCGTGTTTTACATGTTTAATTTTTCAAGTTCAGAATACATATGTTATAGGGTTTTCTCCTCCTCAGGCCTTTTCCCTTGCAAACATTTTTAAAAAGAAATATTTTAATAGCACTTTAACATCAATGCAAAAAATTGAGGAATTCCCTGGCAGTCCGGTGCCCAGGACTCCATGCTTCCACTGCAGGGAGCATGGGTTCAATCCTTGGTCAAGGAACTAAGATCCTGCAAGCCATGCAGTGCAGCCAAAAAAAAAAAAAAATCAGTGCAAGTGCCTGAATTGGGTGCTGAACCTTTTTAAGGAGTTACTATTTAGACTGTTTTCATCTTAATGTATGCTCACATCAGCAACACCTAGAGAAAATCAGTGTAAGATTGTTGTAGAACCAAAAAGGATTTAATTGACAATGCAGTTGCTATCAGATTGTAACCTTAGTACCGGTCAAGACAGAAATTGAAGGCGAAACATATATTCATAAGTTCATAATTAATCTTTGGGAGCTTTGAAATCTTTCTAGAGTCACTATCAAGGCATACCTGGAGATAATGCGGGTTTGGTCCCAGATCACTACAATAAAGTGAACATCACAATGAATTCAAGTCACACAAGCTTTTTGGTTTCCTTGTGCCTATAAAAGATTTTTTTACCCTATACTGTAGTCTGCTAAATGTGTAATAGCATTATATCTAAAAAAAAAAAAAACCCATTGTATACATGGTAATTTTAAAACACTCGGTTGCTAAAAGTCACCTGAGCCTTTGATGAGTCATAATTTTATTGCTGGTGAAGCATTTTAAATATTATGAGAATTAACAAAATATAACACAGATATGGAATATACAAACGCTGTTGGAAAAATGGTGTCGATAGACTTGCTCAACTCAGGGTTGCTATAAACCTTCAGTCTGAAAAAAAAAGAAAAAGTTAAAAGCAGTAAAACAGGTATGCTTGTATAGCTTTGTATACTTTGAAAAACTCAGAGCAATTTCCTTGGTCAAAATGCAGTAGTTAATGTGGATAATGAATCAACTCATTAATAAGACACTAAAAAGAAAGGTGAGTCCAAGTAATTTGAGTCTGGTTATTTACTTGTGTTAACATAGATGACACATCTCAAGTCAAACATTTTTTACATAAGCCATTTGTCAAATAACACTGATCCACTGAAAGAAGTTACTGCATGTAGTGTCAGAAGCTTGCCCCTCAAATTTCATTGCACTGTTTGGTCTGCACAGTAAACTCTGCAAGTAGTGTGTTTCCAACACAAACATGGCTGGATACCTTCTTCTCTCTCAAGTCTAACTCCCAAATCAGTACAGCCCAGAAGCCACGGCCCTAGTCTGCCAAGAACTTGACAACTTTTTCTCTTGAACGTGTGATTTTTGCTTCATTGCAAGGACCGCACCAGGGTGCAGAAGGGAACTGATCGGCCAGGCCAGGGGCAGGAGCATCGACTCCCTGATTCTCCTGCTGGATAGTTCCCTGCAGCTCAGAACGTGCACGGAGGCAGCTGGGATGCTGGGAGGTGGACGCGTGTCCCGAGCTGCTCTGTGCCCAGATGTGTGGGGCAGGCATGGTGTGGATGGGGCTGCTGAGGCCTGCGGTCGTGCTTGGTCCCCCTGTGCAGTGCTAGGAGCAGCCCGACTCTTAGCCATTGACTCCTTTATTGGGACGGCTGCCTGGATTCCCTACAAGACCAGTTCCATGGACATGGTTACTGCTGGTGGCCTTTGGGGTTTTGCTTCGGTCTCCTTTATCATCAGGTGCAGACTGGGGCAAGGAATTTAACTTGCAAAAATGTCTGGTATAGCAAGTGGATTTTTTTAAAAAATATTTATTTATTTGGCTCTGCTTCAGTGAGTGTGGCATGTGGGAGCTAGTTTCCTGACCAGGGCTGGCACCCAGGCCCCCTGCATTGGGAGCATGGAGTCTTAGCCACTGGGCCACCATTGAAGTCCCTAGAAAGTAGAGTTTTAAAAATTAGAGATGCTGCCTAGCCAACTTTGGGTAGCTCGTTAAAGGGACCATAGTAAGCAACTTTAAAACCAGTGGAATATTTTCCTGTTGGGTATAACTTCAGAGTTTGCCATATTCTTGTTAAGGTTGCAGTTGATATAGGCATTCCTTCTGAAACCCTTTGTTACTGTGGAATGTTTAGGCCTCTTTTTCTATCTGCCCAGTGTCCCGGTCAACTAGTTGTTCTTGTCATGGAGCTACTCTGGGTAATAACGGAAAAGCGGAAGCCGGGGTGGGTCATGAACTCTGTATGTTTTACCTGCTTTCCAGGTAACTCTTACATCCACTCGTGTCTGCACTCCTGCAAGACCAGGAAGACTTCAGAGTTCATCGTGAATTCAGAGCTGGGCTTCTCTTTATTATTGTTTTTATTGAGGTAGCGTGATTTATTTAATACAATATTCTATTAGTTTCAGGTGCAAAGTGATTCAGGTATACCTGCTATATATTTTTCAGATTATTTTCCATTTACATGATTCCAAGATACTGAATCTATTTTTTTTTTTTTTTGATTTTGGCCTCTTTTATTGATTATTTATTTTCATCCATCTTTATTCTTTGGCCTGTGTGGGCCTCCCATTGCAGCGGCCTCTCTCCTTGCAGAGCGCTGGCTCTGGGCGCATGCGCTCCAGAGCACTGGCTCTGAATTGGACACACTGGTCCAGCCGTTCCGCGGCACATGGGATCTTCCCGGGCGAGGGATCCAACCGATGCCCCTTGCACTGCAAGGTGGACTCTACTCACTGGGCCACCAGGGAAGTTTTTTTTTGCGTGCCATACAACAAACTCTTGCTGCTTACATAGCTTCTATCAGTTAATCCCATACCCCTAATTTATCCCTTCTCGCTTCCTCACTTTCTCCTTTAGCAACTATAAATACGTTTTCTATGTCTGAGAGTCTGTTCCTGTTTTGCAACAGACTCATTTACATTGTGTTTTAGATTCCACATATAAGTGACACCATGTCTCATTTGTCTTCTCTGTGTGAATGACTTCACTTAGCGTGAGCCTCCCTAGGCTCATCCATGTTCCTGCAAAGAGCAATACTTCGTTCCTGTTTGGACTTAAGTGTTTCCCTTTGGCCAGGTCCCACCCACTTTGTAGAATGGGGCAGTGAGCCCTGCCTTTCTGACTGGTCTCTAGTAGGAGAGGTGAAAAGACAGGCTCAGGGTAGCCCGTTCCGTCTTACCTGCACGAAGACCTGCAGGGTGGCGCGGCTCACCAGCGCGGTGCACACGCGCGAGGCGGGCTCTGGAGCCCCGCCCGCCGTCTCCAGCTCGTGCTTCTGCCCCATGATGACTCCCATGGGCAGGGCCAGGCTGAACGAGGCGGCCCAGACGAGGGACAGCAGGCGGCGGGTCCTGCGCGGCGTCCGCAGGCTGCGGGCGCGCAGGGGCTGGCACACGGGCAGTCAGCGCTCGGTGCTCATGCTGGCCACGCTGAGCACCGTGGCGTAGGCGCACAGCTCGCGCATGAAGTAGTAGGCGCGGCAGCCCAGGTCGCCGAAGACCCAGGGGTAGTGGAACCACACGAAGTTGTAGAGCTCCACAGGCAGGCCAACCAGCCGCAGCAGCAGCGCGGAGACGGCCAGGCTGAGCACGTGGCAGCGCAGGCGCCCTGGCGGCCCGGCCCGCGCCTTCAGCACCACGTGCAGGGACAGCGCACTGCGCGCCGTGCGCGAAGACGAGCGAGTAGAGCGCGGTGATCAGCACCTTGGCCCAGAGGCGCGTGTCCACGCCCACTCGGGCGTCCAGGCTCAGCACGGGCCCGGGGCTGGGTCCCGGGGGCCAAGGGCTGACGGCCTCCATCCCGCTCCCACGGTCGCGCTCCCTCCCTCTCGCCTCTCAGGCCCCGGGGACTGGGCGAGCTGCCCCATTGGCTAGCGCCGCCTCCTTTCTGGGAACCTCCACAATGGAAGGACACGCCCGCCGAAGAGAGCCCCAGAGCCAGGGCAGGACCGCGAGTGCAAGCTTGGTATCCAGGCCCACATTTCTCAGTTCAGTTCAATGCAAGGAAACGTGAGCTGGGGGGACAGTGGGCTCATTTTGGGGATTGGAGAGACACGAGTTGGGCTGGGTATTTCCACTTACTAGCTCTGTGATCTTGGGCAAGTTAATGTTTTATCCCCTCTCCACCCATTTCTGCGTTTTAAAAAAATATAATCTACGTGGACTTAAGTGTTTCCCTTTGGCCAGGTCCCACCCACTTTGTAGAATGGGGCAGTGAGCCCTGCCTTTCTGACTGGTCTCTAGTAGAGAGGTGAAAAGACAGGCTCAGGGTAGCCCGTTCCGTCTTACCTGCACGAAGACCTGCAGGGTGGCGCGGCTCACCAGCCGGTGCACACGCCGAGGCGGGCTCTGAGCCCCGCCCGCCGTCTCCAGCTCGTGCTTCTGCCCCATGATGACTCCCATGGGCAGGGCCAGGCTGAACGAGGCGGCCCAGACGAGGGACAGCAGGCGGCGGGTCCTGCGCGGCGTCCGCAGGCTGCGGGCGCGCAGGGGCTGGCACACGGGCAGTCAGCGCTCGGTGCTCATGCTGGCCACGCTGAGCACCGTGGCGTAGGCGCACAGCTCGCGCATGAAGTAGTAGGCGCGGCAGCCCAGGTCGCCGAAGACCCAGGGGTAGTGGAACCACACGAAGTTGTAGAGCTCCACAGGCAGGCCAACCAGCCGCAGCAGCAGCGCGGAGACGGCCAGGCTGAGCACGTGGCAGCGCAGGCGCCCTGGCGGCCCGGCCCGCGCCTTCAGCACCACGTGCAGGGACAGCGCACTGCGCGCCGTGCGCGAAGACGAGCGAGTAGAGCGCGGTGATCAGCACCTTGGCCCAGAGGCGCGTGTCCACGCCCACTCGGGCGTCCAGGCTCAGCACGGGCCCGGGGCTGGGTCCCGGGGGCCAAGGGCTGACGGCCTCCATCCCGCTCCCACGGTCGCGCTCCCTCCCTCTCGCCTCTCCAGGCCCCGGGGACTGGGCGAGCTGCCCCATTGGCTAGCGCCGCCTCCTTTCTGGGAACCTCCACAATGGAAGGACACGCCCGCCGAAGAGAGCCCCAGAGCCAGGGCAGGACCGCGAGTGCAAGCTTGGTATCCAGGCCCACATTTCTCAGTTCAGTTCAATGCAAGGAAACGTGAGCTGGGGGGACAGTGGGCTCATTTTGGGGATTGGAGAGACACGAGTTGGGCTGGGTATTTCCACTTACTAGCTCTGTGATCTTGGGCAAGTTAATGTTTTATCCCCTCTCCACCCATTTCTGCGTTTTAAAAAAATATAATCTACGTTGCAGAATCTCCATGAAGACTGAGTGGGTGAATCTGTACCCTATAGCATAAGCAGGCCTCCCTTACGAACCCCGTGCTCCGCCACTGCCTGCTTGGATGGTCCCAGGACAGCTAAGAAAAGGCCACCCATCTCTATTAACCTGGTCTGCTAAATAAAAATCAACAACAACAGCAAAAAGAATACTGGAGTGGGTTGCCATTATAGAACAATAAAAGATTGGCCACCTGGCTGGGGGGCGTGGTGGGGGGGGACCTGGTTTGCTCCTCCGAACAGGAGGGATGGAAGCACTGTGGCCTGTTGACCGTACCTCTCTGGGTCAGAGCACAGAGCAGTGAGGGCTCTTCAGAGCTGGAGTTCCCAGGCTGTCACTTCAAGGAGTTAAATTCTTAACACCTGTGAGGTAGAGATGCGCCCAACAAAGGGACTGTCTCTGGTTTTTCATTTGTGGTAGGGTTGGGAGTGAATCCATTTTCTAGGATGGAGCATCAGAGACATGAAGAGGTATTGTTGCCTTTTAATCTTATTTTCATGTAAAGTTAAAAAGAATTTTAATCCAAGTTGATTTACTATACTGTGCCGTGCCAGTTCAGGTGTGTAGCAGAGGCATCTGGCTGAAGGACGGATGTAGGCCAGCATCCTGGGTCATGTATCACGAATGAGGAGAATTCCCTTGGTCCCTTGTGTGGACCGGCCTCTCCAGACAGGCCAGAGGAGGATGGGGGAAGGCCGTTAGTGGGGGAGTGAGGAAGGTTCACCCCCAGTGGTGCACCCAGCGGGCTCCCCCTGCCGATGTGTGCAGAGGGCTCAGAATTTCTATCTTCACTCAGGGCCCCAGAGGAGAATGCTTGATAACCTGCTGGCTGTAAATCTCGTACATGGTCCCCCGAAGGGGAAACTCTGAGAGCAATCTATGTGTATACGGTCTGGGAGTGCCTGCTCCTTCCCTACCCACAAGAACGTAATTTTGCCTGTGAATAAAGTGTCTCTTGTGTGGCTTGGTTTCAGCCTGTATTGGAAGGAAGACTCTGATCCTTGATATCCTTTATTGCCTATGTTAGAGTCAGTCTTGGCTGTTCTGTTCTGTCACGGACCAGGCTAGATTCCTCCGCCTCTGACTGCAGCAGATAATGTGGTGCTGGAGGGCGCCGCCAGGGGTGGGCAGTTATGGAAGGGCAGGACTCTGAGTCCAGGGGACCAGGGGCGGGATGCTGCGCTGCTCCGGGCTCTCTGGGCCGTGGTGTGAAGTACGGACAAGGCTTCCTGGCCAGGCAAGGCGTCTCTGGGGATAAGAGTCTGGGTGTTCTGCTTGCCTTGTGTGCCCAGGTTCCTGACTTTCCTGCCTGTTGTACGCGGGGCCCCACCCAAAGGGCTTCTGCTATGGACTGAATTGTGTCCCGCTCCCCAGTGGTTAAAGACTGAACCCCTGGTGTGACTGCATCCTGAGTAAGAAGGTAGTCAGGGTTAAAGGAGGTCAGAGGGTGATTAGTGTCCATGTAATGGCTTCCCTGGTGGCTCAGATGGTAAAGAATCCACCTGCAATGCGGGAGACCCGGGTTCGATCTGTGAGTGGGGAAGATCTCCTAGAGGAGGGAATGGCAACCTACTGCAGTCTCCTTGCCTGGAGAATTCTGTGGACAGAGGAGCCTGGCAGGCTGCAGTCCGTGGAGTCACAAAGAGTCGGACTGAGCGAGTAACACATACACAAGAGGAGACACCAGAGGGCTCCCTCCCCTCTGCCCTGTCTCTCTCTCTGCCACACGGGGACAGTGAGAGGAGATGGTCAGTCTGCAAGCCAGGAAGAGAGCTCACACCAACAGCCAGATCTGTTGGCACCTTAATCTTGGACTTCCAGCCTCCAGGATGGTGAGAACATAAACTGCTGCTGCTTAAGCGCCGCAGGCTCTGGTGTGCTGTTCTGGGCTGCTTGAACAGACTCAAACAGCTTCCAATCCCCATGCAGCCTTTGGTCCTGATGCCTGCACGTGGCCCGGACACTTTACTTGCTATTTGAACCTTGAAATAAAGACGGTTAATTCCGTGTACCTGTCAGTCCGTGACTGAGTCATGGTAGGGTTTTCTGACTCAGAAAGAGAGAACAACAGACTTACCGTGTGTGTGTGTGTGTGTGTGTGTGTGTGTGTGTGTAAGAGTGAGAGAGGGAGAGAGAGAAAGACGAAGTCAGAAGATGTAACATATCTGCAAGTTCTGGGGACTGGGACATTGAAAGCTTTGATATGCTGTCTTCCATACCTCAGCTCTACCCTCCCACCCGTTTTCTGGAAGATCAAAAAATGGAAGTAGGACTTCCCTGATGGTCCAGTGGTTAAGGACACTGCCTTGCAGCGCAAGGGGTGCCGGTTCGATCCCTGGCTTGGGAGGATCCCATGTGCCGTGGAGCGGCTGGACCGGTGTGTCCAACTACCAATCTGGAGCTCTGGAGTGCATATGCCCAGAGCCGGTGCTCTGCAGCGAGAGAGGCCACTACGATGGGAGGCCTACACGCGCCAGGAGCAAAGATGGATGAAAATAGGTAAGTGAAAGACCAGTAGAAGTGTCCAAAAAAAAGAAGAAGCATCTCCATGGCACAGAAAGATCAGGGAAAGCTCCATGAAGGAAGGAGGTGTGATTGGGCCCAGACAGTGGACACATTTGGAAAGGCATTCCAGGAAGGGTGTCATGGTGTGAGCTGAGGTTTAGAGATGGAGCCGGACGAGATGCTCTGGGAGGGGCTCACAGAAGACGCCCAGACCCGGGCCTGGCGGCCTGGGGAAAGGGGATGCCCTGGTGATTCTTGCAGCCTGGGCATGGAGGGCTGTGTTTGAGGGCAGAGCCAGCGTGGTCCTGGCCATGGTCCTGTGGGGCAGTCCTCAGAAGCTCCAGTGAAGGACAAGTTGGAGAGTTTGGCCAGCAGAAGTCCAAAGCACCACAGAGCCTCTGTCTCTTTGTCTGTAAAGTGCAGCTATTAACGCCGACCTGAAAGTGATCATGAGGGTTAAGAGCTGTGACCGCTCTTTGGGCGTCTTGACACACACCGCGTTGCGTCTAGGACTCTCTGTGCATGGCCTCAAATGTCCCCATGACAGCCCTGTGACGGAGAGACTATTTTTATCCCTGTGTTTCCCAGATAAGGAAACAAAGGTCCTTAGATGTGGAGTCAGAACAGCTTTGAGGGGCCGCGTTGGCCTCTGAGCCCGGGTCCGGGTGACTCAGATGGTGCGGCTAGTCACCACGAGCTGCTTCCAGGAACCGCATCCACACTCATGTCCCCGTGTCTAGGTGCACCTGCCAAGCCAGAGCTGGCTGACAAAGCAGCAGGACGCCCATCGGCCTGACCTCCCCACCAGCAGGGGCGTGGAGCCCCAGCAGGAGGCCCGAGGGCCAGGCCCTCGTCTTGTTTATGCCGAGGCTCCGCGTGGCTGTGCCGGGGGATGTGGATGCAGGAGGGCAGGTGGGCTGCGTGCAGAGCGACCGCTCCCCTGTGGCTCCGTGCACCTGCCACACAGCCGGCGAAGTGCTCACTGGGATCAGGTGTAATTGTGCAGAGTCTTATCACTCATTGTAGCTCAGCTGGTGAAGAATGCGCCTGCAAAGCAGGAGACCCGGGTTCGATCCCTGGGTTGGGAGTTTCCCTGGAGAAGGGTTAGCCTACCCCCCTCCAGTATTCTTAGGCTTCCCTGGTGGCTCAGATGGTAGAGAATCCGCCTGCAATGCGGGAGACCTGGGTTCGATCCCTGGTTTGGGAATATCCCCTGGAGAAGAGAGAGGCTCCCCACTCGAGCATCCTTGCCTGGAGAGTTCCATGGCTCGTGATTCATGGATCACAAAGGGTCAGGCACGACCGAACGACTTTCGCTTCACTATCACTCGTTGGTCATGAGGTTCTCAAAATATCTCGACAGGATGAATTAAAAATAGGAAGGGGGTGGGGACCCAGCTCAGGAGAAATGTCTGGAAGCGTCACTTCCTCCTGCCGCTGAGGACATCGGGGCTCTTCTGGCTGCGGGAGCCATCCCAGGGGTGGGCTGGGCCCCGTGCCCTCCTCCACGGGGAGCGAGGCCACCAGCCCGCTGTGCGGCCAGGGTTGTAGAAACCTGGGACCGTGGAAGCCTGGGGTTCAGGCCTTCCTGCTCCTTACCAGATGCAGCACCCAGGTAGCTACTGACCTCCAACCTGTGAAGGGAGGTCATTGTGCCCATGGTTAGCTAGGCCACGCCAGGCACCTGCCAGGTGTTTGCCCGGGCCACCCTCCACCCAGCCCTGGATGGATTCCGGATCAGGGGCTCCTCTGGAGAGCAGGGGGAGAGTGGGGTAGCACGTGGGAAGGGAGAAGGCCCGGATGGAGAGGCGGTGAGGACCAGAGCCGGTGCTCCCCGCCCCGGAGCAGAGCCGAGAGGCTTAGGCGGTGCGTGGTCTCAGCGTCTCCAGCTGAAGGGTCCTGGGGGCGAGGGTCCCTGCGTGCCAAGGGTCAGGGACGTTGTCTCCTTCGGTCCCTGGCTGACTGATCGGAGCCTCTGCACCCACGCTGGCAGCTCTCCCCGGGCTCCGCGCCCCGCCTCGCCCAGACGCTGCCTCCCTCCCACGGGGCGTGGGGTTCCCCACCTGGGCTCCTGCAGGCTCCAAACCACACGTCAAGCGCCGGGCTTGGGGTCGACCCGACCCTGCTCAGTCACTTCCTGCTGTGTGACCCAAGACCAGTTCTTCAAGCTCCTCTTTACCTTCCGTAACCTCATGGGGCTGCCGTGTCAAGCACCTGCCAGAGAGCCGCTGGCCCGCCTGGCTTCCTGATGCCGGGAGCGCGCAGACCCGGCAGGTGTCACGAGGCCACCACTGCTGCAGTGTGCTGGAGGTGACACGGGTGGCCCCGGGGGCAGGGAGGCTGCCGACCCAGCCTTCCTGACTCTCCGAAGGGTGCCCTGTCACTGTGGGAACCTGGGGTAGAAAAGACCATGAATAGGCTGAACGGCCCGCTCGGCCCCCTTTGCAAGGTCCCCAGCACCCCGCACGCGAGGCGGTGTCACCCCCACGTCCCCTCCCCTCACGTCCCCTGGAGAGGCGGCCCACGGGGGCTTGAATCCCAGCGCGGTCCTTCGCTGCTGAGTGACCCTGGCAAAGTCAGTCCGTCTCTGAGCCTTCCTGCTCACTCCTCAGGGCTGGCGAGGCGCGAGTGGCCGGCGGGGTCACGCGCTGTCCCGGCGTGCTCCCCTCACAGAGCCTAGAGACGCCGGCCCCTGCTGGAAGCCTCGGCGTCCGCCCGGGACGGGGGTGTCCCGGCGCTGTGTTGTCAGCCAGTCCCAGGTGGGAGAGGATTTGCAATTCAACACTCTGCTCTTTTCCTGAGCCTTGTGACTTGGCCGGGCTCCTGGGTGGAAAGAGGAGCGGCCTGCCCTGGGCTCAGGATCGCCGGCCCAGCCTCCCCGCTCCTGAGGCAGCCGCTGCCGTCCGGGCGCTGGGTGGGGAGGCCGCTGGCGTCCCCTCGGGCCGGCCATGGAGGAGCAGGACCGCCCCTGCGGCTCCTCCTGGGAGCCCCCGCAGGGCAGGAGCCGCCGGACTCGCCTTGGTCGTGGGTAAGGGCCAGGGCGTGGCCACTGGCAAACCCTCACCCCGCCTGGCTGGGTTCTGGGAGCCCGTGGGTCTCGGCGAGGGTTTTGGTGCATCCTTATTTCTTCAGCAAAGTGAGGCTCACGCGCCCGCCCGCCCAGACGCTGCCTCCCTCCCACGGGGCGTGGGGTTCCCCACCTGGGCTCCTGCAGGCTCCAAACCACACGTCAAGCGCCGGGCTTGGGGTCGACCCGACCCTGCTCAGTCACTTCCTGCTGTGTGACCCAAGACCAGTTCTTCAAGCTCCTCTTTACCTTCCGTAACCTCATGGGGCTGCCGTGTCAAGCACCTGCCAGAGAGCCGCTGGCCCGCCTGGCTTCCTGATGCCGGGAGCGCGCAGACCCGGCAGGTGTCACGAGGCCACCACTGCTGCAGTGTGCTGGAGGTGACACGGGTGGCCCCGGGGGCAGGGAGGCTGCCGACCCAGCCTTCCTGACTCTCCGAAGGGTGCCCTGTCACTGTGGGAACCTGGGGTAGAAAAGACCATGAATAGGCTGAACGGCCCGCTCGGCCCCCTTTGCAAGGTCCCCAGCACCCCGCACGCGAGGCGGTGTCACCCCCACGTCCCCTCCCCTCACGTCCCCTGGAGAGGCGGCCCACGGGGGCTTGAATCCCAGCGCGGTCCTTCGCTGCTGAGTGACCCTGGCAAAGTCAGTCCGTCTCTGAGCCTTCCTGCTCACTCCTCAGGGCTGGCGAGGCGCGAGTGGCCGGCGGGGTCACGCGCTGTCCCGGCGTGCTCCCCTCACAGAGCCTAGAGACGCCGGCCCCTGCTGGAAGCCTCGGCGTCCGCCCGGGACGGGGGTGTCCCGGCGCTGTGTTGTCAGCCAGTCCCAGGTGGGAGAGGATTTGCAATTCAACACTCTGCTCTTTTCCTGAGCCTTGTGACTTGGCCGGGCTCCTGGGTGGAAAGAGGAGCGGCCTGCCCTGGGCTCAGGATCGCCGGCCCAGCCTCCCCGCTCCTGAGGCAGCCGCTGCCGTCCGGGCGCTGGGTGGGGAGGCCGCTGGCGTCCCCTCGGGCCGGCCATGGAGGAGCAGGACCGCCCCTGCGGCTCCTCCTGGGAGCCCCCGCAGGGCAGGAGCCGCCCGGACTCGCCTTGGTCGTGGGTAAGGGCCAGGGCGTGGCCACTGGCAAACCCTCACCCCCGCCTGGCTGGGTTCTGGGGAGCCCGTGGGTCTCGGCGAGGGTTTTGGTGCATCCTTATTTCTTCAGCAAAGTGATGGGACCGTCCGCTCCCCAGGGCTCCTGCGATGGGGGCTGCATTTATAGAAGAGGGTTTTGAACTTAAAGGCGTTTTTCTTTGCCTTGATGGAGAGTCTCAGTGACTGCTTTCGTCCTCCAGGCCGGCACGGTGCTGGGAAGGCTTGTGGTGGTGGGGTTTGCATGCGGACAGGAAGGGGAGGCCCAGAGGGCTGAAGTTCCTGAGTTGACACAGGCATTTCAGCATGGTTGAGAGCGTGACATGTGAGTGGTGGACACCCCTGGGCACCAAAGCCAGTGGTCGTACTGTCCCGCCTTTCCCGGAGCTTATCCTAGACATCAAGGCTTTGTTCGAAGGGAGTTGTGTTTGCGTGAAGTCCCAAAAGCAAGGGTAGAAGATACTGAGGTAGCCCCAGGTGGACGTGGGGCCTGAGAGTGGAGGCTGGACTAGAGTGTGGGCCTTGCTTTTTCTAAAGGCTAGGGGTTTGGCCACAGTGAAGATAATGTGTTCATGCAGATGGGTCAGTCCCAAGGTCGTGTCCGACTCTTCGTGACCCCCACGGACAGTAGCCCACCAGGTCCTCTGCCCATGGGATTCTCCAGGCAGGAATACTGGAGTGGGCTTCCATTTCCTCCTCTAGGGAATCTTCCTGACCCAGGGATTGAACTCGGATCTCCTGCATGGCAGGCAAATTCTTCTCTGACCGAGCCGCCAGGGAAGGGGTCACTCCCCCACCCCAAGTGCCTAGGACACTCGTGGCAGTCTCTCTCTGACTCCAACTGCGGAGGCCAGGCTGGCCCCGGAGGGTCCACACGCCCTGGAAGCAGGGAGAGCCTGGGGCCTTTGGAAGCTTTAGGGAGAGGGGGTGGGGTGTGACATGCGTGGGACAGACACAGCCTCGCGGCTGCTGGTTCCCCGGAGCCCCTGTCACTTGTCACTTCAGTCACGTTCGCTCTAAAGGTGGCCCTTTCCCTGCAGGGGTGCGGGACCCTGCTGTTGGTGCTTGGGTGGACATGCAGGGGTGGGGGCGCCCAAGGAGGGCCTCTGGATTCTGCTCCCACCTTGGCCGCTGGGCCCTTTGGGCTGGTGTTCTGTGGATGGACAGAGGCTTGCAGAAGAGGCCGCAAGGGGAGCCTCCCCCTGCAGCCTGAGGGCAGGGAAGGGACCACCCCCCGTGGCGCTGTGTGGATCGACACCACTCACACTCCAGCTAGAGACGGTTTTGTGGCTTGTGGGCGCGTAAGGCGGTTGTGTCTTGTTTCCATTTCTGGACTATCTCTCTGGGACAGAGCAGCCCTGTGCCACCTGAGAGGCCCCTCCTGTGCTCTCAGAACTCTCTCCCACGTCCACTGCGGGACCGGGGCTCCTCCGCCCTGGGACGCAGGTCTCACGGCGGTGGCATCGCGCTGTGCTGCCCGTCTCTCTCCTGTGGCTCCCCACGGGCCAGCCCGGGAAACTGAGGCTCTCACGCGGGACTCAGCTCCTGTGGCTCTGGGACCGGGAAGATGGAGCCAGGATGGCGGCCAGCCCGGCCAACACCCCCCAGACCTGAGCACGCTGTGACCGGAGGAAGCTCTGAGAACTTTTGCTTTTATCTTTGGGTTATTAGTCATTTTTCCTGCTTATAAAAGTATGTTTATTAGAGATGGTTTAGAATCTACGACAAAGTGTAAATCTACGACATCAAATAGTAAAACGTCAACCATTCCATGGGTTGGGAGGTAGCCTGGGAACTTTGCAAACTGAGGTCCTCCTCCATTTCCCTGGAGGCTCATTGTAATTAAGTCACAGAAAGGATTTCAGAGTCTCTAGTTCTTTTTTATTTCTGCTCCTTCACGGCCCTGTGTGCTTGATTCTAAAATCTTCAGAGCCCTTGGTCGTCCACTGTGGCCGGCATCCCCTGCTCTGTGACACCGCCTGTCTTCCCGGAGGGTCCACACGCCCTGGAAGCAGGGAGAGCCTGGGGCCTTTGGAAGCTTTAGGGAGAGGGGGGGGGTGTGACATGCGTGGGACAGACACAGCCTCGCGGCGGGAGGTTCCCCGGGGCCCCTGTCACTTGTCACTTCAGTCACGTTCGCTCTAAAGGTGGCCCTTTCCCTGCAGGGGTGCGGGACCCTGCTGTTGGTGCTTGGGTGGACATGCAGGGGTGGGGGCGCCCAAGGAGGGCCTCTGGATTCTGCTCCCACCTTGGCCGCTGGGCCCTTTGGGCTGGTGTTCTGTGGATGGACAGAGGCTTGCAGAAGAGGCCGCAAGGGGAGCCTCCCCCTGCAGCCTGAGGGCAGGGAAGGGACCACCCCCCGTGGCGCTGTGTGGATCGACACCACTCACACTCCAGCTAGAGACGGTTTTGTGGCTTGTGGGCGCGTAAGGCGGTTGTGTCTTGTTTCCATTTCTGGACTATCTCTCTGGGACAGAGCAGCCCTGTGCCACCTGAGAGGCCCCTCCTGTGCTCTCAGAACTCTCTCCCACGTCCACTGCGGGACCGGGGCTCCTCCGCCCTGGGACGCAGGTCTCACGGCGGTGGCATCGCGCTGTGCTGCCCGTCTCTCTCCTGTGGCTCCCCACGGGCCAGCCCGGGAAACTGAGGCTCTCACGCGGGACTCAGCTCCTGTGGCTCTGGGACCGGGAAGATGGAGCCAGGATGGCGGCCAGCCCGGCCAACACCCCCCAGACCTGAGCACGCTGTGACCGGAGGAAGCTCTGAGAACTTTTGCTTTTATCTTTGGGTTATTAGTCATTTTTCCTGCTTATAAAAGTATGTTTATTAGAGATGGTTTAGAATCTACGACAAAGTGTAAATCTACGACATCAAATAGTAAAACGTCAACCATTCCATGGGTTGGGAGGTAGCCTGGGAACTTTGCAAACTGAGGTCCTCCTCCATTTCCCTGGAGGCTCATTGTAATTAAGTCACAGAAAGGATTTCAGAGTCTCTAGTTCTTTTTTATTTCTGCTCCTTCACGGCCCTGTGTGCTTGATTCTAAAATCTTCAGAGCCCTTGGTCGTCCACTGTGGCCGGCATCCCCTGCTCTGTGACACCGCCTGTCTTCCCGGAGGCAGCAGGTGTCCGTGGCAGGAGAGGGGGACGGGTGGGAAGGTGGTTTGCTGGACTCCGGAGCAGCCGCACTGGCTCCTGAGGGGTGTCCCCCCAGGCACGGGGTCTCAGTGGGCCTGGGAACTCAGACTTGGCTCGGGCTGGTGCCCACGTCCGGAGAATCTGACCTGCTGCATGGGAGGGTGGCTGCAAGGTGGGGCTCCGGGGAGAGTGCTGGCCTCCGCCCGCTGTTGGGGGCCGGGGCCGGCTCTGGAGGGCAGGGGAGACCAGGTGCTGAGTCGGGCTTCAGCACAGCTGAACGGGAACGCGAGGCAGGAAATGGAGGCGGCCGCCCAGACGGACTGCCTGCCGTGCAGGAAAGCTTAAGGGGAGGCCACAGGGGAGCTGGCCAGGCAGGGCGGGAGAGGTGGGACCTGCAGCTGCCGTGGCCAGGAGCCCGGGCTGGGCGGGCTGCTTCTGGGGAGGGCGAGAGCGGCTCAGCCATGGTGGGGCGCCTTCATTCCTGGGGCTGGGAAAGGGCAGCTGGCAGCGCTGACCGCCCCGGGAGGCACCTGTTAAGCTGGCACCAGCTCCCTGAACCCAGGCCACGCCTCTTCCCAGAGGCTGCGAGCTGGATCTCTGGGCCCTGAGTGTGTGCAGAGCCCCGTGGGGCACAGCGGGGGCACACCTGGTCTCTGCCTGCTGGGTGGGGGCGGGCTGTGAGTGGGTGGGTCTGCCCCGAGCCAGCTGCCAGGTTCACCTGGACACAGATGAGGAGGAATGCCCGCTGGAGGGGCTGGGGAAGGCGTCTTTGAGAAGCTGGCAATGGAGCCAGGCCTTGGAGGAGGGTAGGATTTCAATAAACAGGGCCCGTGGGGGCGTGGTCGGAGGCTTCCAGGGCAAGGGTGCAGCCTGAGCGGGGGCTGGGCTCTGCGAGTACAGGCTGTTCCCCTGAAGCTAAGCGGGTTCTGTGCCTCAGGGCGTCCGGCATTTTATTTCTCCTTAGCTGGGGCGTACGTGGGGACATTCATCTTGGTCAGGCCCCCAGCCTGTGAGAGAAAGCAAACAGTCGTGGGCCAAACACGTGGGGCTCGGTGGGAATCCAGGGCTGGGGGACCACAGGGCCTGGGCTCCAGCTTTAGTTTTACAACTTACAGGTCGGATGCACTGGAGCCTTAGTTTTCTCATCTGTAAAATGGGGCTGACAGCACTTAGCCGCGCAGTAACCACAGGGACGCGGCAGCTGGTGCGTGCTCAGTTGCTTCAGGCGTGTCCGACTCTTGGCGACCCCGTGGACCGTACCCCTCCAGGCTCCTCTGTCCATGGGATTCTCCAAGCAAGAAGACAGCAGTGGGATGCCATGCCCTCCTCCGGGGGGTCTTCCTGACCCAGGGGTGGAACCCCTGCTCTTCTGTCTCCTGCACTGGCAGGCAGGCTCTTTACCACTAGCACCCCCTGGAAAACCCTGGTAAATGGTAGCTGTTATTAATAAACCTGAAAAAAAAAAAGAGATAACTTGTTACAAGTTGGGCTGTAAATATCAAAGAGGAGTCAAGTCCTTCACACATGGATCTTAGCCGTGTGAAGAGGCAATGCACAAACGAGAGCCCTGTGTCCCTCACATGGAGAATTCTGAGTGAGCCTTTCTACAGACCTTTTGGCTTGAGAGCTTCCTGCTCTCGGCTTTGTCCTCACGCCCATGGCCATGTGCTGCCCAGTGAGGGCCTCTTCTCAGAGTCGCTGGGCCCGCTATGTTAGCTGGGTCTCCAGGGAGGTGGGCGTCAGGACCCCAGACCCATCCTGCTTCTTCCAGCCCTGAGACCGGGGCAGGGCTGGGCTTTGGGCCCCAGCTGCTTACCGTGTATGTTTGCCACCTAAACTCCTTTGGCAAAGCCGACCAGAAGCCTGGATAGAAGCCAGATGATAGCCTCCTGGACCTCTTTTTTGAGGGACCTCTGGGCCAGCACCCCTGACACTGCTGGGGTATGGAAAAACAGACTCAGGAAAGGGGTCCACCTCTCCCCAGAGGCTCAGCTGACTTGAAACACCTGTTTGCCCACCTAGTCCAGGCAGGAGCCCAAGAGACTACTGCCTGGGATCAGCCTGAAACCACCAGGTCCCAGGAAATGTGATGGGGAGAGGGGTGGAGAGGAAAACCAGGAAACAGTCCCCACATGCCCCTCAATGGGAAGCATCCTGGGCCCATCCAACCCCTGAGGCCTGTGAAACCGAGAGGGAGGTCTGGAGCTCCCCCTGGAGGTGGTACTCTGCCACTGCAAACAGGAAAGCCACCTCGCGGTGCTATCGCAGTCGTGTGGACAACGGGACTTTTATTGGGGACAGAAACTTGGGAGGAACACGGAAACTCAGTGGTGCAGAGTCAGTGATTACCGGGTCAGATTTGAATTCCTCATTATAAAGTTTGTTTGTGATTAAACTCCTCGCAGCAAACTTTTGTCGGAATACATTCTGCACCCTGCTTTTAAATACTAGGGGGAAGAAAGCTGGAATCCTACTTCTCTGCAGCATCAGGAATATCCCGACTTGAGAAGGCACAACTGGGAAGGAGGCAAGGGATGAGCAGAGGGTTTGAGAGGAGTCCAGGCTCTGTGGTTGAAGGCTGTTGGTAGGTTTGAGGAGCAACAAAGACGCCATGGTGACTGGGCTGAGATCCCAAGGGGAAGAGTAGGGGTTCATATCAGAGGGCTAGGGAGGGGTGAGGTCTGGAAGAGCATCCTCAGGGCACTGGCCTTGGCTCTGAGTGAGACAGGAAGTCATGATGAGTCAGGGGGCAGCGCACCCGTTGGCGGGGGTCGTTGTAACAAGCCCACTGGAAGCTGAAGGTGGTCTGGACCAGGGTGGTTGCCGTGGAGAGAGGGAGAAGTTTCTGGAGTTGGTTGTCTGAGGATGGAATCAGGGAAGGGGTTGAGGCTAGAGCTGTGACTTCAGCCCCTGCATCAGTGTTTAAGAACCCAGATCTGAAGCAGCCCCTCATTTAAAAAGAATAAATACTGTATTTATTTGCCGGTTTTTCATTGTTGTTTGGGCCTTTCTCTAGCTGCAGCGAGCAGGAGCTCTGCTCTGGCTGTGGTGTGCGGCCTTCTCATTGCAGTGGCTTCCCTTGTTGTGGAGCCAGGCGTCAGGAGGCGTGGCACGCGGGCCTAGTTGCTCCTCCGCATGTGGGATCCTCTAGGAACTGGGATCAAGCCCATGTCTCCTGCACTGGCAGGTGGATTCTTCAGCACTGAGCTCCAAGGAGACCTTCAACCCCCCAATTTACAGATGGGGAGACTGAGTCCATTAGAGAGTATGCTTTCTAGGCATGTGTATAGAATTAAGGCTTCAGTTTGTGCTGAGCAAGAAACGTGGGTAAATTCAGGTGCCACCCTGAGCTTCTCTTCCCATCTGGGCTTAGAGTACACTTGGCCTTATTTCTCTTTCTGGGCATGTCCTCTCTTTCCTTTCTCTCGCCGTCGTCATCCCTTCAGCTTTTTCCTGGTGCCTATGCTTCTCCAACCCCACTCTTTGTTCACAGGTCACCATTTTGTTAGAAGAGAACCTGGGGAGGGTTGCCACCTTCAACGTCCACAAGGCCCGGTCCAAGTGGAGCCTCTGCCTGGAGACTCCAGCGGGAGGGACGCCTCCCTCCTGCACCCCAACTTCTGTCTGGAACTTGGTGCGCACAGGCCTTTATCCTCGTTGTTCCAGCAGAGGTCCCTGGCACACAGCAAGTGCTCGGCGTTTCTTGAAGAAATAGGGACTGAATGGAAGGACGCAGCGAGCACCCCCAGGCTTTGATCACTGGATGGCGCGCTTTTGCTTGGTCTGGTCTTCATTTACACACCGTGACGTCCTGACCCCACTCGGAGCGCTTACGGTGTGATCCTCCAGAGCCCTGCCTGAGCGGGTGGGATGCACTTGGAGAGGGCGGAGCCAGAGAGTGGTGGGCGCCCAGAAGCAGTTTAGAGATGGCTCTGGAGTTAAGCCCAGAGGTGAAATGGGAGGCAAGACCAGCATGTCAGGCTGGAAAGACTCTAGGAAAGTGAAAGGCTAGTCAGAAAGGGTGGTGCCAGAGGGTCTTGCCCAGGGGAATTATTCTGGAATGCCTGAGGCTGGCAGATATTGGCTGCTGGACAGAGCCTGTAAGGTGAGTTTTGTGGGCGAGCTGGCCTGGATTCAAGGCAAAGGACGATGGCTACTCCTGGGCACCATGAGCAGAGTGTATGCTCACCAGAAAGACCACACCCATCCCGTGTGGGTGATCTAGAAGATGCCTGCTCCTGAGGCTCGGGTGGGCCGGACGCCTTCTCTTGTCTTCCCCGTGTGAGGGGCCATAAGCCCATTCTTCACAGGATGCGTGGCTGGAATGTCATCTCAGGTGATGGATATGCATCCTTCTGTCAGAGCCGGTTTCTCGTCTTCCGCCTCTGCCCTGGCTGCCCGGCTGCCCCGGCGTCGAGTCCCCGAGAGCAGGATTTCTCTGAGACTAGATTGCAGGGGCGGTTCTCTGCACCTCCTCCCATTCTTCCAACTGCTGCTCCGTTTCATGGCTTTCGATCTATCCTCAAGCAGTTCGATTACTTGAGTCTTTTTTCTCTTTGTTTTCCTGGTGCCTATGCTTCTCCAACCCCACTCTTTGTTCACAGGTCACCATTTTGTTAGAAGAGAACCTGGGGAGGGTTGCCACCTTCAACGTCCACAAGGCCCGGTCCAAGTGGAGCCTCTGCCTGGAGACTCCAGCGGGAGGGACGCCTCCCTCCTGCACCCCAACTTCTGTCTGGAACTTGGTGCGCACAGGCCTTTATCCTCGTTGTTCCAGCAGAGGTCCCTGGCACACAGCAAGTGCTCGGCGTTTCTTGAAGAAATAGGGACTGAATGGAAGGACGCAGCGAGCACCCCAGGCTTTGATCACTGGATGGCGCGCTTTTGCTTGGTCTGGTCTTCATTTACACACCGTGACGTCCTGACCCCACTCGGAGCGCTTACGGTGTGATCCTCCAGAGCCCTGCCTGAGCGGGTGGGATGCACTTGGAGAGGGCGGAGCCAGAGAGTGGTGGGCGCCCAGAAGCAGTTTAGAGATGGCTCTGGAGTTAAGCCCAGAGGTGAAATGGGAGGCAAGACCAGCATGTCAGGCTGGAAAGACTCTAGGAAAGTGAAAGGCTAGTCAGAAAGGGTGGTGCCAGAGGGTCTTGCCCAGGGGAATTATTCTGGAATGCCTGAGGCTGGCAGATATTGGCTGCTGGACAGAGCCTGTAAGGTGAGTTTTGTGGGCGAGCTGGCCTGGATTCAAGGCAAAGGACGATGGCTACTCCTGGGCACCATGAGCAGAGTGTATGCTCACCAGAAAGACCACACCCATCCCGTGTGGGTGATCTAGAAGATGCCTGCTCCTGAGGCTCGGGTGGGCCGGACGCCTTCTCTTGTCTTCCCCGTGTGAGGGGCCATAAGCCCATTCTTCACAGGATGCGTGGCTGGAATGTCATCTCAGGTGATGGATATGCATCCTTCTGTCAGAGCCGGTTTCTCGTCTTCCGCCTCTGCCCTGGCTGCCCCGGCTGCCCCCGGCGTCGAGTCCCCGAGAGCAGGATTTCTCTGAGACTAGATTGCAGGGGCGGTTCTCTGCACCTCCTCCCATTCTTCCAACTGCTGCTCCGTTTCATGGCTTTCGATCTATCCTCAAGCAGTTCGATTACTTGAGTCTTTTTTCTTACGCTGCTTGAGATCCTTGTTGGATTTGTGACAGAATATAAGCAAATCATAACCAAAAATGTGGAATAAAAACTCCTATTCTTTTAGGCTACCCACTCCTGTGTTCTTGCCTGTAGTATCCCATGGATAGAGAAGCCTGACAGTCCACAGTCCATGGAGTTGCAAAGAGTCGGACGCAACTGAGAGACATCCACTTTCATTGTTTTAAGCAGGACTGACAAGAAAGCAGCACGTTATGGAAACTGACATTCCTGGTGGGTGTGCCGATAGTCTGGGGGAGGGGCTGAGGAATGTGACATCCGCTTCGGCAGGGACAGCAAGGGGGGCAGCAAACCGAGACTCTCTCAGTAGGAGAGAAACAGAGAATCTGAAGGACCTCCCGGCTCCAGGCTCGCGGTGGGCTTTCAGCGGGCCTGCTGTCACCGTGGACTCTGTGCAGCGGCAGGGGCAGGAACGCCCTCTCTGAGCAGCTGAGTTCATTGCCACTCAAGCCTCGTCAGGTGCACTGGTAGAATGAGAGGGCGGCAGGACTGCCATGGAAGGTCCTGCAGTTTGTGGTCCACACAGAGTGCTGGCCCAGGGGTCGTGGGGGCCAGAAAGCCCCCCTGCACTGCGCTCTCCTGGCCTGCTGGCTCTGGGACTGAGGGTGCTGGGATGGCTGGAAAGAAGGGGCTCCCTTCTGAAATGTGCTCATCCAGAGGGTGCCTTTGCCCGCCTCTGCCCAGAGGGGCTCTGTGTGCCAGCCGTGCCCCAGGGAACTGGGCCTGACCACGATTTACAGCACTTGCTTTCCCTGATACGGAACCCTTGCCAACCGAGAAAGTGTCTGCAGACCCCTTCTTGTAAATGAAATAAAAATGGAACAGCTTGTGAAATTCGAGGAGGGTGAGCTTGGTGCCCTCCCCTGCCAAGCTCCCACACCCACAGCCTCCTGCCGCCCCCACTGCCCCCTCTCTCAGGGGACAGGTCGTCACCCAGGGCTCCAGGCAGCATAGCGTGGGCCCCCTGGAGGAGGTCACCCCTGTGATCCATCCAAGTTGACCATTTAGGAATCACGGACTGAAATCCTTTGGGGAGCAGAATGAAGTAACGGTCTCAGAACCTCAGGACCTCAGGTTGGTGGGCTGAGGCAATCTGTGTGGCCGTGGCTAAGAGACCTCGTTTCCATCCCGTGACCTCCATCCGCCCTTGCGTGTTCCTTCTTTACTCTGTAAAAGTGCAGCCTTTCCTGTGCTGGGCTTAGTCGCTCAGTAACATCTGACTCTTTGCGGCCCCATGGACTGGGGCCACCGGGGCCCTCTGTCCATGGGATTCTGCAGGCATGAATACTGGCGTGGGTTGCGGTGCTTTCCTCCGGGGATCTCTCCAACCCGGGGAGCAAACACAGGTCTCTCACATTGAAGGCGGATTCTTTACCGTCTGAGCCACCAGGGAAGCCGTGGGTAGCCTGTCCCTTCTCCAGGGGCTTGTCCCAACCCAGGAATCGGACTGGGGTCTCCTGCATTGCAGGTGGATTTCTTGACCACCTGAGTTTCCAGGGAAGCCCTTCCTGGGGAGCATCTAACTGCTGTCTTTCACGGCCTGGTGTCCTGGCTGCTAGAGGGCGCTGTGACCTGGGACCCAGGACAGGGCACACCTGGGCAGGGACCATGTCCGCTCTGTTCCATACAAGTGAGTGGCAAATAAAAACTGAATATATATATATATATATATATATATATCAGTAAAGTGCTTCAGTCAACAGAGAGTTTTGTAGAGATTTTTTGTTTTTAATTTTTATTTATTTATTTATTTATTTTTGGCTATTCTGGGTTTTCACTGCTGCCACAGGCTCTTCTCTACTTGCAGGGAGTGGGGGCTCCTCTCTAGTTGAGGTGAGCAGAGGCGGCTTCTTGTTGCAATGACTTCTCTTACTGTGGATCTTGGGCTCTAGGGCACACGGGCTTCAGTAGTTGTGGCTCTGAGGCTCTAGAACACAGGTTCAATAGCTGTGGATCATGGGTTTAGTTGCTCCACAGCTTGTGGGATCTTCCCAGATCAGGGGTCAAACCCGTGTCTCCTGCATTGGCAGGCGAACTCTTTACCACTGAGCTACCAGGGAAGCCCCTTGTTGAAATTCTTGAGTGAATTATTTTTGCCTGCGGTGATTTGAACTTCAAAATAGTTCAAGATAAAGGAAATGGGGACTTGGGCTAAGTTGTATCTTCCCCTGATTTGACCTGGGCAGGAACTGAGTTTATTAATAGCCATTTGATGGACACTTCCCTGTGAAGGGTGAAGCAAGATGGGATCAGGTTTCTGGGTTTTATCCAATGAAACAAGCCCAGCAGGTGAAAGGTCGCCTGATGGAAAGGAAACACACAGTGAGTCTTACGGGCTGCCCACCCGAGCGGCCGCCTGGTAGAAGAGTATTTTTGCAAAACGTAACAGTTATTTGCCATTTATGGATGATTTAGAATGCTTTCAGAATGGTAAATGTCCAGGTTTGTCACTGCGGTTGCTGTTTGCTGGGCTCTCTGTGTGCCGGGCCCCCGATGACGCGCTGGGTTTTGGTCATCAATCTTCATAAGAACCGTGTGGAGGATTCTTAACCTCAGTTTACACTCAGAGGCGCTTCGAGCGATTAACTGGGCTGTGGTCTCACAACGAGCTGTGAAACCACCATTCCAGGGCTGGTCTCATGCTTCTAAAGATCTGCTCCGTCCCCCAGAATTGCCTCCTTCCTGTTTTTCTCAGGAGGCTTTCGCAGGACTGAGCTCTGACCTCCACAGGAATCCCGTCTCCCAGCTGTGCATCTCTGTTCAGCCCTGGTGCTCGGGGCGAGATGTCTGCTCCCCAGCAGGGACCGTCTCCCTTGAGTGATAGGCGTTTTCCAGCTGACCCTGGGACCTGACGCCTCTTGGGAGAGACATGGTCTTCTGGGTGCTGCCCTTGGCACATTTTCGGATGAAAGAACACTTGGTGGTGTGTGGGATTCGTGGTGAGGAGGGGCCTCCTGGCTGTCACCTAGTCTAGTCTGGCACTCACTGCTGGCCTCTTCGGAGTCCTCTGCTCACTCCAGCCCTGGCTATCAGACTCATGGAGCTTCTGAATCATGTAGACTCACCATCTGTGAGATTCAGCCTCACAAGATTATCTACAAAAATATACACAAATATACTTGTGTAGTAATGTATAGATTTAAGTATAATAAATGTGATATGTAATATTTATAAATATGATGTATAATATTGTATATGTTATTTATGTTATAGACACTTTTTTAGTGACTGCGTCCTTTTCCAAAGTATGCAGACAGTGTTCATGACCCGACCTCATCTTTTCTTCTCCAGATTAGGTACGCTTGGTTTCTTCCACTGGCCCTTTGCTGTGAGGCATGATTTCTGGTTCTGTTGTATCTTCAGAAAGACTCTAGTCCGTGAGTGTCCTTAAAGTTTTATCTGACCAGTGCAATGTACAATGGTCCCTGGTCTTCTTGTTATACGTCTTAAATCTCTCTTACTCTTTTCTAAGATCAGAGCATTCGGAATGACTTAATAACGGCTGGTGGCTAAGCCTTTCCTAGTGACACCATTGACTGTTTGATTCTTAGTGTATCTGTTTGGGGCTTCCCAAGTGGCGCTAGTGGTAAAGAACCTGCCTGCTGAAGCAGGAGACACAGGTTCGATCCCTGGGTCAGGAAGATCCCTGGAGGAGGAAATGGCGGCCCACTCCAGTATTCTTACTTGGGGAATCTCACTGGACAGAGGAGTCTGGTAGACTACAGTCCATGGAGTCAGACATAACTTAGCAACTGAGAGAATAGCAGGACTTCCTGTAAAAATGCCACCGAAAAGGCGGGTCCCACTTCTGGCACTTACTGACTGTGTAACTTCAACAAGTCCCTCTGCACTTGGGTAGCCTCATCTGTAAAATGGGTTGCTCTAAGGGGTAAACGATGTAATGCACGCTTCCCACCAACCAGAGTGACCTGGAAGTGTCCCGAAGAGAGTTTGATTCAACAGGTTAGAGTGGGGCCTGGAATAGGGAATGCTAGTGAATTTTCCAGTCGATTCTGATGAGCGAGCAGGTTTAGATCCCGAGTCGTGGTGCTTGTGAAGCGCTCAGCACCCACCAGTGCCCTGCGGGCCCCACCGCCTTCTCTCCCACATCCTAGCCCTCCTTTCCTCCACGGCCCTCAGGGCTCTGGTGCTGCCCACTTTGTGTCCCTGAGGACAACCACGGAAGGGAGTACATCTAAAAGGCTCTTCTCCAGGTGCTTGCCTTTGATACAAATAGAAGAAAGGGCAACGCTTAGTTCAAACTTTCCCTTTAAATGTTAGTGCCGCTTACGGGGTCTGTCTTCTGTATCCTTGGCTACGCCCCATGATACAGAGACTGAGAGCAGGAGGCAAAGGGGGTGACAGAGGATGAGATGGTTGGATGGCATCACTGACTCAATGGACCTGAGTCTGAGCAAGCCCCGGGAGAAGGTGAAGGACAGGGAAGCCTGGTGCGCTGCAGTCCTTGGGGCTGCACAGAGCTGGACACGACTGAGCGACTAAACACAACAACGATTCAGAGGCAAGTGAGATCTTGCCCTGACGTCTTGGAATTATACTGCAGCCTGAGAAACTGAAGGCATGGAGACCAGCTAAAGTGGGGGAGACAGCTTCTTTTGGGTCAGGGGCCAGCCTTCCTCACGCAGTTCAGATTATCCCCCAGAGGTTTTCTCAGCCTCGGGTCCAGGGGTGAACGGAAGGAAGCTGTGAGGTGATTATGACAAAGTGGATCCAGCAGCTGGAGCTAGAGAGCCAGAGACATTGAAAAGCCAGCAAGCTGGTCCTGGCGGCAGAGGGGCGGTCTCAGGAGGGGCGGGCGCGGGGGCACGGGCGCAGGCGCCGGGCAGTCGTCTTTGGAAAAGGTTGTGTATTGGATCTTGAACAACTTGTTTTAAAAAAAATAATAACGAATTTCCAGATCCCATTCCTATAAAATCAAATTGTTGGCACTAGCACATGACCTGTGTGACTAACGTGCAGCGTCTGGGAAGCACTGGTGTGGAAATTCTACATCACGGCGTGTCAGTGGCTCAGTTGCGTCGGACTCTTAGTGACCCCATGGGCTGCGCTGTCCGTGGGAGTCTCCAGGCAAGAATACTGGTGTGGGTAGCCATTGCCGTCTCCAGGGGATCTGACCCAGGAATCGAGCCGGGGTCTCCGTACCCTGGCCTCCCACACCGCAGGCGAATTCTTTACTGTCTGAACTATGAGGGAAGCCCAAGAATAATAGCTATCCCACCTGCAGAGTATCTTCCTGACCCAGGAATCAAACAGGGCTCCCCTGCACTGCAGGAGGATTCCTTACCAGCTGAGCGGCCAGGGACGCCCGTCTAGGATGACCTAAACGTGAGCTAGGCACGTAAATGTGAGCTGGTCTGCGTGGAGAGCCGTGCGCTGGTCCCCCGGCCGGCGAGCGCGTCAACGCCACCTGGGCGCCATCAGAAGGGCAGACTCCAGACTCCTGCCCAGATCTGCCTGGAGCTCTGGCTCATTCCCTCTTGGTTTTTAAGTGAAGCTGTCATTCAGACAGGCAGGCCCCAGCCCCAGGCCGTGTGTGTGCCCCAAGGCCAGCCTCCTGCACATCCCAGAGGCCTCTCCCAGCTCCTGACCGAGCAGCCCCGGGCTCTGACGGCCCTCCAGGCGGGGCGGCAGCGGCGCCTGAGGGCTGGTGGCCGAGCTGGGGTGGGCGGACGGGAAGAAGCCTCCCAGCCACTATGGGCCACACCAGGCTTTGACTCCTGCTTCTCACTGCCTTGTCCTGAAAGCCAGGCCAGTCAGAGGCCTCTGTGCATCACGACCGAGGAATTCAGCCTGCCTCCCCAGCCCTGGGAAGCTGGAGCTTGCTGAGCCCCGGTGACCTGCTGGTTTCTTGCTTGCCTGTTGTTGGTAGTGAAGAGACCTGGCCTGGGGAACAGGGAATGGCCACCGTCACAGGCAGGGTGAATGGAGGGACTCTTGGGTGGCCATCGTGGCAGCTGAAAACCTAACTCCCACTTGATGAGCCTCTTGGGTGCGGGCGCCTGGCAGAGCCTGGTACCCAGCCCCACCTGTGTCCACTCCGACTGCAGCCGCTCCTCCCCATCTCGCCAGGCCAGTAGCAAGCTCCCCGCCACCCCGGCCGCAGGCCACCGCAGGGGGAGGGCTGTCTTGCTTCTCTCAGCTTTGGGTCACATCCCAGCCTGGAAGCACCTGACTCTGCCTGCAGCCCTGGCCGGGGACAGGCAGCTGGGTGGTCAGACCACGTCGCCGTGTCCAGCGCCCAAACAGCCGCATCGTCAGTTTCTCCTGACAGCCTTTCCCTCTGGGGCCACCCTGCCGCGGCTCCCGTTCCCCGGGGACGTGGCTGGCTGTCCTCCGGGGCAGCTTGGTCTCTGGGGCACTGGGGCGGGGCTGGAGGCGGTGGGGCACAGCGTGTCCGTGTGTCCTGGTCCTCTCGCCCACTGCCTGCTCTCGAGCCTGGCAGAGGGCCAGCGGCCTCAGGAGACCAGAGGCTTTGCACGTGGGGTCAGGAGCTTCTCTGAGCTCTCTGTGTAAAAGTCCTCCAGGCATCAGCGCGGCTGTCCCTGGCCGCTGCCTCCCCCACCTCTTCCGAGAAAAGCAGGAGCACGGCCTGTGGATCTCACGCCTTCAGCGGCATCCATTGCTTCATCCTCTTGGGGGCTGTTTCTGCACAGAGACCTGCCCGCTTGTAACTGATGGATCAGCCCTGATTTCTTTTCCCCAAGCCTGCCTTCCGACCGGACTCGCTACCATTCCCACCTTCCCATCAGAAACTCTTTTTCTTCCGAGCATGAATTTGCTGAGTGTATTTAATTTGCGGACACTGTGAGCACAGAATTTGCTCAGTTTGTTCGCTCCACAGGCTGTTGGTATCTTAAATGATGAGCTTATTAGTTCAGACAAATATTTAAAATGGCAGGACTGTATTATTATATCTGTTTTAGAAAATACATCCACATAAAGACTTCTAAGGGGTGCTTGTTTGCTGAGGCTGTCATGATGTGTAGTGGAACAGAGTAACGTGTGTTAAAAGTTGAGAGAACTCACAAAGTTTAGCTTCACAGGCTGTGTGGTTTCCAAGGCTTTGGGGAAGCCCCACCAGCGTTGGATGTCACCTCACGCTCGGCCACCTCTGTGACGTAAGAAGGCCTGAGTCCCTGGAGGGCATTCAGGAGAAAGATGACGAAACAGAGAACAGAGAAACCAAGGTTCCGCACTGCTTCCCAATGGCAATGGGTCATGGGCTTTGACACGTGAGATGCGAAGCCTTTGAGAAATCGCTGTCTAATATGTTGAGAAACTGAAAGTCCTATGACTGTAGATGCGGTCAGCATGCCAGCTGGCCACACCTGCAGCTACACCTGCCACTGATTCTCTCCTTCAGACGTTCAGCCAGTGGTCATCTAGTGGGCACGTGTACTGGGCTCCAAAGAGCAGGAAGAATAAGCTGGTGGCTGGTCTTGGGGGCTCCCTGTCCAGTGGGGGGCAGGCAGGCAAGGCAAGATGAGAGGGGTGGTGGGAGATGTGAGCGAGGTGCTGGGGAGATGCTGAGTGGATTTCCCTGCAGGAGCCGGGCCAGGCAGCACCAAGCAGCCGGCGGGTGAGAAGGGCTTAGCATCTGGACAGAGCGGTCTAGAGTAGAGAGCACGTCAGCCCTGGGGCCTTGGGGAGACCACTCAGCCTTTCTGGAGCTTGACTCCTCCAATAAAAACCAGGAGGGTGATCCCCACATCGCTCAGAGAAGAATGATAAAAATGTGAGCATAGGAAGCAGGGGCTGCCGCGCTGGGCACACAGTAGGCGCGTGTTACGATTCCACGCTCGTCTGTGAATCACTCGAGTGCTCAAGGCTTAGTCATCTTGGTAATTCTCTTCGCGATGAACTCAGTGCCTAGCGCAGGACCGGACACGCGGGAAAGGATTAGCGCCAGGCATGACAAGTCCTGGGCTCGCAGGTGTCTCTGCTCTGACCTGCAGCTGCGTTCCGGTTCGTCCACAGCCCCGGCCCAGGAGACACGCACGGTGAACTCGGAGCAGCAGGGAGGAGCTGCCTGCGAGCTCAGTGTCTTCCAGGTGCACGTGCGGGTCATCGCCGTCATCACATGGCCCTTACCGAATGGATACGATGAAGCTGTTGGGGCTCCGTGACAAAGTTTAGCTTCACAGGCTGTGTGGTTTCCAAGGCTTTGGGGAAGCCCCACCAGCGTTGGATGTCACCTCACGCTCGGCCACCTCTGTGACGTAAGAAGGCCTGAGTCCCTGGAGGGCATTCAGGAGAAAGATGACGAAACAGAGAACAGAGAAACCAAGGTTCCGCACTGCTTCCCAATGGCAATGGGTCATGGGCTTTGACACGTGAGATGCGAAGCCTTTGAGAAATCGCTGTCTAATATGTTGAGAAACTGAAAGTCCTATGACTGTAGATGCGGTCAGCATGCCAGCTGGCCACACCTGCAGCTACACCTGCCACTGATTCTCTCCTTCAGACGTTCAGCCAGTGGTCATCTAGTGGGCACGTGTACTGGGCTCCAAAGAGCAGGAAGAATAAGCTGGTGGCTGGTCTTGGGGGCTCCCTGTCCAGTGGGGGGCAGGCAGGCAAGGCAAGATGAGAGGGGTGGTGGGAGATGTGAGCGAGGTGCTGGGGAGATGCTGAGTGGATTTCCCTGCAGGAGCCGGGCCAGGCAGCACCAAGCAGCCGGCGGGTGAGAAGGGCTTAGCATCTGGACAGAGCGGTCTAGAGTAGAGAGCACGTCAGCCCTGGGGCCTTGGGGAGACCACTCAGCCTTTCTGGAGCTTGACTCCTCCAATAAAAACCAGGAGGGTGATCCCCACATCGCTCAGAGAAGAATGATAAAAATGTGAGCATAGGAAGCAGGGGCTGCCGCGCTGGGCACACAGTAGGCGCGTGTTACGATTCCACGCTCGTCTGTGAATCACTCGAGTGCTCAAGGCTTAGTCATCTTGGTAATTCTCTTCGCGATGAACTCAGTGCCTAGCGCAGGACCGGACACGCGGGAAAGGATTAGCGCCAGGCATGACAAGTCCTGGGCTCGCAGGTGTCTCTGCTCTGACCTGCAGCTGCGTTCCGGTTCGTCCACAGCCCCGGCCCAGGAGACACGCACGGTGAACTCGGAGCAGCAGGGAGGAGCTGCCTGCGAGCTCAGTGTCTTCCAGGTGCACGTGCGGGTCATCGCCGTCATCACATGGCCCTTACCGAATGGATACGATGAAGCTGTTGGGGGCTCCGTGCTTTAAGTTCATGTATACTTAACCCTCAGCATAACTGTGTGGTCTTAACGTCCTTCTACAGGTGAAAAAGTTGAGGCACAGAAAAGAGAAGTGACAAAGTCACATAGTCTGTGATGGGCCTAGGATTGGAGCTGGTCTGACTCTAGAAGCTGTATTTTAATTGCCCTGTAGACAACCACTGGAATTGCTCCTAGGGGTCTGCACGGCTGTCGCGCCGTTCCTGGCGGGTTGGGTGGGTGTCTGTCTGGGTGGGGCAGTGGCGGTACCAAAACTGCTTCTCTGCTATTTTGTATAATCTCCCTGACCTCAGTTCCATCTCGTACCTGGCCACCACGGCACAGACGAGTTCTCCTGTTTTCACTCATTTTTACTACCCCCTCCCCCTCTCTCCCTGTCAGCCTCCTGGGCCTCCTTCCACTCGTCTCCCTTATCCAGACTTGAGTCTGGTCTTCCCTCAGAGGGTGTTGGGGACGGGAAATGTGGGTGACTGGCCCCCAGGGCTGGAGACCACACCTGTTATCTCTGCAGCCGACGGTCCTCTGAGTGAGTTAATGTAGCATCATTCGCTCAGTGAAAAGAAGTTTCAAGATGTGTGGTTTGGGGACAGGCTACATTTTACATTCCCTTTAGGAGATGGCCAGCAGTCAGTGATGTAGGAAGGGTGCTGAGAAGCTATGCTGGAAACAAGTCTTTATCTCTGTTTTATCTCATGTTTCTAGATGTATCTGCCCCACCTCAGAACTGGCTTTTGCATGGGCTTCCCTGGGGGCTCAGACGGTAAAGAATCCTTCTGCAATAAAGGAGACCCAGGTTCCATCCGTGGGCTGGGCAGATCTCCTGGAGAAGGGAATGGCACCCCACTCTACTATTCTTGCCTGGAGACTCCCATGGACAGAGGAGCCTGATGGGGTACAGTCCACGGAGTCTTAAAGAGTCAGACATGACTGAGTGACTTTCACTCTTCGCTTTACTACCAGCCTACTAGATAGGTTAGTCCTTGGAGAAGGCTGTCCTTCGTGGAGTGGGGTGGAGTGGGGAATGGCTTAACTCTGAACTGCCCTCTCATGGGCTTGGAGTGACCACTCTTACTGGGATTCAGATGCCCCAGGAGCCCGGGATCACTGTTCCAGGAGCCCTGGCTCTCAGGTTGACTTGATCCTTTCTGGGTCCCTAGGCTGCTGGCGTTGCCCAGGGCTTGGCACCAGGTCTTACTTCTCTCTGGATTCCCTGCTCTTGGCACATTGTATGACAAATAATGGGTGCTTCATAAGTGCCTGTATTAAATGAATTCGCCATTAGAACCTGCTAATTAGAGGTTACGTCCTTGTTTCCAATCAAACCTTATCTTTGAATAGACACACATGTGCATATGTTGATGGTCTGTGCGAGCTCCTCTCAGAAATTAGCAAGGAGGCGTGCACGCGCAGGGACTGGATTTCACACGGGAGAGTCATCCTCATCATTTTGCCATAAATACAATGCAGACACGTAGAAAATAAGAGGATGCACATGTAACCACACAGAAGCACAAACTGTGGGTGGATACACACAAACACACAGACACGTTTGCAGAAATAAAGCACAATCACCATCCTCCAGAAAACAGACGTGAGGCTGTGGTTTTATGTATAATAAACAGAGGAATACAACCCAGACCCCAACACACATCCTCTGTTCTGGCTGTTTACTCCTCCCAAGCAAAAGGCTTCACAATGCAGTGCCTTCATACAACAACTGTCTCATTATCGCTTGTGACGTCGTGGGTCAGGATTCGAGTGGGACGTGGCTCGGGGATGCTTCGCCTGCTCACGTGATGACTTGGCGAACTTGACCGCTGGACAGGCTGGTCGGGAAGGACCACACCGACTTCTCTCACGTGTCTGGTGGCTCAGTGGGGGTGGCTGGAAGGCCAGGCTCAGCTGGGACTGTTGCCAGGAGAGCCTGCCAGGCCTCTCAGATGGGACAGACCTCATATACCATAGCCAACGTCTCCCACAAAGAACATCGCAGAACGTGGAGGGGCCCGGGCAGGTTCCTCATGGCCTCAGGAGCTGAAGGATGTCACCTGGCCTGCATACCACTGAGCACACTGGTCTGTTAGGCTTGCTCAGACTTTAAAATTTTTTTTCTGAAATTGTATTCAAAGATTTTCACCTGACGGTTAATAAGGCGGACAGCTAATGCTCTGTGCCATTATGACAAGGCCTGCCTATTCCCCACAATGAATTTTGAGAAAATCCATTTCTTGACACCCAAAAGTTAAATTTTGTTAGTGTTCAGTTACTAAGTCGTGTCTGACTCTTTGCAACCCCTTGGACTGCAGCAGGCCGGGCTTCCCTGTCCTTCACCATTTCTTGGAGTTTGCTCAAACTCATGTCCATTGAGTCATTAAGTTACTATTTTCAAAACATTCCAAACTCCCAGTACTTACAAAAGTATTACGTGCACCACTTTTCCCATCATTCTTTAGATCTGAACTTATTAATATACTTAATAAGATGTCCTGGGCTAAGGCACAGAGACTGAACTGTAGCCGGGGCGAGAGGAAATAGGGGCCTCTCATTAGCAGGAAGAAAAGTGGCCCCGCCCCGAGTCCTGAGTCCTGATCCACAGAAAATGTGCATATGTCAATTACATGGCAGAAAAGAATTAAGGTGGCAGATGGAATTAAGACTACTCATCAATGACCTTGAAATAGGGAGATAATCCTGGATTATCCGGGTGGGCCTGGCATAATCCCATGAATTCAGAGAATGGGTCAGAGAGGGGGAGTCAGAGGCACCTGACCTGCCCTCAAGAGTTTGGAAGATGGAAGAAGTGTTACTAATCTCATTTTGTAGTTGAAGAAACGGAAAATCTGAGACTTGGAGTGATCTACCTAAGACAAAGCATTAGTAAGTGCTATAACCAGGGCTTAGATCCAGTTCTCTTGACTACAGATCTTCTTTCCATTTATGCTTTCTTCTAAGGAACCCCAGGGAGCCAGGTTAGAGCCTGGCTGGGTCCATTTCTAGCCCCGCCGATAATGTCCTTCTCTTCGCCCCATCTCCTCCCACCAGAGCAAACCCTTCCTCGTCCTCTTCCCTTATTTCAGGTCGTACTGACAGAGGGCGTTGAGCTGCACACAAAGGAGTCATGCCATTGGAATTGTGATCAAGCAAATGAGTAGAAGCATGGCTGTCTCCTATCTGTTATTCTGTCTACATGTACTATGTCCATTTGCCAACCATTTTCTGTATCTGCTTATCTATCTAAATATCGATTTCTCTTTCTATATATCCCTCTATCTACCTACATACAAGTATCTATTACTATATATGTCAGAGGACTAAAGAAGTTTTGGAACGTAACATAACCTCTGTCTCCATCAGCTCAGGCTGTTAAAACAGAAATACCATGACAGGGTGGCTTAAACAACAAAAGTTTAAGCTTTGTTGAACTTAAAGTGGCATAAACAACAAGTTTAAGCTTTGCTTTTGTTAAAAACAAAACAAAACAACTCTCACCGTTCTGGAGGCTGAAGTCCAAAGCCTGGGCGCTGGCAGAGTCTGGTTCTGTGGGAGCGTTCCCCTGGCTGGTAGATGGCCGCCCCCTGACGTGTGCTTGCTGGGCAGAGAGGGCTCGTTTCTGTCCTGTCTCTTCTTTTAAGGGCACTAATCCCATCGCGAGGGCTCCACTCTTTCTGTACCTGTCAGCTTCTCTGGCCTGAGTCCTGATATGTCAATTACATGGCAGAAAAGAATTAAGGTGGCAGATGGAATTAAGACTACTCATCAATGACCTTGAAATAGGGAGATAATCCTGGATTATCCGGGTGGGCCTGGCATAATCCCATGAATTCAGAGAATGGGTCAGAGAGGGGGAGTCAGAGGCACCTGACCTGCCCTCAAGAGTTTGGAAGATGGAAGAAGTGTTACTAATCTCATTTTGTAGTTGAAGAAACGGAAAATCTGAGACTTGGAGTGATCTACCTAAGACAAAGCATTAGTAAGTGCTATAACCAGGGCTTAGATCCAGTTCTCTTGACTACAGATCTTCTTTCCATTTATGCTTTCTTCTAAGGAACCCCAGGGAGCCAGGTTAGAGCCTGGCTGGGTCCATTTCTAGCCCCGCCGATAATGTCCTTCTCTTCGCCCCATCTCCTCCCACCAGAGCAAACCCTTCCTCGTCCTCTTCCCTTATTTCAGGTCGTACTGACAGAGGGCGTTGAGCTGCACACAAAGGAGTCATGCCATTGGAATTGTGATCAAGCAAATGAGTAGAAGCATGGCTGTCTCCTATCTGTTATTCTGTCTACATGTACTATGTCCATTTGCCAACCATTTTCTGTATCTGCTTATCTATCTAAATATCGATTTCTCTTTCTATATATCCCTCTATCTACCTACATACAAGTATCTATTACTATATATGTCAGAGGACGAAAGAAGTTTTGGAACGTAACATAACCTCTGTCTCCATCAGCTCAGGCTGTTAAAACAGAAATACCATGACAGGGTGGCTTAAACAACAAAAGTTTAAGCTTTGTTGAACTTAAAGTGGCATAAACAACAAGTTTAAGCTTTGCTTTTGTTAAAAACAAAACAAAACAACTCTCACCGTTCTGGAGGCTGAAGTCCAAAGCCTGGGCGCTGGCAGAGTCTGGTTCTGTGGGAGCGTTCCCCTGGCTGGTAGATGGCCGCCCCCTGACGTGTGCTTGCTGGGCAGAGAGGGCTCGTTTCTGTCCTGTCTCTTCTTTTAAGGGCACTAATCCCATCGCGAGGGCTCCACTCTTATGACCTGATTACCTGTCAAAGGCTTCCCCCGTCTCTCCCACACTATCACATATCCCCTGGTCCACATACCATCACATTGGGGATTAGGGCTTCGAATACGCATTTCAAGTGGGTGAGGGTGAACATGGACAGTTGGCCCATCGTGGCTGCATACATTTAGATTAAATGAGGAAGGAAAGGAAAAAGGAGGTAGAGGCAAAAAAAGAGCCAAGAGTGAGGCTAACACAAATATGACTGTTACAACATCTGGCTAATCTACAAGGAGAACAGCGGACGTGTGCCCTGGCCCCGCTGCCTAAGGCGGACCTGAGCAAGCACACCCTGCATGGTATGAATGAGAGGAAGGCAGACCAGCTGTTCAGAAGATGCTCGCCTGCTCTGGACATCGAGTCTCCCATGGTATGATCACCATCCAGGATGAGCAACTAACATCTGTATATCCCGTTTTACACGGTATTATCTCTTTTCATCTTACATCAACTCCAGAGCTATTTTCCTGTTCTCCTCTTTTTACAGATGAGCAGACTGGGGCTTAGGGAGTTAAACTCCTCCCTACCGGCCATACAGTTCTTAGTGGGAGAAAGGGAGTTCAAACCCAAGTTCGTTTCCGGCTTCCCATGTGGTGGCGAACTGCTTGGCGCCCTGGGGCTATAGGTTGGGCTTCAGATGTTGTGTTAGAATTTTGAGGGACAGCCCATGGCTGTGGGGGAGGAATGAGATTATGCTTAGCTTTGAGAGAAATTACATTTTGATGCTCTTGGGTTTATATTTAATCTTTGAAATCAAACCAAGCTCTTGGAAGATGAGAATCATTACTCCCACGGCAGTAATAAAATATATATCTGGTATCTGATTTGGAACGTCCTCTTGATCAGGACCCAGTCCAATTAGCTTGCCTGCCTCGTGCAAAAACAAAACAAAACAACTCTCACCGTTCTGAGGCTGAAGTCCAAAGCCTGGGCGCTGGCAGAGTCTGGTTCTGTGGGAGCGTTCCCCTGGCTGGTAGATGGCCGCCCCCTGACGTGTGCTTGCTGGGCAGAGAGGGCTCGTTTCTGTCCTGTCTCTTCTTTTAAGGGCACTAATCCCATCGCGAGGGCTCCACTCTTATGACCTGATTACCTGTCAAAGGCTTCCCCCGTCTCTCCCACACTATCACATATCCCCTGGTCCACATACCATCACATTGGGGATTAGGGCTTCGAATACGCATTTCAAGTGGGTGAGGGTGAACATGGACAGTTGGCCCATCGTGGCTGCATACATTTAGATTAAATGAGGAAGGAAAGGAAAAAGGAGGTAGAGGCAAAAAAAGAGCCAAGAGTGAGGCTAACACAAATATGACTGTTACAACATCTGGCTAATCTACAAGGAGAACAGCGGACGTGTGCCCTGGCCCCGCTGCCTAAGGCGGACCTGAGCAAGCACACCCTGCATGGTATGAATGAGAGGAAGGCAGACCAGCTGTTCAGAAGATGCTCGCCTGCTCTGGACATCGAGTCTCCCATGGTATGATCACCATCCAGGATGAGCAACTAACATCTGTATATCCCGTTTTACACGGTATTATCTCTTTTCATCTTACATCAACTCCAGAGCTATTTTCCTGTTCTCCTCTTTTTACAGATGAGCAGACTGGGGCTTAGGGAGTTAAACTCCTCCCTACCGGCCATACAGTTCTTAGTGGGAGAAAGGGAGTTCAAACCCAAGTTCGTTTCCGGCTTCCCATGTGGTGGCGAACTGCTTGGCGCCCTGGGGCTATAGGTTGGGCTTCAGATGTTGTGTTAGAATTTTGAGGGACAGCCCATGGCTGTGGGGGAGGAATGAGATTATGCTTAGCTTTGAGAGAAATTACATTTTGATGCTCTTGGGTTTATATTTAATCTTTGAAATCAAACCAAGCTCTTGGAAGATGAGAATCATTACTCCCACGGCAGTAATAAAATATATATCTGGTATCTGATTTGGAACGTCCTCTTGATCAGGACCCAGTCCAAGCATAGAGTCTGTAACTGCCGCCAGCCTTCCTCGCCTGCCTCGTGCATGTGAGGTCGGGGCAGCTACGGTGCCCAGCCAGGGCTGGCGGGCGTGTGACTGTCTGTGCCCAGGAGGAATCCAAGCTGGGTGGATCCAAGGGGTGCGGGTGTTTTGCAGCGTGCTGGAATAATCCACAGGAGCTGAAATGGAGGTGGTAACCAGAGTTCAAGAAGTGTTTCACATGCATTGATTGGCTGAACCAGAGCTGAAACCGTTACAGTCTGAGGCAGTTTATAGATGAAGAAACCAGTCGCTTTGTCCCATGTTCCCAACTAGGGTCTGGACTTGGGCTGAATCCCTGACTGACACCTGCCTCCTTCCCCAGGTTCTGTCTTAGAGCAAAATCTATCCTTTGTATTCCAGATGTTCCAGAATACTCTAATACATGCATGCCGTGCTATGTCGCTTCAGTCGTGTCCGACTCTTTGTGACCCCGTGGACTATAGCTCGCCAGGCTCCTCTGTCTATGGGATTCTCCAGGCAAGAAGACTGGAGTGGGTGGCCATGTCCTCCTCCCGGGGGTCTTCCCGACCCAGGGATCAAGCCCAGGTCTCTTGCGTCTGCTGCCTTAGTGGGTGGGTGCTTCACCACTGAGCCACCTGAGAAGCCCTCTGCCGAAGGCACGAGTTCATTCTCAGGCTGGGGACCTCCCATCCCGCACGCCGTGTGGCTCGGCCAGACACACACACACACACACACACACACACACGGGCGCTTTTGAGTGTGCTTATCTACCTCCAGCACGGATGCCAGAGAGACCCTGTAAAGTGCAGATCTGATTGTCCTGCCCCTCGGCAGCTCCCCGTGTGTACAGTGAGTGCTTCAGCCTGTGTTCTCTGGGGACTTCCCTGGCCACCCAGCGGTTAGACTCCTCACGTCCAGTACCGGGGGCCCGGGTTGGATCCCTGGTTGAGGGACTGAGATTCTACGTGCCGAGCAGTGTGACAAAAAATCCAAAAACAAGCCCCATGTTCTCTGAAGCTGGGGTTCTGCACCCAAGACTGGGGGCTCCAGCCCTCTTCCCTGACATGACCATAGCCTTCTCCTTCTGCTTACATGCAGGCTTCTACAAAACGTTGGTTTAAGGAAGGCATTAAAATTTTTCTTAAATGGTCGCACTCTACCCATGTCTCCTGACCACAGACCTTCCCAGGCCCTTCTATGCCGCTAGCACGTGATGGAATGTTTCCAGTCTCGAGCGCTCCTGGCTGTTTCCCAAACATCCGTGTGCTGCGTCTGTGTCTTTGAACTGGCCTTCTTCTCTGCTCGGGGTGGCGTCTCCCCTCCTTGCTCCTCTGAGAGTCCACTCACGTTCAGAAGTAGCTCAGAGGTCATCTTCTGTGGGCGGCGTGGATCCTTCCTGACATCTCCCACAGGCGAACCGTCGGCTCCCTCCCCACCCCCACTCTGTGCTGCCACCCGACCCCTGCTGTGTCTGCATGTGGCCCTGGCCACAAAACCTCTTCTACACGTCTTCCTGCCCGCTCGGCCCTCTAGATCGTGAGCGACTCAAGGACAGGATTCATAACTGACTCATCTCTGAGCTTCCCCTACCTGGCAAAGGACCGAGAGACGCTCAAGAACCCAGGAAACAGCAAAGGCAGCACTTGAAAGCATGCCTTCAGACTCCAAATCCTATCATTTCTCCGTGTTGCCTCATCTCCTGGTTTCCTGTAGGTCCATGTGCTTTGGGAGGACGAAGATGATGGAGAAGCAAAGAGAGAGGTTTAAAATCTCACAGTGTGCCTTTTCTTACCAAGACCTCATACTCCAAACATGCTCAGAAAAAAAACAAAGAAAAACAAACCACTTCACCACATCCTTCTTTTTATTCAATTTCCTTTTTATTTATTTTTAAAAAAATATTTATTTGATTGTGCCAGATCTTAGTTGTGGCATGTGGGATATCATTCCCTGACCAGGGATCGAACCCCAGGCCCTCTGCTTTGGGAGCATGGAGTCTTAGCCACTAGCTCACCAAGGAAGTCCTCAATTTCCTTTTTTATTCAGATATAATTCACAAACCATAAAATCCATCACATTAAACTGCATTCAGTGGTTTTTAGTACATTCACAAGATTGTGCAAATGCTACCAGTAATTCCAGAACATCGCTGTGAGTTATCTTCTAATGTTTTTGTTTTCCAGATTCCAATAGTGAGAGACCCTGGATGGATTCGAAATGTCTGGTCTTCAAACATTAACGTGAGTGAAGCTGCTACGAATGCCCCACCAATACTCTAACATCTGCAGAGGAGAGAAGATTCTCTCCGACCAACTGACTTATTGCCATGGATACATGTAGTCCCCATACCAGGCCGTTCCAGCAAAGCTTTCAGAGTGGCTCTGTAGCCCTCCTAAAGGTTCAGTGAGCCCAGATGAAGCCCAGAACATTCTGGCTAGTTTCTAATTTCTTCTCTCTGTGAGCCATCCTCTCTCAGGCATAGATCCTATTTCTGGTGGATTTTTTTTTAACTTTTTATTTCATATTAGAGTAGAGCCAGTTAAGAAATGTTGTAATAGTTCCAGGTGTACAACAGACTGACTCAGCCATACGTGTGAATGTACGCATCCTCCCAAGCGCCCCTCCCATCCAGGCTGCTGTAGAACACCAAGCAGAGTGGACCAAAGGGACACGTCCACCCCAGTGCTCCCGGCAGCCCTGTTTACAATAGCTAAGACATGGAAGCCACCTAAATGCCCAGTGGCAGAGGAGTCGATAAGGAAGATGTGGTCCATGTGTCCAACGGACTGTTACTCAGCCATGGAAAGGATGCAATAATGCCCTTTGCAGCAACACAGCTGGACCAAGAGATTCTCACGGATCTATTTTGCCACCTCCTTGATGAAAAAGCGCTTAGTGGCTCCCGAGTATTAACAGGACAAGGTTCACATCAAGTTCATGCTCTTTGTTTGCCCCTGGTGGATGGTCACATGTCCACCACGTTAGTACAAGCCCTTGCAGCTGCCTCTGACCCCCTCAGAGCCCCCCCTGAAGGCTCTGCCTCTTCTTCCTGCACCTGTCGGTCCCGTTGGTCGCTGCCCCGAGCCAGGACCCCATGCCTCAGCTGGCCCTTCAGGCTGCCTCTCTGACTGCTCCTAGTGCTTTGCTCTTGGCTCTTTCAGGGCCTCCCTCGTCTCCACGCTCAGCAGCGCGGGGGCCAGCACCGCCCCTATCCGCAGGCCCGCGCCAGCTTCCACATTCTGCCGTGAGTCTGACCTGCTGAGCCTCTGTAGTTTGGAGGGGGAGGCATTTTTCTGAAGCATAACCGGTAGTGGTCTGTCTGCGTCCCGGCCCCTTTCTTACAGGACCTTCATCTCACCCGCGCTCTGCCCTGGTCCAGACTTTAAGCCTTAGTGGTTTCCTACAACTTGCTCCGCCCTGTAGATTTTAAACCTGAGATTCTCTCCTGTGGAAAGAGGCTTGAGGGAATACATGCGGGGGAAAGGGGCTCGGGGAAAGGGGCTCAAGGAAAGGTTTTTGAAATAATCTAGGAAGGAAGTGGGCTTCCCATGTGGCACTAGTGATGAAGAGCCTGCCTGCCAGTGCAGGAGACAGAAGGGATCCAGGTTTGATCCCTGGATTGAGATGATCCCCGGAGGAAGGAATGGCCACCCACTCCATTATTTTTGCCGAGAGAATCCCTTGGACAGAGGAGCCTGGCCAGCTACAGTCCATGGGGTTGCAAAGAGTCAGACACGACTGAAACAACTTAGCATGCATGCACAGGGAGGAAGTAATAAAGCTTCAATATTCATTTGTTGACTGTGGCCTATGCCAAGCTTTGGGGCTATCGAATAAAAGTAACACGTGATCTTGTTCTCAAAGAGCTCCGTCTGGAAAAACTCTGGTCAGAGTGTGGACCAGGAGGACTTGCAGAGGACCCAGGAGGCCGAGTGCAGGCCAGCCAGAGAGAGTGTCTTCCTTACGTGAATCCAGAGCCTCCAGTCAAGTGAATGAAGAAGACTTCCAAGGAAGGCCTGACCCCAGGAATGCTGGGAAGATCGCAGAATCTATTTTCGAGTGGGTTGACAGAGACGGGGCCCAATCAGAGGCCAGGAATCCTGAGCAGGGTGGGCAGTTAGTGGCAGTTGAGCCTGGAGTGAGGGGAGCCATCCTCTATGGAGCCGAGAAGGACCAGTAAGTCCCGGTAGGTGAGCCGCTCCACCTGTGGCTAGGCGTGGGGGCTGGGCACCGTGAGGTAGTCCAAGGCTGCCATTCTCCATGGCCAGTCCCATTCTTCAGATCTAGGGGCTGGAGCCCACGGCCTCTCGGTTCCATGCCTCGCCTCCGGCCCATGGTGCTATGCAATGGCCACGGTTACAAGAGAGGCGATCAAGGAAAGGCATCAGCTGGGCCTCACTGCCAGGCTTTGACCTGGATCTTCAGCAAGCACATGAACTAACAGGACAGGAAGCCATGAACAGGGGATGAGAAATTTCTGCTTCAAGGGCAAAATTACAGAACATCTTAACTATCTACGCAGGAGAACTGTATTAGGAGTCCAAAGTCCTGGTGACATTTGCCACGTTCAGACATCGTGTAGCATTGAGTAGGTCCCTTAACTTCTCTGACCTTTAGTGCCTCTGGTACACTGGGAGTTTATTCCACTGCGAACGTGGAGTGCTCACTGTTTGCCACCAGGCATTGCCTAGAAGAGAAGCGTGTGTGTGTTTGCTTAGTTGCTCAGTCATGTCCAACTATTTATGACCCCGTGGACTGTAGCCCACCAGGTTCTTCTGTTCATGGAGTTTTCCAGGCAAGAATACTGGAGTGGGTTGCCATTTTTTCCTTCCCGGGGATCTTCCCAATCCAAAGATCGAACCTGCATTTCCTGCGTCTCCAGCGTTGGCAGGTGGATTCTTTACCACTGAGTCACCCGAGAAACCTGTGGAAGAGAAGATAGGCTTGTAACTCAGCTTGGGTAGGGTGGAGAATCTAGAAGCAATTCTGAAAAATGCTTCCAAGAGAAAGTGAGTCTTATGCAGAGTCTTGAAGGAGGCCTAAGTCAGCCAGGCCTGGAGGCAAGAACAGGATCATGTGATGGAGAGAGTGGGAGACAGCAGTGGAGGAGGAGAAAGCAGCACTGGGGATGGGGGTGGGGCTTGCAGCTTTTCCCAAGACCCTGGACAAGCGAAGGTACTGGGGGGAAGGCTTGGTGTTGAAGAGCCTTAAGCAGGCGGTGCTAAGTCAGATCTGCAGCCTTGTTTCCGGGAAGTCATGGCGTGGGGCTGGAGGCAGGGAGACCCTTAGGAGGTGGTCGTTAGCTCCGCTGAGTTGTCGTGCTTGGTGACTGTCCCAACGGAGGCTGGGTGTACGCTCGGGAGCCCGGAGGCAAGGTCAGGGCTGGAGGTACTGAACCGTGGGTCAGCAGAACAGCAGGGTCACCGAAGTCTGCAAGGGGACAAAAGCACCGTGTAGGTGGGCTTTCAGTCAGAGCCTCCAGAATGACAGCTTGTGGCAGTGTTTGGTGTGTCGTTATCCTTAGAAGACAGGCTCACAAGTGTCCAGGATGCTGTGTGATGGTCGTGTGGGCACAGGAAGGCATGAACTTAGGATCTTCAGCAAGCACATGAACTAACAGGACAGGAAGCCATGAACAGGGGATGAGAAATTTCTGCTTCAAGGGCAAAATTACAGAACATCTTAACTATCTACGCAGGAGAACTGTATTAGGAGTCCAAAGTCCTGGTGACATTTGCCACGTTCAGACATCGTGTAGCATTGAGTAGGTCCCTTAACTTCTCTGACCTTTAGTGCCTCTGGTACACTGGGAGTTTATTCCACTGCGAACGTGGAGTGCTCACTGTTTGCCACCAGGCATTGCCTAGAAGAGAAGCGTGTGTGTGTTTGCTTAGTTGCTCAGTCATGTCCAACTATTTATGACCCCGTGGACTGTAGCCCACCAGGTTCTTCTGTTCATGGAGTTTTCCAGGCAAGAATACTGGAGTGGGTTGCCATTTTTTCCTTCCCGGGGATCTTCCCAATCCAAAGATCGAACCTGCATTTCCTGCGTCTCCAGCGTTGGCAGGTGGATTCTTTACCACTGAGTCACCCGAGAAACCTGTGGAAGAGAAGATAGGCTTGTAACTCAGCTTGGGTAGGGTGGAGAATCTAGAAGCAATTCTGAAAAATGCTTCCAAGAGAAAGTGAGTCTTATGCAGAGTCTTGAAGGAGGCCTAAGTCAGCCAGGCCTGGAGGCAAGAACAGGATCATGTGATGGAGAGAGTGGGAGACAGCAGTGGAGGAGGAGAAAGCAGCACTGGGGATGGGGGTGGGGCTTGCAGCTTTTCCCAAGACCCTGGACAAGCGAAGGTACTGGGGGGAAGGCTTGGTGTTGAAGAGCCTTAAGCAGGCGGTGCTAAGTCAGATCTGCAGCCTTGTTTCCGGGAAGTCATGGCGTGGGGCTGGAGGCAGGGAGACCCTTAGGAGGTGGTCGTTAGCTCCGCTGAGTTGTCGTGCTTGGTGACTGTCCCAACGGAGGCTGGGTGTACGCTCGGGAGCCCGGAGGCAAGGTCAGGGCTGGAGGTACTGAACCGTGGGTCAGCAGAACAGCAGGGTCACCGAAGTCTGCAAGGGGACAAAAGCACCGTGTAGGTGGGCTTTCAGTCAGAGCCTCCAGAATGACAGCTTGTGGCAGTGTTTGGTGTGTCGTTATCCTTAGAAGACAGGCTCACAAGTGTCCAGGATGCTGTGTGATGGTCGTGTGGGCACAGGAGTTTGGTGCCCAGTGGGTCCCGGTGGGTCTTTTGCTTGAAGGAGTCACCGACCAGCACGTGAAATGATACAGTGACAAGGCCTCGTGAAATGTGCCGCGACGGGGTTCGGCGCGGGCTGGCTAGCGCGGAGAAGCCAGTGATGAATTCTTCACCGACCCAGGGAATGTCCGAGGGAAGGCTTCCCTAGGGGGCCTGGCTCTCAGTGTGAAGAATCTGGCAGTGGGAGGTGGAAAACGCCCAGATGCACAGTGGCACATCTACCCCTCCACCCCTCCCCAGAGGGTCATTCAGGGCCAGAGGCCCTCAATTCTGTAGTGAGAATGGAGCAATGAAATGTCCGCCCAAGCTACGTAGGCCGTCTTCTCGGGCAAGGGAACATGGTGGAATTCGTCACGTGAAACCTCCCTCTTGGCCAGCCTCTGCTTCAATTGCGCTGTTTCTTACAAAAGCAACCATTCCCAGAATTCTAGATGATCCTGGCATTGTTCCATGGGGCCATATTTTGCTTACTGTTTTTGTTTCTTGTCTTCAGGTTTGAAAAAAGGACAGGATTTAAAATGTCCTCTTGGGCAGAGAGTACGCTTTGTGCAGGAAAGAAGTGACTTTGGTTAGATTTAAAGTAATCTCTGAAAAACTTTATCAAAGTGCTTCATGTGCTTATTTTCTAGAAAATCAACTCAGAAATGCTGACTCCCAACTGAAGCCATTGTTCCGGGTTCCTACCATGACCACTTATGTATTGCCTTTGTACCTTATCCTATGGACCTACTAAGAGAGGAGAATCTATCTAGCTGGTTTTCACAGAGCATCATATGCAAATACATTCTCCTTTCTCACGTTCTGCCATCTACAAGTCATCTTATCCTGTTTTAGTTTCCTGTACTTAGATTCTGCCTTTGTTACATATGGAGTTTTTCTTAGGTGGGGAGTGTGTTTTTCCTGGAAGTTATGTTTGCCTTTTTCTCTGTTAGCAAAAAAAAAAATACACACACACACACATATATATATATATATACTTCCCATTCCCTGAATGTCCTCCTCATGACACACACACACAGATAAGCTTTTACTTTAGTCTTTCACTTGGAAACAACCACATTCTTAAGTCCATTAACTTGTTCTACTTGGGATCCGTTTACTTATTTGGATGACCATGATGGTCATATAGCACTTTGGTTTTCTTACATGTTTAACAACCCTTAATGGTACTTAACAAGTGACAGGTTCTTTTCCAAGAGCATTACAAATATGAGCTCATTTGCTCTCGTAGAATAGTTCGCTAAGTCAATCTTATGATTATCTCTAGCTGAGAGCTGAGCAAATGAGCACAGAGAGGTTGAGGCACTTGCTCAAGGTCACACAGCTGATGCACAGCGAGGGTAGATTCAGACCCACACCTTCAGCTCCAGAGACTTCGTTCTTAAGCCCTGCAGGGTGCTGCCTCTAGAAGAAGTTTCCCTCTCGTTCAGTAGTTTCTCGTCCTTTTCCTGGAGTCCCTGCGTTCAGCACCTTTCTCGTGTTCCCTAGTGTTTCCACTTCTCAGCTCTCTGTGCAGAAGCCCTTTTCCCTGAGGATGAGCTCTCACTCCCTGCTGCTCACTCTCCGTCCTCGCCAGGGCTGCTGTCTAGGGAGGCCCTCCCTAGACCGACCTTTACTCAGATCCTTGTTTTCTTCTCTTCTTAGTTTACTCGTTAGAAAAAAGCAAACCGGAATTCATTTTCATGTAACTTCCCAGAAAAGGGAGATAGAATTTTTTGAGGTCTTGTCTGCCTGAGTCTCCTTTTGTGTGTATGTGTCTTGCTTCTGTCACTTAGCATAGTGTATTTTTAAATTAATTTTTTCATAATCAAAGGATAATTGTTTTACAGAATTTTGTTGGTTGCTACCAACATCTGCGTGAAGCATCCGTAGGTCTACGTGTGTCCCCCTTGAACCTCCCTCCCGCCTCCCTCCCCATCCCACCCCTCTAGGTCGTCACAGAGCCCCTGTGTGAGTTTCCTGGGTCATACAGCAGATCCCCATTGGTTATCTATTTTTATATGGTTGTCTGCGGCCATACCGCCCTGCATGCGCCCAATCTCATCTGAATCTCCTTTCTAATTTGGTTTCATATTTAATAGTTGGTTGGAATGAGAATTTGAGGTTGATACTAATTTTTCACAGACTTTTGAATATGCTGTTTCATTGATTTCCAAGAACCAACGTTATCTCTGTGCTAGTCTGACTTTTGTTCCTTCCTGCCTTATTATCATGTTCCATCTGGAAGCTTCGGGGTATTCAGGGAGCCCTCTGTGTCTGGAAGCCTCACAGTGAGGCACCCAGCAGCGGAGTGTGTCCCGTTCCTTCTGCTCAGACCTCGCAGCACAAGTCTGTGTTATCCTGGCGGATAGCGCAGTTGTGAGCAAACGAACAGCAGCAGCTGAGATGTTTCAACAGACTAAAGGAAAAGGGAAAACCAACAACGAGTGGTGGTGACCGGAGACCTCTGATGTTCTCCTCTTCTATCTCCCCGTCTCCCGTTGCCCAGCTTCTTGGTCTACGTTTGGTAGATTTCACGGACTTAATCTTCTATTTTTGTCATGATTATTTTTGGTATTCAGAATTTTCCTTTCACAGATTCCTTTTTGTTCTCTACTCTTTCTCTTTCACAGCATTCTCCTAGTTTTACGTATTAAATAACTCCCAGATCTCTCCAAGGGTCAAATTTTAGAATTCCTTCCTATTAATTTTTGTTCCCTTAACTATTTTTGTTTCCTCTAGAGTCAGGCTTCCCCCGTCTGTTCATCGTTTTCTTTCAGATGGCAGCGTTCCTTCGCGTGTCTGTGACTGGCAGTTGACTGCGTTTCCGTAGCGCAGACGGGGCAGGAAGGCTGCCTGGACGCTGCCGCTGCTGGGTGTGCTCTGGAACGACAGTTGGGGCTCTGGGACCTGGGGCGCAGTGTGGTTCTGGCTCTGGCACTCGACCGAGGTTCTCCTGGGTGGGAGCCCCGCCCTCCGCGGCAGCCCCTTGGCAGATACTCTAGGTTATAACTTGCTCCGTGGTATGTTTTCACTCAACCTTTCCCTTTGTTTCCACCTTCCATAGTTGACGAAATGTCTTTTCTGTGGACGATGGCCCTCTCTTCGCGGTTGTTAAGTTTTAAGTTCTGAAGTTTCCTTGAAAGCTAACGAGATGAGGTATCTGGAAGTGCAAACCAGTTAATTCCAAAGGAAATCAAATATTCACAATGGAATGATTGAAACTGAAGCTCCGATACTCTGGCCACCTGATGGGAGGAGCCGACTCACTGGAAAGACCCTGATGCTGGGCCGATTGACGCGAAAGGGGAGGAGGGAGCGGCCGAGGGTGAGATGGTTAGCTAGCATCACTGGTTCAATGGACATGCATTTGAGCAAACTCCGGGGGAGAGTAGAGGCCAGAGGAGCGAGGTGTGCTGCCGTCGACGGGGTTGCAGAGAGCGGGTCAGGACTGAGCGACTGAACAGCAACAGCAGCATCTGGAAGTGCAGGAAAAGTCAACACAGCTGTGTTTGTCCCACTTTCCCTGCCTGCCATCCTGCCCCAGGATCGCCTCCTTGCCCAGCATCGTTACCGGAGCTGTTCTCAACGTGCCTGATGACGCTCGCCGCGTCCCTCTCTAGACACGGGCTGGCCGTATGCGGATGGGCGTAAACCTTGGTCCTCCTCTCTGGGGGGCAGCGGGAGGGGAGCAGCTCATTCAAGCCAGGTACTGCGGCATCAGGTGGCAGCGTGCCGGTCCCGACCGGCCCACCTCTGCACAGACCACCGCTCCTCTGCCGGTGGCTCGGGTGGGACACAGCGAAACTGACCCCTGAATTCTCAGGCCGGTTACGCAAAAGACCCAGCCGTTTGCTCCGGATCTGCCTCCATAATCCTGTTCCAAGTGGAGGTCCAGCTGGGAGCTCCAGTCTCCAGACGCACCCCAGATGCTCTCTGCCCGGGTCTGGCCCGTCGCCTCGGGCCCTTTCTTATCATGATCGCAGATCCACCTACTTTCATCCTTGAGATCCTTTGGAATCTACAGGCCAGTGTGATCCTGCCCTCTCATGAGGTCACTGTTTCTCCGTCTCCTGTTCCACCCGCCGGGAACAGCTTTGGTGTTTATACTTAGAGAGCAGTTTGGTCTCACCTTTCATGCTAGGTCATTCCTTCCAGGCAGGTGTGTGCCCTCCTTATGGCTCTCAAGCATGGAGGCTGGCACCATCTCTGGTTCTGTGAGTGTGGTGTGACCTGCAGAGAAAGCCAGGGAAAATGACTTCCTTGGTTCGGGCTCCCAGTCATCTGTCTGCGCAGCCCGAGACCCCAGGGTCAGGGGTGTGTGAAGCTTTGGGGTGCGGCCGGGGAGTATTTAGACTAGAAACTTGTGGCTGTGAACATGCTGGCTTCGTGTCTCAGTAGAAAACCACACACTTTAAAGATGAGAATCACACCTGAAGAAGCAAGTTAATATTTTTTTAGTCTCTGAGTTTTGCAAAGTCTGGGTTGACATGACCTGGAGAGACTACAGAAGAGCCGTGTGTCTGGCTGAAATGATTTGTAGAAGGTTTGGATACCAGTGCTGCCAACAGCATTCTCTCGTACAGGACAGAACATGCTAGAGTCGCACGTGATTTCCCAAAGGTGCTGGGTTGCATAGACAGCAGTCAATAGAGCAATGTGGGAATCCCACGCGGCTACCAGAGCCTACGTCCCAGGCTTTGGACAGCAGAACATGCTTTTTAGGACTCTACGGCAACCATAGATCTGTCCAGGCTGCTCTGAGCTAGAGATGAAAGCAGAAATTCTCTTCCCCGGGAAGAGCTGGTCCCACATATGCAACTTTTTCATCAAGATCCAGAAGCACCAGCCCGGGCAGATGCGGTGTTGCCTCTGGACGACCAACTCCGGTCCTCACCCTGGATTTTCCTAAAGAATGAGAAGACTCATGGTTCGTGACCCAGTATTGCCAAGGCTGACCTTCTCTTCGATGTCCCGCATTTGGTGGTAGGCATTCTGGTCGTGCCTGAGGAAACTGCTTATGAGAAAACAGCCCCGCCATAACCCTAGGTATCTATACAAAGACTGGGCTCGGGGGGACACAAGATGGGCCTTGACGTTCAGCTGAAAGTTGGGTTCACAGGGTCACCTGCACAAAGGCTTCTGATGCTTACGTCGCATATTGGTCCGATTTCAAAGGAGTCTTATCTGACTACGTACTTTTCCAGTGTATCACCATTTAAAATCTATTTTTAGTTGATTGGATCATAGTTAAACAATTATATCCCGTGCTTACACATCATTCTTGTCTATCACTTAGGCATTTCAGAGGGTTCTGATATAGCCTAAACTTTTAGGAACTGATAATTTTTCTGGAACAAGGTCTATTCCAGAAATCTCTTCCTAGTACTTTTTTTATTTTTTAACTTTTATTTTACTTTTAACTTTTACAGAGTATTGTTGTTTACAACATGTATGTTCCCAGATTAGTCATATGTATATCCCCCTCATCCTACCCCTCCAGACCGTCACAGAGAACCCCTGCAAGATCCCCTTTTCTCACAGAGCGATGTCTATAGCTATTTTCTTCACATATAATAGTACAGGTTTTCATGCTACTTCCTTTACGCCTCCCACCTACTGTTCATTCCCCACCATGTCCATATGTCTACTGTCCATGTCTGTTTCTCCACTTCTCTGCATGTGTTATCATTACCAACCTAGTAGATTCCATATATATGTGTTAGTATACTGTACTTGTCCTTCTCTTTTTGACTTACTTCACTTTTTATGATAGGTTCTAGATCCAGCCACCTCATTAGGACTAATTCTTCCACATTTCTTTTTATAGCTGTGTAGTATTCCATTGTATATATGTACCAGAGCTTTTGGATCCATTCATTTGTTGCTTCCATGTTCTAGCTATTGTATAGAGAGCTGCCATGAACATTGGGGTACAGGTGTTTCTTTCAGTTTTGGTTTCATCAGGGTATAAGCCTAATAGTGGGATTGCTGGGTCGTATGGTACTTCTATTTTTAAGTTTTTTAGGAAATCTCCATACTGTCTTCCATAGCGGCTGTATCAATTTACATTCCCACCAGCAATGCAAGAGTGTTCCCTTTTCTCCGCACCCTCTCCAGCATTTATTGTCTGTCGATTCGTTGATGATGGCCATTTTGACAGGTGTGAGGTGATATCTCATTGTAGTTTTAATTTGCATTTCTCTAATTATAAGTGAGGTTGAGCATCGTTTCGTGTGTTTTTGGCCATCTGTATCTCCTCTCTTCCTAGTACTCTTAATGCGTGTGTGCTAAATCGCTTCCGTTGTGTCCACCTCTTTGCGACCCTGTGGTCTGCAGCCCGCCAGGCCCCTCTGTCCATGGGATCCTCCAGGCGAGAATACTGGAGTGGGCTGCCATGCCCTCCTCCAGGGGATCTTCCCCACCCAGGGTTTGGACCTGCGTCTCTTATGTCTCCCTGCATTGTCAGGCAGGTTCTCTACCACTAGTACCACCTGGGAAGTTCTGTACAGATAATACTAAATGTTCATGCTCTATCAGAAATGAATAAGGTAATTCCTCCCTCAATGATTTCTCACTTGGTTGGAGTGAATTAAAAATAAATGAAAAGTCCCTTCTAGTTAGCTTTTTATGAACTCTGAATTCAGCCAGGCAAAAATCTGACGTCATGAAGGAATTTGGTCATGTCCTGGCTCCAAGCTTTCCGTCCACCCTGGGTTGAATCAGGTCTGCTCTGGACCAGCACTGGTCCAGCGCCAATCAGCTGGCTGACTGAGCTTCTCTCTTTCCTCTGATGTCATAACCCCAGCGGGGCCATCACAGTCCTGCCACCCAATAATGAGCTTTCCCGAGTCTTTGCAGAGGGCCCAGGTGAAAGGACGCTGGCAAGGAGAGAACATGGGAGGGGAGGAGGCAGGTTGAGGGGCAGGATCAGGAGGACAGAGAGAGAGGGGCGAGGCGGGAGCGGGAGGCAGCCATGCCTGAATCAGCAGCAGCCAGTAAGCAGTGACCTGGCTGGCTGGGAACCAGAGAACTGGGAGAAAGAGGAAGCTTGACCCGGAGGCCCATGGTCCCGTGAGCAGGGACCGCCATATGATGTTAGCAGACGTGGAACGGGGCCCTTCCAACATGCCCTCCAACAGCAGAAGACGAGGCTTTCTGCTGCCAGCAAAGGTAAAAGGCAGGAGGGAGGGTGGGCAGGACCCGTGCCCGCCCTCACGTGACACGCCAGAGGTCCCCAGCTGCCTTCTCAGGCACGGAACCCACTGCAAGGGGGGGATGGGTCCCCACCTTCCAGCATTTATTGTCTGTCGATTCGTTGATGATGGCCATTTTGACAGGTGTGAGGTGATATCTCATTGTAGTTTTAATTTGCATTTCTCTAATTATAAGTGAGGTTGAGCATCGTTTCGTGTGTTTTTGGCCATCTGTATCTCCTCTCTTCCTAGTACTCTTAATGCGTGTGTGCTAAATCGCTTCCGTTGTGTCCACCTCTTTGCGACCCTGTGGTCTGCAGCCCGCCAGGCCCCTCTGTCCATGGGATCCTCCAGGCGAGAATACTGGAGTGGGCTGCCATGCCCTCCTCCAGGGGATCTTCCCCACCCAGGGTTTGGACCTGCGTCTCTTATGTCTCCCTGCATTGTCAGGCAGGTTCTCTACCACTAGTACCACCTGGGAAGTTCTGTACAGATAATACTAAATGTTCATGCTCTATCAGAAATGAATAAGGTAATTCCTCCCTCAATGATTTCTCACTTGGTTGGAGTGAATTAAAAATAAATGAAAAGTCCCTTCTAGTTAGCTTTTTATGAACTCTGAATTCAGCCAGGCAAAAATCTGACGTCATGAAGGAATTTGGTCATGTCCTGGCTCCAAGCTTTCCGTCCACCCTGGGTTGAATCAGGTCTGCTCTGGACCAGCACTGGTCCAGCGCCAATCAGCTGGCTGACTGAGCTTCTCTCTTTCCTCTGATGTCATAACCCCAGCGGGGCCATCACAGTCCTGCCACCCAATAATGAGCTTTCCCCCGAGTCTTTGCAGAGGGCCCAGGTGAAAGGACGCTGGCAAGGAGAGAACATGGGAGGGGAGGAGGCAGGTTGAGGGGCAGGATCAGGAGGACAGAGAGAGAGGGGCGAGGCGGGAGCGGGAGGCAGCCATGCCTGAATCAGCAGCAGCCAGTAAGCAGTGACCTGGCTGGCTGGGAACCAGAGAACTGGGAGAAAGAGGAAGCTTGACCCGGAGGCCCATGGTCCCGTGAGCAGGGACCGCCATATGATGTTAGCAGACGTGGAACGGGGCCCTTCCAACATGCCCTCCAACAGCAGAAGACGAGGCTTTCTGCTGCCAGCAAAGGTAAAAGGCAGGAGGGAGGGTGGGCAGGACCCGGTGCCCGCCCTCACGTGACACGTCCAGAGGTCCCCCAGCTGCCTTCTCAGGCACGGAACCCACTGCAGAATGGATGCCGTGGCCGTGGCATGGGAACGTGGGAGCCCTGGTTCAAGGCTCTTGGGGCCTCGGCCCTCCCTGCTGGGAACTGGTTTGCTCTGGGCTGTGGTCCTGGACGCCTCGTCTGTTCTGTGCCCTTGTCCACCTTCTGGAACAGTTCTTTGAAGGATGGCAAACATGGCGCATGTTGGTAAAATTCCAGATTGTACCGTTTTCCAATACTTTGACTCATTCACATGGGAAATGCCGTTAAGATGCACGGGCGGGCCTGTGATGCTGAGTGTGTTTTCAGGGAGCTCTGCAAGGCGGCGCCAACAGAAACCTCCAGAGTCTAACTCCTGTTGGAAGGACGAGACAGTAGGAACGTCGATTCCCCAACCGGGACGCGCGCCGAGCCCACGGCGCCCCTGTGAAGTAGGTGACCTTTGCCTTGGCCCCCGACCCCTGTGGGCCCGTGCGCCGCCCCTCCCTGTAGGTCACAGAGCAGAGGCGTCCAGACCCCCAGGGCAGCTAGTCGTGAGAGGCCTGGCAAGTGCTGTTTCTCCGGGATTTTAAGATTGTGGGTATTTTCCTGATTTTGTTACATTTCTGAGTTGGTGGACCTTCTCCACATGCATACAAAATATCCACTACAGTTTTTTATTCACAGTGAATTCAGACCCAAGCTTCCGGAAGAGTTGTGCCATCCACGACCGCAGGGCTGATGAGTACCTAACAACCACTCTCTAAAGCAGGGGCTTGATGTCAGGTGCGGTGGCTTGAAGCCCCAGCTCCCTGGGCTGCTGCCACCTGAGGCCACGAGTTGTTGGCCCCGGGCTGCTTCCCCGTATCAGCTGCTCAGCACGCTCGTGAGGACGCTCTCGCTCTGGTAGCCACAGATCCCCAGCGCGTTTCCAGCTCTCCTGTTGCCAGACCTTCTGTTGACCCATAGTGCCATGTTGGTCTGCAGCCCGCCCCCACTCCCGAAGCGTCTCTTCTGTCCTCACTTCTGCTGACTGTCGCACGCGAGCCTTCAAGGTCGCATCAGACCCCACCCACCTCAGCAACCTAAGCAAAGCCTGCAGCCTCCGTTTCCACCCAGAAGCCGCCTGCACACCTCGGGCCTGGGGGCCTTTGTCCATCGTTTGGTATTAAGCATACACAGCAAAAATGAATCAGTCCTCTTTTCTTTTTTTTTCCTTAAGCTTAGTTGCAGACTGTTTTTCAAATTTCGCCAGTTTTTCTTCCAATTTGTTTTCCTGTTTGAGGACAGAGTCCAGGGTCCTCAGGGGCACTGAGTGGTCTCACCTCCTCCGTCTTCTCCGGTCTGGGGCAGCTCCTTGGTCCCTCCTTGTCCCTCACTATCTGGACACTTGAAAGGCATTCAGCAGTTGCTCCGCTTGAAGGCCCCTCGAGGTGGGTTCGTCCGTGGTTGTTCACGATCAGATGATGCCGTTCGACTGTTGGGAGAAGGCTACGGAGTGGACACGCCTCCCTAGCGCATCCCGTCCGGGGCCTGTGTCGCCTTGTGTCACCTAAGATGACCCCCGCCCCCGCCGTCCTCTCGCCTGGTTTCTGATGAGAGTCTGCTGTTGTTCTTATTGTGTCCCTCTGTATCACTTGTGTTTTCTCAGGTTGCCTTTGAGACTTTTTCTTCGCCTTTATTTTTAGTAGTTCAGATATGGTATGCCTGGGTACCGCATGCGTGTGTGTGTGTGTGTGTGTGTGTGTGTGAACATGTCCCCTACCTGGTGGCTTGCTGTCACTGAGACTTTTGGATCTGTGCTGTCTGTCACTCACTTTGGAAAATTCAAGGCCATTATTTTTTAAACATTTCTCCTGCCCAGCTATCTGCCTCTCTTCTGGGTTCACTACAGGATTGCTAGGTCGTTTGGCATTGCCCCACGGCTCTGAGGTGTCCAGTTCTCTGTTTTTCGTCCCTCCCTCTTTTATCTCTGTGTGTCTTAGTCTGGCTGTTTCCTGGTCACCTTATTTCAGTTTCCCTGAGTCTCTATGCTCCGTCTCCTGAGTCCACTGAAGATAGTCTTCATCTTTATTACTGTGTTTTCCATTTCTAGCATTTCCCTTGGATTCTCTTTTTTTCTTGCATCTTTTAAAAAAAGTTATTTATTATTTATATTTGACGGTGCTGGGTCTTCGTGGCTGTGCCGCTTTCTCTAGTTGTGGTGAGCAGGGCCTACGCTCTAGTTGCGGGGCATGGGCTTCACATTACAGTGGCTTCTCTGGTTGCAGAGCGCAGGCTCTAGGCTCACAGGCTTTAGTAGCTCAGTAGTTGCGAATCGCAGACTCTGGAGCATGGATCCAGTAGTCATGGCACGTGGGCTTATTTGCCTGGTGACCTGTGGGATTCTCCCGGGCCAGGAATTGAACCTGGGTCCCCTGCATTGGCAGGCAGATTCTTAACCACTGGATCAGCAGGAAGAACCCTCAGATTCTTAAAGTTTCCATGTCTCCAGTGAAATCACTCATCTGATCTTCCATATTGGGTACCTTATGCAATAGAGACTTAAAGCCATTAGTCAGTTTTAAACATGCATGTCAGTTAGTTCCAATATCTGGGTCACATCTCAGCCTCTTATTATGCTGTCTCTTGGAAGTGTGTTATCTTGCTCTCATTTACCTGCTGGGGCCCTGGTTGGGTTCGCCTTGATAGATGACCCCGCCCCGTCTGCTGTTTGTTTTTTTTATTGTGTCCCTCTGTATCACTTGTGTTTTCTCAGGTTGCCTTTGAGACTTTTTCTTCGCCTTTATTTTTAGTAGTTCAGATATGGTATGCCTGGGTACCGCATGCGTGTGTGTGTGTGTGTGTGTGTGTGTGTGAACATGTCCCCTACCTGGTGGCTTGCTGTCACTGAGACTTTTGGATCTGTGCTGTCTGTCACTCACTTTGGAAAATTCAAGGCCATTATTTTTTAAACATTTCTCCTGCCCAGCTATCTGCCTCTCTTCTGGGTTCACTACAGGATTGCTAGGTCGTTTGGCATTGCCCCACGGCTCTGAGGTGTCCAGTTCTCTGTTTTTCGTCCCTCCCTCTTTTATCTCTGTGTGTCTTAGTCTGGCTGTTTCCTGGTCACCTTATTTCAGTTTCCCTGAGTCTCTATGCTCCGTCTCCTGAGTCCACTGAAGATAGTCTTCATCTTTATTACTGTGTTTTCCATTTCTAGCATTTCCCTTGGATTCTCTTTTTTTCTTGCATCTTTTAAAAAAAGTTATTTATTATTTATATTTGACGGTGCTGGGTCTTCGTGGCTGTGCCGCTTTCTCTAGTTGTGGTGAGCAGGGCCTACGCTCTAGTTGCGGGGCATGGGCTTCACATTACAGTGGCTTCTCTGGTTGCAGAGCGCAGGCTCTAGGCTCACAGGCTTTAGTAGCTCAGTAGTTGCGAATCGCAGACTCTGGAGCATGGATCCAGTAGTCATGGCACGTGGGCTTATTTGCCTGGTGACCTGTGGGATTCTCCCGGGCCAGGAATTGAACCTGGGTCCCCTGCATTGGCAGGCAGATTCTTAACCACTGGATCAGCAGGGAAGAACCCTCAGATTCTTAAAGTTTCCATGTCTCCAGTGAAATCACTCATCTGATCTTCCATATTGGGTACCTTATGCAATAGAGACTTAAAGCCATTAGTCAGTTTTAAACATGCATGTCAGTTAGTTCCAATATCTGGGTCACATCTCAGCCTCTTATTATGCTGTCTCTTGGAAGTGTGTTATCTTGCTTCTTCATTTACCTCCTAATTTTTTCTTGAAAGCTGGACATCTCGGTAGAACTGCAGACAAATTGTGTTTTATCTCTAGAAATGGACCCATTTTCCTCCTGGTGGGCTCTTAGCATGGGGGCGTGAGTTAGCCTGGGTAGTAGTTGGGCTGGGTTTGAGGCTCCTGGTTGCTGCAGTTACACTGAGCCCTTCTCATCGCTGTGGGAACACCTGTGTTTCAGGGTGCGGGTGGCGTATTTCCCTGCCTCTCAGCTTCCCTTTGCACTAGACCTCAGAGAGCGTCCTTTTGCCTGCTAGTCTTCCTCTCCCTGCTGTTCTTGCGACCTTGCTGCTGTTCTCGCGAGCTCGGCGATGTGGGCCAGCAGAGGGAGACCTCCTCGGTTATTTAGACTGAGTCCCAGGGGAGGCAGCCTCCTGCCCTTGATTCTCTTGAGGTTGGACTGCCTTGGTCTTCCTGTCCCTGAGCAGTAGGTGGAATAACAACCACACTTTTAAATAGTAACGAGTGTCTAGGATGGTCCTCAATATTGGCAACAAGTGTGACATGACATGCAAATGTTTGTGATGCTTTTGGTGGTGGTGGTGGTGTTGCCAGGGGTACTGACTCTTGATCCTGTTGTGTTTTGTTGCCTACCTTGCCAGTTGAAGGAAACATTACTGAACTGGAGTTAGAAGTTGGTGAAATGAAGATATAATTTTTTCCACATTGAGTTCATGGCTTTGTGCTTTCTCCCCTTTGGACTCCTTTGGACTCCTGATCAGCATGCTTTGAGAGATGACTCGCAGGATGAGAGAGAGACGACGGTGACGTACCTTGACCTGTGACCAGAGTCGGGTCGCCGAGTTTCTCTCACAAGTTAACCTGAGTCACGTCACACTGCACGCTTCCCTGCCTAGGAAGGCCCATGCCCTGAGGACAGCCGGGCCACTGTTGGGACATAGCACTAAAAACCAAACCTCCTCCCAGACAACCTCTCCACCGAGAGAGATGAGAAAGAAGAGTTTAATTACTGGTTAAGCATTAAACCAGGCCAGCCAGCAGAGACCACAGAGACATGAAGGATTTCACTCCTTTGTCTAGTGAGGCTGATAAACATGTTCCCAAGTTAAATGACATCTAGTCCTCAGTAAGAGGACTTAACAGGACTGTTTGTCCACAGACGGCCCACCTGGTGATGCAGCGGCCATCTTTGTTAGCTTATTGCCTTTATCCAGAGGAAAAATCAAACCTCTGGTACCTTTAAGACAGGAGCTGGTTTTGCACCGTGGAGCTAGGCAGGGCACCCGCCACAGTTAGGTGCCTGCCCTCGCGGGGAGGCTGGGAGATAGGGGTACAAACTTCCAAGAGGTGGCTGCCAGGTCCTTCAAACATTTGAGTCTTAATAGGTGCCAAGATTTTAAAAATATTTACTTACATCTGAAAGGGACCGAGAAATAATTTGTAAGGAGGGTCACATATAAATGCCCTAAGAAAAGGTGAGGAGGAGCAGGCAGGCTCTTCCCCTCATTGCATCAGGGAAAATGGATGTTTTTTTTTCTGAATTTTTCTCGACGGTTACACTGGAAAGGAGCCAAGGAGCCGAGGAGCTGCACTTCCGTACTTCTCAAGACAGAAGGGACGAGGCGGGAGCGGGAGGCCAGAGGTGACCGCGGCAGTGTCCCCGCGGGCGCCAAAGGCGGCGGATGCAGACGCTCCAACCCCTCGGATGCTCCTTGTAGATGCGTGTCATTTCACTCGGGTGTGATGCTAAGGTTCTGCTCTGGGCTAAGGCTGAACTGAGTTTAGCTCTGCTAAGCACAAAGGAAGCCGTTCCTGGTGGCTCAGCTGTGAAGAATCCACTTGTAGTGCAGGAGGTGCGGTTCGATCCCTGGGTTGGGAAGATCCCCTGGAGGAGGGCACGGCAGCCCACTCCAGTGTTCTTACCTGGAGAATCCCACGGACAGGGGAGCCTGGGGGGCTGCAGTCCCTAGGGCTGCACAGAGTCGGACACGACTAAAGCGACTTGGCATGCATGCCCAGCCCTCTTTATGGTCCCACTCACCACAGGACTGCTGGAAAAGCCATAGGGTTGACTAGACTTTTGCTGGCAAAGTGATGTTTCTGCTTTTTAATATACTGTCTAGGTTTCGCATTTTAAAAATGTCTTTTTCATTTCACTCCTTTGTCTAGTGAGGCTGATAAACATGTTCCCAAGTTAAATGACATCTAGTCCTCAGTAAGAGGACTTAACAGGACTGTTTGTCCACAGACGGCCCACCTGGTGATGCAGCGGCCATCTTTGTTAGCTTATTGCCTTTATCCAGAGGAAAAATCAAACCTCTGGTACCTTTAAGACAGGAGCTGGTTTTGCACCGTGGAGCTAGGCAGGGCACCCGCCACAGTTAGGTGCCTGCCCTCGCGGGGAGGCTGGGAGATAGGGGTACAAACTTCCAAGAGGTGGCTGCCAGGTCCTTCAAACATTTGAGTCTTAATAGGTGCCAAGATTTTAAAAATATTTACTTACATCTGAAAGGGACCGAGAAATAATTTGTAAGGAGGGTCACATATAAATGCCCTAAGAAAAGGTGAGGAGGAGCAGGCAGGCTCTTCCCCTCATTGCATCAGGGAAAATGGATGTTTTTTTTTCTGAATTTTTCTCGACGGTTACACTGGAAAGGAGCCAAGGAGCCGAGGAGCTGCACTTCCGTACTTCTCAAGACAGAAGGGACGAGGCGGGAGCGGGAGGCCAGAGGTGACCGCGGCAGTGTCCCCGCGGGCGCCAAAGGCGGCGGATGCAGACGCTCCAACCCCTCGGATGCTCCTTGTAGATGCGTGTCATTTCACTCGGGTGTGATGCTAAGGTTCTGCTCTGGGCTAAGGCTGAACTGAGTTTAGCTCTGCTAAGCACAAAGGAAGCCGTTCCTGGTGGCTCAGCTGTGAAGAATCCACTTGTAGTGCAGGAGGTGCGGTTCGATCCCTGGGTTGGGAAGATCCCCTGGAGGAGGGCACGGCAGCCCACTCCAGTGTTCTTACCTGGAGAATCCCACGGACAGGGGAGCCTGGGGGGCTGCAGTCCCTAGGGCTGCACAGAGTCGGACACGACTAAAGCGACTTGGCATGCATGCCCAGCCCTCTTTATGGTCCCACTCACCACAGGACTGCTGGAAAAGCCATAGGGTTGACTAGACTTTTGCTGGCAAAGTGATGTTTCTGCTTTTTAATATACTGTCTAGGTTTCGCATAGCTTTTCTTTCAAGGAGCAAGTGTCTTTTAATTTCATGTCTGCGGACATTTGGAAGAATTATAAATTTTATGTTGACCCTTGGAACAGGGCACTAGTAGAGGAGAGAGGGGGCTTTGAGAGAGGGCAGCTGGCCAGGGTACAGGATGAACGCAAGTGGACTTTTAGACAGTATTTTTTTTCCAGAATATTTTTTAATTTTTTATTTTACTTTTAACTTTTAGAGTTTTGTTGTTTACAGATATGTGTGATCCCAGATTAGTCATATGTATATCCCCCCTATCCCACCCCTCCAGGCCATCGCACAGCACCCCTGCAGGATCCCCTTTTCTCACAGCACAATGACAATAGCTATCTTTTTCACATAGGAGAGTATAGGTTTTCATGCTACTTCCTTTACGCCTCCCACCCACTGTTCATTCCCCAAAATGTCCATATGTCTACTGTCCATGTCTGTTTTCCATCGCTTCACTGCGTGTAGCCACTGGTTTTTGAAATATGACTGTATGTTAGAATTTCACGGGGAGTTTCCCAGTATACCAGTGCCTGCATTCTGCCCCCCGAGGCCGTGATTAATTGGTGTGAGCGCTTGTCTGGGCACCAACCATTCTCCAGGTGATTCTACTATGTGACAAGTTTTCGTGGTAAACACTGCATTGTTGTTACAGTTGCTAAGTCATGGCTGACTCTTGTGACCCCATCGACTGTAGCCCGCCAGGCTTTTCCGTCCACAGGATTTCCCAGGCGAGAGCCCTGGAGTAGGTTGCCATTTCTTTCTCCAGGGGATCTTCCCCACCTAGGGATGAAACCCTCGTCTCCTGCATTTGCAGGCGGATGCTTTAACCACTGAGCCACCAGCAAAGACTTGAAGCCCTCAGAGCACTGAGTGACTCTCCTTAGCCACGCCCAGGCTCTAGGTCAGCACTTGAAGTGGATGTGGTTAGGCTCCAGGCAACAAGCAGATGCCAATGTGAACAAGGCTACTGGCAAGCAGCACGTAAGTGCTACATGTTGACAGGTGTTATAAGCAAATCCGGCCAATCCAGCCCTCTTCTGTTTTCCTAATTGTTTAGAGCTGACACAGGATTATATGAATTAGCATCGTAGATTTTATCTTAACTGGGTGCAAAGGTCTGTCAGCTGAAAACTCTGGCAGCTGAGCAGTGACTCTGGGTTTGCCCCTGAGCCCAGGCTGCGTCTGCTTGTCGGAACCTGGTTTTATTCTGGATCCAGCTTCCTTAGCTGAGGTCAGACGATGGATCACTACCCTTGGCTTTGGGGCCCAGGCGTCTGGTTGAGCTCCCCCTTTGTTACCTCCGCATCCCAAAGGCCATCAATATGGGAGCTGGGGCTTCAATATGTAAATTAGGGGGGGTGTAAACATTTAGTCCATAGTAGATGTGTTTCTCAGTTGAATTCCAAATATATTTTACTCTCAGGTCGATTCATCCAGTATACACAAATATGGGCTTCCCTGATGGCTCAGCAGGGAAAGAATCCACCTGCGATGAGGGAGATGCGGGAGGCATGGATTTGATCCCTGGGTGGGGAAGATCCCCCGGAGGAGGGCATGGCCACCCACTCCAGTCGTCTTGCTTGGAAAATCCCGTGGACAGAGGAAGCTGGTGGGTTACAAGTCTGTGGGGTCGCCGAGTCCAACATGACCGAGCACGCACGCACAGGAATATGGTCTTGCCAATCAGTGATTCAGATACCAGTCATTAGTCACGGTCCCAAGGTCCCGAAGTGGCCTGATTCCTGCCACCTCATCGCGCCTCTCCCCTCCCACCTTCTCTGTCACCAGCAAGGTCCTGTCCCGCTGTGCTCGTGCCACTGTGACTGGCGAATGTTCCAGCTAGACCATACAGAGTGGGCCTGGCCCAGCAGAGACGCCTGTCTGTTCACCACGAGGCTGGGCAAAAGCGGGGCAAGATGCAGGCTCTGAAGGGAAACGCAGATGGAGGGTGTCTACCAAAGGACACGCCTTCCCAGGTGTGGGGGTCTTCACAGAGGCCTGTGGACCAGGAAGAGAGACTGGAGTCTCCTAGCAAAACTACCTTTCTTTCTTTTTTAATTTTGGCCTCTTTTATTGTTTTTATTTATATTTATTTTCGCCCATCTTTATTCTTTGGCCTGTGTGGGCCTCTCACTGCACTGGCCTCTCTTCGTTGCAGAGCACCGGCTCTGGGCGCATGCACTCCACTGCGCTTGCTCCTAATTGGACACACCAGTCCAGCTGCTCCGCGGCACGTGGGATCTTCCTGGGTCAGGGACCGAACCGGTGCCCCTTGCACTGCAAGGCGGACTCTTTACTCACTGGACCACCAGGGAAGCCCCAAAACTACCTTTCTTGTGCTCACCTGGCGCCTGAGGAGTCTTCCCCATTTGGCACAGGGAGAAAGGATGTCCCAGCTCCTTCCACCACCGGGTCCCAGGCTGGAGCGGCAGTCATGGGACTCAGTGTGCTTCTTCCGCCATCAGCAGAGGCCGGCAGGGGGGTGGTGTCTTCCTGCAGTCCCTGCACACCCGCGCTGCACAGGCTCGCCTCCTTCCACGGTCTCCTCCTCCACACGCAGCCCAGAGCCGGCTGGCTCCGCAGATCCCATAGCCCTGTACGACCTGTCAGTTCCCAGTGGCACTGAGTAGGGTAACAATTTTTATGTGTATTTGTGCCATTGACCGACCTTACTGCCCCCAACTGAACACTTGACTGAGGAAGACGCTGTGGCTGGCCTGGTCCGCCCTGGAGCGCCCGGCGCTCAGCACGGAGTCTGGCCCCAGGGCGGGCACCCGACACAGGGGTGCGGGATGAAGGCAGGGCCGGGGGGGGGGGGGGGACGGGGTGGTAACAGCGTGGGCCCACGGGCCGGGGCTGGGGTGGTAGTGTAGGCCCCTCGGAGGAGCAGTGTCTCTCCGGGCCCTGAGCCTGGAGGGGTCCTTGCTTCTGGCTGCACCGTGTGCTGGGCCTCTTGAATCTTAGACTCGGTCCAGCGCGTGGCCCAGGGGCGGGCGCCCGAGGCTGTCTGGCTAAGGTACCTGTTGGAGTGAGTAAGGCCAACTGTCACCTGCTCCGCAATTCTTTTGCCCTCCTGGAGGCTTCAGCCCTAATCTGTGACCCTCCCCCTAATTGGGGGATGGCCCTCTGTGCTTCGGTTCTCGCTTCTCCCGGTGTACCTTCCCTCCCCCTCCTCCTCCGGTGGACCCCAGCAACTCTCATACCTGCCTCTTCCCCTAAGGCACGTGCTGTGGTTAGCCCGCCCGCGGGCACCCGGGGGACCCACTCCATCTCTGGATAGAGGGGGTGAGGCTGCACCTGGGGGCCCCTGGTTCCCATCGGAGTCTTGAGGCCTTGAGCACGGGAGCACCCTGGCTGAAGCCAGGAGGCCTCCAGCCCAGCACTGGCCGAACATCCCACGGAGATTCCCCTCCCTTCCTGGAAGACCACGTCAGGGGCTAGAGACCACGTGCAGCCCTCGGGGGGGAATAATTCAGTCCCGATCTCTCTGCCCTGGGCATTTACAGAGCTCTCCGCTGGCGTGACCGTCTGGAGAGCAGTCAGTTGCACACGTGCCTGGATTGTTTCAGGAGACTCCTGTAAAGCGGGGCGTGCCTTCACCCCTGCCTCTGGCAGAGCCGTTTCATTTGTGTAGGTAGGTAATCTGTAAATCTTAAGAATTCCCAGGATTGCTCTTCTCTGTGGACAGGAGGGAGGTTTCCAGCTGGGACCAGGCAGCTTACCTGTAGTGGTTTTTATATGCAGAGAGAAGTTCTGACAATGGAGGAGCTGCTATTGTTTAGCCTTACACAGCATCCACCTTTGCTAGGTGTCCCTCCCAGGAGGAAGGTCAGCAGCCTGCCTGAGGCTGGGTGAGCGGGCACCCGACACAGGGGTGCGGGATGAAGGCAGGGCCGGGGTGGACGGGTGGTAACAGCGTGGGCCCACGGGCCGGGGCTGGGTGGTAGTGTAGGCCCTCGGAGGAGCAGTGTCTCTCCGGGCCCTGAGCCTGGAGGGGTCCTTGCTTCTGGCTGCACCGTGTGCTGGGCCTCTTGAGTCTTCGACTCGGTCCAGCGTGGCCCAGGGGCGGGCGCCCGAGGCTGTCTGGCTAAGGTACCTGTTGGAGTGAGTAAGGCCAACTGTCACCTGCTCCGCAATTCTTTTGCCCTCCTGGAGGCTTCAGCCCTAATCTGTGACCCTCCCCCTAATTGGGGGATGGCCCTCTGTGCTTCGGTTCTCGCTTCTCCCGGTGTACCTTCCCTCCCCCTCCTCCTCCGGTGGACCCCAGCAACTCTCATACCTGCCTCTTCCCCTAAGGCACGTGCTGTGGTTAGCCCGCCCGCGGGCACCCGGGGGACCCACTCCATCTCTGGATAGAGGGGGTGAGGCTGCACCTGGGGGCCCCTGGTTCCCATCGGAGTCTTGAGGCCTTGAGCACGGGAGCACCCTGGCTGAAGCCAGGAGGCCTCCAGCCCAGCACTGGCCGAACATCCCACGGAGATTCCCCTCCCTTCCTGGAAGACCACGTCAGGGGCTAGAGACCACGTGCAGCCCTCGGGGGGGAATAATTCAGTCCCGATCTCTCTGCCCTGGGCATTTACAGAGCTCTCCGCTGGCGTGACCGTCTGGAGAGCAGTCAGTTGCACACGTGCCTGGATTGTTTCAGGAGACTCCTGTAAAGCGGGGCGTGCCTTCACCCCTGCCTCTGGCAGAGCCGTTTCATTTGTGTAGGTAGGTAATCTGTAAATCTTAAGAATTCCCAGGATTGCTCTTCTCTGTGGACAGGAGGGAGGTTTCCAGCTGGGACCAGGCAGCTTACCTGTAGTGGTTTTTATATGCAGAGAGAAGTTCTGACAATGGAGGAGCTGCTATTGTTTAGCCTTACACAGCATCCACCTTTGCTAGGTGTCCCTCCCAGGAGGAAGGTCAGCAGCCTGCCTGAGGCTGGGTGAGCTGGCCACTCCTGGAAGCACAGCAGGGCTGAGCTCTGAGCAGATTCTTCTGGGAATTTCCCCTCCTTCATGCATAGCGTTCTACAATTTAAAAATCTTTCAAGTTAGCAAAGGCCCTGGTGTATTTCACAGGATGGCCGTTTCCATCCTCAAAGTGGATCTGTGTGTTGAGCATCTGCCTCCCATTTTCCAGATAGTGAAAGTGAGTCGTTTTTAGCATCCAGGAAGCTCGGGTCACTTGGCCCGAGGATCACTCCTCCCTTCTTCCTCCTCCAGAGCCTGGAGCAAGTTTACTCATCTTGGTTTCCCTCATCCGAGTTGGGCAGAAAGCAGCAGGTCCAGGGATTGGCGCAGGCGATCACCTCAGCTCTCCTCCGGGCTGAGTCACAGCTAAGTGCTGGCTAGATTTCAGACCACACGGCAAGGGCCCTTCCTGGGGGACTCCCGAACGGGCAGGACCGGCCTGCAGCAAGGGCCTTGGGGACTGCAACTCAGCTTATACTGAAAGGTCCGTTAGTGTTTTCCCCTCATTGCTTGTTGGGGAAAAAAAAATCTCCCTGCAAAGTCTGGTTTTGTTTAGATGTTGTGAAAGAGAGCAGACGACCCCAAACGTCTACCTAGAGCCAGGGGACTTCTCCAAGGAGAACCAGAAGCCCTTCCTGACGTCTCTGGGATGGCTGGGGAAAAATCTCAAGCTTAGAGTGGCCAGAACTGCACTCGTTGTTCCCTTCCAAGCCGCCATCTTCGCTCGTCCTTCTGCGTCTCAGTAAAGAGCACGAAGGTAGGCGAGGAAGGAGGAGCGGGCCGGCCCGGGACTTCCCGCCTGGGAGGACCCGCCGCCTGGGGCCCCGCGGGCTCTGAAAGCTGCCGAGCGGCTCGCCCCCCGAGAGGCCCCTCGCGCGCCCCGCCCCCCGCGCTGGCCACGCCCCCGGGGCCGGGCCGCGGAGCCCGGGAGCGCGCGGCGGGCCGGGTGTTTGCATACAAAGGCGGCCGCGCGCGGGACTCTGCCGGTGAGTAGCAGCCCTTGCGCCGCGGGTCTCCGGTGGCGAGCCCCGCCGAGCCGCGGTCCCAGCGCAGCTGCAGCCGAGGTAGGGGCCACGGCGTCTGGGGGGCCGGGCCAGGCGGGGCGGGGCGCGGCCGAGGGGCGGGGGTCGCAGCCGGGCCGCCGCGGGTGGGGGAACGCCGGCGGACCGGACTCCTGGGATCGCTCGTGGTCCCCGCGGTCCTTTCGGGGCAGGTGCTCCGGGGAGGGAGGCGGAGAACAGGCCCGGGGGCCCGGAGGCCTCGTGAGCATCCCTCGGGCCTTCTCCCGCAGGGCTGACCTTGATCGGCGGGGCGAACTCGAAGGGAGCCCCGGGGCGGCGGGACCAGCTCCGTCCGGGGGGGACGGGTGGGTCTTGGGGCAGCGAGCCGCCCCTGCTTAGCGCCGGGGGCATTTATGAAACTCTTCGGGGAGGGGAAGTGATAGGGTTTCTGCTCTGCCGTTGAGGAAACTGAGGCTCAGGGAGGTGGACTTACGTGCCCAAGGTCACACAGCGAATGGGCGGCAGGGTGAGCCGGGCTGGAAATCCGAGTTCCCCCATTGCAGCCTGGTCCCTAGTCTGCAGGCTTCTGTGCACCTTTCCCGCAGCCCTGGGTGCTAGGCCTTCCATTAGACGCCCCTGCGAATAAAGCTGTTCTTGGGGGAAGCCCTGGGAAACGTAGGATGAAACGTAGTGTTGTGGAAATAGCTTTCAGTGCCCTGCAGCAGGCGTGTGTGTGGATGACTGGCTGGTGGTTTCTGTGGAGGGTAGTTGCTGGAGAAAGCAGAGGTCAGCCCAGGTTTTGACCACCAACGACCGCCATCTTCGCTCGTCCTTCTGCGTCTCAGTAAAGAGCACGAAGGTAGGCGAGGAAGGAGGAGCGGCCGGCCGGGACTTCCCGCCTGGGAGGACCGCCGCCTGGGGCCCCGCGGGCTCTGAAAGCTGCCGAGCGGCTCGCCCCCCGAGAGGCCCCTCGCGCGCCCCGCCCCCCGCGCTGGCCACGCCCCCGGGGCCGGGCCGCGGAGCCCGGGAGCGCGCGGCGGGCCGGGTGTTTGCATACAAAGGCGGCCGCGCGCGGGACTCTGCCGGTGAGTAGCAGCCCTTGCGCCGCGGGTCTCCGGTGGCGAGCCCCGCCGAGCCGCGGTCCCAGCGCAGCTGCAGCCGAGGTAGGGGCCACGGCGTCTGGGGGGCCGGGCCAGGCGGGGCGGGGCGCGGCCGAGGGGCGGGGGTCGCAGCCGGGCCGCCGCGGGTGGGGGAACGCCGGCGGACCGGACTCCTGGGATCGCTCGTGGTCCCCGCGGTCCTTTCGGGGCAGGTGCTCCGGGGAGGGAGGCGGAGAACAGGCCCGGGGGCCCGGAGGCCTCGTGAGCATCCCTCGGGCCTTCTCCCGCAGGGCTGACCTTGATCGGCGGGGCGAACTCGAAGGGAGCCCCGGGGCGGCGGGACCAGCTCCGTCCGGGGGGGACGGGTGGGTCTTGGGGCAGCGAGCCGCCCCTGCTTAGCGCCGGGGGCATTTATGAAACTCTTCGGGGAGGGGAAGTGATAGGGTTTCTGCTCTGCCGTTGAGGAAACTGAGGCTCAGGGAGGTGGACTTACGTGCCCAAGGTCACACAGCGAATGGGCGGCAGGGTGAGCCGGGCTGGAAATCCGAGTTCCCCCATTGCAGCCTGGTCCCTAGTCTGCAGGCTTCTGTGCACCTTTCCCGCAGCCCTGGGTGCTAGGCCTTCCATTAGACGCCCCTGCGAATAAAGCTGTTCTTGGGGGAAGCCCTGGGAAACGTAGGATGAAACGTAGTGTTGTGGAAATAGCTTTCAGTGCCCTGCAGCAGGCGTGTGTGTGGATGACTGGCTGGTGGTTTCTGTGGAGGGTAGTTGCTGGAGAAAGCAGAGGTCAGCCCAGGTTTTGACCACCAAACAGGAACTTGACGGAAGCAACTGGCCCTGTTGATTCAGAGTCTTTAGAACCCAGCAGTTTGTGCAGGGGAGCAGGAGTGGTTTGGGAAGATGAGCTTGTAGACAGTGTTTCTACGGGTGGGGGCAGGTAATGGGGCTGGGGGTGGTGACTGTGAGAGGTTCTGTTTTTCCCTTGTTCTGTCACTTGGGTCTTATGAATTAAAGTAAGCAATTGAGGAATGTATAGTAATCGGGAAATGAACACCTGTGTACATTACTTCGGAAGATCTAAGAGTTTGTCTTAGGATTCTGTCTTCTGATGATGGTCCTTATTCTCTGATCTGTGTTTTGTCGTCGAGCATTTTTGTGTGCGGCTGTGGGTTGGAGCTTTTATGCTTGTTTGTACGTAGGGCCCTGTGGCGTGGAACCAGGCCCGGGCAGAGCCCTGGACCAGAGGTTCGTGGACCTGGCGACTCGGGCTCTCGTTTGAGTTCTGCCTTAGCTTGAGGCGCAGCTCCGCCTCCAGCACGTCAGGTCTCAGTTATCAGACACCTCAGCTCTCTGGGCAAGAAGGGCTTCAGAGGGCAGGCCAGCGGAGTCTGGTTGCAGGAAGGGGCTCTTGGGCCTTCGGGCGGAGGCTTGACACAGCCCTTGGTCTTGAGGGGACCTCAGAAGGCCGAGGAGAAGTCTGCCCTCGAAGGGGCAGGGGGTGGCCGACCAGACACGGGGCAGTTTGTAAGCCTGCCCTCCACCCAGTCAGTGGTGTTCAGGGCCCTGGACCAGAGGGAGGAGGCGGGGGATGGAGTGACGGTATCTCAGGGGAAGGGCCGGGGGCTGTGGGCTCAGAGGCTGGGGGTGCAGAGAGCCTGGCCTCGTAGTTTTAGTTGCCTCTCCACCTGTCACTTGGGCCAAAGATTCTCTGGGCGTTTCTTCTTCTATGAGATGAAGAGACGGTCCCACCCATCAGCAAGGTCTTGTAAAAAGTTCACTGAAATGGACAAGAGCCCCTGGGATGCAGTGCGGGGTCACCGTGGTCACTGTTATCTGAGGTGCCAGGGAAACGGGTAGTTGACTGGAGAAAGCGGGGGGGAGGTCGGGCCCAGGTTTTGACCACCAAACAGGAACTTGACGGAAGCAACTGGCCCTGTTGATTCAGAGTCTTTAGAACCCAGCAGTTTGTGCAGGGGAGCAGGAGTGGTTTGGGAAGATGAGCTTGTAGACAGTGTTTCTACGGGTGGGGGCAGGTAATGGGGCTGGGGGTGGTGACTGTGAGAGGTTCTGTTTTTCCCTTGTTCTGTCACTTGGGTCTTATGAATTAAAGTAAGCAATTGAGGAATGTATAGTAATCGGGAAATGAACACCTGTGTACATTACTTCGGAAGATCTAAGAGTTTGTCTTAGGATTCTGTCTTCTGATGATGGTCCTTATTCTCTGATCTGTGTTTTGTCGTCGAGCATTTTGTGTGCGGCTGTGGGTTGGAGCTTTTATGCTTGTTTGTACGTAGGGCCCTGTGGCGTGGAACCAGGCCGGGCAGAGCCCTGGACCAGAGGTTCGTGGACCTGGCGACTCGGGCTCTCGTTTGAGTTCTGCCTTAGCTTGAGGCGCAGCTCCGCCTCCAGCACGTCAGGTCTCAGTTATCAGACACCTCAGCTCTCTGGGCAAGAAGGGCTTCAGAGGGCAGGCCAGCGGAGTCTGGTTGCGGGAAGGGGCTCTTGGGCCTTCGGGCGGAGGCTTGACACAGCCCTTGGTCTTGAGGGGACCTCAGAAGGCCGAGGAGAAGTCTGCCCTCGAAGGGGCAGGGGGTGGCCGACCAGACACGGGGCAGTTTGTAAGCCTGCCCTCCACCCAGTCAGTGGTGTTCAGGGCCCTGGACCAGAGGGAGGAGGCGGGGGATGGAGTGACGGTATCTCAGGGGAAGGGCCGGGGGCTGTGGGCTCAGAGGCTGGGGGTGCAGAGAGCCTGGCCTCGTAGTTTTAGTTGCCTCTCCACCTGTCACTTGGGCCAAAGATTCTCTGGGCGTTTCTTCTTCTATGAGATGAAGAGACGGTCCCACCCATCAGCAAGGTCTTGTAAAAAGTTCACTGAAATGGACAAGAGCCCCTGGGATGCAGTGCGGGGTCACCGTGGTCACTGTTATCTGAGGTGCCAGGGAGGAGGGCTGTTTGTGCGGTGAGGCCGTCCTGCCTGACCCTGGGCCCCGGGCTGTGAGTCATTGCCGTGGGTCCCCTTTCCCACGGGTCAGCCTCTGTGGGTTCCTCGTTCTCCTGGGTCCAAGGTCTCAAGGGTACTGAATGTCATGAGCTGATGAGACAAGGGTGCTGACCGGGCTCGCTGAGGCTGCGTCGCCTGGTTCCTGTGGGGGGCGTGGGGGTGGGGGTGACTTTTGGAACGTTTAAGAAAGACCCAGAAGGAAGTGGTCCAGTTGGGACACTGAGGCCAGTGGTTGACCTGTTTGCACGTGAACTTCCTCGGCGTGGCCGGGGCGTGAGAACCGGGAGCCGGCGAGGCGACAGGGAACGCGAGCGGCCCTGGCGCGGCGGCGGCGCTGGGGTGGGTGCCCTGGCGGGTGGGTGAACGCCCACCTGCTGCGTGTCGCTGGACCCTGGCCGGGTTTCCTACGAGATAAGCTCGCTGGAAATCGGGATGGAGTTGGGGAGAAGTTGAGAGAAGCCTGAACAAGCCCTCGAGCGATCTGACGTGTTCCTGGCGCGTAGGTGGCTCCAGGTGCCGGCTCGGTGTGTGTGTGTGAAATGGGGGCGTTCCAGGCTGTGCGCAGAGGCTCTGGAGCGAGAGCGGGCCCCACGCCTGCCTGCGTTCCTGGCGGCAGGTCCAGTCTGCGGGAGAGCGGGCTGGGCGCGGGAGAGCCTCCTGACGGTGGGGGGCTGTCAGGGAGACTGGGCTGCCCCTTCTTCCTGTATCCTCCCAGCTTCCCGGTGCCCCCTACTCCTTCCTCTTCCCGTGGATCCCCCCTTCTCCCCACCTTTTACTTCACAAGAAGTGAACGGCAGCTGGGACCGGCGCCAGGGTGCGGGCAGCAGGAGTGTGTCTGCAGAGAGCCCCAGCTCTGGACAGTTTTTTTCACAGCACAGCTTGGGACCCCCCGGCCCTAAAGGCAGGTTAGCTGGTCCATAGGCATCTTTTTCTTAAAGTGAAATAGAATAGAAAAGAAAATATCAGACCAGACATACTAAGCTTGGGTTAGGCGTCTGGTGAAACTTGTTAGCTGTGATAGGATGCGATGTGATGTGCGTGTGTGACTCCGGTGGAGGGAAGAGGGGTGTGTGAGCCCGAGGGCCTGGTGTGTGGGAAGGGGCCCGCGCGGTCCAGGTGCCCGCCTCTGGCAGCCACTGCCTGCGGGGGTGGCCCGGATGGTCCAGCTGGAGGGCCGGTGGGAGCCAACGCACGGGGCTTGGTCTGGAGAGGAGGCTGTTCCGTGCTGGCGATCGTAACCACATCTCTCAGCTCTCTGAGCTGGCTTGAGATTCTTCAGCACGTTTTCCTGGTGCTGAATGCTGCGCTTTATCCAGAAAACGCGACAGGTTGTGAGAGCAGAGCCGTGGCTCTGCATCCGTGGCCTGTGTGCTCCTGAGGCTGCCCCTAGTCCTGCCTCCAGACCACCTGCTGGCCCGGCGCTTGGGGATGAGCATGTTTATACTGGGTGCCTTGCTGCCATAGGCCCGGCATCTCCTTGGACACGTCTTTTCCGTTTTTGGTGAAATCCTCCCCTGCCTTCACTGGTCTCTCCAGGCATCCACCTTTGGCTTACAAACAAATGCAGGGAGAGTCTGGGAATAACCGGGCCCCGAGGCTGCCGGTGAGCTCTTCGTTGGCCCAGCCTGCGACTCAGTCTTGGGCTTGCCGTTGGGCTCAGACGTCTGGACAAAGTGGAGGTGTATGCCCAACCTGTTGGAATCTAACCGTACCCCTCAGGTGTTTCTGTATTCAGTTTAACCGGGAGTATTCTTTGCGCCTGTCTTTCTGGGGAGGGTGTGATTTAAATAGTGGACGCAGGCAGAGCGCTGTCAGGCTGCGGTCTTAGTTCGCAGGCCAGCCTTTGTCTGGACCTTTGTGACCTCAGGGTTAGCGCCTGGTTTTGGCTTGGTTGTGCACTTGGAGAAGAACTTAACGTGTACCATGTTGCACCCATCCTAGGGGTCGGGTCGCTGTTGGGATCGTCCGTCTTACAGGTATGACACTGAGTGGCCGAGAGGGTGGTCAGCTGCTCGTGGTCACGGCGTAGCAGGTGGCGGAGCTGGGAGGTGAAGGCCAGTGTCGGCCTCCAGGCCCTGACCTCTTACCCCCGAGCTGTAGGCCGTGCTCTGAGCATCCAGGTGATGTCCCGCCAGCCCCTCCCCCCGCCGTGGGTTGCTGGCTGGAGGGGGCGGAGGTCAGGCCCGAGTGCCACAGCGGGGCTTTCTTCTTGGCCAAGACACAGCCCTGGACCGCGGGCCCTTGCGGGTAGAGACAGGCTGCAGGGTCCTGGGCTCCACTCAGGCGGTACATGCTCAGGAGCGGGGTCTAAATCTGTTTTGCCCAGCACCCTGGCCACCGGGTGGATCAGCTGCCACCCCCCGTCCCCCCCGCAGGCCTTTTGTGCTCCTTGGCAGGGGCCTGGGAACACTCATCACGTGGGATTATACGAGCTGAGCATTGCAAAATCCCGACGCTGGAGACGGGTGCGCATCTGACCTCTCCACCAGGGCAAGAGCCCCTGCCCTCGTCCCCTCCTGTCGCAGGAGCTTCAGGGCTGGGAGGGACCCTGACCACTGCTGGCCAGAGTGTACCATCCTCCCCAGTTTCCCTCCTGTCGCAGGGAGCTTCAGTGAGGTCTCTCCAGGCACCCTTGGTACAAACAAATGCAGGGAGAGTCTGGGAATAACCGGGCCCCGAGGCTGCCGGTGAGCTCTTCGTTGGCCCAGCCTGCGACTCAGTCTTGGGCTTGCCGTTGGGCTCAGACGTCTGGACAAAGTGGAGGTGTATGCCCAACCTGTTGGAATCTAACCGTACCCCTCAGGTGTTTCTGTATTCAGTTTAACCGGGAGTATTCTTTGCGCCTGTCTTTCTGGGGAGGGTGTGATTTAAATAGTGGACGCAGGCAGAGCGCTGTCAGGCTGCGGTCTTAGTTCGCAGGCCAGCCTTTGTCTGGACCTTTGTGACCTCAGGGTTAGCGCCTGGTTTTGGCTTGGTTGTGCACTTGGAGAAGAACTTAACGTGTACCATGTTGCACCCATCCTAGGGGTCGGGTCGCTGTTGGGATCGTCCGTCTTACAGGTATGACACTGAGTGGCCGAGAGGGTGGTCAGCTGCTCGTGGTCACGGCGTAGCAGGTGGCGGAGCTGGGAGGTGAAGGCCAGTGTCGGCCTCCAGGCCCTGACCTCTTACCCCCGAGCTGTAGGCCGTGCTCTGAGCATCCAGGTGATGTCCCGCCAGCCCCTCCCCCCGCCGTGGGTTGCTGGCTGGAGGGGGCGGAGGTCAGGCCCGAGTGCCACAGCGGGGCTTTCTTCTTGGCCAAGACACAGCCCTGGACCGCGGGCCCTTGCGGGTAGAGACAGGCTGCAGGGTCCTGGGCTCCACTCAGGCGGTACATGCTCAGGAGCGGGGTCTAAATCTGTTTTGCCCAGCACCCTGGCCACCGGGTGGATCAGCTGCCACCCCCCGTCCCCCCCGCAGGCCTTTTGTGCTCCTTGGCAGGGGCCTGGGAACACTCATCACGTGGGATTATACGAGCTGAGCATTGCAAAATCCCGACGCTGGAGACGGGTGCGCATCTGACCTCTCCACCAGGGCAAGAGCCCCTGCCCCCCGTCGTCCCCTCCTGTCGCAGGAGCTTCAGGGCTGGGAGGGACCCTGACCACTGCTGGCCAGAGTGTACCATCCTCCCCCAGTTCTCCGAGGTCGTTGCGAATGAATGCTGAAGCAATAGGTGCCCACGTAATAAACCCCAGAAATGAACACAGTGGTGGAAGTCTTTGTGAGGAAAGGCGAAGGGCACCTCCCCGTCCCCGGCGTGAGCCAGTGAGCCTTGTTTGCTGGGGTCATCGTCAGTCCATAATTCTTTGGTGCATATTGGAATATGTGTAAATGTCATTCTTAAAAGAGATTTCGTTTAATAAATCTTTTTGTCCTTTTTTCACTCAGTATACACACCTCTTAGTGTTTAGGGAACGACCTCTCCCTCTTTTTTTTCTTTTTAGCACCATCATAATATTCAAGTATATGGTTTGGGTGGTCCCTCATTTACTTAACCAAAGTCCTGGAGGCGGTTGTTTCTAATCGTCCTTGTTATCTTCAGGGCCCCGTGACCGCTTGTGCGCGGGTCTTCAGCAGAGGGCTGCTGGCTTTGCTGGCTTTGCCGCCGAGTGCGGAGAACGGAGGTGGCTGATCCCTGGGGCTGGCCCCGTTTCCCCCCAGTGGCAGGGCACGGCGAGCGTCTATGTGAACCGTCTGGTTTCACAGAACGCTTTGATTTTGGACCATCTGAGAGGCCATCGTTGATTTGCATATCTTAAATTACGAATAGGATTGAATAGCTTCTACGTCGTTGACCAGATGGATGTCTTTCTCTGTCAACTCTCTTTTTCTGCTCGTTTTTCTATTGGCTTGGTCTGAGGCCTTCTTAAACGAACCTTAATGTTCTCCAGGTGAAGGAACTGAGTGAAACCGCGGGGTTACGAGAGCCGTGGCCAGGGCCAGGGCCTTGAACTGGGGCGGGTCTAAATCTGTTTTGCCCAGCACCCTGGCCCCCGGGGCATCCCGTCCCCCGCAGGCCTTTTGTGCTCCTTGGCAGGGGCCTGGGAACACTCATCACGTGGGATTATACGAGCTGAGCATTGCAAAATCCCGACGCTGGAGACGGTGCGCATCTGACCGCTCCACCAGGGCAAGAGCCCCTGCCCCCCGTCGTCCCCTCCTGTCGCAGGAGCTTCAGGGCTGGGAGGGACCCTGACCACTGCTGGCCAGAGTGTACCATCCTCCCCCAGTTCTCCGAGGTCGTTGCGAATGAATGCTGAAGCAATAGGTGCCCACGTAATAAACCCCAGAAATGAACACAGTGGTGGAAGTCTTTGTGAGGAAAGGCGAAGGGCACCTCCCCGTCCCCGGCGTGAGCCAGTGAGCCTTGTTTGCTGGGGTCATCGTCAGTCCATAATTCTTTGGTGCATATTGGAATATGTGTAAATGTCATTCTTAAAAGAGATTTCGTTTAATAAATCTTTTTGTCCTTTTTTCACTCAGTATACACACCTCTTAGTGTTTAGGGAACGACCTCTCCCTCTTTTTTTTCTTTTTAGCACCATCATAATATTCAAGTATATGGTTTGGGTGGTCCCTCATTTACTTAACCAAAGTCCTGGAGGCGGTTGTTTCTAATCGTCCTTGTTATCTTCAGGGCCCCGTGACCGCTTGTGCGCGGGTCTTCAGCAGAGGGCTGCTGGCTTTGCTGGCTTTGCCGCCGAGTGCGGAGAACGGAGGTGGCTGATCCCTGGGGCTGGCCCCGTTTCCCCCCAGTGGCAGGGCACGGCGAGCGTCTATGTGAACCGTCTGGTTTCACAGAACGCTTTGATTTTGGACCATCTGAGAGGCCATCGTTGATTTGCATATCTTAAATTACGAATAGGATTGAATAGCTTCTACGTCGTTGACCAGATGGATGTCTTTCTCTGTCAACTCTCTTTTTCTGCTCGTTTTTCTATTGGCTTGGTCTGAGGCCTTCTTAAACGAACCTTAATGTTCTCCAGGTGAAGGAACTGAGTGAAACCGCGGGGTTACGAGAGCCGTGGCCAGGGCCTTGAACTGGGGCAGAGGTTCCCACAAAGCGGGGTTCTTGACACTTTGCGATTCCTGGAGAAGGATTTGGCCAGTTTTGGATGAAATGCTGGCTTTTCTGACGCGGCAGGGAGGTGAGAGGTCACGGGACTTCCATGACCTCGTTTCGACACGGCGCTCAGAGCCCTGCCTTTGGGAACTGTGCGGCACTGGGGTCCCGGGCGCGTTGTGTCCCGTGTGGGCTCCGTGCCTGGAGTGGGGCTCTCCTGCCGGCTGGGGGCTTGGAGGGAGGAGAAGGAAACCTCACGTGCCTCCTCTCTCTGCTGTACATCTGGCGCCGTTCTGAGTGCCCCCTTTTCCGCCTCGCTTCTGGGCAATGGCCCCTGCATCCGGGACACACTCACTGCCATGTCTCCCCCTGCAGGGTGGCCTGGAGCCCAGCTGGGATGGGCAGGGCTGCTACGGCACAGTAGGCGTCGGTGTCGGGACCCCAGGGCCAGCTGGCTTTGCTGCCTCATCACTTTTGCAGGAAGTACTCGTCTGACCTGCAGGCTCTTCAAGTCATCACAAGCTTTTCCGGTGAATGTTTCTGACTCTGGACCAGTGTTTCCTGACCGACACTGGCCTGAATCCCCAAGGGTACTGATGCACACAGAGGTTGTTCCCTTGAGTAAGAAGCTTCTCTTAGTGCTCTTTACAGGATGGTGGGACTCACACACTCAGCAGCTGCTGCTGGACACACTCAGCCCAGACTGGGCGTGAGGGCAGGGTCTTGGGCCGCCTCCCCCCTGCCCCAGTGTGCTGCCGTCCGTGCGGCGGGGGTGAGGGCTACCCCCCGGGCCCCTGGACTTCCTGTCTGTCATCGTTTCTCCTGCATCACGCTGCGCCTAAGTCAGACTTCCTTTTTTGTCATCTATATGTAATGTATCACCCTTGGCAGCTGATCAGTATCGATGCACGGTGCGGTAAAAAAAAAAAAAAAAGACTTCCTCTTGGTCGTTCATATAAATAGCAAGAGGAAGTTATGCTATTTATAAACCAATTTCAATTACATGTAAGTCAAACTAGTCATGATATCATTTTTGGAATATGTAAACACTGTGTTTCATGCTTTGTGTGAAAGCCCGCGTTTATCCGTGTAACCTCCCAGGTGCACGTGGTCCTGGCCCATCCCGTCGCGCCGTGTTTGTGTTGTTGCTCAGAGCTGCTCAGCCCTTGGATTTGGGCCCCAGACCTGGAGGCTCGGTCTGGAATGTGCTCCGAGATCAGCCAGGGGTGCTGGGTGGAGGCCCCACCATCCCCGTGAAGCCCGGCTGGAGCCTTCAGGTGGGAGGGGCAGTCACGTGGGACGTAGGCGCCCTCCCAAGGCGTCGGGAGAGCTCATGGGAGGTGGGATCTGCCACGTCCTGGAGCATGAATGGCCCTAACTAACGAAAGGTTAGCCAGTTTACACGCTCCCAGTGACTGACGCTCACGCTCTCAGAGCAGGTTCTTCTGAAAGGTTGTAAAGGACATCCGCGCTCACTTGTTCACTAACTGAGCCTGTTAGGATACCAGAGGTCCCGCGTCGCAGGACAGGAGTTAGTCCCAGCTGGTGCCGGGCTGGTGCTGCACAGAGGTGAGTGCGGCCTGCCGGGGGCGGGGAGGGTGGGTGCGTGCAGGCCGGGGTTGCCCGTTGCTCACCAGCCCCCAGAGACGACTTCCAGACTCTTGAGGGAGATCTGGGTAAAGAGGAGGAGGAGATTTTACCCAAGGATCTTCCGTGTAGATTTTTTAGTAGTAAATGTTCGGCCCTTTTCCTTTGTTAATGCAAAAGTGATGAGACCTGAACCTTGTCCACTAAGAAAATACATACACAGCCTAAAGAGTGACAGTTATGTTTTATTTGGTGACCTTACTGAGGACAATAGCCGGGATATTCCAGAGAGGAAAGGGAGGGGGGATATAGAAATTTTTGCAGGAAAAAAGCCAAGATGTAGAAGTTTTTGCTGGAAAAAAAATGTAGTTGACCATAAAAGATGACAGCAAATCACAGAAGAAAATAGCTGTGTCCAGTTAGTGGTTTTAGGGCTTGTCCGTGTATGGGAAGGTGGAGGAGTCTGGCTCTTTTAAATGATTGCTTTGAGGGGCATCTTAACTGCCTACGGGGTCTTTTCTATCTCGAGTTTCCCCTCGGTGGCGGGGGGGTCCCCCGCTGGAGCGGCTGCCACAGCTGATGGCTTGATCGTGGCAGTCTTCATTGTTTACCAAAGAGCAGGCGGTGTTACGTGTTTACCAAAAAGGCAGGCAACAGTTTTTTGTCCACACTCAGTTTTGTGCAGTTTCTGTTTCTTTAGGCTGATCCTTTATCTCGTGCGGCCTGTTTGCTGGCAAGAAACAGGTGATAAGCCTGATATCAGTTGCACTGAATTTCGTTTGGGGCATTGTCTTCATTAGCTTTATCTTCCTGGGAGAGAGCAATCCTCATTTTCTTAATTTCTTCTAAGTTTTGAATTCTAGTGCTGTTCCTCCCAGACCCAGATCTGCTAAGCCTGCTTTGGGGTGGTGTGTGTGTGCATATCTGGAAGTTGTTGTGACGGGACAAAATAATTCCACAACAAATCCCTCTTCTTATATGCCTGCTCCCCTCATCCCTCCCCCATCCCTAAAACAGTTAAAAAAACAACTGCAAACTCCTGCTGGTCTATTGCTTGAGATGAAAACTTGATTTCATGATTTTGTTATGACCAGGTCACACAATCATGAACTCGGAGCCCATTCTTGAATTCCCTTTGCCACTTCTTCGTCAGATCACAGTTTAGATTGTTTGCATGCTCCCTTTGATGGTAGGCTCACTCCCGCCCATTGAGTCTGTTCTCTTCGAAGCTTGGTCTCATAGATTGTGCTTTCCGTCCTGGCTCCGGAGTGGCCTCTCTATCATTCCAACTTTATTTACAGTCTCTGGCTGTGTGGGTAGCACTGGACACCCTGTGAACATGGCGCTGAACGTTATCTTTTAGAACTACACGATTGCCCCTTATCTTGCTAAAACAAAACTGATTTTCCTTTAACCGGGTCTCACCCATTTATTGGGCTTCCCTGGTGTCTCAGTGGGTAAAGACTCCGCCGGGCAATGCAGGAGATGCGCGTTCGATCTCTGGGTCGGGAAGATGCCCCGGAGGAGGCGATGGCAGCCCGCTCCGGTGTTCTTGCCTGGACAGTGGCGTGGGCGGAGGACCTGGTGGGCGGTCGGCCAGAGGCTCGAGAGAGACCCGGCTGAGCCTGCGCGTTGGCCGCGTCACCCGTCTGTGGCGGCTCTGTCCAGCGAGATGGGGAGGTGGCGCTGTGCACAGCAGGACCCGCAAGCCTAGGGCTCACCCTGGGCCCGCCTCCTCGCTGTGGCCCACCGTCTGTGCTACCCAGAGCCCCCCACAAGCCTGGCGCCCCCGTGCCTCATTGGAAACGGCACAGGAATGCCAGTGCTAAGTACTTAGAGCCGCGTCGGCGGAGCCCTTCTGCACAGGGGAGCGGTGTCCTGTGCTGACCACAGAGTGCAGGCTCGTGTGGCCTTTGGCCTGGGATTCGGAAGGAAGTGACGTTAGCCCTCTGTGGCTCGCCTCGGGGTTTGCGGCCTCCGCCCGGCGGGATTGGTGCTGGTGGCCTTGGTGTGCCCCTCGCTCCCCAGAGTCGGTGGGCACCCGTGGTGCTTTTCCCGGTCCACCTGCGTCTTTCTCCACAAGCACCGTCTTGTCTTCTCGCCTCCGCTTGCCGCCCTTGGAGCTGCTGGCTATTGTGTCAGGTAAGAAGCGCGCGCTTCCAGGCTGTGCCCGGAGCCCCCCAGGGAGCCTGTCGAGCGCAAGGGTCCGTTTTGGAGAGGCCAGGCCGATGAGCAGAGTTAACCTCCCCTTGGCCTCCTGAGCCCAATCTGTCACTCAAAGAAGCTTTGAATTTTTTACATATACTTTGAAAGTCTTAATTGAATTTGTTACATTGCTCCTGTTTTCTGTCTTGGTTTTTTTGGCTGCAAGGCATGTGGGATCTTAGCTTCCCAACTAAGGATCGAACCCACAGCCCCCTGCACTGGAAGGTGGAGTCTTAACCACTGGACTGCCAGGGAGGTCCCTCAAAGAAACTTTTTTAACCAAATAGAGTACATCTTGCTAAAATGAATTCTGGTTAATGCAGGACGTGGTCTTAGCTCCGCCCTACGGTTTTTTGTCTCACCCATTTATGGGCCCTGGTGTCTCAGTGGGTAAAGACTCGCGGCAATGCAGGAGATGCGCGTTCGATCTCTGGGTCGGGAAGATGCCCCGGAGGAGGCGATGGCAGCCCGCTCCGGTGTTCTTGCCTGGACAGTGGCGTGGGCGGAGGACCTGGTGGGCGGTCGGCCAGAGGCTCGAGAGAGACCCGGCTGAGCCTGCGCGTTGGCCGCGTCACCCGTCTGTGGCGGCTCTGTCCAGCGAGATGGGGAGGTGGCGCTGTGCACAGCAGGACCCGCAAGCCTAGGGCTCACCCTGGGCCCGCCTCCTCGCTGTGGCCCACCGTCTGTGCTACCCAGAGCCCCCCACAAGCCTGGCGCCCCCGTGCCTCATTGGAAACGGCACAGGAATGCCAGTGCTAAGTACTTAGAGCCGCGTCGGCGGAGCCCTTCTGCACAGGGGAGCGGTGTCCTGTGCTGACCACAGAGTGCAGGCTCGTGTGGCCTTTGGCCTGGGATTCGGAAGGAAGTGACGTTAGCCCTCTGTGGCTCGCCTCGGGGTTTGCGGCCTCCGCCCGGGCGGGATTGGTGCTGGTGGCCTTGGTGTGCCCCTCGCTCCCCAGAGTCGGTGGGCACCCGTGGTGCTTTTCCCGGTCCACCTGCGTCTTTCTCCACAAGCACCGTCTTGTCTTCTCGCCTCCGCTTGCCGCCCTTGGAGCTGCTGGCTATTGTGTCAGGTAAGAAGCGCGCGCTTCCAGGCTGTGCCCGGAGCCCCCCAGGGAGCCTGTCGAGCGCAAGGGTCCGTTTTGGAGAGGCCAGGCCGATGAGCAGAGTTAACCTCCCCTTGGCCTCCTGAGCCCAATCTGTCACTCAAAGAAGCTTTGAATTTTTTACATATACTTTGAAAGTCTTAATTGAATTTGTTACATTGCTCCTGTTTTCTGTCTTGGTTTTTTTGGCTGCAAGGCATGTGGGATCTTAGCTTCCCAACTAAGGATCGAACCCACAGCCCCCTGCACTGGAAGGTGGAGTCTTAACCACTGGACTGCCAGGGAGGTCCCTCAAAGAAACTTTTTTAACCAAATAGAGTACATCTTGCTAAAATGAATTCTGGTTAATGCAGGGTTCTCATTTGCCGCCTTGTGAAAATCTCTTATTAACCGTTTTGGTAACACGCACAACATGAAGTCTAGTCTTTTAACCACTGTTAAGTGAACGTTCGGAGGAGTCAGTATACATCCACGCACGTGGGTGTGCTTTCCTACGGTGGACGGTCGCCACCCAGCGCCGGAGCCCTTCGCGTCTTGCACACCTGACGCTCTGTCCCCGCGAAACATGAGCTCCCCCGCCCTTCCCCCACCCCTGGTAATCACCTTTCCCCCTACTGCTGCCATGGGTTTATCTGCTTCAAGTGCCTCCTGTGAGTGGGATCACACAGCACTTGACCTTTTGTGACGGGAGTATGTTACTTAGCATGATGCCCGGAAGGCTCACCTGTGTTGTAGCATGTACAGAATTTCCTTCCTGTTTAAGGCTGAATAATATTCCACTGCGTGTCTAATGCCACCTTTTGTTGATTGTACGTTGTTTCTGCCTTTTGGCTCTGGGAATCCTGCCGCTGTAAGCACAGGTGGGCGGACAGCTCTCTGGCACTTTGCTCCCAGTTCTCTTGGCTGTGTACCCAGGGGTGGAATCGCTGGGTCAGAGGGTAGGTCTCTCTTAAGGTTTTTGAGGAGTCAGCATGCTGTGCTCTGCCGCTGCGCCATTTTGCACCCCCTCCAGCGGTGTACGTGGGCTCTGTTTGCTTTACACCCTCACCTGTGCTTGTTTTTTTCCTGCTTTTTAGGTAGCAGCCATCCAAAGGAGGAAGGAGATAGATGGGCTCAGGCACGCCATTGACAACGGGCCTCCTGTTTACATTTCTTGGGGGTGAAAACCGGTGGACTTCAGGCCGGGCACTTAGAACCAGCCTCCCGTTTGCGTTTCCCGAGACGGGAGCTAGGTGGGCTCCACGTTCGATATTTACAGCCAGCCTTGAGATAGAAATAGCGCCAGATACAGTATAAACAGCCAGGCTGTGTCTCCTGAGGACGCCTTAAGGTAACAGCCAGGGCAGGAGCAGAGAAGGGCTAAACCGTTTGAGTAAAAGGTCAAGAAGTCATTTATTAAAGCAATTATCCTTCAATTCAAAATAAGTACATTTTAAAAAACTCTATAAGGGAAAAAGAAACCCTCTACACACATACACACTGAAAAGTCTTTCGTTTCCCATCCTTGGGGCAAGGGAGGCACCTGCAGATGCACAGAAAGGCTTCCCTGGGGGCCCAGAGGGGGGCACCGCCCCACAGTGAGTGATGCCGAGGCGCCCCGCACAGGCCTCTGGGTCGGAGTCCATCTTGAAAAAGAAGTGCATGCATGGTGGGGAGGGTCCTTTGTAGGTCAGGTGTGGAAAGAGACCGGATAACTGGTCAAAGGGCAAGGACCCGGAAGAGCTGCCCTCTGTGAATGACTTACCCCTTCCTTACTGCACTCCTCCTCCTCAGGGGACCCCACGCTTTCTCTCCGGAAATGCCTCTCTGCCCTGCTTCCATCTTAACTGTTTCTCCCGCTGTGCTGTGTCTCTAATAATAGATTTTATTCCTGTCTTCATCACTTTTGCCTTCTTGAGAAATGCATTTTTTGGTGGGGGCATGAGCCAGGGAAAGCTTGCTTCTAACCTCTGTCGTCTGTTGGTCTAGTGGCTGAGATTCCTGCTTTTCATCCGGAGTACCCAGGTTCGATTCCCGGGCAGGGAACTAGGATCTCACTTCAAGCTTCCGCTCACTGGTGCATTTCTGAGATCACAAATAGGTGTGAAGTAAAGGTGCTCTCCCTTTAAAAAAATTCTCAGGGCTCGATTCTGGCTGGCCTAGGGTGTAAACACTGTCAGTTCCTAGGAGCGTACCGCAGGCCCTGGCCCTGTCATTTGTTCAGGATTATAATAAGGACAGGTTTTCTGCTTTTGAATGGTGGTATTTTCAGATTGGCAAATAGGTTATTCAATAGAGGAGGTAGCTAAAGATCTCAAGGAACTTCTGATTGTTTGTGGTAGGAAAACTATGCCAGCCAAGCCCATGGCCAGGGCAAACGAAAGGCCTCAGGGCTGGAAGTGGAGGAATCGGTCTGGCTTCATCCCGGCTGTGGGGAGCCTAGCCTGGGTCGCGTCCCTCCTGTGAGCTTATTTCTTTAAAATGAGGGTGTTGGACACAGCCGAGTCAGGATTCTCACATTAACTTTGCATTTACTCATTGGGAGGAAGGGATGCTTTGTTCTCGGGGACTAGTGCTCAGGGCAACATTTCATGTAAATTATTAAAGGATTGAAGGGTGCAGCCTTTATTGTCAGTTGTCTTTGGATGGTTGGAGCTGGAATTGGACCTTGCAGGTTACCTAGGCCAGTGTTCTCGTTTAACGAATGAGAAACTAGGATGCAGAGCTGGTAATACCATCTGGATTTTTATGAATAAAAATGCTGGCCGGCGGGCCCGGGAGGTCTTCTCAGGAGGCAGGGGGGTTTGGAAAGAGACCGGATAACTGGTCAAAGGGCAAGGACCCGGAAGAGCTGCCCTCTGTGAATGACTTACCCCTTCCTTACTGCACTCCTCCTCCTCAGGGGACCCCACGCTTTCTCTCCGGAAATGCCTCTCTGCCCTGCTTCCATCTTAACTGTTTCTCCCGCTGTGCTGTGTCTCTAATAATAGATTTTATTCCTGTCTTCATCACTTTTGCCTTCTTGAGAAATGCATTTTTTGGTGGGGGCATGAGCCAGGGAAAGCTTGCTTCTAACCTCTGTCGTCTGTTGGTCTAGTGGCTGAGATTCCTGCTTTTCATCCGGAGTACCCAGGTTCGATTCCCGGGCAGGGAACTAGGATCTCACTTCAAGCTTCCGCTCACTGGTGCATTTCTGAGATCACAAATAGGTGTGAAGTAAAGGTGCTCTCCCTTTAAAAAAATTCTCAGGGCTCGATTCTGGCTGGCCTAGGGTGTAAACACTGTCAGTTCCTAGGAGCGCATGCAGGCCCTGGCCCTGTCATTTGTTCAGGATTATAATAAGGACAGGTTTTCTGCTTTTGAATGGTGGTATTTTCAGATTGGCAAATAGGTTATTCAATAGAGGAGGTAGCTAAAGATCTCAAGGAACTTCTGATTGTTTGTGGTAGGAAAACTATGCCAGCCAAGCCCATGGCCAGGGCAAACGAAAGGCCTCAGGGCTGGAAGTGGAGGAATCGGTCTGGCTTCATCCCGGCTGTGGGGAGCCTAGCCTGGGTCGCGTCCCTCCTGTGAGCTTATTTCTTTAAAATGAGGGTGTTGGACACAGCCGAGTCAGGATTCTCACATTAACTTTGCATTTACTCATTGGGAGGAAGGGATGCTTTGTTCTCGGGGACTAGTGCTCAGGGCAACATTTCATGTAAATTATTAAAGGATTGAAGGGTGCAGCCTTTATTGTCAGTTGTCTTTGGATGGTTGGAGCTGGAATTGGACCTTGCAGGTTACCTAGGCCAGTGTTCTCGTTTAACGAATGAGAAACTAGGATGCAGAGCTGGTAATACCATCTGGTTACGAGCTTTCTCTTCCTTATGAATAAAAAATGCTGGCCGGCGGGCCCGGGAGGTCTTCTCAGGAGGCAGGCCAGCAGGGCAGTAACGCTGGCCTGGGTGCAGGACCTCCGGGCTGGGGGCTGCGCCCTCCCTGGCGCGTGGAGCTTGAGTGTGAGGGTGATGAAGCCCGGGGAAGCCGTGGGGATGGGAGAGGGGACTCGGCAGAACCAAAGCCAAGGCCCGATTCGAGTCTGTGATCATGAGCATTTGCTTCATTGTGTGTTTGCGTGTCCTTCAGTCTTCCTACCTGGAAGACCTTCCTACGGGGTTACTGTGAGAATCACCAGGACATGAGGCCATGTATATAACAAATTGTACAAAAAGGTTATTAAAGTGCGGGCACTGGTGTCGAGTTGGATGTTTCTCTCTCATGAGCCCAGTGTGTTAAAATCCAGGTGGACCATTGTGGTGATGATCTCTTTTATAGGAAGGCAGTATTAGGTTTATAAATAGCCCTTCCCTCTGTTGTTTACGAACCACCCTCCCTCCTCTGCATGGAGCTGGGAACCCGCGCCCCTCGGCCTCCTGGGAATGTGCGTGCAGTTGAGTCTCTCGGTCGTGCCTGCCTCTGCCTCCCCGTGGCCTGCCGCACGCCGGGCTTCCCTGCCCTCCAGCGTCTCCTGGAGCTGGCTCACACGCATTTCCATTGATTCAGCGCTGCCGTCCAACTATCTCGTCCTCTGTCCATGGAATCCTCTAGGCGCGAATACTGGAGTGGGTTGCCATTTCCTACTCCAGGGGGTCTCCCTGACCCAGTGTTCAACCCCCCATCTCCTGGGTTGGCAGGCGGATTCTTTACCACTGAGCCACCAGGGAAGCTCCGGAACGTGTGTGGTTTTACGTATTTACATACCCGAGCCTTGGTTACTGCGCCTCTGAATGTATTTCCTGAAGGTCCCGTACTTCCTCATCTGAGGGCAGAAGTGCACGGTCCGGAGGGCGTCATTTACACTTGTACAGCCAGCCAGAGGGCTCTCTTGTGCTCTCTTCTTTGAGGGTTTTGCTCGCGGCTTCAGGGCTCTGGCTTGTTCAAAGTTAGAACTGGATCGGCCGTTCTTGTTAGCACGCAGGGCAGTTGACCGACTGCTTTAGTGCCTCCGTTTCCTTCTTTGGGAGCAAGGGAACTCCTGTCACTTCTGCTTCTGTTGTAGGGGTTGAGATGAGGCTCATAAAAGGTAGTTTCGTTTTTTTTTTTTCTAAATAGTGTGAAAGTACAAGGCTTGATCCTTGGTATCAAGGAGAATCTGGCTTTACCAAATGACAGGGAAGCCACACCGCAAAATAGAGACCCATCAGAGCAAGACAGCTCACGATCACACGCTGTGTAAACAGAGGTCTGTCAGGGCCAAGTGTGCACGTGGCCAGGGGTCACCGGAGTCGTCATACAGGCGGGGAGACCGGCCGAGGGCGGGGGCCTGTCAGGTGGAAGTCGTGTTGTGCGAACCCCCGGTGCTCGGGTGATATTTGAAATTACATGGCCTCAAGCGTCCACCAACGTTTGAAGTGGGCAGCGAGGAGGAAACAAGACGGCCTCTGTGTGTCCTTAAAACAGACACAGCCCAATAGATGTGCAGTCTCCTTTTCTCTCCTTCTTGAGCCCGAGTCCCGCTGCGGGGCGGGGCCCGTGTCTTTTTAACGTCCTCCCAGCGCCAGGCCCCTTGTAGGCGCCCTGGATGTTTGCTCGGTGCAGATAGACTGAAGCTGGCCCTGACAGGCGGGCAGACAGGGACGAGGATGGAAGTCATTCAACATCAGTCACTTCTTTTTCCTTTCCAGAGCAAACTAGTCATTTTTCTCTACTACTCCTATTACATACATACTCTCTTTTGGTGGGAATTCAAAGAGGTGTCCAGCACAGCCTCTCAGGAGTCTTAAGACTCTTGAGAACGTGCACGAGATGCGGGCGGGAGCCAGGAGGCCGGTGTCGGCAAGCTCCGTGGGCTCGGAGGGGCGTGGCCCGTGGCGCCCGAGATGAGGCCTTCCCGGGGCCAGGGTCTGGGGCGGGCGGGGCTGAGGGAGGGGTGAGGGGCCCATTCTGGAGGAGCCCCGGGCCCCGAGCAGGGTGTGAAGTTGGGCACGCGCCGTCTCGACTGGCCCTAGGCCTGAACTAACCGTGTGTGCGTGTGTCTCTCGCTCGGGCCTCTCTCCTCCCAGGCTCAGACCATGAACTACGTCGGGCAGCTGGCGGGCCAGGTGTTCGTCACCGTCAAGGAGCTCTACAAGGGGCTGAACCCCGCCACCCTGTCTGGATGCATCGACATCATCGTGGTCCGCCAGCCCAACGGGAGCCTTCAGTGCTCCCCCTTCCACGTCCGCTTCGGGAAGATGGGGGTCCTGCGCTCGCGGGAGAAGGTGGTGAGTGACCCGGGCCTCGGGCTCTCCTGGGGAGCATCGTTGCGTCCCTATGACCTCACGTGCCTGGAGCTCCTTGCGGACCCGGAGCTCCAGGTCTCCACTGGGAAGGCTGGTCCTTAAATGGACAATTAGTAACTCAAACTGCTTCGATTACGTGACTGTGTACATTTCCCCAAGATTTGGTGGCATAGACCAACGTATGTATTAAACTCGGGGGCTCTAGGGGTCTGGCCTTCATGCCAAGTGCAGGAGGCTGGCCTGCTCCTTGCCACCCGGGCCCTCAGCGGAAAGCTTGGGGCTGGAGGCTGGGCGCCCCTGTGGATGCGTGGCTCACCCAGGGGGTGGCCTCCGGCTGGACTCTGCGCTGAGGCTGTCGGCCCGGACGCCTCCACGCGGCCTCTCCACGCGGCCTGGGCTCCTCACGGCGTGGCGGCTGTTTGCTCGGTGCAGATAGACTGAAGCTGGCCCTGACAGGCGGGCAGACAGGGACGAGGATGGAAGTCATTCAACATCAGTCACTTCTTTTTCCTTTCCAGAGCAAACTAGTCATTTTTCTCTACTACTCCTATTACATACATACTCTCTTTTGGTGGGAATTCAAAGAGGTGTCCAGCACAGCCTCTCAGGAGTCTTAAGACTCTTGAGAACGTGCACGAGATGCGGGCGGGAGCCAGGAGGCCGGTGTCGGCAAGCTCCGTGGGCTCGGAGGGGCGTGGCCCGTGGCGCCCGAGATGAGGCCTTCCCGGGGCCAGGGTCTGGGGCGGGCGGGGCTGAGGGAGGGGTGAGGGGCCCATTCTGGAGGAGCCCCGGGCCCCGAGCAGGGTGTGAAGTTGGGCACGCGCCGTCTCGACTGGCCCTAGGCCTGAACTAACCGTGTGTGCGTGTGTCTCTCGCTCGGGCCTCTCTCCTCCCAGGCTCAGACCATGAACTACGTCGGGCAGCTGGCGGGCCAGGTGTTCGTCACCGTCAAGGAGCTCTACAAGGGGCTGAACCCCGCCACCCTGTCTGGATGCATCGACATCATCGTGGTCCGCCAGCCCAACGGGAGCCTTCAGTGCTCCCCCTTCCACGTCCGCTTCGGGAAGATGGGGGTCCTGCGCTCGCGGGAGAAGGTGGTGAGTGACCCGGGCCTCGGGCTCTCCTGGGGAGCATCGTTGCGTCCCTATGACCTCACGTGCCTGGAGCTCCTTGCGGACCCGGAGCTCCAGGTCTCCACTGGGAAGGCTGGTCCTTAAATGGACAATTAGTAACTCAAACTGCTTCGATTACGTGACTGTGTACATTTCCCCAAGATTTGGTGGCATAGACCAACGTATGTATTAAACTCGGGGGCTCTAGGGGTCTGGCCTTCATGCCAAGTGCAGGAGGCTGGCCTGCTCCTTGCCACCCGGGCCCTCAGCGGAAAGCTTGGGGCTGGAGGCTGGGCGCCCCTGTGGATGCGTGGCTCACCCAGGGGGTGGCCTCCGGCTGGACTCTGCGCTGAGGCTGTCGGCCCGGACGCCTCCACGCGGCCTCTCCACGCGGCCTGGGCTTCCTCACGGCGTGGCGGCTGACTGCAAGGGTGAGGGTCTTCCAGGGGCACTGGCTGGGTGGACGAGCCTCGGAAGCCTCCAGCCGCACCGCTGTCGTGCTCTGCTCACTGGGTGCTCACAAACCGGCGAGATCCAGGAGCGGGGTGACGTGTGTGTAGAAACGGGGGCACCCCCCGTGAAGCGTCTGGTGGTGGTGAAGTATGTTTCTCTTTCAGGTTGACATAGAAATCAACGGGGAGTCCGTGGATTTGCACATGAAACTGGGAGATAATGGAGAAGCATTTTTTGTTCAAGAGACTGATAATGATCAGGTAAGGACAGCCGGTGCCCCGCGCTCCGTGCCCTGCCCCTCTCCACCCGGCTGCGCTTGGAGCCCTGAACGCATGCCTGCGGGCCGCCGGCCCTGTCCCACCCCTGAAGCCCCAGCTAACCAGGCTCCTTCTTGGCCTCACTGTCTGTCCTTCAGGAGGTGGTCCCCATGCACCTGGCCACCTCCCCGATCCTGTCGGAAGGAGCCTGCAGGATGGAGTCCCAGCTGAAGAGGAACTCGGCAGACCGGGTGAGAAGCCTGGACCCCAACACGCTGGCCCAGGTCTCCCCTCCCAGCGAGACCCCTTCGAGCAGCTCTTTAGTGAAGAAGCGCAGGAAGAGGCGGAGGAAGTCGCAGCTGGACACCCTGAAAAGGGACGAGACCACGAACACGTCTGAGGACGAAGACATGTTCCCCATAGAGATGAGCTCGGACGAGGAGGCCGAGCCGCTGGACAGCAGTAGGTAAATGTGGGTGAAAGAAGGGGTGCACTGGGCGAGTTCATTGTTTCGGATGGCCCGCCGCCTTTTAGAATTGACGTATAGTTGATTTACCATGTTGTGTTAGTTTCAGATGTACAGCAGAGTGCAGTTAGACGTATGTAGATTCTTTTTCAGATTCTTTTCCATTATAAGTTACTGTAGAACACGAAGTAGAGTTCCCTGTGCTAGGCAGTAGGTCCTTGTGAGTTTTCTGTTTTGCATGTAGTAGTGTCTGTATGTCATTTCCAAACTCCTCATTTGTCCCTTTTCTGCCTTCCCCTTGGGTAAGTTTGGTTCCCGTGTCTGTGGATCTATTTCTGCTTTGCAGGCACGTTCATTTGTGTCTTTGTTTGAAGATTCCACGTGGCCCTGACATCATACGGTATTTGTCTTTTTCTGTTGGCTGAGTGTGATTGTCTCTTGGCCCATCCATGCTTCTGCACATGGTTCTATTTCCTTCTTCTTTATATCTGAGTAACATCCCTTGTGTATTACGAATATTCCCACGTCTTCTTTATCCGTTCCTCTGTTGGTGGACATTTAGGCTGCTTCCTGGTCTTGGTTATTATAAACAGCGCTGCCGTGAACATTGGGGTGCAGGTATCTTTCTGAATTATTCGCTCTGGAGCACATGCACCCAGGGCCAGTGCTCTGCAGTGAGAGAGGCCACTGTGATGGGAGGTGCACACAAATTATGGTTTTCTCTGTATATTTGCCCAAGAGTGGGATTAGAGTAGGATGTTTCTCATGAACAGTTTTCTCCCCAGAATTTCTTATTCTTCTGTTAATGCCTTTGAGACTGAATTTTGTAATCCTGCAGGACCCCCGATTCTAAAGACACATGAAGATGGGATGTTATTTGTGACCGAGAGAGGATTGGTCACATCCTGGGTGATAACTCAAGCCTTCCAGATCTGAACTGAGAAAAAAGAGCTTAGCAAATGAACACCTCATGCACAAATCTGTTGTTTCAGAGCCTGCCTATTCTCACTTGAGCACCAGCTATGAGCCCGCCAGCTGGGCCGACTGATAGCCAGGGGCCAATCTGTGACCGGCTTAGGGCTGCCGGTGAATGTAGAACACGATTGGCTTCTCTGAAAGCACGCTTTTCCTTTTCAGTTTTCATGAACTGTGTTTTTCTTTGCTTTTAATAGTGTAGCGAAGTCTGTTTTTGTGAATTACTATTTTGGTGAACAATGCCGGGCTTCCCTGTCCTTCACCATCTCCCAGAACTTGCTCAAGCTCATGTCCATGGAATCAGTGATGCCATCCAGCCGTCTCACCCTCCGTCACCCCCTTCGCCTCCTGCCGTCAGTCTTTCCCGGCGTCAGGGTCTTTTCCGCTGAGTCGGCTCTTACCTCTGGTCCAGTTTTGGGCTGCATCCACCCTTCAGACTTTTTTTTTTTAATATGTATATATATTTTTGCTTCTAAGTCATCGTTTATTTTTCATCCATTTTTATTCTTTGGCATGTGTGGGCTTCCCATCGCAGTGGCCTCTCTTGTTGCAGAGCTCTGGCCCTGGGCGCGTGTGCTCCAGTGTGCAGGCTCATAATTGGACGCACCGGTCCAGCTGTTCCTCGGCACGTGGGATCTTCCTGGGCCAGGGATTGAACCAATGCCCCTTGCATTGCAAGGCAGACTCTTTACCCACTGGACCACCAGGGAAGTCCCCACCCTTCAGACTTCTGTGAGATGAAATGTGAAAGATAAATATGTGGGCCCTACGGTGTAACTGGGCCTCCCAGGTGTCATTAGCGGCAAAGAGTCTGCCTGCCAATGCAGGACATGCAGATTTGATCGCCGAGTTGGGAAGGTCCCCTGGAGGGGGACATGGCAACCCACCCCAGTATTCCTCCCTGGAGAATTCCATGGACAGAGGAGGCTGGTGGGCTACAGTTCATGGGGTCACAAAGAGTGGGGCACGACTGAGCAACGGAGCACCCAGCACACGGTGTAACTAGCAGTGACAAGCCGTGTGGTCATCGGGCCCCTGCCTGAGTCCACGTTCCTCAATAAAATCACTTTACAGTTAGAATTCCGCCCAAGTGTGAACAGGCAGAGCATGTCTCTGCGTGACTTCTTTCCTCTCTACTGCCCAGAATATGCCTGAGGGTTTACCAGGAGATCATGTTCATCTACAGAGCATTAGGGATAAGGAGACATTGGCAACTTGCCTTTATTTTGAATCTATCAGTAAAACCTCTAACTTTGATTTTGTTTTTCCTTCTCCAGAACTCTTCCTAATGATATACCTCCATTCCAAGAAGACGTCCCTAAGGAGAGCTGTGCCCCTGTCGTGACGTACCCGCAGTCAGCCTCCTACCCTAATTCCGACAGAGAGTGGTCACCCAGCGCCAGGTCAGTAGCGGCGTACGTATGGCCCCAGTCTGAGGCCAGAGGACTCCATGTCAGTCACAGGAGACGTGTTTAATGTGAAATCTACATGCAAAAATGAGTTAGGACACGAAAAAATTCAGCTTAGACTAGGAGGGACAGATGAGGATTCAACACTCAGTGTGAGCAGATCATCAAATTCTATCTAATAGCAAAATCAAACCCCAGAAACGAAGGGGAAGCCCTGGGGTAGGTTCCCTAAAGCTTGCTGTCCGCAGGAGAGAACACGTGGCAGCCTCTCTGGATGCCTGCCCCTCAGGTGAGCTTTGAGAGCGGGACGGCTGCATCGGGGGCCCCCGAGGTTATCTGGGGCTGTGGGTCCCCCACTGCCCTCGGTGCTGCTGAAACGGCCCTAGGCTTCCGAGAGCTTGGAGAACCACGGCTGCTTGGGGTTGAGGAGACGAAAGCCGCCCAGGCTCCGAGCGGGGAAAGGCCTCTGATTAGCGGCAAAGAGTCTGCCTGCCAATGCAGGACATGCAGATTTGATCGCCGAGTTGGGAAGGTCCCCTGGAGGGGGACATGGCAACCCACCCCAGTATTCCTCCCTGGAGAATTCCATGGACAGAGGAGGCTGGTGGGCTACAGTTCATGGGGTCACAAAGAGTGGGGCACGACTGAGCAACGGAGCACCCAGCACACGGTGTAACTAGCAGTGACAAGCCGTGTGGTCATCGGGCCCCTGCCTGAGTCCACGTTCCTCAATAAAATCACTTTACAGTTAGAATTCCGCCCAAGTGTGAACAGGCAGAGCATGTCTCTGCGTGACTTCTTTCCTCTCTACTGCCCAGAATATGCCTGAGGGTTTACCAGGAGATCATGTTCATCTACAGAGCATTAGGGATAAGGAGACATTGGCAACTTGCCTTTATTTTGAATCTATCAGTAAAACCTCTAACTTTGATTTTGTTTTTCCTTCTCCAGAACTCTTCCTAATGATATACCTCCATTCCAAGAAGACGTCCCTAAGGAGAGCTGTGCCCCTGTCGTGACGTACCCGCAGTCAGCCTCCTACCCTAATTCCGACAGAGAGTGGTCACCCAGCGCCAGGTCAGTAGCGGCGTACGTATGGCCCCAGTCTGAGGCCAGAGGACTCCATGTCAGTCACAGGAGACGTGTTTAATGTGAAATCTACATGCAAAAATGAGTTAGGACACGAAAAAATTCAGCTTAGACTAGGAGGGACAGATGAGGATTCAACACTCAGTGTGAGCAGATCATCAAATTCTATCTAATAGCAAAATCAAACCCCAGAAACGAAGGGGAAGCCCTGGGGTAGGTTCCCTAAAGCTTGCTGTCCGCAGGAGAGAACACGTGGCAGCCTCTCTGGATGCCTGCCCCTCAGGTGAGCTTTGAGAGCGGGACGGCTGCATCGGGGGCCCCCGAGGTTATCTGGGGCTGTGGGTCCCCCACTGCCCTCGGTGCTGCTGAAACGGCCCTAGGCTTCCGTAGAGCTTGGAGAACCACGGCTGCTTGGGGTTCGGAGGAGACGAAAGCCGTCCAGGCTCCGAGCCCCGTGAGGACACGTGAGCCCTTCTGAGCTGTATCCAGAAGGCCTGGGGAGGGGACAGGTCTGAAGCAGTCTCCCCAGGGATGCTGTCACCCCTGCTGGGGCAAACCTCGGTCTGGGTGGCACAAAGAACCGTAGCTATTACAATGGTGTGTGGCCTCCAGAGGGCCACAGTAGTCAGCAGATATGGCATTTTAAAATTTCCTGGTGGAGGGAGGGCGGTTGGGAAAGAGAGAGGCTCAGGGGTCTGGCAAGAATGCAAGAGGCAGGAGGCACCGGTCTAGGGACAGTGACCTCCTCAGGTTGCTCGGGCTCCTGATGTGTTAGGCTTGGTTCTGGTGTCGGAGCCCCCGCGCCCAGGCACGTGCTGCCGAGCTTTGCACCTGAAGCGCACCCCTCTCCTGGTTCCACCTGGACCGGAGTCGTCTTGTTGGTGAGACTATGCGGTCAGCTTCATGTGCTGAAGCTGAACTCGCAGAGAGAGAGACGCACTGCACGCCTGGTTTCCCGTCAGGACGGTGACGGTGAATGGTCATCGTCCGGTGGGCGGGAAGGGGCCTGGGGGCCTGGGCACCCCCCCCGGGAGTCTGTGTGCTCTCCGGCCAGCCCTGTCCGGTAGAGACATAACGCTAGACACAGGTGTCATGTAAAATTTTCTAGGACCCATCCTTAAAAAGTAAACAAACTGATGACATTAACTTTGACGATCTATTTCAATATATTAAACATAGTTTCAAGTAATCAGTTTCTTTTCCAAGTAATCAGTTTTGTAAAACACTGTGGTGCTGTTTCCACTCTTTTTCATAAGCCTTTGAGGTCCCGTGTCTCACACGCGCAAAATATCTCCGTGTGGACCAGTCACACGTCAAGTGCTCAGAGCCACTCGTGACCCGCGGCTCCTGGATCGGGCTGTACAGGCCTCTCTAGAGCCTTGCACGTTCTCTCCCGAGGTCTGGGGCATTAAATCCAAAGAAGGAAAGCACCGTACTTTAGGAATAAAATTACGTGGATTAGAAACCACTAAACCACGAAACTAAGGCAGAAAACTGTTCAAACATTCTGTATTCGTTTGATTAGGCACGAAGCTGGGACCCAAGAAAAGGGGTCCTTTGTGGGCGGGTGGATGAAATAGAAAGTGAAACAGGTGTCTCGGCTGCTTCCTGCTTTCACGGTTCAGATCATGTTGCTTTCTTTGTAGTTTCAGCACGTGGTCCTCTGCCTCCTTTGGCTGCCCACGTACCTTCACCATATAGTTGTTAGGGTGGAGGGTAGTCCAGTAAGCGATAAGACATTCTGTATAATTGCGTTGACCTCTGGTTTCTCTTTCCTTTAATGTGGACCACGTGCCCTGCAGTAGCCCGGTAGACTGCAGGAGGCCGCCCCCTCGCCTGGCGGTCGCGGCTGAGGGCAGCCTCTCTAGCTCTTGCCCTCCTCAGTCTTCCCACTTCCACGCCTCGGAAAGGTAGAGGGGTTATTTTCCCACCCTGGATGTCTTTGTAGTAGAAACTTGCATCTAACTCTTACAAATAAATACTTTTTTTTTTTTTTTATTGCCATTAACCCATTACTTACGTAGAAAATACATACGGAGTCTAGGAAGTGAAAATTTTGATCTAACCCATATCAACTTATTTTACCCACTAACCAGATTACTTATGAAGAAAATGCATATAGATGATTTCCTTTCCTTTCATGTTAAGCACTTGTAGATGGTTAGATTTTTTGAAAGTAATCAATTTGACTCTGGGAATTAGGGTTAAGCACAGAATTCTTTCTGATTTTCTGACGTGCTTTGAAAAATAGAATAAGGAATTGGAAATTGGGAATATGATTTTTTGGTCTGGGGTTGTTCAGCAAATAAAGTTGACAAGACCTTTTTAAGACGTCACTTAAGCACGCCCACCTGCCGGCTTAGCTCAGTTGCGTCCTGCTCTCGGGCCCTGACCGCAGCCCGCGGCCCTCCGTCTGCTGGGATTCTCCAGGCAGGAGCGCTGGGTCCCCGGAGGCCCAGAGCCACTGTGACCCGCGGCTCCTGGATCGGGCTGTACAGGCCTCTCTAGAGCCTTGCACGTTCCCCCGAGGTCTGGGGCATTAAATCCAAAGAAGGAAAGCACCGTACTTTAGGAATAAAATTACGTGGATTAGAAACCACTAAACCACGAAACTAAGGCAGAAAACTGTTCAAACATTCTGTATTCGTTTGATTAGGCACGAAGCTGGGACCCAAGAAAAGGGGTCCTTTGTGGGCGGGTGGATGAAATAGAAAGTGAAACAGGTGTCTCGGCTGCTTCCTGCTTTCACGGTTCAGATCATGTTGCTTTCTTTGTAGTTTCAGCACGTGGTCCTCTGCCTCCTTTGGCTGCCCACGTACCTTCACCATATAGTTGTTAGGGTGGAGGGTAGTCCAGTAAGCGATAAGACATTCTGTATAATTGCGTTGACCTCTGGTTTCTCTTTCCTTTAATGTGGACCACGTGCCCTGCAGTAGCCCGGTAGACTGCAGGAGGCCGCCCCCTCGCCTGGCGGTCGCGGCTGAGGGCAGCCTCTCTAGCTCTTGCCCTCCTCAGTCTTCCCACTTCCACGCCTCGGAAAGGTAGAGGGGTTATTTTCCCACCCTGGATGTCTTTGTAGTAGAAACTTGCATCTAACTCTTACAAATAAATACTTTTTTTTTTTTTTTATTGCCATTAACCCATTACTTACGTAGAAAATACATACGGAGTCTAGGAAGTGAAAATTTTGATCTAACCCATATCAACTTATTTTACCCACTAACCAGATTACTTATGAAGAAAATGCATATAGATGATTTCCTTTCCTTTCATGTTAAGCACTTGTAGATGGTTAGATTTTTTGAAAGTAATCAATTTGACTCTGGGAATTAGGGTTAAGCACAGAATTCTTTCTGATTTTCTGACGTGCTTTGAAAAATAGAATAAGGAATTGGAAATTGGGAATATGATTTTTTGGTCTGGGGTTGTTCAGCAAATAAAGTTGACAAGACCTTTTTAAGACGTCACTTAAGCACGCCCACCTGCCGGCTTAGCCGCTCAGTTGCGTCCTGCTCTCTGCGGCCCCCTGGACCGCAGCCCGCCGGGCCCCTCCGTCCGCGGGATTCTCCAGGCAGGAGCGCTGGGTGGGCGGCCGTGCCCTGGATCCTCCCGGCCCAGGCTTGGGTCTGCACCTCCTGTGCCGCAGGCGGTTCTTTCCTGCCTGGGCCGCCGGGGACGTCCCGTCACTGCAGCACGAGGGGCGCTGTTACTGGAACTCAGTGACGGAGCTCACCGGCTTTCTTTGTCGTACGATCGGACGTGTCCGCGGCGTTTGTGGAACAGGAGTCTGGAGAGCAGCGTGGGATGGGCCGGAAGGCTCGTGATCTTAGTGCTGGTGTTTGGCGCAGAAGGCGTAGGTTCCTGCCTGCTTCCCGTTGCCTCGGCACCGCCCGCACTTTGACCTGCCTGCTTCGTAGACCGCTTGAGCAGGGCAGCTGTGACTCGCTTCTGCCTGGGACGCTGTTTTTCTTGAAGAACCGTCTCGCGATGTGTGTCATCCTTCCCTCCCAGGCTGTGGGTGCAGAAGCAAGGCCATTTTAAAATGAGGTCGGCTAAGCTGTGAGCGGTTGTAGCTGGTGTGCCTAACTGGGGTTTCCGTAAAAATGCTGAAACCTCATCTGTCTCATAAACGCATTATTGATACAGAGCACTCCGGTGATCTTGAAGCTCATCTCTTTGAGCCACCTTTGATCTAAAAAGTCTCATCCCGGCTCACGGGCCATTTAGGAATCACCTTTCTCGTCAGTCATGCTCAGCGTCAGGGTTTTCCTTCCTGCTTCCTCTCCCGTTTCTGTGAGCTCCGTCGGCGAGCAGTGCAGACTCGGCCCGTGGAGTCGGGCGCGGCCTCTGTCCGTGGGGCTGGCGTGGCCCGGGGCCCTTGCACGTGAGCGGCGGTGGGTCTGGGAATTAGGGTTAAGCACAGAATTCTTTCTGATTTTCTGACGTGCTTTGAAAAATAGAATAAGGAATTGGAAATTGGGAATATGATTTTTTGGTCTGGGGTTGTTCAGCAAATAAAGTTGACAAGACCTTTTTAAGACGTCACTTAAGCACGCCCACCTGCCGGCTTAGCCGCTCAGTTGCGTCCTGCTCTCTGCGGCCCCCTGGACCGCAGCCCGCCGGGCCCCTCCGTCCGCGGGATTCTCCAGGCAGGAGCGCTGGGTGGGCGGCCGTGCCCTGGATCCTCCCGGCCCAGGCTTGGGTCTGCACCTCCTGTGCCGCAGGCGGTTCTTTCCTGCCTGGGCCGCCGGGGACGTCCCGTCACTGCAGCACGAGGGGCGCTGTTACTGGAACTCAGTGACGGAGCTCACCGGCTTTCTTTGTCGTACGATCGGACGTGTCCGCGGCGTTTGTGGAACAGGAGTCTGGAGAGCAGCGTGGGATGGGCCGGAAGGCTCGTGATCTTAGTGCTGGTGTTTGGCGCAGAAGGCGTAGGTTCCTGCCTGCTTCCCGTTGCCTCGGCACCGCCCGCACTTTGACCTGCCTGCTTCGTAGACCGCTTGAGCAGGGCAGCTGTGACTCGCTTCTGCCTGGGACGCTGTTTTTCTTGAAGAACCGTCTCGCGATGTGTGTCATCCTTCCCTCCCAGGCTGTGGGTGCAGAAGCAAGGCCATTTTAAAATGAGGTCGGCTAAGCTGTGAGCGGTTGTAGCTGGTGTGCCTAACTGGGGTTTCCGTAAAAATGCTGAAACCTCATCTGTCTCATAAACGCATTATTGATACAGAGCACTCCGGTGATCTTGAAGCTCATCTCTTTGAGCCACCTTTGATCTAAAAAGTCTCATCCCGGCTCACGGGCCATTTAGGAATCACCTTTCTCGTCAGTCATGCTCAGCGTCAGGGTTTTCCTTCCTGCTTCCTCTCCCGTTTCTGTGAGCTCCGTCGGCGAGCAGTGCAGACTCGGCCCGTGGAGTCGGGCGCGGCCTCTGTCCGTGGGGCTGGCGTGGCCCGGGGCCCTTGCACGTGAGCGGCGGTGGGTCCGGCGTGTGGATCACACAGGGCTGGTCCTCTGTGAGGATGGAGCTGCCCGCCTGCACGTCCCTGTGGACACCGTGTGGCTTGTAGCTTCCATTATAAGATGTTTGGGATCCTGGAGTTGGACGGGGGACAGAGGCCTGTGTTCGGTGCTCGCGTTCTTGTAGAGTGGGGAGCAGTCAGCCGCGGCCGGTGGTCCCCGTCTGGTCCACCCTCTGTTTCTGTGGAGGCCTATGGGGCACAGCCAGTTTGCCCACATACCGTCTGCGGCCGCGTTTCCACCACAGGGGCAGGCTCGAGCTGTTGCCGCAACGACCACATAGCCCACAGCGCCTGGAGTCCTGGCCCCTTAGGGAAGGGGTCTGCTGACGGGCGTCCAGAGCGGTCTCAGTCAAGAGGACTTGGCTACTTTAGTGCAGCGGGTAGGACAAGATCCTATTCCCGAGAGTTTATAGCAAAGTATACATACGTTGTAAACAGACCATCTGAGGTGTGGGTGCTGCCCTGCTGAGGGTGTGAAGCCAGTGACGACGGGTTTCCCCCCTCGATGCCTCTGGAGAAAGGATGCTCCAGGTCGGATGTGGGCACCAGGGCCCCTCGCTGGAGGCCGGCGCTGCCTGTGCACATTTCATGATGCTGAACGGTAATTCTCGGCTCGCTGGTGCCAGAAAAGCGTTGACCCTCAGGAGAAAAGCAGAATAGGGAGCCAGAGGGAGCAAGGGGTGAGAGGTGATGAGCCCTTGACCTGTCAGGTGTCATGATGCTGGGCACGGTACAGTCTTTTTTAAATGCTGAAACCTCATCTGTCTCATAAACGCATTATTGATACAGAGCACTCCGGTGATCTTGAAGCTCATCTCTTTGAGCCACCTTTGATCTAAAAAGTCTCATCCCGGCTCACGGGCCATTTAGGAATCACCTTTCTCGTCAGTCATGCTCAGCGTCAGGGTTTTCCTTCCTGCTTCCTCTCCCGTTTCTGTGAGCTCCGTCGGCGAGCAGTGCAGACTCGGCCCGTGGAGTCGGGCGCGGCCTCTGTCCGTGGGGCTGGCGTGGCCCGGGGCCCTTGCACGTGAGCGGCGGTGGGTCCGGCGTGTGGATCACACAGGGCTGGTCCTCTGTGAGGATGGAGCTGCCCGCCTGCACGTCCCTGTGGACACCGTGTGGCTTGTAGCTTCCATTATAAGATGTTTGGGATCCTGGAGTTGGACGGGGGACAGAGGCCTGTGTTCGGTGCTCGCGTTCTTGTAGAGTGGGGAGCAGTCAGCCGCGGCCGGTGGTCCCCGTCTGGTCCACCCTCTGTTTCTGTGGAGGCCTATGGGGCACAGCCAGTTTGCCCACATACCGTCTGCGGCCGCGTTTCCACCACAGGGGCAGGCTCGAGCTGTTGCCGCAACGACCACATAGCCCACAGCGCCTGGAGTCCTGGCCCCTTAGGGAAGGGGTCTGCTGACGGGCGTCCAGAGCGGTCTCAGTCAAGAGGACTTGGCTACTTTAGTGCAGCGGGTAGGACAAGATCCTATTCCCGAGAGTTTATAGCAAAGTATACATACGTTGTAAACAGACCATCTGAGGTGTGGGTGCTGCCCTGCTGAGGGTGTGAAGCCAGTGACGACGGGTTTCCCCCCTCGATGCCTCTGGAGAAAGGATGCTCCAGGTCGGATGTGGGCACCAGGGCCCCTCGCTGGAGGCCGCAGCGCTGCCTGTGCACATTTCATGATGCTGAACGTGTAATTCTGGGCTCTCTGGTGCCAGAAAAGCGTTGACCCTCAGGAGAAAAGCAGAATAGGAAGCCAGAGGGAGCAAGAGGTGAGAGGTGATGAGCCCTTGACCTGTCAGGTGTCGCAGCTGCCCTCCAGACATCTGACTGGGCATCGGGCTCGAGCAGGTACCTGAGACCAAGCCCGTGAGAAGAGGTGCTAAGGTGAAGTGTGGGAGAAGCCGGGCAAGGAGAGCTGCACGGCTTGCTTTCTCACATCGTTGAAGCTGTTGTCTTAGAGGAAAGGGTGCAGGGGACTGGAGACTGAAATGATCACGTGATCTTTATCGCTCATCCACATGTTGTTTAGAACACTCTGAGGATTTTGCACCTAAGTCAATGGTTTCTGTGGTTGGACAGAAGTAAGGACAGCCCAGGTCTCAGGAGAGAAAAATACAGAAAATGTGGGGACGTGAATGCAAGTCCCAGCCACTTAGAAGCTGGTCTGAGAATTATGCCTTGTGTTGTGTTGTTGTAGAAAGAGTCTGAGCAAATAGGAGTTTGGGAAGTGTTCCTAGAAGATAAAGTTTTTCGCAGAATCTCAGCTCAGAGCGCCCAGCCACATTAGTTACTGGGGGCATCTGGCATTTGTGGCAAAGTTGGCACATGATCTGTTACTTCCCTGTGTTCAAAGCTGGCACAGGTTTATACGTATTTTCAGTTATCAGGTGTGATTGGTACATGTCCAGACTGGCTGGGACCCATTTGCAGCTGCCTGAGAGCTGAGAAGCTTGGTGTGCAAATGGGGATTGCAGGAGCGTTGAGGTTGGGGTGAGGCCCAGAAAGATGGCATCAGTTTTTCTCTTTCCTGTGTCTTCTCTGTTTTTTTAAATTTAAAAAAATTTTTTTTCAATTTCCTCTTTTAAATGCTCCTTCTTCTCATCTTTACTTGGAGTTTGGCAGCAGGTTGGGATGGTTACCCCAGTGGGGAGCACCTTCTCCAGGTGCGTGTTCTGTCGGCCCCGGTGGCCACAGAGGGGACAGTCCGGAAGCCACGCTCGTGAGGCAGTGGCGGGTGGGGTCCATTTCCTAGGCCCTCTGACCCACGGAGTGCTGGGCACAAAAGCCTTTGAAAACGTCTTCTCCTGATCGTACATCTGTGTTTCCTTAAGTCCTTCAGTCTCCCGACCTTCAACACCTAAAAGCGATTCAGAATTGGTCAGCAAATCTGCAGACAGGGCAGCGCAGAAGAGTAATCTGGAAATGCTGTGGCTCTGGGGAGAGCTGCCCCAAGCCGCCAAGGTAGGTCCCCCCACCTCCCGCCCCGTGCTGACGTCCATCAGAGGTGGTTTGTGGAAAACGTGAAATGGGCACCGTCTCTTCTTCCAAGAAATTGTGTCTCATTTTCCAGTGTGTTGTGAGACTTTCGAACTCTTTTACGAAATTTCAAGCTGGGTATTTTTTTCTGAGTGTCGTAAGACCCGGGGAAGATGCTCCAGCCTCTTGTGTCCCGGGTCAGTCTCTGTGATGTGAGTGAATGAATGAGCGAAGGCTGAGAGCATTTCTGTGACGACTGAAGAAAGACAGCCCTTTGGGGAGCAGGTCTGTTGTGCGGGAGCGGCGGGGGTTCACCCCCTGTCCGGGTTATATTTAGCTTTCATGGAAAACGCTGACTGCTGTGCCCGCGAGCCGTTGTGCTGACCCAGCCGACCATCTTTACAGCTTTGCGTCCTCCGCGGCTGGAGACCGGCACAAATGTGCAAGCCCATCACTTCGTCGTACAGAACAGTCCCCACCACAGAGCCGCCACTGCCTTGTTTTCTTTTGTGCTCGAAGCTGTGGGATCAGACGCAGAAAGGCACACCGCTTTCCAGCCCACAAAGTGCATTGCGATTTCTGTTTGGATAAATTCTTTCCATCACCGGCAACTCCTTGGAGAGTTAGGAATCCGATATGCCCGTTTCCCACTCATGGAGACTAGCTGCCGAATCTGCCCACGTTCACTCACGTTTTGGGGGTGCGCTTCACTGTAACACACGGGCAGACGGACACCCAGGCCCTGAGTGTTGAGGTGGACACCGCTTCCCACGTTTTCCCGCGTGTGACTGTGTCCATGTGATCTGCACCCAGACCAGGAAGCAGGACTAAATCAGAACACGGAAGCCCCCACCCTTTGCAGTTATGGTTCCAGCAGACGCCCCTGCAACAGCGATAAACCAGTCTGGACTCTTTGCAGCAGGGTTTGGTGTTGCGAGAGTCGTCATGTTATCATGTGTCGTTACTTGTCAGCACCTCGAGTGCATCGTGGTGTGAATACGTTTCCCGTTCTCCTGCTGGAGGGCTGTGTTACGTTGGTCGTCTCACTCGCTCCCATGGGGCTGTCGATGTTCGAAAGTTCGTTTGCTTTGGAAGTTCTGTTCTTGGTTTCCAGGCCTCTCGGCAGGCAGGGGGATCGCTGGGCGCCCCCGAGGGTTCACCATGTCCCGCGCAGTGGTGGGTGCGGCTCTGCAGCCCTTTGCCTGCCCAGTGTGTTGTGAGATTTGAACTCTTTTACGAAATTTCAAGCTGGGTATTTTTTCTGAGTGTCGTAAGACCCGGGAAGATGCTCCAGCCTCTTGTGTCCCGGTCAGTCTCTGTGATGTGAGTGAATGAATGAGCGAAGGCTGAGAGCATTTCTGTGACGACTGAAGAAAGACAGCCCTTTGGGGAGCAGGTCTGTTGTGCGGGAGCGGCGGGGGTTCACCCCCTGTCCGGGTTATATTTAGCTTTCATGGAAAACGCTGACTGCTGTGCCCGCGAGCCGTTGTGCTGACCCAGCCGACCATCTTTACAGCTTTGCGTCCTCCGCGGCTGGAGACCGGCACAAATGTGCAAGCCCATCACTTCGTCGTACAGAACAGTCCCCACCACAGAGCCGCCACTGCCTTGTTTTCTTTTGTGCTCGAAGCTGTGGGATCAGACGCAGAAAGGCACACCGCTTTCCAGCCCACAAAGTGCATTGCGATTTCTGTTTGGATAAATTCTTTCCATCACCGGCAACTCCTTGGAGAGTTAGGAATCCGATATGCCCGTTTCCCACTCATGGAGACTAGCTGCCGAATCTGCCCACGTTCACTCACGTTTTGGGGGTGCGCTTCACTGTAACACACGGGCAGACGGACACCCAGGCCCTGAGTGTTGAGGTGGACACCGCTTCCCACGTTTTCCCGCGTGTGACTGTGTCCATGTGATCTGCACCCAGACCAGGAAGCAGGACTAAATCAGAACACGGAAGCCCCCACCCTTTGCAGTTATGGTTCCAGCAGACGCCCCTGCAACAGCGATAAACCAGTCTGGACTCTTTGCAGCAGGGTTTGGTGTTGCGAGAGTCGTCATGTTATCATGTGTCGTTACTTGTCAGCACCTCGAGTGCATCGTGGTGTGAATACGTTTCCCGTTCTCCTGCTGGAGGGCTGTGTTACGTTGGTCGTCTCACTCGCTCCCATGGGGCTGTCGATGTTCGAAAGTTCGTTTGCTTTGGAAGTTCTGTTCTTGGTTTCCAGGCCTCTCGGCAGGCAGGGGGATCGCTGGGCGCCCCCGAGGGTTCACCATGTCCCGCGCAGTGGTGGGTGCGGCTCTGCAGCCCTTTGCCTGCCCAGCTGCTCTCTGGCGGACTCGGTTCTTCTCTGACCTCCTCCTTCTCTCTACCCTCCCCCTGTCCCTTTGATCTAGTCATCACCGCACAAGATGAAAGAGTCCAGCCCGTTGAACAGCCGAAACATCTGTGATAAAATGCACTTCCAAGCTATCCACAGTGAGTCTTCAGATGCGTTTAGTGACCAGTCGCCGACACTGGCCAGGGCGTCTCCGGCGCAGCCGCTGGTGGAGCAGAGCAAGCCGCAGACGGAGATGCAGTTTGTGAATGAAGAAGACATCGAGGCCTTAGGCGCGGCGGCCCCTGCTGTGCCCACGATAGAGGAGCCCAGAACCCCTTCTGTCAGCACTGCCCCGGCCGCTCCGAGCAAGATGGACTCACCTTCCAGGAAAAAGGGTGAGCGAGCTGGCCCCTGCCAGCCCCGTCCTGTGAACTGGGGGCTCAGCCCCATAGCCGCTTCCCGCCAGAGTTCAGGATTCCTCAGAGAGGAGACGGGACGGCTCCCACGTTCCAGTCTGTGCCCTTTTGCTGAGTGTGCGAGTTCTCAGAACTGAGTCATAGAAAATCTGGCCTGAAGGGAGGCCTCAGGGATGGGGTGGCGACCCCCCGCCACCCGCCGCTGTATAGGCCAGGAATGCTGGGGGTCCCCCACGCTGGGACGGCACCAGACACTGATGGTGAAGCTAGTCTGCACCCCACCTCCCTTGTCCTTGGTTTTCCTCCAGTGCTTTAACCCTGTGTTAATTTCTGTGAACCGTGTGTCACGATTTCAAGCGATCCCTTGTCTGTTTTTTGTGCCTGACTTCCGCACTAGAGCATGGGTGCTCTGTGAGGTCAAGAACATTTCTGTCTTTTTACTTGTTTCCTTGGTGCTTAGAGTAGTGGTTGGCACACGGTGGGGACTCTAGCATAGTTGAATGCCCACCCGGCTGCCTGTCCAGACGGTGACACGTGGCCCCATCTGTTAGCCGCGCGGCCCTGGGCAGCGCTCGAGGTCTGTGTGAACGATGGTGTGATTCCGCGGCAGCCGTAGGCTGGAAGGCCGCCGTCGTGGGGCCCAGGGCCTGACGAAGCACCGCTGGGGAGGCCGCGCTTCGGAGTGCCGACGGGGACTGCTTTAGTGAGCAAAGCCAAACCAGTAACAACACCGAGAGTGACCGTGATTGTGTCGGGGTGTTGAGTGCCTCGTGCCCCTCCGCCCCGCCGGCGGGAGAGCTGCGGCTCAGCGATGTGACGAGAGTGGCCCGGGCCCCGCGGCTGGCGGACGTGGGCGCCGAACGTGGACCCGGGCCGCTGGCTTCTAGCTCGTGTGTTTCCTGCCAGCGTGGGCGCCTCCGAGCAGATCTCACGCGGTGCTCAGGCGCTGGCTCTGGAGCCGCTCGGGGGTCCGCGGCTGGTGGTCTGGTGCTCGCCGCTCTGACCGACCCCGTTGCTCTTTCAGACAAGCGCAGCCGACACCTCGGGGCCGACGGCGTCTACCTGGACGACCTCACGGACATGGACCCCGAAGTCGCCGCCCTGTATTTCCCCAAAAAGTGAGAGGCCTCTTTTTTAAAAATTTTTTATTTATTTATCTTTTGGTGGGTGGGGTGGGGAGGGAGGGGGACGAGCAGGCCACCTCCATTGGTCCTTTCATTTCTCTATTTTCATCCGTCTTTGTTCTTTGGCTCCTGTGGGCCTCCCATCTCGGTGGCGTCCGTTGTTGCAGAGCGCTGGCTCTGGGCGCATGCGCTCCAGAGCTCTGGCTCGGTGATTGGACACATGGGCGCATGCGCTCCAGAGCTCCGGCTCGGTGATTGGACACATCAGTCCAGCCGCTCCGCGGCACGTGGGATCTTCCCAGGCCAGGGCTCGAACCGGCGCCCCTTGCACTGCAAGGCGGTGTCCTTACCCACTGGACCACCAGGGGAAGCCCCTGTGAGAGGCCTTTTTACTCTTCGTTTGTTGCTGCTGTTCAGTCGCTGGGTCGTGCCCAGCGCTTTACCACCCCAGGCCTCCCCGCCCCTCACCGTCTCCCGGTCTGCCCAAGTTCATGTCCCTGTTCTTCACATCGTTGTCTATGTCCTGGGAGTCCACTTTTCCATGCCACGGTGGCCAGCGACCCCCGCCCCCGACCCGCTGCAGGGCCTACTCCCCCCCACCGCGGGGCTCCCGTGGCCGTGGGGGCTGGCTGTCCTGGCTCGGGTCATTTGTGGGAGGGCCGGCCTCGGAGGCGTGCAAGTGTCAGGACAGAATGCTTTCTCTTCCAGTTCCAGTGCCTGGGGAGGTAAGGGGCTCACAATGGGTTTCCTCCCTAAGGGTGACCGTGATTGTGTCGGGGTGTTGAGTGCCTCGTGCCCCTCCGCCCCGCCGGCGGGAGAGCTGCGGCTCAGCGATGTGACGAGAGTGGCCCGGGCCCCGCGGCTGGCGGACGTGGGCGCCGAACGTGGACCCGGGCCGCTGGCTTCTAGCTCGTGTGTTTCCTGCCAGCGTGGGCGCCTCCGAGCAGATCTCACGCGGTGCTCAGGCGCTGGCTCTGGAGCCGCTCGGGGGTCCGCGGCTGGTGGTCTGGTGCTCGCCGCTCTGACCGACCCCGTTGCTCTTTCAGACAAGCGCAGCCGACACCTCGGGGCCGACGGCGTCTACCTGGACGACCTCACGGACATGGACCCCGAAGTCGCCGCCCTGTATTTCCCCAAAAAGTGAGGGGCCTTTTTTTAAAAATTTTTTTTTTTTTTTTTTTTTGGGGGGGGGGGGGGGGGGGGGAGGGGGACGAGCAGGCCACCTCCATTGGTCCTTTCATTTCTCTATTTTCATCCGTCTTTGTTCTTTGGCTCCTGTGGGCCTCCCATCTCGGTGGCGTCCGTTGTTGCAGAGCGCTGGCTCTGGGCGCATGCGCTCCAGAGCTCTGGCTCGGTGATTGGACACATGGGCGCATGCGCTCCAGAGCTCCGGCTCGGTGATTGGACACATCAGTCCAGCCGCTCCGCGGCACGTGGGATCTTCCCAGGCCAGGGCTCGAACCGGCGCCCCTTGCACTGCAAGGCGGTGTCCTTACCCACTGGACCACCAGGGGAAGCCCCTGTGAGAGGCCTTTTTACTCTTCGTTTGTTGCTGCTGTTCAGTCGCTGGGTCGTGCCCAGCGCTTTACCACCCCAGGCCTCCCCGCCCCTCACCGTCTCCCGGTCTGCCCAAGTTCATGTCCCTGTTCTTCACATCGTTGTCTATGTCCTGGGAGTCCACTTTTCCATGCCACGGTGGCCAGCGACCCCCGCCCCCGACCCGCTGCAGGGCCTGCTCCTCCCCACGGCGGGGCTCCCGTGGCCGTGGGGGCTGGCTGTCCTGGCTCGGGTCATTTGTGGGGAGGGCCGGCTCCTCGGAGGCGTGCAAGTGTCAGGACAGAATGCTTTCTCTTCCAGTTCCAGTGCCTGGGGAGGTAAGGGGGCTCACAATGGGTTTCCTCCCTCCTAAGGGCATTCACGTAGCTCGTCTGGGTGGTGCCTCAGTGCGGGTCTGTTGGGACGGCGTCGGGGTTCCTCTGACTGCTGGGGCGACCTGGCACCCGGGTGAGACCCCAGGCCCAGGAAGCCTCACGGCCCCTTCCACCCTCTCCCTCCAGCGGAGACCCTTCCGGGCTCACAAAACAGGCCAACGACAACGGAGCCCGCTCCGCCAACCAGTCCCCGCAGTCCGTGGGCAGCTCTGGCGTGGACAGTGGCGTGGAGAGCACCTCGGACGGCCTGCGGGACCTGCCGTCCATCGCCATCTCCCTGTGCGGGGGCCTCAGCGACAACCGGGAGATCACCAAAGGTACCGCCGCGCCACGTCCTCGAGCCGGGAGCGCCCCCTGGTGGCCGCCGGCCGGGACAGCCTGCAGCCTGGGCTCCCGAGGTCCAGGGGTAGCTGAGGGCACGGCCCGGCTCCCCGCGCCCTCCGTGCAGCACACGGGACTCACTGCCGGCCGTGGGGCGATCCCAGCACCTGCAGAACAGTGCATTTCAAGTGCGGCAGTGCTGCCGCAGGGAGGGGTGCGTGAGCAAGTCCTGGGCCTTCGCGCTGCGTCCGCCGGGCTCTCAGGGTTGGCTTAGGGGATGAGCTCATCTGCAGCATCCCACCCTCTTAGTACCGCTGGTTTCCCAGTACCTCCTGCCGGTTGGGTGGCGAGGTGGCCCCGAGGTCCCCAGACGGTGCCGTCAGCCTCCCAGACGATGATCCCTGGACCAGGTGTGTCTCCTGCCACCCTCTGCTCTCGGCAGGTCACCGAGCTTTCATTTGTGAAGTGACCATCGAGGCGGTGGCGTGGAAGGTCACACCAGTGCCTGTGACTCAAACCCGGTTGAGGAGAGCTCGAGGCCCGCCATCTGCTTCTGCAGGTGCCTGGGCTCAGGTGTTTCCCACCGCCGGCTCCCGTGCCGAGCGCGTGTGTCCTGATGGAGGGGGCGCCTGCCCCCATCCTCGGACTGCCCCCTGGGTGTCTGCACAGACACCCCCCCCTGCACAGTCAGGAAGCCCCCTTTAATTAGGTCTTACAGACTTGTCTGCACAGTCGGGTGGCATCAGCTTAGAGAAGCCCTGTGACGGAGGGAAAAATAGCCCTGGGTCTCTCTTTTTGGAGTGAAAAATAGCCCTGGGATTTTTTTTTTTTGGTATTTGTAATCTATATTTATTTATAAGTAGTTTCATTTTTTTAGTTGGGGTTTAGTTGTTTTACAATGTTGCCTTAGTTTCAGGTATACAGTAAAGTTATTTTTATACGTCTTTTACAGAGTTTTGTTGTTTACAGCTATACATAATCCCGAAACAGTTGTAGGTATATCCCTGACCCCTCCCACATGAGCTCCCCCCTTTTCCCACCCGCAGGTTGATGCATAGCCCCCATGTAAGTTCCCTTAGTCTTACAGCCTAATCACAATGGTTATCTCTTTATCTATAATAGTGTAGATGTTGCTCTTTCCGTAGGCCTGGTGTGTGAACCACGTTTTCCTTACATGTTCTTCCCTGCTTTTCTCTGCTTGCTTCCGCAGATGCGTTTTTGGAACAGGCTGTGTCGTATCAGCAGTTTGCGGACAACCCTGCCCTCATCGACGACCCCAATCTCGTGGTGAAGATCGGGAATAAGTAAGTTCTTCCAGAAAGTCACTTCAGCCGTGTGCGATACCGTGTTCAGCTTCAGGTGTTCAACCACAGGGACCTGGGCGGCACCCCTTAGAAGTGTACACAGTGAAGTCTTGGTTCAGGTCTATTACTGTCTTCCACTGTGGGCAAAACGCCGCATCACTGTGTAGTTAGAATGCTGGGGTAACTGGATCCCTTGGGGCTTGCTTTCGCCTGCACAAGAGTTTGCATGGGGACGTGTGGCACCAAAGCCCCGGCCCCCGGGCCCTGGTGTCACGTGATAGACTGTGCACCCACCTCTTGAGAGTGTCGTCGTCTGGGGTCAAGGGACGTGCACGCATGTTTACAGACCGTGGGCAAACTTTTCTCTGTCAGCGGAAGCTGTGGTCGCCTATTATGGTGTTCGCTGAGGGTCCTAGCGTCCTCGTCCTTAAAGTGTGTCAAGAAATGCCCCCAGCACGTTGGTGTCTTGCCACTCAGTGGGGTGTGGGCTGCTCTCCGCCGGCCCAGGGTCACCTGCCCATCGTCTCCTCTGCCAAAGTGGCTGTTTGGCCCCTCCGTGTGGCCCGGGGGCTTGGACGGAGGAGGGGCTCTTGCAGAGGCGGGTCTGCGGGGGCCAGCCCAGGGTGTGGACCACAGTCCGGGGCCCTTTAAGGACCCAGCTGGACTTCCAGAACCTCTCCTGACTGCTGCTCGGGCTTAGGTGTTCAGTCTGAGCTGCGTCTTCTGACGTCTTCTCCTTGTTTCGTGTTAGATACTATAACTGGACAACCGCGGCGCCTCTGCTCCTGGCCATGCAGGCCTTCCAGAAGCCTTTGCCAAAGGTGAGCTTTGCCAGGGGAAAGGAAAGGAACCCGGAAGGACGGCTCGATGAACCTGAGGGGGTTGGAGGTTAGCTTTTATTTCAGAAACCATGAGGTCAATCACACCGTGCCGTTTGGAAGTTCCTGGGCGTAAATGTCGGGGTGCTCTCCTGCACCCCGACTGTCCTCCTGCCACCTCTCGTCAAGGCAGAGCTCCCCGCGGAGGCCATGCCGGCCTGAGTCCTGCCTCTCCAGGGCTCCTGTCCCCGCGCCTGCTCTGCCAGGGATGCGGCGGGGGGAGAGCAGGCGGGGCTGAGCCCGGTGCGATGAGGGGCGAAGGGCGAAGGTTGGGAGCGGGGCAGGACGGTGCCAGACCCCAGGTGCCCGCCTCGTGTCCCGCGTGGCTCGGCCAGGACGCGGGCCCTGGGCCGACGGGCCTAGGAGGAGCACGTGCGGGTCCCGGGCAGCTCCTGGCTGCACCTGCGAGCAGGTGAGCATTAGAATGCTGGTATTCCCTTGGGGCTTGCTTTCGCCTGCACAAGAGTTTGCATGGGGACGTGTGGCACCAAAGCCCCGGCCCCCGGGCCCTGGTGTCACGTGATAGACTGTGCACCCACCTCTTGAGAGTGTCGTCGTCTGGGGTCAAGGGACGTGCACGCATGTTTACAGACCGTGGGCAAACTTTTCTCTGTCAGCGGAAGCTGTGGTCGCCTATTATGGTGTTCGCTGAGGGTCCTAGCGTCCTCGTCCTTAAAGTGTGTCAAGAAATGCCCCCAGCACGTTGGTGTCTTGCCACTCAGTGGGGTGTGGGCTGCTCTCCGCCGGCCCAGGGTCACCTGCCCATCGTCTCCTCTGCCAAAGTGGCTGTTTGGCCCCTCCGTGTGGCCCGGGGGCTTGGACGGAGGAGGGGCTCTTGCAGAGGCGGGTCTGCGGGGGCCAGCCCAGGGTGTGGACCACAGTCCGGGGCCCTTTAAGGACCCAGCTGGACTTCCAGAACCTCTCCTGACTGCTGCTCGGGCTTAGGTGTTCAGTCTGAGCTGCGTCTTCTGACGTCTTCTCCTTGTTTCGTGTTAGATACTATAACTGGACAACCGCGGCGCCTCTGCTCCTGGCCATGCAGGCCTTCCAGAAGCCTTTGCCAAAGGTGAGCTTTGCCAGGGGAAAGGAAAGGAACCCGGAAGGACGGCTCGATGAACCTGAGGGGGTTGGAGGTTAGCTTTTATTTCAGAAACCATGAGGTCAATCACACCGTGCCGTTTGGAAGTTCCTGGGCGTAAATGTCGGGGTGCTCTCCTGCACCCCGACTGTCCTCCTGCCACCTCTCGTCAAGGCAGAGCTCCCCGCGGAGGCCATGCCGGCCTGAGTCCTGCCTCTCCAGGGCTCCTGTCCCCGCGCCTGCTCTGCCAGGGATGCGGCGGGGGGAGAGCAGGCGGGGCTGAGCCCGGTGCGATGAGGGGCGAAGGGCGAAGGTTGGGAGCGGGGCAGGACGGTGCCAGACCCCAGGTGCCCGCCTCGTGTCCCGCGTGGCTCGGCCAGGACGCGGGCCCTGGGCCGACGGGCCTAGGAGGAGCACGTGCGGGTCCCGGGCAGCTCCTGGCTGCACCTGCGAGCAGGTGAGCAGCTGCAGAGACGAGGCCGGGTGACGGGTGGCGGCATCGTTGCAGCCCGCTGTGCCTGTGTCCTCCCCGGCGCGTGCCCGGGGCCTCGCCTGGAATTGGCCGCTGTTCCGGGGTCAGGCCTTTGCACCAGATGCTCTGTACTCGTTGCTGCAGAGCGCGCGCCTCACACGTGCGTCCTTCACCTGCTCAGCAAGGGCTCTGAGCGGCTGTGGCTGTGGTGGTCTGTCAGGCAGATGGCAGACCTGAGGTTCCCGCAGGTCTCATTCAAGTTCACTAGCGCACGTTCTCCCTTTGTGGTTGGGGGTGTGTGTGTGAGCGAGCTTTGGGACCGTGACCGCGTCTTCCGTGCAGCTTTATCTGTGAGTGTTCTTTGTGGACTGGCAGAGGGCCCCAGAGTGGGCTTTGTTTTGGCCTCAGCAGGTTCTGTGCAGTGTCCGTGCCTAGGAGGAGAGTGTATGTTCCGTGTCTCGGCTGTTACAAATCAGTAAGAAGAAAGGCCAGTGCAATAGAAATTTAGTGATAAAGGCTATAGTTTCCAGAAAAAGAAATGCACAGGCCTCCTGGACTTAAAGACATTAGTCTGTATGGTAGGCGGTCTGAATCTTTTCACAGGCTGTCAGTTAAGTTTTTGATCTCTGGTTTTGATGTGTGTCTAATATAGACTTCTCTCTGTGGCTGCTGGGTTTTGTGTTAACACTCGGAATGGCCCTGCGTCCCATTTCTGAAACTTGTGAAGATAGTCTGTCTTTTCTTCTAGCACTTTCTTAAGTCTTGGATCCATCTAGATTTTATTTTGAGAGTCATGAGTTGAGGTATCAGGAACCAGATGGTCTTTTTCTCTTTTTAAGCTCGTTACTGAATCAAGATGCTTTTGTTGCAGGAAACAGAATGACACGTGACTGGAGTAGCAGGGTCTATTAGCCGGCGTAGTAAGAGTCTTAGCGATTGGTAGTTTCGGGCTGGGTGAATCTGGGTGAGCTTCTCTGATGGTCTTGCGTCTCCCTTTATGATCCCAAGATGACTGTTTTACCCATCAGCTCCTCATACAACCGTGTCCAGAATAGGAAGGGTAAAGGCAGACTTCTTGCATTGCGCTGGCCGCGGCTCGGTCTCGGATCATCTCCCCGCCGGTCGTCGCGACACTGGGGACCGGCCCGTGAGTGGGTGGCCAGTGGAAGCTCCTCCCCAGAACAGAGCTTGCCTTCCCAGAGCGTAGTGCCGTCTGCTTCCCGGGCAGAGTTTCGGCTGTGTTGGTAAGAGAGAAAGGGGGTGATTCACCCAGGGAGGCAGCTGAGGGGGTCTGCCACGGCCCTGATTATCCTCATACCTTTCATTGTTTGACTCTCTACCCACTGATCGCCAGTTACAGCTGTAGCATAGAGTATGTTCCTCTGTGAACTAAGATGTGTTTCTAGGCTTTGTCTCCTTTGCCAGTAATATATTTCCTTGTGTCCCAAGATGGCATTCTTCTCATTTCTGTAGCTTTTAAGTACACAGTGTCTGCTAGTCAGGTGTGCATGATTTGCTTTTTTGGTGTATTCTGGCTTCCTTTCATGTCAGGTAGGGACTTTAAAGTGATAAAAAGAAGCACACTTCAGGCTCAATATGTGAATTATATATCTCTCCACTTGCCTGCAGCTTGCCTGGGTGAAAGACTTGACTTTTTTATTACTAGCTGAGGTGGCAGCAGCCCCGTCGTTCTGTAAACCAAAGAGGGGAAATTGGGTAGCAGTTACTTTGGTGCTCGAATTAGCCTCAAGATGACTGCTTTGTTCTTTGGAAATACGTAGAAAATTATTACTTTTTTAAAAAATTATTTTATTGGAGTAAAGTTGATTTACAAGAAAATTATGAATTAATAATTAATCTTCCCCATTCAACTTATACTTCTTATGAGCAAGAGTATGAGTTTCCTTTCTAATACTTGAACTTTTAAATCAAATGGATTTATGAATATTCAGTTTGCCAAAATTTGGAAATGGACATTTGCTAAAAAGATCCTGTGCATTTTACCTTTTGTTCAAAACTGTGTACCCTCTGCCCCATACTAATCGTTTCATTTTCATTTTATAATCACCTTATTTGACAATGAATCAGTAAATGACTGTTTTACCCATCAGCTCCTCATACAACCGTGTCCAGAATAGGAAGGGTAAAGGCAGACTTCTTGCATTGCGCTGGCCGCGGCTCGGTCTCGGATCATCTCCCCGCCGGTCGTCGCGACACTGGGGACCGGCCCGTGAGTGGGTGGCCAGTGGAAGCTCCTCCCCAGAACAGAGCTTGCCTTCCCAGAGCGTAGTGCCGTCTGCTTCCCGGGCAGAGTTTCGGCTGTGTTGGTAAGAGAGAAAGGGGGTGATTCACCCAGGGAGGCAGCTGAGGGGGTCTGCCACGGCCCTGATTATCCTCATACCTTTCATTGTTTGACTCTCTACCCACTGATCGCCAGTTACAGCTGTAGCATAGAGTATGTTCCTCTGTGAACTAAGATGTGTTTCTAGGCTTTGTCTCCTTTGCCAGTAATATATTTCCTTGTGTCCCAAGATGGCATTCTTCTCATTTCTGTAGCTTTTAAGTACACAGTGTCTGCTAGTCAGGTGTGCATGATTTGCTTTTTTGGTGTATTCTGGCTTCCTTTCATGTCAGGTAGGGACTTTAAAGTGATAAAAAGAAGCACACTTCAGGCTCAATATGTGAATTATATATCTCTCCATTTGCCTGCAGCTTGCCTGGGTGAAAGACTTGACTTTTTATTACTAGCTGAGGTGGCAGCAGCCCCGTCGTTCTGTAAACCAAAGAGGGGAAATTGGGTAGCAGTTACTTTGGTGCTCGAATTAGCCTCAAGATGACTGCTTTGTTCTTTGGAAATACGTAGAAAATTATTACTTTTTTAAAAAATTATTTTATTGGAGTAAAGTTGATTTACAAGAAAATTATGAATTAATAATTAATCTTCCCCATTCAACTTATACTTCTTATGAGCAAGAGTATGAGTTTCCTTTCTAATACTTGAACTTTTAAATCAAATGGATTTATGAATATTCAGTTTGCCAAAATTTGGAAATGGACATTTGCTAAAAAGATCCTGTGCATTTTACCTTTTGTTCAAAACTGTGTACCCTCTGCCCCATACTAATCGTTTCATTTTTCATTTTATAATCACCTTATTGACAATGACAGAATCTGAATCAGTAAATCACTTTAATTTGAAAGCTTCCCGTCTGACTCATCACTAATGATTTTCAATGTTTTCTTTTTCTGTTGTTGTTGTTGTTGTGTTTTCTTTGTTGTTTGTTCATTCCTTTCACATCTTCTTAAGTCTTCATGCCTAAGTTACCTTAATGTGATTTTGGACGCCATTAGGTTTTGCTTCTCGAAAATTTTTAACCCTCAAATAGTATGCTGTGTTTTCTCTGATTTTTCTGTTTCTTTTCTTTTTTTAAAATCTCACTTTAATTTTCATGTGCGTATCTTTTGCTTTGAATGTGCTAAGTTGATCTTTTTTTTGGTTCCATTATTTATGTTACCATCCATTTAAAACAGGCCACGGTGGAATCTATCATGAGGGATAAGATGCCCAGAAAGGGAGGAAGATGGTGGTTTTCATGGAGGGGCCGAAACACCACAATCAAAGAGGTAAGCCGGGAAGATGAGAGCGTTTCTGCCTGGCTCGTGGGTCCGCGAGAGAAGCGGTCAGACTGAGCCGGGAGCCGGCTCTGCCCCCAAGCAGGCGGAGGCTGCATGGAGCACGGGGAGGTGGAGGGGGCCCGGCGGGGTGGGCAGAGGGGGCCTCACCTCCTGGCTCTGTGACCTCTCAGCTTGGAGACTGGTCAAGTCACTCCCGCTCTGGTATATTCTTCATCTGTAAAAGGAAGAGATTCAACTGGATATATGTATTTTCTAACTAATTAAGTTGACAAATCCTCCTGTTGCTCTTGAGAATGGAGTTAACAGGACAGACTTGTATCGTGTAGACTGCTTCCCACTGGTCCTCTCATGTGAACGGCATGTCTAAAATACATGCGACTTGGGCTTCTGTTTCTTTGAAGGCCTATGCTTTTTTTCCCCCAGATCTTTGCCTGCCGCTCAGCCTATTTCTGGAAGCACTTTCTTCCTTGGCTTCCACGTCCGTGTGTCCACCTGGCCTCCCCCTGCCCTGGGGGCTCTTCCTCCTCTGACTCAACCCCTGTTTAAGCAGGTCCTTCTCTCCTGTGCAGACGGCCTGTTACTCCCCAGGCAGCCTCGCCCAGGGCTGTGTGGCAGCTCCATTGGTGAACAGCGAAGATGCCTTACATTCCACATCCGTGTATCAAGTACCCGGCGAGGCAGCTGCCTCCCCGTGGACGCTTCAGCTCTTCAGACTCGTCGTTTCCAAAATCGAGCTGATGGTTTTCTCGAGGTTCTTCCTTTGCTGGACAACGGTCCGAAAACGGCACCCTGTCCATCCATAGGCTCGTACCTCCCTTTCTCCTCTCCCTCCTCTCAGTTCGCCGTCCTGTGTGTCGCTCAGTTTTCCCTTTCTCCCGATCTTCACCGCCACAGCTCTCGGCTGCCCTCTTCTCTCCTGGGGTTGCTTCCAGGTGGTCCATTTGTGTCCACGGCTGCCCTGTCCTCCTCATTCTCTGTGGTTGCCTTGGCCCGTGTAGGGTAACGGTCCAGTTTATATTGCTCCCGGCTTAAGAGCTTTTTGTGAGTTCCCGGGATTCTGAAAATTAAGACCCAAATCCTTACTGTGGTCGCCAGGCCTGTGTGTCCTGGCCGCTGCCTCCCGGGGGCGGCTCGCCGCCGCCGTCTCCCCCGCCCGCGCTGCCGGGGTGTCCTCGGCTGAAAGTGCCTTCTCCCCCAGAGCCTTGGGCTCCTCTCGACATTTCCTCTGCTGGGGCTCTTGGGACGCCCCTTTTCGCTTAGTTGTCTCGCGTCTTCAGCGGCCCTCTGTGGGCGGCTGGTCTGGTGCGCTGTTCTCTTCTGTCGTCGCCCTGCCTGTGGACTTTCCTTCACAAACTTAGCCAGCGTTTATAATTAACACTGACCAGTGCGGCTGTGGAACATTCCAGACCCTCAGCTCTGTGAAGGCTGCGACCATGTGTGGCTTTGATCCCCATGGGCTCCTAGGACCCGCGCTGGGCCCCGAGCAGGGCTTCGGCAGACCGGGAGGGCCTGCGGATCACACATTGGGAATGTAGTTTGAGAAGCCCCGAGGACGAGAGCTGGGCTGGTTACTCCAAGAGTGAAGGAAAGCCCAGGAGCCCAGTTTGTTCATTAGTCTGAAGGGGAGGAGGCTGTCGGAAGGGACGTCTCTGTTCTTGGGCATTTTCTGTTCTCATTGCTGAGAGTTACTGCTGTCTCGTTACCTCCAAGGGTGTAAGCACGTCAGAGCGAGCGTTCACTTTGCCTCAGGAGACTTAAAGTGGAGAGGACCTGATGCCCTTACTAGAGAACAAAACATTCTAGATTTTGCGCAGAAGGCTATTTCAGACACTTATTATCATTTTTTTTTTTTTTTTTTTGGCCACTTCTACTGGTCTTTCATTTATTTCCATCTTTGTTCTTTGGCCTGTGTGGGCCTCCCATCACAGTGACCTCTCTCGTCGCAGAGCACCGGCTCTGGGCACGTCCTGTGTGTCGCTCAGTTTTCCCTTTCTCCCGATCTTCACCGCCACAGCTCTCGGCTGCCCTCTTCTCTCCTGGGGTTGCTTCCAGGTGGTCCATTTGTGTCCACGGCTGCCCTGTCCTCCTCATTCTCTGTGGTTGCCTTGGCCCGTGTAGGGTAACGGTCCAGTTTATATTGCTCCCGGCTTAAGAGCTTTTTGTGAGTTCCCGGGATTCTGAAAATTAAGACCCAAATCCTTACTGTGGTCGCCAGGCCTGTGTGTCCTGGCCGCTGCCTCCCGGGGGCGGCTCGCCGCCGCCGTCTCCCCCGCCCGCGCTGCCGGGGTGTCCTCGGCTGAAAGTGCCTTCTCCCCCAGAGCCTTGGGCTCCTCTCGACATTTCCTCTGCTGGGGCTCTTGGGACGCCCCTTTTCGCTTAGTTGTCTCGCGTCTTCAGCGGCCCTCTGTGGGCGGCTGGTCTGGTGCGCTGTTCTCTTCTGTCGTCGCCCTGCCTGTGGACTTTCCTTCACAAACTTAGCCAGCGTTTATAATTAACACTGACCAGTGCGGCTGTGGAACATTCCAGACCCTCAGCTCTGTGAAGGCTGCGACCATGTGTGGCTTTGATCCCCATGGGCTCCTAGGACCCGCGCTGGGCCCCGAGCAGGGCTTCGGCAGACCGGGAGGGCCTGCGGATCACACATTGGGAATGTAGTTTGAGAAGCCCCGAGGACGAGAGCTGGGCTGGTTACTCCAAGAGTGAAGGAAAGCCCAGGAGCCCAGTTTGTTCATTAGTCTGAAGGGGAGGAGGCTGTCGGAAGGGACGTCTCTGTTCTTGGGCATTTTCTGTTCTCATTGCTGAGAGTTACTGCTGTCTCGTTACCTCCAAGGGTGTAAGCACGTCAGAGCGAGCGTTCACTTTGCCTCAGGAGACTTAAAGTGGAGAGGACCTGATGCCCTTACTAGAGAACAAAACATTCTAGATTTTGCGCAGAAGGCTATTTCAGACACTTATTATCATTTTTTTTTTTTTTTTTTTGGCCACTTCTACTGGTCTTTCATTTATTTCCATCTTTGTTCTTTGGCCTGTGTGGGCCTCCCATCACAGTGACCTCTCTCGTCGCAGAGCACCGGCTCTGGGCACGTGCACTCCAGAGCTGCAGCTCGGCAGTTGGACACATCAGTCCAGCCGTGGGCTCTTCCCAGGCCAGGGATTGAACCGGCGCTCCTTGCACTGCAAGATGGTGTCCTTACCCACTGGACCACCAGGGAAGCCCTCAGAGACTTATTTTTTGCGGAATATTCAGAGTCTCATCAGTTGGAACTGAGGGGAATGCCAGCAGGAAATGAGGAAGAGTTACCAACTGTCTCTAAAACACCTGAAATGTGTCTCAGTAGATCCCTATTTCTGGGTTGTCAACAGTGGCGTCTAAGTTACCTGCCTCAGCAGATAGATTGCACATGACTGGGCCTGTGATTCCATCAGTTATCTGCATGCTCATAAAAAGCTAAAGAATTTTTGAAAATAGCTTGTACCCATTGTATGTTCAACTGGCTACCCTGTTACATTGCTTGTGTCGCTCCTGTTTATCAACATGAAACACATTAGCCTTCCTCTGGATGGAATGACTGTAGATAAGGAGAGGTGATTGTAAAACCTTTGTCCTTTGACCCGTCCGTCTGGCCTGCGAAGACGTCCCGGGGCGTCTGCTGGGCCCGTGCGTGTCTCTCCCCTCCCCGGCCTACTGTGGGCCAGGCTTTGGGTTTGCATGCAGCGCCTCCGTGGTCATCTCCCAGGTCATCGCCCCTGTCTTGCTGGTGGGGAGAGGAGCCCCTGAAACGTTCCACACGTTGCCCGAGGATCCTAAGCCGGAGAAGCAGGACCGGCCCAGAGCTCTCAGAATTCCAAAGCGCTGTCAGTGCATTAAGGGAGCATCTTCTATTAAGAGCACGCAGCGTCGAGAAGGAAAATGCGTCCATGTTTTTCTCAAGCGAAATATGGTGTGAAAATATTTTCAGGCATTTCTATCAGCAATTAGAAGAAAATATTTTGAAAGCCCCCACGATCCAAGCAGCCCTCAATAAAGCATTTGCATAAGCTGCCGTGATTATGGAGCTTGGTCTGGTGCCACAGACACTTACGGAAAACAGACTCGCTTTTGTCAAAAATATTTCTCAGCTCAATTGCAGACGCCGAGCCTGAGGCGTAACTAGGACCCGCCGTCCCGGGGCTGGGGTGTGCCCTCGGGGACGGCTTTGGGGCCCGCCCTGGACCCGGGGAGCCGCTCCGAGAACGCCGGCCATCGTGCCGGAGTGTCCCCGTGCCGTGTCCATGATTCTGTGTCGCCGTCTCTTCCAGGAAAGCAAGCCGGAGCAGGGCCTGGCGGCAAAGGGCCACAGCACCGGGGAGCAGCCGCAGCTGGGCGTGGCCACCAGGTAAGGCGCCCGTCCTCTGGGGCCGCGGCCCTGACCGCGTCGGTCAAGGCCCACGCCCGCAGGTGCTGACGGAGCCCTCCGACAGTGGCGTCTAAGTTACCTGCCTCAGCAGATAGATTGCACATGACTGGGCCTGTGATTCCATCAGTTATCTGCATGCTCATAAAAAGCTAAAGAATTTTTGAAAATAGCTTGTACCCATTGTATGTTCAACTGGCTACCCTGTTACATTGCTTGTGTCGCTCCTGTTTATCAACATGAAACACATTAGCCTTCCTCTGGATGGAATGACTGTAGATAAGGAGAGGTGATTGTAAAACCTTTGTCCTTTGACCCGTCCGTCTGGCCTGCGAAGACGTCCCGGGGCGTCTGCTGGGCCCGTGCGTGTCTCTCCCCTCCCCGGCCTACTGTGGGCCAGGCTTTGGGTTTGCATGCAGCGCCTCCGTGGTCATCTCCCAGGTCATCGCCCCTGTCTTGCTGGTGGGGAGAGGAGCCCCTGAAACGTTCCACACGTTGCCCGAGGATCCTAAGCCGGAGAAGCAGGACCGGCCCAGAGCTCTCAGAATTCCAAAGCGCTGTCAGTGCATTAAGGGAGCATCTTCTATTAAGAGCACGCAGCGTCGAGAAGGAAAATGCGTCCATGTTTTTCTCAAGCGAAATATGGTGTGAAAATATTTTCAGGCATTTCTATCAGCAATTAGAAGAAAATATTTTGAAAGCCCCCACGTATCCAAGCAGCCCTCAATAAAGCATTTGCATAAGCTGCCGTGATTATGGAGCTTGGTCTGGTGCCACAGACACTTACGGAAAACAGACTCGCTTTTGTCAAAAATATTTCTCAGCTCAATTGCAGACGCCGAGCCTGAGGCGTAACTAGGACCCGCCGTCCCGGGGCTGGGGTGTGCCCTCGGGGACGGCTTTGGGGCCCGCCCTGGACCCGGGGAGCCGCTCCGAGAACGCCGGCCATCGTGCCGGAGTGTCCCCGTGCCGTGTCCATGATTCTGTGTCGCCGTCTCTTCCAGGAAAGCAAGCCGGAGCAGGGCCTGGCGGCAAAGGGCCACAGCACCGGGGAGCAGCCGTCGCAGCTGGGCGTGGCCACCAGGTAAGGCGCCCGTCCTCTGGGGGGCCGCGGCCCCTGACCGCGTCCCGGGTCAAGGCCCACGCCCCGCAGGTGCTGACGGAGCCCTCCGAGGGGCTCGGGCCTTGGCGCCCGGCGGACCTGGGTTCCAGGCCTGCCTCGGCCACTCGGTCCGTGGCCTGGAACAGTTCACTGAAGTCGCTGTTCCCGTGAATCAAGGGGAGGCATTTGCCGCGTAGACGGGGCTTTCCCGAGTGAAGGAGGTGACGTCACGGGCATGTGCCGCGTGGTCCTGGCATGTGGTCGCCCCCGCCGCCGAAGGTGGGGACAGGTGAGGGGCTGGTGGGCTGCCCAGCAGCGGGAACAGCGAAGGGAGAACCGGGGTCCCTCCTGCAGGAGTTTGCCTTTCTCTGTAGCTGAATCTCTTCCCAGGGCCTCCCGATGCCCCTCTCGGTAGTGATAAGGGTTCATATAAACCTGGCGTAGGACACGTTAGAATTTGATAATAGTGATCCACGCGAGTCGTGTTTTATCTTCTGGGGAACCTGCTGGTTATGTGCTTTTGTGTTTTGTGTGTGTGTGTTTTGATGGTGTGGGATTTGAGGGCATGCCCTCCGCGGGCAGCGGCATCATCCATAGTCTGGTTATCACATATCGACACTGAGAGATCCGATACACTCTAATAACTTTACATGCCGGCTCGCCCTCACGGTGCTGTGCACGAGAGCACCAGGACTGTGTGTCTTACTTACAGGCAGAAAATTCTGACGTACTCATTGAAGGCAAGCTGCCTGTCTTCATCCTTTAATCCTTGGAAGCCGAGCCAGTGCCTGAGCTGGAGCCGGTGGGCCTGAAATGTGCTGTTACTGAACGGATGAGGTTTCCCCAGTCTGTCATTGCTCCCTGGGGAAGGTGGGCTTAGATGTCACATGCTTGGCTTCCTGACCATGGCTCTGTATCTGAAACGATGGCATTCCTAGAAGTCACCGTTGGAACTAGAAGCCCATGTGGGTGTCGCATACAGAGCAGTCTGATTTCTTTCTTGTCCTCTGTGTGCAGCACCAGACAGCTTGGTGGGGCTCTCAGCTGGGCTGTTGTCAGAGGACCCCCTCTGTTCCTCTCGGGGGTGCCCTGCCACAGCTCTCTCTCACCTGCCCCTGGGCGAGTCTACCTTGGATAAGGGAGCAGGGCTGAAGAGCTTGTGTGTTTCTTTTCCGCTTTCCACCCCACATCTCTGGCTCATTCTCTGGGGAGGGGCTTTCCAGCATAATTATCTGGATACCCTCCTGAGCTAGAGTTTTTTAAAAAAATATTTTATTTATTTGTTTGGCTGTTCTCAGTCCTAATTATAGACTGGATCTTTGGTCTTCGTTTCTGGCCTGTAGGATCCTTTTCTCTTTGTTTTTAGTTGTACTGTGTGAACTCTTGGTTGTGGAATGTGGGATCTACTTTACTGCTCAGGGACCGAGTACAGGCCCCCTGCCGCGGGAGCACAGAGTCTTCACTACTGGGCCACCAGGGAAGTCCCCCGGCCTGGCACTTGGAGTGTCCCTAGAGTGAGCTTGGAAGGGAGCGACGGGCAGGGGTGTTCAGGGCGGAGCTCGGGATAGAGAGCACAGTCCTGAGTGGACGTGGGAGGCGAGGAAGACGGAAGCCAGTGGGTTTTGTAAGTAGCTATTTGGAGAGGCAGGCTGTACACAGCAGGCTTTGGATTCTGGCACTTTTGGCTTGGAGCCCTGGCTTGGGCAAGCTCCTCTCCGTATCTGAGCAGAGAGCTAAGCCTGATGTCCGTGCCCAGAGCAGCGGGCAAGGAGACACAAGCAGAGTTGCCAGTTTATGTCCTGAGCAGTTCAACCCCGCGGTTGGCTGCCCCGGGGATGCCCTGCTCTCCCGGGGCTCCTGAGACCCCTCTGCCCTGCGGTAATCTCCAAGCAGGAGAGGCGGCGTGAACCGCGTAGGCTTTGCTGAATTCATCAGCCCTCGGTGTCTCCTCCTCCACCTGTGAAATGGGCACACTGCAGAAGCCGGCTTATCTAATCGTCATGGCTTCCCGGGAAAGGAAGTCCAGAGCCGAAAGCTCCGCGGGGCCTCACGGGCCGCGCCTGTGTCAGGCGGTGACTGCTGACCTGCAGGACCCAGGCTCCTCCCGGCCATGTAGCTACAAGTGTTTTAAAATTACATGCTACGGTAGGGACCGAATGCACTATGTGAGCCAAGTCCAGCCTCTGGTACACCCGCCTGGGACCCGGGGCCAACGGGCCAGGCACTGGGAGAGGTATTTGAGGGACAGACCGGGCCGGTGGCGGGCGCAGGGTCTGCACTCTTCCTTCCGGCAGCCCTGGGGAGGCTCCCAGAGGCTGTGGGGTGGCTGAGGGTGGAGGGGAGCAGCGGGCTGCTGCTTCCTCTCTTCCAAAGGCAGAACATCGGCGGATAGTTTGCGTGAAGCGTTTTGGATTTTCTTTGTATTGATATGATCCTCTTCGATTGCTGACACAAATGCTTTGCCCGGTTAGATAGAAATAATTAGACTATTGACCGCTCTTGAGGGAGTCATGCTAGGCTTCTTTATGAAACCTGGAAAATGAAAGACTTGACTCTTGAGGAAAGGATGGGAGATTTGGCAAAGCCTTCCTCTCAAGTCCTCCTGAGCCATGCGTATCTTTCCATGTACCCTGGCATCCTTGTCTCCTAATTAGATTCATGCCTTGGCCTGAAAAAAAGTGCTGGCGTGCCTTCCTCACTGACAGGCTGGTGATTGACAGCGCCGTCCCTGAAGCCTCGTAATTGAGCAAACGGCTCGTCACCGTGCAAGTCGTTAAAGCAGCATCGGAAGCCGTGCGCTGACAAGTGCGAACGTCAGTGTTGTTGGCGGCTCCGCGGCTGAACGCAGACCCTCGAGGGAGAGGGGCCCCTCTTGTGTTGTTGTCGTTTGTTGCGCGAGAGTGGGGGGCGGGCCCCAGGCGACGCCCCTCGCCCTCGGCCGGCGCTTCCTCCGCAGGTGCGCGGCTCCGTCTCCCGACCGCGCCCGTCCTCCCTCGGCGCTCCCTCGAGCGAGGCTTGTGGTGCCCGTCCCGGGGCTCAGGGCTTGTCGTCAGGCAGCAGATGGAGCCGAGAGCTCATCCGCCTGGCGTCCACATCGCCTGCAGAGGCTCCTGTCGCCCGTCGGTTGTCACCGCGTGCTTCGGTTCACATTTGGATCTCATTTCCCTCCAAACTGTCTGCCCAGAGCGTAAACATGTGCCGATTTGCCGAGGGACTTGTAGCTGGATCTCCTAGGTTCCCACCCAGGCTTTGGTCGGGCCGCAGGGCTCCAGGACCACGTGTACCCGTCTGTCTGAGTGCACCCTACGTTGTTGGTTCAGAAGGATGAGCGTTGTGTGAAGGATGGGCAGGGGTCGGAAGGGGGAGGGACTTTTGTGTCATTTTCCAGACAGCCCCTGAGGCCTAGAGAGGAACCCGGGGGTGGTGAGGCCTTTCCTGGGACGCAGATCTTCCTCTGTTACCTGCTGGCATCTGGGATCTTTTGGTGGGTGGGTGTTGTTTTCTTCCCTGTGCTCTGAGATGAGGAAGTCAAGTCTCAAAGAAAATAGTCTGAGCAGGAGAACACAGCTGGCAGTTCCTGGGCTTCAAACCTGGGCTTCCCAGCCCTCACTGCTACCTGGAACCTGCCCTCCGTGTCATGGGTACTGATTCATCCACACGTGGCTTAGCCCCGCCATGGACCGTAAGGATTCTAGCCTGTGTGTCTGTCTCCATGGACACAGCCACCCGTCCCCACAGCTCGTTCGCCGTGGCTGGGGCCTGCTGAGGGGTTCTAGAGGAGGGTAGGGGGGTCTTCCTTGGCTTCCTTAGCACTTGCTCGTAAGTCGTAGAGTGTCCTTGTTATTTGGAATTGTGTGTTTGAAGGAAACTGGTCAACTTGGATGTATAGGAAATATTTGGGCTCCTTGCGCTTGGTCAGCGGGCTGGGACTGGGGAGGAAGGAACGTGGGCACCCAGGCTTGAGGGAGCTTGACCCTGCGGATCGGGAGGGTGAGCCTCTCAGTTTGGAACGGAGCCGTGGTGCCGGTGAGCCAGGACCTGAATGAGGAGAGGCAGCCCCGGGGGAATGCTGCAGGAGCCTCGTGAATGGGAGCGGGGCCGGCGTCTGCTGAGTGACCCCCCCAGGGCTGGCCCTCCATCATCGATTCCGGCCTAATGCATTTTTAACGGCTGCCCAGATGCACTTCCTAATTGGCGGTTGCATCACTGCGTTTTCCAGAATAAAGCATGAGTCATCTTCCAGCGACGAGGAGCATGCCACCGCCAAGCCGACCAGCACAAGCCACCTCCCGCTGCTGCCCAGCGTCAGCTACAAGAAGACCCTGCGCCTCACGTCGGAGCAGCTGGTGAGGGTCCCGCGCCCCGGCTCCCACGGCGCTGCGTGTGCCGGCGCAGCTCCTGCCGCCGGAGCCCGGCAGGCTCCGCAGAGCGGGGGTCCCTCCCGGTGCAGCGCGGGCACCTTCGCTGCCCCAGCGCCCGCTGCCCTCCTCGACCTCACATACCCCTTTAGGCGCCTCCTGACTGTGCCCCCGTCTGCGCCCGGCCAGGCCGGCCCCTGTCCAGCCGCGCTGCCCGGCGTTGGCCCTGATGCTGCCCGGAAGGCTCCGGCCTCAGGTGTCGGCGGAGGGCAGCCCGAGGGCGTGGAATCGCCCCGCGGCGTAGACGGCGGAGAGGCCGCATGCCGCAGGGCTGCCTCCCCTGTTCTAGAGATGGTGTTCGGTCCGCCGCCTCTCCTGAACGGGGAAACGGAGCCCCTGTGCGGGCTTCAGAGAGCTCCCGGGAGCCGGGGCCGGCCCCCTCGCGGAGTCCTCTTCTCTGCAGCTGTACCGCCGGGCCTGGTCCCGCCTGGGCCGTGGTTCCCATGAGCAGACGGCGAGCAGGTGTCGCTGCTGTGCCGTCCCGCGCGTCCGCGGGGCTGGGCCTGGCAGTGGCGGCGTGTATGGGAAAGGAGAAGGGACAGGACAGGCCCCCGGCAGCCCCGCAGCCCCAGCGTAGCAGCTGCGCCGCAGGGGGCCCGACCAGCGGTGCTGGGGCCGACCTGGACGCCGGCCGCCAGGATGGCTTCGGCCATCAGGAGCGGGTGTGCTGTGATTTCCTGGGACCTGGCCTCCGGGCTTCTGGGCACGCGATGTACTCGATGGCGGGGACTGCCAGTGTGCGGTGTCCTCATCCGTACTCCGAGCGGGTGTGGGGAGCGTGTGTCCACCCCGGTCGTGGCCCCTCGCGCTCGGCCGTGGCCTCGGGAGCGCGTCCCTGTCGGGAGCTGTGATCTCCTGGGGCGAGCCTCAGCACCTGGCACCTGCTCTCTGCCCGTGGGCCTGCGAGGGGGCTGGGGTTCAGCTGCCCGAGTCCTGGAGAGCCGTCTTCACGGAGAGCAAGACAGGGAGAGAACGGCTCAGAGGCTGGGGGTGGCGGTTTCCCGTGGACAGCCACTGCGCGTCCCCGGCTGCAGGCCTCGGCCTCCGGGGACACGGCGCTCCTGTCTTTCAGAAAAGCCTGAAGCTGAAGAACGGCCCCAACGAGGTGGTGTTCAGCGTCACCACGCAGTACCAGGGCACCTGCCGCTGCGAGGGCACCATCTACCTGTGGAACTGGGACGACAAGGTGGTCGTCTCGGACATCGACGGGACCATCACCAGGTGGGCCCGCCCGGCCGGCACGTCCGCGCCTCCTGCGGAGGCGCCCGGGCTCGCGCAGCCCACCCCGCGGGGCTGCTCGGCAGGAAGGGCGGCCGTGGAGCTCGGGGATCCCCTGACGTCACTGCTCAGTTTCAGGGTTTCTATCCATAGAGCACGCCGTGCGTCTCGTTTGCTTCTTTCCTGAGGCGTTTCTGGAGTGATGAATTACAATGAACGTCTTTTTCCCTTTGGCAATGCCCCCACCTTTACTTTTTTTAAAGATTTTATTGAAGTGTAGTTGACACACACTGTTGTGTTAATTTCTTCTCTATAGCACAGTGACTCAGTTGTACACATTTTTCAGCTTTTTTTCCATTGTGGTTTGTCACAGGATTTTTAAATTTATTTATTTAGGCCATTCTGGCTTTTTTTCATTGCTGCTGCAGGCTCTTCTCTAGGTGCAGGGAGTGAGGGCTACTCTCTAGTTGAGGTGAGCAGGCTTCTTGTTGCGGTGACTTTTGTAGTGGACCTCGGGCTCCAGGGCACATGGGCTTCAGTAGTTGCAGCACATGGGCTCCGTAGTTCTGGCTCCGAGGCTCTAGAGCAGAGGCTCTGTAGTTGTGGCTCACGGGCTTAGTTGTTCTGCAGCATGTGTGATCGTCCCGGACCAGGGATCGAACCGTGTCTCCACATTGGCAGGCAAACTCTTTACCACTGAGCTGCCAGGGAAGCTCTTGTCACAGGATTTTTTTTTTTTTTTTTTTTAAGATTTATTTATTTATTTATTTTGTGGGGGGTGGGATGGGGAGGGAAGGGAGCAGGCGGGCTACTTCTATTGGTCTTTCATTTGTCTGTTTTCAGCCATCTTTGTTCTTTGGCCTGTGTGGGCCTCCCATCACAGTGGCATCTGTCGTTTCAGAGCACCGGCTCTGGGCGCACGCGCTCCAGAGCTCCGGCTTGATGATTGGACACATCGGTCCAGCCGCTCGGCGGCACGTGGGATCTTCCCAGGCCAGGGATGGAACCGGCGCCCTTTGCACTGCAAGGCGGTGTCCTTACCCACTGGACCACCAGGGAAGCCCTTGTCACAGGATTTTGACTGTAGTTCCTTGCTCTGTACAGGAGAGGGCGTCCCTGGTGGCTCAGATGGTCAAGAATCAGCCGGCCGCCCAGGAGACCGGGATTCAATCCCTGGGTCAGAAAGAGCCCCAGAGAAAGGAGTGGCAGCCCACTTTAGAATTCTCGCCTGGAGAATTCCATGGACAGAGGAGCCATGGACAGTGGGCTGCAATCCATGGGGTCACAGAGTCAGACATGATTGAGAGACTGACTTCTTATATAGTACGACCTCGTTCAGACATTGCCCTTTTAATTTTCGTTGTCTTTCTGTTTTAACTCAGATCAGATACCCTTGGGCACATTTTGCCCACCCTGGGGAAGGACTGGACCCACCAGGGCATCGCCAAGCTGTACCATAAAGTGAGCCAGTAAGTCCACAGCTGGGGAATGCGTGATCGTCTGTACACACACCCTTTCTTGCTGCGCTGGCTTGCACACACAGGTGCCCCTCGCTCGGTGCAGGTGGGCAGAGGTGGTGGTGCAGGGTCCTGAGTGCCCGGGGAGTTCTCCTCGCTGCAGATGTGAACTCAGTACCAGAGGCAAGAAAGGACGTGGTCGGGGTGCGGAGAACTGATGGAAGGAAGAAGGAGCAGCCTTCGGCCGAGTCACGAGGGTCGTGCTGAGAAGGGAATGTTGCAGGTGGTCAGGGAAGGACGGGGCGGCCTGGTGTTGGCTGCTGGGTTTATTTGGGCTAAAATCCTCTGTGGGCCAGCCTGCAGTGCCCGTCCCCTCCACCTGGCCCGGGAGCGCTCCGCGCAGGGGCCGTGCCGGGGCCTGAAGGTGGAGCGTGGATCTCGAGTTGCTCTCAGGTGTCGGCGCGTGTGTCTCTTCCCTGAACCCTTCCAGTGACTCTGGGGAGCAAGCGGTGTCGTTTCTAAGCTTCGAGAGAGACTGTCCCCCTCCCGTGGGCACCAGTGGGCCGATCCCCTGGAATCGGATCGGTCTGGCTCCCGGTCCGGCTCCCGGCCCCTTGCTTCCGCTCAGCTTTGTCTCCAGGGTTCAGAGCCCTTGGGATCCCCTCCGCCCACCAGCAGGTGCTCGGTCCCGCTTTCTCCGTCTCCCTGTGGACTGGAGTCTCCCCCAGCCTCCCCACGGCCACGCTTTTGCCTCGAGGATTAATCCACTGATGATGCGCCTTCACGGGCCTGATGCTGAAACCGTCCCTATTTTTAGTCAAAAAGAAACCCCAGTGGGTCGGGATACGGAGTAGTTCCCAGCGTGATTGACTTTTGGATTTTGGAACATAAATCTATTCCTGTTCTTACTGTAATCGTTTTTAAAAAGCACCGTTGCTTTTAAAAATACTTTTTGGCTTTGATTCGTGTCTCTCGTAGGTCTTCCTACAAAAAGGTAACTTCTTGAATCATAAAGTTGAACGGCTTACCAGAGAATGCCTGGCCGTGCTTACGTTTGATCGGCGGGTTTAGAATGAGTCTGATCTGCGGGGGAGGACCTGAGAATACAGGGGACTCACGGTGTCTTCATGTGGGTCGAGAGTGGGGAGACCCGCCCTTACGTGTTCACTGGGTTTGATGTGTGTCCTCAGTGGTGCCCAGAGGGTTAGACCAGTGACGCTCTGGCCCCCGCCCAGCTTGGCCGTGGCCTTCAGGCAGCTCTGCACAGGAGCAAGTGCCGGCCCCTCCGTACCGCTCTCAAGCCCAGCAGCGTTGGGTCAGGCCTCTGGTCGCTCCCGAGTTTCTGCTGCTTCTCCCCGTGACTTCTTGCTCGACTCCGGTCTGACTGGTCCCCACCCATCCTTCGTGTCCCTGTCTTCTCACCTTTCCTCATACGAGGGCTCCTGGCAGTCCCTCTGCCTCTGCTTTTTGCCTCACAGGTTTCCAGCTGGTGACGCCCGGCTCAGACCCCATGGTCCTCACGAAGCGTCTCTAGGCCAGAATCGGTGCCCCAGGCAGCTCTGGGTCCTCCTCCTCTGGGCTCCCTGATCCCCAAGGGCTTGCCCTGCCTTAGTGGCCCCAGAGCCCGCTCGGGGTCCCCACCCAGGCTGGGTGTGGGGTCGACGTTCGTAGCTGGCCAGAGGGAACACCCGTCTGGACAGCATCTCACATGCGGCCTTTTCCAGGTCGTGGGCATGCCCGCTGGGAGGGGGACAGGGCTTGAGAACTGTCAAAGGCCGGGAGGGTGTTTCTGTTGGCTGTCATGTTTCTGATCACCCAGAGAAATGTTAGTATGTGGGGTACCAGGAAGAAGAGGCCATCCAGGTACTCGAGGGGCTTGGGGTGATCACTCTTTCTGGATGCTGCTTTCCCTTGGGTACCTCCTCATTTTACACTCTGCAGTGTTTTTCTAATGGAAAAACCAGTTGCAGATAAACAACAGAAAAGGAGGGCAAGTTCTGTTTTTTTTGGCCAGATGTAATTACTTGTTTGATACGTCAGTGCATGAGAAGTTATCTGTCAGGCTGATTATAATCTTGTTCACAGCGAGGATATAAAGCTTGCTTGGTTATTGATTTTAAAAAGCTGACTTAGTTATTGATTAAAAAAGAACTATAGCAGGTACAAACGGAGGAGATCGGAAACTCCCTCATTCAAGTACTTGTGTTCAGTTAGGAGAGGAAGGAAGGACGGTCTCCTAAAGCCCCTAGATCGTGGAACCAAGAGGAGTCAGGCCTTTTTCAGTGGTGCCCAGAGGTTAGACCAGTGACGCTCTGGCCCCCGCCCAGCTTGGCCGTGGCCTTCAGGCAGCTCTGCACAGGAGCAAGTGCCGGCCCCTCCGTACCGCTCTCAAGCCCAGCAGCGTTGGGTCAGGCCTCTGGTCGCTCCCGAGTTTCTGCTGCTTCTCCCCGTGACTTCTTGCTCGACTCGGTCTGACTGGTCCCCACCCATCCTTCGTGTCCCTGTCTTCTCACCTTTCCTCATACGAGGGCTCCTGGCAGTCCCTCTGCCTCTGCTTTTTGCCTCACAGGTTTCCAGCTGGTGACGCCCGGCTCAGACCCCATGGTCCTCACGAAGCGTCTCTAGGCCAGAATCGGTGCCCCAGGCAGCTCTGGGTCCTCCTCCTCTGGGCTCCCTGATCCCCAAGGGCTTGCCCTGCCTTAGTGGCCCCAGAGCCCGCTCGGGGTCCCCACCCAGGCTGGGTGTGGGGTCGACGTTCGTAGCTGGCCAGAGGGAACACCCGTCTGGACAGCATCTCACATGCGGCCTTTTCCAGGTCGTGGGCATGCCCGCTGGGAGGGGGACAGGGCTTGAGAACTGTCAAAGGCCGGGAGGGTGTTTCTGTTGGCTGTCATGTTTCTGATCACCCAGAGAAATGTTAGTATGTGGGGTACCAGGAAGAAGAGGCCATCCAGGTACTCGAGGGGCTTGGGGTGATCACTCTTTCTGGATGCTGCTTTCCCTTGGGTACCTCCTCATTTTACACTCTGCAGTGTTTTTCTAATGGAAAAACCAGTTGCAGATAAACAACAGAAAAGGAGGGCAAGTTCTGTTTTTTTTGGCCAGATGTAATTACTTGTTTGATACGTCAGTGCATGAGAAGTTATCTGTCAGGCTGATTATAATCTTGTTCACAGCGAGGATATAAAGCTTGCTTGGTTATTGATTTTAAAAAGCTGACTTAGTTATTGATTAAAAAAGAACTATAGCAGGTACAAACGGAGGAGATCGGAAACTCCCTCATTCAAGTACTTGTGTTCAGTTAGGAGAGGGAAGGAAGGACGGTCTCCTAAAGCCCCTAGATCGTGGAACCAAGAGGAGTCAGGCATGGACAGTAATGGTTCCAATTTCCTGTGTTGCTTGACGGATCTTTTGATATTTGTGTAACCAAATCAGTGTCTCCCTGCGTTAGCGAGAGTGGGCGCGTCCCGTGTTTCCAGAGGTGGATTAGGAAGGCATCATCTGAAGCTGGGATGCTGAGGACGGGAAATGATTGTTCGGGGACTCATTAGAGCCTTTCTTCTCGGCAGCGGTTGTTCTGTCTTCCCCTCGGGTCTGGCTGGGTTACTGCGTCATCCCTGGCTGCCGGGAAGGGGAGGGTCGTGCAGGGTCGCGCGGCGGGTGGCGGGGCGTCGTGGACTTGGGCTCTGGGGGGCTGGCCGCCTGTAGACCTTGAGGTCCGTCCCCACACCCAGCTGTGGTGTCCTCATCTCTAAAGTGAGAAATCGGATTAAACGACCCCCTTGGTCTTCCCTGGGCCCGCCACGCTATGCTGCAGGGCTGTATGGCTGAAGTTGCGCGTGTGTGTGTTGTGGAAGCCAGTCCTCTGTGAGAGCCCGCGGATGTCGCTGAGCCTGGTTGTAAACCCCACTGGGCACCAGGGACCGTCCCTGGCTGTGCGGGGGGCTGCCTGTCCCTGCCGTCAGGGGCCCTGTGACCCTGTAGAAGGAGACCCACCGATCCCCGGAGGGAGTGATGGGAGCGCCTGGTATCTCACGCGACTTTCCTGGGGGTGAAGGCTCTGGAAATGGGTCCCTGTTGCCACTGACAGGCATTCCTCTGTCAGGACATCCCGGAGCTGGGTTTCCAGCTGAGTTTAGTAACGGCCTTTGAGGCAGAACGCCTGCGGGGTGAGGGCAGCCAGGGGCAGGATCAAGCCGTGAAGTGCATTTGCAAAACATGCCTCGGGTAAAATTAGCGTCTCAGACCCCTGCAGGTGGCAGCTTTTAGGACTTTGATGTAGAGCACTATATACAGAAATAGGGTTTTAAGAAAAAAAAAAGATTGTATTAATTTGACAGCCTGAATACAAAGATGTGTCATTAGAGTGGCTGCTTGATTTTCAGACGGGTCCCTGTGCTCCGGACAAGGGGATGTCTCTAGATTCTTTGCCTCGAAACGCTTTGCTGTTTCCTGGTTTTAGAGAGCAGGCCTGTGCCCGTGCTAAGATGTTCAGTCTTGTCGAGTCTGCAGCCCTGTGGGCGGTCGTCAGCCAGGCCCGTCTGTCCCTGGAATTCTCCAGGCAGGGAACTGGGTGGGCTGCTGTAGCCTCCACCGGGGGATCTTCCTGACCCAGGGATGGACCCTGTGGATCTTAGGCCTCCTGCTCTGGCAGGCGGGCTCTTTACCACGAGCGCCACCTGCACATCACTAGGCAAATCCTGAGGCCGGTCCTCTGGCCAGCATGAAATCCTCACAGCGGAGCAGTATGTGTGGATGGGGAGTGGGTTGTTTGTATTTACCAGACAGCAAAGATTTACTGAGTGTCTGCTATTTGCTAAGCACTGTTTCTGGCACTAGGGTTACGGGAAAGGAGGAGGCGGTCTCCATCCTCAGGAAGCGTATGGATTAATGGGAGACAGACCAGGGCTGTTGTGTGACATCTGTGATTGGTGCCGTGAGGGAAGAGCCGAGCGAGGGCTGGGCGCCTGAGCTGAGGGGGACGGAGGGCCTGGTTTATTCCATAGGCGGACGAGGGGTGCCCACTCAGGTGCTGTCCGAATTTAAGCAAGTGAGGCTGTGAAGGTGCCTGGGAGCCACAGGGAAAGGGGAGCCGTCGGCGGAGAGGTCCGAGAGGAGGCGGGCTCTTGCTTGGGAATCAGAGCCACGCCCTTCTGCACAAAGCAGACCAGTTTGTGCAGGTGAAACAGCTCCAGGGTGTGACGCCGTGAATTGTGAGCGTCTTGTCTCTCTTTCAGAAACGGGTACAAGTTTCTGTACTGCTCGGCGCGGGCCATCGGCATGGCGGACATGACGCGGGGCTACCTGCACTGGGTCAACGAGCGCGGCACGGTGCTGCCCCAGGGCCCGCTGCTGCTGAGCCCCAGCAGCCTCTTCTCCGCCCTGCACAGGTGAGGCCCCGCCCCGCCCCGCGCCGCCCCGCCCCGCGCCCCGCCCCGCGCCCCTCCTGCTCACGCCTCTTCCCAGCCCACACCCTTGCTCCATGCTGGGCACTGGGAAGGTTCCCCCTCGAGGGCAGGTCTGGCCCCGTGTCCGTCAGCGTCTTCCGTTGGCTCCTGCCGACCCCGGGAGAAAGCCCGCGGCCAGGCGCCCGGCGTCCCTGGGCCCTCCGCCGCTCGCCTTGTCTGCCTCTCCTGCCTCATTCTCTCCGCTTCCTGGACACAGTCTCTCTTGTCCAGAGAGGTGGTCTCTGCTTGGAGCCGTGGCCGGTGCTGCCCGCCTTTGTGGGGAGCTGGCCCCTCCCTGCACTTCCGGCGGGCATCTTAGTGACACTGAGAATCCACGTGCTTCCCGGCTGATCGGGCAGCTAGGCTGGGTGCAGCGGCCCCTCGCCAGCCACCACCACCACCCGGCCTGGGACTCCCTGGTCCCGCTGTTTATTTTCACAGACCACTGGCGTTTCCGATGATCCTCCCTTCCCCTGTGCCCGCCTTCGGGGCAGCCAAGCCAAACTGGCTGGCCTCCTGGGGTGGGGATGGGAGAAGAGCAGCTGCCCGGGAGCTGGGGGCCGGGGCGGGGTCCCGCGCCGCTCTCAGAGGCTTCTCCCGCCCCTCGTGTCTGTGAGAGGCCTGCGGTGCTGGCCTGAGGCCCTGGCCACGCCGAGGCGGGTGCTGATGTCCCCCAGCCTGCGCAGGGCAGGACCAGCCCTGGGCTTCTGACGCTCAGTCTGGGCTCTGTTAGCATCGTCACCTACATTACATTTGTTTAGGTGCAGAACAGCTCTAACGTATATGTGGTGTGTGTATATTTATAAATGTCTGTATTATACACACAGGCGGTATGTACCTATTTCTAAATATACGCACGCTGAAAGGAATCCTTGCGATCATCCAGTAATCAAACGGTGAACACCAGCTGGCCCAGGACCTGGATAAAGCAAGAGGATAAACCGTTAGGTCCTGAGGTCCAGACTTCTCCCTGCTCTCACCCCTCACCCCTGAGCAGGAATGGTCACCACTCTCCCTGGATTTCATGTTAACCACCGCCTGTTCCTCTAAACTGTTAGCACATGTATGTGCGGTCCTAACCAGTATGTTAAATCGTGCGCACTAGTGAACTTGATGCAGACGGATCATGGGCTCTGTTCTTACTGCTCGCAGTTACGTCTCCAGAATTGCTGAGGGGGGCCGTCACTGGTTCATTTTCCTTCTGTGGGTCCCACGGTTGGACCCCTCTGCAGCCCGTGTGTCCGTTCTCCTGTTGGTGGGTGCTTGGACCGCTTCTGGTTCTCCGCTCTTAGGGGCCCTCGGGAGCAGGGTCGCTGGGCCTCAGAGCGTCTACACGCTCGGCTCTCTTTGATCACTGCACGCTGTCGTCCAGAGTGGTTGAACCAGCTCGTGCACCAGCGGCCAGCAGTGCCGGGGTTCCTCCCACGGCTTTCCTTTCTTGCCTTCCACACTCAGCCGTTTACATTTCTGCTAGTCTGGTGGGTAAGAAATGTCTTTTCCTGCGTTTATGGGCTGTTGGGGCGTCATCTTCCGTGAAGAGCCTGTTTGTTTCCCTTGTTTCCCTCCTGAAAGCCTTACAGATCCTATAGATGTGGCCTTACAGGCGCTACACATGTCTTGCCCGCCTTCTGGCATCTGATGAACATAAATCTGCACTTCATGTAGCTGGGCAGGTTTTTTTCTCTGTAGTTTGTACCTTCTGTGTATTGACAAAGCCTTCCCTGACTGCAGGCCCCAGGAAACTCTCCTGTGTTTTACCTAGAGGTACTGTCTTTCACACCGATGCCTGTAATTCGCCAGGAGTTGAGTTTTATACGTAGAGTACAGTAGGGGTCCATTTTCTTTTTTCCTTAGTTGTCTCAGCAGCCTTTGTTGAAAAGGCCACCCTTTTCCTCGGCTCTGACTGGCCGTCATGGTCGTAAATTGAGGGCCCGTAAATGTGAACCTTCGTTTCTGGCCTTTATTTGTCTGTGTACTTATTCTAGACACACTCCATAAAAACAGACAGACAACAACCTGGTGTGAATTTAATTGAAATTACGGTGAGCCCACTCAATAGAGAATTAATATCTCTGTAATATTGAATTTTCCAGTTCAATGAGATGGTGTAGTTCATTTATTGGTTTTTTTGAAGTCTGCTCTCACCCTCACCCCTGAGCAGGAATGGTCACCACCCCGGTTTCATGTTAACCACCGCCTGTTCCTCTAAACTGTTAGCACATGTATGCGGTCCTAACCAGTATGTTAAATCGTGCGCACTAGTGAACTTGATGCAGACGGATCATGGGCTCTGTTCTTACTGCTCGCAGTTACGTCTCCAGAATTGCTGAGGGGGGCCGTCACTGGTTCATTTTCCTTCTGTGGGTCCCACGGTTGGACCCCTCTGCAGCCCGTGTGTCCGTTCTCCTGTTGGTGGGTGCTTGGACCGCTTCTGGTTCTCCGCTCTTAGGGGCCCTCGGGAGCAGGGTCGCTGGGCCTCAGAGCGTCTACACGCTCGGCTCTCTTTGATCACTGCACGCTGTCGTCCAGAGTGGTTGAACCAGCTCGTGCACCAGCGGCCAGCAGTGCCGGGGTTCCTCCCACGGCTTTCCTTTCTTGCCTTCCACACTCAGCCGTTTACATTTCTGCTAGTCTGGTGGGTAAGAAATGTCTTTTCCTGCGTTTATGGGCTGTTGGGGCGTCATCTTCCGTGAAGAGCCTGTTTTTTTCCCCTTGTTTCCCTCCTGAAAGCCTTACAGATCCTATAGATGTGGCCTTACAGGCGCTACACATGTCTTGCCCGCCTTCTGGCATCTGATGAACATAAATCTGCACTTCATGTAGCTGGGCAGGTTTTTTTCTCTGTAGTTTGTACCTTCTGTGTATTGACAAAGCCTTCCCTGACTGCAGGCCCCAGGAAACTCTCCTGTGTTTTACCTAGAGGTACTGTCTTTCACACCGATGCCTGTAATTCGCCAGGAGTTGAGTTTTATACGTAGAGTACAGTAGGGGTCCATTTTCTTTTTTCCTTAGTTGTCTCAGCAGCCTTTGTTGAAAAGGCCACCCTTTTCCTCGGCTCTGACTGGCCGTCATGGTCGTAAATTGAGGGCCCGTAAATGTGAACCTTCGTTTCTGGCCTTTATTTGTCTGTGTACTTATTCTAGACACACTCCATAAAAACAGACAGACAACAACCTGGTGTGAATTTAATTGAAATTACGGTGAGCCCACTCAATAGAGAATTAATATCTCTGTAATATTGAATTTTCCAGTTCAATGAGATGGTGTAGTTCATTTATTTAGGTCTTCCTTAATCTATTGCAGTGAAGTCTTTCACTTATTTAGAGTTTTTGCATTGGCATTCCTTTCCGCTTACTTCACCTCTCTGGGTTTAGTTTTGGGGGTCCTGCTGGCCTCATGAAATGAGAGTGAAGAGGCTCTCTCTCCTTCTGTGACCGGGAATTCTTTGTTCCTTGGATGGCTGGTCGAGATCTTCGGCAAAATTGCTGGTCCAGGGCGTTTTCTCTGTGGACAGACTTGAAAGTATGGATTTGCTTTCTGTCTAGTGCTTTTCTGGGATGGCTTGGCTGACTTACACAGATTTAACTTGCAAAGATACGAAGGCACTCAGCATCCCAGTGTCTTTGACAGTTGAAAACAGTCTGATGCTAATGAATTCTTAACACGCTCGCACCGACCCATGATTTTATCGATTTGTTCTAACAGAGAAGTGATCGAAAAGAAGCCAGAGAAGTTTAAAGTCCAGTGTTTGACAGACATCAAAAACCTGTTTTTCCCGAACACAGAACCCTTCTATGCTGCTTTTGGAAACCGACCAGCTGTGAGTAGTAGTTGAATATATACGAGCTTTTGAAATGACGGTCTGTTCTGACAGCCGTCATCTGAAAGGCTGGCCTAGACTCCACTGTTAGGCCAGGGCCTCCTCCTCCTAGCATTAGCTGCTGAAGATCCACTCGCCCGCGTCTGATGGCAAAGAGATCTTCCTGACTTCACGGTGTCTAGTTTTCTTTGAAGGTAGGCTCATGGGTTTCAGCTTGAGGTTTGAAATGGAACCTTGACGTTCCAGATTGAGGGCTAAATTAGTAAAGCAAGAATATTAGAATAGGATTAGACCCTTTCTACCACAAGGGAACCACAAATCACAAAGGTGAATTCAGTGTCTCAAGCTTTAAGAGTGTTGTTTCCTAGGGCTGGAGTTGGTTGGAAAGTTCAGCATAGCAGAGAATATAGTTGGGTCCTTACTTCCCAGGAATCAAATGCTCCTGCTTTGGAAACTCACGCCCCAGAATATGGGTCAGAGAAGAACCTTCAGGAAGGTTAGACTTGCGGGGGATTTGGTGGCTGGTTGACGTTTTTGATTGAGTTCCTGAGCAGACGAATGAGCTGAGGCCCACAGAGGACAGAGGACGTACTGGTTTCACGTCCAGAGATACTCTTTCTTGACACTTCGTAGGGGTATTGTTCCGGTTTAATGAATGTTCTGTAATACAGGTGGACCTCATTTTATTGAGCTTTGATTTGTTGCGCTCGGCGGTATTGCAGTCTTTTTTCTTCTTCTTTTTTACAAATTGTGAGTTTGTGGCCCCCCTTGCGTCCAGCAGGCCTGCCGTGCTGTCTTCCCGGCCGCATCTGCCCCTGTGCCACACGTCAGTGATTCTCACAGTATTTCAAGCTTTTCCGTGGTTGTTATTTGTTGCACTGGTCTGGGATCAGTGATCTTTGACCTGGCGACTGGGATTCACTGAAGGCTCAGATGATGGTTAGCATTTTTCAACAGTGCGATCTTTTTTTTTAATCATAGGATATTTTTTTTAAAATTGAGAATTGCCTTACAATGCTGTGTTCGAGTCTGCTCCACAGCAGTGTGAACGGGCTGTGAGTACACATGTAAGCCCGCCCTCCTGAGCCTCCTCCCTCCACTCCCCCATCCAGGGCATCACAGAGCACCGAGCGGAGCTCCCCGTGCTCCCCACTAGCTCTCTGTTTTACACAGGGTACTGTGTGTAAGTCAGTTCAGCTGTGTTCTTTTCTTTTTTTAAAAAATATTTATTTATTTGACTGTGCTGGGTCTTAGTTGCAGTATGTGGGATCTAGCTCCCTGACCAGGGCTTGAACCCAGGCCTCCTGCACTGGAAGCCTGCAGTCTTAGCCACTGGGCCACCAGAGAAGTCCCTCAGCTGTATTCTTAATTTAAGGTAGGCATGTTGTTTGTTTAGAGACATAAAGCTGTTGCACACTTGACAGAGCACAGGATAGTGTAAACACAACTTATATACACCACGGAACCAACACATTCGTGTGGCCGGCTTCACTAGCTCTGTCGTGGTGACGGGAACCGCACCTGTGGTATCTCCAAGGTCTGCCTGTCTTTGTATCAAATCTGAAAACTCATGGGACTGTATTTACACTGAACACTTTTCTTCTGATTAACCCTCCACCTCCTACAGGATGTGTACTCGTACAAGCAGGTGGGCGTGTCTCTGAACAGGATCTTCACCGTGAACCCCAAGGGAGAGCTCGTGCAGGAGCACGCTAAGACCAACATCTCCTCGTGAGTACCGGGCGCCCGGGGGGCCGCGGCGCTGCCATCGGCGTTGGCGGTGACCTCGGAGTGCTGTTTCCTAGTCACAGTGTGCCTTTCTAGTCCTGTGCTGTCTATATTTTAATCTTTAATTCCTACGAAGAAAACATATCTTGACTCCTTGGATTTTGTCCAGAACCTCACTTTTAGACACCCTGAATTAAATCAGATCCATTCCTTCATGGCAAATAGAAAGGGACACGGTGGAAGCAATGACAGATTTTTCTCTTCTCCGACTCCAAAATCACTGTGGGTGGTAACGGCAGCCATGAAATTAAAAGACAGGCTTTCTTGCTGGAAGGAAAACTGTGACAGATAGCTATGATGTTACAAAGGAGAGACATCACCTTGCTGTTGAAGGTCCGTAGAGTCAGAGCCAGGGTTTCTCCGGTGGGCGTCTCCTGTACAGACGTGAGGGCTGGACCCTAAGGAAGGCTGAGCACCGAACTGATGCTGTTGAACTGTGGTGCTGGAGAAGACTCTAGAGAGTCCCTTGAACTGCAAGGAGATCGAACCAGTCCGCTCTAAAGGAAACAGCCCTGAATCTTCACTGGACGGATGGATGCTGAGGCTGAAGCTCCAGTACTTTGGCCACGTGATGGGAAGAGCCGGCTCACTGGAAAAGCCCCTGAGACCGGGAGAGACTGAGGGCAGGAGAAGAAGGCGACAGAGAGTGGATGGTGAGATGGCATCACTGATGCAATGGACATGGATTTGAGCAAACTCCGGGAGGCAGTGGAGGACAGAGGAGCCCGGTGTGCACTACAGCCCGTGAGGTCGGAAAGAGTCACGCACGACTTAGCAACTGAACAACTGCTGTTGCTGTTGAAACAACAGCCTCTGGGTTGAACATTCAAACAGGTAGTTAGGTGCTGCTACGCGTTTAAATTCCAGAGTGGAATGGCGTGAATGTGAGAACTACTGGCTGCTATTTGCTAAATTCACATCGAAAGCCTAGAATGTGAGTTAGAAACATAACCAAGTATGATGAGAAGCTGTATCTAAAGATGAGGAACTTATACCCCTTCACATCCTGACCTGGCTGGGGGTCTCCCTCGCCCTGGCTGGGTCTCCCTTTGGGTTCTTAACTGCCTTGAGTGGAGGGCGTGTCCTCAGGTGTGCTCACTGGGTGATGTCAGAAGGACAGGTGCCGCCCCGCCGTGCTTGTTTCAGAGGCTGCGCCCCTGGTGGGCTAGACTCCGCAGAGCTGGAAGACTGCTTCCAGCTCAAGCCACCCCCGGGGGCCTGTGGGGCCCTCCTCCTGTGGAGTCGGACTGGGGGAATTTGGGGCAAGCGACTTCCCAGGGATTGCATTTTGTTTTTTAAGGTTAGAGATTTAGGTTTTCCAAGAGCAGATTTTCAATTTCAAGATGGTCCTTTTACCAGTTGGAGCCCAGTCCAGCTTCAACAGGAGGACCCAGGCTCGAGGGCACCCTGGGCCCCGCCTCCCACGCCTCCTCCCCAGGCCAGGCCCTGCTCTGCGCCGTTCTTGGAATGTTTAATCCCCAGGAAGGACACAATTCTTGCTTATGAAGAGAAATTCTCTCCATCTTGTGCAAGCACAGTGTTTCTCATAAGATCTCTGGAGGTCCTTTATTAAACACACACTCATCCTTATTTAAATTACTTTATGCCTCAAAACATGTGAATTCCTGAAGTTTGGATTTCAAAGCCTTCTGGTTCTTAGCAAGGGATTGAAAATTTATCCTCATCAGTTGTGGACGGATGGATGCTGAGGCTGAAGCTCCAGTACTTTGGCCACGTGATGGGAAGGGGACAAAGCCCCTGAGACCGGGAGAGACTGAGGCAGGAGAAGAAGGCGACAGAGAGTGGATGGTGAGATGGCATCACTGATGCAATGGACATGGATTTGAGCAAACTCCGGGAGGCAGTGGAGGACAGAGGAGCCCGGTGTGCACTACAGCCCGTGAGGTCGGAAAGAGTCACGCACGACTTAGCAACTGAACAACTGCTGTTGCTGTTGAAACAACAGCCTCTGGGTTGAACATTCAAACAGGTAGTTAGGTGCTGCTACGCGTTTAAATTCCAGAGTGGAATGGCGTGAATGTGAGAACTACTGGCTGCTATTTGCTAAATTCACATCGAAAGCCTAGAATGTGAGTTAGAAACATAACCAAGTATGATGAGAAGCTGTATCTAAAGATGAGGAACTTATACCCCTTCACATCCTGACCTGGCTGGGGGTCTCCCTCGCCCTGGCTGGGTCTCCCTTTGGGTTCTTAACTGCCTTGAGTGGAGGGCGTGTCCTCAGGTGTGCTCACTGGGTGATGTCAGAAGGACAGGTGCCGCCCCGCCGTGCTTGTTTCAGAGGCTGCGCCCCTGGTGGGCTAGACTCCGCAGAGCTGGAAGACTGCTTCCAGCTCAAGCCACCCCCGGGGGCCTGTGGGGCCCTCCTCCTGTGGAGTCGGACTGGGGGAATTTGGGGCAAGCGACTTCCCAGGGATTGCATTTTGTTTTTTAAGGTTAGAGATTTAGGTTTTCCAAGAGCAGATTTTCAATTTCAAGATGGTCCTTTTACCAGTTGGAGCCCAGTCCAGCTTCAACAGGAGGACCCAGGCTCGAGGGCACCCTGGGCCCCGCCTCCCACGCCTCCTCCCCAGGCCAGGCCCTGCTCTGCGCCGTTCTTGGAATGTTTAATCCCCAGGAAGGACACAATTCTTGCTTATGAAGAGAAATTCTCTCCATCTTGTGCAAGCACAGTGTTTCTCATAAGATCTCTGGAGGTCCTTTATTAAACACACACACTCATCCTTATTTAAAAATTACTTTATGCCTCAAAACATGTGAATTCCTGAAGTTTGGATTTCAAAAGCCCCTTCTGGTTCTTAGCAAGTTGGAATTGGAGAGGGGCCCAGGGACTGGCCGGGAAGGCTCTGGGGACAAGCAAGGAGGGCTGCGCTCATCAGTTTCTGGTCGGAGGCGCCCAGAGGTCTGAAAATGCGTATTTAACACGTAACTTTCTTTTCGTAGTTCTAGGCCACAGAAACTAACATGTAGCATCTCCTTGGGAATACAGAGAAAACAGAGTAAAAGAGCATTGCAGGGAGCATTGAAAAACATGGACAAGGCCCAAGTCCATAATCTAGAAGGACCTGGAGCCCAGAGAGGGCAGGCCAGCTGCTCCGGGCCCCACAGCAGTAAAGCAGGAGGAAATCCTGGTCTCTCGATCGTCATACCAACTAGGGCGTTTTCTCCCTTGAGGCTAATAATTAGCCAGAGTGAAGTATTTTACAATGTTGGTGATTAACTGTTGAGTGGGCTTAGGGACCGTTGGTCCATGTTATTTTATTGGGGCGTATGTCACTTCTCGCGGGTACACTGGGCACAGTTTCTGTTTTCCCTGTTGTACAGCGGAGGCGCTGGTGGCTTAGAGAGCGGAAGCCACCTGTCGGAGACAACACGGCTCACCTGTGGCCGAGCTGAAGCTCAAGTCTGAGCTTCCTCAGCGGCGGCCGGGCGTCCTTTCTCCGCCCGGTGCGGCGGCCTCTGGGAGGAGTTCGGGAGGCGTGCTTTCTCTGGGCGTCCCCCGGAGGCGGGTGGTGCGTTTGTTGTCGTCCCCTCCTCGCTTCCGTCTGCTCCGTGCTCCTGCACCTGTCCTGGGAGTCAGGTCGGGTCATGCCCGCCTCGCCTGCAGGGCCGTCTCTGAGCCCCTCTTGGGTTGGCAGCCTCTCTGATTTCCAGTAAATTAGAGAGGGACTCAGCCTCCCTCCTGTTAATCGCACGGTGGCCTCCCCGGGGCTGGGGATCGCTCCTGACTCCGGGGCACAGCGCGGGCTGCCCGGGTGCGTCCCACGTGGCCGGGTGCCTCTCCCAGGCCGTGACGCCGTCTCCTCTCCTTCCAGGTACGTGAGACTCTGCGAAGTGGTCGACCACGTGTTCCCCTTGCTGAAAAGGAGCCACTCGTCCGACTTCCCGTGTTCAGACACGTTCAGTAACTTTACCTTTTGGAGAGAGCCGCCGCCGCCCTTTGAAAACCAGGATGTGCATTCTGGATCCGCCTAGACCGTTCCGGGCCTCCTGACATCCTGCGAAGACCAGGCGCCCGCATTAAAGGATAGGTTTGGGGACGTGCAGTCGTTGGCTTAAGAGCAGAGAGGATCGAAGCGTGTGTCTCTCCCCACGCCCTCGCGGGGGTTGACGTTTCTAAGTGACCCACGAAGGGCGTCCGTTCCGGGCGGGGCGCCGGCGGATCCCGGTGTGGAGGCCGTGCCCGGGGCGGCTTCAGGCCTGTGGCCACACCGCGCTCCCCAGCCGCTCCAGGCGGCAGCAGTTCCTGTGCGAGATGGGCTGTGAACCGGGGGTCCCTGGGACGCTGGGATCCGGGGAGGGCCGCCACGACTTCCGGGAGTGTGGGCGCCCCACCTCCACCTGGCGGTGTGTGCCCAGCATGGCCGGAGGGCTCCAAGGCCTCGGAAGGGCCTCCAGACCTCACCGTCCAGGGTCTCGACCTTGTGGGTGTCCCCCTGCAGTGCTCGCTGACTGGCCAGCGCTTCCGCGGGTCCGTTCTCTCGTGGCTCCGGGCAGAGCTCATCTGTGTAGCTGGCAGGTGTCCCCGCATCGTTGTGGCGCGGCCGGAGTCCTTATGCCTTAATGCACCGTGGCAGGCATCTTATGTGGAATGTGCTTTGGCTCGCGCCCCGTCCGTCGCTCTGCGATGCCTTCCGCTCCTGCTACAGGGAGGTGTTACCCGGACAGTGTTCCCGATCGGCTCGATAGTCTGCCCAGCAGCCTGGCCGGCGCGGTGCTGCTCTAAGCGTGGGCTCGAGTGGAGCTCAGGCACGCGGCGGTGGTGTCGCTTTCTTTTGCGAGCTCTCAACAGGAACTGGTTGGTTTTAAGAAGAATAGTTGGAAGAGGTTAAATTATATATTCTTTGTAGATAGTGTTATTTATGACTTGGATTGGGGTTACTGTTATAAGCATTTTAGCCATATTTTATTATTATAACCGTCAGTACTACATTAAAAGGATACACGTGTTAGACTGTCCAAAGAGCCTTATTCTGTAATTGTCACCGCGCTGACCTTCTTTTGGGATTTATGAGTAATGCTTTTTATTTCCCTGGACTTTTCCCACTCAGATTAAGGGCAGGTGGGTAAGCAGTCATTTGAGTGACATTTTTCGAGCCGGCAGAAGAATGGTTCTTTTACTTGTATATTAAATTGGCTCCTGGGGAGAATAATTTGAAAAGTGAAAGAATTATTTTGGCGAAAGATTTTGCTTTACTTTTTGATTTTTTTTTTTTTTTTAAAGAGAGTTTTACTCCAAATGATTGAAATGCTCTCCTATTTAAATCGTGTGTTCGGAGTCCTAGGAGGCAAACAGTGGAACAGCTGAGGCAATTCTACTCTTTCTGTGAAAGAAAATCCTTCCTCGTAACTGGTGGGCTCTGCTGGCAGTGGACGCCCCTGCCCACCATGGTGTTCCGCGTGGCTGCACAGGAAGCACACGCCCGTGCGTGGCTGGTGGCGGGTTTGCTCAGAAGCACACCTGTGTGTGCAGTTCCGCTTTTGGGGGCATTAAAAACAATTTAACACAGTCCTGCCTTACCTGTGGCCTGCTCATTAGGGACTTCCAGAAGCTGCCTTCATTCTTGCTGTCTCAAGGGTATTTTGGGGTGAGTGTTAACTGCTATGCACCGCAGGCTCTCACGGGCCTGCAGAGCCTGGCTTGGTTTCTCCCTTGCAGTGGGAGGCGTTTGGCCGTACCCCTGGGTCGCCTGTCCCTCGTGGCGAGCGGCCTTCCTTCATCGGGGTGACCGGCCGTGGTCCTCTCTCATGAGAGCATGCACCTCTGATGCACCCCGAGCTTGCACGCCACTGCCCTCCGTGACAGAGCATGCCTTCCAGAAAGCTGCAGCATCAGGTGTGTGTCGGATTCAGAGCGTGACCCCCGGGGGAGGCTCTAACCTTCACACCTGCCTCATGGGCTTTGACAAAGGAAATCTGTGCCCGAGAAGCCCTCACGCATGCGTGCCCAGCTTTATCTGCGTCCACACACCCATAGCTCCATGACCCCTCGGCCGCAGGCTCGGAGGCTGGGTTTGGACCACTCACGTCAAAGCTGCCCGATGGGAACGAATCCCTCCATGGCGACAGGTCACCAAACGCGCATCCGTGTGATGGAGAAGAATGTCCATCCTGGCTTCCCTGGAGAAAACGATGACATCCTCACAGAGAGTTCCCGTCTCCATTTTAGGTTTGGGATCGCCCCTTGAAGTCTATTTGATTTACAACATTTGATCTGTATTTGTATATGCTGGTGCAATGATAAAAATCACTGTAATACTTGATTGTGTTGTCCTGGATGCAAAGTTAGACTATATTGTAATAAATGAGACCAATGAAAAACTTCCCTGAAAATCAGGCATGTGGATTTTAGGTTAAGTTGCTGATTTCCTGTTGTGTGGTATCAAGCATAGTATTTTATTCTCTACTCCCTAAGGACAAAACCCTTAAAGCTTTGAACTGTTCAGCATTTGGAATAAAAGAGCCTGTCTTTTCTGATGCGTTTGGTGAAAGACTGACCCTCCGTGTGCACTGGGCGGGATGGAGGGTGAAGACGGAGAGGAGACGGCTGGCCTGCCTCCTCCCTCTCCGCCTGACTCATCCCGCCTCGATGGGCGTCTCACGGAAGCAGGGAGGGTTCGGTTCGACGCTGTCCGTGAGGCGCCTCCCAGGATCTGGTCCACAGTCGGTGTTTAACGCGCGGCTCTCACCCGGTGGCTTCTGTTCCGAGCTCTTGCATGGGGGACTCCTGGGCTGGCAGACTCTCTGATTTCCTGTAAATTAGCACATTAGACTCTTCTGGAACAGCCTCCCTCGTGTTAACAGGAGAGCTCAGGAAAACCGAGCTGACAACGCTGTCAGGTTCTCAGAGTGAAAGGCTGCGTGGGGAGCCCCAGGGTGGTCAGGAGGCAGAAGAGCGAGCGGAGGGACCAGGACACAGCTTTTATTGGGAGTCTCTGCAGGAAAGGCGGGGCCAGGTGAGCAGCTTAGGACTGCCGGGCGAGACTCCTGGTGGCCTCTGAGCTGTAGGCGTGGCCCTCGGGGGCCTGGGGCTGGGCCCTGGGCTGATGAGGGCGGCGGACTCGTGCCTCGTGGAGTGCCGGCCAGACGGTCTGCTCTGGGTCTCTGGATCGTCCAGACGGCATTCCACGGGCATGCTCCCGCTGGGCCCTCTGCTGTCTCTCAGAAACGCGTAGCCAGTCTCTCCCAGCCAGCGGGTGTTTAAGATCACACACCACTACGCGTGGCTGAGCCCCTTTGCTCTTCACCTAAAGCTATCACCACACTGCTAATAGGCTTTGAAAAGTGAAAGCATTAGCCGCTCAGTCGTGTCCAACTCTTGGCGGCCCCATGGACTAGCCCTCCAGCTCCTCTGTCCATGGAATTCTCCAGACAGGAATGCTGGAGTGGGTAGCCATTCCCTTCTCTAGGGCAGCTTCCCAGCCCAGGGATCAAACTTGGGTCTCCTGCTTTGCAGGCAGATTCTTTCCTGCCTGAGCCACCAGGGAAGCCCTGATTGCCTATACTGCAATATAAAAGGTTTTAAAAAGTCACAGAACATAAGAGACAGTGCAGGTGTCTTTGCCTCACGTTCACTGCCCTCCGTTTCTGGACTCTGTGCTGTACCCCTTGTTCATTTTGAACAATCTAAACTCTTCTTTTATATATTTAATTTTTGGGTGAAGACGGAGAGGAGCGGCTGGCCTGCCTCCTCCCTCTCCGCCTGACTCATCCCGCCTCGATGGGCGTCTCACGGAAGCAGAGTTCGGTTCGAGCTGTCCGTGAGGCGCCTCCCAGGATCTGGTCCACAGTCGGTGTTTAACGCGCGGCTCTCACCCGGTGGCTTCTGTTCCGAGCTCTTGCATGGGGGACTCCTGGGCTGGCAGACTCTCTGATTTCCTGTAAATTAGCACATTAGACTCTTCTGGAACAGCCTCCCTCGTGTTAACAGGAGAGCTCAGGAAAACCGAGCTGACAACGCTGTCAGGTTCTCAGAGTGAAAGGCTGCGTGGGGAGCCCCAGGGTGGTCAGGAGGCAGAAGAGCGAGCGGAGGGACCAGGACACAGCTTTTATTGGGAGTCTCTGCAGGAAAGGCGGGGCCAGGTGAGCAGCTTAGGACTGCCGGGCGAGACTCCTGGTGGCCTCTGAGCTGTAGGCGTGGCCCTCGGGGGCCTGGGGCTGGGCCCTGGGCTGATGAGGGCGGCGGACTCGTGCCTCGTGGAGTGCCGGCCAGACGGTCTGCTCTGGGTCTCTGGATCGTCCAGACGGCATTCCACGGGCATGCTCCCGCTGGGCCCTCTGCTGTCTCTCAGAAACGCGTAGCCAGTCTCTCCCAGCCAGCGGGTGTTTAAGATCACACACCACTACGCGTGGCTGAGCCCCTTTGCTCTTCACCTAAAGCTATCACCACACTGCTAATAGGCTTTGAAAAGTGAAAGCATTAGCCGCTCAGTCGTGTCCAACTCTTGGCGGCCCCATGGACTAGCCCTCCAGCTCCTCTGTCCATGGAATTCTCCAGACAGGAATGCTGGAGTGGGTAGCCATTCCCTTCTCTAGGGCAGCTTCCCAGCCCAGGGATCAAACTTGGGTCTCCTGCTTTGCAGGCAGATTCTTTTCCTGCCTGAGCCACCAGGGAAGCCCTGATTGCCTATACTGCAATATAAAAGGTTTTAAAAAGTCACAGAACATAAGAGACAGTGCAGGTGTCTTTGCCTCACGTTCACTGCCCTCCGTTTCTGGACTCTGTGCTGTACCCCTTGTTCATTTTGAACAATCTAAACTCTTCTGTTATATATATTTTTAAAGTTTTTACAGAGTTTTGTTGTTCACAGACATATATGTTCCCACATCAGTCATACACATATCCCTGGTCACCTCCGCACTCCCGGCCCCCCCATCCCACCCCTCTAGGCTGTCACACCAAGCCCTTGTAGGATCCCCTATTCCCTCAGCGCAATGACAATAGCTATCTTTTTCACATATGTCAGTATAGGTTTCCATGTTACTCCCTCTGTGCCTCCCACCCACTGTTCGTTCCCCACAATGTCCATGTGTCTATTCTCTGTTTTTCTATGGGTTCACTGCATGTGTTATCGTTACGCTTTTACTACAGTCCATATATGTGTGTTAGTATACTGTACTTGTCTTTCTCTTTTTGACTTACTTCACTTTTTATGGTAGGTTCTAGATCCAACCACCTCATTAGGACTGATTCTCAGCATTTCTTTTTTATAGCTGTGTAGTATCCCATTGTATATACATACCAGAGCTTTTTTATCCATTCATTCGTCAGTGGACATCTAGGTTGCTTCCATGTTCTGGCTATTGTATAGAGAGCTGCAATGAACATTGGGGTACAGGTGCTTCTTTCACTTTTGATTTCATCTGGGTATAAGCCTAATAGTGGGATTGCTGGGTCATATGGTGCTTCTATTTTTAGTTGTTTAAGGAACCTCCATACTGTCTTCCACAGTGGCTGCATCAATTTACATTCCCACCAGCAGTGCAAGAGTGTTCCCTTTTCTCTGCGCCCTCTCCAGCATTTATTGTCAATTTGATGATGGCCATTCTGATGGTTGTGAGGTGATATCTCACTGTAGTTTTGATTTGCATTTCTCTAATAATAAGTGAGGTTGAGCACTGTTTCATGTGCTTTTTGGCCATCTGTATGTCCTCTTTGGTGAGGTGTCTGTTTAGATCTTTTTCCCATTTTTTGATTGGGTGGTTGAACAATCTAAACTCTTGACAAGTTAACCCAGGTAACTTGAAAGCGGTCAAAATTCCTCTTGATCTTGTGCATTGTTGACGTGCCTGAGACATCCTGTCGATTTACCTGTATCAGCTGAAATGGTTTTGGAAGACATGCAAGAATGCTGGCCCCTCAGTGGCCAGCCCGGGTGCCAGGCTAGTGCCTCGTGAAGCCCAGATCCAAACTGTAGAGTTCATGTCTGTGTTTCATTTTAAAAACGGTCGTTTAGCTGAACAGACAGATTTAGTCCAACCCCGAATTCAAGTGGTAGGTGCCTTTATCTCGAAAGTAAACGTGAGTGTAAACTATGGTCTCGGGTCCGTTGCCACTCCCCGTGGATGCACCAGGCTGTGTGGTCTCCATTCGGTTCTGCGGGCAGCCCTCACACGCGTGGGGGAAACCACGGCTGCAGCTTAAATTTCCTCCGTGTCTCAGCTGTAATCACCCGAACATTTAAAATCCTTCCCACCTTGCTTCTCAAACCCCGGCGCATCCCCCAGATTCCCCAGCCCTTTCCGCGGATGTTAAGGAGCCTTGGCAACCGGTCAGTGACTGCTGGGCCTCAGAGTGACCTTTCCTGTAAGAGGGAACGCAGGCAGCCCGGGTCCAGTCCTGGGACAGGAGGACAGGCATGGAGGCAAGTCACACAGGCTTCGTTTTAAAGCATGACAACGCCGCAGTCCTCCTTCCAGCAGGCGTGTCGTCGTCGCCAGCCGTTCCAGGGGCTGTGTCACGTCACGCAGCGTTTCTTACTCACCTGCCTTCCTTTGAAACTGCACAAACTGCTTTGAAACTCTGCCCTGTTTCTACAGAGCTGGGGGTTCTGGGAGGCATCCTGGCTCTGCCTGAAAGGAGGAGAGTGTGGTGGTTAAAACACCACCAGAGTCTCCTTCCTGTTTCGGACCCCCTTTTCTGCGGCCGTGGCAGGTGAAGGTGGGTGTTAACCACCGTTGCAGCCGGGCTTGGGGTCTCCCGGAATCCAGAATTGAAGCAGTTGGCTCTGGAAGTCAGTGGCCCCCAGATGGCCACCGGGGCGCACTGGTGCTGGTCTGGCAGCTCAGCCTTTAAAACACTGTCCTGGCTTGACAGGTTCCCTCCCTGCCACGGTGCTGCCTTGGAGGCCAGCCAGGTGCGCCGCGGGCTTGTGGGAGGTCAGGAGTAACGCAGGATGTCTAAACTCTTGACAGTTGGCAAAGCGGTCAAAATTCCTCTTGAGACGTGAATCCTGTCGATTTACCTGTATCAGCTGAAATGGTTTTGGAAGACATGCAAGAATGCTGGCCCCTCAGTGGCCAGCCCGGGTGCCAGGCTAGTGCCTCGTGAAGCCCAGATCCAAACTGTAGAGTTCATGTCTGTGTTTCATTTTAAAAACGGTCGTTTAGCTGAACAGACAGATTTAGTCCAACCCCGAATTCAAGTGGTAGGTGCCTTTATCTCGAAAGTAAACGTGAGTGTAAACTATGGTCTCGGGTCCGTTGCCACTCCCCGTGGATGCACCAGGCTGTGTGGTCTCCATTCGGTTCTGCGGGCAGCCCTCACACGCGTGGGGGAAACCACGGCTGCAGCTTAAATTTCCTCCGTGTCTCAGCTGTAATCACCCGAACATTTAAAATCCTTCCCACCTTGCTTCTCAAACCCCGGCGCATCCCCCAGATTCCCCAGCCCTTTCCGCGGATGTTAAGGAGCCTTGGCAACCGGTCAGTGACTGCTGGGCCTCAGAGTGACCTTTCCTGTAAGAGGGAACGCAGGCAGCCCGGGTCCAGTCCTGGGACAGGAGGACAGGCATGGAGGCAAGTCACACAGGCTTCGTTTTAAAGCATGACAACGCCGCAGTCCTCCTTCCAGCAGGCGTGTCGTCGTCGCCAGCCGTTCCAGGGGCTGTGTCACGTCACGCAGCGTTTCTTACTCACCTGCCTTCCTTTGAAACTGCACAAACTGCTTTGAAACTCTGCCCTGTTTCTACAGAGCTGGGGGTTCTGGGAGGCATCCTGGCTCTGCCTGAAAGGAGGAGAGTGTGGTGGTTAAAACACCACCAGAGTCTCCTTCCTGTTTCGGACCCCCTTTTCTGCGGCCGTGGCAGGTGAAGGTGGGTGTTAACCACCGTTGCAGCCGGGCTTGGGGTCTCCCGGAATCCAGAATTGAAGCAGTTGGCTCTGGAAGTCAGTGGCCCCCAGATGGCCACCGGGGGGCGCACTGGTGCTGGTCTGGCAGCTCAGCCTTTAAAACACTGTCCTGGCTTGACAGGTTCCCTCCCTGCCACGGTGCTGCCTTGGAGGCCAGCCAGGTGCGCCGCGGGCTTGTGGGAGGGTCAGGAGTAACGCACGGGATGACTGGGTACCAGAGTGCCTTCAGTCAGCACGGCCCAAGGCCACCTGCCGCACTCGCCAGCCTGGGGGAGTGATTTGTGGCTGTTTGTCGCTCCAAGTCTAAGTACTATCTAGATCTGTGGTTCTCGAAGTACGGTCCCAGGACCTGCAGCGCCAGCCTCTAAGCCTGTTAGAAATGCGCGTTCCCAGGCTCGACCTTGGCCACCTGGTGGGAAGAGCTGACTCATGGGAAAGGACCCTGATGCTGGGAAAGGTTGCGGGCAGGAGGGGAAGGGGGCGACAGAGGACGAGATGGTTGGATGGCATCATCGACTCAGTGGACGCTGAGGAAACTCCGGGAGTGAACGACAGGGAAGCCTGGCGTGCTTCACCTACAGGGTCACAAAGAGTCTGATGTGACTGAGCGACAGGACAGCAACCAGGCTCTCCCCCAGGCCTCCCTGGATCCAGCACGGGGCGTGTGGCCCACCCTCTCCGCTGCTCAGTCCTCCCCTGGGTTCTGCTGCACGTTCAGAGGACACACCTGGGGCCCAGGTCCCGCTGCTAGGGAGCTGCGTCTGCGTTACAGCAGCCGACAGCGAACCTTTTAAGTTTTTCATGAGGGTATCGGTAGCTGATTAACGATGCTGTGCTCGTTTCAGGTGGGCAGCTGAGGGGCTCTGCCATCTGCACACACGTAGCCACTCCCCGCCAACACCCCTCCCACCCAGGCTGGCACATGACCTCGAGCTCCCTGTACTGGGTCCTTGCTGGTTAATCATTTTTAATGCAACCGTGCATACACGGCATCTATGGGCTTCCCAGATGACGCTGGTGGTAAAGAACCCGCCTGCCAGTACAGGAGACATGAGAGACGTGGGTTCGATCCCCGGTTCGGGGAGATCCCCTGGAGGAGGGCATGGCAACCCACTCTAGTGTTCTTGCCTGGAGAATCCCACAGATCAGGGAGCATGGTGGGTATAGGCCGTGGGGTTGCCCAGAGTTGGACATGACTGAAGCGATGGAACATGCAAGCACATCTAATTTTAATCCGGCCTGGTTAGGGCCCCAGAAAAGAGCTGCTGAGCAAGGAGGGCCCCAGAAACCCACATACAGGCTTGACAGAGCCACAAGGTATCCTGAGCCTCGATGCACAGCTTCCAGCCTGGGGTCTCCCTGTCCACTGGTGCCCGCTGGGAGGAGATGGTGCCCGCTGGGAGGAAACGGAGCCCGAGACCAGGCCGGGCAGCCGAGTGCGTGTGAACCAGCAGCCCTGGGCTGGCCCCAGATTTCGGATGGCTCCCTCCCTCAGACTGTTGGAGCCTTGAGGTGCTGTCCTGAAGCCAGCAATCTTTTCACTGGTTCAGGAAGTCCATTCAGCCCTGCATTGCCTTTAATGAGTTTTGCAAGCAAGTAGCCTCTTCCGGTGACTCATTCTGCCTTTTGTGAACCGGAGATGGTGGTTTTACGTTTCACTTTGGAAAGTAACCATGACTTCTGCTGCTTTCTCCACTGCTGGACTCCGAACAAGTTACATTCATTTTGCAACAAAGACATGTAAATGTAGGCGCGCCAGTCATATTTCTGCTCTGATTGTAAAAACATCCTTTTCCAAGATGGATGACAGAGCGAAGCGAAGGAGAAACGGTTTATATTTTCAAGGAACACATTCATTTGGGCCCTTTATATTTTTCCTTCCAGAGTGACCTGATAGTTTCATTTTGTCTTCTTGATTCATACCTCGGGGATATCCAAAAAATAAACAGGGCTTGTTGATTGTGTGAGCTGATTATCCTCTGATTTATTGAAGGAGATTTCGTTCTGGGCACAAGTTTGTGTTCTTGGTTTCCTGCAGCACTGAAAGGATGAATAAAGCAGATGCTTTCTTATGCAGTAAAGTTACTTGCGTCTGCACATGGTGCAGAAGTCAGTTTATATACCTGGACAAGTGAACTTCTAAGAGCTCAAGAGTGCCCGGTGGACAAGTGCATGAGGCATCTTTTCTCCAGTTCAAAGAATACTGTGTTAGTCACTTAGTTGTGTTTGACTCTTAGCGACCCCATGGACAGTAGCCAACCAGGCTCCTCTGTCCATGGGATTTCCCAGACAAGAATACTGGAGTGGGCTGCCATTTGCTCAAAATGTTGAATAAAATTATTTTTATATGATTTTATTTAAATACATATCAACAGAAAGCAATAGCCCTTATATAATAATAACACCAAAATACATTTAAAATTAAGTGCAGGGGCTTCCCTGGTGGTCCAGTGGGTAAGGACACTGCCTTGCATTACAGGGAGTGCCGGTTTGATCCCTGGCCTGGGAAGATTCCACGTGCCGCGGAGTGGCTGGACCGATGTGTCCAACTCCCGAGCTGGAGCTCTGGAGCGCATGCACCCAGAGCCGGTGCTCTGTGACGAGAGGGGCTACTGCGATGGGAGGCCCACACAGGCCAAAGAACAAAGATGGATGGAAATAGATAAATGAAAAATCAATAGAAATGCACTCCCCCCCCCAAAAAAAAAATTAAGTGCAGAGGAATCTATAGAATCAATAAAATTCAAATGAACACCTGAATGTCACGTGGTAGAAAATGACATATTAAAGCCAGTGAGATAGTACTAGCTTGGGTTTATAATAGAGGTATCCGTGCTTTAGGTTTCATTTGTCAGCTTGATTCTTTTGATTTTTGAGCACGGTGGGCCGTCATTTACACGGTTATTAACACTGACTTCTACAAACACAGTAACAAAAAAGTTCTTATCATCCATTTCCATCGACACTGACGGCTAACAATCATGTAGCATGCATGCTCTTATTATAGGTTGCTTGTTGATGATTTTCACTGAAGCGAGGCCTCTAAGGACACCTCTCAGCTGGCGTGCTGACAGGCTGCATTTACAGTGATGCACTTCTGAGCATCCCCTTCCGGTTGGCCACGTGTCTGCAGTCCTCAGCTCACTGGCCTGCCTTGCTCCCTGCCCAGCGAGTCTGCGGCGTCTCTGGAGGCGTGGGGTACGGCTCCCCGGCACCTCCCTGTATCTGGCTCACGTGAAGCTCCCTGATGGCCGTCACATGCCCATCATTCAGTTCATCCCGACTTGCCAAACCAGACGGAGCCGGACCAGGAACAGGGGATTCTCCATTTCCCTGCTTCATCCCAGGTCTGCTCTGAGCCCCATGGAAGGACATGCTCTTATATTTATTTTCTAGACCAACGATCAGAGTACCTGGGGCCTCGTTTATGCTCAGAAAGGCTGATGTAAACAATGTGGACTGTCCCACAGTCGGTTTGCTGTCTCTCCCGAGGGGCACTGCCATCCTACCTGGGTTTGAGTTTCTTCATCATTAGCCCTGCTGCTCCACATGGTTGCCATGGAGCAGATCATGGCACAGAATCACGGGTGTGTCTGTGCTATGGACCTGGCACAATCCTGAATTTTATTATCATTGCTGTTTCAGGTCACTTACATTCTCTTTGTTCTCTTGAGAAAATCAGCATTCAGGGAGACTGATCTGTCCAGTGTCCTCTGATGAGTAAAAGACTGAGCAGGAACTCAGGTCTGCAGATCCATCATGGTCACAAATGTGAACAGGCTCCGTCCCACTGCACCTGTCGAGAGTGGCCGTCGTACGGGCGGCCACTGGGGTGATGGAGGTGAAGTGGGTGAGGATCAAAGCAAGCCCACCGTGTGCCCAGGACTCTGCACACATGAGAGGCACCAACATCTGTCCTGGTTGAGCTGATGGCGACGAAAGGACCCAGAGCAGGAAACAGGCCGTGAGAAAGACCTGAAAGTCTTCCACAGGTCACTCGCGACTGAATCATTGTGCCTACCGCAGGGCCTTTGCTTTTGAAAGAGCTAACGCATTTCGAAAAACAAGGTAAGCACTTCCTGTTTTGACCAGAAACAAATGCAAAACAGGGCCCCTTGTTCTCAGCAAGTAGAGCTTGACCTTTCAATTCGGAAGGATCTGCAAAGGAGCCACTTCTGCCCGGGTGGGCGAGTAGAACATATGTTATGGCCGCTCCTGCCAAAGGCACCGTCCACAGGCTGTGCTGGAGGACCTGCCAGGCGCCACGAGACGTGCTGACTGGGTGCACCAGAGGGCGAGCTGAGCAAACCGTGTCCGGGGCAGGGACGGGATGGATGGTGTGCCCCTCCTCAGCCTTCTGTCCAGCGTTTTTCACAGTGATGTCACGACAGCCCACAACCCAGAGGAACGGCACCCGCGTTCAGCTGCTGCATTCCTGCTGTATGACGTCCTGCTGGAAATACGAATCGGCTTTGGAGTTCCCGTGAAAATGGAGTAGGCACAGGGAATCTGGGGGCCCCGGGCCCTAGGAGGGGTGGCCGAGGTAGCTAGTTGTCTTCTAAAGAGTCCTACTGTCCTGGAGAGCTGCTGCTGAAAAAGCACTTCTGCCCAGGGATGAGGTCCCCCAGCGCCCAGCCCGCCACCGGGGGCTGGGAGGAGCGCCTGGCACGGTGCCGCGGCAGGGCGAGGTCCGCGGCGGCGATCGGACCTCCTCTGGGTCACGGCAGGTGAAACGCAGGGGTGCCCTTTTCACACTCTGTCTCTCTCCACCACTGGAAGCAAAGGTCTCCAGGGCAGGGCCACCGATGGAAGGGACCTGGATCTCTGCGTCACTGGGTGGTAGATGGCCTGCTGAGCACTCGCACGAGCTTTATGGGGCGAGACGTGCTTCCGTGGTCATAGCCTCTGAGATTCGCAGGTGTATTTGCGACAGCAACTAGCATGACCTAATGGAATGAGTAGGCATTTCTCCAGTGGTCACGTATGGATGTGAGTGAGACCACAGCAAGGCTGAGCACCGAAGAATCGACGCCTTCAAACTGTGGTGCCGGAGAAGACTCTTGAGAGTCTCTTGGACGGCAAGGAGATCCAACCAGTCAACCCGTAAGGAAATCGACCTGACTGTTCATTGGAAGGACGGAGGCTGAAGCTGAAGCTGCAGTCCTCTGGCCGCCTGATGGGAAGAGCCGACTCACTGGGAAAGACCCTGATGCTGGGAGAGACTGAGGGCAGGAGGAGAAGGGGGCGACGGGGGATGAGATGGCTGGGGGGCAACGGACATGAGTTTGAGGAAACTCCTGGAGATAGTGAAGGACAGGGAAGCCTGTCTCTTTAGAAGACAACTGGCTACCTCAGCCCCACCTCTTAAGGCTCAGAGTCCCCAAATTCCCTGTCCCTACTCCACTTTCACAGGAACTCCAAAGCCGATTCATATTTCTGGCATGACATGATACAGCAGAAATGCAGCACCTGAACACGCATGTCGTTCCTCTGGACTGCTACTCTCTGTGGAGTTGCAGAGTCAGACACAACTGAGCGACTGAACAACAACGGACGAGAGGACAGATGAGGGGGGGGATTTGGAGTGGAGAGGAGCAGGATGGCAGAGCAGCCCTGGGGTGTCGGAGGGGGTGCTGCCTGTGGTGGCGAGGGTCTCTGTACTTTAGGAGGAGGAGTGTTTCATCCTGAGCTTTGTTTCTTCTTGTTCTGTTTGTAAAAGAGGGGGAAACGGAAGAGAGATTTGACAATGTGAAAAAATGCTACTGGGAAGCTTTCTTCACCTGTAATATTTTTCTGGGAGAAAGGAGGGGGTGTTAGTAATACATTGAAAGAGTAATGAGCAATAAAGAAAGGAGCAACGCCGCCCCAGGAAGAGTCAAATCTTAGAAAAAAACTAACCAAAGTTCATTAATAAGGGACCTTCTCTGCGTCACTGGGGGGTAGATGGCCTGCTGAGCACTCGCACGAGCTTTATGGGGCGAGACGTGCTTCCGTGGTCATAGCCTCTGAGATTCGCAGGTGTATTTGCGACAGCAACTAGCATGACCTAATGGAATGAGTAGGCATTTCTCCAGTGGTCACGTATGGATGTGAGTGAGACCACAGCAAGGCTGAGCACCGAAGAATCGACGCCTTCAAACTGTGGTGCCGGAGAAGACTCTTGAGAGTCTCTTGGACGGCAAGGAGATCCAACCAGTCAACCCGTAAGGAAATCGACCTGACTGTTCATTGGAAGGACGGAGGCTGAAGCTGAAGCTGCAGTCCTCTGGCCGCCTGATGGGAAGAGCCGACTCACTGGGAAAGACCCTGATGCTGGGAGAGACTGAGGGCAGGAGGAGAAGGGGGCGACGGGGGATGAGATGGCTGGGGGGCAACGGACATGAGTTTGAGGAAACTCCTGGAGATAGTGAAGGACAGGGAAGCCTGTCTCTTTAGAAGACAACTGGCTACCTCAGCCCCACCTCTTAAGGCTCAGAGTCCCCAAATTCCCTGTCCCTACTCCACTTTCACAGGAACTCCAAAGCCGATTCATATTTCTGGCATGACATGATACAGCAGAAATGCAGCACCTGAACACGCATGTCGTTCCTCTGGACTGCTACTCTCTGTGGAGTTGCAGAGTCAGACACAACTGAGCGACTGAACAACAACGGACGAGAGGACAGATGAGGGGAGGGATTTGGAGTGGAGAGGAGCAGGATGGCAGAGCAGCCCTGGGGTGTCGGAGGGGGTGCTGCCTGTGGTGGCGAGGGTCTCTGTACTTTAGGAGGAGGAGTGTTTCATCCTGAGCTTTGTTTCTTCTTGTTCTGTTTGTAAAAGAGGGGGAAACGGAAGAGAGATTTGACAATGTGAAAAAATGCTACTGGGAAGCTTTCTTCACCTGTAATATTTTTCTGGGAGAAAGGAGGGGGTGTTAGTAATACATTGAAAGAGTAATGAGCAATAAAGAAAGGAGCAACGCCGCCCCAGGAAGAGTCAAAACTTAGACCTACAAAAAATCATGTCATTTATACTAGGAGGTTTGAGGATGAGAGAAGGTGCGTGGAAGGTAAAATCTTTACCATAGTAAGTCAGTAAGTAGTATCTACATTTGGTGAATCCAAATGTTAGAGTGCTTGTGCTCAGTCATCCAGTCGTGTCTGACTCTTTGTGACCCTATGGACTGTAGCCCGCCAGGCGCCTCTGTCCATGGGACTCTCCAGGCAAGAAGACTGCAGTGGGTTGCCATTTCCTCTTCCAGGGGATCTTCCTGACCTAAGGATGGAGCCTGAGTCTCCTGTAGCCCGCAGACCTACTATACACCCAATAAAATGCTGGGTGCTAGGAGAGTGGAGGAGCTTGCAGCCAAGGGGAGATGGACATTTAAGAAATCATGTGCTGGGCTTCCCTTGTGGTCCCATGATGAAGACTCCAAGCGTCCACAGCAGTGGGCTTGGGTTCCGTTCCTGGTCAGGGAACTAGGATCCTACATGCTGCGTAGGAGCCAGAAAAAGAAGAAGAAATCATGTGGTGGGGTGGGGGGGGGAGCCGGGACAGGACTGTGGGTGTGTGTAGGCAGAGCCGCGTGGAGGGAAGGTCACGGTCACCTGAGGGCGGGGGCGGTGCGTGTTAACCCGGAGGAAGGCCTCTTCTGGCGGCTGTGCCTGGACCCAGTCCCCAGGGATGCCTGGATCTCTTTCCTCTGGGGTGGGAGCAGCTTTAGGAACCTGATGTGGTCAGGGGAGGCTTTGGAGTGTGTGGAGACACTATCGAGAGGTGCAGCAGGCCAGAGGGGCTGGTCTCATCGCCAGGGCAGTTGGTGGTGGTTTGGATGAAGTGGGGGTGGGGCTGAGGGCCGTGCCTCGGAGGTCCCCAAGGCTGCAGGGAGCGTGGGCCAGCGGGGTGGCCGAGCCAAGGACACTCTCTGGAGATGATGGGGACGTCCCCAGGGGTGGGGCTGAGGCCCGGAAGCTTGGCAGTAAGATGGCGTGAAGGCGAGGGAGCCGAGGTGCCGGGAGCCCAGGGTAGCTTCCCATGTCTGACTTGAACACGAGTGCCCGGAGGTGCTGGCCCAGGACCCAAGAGCCCAGGCACACAGGACTCGCCCGGGGCACGGGCCCAGCAGGTGAAGAGTCACCACCACGCGTGTGTGGTTCATCCTGGAGGCCTCCCCACCCGGAGGCGTGAGCCACAGGCAATGTGTCCCACAGGGCACACTCTGTCCCCAAGGAGGTGGACAGCAGAGATCTGGACACAGGCCCTGGAGCCTCCCTCAGAGCTGCTCCCGCCTCCCCTGCCCTGCAGGCCGGCCAGACGGCCTTCCCCGAGACCTAAGCTAGGGCTGGTCGGCTCAGCGAGGGCCCCCGAGCCAGGACAGGCCTCACTTCTGGGCCAAAGAGGTCGCAGATCCTCTACGATCCCCCACCCCAGACACAGCTCCAAAAACGTGCTTGGGGGCCCCACCTTCTGTCCCCGACGCTTTCAACCTCTGAGCCAAGGCTGGCTGAGCAGGCACGCAGCATCTTCTCGGCTGTGGAGAGGGAGGTGGGGCTCGCCTGGACTCAGCTCCAGCTCACCTCCATCCCGGCTCTTCTCTTCTCCCAGGAGAGGGGGGCTGTGGACACCTTGTCTGGGTTTTTTTTTTTTTTAAATCCCTGCTAATTGGTTCCCCTGCGCCTGTCAGTTCTTCATGCAGGACGGAGGAGGAGTAATTGATACGTTTGGGTGCATTCTGGCTGGGAATCTTTGAGCATACACTTCATGAGTTTTACAGGAAGAGACGGAGAGGCTGGGTGGGGAGGCAGAGCTTTTACAGACCTGCGGGCTTCCCTTGTCCCGAGCGGAGGCCACAGCTACACGTCTCCATCGGAACCACAGCCGTGGCCGATGCTGGTGAGATGTCTCGGAGCAGAGAACCTCGAGGCGTACCATCAGAGACACTCAACCGTGGTTGGTTGTTAGAATTAATTGAGGGGTAGTATTTTAAATATCACGGATACGTAAGTCCCACCTCAGACCAACTGAATCGGAGTCTTTTGAATCTCCATGTTCTGGCAGGGAGGGATGGTCAACTTGCTTGGAAGTACTCAAATCATAAACTCTGATTATTGAAGATCTGAAAGACCCAGACTGTGGGTTCAGCCACAGTGGATGATGGTGGATATTATCTGCAAAAGATAAAGACCTTTGTGAACTGGGGAAGGAGCTGTTTTATGAGGGATATTCTATCTTCTTGTGTAACACAGAGAAAAAAGGAAAGGGAACTATCAGGAAACAAAAAGCTAAGAAGAATTGTGGTATACTCTGCTGACAGGCGGGAGCAGACACAGAGTGGATGCACGGCTTGGCATGGGGGTGCCAGGAGCATCTGGGGAAACAGAAACCAAGAGGTTTTAAGAGGCAGAAGGGAGCCTCTAATAAGTATGGAGACTTCAGGTTTTTAGGGGAAGAAGGCAGTGTCTCAACTATCACTTTCTGAAGAGCAGCCTGTTTGAAAGCCATCACCACGAACCTTCTCAAAGGTGAAGACTGCCTGCTGAATTTGTGTTTCTGGGAAAAGCAAAACAAAACAAAACAGGACAAACAACTGGGCAGACTCTCGGGGCTTCTGCTGAAGCCGAAACCAGGCATATTGAATGTTTTTCATATATTTTCCTTTTATCCTGCACTTAGAGAAATTTCTGAAATCTGTCAAGGTGTTTGGCTGAGCTCTGAACTGTGCCATGAACTGGCCTTTCCACCCTGATTTCTCGACGGCTAGGACTTTGCCAGGGTTTTCTGGCATTTGTGGGGGGTGGGGTGGTACTGAGGGAGTCTTGTGGTTCTTCATGGATCTTTGGGAAAATGGGGTGTGTGAGAGACTTGGCGTTGGGTGTCTGCCCCTTTGCTGGTGTTAAAAAGAAATCACATTCCTTCCACTGGAAGGAGCTCAGGAAGCCGCAGCTTCAGAGCACATCCATTCAAAATCTATTCCTTCAGAACCTCTTTCTCAAATCCGAGTAGAGTGAGACATTTGAAAGATGAGTTATTCCAAAGTTCAATTTCTTTGGCCTTTCATTCCTATCTGGAAATTAAAAAACGGGAGACAGTGTTCAGTGTCCATATTGGAGAGCATTCTTTTTTTTTTTTTTTTTTAAAGATTTATTTATTTATTTGAGTGGGGTGGCGGGGGAGGGAGGGGAGCAGGCGGGCCACTTCTATTGGTCTTTCATTTGTCCATTTTTCATCCATCTTTGTTCTTTGGCCCGTGTGGGCCTCCCATTGCGGTGGCCTCTGCTGTAGAGCACCGGCTCTGGGCGCATGCACTCCAGAGCTCCAGCTCGGTAATTGGACACATCCGTCCAGCCGTTCTGCAGCACGTGGGATCTTCCCAGGCCAGGGATCGAACCGGCGCCCCTTGCCCTGCAAGGCGGTGTCCTTACCCACTGGACCACCAGGGGAAGCCCTGGAGAGCATTCTTTAAGGCCTATGTGGGCTCAGTGGGCTGTATTGCCCAATATGTCTGAATTCATGAACAAAGAGAAAGGGAATGAGGGTGAATTTTCAGAAGAGGGAGAAATGTGGCTGTGGAATTGATTTTTTGTATCTTGCTCTTTCCCAGAGCCTTTGCCAAGACCTACAGAATAGTGGTGGGAGCTGAGGGGCTGGGTTCACACCGGCCACCCTTCAGGAGGACAGCTGATCATAAACACACGTGCAGCTGAAGCAAGTCCAGTGAGTGCATCCCAGGGGCTTGGTGGCAACAGCAAGAGGCTTAAGTCTGCATTTGATCAGGTGGGGTCGCCTGGGGACTGTGGGTGAGGTGACACATTCAAGTGCTTTCCCAACAACTGACTCCCTGTGAGCGGACCTTTCTGGGGCTGGTAAGGTGCTCCTCAGAAGCAATCGCATTCTCCTCAGTCATCTTTTATTTTTCAGTTGTGCAACATTTCAGGTGGATTGTAGATCTGATGGACTTCCCAGGTGGCGCTCGTGGTAAAGGACCCATCTGCCAATGCAGGAGACATAAGAGAGGTGGGTTTGAGCCCTGGGTTGGGAAGATCCCCAGGAGGAGGGCATGACAACCTGCTCCAGTATTCTTGTCTGAAGAGTCCCATGGACAGAGGAGCCTGGTGGGTTGCAGTCCATAGCGTGGCACAGAGTTGGACACGACTGAGCAACTCAGCACATGTGGATTTCATGGCACCTCACGTCAGGCAAATATCCACTTTCTGATCGTATCGTGTGTGTTTGTGCTCTCAGTCCTGTCTGTCTCTTTGCAGCCTCATGGACGGTAGCCCTTCAGGCTCCTCTGTCCATGGGACTTTTCAGACAAGAATACTGGAGCAGGTTGCCATTTCCTCCTCCAGCTGGTTGAATTAGGTTTTCTATTTATTTAGCCAAAGCCACAGATACCTGTTGCGAAAAAAGTGGTTGATTACATCGAGCAGAGAGGGCGATGCACTGTGATGCTTTATGCTTTCCTGTGTCCCTTCGTTTATCTGTAGGTCTTCACGCAAGTAAGGTAGGTTCTCTGAAAGTAAGTTTTTATTGTTCTATAAAGGGAAGCCTGACGTGTCACAGTCCATGGAGTCACAAAGAGTCAGACACAACTGAACCACTGAACTGATAACGCATAAGACAGCCTAATTCTACAAGTTTACCCAGGAGAGTCGTTTACTTTTTTATTTTTAATGTGGGGAGAGAAAGGCAGAGAAAGAGCTCTTTCCCAGAGCCTTTGCCAAGACCTACAGAATAGTGGTGGGAGCTGAGGGGCTGGGTTCACACCGGCCACCCTTCAGGAGGACAGCTGATCATAAACACACGTGCAGCTGAAGCAAGTCCAGTGAGTGCATCCCAGGGGCTTGGTGGCAACAGCAAGAGGCTTAAGTCTGCATTTGATCAGGTGGGGTCGCCTGGGGACTGTGGGTGAGGTGACACATTCAAGTGCTTTCCCAACAACTGACTCCCTGTGAGCGGACCTTTCTGGGGCTGGTAAGGTGCTCCTCAGAAGCAATCGCATTCTCCTCAGTCATCTTTTATTTTTCAGTTGTGCAACATTTCAGGTGGATTGTAGATCTGATGGACTTCCCAGGTGGCGCTCGTGGTAAAGGACCCATCTGCCAATGCAGGAGACATAAGAGAGGTGGGTTTGAGCCCTGGGTTGGGAAGATCCCCAGGAGGAGGGCATGACAACCTGCTCCAGTATTCTTGTCTGAAGAGTCCCATGGACAGAGGAGCCTGGTGGGTTGCAGTCCATAGCGTGGCACAGAGTTGGACACGACTGAGCAACTCAGCACATGTGGATTTCATGGCACCTCACGTCAGGCAAATATCCACTTTCTGATCGTATCGTGTGTGTTTGTGCTCTCAGTCCTGTCTGTCTCTTTGCAGCCTCATGGACGGTAGCCCTTCAGGCTCCTCTGTCCATGGGACTTTTCAGACAAGAATACTGGAGCAGGTTGCCATTTCCTCCTCCAGCTGGTTGAATTAGGTTTTCTATTTATTTAGCCAAAGCCACAGATACCTGTTGCGAAAGAAGTGGTTGATTACATCGAGCAGAGAGGGGGCGATGCACTGTGATGCTTTATGCTTTCCTGTGTCCCTTCGTTTATCTGTAGGTCTTCACGCAAGTAAGGTAGGTTCTCTGAAAGTAAGTTTTTTATTGTTCTATAAAAGGGAAGCCTGACGTGTCACAGTCCATGGAGTCACAAAGAGTCAGACACAACTGAACCACTGAACTGATAACGCATAAGACAGCCTAATTCTACAAGTTTACCCAGGAGAGTCGTTTACTTTTTTATTTTTAATGTGGGGAGAGAAAGGCAGAGAAAGAGGGAGAGGGAGAAGAAGAGGGGAAAAGAGAGAGACACACACAGAAACTGGTTTCACATGGTAGTAGGGGCTGCAAGTCTAAAATTTGCAGGGAAGGCTGCTAGACTGGAGACCCAAGGCATAGCTGAGGATGTAGCTTAACTCCAAAGGCTATCCAGAAGGGGAAGTCCTTCTTCCCTAGGGGAAGTCTTTTCCTCAAATTGAATAAGAGCCACTCACATAATGGAGGGTTAGCTGCTTACCTTAAAACCTACTGATTTTAAATGTTGATCACATTTTAAATTACCTTTATAGCAACACCTGGATTGGTGTTTGACGTAATATTTGGGCGTCAGGCATGTTCTAGCCAAGGTGATGCTTAAAAAGTAACATCACAGATGATGAAGCTGAAACTCAGAGAAGCATTAGTGATGTAGTTAGAAGCTGATGGCAGAATTTGTTCCATTAAAGTCACATGGTCTCACTTAGTGTGTTTACGGATGGGTAGAGGCACTAAGCTCAGGGTCTGTGACGGCAGCAGCCATTTCTCCGGCCTTGAAAATCTTCTGGTCACCTTATAGAGAAAAAACACCTGGGATTCTTCTAGGTTTCTTAGAATAGCATCTTGGAAGACAGTTCTTCAAGACCTGGTTTTTGGGAAAGTAAGGATTCTGCGTAGACTTTGGAGGTTGGTCCAGTTCGGTGCAATTCAATTCTGTTGAATTGGATTATTTTGCCCCGTGTGCTGGTGTGCTCTGGGCCATAGGGTAGCATAGTGCACAACAATAGCAGAAAATACACGGCTCAGGCCCTGTGGGTCCTGTGGATTCAGTGGAGATGGAGGCAGTAAGCAGAGAAGCAAAACAACGCACAGGATGAAGAGGAATGTGATGTCCACTCTAGTGGGCACCCAGGGCACCCAGGAGGATCTGCCATACTCTCCAAGTCAGCCTTTCTAATTCAATCCTTAATAGACAGTCCTGAAAAACATAATTTTCAAAAGTTTTCAATCACGTGGCATGTGGGATCTTAATTCCCTGACCAGTGATTGAACCCACACCCCCTACGATGAAAATGTAGAGCCTTAACAGCTGGGCCACTGGGGATGTTCTGAAAAGCACAATTTTTAAAAGGCCTATTTAAATACGTATTGCTTTGACATTTTAGCCAAGCTTAGCTTGCCTTAAAGACCTTGCGATCAGCAGTGATGTGCGTGTGTGTATGCGTGTGTATAATTAATTGGAAAGAACCAACAAACATGGATTTGAATGCTAATTGGTGCTAAAATTAAAGATACAATCAAAACTCTCATGGAAACATATAATGAATACATGCTAAGAATTTTACTCAACTCATTAATGAATGAGGAACCTGGTAAAATGTAAAAAGAGGTTCAGTGGAGAATTCAAAGAACCCACAGATACTGGCAGTCAGGAACTGGGAAGTTTGCAAATAGATGCAAACCAATTCAGTGTCCACAGGGCCGTAATCAATTGCATCTCCAAGGGCCAAAGTTCATTTGCATTTCCATGGACGGGGCTTGTTTGCATTGCTATCAGTTTCCTTTAGCTACAGTGTCAGTAAGTAGCACCTTGAGAGAGAGGCACTGGAGGTTTAGACGTCTTGAACGGAGGCTCCAAAAAGAATACCCCGTAGTCTGTCTTTTTCTCTTTTTAGAGACTTTTACAATTTTTTTTCTGACCCTGGGAATTACTGGGATAATGGTTGTGAGTATGTTTCATTCCTCATCTGTAAAATAGAGGTGTTATTTCTTCACTGGCTTGTTTTGCAGATGAAAAATAATAATGCATATAAAATTTTTCTGATGCATAGTCTTTTTTCAATCAATATTAGGTCTTATTATACTGTATTTTTAAAATGTTTTTTATGTGGACCATCAAATTTGTTACAATATATTGTTTCTGTTTTATATTTTGGTTTTTTGACCTCGAGACATGTGGGATCTTAGCTCCTTGACCAGAGATTGAACCTGCACCCTCCACATTGAAAGAGGAAGTCTTAGCCACAGGACCACCAGGGAAGCCCCCTTGTACTGTAGTTTTTTCAGACTGATTTGCGAATTCCCTCTCCCATAGTCTCTTCACTCATGCACGTGTTCTTCAACACTTGCTGAAGGCCTGTGAACCCACCCTACGATGAAAATGTAGAGCCTTAACAGCTGGGCCACTGGGGATGTTCTGAAAAGCACAATTTTTAAAAGGCCTATTTAAATACGTATTGCTTTGACATTTTAGCCAAGCTTAGCTTGCCTTAAAGACCTTGCGATCAGCAGTGATGTGCGTGTGTGTATGCGTGTGTATAATTAATTGGAAAGAACCAACAAACATGGATTTGAATGCTAATTGGTGCTAAAATTAAAGATACAATCAAAACTCTCATGGAAACATATAATGAATACATGCTAAGAATTTTACTCAACTCATTAATGAATGAGGAACCTGGTAAAATGTAAAAAGAGGTTCAGTGGAGAATTCAAAGAACCCACAGATACTGGCAGTCAGGAACTGGGAAGTTTGCAAATAGATGCAAACCAATTCAGTGTCCACAGGGCCGTAATCAATTGCATCTCCAAGGGCCAAAGTTCATTTGCATTTCCATGGACGGGGCTTGTTTGCATTGCTATCAGTTTCCTTTAGCTACAGTGTCAGTAAGTAGCACCTTGAGAGAGAGGCACTGGAGGTTTAGACGTCTTGAACGGAGGCTCCAAAAAGAATACCCCGTAGTCTGTCTTTTTCTCTTTTTAGAGACTTTTACAATTTTTTTTCTGACCCTGGGAATTACTGGGATAATGGTTGTGAGTATGTTTCATTCCTCATCTGTAAAATAGAGGTGTTATTTCTTCACTGGCTTGTTTTGCAGATGAAAAATAATAATGCATATAAAATTTTTCTGATGCATAGTCTTTTTTCAATCAATATTAGGTCTTATTATACTGTATTTTTAAAATGTTTTTTATGTGGACCATCAAATTTGTTACAATATATTGTTTCTGTTTTATATTTTGGTTTTTTGACCTCGAGACATGTGGGATCTTAGCTCCTTGACCAGAGATTGAACCTGCACCCTCCACATTGAAAGAGGAAGTCTTAGCCACAGGACCACCAGGGAAGCCCCCTTGTACTGTAGTTTTTTCAGACTGATTTGCGAATTCCCTCTCCCATAGTCTCTTCACTCATGCACGTGTTCTTCAACACTTGCTGAAGGCCTGTGACCGCAGGCACTTGCCAGGCTAACGCACGGCTAATGACCACGCCGAGAGCACATCGTAGGGTAGGAGGAGCTTTAGACTGGTGGCAGGGACGGTGAGGAGGCAGACCAGCAAGTACATTAGTTGACTGTGAATTCCTGTGAATCTGCATAAGGATCAGGGCTTCCCAAATGGCATTAGCGGTAACCTGCCTGGCAGTGCAGGAGACATAAGAGATGGAGGGTCAATTCCTGGGTCGGGAAGGTGCCCTGGCAGAGGGCATGGTAACCCATGCCAATATTCTTGCCTAGCGAATCCCATGGACAAAGGAGCCTAGTGGGCTACAGTCCATGGGGTCACAAAGAGTGGGACACGACCGAAGCGACTGAGCAGGGCAGGGCACAGGGAGAGCGGGAGCCTGGGAGGGAGGCCCGAGGTGCGTCAGGCAGTGGTTCAGAGCAGTGACTCAGGAGCCATACTGACTGGGCTAATTAACTGTGTCCTTGGACGAATTCCTTAACCTCTCTCTGCCTCAGCATCTTCTCCTTTATAAGTTATTTTAAAAATATTTCTTTACTTATTTGGCAGCACTGGGTCTTAGTTGTGGCCCTTGCGCTCTTTAGTTGTGACATGTGACCTGTTGTTGCAGTGAGTGGGATCTAATTCCTGGACCAGGGATTGAACTTGGCACCCCTGGTATTGCTTGGAGTCCTAGCCACTGGACCACCTGGGAAGTCCCAGAACCTTTGCCTTTAAAATGGAGATGATACCTGTAGTTTGCACAGACTGAATGAATGAGTTAGTGTTTGTGAATATTTGGATCAGTTTCTGGCACCTACTAAGTACATTGTAAGTATTAGCTATTACTACTTAATGGATTACTATACATGGATTGAACAAAGAGCCGTGCTGTGCTGTCCAACTTTTGCGAACCCACCGGCTCCTCCAGTACGAGGGATTCTCCAGGCAAGAATACTGGACTGAACAGCCATTTCCTCTTCCCGAGCATCCTCCCAACCCAGGGATCGAAACTAAATAAATGTTCTAGCACCAGTTCTAGACCCGAGAGGCAAGTCTCTTGCATATCCTGCGATGGCAGGTGGATTCTTTATCACTGAGCCACCTGGAAAGTTCAAACAGTAGTTTCTACATAAAAAGCCAAGTCAGGGAAAGACAAAAGTCACAGGACAACATTCATATATCCTGGTTGCTCCACTGAACTGCTAAACCACGCTCATGCAGTCACTGGATTTTACCCTGTTCTGTTTTCTCTCATGGGTCATTTCTTCCCCTAGCTAAGCTGGTACGAATTAAATTGTATGGACTCCTTTCTGGCAATAGACAGGCTGAAGTGCTTTGCCTCCGAGGGAAAGATTCTTTTTTCCTTTGGGTTCCAACTGCGGGAATAATGAAATGGAAGCTGAGATCGATGCAGCACAGGCTTTATTCAGTGGCCAAAAGATGGAGCAGCGGAAACAAAGTTCACAGATCAATTTTTCACCCATGTGGCAAGAGGAATTTAATTAAAAGTAAAGAAAAAGGACAGAGGAGTGTGGCTAATGACTGGAAGGCATACGCATTAGTCTACCAGGAGGGGGAGGGCTTTTCGAGGAGGGGACACCACCTTCTTCCTATCCTTTATTGGTGCTTAATGTCCAGCCCCCGGCAGGTGTGAATATGCTTTGTAGTCAAATCAGTGTGTAATGAATGGGGTCTATTGGAGGTCAGATTCACCCCGTGTTGGTCCCAGCCGTTCTGCTTTTCTGTTGTTCTTATTGGTTTGTAGCGTCCTTTTAAAAAAGAAAAAAGCCCCCTCTGGATCCACTAACTTAGCTTTATGTTAACTCCTGCTAAAGATTGGTTGACTCTGCCTCAGTTCAGTTGCTGCTGGTCCTGAACACGGGGGACACTTGGTGGAGGCTGAAATGGACTGGACCTGGCTCTTCCAAACCCTCAATGACCGTCCCCTCCCGCCGAAAGGGGAAGGTGCTAACTCTGGGGACCCTTCCTCCTGCGCTAGTGGACCAGCTCCTTGCAGCTCTGCAGGATAAGCCTTCCGAGGCCCATGGCATCCTCCCCCTGAACAGCCATTTCCTCTTCGAGCATCCTCCCAACCCAGGGATCGAAACTAAATAAATGTTCTAGCACCAGTTCTAGACCCGAGAGGCAAGTCTCTTGCATATCCTGCGATGGCAGGTGGATTCTTTATCACTGAGCCACCTGGAAAGTTCAAACAGTAGTTTCTACATAAAAAGCCAAGTCAGGGAAAGACAAAAGTCACAGGACAACATTCATATATCCTGGTTGCTCCACTGAACTGCTAAACCACGCTCATGCAGTCACTGGATTTTACCCTGTTCTGTTTTCTCTCATGGGTCATTTCTTCCCCTAGCTAAGCTGGTACGAATTAAATTGTATGGACTCCTTTCTGGCAATAGACAGGCTGAAGTGCTTTGCCTCCGAGGGAAAGATTCTTTTTTCCTTTGGGTTCCAACTGCGGAATAATGAAATGGAAGCTGAGATCGATGCAGCACAGGCTTTATTCAGTGGCCAAAAGATGGAGCAGCGGAAACAAAGTTCACAGATCAATTTTTCACCCATGTGGCAAGAGGAATTTAATTAAAAGTAAAGAAAAAGGACAGAGGAGTGTGGCTAATGACTGGAAGGCATACGCATTAGTCTACCAGGAGGGGGAGGGCTTTTCGAGGAGGGGACACCACCTTCTTCCTATCCTTTATTGGTGCTTAATGTCCAGCCCCCGGCAGGTGTGAATATGCTTTGTAGTCAAATCAGTGTGTAATGAATGGGGTCTATTGGAGGTCAGATTCACCCCGTGTTGGTCCCAGCCGTTCTGCTTTTCTGTTGTTCTTATTGGTTTGTAGCGTCCTTTTAAAAAAGAAAAAAGCCCCCTCTGGATCCACTAACTTAGCTTTATGTTAACTCCTGCTAAAGATTGGTTGACTCTGCCTCAGTTCAGTTGCTGCTGGTCCTGAACACGGGGGACACTTGGTGGAGGCTGAAAATGGACTGGACCTGGCTCTTCCAAACCCTCAATGACCGTCCCCCCTCCCGCCGAAAGGGGGAAGGTGCTAACTCTGGGGACCCTTCCTCCTGCGCTAGTGGACCAGCTCCTTGCAGCTCTGCAGGATAAGCCTTCCGAGGCACTTTCCGGAGTCTTCACCGCATCAGAGGCGGCATATCTAAGTTTCTGCTGTTTCTCTGCTTGTGGCACGGTCTTCAGTGCGGAAAAATGTCTGCTGAGTCACCATCAGGGTTAGAACGGCAGGAGGATGCCTTGAACAGGTGTTTTATATCAGGCTTCGTGAGTGAGGTCTCGTGCTGATGATAACTTCAAGCTCAAGGCCGCCCTCAAGACAAGCAGCGTGAAGGCTGCGTGTGTGATGGACGTGGACTCAAACCCAAGGCTGCTGCCAGAGGGCGCTGAGTTTCTCTGCACGGAGGTTACAGGCGTGATCTTCTGTGGGGCAGGCCTCCCTGAGCCGCACTGGTCTGTGGAGGATGGAGGGGCAGGTGAGCAGAGAAAACGGTACGAACAGGGAAGCTCCCACTTGACTCGGGGCCCAGCCATGGGCGCCGTGGGGGTGGGGCCGGCATGGGCCTTGCCCATCAGGTCTTCCCTGCCCACTGCCCGCCAGCCCAGCCACACGGAGCCACTGACCCACTCCATTGCTCTGTCTCCTGTCTCTGCTGAGAAATCTGGGGACCGTTTTTTGAAAACACATCAGACCGACCCCAGGCCGTCGCTATCCTAACTTCTGCCACTAGTTTTAGGGGTAGAGATCAGATCATCACTTGGTGATGACACAGCAGACCAAGCTGGAAAGGCCCCGGGTGGGTGGGCTCAGCCTGCCCTGCAGGTTAGGAGTCCTCCACTGCAGTCCTGAGGTCACCTCTGGAGGGTCCCTTCCCTTCTCCTGGGTCCTGTTTCTCCACCATTAAGGTACTAGCAGACGGACTGACCACCGTGCTCCCAGGGCAGGCTCTGGGCCAGCAGCAGCAGCAACCTCAGCAGTGGGAGCTGATTAGAAATGCGTGTCCTTGGGCCCCTCTCCACACCTGTGGAATCAGACATTCAGGGCTCAGGCTGCAGCCATCTGTCTCCCCAGGCCCTTTGGAAGGGGGTCGGTTCTAATATAACCGAAAGTTTGAGAACCACCGGTTAGGGAAACTTTGTTTCCTTCTGGCTTGAAGAGGCTGTGATTCCTTGCTCTTATCTGCAAAGACGACAGACTGTCCCTAGTACCAGTGCCATCTGCAGTGATGGGGCAGGAGAGCGGGCGCACACGGTGAAAAGGGAACTCAAAGAGGAGGCTATGTAAACTCTTTCCAAGGCATCACCTGTCATCTCTGTTGACTGAATTCCATTTGCTAGTTTATTGAAGCAAATGCTGAACGCGGACTCGTGGGAAGGTCCCGATGGCCCGTGGTGAATGCATTAGAACAGCGCTCCTTGCCCCTGAAAGGTCCCTGGAAAGGCTCCCTGTGGGCGGCACCTGGAGAGGGGGGCTGACAGCAGCTTTGTGCCTCTCAGAGTGGATCCTGTTTCCCCCGCAGGTCCCCAGTACAATCGGGCAAGTGTGCGTGGGCCCCGCCAGCCCGCCGGCTGCAGCTGCGTGCTCCGAGCGCCCTGGAGGGGCGTCTGCAGCCCGAGAAGGGGTGATCTGTTTCCATGGGAGGCTTCCCCAGCTGCCGGGGACAGGTTTGTCATCCACAAAACTTCTGCTTTCTGGAGCTGGCCGGGGCTGGAGCCCGGAAATGGTCTCTCAGATCCTGGCACATAGTAGGTGTGGCTAATATCACAAGTTGGGTTACTTCTCGGAGTTGTCTTGGGGCTCAAAAGGAGCCACAGAGTCAAACCTGGGCAGCGCCTCGGCTCCTGGCGCTGCAGAGGGGGACACATGAGCTCAGCCCCCTGCCCTCTGCCGCTCCTGTCCGATAGATTAGCCGTGGGAGGAAATAATGCTTTGTCACATGGCAGGTTCAATGGCTTCACATAATATGACGTCATAGTAAATTTATCACAGGATTGCGGGGTGGGAGTTGTTTCTGGTTTTCAGATGAAAACTCTGGGGTGCAGAAAATAAAGATCCTGACCCAAGTCACATGAAAAGTAAGTCTTGAGTCCAGATACTAAGCTTAATCTCATTCACTGAGTACTTCTGGAGAAGGAAATGGCAGCCTGCTCCAGTATTCTTGCCTGGAAAACTCCATGGACAGAGGAGCCTGTCCGGCTACAGTCCATGGGACTGCAAAGAGTTGTGCAAGACTGAGCGATTGAGCTCAAGAACTCCAAATGAGTACTTAGTATGCATACAAATAATGTACTTATCAAAAAATGGATTTCCATGTCTAATTATTCTATGTATTTAGTTATTGTATCTATTTCTTCTATCGATTTTGCTTTATCTATCTAATTATTCTAATCACCCCAGAAATCCTTGAACTAGGTATTATTATCACCATAGATGGTGAGGCTAAATGGCTAAGTTAACTTCAGTCAACAGAGATGGGAAGAGGCTGGATTTGAATTGGACTCCAAATACCTATTTGGATGGAAAACATCATAGCCTGTTCCTTTTTAATAAACTTATATAGGCTTCCCTGGTGGTCCACTGGGTGAGGAGTCTGCTTGCAAGTGTTGCTGGTTCGGTCCCCGGCCCAGGAAGATCCCACATGCCGAGGAATGACTAGGCCAGTGTGTCCAATTACGAGCCAGCGCTCTGGAGCGCACGCGCCCAGAGCTGGTGCTCTGTGACGAGAGAGGCCACTGTGATGGGAGGCCCACACATGTCAAAGAATAAAAATGAATGAAAAATGAAATGATGATTTAGTGGCAACCCCCGCCCCCCCCGAAAAAAAACCCTTGTGTATGTATGTATTTATTTGGTTGCGTTGGGTCTTAGTTGTTGCACACAAGATCTTCTGTTGTTGTTGTTTTGTGGCATGCGGGGTCTTTTTAGTTGCAGCATGCGGGATCTAGTTCCCTGACTAGGGATCGAACCCGGGGTCCTTGCATTGGGAGCCCAGAGTCTTAGCTCTTGGGCCACCAAGGAAGTCTCCAGCACAGCCTGTTCTTAGCTGCATTCCTCTGGGATGTGGATTTGCCTGGGAGAACCATGGGGTCTTGGCATGCCTTATGTTTTTGTTGTTCAGTCTCTCAGTTATGTCTGACTCTTTGTGACCCCATGTACTGCAGCACGCCAGGCTCCTCTGTCCTTCAGATCTTCCAGAATTTGCTCAAATTCATGTCACTGAGTGATGCCATGCAACTGTCTCATCCTCTGTCACCCCCTTATCTGTTAGCCTTCGATCTTTCTAAGCATCAGGTCTTTCCCAGTGAGTCAGCTCTCTGTATCATGTGGCCAAAGTACTGGAGCTTTAGCATCAGTCCTTCCAATAAATATTCAGGGTTGATTTCTTTTAGGACTGACTGGTTTGATCTTCTTGCAGTCCAAGGGACTCTCAAGAGTCTTCTCCGGCACCACAGTTTGAAAGCGCTAATCCTTCAGTGCTCAGCCTTCTTTATGGTCCATCTCTCACATCCATGCATGACTACTGGAAAAAAATACTAAAGTGGTTGCTGTGTCCTTCTGCAGTGGACTGCATTTTGTTAGAACTCTTCCCTATGACCGGTTCATCTTGGGTGGCTCTGCATGGCATGACGCATAGCTTCCTTGAGTTACCCATGCCCCTTCGCCATGACAAGGCTGTGTTGCATGGAGGGGCTCTTAGGGTAGGATATAAAATATGAACAAAGCCTGGACAATCAGAGAAGGGACCAACTAAACAATGAATGGAGTTTGGTTGGAGGGGGCTCTTCACAAGGGGTTAATGTTGGAGATGGGCTTTGAAGGTTGAGTAGGAGTTTGCCTGAGACGGCTAATCATCCCAGCCAGAGAGAACAAGAGAAAGAAAAGTACTGCAAAGATTCAGAGGTGGGTCCAGTGCGTTGAGGTTGTTGAGGTTTCTGTGCTGGAGTCCAAGATTGGTGCAGTTCTTGCCTGTGTGTAGGCGTAGAGACGGTAGGCATGCTTCTGTGTGTGTAGCTAGGTCAGGTGTGTGTGCATGACTAGGGGGATGGATGTAGAGGTAGGTAGGGCCTAGCATGAAGAGACAGGATGTGCCTAAACATCATCAGGCGTTGGACAGGAAGAAGGGTCCCAATCTGGGACAGGAAACGAGGGGTGGCTGGAGGAAGGCTGTGACAACAGTGAATGTTTCTTCAGAACCCCCGGTGGGGGCTGCCCCTGCCACCTGGGACTGGTTTGAGTCCCTTTGACCTGGAGCAGCTTGATCTCCTTCCTCATGGGGCCCCCGCAGTGCGGCTCAGGGCTTGGAAGAGGTCGGGAAGGAGTCAGACCCCTGCCACGCTTCGGAATAGCTTGTGATCTTGGAGGATGATAAAGTCCTGGGCAATTTCCTGAACACTGACAAACAAAACTGCTGCTCTTATGTTTGCATTGTGTTTTTCTTTTTCTGTTGGATTCACACAGACAAATTGCCAAAAAGATCCAGTTATTTGCGCCTTGTCCAGTCATTTGCTCACAAAGCATTCACACTCCAGAACTATTCCAGGCTCTCTGAGATCAGAAAGAGGATGGATTTTTCAGTGACAACAAATTGGTCCCCTTGCCCTTGGTGAAATGAATCATCTCCCTAAACCTCAGTTTCCCAACTGTAAAACATACCAACTCCCACCTAACAGGAATGTAACCTTCAAGGTGCTTGGAAGCATGGGGCTCCTCAGAGGTGGGAATCTGGTTATTGTTCCTCTCCTCTGAGAGACGCGTTCTCTGAGAAACATTGTTTTCCTTCGGGCAGGGAGACGCATGTGGTTCCCCACGCCATCAGCAGATGGCGCCTACCCACCTGCAGTGCTGGGAACACGGTTTCTTCGCCCCCACTCCCAGCCCTCCCCTTCCCCAGCTCCTCCCACCCCACTCCAACAATTCCCTGCCTTCCTTCCCTTCTCAGTCGTTCTAGGACCCAGGCAGAAAGTCACACAGAACACTTTGTGTCTGTCAGCAGATTCCTGGAAGGTCACGCTGAATGATGAATGCTCCCGGGTAGGATTGGAGGGTTCTTTTTTTCTTATTTCTTTTTTTCTTTTCTTTCTTTTTTTGTCTCCCGTGAATTGCATCACTGGGCAGCCTCCTGGCTTTATTCAGGCTCCTGTGGTTTTTAGACCTTTCCCAGTTGTTCTGTGTCTGCTTCCTTTCCAGGCCTCTTCTGGTCAAGGCAGGATGTCCAGGGGTGGCGGTGGCCAGGGAGCTGGGCCTTGTCCAGCACTTTCCACGGTCCCTCCTTCCCCCCTCCTATCCCCACCAGAGCCTCCTGCGGTCCTGGGGACAGAGACCTGAGGTGCTGCGACCCCAGGTGACGATCTCTCAGCCCCAGTTCCCACATAGTGGGAGACTTCCCATACGGGGAAATGGGTTTCATTCGTCCTCCGTGTCTGGCTTTTTCCCTCGGAAGCCCTGGCCTTTGGCATCCCTCTCCCTCTTCTCAGGCACACACACGCTGCTGCCGGTATTTTTAGTTTCACCAGGTCGCTAAGGGACTGCCCCAGACTGAGTAGCCATTTGTTTTGCAGGTATCTTGGGATGGTCCCAATTCACCCTTCTGACTGACCCATTGGCCTTGTGTCCGGCTTGAAGACTGGAGAATTGATATTTTGCTGGAGGCATATGTATGTGGCGTAAGGAACCCTTTTCTCCTCTACTCACTCCCCACCTGTATGCCAGGCCTTCTGAGCTACGATGGGTGCAGAGAGCAACGGACGTGGACCTGGACCCCTGGGAGCCCTTGGCCCAGGGGGTGTGAGGAGACAGACCGATGCTGTCGCTGGAGTGAGATAGGCTGTGGAAGAGAGAGATGAGGTGGGTGCATGGGCTGGGAGATAGGAGCCAGAGTGGCTCTGCTCGCCATCACCCCTTAGTGCCCTATTCAGGAAATGCACATCTTCTGTCACCTCTGCAAGGGGCTCAAACCACGGAAATTCAGAGAAGTTCAACATCAAGCTATGAGCAGATTGGGCTTTTTCGAGACCTCTCTTCTTTGTTGGTAGAGGGCCACCATCTCACTGCGTCCTCCCATGGTTTTTGCTCTGATGCATCCCTGTGTTTAAATTTCCTCTTACAAGGACATCTGTCCTAGTGGATTACGGTGTTAAGGTGCTAATTGTTCAGTCTTGTCCGACTCTGTGACCCCAGGCGCTGTAGTCCACCAGACTCCCCTGTCCATTGGATTTCCCAGCCAAGAACACTGGAGTGGGTGGCCATTCTCTTCTCCAGGGGATCATCCCAGCCCAGGGATTGAACCCAGGTCTCCTGCATTGCAGGTGGATTCTTTACCATCTGAGCCACCAGGGAACCAGGGCCTGCTCTAAAGACTTCACTTTAATTTCACCACCTCTTTAAATGCCTGTCTCCAAAGGCAGTCATGGGCCCTTGCTCCATTGTAATTGGCTCAGACTTGAGAGACCACCACTTAGGAGTTAATTGCCATATTAAAATAAAGTATCCTAGTGTTTGGGGGAGAATAGGTACATGTATATATATGGCCGAATCCCTTTGCTATCCACCTGAAACTATCATGAGATTGTTAGGCCTCCAATATAAAATAAAAGGTTTGAAGTTTGGGGGAAAGAAAGCATCCTGTGCCATGTTCCAAGACATTAGAAGAGTTCGGGTGTAAAACTCATGACCCCAGTTTCCAGCCCAGGACTTTATCCTCTGCTCATAATAATGAAATCCTTTGATGACTCAAATTATATATATATATATATATATATATATATAATTATTATATATATACATATATAAATATATATTATTTAACTTATACACATATATAATTATTATATATATACATATATATATTACATATATAAATATATATATATATTTAACTTTTATTTTACTTTTAACTTTTACAGAGTTTTGTTTTTTACGGATATGTATGTTCCCAGATTAGTCATACGTACATCCCCGCCTTCCCACCCCTCCTGACCATCACACAGCACCCCAAAGGATCTCCTTTTCTCACAGAGCAATGACTTAAAATAATATTTTTAACCCATTCTTACACTGTGGACATAGATGCATCCTGATTCATCTATTCCTAATATTTGTAACTATTTCTTTCTTCTTAACGATTCCTGATAATTCACATTCATCCCATATTCATGTGGCCTCTCTGGATGTCTGATGCTCTTAGGCACAATAACTCTTTTTATTCTCACAACTATCCATGGAGGTGTGTGGTGTTATTTTCATGTCAGAGATTGTAAAATAGAGTCACTGAGGGGTTAATTGAGTAACCCAATGGAGAAATGCAGGATTTTCCCACTGTATTACTACTAAAGTCTGTGCTTTTTTCTTGTGTCATTAATTTGCATGACAAACCACTCCAAATCTTAGTGGATTAACACAACAGCAAGGTGTTTATTTGATGATCCTCTAGGCTGGGCTCAGCTGGGTGGTTTTCTGCATTGGTGATGAGTGTTGGCTATCTGGAGGCTGCCTGGCTTATGGCTGGGGTAGTGAGGTAACTGGACCACGTGTCTCTTGTCACACCTCAAATACGCTCAGGCTCTATTGCACAGTTGTTGTCTTAGGATACAGGAGCCGCCAGGTCCTGTAAGACAAGCTCCAGCCTATAAGTGCATTTCAGCCTCTGCATCACAGTGGCTGACAGCCCACTGACCACGTTATCTGGCTCAGCATTGGTGTGGTGAGTCACTGCCCAAGGGGACAGATGCAGGAGGGAAATCATCTGTGTCACTGTTGTTCATTTATCACATTCTGTTTCAAAACACTTTATAAAAGCCCAGGACTTTATCCTCTGCTCATAATAATGAAATCCTTTGATGCTCAAATTATTATATATAATTATATATATATATATAATTATTATATATATACATATATAAATATATATTATTTAACTTATACACATATATAATTATTATATATATACATATATATATTACATATATAAATATATATATATATTTAACTTTTATTTTACTTTTAACTTTTACAGAGTTTTGTTTTTTACGGATATGTATGTTCCCAGATTAGTCATACGTACATCCCCGCCTTCCCACCCCTCCTGACCATCACACAGCACCCCAAAGGATCTCCTTTTCTCACAGAGCAATGACTTAAAATAATATTTTTAACCCATTCTTACACTGTGGACATAGATGCATCCTGATTCATCTATTCCTAATATTTGTAACTATTTCTTTCTTCTTAACGATTCCTGATAATTCACATTCATCCCATATTCATGTGGCCTCTCTGGATGTCTGATGCTCTTAGGCACAATAACTCTTTTTATTCTCACAACTATCCATGGAGGTGTGTGGTGTTATTTTCATGTCAGAGATTGTAAAATAGAGTCACTGAGGGGTTAATTGAGTAACCCAATGGAGAAATGCAGGATTTTCCCACTGTATTACTACTAAAGTCTGTGCTTTTTTCTTGTGTCATTAATTTGCATGACAAACCACTCCAAATCTTAGTGGATTAACACAACAGCAAGGTGTTTATTTGATGATCCTCTAGGCTGGGCTCAGCTGGGTGGTTTTCTGCATTGGTGATGAGTGTTGGCTATCTGGAGGCTGCCTGGCTTATGGCTGGGGTAGTGAGGTAACTGGACCACGTGTCTCTTGTCACACCTCAAATACGCTCAGGCTCTATTGCACAGTTGTTGTCTTAGGATACAGGAGCCGCCAGGTCCTGTAAGACAAGCTCCAGCCTATAAGTGCATTTCAGCCTCTGCATCACAGTGGCTGACAGCCCACTGACCACGTTATCTGGCTCAGCATTGGTGTGGTGAGTCACTGCCCAAGGGGACAGATGCAGGAGGGAAATCATCTGTGTCACTGTTGTTCATTTATCACATTCTGTTTCAAAACACTTTATAAAATTATGAAAATGAATGGATGTATGATATATGTATTGTGTACATATTGTAGGGCTTCCCTGGTGGCTCAGTGGGTAAAGAACTTGCCTGCAATGCAGGAGACCTGGGTTACATCCCTGGGTCAGGAAGATCCCCTGGAGGAAGAAATGGCCACCTGTTCCAGTCTTCTTGTTTGGGAAATCCCAAGTCCCTGGGATTGCAGAGTCAGATGCAACTTAGTGACTAAACCACCACCACCACCAGGTATGTATTGGGTTGGCCAGAAAGTTTGGTTGGGTTTTTCTATAGGATGTTATGGAAAATACAAATGAAGATTTTGCCAACCCAATATTATCTTCATTTGCAGAACTGGGGAGATACAGAAAAATCTAAAGAAGGAAACAGTCTTCTGTAATATCCCATTCAGAGATAATCACTGTCTGTCTTTTACCGTTTCCTCTTTTCTTATGAGCATGGGAGTGAGTGTATCGCTGTGTGCATTTAGATTGTGTAATATTTTCTTATAAAAATAATTTCAAAACCTACACTTTCAGCTGACATCATATCATGAACATTTCCCCAGGTCACCAAATAATTTTTGAAAGTGCGTATCTTTTGGTATTCCATCATGTTTCTCCACTCTATTTATCTTTACTCTATCTTTAATGGAGAAATGCTTCCGTATTACTACTAAAGTCTGTGCTTTTTTCTTGTGTCATTAATTTGCATGACAAACCACTCCAAATCTTAGTGGATTAACACAACAGCAAGGTGTTTATTTGATGATCCTCTAGGCTGGGCTCAGCTGGGTGGTTTTCTGCATTGGTGATGAGTGTTGGCTATCTGGAGGCTGCCTGGCTTATGGCTGGGGTAGTGAGGTAACTGGACCACGTGTCTCTTGTCACACCTCAAATACGCTCAGGCTCTATTGCACAGTTGTTGTCTTAGGATACAGGAGCCGCCAGGTCCTGTAAGACAAGCTCCAGCCTATAAGTGCATTTCAGCCTCTGCATCACAGTGGCTGACAGCCCACTGACCACGTTATCTGGCTCAGCATTGGTGTGGTGAGTCACTGCCCAAGGGGACAGATGCAGGAGGGAAATCATCTGTGTCACTGTTGTTCATTTATCACATTCTGTTTCAAAACACTTTATAAAATTATGAAAATGAATGGATGTATGATATATGTATTGTGTACATATTGTAGGGCTTCCCTGGTGGCTCAGTGGGTAAAGAACTTGCCTGCAATGCAGGAGACCTGGGTTACATCCCTGGGTCAGGAAGATCCCCTGGAGGAAGAAATGGCCACCTGTTCCAGTCTTCTTGTTTGGGAAATCCCAAGTCCCTGGGATTGCAGAGTCAGATGCAACTTAGTGACTAAACCACCACCACCACCAGGTATGTATTGGGTTGGCCAGAAAGTTTGGTTGGGTTTTTCTATAGGATGTTATGGAAAATACAAATGAAGATTTTTGCCAACCCAATATTATCTTCATTTGCAGAACTGGGGAGATACAGAAAAATCTAAAGAAGGAAACAGTCTTCTGTAATATCCCATTCAGAGATAATCACTGTCTGTCTTTTACCGTTTCCTCTTTTCTTATGAGCATGGGAGTGAGTGTATCGCTGTGTGCATTTAGATTGTGTAATATTTTCTTATAAAAATAATTTCAAAACCTACACTTTCAGCTGACATCATATCATGAACATTTCCCCAGGTCACCAAATAATTTTTGAAAGTGCGTATCTTTTGGTATTCCATCATGTTTCTCCACTCTATTTATCTTTACTCTATCTTTAATGTATTGATTTTTTTTTTTTGCTCTTTAGGTTGCTTGCCTTCCTTTTTGTTTATTTTTAGGTATTACAAATGACAGTATATTGAAAATTCTGGAATATAAATCTTTGTCCACATTTCTGGTGATTTTCTGAGGACAGATTCCCAGAAGTGAATTACTAGATCAAAGAAGATAGCATCGCTAGGGCCTCTGATGCATTTAGCTAAATTGCTTTCCTGGAATTTACGCTCTTACAGCCCTGTGGAAGAAGGCTGGCATTGTGGCACTCTAGAGGGTGCTAAGCACAATCTTGAAAAAGATCATTTTTGCCCATCAGGAAAAAAAAATGGTACCGTATTTTAATTTGTATTCCAGGTAAGCAAGAAAGATAAACATTTTGGAAATGCTTATGGACCACTTATAGCTCTGTGAATATCCTTTTCCTGAAAAAAAAAAGATGCACATTTTACATCAATTTATATGAATTGCTCTGTATTCATGTTTGCTAAGTTACAAATATTTTCCTACTTAGGTTGCATGTGCCTTTTAACTTTGTTTGGGGAATTTTTTTTGTCATGTAGTCGTTTGAAATGTTTGTGGTTCCATCTACTTTTCTTTCTCTCTGGTTGATAAGTCATTGCTTTCATGTTTGCAATGTCTTTTTTGACCTATCCCTTCAAAAATGTAAGATGCAGTGGCTTTGCCACGTAGCAGAACAATGTTCAGAAAGTTTGGTTGGGTTTTTCTATAGGATGAAAAATACTAAATCCCAATATTATCTTCATTTGCAGAACTGGGGAGATACAGAAAAATCTAAAGAAGGAAACAGTCTTCTGTAATATCCCATTCAGAGATAATCACTGTCTGTCTTTTACCGTTTCCTCTTTTCTTATGAGCATGGGAGTGAGTGTATCGCTGTGTGCATTTAGATTGTGTAATATTTTCTTATAAAAATAATTTCAAAACCTACACTTTCAGCTGACATCATATCATGAACATTTCCCCAGGTCACCAAATAATTTTTGAAAGTGCGTATCTTTTGGTATTCCATCATGTTTCTCCACTCTATTTATCTTTACTCTATCTTTAATGTATTGATTTTTTTTTTTTTTCTCTTTAGGTTGCTTGCCTTCCTTTTTGTTTATTTTTAGGTATTACAAATGACAGTATATTGAAAATTCTGGAATATAAATCTTTGTCCACATTTCTGGTGATTTTCTGAGGACAGATTCCCAGAAGTGAATTACTAGATCAAAGAAGATAGCATCGCTAGGGCCTCTGATGCATTTAGCTAAATTGCTTTCCTGGAATTTACGCTCTTACAGCCCTGTGGAAGAAGGCTGGCATTGTGGCACTCTAGAGGGTGCTAAGCACAATCTTGAAAAAGATCATTTTTGCCCATCAGGAAAAAAAAATGGTACCGTATTTTAATTTGTATTCCAGGTAAGCAAGAAAGATAAACATTTTGGAAATGCTTATGGACCACTTATAGCTCTGTGAATATCCTTTTCCTGAAAAAAAAAAGATGCACATTTTACATCAATTTATATGAATTGCTCTGTATTCATGTTTGCTAAGTTACAAATATTTTCCTACTTAGGTTGCATGTGCCTTTTAACTTTGTTTGGGGAATTTTTTTTGTCATGTAGTCGTTTGAAATGTTTGTGGTTCCATCTACTTTTCTTTCTCTCTGGTTGATAAGTCATTGCTTTCATGTTTGCAATGTCTTTTTTGACCTATCCCTTCAAAAATGTAAGATGCAGTGGCTTTGCCACGTAGCAGAACAATGTTCAGAAAGGCTGTCTGTCTCTGGAAGCAGAACTGACAGGCTGAGCTGATCTCCGGCGTGACGCCACCCCTCCAGCGGAGCTTCTGTCGACTGCCTCCGGGGTCCCTGTGTAAGTGGCACAGGATGCCCCCAGAGGCCCCCGGGGCCTCGCGGTGATGCTGGGAGCCCGTCAGGAAACCTGCTTCTCGCTCATACCTGCTGATTTTTTTTTCCTTTTTACCTCTGCCCCAGTCTCCCATCATCCTGGCCAGGATGTGGGTGCCACCCTCTTCTTCTTTTTTAAACTTTTAATTTTGTATTGGAGAGCTTCCCTGGTGGCTCCGATGGTAAAGAATCTGCCTGCAGTGTGGGAGACCTGGGTTCAATGCCTGGCTTTGGAAGATCCACTGGAGAAGGAAATGGCAAGCCACTCCAATATTCTTGCCTGGAGAATTCCATGGATAGAAGAGCCTGGTGGGCTATAGTCCTTGGGGTTTCCAAGAGTCTGACATGACTGAGAGATTAACTCAGCTGATTAAAGGGCCTCCTGGATGGCTCCGTGGTAAAGAATCTGCCTGCCAATGCCAGAGACGTGGGTCGGGAAGCTCCCTGGAGAAGGGAATGGCAGCCCACTCCGGGATTCTTGCCTGGGAAATCCCACGGACAGAGGAGCCTGGCGGGCTACAGTCCTTGGGGTCACAGAAGTCAGATAAACTTACGCACTAAACAGCAATGAACCTGGGATCTCACAGAAGGAACCTACTCAAAACCCCAAAGCTAGGAAGGGTTCAGGCTGAGATGCACGAGCCGAGGAGAGGAATTGTGAAGGGAGAGTCTGTGTCCTTCTCATCTGTCATTTATATTTCTCTGAAGTTCTGAATCTCATCAGGTTATGTCCAGGAAGCATTTTCTGACCACTCCATCTAAGACAGATCTTGTCCTTCGCCTCTACCTTCCTTTTCCTCCCTGTGTGTTTTCCTCCACAGCTCTTACTTGTTTGATGTCTGTCTCTCCCATTGCGCACCTTCTAGCACAGGAAGGACTGCATCATCTCACTACCTCTCGAGGCCCAGGACCTGTTCGTGATAAGTCATTGCTTTCATGTTTGCAATGTCTTTTTTGACCTATCCCTTCAAAAATGTAAGATGCAGTGGCTTTGCCACGTAGCAGAACAATGTTCAGAAAGGCTGTCTGTCTCTGGAAGCAGAACTGACAGGCTGAGCTGATCTCCGGCGTGACGCCACCCCTCCAGCGGAGCTTCTGTCGACTGCCTCCGGGGTCCCTGTGTAAGTGGCACAGGATGCCCCCAGAGGCCCCCGGGGCCTCGCGGTGATGCTGGGAGCCCGTCAGGAAACCTGCTTCTCGCTCATACCTGCTGATTTTTTTTTCCTTTTTACCTCTGCCCCAGTCTCCCATCATCCTGGCCAGGATGTGGGTGCCACCCTCTTCTTCTTTTTTAAACTTTTAATTTTGTATTGGAGAGCTTCCCTGGTGGCTCCGATGGTAAAGAATCTGCCTGCAGTGTGGGAGACCTGGGTTCAATGCCTGGCTTTGGAAGATCCACTGGAGAAGGAAATGGCAAGCCACTCCAATATTCTTGCCTGGAGAATTCCATGGATAGAAGAGCCTGGTGGGCTATAGTCCTTGGGGTTTCCAAGAGTCTGACATGACTGAGAGATTAACTCAGCTGATTAAAGGGCCTCCTGGATGGCTCCGTGGTAAAGAATCTGCCTGCCAATGCCAGAGACGTGGGTCGGGAAGCTCCCTGGAGAAGGGAATGGCAGCCCACTCCGGGATTCTTGCCTGGGAAATCCCACGGACAGAGGAGCCTGGCGGGCTACAGTCCTTGGGGTCACAGAAGTCAGATAAACTTACGCACTAAACAGCAATGAACCTGGGATCTCACAGAAGGAACCTACTCAAAGCCCCAAAGCTAGGAAGGGTTCAGGCTGAGATGCACGCAGGCCGAGGAGAGGAATTGTGAAGGGAGAGTCTGTGTCCTTCTCATCTGTCATTTATATTTCTCTGAAGTTCTGAATCTCATCAGGTTATGTCCAGGAAGCATTTTCTGACCACTCCATCTAAGACAGATCTTGTCCTTCGCCTCTACCTTCCTTTTTCCTCCCTGTGTGTTTTCCTCCACAGCTCTTACTTGTTTGATGTCTGTCTCTCCCATTGCGCACCTTCTAGCACAGGAAGGACTGCATCATCTCACTACCTCTCGCAGGCCCAGGACCTGTTCGTGATGGCACACAGGAGGCCTTTGGGAAGTGGTTGCTTCTGCAATAAATGAAGACCTGGTATGATGATGGAGAATAGGGGAGAGACCACCACAGACTCTGGAGCCTTACGACTTGGTTTTGAATCTCAGTTTTGCTCCTTTCTGGCTGTGTGATCTTGGGAAATTTCCCTAACCTCTCTGTGCCTCAAAGGTCTCATCTGTTGAATGAGGATAATACGAATCAGATTCCTCATGATAGGTGTAAGGATTGAACACCATGTAAGCAATGTGTAAAGCATTTAAGTAGGACCTGGCCCCCCAGAAAGTGGCCAGTGAATACCAGGCATTGTGTGTGTGAGTCCACTGTACCATGTCCAGGAAGAGGTTTTCACGGTGTTGTTGACAGAGCTCGTGAGAAGACAGAGGAGCCTACGGTGCTTGACTAGCTCGCTGTAGGAGAAAGATCATGGGATTTGCAGTCAGACTGACGTGGAGTGTTACCCAAGCTCTGACTACTAACCAGGTACGATAAGTTTAATGTTTGTGCTTCTCTTAAAATCAGGTGACGAGACGTAAGCCCAGTGGGATTGTATTAGGAGGTGGCCTCTGGCAGGTGACGAGGTCAGGAGCTTGGAGTCCCTAGCAGTGCTTTATAAAAGTGACCCCAGGACAGCTCCCTCGTCCCTTCCATGCAAGGACTTAGCGGAAAGACAATGTACCAGGAAGCAGGCTGCCCTTATGTGACTTTGGACCCGCCGTCCCCTTCACCTTGGACTTTCAGCCTCCAGAACTATGAGAGAGAAATACCGACTGTTTAGAAGCCACCCGACCTCTGGTGCTTCTGTCCTCGCAGCCAGAGTAGATGAAGGCACAAGGTGACTTGGGTAAGGACATTCATTACCCGTGTGACTCTGTTTTGCATCTTAGCGGTTAAGGCACAAAATAAACCTCAGTGACGACACGCATGGCGGACCCTGTGTGTTTTCCTCCACAGCTCTTACTTGTTTGATGTCTGTCTCTCCCATTGCGCACCTTCTAGCACAGGAAGGACTGCATCATCTCACTACCTCTCGAGGCCCAGGACCTGTTCGTGATGGCACACAGGAGGCCTTTGGGAAGTGGTTGCTTCTGCAATAAATGAAGACCTGGTATGATGATGGAGAATAGGGGAGAGACCACCACAGACTCTGGAGCCTTACGACTTGGTTTTGAATCTCAGTTTTGCTCCTTTCTGGCTGTGTGATCTTGGGAAATTTCCCTAACCTCTCTGTGCCTCAAAGGTCTCATCTGTTGAATGAGGATAATACGAATCAGATTCCTCATGATAGGTGTAAGGATTGAACACCATGTAAGCAATGTGTAAAGCATTTAAGTAGGACCTGGCCCCCCAGAAAGTGGCCAGTGAATACCAGGCATTGTGTGTGTGAGTCCACTGTACCATGTCCAGGAAGAGGTTTTCACGGTGTTGTTGACAGAGCTCGTGAGAAGACAGAGGAGCCTACGGTGCTTGACTAGCTCGCTGTAGGAGAAAGATCATGGGATTTGCAGTCAGACTGACGTGGAGTGTTACCCAAGCTCTGACTACTAACCAGGTACGATAAGTTTAATGTTTGTGCTTCTCTTAAAATCAGGTGACGAGACGTAAGCCCAGTGGGATTGTATTAGGAGGTGGCCTCTGGCAGGTGACGAGGTCAGGAGCTTGGAGTCCCTAGCAGTGCTTTATAAAAGTGACCCCAGGACAGCTCCCTCGTCCCTTCCATGCAAGGACTTAGCGGAAAGACAATGTACCAGGAAGCAGGCTGCCCTTATGTGACTTTGGACCCGCCGTCCCCTTCACCTTGGACTTTCAGCCTCCAGAACTATGAGAGAGAAATACCGACTGTTTAGAAGCCACCCGACCTCTGGTGCTTCTGTCCTCGCAGCCAGAGTAGATGAAGGCACAAGGTGACTTGGGTAAGGACATTCATTACCCGTGTGACTCTGTTTTGCATCTGTGAGCCAGTCTGCATTAACAAACCCATGGACCGGCATTGCTGGGAGGGAGCAAAAATGCAAAAAATAGTGATAAAAACCTCAGTGACGTACACGCATGGCGGACTTAACTTGCGGTCGGGGTGATGGTCGGTCTGTGAAGACCTCCTGCTGAGTGTAGGCGAAGAGCCTTCGAGGGTCTGTAATGAATGTGAGGTGTATGAATGTAGGTAGATGGTGTTGAATGAATGCAGTGAAGAAGCAGGCATTGTTTTTTTGATTTAGGACTTTAAAACCTTCTACTGGAGTGTGGACAGGAAAGATTATGTAGGTGGTGAGAATTTTGTGGTGATTAGATGGAATTCTGGCATTGAGAATTGCATCTTGAAGATGTTCCCAGGCACGATGTTCCTCTTGCCGGTCTCCTGGGTGGGGAGGGTTCTCTGCTCACGTGCGTGACATGGCTTGTGCTCACAGTCACGTCTTCTGCTTCTCTGTTGGAACAAAGAAATCAGAACCATGACTTCTGAAAGATTCCCTCATGGCTGCAGTATTTTGGCTTCCTGAACATAACTGAATTAATGCACGGCTTTCCTAGAACAAGAATGGAATCGATCGACCTATGGCTCTGTCATGCTTGTTCGGGAGATATGCCAATTGGTTCCATTTAATTCGGGGAGAAAATAGTTGTCAGTCCGTTGTTCTTTGCCTCTCACCTGGGCAGTTAAGCCTTGGGTGGTCTTTCTCTCCGGCTGAATAGATTAATCTGTTCCTTATAAATTACATCAAACTGCTAGTCTGCACCCTCCACCATGGAATATCAGCTTTATTAGTTCCATTCTTAGAGTCCTTGTGAAATAATGGGAAGCACATTGTGTAGCCAAGGTATGGCAGATTTCAGTGCACACAATTCCAAATGACCTTCTTGGTTTTCTAGCTAAGTGTTAATTGCTTAGTAACAATGGAGTTAACGGAACTATTATTCACTCAAAACAACATTGCTATTACTCATTCAACACAAAACCCACAGGAGATGCCTCTAGTATATGAAATATATTATGGCTAATTATGAAATTGCTCAAGTCTTCTAAGGAATTTGTTTGAAAATTGGCATTCATTACCCTTTGGTGCTTCTGTCCTCGCACTCTGTTTTGTGACTCTGTTTTGCATCTGTGAGCCAGTCTGCATTAACAAACCCATGGACCGGCATTGCTGGGAGGGAGCAAAAATGCAAAAAATAGTGATAAAAACCTCAGTGACGTACACGCATGGCGGACTTAACTTGCGGTCGGGGTGATGGTCGGTCTGTGAAGACCTCCTGCTGAGTGTAGGCGAAGAGCCTTCGAGGGTCTGTAATGAATGTGAGGTGTATGAATGTAGGTAGATGGTGTTGAATGAATGCAGTGAAGAAGCAGGCATTGTTTTTTTGATTTAGGACTTTAAAACCTTCTACTGGAGTGTGGACAGGAAAGATTATGTAGGTGGTGAGAATTTTGTGGTGATTAGATGGAATTCTGGCATTGAGAATTGCATCTTGAAGATGTTCCCAGGCACGATGTTCCTCTTGCCGGTCTCCCTGGGTGGGGAGGGTTCTCTGCTCACGTGCGTGACATGGCTTGTGCTCACAGTCACGTCTTCTGCTTCTCTGTTGGAACAAAGAAATCAGAACCATGACTTCTGAAAGATTCCCTCATGGCTGCAGTATTTTGGCTTCCTGAACATAACTGAATTAATGCACGGCTTTCCTAGAACAAGAATGGAATCGATCGACCTATGGCTCTGTCATGCTTGTTCGGGAGATATGCCAATTGGTTCCATTTAATTCGGGGAGAAAATAGTTGTCAGTCCGTTGTTCTTTGCCTCTCACCTGGGCAGTTAAGCCTTGGGTGGTCTTTCTCTCCGGCTGAATAGATTAATCTGTTCCTTATAAATTACATCAAACTGCTAGTCTGCACCCTCCACCATGGAATATCAGCTTTATTAGTTCCATTCTTAGAGTCCTTGTGAAATAATGGGAAGCACATTGTGTAGCCAAGGTATGGCAGATTTCAGTGCACACAATTCCAAATGACCTTCTTGGTTTTCTAGCTAAGTGTTAATTGCTTAGTAACAATGGAGTTAACGGAACTATTATTCACTCAAAACAACATTGCTATTACTCATTCAACACAAAACCCACAGGAGATGCCTCTAGTATATGAAATATATTATGGCTAATTATGAAATTGCTCAAGTCTTCTAAGGCATTTGTTTGAAAATTCAGGAAATGGAAACATCAGCAAATCTAGATTTTAATTAACCTTGGCAGTGATCACAGTGTAACTCTTTGGATAAATAGGACAGGGAAACATATTGTTATAGTTATTTGGTAAACAAGAGGGAAAAAACTTAAAGGTTAATAAGGTTTGCAAGTCACTTGTCAGCTACTCCTTTATTTGTAATTTTTGACTCCATTTTAGAAAGATGCTGGGGAAACTATGGCTAGAAGTTTTGTTAGGAAATGTGACACGTCTTGGGATGATGTAGAAAGTGGTCTGTTGAAGGGATTTGGTCTAAAAAAAGAACATTCCTGGGCTTACTTGGTGGTCCGGTGGTTAAGACTCCATGCTTCCAATGCAGGCGGCACAGGTTTGATCCCTGGTTGGGAACTGAGATCCCACATGCCATGTGAACTGCACCCCCCACCCCCTGAATCACATAGAAAAGAACATTCCCTTTCCTCGTTAAGGTCGTCCTGTTTGCACAGTAAACCAAAGAAGAGATTTGTTTAAAAAACTCAGAAGACTTCAAAATTCTGCCGGATCAGAACTTTAATTCTGTGTACCATCCTTAGTCAATTAACAACCTTTAGTATCTTCCAGGCAGTGAATGCAGGTATTTAACTTGGGAAAAGCTTGAGGAAATAGATTGGGGAAAATTCTAGATAGATTTAAAAAATCCCTTCTATTATTTTACTTTTTAATGTCCTTGGTACGTATGAGGTACTGAAATATCAGGGTTAGAAACACTTTGCAAGTCATTTAATCCAGTTTACCACTGAAGTTCCTCTAGAGAATTTGTGACTCTCTGGTCTTCTAACCTTGACTTGAATTTTGGTGATGGGAAGTTCAGTAGGAACTAGTAGTCTTCCTGGTTTAGCTCTCGCTGATTAGCTTTTCTTTTTAAAATTGAAATATAATTGATTTATGCTGCCACGTTAGTTATATATGTAACTGATGTATGTATAACTGACATGTATACGTCATGTATGTGGCTATTCTTTCCCATTATAGGTTATTACAAAATATTGAGTATATCTCCCATGCTCTACAGAAGGTCTTACTGATTCTCTTTTCTATTTGGGCGTGTATACTTGTTCACTCCAGACTCCTCATTTATCCCTTCCTCTCTGGGTATTAGTTTCTTCTTTTCGATTTTTAAATTTAGCTACAATTCATCTTCTCATAAAGTCTCCTTGGACCTCATTCTTTTTCCATCCCCCCATTTCCTTTATGGTCTCACCCCAAGACTTGTTCTCCGCCAAGAACAGCTGTGCCTGACAGCCTTCCTCAGCCTCTCTGACCCTCTTCACCCGTCGTCTCTCCTCCCTCTGCCCTGGAGGCTGATGGGTGTGGAATTCAGTGGGTGTCATCCAGAGGGCCCTGTATACTCTGATTCTTGGCTGGATCTGGCCGTAGGAGTGTCCTGGCAGGAGGCTGGAGGGAGAGAGGGGAGGGAGCCGGGATGTCTGGATTGCCCAGGTGCCTGCCTTGGGGACTTCCCTCTGGGCGGCTTTGCTCTCGTGGGCTGTCACTGTTTCTTTCAAGGAGACTTGCTCTCTGCCTGACTTTCTCCAGGTTTCAGGTGCTGCTTCCTCTGTGTCTCAGGGGAGCAGCTTCTCGCCTAGCATTATTGGTCTGGTTTCTCTACGCCTATTCCATTGCAAACTGTCCCTTCGTGAACAGTTCTTCCTTGGATTAGCCCAATTGGATTAAGCCATCTGTTTCCAGTTGGGGCTCTGGCTGGTATAACAGCCCTTCAGATAATTCTAGTACACTGTGTAGCCACTCTGTCTTCTCCACTCAAATGTCCCAGGATTCCTCAGTTGTGCCTGACATTGCTCGGCATTAGGAATTCTACTCTTTCACTGCAGGGTTCCGATTGGGAAATTTACGAAGTGTGGGACCTAGCGCTGAAAGCAGGGGTCCTGGGTGACTCAGAACACAGCACCGTTCTCCTTCATCACCTCTGGAGATCTCGCTAGCCATTAGCACAGCCAAGGGCCCCGTGTGCAGACCTTCTTCGGTTGCTCTGTCATGTGGGGTCAGCCAACAGAGCTTGCGATCATGGCCGTGTGAAATGCTTGCTGGCAGTCAGACCTCTGGGAGTCCTGGCTTTACCACTTACCAGATGTGTGGGCCACTCTGAGTCCATGTGTGTGTGTGTGTGTCTAATTCTTTGTGACTTCATGGACTGTAGCCCACCAGGCTCCTCTGTCCAGGAATTCTCCTACTGGAGTGGGTTGCCATTTCCTTCTCCAGGGGATCATCCCAACCCAGGGATCTAACCCAGGTCTCCTGCTTTGAAGGTAGATTCTTTACCCTCTGAGCCACCAGGAAACCCTCTGAGACCATAAGATGGGCAAACAGCTTGCCTGACAGCCTTCCTCAGCCTCTCTGACCCTCTTCACCGTCGTCTCTCCTCCCTCTGCCCTGGAGGCTGATGGGTGTGGAATTCAGTGGGTGTCATCCAGAGGGCCCTGTATACTCTGATTCTTGGCTGGATCTGGCCGTAGGAGTGTCCTGGCAGGAGGCTGGAGGGAGAGAGGAGGGAGCCGGATGTCTGGATTGCCCAGGTGCCTGCCTTGGGGACTTCCCTCTGGGCGGCTTTGCTCTCGTGGGCTGTCACTGTTTCTTTCAAGGAGACTTGCTCTCTGCCTGACTTTCTCCAGGTTTCAGGTGCTGCTTCCTCTGTGTCTCAGGGGAGCAGCTTCTCGCCTAGCATTATTGGTCTGGTTTCTCTACGCCTATTCCATTGCAAACTGTCCCTTCGTGAACAGTTCTTCCTTGGATTAGCCCAATTGGATTAAGCCATCTGTTTCCAGTTGGGGCTCTGGCTGGTATAACAGCCCTTCAGATAATTCTAGTACACTGTGTAGCCACTCTGTCTTCTCCACTCAAATGTCCCAGGATTCCTCAGTTGTGCCTGACATTGCTCGGCATTAGGAATTCTACTCTTTCACTGCAGGGTTCCGATTGGGAAATTTACGAAGTGTGGGACCTAGCGCTGAAAGCAGGGGTCCTGGGTGACTCAGAACACAGCACCGTTCTCCTTCATCACCTCTGGAGATCTCGCTAGCCATTAGCACAGCCAAGGGCCCCGTGTGCAGACCTTCTTCGGTTGCTCTGTCATGTGGGGTCAGCCAACAGAGCTTGCGATCATGGCCGTGTGAAATGCTTGCTGGCAGTCAGACCTCTGGGAGTCCTGGCTTTACCACTTACCAGATGTGTGGGCCACTCTGAGTCCATGTGTGTGTGTGTGTGTCTAATTCTTTGTGACTTCATGGACTGTAGCCCACCAGGCTCCTCTGTCCAGGAATTCTCCTACTGGAGTGGGTTGCCATTTCCTTCTCCAGGGGATCATCCCAACCCAGGGATCTAACCCAGGTCTCCTGCTTTGAAGGTAGATTCTTTACCCTCTGAGCCACCAGGGAAACCCCTCTGAGACCATAAGATGGGCTAGAGTGCCAGTTGCTGCCTCCCAGCTTTGTTCCGAGAGTTAAGTGAGCCCACGTTGATGGACGTGCTCTGCAAGCTCTAAAGAGCCATGCAGATCCTATTATTCTCTTCTTCAGGTGGTGGGCTTCTGTTCTTCCTTCTGTCTCCACCTTCCCCTACCTTTCTACTCTCCCTCCTCTCCCAGCTTTGGGAGTGTCATCCTTTGACAAGGATGTCTCTCAGTACATCATCTCTAGATCCATCAGCGTTCTAGGCATTTCTTAAAGCCCAGCGTGGCCACCTTCCCAGCCCTTTCCTGCATCAGCCCCATGACAACCCCTCTCCTCATTTTCTGCTAGAAATTTTGTTTTCCTTGTGGAACATTTTTGCTCTTCCTAACTCTCAGGAAGCTGGAGGGAGAAGGAATGTCAGTTATCACCTGGTTCTACCTTTTTGTTTGTTTTAGAAGAAGAGCAAGGTGAGATTGAGGAGGGGAAGAGACTTGCCCAATTTACGGAGTAGATGAGGGATGCGGTCAGAATTCAAGCCAGGACACAGGCCTCCGGCCAGAGCTGCCCTCAGGACACCCCTGCACCTGGAAGACTGACTCATGGTGGATGGTGTGTCATTTCGCTGTTCAGTTGCGACCTCTTGGAGGGCAGGGGCTGTGGTTCTTCTAAGTTCTCACCTGTAGTCTGGCCAGTCCGTTCAAAGCTACAGGACTGCTGAACTGAGCCTGGAGAGGAAAACAAAACTGTGAAACTTGGGACTATTTTTAAGTCGAATGCTGGCTGAAGCCTTCTTCATCTTCTGCTTCTTTTCTCATCCCAGATGATATGCCCACTTTTAAAACTCCAAGGCCAAGGTGGGATTAATCACTTTCCCCATTAATTTTAAGTGAACATTTTTGAGATTCCCAGTGAGTTTTGCTGAATAGATGTTTTGGAACACTGTCTTAAATTTAAAAGGCTCTAGAGCACATGAAAGTGGAAAATTCAGTTGCAAGGAAGTGACTTCCTTGGCTTATTGCAGTGAGAAAAGTTAGCTGACAAGAGTGAATCTTCAAAGAATTAATTTACAAAACTACGTGTTTAAAATTGCAGCCTCAGCTGAAAGAGCCAGGGAGTTGGAAAAAGTGCTGAGTGTGGGGAAAATTACTGATGGCCTTCACCCCTTGTGAGGAAGCCAAGTCAAGTCTGCATCCCCAGGGTGGGGAGGGTGGCCCTGGTGGGTGTGTGTGTCAGTCTTTCCAGTGTGCTAGGATTTGCATAGCTTCCCTGGCGGCTCAGTGGTAAAGAACCCACCTGAGAGTGCAGGGCACGTGGTTTGACCACTGCAGAAGGAAATGGGAACCCACTCCATTATTCTTGCCTGGAGAATCCCACAGACAGAGGAGGCTGGTGGGCTACAGTCCATGGGGTCACAGAAGAACCAGACCTATGTGCTTAGTGATTTCTTTGGTCCTGCCTTGGCAACACATGGTTTCCAGTCCTCTCTTCTCTCTGTGTATGCCTACCCTTCTCAAACAGTGGTACCTCTAAGAGGCAAGGGTGAAAGGGAGTTTAGGGAGCATCTCACTTGTAGCTTTGTACGTGGAGAAACTGAGGCCCAGCGTGAGGAGTACTAATACAGCAAGTTCTTTCATGGTTGGTGGCACTCCCTAAGAAGTATTTTCATATATATATAATTTTATTTATTTATGTGTTTAATTTTGGCTGTGCAGGGTCTTTGTTGCTGGGCAGGCTTTTCGAGGGCTACTCTTTGCTGCAATGTGCAGGTTTCTCATTGTGGTGGCTTCTCCTGTTGTGGAGCATGGGCTCTACGGCTCGTGGCTTCAGTAACGGTTGCTCTTGGGCTGCAGGGCACAGGCTCAGTAGTTGTGGGGCAGGGGCTTAGTTGCTCTACAGTATGAGGGGTCTTAGCGGATCAGATACTGAACCCGAGTCTCCTGCAGGTGAGTTCTTTACCGCGGAGTTACCGGGAAGCCCAAGAAGCGTTTTCTGACTTACCTGTTTACAGCTGTGATGCTATTGTGGCAAGAACTCTCACACTTTCATTGCAGGGTTTTCCCTACATTTTCAGAGAGGGCTCCAGACCCAGCAAAAGGGTCTTCTTGGTGGTAAGAGCATCTGGATTCTTCAACATGCAACAGCAGTTGGTGTTCCTTAGCACACCCACATGAAATTTGGTTGCACGCCTTTAAAAATGTTTAAAATTGCAGCCTCAGCTGAAAGAGCCAGGAGTTGGAAAGTGCTGAGTGTGGGGAAAATTACTGATGGCCTTCACCCCTTGTGAGGAAGCCAAGTCAAGTCTGCATCCCCAGGGTGGGGAGGGTGGCCCTGGTGGGTGTGTGTGTCAGTCTTTCCAGTGTGCTAGGATTTGCATAGCTTCCCTGGCGGCTCAGTGGTAAAGAACCCACCTGAGAGTGCAGGGCACGTGGTTTGACCACTGCAGAAGGAAATGGGAACCCACTCCATTATTCTTGCCTGGAGAATCCCACAGACAGAGGAGGCTGGTGGGCTACAGTCCATGGGGTCACAGAAGAACCAGACCTATGTGCTTAGTGATTTCTTTGGTCCTGCCTTGGCAACACATGGTTTCCAGTCCTCTCTTCTCTCTGTGTATGCCTACTCCCTTCTCAAACAGTGGTACCTCTAAGAGGCAAGGGTGAAAGGGAGTTTAGGGAGCATCTCACTTGTAGCTTTGTACGTGGAGAAACTGAGGCCCAGCGTGAGGAGTACTAATACAGCAAGTTCTTTCATGGTTGGTGGCACTCCCTAAGAAGTATTTTCATATATATATAATTTTATTTATTTATGTGTTTAATTTTGGCTGTGCAGGGTCTTTGTTGCTGGGCAGGCTTTTCGAGGGCTACTCTTTGCTGCAATGTGCAGGTTTCTCATTGTGGTGGCTTCTCCTGTTGTGGAGCATGGGCTCTACGGCTCGTGGCTTCAGTAACGGTTGCTCTTGGGCTGCAGGGCACAGGCTCAGTAGTTGTGGGGCAGGGGCTTAGTTGCTCTACAGTATGAGGGGTCTTAGCGGATCAGATACTGAACCCGAGTCTCCTGCAGGTGAGTTCTTTACCGCGGAGTTACCGGGAAGCCCAAGAAGCGTTTTCTGACTTACCTGTTTACAGCTGTGATGCTATTGTGGCAAGAACTCTCACACTTTCATTGCAGGGTTTTCCCTACATTTTCAGAGAGGGCTCCAGACCCAGCAAAAGGGTCTTCTTGGTGGTAAGAGCATCTGGATTCTTCAACATGCAACAGCAGTTGGTGTTCCTTAGCACACCCACATGAAATTTGGATGAGCTTCCACTCTTTGAAGCTGGCACAGCTGTACTGTGGAAGCGTGAGGCTGGTAATTTTTATTCCACATGACAACAGGGGTGATCAAGAAGAAGACAGCGTTCCCCTATGAAATGGGGGCTAAAGTCCTTCTCTCAGTAAGGCCTCCAGTTCACCTGCAGGTGCAGTGGTGCACCATCTCTTTAGGCCTCAGTTTCCTCTTCATAAATTGAGGATTATGACTTCTTCATTGTCTAACACTAAAGGTTACAGGAAGATTATGTGAAAATAATGTATCAAGTTATTTTTGAAGGCTATAAAGCATGATGCATAAGCACAATTTCTTGCAATCTAGATTGAATACATTTCCTACTGTCCAGTTATCTTCTGTGAATTCATAGTCATCTTGGTCACCTGAGGCAGGTTGGCAAGTTTGCAGTACCTGCAGTTCACTGTTCTGTTCTTTTTCTCAAGGTCAAGTTCAAGACTCCGGTTTCTGGAATGTCTTCTTGAGTGACATCAGCTGTGGTGAGTTATTTGTTGTCTAGGCTTAGTCCTGCTTGCTTTGGGTTTTATGTTGGGCACAGTTATGTTCTTCTGCTTCATATTTGCCTTTTCCTGAACAAGGTTCCAGCGAGTTCTGTCAACTTCAAGTCTTATAAAGGCTCTGTAGTCAAATCCTTTTGCGTCTCACAAATGCATAAAAACAGAGCCTCTGAAGCAAGAGATAAAAGTTGAGAACATGTTAAGAGTTACCTTCCATTTAGAACACTTTGATTAAGTGAGGTTACTTGTTTTCTTACGTTTTGGGCCGTACATATTTCTTTTACTTTTTATGTCCTTTACTTCAGGGCACAGGCTCAGTATGTGGGGCAGGGGCTTACTCTAAAGCGGATCAGATACTGAACCCGAGTCTCCTGCAGGTGAGTTCTTTACCGCGGAGTTACCGGGAAGCCCAAGAAGCGTTTTCTGACTTACCTGTTTACAGCTGTGATGCTATTGTGGCAAGAACTCTCACACTTTCATTGCAGGGTTTTCCCTACATTTTCAGAGAGGCTCCAGACCCAGCAAAAGGGTCTTCTTGGTGGTAAGAGCATCTGGATTCTTCAACATGCAACAGCAGTTGGTGTTCCTTAGCACACCCACATGAAATTTGGATGAGCTTCCACTCTTTGAAGCTGGCACAGCTGTACTGTGGAAGCGTGAGGCTGGTAATTTTTATTCCACATGACAACAGGGGTGATCAAGAAGAAGACAGCGTTCCCCTATGAAATGGGGGCTAAAGTCCTTCTCTCAGTAAGGCCTCCAGTTCACCTGCAGGTGCAGTGGTGCACCATCTCTTTAGGCCTCAGTTTCCTCTTCATAAATTGAGGATTATGACTTCTTCATTGTCTAACACTAAAGGTTACAGGAAGATTATGTGAAAATAATGTATCAAGTTATTTTTGAAGGCTATAAAGCATGATGCATAAGCACAATTTCTTGCAATCTAGATTGAATACATTTCCTACTGTCCAGTTATCTTCTGTGAATTCATAGTCATCTTGGTCACCTGAGGCAGGTTGGCAAGTTTGCAGTACCTGCAGTTCACTGTTCTGTTCTTTTTTTCTCAAGGTCAAGTTCAAGACTCCGGTTTCTGGAATGTCTTCTTGAGTGACATCAGCTGTGGTGAGTTATTTGTTGTCTAGGCTTAGTCCTGCTTGCTTTGGGTTTTATGTTGGGCACAGTTATGTTCTTCTGCTTCATATTTGCCTTTTCCTGAACAAGGTTCCAGCGAGTTCTGTCAACTTCAAGTCTTATAAAGGCTCTGTAGTCAAATCCTTTTGCGTCTCACAAATGCATAAAAACAGAGCCTCTGAAGCAAGAGATAAAAGTTGAGAACATGTTAAGAGTTACCTTCCATTTAGAACACTTTGATTAAGTGAGGTTACTTGTTTTTCTTACGTTTTGGGCCGTACATATTTCTTTTACTTTTTATTCCTCCCTGCCTCCCTCCTTTCCTTCCTTAGCGAAGCATACTTGAGTCCACTTGCCGCACACGTTAAATCTGATTTACTGACACTGTGTTGTGGTGAAACAATGTGCAGCTTTAACTGCAGGCACCAAGCAAGGAGTCCGGGGCAGCCAGTGCTTAGGAGACCTGAGCTCCTCAAAGGCTTTCAGGGAAAGGCTGATAAAGACAGCGTGAGGCAGGGGTGTGTGGGGCATGTGGACACTCTTCTGATTGGTTGATGGTGAGATCATCTGGAGTCACCATCATCAACCGTCTGGTTCCAGCTGATCTGGGGTCTCTGTGTTTGTGGGCAGCGTAGCGTTCACTGTCCACCTGGCTGGGGTTTCAGTATCTGCAAGACAACTCACAGGAGACAGCTCAGAGTATCACTCACAGCCCTCAGGGAGGGACTGAAGGTCCTAGACTTTGCTTAATGGGTAAACTATTATTATTTTTGTCATGCTTGACTACTTTCCTTTCTGCATTTTCTCACCTCTCTGATTAAATTGATTTGTTGACTAAAGTTTGTTCACAGACAAAAGGCAGGCGGAAGATGTGGAGCAGGGGGAGTTTCATTCAGGGAAGGCTCGTGGACTCCTGCTCAGTTATGCTTCCATCCTTCCCTCCTCTCTCTCTTTTTTCTTTCCTTTTACAAAACATCTCCCATTTGTATCTTTTCCCATTACCTTCAATGTTTATTTTTGTAAATTTTTATATTTTGCTTTATAGGTTTTATCTTTGTCAGTATACTTCTCATAAGTGTCTTCTTATATATGAAGCTTATGTAAATATTCATCAACCGTATCCAAATAGTCTTACATTTTAAAAATGAAATGTTTAATTTATGAAGTGTTAAGCCTCTCCAGTACTCTTGCCTGAAAAATTCCTGGACCGAGGAGCCTGGCAGGGTTAAAGTCCATGGGGTCACAAAGAGTCGGACATGACTGAGCACACACAGCCCAGATTGTAGCGTGTAGGTCAGGGCTCTCGTGTGGGGCATGTTTCCTAAGTGGTGAGCCAGACATTTCATCTCCTGTGCTGAGTGGAATCCTCTCTCCTTCCAGTTGAAACCCCCAATGCAGAATAAACAAAGTTATACAGCTCCATTGATTTGCCTACCTGTATTGGTAATAGGCTAGATTCTTTTGGTTTTTGGTATTTTGGTATCAGAGTTCAATTTAATACCTTTTATTGCAAAGATCCTCCTCCTTTTATTTCTACTGTTTCCTATTCCCTCCTTTACAATGTCCTGTTTAGTTTTGTAGCTCTATTCCTAGCTAATCCTGAAGTTTTCCAAGGCATTCCATTGTATTTTGATTGTAGTTGCATCGCCATGATGGAATAAAACAGATCCAGAAAATAAAGTGAGAAAAATAATGGCAGAGTGGAAATTCAGATTTGTACAAAAATAATGATAGAGTACCAAATCACAGTGAAATCTGGATGGAGGAAAAAATGACAGAGATAAAAATCAGAGAAAAGAGGCTATTAATATACATGGACTAGAAAAAAAGAATAACTGCTAGGTCTTAAAGAATCCCTCAGGGAGGGCCTGAAGGTCCTAGACTTTGCTTAATGGGTAAACTATTATTATTTTTGTCATGCTTGACTACTTTCCTTTCTGCATTTTCTCACCTCTCTGATTAAATTGATTTGTTGACTAAAGTTTGTTCACAGACAAAAGGCAGGCGGAAGATGTGGAGCAGGGGGAGTTTCATTCAGGGAAGGCTCGTGGACTCCTGCTCAGTTATGCTTCCATCCTTCCCTCCTCTCTCTCTTTTTTCTTTCCTTTTACAAAACATCTCCCATTTGTATCTTTTCCCATTACCTTCAATGTTTATTTTTGTAAATTTTTATATTTTGCTTTATAGGTTTTATCTTTGTCAGTATACTTCTCATAAGTGTCTTCTTATATATGAAGCTTATGTAAATATTCATCAACCGTATCCAAATAGTCTTACATTTTAAAAATGAAATGTTTAATTTATGAAGTGTTAAGCCTCTCCAGTACTCTTGCCTGAAAAATTCCTGGACCGAGGAGCCTGGCAGGGTTAAAGTCCATGGGGTCACAAAGAGTCGGACATGACTGAGCACACACAGCCCAGATTGTAGCGTGTAGGTCAGGGCTCTCGTGTGGGGCATGTTTCCTAAGTGGTGAGCCAGACATTTCATCTCCTGTGCTGAGTGGAATCCTCTCTCCTTCCAGTTGAAACCCCCAATGCAGAATAAACAAAGTTATACAGCTCCATTGATTTGCCTACCTGTATTGGTAATAGGCTAGATTCTTTTGGTTTTTGGTATTTTGGTATCAGAGTTCAATTTAATACCTTTTATTGCAAAGATCCTCCTCCTTTTATTTCTACTGTTTCCTATTCCCTCCTTTACAATGTCCTGTTTAGTTTTGTAGCTCTATTCCTAGCTAATCCTGAAGTTTTCCAAGGCATTCCATTGTATTTTGATTGTAGTTGCATCGCCATGATGGAATAAAACAGATCCAGAAAATAAAGTGAGAAAAATAATGGCAGAGTGGAAATTCAGATTTGTACAAAAATAATGATAGAGTACCAAATCACAGTGAAATCTGGATGGAGGAAAAAATGACAGAGATAAAAATCAGAGAAAAGAGGCTATTAATATACATGGACTAGAAAAAAAGAATAACTGCTAGGTCTAAAGAATAAATCAGAAACAATATTCAAAGTAACACAGAATAAGATATTTCTGAAACCAAAGTATGTTGTGAGCTTTATCCAGGAGATTTATCCAGAAGATTTAATTAAACTTGACAAATATTTTCACAAGTCCTGATGAAAATGTTGAATTCCATGAACAAAGAAAGAATGCTAGAAAACTTCAGACATCAAAAAAAGTATAGTGTGGGGCTTCCCCTGGTGGTCCAGTGGGTAAGGACACCGCCTTACAGTGCAAGGGGCGCCTGTTCGATCCCTGGCCTGGGAAGATCCCATGTGCTGTGACAGACACCACTGCGATGGGAGGCCCACAGGAGCCAAAGAACAAAGATGGATGAAAATAGAGAAATGAAAGACAAATAGAAGTGGCCTGCCCGCTCCCCTCCCTCCCCAACCCGACCCCTGCCCAAAGTAAATAAATAAATAAATCTTTAAAAAAAAAAAAGTACAGTGTGAAAAAGGGAGTCCTCAGGTTTCTGTCTACAGCACTGGATAAAGGTGGTTAATGGAACAGCGTCTGTAGATTTTGGGAGCATTGTGACTCAAAAATTCTATATCCAGCCAAATTGTCCTTTGTAATTTCAACAGTTAGCATGCATTTTCCTATTACAAAAGAGAAATATGTTATGGTAGAAAATAAAAACTTACTATTAAAATTTAAAACATCTTAAAAACTCAAAAATACATGGAACCTATATATATATATATATATATATATATTTTTTTTTTTCTTTCTTTCTTTCTTTCTTTCATTCCAGTTTCTCTACTGCCTCCTTTTTTTCTGCAGCTGCATGCAGTGGGCTTAGAGACTGTGAGTATAACTTGTTTACATTCATTCTGCTCCCCTAGTCCTTGAAATGACGACTGGAATTTGACTCCGTATTTGTATCACCTGCCAGGCAGAACCATTTGATTTTGGCTTTGGTTAAAGAAGAATTGAGGAACAAGTTAGGAATGAATACAGAGCATGGAAGTGAATGGACTTATGGGCCTGCTAGTTTGAGATTTAAATATAACTTCTCAGCTTTGAATGAATACCAGACAAAGCCATTGGGATAAATTGTTAGCCATCTGAAATTGCGTAAACCAGAATTGTCAAGGGGCTCATTTGAAACAAAGCTCATTGCCATGGGTGGAATTGGTCAGAGGTAAGTTTGTGTGTGGAGTTCTTTATTTAATTTGTGAGACTTTAGCTTCTTAGAGCACAGAGCCTATTTTTTTTTTTTAGCACATATAAAATGACGATAATTATGTCCATCTTATGTAGTTGTTGTGAAGGTTAACTGAAATGATATTTATAATCAGCACAGCAAGACCCTACATATTAACTCATTAATAAATGATGACTGTTTGTTAAAATAATAATATAGTAAACATAATCATTGTTAGCTTCATTATAATGCTGAATAAAATCAGGGGATACTAGAAATCAAGAGATAAGGAATTGAGCATTCCTTCAACATCTGGGTCAAGTCATTAATTCTCATATTCATAAACTTTGGTGAAACATTATCAAGTAATGTAAGCCTCTTGTGAATTATACCTTTTTAATTAATTCACCTCATGGGAACTGATTAGTACTAATTTATAGCTTAGTTTGCATATGCTTGGAAGAGGTAAAGCTGAGGGTCTCTGGTGTGCATAGGCATACAAGCTCCTTAGCATTTGCTCCAAGCCAGCCTGACCCTCCTCTCAGTCTGCTGACCTTCCTCTCAGTCTGGCTTGCTCCTTGTGTGTAAGATTTTCCTGCCATCTTTGATACTCCTGACCAAACAGGCAAGCCATCTAGTCAGGTGTCCTGTTTACAGCCCTTCAGACATTATCTTTCCTCTGTCTCTTTTCACAGCTCCATTGCCTGTCACTGGTAATCCTCATGGGATGGGAGCCAAATGCCATCCCTGTGGTCTAGGCCTGGGGTCAGAAAACGTGGCTTCAGTCCTGGTACTAATAATTATTTTGTCATTTATGTCACGTTGTTGTTGTTTAGTCCTGTTTAACTCTTTGCCACCTCATGGACTGTAGCCCACCAGGCTCCTCTGTCCATGGCGTTCTCCCGGCGAGAATACTGGAGTCGGTTGCCATTCCCTCTCTAGGGGATCTTCCTGACCCAGTAATCGAACCTAGGTCTCCTGCATTGGCAGGCGGACTCTTTATGGCTGAGCCACTGGGGAAGCCTAGAGGCTGGTGTCCTCTCTATGCCTCAGTTTCCTCCGTGAGGAAGAGAGGTTACAGAAGATTGACTTCACCAGGCTGTTGTAAGAACTGGAAAGATAACATATGTTAAATCAAATGGCTCTGTTTATGGCTATTTCTAGGGGTGGCTGTTGCGATGTCAGAAACAATCAAGCTGTTTCGTTGAAAGGAGAATTCTTCCCTGACTTCTTCCAGTAAAGAGAGACGGGGGCACTAAGAGAAGCGGAAAAGGCCCCAGGTGGGGAGGTGGGTGTTCTGGCTTTGTTGCCCTGCTCCCTGAGTGAAGTGGACGCTGGCACGCATGACAGTGGAGGGCTTGGCGGTGCTGGCCTTGTTTCATCCTGAGAAATGGCTGGTGAGGCCGGGGACAAGCCCTGGGGGTGTAGAGGGTAAGCTCAGGAGCACAGGTCTGGGTCCGGAGTTACTGCTGTTTGCTGTGTGAGTTTGGGAAACCTGCCTAACCTTCCTGAGCCTTATTTTCCCAGCTATTGAATTGAAGGTGATGATAACCATCTTGCCCTTACAAAATAGCTACAGGTATTAGATAAGAAAATGAGCGTAAAAGTGATTTATCAAGTGAAAAGCACTTTGCAGATGGTAGTTGTTACTGTGGGTTTTATTTCTGGCTTGCTCCTTGTGTGTAAGATTTTCCTGCCATTTTTCCTGACCAAACAGGCAAGCCATCTAGTCAGGTGTCCTGTTTACAGCCCTTCAGACATTATCTTTCCTCTGTCTCTTTTCACAGCTCCATTGCCTGTCACTGGTAATCCTCATGGGATGGGAGCCAAATGCCATCCCTGTGGTCTAGGCCTGGGGTCAGAAAACGTGGCTTCAGTCCTGGTACTAATAATTATTTTGTCATTTATGTCACGTTGTTGTTGTTTAGTCCTGTTTAACTCTTTGCCACCTCATGGACTGTAGCCCACCAGGCTCCTCTGTCCATGGCGTTCTCCCGGCGAGAATACTGGAGTCGGTTGCCATTCCCTTCTCTAGGGGATCTTCCTGACCCAGTAATCGAACCTAGGTCTCCTGCATTGGCAGGCGGACTCTTTATGGCTGAGCCACTGGGGAAGCCTAGAGGCTGGTGTCCTCTCTATGCCTCAGTTTCCTCCGTGAGGAAGAGAGGTTACAGAAGATTGACTTCACCAGGCTGTTGTAAGAACTGGAAAGATAACATATGTTAAATCAAATGGCTCTGTTTATGGCTATTTCTAGGGGTGGCTGTTGCGATGTCAGAAACAATCAAGCTGTTTCGTTGAAAGGAGAATTCTTCCCTGACTTCTTCCAGTAAAGAGAGACGGGGGCACTAAGAGAAGCGGAAAAGGCCCCAGGTGGGGAGGTGGGTGTTCTGGCTTTGTTGCCCTGCTCCCTGAGTGAAGTGGACGCTGGCACGCATGACAGTGGAGGGCTTGGCGGTGCTGGCCTTGTTTCATCCTGAGAAATGGCTGGTGAGGCCGGGGACAAGCCCTGGGGGTGTAGAGGGTAAGCTCAGGAGCACAGGTCTGGGTCCGGAGTTACTGCTGTTTGCTGTGTGAGTTTGGGAAACCTGCCTAACCTTCCTGAGCCTTATTTTCCCAGCTATTGAATTGAAGGTGATGATAACCATCTTGCCCTTACAAAATAGCTACAGGTATTAGATAAGAAAATGAGCGTAAAAGTGATTTATCAAGTGAAAAGCACTTTGCAGATGGTAGTTGTTACTGTGGGTGATTTCAATGATCTCTTTCGGTCCCACAGATCTGAATTCTAAACGCAGCAGTATGAACGAGAGGCTTATTTTTTCTCAAGCAACCATCGGTATGAGTTCCTCTGGGTTTCCAGTTCCAAATGCACCGTCAAAGCCCCATCTCTTCCCTGGGAGGAAATGTCCCTCCTTGGGGGCCCTGCCTGCCACAGGGATACTGAGGTTACTCAGGGGACAGACTTAAGCTTTGTTAACCTAGGGGATATAGAGTTGCAAAATCTCATCGAATCTTTGGAGGTTTAAATCCAGTGTTCTTTAGTCAGATTCGGGTTTTTAAAATCCCTTTCTTTTTTGTTTAAACTCGGAAGCTTCGAGAGGGCTTCAATGGATTCCTGGATGTGAGATGGTCCTCCTGGGGCGGGGTTAGGAGGCCCTTCTGTTGAACAAAGTGTAAACGAATCTGAAACATATGGATCTGATTTGCCCCACGATACGCACGTTGAAGTCTTGAGCAGAAAAAGGCCTGGAAATATGGTTGTGGGTTTCCCCCTGAAACTCTAAACATTTGTAACTAGATCAAGCTGCATGGTGTGGGGGGACACATGCATCTTACTGTGGTTGAGTGTCTGACTCGGAGGAGCTCGGGCCGACTGGCTGCCCTGGGCTCCGGACGAGCCGGGTGAGCTGTCGTCCTGTGCCTCTGCTTTTGGACACACTCATCTTATCTTTACGATCGGGAACCTATGTTGCAGGTCCAGTGGAAATGAAAATGCAGGTCCCCATGTTCAGAAATGAAGACTTTCAAGATGGTGGTCAAAGAGGATTAGAGCGACCAGCACAGCGATGCAGGTGGCATGCCCAGGAAGCTGCCTCTGTTCATCTGCCCAGAACACAGTCCCTCTTCTTCCACTAGTCGTCTCCCAGGTCACTTCCTTGACCGCCCAGGAGGCGATGCGGTCTCTGCTGTGCTCCTAAAGCCTCTTTTCTCTCCTCTATCAGGTCATCCTTTGACTATCATGGGCTGTTTATGTATTCATTGATTTACTCAACAAGCATTGCTACTATCAGATAAGAAAATGAGCGTAAAGTGATTTATCAAGTGAAAAGCACTTTGCAGATGGTAGTTGTTACTGTGGGTGATTTCAATGATCTCTTTCGGTCCCACAGATCTGAATTCTAAACGCAGCAGTATGAACGAGAGGCTTATTTTTTCTCAAGCAACCATCGGTATGAGTTCCTCTGGGTTTCCAGTTCCAAATGCACCGTCAAAGCCCCATCTCTTCCCTGGGAGGAAATGTCCCTCCTTGGGGGCCCTGCCTGCCACAGGGATACTGAGGTTACTCAGGGGACAGACTTAAGCTTTGTTAACCTAGGGGATATAGAGTTGCAAAATCTCATCGAATCTTTGGAGGTTTAAATCCAGTGTTCTTTAGTCAGATTCGGGTTTTTAAAATCCCTTTCTTTTTTGTTTAAACTCGGAAGCTTCGAGAGGGCTTCAATGGATTCCTGGATGTGAGATGGTCCTCCTGGGGCGGGGTTAGGAGGCCCTTCTGTTGAACAAAGTGTAAACGAATCTGAAACATATGGATCTGATTTGCCCCACGATACGCACGTTGAAGTCTTGAGCAGAAAAAGGCCTGGAAATATGGTTGTGGGTTTCCCCCTGAAACTCTAAACATTTGTAACTAGATCAAGCTGCATGGTGTGGGGGGACACATGCATCTTACTGTGGTTGAGTGTCTGACTCGGAGGAGCTCGGGCCGACTCGGGCTGCCCCTGGGCTCCGGACGAGCCGGGTGAGCTGTCGTCCTGTGCCTCTGCTTTTGGACACACTCATCTTATCTTTACGATCGGGAACCTATGTTGCAGGTCCAGTGGAAATGAAAATGCAGGTCCCCATGTTCAGAAATGAAGACTTTCAAGATGGTGGTCAAAGAGGATTAGAGCGACCAGCACAGCGATGCAGGTGGCATGCCCAGGAAGCTGCCTCTGTTCATCTGCCCAGAACACAGTCCCTCTTCTTCCACTAGTCGTCTCCCAGGTCACTTCCTTGACCGCCCAGGAGGGCGATGCGGTCTCTGCTGTGCTCCTAAAGCCTCTTTTTCTCTCCTCTATCAGGTCATCCTTTGACTATCATGGGCTGTTTATGTATTCATTGATTTACTCAACAAGCATCACAGAAATGCCTACTATGCCCGGAGCACTGTGGGCAAGCCTGTTCTGGGAACCTGGAGGAGGGAAGCCTAGCCGGTCTGGGAGAGTCTAGAACAGTTTACTTTTGGAGGCGATGCTTGAATTGAATCTTGAAGGCTAAGGAACTGTGAGAAGGTGGTGGGGAGGATATGAACGAACACATGAAACAAAAGACATGGAAGTAAGGAGCCGCTGGCAGATGCCCTGTGGCTGGTGCATGGCACTTGAGACCGAGGCTGAAGTTGAGTGGGACTGGAGAGGCAGGCAGGCATGGGTATCGAGGACCCCAAGAGCCACACGGCTTGCTCTGTCTCATCCAGGAAGCACTGAAAGGCGCGCGCCAGGAGTAAATAGTTGGATTTGCATTTTGGATGAATGACTCTGGTTGCAGGGGGGAGAGCAGGTCGCTAAGGGTGGAAGCAGGTGGATAAACTAAGAGGCAGTTCCAGGCAAGAAAGCACGGCGACCTCAGATGAAATAGCAGCTGTGGGGAAAGAAGAAAAATGTACGGATTCAGGACATTGGTCTCGGTGTAGGGTTGGTGCGACTGAATTGAAGATGAACCCTGGGTTTATAATCAGTGCCTTATTCTGTGGTTTTAATTCAGACTGAGATAGATTTCGAAGAGGCTTTTCTTGTGTGTGGTGGGGGATGGCCATGGAAATGGAAACGAGCTTTGTTTTGAACAACTTGAGCTTGAGGCTCCTAATGGGAGCCTGTATGGAAATGCACAGCCAGCAGTGAGCGTAAGGGCTTGAAGCCACAGGGGAGAGGCCTGGCTGGAGCTGGAGACTTCAAGACATGGGCATATGAGTGGCGGCCAGGCACCTCCCCTCTCCTCATTCAGTAAACTCCTGGAGTGCCTTTAATAGGATATGATGGATGGTTCCCACTGCACTTGACAGTGAGTTATGATAACTAGTAAATTACACAGTCTACATCGAGAGGGTGGGACAGGAAGCTGTAGGTTGAAGAGTTGGAAGGTGAGGTCTTTTCTCTCCTCTATCAGGTCATCCTTTGACTATCATGGGCTGTTTATGTATTCATTGATTTACTCAACAAGCATCACAGAAATGCCTACTATGCCCGGAGCACTGTGGGCAAGCCTGTTCTGGGAACCTGGAGGAGGGAAGCCTAGCCGGTCTGGGAGAGTCTAGAACAGTTTACTTTTGGAGGCGATGCTTGAATTGAATCTTGAAGGCTAAGGAACTGTGAGAAGGTGGTGGGGAGGATATGAACGAACACATGAAACAAAAGACATGGAAGTAAGGAGCCGCTGGCAGATGCCCTGTGGCTGGTGCATGGCACTTGAGACCGAGGCTGAAGTTGAGTGGGACTGGAGAGGCAGGCAGGCATGGGTATCGAGGACCCCAAGAGCCACACGGCTTGCTCTGTCTCATCCAGGAAGCACTGAAAGGCGCGCGCCAGGAGTAAATAGTTGGATTTGCATTTTGGATGAATGACTCTGGTTGCAGGGGGGAGAGCAGGTCGCTAAGGGTGGAAGCAGGTGGATAAACTAAGAGGCAGTTCCAGGCAAGAAAGCACGGCGACCTCAGATGAAATAGCAGCTGTGGGGAAAGAAGAAAAATGTACGGATTCAGGACATTGGTCTCGGTGTAGGGTTGGTGCGACTGAATTGAAGATGAACCCTGGGTTTATAATCAGTGCCTTATTCTGTGGTTTTAATTCAGACTGAGATAGATTTCGAAGAGGCTTTTCTTGTGTGTGGTGGGGGATGGCCATGGAAATGGAAACGAGCTTTGTTTTGAACAACTTGAGCTTGAGGCTCCTAATGGGAGCCTGTATGGAAATGCACAGCCAGCAGTGAGCGTAAGGGCTTGAAGCCACAGGGGAGAGGCCTGGCTGGAGCTGGAGACTTCAAGACATGGGCATATGAGTGGCGGCCAGGCACCTCCCCTCTCCTCATTCAGTAAACTCCTGGAGTGCCTTTAATAGGATATGATGGATGGTTCCCACTGCACTTGACAGTGAGTTATGATAACTAGTAAATTACACAGTCTACATCGAGAGGGGTGGGACAGGAAGCTGTAGGTTGAAGAGTGAATGGAAGGTGAGGGAGTTTAAGAGAGGAGGTCAGGCAGTTAATTTTAGAAGTTCATATGGGAAAGAAAGGTGAGTTTTGGGCGGTGAGTTTGAGCTTAGAGGAATCTGAATTAAGGCAGATCACCTTTGAGATGTGTATTTGTCTCCTATGGCTGCTGTGACACGTCACCACCAGCTTTGTGACTTAAAACACACAGGACTGTCCTCTCCCAGTTTTGGAGGTGAGAAGCCCTAAGATCAAGGCGCCACAGGGTTGCGTTCCTTCCCAGGGGAGGGCTCTTGCCTTGCCTGTTGCAGCGTCTGGAGCTGGTCTGCATGTCTTGGCTCACGGCCCCCTCCTGGCAGCACCCTGACCTCTCCAGTTGCCGTCGCAGCTTCTCTGATTCTGACTGTCCTGCCTCCCTCTCATTAGGACCCTTGTGATAACACGAGTCCACCTGGACAAGCCAGGAAAATCTCTCTGGCTAAAGTCCTCAGTTCATCAATCCCTTTTGCGGTATAAGGCAAGGTATTTGCAGATTCTGGGAATTAGACGTCTTTGGGTGGAGACATTGTTCTGTGAAACACTGGGTGGGAGAGAAGGGAGCATGTTTGAAGTTTGAGGGAAAAGGGCAGGAAGAGAGAGTGGGGGAGACAGGGAGATCATAGATAGATAGATAGATAGACCGACAGATCTTGGAGATAGAGGAGAGGAAGTGATAACAATGGACATCAAGTGCAATTGGAGAAAGGTTTGGAAAGCCAGGGACAGCAAAGCTGCAAGGGGAGTGGCTCTATCTGGGTTTGCAGACAAGAGGCATGAGGTGGTAGGGCCATGAGAAGGGTTTAGCAGGGCTGGAGAGAAGTGGGAAACAAGGGTACTGAAGGAATTTGGGATGGAGGGGAGTCTGGAGAAGTGCGGAGGTTGAAAGGAGGGACTTAGGATCTCGCTGGGCCAGAGAGATGCCTTTGGTGTGGTTCCCAATCCACGATATGCTCTTTCTCCTAAGAGCACTGAGCCCCGTGGATGTAGACATGCAGAAGTGTTGGCGTTCACCTGGCAGGGACAGCAGAAGCTATTAATACAACTGTGGTTCAGATCATCAGCCTGTGATGGTTTGCTTTGTGTCAGCTTGGCCAGGGCATGGTGCCCTCACCCAAAGATGTCTAACCAGATTCCTTGGCGTGTGGTTAGGCATTACTCTGGGTGTATTTGTGAGGCTTTGTGGGTGTGTCTGGATGAGTGGACCTTTGCGTCAGCAGACTGAGGGGAGCAGGCTGCCCCCCAGTGTCACCGAGACTCATCTCAGCAGTCGAGGACCATGCTAGAGCAAAAAGACTGAATAGGAAGGAGCTTCGCCTTCCTGACTGCTGGACCTGAGGTGCGAGCCTCCTGCCTTAGGCTAGAACTGCACCATTGCTTCCCCGGGAGGCTAGCCTGCTCTTCAGGCCTTGGGACTTGGCCTCCTGAATTATGTGAGCTAATCTTATAATAAATGTCTCTCTGTGTCTCTGTCTGTTTCTCCTATTGGTTCTGTTTCTCCAAAGACTACAGACTTCAGGTTGGGAGAGAAAGGAAGAGAGATCAGGAGAGTGTAGGAAAATGGAGGAATCCAGGACCTAGAGGTCTCTTCAAGGTCAAAGACAGATGTAAAGAGAATGAGGCAGGAAAGATATGGAAGAATTGGAAATGATGGTTTGAAGGCAGGATAATGATGTTTCCTATTTGTGAATTCCTGGGGCACCATCTCCAGAGAGTTTAATTAGGTTGGGCTAGGGGGCAACGAAGGGGCTTTCCTCGTGGCTCAGATGGTAAAGAATCTGCCTGTAATGCAGGAGACTGCGGTTCGATCCCTGGGTTGGGAAGATTCCCTGGAGAAGAGCATGGCAACCCATCCAGTATTCTGGCCTGGAGAATCCTGTGGACAAAGGAGCCTGGCAGGCTGCGGCCCACGGGGTTTCAAAGAGCTGGATACAACAGAGGGACTAACACTTTCACTTTCCAGGGTGCACCAAGCATGTTTCACAGATGGATACGCAGCGCTGCCTGGGTCGAGAACCTCCCGATCAGGAGTGATTGGTAACCAGTATGACGTGGTCTGGAGGGACCGCCCGCTCTGGCCATCATCGGTGATGCCTGCCTGTTTCCATGGCATCTTCCTGTACAGGAGCTCCTCTCTGTTCTGTCTCTGTGAGCACTTGCTCCATTTTCTTTCATGCAATCCCTCTTCCTGGAGCTGTCCGAGGAGGGTCGTTTCCGTCAGCCCCTGCCAGAAACGCTGGCTGCCTGCTCCTGGCGCCTGAATCCGGGCATGGCTTCCCTTCCCGCTCTTACCTTCCCCCCGCCTCTTCCAGTGTCGAGTTCCATGCCTCAGGGGGAGGGAAGAGGGGTGCTGTGAATGCCTTTTAGTAGCAGGACTCACTTCCTCATTGGCATCTGAGCTGAAAACAAGGGCCGGCGTCAGGTAGAAATGCAGACACCATAAGCCACACTGTTGGAAACACATCCTGCAGGGCTGGGGGTAGGAGGGTCAGTGCTCTTTGACCCTTTCATGCCAAATATCACATGGGTTGCATCCACACCCTCTGCTTGACAAATGCTTGTAGAGTGATGAATGTGTAATGAATCTGCAGTACAAAGCTCCGTTTCTGCAATCATGTGGTCAATAAAAATGAGATTTCTAAAGGAGCCTTTGAACTCTGAAAAATATTAAAAATGATGAAATGCTTATCAGGTGCCAAGCACTAAGGCAGACCCTGTGTATATGTGACATGACCTCGTTCTTTCAACAACTTGATGATGAAACTATCACCCTTATCCAGGAGCGCTGAAACTGAGTCAGGGCAATGATTTGAGCTCTTCAAATTTTGGACAACACTCTCATGCGTCTTTTTGCTTAAAAGCTATGTTATTAGAAGGTTATGGTCAGTGGGTTTCCATTAGACCTGAATTCTCTTTTTGTTAATTTGGACTTAATTTTTCTGTACATGATGCTTTGGTTCACTCTTTAATTGTCAATATAAGATTAGCATCACCTTGCTGTCTCTCTCTCTTCTTTTTTGTCTTTCTTGGCAACTATTTATACTCTGGCAATGACAGACTTTAAATATTCTTGGCTAAGGTGTTCTTTTAAAATTTTTTTTACTTTATTTAGGGGCATTTGAGAAGAGAGAGAGGGTATTTTTAAACTGTGGAGTGCCCAGAACTGGAAGCTGAATTTCATAATATTCTTCCCAATTTGGAATAGAAAATCTTCTCTATTCTAGATGTTACTGTATTGTGTAACACCGCATTCCAGATTTAGAGCTCCAGTGCCCCTGTCATACATCTCCTGTTCACAGATGTTAGTGTATCCTTGTATATGTGTGTATGTGAAAGGCACTCAGTCGTGTCCAACTGTTTGTGACCCCATGGACTGTAGCCCGTCAGGCTCCTCTGTCCATGGGATTCTCCAGGTAAATATACTGGAGTGGGTAGCCTATCCCTTGCTCCAGGGGATCTTCCCCACCCAGGAATCGAACTGGGGTCTCCGGCATTGCAGGCAGAAAGAGTAGATATTCCAGACTCTTGTGAAGAGATCTCTTTTTTAGTCTAGGGAAAATTTTTTTTCTGAGCTAGGAAGGGTTAAGCTTTTTCCTTGGCATCTATCTGAATAAACAGTGAGATTCTGTGGCATCAGAATTTCACATTCAGATCAGCATTCTGAAGAAAACAAGATGACCTGATTTTTATTTTCCCTTGGAACCCATTGTGATGAATTCACAGAATACTTGCGCCTGTCCCCTGTGTCTGGTGGCTAGCTTGCATGATGGTGTTATTTCCAGCAGGATGGTAGTTTATGGGGAAGCTTGGAAGGTTTGGGCAGTGGACAGACATAATCAGAGAAAGCTTTAGGGGAAAAGTATCCATGAGACTTGAAAGTGGCTGACTGTGGATGAGCCCAGAACCTCCTGATCTGTGTTTTCTCTCCGTGATACTCCTGAGTGAAAGAGGCAGAGTACTCAGAAGCCAGGGGGAGATAGTCATCTGTGAACAATGCCTGCGGTGTCCTGAGACTGGGGAATTTGTTGATGTGTGAGGGCACTGACTGGAGGAAAGGCCATGGAGACAGACCTTTAGGAGGACAAGGGAACTTGTGGAGGTGGGAGAGGCTGGGTGACAAGAGTTAGGGAGATGGGTGAGATGACAAGAAGTGGTAGGCCAGCGGCCATGACTCTGTGCTCCCACTGCAGGGGGCATTCGTTCGATCTCTGGTCAGGGAACTAGATCCCAAATGCTGCAGCTAAAAGAGCCTGCATGCCACGGTGAATATCAAAGATCCCGTGTGTCTCTGGTTAAAAGAGAAAGAAGGTGGATGGAGGCCTGAACCTGACCCTTGGAAGGGGAGAAGGTACAGCTTGGTTCTGTGATTGTTGTTTGATCTCTCAGTCATGTCTGACTCTTTGTGACCCCGTGGGCTGCAGCACACCAGGCTTCCCTGTCCTTCACCATCTCCCACAGCTTGCTCAAACTCACGTTATTGAGTCAGTGATGCCATCCAACCCTCTCATCCTCTGTCGTCCGCCTTCTCCTCTTGCTTTCAGTCTTTTCCAGCATCAGGGTCTTTTCCAGTGAGTTGACTCTTTGTATCAGGTGGCCAAAGTATTGGTACTGCGATGCAGGGTCAAATGAGAAAAGAAGATGAGCAGGTTTTGGGACCCAGACCCAGATTTCAAGCTTATTTACCTCTGTGAGCCTCAGTTTTCAAACATGTAAAATGAGCACAATGGTAGCCCCTCCCAGAGTCCTGAGAATTAAATGAGATGACGATACAACATAAAAGCTCAGTCCAGAGCCATGGGCCTGGGACCCAGCAGGAGAGACTCACGCATGGGTGCCGTCCTCTCCCCTTTTCTGGAGGAGGGGCTTCACTTTGAAGCACAGGAAGAGAGAGAGATGAAGGTCACAGAGAAGACGGGTAGAGAGGGAAGGAATCAAAGGAGCTTATGTCAGTGGCTCCAAAAGCAAACCCACTTTGATCTCTAATCCTAATATTTATATTTGTAAATGAGCACAGCACTGTAAAGTGGGAGGAAGGTCGCGGTCACTTGGCCAGCACTCTGCCTTCATCCACGTGAGGTCACTGAGCTGCATTTCAGGAGGTTGGACTTGCCCTACATCACCCACCCTGGAAGAGGAGAGGCTGGGGTCAGGATGCCAATGTGAATTCTTCAGTTCTTCCTCTTGGTGTTTGGAAGATAGGACCCTCCTGGCTGACCCCACTGGCCTGGCCCAGGGTGGCCTGGGGCTCGTTGGCCTCTGAAGCGGGGAGCCCAGAGAACCCACACAGGATTTGGAACCTTCCATGTCCAGCCACCCCATGACTTTTGCAGGGAAATTTCTCCTAAATCTCATGAGAAGAAGAGTGAGTCTCTGATGTCCTTAATCTGAGCAGAAAAACAAATATGTTAAAGTGATCAGTCCATGGTTGGGAAGCATAGATGTGGCTTCCCAACCCGGTCCAGGACAGGACAGCCTTAGGGAGTGGAGACCCCATTGCTGGGGAGAATCCCTGGTGGAAGCAGCTCCCCTTTCTCAGGTGACAGCCCCAGGCTGTACCAGGCCTGCAGCTTCTCTTGTGAGAATCTCACCCTGGTGATGGCAGGCAGTTTAGTCACTCAGGCATGTCTGACTCTTTGCAACCGCATGGACTGCAGCCCACTACACTCCTTTGTCCCTGGAATTTTCCAGGCAAGAAGACTGGAACACGTTCTCTTTGCTTCTCCAGGGGATCTTCCCCACCTAAGGACTGAACTCACCTAGGCAGATTCTTTACCACCGAGCCACCTGGAAAGCTCAAATCTTACTCTGAGCCAAGCTTATATATTGATTACACTGGAAAATGAAAAATTTTATGTGATACCAACAAAACGGATACCTCTTTTTCTTTCCTTTTAAAAAAGAAAACCTTGATTGAAGAGAAACTGTATTTAACCAGGCTTCTGATGGCTCAGTGGTAAAGATTTACCTGCCAGTGTGGGAGGTATGGGTTTGATCCCTGGGTTAAGACGGGTAGAGAGGGAAGGAATCAAAGGAGCTTATGTCAGTGGCTCCAAAAGCAAACCCACTTTGATCTCTAATCCTAATATTTATATTTGTAAATGAGCACAGCACTGTAAAGTGGGAGGAAGGTCGCGGTCACTTGGCCAGCACTCTGCCTTCATCCACGTGAGGTCACTGAGCTGCATTTCAGGAGGTTGGACTTGCCCTACATCACCCACCCTGGAAGAGGAGAGGCTGGGGTCAGGATGCCAATGTGAATTCTTCAGTTCTTCCTCTTGGTGTTTGGAAGATAGGACCCTCCTGGCTGACCCCACTGGCCTGGCCCAGGGTGGCCTGGGGCTCGTTGGCCTCTGAAGCGGGGAGCCCAGAGAACCCACACAGGATTTGGAACCTTCCATGTCCAGCCACCCCATGACTTTTGCAGGGAAATTTCTCCCTAAATCTCATGAGAAGAAGAGTGAGTCTCTGATGTCCTTAATCTGAGCAGAAAAACAAATATGTTAAAGTGATCAGTCCATGGTTGGGAAGCATAGATGTGGCTTCCCAACCCGGTCCAGGACAGGACAGCCTTAGGGAGTGGAGACCCCATTGCTGGGGAGAATCCCTGGTGGAAGCAGCTCCCCTTTCTCAGGTGACAGCCCCAGGCTGTACCAGGCCTGCAGCTTCTCTTGTGAGAATCTCACCCTGGTGATGGCAGGCAGTTTAGTCACTCAGGCATGTCTGACTCTTTGCAACCGCATGGACTGCAGCCCACTACACTCCTTTGTCCCTGGAATTTTCCAGGCAAGAAGACTGGAACACGTTCTCTTTGCTTCTCCAGGGGATCTTCCCCACCTAAGGACTGAACTCACCTAGGCAGATTCTTTACCACCGAGCCACCTGGAAAGCTCAAATCTTACTCTGAGCCAAGCTTATATATTGATTACACTGGAAAATGAAAAATTTTATGTGATACCAACAAAAACGGATACCTCTTTTCTCTTAATGAGCCTTGATTTGAAGAGAAACTTGTATTTAACCAGGCTTCCCTGATGGCTCAGTGGTAAAGATTTACCTGCCAGTGTGGGAGGTATGGGTTTGATCCCTGGGTTAGGAATATCCCCTGGAGAAATCAACGGCAACCCACTCCAGTAGGTCGAGAAAGTCAGATAAGACTCAGCAATTAAACAACAACTGCAATTAATCATAGCCTAGTTTTAGTCAGTTACAGTTGTGCTCTAAGCAGACAGCACCTAGTGGTGTCTGGAGTCCTAGGTTCTAGTTCTGACTCCTATGGACTACAGCCCGCCAGGCTCCTCTGTTCACGCGATTCTCCAGGCAAGAATACTGGAGCGTGTTACCATGCCCTCCTCCATGGGATCTTCCTGACCCAGGGATAAAACCTGAGTTTCTTACATCTCCTGTGTTGGCAGGTGAGTTCTTTACCACTAGCACCAAGTACAAAGGGCAAAGAATAGTAGGGCCGCTGTTACAAAGTGCAGTGGTTCCTCAGTATCTGGGGGACATCAGTTCCAGGATCCCCATAATACCAAAATCCACGGATGCTCAGGTCCTTGTGTATACAACGGTATGGCATTTGTTTATGACCTACCTGTATCCTCTCCTCTCTAGATTACTTTAAATACCTAAAGCCGTGTAAGTGCTATGTCAATGGTTGCCAGTGCATGGCTAATTCAAATTTGCTTTTTGGAAGTCTTCTGGATTTTTTTTCCAAATAATTTTGATATAGGGTAGGTTGAATCCAAGGATTTAGAACCTGTGGATCTGGAGGGCTGACAGTGCCACAGAGTGACTTAAGCAACAGAAATTTGTTGCCTCATGGTTCTGGAAGCCTGGAGTCCAAGATGAAAGCATTGGCAGGCTTGGTTCCCTCTGTGAGGGAGGATCTGTTCCATGCTTGCTCCTGGCTTCTGCTGGCGGGCTGGCAATCTTTGTCGTTGCTGGCTTGTAGAAGCACCATCCCAATCTGTTTCCATCTTCACCTGGTGTCCTCCCTGCGTGGGTCTGCTACCATGCTTCCCCTTTTTATAAGGACACTGGTCACATTGCGTGTGGGGCCCACCCTGTTCCAATGTGACCCCACCTCAGCTAATTATGACTGTACTTTCAAATAAAGTCACATTTGGACATCTGGGGATGAGGACTTCAACATAGACATTCTGGGAGGCGGGGACATAATTCAACCCACACAGGTACATGTTTCTGGCCTCTCTTCTCTCCAAGCTGCAATAGTAACTAGTATCTCTGCATGCTGGATAGTGCACCAAACAAAGCTCTATTATTTCATTCTATTTTCTCATCAACCATGTGCTCAGTCGCTCAGCTGTGTCTGACACTTTGCAACCCCATGGACTGTAGCCCACCAGGCTCCTCTGTCTATGGGATTTTCTAGGCAAGAATACTAGAATGGGTTGCCATTTCCTCTTCCAGGTGATCTTCCTGACCCAGGGATCCAACCTGCATCTCTTGAGTCTCCTGCTTTGCAGGCTAATTCTTGAACACTCAAGCCACCTGGGAAGCTCCCTTCTCACCTACCATGGGAGGTAGTTATTATGTAAATGGGAAAGCTGAAGTTCAGAGATACTCAGTGACTTGCTCTGGGTTGCAAGGTGGTAATTATGCAGGTAGGTGGGACTGTAGGACCTGGATTGAGCAAGGCTTAACGCACAGTGCACTGGAGCAGAACATGCTTGAGTTTTTCAGAATTTAATCTTGCTGCTGGGAAGACTCATGACTTAAGTCTGTCCTAGTCAAGGGAGGTAACCAGAGTGGTAAATCCTATCTATATCCTTAAAATGGTTGAATCTGTCTTTCATTTCAGACTGAAAGGCTCTTTAGGAAATCATTTCCTTATGTTAACTTTTTTTAAATGAAGTTTTTGGACTAAATACATATTTTCCATTTTTTTTAATTGCATGAGCATGGTATTTATCTCATTGAAAATGATGATAAACCCCCTAAATGTTTCATGTTTTTCACAATTCATATGGAACGGATTAAAAGTAACTTTCCATAGTATGGATTGCCCCAGAGAATGGCTCAAAGACCCTTCCTCCTGCACACTTCCTCCAACTTCATGTCCGACTTGAATTTCCCTATCTTCCATTTGAGAGAGGCTGGAAGAGGAGGCTCCCTGGCACCAAGCCCTGCATCCAGAGCAGAGTGTGTATCTGGAGACTTTGATGGGCCACAGGGTCCTGAGGGAGCTTGCGTGTGCGTGCTCAGTTTTCCGACTCTTTACATGCCATGGGCTGTGGCTAGTCAGACTCCTCTGTCTTTGGGATTTTCTAGGCAAGAATACTAGAATGGGTTGCCATTTCCTCTTCCAGGTGATCTTCCTGACCCAGGGATCCAACCTGCATCTCTTGAGTCTCCTGCTTTGCAGGCTAATTCTTGAACACTCAAGCCACCTGGGAAGCTCCCTTCTCACCTACCATGGGAGGTAGTTATTATGTAAATGGGAAAGCTGAAGTTCAGAGATACTCAGTGACTTGCTCTGGGTTGCAAGGTGGTAATTATGCAGGTAGGTGGGACTGTAGGACCTGGATTGAGCAAGGCTTAACGCACAGTGCACTGGAGCAGAACATGCTTGAGTTTTTCAGAATTTAATCTTGCTGCTGGGAAGACTCATGACTTAAGTCTGTCCTAGTCAAGGGAGGTAACCAGAGTGGTAAATCCTATCTATATCCTTAAAATGGTTGAATCTGTCTTTCATTTCAGACTGAAAGGCTCTTTAGGAAATCATTTCCTTATGTTAACTTTTTTTAAATGAAGTTTTTGGACTAAATACATATTTTCCATTTTTTTTAATTGCATGAGCATGGTATTTATCTCATTGAAAATGATGATAAACCCCCTAAATGTTTCATGTTTTTCACAATTCATATGGAACGGATTAAAAGTAACTTTCCATAGTATGGATTGCCCCAGAGAATGGCTCAAAGACCCTTCCTCCTGCACACTTCCTCCAACTTCATGTCCGACTTGAATTTCCCTATCTTCCATTTGAGAGAGGCTGGAAGAGGAGGCTCCCTGGCACCAAGCCCTGCATCCAGAGCAGAGTGTGTATCTGGAGACTTTGATGGGCCACAGGGTCCTGAGGGAGCTTGCGTGTGCGTGCTCAGTTTTCCGACTCTTTACATGCCATGGGCTGTGGCTAGTCAGACTCCTCTGTCCATGGGATTCTCCAGGCAAGAATGCAGGAATGGGTTGCCATGCCCTCCTCCAGGGGATCTTCCCAGCCCAGGGATGGAATCTGCGTCTCTTGAGCCTTTTGTGTAGGCAGGCGGAATCTTTACCACTGCACCACCTGGGACATCCCCTAGGAGGGAGAGGTGTCATTTAAGCTGAGTTTTTGTTTGTAGACACACACAGTTTAGAACATTGGTTCTTTTGTATTACTTTGTTCAGGGTTTTAAATATATGTTGTCAGTCACTTCAGTACATACTTGAAAAGCAGAAAAATGTAAGCTGCCAATAGGAGCTTCCAGCAGATGCCCTGTGCTGGGACATGGTTCTAAGATCTTTTGACTTCATCGAATCTGCTGGATTCTAGGATTTGAATGGTTATGCTGAACTCTACCCCAGTGTGCCCCCTTACAAGGCTAGGCAGGGGCTGAATGTGGATTTATTTTATTTATTTATTTATTTATTTTTTTTGGAGGGGGTCGGGTTGGGGAGGGAGGGGAGCGGGCGGGCCACTTCTATTGGTCTTTCATTTCTCTATTTTCCTCCGTCTTTGTTCTTTGGCTCCTGTGGGCCTCCCATCGCGGTGGCGTCTGTCGTTGCAGAGCGCCGGCTCTGGGCGCATGCGCTCCAGAGTTCCAACTCGATGATTGGACACATCGGTCCAGCCGCTCCGCGGCACGTGGGATCTTCCCAGGCCAGGGATGGAACCGGCGCCCCTTGCACTGCAAGGCGGTGTCCTTACCCACTGGACCACCAGGGAAGCCCCTGAATGTGGATTTAAACCCATGTCTGTTGGACTAGGAAGGATTGTTTCATTTCTGTTCCACCGTGTGGCTTCAGAGGAACTGAATCTGCGTAGTAAGGCTGCCTGCCATTCTATACCAGTGACCATAAGAGAATCACTTATTTTCTCAGTAGAGTGAGGCAAAAAACCCCAAACAGCTTCAGTGAGTGAGTATGAAGAGTAAATACGCATGAAGTGCCCAGTTTTTCAGTGGATTTTAATGAGAAGCCGAAATCCTGAGACAGTGACCCTACTGATCTTGCTTGGGAAGTCTGGGAGGGTGGGGTCAGAGACAGCAGCTTCCTTGCTTGTTCTCGTCCCTTTCACACCCCAACACCACAACATACTCAGAAAGAGTGGCTCTGACTTCCTCAGAACATGGGAGCATCAGCTCTGTGGAATTTTTCCATGCCCTCCTCCAGGGGATCTTCCCAGCCCAGGGATGGAATCTGCGTCTCTTGAGCCTTTTGTGTAGGCAGGCGGAATCTTTACCACTGCACCACCTGGGACATCCCCTAGGAGGGAGAGGTGTCATTTAAGCTGAGTTTTTGTTTGTAGACACACACAGTTTAGAACATTGGTTCTTTTGTATTACTTTGTTCAGGGTTTTAAATATATGTTGTCAGTCACTTCAGTACATACTTGAAAAGCAGAAAAATGTAAGCTGCCAATAGGAGCTTCCAGCAGATGCCCTGTGCTGGGACATGGTTCTAAGATCTTTTGACTTCATCGAATCTGCTGGATTCTAGGATTTGAATGGTTATGCTGAACTCTACCCCAGTGTGCCCCCTTACAAGGCTAGGCAGGGGCTGAATGTGGATTTATTTTATTTATTTATTTATTTATTTTTTTTGGAGGGGGTCGGGTTGGGGAGGGAGGGGAGCGGGCGGGCCACTTCTATTGGTCTTTCATTTCTCTATTTTCCTCCGTCTTTGTTCTTTGGCTCCTGTGGGCCTCCCATCGCGGTGGCGTCTGTCGTTGCAGAGCGCCGGCTCTGGGCGCATGCGCTCCAGAGTTCCAACTCGATGATTGGACACATCGGTCCAGCCGCTCCGCGGCACGTGGGATCTTCCCAGGCCAGGGATGGAACCGGCGCCCCTTGCACTGCAAGGCGGTGTCCTTACCCACTGGACCACCAGGGAAGCCCCTGAATGTGGATTTAAACCCATGTCTGTTGGACTAGGAAGGATTGTTTCATTTCTGTTCCACCGTGTGGCTTCAGAGGAACTGAATCTGCGTAGTAAGGCTGCCTGCCATTCTATACCAGTGACCATAAGAGAATCACTTATTTTCTCAGTAGAGTGAGGCAAAAAACCCCAAACAGCTTCAGTGAGTGAGTATGAAGAGTAAATACGCATGAAGTGCCCAGTTTTTCAGTGGATTTTAATGAGAAGCCGAAATCCTGAGACAGTGACCCTACTGATCTTGCTTGGGGAAGTCTGGGAGGGGTGGGGTCAGAGACAGCAGCTTCCTTGCTTGTTCTCGTCCCTTTCACACCCCAACACCACAACATACTCAGAAAGAGTGGCTCTGACTTCCTCCAGAAGGACAGTGGGCAGCATCAGCTCTGTGGAATTTTTCTCAACCCTGTGAAGGCAGTTCAGGAGGAAGGCAAGCCCTTTTGTATCCATGGGCAGCGGAGATGTCCTAGCCACTGGGTCTGGGGAGTGGACACTTAAGTGAGGTCTCGGAACTGGCCCTCCAGATGTGGAAAGGGAACTGAGTCTTCTTTCTGGGGTCTTTCTTGGCCCCAGGGAGTCAGAGAGAGTAAAGGTTTTGAAGAGGCAGTGACAGTAAGTTCCAGGTAGGATCCAGCATTTGTTGGTCCACTCATTCATCCACTGATCCATCCATCCATCTGCCTGGCTGTTCACTCATCCAGTGATTTACCCATTCACTCATCTATCCGTCCATTCATCCATCCACTGATCCATCCATCCATCTATGTATCCACCTGTCTACTCGTCTGTTCACCCATCCACTCGTCTACCCATCCATCCATCCATCCTTTCATCCGTCTGTTCATCCATCCATTCAACCTCCTTTCAACATATATATTTTAAAAATTTTGGCCTCTTTTATTGGTTTATTTATTTATTTATTTTCATCCATCTTTATTCCTCAACCTGTGTGGGCCTCCCGTTGCAGTGGCCTCTCTCCTTGCAGAGCACTGGTTCTGGGCGCATGTGTTCCAGAGCGCTGGCTTGTAATTGAGGTCCAGCTGCTCTGCAGCATGTGGGATCTTCCTGGGCCAGGGATTGAACTAGCGCCCCTTGCACTGCAAGGCAAACTCTTTTCCCACTGGACCACTAGGAAAGCCCCTTCCAACATATTTTGAAGCCCCTGTTTCATGTTAGCCAATTGGACTTAGGCCTGAGGCTACAGATGTGAATCTCAAAGGTTACTGTTCTCCAAGACCGCTTTCAGCCTCTCTCTACCTAGTAATTCTGGTTAATTTTTTCATAGAAATTTTCATTATCTGAAATTATATCATTGTATGTCTCCTCCGCTGGAACGTTAGCTCCGTTAGGGAAGAAACCTTGTTTGTCTTGTTTGCAGGTATGTTCTCAGGACCTACTGTGGTGTCTGGCAGATAGCGATTTAACAAGCTGATTTCAGATGGATTAATGGTGCTGATAGAGTGCAGGAAATCCAGAAGCCATAACAGAAAAGTGGGAAGTTCACCCTGGGGAAAAGGTAATTCCACTGGCACCAGCTCAGAGCCCAGCTACTCATTCTGTAACTGTGACAGATTTTTTTTTTAATTGAAGGACAACTGACCAACAATACCATGTTAGTTCCTGGTGTATAGGGTAGTGATCGGATGTTTCTATACATTATGAAATAGTGACCACGACAAGTCTAATTACTGTTTGTAACCATACAAAGTTATTATAATATTAATATATTTCCCATTGTGCATATCTAATACTGGTGACTCATTTGTTTTGCAAGCTGAAGTTTGTATCTCTCTCTTTTTTTCTGATTTATTTTATTTTTCTGGTTGCACCATATGGCTTGCAGGATCTTAGTTCCCCAGTCAGGATCGAACCGGGGCCCCGGCATTGAACGTGCCACTGTCGTCTTGTGGGTGTTCATCACACAGCGTGACTGTGGCCAGAGATAACTGACAGAGGAACTTTGGGAGGGGTCAGTCCCCACACTTGCCATGGGCCTTGGTTAGAATGGTACTAATTGTGATGGTTGGGCTCATTCTCCTTGCAGAGCACTGGTTCTGGGCGCATGTGTTCCAGAGCGCTGGCTTGTAATTGAGGTCCAGCTGCTCTGCAGCATGTGGGATCTTCCTGGGCCAGGGATTGAACTAGCGCCCCTTGCACTGCAAGGCAAACTCTTTTCCCACTGGACCACTAGGAAAGCCCCTTCCAACATATTTTGAAGCCCCTGTTTCATGTTAGCCAATTGGACTTAGGCCTGAGGCTACAGATGTGAATCTCAAAGGTTACTGTTCTCCAAGACCGCTTTCAGCCTCTCTCTACCTAGTAATTCGGGTTTAAATTTTTTTCATAGAAATTTTCATTATCTGAAATTATATCATTGTATGTCTCCTCCGCTGGAACGTTAGCTCCGTTAGGGAAGAAACCTTGTTTGTCTTGTTTGCAGGTATGTTCTCAGGACCTACTGTGGTGTCTGGCAGATAGCGATTTAACAAGCTGATTTCAGATGGATTAATGGTGCTGATAGAGTGCAGGAAATCCAGAAGCCATAACAGAAAAGTGGGAAGTTCACCCTGGGGAAAAGGTAATTCCACTGGCACCAGCTCAGAGCCCAGCTACTCATTCTGTAACTGTGACAGATTTTTTTTAATTGAAGGACAACTGACCAACAATACCATGTTAGTTCCTGGTGTATAGGGTAGTGATCGGATGTTTCTATACATTATGAAATAGTGACCACGACAAGTCTAATTACTGTTTGTAACCATACAAAGTTATTATAATATTAATATATTTCCCATTGTGCATATCTAATACTGGTGACTCATTTGTTTTGCAAGCTGAAGTTTGTATCTCTCTCTTTTTTTCTGATTTATTTTATTTTTCTGGTTGCACCATATGGCTTGCAGGATCTTAGTTCCCCAGTCAGGGATCGAACCGGGGCCCCGGCATTGAACGTGCCACTGTCGTCTTGTGGGTGTTCATCACACAGCGTGACTGTGGCCAGAGATAACTGACAGAGGAACTTTGGGAGGGGTCAGTCCCCACACTTGCCATGGGCCTTGGTTAGAATGGTACTAATTGTGATGGTTGGGCTCATTCTTCATCACAGGTCTTGTGAATACCTACAGACTTTCCTAGGAATGTTCTATGTTTTACTTCTAATTCTCACTACAACTTACAAGGCTATCAAAACAGTAAAACCCCAACCACCTCCACTGCTTACTGAGCCACGTGCCCCAGTGACCGAGGCCACAGGTACTGGGCTCCAGTGGCCTGGGCTCTGATGCCAGCTCACCTCCCTCCTCGCTGTGGGACCTTGGGCAACAGAGAGGTGATACCTAGCCTCTCTGTGCTTTAGTTTCCTCATATTAGGATCATAATCTTATCTATCTCCTAGAGCTATTAGGAGGAATAAATAAGAGCTCCAAGAGCTGCAAGCAATGTTGGCCATGCTGCACTCTGTGCTCATAAATGTCGGTGTCACTGATGTTATTAGGTGACAGCCCTGAGATGAGCACTTTGCATACGTGCCTTCACTTGATTCTCACAAAACCCAAGAGTAAGGTCTTACTATCTCTATTTAAATGAAGAGGATACAGCGGGTCGCGGAGTTAGGACTCAAGACCACCCAGCTAAGAGCTGCTGAGTAAACCGGGATCAAATCCAGAATCTTAGCTGGTCCCCCCCAGGCCTGTGACTCTCCTTGATCCCAGCGGGGGTTCATTCCCTGTGCTTGGGGAGGATGGCTGGATTGTCCGAGGAGAGGGCCCCAAGAGCCCCTCGTGGGCTGCTTTCTCTCGTCTCTCTCTACAGGAGACCCCAGCCAAGTGTGCAGGGGCATGTGTGGCGAGGGTAGTGATCGGATGTTTCTATACATTATGAAATAGTGACCACAAGTCTAATTACTGTTTGTAACCATACAAAGTTATTATAATATTAATATATTTCCCATTGTGCATATCTAATACTGGTGACTCATTTGTTTTGCAAGCTGAAGTTTGTATCTCTCTCTTTTTTTCTGATTTATTTTATTTTTCTGGTTGCACCATATGGCTTGCAGGATCTTAGTTCCCCAGTCAGGGATCGAACCGGGGCCCCGGCATTGAACGTGCCACTGTCGTCTTGTGGGTGTTCATCACACAGCGTGACTGTGGCCAGAGATAACTGACAGAGGAACTTTGGGAGGGGTCAGTCCCCACACTTGCCATGGGCCTTGGTTAGAATGGTACTAATTGTGATGGTTGGGCTCATTCTTCATCACAGGTCTTGTGAATACCTACAGACTTTCCTAGGAATGTTCTATGTTTTACTTCTAATTCTCACTACAACTTACAAGGCTATCAAAACAGTAAAACCCCAACCACCTCCACTGCTTACTGAGCCACGTGCCCCAGTGACCGAGGCCACAGGTACTGGGCTCCAGTGGCCTGGGCTCTGATGCCAGCTCACCTCCCTCCTCGCTGTGGGACCTTGGGCAACAGAGAGGTGATACCTAGCCTCTCTGTGCTTTAGTTTCCTCATATTAGGATCATAATCTTATCTATCTCCTAGAGCTATTAGGAGGAATAAATAAGAGCTCCAAGAGCTGCAAGCAATGTTGGCCATGCTGCACTCTGTGCTCATAAATGTCGGTGTCACTGATGTTATTAGGTGACAGCCCTGAGATGAGCACTTTGCATACGTGCCTTCACTTGATTCTCACAAAACCCAAGAGTAAGGTCTTACTATCTCTATTTAAATGAAGAGGATACAGCGGGTCGCGGAGTTAGGACTCAAGACCACCCAGCTAAGAGCTGCTGAGTAAACCGGGATCAAATCCAGAATCTTAGCTGGTCCCCCCCAGGCCTGTGACTCTCCTTGATCCCAGCGGGTTTTCATTCCCTGTGCTTGGGAAGGATGGCTGGGTTGTCCCAGGAGTGGGCCCCAAGAGCCCCTGCGTGGGCTGCTTTCTCTCGTCTCTCTCTACAGGAGACCCCCAGCCAAGTGTGCAGGGGGCATGTGTGGGACGCAGTGTAAATTGCTGTCTGTCCCTGAAGGAGAGAGCCTTGCACATGTGGCTGTCTACTTCCACCCCACTTAGCATGAACCCTGGACCCTCTGCTCCTTGCCTGTGTCTGTTTCCTGCTGCTCCATGATGAGCTTCATTTTCATCACTGCCTTCCTCCCAGGGGAGGCCTGGGATTCAGAACAGTGTGTAAGAGATGTCCCTCAGGGCTCCGACATCCTGTCCCATCCTCTGGCTCCCTGGGGCCTTTTGTTCACCTTCAGACTGATGCAGGGCACTTTCCAGACCTGGGAGGGCATAGTGAGAACTGAAAAAGCAGGCTTGGCGACCCAGCGCTGTGGCAGCCTCCTGCCACCTGCAGTCTCTCTCCCGGCTCCCTGCAGCCTCAGCGCTCAGTCACCTGGACCTGCCCCCATGCACATTCCTGCAGGCCTGGGGCTGTGCAGCTTGCCAAGTATGCTTCCGGTGGGTTTTGGTCTGCCTTTTTGGTATGATCACAGAAACATTTTTTAAAAAAATATTTATTTTACTTTATTTGGCTGCCTTGTATCGTAGTTGCATCATGTGGAATGTAGTTCCCCTACCAAGGACTGAACCCAGGCCGCCTGCATAGGGAGTGTGGAGTCCCACCCACTGGATCACCAGGAAAGTTCCAGAAACGTTTCTGAATAACTATTTGAGCTATTAGGAGGAATAAATAAGAGCACTGGATGTTGGCCATGCTGCACTCTGTGCTCATAAATGTCGGTGTCCCAGCCCTGAGATGAGCACTTTGCATACGTGCCTTCACTTGATTCTCACAAAACCCAAGAGTAAGGTCTTACTATCTCTATTTAAATGAAGAGGATACAGCGGGTCGCGGAGTTAGGACTCAAGACCACCCAGCTAAGAGCTGCTGAGTAAACCGGGATCAAATCCAGAATCTTAGCTGGTCCCCCCCAGGCCTGTGACTCTCCTTGATCCCAGCGGGTTTTCATTCCCTGTGCTTGGGAAGGATGGCTGGGTTGTCCCAGGAGTGGGCCCCAAGAGCCCCTGCGTGGGCTGCTTTCTCTCGTCTCTCTCTACAGGAGACCCCCAGCCAAGTGTGCAGGGGGCATGTGTGGGACGCAGTGTAAATTGCTGTCTGTCCCTGAAGGAGAGAGCCTTGCACATGTGGCTGTCTACTTCCACCCCACTTAGCATGAACCCTGGACCCTCTGCTCCTTGCCTGTGTCTGTTTCCTGCTGCTCCATGATGAGCTTCATTTTCATCACTGCCTTCCTCCCAGGGGAGGCCTGGGATTCAGAACAGTGTGTAAGAGATGTCCCTCAGGGCTCCGACATCCTGTCCCATCCTCTGGCTCCCTGGGGCCTTTTGTTCACCTTCAGACTGATGCAGGGCACTTTCCAGACCTGGGAGGGCATAGTGAGAACTGAAAAAGCAGGCTTGGCGACCCAGCGCTGTGGCAGCCTCCTGCCACCTGCAGTCTCTCTCCCGGCTCCCTGCAGCCTCAGCGCTCAGTCACCTGGACCTGCCCCCATGCACATTCCTGCAGGCCTGGGGCTGTGCAGCTTGCCAAGTATGCTTCCGGTGGGTTTTGGTCTGCCTTTTTGGTATGATCACAGAAACATTTTTTAAAAAAATATTTATTTTACTTTATTTGGCTGCCTTGTATCGTAGTTGCATCATGTGGAATGTAGTTCCCCTACCAAGGACTGAACCCAGGCCGCCTGCATAGGGAGTGTGGAGTCCCACCCACTGGATCACCAGGAAAGTTCCAGAAACGTTTCTGAATAAATATGGGCCAGCAGCTTTACGGTGAGGGATGGGTTAAGTATGGGAGGAGGTTTTGATTTTTGCTTTCCAATCAGTTGTCTCCAAAAGGGAAAAGTGATAAGTGTGACACCTAGACAGTGGGATTTAGGTCTTTGCTTTCAAACAGGTCATAATTGCTGCAGAGCAATGGGCATTGAAAGCATGGAGATGAGAGATGACTCCTAATGTTGTCTAGAATGTTCTTAGGGGAGACTAAACTCACAGGAGATGTCAGCATCATCCATGGCCACAGCATCGCCACTCTGATATGTGATGGACCCTAGATGGAGGGTTCCTTGGGACTGCCCTGTGGACTTCTGCATAGATGAGACACAGGAGGACAGTCCTGCTCTTCTTAGAGGAGAGAAGAGGAGGGACCTGCCAGCCCTCTGCCGTGGGAGGAAATGGGAGAGAATTTCTGTCTGATAATTTTCTCACTTTGAAGCCCCCAAGAGTGCATAAAAGAGCCATGATTACCTGCTGAATCAGTGCAGACTTGGAGGAATATGGGCTTTCTCCATTAGGGTTGGTTTGGAGCAGGGACCTTCTTTAAAGAGTTTAGAAAATTGCATCAATAAGTCTTTGCTTTCGTGGCCACAGTAAAACTGCTTTGCATAGCCTGGTTTTATCTAGCCTATGGGTTTTAGAACTTTTCAAAATCACAGATTCTCTCTGACTTAAGAAAGGAAGGATATGGAGAAGGAAATAGGGACCACTCCAGAATTCTTGCCTGGAGACTCCTACAGACAGAGGAGCCTGGCAGCTACAGTTCATCGGGGTGCAAAGGGTCGGACACGACTGAGAGACCAGCACTTTCACAGGCCATACTGTGCAGCCAAAAAAATGTTGAAATCAATAATGACTTTAAAAACATAAAAAAGGAAGGACAGGAAGATAGATTCAGATGATTTTATGTTAATAAACAAGATTCATGTAGTATTTTGTATAGTAACCAAGGTAATTCTGGCATATCAACTTTATTTAATATAGGCCACTTTGAGTCCATGTTTCAGCCAACCAACCAACAGAACAAAGCCCTTTCTAACCCTCCTTCCCCAAATGATAACATTAAACCTGGAATATCTGTGGGCAGTGGTTTCCTAGCCACAGTTCAGCTTGATCCAGCTTTATCTACTGTTACCCAACTTCATATCCGTTCCCACACAGCACCCCAGGTTCCGTCTGAATAAAGTGGAAATTGTTATAATTATTAACATAGTAGATGGAGAATGGTCTATATAAATGCTCTAAATCTTTCCTTTCTGTGTTTCTTTATTTGGGTCATAGGAAAGCGAATTTAGTAAACCATAGCTAGAGCTGTAGTTAAGTTCACAGTGTAGCTGGTGCTGAACGTGTTTGAAAAAAGTACTCATGTCAAGTGGGAATCAGGGACCACCGGAGATGGAAGATGAAAGTGGAGCTCACTTCAGAGTATCTTCACATAAGCTTACTTTAAAAGAGTAATAATGTCACAACATATGCCTAAAACCTAACTTGCTCTGCAAAAGGGGAAGCCATGTAGGGGGATGTTAAAGCATGAGTTTCCACAGCAAATCCATGTTCAGATTCAAGTATCTGCTGTATAAATTCAGGCCATTTTCTCATCTGAAAATTGTGAGCTTTGTGGTAAGCCTGTGTATTAGTTTGCTAGGGCGGCCCAAACAAAACATTGCCATTTGCCTTTGCCCCGTGTCCTGTTCTCCGGGAGTGACTGGATCTCCTTTCACCTGAGGGATCTATGATTGACTGGACACTGTTGCCTGACCTCTGCACCAGCAGTGGGCTTTCTCAGGCTGGCCGCGGGATCCGCGTTTTCAAGCTTTCACCAGGGCCCATCATAAAAATTGCTGCAACACCTTCTCTTGTAACATATGCTGTTGGGATGTCAGAATGATCACACGTTTCATCCTTGCTGTATTTTCCAAAAAAGTCTTTTAAAATAAATATTCATCTCTTGCAAGTAAATAAGGCTCACCTCCGTTGCTTCCTTTCCAGCCTCACCTGCTCTGCCCTGGCTCAGCCTGGCCACCTCTCCTCTGCTTCATGTCCATAGCCTCTTCCTGGGTAACCTCTATCTCCACCCGATTTTTTCCTCCCCACAGTCAGAAAGACCTTTGCAAAACACAGATCTGGCCAGGTCACCTTTGTGCTTGAAGCAGAATCAAGTCCTTTGTCTCCAGGGACAGTCCTGAAATCCTAAGGTGTTATGGACACCCCAAGCGGACCTTGTGGCCAAGTCAATACAAGCAATGCTATCCAGTAGAACTTTCTGAGGGGTGAAAACAGCCTATATTTGCCAGGATCAGTATGGTAAGTGAGGGGCTACATTAAAATGTGTCTATTTAAATTTAATTTTTAATTAATCAAAACTCAAATCAAGTTGACAATTCAGTTCCTTAGTTGTCCTAGCTGCGTTTCAGGTGACCGTTAGCACCTGGCGCGAGAATGGTCTATATAAATGCTCTAAATCTTTCCTTTCTGTGTTTCTTTATTTGGGTCATAGGAAAGCGAATTTAGTAAACCATAGCTAGAGCTGTAGTTAAGTTCACAGTGTAGCTGGTGCTGAACGTGTTTGAAAAAAGTACTCATGTCAAGTGGGAATCAGGGACCACCGGAGATGGAAGATGAAAGTGGAGCTCACTTCAGAGTATCTTCACATAAGCTTACTTTAAAAGAGTAATAATGTCACAACATATGCCTAAAACCTAACTTGCTCTGCAAAAGGGGAAGCCATGTAGGGGGATGTTAAAGCATGAGTTTCCACAGCAAATCCATGTTCAGATTCAAGTATCTGCTGTATAAATTCAGGCCATTTTCTCATCTGAAAATTGTGAGCTTTGTGGTAAGCCTGTGTATTAGTTTGCTAGGGCGGCCCAAACAAAACATTGCCATTTGCCTTTGCCCCGTGTCCTGTTCTCCGGGAGTGACTGGATCTCCTTTCACCTGAGGGATCTATGATTGACTGGACACTGTTGCCTGACCTCTGCACCAGCAGTGGGCTTTCTCAGGCTGGCCGCGGGATCCGCGTTTTCAAGCTTTCACCAGGGCCCATCATAAAAATTGCTGCAACACCTTCTCTTGTAACATATGCTGTTGGGATGTCAGAATGATCACACGTTTCATCCTTGCTGTATTTTCCAAAAAAGTCTTTTAAAATAAATATTCATCTCTTGCAAGTAAATAAGGCTCACCTCCGTTGCTTCCTTTCCAGCCTCACCTGCTCTGCCCTGGCTCAGCCTGGCCACCTCTCCTCTGCTTCATGTCCATAGCCTCTTCCTGGGTAACCTCTATCTCCACCCGATTTTTTCCTCCCCACAGTCAGAAAGACCTTTGCAAAACACAGATCTGGCCAGGTCACCTTTGTGCTTGAAGCAGAATCAAGTCCTTTGTCTCCAGGGACAGTCCTGAAATCCTAAGGTGTTATGGACACCCCAAGCGGACCTTGTGGCCAAGTCAATACAAGCAATGCTATCCAGTAGAACTTTCTGAGGGGTGAAAACAGCCTATATTTGCCAGGATCAGTATGGTAAGTGAGGGGCTACATTAAAATGTGTCTATTTAAATTTAATTTTTAATTAATCAAAACTCAAATCAAGTTGACAATTCAGTTCCTTAGTTGTCCTAGCTGCGTTTCAGGTGACCGTTAGCCACCTGGCGCTGGTAGCTGCCACACTGCGTCGACAAGGTGGACTTAAGCAGCAAAATTGGAGATTACTTACAGGTTTCAAATTCTTCCTGTGATAGCATTACTCCTACTCATTTGATTAACAAATATTTAATCTCTGAATACTGCAAATATCCTTTAATTTCTCTTTTATTTTGGTAAAGAAATATGTAATTAGTATGCATGGATTAATATGTTTTAAGAGTACTTAGACTTGAAGCAGGAGTCTTTAGAATTATTAAGTAAATATGCCTAGAGGCAGAAGGATGAATTCTAACATGAATGGAAATCTTATATAAATCTATAGTCAGGGACATCACCCTGAGTTCTCAGAGTTTAGCTTTCAAGGCATGTTTATGGCTCACCAGTTCCATGAAGCATGTTTCTGAAAATGTATTTGTTTAAATGTTATTTTCAACAAACATAACAAATGAACAGGCTCTGCATGTAGCTTGGCTGTAATTGTTTGTCTTTTTGATGTCCTCCCATATTTGTGTAATATTTAATAAATCTGGAACATACTCATTGGATGGCAGATTATTGTTTCATACCAAAAGTAAATCTTAGGCTTTGTTATTGTTTACCATAGCTCTGATTGCACATTATAATTTACTTACTTCACAGTGTTTTGGTTTTCATCATCATTCGTGTCTCATTGACTTTCCACTTGACATACATTTATTTCACATCTACTAATGCCCTCCATCTTGTGGTGCCTGCAGGAGAGAAAGATGAATGGGATGCTGACTGGGTCCTCTGAGTCCACAGGCTGGAGGGAGAGACAGACAAACACAGGCCACACAATAAGACTTCTCTGTGGCCAAACTTCTATGGGAGCGAGGAGGAGGGAAGCCATGTCTCTTCTTTGGGAAGCTGCAAAAAGTTTCATAAAGAAAATGCCGCTTGAAAAGACTATGGAGCATTAGCTCACAGGCGGGGGTAGTGCGTTGCAAAATGAAGGTCATTAGCAAAGAAATCTTGAGGCTTGAAAATTGTAATGTGCGTGGGAGGAAGACAAGGATACAGTGGGGCTGAGGCATGGGTATGAGAGCTTTCGGAATGCGCTGCTGGCTTCTCTTCAGGACAGTCACATTGTGAATAGGTCTAGTTTTTCATTGTTTGGGCCATGACAGGTGACCTGTGGATCTTAGTTCCCCCACCAGGGGTTGAAACAGCGCCCCCTGTAGTGGAAGCAAAGAGTCCTAGCCACTGAATCACCATGGGAAGTCCCAGTATAGGGTTTTGTTGTTGTTTTCTCTTTATTTTCAGTTTTTCTAGTTCTTTTTCTTTTGTTAGTGTTGCCTGTTGGACTATCTGAGACTTCTAACATAATGTTAGAGAACACCATGGCAGAGGGTGCTCTTTTTTTAGTAGCAATGCTTTGGCTATTTCCCTGTTACACTTCTGTTTGCTGTCAGGTTTGCCACACAAAGGTTTTGAAGATTTTTTATTATTGTTTGGTGATGAGCTTTCATTTATGCACAACTGTTGGATTTTACAAAGTATTTTCATATTTTCTCTGAATTGCTGCAGGCTCTTTCAGTTAGAAGTACCCCGTAATAGCTATCTATTGCTGCATAACAAATCCTTTCAAACTCAGTAGTTCTGAATAACAATAATTCATTTTCTCATATTCATTTGCAGTGTGGCCTGAGGCACTCACATCTTCTGGCTGTTCTGCTGGCATGAAGGGGCTCACGGTGGCCTCACCTTCATTTCTGGCTATTAGCTAGCACTGCCAGCCAGGGCGTCTCTGTTCCCATGTGGCGTTGCCAGAAGGCCAGTCCTGCTTTTGGCATCACGGCAGGAGTGTTCTGGGACAGCAAGCCCTCATGAGCCGATCAGGTCTCTGCTCGTGTCCTGAGCATGTTTGCGCAGTTGTGTTTGACTCTTTGCCACCCCATGGACTGTAGCCCACCAGGCTCTTCTGTCCATGGGATTTTCCAGGCAAGAATACTGGAGCAAGTTGCCATTTTCTCCTCCAGCAGAATCTTCCTAATCCAGGCACTGAACCCGCGTTTTCTGCGTCCCCTGCATTGGCAGGCAGATTCTTTACTGTTGTGCCACCTGGAAAGCTCTCTGCCTGTGTTATATGTCCTGGTCTCCTTCTGGCTAAGGTCAGTTACATAGCCAACCCTGCAGCCCATGTGGGAGAAGCCCACACGAAAGTTTGTATAAGGGATGATGGGATTCACTGTGGGCTTTGAGATAGCAACCCGTCGTGTGGGGTATCTAGCCGTGGACTATAACAAAAGCCTCATGTCTTTACATATTTGGGTCCAGTAGCTGCTTCATCATGCACATTTCCACATAAACTTCATGTTGACTGCCTCTCAGATGCCTTGTGACTATGGAGACCTAGAGTCACTTGGTTCCTAGGGAGTAGAATGTCATATAACTTATTAACTCTTTGAGTTTGGCTTTAGGAGGAAACCCAAAGACACGCCCCCCCCCAAAAAAAAATGTTGGCCCTTACCCCTTTAGTCAATGTTGGCTATTTCCTGTTACCTCGGCTGTCAGGTTTGCCACACAAAGGTTTTGAAGATTTTTTATTATTGTTTGGTGATGAGCTTTCATTTATGCACAACTGTTGGATTTTACAAAGTATTTTCATATTTTCTCTGAATTGCTGCAGGCTCTTTCAGTTAGAAGTACCCCGTAATAGCTATCTATTGCTGCATAACAAATCCTTTCAAACTCAGTAGTTCTGAATAACAATAATTCATTTTCTCATATTCATTTGCAGTGTGGCCTGAGGCACTCACATCTTCTGGCTGTTCTGCTGGCATGAAGGGGCTCACGGTGGCCTCACCTTCATTTCTGGCTATTAGCTAGCACTGCCAGCCAGGGCGTCTCTGTTCCCATGTGGCGTTGCCAGAAGGCCAGTCCTGCTTTTGGCATCACGGCAGGAGTGTTCTGGGACAGCAAGCCCTCATGAGCCGATCAGGTCTCTGCTCGTGTCCTGAGCATGTTTGCGCAGTTGTGTTTGACTCTTTGCCACCCCATGGACTGTAGCCCACCAGGCTCTTCTGTCCATGGGATTTTCCAGGCAAGAATACTGGAGCAAGTTGCCATTTTCTCCTCCAGCAGAATCTTCCTAATCCAGGCACTGAACCCGCGTTTTCTGCGTCCCCTGCATTGGCAGGCAGATTCTTTACTGTTGTGCCACCTGGAAAGCTCTCTGCCTGTGTTATATGTCCTGGTCTCCTTCTGGCTAAGGTCAGTTACATAGCCAACCCTGCAGCCCATGTGGGAGAAGCCCACACGAAAGTTTGTATAAGGGATGATGGGATTCACTGTGGGCTTTGAGATAGCAACCCGTCGTGTGGGGTATCTAGCCGTGGACTATAACAAAAGCCTCATGTCTTTACATATTTGGGTCCAGTAGCTGCTTCATCATGCACATTTCCACATAAACTTCATGTTGACTGCCTCTCAGATGCCTTGTGACTATGGAGACCTAGAGTCACTTGGTTCCTAGGGAGTAGAATGTCATATAACTTATTAACTCTTTGAGTTTGGCTTAGCTATAGGAGGAAACCCAAAGACACGCATTTCCTCCTAAACAAACCCTATCCTTTTCCCCAAACACAGTGTGCTGGGCTTTAGCAATTCCTGTGCTGACTCCTTGCTACCAGGGGCAGAGCTTTGCCGGATCCTCCCCCTGGTTCCTTATTCCCCCTGCAGCTGTGGTTTCCCCTCCTCCACACAGACCAACACACTCTATTGTACCCAAAGCTATGCTGCCTAAAACCACCTTGTAATCAACCATCGCTCCCCTTCCCTATCTCTAACCTCCAGCTCTGCTCTTTGTAATTTTGAGCATTCTTATTAGAGATAAAGGTTATGAAGTGGAATGCTTCAACATCCTTCATCCCCAGGCGGAGTTGGGTTTACGTGCTATTCAGGAAGCCTCCGGTACTTCAGTGATGAACAGAGCAGAGGGCACTGACAAGCAACTGCAGAGTAGTTAAAATGACTGATGGAGAAATATGGGTGGTGTTTCAGCCTCCGGTCAGGTCACCGAAGAGAAAGGAAGGAGTAATTAAGATGGCTGGGTAATGCTTCTTGCAGAGGAAGCCTCTGCAGGCCGTAAGCAAGTCAGCAGAGATGGGGGTCAGGAAAGGGAATGGGGTGATTTGGAGATGGCTCATTAACATAGAAATGAAGGAAGGGGTGAGACACTGATCATGAATGGGAGAAGGGAAATAGTCAAGTGCTGCCACCGAGGTTATAGCATCGAGGGAATCATTTGTGATCCTTCTGCTCAAATATGGAAGCAGAAGAACGCAGGTTCCCTCTCTCCAGATTCTTGTGTTGACTAATGACATTTTCTTTATCACGTTTCTGCTGATGGGGGTTGGGGGAAAATGAATGTCAGTTTAATGCTGATTCCATTTCAAATTAACCTTTGACTCATGGCTCTGCAACCCGTCGTGTGGGGTATCTAGCCGTGGACTATAACAAAAGCCTCATGTCTTTACATATTTGGGTCCAGTAGCTGCTTCATCATGCACATTTCCACATAAACTTCATGTTGACTGCCTCTCAGATGCCTTGTGACTATGGAGACCTAGAGTCACTTGGTTCCTAGGGAGTAGAATGTCATATAACTTATTAACTCTTTGAGTTTGGCTTAGCTATAGGAGGAAACCCAAAGACACGCATTTCCTCCTAAACAAACCCTATCCTTTTCCCCAAACACAGTGTGCTGGGCTTTAGCAATTCCTGTGCTGACTCCTTGCTACCAGGGGCAGAGCTTTGCCGGATCCTCCCCCTGGTTCCTTATTCCCCCTGCAGCTGTGGTTTCCCCTCCTCCACACAGACCAACACACTCTATTGTACCCAAAGCTATGCTGCCTAAAACCACCTTGTAATCAACCATCGCTCCCCTTCCCTATCTCTAACCTCCAGCTCTGCTCTTTGTAATTTTGAGCATTCTTATTAGAGATAAAGGTTATGAAGTGGAATGCTTCAACATCCTTCATCCCCAGGCGGAGTTGGGTTTACGTGCTATTCAGGAAGCCTCCGGTACTTCAGTGATGAACAGAGCAGAGGGCACTGACAAGCAACTGCAGAGTAGTTAAAATGACTGATGGAGAAATATGGGTGGTGTTTCAGCCTCCGGTCAGGTCACCGAAGAGAAAGGAAGGAGTAATTAAGATGGCTGGGTAATGCTTCTTGCAGAGGAAGCCTCTGCAGGCCGTAAGCAAGTCAGCAGAGATGGGGGTCAGGAAAGGGAATGGGGTGATTTGGAGATGGCTCATTAACATAGAAATGAAGGAAGGGGTGAGACACTGATCATGAATGGGAGAAGGGAAATAGTCAAGTGCTGCCACCGAGGTTATAGCATCGAGGGAATCATTTGTGATCCTTCTGCTCAAATATGGAAGCAGAAGAACGCAGGTTCCCTCTCTCCAGATTCTTGTGTTGACTAATGACATTTTCTTTATCACGTTTCTGCTGATGGGGGTTGGGGGAAAATGAATGTCAGTTTAATGCTGATTCCATTTCAAATTAACCTTTGACTCATGGCTCTAGCAAGACTTAGTTTTTCTTCCCCAAAGTTTCAAGTCAAGCCAACACTCCCTTGAGGAGCAACATGCACGCTGTCTTCCACCCCTGTCCCAGCCGACATCTCCTCTACTGGCTGAGTCAGAAACAGAGGGCAGGCTGGCATGCCTTTGCCTCTGCCTGCCCATGGCCATTCTGCATGTCCTGCATCTCTGATCTGCCTGGACTGAAGTGTGGAGCAGGGTGAAGGGCTGATTGCTGTCTCCTCACTGGCAGATTGATGAGCTGTTGGCCTTGCCAAGAAAACAGCCTCCATTTGTGAGCCACATGGCATCTGTATTAGAATTATCCACATGTGTCTTTGAAAACCCTTTTCTAAGCCCTATCCTGTGCCTTCTGAACCAGATCTTCCTGCCAGAACTTTGAAACCTGCATTTCCTGTTAAGCTCTTGAGGTGATGTTTTGCAAACTTGAAATTTGAAAATCACTGCAATTGGTTCATGCAATCACGAGGGCTGTTAAGTCTCAAATCTGTAGATCTCAGAACAGCTTGGAGATTCAGGTAAAAGTTTTGAGTTTGAAGGCTGGAAAGCAGGTAGAATTTCTACACTGCAGTCTGGAGGCAGAATTCCTTCTTTTTTGAGAAACCTCAGTCTTTATCTTTAAGGTCTTTCACTGATAGTATGAGGCCCATCCATACGATGAAAATGATCTCTTTTACACAAAGTTCACTGATTTAAATCTTGTTCAGTCACTTAGTTGTGTCTGATTCTTTGTGAGCCCATGGACTGCAGCACATCAGGCTTCCCTGTCCTTCACAAGCTCCCGGAATTTGCTCAAACTCATGTTCATTGAGTCAGTGATGCTCTCTAACCATCTCCTCCTCTGTCGCCCCCTTCTCCTCCTGCCCTCAGCCTTCCCCAGCCTCAGGGTCTTTTCCAGGGAGTCAGCTCTTTGCATCAGGTAGCCAAAGTATTTGAACTTCGGCTTCAGCATCATTCTTTCCAATGAATATTCAGGATTGATTTCCTTCAGGTTTGACTGGTTTGATCTCCTTGCTGTCCAAGGGACTTTCAGTAGTCTTCTCTAGCACCATAATTCAAAAGCATCAATTCTTCGGCGCTCAGTCTTTTTTAGTGTCCAACTCTCACATCCGTACATGACTACTGGGAAAACCATAACTTTTATTATATGGACCCTTGTCAGCAAAGTGATGTCTCTGCTTTTTAATACACTGTCTAGGTTAGTCATAGCTTTTCTTAAAGGAGCAAGCATCTTTTAATTTCATAGCTTCAGTCATTGTCCTCAGTGATTTTGGAGCCTAAGAAGATAAAATCTGTCACTGTTTCCACTTTTTCCCCATCTATTTTCCATGAAGTGGTGGGAATGTGTGCCATGATCTTAGTTTTTTGAATGCTGAGTTTTATTTTATTTTTTAATTTTTTATTTTACTTTTACAGAGTTTTGTTGTTTATAGATATGTATGATCCCAGATTAGTCATATGTATATCCACCGCCATCCCACCCCTCTAGACTGTTGCACAGCACCCCTGCAGGAAAATGTTGAATTTTAAACTAGCTTTTTCATTCTCCTCTTTCCTCCTCAAGAGGCTCTTTAGTTCTTCCCTTTTTGCCATTAGAGTGGTATTATCTGCGTATCTGAGGTTGTTTATGTTAATAACACCCAAAACGTACTTCCACCCGATCATCTAGACTGCTGTTTGACCTAACTGGACACCTTCATCTAATCAAGTTAACACATAAAATTAACCATCACAACTGGTTTGTTTTTAATCATTTTTTTCATCCCCAGTGCTTTCCAATCCCAGGATAGGAAAAAAGGGCAAAATATATAGAAAACAGTTTACGATGAAACCCAAACATGAAATCAGTCTGCTGCCCACAAGCTGGCCAGAGCAGGGAAAAAAAAAAAAAAGAAAAACCCAAACACCCAGAGAAGACTGGTGGGCGTATCTCCAGAGGAGCACATTATGTTGGAATTGGAATCTGCTTCACGCTGGCAAGTACCACACCCCATTCTGCTCCAGAGCAAGTCGAGTTTTCTCTCCTTTGGTGCCAGAAGCTAGGATGAGTTCAGCCCTCCCAGGTGAGCAAGCGAAAGCTGGGTTGGCTGGCCTTTCAGAGGGCCTGAAGCTCTTGGTCCTGGTATCTGTTTGCACTTGGTGTTGTGAGAGATGAACGTACATGTCTTCTGAAAGTGGAATGCAGTTTCTGTGAATTCAGTCAAAAGACATCGTTCTGTGTGTGCGAAGCATGGACTTGTGCTTAACCATCTGTAGCTCCTTCTGATGAAACTCCATCTCTTGGTGGGAAAGTGACAGCTGGAAGTAGCTCTTAGGATTGCAAGCAGCAATCCTGTGTTTTTTCTTCTCTGAAATCATGTTTTGTCATCTGAGCTGCAGGTTTAGATGCAAAATAAATCTGACTTTCTAAAAAGCCTTATATTTTTCTCGGTACATGATAGCTGTGTATTTAGGGCAAAGCTGTTGGAGGCTTTTTCAAAAACACAAGTGTGTGGTTTCATGCTTTGCAGATAGGAAACATGTGTGCTACTGCTGTTCTGAAGCCTGTGGGTCCATTTGTGAGACCATGAATTTCTCATTTATCAATAATTTATTTTCTGTTGGTGGACATTTCTTTGGACCTTTTCTTTCTTTCCAAAGGTGGCAGAGTGAGCAAAAGAAGGCAAATAAGAACTCACATCTCCTATTACAAGCTATCAAGCACATCATAACTGTGACATGGTGGCCAGTGTGTACTAATGTCCCCATTTTATAGATGATAAAACTGAGGTTTGGAGAAGCTAAATACCCGCCTAAGAACTCACTTATATGATCTTATACTTCGTAGAGGCTAATGCTCAGTTCTATTTTCATTAAGAAAAAAAATCACATAATTCTTAAACAGATGGGAGTACTGGACCATATTATCTGTCTCCTGAAAAACCTGTGTGCAGGGCAAGAAGCAACAGTTAGAACTGGACATGAAACAATGGATTGGTTCAAAATTAGGAAAGGAGTACATCAAGGCTGTATATTGACACCCCGCTTAGATGCAGAGTCAGTTCAGTTCAGTCACTCAGTTGTGTCTGATCCCTTTGGTCCCACAGACTGTGGCACGCCAGACTTCCCTGTTCCTCACCATCTCTTAGAGCTTGCTCAAACTCATGTTCATTGAGTCAGTGATCCCCATCTCATCCTCTGTTGTTCCCTTCTCCTTCTGCCTTTTATTTTCCCCAGTATCAGGGTCTTTTCCAACATGTTGTCTGCAGAATGTATCATGCGAAATGCTGGGCTGGAGGAAGCACAAGCTGGAATCAAGATTGCCAGGAGAAATATCGGCGACCTCAGATATGCAGATGATACCACTCTCATGGCAGAAAGCAAAGAGCAACCAGAGAGCCCGCTGATGAGGGTAAAAGAGGAGCATGAAAAAGCTGGCTTAAAACTCACCATTCAGAAAGCGAAGATCATGGCACACAGCCCCATCACTTCATGGAAAATAGAGGAAAAGTGGAAGCTGTGACAGATTTTATTTTCTTGGGCTCCAACATCTACATGATAGCGGGTTGTAAATTTAAAAGCCTTATATTTTTCTCGGTACATGATAGCTGTGTATTTAGGGCAAAGCTGTTGGAGGCTTTTTCAAAAACACAAGTGTGTGGTTTCATGCTTTGCAGATAGGAAACATGTGTGCTACTGCTGTTCTGAAGCCTGTGGGTCCATTTGTGAGACCATGAATTTCTCATTTATCAATAATTTATTTTCTGTTGGTGGACATTTCTTTGGACCTTTTCTTTCTTTCCAAAGGTGGCAGAGTGAGCAAAAGAAGGCAAATAAGAACTCACATCTCCTATTACAAGCTATCAAGCACATCATAACTGTGACATGGTGGCCAGTGTGTACTAATGTCCCCATTTTATAGATGATAAAACTGAGGTTTGGAGAAGCTAAATACCCGCCTAAGAACTCACTTATATGATCTTATACTTCGTAGAGGCTAATGCTCAGTTCTATTTTCATTAAGAAAAAAAATCACATAATTCTTAAACAGATGGGAGTACTGGACCATATTATCTGTCTCCTGAAAAACCTGTGTGCAGGGCAAGAAGCAACAGTTAGAACTGGACATGAAACAATGGATTGGTTCAAAATTAGGAAAGGAGTACATCAAGGCTGTATATTGACACCCCGCTTAGATGCAGAGTCAGTTCAGTTCAGTCACTCAGTTGTGTCTGATCCCTTTGGTCCCACAGACTGTGGCACGCCAGACTTCCCTGTTCCTCACCATCTCTTAGAGCTTGCTCAAACTCATGTTCATTGAGTCAGTGATCCCCATCTCATCCTCTGTTGTTCCCTTCTCCTTCTGCCTTTTATTTTCCCCAGTATCAGGGTCTTTTCCAACATGTTGTCTGCAGAATGTATCATGCGAAATGCTGGGCTGGAGGAAGCACAAGCTGGAATCAAGATTGCCAGGAGAAATATCGGCGACCTCAGATATGCAGATGATACCACTCTCATGGCAGAAAGCAAAGAGCAACCAGAGAGCCCGCTGATGAGGGTAAAAGAGGAGCATGAAAAAGCTGGCTTAAAACTCACCATTCAGAAAGCGAAGATCATGGCACACAGCCCCATCACTTCATGGAAAATAGAGGAAAAGTGGAAGCTGTGACAGATTTTATTTTCTTGGGCTCCAACATCACTGCTGACGGTGACTGCAGCCATAACATTCATAGATGCTTGCTCCTTGAAAGAAAAACTATGACTAATCTAGGCAGTGTGTTGAAAACAGACATCACTTTGCCGAGAGAGGTCCCCTAAAGCTGGGAAAGACAAGAGGAAAATGGGATAACAGAGGTTGAGATGGTTGGATGGCATCACCAACTCAATGGACATGAGTTTGAGCAAACTCTGGGAGAGATAGCTCAGGACAGGGAAGCCTGGCGTGCTGCTGTTCACGGGACTGCAGAGTTGGACATAACTTAGCGACCAAACAATAACTACAAAGAAGAAAGGTTTTTTCTCTCAGTTGACCATGCTGCACCATTGGTCTGGATCCCATTTCGCTGTAGCTTAATTTTCCACCCCTTTCTTCCTGCTAAGGTGTCAAGGTCCTCCTTGCCTGGGTCCTTTCAAGGTTGCTAGGTGGCTTGTATCAGAGCAAAGACTGGTCTGTCCGCTCTGGCTTGCTTGAACTCCTGATATTTTCCACTGAATGGAATGTGAAACCAAATTATAAGAATCTCTTTAGTTAGGCGTGCAAAGGAAAAACCTAACAGTATTGCCCACATCAGATCCTCAGCTAATGGCCACGTCAAGAGACCATTTCTTTGGGGGAAACAAGCTTTACAAACATAATGTGCTTTTATCTTACTGCATTACAGAAAATTTGGAAAGTATAAATAAAAATAACCCGTTTTTGTATCTTTCAAACTGTGGACATCTTGAGGTTTGGGCTGCAACTGGCTGGGACCAGCTTGGGTGCCAACCATGTGCATTTATTCCCGCCAGCATCATCCTCTGTTGTTCCTTCTCCTTCTGCCTTTTATTTTCCCCAGTATCAGGGTCTTTTCCAACATGTTGTCTGCAGAATGTATCATGCGAAATGCTGGGCTGGAGGAAGCACAAGCTGGAATCAAGATTGCCAGGAGAAATATCGGCGACCTCAGATATGCAGATGATACCACTCTCATGGCAGAAAGCAAAGAGCAACCAGAGAGCCCGCTGATGAGGGTAAAAGAGGAGCATGAAAAAGCTGGCTTAAAACTCACCATTCAGAAAGCGAAGATCATGGCACACAGCCCCATCACTTCATGGAAAATAGAGGAAAAGTGGAAGCTGTGACAGATTTTATTTTCTTGGGCTCCAACATCACTGCTGACGGTGACTGCAGCCATAACATTCATAGATGCTTGCTCCTTGAAAGAAAAACTATGACTAATCTAGGCAGTGTGTTGAAAACAGACATCACTTTGCCGAGAGAGGTCCCCTAAAGCTGGGAAAGACAAGAGGAAAATGGGATAACAGAGGTTGAGATGGTTGGATGGCATCACCAACTCAATGGACATGAGTTTGAGCAAACTCTGGGAGAGATAGCTCAGGACAGGGAAGCCTGGCGTGCTGCTGTTCACGGGACTGCAGAGTTGGACATAACTTAGCGACCAAACAATAACTACAAAGAAGAAAGGTTTTTTCTCTCAGTTGACCATGCTGCACCATTGGTCTGGATCCCATTTCGCTGTAGCTTAATTTTCCACCCCTTTCTTCCTGCTAAGGTGTCAAGGTCCTCCTTGCCTGGGTCCTTTCAAGGTTGCTAGGTGGCTTGTATCAGAGCAAAGACTGGTCTGTCCGCTCTGGCTTGCTTGAACTCCTGATATTTTCCACTGAATGGAATGTGAAACCAAATTATAAGAATCTCTTTAGTTAGGCGTGCAAAGGAAAAACCTAACAGTATTGCCCACATCAGATCCTCAGCTAATGGCCACGTCAAGAGACCATTTCTTTGGGGGAAACAAGCTTTACAAACATAATGTGCTTTTATCTTACTGCATTACAGAAAATTTGGAAAGTATAAATAAAAAATAACCCTGCTCATTATTGTATCTTTCAAACTGTGGTCAACATCTTGAGCTTCTGGCCTTTAGGGCTGCAACTGGCTGGGACCAGCTTGGGTGCCAACCATGTGCATTTATTCCCCAGTTCATGTTCAAAAACATAGTGACATCACATTGGCAGCTGGTAATTGCGTGATGGGACTAGTTACAGTGTAGCAATGGGCACATACTACCAACCAAGGCTTTTTTATTTTTCACTTGCTAAATTTTTGTCAGTATTCACCTGGCTATTGTCTTCTCGTCTTTTAAAAATATGTATATTTTAAGTAGAGTGAAATATATTATTTTAAGTTAACATAGCAACACAAGCATTTCCTCCTAGTGTTAAAAAAATCTTAGAAGGATCATTTTAAAAAATAGAAGGAAACTCTGATGTACTATGAATTATTTAATGGCTCCAATTCTTGGGCATGTGTATTGCTTTCAATGATTAAAACTTGTGCTTCAGTGGGCATATTTATGTATCTCATATCAGGTGCCAGAAATAGGCTTCCTGGGTAAAGTGAAGCAAATTCTTTGGCTCCTGGTGAGTGGTGTCTTGTGCAGATGACTTAGCAGTCTGGATTTCAGTTTTTTTCCTTGTCTTTTCCCCATGAGTTCTCTAAAATCAGTGACTTGTATTTTGCTTTGTATCTTTAGTATCCTGTGCAGTGCTTAGCTTATGGAAAATGTTCAGTAAATAGTTATCAACTAAACGAATGTCTCGTTTATACCTAAAAGAGGTGTGCTGATTTTCAAGAGTGCCTGGAGTTTCACCAAAGCCTAGAGGACATTGAGAAGATGCGGAAGTCAACAAAGAGGTGGCCTTTGAGGGTGGTGACAGATGTTACCCCTAAAGGGACTGACTTGGAAGTAGAGGGCGACACCTCTTCCTCTGAATCAGGAGAGAAGGCAGAGGGATGGGAGGCAACAAGCTTTACAAACAATAATGTGAAACCAAATTATAAGAATCTCTTTAGTTAGGCGTGCAAAGGAAAACCTAACAGTATTGCCCACATCAGATCCTCAGCTAATGGCCACGTCAAGAGACCATTTCTTTGGGGGAAACAAGCTTTACAAACATAATGTGCTTTTATCTTACTGCATTACAGAAAATTTGGAAAGTATAAATAAAATAACCCTGCTCATTATTGTATCTTTCAAACTGTGGTCAACATCTTGAGCTTCTGGCCTTTAGGGCTGCAACTGGCTGGGACCAGCTTGGGTGCCAACCATGTGCATTTATTCCCCAGTTCATGTTCAAAAACATAGTGACATCACATTGGCAGCTGGTAATTGCGTGATGGGACTAGTTACAGTGTAGCAATGGGCACATACTACCAACCAAGGCTTTTTTATTTTTCACTTGCTAAATTTTTGTCAGTATTCACCTGGCTATTGTCTTCTCGTCTTTTAAAAATATGTATATTTTAAGTAGAGTGAAATATATTATTTTAAGTTAACATAGCAACACAAGCATTTCCTCCTAGTGTTAAAAAAATCTTAGAAGGATCATTTTAAAAAATAGAAGGAAACTCTGATGTACTATGAATTATTTAATGGCTCCAATTCTTGGGCATGTGTATTGCTTTCAATGATTAAAACTTGTGCTTCAGTGGGCATATTTATGTATCTCATATCAGGTGCCAGAAATAGGCTTCCTGGGTAAAGTGAAGCAAATTCTTTGGCTCCTGGTGAGTGGTGTCTTGTGCAGATGACTTAGCAGTCTGGATTTCAGTTTTTTTCCTTGTCTTTTCCCCATGAGTTCTCTAAAATCAGTGACTTGTATTTTGCTTTGTATCTTTAGTATCCTGTGCAGTGCTTAGCTTATGGAAAATGTTCAGTAAATAGTTATCAACTAAACGAATGTCTCGTTTATACCTAAAAAAGGTGTGCTGATTTTCAAGAGTGCCTGGAGTTTCACCAAAGCCTAGAGGACATTGAGAAGATGCGGAAGTCAACAAAGAGGTGGCCTTTGAGGGTGGTGACAGATGTTACCCCTAAAGGGACTGACTTGGAAGTAGAGGGCGACACCTCTTCCTCTGAATCAGGAGAGAAGGCAGAGGGATGGGAGGAAACAATATAGACACAGTTCCAAAGACGGGACAGGAATTTGAGGGCATTCATTTCTGGTGGTCCAGTGTCTGCAATGAATATTTGAAAAGTTATCTGCTGTGGCAGGGTAGCAGAAGTGTGGAAAGAGTGAGAAGAGGACAGAGCAGGTGTGTAACAATCAAGTGATGAGATAGGGGCTTGGTGGGGGTGTAGACTGGTAGTGGAAGACTACGTTTTCCTGACTTCGAGCCCAGTGATCTGGACACGCTGTTAATTGTAAACTGATGGCTTAAGTCAGGTCTTCCAGAGGAAGCTCTGTTTGTTTGGGGGGATGTTTACAGATGGAATAAAAACAACACAAGGTTTCATGAGCAGATTGTTTTGGGAACCACTGTTAAACATAATGAAATGATTTTATTTACTGTGGGATCTTTAGAGGCTCTAACGTGTTAATTTGCATTATGACGCTGATGAAAGACATGTAATATGCCCCTTCTTTTTAATTTTGTCCTCTTTTAGACCATGGGGCTGTTTTTCTAAGAAATTTTGGAGGACATTCTTAGGAAAACAGTTTGAGAAATGCTGTCTCTAAGTGTTAGACTCTCTGGATTTGAACAGAGAATCTGAAAACCAAGAGTTTCCAAGGCCAGAATGAAGGATTTCTAATGGTGGGAGTTCTGGCATCTGCTTGCGATGGCGAGGGTGGAATTTGAGACAGGAAAGCACTCATAGCAGATGCTTTGGCAGTCACCTACTAGGAAGAACAGTTCTGAGAACCTACTTTTCAGTCCTGGTGTGAAAAGAGGGGAACTTAGCAGTCTGGATTTCAGTTTTTTTCCTTGTCTTTTCCCCATGAGTTCTCTAAAATCAGTGACTTGTATTTTGCTTTGTATCTTTAGTATCCTGTGCAGTGCTTAGCTTATGGAAAATGTTCAGTAAATAGTTATCAACTAAACGAATGTCTCGTTTATACCTAAAAGAGGTGTGCTGATTTTCAAGAGTGCCTGGAGTTTCACCAAAGCCTAGAGGACATTGAGAAGATGCGGAAGTCAACAAAGAGGTGGCCTTTGAGGGTGGTGACAGATGTTACCCCTAAAGGGACTGACTTGGAAGTAGAGGGCGACACCTCTTCCTCTGAATCAGGAGAGAAGGCAGAGGGATGGGAGGAAACAATATAGACACAGTTCCAAAGACGGGACAGGAATTTGAGGGCATTCATTTCTGGTGGTCCAGTGTCTGCAATGAATATTTGAAAAGTTATCTGCTGTGGCAGGGTAGCAGAAGTGTGGAAAGAGTGAGAAGAGGACAGAGCAGGTGTGTAACAATCAAGTGATGAGATAGGGGCTTGGTGGGGGTGTAGACTGGTAGTGGAAGACTACGTTTTCCTGACTTCGAGCCCAGTGATCTGGACACGCTGTTAATTGTAAACTGATGGCTTAAGTCAGGTCTTCCAGAGGAAGCTCTGTTTGTTTGGGGGGATGTTTACAGATGGAATAAAAACAACACAAGGTTTCATGAGCAGATTGTTTTGGGAACCACTGTTAAACATAATGAAATGATTTTATTTACTGTGGGATCTTTAGAGGCTCTAACGTGTTAATTTGCATTATGACGCTGATGAAAGACATGTAATATGCCCCTTCTTTTTAATTTTGTCCTCTTTTAGACCATGGGGCTGTTTTTCTAAGAAATTTTGGAGGACATTCTTAGGAAAACAGTTTGAGAAATGCTGTCTCTAAGTGTTAGACTCTCTGGATTTGAACAGAGAATCTGAAAACCAAGAGTTTCCAAGGCCAGAATGAAGGATTTCTAATGGTGGGAGTTCTGGCATCTGCTTGCGATGGCGAGGGTGGAATTTGAGACAGGAAAGCACTCATAGCAGATGCTTTGGCAGTCACCTACTAGGAAGAACAGTTCTGAGAACCTACTTTTCTGTTTGTCAGTCCTGGTGGGAAAGGGGCCATGGTAGAGAAGCAAAAAGCAGCGGGCATTTATCCCATTTGTCTGTTCCTCTTTTCAAAGTGGGTGTCAAGGGGGCCATTCCCCCTACTCCCAAGCAGGAGCCCAAGATGCTTGTGGTGGCAGATGCCCTTTGAGAGTTTTCTAGGCTTTGTCCATCTTTGTTGTTGTTGTTCAGTCTGTACATCATGTACATCATGTCTGATTCTTTGTGACCCCATGGACTGCAGCACATCAGGCTTCCTTGCTCTCCATTGTCTCCCAGAGTTTGCTCAAACTCATGTCCATTGACTCAGTGATGCTGTCCAATCATTTCATCCTCTGTCAACCCCTTCTCCTCCTGTCCTCAGTCTTTCCCAGCATCAGGGTCTTTTCCAGGGAGTCAGCTCTTTGCATCAGGTGGCCGAGGTATTGGAGCTTCAGCTTCAGCATCAGTCCTTCCAATGAATATTCAGGTTGATTTCCTTCAGGATTAACTGGTATGATCTTCTTGCTGTCCAAGGGACTCTCAAGCATCTTCTCCAGCACCACAATTTGAAATCATCCGTTCTTCAGTCCTCAGTCCATTTTTAAGCTGTTGAGATACCCCTGGGGAATTGAAGTGAGAGGCGGGGGATTTTCAAAGGTGGCATGGAAGCTGAGAAGCATTGCACAAAAGATGCCAAGCACGGAATTGAACCCCAGAGAGAAACGTGTCATTGTGGTTAAGCCATGGAGGGCAGCTCAGCCGCTGGTCTGCACCCAGAGCTCCGTTTAGAGGCACAGGTGTGTAGCTCAAAATTTGTCTCTTTTGAAGAAAATTTTGGAGGACATTCTTAGGAAAACAGTTTGAGAAATGCTGTCTCTAAGTGTTAGACTCTCTGGATTTGAACAGAGAATCTGAAAACCAAGAGTTTCCAAGGCCAGAATGAAGGATTTCTAATGGTGGGAGTTCTGGCATCTGCTTGCGATGGCGAGGGTGGAATTTGAGACAGGAAAGCACTCATAGCAGATGCTTTGGCAGTCACCTACTAGGAAGAACAGTTCTGAGAACCTACTTTTCTGTTTGTCAGTCCTGGTGGGAAAGGGGCCATGGTAGAGAAGCAAAAAGCAGCGGGCATTTATCCCATTTGTCTGTTCCTCTTTTCAAAGTGGGTGTCAAGGGGGCCATTCCCCCTACTCCCAAGCAGGAGCCCAAGATGCTTGTGGTGGCAGATGCCCTTTGAGAGTTTTCTAGGCTTTGTCCATCTTTGTTGTTGTTGTTCAGTCTGTACATCATGTACATCATGTCTGATTCTTTGTGACCCCATGGACTGCAGCACATCAGGCTTCCTTGCTCTCCATTGTCTCCCAGAGTTTGCTCAAACTCATGTCCATTGACTCAGTGATGCTGTCCAATCATTTCATCCTCTGTCAACCCCTTCTCCTCCTGTCCTCAGTCTTTCCCAGCATCAGGGTCTTTTCCAGGGAGTCAGCTCTTTGCATCAGGTGGCCGAGGTATTGGAGCTTCAGCTTCAGCATCAGTCCTTCCAATGAATATTCAGGTTGATTTCCTTCAGGATTAACTGGTATGATCTTCTTGCTGTCCAAGGGACTCTCAAGCATCTTCTCCAGCACCACAATTTGAAATCATCCGTTCTTCAGTCCTCAGTCCATTTTTAAGCTGTTGAGATACCCCTGGGGAATTGAAGTGAGAGGCGGGGGATTTTCAAAGGTGGCATGGAAGCTGAGAAGCATTGCACAAAAGATGCCAAGCACGGAATTGAACCCCAGAGAGAAACGTGTCATTGTGGTTAAGCCATGGAGGGCAGCTCAGCCCGCTGGTCTGCACCCAGAGCTCCTGCTTACATCAGAGGCACAGGTGTGTGTGAGCTCAGACCGTGGCCCCTTTCCCAGGCTGCTTTCAAGCTGCTGATGGTGCCAGAGTTGCTGTGAGTTGGACCTTCTCTCGTCCCGAGGTCCGCACGCTTTTCATTCGGTCCTCGTGCCTTACATGTAGCTTTTGTCCAGACCAGCTTTGTGAGGACCGTAGGGACGATCCCTGTGGTCCTGTGTGAGATGATGGTGCCTGGGAAGGTTGGTGGCTGAGACTAAGGAAAATGAAAATGAAGTGAACCTGTGGGGAATAGTTCCCAAAGTTCTGATGCTTTGTCGGGACTGCTCAGGAGGGAAATGTGACAGAATTAAGAGGAAGGGGAGACTGTCTATCTTCTAGGATGAAGGTTTGACCAAATTCCATAAAATATTCTTTTTGTATTTAAAGATTTTTTTGTTACTATGGACCATTTAGAAAGTCTTATTAAACTTGTTACAATATTGTCTCTGTTTTACGTTTTGGTTTTCTGGCCATGAGACATGTGGGATCTTAGCTCCCTGACCAGGGGTTGAACCTGTGCCCCCAACATTGGACCACAGAGTCTTAATGACTGGATGGCCAGGGAAGTCCCAGAAAATACCACTCGCAGCAGCAGTTGTATATGTGCTTCGGCAGGGCCCATGAGACGCTTGTCTCCATAAGGTCACTGCTGAGAGCACGTCCGCCATTCCTGTGGGGGCTCCATGGGCTCCTCCTCAGCCTGTGGCCCTGGGCCCGATCAGGGTCTTTTCCAGGGAGTCAGCTCTTTGCATCAGGTGGCCGAGGTATTGGAGCTTCAGCTTCAGCATCAGTCCTTCCAATGAATATTCAGGTTGATTTCCTTCAGGATTAACTGGTATGATCTTCTTGCTGTCCAAGGGACTCTCAAGCATCTTCTCCAGCACCACAATTTGAAATCATCCGTTCTTCAGTCCTCAGTCCATTTTTAAGCTGTTGAGATACCCCTGGGGAATTGAAGTGAGAGGCGGGGGATTTTCAAAGGTGGCATGGAAGCTGAGAAGCATTGCACAAAAGATGCCAAGCACGGAATTGAACCCCAGAGAGAAACGTGTCATTGTGGTTAAGCCATGGAGGGCAGCTCAGCCCGCTGGTCTGCACCCAGAGCTCCTGCTTACATCAGAGGCACAGGTGTGTGTGAGCTCAGACCGTGGCCCCTTTCCCAGGCTGCTTTCAAGCTGCTGATGGTGCCAGAGTTGCTGTGAGTTGGACCTTCTCTCGTCCCGAGGTCCGCACGCTTTTCATTCGGTCCTCGTGCCTTACATGTAGCTTTTGTCCAGACCAGCTTTGTGAGGACCGTAGGGACGATCCCTGTGGTCCTGTGTGAGATGATGGTGCCTGGGAAGGTTGGTGGCTGAGACTAAGGAAAATGAAAATGAAGTGAACCTGTGGGGAATAGTTCCCAAAGTTCTGATGCTTTGTCGGGACTGCTCAGGAGGGAAATGTGACAGAATTAAGAGGAAGGGGAGACTGTCTATCTTCTAGGATGAAGGTTTGACCAAATTCCATAAAATATTCTTTTTGTATTTAAAGATTTTTTTGTTACTATGGACCATTTAGAAAGTCTTATTAAACTTGTTACAATATTGTCTCTGTTTTACGTTTTGGTTTTCTGGCCATGAGACATGTGGGATCTTAGCTCCCTGACCAGGGGTTGAACCTGTGCCCCCAACATTGGACCACAGAGTCTTAATGACTGGATGGCCAGGGAAGTCCCAGAAAATACCACTCGCAGCAGCAGTTGTATATGTGCTTCGGCAGGGCCCATGAGACGCTTGTCTCCATAAGGTCACAGCTGAGAGCAGGTCCGCCATTCCTGTGGGGGCTCCATGGGCTCCTCCTCAGCCTGTGGCCTTCCTGGGAGCTCCAGGCTCTTCCTTAAGCTCAGCTCTCCACTCTACAGGTTTACTTGCTCCCCATCACCTGTTAGCAGTTCACCACTTTTCACTTAACTGACAACTCCATGTATGGAATTTCCCCTGCTCCATTTTCTGTCATGGTCTCTCACTTCTCTATGAACTCTGACCGGTACAGGGCCACTGCAGACTTGGAACTTTTCTTTCTTTTTTTATCTTCAAAAATATTTAATAGAAAAATGCTTTTAAACATCCAAGTCTGACTTATAATGTATTTAAAAAATTCCAGACCATGACAGTAGCTTTAAAACTTCTACATTCATATTCTAAAGCCCACATAGCTTTGATAATAATAATAAAAAAAGCACAAACTTTGAACACCATAGACCAATATCAGGAATACAAATATTAAAGTCCTGTAAAATATAGCAAATTACACCAGAAACAGACTAAATTACCATACTTAAATTGGATTTATCTCAAGAAAACTGTTACAGCTGATATAAGAGAATCCATTTGCATCCTTCATTGCACATCCTTCATTGAATCCTTCTACAAACTATAAAACAGATATTGATAAAATAAAAACTCTGTTTCTGATATGAGGTAAAAGTAAACAAAAAAAAAAGGACTTTAGTAATGTAAGAATAGATGACAGTTGATATGTATGCAAAATAGTCTCCATCAAAATAACAGTAAACTCTGTAATCAATGTTGAAATAGTAAAAGTGTCTCCATTAGAATCAACAGCACACCTATGATGCCCATCAAATGCTCTTTTTTAAAAAAATAGGACCTGGAATAATTTTTATACTTTATTTTATACTCTTTTCATCCTTATTTCTGGAGATTTTTTTTCCTTTATAGCCAATGATATGTTGTTTTAGAGTTGTTAGTGAATCATCTTTCTTTCCATTAGTGTTGGCATAAAGTATTTTTTCTTTCTTTGTTTTTCCTCTCAACCTTTCTGTGCCCTTGTTTTTAAGGTGTGTAGCATACATACACTTGGGGTTTGCTCATTCTTGTCCCTGGGCTGTTGCCTTTCTGGAGTTCCGACAGGAAGCCCAGGGGTTGTCAGGCCTTTTATGATCAGGACTACCGACATCTCTTCCACTTTTCTCATTGCTAGCTTTCTGATCAAGAAGAAAATGTGGGAATCACCTCTCTTAGCTTCTCCTTTTTTAAAGGCTTTTAGCCCCTGAACTCCTTGCTCCCTTAGTGGTCTTCCAGTACCATCAATATATACAAAATTATTTTTTCTGTCAGCTTTTTTTAGTTGTCTTGGAAAGAGAACTGTTTTGAAACAAGTTAATCTGTTGCTGGAGGTGGCGGTCTGGAAATGCTCGAGTCGGAGGACAGAATTGATCCCTTTAAGAAACTGACCAACGTATGCATCCAGCTCAAACAAGAGAGAGAGAAAAGAAGCACACAGCTCTTAAAGCCCAAGGGAGGAGCATGGAGCTCAGGGAGTGAGGAGAGATCATTGTTATCAAGAGCTGATAAAGGACGAGAGAGTCAGGTTCACGGTGGCCAGTGCTGTGGCACTGGCTTGACTGAACTGAGGTGCAGACAGGGGGAGCTGGTCTTATTTCATGGGAAGGACAACAGGCTAATTGTCTTGCCGCCACTGTGTCAAGGCCTGGAAAAACCTATGGGACACACAAGAACAAGAAGCCCTCGGATACCAGGACAAGTAAGGAAAACCAGAATTAAATGTAGTCAATACTTAATTAAAATTTTTATGAACAAGATGGCGACTTGTATTGATGTGCTTATATCTCCTCGCATACTGTTCTGTGCTATATTGTAAGTTTGTCGTAAGTTTCTGTTATTTTATTGCTGGGCCTGACACATAGAAAGCCCTGAGTGGTGCTGGGGGAAAATAAAAAAAAAGTAAACTCTGTAATCAATGTTGAAATAGTAAAAGTGTCTCCATTAGAATCAACAGCACACCTATGATGCCCATCAAATGCTCTTTTAAAAAATAGGACCTGGAATAATTTTATACTTTATTTTATACTCTTTTCATCCTTATTTCTGGAGATTTTTTTTCCTTTATAGCCAATGATATGTTGTTTTAGAGTTGTTAGTGAATCATCTTTCTTTCCATTAGTGTTGGCATAAAGTATTTTTTCTTTCTTTGTTTTTCCTCTCAACCTTTCTGTGCCCTTGTTTTTAAGGTGTGTAGCATACATACACTTGGGGTTTGCTCATTCTTGTCCCTGGGCTGTTGCCTTTCTGGAGTTCCGACAGGAAGCCCAGGGGTTGTCAGGCCTTTTATGATCAGGACTACCGACATCTCTTCCACTTTTCTCATTGCTAGCTTTCTGATCAAGAAGAAAATGTGGGAATCACCTCTCTTAGCTTCTCCTTTTTTAAAGGCTTTTAGCCCCTGAACTCCTTGCTCCCTTAGTGGTCTTCCAGTACCATCAATATATACAAAATTATTTTTTCTGTCAGCTTTTTTTAGTTGTCTTGGAAAGAGAACTGTTTTGAAACAAGTTAATCTGTTGCTGGAGGTGGCGGTCTGGAAATGCTCGAGTCGGAGGACAGAATTGATCCCTTTAAGAAACTGACCAACGTATGCACCAAGCCCAAACAAGAGAGAGAAAAGAAGCACACAGCTCTTAAAGCCCAAGGGAGGAGCATGGAGCTCAGGGAGTGAGGAGAGATCATTGTTATCAAGAGCTGATAAAGGACGAGAGAGTCAGGTTCACGGTGGCCAGTGCTGTGGCACTGGCTTGACTGAACTGAGGTGCAGACAGGGGGAGCTGGTCTTATTTCATGGGAAGGACAACAGGCTAATTGTCTTGCCGCCACTGTGTCAAGGCCTGGAAAAACCTATGGGACACACAAGAACAAGAAGCCCTCGGATACCAGGACAAGTAAGGAAAACCAGAATTAAATGTAGTCAATACTTAATTAAAATTTTTATGAACAAGATGGCGACTTGTATTGATGTGCTTATATCTCCTCGCATACTGTTCTGTGCTATATTGTAAGTTTGTCGTAAGTTTCTGTTATTTTATTGCTGGGCCTGACACATAGAAAGCCCTGAGTGGTGCTGGGGGAAGGGAGTCCGGGAGCCTAACAGGTGGTTGGTAAGCTGTCTCTGCAGTTTAGTGCTCTAAGTGGGAGAGAACTAGAATCCGCTGGGTCTTTTTGCCCTTTAGGAAGCATCCCGCTTTAGTGGAAAGTCCTGTAAATGTGATACAGCCTTTTAGGATAGGCTAATCAGCTCTCTGGGCTACCCTGATAGCTCATTTGAGGAACCCGCTTGCCAGTACAGGAGACTCGGGTTTGGTCCCTGGGTCCAGAAGATCCCCTGGAGAAGGACGTGGCAACCTGCTCTGGTATCCTTGCCTGCGACATCACATGGCCAGGGGAGCTTGGCGGACCACAGTCCTCGGGGTTGCACAGAATCGACACGACTTAGGGACTAACCACCTGCAACAACAGTCAGCTCTCTGGGTTTAGTCTCACCACTGATGACAGATAGGAAGGAGTGGTGGCTCAGGCGACCTAGGTTAGAACCCTGCTTGGCCACTAGCTGGCTGTGAAGCCTGGGGGGAGGGTATGGTTATTTCATCCCTCAGTGCCTTGGTTTCCTTACCTCACTGCCCACCTTACAGGTGCACTATGGGGAATAGATGCGCCAGGGCATATAAAGCACTCTTCATGCTGTAAACTCAAATTCTCTTTTGGCTGCGCTGGATCTTTGTTGCTGCTGGTGGGCTTCCCTCATTGAGGTACACAGGCTTAGTTGCCCTGAGGCTTGTGAGATCCTCGTTCCCAGACCATGGATCAAACCCGAGTCTCCTGCATTGGAAGGCGGATTCTTGATCACTGGACTGCCAGGGAAGTCCCTGGAAACTCGTAGTAAACTTAACTTTCTACCTTTGCCCCTTTCCGAAGGAGAACGAAAGTCAGCAGAATCTGGTTGTTCGGGAGGGTTCTGTTTTACTGCTGATGAAGGCTGGACTGACTCAGTCACATCTAAAAAGGTGCTGAAAGGAGTCAGTTCCAAATGCAAGGACAGCACGGTCACGGGATGAACGTAGAGGCCGTTCTGCTCTGGCGGCTGACCTAAGGAACAACTGGGAAGGAAGCCCTTCCAGAAAGGTAGGTTCTTCTGTGTCGTCTGGCACCTTGCTGGCCCCAGGTATCTCAAAGTGGCCTCTGAGTCACGGTACAAGGATGGGGGAGAAAGAAAAAACAGTGATTCCAGAGGAACTTTCTGCCTCTCCCTGTTTTTATTTCACATGGTTATGTAATCACACTAATAGCTAAAGCTCCTTGGCTCGCTTTCTGTGTGGCAGGCAGTGTTTTACATATATTAGCTGCCTTGCCCTCAGTCACATCCCTTTTAAGTGTCAGAATTAAGATTCTTCGCCAGGCAGTCTGGCTCCAGAGTTCCTCCTTTGCTCAGTTGCCTCTTTGTATGCAAATGTGCTTTGTCTTCCCTGGTTGTTCCACTTGAACTTCAGTGAGTGTGCCCCAAGTGGAATTCATCATGTTGCCTCCCAGACTGGCTTCAGTGGCATTTAGGGGTGCAGGCTCTGTTGCACCCACCAGGGCTAGAAACCCAAGAGTCGTCCTTGTTCCCAGCTGGTCACCTTCAGCCTCATAGTCCAGCAGTCATTGATCTGCATCAATCCAGTTTCTCAACTGTTTATTCAACTTATTTTTTCACTGTAAAACATATAAAAATGCTAATTTGTAACTCACCAGTTTTGTAGGTAATGACCTTCTCTTTGAAAAAAAAAAACCCAGTGAATTATGAGACTTTTAGTTCCTTTGCAAGTCACTGAATCCTTTTTTTCTGTATTTCTTAGAAATTTTGTCTGATTAATAATCATTTCAAGAGATACCTTCTAATCATGTGAGATAAAACCTTTAACAGTACATGGTTATAGTATCTTAAGGTTTCATGTTGTAGATACTGTTAAAAAATGCATTTTATAAAGTGCTTTTTGTGTTTTGTAACAGGGGAATATGCTTTTATTTCTCGTATTTACCAGAAGAAATTGTATTACAGCATCGTGATCATTTCCATATGTATTTTTACAGTTGCTTGGGTGGGTTAAAGTTTTATTCTTTAAGTTACGAGGGTATTGTGTTCGAATGAAAGGAACAGTTGTAATAGTATTAATTGGAAGAGCAATAATGCTTTGGTTTCCATGCAAATGAGCATAATTGAAATAGAATTGCATTTTTGCAAATGGACTGTGAAACTTTGGTGGAGATCCTTGGAAGATAAATATTCTTAAAACTAAGGCAAAATGCAAACTGTATATGTAAATGAGATCAATTAATTTTAGCAGGCAAATGAGAAAATCAATGATTTTCGAAATCTAGTAATTTGGTAATCATTAGTTTCATTAGTCTTTCTGTTTTAAACTTAATTATTCAAATATAGAACCAGATTGAAGTAGAATTTATGGAGAACTCATCCTTAAGTTAATTACATGCAAGCCTTTCCTCCTACAATTGAGGATGAAATTGTGAATGATTAGTGTCGGGTGTGGACTCCTTCAGTGGTGGCTTGTTTGGGTTCAGCTTGGGAGACTGCGTGGAGAAAGGGCACAATGGCTTTGACTCAGACCAGGGCTTGAATTTCTGCATTGACTCTGCTTAACCATGGGCTCTTGGGCAGCTTTCTTAGCAGCTGAAGAGCCTCAATTTTCTTTATCTATTAAATTCAGAAATTATATCTGCACTGCAGAGCAGTGGCGAAGAACAAATGGGGAAATGTGCGTGTAAACCTTTAGCACAGCTCCAGGCCTGGCAAAAACACTTATTACAAGCAGCCTCACCTCCCTTTTCCCCTTCCCTCTCCCTTTCTTCCTCCGGGGTCCCCTCCCTCACCTTCCGTTCTGGGCTTTCGTTGAGGTGTTTCCAGAATAGGTTTTTTTTTTTTGGGACCACTTCTATTGGTCTTTCATTTATTTATTTGCATCCATCATTGCTCATTGGCCCGTGTGGGCCTCCCATCACAGTGGCCTCTCTTGTAGCAGAGCACCGACTCTGGGCACATGCGCTCCAGAGCTCTGGCTTGGTAGTTGGATACATTGGTCCAGCTGCTCCGCAGCACTTGGGATCTTCCCAGACCAGGGATCGAACTGGCGCCCCTTGCACTGCAAGGCGGTGTCCTTATCCACTGGACCACCAGGAAGCCCCATAATCGCTTTTAAAGAAGAGTGTGTGGCCTGGCTGGGTTTCCCCTTTAGTGGGTAGTCATTTAACTTGATCATTGTGGGTCTCTTGCTGTGTCACTTCTATCCAGAACCCGAGATGGGTTTTAGAAACTCACACATTGGAAGTATTGAAAAAGCCAGACCAGCAGAGGTGATAGGGAGGAGCTCATGCCATTGTATTTCTGTTTTTATTTCCTCGTTGTGATGACTGGTGCTTCTGATCCCTTCCATTGCCTGCTCTTAGCAAAGGTTGCCCTTACAAGCATCCTCACAAAGCTCACACCTGTATACCCAATTTGGAAACTTTTTTTAAAAGAACCAGATTGAAGTAGATTAAAACTCTCCTTAAGTAATCATGGCTTTTTTGAGGATGAAATTGTGAATGATTAGTGTCGGGTGGACTCCTTCAGTCGTGGCTGGTTTGGGTTCAGCTTGGGAGACTGCGTGGAGAAAGGGCACAATGGCTTTGACTCAGACCAGGGCTTGAATTTCTGCATTGACTCTGCTTAACCATGGGCTCTTGGGCAGCTTTCTTAGCAGCTGAAGAGCCTCAATTTTCTTTATCTATTAAATTCAGAAATTATATCTGCACTGCAGAGCAGTGGCGAAGAACAAATGGGGAAATGTGCGTGTAAACCTTTAGCACAGCTCCAGGCCTGGCAAAACACTTATTACAAGCAGCCTCACCCCCCTTTTTCCCCTTTCCCCTCTCCCTTTCTTCCTCCGGGGTCCCCTCCCTCACCTTCCGTTCTGGGCTTTCGTTGAGGTGTTTCCAGAATAGGTTTTTTTTTTTTGGGACCACTTCTATTGGTCTTTCATTTATTTATTTGCATCCATCATTGCTCATTGGCCCGTGTGGGCCTCCCATCACAGTGGCCTCTCTTGTAGCAGAGCACCGACTCTGGGCACATGCGCTCCAGAGCTCTGGCTTGGTAGTTGGATACATTGGTCCAGCTGCTCCGCAGCACTTGGGATCTTCCCAGACCAGGGATCGAACTGGCGCCCCTTGCACTGCAAGGCGGTGTCCTTATCCACTGGACCACCAGGGAAGCCCCCATAATCGCTTTTAAAGAAGAGTGTGTGGCCTGGCTGGGTTTCCCCTTTAGTGGGTAGTCATTTAACTTGATCATTGTGGGTCTCTTGCTGTGTCACTTCTATCCAGAACCCGAGATGGGTTTTAGAAACTCACACATTGGAAGTATTGAAAAAGCCAGACCAGCAGAGGTGATAGGGAGGAGCTCATGCCATTGTATTTCTGTTTTTATTTCCTCGTTGTGATGACTGGTGCTTCTGATCCCTTCCATTGCCTGCTCTTAGCAAAGGTTGCCCTTACAAGCATCCTCACAAAGCTCACACCTGTATACTTCCTCAATGACTTTGTGAGACAACTGGGGGCGTATATTATTGACATTACACTAGTTGTTGTTTAGGCTCTAAGTTGTGTCTGACTCTTGTGCGAACCCATGGGCCATAGTCTGCCCATTTCCTCTGTCCAAGGGATTTCCTAGGCAAGAATACTGGAGGGGTTTGCCATTTCCTTCTCCAGGGAATCTCCCTGACCCAGGGATCAAACCCGTTAGCCTTGCAGGTGGATTCTTTACCACAAAACCACCTGGGAAGCCCTTGTTGACATTACATATAGAGTTAGCCACTCTGTTGTGTCTGACTCTTTGTGACTCCACGGACTGTAACCTGCCGGGCTCCTCAGTCCATAGGATTCTCCAGGCGAGAATATCGGGGTGGGTTGACTAATGTTGTTTGCCGTGGTCCGCTTCTTCCCTGCAACATTATTATTTCGGTTTATGACAAGAATGCGGATGAGTGGCTGCTGGCGAATGTGGCTCTGGCTCATTCATTTTCCCATCTCTGGAACATCTCATTGCATTCTATTTACTCATGCTAGGGTTCTATTGTTGACTGATGCTATCCTGGTAGAGTATTTGAGTTATTTCCAGTTTCTTAACATAATGAGTAATGCTTCTATAAGTATATTTACAGAAACAAATCAGCAAGAGGTTCTCTGAGGTACATAACCAGGAATGACTTTCTGAGTTGTAGTTTATATCCATGTTTAACTGATTTAGGTTATACCAAAAGTTTTTCTAAAGTGGGAGTACCAACTTCTGCTCCTGTCACTGGTGAATGAGGGTTTCCATTTCCCACTATGCCTATACTAGAGAAGTTTAAAATTAATGACATAGATTTGTATATTAAGGAGCTAGTTGGGCTTCCTGGTGGTCCAGTGGGTAAGGACACCACCTTGCAGTGCAAGGCACCAGTTCTTGATTTTCCATCCAGGACCCGAGATGGGTTTTAGAAACTCACACATTGGAAGTATTGAAAAAGCCAGACCAGCAGAGGTGATAGGGAGGAGCTCATGCCATTGTATTTCTGTTTTTATTTCCTCGTTGTGATGACTGGTGCTTCTGATCCCTTCCATTGCCTGCTCTTAGCAAAGGTTGCCCTTACAAGCATCCTCACAAAGCTCACACCTGTATACTTCCTCAATGACTTTGTGAGACAACTGGGGGCGTATATTATTGACATTACACTAGTTGTTGTTTAGGCTCTAAGTTGTGTCTGACTCTTGTGCGAACCCATGGGCCATAGTCTGCCCATTTCCTCTGTCCAAGGGATTTCCTAGGCAAGAATACTGGAGGGGTTTGCCATTTCCTTCTCCAGGGAATCTCCCTGACCCAGGGATCAAACCCGTTAGCCTTGCAGGTGGATTCTTTACCACAAAACCACCTGGGAAGCCCTTGTTGACATTACATATAGAGTTAGCCACTCTGTTGTGTCTGACTCTTTGTGACTCCACGGACTGTAACCTGCCGGGCTCCTCAGTCCATAGGATTCTCCAGGCGAGAATATCGGGGTGGGTTGACTAATGTTGTTTGCCGTGGTCCGCTTCTTCCCTGCAACATTATTATTTCGGTTTATGACAAGAATGCGGATGAGTGGCTGCTGGCGAATGTGGCTCTGGCTCATTCATTTTCCCATCTCTGGAACATCTCATTGCATTCTATTTACTCATGCTAGGGTTCTATTGTTGACTGATGCTATCCTGGTAGAGTATTTGAGTTATTTCCAGTTTCTTAACATAATGAGTAATGCTTCTATAAGTATATTTACAGAAACAAATCAGCAAGAGGTTCTCTGAGGTACATAACCAGGAATGACTTTCTGAGTTGTAGTTTATATCCATGTTTAACTGATTTAGGTTATACCAAAAGTTTTTCTAAAGTGGGAGTACCAACTTCTGCTCCTGTCACTGGTGAATGAGGGTTTCCATTTCCCACTATGCCTATACTAGAGAAGTTTAAAATTAATGACATAGATTTGTATATTAAGGAGCTAGTTGGGCTTCCCTGGTGGTCCAGTGGGTAAGGACACCACCTTGCAGTGCAAGGGGCACCGGTTCGATCCCTGGCCTGGGAAGATCCCACGTGCCATGGAGCAGCTGGACCGATGTGTCCAACTGTCAAGCCGGAGCTCTGGAGCACATGTGCCCAAAGTGGGTGCTCTGTGAGCCACCGCGATGGGAGGCCCACATGGGCCAAAGAACAAAGATGGATGTAAAAAGATAAATGAAAGACTAATAGAAGTAGCCCGCCTGCCCCCCCTCCCTCCCAACCAGCAACGCCCCCCCAAATAAATAAATATTAAAAAAAAGGAGCTAGTTAAAAGTACTGATTAAAACAAATGTAAGTTGGAGAAAAGAAATAGTAAAGACTAGAGATGTACTAAATGAAACAGATATTAGGAAAATCTAGAGAAAATTAGCTAAGCCAAAATCTGGTTATTTGAAAAGATGAACAAGCTTGATAAGCCTTGAGTAAGACTAATCAAGAAAAAAATGCACTGTAAACATTAGGAATGAGAGAAGAGATCACTGCAGATTTTAAGGAGTGTTAAAAATTGTATGCCAGTTTTAACGACTTAGATTCTTTGGAAAATACAACTTACAAATGAACCGAAGAAAAAATAAAATAAAAGTATAATTACAGCTATCTATCTATCTATCTATCATTTATGTACCTATCCATCTCACAGTGAAAAATCTTCCCACAAATACCAGCACTGAAAACACTGTAAGAAAACTACAAACTAATATCTCTCATCAATATGGTTATAAAAATCTTCAACAAAATATCAGCCAACTGAAACCAACCATGTACTAAAAGAATTATACAACTAACACCCTCATAAATATAGTCAACTGATCTTTGACAAAGGAGCAAAGGTAATACAATGGAACTGAGATAGTCTTTTCAATAAATGGTGCTGGACCATACGACCCAGCAATCCCACTATTAGGCTTATCCACTGATGAAATCAAAATTGAAAGAGGCACCTATACCCCAAGGTTCATTGCAGCACTCTATACAATAGCTAGAGCATGTAAGCCACCTAGATGTACATCAACAAATGAATGGATAAAAAAGCTCTGGTACATTATACAATGGAATACTACTCAGCTGTAAAAAGAAATGCAGAAGAATCATCCCTAATGAGGTGGTTGGATCTAGAACCTATCATAAAAAGTGAAGTAAGTCAAAAAGAGAAAGACACGTACAATATACTAACACATATATATGGAATCTAGTTGGATGGTAATAATAACACATGCAATGAAGTGATGGAGAAACAGACATGGAGAATAGACATATGGACATTGTGGGGAATGAACAGTGGTGGGAGGTGTAAAGGAAGTAGCATGAAAACCTATACTATCATATGTGAAAAAAATAGCTATTGTCATTGCTCTGTGAGAAAAGGGGATCCTGCAGGGGTGCTGTGTGACGGTCTGGAGGGGTGGGATGGGGGGCATATATATATGACTAATCTGGGAACATACATGTTGTAAACAACAAAACTCTGTAAAAGTAAAATAAAAATTAAACAAAAATGCTGCTGAAAAAACTGGACATCCATATGCCAATAGAATGAGGACTATCATCTTTCTCTCGTGCTGGGCACTGTGGACTGTGCTCCATAAACAGCAGAGAAGAGACACCCTTGCAGGGCTGGAGAAGAAAGCCAGTCTCCCCCAGTGCGCGAGATTCTCTGAGCCCTGGGTTTATTTGATCATGTTGGCCAACTTCCGAGAAAGGTCTTCATGGGCTAATCTTCTCAAGATAGTTGTCTTTTTAACTTGTAAAGAAATCTGGCGTTGAAATTCTGAGGAAAGATACTTGTCAAGTTATCTTGCCAAGAGGAAGCCAGTCACTTGGATAAGAACAGAGAACAACAGTAGCTCATGAGTTTGACGGCCCTGGTTTCAAATTCTTACACTCTTGTGCTAGTGTCTATGTGTGTTAGCTCTGGAGATAGAGCCGTGAGCAAGACGGGCAAGGCCCAACTCCGTGGGGAAGATGGACGAGTAAACCATGTGATGCTGTCATGAGTGGGCAGAGTCGTGAACTCTGGGACATGGAGCCAGATTTGGGGTCAATAATAGGTCGCTTAATCTGCACACTATGACATAGCGCGATGTGTAAGTATATAGTGCCTCCTGGTAGCTGCTAAGGGATCCATGTGCGTTATGATGATCAGAAGAACAGCTTGCCAAGCTGCAGAACTAAAACAACCCTTTCTACATCATTGGATCCTTTCTAGTTTTCTAATCTGGTGACTGTACAGAGCTGGTTGCCTCAGAAGCTGGAGAACTTGTTAAAGAATACACATTCCTGGGTTTTATAGCCTGAGGAAACCAATTCAGTAGGGAAATGAATCTACATTTTTAAAACATTTCCTAGGCAATTCTAATATAGCCTAGTGACTTTTCCTAGTCCCGCTTAACAATGAAGAGATTACGATCAGGAAAAGTGAGTGGCCAGGCCAGGCAGCTAGTAGAGGATCTTCTTATGGGATTAAGAGAATGCGGCTGGGTGAGAGCGGGCGGCAGGAGTCCTGGGAGAACAGCTCATTGGGGCTGTTTAGCATACACACTCCATCGTTTCCATCTTCTGAGCTTCTCTGAGCATCCTGAGTGTTGGCAGCCGAGGAGCTGATGGGAAACCATCCTGGTTTTGTCTGTTTTGAGACAGGAAAGCCAGTCTCCCCAGGGGCGCTCCATAAACAGCAGAGAAGAGACACTTGCAGGGCTGGAGAAGAAAGCCAGTCTCCCCAGTGCGAGATTCTCTGAGCCCTGGGTTTATTTGATCATGTTGGCCAACTTCGAGAAAGGTCTTCATGGGCTAATCTTCTCAAGATAGTTGTCTTTTTAACTTGTAAAGAAATCTGGCGTTGAAATTCTGAGGAAAGATACTTGTCAAGTTATCTTGCCAAGAGGAAGCCAGTCACTTGGATAAGAACAGAGAACAACAGTAGCTCATGAGTTTGACGGCCCTGGTTTCAAATTCTTACACTCTTGTGCTAGTGTCTATGTGTGTTAGCTCTGGAGATAGAGCCGTGAGCAAGACGGGCAAGGCCCAACTCCGTGGGGAAGATGGACGAGTAAACCATGTGATGCTGTCATGAGTGGGCAGAGTCGTGAACTCTGGGACATGGAGCCAGATTTGGGGTCAATAATAGGTCGCTTAATCTGCACACTATGACATAGCGCGATGTGTAAGTATATAGTGCCTCCTGGTAGCTGCTAAGGGATCCATGTGCGTTATGATGATCAGAAGAACAGCTTGCCAAGCTGCAGAACTAAAACAACCCTTTCTACATCATTGGATCCTTTCTAGTTTTCTAATCTGGTGACTGTACAGAGCTGGTTGCCTCAGAAGCTGGAGAACTTGTTAAAGAATACACATTCCTGGGTTTTATAGCCTGAGGAAACCAATTCAGTAGGGAAATGAATCTACATTTTTAAAACATTTCCTAGGCAATTCTAATATAGCCTAGTGACTTTTCCTAGTCCCGCTTAACAATGAAGAGATTACGATCAGGAAAAGTGAGTGGCCAGGCCAGGCAGCTAGTAGAGGATCTTCTTATGGGATTAAGAGAATGCGGCTGGGTGAGAGGGCGGGCGGCAGGAGTCCTGGGAGAACAGCTCATTGGGGGCTGTTTAGCATACACACTCCATCGTTTCCATCTTCTGAGCTTCTCTGAGCATCCTGAGTGTTGGCAGCCGAGGAGCTGATGGGAAACCATCCTGGTTTTGTCTGTTTTTGAGACAGGAGCCTGGACGTGGGTGGGGAGAGGCCGGCCCGGCTGCCAGAATGTCTGTGGGGCTTGCTCTGCCTTGACTAATAGAGAAATTGGAAAGCCAGGCTGGGAAATTACCATGGGATCTCTTCATCTCATTCAGTTCTGCACTGGTGTCGGGATGTGGAATCACTGTGGAGATGGGACAACAGCATGGCCACTGAGCCTGTGTCACAGCCCGTTCTTTTCAAATGTGTGTGAAGATCCTTAATTTTGTTGCCAACCATTAGGCCTCCCTCCCCGGGCTGCTCCATGAACTGCTTGAACATGCAGTAATTCAGTTTCCTTATTCTGTCCTTGTGTCCGTGGTCCCAAGAATGTGCAGCTTCCGGCGCTGTGTAGACCTTGACTGTGACGGTCACTTTTCTGCAGTGTCCAAGCAACAGGACAGGCACCCTTTGCCTTTTTCTGCCTCTGCAGAGAGGAGCGAATGGGTTGATTAATTTACAATGACAAAATTTTTGGACTTGAGCCATGATTGGCTGAGAGACTACCAACACTGTCTCCAGGATTTCTTGCATAGATGGTACGAATAGCACCCCATTCTACCATGGAGAGTTTATGCAGCCAATTCTGTTTTGCGTGTTGAGTTAGCTGAGTGGAACAGAGCAAGTGTGGGGAGAATCTCAGCTGCTCTTTGTCCATCGGATTGGGAATAAAGGGTATAACGATGAAAATCCATTCTGATTATTATGAAATTGAATATGCAACACAGTTATAGCCTTCATTCTGATGATCAGCTACGGTGAACACAGCACCCAATTCCATCATGTTCATCTTGAAAGGATCATCTGAACATTTTTCTTACAGAAGAGAATTTGAAATTTCTGTAATTACTTGAAATGGAGGTGATAGGCTAGGGACAGGGCATTAATTTTCTTTTAAAATAGGAATTTAAAATGCAATTTCATGTTATAAACGGCCAGAGTTTTGTTGATGTTTCATTCAACTATATATATATATATAAATATTTTTTCTACAGTTGCCACATCTAGTATCTATGAGGAAAAGAGAGATGTGATATTTAGGATATACTTTTCTGGTGGAAGGAAAAGTGATGCTGGTCATTTTCATCCTCGTTATAATGTTATACTTATTAGCTCTTTCCTTTGTCAATGTGCTAGGGGTATAACTCACCTTACATAATTTCACCCTTGGATAAAACTGCACAGTAGACAGTATATCCAAGTCACAAAGGAAGAGAATGAAGTTCAGTAAGTTAAATAACTTTTCCAAGATCAGAGGTCCAAAAAGTATCAGAATTGGTGCAGAATTCAGGCTCATCTGTCTTCAAATTCATGCTCTTTAAGGACAATGATAATAAAGTTATGGGGGGACATTTTGGTTTTCAAAATATTTTCCCTGTTCCCTAATAGTTAAAGCAAAATGTTTCCTATTTATTTTTACTTGATGCCTCATTTCCTTGATTCTAAAGAACATCTTCAATCTAATAATGCCATTATTTTTTTCAGGGAAAAATAAACTTTTGTACTCCATTATTGGTACATTTGTGTGTGCTCAGTCATGTCTAACTCTTTGCAACCCCATGGCCTGTAGCCCACCAGGCTCCTCTGTCTATGGGATTCTCTAGGCAAGAGTACCGGAGTGTGTTGCCATTTCCTCCTCCAGGGGATCTTCCTAACCCAGGATTGAACCAAAGTCTCTTGCATCTCCTCCACTGACTGGCAGATTCTTTACCACTGAACCATCTGGGAAGCCCTATTAAATATAAGAAAGCCCAATTTCAAAACTACTAGATGGCTGTTGTAATATTATGCTTGTCATTTTGTTATTTATGGTGCATTTTCAAACTAAAGTAGAATGGTGAAGGCTGCATATGTCAGTACCATGGGGTGAAAGACCTTGAGTTCTCGTCCCTTAGGGTGATGAGAAACAGCAGAGGGTGTTTTCTGTGAGAATGAATTGCTCTGATTTGTGATGGTAAAGCGTTACTCTGGCGGCACAAGGACGGCTCAGAGTTAGGGAGTGGAGGCTGGAGAGAGAGAGTGAGAGAGGACCACTAGGTGATGTCCACGGCCCAGGTGGGGCTTCCCAGCTGGCACCAGTAGCACAGAACCTGTCTGCCAACGCAAGAGATGTAAGAGGCTCCTTATGTTGTTTGCACAGGAGAAGGAAGAGAGTGAGGAAGCCTGCGGACTTCTTCAAGGAGAAGCCAGACTTCTACCCACACCTTCCAGTCCCCTGCTCATTCTACATCCCCCAGAGGAGGAGCCAGGTCTCAGGGGCCTTCAGGATATTGGGGAGACCCACTTAGATTTGACAAGATATGCAATAGGGAGCAAGCCTCTAGGAGCAATTATGTGCAGGCGAACATTGATTTGATAAGGAAGAGAAGATCAATTGCATTTTTTCCCCATCCCGTTCACTTCCCAGCTCATTCTGATTTTATGACCCTGTAATTAACCAGATAATTAAACAAATGTAAATAGCCATTTCAAAAATTCAGTGCCACGCTTTGGTGCTGCTTTTATGTTGAGTTCTCTTTAGCAGCCTGAGTTATTGCTCATTTACATATACAAGGAAGCATAGGAACCTGGTGATCACTGAGAGCAGCAAAAATGAGTTTAATTTCTCACAGAGGTAAATCTATGAAAGTGTGGTGGAGACGTCAGGGCAATAGTCTTTTGCTAAAAACACCATCTTGTGCTTAAGACTCACTGTTTTGTATCCATTTCATGAGTTTTTAAGGAGCATGGTCTACTATTTTATTAAAGTTATCTTATGGCTGGGCTTCCTCGTGGCTTAAAGTATATCCCCGTTTGATCTGGGAAGCCCTATTAAATATAAGAAAGCCCAATTTCAAAACTACTAGATGGCTGTTGTAATATTATGCTTGTCATTTTGTTATTTATGGTGCATTTTCAAACTAAAGTAGAATGGTGAAGGCTGCATATGTCAGTACCATGGGGTGAAAGACCTTGAGTTCTCGTCCCTTAGGGTGATGAGAAACAGCAGAGGGTGTTTTCTGTGAGAATGAATTGCTCTGATTTGTGATGGTAAAGCGTTACTCTGGCGGCACAAGGACGGCTCAGAGTTAGGGAGTGGAGGCTGGAGAGAGAGAGAGTGAGAGAGGACCACTAGGTGATGTCCACGGCCCAGGTGGGGCTTCCCAGCTGGCACCAGTAGCACAGAACCTGTCTGCCAACGCAAGAGATGTAAGAGGCTCCTTATGTTGTTTGCACAGGAGAAGGAAGAGAGTGAGGAAGCCTGCGGACTTCTTCAAGGAGAAGCCAGACTTCTACCCACACCTTCCAGTCCCCTGCTCATTCTACATCCCCCAGAGGAGGAGCCAGGTCTCAGGGGCCTTCAGGATATTGGGGAGACCCACTTAGATTTGACAAGATATGCAATAGGGAGCAAGCCTCTAGGAGCAATTATGTGCAGGCGAACATTGATTTGATAAGGAAGAGAAGATCAATTGCATTTTTTCCCCATCCCGTTCACTTCCCAGCTCATTCTGATTTTATGACCCTGTAATTAACCAGATAATTAAACAAATGTAAATAGCCATTTAAAAAATTCAGTGCCACGCTTTGGTGCTGCTTTTATGTTGAGTTCTCTTTAGCAGCCTGAGTTATTGCTCATTTACATATACAAGGAAGCATAGGAACCTGGTGATCACTGAGAGCAGCAAAAATGAGTTTAATTTCTCACAGAGGTAAATCTATGAAAGTGTGGTGGAGACGTCAGGGCAATAGTCTTTTGCTAAAAACACCATCTTGTGCTTAAGACTCACTGTTTTGTATCCATTTCATGAGTTTTTTTAAGGAGCATGGTCTACTATTTTATTAAAGTTATCTTATGGCTGGGCTTCCCTCGTGGCTCAGACGGTAAAGAATCCACCTGCAGTGCAGGAGACGCCAGTTTGATCTCTGGGTTGGGAAGCTCCCCTAGAGAGGAGGGAATGGCCACCCACTCCAGTATTCTTGCCTGGGAAGAGTCTGTCAGGCCACAGTCATGGGGTTACAAAGAGTTATAGTAATGTTATTTTCCATTTCACCATTTATTTTTCTATGGGAGGAGGCAAGGAAAAGAAAAAAAAAACCATCCCAAGGTGATGGGTCCCACACTTTTGAAAACCAGTTTCTCTACTCTTCCAGGTTGAGGTTGAGATGCCTCCTTGGGGGCCAAGTGTGGCAGAAGCAGAGGGTCCCCTTCAGTGTTCGGCTCCCTGAACAGAGCTGAGAGAGGCGGTTCTTAGTAGCGGCAGGGCCTCTGGGAAGACGCACTTGCTTTAGAGCTGAAAGCCTGGGGTTAGGTCCCAGGTCTGACTCTCACCAGCTGAGTGATCTTGGCCAGCTTCTTATTTCATAGAGGCATATCTGGAAATTGAGGCAGAATTATCCCTTCTTTATTGGGGGATGTGAATCCAGATGAGATGTTTCACAGAAAAGTATCTTGTAAAATGCCAGGTGCTCCCCAATGTTCATTCCTGTTGCATTTATTACATTGTTGTTAAATGATTTTTCTGACAGACACCTCCTAGCTTAGACTGTGTTTGTTTTCCTTCCTCTGCACCCCACACCCTGGTGGTGCCTCCAGCCTTCCTTCACTCGCCCCATCAGGTGTGGACTGAGCATCCGTTAGGCACTAGACATCGTGTTAGGCACTGCTCCTGTGTACTGAAATCACCCAAGCATTTTTTGAAGAGACTATTTGCTTCTTGAAGGCAGGGTGTTTTTCTTATTATTGAAGAGAAGGAGCATCTATTTGTTTCTTGAAGTTAAAAATTTGATACTCTTGGGCTTTCCTGGTAAAGAGTAGGTAAAGAGTCTGCCTTGGAGTGCAAGGGGCACTGGTTCAATCCCTGACCTGGGAAGATCCCACATGCCACGGAGCGGCCGGACGGGTGTGTCCAATCACCAGCCAGCACTCTGAAACGCATTCGCGCAAAGCCGGTCCTCTGCGGTGAGAGAGGCTACTGCAATGGGAGGCCCACACATACCATAGAATAAAAATATAGATGAAAATAAATATAAATAAAAAAAGAGGCATGATGGGGAAGAGAAAAAAAAATGATACTCTTTATTTTAGCAAAGTACCTAACAGTAAGTGTTTCTTTAAATTATTACTACTCTAACATTTTTAGTTTTATTAAATATAAAATTTTTAAAGCTTACCCTCCTTTATGATTATTACAAAACCTGGGCTGTATTCTCTGTGTTGTATAATGCATCCCTGTAGCCTTTCACCCAGTAGCTCGTGTCTCCCCTCTCCCATCCCTATTCTGAGGCTCTCCTCTACTGGTTACCACTAGTTTTTTCTCTGTATCTGTGAGTCTGCTTCTTTTTTTGTTATATTCACTACTTTGTTTAGGATTCCACATGTGAGTGACATCATACAGTCACCATCTTCCTCTGTCTGGTGGATATCACTCAGCAGAACGCCCTCAAGTCCGTCTCTGTTGCCGCAAATGGCAAAGTCTCACTCTGTGGCTGACTAACATTCCACCACAGGTCTGTACCCAGCTTCTCTTTCCGTTCACCTTTGATGGGCTGCTTCCAGGATGCGTCCATTTCCTGGCAATTGCAGACAAGCTGCTGTGGATGTCGGAGTGCCCATATCTTTTGGAATTCGTGTATTTGGTTGTTTTGGGTATCTTGGAATTGCTGGGTCGTATGGTAGTACTGTTTTTAGGTTTTGAGAAATCCCTAAATCCAGTTTGAAGGGAGACTCGCCCCATCAGGTGGGGACTGAGCATCCGTTAGGCACTAGACATCGTGTTAGGCACTGCTCCTGTGTACTGAAATCACCCAAGCATTTTTTGAAGAGACTATTTGCTTCTTGAAGGCAGGGTGTTTTTCTTATTATTGAAGAGAAGGAGCATCTATTTGTTTCTTGAAGTTAAAAATTTGATACTCTTGGGCTTTCCTGGTAAAGAGTAGGTAAAGAGTCTGCCTTGGAGTGCAAGGGGCACTGGTTCAATCCCTGACCTGGGAAGATCCCACATGCCACGGAGCGGCCGGACGGGTGTGTCCAATCACCAGCCAGCACTCTGAAACGCATTCGCGCAAAGCCGGTCCTCTGCGGTGAGAGAGGCTACTGCAATGGGAGGCCCACACATACCATAGAATAAAAATATAGATGAAAATAAATATAAATAAAAAAAGAGGCATGATGGGGAAGAGAAAAAAAAATGATACTCTTTATTTTAGCAAAGTACCTAACAGTAAGTGTTTCTTTAAATTATTACTACTCTAACATTTTTAGTTTTTATTAAATATAAAATTTTTAAAGCTTACCCTCCTTTATGATTATTACAAAACCTGGGCTGTATTCTCTGTGTTGTATAATGCATCCCTGTAGCCTTTCACCCAGTAGCTCGTGTCTCCCCTCTCCCATCCCTATTCTGAGGCTCTCCTCTACTGGTTACCACTAGTTTTTTCTCTGTATCTGTGAGTCTGCTTCTTTTTTTGTTATATTCACTACTTTGTTTAGGATTCCACATGTGAGTGACATCATACAGTCACCATCTTCCTCTGTCTGGTGGATATCACTCAGCAGAACGCCCTCAAGTCCGTCTCTGTTGCCGCAAATGGCAAAGTCTCACTCTGTGGCTGACTAACATTCCACCACAGGTCTGTACCCAGCTTCTCTTTCCGTTCACCTTTGATGGGCTGCTTCCAGGATGCGTCCATTTCCTGGCAATTGCAGACAAGCTGCTGTGGATGTCGGAGTGCCCATATCTTTTGGAATTCGTGTATTTGGTTGTTTTGGGTATCTACCCAGGAGTGGAATTGCTGGGTCGTATGGTAGTACTGCTTTTAGTTTTTTAAGAAATCTCCATACTGTTTTCCTCAGTGGCTGCACCAGTACCCAGCCCCTCACTCAGCACACTAGTGTTCTCTTTTCTCCACATCCTCATCAACATTCACATACACTAAGTGTTGACTGGACTTGAAACATGCCTTTAAGACTTGTGATTCTTTGGGAGAGATGAGATATGAAATAAACAATATCAGTTAGGCTTTTTCCATAAAGAGATGATTGTGAGCTGATGGGAAGAACATGGACTAAGAAAGAGACCCAAGCTCCTGCTTGGGTTTATCATCAACCCTCTTTAGGAAACTCAAGTCCTCTCAGATCACAGTTTTGCTTATATCTGACTTTGTATAGTGAGTTTCCTGATGATGTCATTTGAACAAAGGTTTCTGCTGCTGCTGAAAAACAAGGTTAAAACCAGTCCATTGTTAGGATTTCTCTAGTTTGAATGACCCCTCTCTTCCAGGAGAAGTCAAAAGAGAACAAGATGCATTCAGTCTTGTTTTGACCACAACAGTGAGATGTCCTAATAAGTCCTTAGGACATGAACAAACATTTACTAAGTGTTAAACAATCAGTAGCTTTTTCCTTTTTTCTCTTTTCCCTTTTGCCACATTTTACTTTTTCTCCTTGTTTCTTCATGACTAGTGTGGGAAAGCTCACCCAGGTCTTTTGTTCTCGATATAAAATCCAATAAATTCCACCAATTGGACTATAGTTAACTTTGGTTGGCTCTGTATCTGTGAGTCTGCTTCTTTTTGTTATATTCACTACTTTGTTTAGGATTCCACATGTGAGTGACATCATACAGTCACCATCTTCCTCTGTCTGGTGGATATCACTCAGCAGAACGCCCTCAAGTCCGTCTCTGTTGCCGCAAATGGCAAAGTCTCACTCTGTGGCTGACTAACATTCCACCACAGGTCTGTACCCAGCTTCTCTTTCCGTTCACCTTTGATGGGCTGCTTCCAGGATGCGTCCATTTCCTGGCAATTGCAGACAAGCTGCTGTGGATGTCGGAGTGCCCATATCTTTTGGAATTCGTGTATTTGGTTGTTTTGGGTATCTACCCAGGAGTGGAATTGCTGGGTCGTATGGTAGTACTGTTTTTAGGTTTTTGAGAAACCTCCATACTGTTTTCCTCAGTGGCTGCACCAGTACCCAGCCCCTCACTCAGCACACTAGTGTTCTCTTTTCTCCACATCCTCATCAACATTCACATACACTAAGTGTTGACTGGACTTGAAACATGCCTTTAAGACTTGTGATTCTTTGGGAGAGATGAGATATGAAATAAACAATATCAGTTAGGCTTTTTCCATAAAGAGATGATTGTGAGCTGATGGGAAGAACATGGACTAAGAAAGAGACCCAAGCTCCTGCTTGGGTTTATCATCAACCCTCTTTAGGAAACTCAAGTCCTCTCAGATCACAGTTTTGCTTATATCTGACTTTGTATAGTGAGTTTCCTGATGATGTCATTTGAACAAAGGTTTCTGCTGCTGCTGAAAAACAAGGTTAAAACCAGTCCATTGTTAGGATTTCTCTAGTTTGAATGACCCCTCTCTTCCAGGAGAAGTCAAAAGAGAACAAGATGCATTCAGTCTTGTTTTGACCACAACAGTGAGATGTCCTAATAAGTCCTTAGGACATGAACAAACATTTACTAAGTGTTAAACAATCAGTAGCTTTTTCCTTTTTTCTCTTTTCCCTTTTGCCACATTTTACTTTTTCTCCTTGTTTCTTCATGACTAGTGTGGGAAAGCTCACCCAGGTCTTTTGTTCTCGATATAAAATCCAATAAATTCCACCATTGGACTATAGTTAGTAGCTCTAGGCAAAAACAAGTAAGATTAACCATGACAGCTTAACTTTGGTTGGTCACATTCTTTGACTCTGCCAGAATTCAGGAAGCTTCTGTCTCCACTTGCCGCTGAAGATCTCAGGGCAACTTGGGGTAAACTCTCTCTTGGATGTATTAGCTTTTTGGCTGGTGGTCCTGCAGTGCCCTGGCCCCACGTCTCCCCCAGGACTAGCATTCTCATTCTGCTGTTTGAGGGCTCTCTTCTGGACTGATCTGGGCTCCTCGGACTGTAGTGGCAGCTCCAGGTTCTCCCCATGGATGTGGTTTGCTGTTATGAGCTGGTTATTCAGCCCTCGGAGTACTGCACAGATGTTTTCCATCAGTTACTGCAGTGAAATCCTGGACATTGGGAAAGGAATAAAATCTCTGACCCAAGGAAAGAATGTTTCACACATACCTAGCCACCAGAAAGAACTCATAACAAGTTCATTACAAGGCAGCACGGTCCATCCTTGTGTGTCTCCCCATGACCATTGCTACCAAACTTTGCTCTGGGGCACATGTCTGCACAGCTTTATAGGGACAAAACTTCCCACACTGTGTGATTAAAATACATTTGGGTTTAAGATTGTCTCTTTTATTAACTATGATTTGTCCTCCTGTTCTCTTGTCTCTCATTTAACCCTCTACTTGAATTTTCTTCCTCCCCTTTGATCTCCTTTTCACTCTAATCAGGTTGCCAGGAAGAAAGGTTGAAAGGAAACCAGTGAGGTCAAGCAAAGCCCAAAGCAGAAAGAGCTGTCCTAGTGAGGGAATCCAGATTGTGTGACGGTTGAGAAGCTGTGAATTGTATAACTCGAATATTTAAGAAATGCATTAAAGCTTTGAAATGTAATGTTTTAAGCTTGGGCTCTTCCAGGAGAAGTCAAAAGAGAACAAGATGCATTCAGTCTTGTTTTGACCACAACAGTGAGATGTCCTAATAAGTCCTTAGGACATGAACAAACATTTACTAAGTGTTAAACAATCAGTAGCTTTTTCCTTTTTTCTCTTTTCCCTTTTGCCACATTTTACTTTTTCTCCTTGTTTCTTCATGACTAGTGTGGGAAAGCTCACCCAGGTCTTTTGTTCTCGATATAAAATCCAATAAATTCCACCATTGGACTATAGTTAGTAGCTCTAGGCAAAAACAAGTAAGATTAACCATGACAGCTTAACTTTGGTTGGTCACATTCTTTGACTCTGCCAGAATTCAGGAAGCTTCTGTCTCCACTTGCCGCTGAAGATCTCAGGGCAACTTGGGGTAAACTCTCTCTTGGATGTATTAGCTTTTTGGCTGGTGGTCCTGCAGTGCCCTGGCCCCACGTCTCCCCCAGGACTAGCATTCTCATTCTGCTGTTTGAGGGCTCTCTTCTGGACTGATCTGGGCTCCTCGGACTGTAGTGGCAGCTCCAGGTTCTCCCCATGGATGTGGTTTGCTGTTATGAGCTGGTTATTCAGCCCTCGGAGTACTGCACAGATGTTTTCCATCAGTTACTGCAGTGAAATCCTGGACATTGGGAAAGGAATAAAATCTCTGACCCAAGGAAAGAATGTTTCACACATACCTAGCCACCAGAAAGAACTCATAACAAGTTCATTACAAGGCAGCACGGTCCATCCTTGTGTGTCTCCCCATGACCATTGCTACCAAACTTTGCTCTGGGGCACATGTCTGCACAGCTTTATAGGGACAAAACTTCCCACACTGTGTGATTAAAATACATTTGGGTTTAAGATTGTCTCTTTTATTAACTATGATTTGTCCTCCTGTTCTCTTGTCTCTCATTTAACCCTCTACTTGAATTTTCTTCCTCCCCTTTGATCTCCTTTTCACTCTAATCAGGTTGCCAGGAAGAAAGGTTGAAAGGAAACCAGTGAGGTCAAGCAAAGCCCAAAGCAGAAAGAGCTGTCCTAGTGAGGGAATCCAGATTGTGTGACGGTTGAGAAGCTGTGAATTGTATAACTCGAATATTTAAGAAATGCATTAAAGCTTTGAAATGTAATGTGCTTGATGTGATAAAAATAAGCAGAGATCAGAAATGAGGGCAGAAAAAAATCATCTATGAGACGTGCATTCCCTTAAGTCTTCTCTTACCACCTGGAAGAAAATACACCAACGTGTGCATCTTTCCCCAATTTACTGTGAACTTAAAGGAGTAGGCTTCCACTTAGTAGGAAAGATATCAAGGATGTTCATTATATATAATATTCATCCTGAACGAGGGAGAGTCCATTGACCAAGATTTTGAAAAGTCTCTTCAAAGGAAATGCCCTGACAAAGAAATGAAATGATGGTATTTTAAACTGATATGCAACAGGAGGCATTTCAGTGAGCAAGGTTCTAGGAGGAAAGAATACTTGAAAATGTCATGATAAAAGTGTAATGGTGAGCTTTGTTTCTCTTCTACCTGGATTTGCAATTTTTGCCTTTTTTGAAAAAATGATTGAGTTGGCACAGACCATGCAGGAAGAAGGGTCGGCACTGATGATGGTTCTAGAATGAGTGCATAGTTCCAGTCATTATTCAATCCAAGGGGAGCATCTGGCTGTCCATATCAAGAAGACATAACCATGTCTAGCAAGGTATCTACTCATTTAAATCTCTATAAACATCCCTTTAATGAGATGATGCCAAAGAAAACTCATTAGAGCAAAAGTTTTGATTTGCTCTATTTTCATTTGACCCTAATTTGTCTTTTTTTTTTTTTTTTTTTTTTACAGATTATATGCATGGTGTATGGCCACAAATATTTTCTTTCTTCCAAAAGCTTTCTAATTTTTGTTTTTTATATTTAAGTTACTAGGTTTTAGTTAATTTTTATATATAGAAGGGTTTTCACATTTTTTTGTTGTTCAGTTGCTAAGTCACGTCCAACTCTGTGACCCCATGGACGGCAGCACCCAGGCTTCCCTGTCCTTCACCCTCTCCTGGGGTTTGCTCAAACTCATGTCCATTGAGTCAGTGATACCATCCAGATGGTACAGGATTTAGTTTTGGTTGTGTAGAGCACAGATGGTGGATTCCTAGGTGGTGTTAGTGGTAGAGAACCTGCCTGTCTCAGGCAGTAGAGACTTGAGACCTGGGTTTGATCTCTGGGTTAGGAAACCCCCCTGGAGGATGGCATGTCAACCCACTCTAGTATTCTTTTAATTTTTTTTGGCCACTTTTATTGGGCTTTCATTTATTTATTTTCATCCATCTTTATTCTTTGGCCCATGTGGGCCTCCCATTGCAGTGGCCTCTCTCATTGCAGAGCACCGGCTCTGGGCACATGCGCTCCAGAACACTGGCTGGGTAGTTGGAAACATTGGTCCAACTGGGAAAATTCATGGGATTTTCCCAGGCCAGGGATCGAACTGGCGCCCCTTGCACTGCAAGACAGAGTCCTCACCCACTGGACCACCAGGGAAGCCCTCAACTCTAGTATTCTTTGTTTTTTTTTTTTTTTTAATTATTTATTTATTTATCTTTTGGGGTGTGGGGTGGGGAGGGATGGGGATGGGTAGGCCACTTCTATTGGTCTTTCATTTCTCTATTTTCATCCGTCTTTGTTCTTTTGGCCCGTGTGGGCCTCCCATCGCACTGGCCTCTGTTGTCGCAGAGCACTGGCTCTGGGCACATGCGCCCCAGAGCTCCGGCTCGGTAATTGGACACACGGGTCCAGCTGCTCCGCGGCACGTGGGATCTTCCCAGGCCAGGGATCGAACCGGCGCCCCTTGCACTGCAAGGTGGTGTCCTTACCCACTGGGCCACCGGGGAAGCCCCCGACTCTAGTATTCTTGTGTGAAGAATCCCAAGGACAGAGAAGCCTGGCAGACTGCAGTTCACAGGGTTGCAGAGTTGGACCTGACTAAAGCAACTTTGCATGCAAAATATGCAGAGCACAGAAGGACATCATACCACACAAAGTGTGGTGGGCTCCGGGAGGCCTATCATACCAAGCAGGCCCTGGGAGGCCCAAGTGTGGGTGAACTGAGTCTTGAATAAATACTCTTTAAGGAAAAGGGTCAGAGGACTTTAAAGGCAATAAGTCATGAAACAGTAAGTTTGTTTCTAGAACTACAGGCAACTCAGTGTTTCTGGGGCCAAGTTTCTAGGGCCTAGTATATATATGTAGAAGGAGTGAGAGATGCTAGCATAGGGGCCAGATGTGTGGATTGTGTGTGTCAAATTAAGATGCTTCAACTCTATATTGAAAGCTACTGGAAGCTACCAAAATTTTGTGAGCAGACAATACAGAATTCTCTGTACCAAATATGACTTTGGCCTACAATGTGTGACATTGTGTCCTGGAAGAGTAACTGCTTCTATTTAGAGGGATGTGACAAAAAAAAAATCTTTTTCGAACTTCTGCCTCTCCCCAAATAGTTACTTTCATGTGAAAAATCTAGCTGGCCATCTGGACTTGAATTGTACCTTCAGACGTTTCTGCTCCTCACCTCTTCATCCAAATTTTAGCAGTTTCCAATGTCCTACCAAGGAATTTTCTGCGTACTTCTCTCTTATTCTGCTTTTCTCATTTCATCTCTGAAAAATTCCAGTCCAAGATTCTTATGGTCATGAGTGTGCAAAGCAACAAACAAACAAAACAAACATTTGATAAGAAATATACCCGAGGTCAGTGGAGGGACCTCTGTGGAGCCTGATGCCCATTGCCCTTGGGTGAGGATCGCTCAGCACTCCTGGTGGATCCCAGGAAAATACGCTCATTGTACAGCGTGGTGATCCGTCGTAGCAAATGTCTTCCATGGAGTGTTTTGTTAAGTGGCTCTACCCACTGAAAGCAACCTTGGAAACATGCGTGGTTTACTGCTTAAGACCAGAATTGATTTGAGTTGCTCTTCGTTTTCAAGTATAAGGATCTGGACATTTTATACCCTTAGATGAGCTAAAAATCCATCTTGGTAAACTTCTACCCATCGGTTCTAATTCTTCTCCTTTGAATCCCATAGAACACATGTGGGATTTTTCTTTCACATCGTGAGCTCTTAACTTTGCTCCTTATTACATCCTCTTTACTTAAAGAAACACTTGGCCTTTCCCAGTGTAATGAGATTATATCAGGACTTGCTTCTAGGCTCATAGGTTCTGTCTGCTTTCTACAACATCCACATCAGTAGCCCCCAAACTCCCTGTAGAAAGGGAGAGTCACTGCCACAAATCAATCTGCCTAAATGTGTTGAGCGTCATTATACACAAGGCAACTGGAGAACAGAGACGGTCACGTGTTCATGACCTCAAGTCCTTTGGGGCTGTCAGTGGAGGGTGAATCTGTCTGCATGTGCTAGGAGGTGGAGGTGCTCAGGGCTGGAGGGTAAGTCTGGCCCTTGGAGTTCACACTGCTGGTCAGAAGGTGGACCTTCCCCGTGGTAAGAAGGTGGAGCCAGTCCCCAATCCTGGCTGCTGAGGCTTCAAGGGCTGCCCCAAGGCTGCTGCTTACTCTTTACTCATTGTTACGATTGGAATGTTTGTCTTCCTAGAAAATTCATATTGAAACTACCTCCCTTGCTGCCATGAGAAGGTATTAGGAGGTGGGGGTGTAGCAGGTAATTAAGGTGGGATGAGATTATAAGAGCAGAGATTAATGACCCTTCCTTTATGAGCCACAAGAGAGATTGTACTCTCTGCTCTCTGTCTGGGAGGGCTGGAAGTCGATACTCTGGGACTCTGAAGAGAGTTCTCAGGAGAACAGGATCACGCTGGCACCTGATTTTGGATTTTACCCACCAGAACTGTGAGAAATGGATTTCTGCTGCTTATAAGCCATTCAGTTTATGGTCCTTGATATAGACATTTTTCTGCTGCCTGGGGTGGTCACAAACCCTCTGCATTTTTTCAGAGCCCAAGTGAATGCTGGAGTAAAATTAGGGAATTTTACAGTAGCTCACAAATAGGTACCATGCCTACTCTCTCAGCACACAGACCCTGGTCCACCCACGTGGTTTATTAAGACCAGAATTGATTTGAGTTGCTCTTCGTTTTCAAGTATAAGGATCTGGACATTTTATACCCTTAGATGAGCTAAAAATCCATCTTGGTAAACTTCTACCCATCGGTTCTAATTCTTCTCCTTTGAATCCCATAGAACACATGTGGGATTTTTCTTTCACATCGTGAGCTCTTAACTTTGCTCCTTATTACATCCTCTTTACTTAAAGAAACACTTGGCCTTTCCCAGTGTAATGAGATTATATCAGGACTTGCTTCTAGGCTCATAGGTTCTGTCTGCTTTCTACAACATCCACATCAGTAGCCCCCAAACTCCCTGTAGAAAGGGAGAGTCACTGCCACAAATCAATCTGCCTAAATGTGTTGAGCGTCATTATACACAAGGCAACTGGAGAACAGAGACGGTCACGTGTTCATGACCTCAAGTCCTTTGGGGCTGTCAGTGGAGGGTGAATCTGTCTGCATGTGCTAGGAGGTGGAGGTGCTCAGGGCTGGAGGGTAAGTCTGGCCCTTGGAGTTCACACTGCTGGTCAGAAGGTGGACCTTCCCCGTGGTAAGAAGGTGGAGCCAGTCCCCAATCCTGGCTGCTGAGGCTTCAAGGGCTGCCCCAAGGCTGCTGCTTACTCTTTACTCATTGTTACGATTGGAATGTTTGTCTTCCTAGAAAATTCATATTGAAACTACCTCCCTTGCTGCCATGAGAAGGTATTAGGAGGTGGGGGTGTAGCAGGTAATTAAGGTGGGATGAGATTATAAGAGCAGAGATTAATGACCCTTCCTTTATGAGCCACAAGAAAATTGTACTCTCTGCTCTCTGTCTGGGAGGGCTGGAAGTCGATACTCTGGGACTCTGAAGAGAGTTCTCAGGAGAACAGGATCACGCTGGCACCTGATTTTGGATTTTACCCACCAGAACTGTGAGAAATGGATTTCTGCTGCTTATAAGCCATTCAGTTTATGGTCCTTGATATAGACATTTTTCTGCTGCCTGGGGTGGTCACAAACCCTCTGCATTTTTTCAGAGCCCAAGTGAATGCTGGAGTAAAATTAGGGAATTTTACAGTAGCTCACAAATAGGTACCATGCCTACTCTCTCAGCACACAGACCCTGGTCCACCCACGTGGATTTTTCCAGGCTGTTTCTATCTGGCTTGCTGTGGATAGTTGGCTGTGGCCACCACTGTTTTACTTCCAGCCAGGAGCACCTTGCCTACATCTCCTCACAATACAGACCCAAGGAGAAGCCCCAGGAATGAGTCTCTGTTTCCTGATCTGTGATCTACCTCATCTCAGTAGGATGGTGGGAATTCTCTCTTCCATCAGAGGATTCTCTGTCCTTTACTCATAGGTGTGTGGCCTCTTCCTATGCTCTGAGAAGATCCAAAACACCTGAGCATAACAGCACAACAGTCTTACAAGGACTTTCAAAGAACACACTTAGGCTAGTTTTGGACATATGCCTCATTTCCGTGCCAGTCGCTATTGCTATAGGGCTGAGGTCCTATGCCTAGTTCAGCTTGGGTCATATGCCTAGTCTCGTGGTTAGGAGACAGAATTTTACTATTTTTGAAGAAGGAATCAAGAATTGACCATGATTTGTGACTCACCCATTCCCTGCCCTTTACATTTCCTGTTGTTTCTTTTGATATGTTCTCTGGTCTGGAGCACAAGGGTATTCTGACCAGTACATAAAATCACCATCAAAATTTCTTCAACACCTGTTATGTTCCAAATGCTGTACAACATCTATGACATTTACTATCCCTAGAAAACCTATGGATAAATATTGTGATAGAATTAAGATTGCTTCTGGGAAACTACAAAATCAACCTCAGGAGATGAGAACAGGGCAAAGCAAAACTACTTTCAACAGAAAAATGATTCTTGGGTCTAAGAGATTTGAAAAATCTCAATTGAGCGTGTTAGTATTTCTAAGGGAAAGAATGATGGCTATCGGAAAGGACCCCAGGAAGCAGAAGGTGTGGCGGCAGACGTCACCAGTGCCCACACAGGCGCTGTCCCGGGAGAGGGGCTGTGAGTGCTTTGATCCCAGTGGCCATGTTGTTCTGATGCCTTGAAACAGGTACGTCATCTAATTCTTGTTCTGATTCCATGTTCACCAGTCGACCTCCTGACTGTGATGTGACTTCTTCTGGGCTTTCCAGTGGGGGAAAGTGTTAGTCATGCTGATGTGACCTTGAGGCTTTTATCATAACTCTAACCCTCTTTATCATTTTAAAAGTCGGTATTCTGTTTTTTCCTTTCTTTCATCATTCTAGTGAGCTTGGTCAGTGTGATTCCATCGTGAGAGATGGGTGGACATTTGGTGGGCTGAAAAATCATGTCATTACTGCCACAAAAGTGATGGCCAGATGTTAGACTAAAATAATCTCCAAAGCTCCTATATCTGCCATTCCTTCCTTTGGACGCATTTTTTCACATTGTATGCTTGGACTAGGACCCACCCTATGACTTTACTATTTCCAACCTAGATTTCAAATAACCTCATTTTTCAGATGCGGAAATAAAGGCCTAGAAAAATTGGGGTGATTCCTTAAAAATCACGTTGTTGTGATGGAGTAGGTTTAGAATCCAGGTCTGTCTGACTTTGACACCCACACTGTTTCTCCTTGACCTGATCCTTTCCTCTCCTTACTTGAACCTGATAGTTCTCCTCTACAGCCTCATATTGCATGCTTAGTAGGGACAGGGCTGCCTTGAATGTATCTGTGATGGACCCAACTCTTTGTCCAACAAAGGAATTCTGCAGAGGAAAGATAAAACTGCCATGTTTGTGAACACATGCAAGATAGGGTCACCAAGCAGAAGGAAGTCATGCACAGAGTCTCAGAACTAAAGGCACTCTATGACATTTACTATCCCTAGAAAACCTATGGATAAATATTGTGATAGAATTAAGATTGCTTCTGGGAAACTACAAAATCAACCTCAGGAGATGAGAACAGGGCAAAGCAAAACTACTTTCAACAGAAAAATGATTCTTGGGTCTAAGAGATTTGAAAAATCTCAATTGAGCGTGTTAGTATTTCTAAGGGAAAGAATGATGGCTATCGGAAAGGACCCCAGGAAGCAGAAGGTGTGGCGGCAGACGTCACCAGTGCCCACACAGGCGCTGTCCCGGGAGAGGGGCTGTGAGTGCTTTGATCCCAGTGGCCATGTTGTTCTGATGCCTTGAAACAGGTACGTCATCTAATTCTTGTTCTGATTCCATGTTCACCAGTCGACCTCCTGACTGTGATGTGACTTCTTCTGGGCTTTCCAGTGGGGGAAAGTGTTAGTCATGCTGATGTGACCTTGAGGCTTTTATCATAACTCTAACCCTCTTTATCATTTTAAAAGTCGGTATTCTGTTTTTTCCTTTCTTTCATCATTCTAGTGAGCTTGGTCAGTGTGATTCCATCGTGAGAGATGGGTGGACATTTGGTGGGCTGAAAAATCATGTCATTACTGCCACAAAAGTGATGGCCAGATGTTAGACTAAAATAATCTCCAAAGCTCCTATATCTGCCATTCCTTCCTTTGGACGCATTTTTTCACATTGTATGCTTGGACTAGGACCCACCCTATGACTTTACTATTTCCAACCTAGATTTCAAATAACCTCATTTTTCAGATGCGGAAATAAAGGCCTAGAAAAATTGGGGTGATTCCTTAAAAATCACGTTGTTGTGATGGAGTAGGTTTAGAATCCAGGTCTGTCTGACTTTGACACCCACACTGTTTCTCCTTGACCTGATCCTTTCCTCTCCTTACTTGAACCTGATAGTTCTCCTCTACAGCCTCATATTGCATGCTTAGTAGGGACAGGGCTGCCTTGAATGTATCTGTGATGGACCCAACTCTTTGTCCAACAAAGGAATTCTGCAGAGGAAAGATAAAACTGCCATGTTTGTGAACACATGCAAGATAGGGTCACCAAGCAGAAGGAAGTCATGCACAGAGTCTCAGAACTAAAGGCACTTTCAGAGAAGGATGGAAAGAGTAGGGCTTGGAGCACAGTAAATCCCCTGTCATTGGAAGTTCTTGTCCCTAATGGGGCAGAAAAGTATAGGAAGATAAAAGAACACAAACCAAGGGTTCCCAGTTGCTGCAATAAAAGGGTTGGAAAATTCCTAATCATCCACCTCTGGTAGACTGTCTGCCCCTTTGGTTGAGAGAGAGCCAGCGCAGAGAGATAGGAAGGCAGTAATCCATGGAAACCATCTGTAAGTGCTGACAGGACTTTGGCAGGGAGGCCAGCTGGGATCCATTCCTACCTATCTGTAAATCCAGCTTTCACAACTGCTCCCCACGGGAGGCCTGGAGATGGCTTAGAATACCTGGTGGGTCAGTTTCTGGAAGATGGTGTGTGGAAGGGCAGGGGGATGTGTCATCTGGACCCATTTAAGAGGACATTTTTCAGGCCCCAGCGCAGCTGTTGCCTCTACAGGAAGGCTCCTTCCTCTGAATGATATTTCTCTATTTATGTATGTCATAGATCAACCATTTGAATCCTATTTATTTATTACCCTCTCCCAACTAGCGTGTAATTTTCATGAGGGTAGAAGCTTTATCTCCCTTTTGTTAGGATACTGCAAATGCCTACAAGAGAGCCTGGCTGTGGGGGTGATTCATAAATATTTGTTGATGGATTGAGTCAATGAATGAATCAATAAGTAACTGAATTTATGAATGGGCACAGATGATGGTGAGACACAATGGTGAATAGAGGGAACTCAGCATTTGGGAATAGATGGATCCGATCCCAGTCTTGATCCTAAATTAACTAGACATATGACCTTAATTTTCCTGAGTTTTGCTTTTGGTCTGTAAAACTCTGTTTCATAAAATTATTACAAAGATTAAATCAGAGTCCATTAGCATCTGCAGTGACTGGTACCATGGCTGACTTCGTGAGCCATCGTGCTGGTCACACTGAGAACCAGTGTGTTCTTGCACCACTGTCTTCCTTCCAGATGCCTAAGCACAAGCCCAGCCTCACGTCCACGTGTGACAAATAAGCTTCCAATCGACATACACTTTGTGTATGAACAGCTGTAAAGAGAAATGCAGAAGAATCAACCCTAATGAGGTGGCTGGATCTAGAACGTATCATCAAAAGTGAAGTCAGTCAGAAAGAGAAGGACAAATACAGTATATTAACACATATATATGGAATCTAGTAGGATGGTGATGATGGCACATGCAGTGAAGCGACAGAAAGACAGACATGGACAGTGGACATATGGACATTGTGGGGAAGGAACAGTGGGTGAGAGGCGTAAAGGAAGTAGCATGAAGGCCTGTACTATCATAAGTGAAGAAAATAGCTCTAGTCATTGCTCTGTGAGAAAAGGGGATCCTTCATGTGGGTTGAGAGAGCCAGCGCAGAGAGATAGGAAGGCAGTAATCCATGGAAACCATCTGTAAGTGCTGACAGGACTTTGGCAGGGAGGCCAGCTGGGATCCATTCCTACCTATCTGTAAATCCAGCTTTCACAACTGCTCCCCACGGGAGGCCTGGAGATGGCTTAGAATACCTGGTGGGTCAGTTTCTGGAAGATGGTGTGTGGAAGGGCAGGGGGATGTGTCATCTGGACCCATTTAAGAGGACATTTTTCAGGCCCCAGCGCAGCTGTTGCCTCTACAGGAAGGCTCCTTCCTCTGAATGATATTTCTCTATTTATGTATGTCATAGATCAACCATTTGAATCCTATTTATTTATTACCCTCTCCCAACTAGCGTGTAATTTTCATGAGGGTAGAAGCTTTATCTCCCTTTTGTTAGGATACTGCAAATGCCTACAAGAGAGCCTGGCTGTGGGGGTGATTCATAAATATTTGTTGATGGATTGAGTCAATGAATGAATCAATAAGTAACTGAATTTATGAATGGGCACAGATGATGGTGAGACACAATGGTGAATAGAGGGAACTCAGCATTTGGGAATAGATGGATCCGATCCCAGTCTTGATCCTAAATTAACTAGACATATGACCTTAATTTTCCTGAGTTTTGCTTTTGGTCTGTAAAACTCTGTTTCATAAAATTATTACAAAGATTAAATCAGAGTCCATTAGCATCTGCAGTGACTGGTACCATGGCTGACTTCGTGAGCCATCGTGCTGGTCACACTGAGAACCAGTGTGTTCTTGCACCACTGTCTTCCTTCCAGATGCCTAAGCACAAGCCCAGCCTCACGTCCACGTGTGACAAATAAGCTTCCAATCGACATACACTTTGTGTATGAACAGCTGTAAAGAGAAATGCAGAAGAATCAACCCTAATGAGGTGGCTGGATCTAGAACGTATCATCAAAAGTGAAGTCAGTCAGAAAGAGAAGGACAAATACAGTATATTAACACATATATATGGAATCTAGTAGGATGGTGATGATGGCACATGCAGTGAAGCGACAGAAAGACAGACATGGACAGTGGACATATGGACATTGTGGGGAAGGAACAGTGGGTGAGAGGCGTAAAGGAAGTAGCATGAAGGCCTGTACTATCATAAGTGAAGAAAATAGCTCTAGTCATTGCTCTGTGAGAAAAGGGGATCCTTCAGGGGTGCTGTGTGATGGTCGGGAGGGGAGGGAAGGGGGGGATATACATGTGACTAATCTGAGAACATGCATGTCTGTGAACAACAAAACTCTGTAAAAGTTAAAAGTAAAATAAAAGTTTAAAAACACACACACACACACACACACACACACACACAAAAACAAAAAAAACAAAACGAAAAAAAAAGTTCCTGGTATCCTTTACACAGAAACCAAAAAAAATCAAGTTTGGAGTCAGGAATATGAGGTGGCATTTTCCTCATTGCTGCATCATACAAGCATCTACTTTCTGTCCCATGAAATTATTTAATTGAGTTTTATTTTTAAACTAAATCTGAAAAGTAAGTACTATTTTAATTTTGCAGAGAAAGAAATTGAGACTCAGAGGGTGAAGTAATTGATTCACAATCACTCTCTTAATGGACAGTGGGCCAGAGACTTGGGACCAGTTTTCTATGATGTGAATTTCTATATTCTTCCTACTGTGTTTCATACCTGTGCATTTCTAACAACTCTATTGGTGACCCTAGAGGAAGTTTCTTTATTCACCTATGTGCACAGGCAGTGTGTATCCTCTCCTTATTCTAACTGAATCTTTTTTCTTTGAGCCCCCTAAGGTTTTGACGTATGTCCGCTTTTATTTAAGCTGCTGGCTGCTCCTGCTTGCTTTATTTTATAAAGGATGTGCACATTTTATGTATTATGCTCCAGGGCAACTTAGTGAATCATCTTGTGATTAAAAAATACCAAACCAGTGATTTTTTTTGGAACCGCAGCCGTCATTTGGTATAATCATGGAAGTTTAGCCATTTGGAAGTTTTTTTCTAAGAGCCATTTTGTTTCAAGGTGACAACTCACAAACAGAATGAGAAACACAATAAAAACATATTGAGAATAGGGGCTTCCCTGGTGGTCCAGTGGGCAAGGACACCGCCTTGCAGTGCAAGGGGCGCCGGTTCGATCTCTGGTCTGGGAAGATCCCACGTGCCGCGCAGTGGCTGGACCGATGTGTCCAATTGCCGAGCCGGAGCTCTGGGGCGCATGTGCCCAGAGCCAGTGCTCTGCGACAACAGAGGCCAGTGCGATGGGAGGCCCACACAGGCCAAAAGAACAAAGACGGATGAAAATAGAGAAATGAAAGACCAATAGAAGTATCGCGCCCGCCCTCCTCCCTCCCCAACCTGCCCCGCCTCCTCCTAAAAAATATTTAAAACTACACCTACCGCGTCCCTACCACTTTACCACTAGGGGGCGCTAGTGGTAAAGAACCACCTGCCCCTGCAGGAGACCTAAGAGGGATCTAAGAGATGTCGGTTTAAACCCTTTGCTGGTTCCATCTCTTGGAGGAGGGCATGGCAACCCACTCCAGTACTCTTCTTGCCTGGGGAATCCCATGGACAGAGGATCCTGGCCAGCTGTGGTCCATAGGTTCACAAAGAGTTGGACCTGGCTGAAGCGGCATAGCATAGCACACATGCACATACAAGAATATTTTATCAACTAAATGCTGAGTGAAAGATGCCAAAAAGATTATATACTGGGTGATTCCATTTAGTAGAGTTCAAAAACAGCCTGACTAGCTGATGGTGAGAGGAGTCTAGATGTTGGTTACTGTGGAGTCGGGGCGGGAGAGCCGCAGCTCGATGGGGAACGGGGAGGACGTCTTTGGGTGATGCAGCGGGGCGGGGGAGCAGGATGCTCAGAATGAATTCTGATGATCTTACCCTACACCTTCTGCCTCTTTACAAGTAGGAGCTTCCTCTGTAGAAGGCAGCCTTTTCTGTTTTTGAGCCATTCCAGTTCACTGCCCATTAAACAGCTTTCTCTGGTGTCTTCCAGCCACCGCTTCTACTTAACATCTTTGCGTATCCCCCAGAAGAGCAAGAGTAATAACTACTATATTTAGATGAGATCACAAGGTGCCCGGAGCTCTACAGATTTTCTCTTAATTTTCATTAGCATCCTTCAAGTTAGGTACTATATATGTTTTCTTCTATTAACAGATAAGGACATAGAGGATCAGAAAGGTTAAAGGTAGGTGCAGTTTTTTTCCTTTTTAAGGTCTAAGGAAATTGAACATCAGAGAGGTTAATAACTTACCTACAGTCACACAGCAACTAGATGGCCAAACTCAGGGGGAAATTTGAAGTCTGTGGTTTTCCCAGCATTCCATTTTACTGCTTTTCCCTGGGATCCTCTGTGAAGCACTTGAATACCCATTATCACACCCTGTTATGTTTTCTTCTATTTTATTAAAAGCTTCTGACCATGATCATGAAATGGAGCTCACATTTACTGTGAAACACACTGTAAGTGGATCGTGATGGTGATGAAGACGATGGGATGGTGTTCCGGTGATAGTGGTCGTGACGTCAGGACGGTGATGAAAGTCCTGCATCCACGTGTTTGCAGCTACTACCAATGATGGTAGCAGTATGTAGTAGCTGCAAACATTTTTAGTAGAAGCTAAGAGCTCTCTAACAAATGCTTCATTTGTGAACAAAAAGCCTGTTTTCATCTTGCGGGCACAGTTCATCTGGTCACTGTCTAGGTTTCTCTCTTTGCCTTGACAACTAGAGCTCAGAACAAAACACCATAGATGGGCTTCCTCAGTGGTCCAGTGAGTAGAGAGTCCACCTTGCAGTGCAAGGGGCACCGGTTTGATCCCTGGCCCAGAAAGATCCCATGTGCTGCAGAGTGGCTGGACTGGTATGTTCAATTATGAGCCAGTGCTCTGGAGCACATACGCCCAGAGTCAGTGCTCTGTGATGAGAGAGGCCACTGCCATGGGAGGCCCACACAGGCCAAAGAATAGAGATGGATGAAAATAAATAAGAAAAAAACCAATAAAAGAGGCAAAAAAGAGACCATAACTTAACTCTGGTCCAGGATCATATGGGATGCAGCTATAGGAACTGACCTTTCCCCTGCCTTTTTTCTTTCCTTCTTGATCCTGGTTTCCCCTCTTATTTATTTTCCTTGCTATATCATATCTTTTGATAGATACTTATTATTATTTGTGGTGTGGAAGCAGGTATGGTAAAGAAAAAATAACATGTCTAATGCAATTTTCAAAGCAATTTATAACATAGGTATTATTGCTCTCATTTTATACATAAGAAAATGAGTTTCCGAGAGGTCAGATGCCTTTCCAAAGGTGCCCAATTGTATGTGGAAAACCTTGGATTCGAAAACAAAATGAATTTGATTCCTCTTAGTGACACAGCAACTAGATGGCCAAACTCAGGGGGAAATTTGAAGTCTGTGGTTTTCCCAGCATTCCATTTTACTGCTTTTCCCTGGGATCCTCTGTGAAGCACTTGAATACCCATTATCACACCCTGTTATGTTTTCTTCTATTTTATTAAAAGCTTCTGACCATGATCATGAAATGGAGCTCACATTTACTGTGAAACACACTGTAAGTGGATCGTGATGGTGATGAAGACGATGGGATGGTGTTCCGGTGATAGTGGTCGTGACGTCAGGACGGTGATGAAAGTCCTGCATCCACGTGTTTGCAGCTACTACCAATGATGGTAGCAGTATGTAGTAGCTGCAAACATTTTTAGTAGAAGCTAAGAGCTCTCTAACAAATGCTTCATTTGTGAACAAAAAGCCTGTTTTCATCTTGCGGGCACAGTTCATCTGGTCACTGTCTAGGTTTCTCTCTTTGCCTTGACAACTAGAGAGCTCAGAACAAAACACCATAGATGGGCTTCCTCAGTGGTCCAGTGAGTAGAGAGTCCACCTTGCAGTGCAAGGGGCACCGGTTTGATCCCTGGCCCAGAAAGATCCCATGTGCTGCAGAGTGGCTGGACTGGTATGTTCAATTATGAGCCAGTGCTCTGGAGCACATACGCCCAGAGTCAGTGCTCTGTGATGAGAGAGGCCACTGCCATGGGAGGCCCACACAGGCCAAAGAATAGAGATGGATGAAAATAAATAAGAAAAAAACCAATAAAAGAGGCAAAAAAGAGACCATAACTTAACTCTGGTCCAGGATCATATGGGATGCAGCTATAGGAACTGACCTTTCCCCTGCCTTTTTTCTTTCCTTCTTGATCCTGGTTTCCCCTCTTATTTATTTTCCTTGCTATATCATATCTTTTGATAGATACTTATTATTATTTGTGGTGTGGAAGCAGGTATGGTAAAGAAAAAATAACATGTCTAATGCAATTTTCAAAGCAATTTATAACATAGGTATTATTGCTCTCATTTTATACATAAGAAAATGAGTTTCCGAGAGGTCAGATGCCTTTCCAAAGGTGCCCAATTGTATGTGGAAAACCTTGGATTCAAAAACAAAATGATATTACTTTAAAGTCCACCTTATGTCCTCCTTGATGGTGCCTCCTAGTCTTTTTTTGGCCACTTCTATTGGTCTTTCATTTATCTATTTTCATCCATCTTTGTTCTTCAGCCCATGTGGGCCTCCCATTGCAGTGGCCTCTGTTGTCGCAGAGCACCGGCTCTGGGCACATGCGATCCAGAGCTCTGGCTTGGTAGTTGGACACATCGGTCCAGCCGCTCCGCGGCACGTGGGATCTTCCCAGGCCAGGGATTGAACCAGTGCCCCTTGCACTGCAAGGTGGTGTCCTTACCCACTGGACCACCAGGGAAGCCCCCCTCCTAGCCTTTTTAAAAAACAATCATACAGCCACTTTGTTTTTTAAAGATTCATCGCTTAATTTGTTTTTGGCTGAAGCAGGTCTTTCTTGTGGTGCACAAGCTCTTTGTTGTTGCTCTTTGTTGTTGCTTTCCGGCCACTCTCTAGTCGTGGTGCACGGCTTCTCAGAGCAGTGCTTCTCTTATTGCAGAGTGTGGGCTCTAGGGTGCATGGGTTTCCATAGTTACAGTGCGTAGACTCAGTAGTTGTGGCACGTGGGCTTAGCTGCCCCACAGCATGTGAAATCTTCCTGGACCAGGCACTGAACCCGTGTCCTCTGCATTGGCAGGTGGATTCTTCACCACTGGACCATCAGGGAAATCCCTGCCTCCATCTTGAGAGTCTAGTATTCTTGTTCTCCTGTCTGGGGTGGGGGGCAGGTGGATGGTGGCGTCAGAGGGACCCCCAGGATCTCTGTCCTTCACTCTGATCATTGGACCTCCTCCCCGTACACCCATACTCTATCTCCCCCTCCTCTCCTTTCACACAGGGACCCTCGGGGAGTGTGTGTCTCCTCCACCAGCCACCTAACTCTTTGTGGGCTCAAAAAGTATGGTAGCCCCGTGGCTGCAGGTTAGGTCAGCAGCTCACATCACCTCCAGCTTTTGCTGCTGTTCTGTCACGAAGTCTTGTCCAACTCTTTCCAACCATCTCCTCCTCTGTCACCCCCTCCTCCTCCTGTCCTCAATCTTTCCCAGCATCAGAGTCTTTTCTAATGAGCCAGCTCTTCCTATCACGTGGCCAAAGTATTGGAGCTTTAGCATCAGTCCTTCCAATGAAAATTCAGGATTGATGCCCTTTAGGATGGACCGGTTTGATATACAAACAGAATCTTCTCTGCTTTCATTGTTTCTCCAGCAGACAGTGGGTACTCCAGGCTAGGAACGATGTTTCCCCTCCAGGGTCTGGCATAGGGAAGTCGCCAGCGAACACACCAGTAAGCAAATAAACACACCTTCTGTAATGATGATATTCATGCGACTAATACTAATCGCAAGACCTACAGCAGCAACCAGCCTCACTGCATAGTTGCCGAATGCCGGCTACTTTTAAAGAGCTTTCTGGATTTCTTTCATCTAATCCTCCCAGTAGTATGATGAGGTGGGTCTTTTTTTGACCTTTATTTTAGAGATGGAAATACTCAGTCACAGAAGGTTTAGATAAACAACTCGTAGCCATTCACTCAGCTAAGAAGCAGCAAACCAGAAATTCAATACTGATGCGCTTGTGGCAGAATCCACGATCCTCACTGCTGTGCGCACAATCCTGTCTTTCCCTGCTGACTCCTGTCCTGGGTCCCAGGGCATGGCTCAGGGGCCTCAGCTGAGGATTAGGTAGAGTGTACAATGACCCCTCTGACCTCTAAAGCCCCCTTCCTGGGTGTTGGGTCAATTGGATTCATTCCTGAGAGCCCCTCAGTGCTCTGATTATATTGTAGGTTTATGCTGGTTTGGTTTCAGATCATGAGGCAGGAGGCAGGCGTCCCAAACTGAGCCCATCTCTTTTCCTGCCCAGTTAACCTCTGTCCACAAGAACTGTGCCTTTAGTGGGATGTCCAAAGCCTGGAAGAATCTCCAGCTCAAGCCCGCCAAGTCTCATTCAGCCTTCAAAGGCCCACCTCAAGGCCAGATCCCAGTGTCAGATCCTGGTCCAACTCATGCAGACCACACAGCTCCAGGGTGATTGAGGCCATGGAATTCTGAGTCAAGATCAAGTGGCTTCATACCAAAGGAAAACATTTTCAAAGTTTTCTTAGAGAGAAAGTAAAACAGTGATGGTATTGAATTCTCCAGTTTGCTAACTCACTTCTGTTTGATCAGTTCTTGATAGGATGTCATGTCTGAGTGTCCCAGCCCACAAAGTTATAGTCGGAGAAGTCAGTGTTTTTACGTGGATCTAGCAGATGCCAGAAGACAGACTTGGATCCACCTAGCGTGAAGTGAGGAAATTTTCCATGCCAGTTCCTGGGGTAGTTGATTCTGCATAGATGCTCTTATGAATCTCACAGATGCTTTATAATGCCTAATATTTTTGACCATGCTTTGTAGATTTGGGGGTGAAGTTTATAGAAGAAGAAAGAGAAGTAACATTTTATTGATCCTACAAAGTGGACGTGCGTGTTCTGATGTGAAGTCTAGTGCTTTGCCATCATACTGTCAGGTTCAAACACACCCGCTGCTTCCACCTCCAAATGGAGCCACCCTCCCAGCAGGGCGCCCTGCAGGGCAGGCGCACCGTGTCAGGAGAGGAGGCGCGTCCTGGTGGAGACGGTGGGTGGCGGGCACTGCCAGGCCAGGCTCTCCGGGTCATCTGCCACTGGTCGGAGCTGGTGCCAGTGCTGTGGGAACAGAAGCGATAGTGTGTATGCAGTTTGGGGCCCTGGGCACCGGCCTCTGAAGCAGAGGTCGGCCTGCCGAAAGTTTATCCGTGAGTCCTCTTGACCTTGAGACCCATGGAAGTGACGCAACAGAGGCAGATTTCTGACGCCAGCCCGGCTCTTCAGGGGCGTCCTAGGTCAGGGAGAGGGAGCTGGATGCTTGCGCCCCTTTGCTGCCGTGGGAAGGGAGCTCCTGGAGACCCCTCGGGGGTGCCAGCTGAAGAGTGGGCTTTCCTCGGCTGACCCTCCTCCGTATACACATTCCCGGCGAGGATCACTAAGGCTCTGCGGGGTGGAGGCACAGGCTCCAGAGTCGGGGTGCTCAGCTTTGCAGCTCAGCCCCACGCTGTCCCCGGGGCGCCCCCTTGCCAGCAACGACCCCCCGGGGTTGGATCAGAGCCCTAGAATCCTAGTTGTGGGGGAGAAGCTCTGGGGATGTGTGTGTCACAGAGACCCTCTGGCTCCCTGAGGGGGAGCGGAGATGGTTTGTGAAATACCCAACGCTGTTTTCTTCTCCGTGTCCTGAGCCCCAGATCCCCAAGACCCACGCGCAGGAAGAGCGAATCTGAATTTGAACTAACTCACTTCTGTTTGATCAGTTCTTGATAGGATGTCATGTCTGAGTGTCCCAGCCCACAAAGTTATAGTCGGAGAAGTCAGTGTTTTTACGTGGATCTAGCAGATGCCAGAAGACAGACTTGGATCCACCTAGCGTGAAGTGAGGAAATTTTCCATGCCAGTTCCTGGGGTAGTTGATTCTGCATAGATGCTCTTATGAATCTCACAGATGCTTTATAATGCCTAATATTTTTGACCATGCTTTGTAGATTTGGGGGTGAAGTTTATAGAAGAAGAAAGAGAAGTAACATTTTATTGATCCTACAAAGTGGACGTGCGTGTTCTGATGTGAAGTCTAGTGCTTTGCCATCATACTGTCAGGTTCAAACACACCCTCTGCTTCCACCTCCAAATGGAGCCACCCTCCCAGCAGGGCGCCCTGCAGGGCAGGCGCACCGTGTCAGGAGAGGAGGGCGCGTCCTGGTGGAGACGGTGGGTGGCGGGGCACTGCCAGGCCAGGCTCTCCGGGTCATCTGCCACTGGTCGGAGCTGGTGCCAGTGCTGTGGGAACAGAAGCGATAGTGTGTATGCAGTTTGGGGCCCTGGGCACCGGCCTCTGAAGCAGAGGTCGGCCTGCCGAAAGTTTATCCGTGAGTCCTCTTGACCTTGAGACCCATGGAAGTGACGCAACAGAGGCAGATTTCTGACGCCAGCCCGGCTCTTCAGGGGCGTCCTAGGTCAGGGAGAGGGAGCTGGATGCTTGCGCCCCTTTGCTGCCGTGGGAAGGGAGCTCCTGGAGACCCCTCGGGGGTGCCAGCTGAAGAGTGGGCTTTCCTCGGCTGACCCTCCTCCGTATACACATTCCCGGCGAGGATCACTAAGGCTCTGCGGGGTGGAGGCACAGGCTCCAGAGTCGGGGTGCTCAGCTTTGCAGCTCAGCCCCACGCTGTCCCCGGGGCGCCCCCTTGCCAGCAACGACCCCCCGGGGTTGGATCAGAGCCCTAGAATCCTAGTTGTGGGGGAGAAGCTCTGGGGATGTGTGTGTCACAGAGACCCTCTGGCTCCCTGAGGGGGAGCGGAGATGGTTTGTGAAATACCCAACGCTGTTTTCTTCTCCGTGTCCTGAGCCCCAGATCCCCAAGACCCACGCCAGGAAGAGCGAATCTGAATTTCTACAAACAGCTCGTCACCTCTTGTTCCGGCAGCCTTGGGGCTTAGCGTGGGCTGGTGGGCATCGAGGGGGAGCCAGGAAGACCTGGGCATTTCTCGTGGCGGGGGGGGGGTGACGTGGGGTTGGTTTCTATTGGGCAGGCCAAGGGAGACGGCCCGCAGCAGTCAGCAGAGCTGCTCTGTCCCGTCTCCAGAAAGATGGCGGTGGGCTGGCGTGCAGCCTGAAACAGGGCAGCGGCCCCAGGTGGAGACGGTGAGGGTGGATGTTGAGAGCGGCAAGGAGGCCGGAGGCAGTGGGAGCAGTGGGGTGATGTGGGGGCCTGGGGACCGCAGGATCGGAGGGAGGGCGTGACAGACAGAGGTGCTGAGGAGGACTCCGGGTGTCTGAAGCGCACGGCTGAATGAGGCTTCTCTTTCCCGCACCAGGCTCTCTGAGGAAGAGCAGGTTTGTGAAGGCCAAGTCCAGGGACCTTTCTAAGGAGTCAGACGCGGACGGGAAGGGGCTGTCCCGGCCGTGCAGGCGCGGGGTTCTCCTTCAGCCATCAAGAGGAGTTCACTGTTGGACCCAAGGCGAGGCATCTCACTTCCCTGGGCTGGGAGTCGTGCGGCCGTAACGTGCGGGAGAGGGTGAAGCAGAGCCTTCTGAGGTCCTTGGAAAGGCGGTGCGCGGGAGCAGAAGAGGCTGGACCTCCACGCCAGACACACGCGGGCTCTGGGCGGGCTCTTGTCGTTTCTTGGTTAGTGACTCTCAGCGAACTCCATTTCCTTCTCCCTCCAACGGGGTGGCAACTCTGACCTCACAAAGGTACTGTGAAGTTCAAAGGCTAAAACATCTCTGAAAGCCAACCGCTGTGCCCGGCCCAGAGCAGAAAGTCAGCAACCGCTGAATCTCTCTCTGACCCGCTGTGGCCGCACAGTCCCTCTAGCAGGTGGAGCTCAGCAACCGCTGAATCTCTCTACCCCAGATGGTTTGTGCACAGAGACCCTCTGGCTCCCTGAGGGGAGCGGAGATGGTTTGTGAAATCCAACGCTGTTTTCTTCTCCGTGTCCTGAGCCCCAGATCCCCAAGACCCACGCGCAGGAAGAGCGAATCTGAATTTCTACAAACAGCTCGTCACCTCTTGTTCCGGCAGCCTTGGGGCTTAGCGTGGGCTGCTGGGCATCGAGGGCGAGCCAGGAAGACCTGGGCATTTCTCGTGGCGGGGGGGGGGTGACGTGGGGTTGGTTTCTATTGGGCAGGCCAAGGGAGACGGCCCGCAGCAGTCAGCAGAGCTGCTCTGTCCCGTCTCCAGAAAGATGGCGGTGGGCTGGCGTGCAGCCTGAAACAGGGCAGCGGCCCCAGGTGGAGACGGTGAGGGTGGATGTTGAGAGCGGCAAGGAGGCCGGAGGCAGTGGGAGCAGTGGGGTGATGTGGGGGCCTGGGGACCGCAGGATCGGAGGGAGGGCGTGACAGACAGAGGTGCTGAGGAGGACTCCGGGTGTCTGAAGCGCACGGCTGAATGAGGCTTCTCTTTCCCGCACCAGGCTCTCTGAGGAAGAGCAGGTTTGTGAAGGCCAAGTCCAGGGACCTTTCTAAGGAGTCAGACGCGGACGGTAAGGGGCTGTCCCGGCCGTGCAGGCGCGGGGTTCTCCTTCAGCCATCAAGAGGAGTTCACTGTTGGACCCAAGGCGAGGCATCTCACTTCCCTGGGCTGGGAGTCGTGCGGCCGTAACGTGCGGGAGAGGGTGAAGCAGAGCCTTCTGAGGTCCTTGGAAAGGCGGTGCGCGGGAGCAGAAGAGGCTGGACCTCCACGCCAGACACACGCGGGCTCTGGGCGGGCTCTTGTCGTTTCTTGGTTAGTGACTCTCAGCGAACTCCATTTCCTTCTCCCTCCAACGGGGTGGCAACTCTGACCTCACAAAGGTACTGTGAAGTTCAAAGGCTAAAACATCTCTGAAAGCCAACCGCTGTGCCCGGCCCAGAGCAGAAAGTCAGCAACCGCTGAATCTCTCTCTGACCCGCTGTGGCCGCACAGTCCCTCTAGCAGGTGGAGCTGCATGAGCTTAGCTTTAGACTCTTGTTTACCTGTGCACATCTAAGAAACTTACTATCTCAATGCAAATCAGCCCCATGAATTATTGTGAAAAGTCATTTATAGGTACCAACTAAAAATATGAAAAGGAAGATCTATTGCTTTGCTCAGTGTTGCTTGAATATATTATACAGAAAGCATTAGAATTAGTCTCTTTCTCTGCCATCACCTTTCTGTTCGATTTTCTCACACCAGGTGTTCACATTCCAGAGAGAAAACTTCCTCTTCTCAGTCTGACATTTTCTAACGTGTGGATACATAGCCACCTGATGGAGAGATACCACAGAAGCTGGTGCCGTCACTGCTCTAACCTGAAGGAAGGGGCTCCCCAAATTCTATTTATGTCCTAATGAATATATGTTAACAGTATCAAGATCTTGGTAGGTGCACCTGCACCTAAGAGTACAGTATGGGTCTGGAGTGAGTCTGAATTTTCCTTCCACAAAAATAATTTTGGCAGATAGGGATCAGTATCTTCCTCCTGTGTGTTTCATATTCTCCAGAAAAGATAATTGAAGACACCCGTCTCAGCCATGCTGTTTGGCGTGAATGCCTTCAGCAGTTCTAAGGAGGTAATTTGGAAAGGAAGGGGGCTAACACGGCTTGTGCCTACTACATATCAAGGCTGTGTGAGGCACCTTTGTCTATGTTATCTCATTTAACCTGCACAACAGCTCAAGGAGGCAGAGAATGTCAGGCTTGCTCTTGCAGGAGACTGAGTCTCAGAGAGGTGAAGTTATTGCCTAAGATCACGCAGTCATTAGCGGCACACCCAGGATCTGAAGCCTGCGTGGCCTGACACTCCAAAGCTTGCTCTCTTAAGCCTTGGGCTCTGGGTGCTCCATCTTTAATTCTCCAGCTCGCCCACCTCCAGGCTTCTTTTTGTTGAGAGCATGGCTACATCAGGGGAGAAACCCGAAGCTCTGGTGAGGCCAGATTTGGAAAGAGACGTCCTGGCCCAAACTTACCCTTGGACCACCTCCTTTCCATCCTTAGTTAGACTGCGTCAGTGTCCTTATTTCCTTGGGTGTAAACGGAAGGAAAGTTGGACAGAGGTGTCTGTGACCTTGGACCCCGGGGAGGTTTTGCCTCCATTCTCGGAAATGAGTCTCTTTCTCGGGAGGTGAGAGGGAGGCGGCTCCTGTCAGGGGAGGCGGATTCTTTCCAGCTCTGTGCTGACAGGTCGTCTCGGCAGTCTCACAGCCAGGCTCTCTGGGCTGCTCCTCCATGCTCTGCTGCATGGTTCCTGCTGGGGTAGGATCTGCCTTTGGGTCTCCCTCTGCCCATTCATCTTCATTTTAGTGTGTTGTTATAAAGATACATCTTGAAACATTCAAGAAGTGAAGGAGGAGTTCATCCGTGTCCCAGACAGCATGCTTCAAGGATTGCTATTCCATCAACCTGGCCAACTTGGACGTCAAGGCATATACCCGGGGAGGAAGTGGCCTTGGAGATTTTCCTTGCTTTTCACTACGTCCTCACCTCCAAATCATTACAGTTTATTATTGTTTTGATGACCAAGAGGGCAGAAATGCTTTCTATGGCCCTGAGAGCTGAGGGAGCCTTTGACCCCAGGGTAGTCCCAGCTCTCATGGTCGCCAGACCACATGTCTTCAGCATGGCCACTGGGGGAAGTCCTCTTCCTGGAGCCAGTGGATTTCTGTCAGTGACTGGTGGAGCTCTGCCAGACCCAGCACACCCACTGGCAGTTCCCTTGATGTCCACGTCGCTAGTACGAATCAGCCTCCTTGGTCTCAGGACCACACTGCTTCCGCCTCTCACATGCTTGCTAAACTGATAAGGGCTGCTAGTCACTAACTGTACATCAACATGGCCTATATTACCATATGGGGAAATTTCAGATAAGGGCAAAGTTCTGAAAATTAGAAACTTGATTGAATGAAGAAGCATTCCTTAGGAAGTGGAGCACATTTGACATACAGGAATGAGAGTCCTGGGAGATTCTGTTCCCTAATTTCAGCTTCCAGGAAAATGCCTTCATGGGGGTAGAAAAAAAGGGGATTAATACCGAGTTTCTGTAATCAGTTCCTATGTTCATGGCTTTTGCCATCTACTTTATTTATGCTTTGGCTTCCCTGGTGACTTAGATGGTAAAGAGCTCAGATAGTAAAGAACCCAGGAGACCCGGGTTCAATAAATGGGTTGGGAAGATCACCTGGAGGAGGAATTGGCTACCCACTCCAGTGTTCTTGCCTGGAGAATTCCATGGACAGAGGGCCCTAGTGGGCTATAATCCATGGGGCCCCAAAGAGTCAGACATAACCGAAGTAACTTAGCATGCAAGTATTTTGGCCGTTGTGCTCTGTGTGACTCCCATTCTAACTTAATACATTGACAGTGATTTTTTTTGGCCACTTCTATTGATCTTTCATTTATTTATCTTTGTTCTTTGTCCTGTGTGGGCCTCCCACCGCAGTGGTCTCTCTCATTGTAGAGCACTGGCTCTGGACGCATGCGCTCCAGAGCTCTGGCTCGATAGTTGGACACATCTGTCTAGCAGCTCCACAGCGCACGGGATCTTCCCAGGCCAGGGATTGAACTGGCGCCGCTTGCCCTACAAGGCAGTGTCCTTACCCACTGGACCACCAGGGAAGCCCGGCACTGTGATTTTTACATCAGCCTTTGTAAGTCTGGTTAATGTGAGTCCATGGGGGTCTATATTCAGATGAGATTCTGAATTTAGAGTCGGTACTGGAATGGATTAAGCCTTTGGGGGTGTCAGAATGGGGCAGACGTATTTTGTACATGCGAAGAATCTGCACTTTGTGGGACATAGAGGTTGAGTGTTATGGGATGAATGGTGTCCCCCCAGATTCAAAGACTGAGGTCCTTACAAGAGGGATTAGACTAAGGGGCTGCTAGTCACTAACTGTACATCAACATGGCCTATATTACCATATGGGGAAATTTCAGATAAGGGCAAAGTTCTGAAAATTAGAAACTTGATTGAATGAAGAAGCATTCCTTAGGAAGTGGAGCACATTTGACATACAGGAATGAGAGTCCTGGGAGATTCTGTTCCCTAATTTCAGCTTCCAGGAAAATGCCTTCATGGGGGTAGAAAAAAAGGGGATTAATACCGAGTTTCTGTAATCAGTTCCTATGTTCATGGCTTTTGCCATCTACTTTATTTATGCTTTGGCTTCCCTGGTGACTTAGATGGTAAAGAGCTCAGATAGTAAAGAACCCAGGAGACCCGGGTTCAATAAATGGGTTGGGAAGATCACCTGGAGGAGGAATTGGCTACCCACTCCAGTGTTCTTGCCTGGAGAATTCCATGGACAGAGGGCCCTAGTGGGCTATAATCCATGGGGCCCCAAAGAGTCAGACATAACCGAAGTAACTTAGCATGCAAGTATTTTGGCCGTTGTGCTCTGTGTGACTCCCATTCTAACTTAATACATTGACAGTGATTTTTTTTGGCCACTTCTATTGATCTTTCATTTATTTATCTTTGTTCTTTGTCCTGTGTGGGCCTCCCACCGCAGTGGTCTCTCTCATTGTAGAGCACTGGCTCTGGACGCATGCGCTCCAGAGCTCTGGCTCGATAGTTGGACACATCTGTCTAGCAGCTCCACAGCGCACGGGATCTTCCCAGGCCAGGGATTGAACTGGCGCCGCTTGCCCTACAAGGCAGTGTCCTTACCCACTGGACCACCAGGGAAGCCCGGCACTGTGATTTTTACATCAGCCTTTGTAAGTCTGGTTAATGTGAGTCCATGGGGGTCTATATTCAGATGAGATTCTGAATTTAGAGTCGGTACTGGAATGGATTAAGCCTTTGGGGGTGTCAGAATGGGGCAGACGTATTTTGTACATGCGAAGAATCTGCACTTTGTGGGACATAGAGGTTGAGTGTTATGGGATGAATGGTGTCCCCCCAGATTCAAAGACTGAGGTCCTTACCCTCTGGTCTTCAGAAGGTAGAGATGGGGCTTTTCAAGAGTTAATTAGGGTAAAATGAGATTATCTGGTGAGCCTAATCCAGTAGGACTAAGGTCCTTATAAGAAGGGATTAGATACAGACATACAGACTGAGGGGTGACCAGGTGAGGACGCTGTGGAAAGGCCATCTGTCAAATCAGGAAGACACGTCACAGAAGAAACCAAAGCTGCCCACACCTTGATCCTGGACGTGAAGCCTCCAGACCTGTGAGAAAATGAATTTCTGTGTTTAAGCCCCTCCGCCCACCCAGTCTGTGGCTTATGTCTTTAGTTACGGCATCCGGAGCAAATAAACAGGTCACCAATATCAATTTTACAGTATAGTGGAGGTGGGGGGTGGGGGTGTGTGTGGGGAGTTGGCCCTGCCACTTCACCAGCATTCAGATGACAAATCTTAAGTTATTTAATTTTGTTATTTCAAAGTTGATATTGCCTAGACCCAACTTTAATTATATGTTCCTTTATCCCTGAGTTCTTTTCTCATGTAATACCACTTTTCTCTCAAGTTTATTGCCTTCATAGCCTGGGGAATATTTGCTTCTGAGGATCGTATATCAAATCTGTTTCATTTTGGAATATCTCTCTTTCTTTGTAAACAAAATTATACTCTGATTTTAAGTGCAGAAACTCTTGGAAGGAATAGCCTGCTTTGAATTCTAACAAAGTTTCCTCTGAACCTCCCCTTTGGAGAAATTCTTGAACTCTCCTATTTCCCTACCATGAACATTTTAAAAGAATCCTATTTGGTAATAGGATCTTTATTTTTCCCTAATTTTGAATTTTACATGCCCAAGTTCCAACATTTAAGCACAAATACATATAAAAAAATGACAAAAGTATTCCTGATTAACATCTCATTTTCTGTCTGTAGTTAGCCCTGAAGGGTCTCATTTTTATTGCTGGGAAATAAGTGAAAGGCTTAACCCTCTCAGTATTTACGAACAGACTCAAGGATCATCTGATGACACTGTAGTTCATGAAAAGTGTCATTTCTCATTAATTTGATTTTTTGATTAACCAGAAAATCTTTCTGGTTTCACCTTTTTAAAAAATATTGTAAATATTTTAAAAATGTTGCAATCAAATTCATGAAATAACAAAACACTGTGGTGAAGAAAATTTATTTTTTTTGGTAATTAACTTTAAATTCCTATTGGAACCACAGAAGATTATCCAGAAAAGTATAGGAGATCAGATGAAATTGTGGGCGTTTCCATAATACCCAGAGAATATTTGTTCACCTCTTCCATCTTTAAAGTAAGTGCTCCCGCTAAACTCCCTCTGCTCAAAAACAAATAAACAAAAGCAGACCACTTTTAGATCCTGATTAATTGGATTCCAGGAGAATTTGAACTTGCATGTGTCTGGCGGGCAGTTACAGTTCTATTGTTGGGGCTTCCCAGGTGGCACTAGTGGTAAAGAATCTGCCTGCAATGCAGAAGATGCATGAGACGTGGGTTCAGTCCCTGGATCGGGAAGATTCCCTCGAGCAGGAAATGGAAACTCAGTCCAATATTCTTGCCTGGAAAATTTCAAAGGCATAGGAGCCTGGCAAGCTACAGTCCATGGAGTTGTCAAGAGTTGGACACAACTGAGCGATTGAATGCATTTATAGTTCTATTGTTGGTCTATTCAATGGGCAGAATTCAGGAAATGGAAGAATCCCAGTTCGGTCACTTTCCCATTGAAAGTCCTTAGCCAAGCCATTCAGACTCTGAGCCTTGATGGGAGAATAATAATATCTGCCTCACAAATTTTCATGTGCATCAAATGAGATAATGGATGTGAGTTTTCTCTTAAGCCGTAACTGGGCTATGCAGATGTTAATCATTATTTTCAAACAGCATCTGTGACCTAGTTTTGATTGTGGTTTACTTTTGGAGAGAAGAGAATCCTAAATGCCTCTTGGCTCATCTAGAAAAAACCTAATCCAGTTATTTTAACTACCAATGCTCACATTAAAAGCAAAGACCCTACTACAAAGGAAGACTGACTCCAAGGACTGTTCTCATTTTATAAATTCTTATTTACTAATCAATTATAAGTAGCATTTCCATCAGCACGCTACATTTTGAAAAATTCGTTTGACTAAAAATCATACTGTTCCATAGGCCACCACTTCCAGATTCTGCCACTTTGTTCAGCTTGGAAAAGGGAAATATTTCTTGGAACATTTCCATATTCAAATATTTCTATCATTTGTAAGGAACTTGCTTTTGTCACTTGGACATTGTTTTTTGAACAGTTTTTTTGGGGGATAATTCTTCCACTATGTGTATTTCCCATTTAAGTGGTTTTATATAAGGGACTATTTTTTTTTTTAATTGCTCAGTTGCCATATGGGAGAGATTAATTGTTAAAAAATCCCCAGGAAATTAACCTCTGGTTCACAGTATTGCACATCAGATGGAATTCTTAAGGATGACCTCATTTTTTCCATCTCAAACTGTCCATTCAGCCATCTTATCAGGGAATCATTACACTGTTGTTCTGGTTTGGGGAATATTTTGATAGAATTCAGAGAAAGGGACTGCACAAGAGACCCCCTCCAACTTGTCTACCAAGTTGGCTTTTGCCTTTTGTGCATGGTTGAATTCAAGTATCTTTCATCTGTCATTAGTATCTCTGTCTTCATGTTTTAGATCTGACATTAGATTATTTACAAATCTTTGCTCTCACATAATTTTTGCTGCCCTCTTAAAGTGGTATTCTACAAGTTAACGGCCCCTTTCTTCTTGTGGTCTTGGGAACTTCTATTAGACACTTCTTCCCACTGGGTACTTCTCTGAGTCCGAGTTTGTTTACGTACAGGAGGAAGGGTGGAGGGGTGGGTTTCAGGACCTGGTATCTGCTTCTGCCACTAATGAACTTCAGAGTATTGCCTATGTCTCAGCCCTATCTAGGCCTCCAAATAAGCTGTTTGGTGTGGCTGTTCTCCAAGATTATTTCCAAGTTTAGACTTTTCATGGTTATCACGTATGTAGTATATGGGAAGAATATGGGTTTCGAAGCTCAGCAGACCTATGCTTTGTACGGTGTTGGGAGAAGTTACTAAAATTCTTCAAGCCTCATTAATCTTTGTCTGGAAAAAGGAATGATTCTGTTCAGCTGAAAATGATGAAGAGTGAATTGATTTGAATACACAATGGGCTTTCCAGGTGGCTCAGTGGTAAAGAATCCAACTGCAGTGCAGGGGACACAGGTTCAATCCTTGAGTCCAGAAGATTCCCTGGAGGAGGACGTGGCTACCCACTCCAGTATTCTTGCTTGGAGAATTCCATGGACAGAGAGCCAGGTGGGCTACAGTCCAGGGGGCTGCAAAGAGCGACTGAGCAACAACAACAACTCAAATGTATACAAAACTCTGTGATATTGAAACGAGATAGTAAATATGGTTTCCCATCTCCCCTTCTGATCCCAACCCCACAGCTATGAAAATAAAAACAAATAGAAATGGAATAATCAGGTATATTTTGCAGTGGAGAAAGAAACTGGTCAGATGACTTGGCCCATGATACCTGGCAACCTCTTGGAGAAGGAAGAGCTGGAAGCCAGCTTGCCAAGGCCTCCAGTTCACTTCTAGCTCTAAGTTTCTTGGCATTTTAGAGGATTTTCCATGGGATATCATTCAAATCTTCTCTAAGAAGCTTTTCAGAGAACACTGGGGATGAATGATCTGATAAAGGACACAGGGCATGTTTATGCCCAAAGAGAGTCTAGGAGAGGCAGCAAATATAGACAGTAGACACTGTGTTTTCTGGGACCTTGTAGGGATTAATACAGACAATGAAGTGGACAGATCATGAGACAGCAAGGTTGATACAGGTAGATGGTCACTGCACCTCGGTGGCTTTCTCCCTGCAACAGAAATAACGCTGATGCGGGCTAGACGCCAGAGTCACATGGCAAATTCAGAAATGACAGCTGCGTTTGGAATGCTGGTCTCACTGAAATTCTAAGTTTTTTCCCTAATTGTACAGTGCAGAATCTCAATATTCTGCATTCCTCACCAAGGAAAGGACAGACACTGTAATAGAGTTCTGTGGTGGTAGGTGGGAGCGTGAGTAAGATGGAGAAAATAAACTGTAATAGCCGAAAATGCAACTGTCTATGTTTGAGGAAAATGAAAAATTAGTCCACGGTGACCATGCAGCCTGGCAGGCCTGGGGCGCAGCAAAGAGTAGCTACTGCAATCGGAGGTACAGTGGTTTCAGAGGACTGGGCACCGTCTAGAAACGAGCCACAGGCCATGAGTACCAGGAAGGTAAATTCAAAACGGAAATGCATTATTCGAAGCACTGTGTGTGTTTATGGATTAGTCATTCAGTTGTGTCTGACTTTGTGACCTCATGGACTGTAGCCTGCTGGGATCCTCTTCCCATGGAATTCTTCAGGCAAGAATACTGAAATGGGTAGCCATTCCTTTTTCCAGAGGCTCTTCCCAATCCAGGGATCAAACCTGGGTTTCCCGCATTGCAGGTGACTTCTTCACTGTCTGAGCCACCAGGGAAGCCCATTAGAGTCATCATGACTTTTGAAAACAAGTTCTACATTTCTTATAATGTACATGACCAAGGCTCTAACTAGAATGTTTTGTTCAATTGTTGGAGCTACAGGTAGATAGGAAATGGGCCATATTAACCCAGACGACTCACAGGGATTTGCTCAGGCTGGTCACTCTGGAATAGGTTTCTCTATATGCTGCTTGGGAAGCCCTGCCCATCCCTCAAGACCCTTGAGAACATCTGCACACTTTGTATGTTGTGTGTCAGCACATATTGCTCTCTAATTCTAATAGTTATTTATAGACAGTACCTTTGTAAACCATGAATTCCTTGGGAGGGCAAACTGTTTCTTACTTAACGTCCATCCCTGTTGCTTATACAAGAATATCATTACATCCTCTCTACCTGTTTAGTGAGTCAACAGAGAAATGAGAAGGTTTTCAGATGCATTTGATTATTCATCTACTTATTTGACAAGTATTTATTGTGCTGTTACTATGCTCGGGAAGCCATTATGTGACTGCACCAAATGGATCATACATAGACCCTTCCTGTAGGTGTTTTGCACCCAGGTCTCTTGTACGGAGAGTGGCTCAAGAAACAGAGTGCACAGGCTGTTGGAAGAGCTTGGCATTATTTTCCAATGTTTGCAGAACTGCATTAGGAAGTGGATTCAGCCTTTGCAACTTCAGACTTCAGAGGGTAAACCTTAGTGGGATTCTTAGGGAGGAAGTTTTCTCATCAGAACAACTCCAGGGATGAATGGAATGGTTTGCCTTGAAAAATGGACAAGTATGACTCAGAGGTAAAGAATTCTCCTGGAAGCAGGAGATGTGGGTTTGACTCCTGGGTTGGGAAGACCTGGAGAAGGAAATGGCAACCCACTCGGGTATTCTTGCCTGGGAAATCCCATGGACAGAGGGTTCTGGTGGGCTACTGTCTAGGGGTCACAGACAGTCAAAGATGACTTAGCGACCAAACAATAACAAATGCCAAGGGGCAGTGTTTGTGATTGATGCCTGTGATGCCCAGCTGACCAGAAGGGACAGAAGATGGATGGCCATGCTCTGAGGTCTCTCTTGGTCCTAGAGTTGTTTTTCCTCCCAAGTCATCATGACTTTTGAAAACAAGTTCTACATTTCTTATAATGTACATGACCAAGGCTCTAACTAGAATGTTTTGTTCAATTGTTGGAGCTACAGGTAGATAGGAAATGGGCCATATTAACCCAGACGACTCACAGGGATTTGCTCAGGCTGGTCACTCTGGAATAGGTTTCTCTATATGCTGCTTGGGAAGCCCTGCCCATCCCTCAAGACCCTTGAGAACATCTGCACACTTTGTATGTTGTGTGTCAGCACATATTGCTCTCTAATTCTAATAGTTATTTATAGACAGTACCTTTGTAAACCATGAATTCCTTGGGAGGGCAAACTGTTTCTTACTTAACGTCCATCCCTGTTGCTTATACAAGAATATCATTACATCCTCTCTACCTGTTTAGTGAGTCAACAGAGAAATGAGAAGGTTTTCAGATGCATTTGATTATTCATCTACTTATTTGACAAGTATTTATTGTGCTGTTACTATGCTCGGGAAGCCATTATGTGACTGCACCAAATGGATCATACATAGACCCTTCCTGTAGGTGTTTTGCACCCAGGTCTCTTGTACGGAGAGTGGCTCAAGAAACAGAGTGCACAGGCTGTTGGAAGAGCTTGGCATTATTTTCCAATGTTTGCAGAACTGCATTAGGAAGTGGATTCAGCCTTTGCAACTTCAGACTTCAGAGGGTAAACCTTAGTGGGATTCTTAGGGAGGAAGTTTTCTCATCAGAACAACTCCAGGGATGAATGGAATGGTTTGCCTTGAAAAATGGACAAGTATGACTCAGAGGTAAAGAATTCTCCTGGAAGCAGGAGATGTGGGTTTGACTCCTGGGTTGGGAAGACCTGGAGAAGGAAATGGCAACCCACTCGGGTATTCTTGCCTGGGAAATCCCATGGACAGAGGGTTCTGGTGGGCTACTGTCTAGGGGTCACAGACAGTCAAAGATGACTTAGCGACCAAACAATAACAAATGCCAAGGGGCAGTGTTTGTGATTGATGCCTGTGATGCCCAGCTGACCAGAAGGGACAGAAGATGGATGGCCATGCTCTGAGGTCTCTCTTGGTCCTAGAGTTGTTTTTCCTGAAAAAGTGGTCCTAGGCTCTCACCTTTTCTTGCAAAAACAGAAGCTAAAAGAAAAGTAGAATACAAGGTCTATGTTGAGAAAAATCTCTAGAAACAGGCCCAGTAAGATCCAAGAAAACATTTAGTCACCTGCATGGGATACAGTCATGGAGTCATGTCATTTATTTTTGCTTCTCCGAAGGTGTAAATCTACTAGGTGTGAAACTTTATGTATGGACACAGCATCCTCAATCAAACACTCTCCAATCATTTAAGTCTTATTGATACATCAGAGCTTTTTTTAAAGTAGAGAATATGATTTGAGAGTGGATTCTCCCAAAATACAGGTGCTGACCTCTGTAGGGAGAAGATGTAATGAAGGTTTCCATACCAAATTGTATTCTATGAGAATGATGGAGGCGAAGAGGAACCCTCAAGTATTTCTTCCCTCAGTAGTTGAGTCCTAATTGCCCAGTGCAGTAAAGAGGTCCTACCAGTGGCGAAAGGGAGACCAAGATGGCAGCTCCCACTGGGACAAGCTGTGTGAACTGCAGTGAGCTGGTCACCTCTCTGGGATTTGAAGAAATGACCTTCTGAGACCATTCTAGCTGTCATATACCAAGCTTTTTGTTTGATTCCAAAACATCTTCTCAGACTTCTGTGATGATCTAGTGTTTAAGACTCCATGCTTCCAATGGAGGAGCCATGGGTTTTGAACCCTAGCCAGGGAAGTTTTGCATGCATCATAGTAAGGCTAAATAAAAAAAGGAGAGAGAGAGAGAGAGAGAGAGAGATGCAAAACATCCTCTCTACTGACGTGTTAAGCCACTGACTGAGTCATATAATCCACTTGTTTGTATATTCCACGAAGATAAGAGCAATTCTTTGCTCACATGTTTGAGATGCACTCCTGAAATAACTAAATAGGACAGTTTTGATGGCTATTTAAACTGGTGTCTGAATAATGATGAAGGATTTCACATTTGCTGGAAGATAAGAAGGTCGTTATTTATTCTTTCTCACTCACCGGATCTATGAACTTCTTTTCACTCCCTGGGTTAGTTTCCTGGCATCTCTCAGCACCTGAACACATAAGATATGTCATATTTGAGAAATTTACTAGGCATGTTTCAAAAGTTTGAGTGGAAACAATTTAGAAAAAAGATATCTTTGTTTATTTGGAAAACGCAGTGGAACTTGGAAAAGTGTAAGTTGTTTTGAATTTAAAGGTTTGAATGACATGCCTGTGCTAGAAACCAGTGAGTCTCTTCTACTTTCTAAAAGTTTCTTGGCAAAAAATAGCATTTTGAGCATGTAAAATTTGAATCTGAAAGTCGTCTATTATTTTTGCCTCAGTTCGAATTATTGACTCTGATAGGCCCAGCGAAGATGGAATTGGTGAAAATAGCAAAATGCTATTGTTTTTACATCTTAGAAAAACAACATTTATGACTTCTGACAAGTATTTCCCAGAATGAGTGGGGTCGTCCTAGTGCAAATAGTTATACAAACACCATCAAGCTAACCAGTGGGCACTTACAGGCTTTGCAGTACGAGGTGCTCCATAGAATCCTGCAACACCTTAATATTAAGAATGCTCCCACTGGGACAAGCTGTGTGAACTGCAGTGAGCTGGTCACCTCTCTGGGATTTGAAGAAATGACCTTCTGAGACCATTCTAGCTGTCATATACCAAGCTTTTTGTTTGATTCCAAAACATCTTCTCAGACTTCTGTGATGATCTAGTGTTTAAGACTCCATGCTTCCAATGGAGGAGCCATGGGTTTTGAACCCTAGCCAGGGAAGTTTTGCATGCATCATAGTAAGGCTAAATAAAAAAAGGAGAGAGAGAGAGAGAGAGAGATGCAAAACATCCTCTCTACTGACGTGTTAAGCCACTGACTGAGTCATATAATCCACTTGTTTGTATATTCCACGAAGATAAGAGCAATTCTTTGCTCACATGTTTGAGATGCACTCCTGAAATAACTAAATAGGACAGTTTTGATGGCTATTTAAACTGGTGTCTGAATAATGATGAAGGATTTCACATTTGCTGGAAGATAAGAAGGTCGTTATTTATTCTTTCTCACTCACCGGATCTATGAACTTCTTTTCACTCCCTGGGTTAGTTTCCTGGCATCTCTCAGCACCTGAACACATAAGATATGTCATATTTGAGAAATTTACTAGGCATGTTTCAAAAGTTTGAGTGGAAACAATTTAGAAAAAAGATATCTTTGTTTATTTGGAAAACGCAGTGGAACTTGGAAAAGTGTAAGTTGTTTTGAATTTAAAGGTTTGAATGACATGCCTGTGCTAGAAACCAGTGAGTCTCTTCTACTTTCTAAAAAGTTTCTTGGCAAAAACTAGCATTTTGAGCATGTAAAATTTGAATACGAAAGTCGTCTATTATTTTTGCCTCAGTTCGAATTATTGACTCTGATAGGCCCAGCGAAGATGGAATTGGTGAAAATAGCAAAATGCTATTGTTTTTACATCTTAGAAAAACAACATTTATGACTTCTGACAAGTATTTCCCAGAATGAGTGGGGTCGTCCTAGTGCAAATAGTTATACAAACACCATCAAGCTAACCAGTGGGCACTTACAGGCTTTGCAGTACGAGGTGCTCCATAGAATCCTGCAACACCTTAATATTAAGAATGCTCCCAGACAGACAATAAATGCTGGAGAGGGTGCGGAGAAAAGGAAACCCTCTTGCATTGCTGGTGGGAATGTAAACTGATACAGCCTCTATGGAAGACAGTATGGAGATTCCTTAAAAAACTAAAAATAGAAGCACACTATGACCCAGCAATCCCACTATTAGGCCTATATCCTGATGAAATCAAAACTGAAAGAAGCACCTGCACCCCAATGTTCATTGCAGCTCTCTATACAATAGCCAGAACATGGAAGCAACCTAGATGTCTCGACGAATGATGGATACAGAAGCTGTGGTACATATATACAATGGAATACTACTCAGCTGTTAAAAGAAATGCAGAAGACTCAGTACTAATGAGGTGGCTAGCTCTAGAACCTATCAGAAAAAGTGAAGTAAGTCAAAAAGAGAAAGACATGTACAGTATACTAACTCATATATATGGAATCTAGTAAGATGGTCATGATAACACACGCAGTGAACTCATGGAAAAACAGACAAAGAATAGACATAAGGACATTGTGGAGAATGAACAGTGGGAGGGAGGCATAGGAGAAGTAACATCGAAACCTATACTGGCACGTGTGGAAAAGATAGCTATTGTCATTGTGCTAAGGGAATAGGAGTGCCTACAATCACTTTGGGGCGATGGTCTGGAGGGGTGGGAGGGAGGGAATTGGGTGGTGGTGGGGTACCAGGGATGCGCATATGAATGATCTGGGAACATACATGTCTGTGAACAACAAAACTCTGTAAAATCTTTAAAATAAAGAATTAAAAATTAAAAAAAAAAAGAATGCTCCCAGCCACCATTTTCTTTTCATTGTGAAAGTGGCACCCAGTAATTGCATCAAACTTGGAAAATATCCTGGCATGCTGCAGTCCACGGGGTCTCAAAGAGTTGGACATGCCTTAGTGACTGTGATAGGGACAGAGTAGAATAGGTAGGTAGTTGTGGAGTCCTAGTAGGGGACTGTAGGTGGAAAGGTAAAACCTGGGGAAAGTTGGGAGGCCGGTAAGTTAACGATAAGTCAAGAATGCTGCTCCTTACTCAGTAAAGCAGGAAGAGCTGGAGAAGGGGAGCTGATGGTGTATGCCTTGTGTCTGCATCTGTGGCTGCCTGAGGAAGGCGGTTTTCTGCCCTCCTGTATATATGTTGCTGCCCACCCAAAGAGGAGAAGCAGAGCTTTCCTGCCTGCCCTCTTGCACCTCTTACAAGCACTCTATCCTAATAAATCCTCTTCTTGCCTATCACTCTGCCTCTCGCTGAATTCCTTCTGCGTTGAGGCATGAAGAACCTGAGCTTCAGTGGGTCCAGACATTGGGTGAGTTCTAGATTAAGCCCTGGTCACATCGGTTCAAGTCCCAGACAGGGTTTTTGGCTGGGATTGAGTCCTGACTATGTGGGTTCAAGTACCAAGCAGGGTTTTGGCTGGGGTTAAGCCTCAACCACATGGGTTCGAGTCCCAAACAGGGTTTTGGCTGGAAGTCAAGCTCCAGCTACGTGGATTCAAGTCCCAAATAGGGTTTGATCAGGTCTGGGCCATGGGTTTAAGTCTCAAATTGAGGTAGAACCCTTTCAACTGAACAGCAGCAACAACACCTGCAATAAGACTGAACAGCAGGGATTTTGGGAAAGACATCTGTCAGATGCCTGCCTTATGATTGACTTTTGAAGGCTTTGAAACCAGACTCAACCCAGGTGGGCAGAGAAGGGTGTGCCATCGAGTAAATGCCCAGTTTCTCGTTATCTCCATGAGACATCCATCTTGGAGCAAGAAGTGAGGACTCAGGAGATGGGCCTTACTCATGTTTTATAAGTTCTCTTCTTCTAGAACAAACTCCCTGAGGTCAGTGGTCAGCAAAACAGAGAGAAGCATGGAGTGTTTAGTGGCAGGGGTCAGTGTACATTATCTGTGGGGTCAGTGTACAAGCCAGACTCCTGGAACTGGCCTGAGGAGAGACCCTCAGGTGGCCCTGAACCTGAGACAGTATTATAAATGATTCTATCCATACCATTTCCCCCCCAATGTCCCAGAGTGCTCTCTGTCTTCTTGCACATTGCCGTCTGGGTTTGGTGGTGGATCATAGCGAATATGGTAACATTGATGGTAATAGTAATAATAATAATACGCTTACATAGTGTTCATTACATTCCAGGTACTATTCTAAATATGACATGGGAACATTTGGTCTTCACAGCAGCATGATGAGTTAGGTACTCGTATTTTTCCAATTCTGTAGATTAGGGAACTAAAACCCAGAGAGGGTAAGCAACTCGTGAAGGGTTCCACAGCTGGTAGGTGTTGGAGCTGAGATTTGAGTGCAGGTTTGTAGAGAAGCCTGTGCCCCATGTCATGTGCAGCAGGCCTGGGGAAGTTGAGGAAAGTAGAGGTAGAAGCAGTTCCGGTAGAAGAGGCCATCCGTGCCCAGGAACGTCAGACTGTCACAGAGTGAGCCAACAGAGGCCTCCTGACGGGGATTTGGAAGAAGAAATAGAGGAATTTATCTCTGAGTACAGCCAAGGCAGCCTCTTGAAACAAGTGGGGTCCACTTTAGGGAGACTAAGTTCTCACTAACAAGGGAACTTAGGGTGTCACGGTGGGGGTCATGTATACAAATATATAAAACAGAATTAAAGCATCACTCAGTTATCACCAAAAGGTGCCCACTTTGAATGCTTCTGTACATACACATGTTTGTGTGGATATGTACACAAACTGTGTATTTCCTTGATTTTATGTTATAGAAACTTTCAAACATACAGAAAAATGGATAGAATTGTGATGAACGCCCATCCAGTCACCATCCACAGTCTCTTGTTATCATATGTATTTGCTCTCTTACACATTTCCTAGTTAATTGCAGACACAAGTACACTTCATTCCCAAACACTTCAGATCTACAGATACTTAAAACATACACATGCACATACACACGCATATGCAGGTATGTGGGACACTTTTCATGTGACCATTTTTAGGGGCTGTGGCATTTTGAATTGGTGGGCTTTATCACACATTACTACAACAACATGAAGCAGATGTTCCCAGCTCTGTCCTCTACTCTCCCCCCGACCCTGGGACACCTGCGCTCATGCATTCTCCCCTTTCCCTGTTACTGGGAAAGAACTATCTGGAATGGTTTTGTACCAAGTACCTACACAGTAAATATTTATTAAATAAGTGAATTTAAACATGTCCATTTGGGGAACATATACTGTTTTCAATTTTGTCCATCATCTATGCAAACACTGCAGAAATTTTCAAAAAGCTTTTTACAGCAGCATGATGAGTTAGGTACTCGTATTTTTCCAATTCTGTAGATTAGGGAACTAAAACCCAGAGAGGGTAAGCAACTCGTGAAGGGTTCCACAGCTGGTAGGTGTTGGAGCTGAGATTTGAGTGCAGGTTTGTAGAAAGCCTGTGCCCCATGTCATGTGCAGCAGGCCTGGGGAAGTTGAGGAAAGTAGAGGTAGAAGCAGTTCCGGTAGAAGAGGCCATCCGTGCCCAGGAACGTCAGACTGTCACAGAGTGAGCCAACAGAGGCCTCCTGACGGGGATTTGGAAGAAGAAATAGAGGAATTTATCTCTGAGTACAGCCAAGGCAGCCTCTTGAAACAAGTGGGGTCCACTTTAGGGAGACTAAGTTCTCACTAACAAGGGAACTTAGGGTGTCACGGTGGGGGTCATGTATACAAATATATAAAACAGAATTAAAGCATCACTCAGTTATCACCAAAAGGTGCCCACTTTGAATGCTTCTGTACATACACATGTTTGTGTGGATATGTACACAAACTGTGTATTTCCTTGATTTTATGTTATAGAAACTTTCAAACATACAGAAAAATGGATAGAATTGTGATGAACGCCCATCCAGTCACCATCCACAGTCTCTTGTTATCATATGTATTTGCTCTCTTACACATTTCCTAGTTAATTGCAGACACAAGTACACTTCATTCCCAAACACTTCAGATCTACAGATACTTAAAACATACACATGCACATACACGCATATGCAGGTATGTGGGACACTTTTCATGTGACCATTTTTAGGGGCTGTGGCATTTTGAATTGGTGGGCTTTATCACACATTACTACAACAACATGAAGCAGATGTTCCCAGCTCTGTCCTCTACTCTCCCCCCGACCCTGGGACACCTGCGCTCATGCATTCTCCCCTTTCCCTGTTACTGGGAAAGAACTATCTGGAATGGTTTTGTACCAAGTACCTACACAGTAAATATTTATTAAATAAGTGAATTTAAACATGTCCATTTGGGGAACATATACTGTTTTCAATTTTGTCCATCATCTATGCAAACACTGCAGAAACATTTCTTTGCATTAATGTAATTTGTATGCTTATGTATTTATCTGGCTGTGTCAGGTCTTAGTTATTGTATGCGGAATCTTCATTGTGTCATGTGGGATCTTTTGTGACCAGGCACAGAATTTCTAGTTGTGTCATGTGGACTCAGTAGTTGCAGCACATGGTCTTAGCTGCTCCTCAAACCTGTGGGATCTTAGTTTCCTGGCCAGGTATCAAACCCATGTCCTCTGTATTGGAAAGAGGATTTTTAAGCAGTGGACCACCACCGAGGTCCCTTATATGCATTTATAAACTGTTTTTATAAGAACAGACTTTAAAAAGGGCAATTATTAAGTCAAAGGTTGTGAGTCTTTTAAAGGCCTTTCCCTTGTTTTTCCAGACTAGAATGCCATCAGGGTGCTTTTGCTTTTTCATGTTTTTGCAGGGTTGATTTTTACGAGCTTCATAGCCCTTGTTAATTTAGTTCACTGTACTATTCTCAATGAAAAACAAAAGGTGAGTGTAAGCAGTGTGTTGGAAGTGAATGCAGAGATTTTACATGGAAAATCAGTTTCAAAAATAGATGCTACCTCTCCCATCGGTGGATTCTCAGGCTGGGCTAATGTGAATTTGCCTGAGTAGGGACGTACAAAGTCTGACCTCGAATTCCCAGAGACTGATTGAATGTCTTTGAATCCTCTGCTTAATGTTTTTGAATCCTCTGCTTGGCTGGGTGCACAATGCTGGCCATTTTCTTTCAACAAAGAATGAACACTATTGCACATCCAACTCTTTGCTAATGAAAAAGCATAAATCTATGGAGGAAGCAGTTTGGCGGGAAGGGCTAGGATGAACAAGAGTTCTGATGTGACTTTGAGAAGCGTGCTCAATGCCTCAGCATACAGATGAACTTCGGTCTCCCTGAAGATCAGGACACTTAGCTATAACGATCCATTCTCAATTACCCATGAGTGGGAAGCCTGTATAATAGACAACCCAACTCCAAATATAATTTAAAAAGTTCCTGTCACTGCTGAGATGGGACCTATCAGACTTAAAAACAATCTTTCCCCCAAAGCTCTTAAACCACACAATTCAGCTGTTAACCACCCAGGCTCCTCGTTCTGGATTTCCTGCTGTACCGCGGTTGAGGTGCTAATTAGCAGAGAAAGTGCCAGATGGCAGGCAGCCAGAAGGAAAAGCAGAGATGTCAGAAGACCTGCTTGAACTGCCCATGGATAACCTGCGCTAAACGGAGACATGCCTCTGAGGAGCTCTCTGCTGAAGACCCTCTTCTGCTTAAGTGCAATGTCAGGTTGGTAGTGGACTCCAGTCTCCTGCCTCAGTAGTTGCAGCACGGTTTACTCTAAACCCTTTTTGGCCAGGTATCAAACCCATGTCCTCTGTATTGGAAAGAGGATTTTAAGCAGTGGACCACCACCGAGGTCCCTTATATGCATTTATAAACTGTTTTTATAAGAACAGACTTTAAAAAGGGCAATTATTAAGTCAAAGGTTGTGAGTCTTTTAAAGGCCTTTCCCTTGTTTTTCCAGACTAGAATGCCATCAGGGTGCTTTTGCTTTTTCATGTTTTTGCAGGGTTGATTTTTACGAGCTTCATAGCCCTTGTTAATTTAGTTCACTGTACTATTCTCAATGAAAAACAAAAGGTGAGTGTAAGCAGTGTGTTGGAAGTGAATGCAGAGATTTTACATGGAAAATCAGTTTCAAAAATAGATGCTACCTCTCCCATCGGTGGATTCTCAGGCTGGGCTAATGTGAATTTGCCTGAGTAGGGACGTACAAAGTCTGACCTCGAATTCCCAGAGACTGATTGAATGTCTTTGAATCCTCTGCTTAATTTTTTTGAATCCTCTGCTTGGCTGGGTGCACAATGCTGGCCATTTTCTTTCAACAAAGAATGAACACTATTGCACATCCAACTCTTTGCTAATGAAAAAGCATAAATCTATGGAGGAAGCAGTTTGGCGGGAAGGGCTAGGATGAACAAGAGTTCTGATGTGACTTTGAGAAGCGTGCTCAATGCCTCAGCATACAGATGAACTTCGGTCTCCCTGAAGATCAGGACACTTAGCTATAACGATCCATTCTCAATTACCCATGAGTGGGAAGCCTGTATAATAGACAACCCAACTCCAAATATAATTTAAAAAGTTCCTGTCACTGCTGAGATGGGACCTATCAGACTTAAAAACAATCTTTCCCCCAAAGCTCTTAAACCACACAATTCAGCTGTTAACCACCCAGGCTCCTCGTTCTGGATTTCCCCTGCTGTACCGCGGTTGAGGTGCTAATTAGCAGAGAAAGTGCCAGATGGCAGGCAGCCAGAAGGAAAAGCAGAGATGTCAGAAGACCTGCTTGAACTGCCCATGGATAACCTGCGCTAAACGGAGACATGCCTCTGAGGAGCTCTCTGCTGAAGACCCTCTTCTGCTTAAGTGCAATGTCAGGTTGGTAGTGGACTCCAGTCTCCTGCCTGGCTAAATAAGGATTATAATTGTACCAAGTTCCCCTACTGGCCAGCGGGACTAAATGAAATTGGATGAAGGCAGCAGGGCTGCCCATGTGGCATTTGTGTTAAAAAAAAAAAAAAACAAAAAAACAAAAACCTGCCTGCCAATGCAGGAGACATGATGCTGTGTCGGGAAGATCCCTCGGAGGAGGGCATGATGATCCACTCCAGTATTCTTGCTTTTGGAAGAGGAGCAGAGAAGCCTGGCCGGTTACAGTCCATGGGATGGCAAAGAGTTGGACACAGCCGAATGACTTAGCATGTACGGGCACAAGGGCAGTCGGCTAAGAAGTCATCCTTCCTTGGGGAGGTACTTCTTGCCAGACACTTGGCCATGTTTTTTTTTTTTTTTATAATTTTTATTTTACTTTTTACTTTTACAGAGTTTTGTTGTTTACAGATATGTATGATCGCAGATTAGTCATATGTATATCCCTCCTATCCCACCCCTCCAGGCCATCGCACAGCACCCCTGCAGGCTCCCCTTTTCTCACAGCACAATAACAATAGCTATATTTTTCACATATGATAGTATAGGTTTTCATGCTACTTCCTTTATGCCTCCCACCCACTATTTATTCCCCACTATGTCCATATGTTCACTGTCCATCTCTGTTTCTCCATCGCTTCACTGCGTGTATTATCATTACCATCCTACTAGATCCCATATATATGTGTTAGTATATTGTACTTGTCCTTCTCTTTTGGCCATGTTTTTCATCGAATTCTCATGTTAACTTGGGGAAGGCAACCTTGACTACCTCAGTTTTTTTTTTTTTTTTAAATTTGGAGTATAGTTGATTTACTCCAATAAAGTAAATCTTTATTGGCTCAAACAATAAAGAGTCTGCCTGCAATGCAGGAGACCTGGGTTTGATTCCTGGGTCAGGAAGATCTCCTGGAAAAGGGAATGGCTACCCACTCCAGTATTCTTGCCTGGAGAATCCCATGGACAGAGGAGTCTGGCAAGCTACAGTCTATGGGGTTGCAAAGAGATACAACTGTCACTGACACTTTAACTTTCATGGTTGATTTACAATGGTGTGCTATTTCCAGGTGTAAAGTTGTGCATATGAAGACCCTCTTCTGCTTAAGTGCAATGTCAGGTTGGTAGTGGACTCCAGTCTCCTGCCTGGCTAAATAAGGATTATAATTGTACCAAGTTCCCCTACTGGCCAGCGGGACTAAATGAAATTGGATGAAGGCAGCAGGGCTGCCCATGTGGCATTTGTGTTAAAAAAAAAAAAAAAACAAAAAAACAAAAACCTGCCTGCCAATGCAGGAGACATGATGCTGTGTCGGGAAGATCCCTCGGAGGAGGGCATGATGATCCACTCCAGTATTCTTGCTTTTGGAAGAGGAGCAGAGAAGCCTGGCCGGTTACAGTCCATGGGATGGCAAAGAGTTGGACACAGCCGAATGACTTAGCATGTACGGGCACAAGGGCAGTCGGCTAAGAAGTCATCCTTCCTTGGGGAGGTACTTCTTGCCAGACACTTGGCCATGTTTTTTTTTTTTTTTATAATTTTTATTTTACTTTTTACTTTTACAGAGTTTTGTTGTTTACAGATATGTATGATCGCAGATTAGTCATATGTATATCCCTCCTATCCCACCCCTCCAGGCCATCGCACAGCACCCCTGCAGGCTCCCCTTTTCTCACAGCACAATAACAATAGCTATATTTTTCACATATGATAGTATAGGTTTTCATGCTACTTCCTTTATGCCTCCCACCCACTATTTATTCCCCACTATGTCCATATGTTCACTGTCCATCTCTGTTTCTCCATCGCTTCACTGCGTGTATTATCATTACCATCCTACTAGATCCCATATATATGTGTTAGTATATTGTACTTGTCCTTCTCTTTTGGCCATGTTTTTCATCGAATTCTCATGTTAACTTGGGGAAGGCAACCTTGACTACCTCAGTTTTTTTTTTTTTTTTAAATTTGGAGTATAGTTGATTTACTCCAATAAAGTAAATCTTTATTGGCTCAAACAATAAAGAGTCTGCCTGCAATGCAGGAGACCTGGGTTTGATTCCTGGGTCAGGAAGATCTCCTGGAAAAGGGAATGGCTACCCACTCCAGTATTCTTGCCTGGAGAATCCCATGGACAGAGGAGTCTGGCAAGCTACAGTCTATGGGGTTGCAAAGAGATACAACTGTCACTGACACTTTAACTTTCATGGTTGATTTACAATGGTGTGCTATTTCCAGGTGTAAAGTTGTGCATATGCATATACCTGCTCTTTACTGCTTCCCAGGTGGCGCTAGTGGTAATGAGCCTGCCTGCCACTGCAGGAAACAAACATTGATGATTCGATCCCTAGGTTAGAAAGATCCCCTGGAGAAGGACATAGCTCCCCACTCCAGTGTTCTTGCCTGGAGAATCCCATGGACAGAGGAGCCTGGTAGGCTACAGTCCATGGGGTCACAGAGTGTTGGATGCGAATGGAGAGACTTAGCACGTATGACGACCTCTGATTGACGGAGAGTGAAATGAGTGAACCACGGCTAAGGAGCTTGTCGAATGCCAGAGACAATTAGTCTGACCTCTCTTCAAAGCCAAGTCACAGGAAAGAAGTGCTCGCATTCTATAGATGCTCAATTATGTCTGTTGTTATTGAAGGGCATAGGAAAACAAAATCCCAAATTATGCCCTTGTTTTGACTGTAAACAGCATGTATTTAAAGCTGTCAGGAACCTTTGGGCTCTGATTTTCAACATCTCATTTACCTGCCCTATTTTAACCAGTTTATATGAGCATTTGTTATGTAACAAGCATGTGCTTTTACTGTATGTAGCTTGGGTTACGTAAATCTAATGGCTGCTGGCTGTGAGCAGTCTTTAAAATGTAATGAGCTGAGAAGCTTGCTATGAGCCTTGGGGCAGGATGGTTTTGGTTTAACCATTTGCTGAATTTAGCTTTTAAAAAGAGGACCCATTTGCTGCATTCATTCAATAATCCAGTTGAAGCCTGGATTCTAAGCAACTGGGGATGTAATTTAAGTCTCTAAAAAAGATATTAACTTAAGCAAAACAAAGCTTGAACGGAAAGTCCTAGCAAACTCTATCCACATTCCAACAGGATGATATACTAGAGGTTGGATCTAGGCAGATCTCTCACTTTGGGTTCTGTGGCCTCTCACGCTGTGGAGAGGGGAAGTAACAGAGCAGAGAGGTGAAGAGAGGTGCTCCTGAGAACCCCACATCACAGTGAGATTTTCTGCAGCTGAATATACTTAGCCAGTGGTGAGTTTCTCAACTACAAAGAGGGCTTCTGTAAAAAATGTAGAAGAAGAACAATTTTGGTTAATCTGGGTCAAATTTTTGTATTAAAAGGAGAGGATATTAGAGCTTAGCTTTCGTCTCATCAGAGAGAAAATTCTCTCTGTGGATAAAAGCAACATAACATTTAGCCTTGCCTGTTTTGTTGATCACTTAAAATTGCAGCCATAAGATCAAGAGAAGGGAAAGATTTGAGGGTCCGTTCTGCTCCACTGGAACTAAACTGCATATGGGTCATGGTCTCCCTGTCCCCAAGCTGAGTGGAGCAATCAGCTCTATCACGTACGGTTCTTTCATATAATTAGATGCAGATTATGGGACCTGTGTTGAGTTACTCAGTTCCTCTGTAGCTCACATTATTTTTTCACCTGTAAAATGGGATAATAATGGTGCCTACCTCAAAGGCCTGTGTGCAGATTGAGTTTAAAATGTTAATTAGATATTCAAATTTCAATTGAATAAGTAAATTTCTTGGAATAGACTCAGACATACTGTGGATGCTAAGGGTTTGTGGTTTTCTCGTATGTATTATGGAGGCAAGAGCATGGTCCCAGGGTGTGTAGGGGAGTCTGATGGGTCTGTGCTGGAAACCTACCTTGCCACCCTTTGGGCTCTGATTTTCAACATCTCATTTACCTGCCCTATTTTAACCAGTTTATATGAGCATTTGTTATGTAACAAGCATGTGCTTTTACTGTATGTAGCTTGGGTTACGTAAATCTAATGGCTGCTGGCTGTGAGCAGTCTTTAAAATGTAATGAGCTGAGAAGCTTGCTATGAGCCTTGGGGCAGGATGGTTTTGGTTTAACCATTTGCTGAATTTAGCTTTTAAAAAGAGGACCCATTTGCTGCATTCATTCAATAATCCAGTTGAAGCCTGGATTCTAAGCAACTGGGGATGTAATTTAAGTCTCTAAAAAAGATATTAACTTAAGCAAAACAAAGCTTGAACGGAAAGTCCTAGCAAACTCTATCCACATTCCAACAGGATGATATACTAGAGGTTGGATCTAGGCAGATCTCTCACTTTGGGTTCTGTGGCCTCTCACGCTGTGGAGAGGGGAAGTAACAGAGCAGAGAGGTGAAGAGAGGTGCTCCTGAGAACCCCACATCACAGTGAGATTTTCTGCAGCTGAATATACTTAGCCAGTGGTGAGTTTCTCAACTACAAAGAGGGCTTCTGTAAAAAATGTAGAAGAAGAACAATTTTGGTTAATCTGGGTCAAATTTTTGTATTAAAAGGAGAGGATATTAGAGCTTAGCTTTCGTCTCATCAGAGAGAAAATTCTCTCTGTGGATAAAAGCAACATAACATTTAGCCTTGCCTGTTTTGTTGATCACTTAAAATTGCAGCCATAAGATCAAGAGAAGGGAAAGATTTGAGGGTCCGTTCTGCTCCACTGGAACTAAACTGCATATGGGTCATGGTCTCCCTGTCCCCAAGCTGAGTGGAGCAATCAGCTCTATCACGTACGGTTCTTTCATATAATTAGATGCAGATTATGGGACCTGTGTTGAGTTACTCAGTTCCTCTGTAGCTCACATTATTTTTTCACCTGTAAAATGGGATAATAATGGTGCCTACCTCAAAGGCCTGTGTGCAGATTGAGTTTAAAATGTTAATTAGATATTCAAATTTCAATTGAATAAGTAAATTTCTTGGAATAGACTCAGACATACTGTGGATGCTAAGGGTTTGTGGTTTTTCTCGTATGTATTATGGAGGCAAGAGCATGGTCCCAGGGGTGTGTGTGAGGTCTTTGAAGTCTGATGGGTCTGTGCTGGAAACCTACCTTGCCACACGCCAGTTCCCCAACCTTGGGCCAGTCACACAAAGTCCCCACCTGTCAAATGAGGATGTCAATTCCTAGCACAAGCATGTTATGAGGAGAAGGACAAGATCAAATTAGACGATACATAACAGGCATGGTATGCAGCACATAGCTAATGCTCTCAATAAGCATTCTTGAAAAGAAGTTGAAAGGATAAAAATGGGATGCCTCAATCTCTAAAGAACTTTTAAAAATTGAGCATCTGCTGTGTGCCAGTCAGTCTGCTATGTGTGTTACGGGAATTCAAAGCTGAAAAAAACAACACATTGCCCATGGAACCTTTTGGGAGTGTACATGGAAGAAAAGGCAGAACCACTCGGTGGGGACTCTTGTACTCAGTGTTCAACATGGAGTCTTCTGGAATTTGCTGAGTCTTGATTCTTGGCTTAGTAGATGATACATTTTGAAGCTCTTCCATATTTTCAGGAGGATAGGTGTATTTTGCACAGTCGTCTCCTGTTTCTGCTTTGCTGAGCACCTTCCCAGTTTGGCCACTACCTGTCTGACGTCTAGTTTACTTTCTCCAGATCTCAGAGGTGCACACTGGTAAATGTGTTTTGGGAGTTTCAAACAGAAGTTTCTCTTTATTCTCTACTAGAGTTCTTGTTATCATCTGTTAAGTTCAGCGTAAGGGTCCGTTCTGCTCCACTGGAACTAAACTGCATATGGGTCATGGTCTCCCTGTCCCCAAGCTGAGTGGAGCAATCAGCTCTATCACGTACGGTTCTTTCATATAATTAGATGCAGATTATGGGACCTGTGTTGAGTTACTCAGTTCCTCTGTAGCTCACATTATTTTTTCACCTGTAAAATGGGATAATAATGGTGCCTACCTCAAAGGCCTGTGTGCAGATTGAGTTTAAAATGTTAATTAGATATTCAAATTTCAATTGAATAAGTAAATTTCTTGGAATAGACTCAGACATACTGTGGATGCTAAGGGTTTGTGGTTTTTCTCGTATGTATTATGGAGGCAAGAGCATGGTCCCAGGGGTGTGTGTGAGGTCTTTGAAGTCTGATGGGTCTGTGCTGGAAACCTACCTTGCCACACGCCAGTTCCCCAACCTTGGGCCAGTCACACAAAGTCCCCACCTGTCAAATGAGGATGTCAATTCCTAGCACAAGCATGTTATGAGGAGAAGGACAAGATCAAATTAGACGATACATAACAGGCATGGTATGCAGCACATAGCTAATGCTCTCAATAAGCATTCTTGAAAAGAAGTTGAAAGGATAAAAATGGGATGCCTCAATCTCTAAAGAACTTTTAAAAATTGAGCATCTGCTGTGTGCCAGTCAGTCTGCTATGTGTGTTACGGGAATTCAAAGCTGAAAAAAACAACACATTGCCCATGGAACCTTTTGGGAGTGTACATGGAAGAAAAGGCAGAACCACTCGGTGGGGACTCTTGTACTCAGTGTTCAACATGGAGTCTTCTGGAATTTGCTGAGTCTTGATTCTTGGCTTAGTAGATGATACATTTTGAAGCTCTTCCATATTTTCAGGAGGATAGGTGTATTTTGCACAGTCGTCTCCTGTTTCTGCTTTGCTGAGCACCTTCCCAGTTTGGCCACTACCTGTCTGACGTCTAGTTTACTTTCTCCAGATCTCAGAGGTGCACACTGGTAAATGTGTTTTGGGAGTTTCAAACAGAAGTTTCTCTTTATTCTCTACTAGAGTTCTTGTTATCATCTGTTAAGTTCAGCGTAATGATTCTTGTAAGGAGATTCAAATGATTGTTACCAGAAAGTACAGTTTTGGGTCACGTTGAGTGTTTGGGTGTCCTATGGCCAATTGAAAGTCTCTGAGACTTGCTAGCAAATTGACCTACTTCTTTGTTAGATCTCTTTTTATTGTGGTTCTTGTTGTTATTATAAGACTGGACAGCTTTCTTATCAAGGAGGATTCTGAAAGATCAGAACTGTTTGTTCTCACTTTTTCCCCTTGCCGAAGGGCCAAAGGCAAACCACCCCTGTCTGTTTGTGATTCCCCAGGGTTTGGCATCTAAGAACAGATGATTCCTGGGGAAGATGGCACTTGGATGTTCAGGGACAGGGCTGCTGGGCCGGTCATCTTTCTCCAGGCAGGAATTCACTCTTCAAGTTCACACTCAGTGCCTCTTGATTTGGTCTCAGTCGGGGAGCTCTTTCTTGATCCAGATTGCATGGCCCTCACGGGTGTGATGTACCAGGACTTATGTGATTGCGAGGAGTCGTCTGACATCTGTTGGATGTTTCCTTTGGTTTAAACATGTTTCCTACACCATTAAATCCTCGTGACAACCGGAAAAAGTGTCTCAGAGAGATGAAGAAGCATGCCCTGGTCCCATGGTTAGTGGCAACGCTCAAACTCAGATCCAGGCCTGTGCTCCGCCCACCCTGCCCTCGGCTCTGCCATGCTTGCAGCTGCGGGCAGCACTCTCGGTGAGATTATGGGAAAGTTGATGACGATGATGTTCGTAGGGCAGAGAGGATGGGATCCTGTGAGTGATTTGATGAGGGAGAAAGAGCGCTTCCAAACACCAGGATGATGCACCAAGGTGAAAACCCTTGGACACAGAGAACAAGTGAAAGAAATGGCCTACCTGCCCGGTGGAAATCTTCAAGAAGGAGATCAGGGAGGAATATTAGAGGCTAGAGTGGCTTTTCATATCAGATCTCAGAGCTTCGAAGTCAGAGATGAGTTGCCTACAGGAAACAGTGCCTGCTAGTCAGTGGAGCAAATGGTCCTTCACAATCTTTCCGTCTTTGGTTCTGGCCTCCCCAGCCTGCCTTATGTGGGACAATCTGCTGCTCACCACGCTCTTCCCTACATCCGTCCCTCTGCTCATGTTTCCTTCTCCCAGAACAACCCACCCCTGACTCTAAACCCCACGACCACTCTCTTCAAGTCCAAGCTCAGACGTCTCATGACACAAGTTTGCACAGTGCCTCTGCTACAAGCCTTTCTAGGGAAGAGATGCTCTTTTGTGTCTCTCTCTAGCTCTAGGGCTTAGCACAATGCGTAATGCTCATCAGACCCTAAAATGAGTGTTTGCTGTGAGTGTGGCTGAATGAATTCCTGACGCAGTGGGAAAGGCAGTGCGGGGTGGTGGAACTAGAGCCAAACTGGGGGTTCAGGACTTAAGCCTTGGTCCTCATAGGGCTGTTTCTTGGCTTTGTGACCTCAGGTGACTCACTGACTGTCCAGACTGAGATTCTGTAAAATATCTTGTTCACCAGGTTTGTGGGGTATGGAAAAGGTAAGAAGTGTGAACTGTAGACTGTTATGCAGAATTAGCAGTGGTTTGAGAAGGAAAATCCAATATACCAATATGAACTAAACACTGATAAATGATACTACATTAAAATCGAGAAGTTCTGATCCTAAAAAGACACCATAAAGGAAGTGAAATGTCAAGCTACAAGCCAAGAGATGACACATGTAGCACCAATAACTGATAAAATCCTATTAGAAGCTCTTGAAATCAATATGGAAAATCCCCCCAATAAATATGGGCAATAAATATGTAGTGAGGTGGGTGAATCTAGAGCCTCTTATACAGAGTGAAGTATGTCAGAAAGAGAAAAACAAGCATAAAGAAAAATGGAACTGATTAACTTAATAAAGAATGTGCTTGTGGACACAGTGGGGGAAGTCAAGGGTGGGACCAACTGAGGAAGTAGAATGACGTTATACACTACCATGTGCAGAATAGATTTTTAGTGGGAAGTTGCTAAACAGCACAGAGTCCCGCTTTTGTGCTCTGTGATGACCTGAAGGGTTGGGGTAGGGGGAGGGGAGGGAGGCTCAGGAGGGAAGGGATCTCTCTCTCTCTCTCTATCGATTCATCCATCTATCTATCATTGTGACTGATTCACTTTGTTGTATGGCAGGAACCAACACAAGATTGTACAGCGATTTTCATCAATTAAACAATAAAGAATGGAAAAAGTGTATTCTAAGGGAAATTAAAAAAAGAAAAGTAAACTTTGATAATCATCTTGGAAAACAATTTGTGATTTTTTTATAAATTTGAGCATTCATATGTATTAGCACCCCCAAATTGTCTCCTAGGCATGTTTATAAAAGAATGTCTTATACATGTATACAAGGTATGTATCAGACTATTCGCAGAACTACTCTTTCTAATAAAAAGCATCAAGCAACCCATGAGTATATTTTCAGCAGAATGGATTGATAGACTATAATATCTATACAAGAAAATATTACATAACAGTGAACATGAAGGAACTTTAATGACAATTTGGATAAATAATAGTAATGTGATTGTGAACAGAAATTTAATCTTGTTCACCAGGTTTGTGGGGTATGGAAAAGGTAAGAAGTGTGAACTGTAGACTGTTATGCAGAATTAGCAGTGGTTTGAGAAGGAAAATCCAATATACCAATATGAACTAAACACTGATAAATGATACTACATTAAAATCGAGAAGTTCTGATCCTAAAAGACACCATAAAGGAAGTGAAATGTCAAGCTACAAGCCAAGAGATGACACATGTAGCACCAATAACTGATAAAATCCTATTAGAAGCTCTTGAAATCAATATGGAAAATCCCCCCAATAAATATGGGCAATAAATATGTAGTGAGGTGGGTGAATCTAGAGCCTCTTATACAGAGTGAAGTATGTCAGAAAGAGAAAACAAGCATAAAGAAAAATGGAACTGATTAACTTAATAAAGAATGTGCTTGTGGACACAGTGGGGGAAGTCAAGGGTGGGACCAACTGAGGAAGTAGAATGACGTTATACACTACCATGTGCAGAATAGATTTTTAGTGGGAAGTTGCTAAACAGCACAGAGTCCCGCTTTTGTGCTCTGTGATGACCTGAAGGGTTGGGGTAGGGGGAGGGGAGGGAGGCTCAGGAGGGAAGGGATCTCTCTCTCTCTCTCTATTCATCCATCTATCTATCATTGTGACTGATTCACTTTGTTGTATGGCAGGAACCAACACAAGATTGTACAGCGATTTTCATCAATTAAACAATAAAGAATGGAAAAGTGTATTCTAAGGGAAATTAAAAAAAGAAAAGTAAACTTTGATAATCATCTTGGAAAACAATTTGTGATTTTTTTATAAATTTGAGCATTCATATGTATTAGCACCCCCAAATTGTCTCCTAGGCATGTTTATAAAAGAATGTCTTATACATGTATACAAGGTATGTATCAGACTATTCGCAGAACTACTCTTTCTAATAAAAAGCATCAAGCAACCCATGAGTATATTTTCAGCAGAATGGATTGATAGACTATAATATCTATACAAGAAAATATTACATAACAGTGAACATGAAGGAACTTTAATGACAATTTGGATAAATAATAGTAATGTGATTGTGAACAGAAAAAATACATCTGACAGAGCATGATAATAACCTGGAGTTAAAAATTAAGAAAACTAAACGATGCTTTATTATACATACAAATAGGTACAATAGAGTGAGGAACACAGAATACAGGATGCTGATTTCCTCTGGTGGGAGAGCAGAGACTGGAAAATGCTGAGTGGGGGGCACACACAGTAAATGTTCCTTGATTGGATATTTTCTAGTTCTTGGCTTAGGTGGTAGGGTCTCAGACGTTCTTTATGATTTTAAACAAATAAATAAATACAAAAGATACAAGGTCATGTAAGGCCTGGGAATGTCAACTGGTGTGCCCTTGCTGATTAAATTCAGTTCAGTCTGTCTTTTCTTGACCACACATTCATTTTTTTATTTTACATTCATACATGGTTTTATTTATTTGTATTGTTTTGAACCTTCTATTTAGTACTGGAGAATAGCCAATTAACCATGTGGTGATAGTTCCGGGTGGACAGCAAAGGGGCTCAGCCATGCGCACACATCCCATCCGTCACCTTGGCCGTCCATTCTCCCCGGCTCTGGTCAGGCTGCCGCATAACGCTGAGCATAGTTCCCTGGGCTGTACAGGAAGCCCTTGTTGGTCATTCATTTTCAATACAGCAGTGGGCCACATGTTCATTTTGTGTTCACTCTGGATGTGTGTACGTTGATGTGTGCACGTCCCTGGTGTTAGAGGGAGGGAGTCTGGGGAAGGTGGAGTGACCTTGGGTCCATCTGTAATTCTCCACAAAGGGAGGAGAATGGGCACTCCAAACAATGAATGATCTTTGGAAACATCACTTCCCTTCAGTGCCTCAGCTTCCCTGTCTCTGAAAAGGGGACTAGACCCAGAGACTTGGACTCTTGAGTCTCTACAGCTCCTCAGTTTCCTTCCCATTTTGCAGCTGTCTTTCTCAGGCGTCTCTTTCTGGGTTTGTCTCCCCGATCCCTGCCTCGGAGGACAGCCTTGGGCAGGGCAGGCTTGGGCACAGCAGCCACGTGCAGAATCCTAGCTGCAAATCCAGCTGGGCATCTATTTCTTTCTGCCCTGACTGTCCAACCACACTTGTTAATCACACAATTTAATGCCCTGTAAACACGGTCACTGCTTCATTTCCCCACAAATTCCTGGAAAGAGCAGCCAGGGAAGATTTGTTTCTAGTCATGAACCAAATATGAAGGTCACATGATTTTGTGATTTTTTTTCTTACCAAAGAAATATGGGTGGCTTAAGCAGGCCAACCTTCCAATTAATCCTAAGAACAGCTGCCTTCGAGGCGGGTGAGCCTGAATATTATTCACTTTCCTAGTCATTTATCAAGGAAGGGAAACTGTCCGCTGGCCTCCAATAGCTTTAATTCATTGGAGGCTAAAACAGAGCCCAGTGAGAAGGTCCTTGACTCCCAGGCACCATGCTGATCATTACCTGGGCCCGCCTTTGCTCTCCAGTGGAAGAAACGTTGAATGATTGGACTGTAGATGCGGGTGCACTGACCCAGACACACACAGAGACACACAACGCAGGGGTATGCATCTGTCTGCTGGCCACGGAACTTCGGTGTGCTCAGGACCCTCCCCCTCAGTGGCCCTGCCAGCCCTTGTAATCTCTGCTGTTTTTCCGTGGTCACACCTGCCTCACTTGTCTAATTCTTAGCTCCATGGAGCAGGATGCTTTTCCAGTGAAAAATCTACTCGGAAGAACAAGAGAAGGACAGACTCACAGTAGGAGGAAACTACAGTAGCCAGAGAAAACGAGCAAAACAGCCGTATTTACTCATGGATTTGGCGTCAAGAAGGGAGCGGTGTGGAGACGGAAGGGGGCCGACTGGGGTCAGGTGCTGTGCTCAGCACGTGACACCAGGTACTTCAGTCTACACGATAACCCAGAGTGGGCACTGCTGTGTGTTCATGCAATCCTTGCTGTATGATTCCTTCCTGTGGGTACTGCCTCGCAGGAACTTGGTTGCAAGTGCGCACTCGGTATATATCTGCTGAGTAGACGGGTGGATGGATGGTTAAAAGGAGGTTACCTTGCTGATCTGCCCACCAGTTTAAAAATATACATCTGTTACAACGCCGCGTTTTTAAGATCCTGGGAGCCCTCCACTTTCTCCTCTGGCTAATGGACAAGAGATCCTGCCGGTTCCACCGGCCCTGTCTGATCAGAATGGACTCAAACTTTTTGTGTCCTAGCTGCAAATCCAGCTGGGCATCTATTTCTTTCTGCCCTGACTGTCCAACCACACTTGTTAATCACACAATTTAATGCCCTGTAAACACGGTCACTGCTTCATTTCCCCACAAATTCCTGGAAAGAGCAGCCAGGGAAGATTTGTTTCTAGTCATGAACCAAATATGAAGGTCACATGATTTTGTGATTTTTTTTCTTACCAAAGAAATATGGGTGGCTTAAGCAGGCCAACCTTCCAATTAATCCTAAGAACAGCTGCCTTCGAGGCGGGTGAGCCTGAATATTATTCACTTTCCTAGTCATTTATCAAGGAAGGGAAACTGTCCGCTGGCCTCCAATAGCTTTAATTCATTGGAGGCTAAAACAGAGCCCAGTGAGAAGGTCCTTGACTCCCAGGCACCATGCTGATCATTACCTGGGCCCGCCTTTGCTCTCCAGTGGAAGAAACGTTGAATGATTGGACTGTAGATGCGGGTGCACTGACCCAGACACACACAGAGACACACAACGCAGGGGTATGCATCTGTCTGCTGGCCACGGAACTTCGGTGTGCTCAGGACCCTCCCCCTCAGTGGCCCTGCCAGCCCTTGTAATCTCTGCTGTTTTTCCGTGGTCACACCTGCCTCACTTGTCTAATTCTTAGCTCCATGGAGCAGGATGCTTTTCCAGTGAAAAATCTACTCGGAAGAACAAGAGAAGGACAGACTCACAGTAGGAGGAAACTACAGTAGCCAGAGAAAACGAGCAAAACAGCCGTATTTACTCATGGATTTGGCGTCAAGAAGGGAGCGGTGTGGAGACGGAAGGGGGCCGACTGGGGTCAGGTGCTGTGCTCAGCACGTGACACCAGGTACTTCAGTCTACACGATAACCCAGAGTGGGCACTGCTGTGTGTTCATGCAATCCTTGCTGTATGATTCCTTCCTGTGGGTACTGCCTCGCAGGAACTTGGTTGCAAGTGCGCACTCGGTATATATCTGCTGAGTAGACGGGTGGATGGATGGTTAAAAGGAGGTTACCTTGCTGATCTGCCCACCAGTTTAAAAATATACATCTGTTACAACGCCGCGTTTTTAAGATCCTGGGAGCCCTCCACTTTCTCCTCTGTCTAATGGACAAGAGATCTCGCTGGGTCCAGGTTCCCAGAGTTCCACCGGGCCCTGTCTGATCAGAATGGACTCAAATAAGCCTTATATTTCTGTAGGAAATAGATTCCATGGAGGCAAATTGACGGATTATTTTCCAGAATGGCTAAGACAATGAGCTTAGATGGTGACATATTAATATTAAGGAAGCTCAAAATCTAGCAAAAAGAAAAAACAATGCTTCACAGGGCTAGGCAGATCCAGAGGAATGGTCAGGGCGTCGCTTAAGAGAGCCCGGATGAGGCTGACTCATGGATTCTCTCCCTGGAAGGTGACTTTGGAACTTTTGTGCCAGTTTTCAGGTAGGGAAATGGAGAAAGATCTTGTGTGCCTGGAAGGGACACTGTTAGCGTCACCGTTCTGAGGGCACAGTGTCATTGGCTTCAGGGCAGACAAGGTGTCCTAAGCAGAGTGTTTCTGTCCTCAACCCTCTTCCTGGGTGATTCTAGCCTGTGCCTTCAATTCTTGCACATCCCACGGGGCTCCCAGATCTCTGGATTCACCTGGGATCTTTCTCCTGGGCTTTTGACTCAGACATCCAACTATCTCTGAGTTCTCATCCGCCTCAAATTTCGTGTCTGAATTGAATTCCCATCTTCCCCTGAGTGTGAGTCTGCTCTGTTCTCTGGAACTCTTTCCAATTCCCACTGACTGAGGCTAGAATTCTGGGGTCCTCAATGTACTTTTGACATAATTTTTAGGATGATTTGGATGATTGCTAAATGTTAGTTACCTCCCTCTCTCTTTTAATGGCTGATTACCTGGCCTGAATTTTCACTTGAGAGTGTGTCAGGACCAGTGTTAGGCTTTTAGGCCACACGAGCGTACAGCCTGCAGCGGCCAACTGCCAGTTAGGGCTGTTCCACCGTGGGTGTGGTTTTCAGCAAACAAGAGGGGTTCAGCTTTCCGGACTTTTAAGGGACAAATGTGAACCCCCCATCTCAGTTCTTTCCAGGAGAGGCGAAGTGTTGAAAATGATATTCAGCGGCAAGTTTTCAGCATCACATTCAGAAAGACAGAGCAGAAGTTGCTAGAGGCTATTTTCAGAGAACTCCTAATAAGTACAGAACCAAAATACAGACACGGTTGTTAACACCCTGGGAAATGCCAAATCCAAGCTGGATCTCAGCCAGCAGAGAAATGGAAAGTCCTAGATAGCTTATCTCAGAGCAAATCTGTGTATTTTCCAGAATGGCTAAGACAATGAGCTTAGATGGTGACATATTAATATTAAGGAAGCTCAAAATCTAGCAAAAAGAAAAAACAATGCTTCACAGGGCTAGGCAGATCCAGAGGAATGGTCAGGGCGTCGCTTAAGAGAGCCCGGATGAGGCTGACTCATGGATTCTCTCCCTGGAAGGTGACTTTGGAACTTTTGTGCCAGTTTTCAGGTAGGGAAATGGAGAAAGATCTTGTGTGCCTGGAAGGGACACTGTTAGCGTCACCGTTCTGAGGGCACAGTGTCATTGGCTTCAGGGCAGACAAGGTGTCCTAAGCAGAGTGTTTCTGTCCTCAACCCTCTTCCTGGGTGATTCTAGCCTGTGCCTTCAATTCTTGCACATCCCACGGGGCTCCCAGATCTCTGGATTCACCTGGGATCTTTCTCCTGGGCTTTTGACTCAGACATCCAACTATCTCTGAGTTCTCATCCGCCTCAAATTTCGTGTCTGAATTGAATTCCCATCTTCCCCTGAGTGTGAGTCTGCTCTGTTCTCTGGAACTCTTTCCAATTCCCACTGACTGAGGCTAGAATTCTGGGGTCCTCAATGTACTTTTGACATAATTTTTAGGATGATTTGGATGATTGCTAAATGTTAGTTACCTCCCTCTCTCTTTTAATGGCTGATTACCTGGCCTGAATTTTCACTTGAGAGTGTGTCAGGACCAGTGTTAGGCTTTTAGGCCACACGAGCGTACAGCCTGCAGCGGCCAACTGCCAGTTAGGGCTGTTCCACCGTGGGTGTGGTTTTCAGCAAACAAGAGGGGTTCAGCTTTCCGGACTTTTAAGGGACAAATGTGAACCCCCCATCTCAGTTCTTTCCAGGAGAGGCGAAGTGTTGAAAATGATATTCAGCGGCAAGTTTTCAGCATCACATTCAGAAAGACAGAGCAGAAGTTGCTAGAGGCTATTTTCAGAGAACTCCTAATAAGTACAGAACCAAAATACAGACACGGTTGTTAACACCCTGGGAAATGCCAAATCCAAGCTGGATCTCAGCCAGCAGAGAAATGGAAAGTCCTAGATAGCTTATCTCAGAGCAAATCTGTGTTATGCAGAAGGTGTGAGATGCAATTATCCAGGAGAGCAAGCGCGCTCACTCTCTGCTCAGGTTTGTGCCTTGGAACCACCTCCGTCGAAGTGCATTGGGCATTTTCTGTTTTCCATGAGCAGCTCAGTGGCCCTGGCTGTTGTTCTTTCCTGTGCCTCTGGCCTTCCTCTTTTAAATTGTACCTGTTCTCCCTCTTCCAGATCATTTGTGGTTGGGTTCCGTAACCATCTATCCCTAAACTAACAACTCCTCAGTATGCCTTTCTACCTTGAGTTTTTTTTTTCCTGAACTCCAGTCCACCTTTCTTTAAGTTCCCATTAGATCCCTAAACTTACCATATTCTTTTCTACCTCTGTTTCCCAGCATTTGAGCCTAAGTTCTCTGCCTGCAAGCTCAGAGCATTTCTTCTTGAAAATAGTGTCTAGAAAGTTTGACATTATTGCTGCTGCTGCTGCTGCTTAGTGACTAAGGCATGTCTGACTCTGTGAGACTTCAAGGACAAGAGCCCGCCAGGCTCCTCTGCCCGTGGGATTTCCTAGGCAAGAATACTGGAGTGGGTTGCCATTTCCTCCTCCAGGAATCTTCCTGACCCAGGAATTGAACCCATGTCTCCTGCATTGGCAAGTGGATTCTTTGCCACTGAGTTGCCTGAGAGGCCCCATGGCACTGAGTGGAGATTAAATCATCAATTTAGAGTGTATTTTTTGGAAAGGTAACAGAAAGGCTGTCTGTGACATTGAAAGTTGTCAGAGACTTGGGTTCCACCGTGGGTGTGGTTTTCAGCAAACAAGAGGGGTTCAGCTTTCCGGACTTTTAAGGGACAAATGTGAACCCCCCATCTCAGTTCTTTCCAGGAGAGGCGAAGTGTTGAAAATGATATTCAGCGGCAAGTTTTCAGCATCACATTCAGAAAGACAGAGCAGAAGTTGCTAGAGGCTATTTTCAGAGAACTCCTAATAAGTACAGAACCAAAATACAGACACGGTTGTTAACACCCTGGGAAATGCCAAATCCAAGCTGGATCTCAGCCAGCAGAGAAATGGAAAGTCCTAGATAGCTTATCTCAGAGCAAATCTGTGTTATGCAGAAGGTGTGAGATGCAATTATCCAGGAGAGCAAGCGCGCTCACTCTCTGCTCAGGTTTGTGCCTTGGAACCACCTCCGTCGAAGTGCATTGGGCATTTTCTGTTTTCCATGAGCAGCTCAGTGGCCCTGGCTGTTGTTCTTTCCTGTGCCTCTGGCCTTCCTCTTTTAAATTGTACCTGTTCTCCCTCTTCCAGATCATTTGTGGTTGGGTTCCGTAACCATCTATCCCTAAACTAACAACTCCTCAGTATGCCTTTCTACCTTGAGTTTTTTTTTTCCTGAACTCCAGTCCACCTTTCTTTAAGTTCCCATTAGATCCCTAAACTTACCATATTCTTTTCTACCTCTGTTTCCCAGCATTTGAGCCTAAGTTCTCTGCCTGCAAGCTCAGAGCATTTCTTCTTGAAAATAGTGTCTAGAAAGTTTGACATTATTGCTGCTGCTGCTGCTGCTTAGTGACTAAGGCATGTCTGACTCTGTGAGACTTCAAGGACAAGAGCCCGCCAGGCTCCTCTGCCCGTGGGATTTCCTAGGCAAGAATACTGGAGTGGGTTGCCATTTCCTCCTCCAGGGAATCTTCCTGACCCAGGAATTGAACCCATGTCTCCTGCATTGGCAAGTGGATTCTTTGCCACTGAGTTGCCTGAGAGGCCCCATGGCACTGAGTGGAGATTAAATCATCAATTTAGAGTGTATTTTTTGGAAAGGTAACAGAAAGGCTGTCTGTGACATTGATTAAGAATTTGAATTCAGGGAGACTTGGGTTCAAACGTAAGCTGTGCTCCTTTGTGGCAGCACGGTGTTGACAGGAAGGAAAACAACAACAACAAAAAAGCACAACCTAAAAGCTGAGAGTTATTTTTTAATGGAAAGATTTTCTAAGGACTTAAGCTCAGGAGACAAGCTCTCAGTTAGCTCTGGGGCAGGACTCTGAAGAGGTAAGGAAGGATCCAGGATATATGGGAATTTTTGCAATAAAATCAGGGAGTCAGAGCATCAAAAGATTTTAGTGCTGTGAATAAAAGAAAATCAGGCATCTCACATCAAGGAGTTCAGTGCCTTTCTATGCATGGGAAGATGCAAGAGTTGGGGTTCATTGAAATTATTCTTTTGGTATGCACCTTAGCCACCTAGAAGGCTAATATCCAGCTCCCTCCCCTGGCCCCGCCCGCCCTGAATCCCCTTGGGGTGCACAGGTGGGGACGGCTGCAGTGCCTGAGGGCTCACTGGTCACAACATCCTTTGTTTGCTGATACAGCAGGCATCATTTTTCATCCACCATGATTTCCATCTGTCAGAAGTGGAGCCAGATAAGCGCTGATAGTAACAATTAGTCATTATGCTGTGATGAGCCTGTGCTGAGCTCCAAGTGCTTTCAACAGATGAACTCACTGGATTCTCACAACCACTTTGCCATCGGTATTCACGTTTGTTCAGAGTAGGGAACAGTCACTGAGCCTGAGAAAGTGACCATGTGCCTTCCGTAAAGGAGTGGGGAATTGGGGAGACTCCACAGAGGGTGCTCCAAGCCCGGTGCCTGCCAGAGTGCATGAACATTTCTCATCCTTTTAACCTGAGAAAAGTGACAGGGAGAGGTGAGGGACACATGTGAAGTTCTCCAGCCTCAGAGGTTAGTTCACTCTGGAATGGGAAGGATGTCTTCTCATTATTTTTCTCTCCTTTTCACTTTTCTAGCATAGATTTATATTTTCCCCAAGTAATGTTTCATCATAGCAATTCCCAGGTAGTACAGTGGTTAAGAATCTGCCTGCCAATGCAGGAGATGAAAGAGACGCAGGTTTGATCCCCGGGTTGGAAAGATCCCCTGGAGGAGGAAATGGTAACTGACACCAGTATTCCTGTCTGGAGAATCCCATGGACAGGGGAACCTGGTGGGCTACAGTCCATAGGGTCGCAAAGAGTCAGAGAGGACTGAGAACACACACACACACACACACACACACACACACACACACACACACTTACACACACACACACACACACACAGTGTTTAGTCATAATGAGGCAGGAGGCAGATGTCCGCAATGGAGATTCATTCTCTATTGACAGAAACTCCAAGACAAGAATAGCAGGGTAATTAAGGGAGGGGGCTGGGCCCTGCGCAGACCACATATTTCTTGTTCCCAAAGTCAGGGTCTCCCCAACCACACTTGCTGAGAAAAGGCTCCTTAGAAGCCAAAGGGGAGTCATATCAAAGGTATTAAGAATTTTCATGTGTTTGAGCTTTATACTTGTGAAGAGAGATGTTGTGGCCCTCTTTAAGTGAAGGAAAGAGATGCTCAGAATGGAAGAGTGACTTGGCTACAGGCTTGCTGTTAGGAAGCAACAGGGACAGGGTGACCCAGGGGTATGGTGCTTAGTTCACTGGTTCCCTCTTCATCTCCTCATGATGAACTTATCTGGATTCCTGCTTTCAAACTGGGTATTCTTTGTGGATGAGGAAGCATTTCATCTATAACTCTATATATACAGAGGGAAGGAAAATGCTTTTTTCCTTAAATCATTCTCTGAGTTCATTTTTTTAAACATTTATTTTTATTATTTATTGATTTTCATCCATCTTTATTCTTTGGCCTTTGTGGATTTCCAATTACAGCAGCCTCTCTTGTTGCAGAGCACGGGCTCTGAGCGCATGTACTCCAGAGCGCTGGCTCGTAACTGGACACACTGGTCCAGTCACTCCGCGGCACATGGGATCTTCCTGGGCCAGGGATCAAACCGGCGCCCCTTGTACCACTACAAGGCAGACTCTTTACCCACTGGACCACCAGGGAAGCCCATTCTCTGAGTTTTTGCTCCATATCAGTTTCTAGTTTTCTCCTCCCATCCCTTTCTCACTTTCCTTTCTTACCACTTATTCCTCTTTTTCCCATTTTTATTATGAAATATTTCAAAAACACAAAGTGTTAAAACCTAGCACAGGGGTTGGAAGGCTATGGCTCACTCTCTGATTTTTATAATAAAGTTAAGAAAACTTTAATAAGATATAATTTAAATCCTACAAAATTCACCCATACAAAATATAAAATTCAGTGGGTTTTAGTATAGTCCTAGGGTTTTAAAAACTATATTTATTGGGCTGTGTTGGGTCTTTGTTGAGGCTCTCAGGCTCTGTAGTTGGGGCACATGAGCTTCAGAGTGCACCATATTCATAGAGTTTTGCAACCTTGGCCATTGTCTAATTTTAGAACAACCTTATCATCCCTAAAGAAAGCCATACTCATTACCAGTCATTCTCTGTTACCCCCGTGGCCTCCCCGTCTCTGCCCACCATCCCTAAGCAATGAGTATTTACTTCCTGCCTCCACGCTAAGTCACTTCAGTCCTGTCCCAGTCTGTGCCACCCTATGGATGGCAGCCTGCCAGGTTCCACTGGCCAGGGGATTCTCCAGGCAAGATGCTTGAGTGAGTAGCCATTCCCTCCTGCAGGGGGTCTGTCTCCTCCCTCCAGGGACTAAACCCATGTCTCTCTATTTTTTTTTCCTTTTAAATTTTTTGGCCCATTTTTTATTGGTCTTTCATTTATTTATTTTCATCCATCTTTGTTCTTTGGCTCCTGTGGGCCTCCCATCGCAGTGGCCTCTGTTGTCGCAGAGCACCGGCTCTGGGCACATGTGCTCCAGAGCTCCGGCTTGGGAATTGGATGCACCAGTTCAGCTGCTCCGCAGCACGTGGGATCTTCCCAGGCCAGGGATCGAACCGGTGCCCCCTGCACTGCAAAGCAGAGTCTTTATCTAGTGAACCACCAGGGAAACCCTGAACCCATGTCTCTTATGCCTCCTGCATTGGCAGGTGGGCTCTTTACCACTTGCGCCACCTGGAAAGGTGAAAACTTATTCTGGATATTTCAAGTAAGTGGAATTATACAATATGTACTATTTTGTGACTAGCTTTTATGAAGCCCGATATTTTCAAGGTTCATCCATATATTGAAGGAATTAGAACTTCATTCTTTTTTGCTGCTGAATAACATTCCATTGCTGAAATCTTCCATTGAAAAGGTCAGTTGATGAACATTTGGGTTGTTTTCATCTTTTGGCTATTGGAATAAAGTTGCTAAGAACATTTACCATTACCTTTCCAATATGAAAATTCATTTAAATAAGTTTTATAATTTAAAATTTTTCCTACAAAATTCACCCATACAAAATATAAAATTCAGTGGGTTTTAGTATAGTCCTAGGGTTTTAAAAACTATATTTATTGGGCTGTGTTGGGTCTTTGTTGAGGCTCTCAGGCTCTGTAGTTGGGGCACATGAGCTTCAGAGTGCACCATATTCATAGAGTTTTGCAACCTTGGCCATTGTCTAATTTTAGAACAACCTTATCATCCCTAAAGAAAGCCATACTCATTACCAGTCATTCTCTGTTACCCCCGTGGCCTCCCCGTCTCTGCCCACCATCCCTAAGCAATGAGTATTTACTTCCTGCCTCCACGCTAAGTCACTTCAGTCCTGTCCCAGTCTGTGCCACCCTATGGATGGCAGCCTGCCAGGTTCCACTGGCCAGGGGATTCTCCAGGCAAGATGCTTGAGTGAGTAGCCATTCCCTCCTGCAGGGGCTCTGTCTCCTCCCTCCAGGGACTAAACCCATGTCTCTCTATTTTTTTTTTCCTTTTAAATTTTTTGGCCCATTTTTTATTGGTCTTTCATTTATTTATTTTCATCCATCTTTGTTCTTTGGCCTGTGTGGGCTTCCCATCACAGTGGCCTCTCTCGTTGCAGAGCACCGGCTCTGGGCACATGTGCTCCAGAGCTCCGGCTTGGGAATTGGATGCACCAGTTCAGCTGCTCCGCAGCACGTGGGATCTTCCCAGGCCAGGGATCGAACCGGTGCCCCCTGCACTGCAAAGCAGAGTCTTTATCTAGTGAACCACCAGGGAAACCCTGAACCCATGTCTCTTATGCCTCCTGCATTGGCAGGTGGGCTCTTTACCACTTGCGCCACCTGGAAAGGTGAAAACTTATTCTGGATATTTCAAGTAAGTGGAATTATACAATATGTACTATTTTGTGACTAGCTTTTATGAAGCCCGATATTTTCAAGGTTCATCCATATATTGAAGGAATTAGAACTTCATTCTTTTTTGCTGCTGAATAACATTCCATTGCTGAAATCTTCCATTGAAAAGGTCAGTTGATGAACATTTGGGTTGTTTTCATCTTTTGGCTATTGGAATAAAGTTGCTAAGAACATTTATGTACCATTTTATGCATGGACATGGTTTTTATTTGTCTTGAGTGTATATCTAGAAATGGAGTTGCTGGGTCATATGGTAACTCTGTATGTAATATTCTGAGGAACTGACAATCTATTTTTCAAAGTTTAACAAGCCCATCAACCATGAATGAAAGTTCAATTTCTCACATCTTGCCCAAATGTATTATTTTTTTAAAGTTTTTTTTTTGGATGTGTATCATTGTTTAAAGTCTTTATTGAATTTGTTACAATATTGCCTCTGTTTTTTATTTATTTATTTATTTATTTTATTTATTTTATTTTGGGTGAGGGTTGGGTTGGGGAGGGAGGGGAGTGGGCGGGCCACTTCTATTGGTCTTTCATTTCTCCCTTTTCATCTGTCTTTGTTCTTTGGCTCCTGTGGGCCTCCCATTGCGGTGGCCTCTGTTGTCGCAGAGCGCGGGCTCTTGGCGCATGCGCTCCACAACTCCGGCTCGGTAATTGGACACATCGGTCCACGGCATGTGGGATCTTCCCAGGCCAGGGATCGAACTGGCGCACCTTGCACTGCAAGGCAGTGTCCTTACCCACTTGGCCACCAGGGGAAGCCCGCCTCTGTTTTATATTTTGGCTTTTTGGTCCAGAGGCATGTGGGATCTTAGATCCCTGACCAAGGGTTGAATTTCCACCCTCTGCATTGGAAGCTGAAGTCTCAACCACTGGACTGTCAGGGAAGTCCCAAAGCTATTATTTTTTATTTTGCTTTTCAATACTTTTGTGGACTGGTATTTTGTCTATTTTATTTTGTCCATTCTAGTGGGTGTGAAGTAGTATCTTCTGGATATGTTTCTTATCACTATGTGATCTGCAAAATATTTCTCCCATTCTGTGAGGTGTATGCTCACTTTTTCTTTTTTTGTCCACTTCTATTGGTCTTTCATTTATTTATTTTCATCCATCCTTGTTCTTTGGCCTGTGTGGGCCTCCTATCTCAGTGGCCTCTCTCATGGCAGAGCGCCGGCTCTGGGTGCATGTGCTCCAGAGCTCTGGCTCAGTAGTTGGACACATCAATCCAGCTGCTCCGCGGCACGTGGGACATTCCCAGGCCAGGAATCGAACCGGCGCCCCTTGCACTGCAAGGCGGTGTCCTTACCCACTGGACCTCTAGGGAAGCCCTGTATGTTCACTTTTATGTTAGTTGTCTTTGAAATAAGATTTTAAAATTTTTATGAATTCCAATTTATCTATTTTTTTCTTTTGTTAATTGTATTTTTGATGTCCCATCTAAACAACCATTGCCTAGCCCAAGGGTACAAAGATTGACTCTCATGTTTTCTTCTAGGATTTTGATAGTTTTAGCTATTATATTTAGACCTATGATCCATTTTGAGTTGATTTTTTAATATGCTGTGAGTTAGGAGTTTAACTCACTTTTACATGTGGATATTAATTTGTCCAAAAACCATTTGCTGAAAATAGTATTGTTTTCCCATTGAACTGTTTTGCATGCTTGCTGAAACTCACTTGATATAGTCATTTTAATAATAGCTGGTATAAATATTCTCTTGACTGTTCTGACATTTTATTACATTTAAGACCACACTACTGGCTTACTATTACATACACAGAGCAAAGATACTGTAAAAGTTGGAATGAGTTTATTTTTAAACTTGGAGGAAGGAAAGCCTTCTTGAATAGGATAAAAAATCCGGAAGCTATAAAAGACAGATATATATGACAAAGAGAAAATTTTGAATGTATGCCTGGCAAAGAAGGCCTAAAACAAAGTAAAACCACAAATCTCGGGAATATGTCTGCAACGCACATGACAGATGAAAGGCTAATTTCTAGAATCTTTAAAGAGCTCATGTAAGCTAGCAAGATGAAATAGTAGGGAAACCAATAAAGATCAACAAAGGAAAAGAAAGTTTAAAGGAAAAGAAAGATAGACATGAAACATGTTAAAGAATGCTCAGTGTATCTCTCAGTTAAGGAAATTCAAATAAATATTAGGAGATATCATGTCAGCTCATTAGAAAAGCAAACATTAAACAGTGTTTCTTGTGAAGTGCTGAATAGCTGAAGGTCATGGGGTGGGGAACAGGTTTTCTGCTGTGAGAGTTTAGACTGTTAACTACATTACAGAATGTAATTTGCCAATGTTCATGAAAAGATAAATCACTCATAGTTTCGTTTGATTCCATTTGCCTGGAGTATTTTTTCTCACCCCCTCACTTTCTGTCTGTATGTGTCTGAAGTAGGTCTCTTGTAAACAACATATATACAGGTCTTGCTTTTATGTTCATTCAACCAGTCTGTGTTTTTTGCTTGCAGTGTTTAATCCATTTACATTGCAGCTTAAAGGGTTTCTCAGTAATATTAAACAGTCTGTAAGTAGCATAGTATAGTCTACACAAGTAGTTCTTTGTATCCTAACGTGGAAAAATTCTTCTGAATATTTCCCATTGAAAAAGTTAAATCCTGAAAAGCATACAGGGTCTGAACCAAGCTATATAGATGTTAGCACTGTAAATATAAAATAGAAAGCATATATTTTTTCATTTTTGGCCTTGCTGTATAAACTGTTTTGCATGCTTGCTGAAACTCACTTGATATAGTCATTTTAATAATAGCTGGTATAAATATTCTCTTGACTGTTCTGACATTTTATTACATTTAAGACCACACTACTGGCTTACTATTACATACACAGAGCAAAGATACTGTAAAAGTTGGAATGAGTTTATTTTTAAACTTGGAGGAAGGAAAGCCTTCTTGAATAGGATAAAAAATCCGGAAGCTATAAAAGACAGATATATATGACAAAGAGAAAATTTTGAATGTATGCCTGGCAAAGAAGGCCTAAAACAAAGTAAAACCACAAATCTCGGGAATATGTCTGCAACGCACATGACAGATGAAAGGCTAATTTCTAGAATCTTTAAAGAGCTCATGTAAGCTAGCAAGATGAAATAGTAGGGAAACCAATAAAGATCAACAAAGGAAAAGAAAGTTTAAAGGAAAAGAAAGATAGACATGAAACATGTTAAAGAATGCTCAGTGTATCTCTCAGTTAAGGAAATTCAAATAAATATTAGGAGATATCATGTCAGCTCATTAGAAAAGCAAACATTAAACAGTGTTTCTTGTGAAGTGCTGAATAGCTGAAGGTCATGGGGTGGGGAACAGGTTTTCTGCTGTGAGAGTTTAGACTGTTAACTACATTACAGAATGTAATTTGCCAATGTTCATGAAAAGATAAATCACTCATAGTTTCGTTTGATTCCATTTGCCTGGAGTATTTTTTCTCACCCCCTCACTTTCTGTCTGTATGTGTCTGAAGTAGGTCTCTTGTAAACAACATATATACAGGTCTTGCTTTTATGTTCATTCAACCAGTCTGTGTTTTTTGCTTGCAGTGTTTAATCCATTTACATTGCAGCTTAAAGGGTTTCTCAGTAATATTAAACAGTCTGTAAGTAGCATAGTATAGTCTACACAAGTAGTTCTTTGTATCCTAACGTGGAAAAATTCTTCTGAATATTTCCCATGGAAAAAAAGTTAAATCCTGAAAAAGCATACAGGGTCTGAACCAAGCTATATAGATGTTAGCACTGTAAATATAAAATAGAAAGCAAATTAAGCATGCAAAGTGAAAATGTAAAAATACACACTCCTGCATATGTGCCATCATAACACTTGCCTAAGTGTACCATTTGTTGTTGTTGTTGTTTAAGGAATACATTATGACACTGTTAATAGTGATTACCTTTTGAGAGAGTGATTGGGAAGGAACAAGAAGCTTGTACTTTTCATGTTATAACATTGTACACTGCTGAATATTCCAGTAAGTGCATATTATCACTTCTACCTTTAAAAATGTGGTCAATTGGGATTACTTGAGTGCTGGAATTATGAGTCCATATAATAAATTTCTGCATCAGAGAAAGTTATAGTCTTTTTCTTTAACATTTGAACAATTTTTTCTTATTGAATTAGGGCTCCCCTGGTGGTCCAGTGGGTAAAGAGTCTGCCTTGCAGTGCCAGGGGGACGGGTTTGATCTCTTGTCAGAGAAGATCCCATGTGCTGCAGAGCAGCTGGGCGGGTGTGTCCAATTATGAGCCAGCGCTCTGGAGTGCATGCACCCAGAGCCAGTACTCTGCAATGAGAGAGGCCACTGCAGTGGGAGGTCCACACAGACCAAAGGACAAAGATGGATGAAAAGTAAATGATGGCTTAGAGGCAAAAAAAAAAAAACTCTTAACTCTTATACTCAAATATATTAATACATTCTTATTTATATTCTTTTTTATTATGGTTTATCCCAGGATATTGAGTCTAGTTCCCTGTGCTATGCAGTAGGACCATATTGGCATCAAAATTAAAAAAAACTCCTACCACTCAGTTTCGTTTGATTCCATTTGCCTGGAGTATTTTTTCTCACCCCCTCACTTTCTGTCTGTATGTGTCTGAAGTAGGTCTCTTGTAAACAACATATATACAGGTCTTGCTTTTATGTTCATTCAACCAGTCTGTGTTTTTTGCTTGCAGTGTTTAATCCATTTACATTGCAGCTTAAAGGGTTTCTCAGTAATATTAAACAGTCTGTAAGTAGCATAGTATAGTCTACACAAGTAGTTCTTTGTATCCTAACGTGGAAAAATTCTTCTGAATATTTCCCATGGAAAAAAAGTTAAATCCTGAAAAAGCATACAGGGTCTGAACCAAGCTATATAGATGTTAGCACTGTAAATATAAAATAGAAAGCAAATTAAGCATGCAAAGTGAAAATGTAAAAATACACACTCCTGCATATGTGCCATCATAACACTTGCCTAAGTGTACCATTTGTTGTTGTTGTTGTTTAAGGAATACATTATGACACTGTTAATAGTGATTACCTTTTGAGAGAGTGATTGGGAAGGAACAAGAAGCTTGTACTTTTCATGTTATAACATTGTACACTGCTGAATATTCCAGTAAGTGCATATTATCACTTCTACCTTTAAAAATGTGGTCAATTGGGATTACTTGAGTGCTGGAATTATGAGTCCATATAATAAATTTCTGCATCAGAGAAAGTTATAGTTTTTTTCTTTAACATTTGAACAATTTTTCTTATTGAATTAGGGCCCCCCTGGTGGTCCAGTGGGTAAAGAGTCTGCCTTGCAGTGCCAGGGGGACGGGTTTGATCTCTTGTCAGAGAAGATCCCATGTGCTGCAGAGCAGCTGGGCGGGTGTGTCCAATTATGAGCCAGCGCTCTGGAGTGCATGCACCCAGAGCCAGTACTCTGCAATGAGAGAGGCCACTGCAGTGGGAGGTCCACACAGACCAAAGGACAAAGATGGATGAAAAGTAAATGATGGCTTAGAGGCAAAAAAAAAAAAAACTCTTAACTCTTATACTCAAATATATTAATACATTCTTATTTATATTCTTTTTTATTATGGTTTATCCCAGGATATTGAGTCTAGTTCCCTGTGCTATGCAGTAGGACCATATTGTTTATCTATTTTTAATATAATACTTTGCATCTATCAATATTAACCCCAAACTCCTACTCTCTGCTGATCTTCCTCCCCACCTCCCACTTGGCAGCCACAAGGCTATTCTTTATGTCTGTGAGTCTGTTTTGTAGATAGGTTCATTTGTGCCGTATTTCAGATTCCACATATAAATGATATCATATGGTATTTGTCTCTGTGGCTCACTTAATACAACAATCTCTAGTTGCTTTTCATATTCATAAAGTTCTCCTCTCAGATTGTTGAAGCTGGTTAGGTGATGGAACTCCCAGAAGCCAGATGCTCACTGGAGAATGTTGTTCAGTGTTGATGTTCGTCCGTTCATCGCCTTTTTTCCATGTAAAAATTTCATACCGGGAAGTTTAACATTTTGTCGTTTTTAAGGGTACGGCTCAGTGGCTTTCAGTGCACTCACATGACTGTGCAACTGTTAACATCATCCATCTCCAGAACTTTTCATCTTCCTGAACTGAAACTTCATACCCATTAGACAAAAGCTCTTCCTTTCTCCCTTCCCTAACGCCCTGGTAACCACTATCTACTTTCTGAGTCCATGAATTTGGCTCTTCTGGGTACTTCATATAACACATCAGGGCTTCCCAGGTGGCATGAGTGGTAAAGAATATGCTTGCCAATGCAAGAGATGTAAGAGATGTGGTTGAATCCCTGGGTCTGGAAGATCCCCTAGAGGAAGGTTTGGCAACCCACTCCAGTGTTCTTGCCTGGAGAATTCCATGGACAGAGGAGCCTGGTGGCCTACAATCCCTAGGGTCTCGAAGAAGTGACTTAGCATGCATGCAGGCGCATAATGGATTACAATATTTAGCATTATGTCCTCATGGTTCACCCATATTGTAGTGTGTATCAGAATTTCCTTCATTTTTAAGGCTGAATGATATTCCATTGCATGTGTAGACCACATTTTCCCCCTCCATTCATCCACTGATGGGCAGGCGTTTGGTTGCTTCCTTTGGCTATTATGAATAGTGCTGCCATGAATGTGGGTGTGCAAACATCTCCTTGAGTTTCTGTTTGCAATTCTTCTGAATACATCCCCAGAGGTGGAACTCTGGATCCTCTGGTAATTCTATATTTACTTATTTGAGGATCTGCCTTATGGTTTTCACCATTTTACACTCCTGACAGCAGTGCACAGTTCTAATTTCTCCATGTTTTTGCCAATCCTTATCTTGTGTGTGTGTCTGTGTGTATTTTTGATAACAGTCATCCTGGCTGGGGTGATGGGGTATCTCATTGTGGTTTTGATTTGCATTATCACCTGCTCCTTCTTACAGAAAAAATTTATTCTGAACTCATAGGGGCCAAGTCCAGAGCTAAGCTGGAGGGGCTCTAGTACTGCACACCCTCACCCCTAGTCAGCTACCTCAGAGTATAATGGGCAGGGGAAGATGTTAGTGATGGAACTCCCACTCACAATGACTTTTCCCCCAAAATTTCATACCGGAAGTTTAACATTTTGTCGTTTTTAAGGGTACGGCTCAGTGGCTTTCAGTGCACTCACATGACTGTGCAACTGTTAACATCATCCATCTCCAGAACTTTTCATCTTCCTGAACTGAAACTTCATACCCATTAGACAAAAGCTCTTCCTTTCTCCCTTCCCTAACGCCCTGGTAACCACTATCTACTTTCTGAGTCCATGAATTTGGCTCTTCTGGGTACTTCATATAACACATCAGGGCTTCCCAGGTGGCATGAGTGGTAAAGAATATGCTTGCCAATGCAAGAGATGTAAGAGATGTGGTTGAATCCCTGGGTCTGGAAGATCCCCTAGAGGAAGGTTTGGCAACCCACTCCAGTGTTCTTGCCTGGAGAATTCCATGGACAGAGGAGCCTGGTGGCCTACAATCCCTAGGGTCTCGAAGAAGTGACTTAGCATGCATGCAGGCGCATAATGGATTACAATATTTAGCATTATGTCCTCATGGTTCACCCATATTGTAGTGTGTATCAGAATTTCCTTCATTTTTAAGGCTGAATGATATTCCATTGCATGTGTAGACCACATTTTCCCCCTCCATTCATCCACTGATGGGCAGGCGTTTGGTTGCTTCCTTTGGCTATTATGAATAGTGCTGCCATGAATGTGGGTGTGCAAACATCTCCTTGAGTTTCTGTTTGCAATTCTTCTGAATACATCCCCAGAGGTGGAACTCTGGATCCTCTGGTAATTCTATATTTACTTTTTTGAGGATCTGCCTTATGGTTTTTCACCATTTTACACTCCTGACAGCAGTGCACAGTTCTAATTTCTCCATGTTTTTGCCAATCCTTATCTTGTGTGTGTGTCTGTGTGTATTTTTGATAACAGTCATCCTGGCTGGGGTGATGGGGTATCTCATTGTGGTTTTGATTTGCATTATCACCTGCTCCTTCTTACAGAAAAAATTTATTCTGAACTCATAGGGGCCAAGTCCAGAGCTAAGCTGGAGGGGCTCTAGTACTGCACACCCTCACCCCTAGTCAGCTACCTCAGAGTATAATGGGCAGGGGAAGATGATGCAGATGCACACGGGGGTTATCCCCTATTGGCATCTGTGGGCTGGCGGCAGGTGTGCGGCGTTCTGGGAACTGGGTGTTGATGAGGCTTGCTATTTTTCTCTGTCATCTCTGGTACTAACTAGTGGTTCAAAGGTGGTGAGTTCCAAACACCAGGAAAATCACAGCGTAAAACGTCACATTGCGAAATTTCTATTCGTTTACTTATTCTTCTCCTGCATATTGGGAAAGGATGTGCGTTCTTTGCCTTTGCTGTTAGAATGCCAAGGTTCTTTGGAGCATGCACTGAGCCCTGCAGGCTGAAATGAAGCATATCTTTCCGGGAAAAGAAAGGGGTGGGTAAAATGTTCCCTGTGAAATCATTCCACGTGCAGCCTTGGCTGTGATGAGGTGCAGCGAAGGCGGTAATAACCCCACCACCTGGAGTTTGTAGAAGGCGTTTAACTCTTCAAAGTGCTGCCACATAATCAGAGGAGGTGCTGTCCGTGCCGAAAAAAGGTTATCACTCTATTTTTTTCTCGTCTATAATTACTCATATGCTTCATGCACCTGGCTGGAAATTATATTTAACTGTGTATGCAAATGCTTGTCGCCAGAAGGGGCTTACATTTTCCTAGTTACTTTCTATAGTTTTCTTAATTTGGGCTTTATTAGCCACTTTTTATTCATTTCTGTCAGTATTATCTTCTTGGCTGGTGACATCCTCATTTATGGTTGTCTTGGAGGTAGAATGGGCTTCCCTGGTGGTAAAGCATCCACCTGCCAGTGCAGGAGACACAAGAGACATGAGTTTGACCCTTGGGTTAGGGAGATCCCTGGAGAAGGAAATGCAACTCGCTCCAGTATTCTTGCCTGGGTAATCCCATGGACAGAGGAGCCTCGCAGGTGACAGTCCATGGGGCCACAAAGAGTTGGACACAACTGAGTGACTGAGCACAGCACACATGGAAGTAACACACACATTGTATGTGTCTTTGTTGACATCAAATTCTTGAAAAATTATTTATTCAAACAAACAAACAAAAATCAACCAAACAAACAAAAAGCCAAAAGATTTGACAGTCAGAGCAGTCTAGAAACCTGTGCTGGTATTTCTTGAGATCTCACCAGTTGAGAGATCTCTGGTGTTACACTTTGATGAGGCTGAGTTTTGTTCCTGTTATTTTTTTTGTAACAGGCATTCCTCTCAGTGCTCTGACTCAGAATCAAGATGTGGCTCTTAGATTTGTGTTCTTCTTCTTTCTGTTTAAATGACGTTCAGAGCTTCCCACCTTCCTTTGTTGTTGGTTATTGCTTCGTCACTGAGTTGCATTTAACTCTTTTGTAACCCCATGGATGTGCGTTCTTTGCCTTTGCTGTTAGAATGCCAAGGTTCTTTGGAGCATGCACTGAGCCCTGCAGGCTGAAATGAAGCATATCTTTCCGGGAAAAGAAAGGGGTGGGTAAAATGTTCCCTGTGAAATCATTCCACGTGCAGCCTTGGCTGTGATGAGGTGCAGCGAAGGCGGTAATAACCCCACCACCTGGAGTTTGTAGAAGGCGTTTAACTCTTCAAAGTGCTGCCACATAATCAGAGGAGGTGCTGTCCGTGCCGAAAAAAGGTTATCACTCTATTTTTTTCTCGTCTATAATTACTCATATGCTTCATGCACCTGGCTGGAAATTATATTTAACTGTGTATGCAAATGCTTGTCGCCAGAAGGGGCTTACATTTTCCTAGTTACTTTCTATAGTTTTCTTAATTTGGGCTTTATTAGCCACTTTTTATTCATTTCTGTCAGTATTATCTTCTTGGCTGGTGACATCCTCATTTATGGTTGTCTTGGAGGTAGAATGGGCTTCCCTGGTGGTAAAGCATCCACCTGCCAGTGCAGGAGACACAAGAGACATGAGTTTGACCCTTGGGTTAGGGAGATCCCTGGAGAAGGAAATGCAACTCGCTCCAGTATTCTTGCCTGGGTAATCCCATGGACAGAGGAGCCTCGCAGGTGACAGTCCATGGGGCCACAAAGAGTTGGACACAACTGAGTGACTGAGCACAGCACACATGGAAGTAACACACACATTGTATGTGTCTTTGTTGACATCAAATTCTTGAAAAATTATTTATTCAAACAAACAAACAAAAATCAACCAAACAAACAAAAAGCCAAAAGATTTGACAGTCAGAGCAGTCTAGAAACCTGTGCTGGTATTTCTTGAGATCTCACCAGTTGAGAGATCTCTGGTGTTACACTTTGATGAGGCTGAGTTTTGTTCCTGTTATTTTTTTTGTAACAGGCATTCCTCTCAGTGCTCTGACTCAGAATCAAGATGTGGCTCTTAGATTTGTGTTCTTCTTCTTTCTGTTTAAATGACGTTCAGAGCTTCCCACCTTCCTTTGTTGTTGGTTATTGCTTCGTCACTGAGTTGCATTTAACTCTTTTGTAACCCCATGGACTTTAGCCCCCAGGCTCCTCCATCCATGGGATTCTCCAGGCAAGAACACTGGAATGGGTTGCTATTTCCTTCTCTAGGGAATCTTTCCAGCCCAGGGATGGAACCCATGTCTTTTGCTTGGCAGGTGGATTCTTTACCACTGAGCCACCTGGAAAGCCTCCCATCTTCCTTACACAGGGGTAAAACTGCGCAGGTTTTTTGTTTGTTTGTTTGTCTGTTTTTTATTCCAGTCATCCGAGTGGGTATGGAGTGGTAGCTCGTTCTGGTTTTGAACTGCCTTCTCTCTAAGGACTAGTGATATTGAGGTGTCAGGTGCTTACTGGACATTTGTGGGTCTCCTTTGATCTGCCCAGGTTTTTAAAGGAAAAGGGAGTGGGTTAGGATACCTAATGAGAGAGGAGTTTTCTCCTCATTCTCTCAGGACCCAGAGGTCCTTACTGTGGTGGAGGCTTTGGCAAATATGACTGGTTTCTGCAGGCGTTGGGAAGAAAGCAGAATAGCTGTCCTCAGGGAACTACTGTGTCCAGAGAGGCACTGATGGGGCTCCCAGACCATGGATTTTGCTGGAAGTCCTGGCAGGGACCAAGTGGTCTTTGGTTTATACAAGAAGTAAGAAATTATTGTTTCTCACAAATAAATCTGTGTAACAGAAACAGGATCACATACATAGAGAAGAGGCTAGTTGTTGCCAAGGAGGAGGGGCTTGGAGGAAGGATGGGGTGGAAGGTTGGGGTTAGCAAACCTAAGCTTTTATATATAAGATGGATTAACAACAAGGCCCTACTGTATGCCACAGGGAACTATATTCAAAATCCTGTGATGCACCATAACAGAAAAGAATATTTTAAAAAGATGGTACTTCCCCTGCAGTCTAGTGGTTAAAATACTGTTCTCCCAAGGTGGAGGGTGTCAGTTTGAACCCTGATCGGGAGGCTGAAATCCTGTAGGCCATGTGGCATGGCCAAAAATAAAAATAAAACAACAACAATAAAAATAATAAAAATAATTTTAAAAAGAAATACTTAAAAAGTTATATATATATATATGTATATATACATATACATATATTTAACTGAAGCACTTTGCTGAACAATAGTAACTAACACAACATTGTAAGTCAACCATATTTAAATTAAACAAAGAATTTATTGCCTCTGTCATGGGTTGAATTGTGTCCCTCTCAAAGATATGTTGACGTCCCAACTGCTACGCCTATGACTATGACCTTATTTGGAAACTGGTTCTTTCCAGATGTACTTGGTTAAGATGAAGTCATACTGTAGTGGGGTGGCCCTAATACTACATGACCGCTGTCTGGACAAGAAGAGAAGAGACATAGACTCAGATACAGAGAGAACACACTGTGAAGATGGGCCAGAGATCACAGCGACACATCTACAAACCAAGGACCACCAAGGACTTCTGGTCCACAATCAGAAGCCATGAGATGGGGGTGCAGCAGAGGCTCCCTCACAGCCCCAGGGAGTAGCCAACCCTTAAGACACCTGGGGTTTGGACTTCCAGCTTCCTGAATGTGAGAAAATAAACATCCATTGTTTTAATCCACCCCAGTTGTGGTCAACTACTTTAGTACGGCTGCCTGAGAAGCTTCATACAGCTTCCCAGGTACCAACACGTCCTGGTCCTATGAAGTCCAAGGCGACTGGAACAGCATGTCCCATTAGCCTTGAAGAGGCCACACCCTGATGGGGAAATACACATGTGTGATGAGGTCAGTGGGTCCCCAGGAAGATGGTGGACCATGAGGTCAGATGGAGCTGGCTTCCAAGCCTGAGCTGGTCCCTTCATCTGGAGTGCCTGGTTTCATCATCTTCCCAGAGCAGAGCAGTCACACATTTCTCAGGGAACTTCTGGTGGAGGACTTACCACACTCTTGGATTTGAAAGAACTTGACCAGAGCACAGTCCACCAAAGGCACTTGGCCAACAGTTGTTGCTGACAGGCCTGGAGGTGTTTTCGCTCCTTCATCAGGCCATCCGTTTAGCTTCAGCCTCTGGTCTTTCAATTTCATCTTGGTAATTTTTGTCCTTGTGTTGTGTTTATTTAAGGAAGCATTCAGTTGGGTGAAACCTCACAGCATTTAGGTTTTGGCTCAATGCTCTGGAACCATCTAAAAGGTATTTATAGCTAAAAACGTTTGTGCACCCAAACCACATTATTTTCATCTTCTGACACTTGAACAAGCTCTGGTTTGGGTTGGATCCTTCCTGTGGTGTGGAGGAGAGAAAATTTCCAACACCCATCACTCATCTCTGTAAATATCTTGGTCCTACCCCATCTAGTTGGTCCAAACTTCAGTCTTTATTAGATGATGCGAATGGCGCCCCTGATGATGCTGAGGTGGAAAGATGTTGTGTTGAGTAGCTTGTGGGCCATTCTCAGCAGGTATTCGGCATAATATTTTCATAATTCACTGTTCACCTTTCTCTGGACTCGCTTCAAGTGTCTTAACAGACAGCTTCTGTGGAAAAAGAAATTCATGTTTGGGTTTTAAATGTGATTCATATTTGCGTCTTGGCAAGACCTGAATACATAGAAAAATTTCTTCTGTTTTTTCGATACACCTGTATAGGAATGAGCCAGGATTTATGAAGTTTGTTTTGTTTTCTGAAAAAAAAAATTATTTAATTCTCAGCCGATACCATGACCTTCATGTGCATTCCAGTGAGATTTCTAAAGACAGAAGAGTGGGCCCCCAAACCTCAGGGCTTCCTAATGGAGACCTGAAGTTTGACCCCAGGAGACGATGGGGAAGGAAAGATTGGGAGAAACAAGAACATTTCTAGGGGTACACATGTGTGATGAGGTCAGTGGGTCCCCAGGAAGATGGTGGACCATGAGGTCAGATGGAGCTGGCTTCCAAGCCTGAGCTGGTCCCTTCATCTGGAGTGCCTGGTTTCATCATCTTCCCAGAGCAGAGCAGTCACACATTTCTCAGGGAACTTCTGGTGGAGGACTTACCACACTCTTGGATTTGAAAGAACTTGACCAGAGCACAGTCCACCAAAGGCACTTGGCCAACAGTTGTTGCTGACAGGCCTGGAGGTGTTTTCGCTCCTTCATCAGGCCATCCGTTTAGCTTCAGCCTCTGGTCTTTCAATTTCATCTTGGTAATTTTTGTCCTTGTGTTGTGTTTATTTAAGGAAGCATTCAGTTGGGTGAAACCTCACAGCATTTAGGTTTTGGCTCAATGCTCTGGAACCATCTAAAAGGTATTTATAGCTAAAAACGTTTGTGCACCCAAACCACATTATTTTCATCTTCTGACACTTGAACAAGCTCTGGTTTGGGTTGGATCCTTCCTGTGGTGTGGAGGAGAGAAAATTTCCAACACCCATCACTCATCTCTGTAAATATCTTGGTCCTACCCCATCTAGTTGGTCCAAACTTCAGTCTTTATTAGATGATGCGAATGGCGCCCCTGATGATGCTGAGGTGGAAAGATGTTGTGTTGAGTAGCTTGTGGGCCATTCTCAGCAGGTATTCGGCATAATATTTTCATAATTCACTGTTCACCTTTCTCTGGACTCGCTTCAAGTGTCTTAACAGACAGCTTCTGTGGAAAAAGAAATTCATGTTTGGGTTTTAAATGTGATTCATATTTGCGTCTTGGCAAGACCTGAATACATAGAAAAATTTCTTCTGTTTTTTCGATACACCTGTATAGGAATGAGCCAGGATTTATGAAGTTTGTTTTGTTTTCTGAAAAAAAAAATTATTTAATTCTCAGCCGATACCATGACCTTCATGTGCATTCCAGTGAGATTTCTAAAGACAGAAGAGTGGGCCCCCAAACCTCAGGGCTTCCTAATGGAGACCTGAAGTTTGACCCCAGGAGACGATGGGGAAGGAAAGATTGGGAGAAACAAGAACATTTCTGTTCTTTTGTTGCCAGAAAGCCAAATCCAAAGGTGGAATTTTGTGGTTCCAGCACTTTTCTATGCCTCCCAGTCATTGCACACAGATGGTTCTGGTTTAGGGATAAGACACTTCATCCACCAGAGGGCATGGAGCCCAGTTCTTGTGCCTGCACTGACGTTCTCCTGCCAAAGTATACTGTGCAGCTGGAAAAATGAGAACAAGTGAAGATGATTCTAAAGTCATCGACTGAGAGGCAAAAAAAGACAGAATGATAAAATGACTCTGCAACGCGGAAACTTAATTTCCTTTCCAATTATGTCACCTTGGGACTTCTAATGAAAGCCTCTCACCTACACTGTCCATCGTGAGTTGGCTAAAGACCTTCCACCTATCATGGCGACAGTCACATGTCAATTGTTCTTGCTGCTCCTTTGTCACTGGATAACATGGAGACTGTGAAGCTTGTTAACTTGCCATTTATCAAAGATTCAAGCTCAAAAGGGAAAACCCTTGGTAGTGTGCATTGCCCCTTTCCTTGCTACTGACAGAGTGAAAACTATTTCTGCCCATGTCTTTCTATTTCTGCCCTTTCTACACTCCACCTTTCCCCCTTGCCGCCTCTTATCACGGCTCCTCGAAGTCTCTCAGTTCATCTCCACCCACAAAGTGCGAAGTGTGGGATCGCCAGGAGAGCTGGGTCACCCACTGTGCATCAGCCCACCTTTCCTCTTTCCTCCCACCCTGCCCCGGCCAGAAAGTCCATGGCTTTACAGCACCTTCCTCTGAAAGATCTCGACCATTCTCTTCCTTTGTATTTGTGCTGTGACTTGCTTGATTTATGAGCGTCTCATTACCTGCGAGACCCAGCTCAAAAAAATTATGTTTGGGTTTTAAATGTGATTCATATTTGCGTCTTGGCAAGACCTGAATACATAGAAAAATTTCTTCTGTTTTTTCGATACACCTGTATAGGAATGAGCCAGGATTTATGAAGTTTGTTTTGTTTTCTGAAAAAAAAAATTATTTAATTCTCAGCCGATACCATGACCTTCATGTGCATTCCAGTGAGATTTCTAAAGACAGAAGAGTGGGCCCCCAAACCTCAGGGCTTCCTAATGGAGACCTGAAGTTTGACCCCAGGAGACGATGGGGAAGGAAAGATTGGGAGAAACAAGAACATTTCTGTTCTTTTGTTGCCAGAAAGCCAAATCCAAAGGTGGAATTTTGTGGTTCCAGCACTTTTCTATGCCTCCCAGTCATTGCACACAGATGGTTCTGGTTTAGGGATAAGACACTTCATCCACCAGAGGGCATGGAGCCCAGTTCTTGTGCCTGCACTGACGTTCTCCTGCCAAAGTATACTGTGCAGCTGGAAAAATGAGAACGAAGTGAAGATGATTCTAAAGTCATCGACTGAGAGGCAAAAAAAGACAGAATGATAAAATGACTCTGCAACGCGGAAACTTAATTTCCTTTCCAATTATGTCACCTTGGGACTTCTAATGAAAGCCTCTCACCTACACTGTCCATCGTGAGTTGGCTAAAGACCTTCCACCTATCATGGCGACAGTCACATGTCAATTGTTCTTGCTGCTCCTTTGTCACTGGATAACATGGAGACTGTGAAGCTTGTTAACTTGCCATTTATCAAAGATTCAAGCTCAAAAGGGAAAACCCTTGGTAGTGTGCATTGCCCCTTTCCTTGCTACTGACAGAGTGAAAACTATTTCTGCCCATGTCTTTCTATTTCTGCCCTTTCTACACTCCACCTTTCCCCCTTGCCGCCTCTTATCACGGCTCCTCGAAGTCTCTCAGTTCATCTCCACCCACAAAGTGCGAAGTGTGGGATCGCCAGGAGAGCTGGGTCACCCACTGTGCATCAGCCCACCTTTCCTCTTTCCTCCCACCCTGCCCCGGCCAGAAAGTCCATGGCTTTACAGCACCTTCCTCTGAAAGATCTCGACCATTCTCTTCCTTTGTATTTGTGCTGTGACTTGCTTGATTTATGAGCGTGTTTCTCATTACCTGCGAGCACCCAGCTCAGTTGGCCTGTCCTTCAGGAAGTCCTTCCCGGGAAGCCCAAGGCACAGGAGCCAGTTCTCGCCAATGCTTGTATACTATTATTGATACAAGCCTGTGTCCCCTGGCCTAGTACATACTTTTATGGAATTCAAATTTGGAAAAATGATATGCATTATATCTACTGAGTGATTGTTTGTATTATACTTTCATGAATGTGTTGATTCTTGGCCTTATGCCATCCAACAATGACCAGCAGGATATCCATTCAACCCACCATGATGAAGATTATTGCCCCCATTTTACAGATGAGAAAACCGAGTCTCTGACTTGTTGAATTTCCTCCTGGTTACAAAATCAGTAAATAGCAGCTGAAACCCAGGCCCTCTGAATCCCAGTTCACAATTTTCTAACAACATGGTACTATTGTTAGAAAAGCATAACAATAATTTCGTGGGCTTTGTAAAACAAAAGAAAACCACAACCCACCACGACAATAATCATCACAGAGGTCTTGAACCCTTCAGGGCAGATGATGTCTATGTTTATTGGTGGGCCATGTGCTGTAATGCCACTGGTGTGTGAGCAGTGCCCAGACCCCAAGCACACAAGACAGGCTGCCATGGGCAAACATCGTCATGGCTCATCAAGCACACAGATCTACAAACACAAAACATTTACCAAGATTTTGCTTCATGAATGAGTGAGCCAAACCCCTGGGATGTGGCCATGTGGCTCCATCAATAAAACACTGAAACATACCTTGGCAGAGTTCCAGGGTTCACATCTGGGGAGAAAGGTATGATTCATCATTACTTGGTCTGTGTTTGCCAGTATGGGTCAGGCCTTCCTTCAGAAGCCAGGCTGGACTGACTTACTCTGGCATTTCTTCTGCTTTGGGTCTTCTAATGGCATGTCCAAGTTCCCCTTGGGCGAAGATGCAGAGGAAGCAATGTATGTATATTTGCAAATTTCTCATCCTGGCCTATGGAGAGTTCAGTGAGTTTAGATGATGTCTCTGGATAAAGTCTTCTGGGTCCTTAGGCTAACCCAGATCTCTGGAACAAAGGGGCTCTTGGAATTTCTGGGGATCCTTTAGGACCAGCTCAAAGAAGGTCACTCCATCCCGACTTAAGTCATTTAACCAAGAGCAATACAGAGAAGCTCACCAGAAACTCACTGTATAGGGTCTGTGCTTGAGTATGGCGTGTCTGACCTTCTCCGTCCCTTTTCTCTGAGCGCCTCTGGCTGAGAGGTCTGAGCAGAGCTCCAGACGGTGTGTCTCCTTATCATACTCAGGAAGTATTACCTCAACTGAGACCCTGTTTGTGTAGGGAGATGGTGGAGCATACAGTGTAGAGCATCACTCCTGGGGTCAGACAGCCTGGGACCCAAGCCTGGGTCTGTTCAGGACAAAGCATGGGTTTGGATGAAGCCCTTACAAGCCTTGTCTCAGTGTCTGTAAAGGGTGTGTGTGTGAATAATCGGGCACACGTGGGATCAGCTTCTGCTCGTGGCTGCCAAAAGCCACATTCCTTAACTTCCCTGAGTCTCAGTTTCTTTATTAATGAAATAAGGACTCCAGTACTTCACCCAAGGACAGAACACATGCTGGTTACAACACTGGGGACACAGTGGGAATTAATCGTGACGACAGAGATAAAGTACCCTGGACCGTCCTTGTCCCCGGAGGTGCTGGTGGCTAAGAACCTGCCTGCAGTGCAGGAGATGGGGTCCATTCCTGGGTCAGGAAGACGCCCTGGAGGAGGGCATGGCAACATATGCTAGTCTTCTTGCCTCAAGAATCCCATGGACAGAGGAGACTGACGGGCTGGTCCGTAAGGTGGCACAGAGTCGGCACAACTTAGTGTGCATGCAAAGGAGTTTGGATTCAGAGGATCAAATGCTGTCTGTGTCAACTCAGGCCTCAGTTTCCTCATCTATTTTACCCTAAAGTCATTCTGTCAGGTCACTGGGAACACTGGCTGAAACAGAGAAAGTGGCTTTGCACCCCATGCAGTTAATGCTGTCTGTCATTATATTTTAAAACTCACTTTCCCTTTTGAGAAATAAATAATACATGTTTTTAACCTCTATCCACTCTGTTCTTTTTTAAAGCTTTTGGGTCTATCCTGCCATCTGCTCCTCTCTCATTTCAGTGATTATAAGATAACTTGAGAAGCTAAAGGCCTGTAATTTCCCTAACTCAGAATTTTCTTGGGAGTCCCTCGCCCTGCAAACTAAGCATTCTGGAAGCTCTTCCAGAAACTCACTGTATAGGGTCTGTGCTTGAGTATGGCGTGTCTGACCTTCTCCGTCCCTTTTCTCTGAGCGCCTCTGGCTGAGAGGTCTGAGCAGAGCTCCAGACGGTGTGTCTCCTTATCATACTCAGGAAGTATTACCTCAACTGAGACCCTGTTTGTGTAGGGAGATGGTGGAGCATACAGTGTAGAGCATCACTCCTGGGGTCAGACAGCCTGGGACCCAAGCCTGGGTCTGTTCAGGACAAAGCATGGGTTTGGATGAAGCCCTTACAAGCCTTGTCTCAGTGTCTGTAAAGGGTGTGTGTGTGAATAATCGGGCACACGTGGGATCAGCTTCTGCTCGTGGCTGCCAAAAGCCACATTCCTTAACTTCCCTGAGTCTCAGTTTCTTTATTAATGAAATAAGGACTCCAGTACTTCACCCAAGGACAGAACACATGCTGGTTACAACACTGGGGACACAGTGGGAATTAATCGTGACGACAGAGATAAAGTACCCTGGACCGTCCTTGTCCCCGGAGGTGCTGGTGGCTAAGAACCTGCCTGCAGTGCAGGAGATGGGGTCCATTCCTGGGTCAGGAAGACGCCCTGGAGGCGGGCATGGCAACATATGCTACTCTTCTAGCCCCAAGAATCCCATCGCCAGAGGAGACTGACGGGCTGGTCCGTGGGTGGCACAGAGTCGGCACAACTTAGTGTGCATGCAAAGGAGTTTGGATTCAGAGGATCAAATGCTGTCTGTGTCAACTCAGGCCTCAGTTTCCTCATCTATTTTACCCTAAAGTCATTCTGTCAGGTCACTGGGAACACTGGCTGAAACAGAGAAAGTGGCTTTGCACCCCATGCAGTTAATGCTGTCTGTCATTATATTTTAAAACTCACTTTCCCTTTTGAGAAATAAATAATACATGTTTTTAACCTCTATCCACTCTGTTCTTTTTTAAAGCTTTTGGGTCTATCCTGCCATCTGCTCCTCTCTCATTTCAGTGATTATAAGATAACTTGAGAAGCTAAAGGCCTGTAATTTCCCTAACTCAGAATTTTCTTGGGAGTCCCTCGCCCTGCAAACTAAGCATTCTGGAAGCTCTTCCAGAAATTCCTTTGGTTTTCTGCAGTTGTCACGTCGATGTGGGTGTATTTCTGGCTTTACCTGTCCCTCCTTTTCTGGGGCCCAGGGAAGGACCCTCACCCTGGTGGAGAGGTGGCAGGTATTGGGTATGACCCCGTGTGGTCTCTTGTACACACAGATGAAGCTGGCTGGAAGCTGACAGAGGGGAGTGTGATGCGGGGCTGAGGAGCAAGCTGCTGCTGATGGGAACCTGAGTCAGGCTGCGTCTCGGCCCCTCGCCTCGGGAGCTCTTCCCCATTCCCTCCAGGATGCTCCCGTGCTTCTCTGGCCACGTGGCTCTTCTCTAGGGCCGTGGCTCTCCACCGAACCCATTCTGATGACGCTCTTGCTAGTCACTCAAGTGTTGGCCAGTCGTGCATCGACATCATGGCAGATCAGGTTCCATGGGACTTGAGGTTTTTACATTTGAGGTGAAAGCATCTTAGCTTTCTCTGCTTGCCAGAAATAAGCACCACAGACTGGGTGCCTTAAACAATAGAAACGTAGTGTGTCCCTGTTCCGCCTTTTCTGGTGCTCTAGGTCAGGTGCTAGTCATCATCTGTACCCTTGAGGAAGCGTAGGGCCAATAGGGAGACCCTTGTCTTCTAGCCAAGCTCTTTTTAGTACACCAAAGCCGTTTGTTTGTGTGTACCAAGGGCAGTGTCTTTGAAAAATAAATCCTCATGCGAATGGGACTCTCAGGAGAAGGCAACAGACAAAGAAGCCTTTAGACCTGGGATACAAGCCACAAAACAGATCTGGACGAGAGGAGAGATTGTAGCTTGCTGCAGGAAAGCTGGAAGTGATGGGATCCCTGACCATCCCGACATGAATCCATGGAGATTTTCACAATATTGACATCACCTAATGTCAATCCCCAAAGAAATCAATCCTGCGTATTCATTGGTGTGGGGCTCTGAATTGAAAGAGGACCGTTGCAAGCATAAGGAAGCTTAAGCACATTGTTTCAGTTTGGAGCTAAGATGGCGCCTACAGGAAGGGATGTGGAAATGAAGGGAAGCTTAAGCACATTGTTTAAAGAAGCGTAAGCACATATTTGCAGTTTGGAGCTAAGATGGTGCCTACAGGAAGAGATGAGGGCGTGATCTAAATTGTTAAGTGATGGTCAAAATTTCTGATTGGTTCCCCTGGTTTCCACGGGGGCAATCCCACTGCCTTCCTTTCTGCGGAAGGCCCCCGCAATTGGAAGGACTGATGCTGAAGGTGAAGCTCAGTACTTTCACCTGATGTGAAGAGCCAACTCATTGGAAAATAACCTGATGCTGGGGATGATTGAGGGCAGAAAGAGAAGGGGGAAACAGAGGATGAGATGGTTGGATGGCATCATTGACTCAATAGACATGAATTTGAGCAAATTCCAGGAGATAGTGATGGACAAGGAAGCCTGGCATTTTTCATTCCATGCAGTTGCACAGAGTTGGACATGACTTAGCGAATGAACACCAATAACAACAATGTCAGAGGGGGCAGGATGGTGAAGCACCATCAGCTATTCAGACATTTTAGCAAGCTGGCCTGGAAATCCATTAAAGAGAAGAGTAAGACACTTGGAGGAAAGCCAACGCGGGGAGATAGGGTGTGGATGATTTGCTTCATGTCAGCCTGATTCATGTTTAACTCTACTTTGCAGTAATTACTCTAATTAGTGGTTTTGAGCATGATGAAAGAAAATAATTATAAGCATTCATAGCTGGTCAGTGGGTTACAGATGGGACAACTGAGGAAAGTAGATGATGAAGCATAGTTGAGCCAAACTGACTCCATGTTATAATTAAGACTCACTGCACTCTTGGTTAAGTTTATATGGTGATAACCCAGCATTTATTATAGCCTGAACTCAAGAGCCATGTGAGAATGATTTTAAAGGCAGGGTCTGTGGTGTGATGGATCTTGGTGTCCCAGCATCTCTGACAGGAGGCACGGTAGGATTCTGTAAGATGGCTTGGTTGAGGGGAGAAAGGAATGCGTGACCAGACCCAACTTAGTGTTTTAAGCAAGCGTGGGAACCGTGTTCTCTAGGTAAAGCCCAGCTCTCAGACTGAGCAGGCAAAGAGTAACAGAAGGAGATCCTGCATCGTTCACTTGGAGTGCGAGTTATTTGCTCATTTGTTTTCAAATATGGGTGTGTGTTAAGTCACTTCAGTTGTGTCCAACTCGTTGTGACCCTGTGGATTGCCCCCCACCAGGTGCTTCTGTCCATTGGATTTTCCAGGCAAGAGTACTGGAGCAGGTTGCCCTGCCCTCCTCCAGGGAATCTTTCTGACCTAAGGATTGAACCTGTGCCTTCCGAGACTCCTGCTTTACAGGTAGATTCTTTAACACTGAGCCACCTGGGAAGCCCCTTTCTTCATGAGTGTTCGTTTGACAGAATCAGATAAATGAATTGCTGGGAGGAAAGATGAAAAGGAAGGAAGCATCAAATCCTGCCATCCCTTAAGGATGTCTCCAAGAGCATTAAAACCAGAGATCTGTTTAGTCATTTATGCTAAAATGTGGAGTTTCTGACCTTTCACCTCCCTCCATTGGAAATACTAGTGTTTAGGGAAGGTTGGTGTTTGGAGTCAGATGAATTGGCTTCAGACTTGAGTTCTAACCTCTCTAGACTCAACTTGATCTAAAAGGGGGCTAATAAAGCCTACCTTATAGTGTCATTGTGTAGATTGGGGTCAGTGTAAGGAAATCACCCAGTCCTTAATATCTATGAAATGGTAGTTGCTTTTTTCTTTCAGTTTTATTGAGACAAAATTGGCACACAGAACTATATTACAATTAAGGTGACTTGACTTACTTAGATCCCAAAATGATTGCTACAATAGCTTTAGGTAACATCCATCACTTCAAATAGAGTTACTCAGATGAGAAAGTAGATGAAGTTAGCCAAATGCCCTTTTTTCTCACTGCACTCTTGGTTAAGTTTATATGGTGATAACCCAGCATTTATTATAGCCTGAACTCAAGAGCCATGTGAGAATGATTTTAAAGGCAGGGTCTGTGGTGTGATGGATCTTGGTGTCCCAGCATCTCTGACAGGAGGCACGGTAGGATTCTGTAAGATGGCTTGGTTGAGGGGAGAAAGGAATGCGTGACCAGACCCAACTTAGTGTTTTAAGCAAGCGTGGGAACCGTGTTCTCTAGGTAAAGCCCAGCTCTCAGACTGAGCAGGCAAAGAGTAACAGAAGGAGATCCTGCATCGTTCACTTGGAGTGCGAGTTATTTGCTCATTTGTTTTCAAATATGGGTGTGTGTTAAGTCACTTCAGTTGTGTCCAACTCGTTGTGACCCTGTGGATTGCCCCCCACCAGGTGCTTCTGTCCATTGGATTTTCCAGGCAAGAGTACTGGAGCAGGTTGCCCTGCCCTCCTCCAGGGAATCTTTCTGACCTAAGGATTGAACCTGTGCCTTCCGAGACTCCTGCTTTACAGGTAGATTCTTTAACACTGAGCCACCTGGGAAGCCCCTTTCTTCATGAGTGTTCGTTTGACAGAATCAGATAAATGAATTGCTGGGAGGAAAGATGAAAAGGAAGGAAGCATCAAATCCTGCCATCCCTTAAGGATGTCTCCAAGAGCATTAAAACCAGAGATCTGTTTAGTCATTTATGCTAAAATGTGGAGTTTCTGACCTTTCACCTCCCTCCATTGGAAATACTAGTGTTTAGGGAAGGTTGGTGTTTGGAGTCAGATGAATTGGCTTCAGACTTGAGTTCTAACCTCTCTAGACTCAACTTGATCTAAAAGGGGGCTAATAAAGCCTACCTTATAGTGTCATTGTGTAGATTGGGGTCAGTGTAAGGAAATCACCCAGTCCTTAATATCTATGAAATGGTAGTTGCTTTTTTCTTTCAGTTTTATTGAGACAAAATTGGCACACAGAACTATATTACAATTAAGGTGACTTGACTTACTTAGATCCCAAAATGATTGCTACAATAGCTTTAGGTAACATCCATCACTTCATAGAGTTACTAAAGAAAGAGCTTTTTCCATTGTGATGAGAATGTTTAGGGTTTGCTCTCTTAGCAACTTTTAAATATATCATACAGAGGTGTTAACTAGAATCTTCATGTTGTACCTTACATCCTTAGTACTTATTTATCTTATATCTGAAGCTTGTACCATTAAAAAAAATTGGCCTCTTTTATTGTTTATTTATTTATTTATTTTCTTTCATCTTTATTCTTTGGCCTGTATGGGCCTCCAATTGCAGTGGCCTCTCTTGTTGCAGAGCACTGGCTCTGGGCACACGTACTCCAGAGTGCTGGCTCCTAATTGGACACACCTATCCAGCCGCTCCATGGCATGTGGGATCTTCCCGGGCCAGGGATCAAACCGGTGCCCCTTGCACTGCAAGGTGGACTCTTTACCCACTGGACTACCAGGGAAGCCTTCTTGTATCATTTTGATCACTTTTATCCAATTGCCACACCCTTCACCTTTGGAAAACCCAAACCAAATGCCTTATGGTTCTATATTATTTTCTTTTGCTCCAAAGTCACTGCGGATGGTGACTGCAGCCATGAAATGAAAAGACGCTTGTTTCTTGGAAGAAAAGCTATGACAAACCTAGACAGCATATTCAAAAGCAGAGACATCACTTTACCAATGAAAGTCCTGTAGTCAAAGCTGTGGTTTTCCCAGTAGTCATGTATGGATGTGAGAGTTGGATCATAAAGAAGACTTAGTGCCGAAGAATTGATGCTGTTGAACTATGGTGTTGGAGAAGACTCTAGAAAAGTCATTTATGCTAAAATGTGGAGTTTCTGACCTTTCACCTCCCTCCATTGGAAATACTAGTGTTTAGGGAAGGTTGGTGTTTGGAGTCAGATGAATTGGCTTCAGACTTGAGTTCTAACCTCTCTAGACTCAACTTGATCTAAAAGGGGGCTAATAAAGCCTACCTTATAGTGTCATTGTGTAGATTGGGGTCAGTGTAAGGAAATCACCCAGTCCTTAATATCTATGAAATGGTAGTTGCTTTTTTCTTTCAGTTTTATTGAGACAAAATTGGCACACAGAACTATATTACAATTAAGGTGACTTGACTTACTTAGATCCCAAAATGATTGCTACAATAGCTTTAGGTAACATCCATCACTTCATAGAGTTACTAAAGAAAGAGCTTTTTCCATTGTGATGAGAATGTTTAGGGTTTGCTCTCTTAGCAACTTTTAAATATATCATACAGAGGTGTTAACTAGAATCTTCATGTTGTACCTTACATCCTTAGTACTTATTTATCTTATATCTGAAGCTTGTACCATTAAAAAAAATTGGCCTCTTTTATTGTTTATTTATTTATTTATTTTCTTTCATCTTTATTCTTTGGCCTGTATGGGCCTCCAATTGCAGTGGCCTCTCTTGTTGCAGAGCACTGGCTCTGGGCACACGTACTCCAGAGTGCTGGCTCCTAATTGGACACACCTATCCAGCCGCTCCATGGCATGTGGGATACCATGGCCAGGGATCAGACCGGTGCCCCTTGCACTGCAAGGTGGACTCTTTACCCACTGGACTACCAGGGAAGCCTTCTTGTATCATTTTGATCACTTTTATCCAATTGCCACACCCTTCACCTTTGGAAAACCCAAACCAAATGCCTTATGGTTCTATATTATTTTCTTTTGCTCCAAAGTCACTGCGGATGGTGACTGCAGCCATGAAATGAAAAGACGCTTGTTTCTTGGAAGAAAAGCTATGACAAACCTAGACAGCATATTCAAAAGCAGAGACATCACTTTACCAATGAAAGTCCTGTAGTCAAAGCTGTGGTTTTCCCAGTAGTCATGTATGGATGTGAGAGTTGGATCATAAAGAAGACTGAGTGTCAGAGAATGGATGCCTTTGAACTATGGTGTTGGAGAAGACTCTTGAGAGTCCCTTGTACTACAAGGAGAACAAGCCAGTTAATCCTAAAGGAAATCAATCCTGAATATTCATTGGAAGGCCTGATGCTGAAGCTGAAGCTCCAGTGCTTTGGCCAACAGCTGCAAAGAGACGACTCATTGGAAAAGGCCCTGATGCTGGGAAATAGAGAGGACAAATGAAGGGGACAACAGAGGATGAGATGGTTGGATGGCATCACTGATTCAATGGACTTGAGTTTGAGCAAACTCCAGGAGATGGTGAAGGACAAGGAAGCCTGGTGTGCTGCAGTCCATGGGATTGCAGAGTTGGACACGACTGAGCAACGGAACTAAACTGATGGCTGTGTCATTTAGGATGTCACATTTACTGAAGACTGGGAGAGAGAGAAAGAGATAGAAAGGGACTGGGAGAGAGAAAAGGACCAGGACAGGAGGGAGACAAGAGAATCTGCTTTCTTTTCTCTTTTGCACACTTGAAAAGATGAGCACCCCAGGGGGTTTCCATTGCTCCTGCTTGGCAGCCCTGCTGACCTGGCCTGTGGGGCTGTGGGAATGAGTCTTGTGTAGCAAGACAAAAACAAGTTCCCTTTCGTTTGGATGATCATTAAAGCCTGGGTGGGTGTGCTCTGCATGTACAAAGTATGTTTTTAGCTGAGATCTTCAATCAGCATCTCACACAAATGGAGAAGCAGCCTTCAGCCTCCTGCCAAGCTTGCTCAGTTCTTGGCAGGAAGTGAATCTGTGGGCTTGAGAGGACTTGGAAAGTGTTCTGGCCTGCCTTATAGCGACTACCAAGGAAGCCTTCTTGTATCATTTTGATCACTTTTATCCAATTGCCACACCCTTCACCTTTGGAAAACCCAAACCAAATGCCTTATGGTTCTATATTATTTTCTTTTGCTCCAAAGTCACTGCGGATGGTGACTGCAGCCATGAAATGAAAAGACGCTTGTTTCTTGGAAGAAAAGCTATGACAAACCTAGACAGCATATTCAAAAGCAGAGACATCACTTTACCAATGAAAGTCCTGTAGTCAAAGCTGTGGTTTTCCCAGTAGTCATGTATGGATGTGAGAGTTGGATCATAAAGAAGACTTAGTGCCGAAGAATTGATGCTGTTGAACTATGGTGTTGGAGAAGACTCTTGAGAGTCCCTTGGACTGCAAGGAGGTCAAACCAGTCAATCCTAAAGGAAATCAACCCTGACTATTCATTGGAAGGCCTGATGCTGAAGCTGAAGCTCCAGTGCTTTGGCCAACAGCTGCAAAGAGACGACTCATTGGAAAAGGCCCTGATGCTGGGAAATAGAGAGGACAAATGAAGGGGACAACAGAGGATGAGATGGTTGGATGGCATCACTGATTCAATGGACTTGAGTTTGAGCAAACTCCAGGAGATGGTGAAGGACAAGGAAGCCTGGTGTGCTGCAGTCCATGGGATTGCAGAGTTGGACACGACTGAGCAACGGAACTAAACTGATGGCTGTGTCATTTAGGATGTCACATTTACTGAAGACTGGGAGAGAGAGAAAGAGATAGAAAGGGACTGGGAGAGAGAAAAGGACCAGGACAGGAGGGAGACAAGAGAATCTGCTTTCTTTTCTCTTTTGCACACTTGAAAAGATGAGCACCCCAGGGGGTTTCCATTGCTCCTGCTTGGCAGCCCTGCTGACCTGGCCTGTGGGGCTGTGGGAATGAGTCTTGTGTAGCAAGACAAAAACAAGTTCCCTTTCGTTTGGATGATCATTAAAGCCTGGGTGGGTGTGCTCTGCATGTACAAAGTATGTTTTTAGCTGAGATCTTCAATCAGCATCTCACACAAATGGAGAAGCAGCCTTCAGCCTCCTGCCAAGCTTGCTCAGTTCTTGGCAGGAAGTGAATCTGTGGGCTTGAGAGGACTTGGAAAGTGTTCTGGCCTGCCTTATAGCGTCTACAGCTATGGTTTTAGCCAGGGGTCCTTCAGGGTCTAGGGACCTACTTTCTCCAGGAGGAGGCTCTTCCCAGGCCCATCATTAGCATCCATCATAGCTGAGCCAGGAGATGGAGTAGGAGCATCATAATCTGCTGGTGACTTAGCAACAATATTCTTCCTCCATTTGGAATTCATTCAGGCAATTGATAGATGTTTATTAAGCACCTTCTGTGCCCCAAGTCCTGAGCTAAGATGTTTATTAAGCACCTTCTGTACCCCAAGTCCTGAGCTAAGGGATGAAGACTCAAATACAGTGTTAGTGATAGTCATGATAGAAGTTGGCATTTTTGGAGGACCAGTGTTGGTTGGGCCTGTGCCAGACAGGAGGAGCATGGAGTGAGGAAGCACATCAGTGATGATAATTCCCACCGTGTTTCCAGTTCTCTTTCAGGTGGGACTCCTCCTTCTGCTCTTATGTTTACCCCTCATAGAATGTAGAGAGGATGATCTTCCAATCAGGAATTGAACGCATTTTTAATCTCTTGAGACCTTGATTTGTGGCTGCCCTGGTGGCTCAGAGGCAAAGAATCCACTTGCCAATGCAGGAGAACATGAGTTTGATTTTTGGGTTGGGAAGATCCCCTTGGAGAAGGAAATTGCAACCCACTCCAGTATTCCTACCTGGAAAATCCCATGGATAGAGGAGCCTGGTGGGTTATAGTCCATGGCGTTGCAAAAGAGTTGGACACAACTTAGTGACTAAAGAACAACAAACAACAGCAACAACCTTTATTTGCTTGTCACTTTTCCCAGAAAAAATCATTAAAAATAAATATTTATCCCAAATGGTAAGTATTCCTCAACTGCTAAAATCTACTATCTCTTTCCTGGGACATCATCTGGCCGAGAGCTTGTTGAGCGAGAGTTGGGGCTTTCCATGTTGATCCTGGCCTTGGCACGTGTTCACGAGGTAGAGGCAGATGGTCTTCCGGTCAGGTGTAACTGTGATGTATTTTCTCAACACAGTCTGGCAGACAAGCTCGTCTCCTCCAATGCATATCACATCTCCTAAGGAAACCATGCATATTGCATGAGCCTCCAAATGTAGAAACAGATACTCAGAAAATACAAGTCTCAAAATAAAACCGAAACATTTCAAAACAACAGCAGTTGCAACGCCACCAAATGATTTAGCTGTTTTTTTTTTTTTCATCAAAATCTTGAAAAAAGAAAATTCCCACAGTCCCCAAGCAGAACCTGAACATCTCAGCAGCCATGGTGAAGGTTTGAAATGAGTTCTTAATTTAAATGTGGAAAAGAAATAGACTAACAGACTCAGGTAACAATTTAACAAGGTCTTTTCCTGATCTGGAAGTCAGTGAAGATGAGGGCAGAACTGAAGAGCAGTTTCTCAGAACTAAGTTCCAGGAACTCACTTCTGAGTGTTTTGAGGTCTCAGTGTCTGGGGGCTCCTGCCCAGGTCTGATCATTTTCATTCTCACTTCCTTGGGTGTGTACAGGTGTCTTGCTTCCTTTTTGTCACATGTGCCTACCCTGTGCCCATGCTCTGGGCTCCCTGAACATCTCTGGATGCCTCTCCCAGCCACCATTCTCAGGTTGTTCTAATTCCACTGCTCCTCTCCCCTTTAGAATACGTATTAGTATGCAAGTGAGACTGACAGTTTGTCAGGGGTGACCTTTAATATGCTCTCATTTATGAAGAAAGTAACATTTTAAAACTTGGTGCTTTCACTGTTATTAGTGCCATGGACATCTGCTGATTTGGGATTTCTGGCATCCCTCCCTTCTTCATATGGAAACAAGGGCCTCTGTTCTCCCAGAGGGTTGACGGTCCTTCTTTCCTTGGGGTTGGAGGACTTGCCGTCGCGGGGGTGGTAGCAGTGAGAATGAAAGGCCACGGGTGATTTGAGAAATAGGTACTGACAGTGGAAAGTCAGCAGGACTAGGTAACTGGATGTGAGGCGTGGGGACGGGAGAGGGAATCCTGGCTTGGGGAGTGTCCGGGGATGTTGTCGCTGCTACTGGAGCCAGAGAAAGGAACACAAGAACTGGAGCATGGGTGGGATTCCAGGGTCCCTGGACCTTCAGGGGGAGAAGTTGGTTGCAGGCACAAGCGCTCGCCCTGGCTCTGAGTGCTGCCCACCCGGGTGCCTTTGTTCCGGCTGCTCCCCAGCCGGGGTGCGCCTCCTGGGAGGCCAGCCTAATGCCCCAGGGAGCCCTGATCCCCTCTCCTTTACCTATTCTCTGCATCCCATGTAGATTTAGGCAGAGTTTCTGGAACACTGGAACTCACTGCTCTGTCAGTTACCTTCTTCTCCCTGGACGCTACGCTCACTGAGGGTGCCAGGTGTGGGTTTTCTCTCGGCCGCCTCTGCGCAGGCGACAGGATGTTCAGGTCCAGGGTGGCTCTCCAGGGTGCCTCCTGCTCATGTTCATGCGAGAGTGTGATACACCAACTACCCAGCGATTGGACAGTCATATGGAAGAGTTGTTTTGGGGAGTGAGGGGTGCACTGGGCTTGTCCTGAGCCATCCGCACACTCATCTCTGGCCCACTGATGCCTTGCAGCTGGTTTTGCAGCCTGTGGTCAGAGCCACCTGGCTTCTCTTCTGGAGGGCCTGACACCTTGGCTTATGGTCACAGGGTGGCAGTGAGTGAAGGCCAGACCCACAGGACGCCGGTGGGCCGGCGTCCGCCACCTTGGCCACGCTGGTCTTCTGGTGTCCACAAAGACCACATCTGAGCCAGCTCTGCTGGAGTTCAAGAAACCAAAAAGTGTGTGATGTGGGTATCATGGCACTACATGGTCCAGGTTTTGGAGGGTTTCCTCTGGACCAGGAAATTGGTAGTCATTATCTAGGATCCAGGTAAAGGATTTACATTGCATAATATGATTGATGTTTTCATAGGGTCATTTTGTTTGCTGAGTGGGAAGAGAGCGTGGATGGCGGCTATGGCTGTGGTAAGGGAACCCGAGTGGTGCTGGGAATATCAGAAAGGAGGCTTTCCTACAGCAGAAACGATGAAATGTGTGAGACGGATATGATTTTGTATGTACTTTGAAGTTAAACCAGCAGCAAGTGCTGAATGTGAAATACAGGAGAAATGGAGGAATCTATTATCTCCCTAATATTTTTGGCTTAAGCCATTGGAAGGATGGAGTTGCATTTACTGAGGTGAGAAGACTGGAGGAGGGGGTTTTGCAGGGCTGTGGAGATCACGGAGTCCATGTTGGAGACTCGGTTTGAGAGGCTGATTATGTATCCAGTGAAATGGTTGAATGGTAGACTTCCAGGTCTGGCTCAATCACAATTTTTTTGGAAAATCCCCAGGAGCCCTGACCTCTCCTTTACCTATTCTCTGCATCCCATGTAGATTTAGGCAGAGTTTCTGGAACACTGGAACTCACTGCTCTGTCAGTTACCTTCTTCTCCTGGCCACGCTCACTGAGGGTGCCAGGTGTGGGTTTTCTCTCGGCCGCCTCTGCAGGCGACAGGATGTTCAGGTCCAGGGTGGCTCTCCAGGGTGCCTCCTGCTCATGTTCATGCGAGAGTGTGATACACCAACTACCCAGCGATTGGACAGTCATATGGAAGAGTTGTTTTGGGGAGTGAGGGGTGCACTGGGCTTGTCCTGAGCCATCCGCACACTCATCTCTGGCCCACTGATGCCTTGCAGCTGGTTTTGCAGCCTGTGGTCAGAGCCACCTGGCTTCTCTTCTGGAGGGCCTGACACCTTGGCTTATGGTCACAGGGTGGCAGTGAGTGAAGGCCAGACCCACAGGACGCCGGTGGGCCGGCGTCCGCCACCTTGGCCACGCTGGTCTTCTGGTGTCCACAAAGACCACATCTGAGCCAGCTCTGCTGGAGTTCAAGAAACCAAAAAGTGTGTGATGTGGGTATCATGGCACTACATGGTCCAGGTTTTGGAGGGTTTCCTCTGGACCAGGAAATTGGTAGTCATTATCTAGGATCCAGGTAAAGGATTTACATTGCATAATATGATTGATGTTTTCATAGGGTCATTTTGTTTGCTGAGTGGGAAGAGAGCGTGGATGGCGGCTATGGCTGTGGTAAGGGAACCCGAGTGGTGCTGGGAATATCAGAAAGGAGGCTTTCCTACAGCAGAAACGATGAAATGTGTGAGACGGATATGATTTTGTATGTACTTTGAAGTTAAACCAGCAGCAAGTGCTGAATGTGAAATACAGGAGAAATGGAGGAATCTATTATCTCCCTAATATTTTTGGCTTAAGCCATTGGAAGGATGGAGTTGCATTTACTGAGGTGAGAAGACTGGAGGAGGGGGTTTTGCAGGGCTGTGGAGATCACGGAGTCCATGTTGGAGACTCGGTTTGAGAGGCTGATTATGTATCCAGTGAAATGGTTGAATGGTAGACTTCCAGGTCTGGCTCAATCACAATCAGGTTGATGCTATATAATGGGATTAAGGAAGATTATATCCGGCATCCACAGGCTCCTGGAGCCTCTCCTAGTGTATCATGACTAATTTTAATGGTGAATATATGAGACCAGAAGCCACACTTAAGAAAGCGTGGTAGGAAAAAAAAGAAAAAAACGTGGTAGAGCGCTAACTAAGGATTCATATCTTCCAGGGACGAGGGTAAGGCAACCCTCAGGTGAGCCATCTCAACCTGCGGAGGCACTTGGTGAGCATGAGGGGGAACTAGAGTAGATCCTGGAGGTGATGATTAACTTCATGTGTCGACTTGGCCTGGCCACGGTGTCCCAAGGTCTGGTCAAAGACTTAGTCCAGACATTGCTATGAAGGTATTTTTTAGGTGATATCAACATTTAAATTGACAGACTTTGAATAAAGCAGATGACCGTCTGTAATGTGAGTGGATCTCATCTATGTTGAGGCCTTAAGGGAAAAAAGACTGTCGGCCCCAGAGGAAGAAAATCACAGGGTCTCCAGGTTGCTGCCCCACCCCCATGCAGACTGTGGATTTTGGCAGACTCCACAATCACGTGATCATGTGAGCCAGTCGCTTAAAAATTCCTTTCTCTGTCTCTCCCCCTCCTTCCATCTCTGTCTCTCTCTTTCACACACACACACACACACACACACACACACACACTCCTTATATCATCTGCTTTGTACATGCATGCTAAGTTGCTTCAGATATGTCCAACTCTTTGTGACCCCATAGAATGTAGCTTGCTAGGCTCCTCTGTCTGTGGGATTTTCCAGCCAAGGATACTGGAGTGGGTTTCTATGCCCTCCTCCAGGGGATCTTCCCAACCAAGGGATCGAACCCATGTCTCCTATGTCTCCTGCATCGGCAGGCAGGTTCTTTACCACTGAGCTATCTGGGAAGCCGGTCGTCTACTCTGTGACTGACAAACATCAACAGGAGAAATGGAGGAATCTATTATCTCCCTAATATTTTTGGCTTAAGCCATTGGAAGGATGGAGTTGCATTTACTGAGGTGAGAAGACTGGAGGAGGGGGTTTTGCAGGGCTGTGGAGATCACGGAGTCCATGTTGGAGACTCGGTTTGAGAGGCTGATTATGTATCCAGTGAAATGGTTGAATGGTAGACTTCCAGGTCTGGCTCAATCACAATCAGGTTGATGCTATATAATGGGATTAAGGAAGATTATATCCGGCATCCACAGGCTCCTGGAGCCTCTCCTAGTGTATCATGACTAATTTTAATGGTGAATATATGAGACCAGAAGCCACACTTAAGAAAGCGTGGTAGGAAAAAAAAAAAAAGAAAACGTGGTAGAGCGCTAACTAAGGATTCATATCTTCCAGGGACGAGGGTAAGGCAACCCTCAGGTGAGCCATCTCAACCTGCGGAGGCACTTGGTGAGCATGAGGGGGAACTAGAGTAGATCCTGGAGGTGATGATTAACTTCATGTGTCGACTTGGCCTGGCCACGGTGTCCCAAGGTCTGGTCAAAGACTTAGTCCAGACATTGCTATGAAGGTATTTTTTAGGTGATATCAACATTTAAATTGACAGACTTTGAATAAAGCAGATGACCGTCTGTAATGTGAGTGGATCTCATCTATGTTGAGGCCTTAAGGGAAAAAAGACTGTCGGCCCCAGAGGAAGAAAATCACAGGGTCTCCAGGTTGCTGCCCCACCCCCATGCAGACTGTGGATTTTGGCAGACTCCACAATCACGTGATCATGTGAGCCAGTCGCTTAAAAATTCCTTTCTCTGTCTCTCCCCCTCCTTCCATCTCTGTCTCTCTCTTTCACACACACACACACACACACACACACACACACTCCTTATATCATCTGCTTTGTACATGCATGCTAAGTTGCTTCAGATATGTCCAACTCTTTGTGACCCCATAGAATGTAGCTTGCTAGGCTCCTCTGTCTGTGGGATTTTCCAGCCAAGGATACTGGAGTGGGTTTCTATGCCCTCCTCCAGGGGATCTTCCCAACCAAGGGATCGAACCCATGTCTCTTCTGTCTCCAGCATTGGCAGGCAGGTTCTTTACCACTGAGCTATCTGGGAAGCCGGTCGTCTACTCTGTGACTGACAAACATCAACTGAGGAAGAAAAGTATAATCATCGCCATTCCTATTTCTGGATAAAATGTTCATTTAAGATTAGGATTGTCATTAGATATTACATTTTTTTCTTTTTTTAAACTGGTTTAGGAGAGAGAGGGATGAAATAGAAAGAGGGTTACACAAAAGATACAAATCCTTGTTCTGTAGTGCTGGGGAAATACAAATTCAGGAAGTTTGTGAATTAGTAACACCCCTTGCTACCAATTCTAACTCACCTTGAATTCTAAATTTCATCTCTCCATTTTCCTGTCTGCTGCCTCTTGGGCATGTCTTATAAATTCTGGAACCTTCAAATTGCTGCCAGAAAACAAATAACAGCTGTCTGTGTTCATTAGGTACTTCGAGATAGAAATTACATGAGATAAGCAACAAGACCCTTCTATATAGCAGAGGGAACTATATCTTGGGATAGCTTACAGTGGAAAAGAATCTGAAAAATAAAATATAAATATATTCCATATAGTTAAAACTATGGTCTTTCCAATTGTCACGTATGGATGCACGAGTTGGACACTAAAGAAGACTGAGCGCCGAAGAATTGATGCCTTAGAGCTCTGTTGCTGGAGAAGACTGTGGAGAGTCCTCTGGACAGCAAGGAGATCAAACCAGTCCATCCTAAAGGAAATCAACCCTGAATATTCATTGGAAGGCCTGAGGCTGAAGCTCCAGTACTTTGGCCATGTGATGCAAACAGCTGACTCACTGGAAAAGACCCTGATGCTGGGAAAGATTGGAGGCAGAAAGAGAAGAGGGTGACAGAGGATAAGATGGTTGGATGGTATCACTGATTCAATGGACAGGAACTTGGCAAATTCTGGGAGGTGGTAAGGGACAGAGAGGCCTTGCATGCTGCAGTCTGTGGATGCCGAAGAGTTGGACACGACTTGGCGACTGAATAGCTGCATCCTATCAGCTGTCTATTCGTCTCTCTCTCTCTGTCTACGTTTGAATCAATTTGCTGTACACCCTGAAATGAACACAATGTTGTAAATCAACTAGACTTTAGTCAAACAGTACAGAAATTCAATGCTGGATATCCCTATCAGTCATGGCTACATAGTCACACTAATTACTCTCTCAGCATTTTGTAGTTTTAAATGCCTCCCACCATTAGAATTCAAACCAAGTAAAGGCGGAGATAAAAGTTGAGAAAACAACTTGGTTAATACCTTTTGCTACATTGTCTCTCTAACGTCCTATAACATGAAAAAGCCTTTAGTGACAATACCATTTACTCTTTTCCAAGGAATTGTGAGAGTCAGAGCTGGTTCTGCTGGAAGTGAATTTTCCTGCTGTTCCTGTTGGTTGCCTTTGCGTTTTAGCTTCTGTGGGGTAGCGCCTGAGCCCACAGATGCTGACAACCACTCTGAATTTGCAGCCTAAAGCACATGTTGCTCCACACACGCTCTTGGTCTCCCTACACATGTGCTGGTGCAGATGTGAATTATCTTCACAAACAAACTGAGGATGATTTCAAGAGTCAGTCTAATGAGCAGTGAATATGAACTGATTACTGTATTTGCAAAGAACCTTATTTTTTTCCCCCAATATTGCTCTAAAGATTGGGCCAGTGCTTCCTTATGGGCTTGCAAATGTAAGTAATCAACGTGTTGTGTAAATATTTAAAGATGTCCACATCATGTTTACGAATCAATGGGTTGTCATACTTGCTTTTGTGTGATCTGATTGACACAAATATAAACAGGACCCACCATATCTTAGAAGGCTTCCTTGTGGAATTTAGAAAGACCTGGTGATTAAAGAAACGTTTATACCACATTAAAAAATCTCATAGGAAGAATTATGATGGAAGAACTCATGCTTGGGTGCATTCATTTGTATATTTTTTGTGTAACATTGTGATTTAGTTTGTTTGCTTTATTGTGGTGAGAACACAATGTGAGATCTACCCTCTTAACAAATTTCCAAGTCTACGTTAGCATATGCGCAGCCAGTCTCAAAACCTTATACTTATTAAATAGAAACTCCTCATTTTGTCTTCCAGGCATTTAGATGCTTAAGTCTATTTCTAGATCTTCCTGATTTGCTGATTCTTCACAAGGGGCTCAATTATTTGTTCACAACCTCACAGTCATGGCTACATAGTCACACTAATTACTCTCTCAGCATTTTGTAGTTTTAAATGCCTCCCACCATTAGAATTCAAACCAAGTAAAGGCGGAGATAAAAGTTGAGAAAACAACTTGGTTAATACCTTTTGCTACATTGTCTCTCTAACGTCCTATAACATGAAAAAGCCTTTAGTGACAATACCATTTACTCTTTTCCAAGGAATTGTGAGAGTCAGAGCTGGTTCTGCTGGAAGTGAATTTTCCTGCTGTTCCTGTTGGTTGCCTTTGCGTTTTAGCTTCTGTGGGGTAGCGCCTGAGCCCACAGATGCTGACAACCACTCTGAATTTGCAGCCTAAAGCACATGTTGCTCCACACACGCTCTTGGTCTCCCTACACATGTGCTGGTGCAGATGTGAATTATCTTCACAAACAAACTGAGGATGATTTCAAGAGTCAGTCTAATGAGCAGTGAATATGAACTGATTACTGTATTTGCAAAGAACCTTATTTTTTTCCCCCAATATTGCTCTAAAGATTGGGCCAGTGCTTCCTTATGGGCTTGCAAATGTAAGTAATCAACGTGTTGTGTAAATATTTAAAGATGTCCACATCATGTTTACGAATCAATGGGTTGTCATACTTGCTTTTGTGTGATCTGATTGACACAAATATAAACAGGACCCACCATATCTTAGAAGGCTTCCTTGTGGAATTTAGAAAGACCTGGTGATTAAAGAAACGTTTATACCACATTAAAAAATCTCATAGGAAGAATTATGATGGAAGAACTCATGCTTGGGTGCATTCATTTGTATATTTTTTGTGTAACATTGTGATTTAGTTTGTTTGCTTTATTGTGGTGAGAACACAATGTGAGATCTACCCTCTTAACAAATTTCCAAGTCTACGTTAGCATATGCGCAGCCAGTCTCAAAACCTTATACTTATTAAATAGAAACTCCTCATTTTGTCTTCCAGGCATTTAGATGCTTAAGTCTATTTCTAGATCTTCCTGATTTGCTGATTCTTCACAAGGGGCTCAATTATTTGTTCACAACCTCACAATCATGCACAACACACACACAGCTTCTTGACGTATGGCTGGGTGATCAGATGGCGTCACCTACAGAGACCTGGCTTTGGCTTCTGACCATCCTGGGTTCAAACCAGAATTTCTCTGCCTGTTAGTTGTTTGACTTCGGGCAGATCAACTAGTCTCTGAGTTTCAATTTCTTCATCTCTTAAAGGGAAATAATCTTTACCTGGCAGGGCTGTTGTGGGAATTGATGATACAACATTTGTTGAGCACCCAAAAGTTTCTGGCAAATAATGGGTGCCCAGTGAAAGGTCATTTCTTCCCATCCCTCTTTCTCCACCTGGAAGCTTGTACTAGCTCAGGTGTGAAAGAGAAGCAGAAGAGCATTCCCCAAGATATTTCTGGCTTACAGCAGTTTGGGAAAGCTTAGTAATTTTGGGGACCAAGTTGGGGGAAGGCGCCCTGATGCCATTTCTGGCATACGCCCAGCGTTTTCTAAAACTCGGCCCAATTAATAGTCCTTTGACCTGGAATGCTTTTTCTTGTCTGTCCCTTTAAGTAGTCCATGTTCTTCACCCAGCCTCTCATGCAGGACTTTCCCAGCCAAAGGTGCATATGAGCGTGTGCCCCTCTGAACTTCTATGCATCTCGCTCAAACATCCCATCAGACCTTGGGTCCTTTTGTCGCTGTTGAAGTCTTGGCTTCTAGTCTTCACGGAAGTCGAGGTGTAGTCAGAGCAAAAAGACCTATGGTTCATCATTCCTTATCGGGCCCCCAGGGGACCTGGCAAGGGACCACAGGTGGCAACCCGTGTGGGGCTGGAGATAGAAGACCTGAGTTTTGAGTCTAGCTTTATTGTTTATTGTGTGAGGTAAATCCCACAGACTTTTCTAGACCATGTTTCCTCACTTATGAAATGGTTATAGTCCTATTGGCCATATTATATTGTTTTAATAAATGTCCTCAAATCCTATTCCTATTCAAAAGGGGTGCAATATAAACAAAATGATTGGAACGGTTTCTTTTCCACCTTTGTCAAGGGACTGTTGGCCAACCGTGGCAGGTAAATGTGGTACTCATGCTATATCCAGTGATATAAATATCTCCCGAATCGAGGCTTAATTTTAAAAGCATTTTCAGCCTGGGAAGAAGGGTCATAGCTTGATGACATGCTTGGGGAGCACAGAGGAGGCCCCTAACTGTGAGCTGGGGGTGCAGGGGGTGAGACACAGCTTCCAGCATTACTCTCAGGAGCTTCAGACACAGACAGTTCAGCAAGGATGGAGTGTTGCTCTCAATCAGTAGAAAGGGACTAATTATACCATATTTTCCCTTTCAGGTAGTTGTATTCTCTTCTGAAAATACACCATCATCACACCCTCATAAAGGTCATTTCTTCCCATCCTCTTTCTCCACCTGGAAGCTTGTACTAGCTCAGGTGTGAAAGAGAAGCAGAAGAGCATTCCCAAGATATTTCTGGCTTACAGCAGTTTGGGAAAGCTTAGTAATTTTGGGGACCAAGTTGGGGAAGGCGCCTGATGCCATTTCTGGCATACGCCCAGCGTTTTCTAAAACTCGGCCCAATTAATAGTCCTTTGACCTGGAATGCTTTTTCTTGTCTGTCCCTTTAAGTAGTCCATGTTCTTCACCCAGCCTCTCATGCAGGACTTTCCCAGCCAAAGGTGCATATGAGCGTGTGCCCCTCTGAACTTCTATGCATCTCGCTCAAACATCCCATCAGACCTTGGGTCCTTTTGTCGCTGTTGAAGTCTTGGCTTCTAGTCTTCACGGAAGTCGAGGTGTAGTCAGAGCAAAAAGACCTCTGGTTCATCATTCCTTATCGGGCCCCCAGGGGACCTGGCAAGGGACCACAGGTGGCAACCCGTGTGGGGCTGGAGATAGAAGACCTGAGTTTTGAGTCTAGCTTTATTGTTTATTGTGTGAGGTAAATCCCACAGACTTTTCTAGACCATGTTTCCTCACTTATGAAATGGTTATAGTCCTATTGGCCATATTATATTGTTTTAATAAATGTCCTCAAATCCTATTCCTATTAAAAAGGGGGTGCAATATAAACAAAATGATTGGAACGGTTTCTTTTCCACCTTTGTCAAGGGACTGTTGGCCAACCGTGGCAGGTAAATGTGGTACTCATGCTATATCCAGTGATATAAATATCTCCCGAATCGAGGCTTAATTTTAAAAGCATTTTCAGCCTGGGAAGAAGGGTCATAGCTTGATGACATGCTTGGGGAGCACAGAGGAGGCCCCTAACTGTGAGCTGGGGGTGCAGGGGGTGAGACACAGCTTCCAGCATTACTCTCAGGAGCTTCAGACACAGACAGTTCAGCAAGGATGGAGTGTTGCTCTCAATCAGTAGAAAGGGACTAATTATACCATATTTTCCCTTTCAGGTAGTTGTATTCTCTTCTGAAAATACACCATCATCACACTCCTCATAAAGGATCATGATTGCCTATTCATCTGCTTTATTACCCACTACACACTGAGCTTGGTGAATATTTGTTGAACCCAAATTAATCAAAGTCCCAGGTGTACGAGTTTCCTAGGGTTGCTGTAACAAAGTACCATAAGTGGTGCGGCTTAGAAAGATGTAGCTTTATTGTACCTTATTTCTGAAGGCTGAAAGTCTACAGTCAGGGTTTGGCAGGGTTTGGCTCCACCTGAGATGCAGGAATCCTTGCCTCCTTCTAGGTCCTGATGCTCTGCTGGCTGTCTTTGGCATTCTTTGACTTGTAGGTGCATCGCTTTGCCCTCTGTCTTCATGGGATCTTCTCACCACGTCTTCAAATCATCCACCCTCTGCGCACATCTGTTGCAACGTCCAACCTTCTCCTTGTTATGTGGAAACCAGTCAACTGGCTTCGGAGCCATCCTTAGTGAGCTTGTCTTAACTTGATGAAATTGGCAAAGAGCTTAATGCCAAACAAGGTCATATTCTGAAGTACAGGGGGAGTGGGGAGGTTGGGACTTTAACATCTCTTTTTTCAGGGGGACACAATTCAACTCATGATATCAGCCTGGGGAGCTCATGGGTTTACGGGATACGCCAGAAGGCTAGCATTTCAGGGGACTACAGGGAACCTGAATGAGGCTGGGGGCTTCTTGGGATCTATGAGAAGACAGACTTTAACCGGAATGTCAAACCCACCTCTGGAGGCTCTGCTGCACACACGCCTCAGCCCAACCCTGCTGGAACATGGCTCAATGGTTTCTGAGGCCAGTCTGGTGTTTCCCAGGACCTTGACCTCTGTCCAAGGGCTGGAGTCTGCCCCTGCCTTCTGGGCTCCACTCCTCACCTGAAGTTCAAGACCAGCAGTCTCTAACTTCAAGCCCTGGCACTGGAGGGTCTTTTTAGTAATCAGATCAGTTCAAGTCAAGTGTGAGTTCACTGTGCCTCTGTGGGCTCATACCAGCAGTTCATGTGGTAACATGGCTTCCTTTAGTTAAGAACCCAGTGGGTGCCTCCTCTCTGGTCTTCTGAGCGCCCCACTGTGGGGGCTGTCCTGGGGTAGGGAGGAAGGCATCTCAGGAGAGAAGAAACATGAAAGTCAGAGGGTTTATATTGATGCGCACACGGCCACGTGGTTAGTCAGTGGTGACGTCAGGGGTGGAGCTCTGTGCACCTGACTCTGCAGTCTTAACGTTCAATCAGCCTTACTCTCCCTGGCCAAAGGATTTGGGGGCCCCTCTAGGATGGATTTGACTCCTATTCCTGTCATGATCTGAATAAGCCATCCTCTTAAAAGCCTACTGGCCTCGCTTGAATCTTTCTGGTTTCTTGATGCTCAGACCAGAGGACACGGGTGGGTGAGTCAGACAGGCGGGTCACAGGGCATTCGTCCCTCTGTTCTGCTCAGTGTGACTCTCTGTCAGTGCAGGGGCACTGGGATACTCTTGTTCTCCAGAAAGTTCTCTGGCCTTCAAGGCTGTGGGGGATGCGTTACTTTCCAAAGTCACTGGAAGACTGACCTTCCAGAACCCCTCCTGCCTGCCCTCCTCAGAGAGCCCCATCATCAACAGTGTTCTGAAAGTTTCCAGTGCTGTGCAGCTACAGATAAACCAGAGTGGGGACAGACCTGGGTTCTGCAGAGAGAATTCTCTGGGGGACAGGGTCTGAGGCTGAGTGCCTTTGGTTCCTGTCACCCTGCCTCCCACCAGGGACCCTGAGAGGCATGTGGGCTGGGAGAGCAGGACCAAGCGGCTGTTTCTGCCAGGCCAGCCGCAGCAGGGGACCACAGGGCCCCGAGGCCAACCGCGCCAGACCACAGGGCCCAGCTCTCAGCAGTGGTGGCCGGCCGGCAGGGCTGGGGTTTCCGCTTTCTCACAGGAAGGCTCGCTCTCTCTCCGGGGGTGCGCGGGGGCCGGGCTGAGCCAGGGTGACTCAGCTTCCTCTGGGCCCCGCAGAGGAGGAGGACCCCCGACAACCCAGGGCTCTGCTCGCCGGTGGATCCCCGTCCACTTCCTGCTCTAGAAACCCTCCAGTTGTCATTCAGGTCTCTGGTTAGCAGAAGAGTTGTTGAAGAAACCAGTTTGTTGCTTCACATTTCTACAGCATTTGTCACTTTATTCTCACACGCTCGTTCCTCCACTGTTCATACCAAGTCTGAGACGGCAGGAGGCCATGGTCATCACTGTGATTTCCTTGAGGAAAGTGAGACTCGGCCTGTGATGGGGGGTTGGCAGAGCCCACTGGGTTTGTTGGTGGCGGACTGGTCCAAGACTCTACAGGACTCATCTGAGACCTTAGTGCACTTTCTTGAGGGGCCGTGAGCATTTACCTCTTACCGTGCACTTGCTACGTGTAAAATGTTTGTTGACTGAAGGACTGATGGCAATTTTCATCCATCATTGAGACAGATCCTTAGAGCCCTTGAGCGAGCTGCCCTGGGGGAAGGGGAAGGACATGGGCTTTGGAGGGACGATTCAGGTTTAAGTGACACTTAAATCTATGATCTTAGCTGCATGATTTTAGTTAAGGTTCAAATTCTCCAAGTTGCAGTTTTCTCTGAATGTAGGATAATAGTGGTGATTTTTCCAGGGCAGTTATAGTATCTAAATGAGAGAATGTGGCTCAAGGGATGCCCTAGTATTTGGTTTGTAGAAGGTGCGTAGCTAGGCAGGATTCTTTCCATGGCTCTCATAGTCATGCTTAGCTTCAAAAATTCATCAGAGCGAAACAAACTCTGCAGATATTTTCTTTATATATGGAACAGCTCTTTTGCCCAGTAATCTTTGAGAAATTAAGGACACACATGTACAAAGCAAATAAAGTCTGGTCCTGGCTCATTGAGTCACTATAATCAAGAAATGAGCTCTGCCTTTTTTTTTTTTTTTAATTTTTGGCCACTTTTTTTAATCGGTCTTTCATTTATTTATTTTCATCCATCTTTGCTCTGTGACCTGTGTGGGCTTCTCATTGTAGTGATCTCTCCTGTAGGAGAGCACCGGCTCTGGGCACAAGCACTCCAGAGTGCTGGCTCGTAATTGGACGCACCGGTCCAGCCACTCCGCAGCATGTAGGATCTTCCTGTGCCAGGGATCGAACTGGCACCCTTGCAGTGCAAGGTGGACTCTTTTCCCACTGGACCGCCAGGGAAGCCCTGAGCTCTGTCTTTGATGTGGATTTCCTGGTTCAGTCCTCCGAGCTCTGGGTACCAAGATGTGTCATCATATCTTGTGACTTACTTCAGAGAAACACCATTTCTAGCCCTGTAAACAGAGTAGAACAACCCTCTGCACTGCAGATTCTCTGTGCTACTTACTTCTCACTCGAATGTCTGACTTTCACTGTCCCTTGCTCTCGACTACCTTCAAGGGGTCACAGAGACCCCTGTCAAGGTGAGGAGGTGGCATTGAGTCTGAAATTTCAGACTCGGAAGTGATACTTACATTTCAAGAGAATGCCTAAGAGTCAAGATGCTATTTCTTAACAAGTACCCTTTATTTCACCAATTAGATATTTTCTGTGAGTTAACAATTTTTCCTTTGAAGTTGAACGTATGAACCTAATGAAATTAATATCGGAGGTTTGAAGTTTCTCGTACCCAGAGCCATGCTCTGGTTATCACCATATGCAAAAGGCCAGCGTGACTCTGGACTCTCAATGGACAGTTCTCAGGTGAGCAAGGGTCTTGCTTTCATTCATTCATTCATTCATTCATTTTATAGAAACAGACCATGAACATTACTGAGTCCTGAGTTGGCATCCAGGTGGATAGGATAGTTTGCTGCTTTAAGGAGCTCAAGGTAGGCAGGTTATTCAAGAAGAATGCTCTGAGAGGTCAGTGTGACTCCCCATTGTGAGGAGGGATGGGCCAGGAGATGAGAAAGTCAGAAAGCGAGGAATAAGTAGGATGCACAACTGTTCAAGAGGACAGCTGTGAATGAATCAACTAAGTCTCCGCTTTGGAAGCTGGTTGTGTGATTTTAGGAGGGACGTGACACCGTGAACAGCCCCGAACCAAATGAAGGAGGAGACAGTTCCATCTCCGAGAGGCTGGCAGGGGAGGATGGCCTCCGGGCGATCAAGGCAAGTCACTCAGGGCAGATACAATCCCATGCTCACATCCAGGACAGGGACCGATGTCATTAATGTCTGCAGAGAACTAGGACCACTGTGGTCCTATCTGCTAATGGGAACTTTCAGTGTGATGGAGGCTCTGCTGAAGAAAGCATGAAGGGCGTAATCACGTCTGGGGAGAAGTCTGACCCTTTCAAGGGCCTCCTTTATTATTGTTTCTTGATAAAGATGATTTTTATTATTTATTTCTAAAAAATACTTATTTATTTGGTGTGGGGCTCTGAATTGAAAGAGAACCATTGCAAGCATAAAGACGCTTAAGCACATTGTTTCAGCTTGGAGCTAAGATGGCGCCTACAGGAAGGGACATGGGAATGAAGGGAAGCTTAAGCGCATTGTTTAAAGAAGCTTAAGCACATGTTTGCAGCTAAGATGGCGCCTACAGGAAGAGGCAGGGTGTGATCTAAATTGTTAATTGATGGTCAAAATTTCTGATTGGCTCCCCTGGCTTCCACGCTCGTGAATGATTGCTTGGCCTTTAGCTTGATTGGTGTAATCTATAGGAAGTCCCATGCAAAACCCCCTTCACTTGCCTATAAAAGCTGTGGATCTTCTTCAATAAAGCGGAACTACTTCGATGGAACCCCTGTCGTGTCTGATTGTCCCTTGCCTGAGCCAGGGGGCTGTGGGGTGGGCAGTTCAAGATTTGCCTTTCTCCGAGATCTCCCGGTTCAGCCGGGGGCAATCCCGCTGCCTTCCCTTTCTCCCCCCGGTATCTTAGTTGTGGGATGCACTGCTTTAGACTCAAGTCAGGTTATTCAAGAAGAATGCTCTGAGAGGTCAGTGTGACTCCCCATTGTGAGGAGGGATGGGCCAGGAGATGAGAAAGTCAGAAAGCGGGAATAAGTAGGATGCACAACTGTTCAAGAGGACAGCTGTGAATGAATCAACTAAGTCTCCGCTTTGGAAGCTGGTTGTGTGATTTTAGGAGGGACGTGACACCGTGAACAGCCCCGAACCAAATGAAGGAGGAGACAGTTCCATCTCCGAGAGGCTGGCAGGGGAGGATGGCCTCCGGGCGATCAAGGCAAGTCACTCAGGGCAGATACAATCCCATGCTCACATCCAGGACAGGGACCGATGTCATTAATGTCTGCAGAGAACTAGGACCACTGTGGTCCTATCTGCTAATGGGAACTTTCAGTGTGATGGAGGCTCTGCTGAAGAAAGCATGAAGGGCGTAATCACGTCTGGGGAGAAGTCTGACCCTTTCAAGGGCCTCCTTTATTATTGTTTCTTGATAAAGATGATTTTTATTATTTATTTCTAAAAAATACTTATTTATTTGGTGTGGGGCTCTGAATTGAAAGAGAACCATTGCAAGCATAAAGACGCTTAAGCACATTGTTTCAGTTTGGGAAAGCTAAGATGGCGCCTACAGGAAGGGACATGGGAATGAAGGGAAGCTTAAGCGCATTGTTTAAAGAAGCTTAAGCACATGTTTGCAGCTAAGATGGCGCCTACAGGAAGAGGCAGGGTGTGATCTAAATTGTTAATTGATGGTCAAAATTTCTGATTGGCTCCCCTGGCTTCCACGCTCGTGAATGATTGCTTGGCCTTTAGCTTGATTGGTGTAATCTATAGGAAGTCCCATGCAAAACCCCCTTCACTTGCCTATAAAAGCTGTGGATCTTCTTCAATAAAGCGGAACTACTTCGATGGAACCCCTGTCGTGTCTGATTGTCCCTTGCCTGAGCCAGGGGGCTGTGGGGTGGGCAGTTCAAGATTTGCCTTTCTCCGAGATCTCCCGGTTCAGCCGGGGGCAATCCCGCTGCCTTCCCTTTCTGCGGAAGGTCCCCGCAATTTGGCTGCGTTGGATCTTAGTTGTGGGATGCAGTATCTTTGTAGTGTCAAGCAGAATCTTTCCTCATGGCACATGGACTCTTTAGTTGTGACTTGCCAGCTTTTAGTTGCTCTCTGTCATGTGGGACCTTAGTTCCCCCACTAGGGATCAAACTTGCATCGCCTGTATTGCCAAGGAGACTCTTAACCACAGTGCCACCAGGAAAGTCCCGATAGGATTTAAATAATTCAAAATGATTGCACCTTTTCTTTTCAGAATTGCCCTGTGATGGGAAGTGGGATAATGTGTTTTACATCGTAATCATGATCTACAGAATTGTTCACTCTTGCTCATTTAGCGTATTTTGCTGAGCACCTTTTTTCTGGACTGGTCATGAGTTGCACTTGGGATTCAAAGGTGGACAAAAGGATGTCACTTCACATGAAGGATCTCCTGGTAGTGGAAGAAAGGGACTCAGAAGTAACAACAATGCCCTGTGATGAGCACAGAAGGTGAGACAGATAGAAGAGGCTGTAGAGGAAGGCTGATTAATTATGCTCTTAGCAGCGAGGGGAGCCTCACAGAAAACATGTTGGGTTTTAAGGGATGAACAGGAGTTTTCTGGTGGAGAAAAAGAAAGTAACATTTTAGGTGGTGAAAATGACATGAAAACTGCAAGGGCAGCAGATTCACGTTTGGGAAATGATGAGTTACTGTAGCTGGAGTTGGGTTGCCAGCTCACACATAGGCTGCCCAGTGAGATGTGAACTTCAGGCAGTAACAAAGCGAATACTTTTTGAGCAGGAGCATGTCCCAAGTATTGCATGAGGCATGCTTACACTGAAAACATTATTTGTTGCTTTTCCAAGATTCAAGTTTCATTGGAGATGCTGTATTTTTATTTGCTAAATTTGGTGACTCAGAATACAACACACATGAGACCATAAAATGGAGGTCTTTGAAAGTCATGCTTGATTGACTTCAGTCTTGTGGGGTGGCCTTAGAAAGTTTCTAAACTGAGAGGTGATATAATCAGATTTTTGCTATTCCTCTGACTTTGTGGAGGATGATCTAGAAAGGGGGAAACTGGAAGCAAGAACACTGATTTAAATAGAGAGAAATTTGAACCAGGGTCACAACCAAGAGCTTCTCAGGCGACAGACTCCAGAGAGATTTTAGAGGTGGAAGCCATGGGGCTTGCTGAGAAAGTCCGAGAGTTTGTGCCGGCAATCCTTTATTGTCACAGGCACTGAATGCTTGTCCTTGAAAGCTTATGACCTTCAGAACATTCACTCTCAATAATCTTCAGGCTGGAGATTCTCTGGAGGCTGGAATTCTGTGCCATTAGCCACATGGTTTAGCTGTTCATTTCTTTAAAACATATACTCGGGCTCAACTCTGAGTCAGTTAATCACAACTTGATTAAGTGGCCAAGTCCATGCTGGGCACAGGTGGAAACACTTAGCGCCGTGGATTTTGAAGGGTCTATAAAAAAGAATGTCTTCCACACTTTCTTAGGCGAGATTTATTTTTTGAAAGAACGTGTATATCTGGGAAGGGGAAGGACAGTGTTTATTTCTGAGGTGGAATATGCCTCCAAAGCTATAAGATGTATTTAGAGTCTCTGGACTGGCCGCTGAGAACTCGTAGAATCACGTTAGGAGAAAGCGTTTGGCTAGGTTAATTTCCTCCTGTTACAGCTCGGGAAGCTGCAGTCTGGAGAACAGAGGTGATCAACTCAGGGTGGCAGAACTTGGGTGAGGGGAGAGGATTCATGACTCCCAGCTAAAAGGCGACAGGAATTCTTGAAACATTTAGGGTTTGGAAACACGGTGTCATTCTTTTCCTCGGTAACTACCACATTCTCCTTGAGACTTTTCGATTTGAACGAAAGTAAGAACACAAATCTTTTAAAAAGGGATTTAATGAAATTGGGCCACTTGAGAATTACCACGTATTATTCGCATTGACAGCCCTTTTGGAATAGATTGACCTGGCTTAATTCCTTAAGATTTTCAAAGTTTTTGGAACTTGTAGAAAGGAAAGCTTATATAAATAGGAAATAATAGTTATTTGGTAAATGCTTTCTCGGCTGCAAGATCCTGACATGTTGAAAAAGGCAAGTTTTCCTTTCAATAGATCAGCTTTCAGAGCCAAGTTGTGCTTAAAAAGAATCAAGCAAAAAGTACTGTATTTACATTTCAAGGATGAAATGTCTTTCCTCCTTAGAAATCTGAGGAATGCTCTCTGGACCCCTGCCTGGCTTTGTCAATTCCAAGGCGACTTTCATGGCTAGAAAGTCCCAAGGTACCTCCTCATTCAGAGTTGAGAGATTTGCTCCCTGTCAGAAGACTTACCAGAATCCTCCCTTCTTTTCTCAGCAACGAGATACCACAACCAAATGGGTCCGGAGCTCTGAGTTATCTACTCCGCATTCAATCCTAAGAGATGATTTGATTTTGTTTCTGATATCTTGATAGCTGGATATCTTTTCTTTCATATCTCACATGCAGTCCCTTCCAGCCCTTCTGAGACACGGAGGGTCGGAGGAGCCAGAGCAATGGTTTTGGAGTCAGAGGGCCCCGGGGGCCACATTCTTCACTGGCCTCACTTCTAAATCACACACCTTGTTCTTCATGGGGATTCAGCACATTCTCTCTTTCCTGTTACTGTTGGTGAGAAGTGTGGTAAAGCCATAATTGCTAATTACTAAGTGAGGCATGCAGCCACAGCCCTGAGATGGGTCTTCGGCGTGGTGGACAGTGGGGACGGTCCCGGGTGCATCAGGCTTCTGCCAGGCTCACCCCTCCACCTGTGCGACCAGTTCCTCTTGCTGTGATGGCTCGGGCAGGAAAGAATCCGCCTGCAAAGCAGGAGACCTGGGTTTGATCCCTGGGTTGGGAAGCTCCTCTGGAGCAGGCCATCACAACCCGCCCCAGTGATCTTGCCTGGAGAGTCCTATGGACAGAGGAGCCTGGCAGACTGCAGTCCATGGGGTCACCGAGAGTTGGACGTGACTGAGCACCAGGCACCAGGCACTGTCCTGAGCGTCATCCATACACCAGGCATGGGGCGTGGCAGTGCGGACGGCAGCCACGTGCTTGCCAAAATTGTCTCCCGCTAGACTTATTGATAACCAAGGGACCCAAATGCCTATTTTTATGTGAATTCAACGAATTCCTCTTCATGTGATGATCATCTAAAACTGAACATAAGGTATAATCTGGATCGACTGAAATGTGGCCTTAAAGCAGTCCTGTCATAGGATCTCGGTGTCCAGGTTTCCACATGTGTCACTGAGCACATCTGAGCCAGCAGTCACTGCACGAACGGGAAGCCTTCAGCACCCTCTCTGCCCCTCAGGCTGGGGGTCAGTGGACCTGTCCCTGAACTCTGACAATGTTCTTTTTCTCTAAACGGGTTTCACACATTTCTCAGGTTCAAGAAGCACAGGGCCAGTGGGCCAGGGCCTCCGAGGGATGGAGCTAAGTGGCCTGTGAGTTTCCTCTTGAAACCTCTCAGCTTCTCCTGCAGCACCCAGAGGAGAGGACCAAAGCGTGTCATAAGTTATTTTCTTCTAAAACTTCCTTTCTTCTTATTTCTTTAACTGTGTAAAAATAAAATATCTTTGATATGACAGTCATTTATGAAAATACAAGTCAATGAAATGGAATTTATAAACTGTAAGTGAAGCCAATGTTTGGATGATCTAGTTTCAATTAAGATGCTGTGCCTTTTGTCTTTTTAAGAATGAGGATTCTGTGGGGTTCTGTATTTAAATACATTGCACCAAGGTTAACTTTTCTTTTAAATTTTGGCCTCTTTTATTGTTTTTTTTTTTTATCCATTTATTTCCATCCATCTTTATTCTTTGGCCTGTGTGGGCCTCCCATTGCAGTGGCCTCTTTCGTTGCAGAGCACAGGCTCTGGGTGCACGCACTCCAGAGCGCTGGCTCGTAATTGGACACACCGGTCCAGCTGCTCCATGGCGCATGGATCTTCCTGGGCCAGAGGTTGAACTGGTGCCCCTTGCACTGCAGGTGGACTCTTTTCCCCCTGGGCCACGAGGGAAGCCCAAGGTTAACTTTTGAACAAGCAGCAAATGGAAGGAAAGGGGAAGGTGCCCAAAGTAGAAGGGGAGGAGGGAGTGGAGCAACACAATGGAACAGCACAGTTTTCAAGTCAGAGCGGCCTGAACCTCTGGCTCTGGGCTGAGCAGCTGTGTGACCTTGAGTAATATACGTGACCTCTCTGAGCCTCAGTTTTCTTATCAATAGAATAAAGATAATGAAACCTACAAAGTTGTCTTCAAGGGTTGGTTAAATAGGATAGTGTATGTAGTTTTGCCTGGTGCAAAGGAAGCTCTCGGTAAATATTGAGTGAATAAAAAAGGACTCTTGAAAGTGTTATAGTTTCTGACTGTCTGTGGATCACTCAGTAGGTCTCAGTGGACTTTGAGAATCAGCAAAGGCTAGCATTACCCAGGCTGGCATCCCTCCGTTGTGGCCTCCTCAACCTCATTTTCCAAGCAGTTGCCTTCAGTGCCTTTGATTGTGCTGGCTCTCACCTCCGGAGCTGAGAGCGATCCTCGCTTCCTTCCTTTCTTATTTCCCTTCTTCCTCTTTCCTTCCTTCCATCATTCATGGAGGATATTAAAATTAATATTTTATTATATTCCAGGCACTGGGTTAGGAGTAAAGGCTATGAGGTCAGAGGGCTTGGTCTTGGTCCTGGGTTGGCCGCAATCAGATGGAAGAGACACAGAGCAGGGAGCTGTGGGCTCTGGGTGGGGAGGTGGAGGTGGAGGGGAGTGGGCTTCCCCAGAAGGGACGGCGTATTCCTGCAGATCTGAAGGCGCTACAGGGGGCCTCCTGGTGGGGCCACTCCAGGAAGAGGGAACATAAGTGCTGAGGGACCTGAAGAGGCCAGTGTGCTCAGGGACCAACAGGGAGGTTCCAATGGCCAGAGCCTGGGAGCCGAGGCATCCTGGGGAGGTGAGAACTCATGGGTCATAAGGAGCCAGAAGTCACAGAGGTCCTGTGCCTTTCCAAAGTGTTAGGCTTCATTCTGCGAGCCACAGTGGGCAGAAAGCAGGGTGTAACCCTGGTCAAAGGCAAGTATTAATTCCATCAGGGAACAGACTTGGGGGCGGTGGTGTCAGGGAGATCGGTCAGGACCTCACCCAGCTGAGTGGTGAAGAGGGTCAGAGCTTAGAGGCAGTGCGGGTGGAGAGGAAGAGATGGTGGGAACACTCCAACAAGAAATGGAGTGGGGACACGGAAGAACCGGAGCGTCCCAACTCAGCTTGGGGAAGCAGCAGGGTGGGAGAGCCCTTTCCTACTTCCCTAAAGCAGAGGCTCTGCAGAGGAGGGACTGTCTTACCCCAGCAATGACCTGGGAACTCTCTGACCTCACAGCCGCGATTCCCAGCTCTATAAACACAAGTTGTGTGAATGGATGCTGGAAATGACACGTGAGCAGGAGCCGGGAGGGAAGCAGCAGACTGTCCTGGGCCTGTATTCTTGCTCATCGGCCTCTCAGGTGCATCCTTTGTAACCAGTCACATGCTCTGCCCCTCAGGGTCACCCTCAGCCTCTCCTCCTGGGGCCCCTGTGCCCTGGCCACAAGCGAAGAGGAGGTGAACTTGGCCTGGCAGCTCCCAGCTCACCTCCCACCGGCATCTCTCACCTGCAGCAGACCCTGGTCCGTGTCTTGTTATCTCAGGGCAGACCCCTGCCTGCCTGGGCGCTGCATCAGCTCGGCTGGCTGGCTGGGATCCCAGGTCTATCTGGGTTGGAAATCACACACTGTCTTCTTTCTAAAGAAGGACGATTTGAAGCTCCTTCTTGGACAGACCCGTGCTCAGCTCATGGGTCTGTGGCCCAGTTGTCTCCCAGCAGAAAGAAGGAACCTTGTCAGGATTCCAAGGCCAAGCTGGGTTCTTTAGTTTGACAACTAAATGCACACACCATCACCAAGTCAACAATTACTCTCCAGTTGACAGTCTAGATCTCGCCCATTCTGGTTCCTCATCAGCCACGTCACACAGGGATCATGCTGCAGAGAGAGCACTTTTTCCAGCCTAGGGAAATCTGAGTTTCTGGTTCTGCGGTCCCCACATTATTACTGGGGAGGCTTTGTGTGATCTCTTAGACTATCTGAGCCATTGTAATCACAGGACAGCACAGGATAGAGTGGGGACATAGATGGACCAGGAGTTAAGTGCCTTTCATTGGGTTTGCCTTAGTTTGTCCCTCACGAGTGGGGGTGTGCATATCACTGATCTTCTCACTTCTCAGAACTCCAGTGTTATAACCTCAGCAAATTTAATAGCTCACCTTTGTAAGTTTCTTCAGGCTTTATGTTTTGGTGGCTCAGTTGGTAAAGAATCTGCCTACAGTGCAGGAGACTTCCGGCGATACAAGAGACCTGGTTTTGATCCCCGGGTCGGACAGTTCCCCTGGAGAAGAAAGGGCAACCCACTCTAGTATTCTTGCCTAGAAAATCCCATGAACAGAGGAGGCTGGTGGGCTATAGTCCATAGCGTCGCAAAGAGTTGGACATGACTGAGCGACTAAACCACCAAACATAGTTGATTTACAATGTTGTGTTAATCTCTGTTGTACAGCAAGGTGGTTCAGTTATACATACCCAAATATATACATAGACATTTATTTGCATTTGTATTAATAATAATCTATATTATTCTTCATTATGGTTTATCACAAGATACTGAATATAGTTCCCTGTATATATAACAGTAGAACCTCGCTGCTTCTCCATTCTATATGTACTAGTGCGCCTCTGCTAACCCCCCAAATCCCACTGAGGGATAATCTATATTCAGTAAATTTCTGCCTTTTGAAGTGTACAGTTCTATGAATTTTGAAAGAAAATTTTGTGACCACTGCCATGGTCTGGAGACTGGCCATTTTCATCACTCCAAAATGCCCCCGCCTGCCTTCTTCGTTGTCAATATGTTCCTGCCACCTGCAGCCCCTGGCAACCATTGATCTCTTTTTCTCTGCCTGTAGTTCTGCTATTTTCCCAGAATGTCGTACAGGCGCAGGTATACAGTGGATAGTACCTGGAGTCTGGTTCATTTCACGTGGGACAATGTGTTTGAGATTCTTGGTTGGTGTCGCCGTCTTAACAGTGTCTTTCTGTTCCATTGGCTGGACCCCTGTGAATGACGGTCAAGTTGCTTTCAGTTTTTAAAGACCATGTGTAAACTTGCTACAGATATTTGCATGAAGGCTTTTGTGGGAATTGTATGTTTTCACTTTTCTTGGGTAAGTTTAGGATCGGTGGGTCTTATACTAAGTCTGTGCTTAAGTTTTAAGAAACAGTGAAACTGTTTTTTTTTTTTTAATGACTGTGTCATTTTAACAATTCACTGTTTTGAAAATTCAACTTTTATTCTGAGGCAATTGTGCGTTTCCATGCAGCTGTAAGAAACACGACAGAGAGGTCCCGCCAGCCCCTGTATCTTGTACTCGGTTTCCCCGGTGGTAGCACCTCCCAGAAACATGGCTGGACCTGGTTTTGATCCCGGGTCGGACAGTTCCCCTGGAGAAGAAAGGGCAACCCACTCTAGTATTCTTGCCTAGAAAATCCCATGAACAGAGGAGGCTGGTGGGCTATAGTCCATAGCGTCGCAAAGAGTTGGACATGACTGAGCGACTAAACCACCAAACATAGTTGATTTACAATGTTGTGTTAATCTCTGTTGTACAGCAAGGTGGTTCAGTTATACATACCCAAATATATACATAGACATTTATTTGCATTTGTATTAATAATAATCTATATTATTCTTCATTATGGTTTATCACAAGATACTGAATATAGTTCCCTGTATATATAACAGTAGAACCTCGCTGCTTCTCCATTCTATATGTACTAGTGCGCCTCTGCTAACCCCCAACTCCCACTGAGGGATAATCTATATTCAGTAAATTTCTGCCTTTTGAAGTGTACAGTTCTATGAATTTTGAAAGAAAATTTTGTGACCACTGCCATGGTCTGGAGACTGGCCATTTTCATCACTCCAAAATGCCCCCGCCTGCCTTCTTCGTTGTCAATATGTTCCTGCCACCTGCAGCCCCTGGCAACCATTGATCTCTTTTTCTCTGCCTGTAGTTCTGCTATTTTCCCAGAATGTCGTACAGGCGCAGGTATACAGTGGATAGTACCTGGAGTCTGGTTCATTTCACGTGGGACAATGTGTTTGAGATTCTTGGTTGGTGTCGCCGTCTTAACAGTGTCTTTCTGTTCCATTGGCTGGACCCCTGTGAATGACGGTCAAGTTGCTTTCAGTTTTTAAAGACCATGTGTAAACTTGCTACAGATATTTGCATGAAGGCTTTTGTGGGAATTGTATGTTTTCACTTTTCTTGGGTAAGTTTAGGATCGGTGGGTCTTATACTAAGTCTGTGCTTAAGTTTTAAGAAACAGTGAAACTGTTTTTTTTTTTTTAATGACTGTGTCATTTTAACAATTCACTGTTTTGAAAATTCAACTTTTATTCTGAGGCAATTGTGCGTTTCCATGCAGCTGTAAGAAACACGACAGAGAGGTCCCGCCAGCCCCTGTATCTTGTACTCGGTTTCCCCGGTGGTAGCACCTCCCAGAACCATAGGACAGTGTCGGCCTGGATCCTGAGATGGCACAGTCGAGGCGCAGGGCACGGCACCCCGCCAGGTGCCCGGCCGGCTTCCCTAGCCCTTCCCGCCCTCCCACCCCTGCCCCTCCTTCCTCTGGCATCCAGCAATCAGCTGTCCATTCCTATAATGTTGTCATTTTGAGAATGGTATGTTAATGAAATCACACATTTTGTAACCTTTTGGGATCGGAGTTGTCCACTCAGTACAATTCCCTGGAGAGTCAGCAGGTTGTTCTGTGTATCAGTACTTGTTCCATTTTATTTCAGTGGTTTTCCATGAGATGGACAAACCCCAGTGTATTTAACCAGTCACACCGAAGGACCTCCACATTCTGTGCTGTTTCTCGTTTTAGGCTATTACAAATAAAGTTGCTGTAAGTATTCTTGGATAGGGTTTGTGTGACTCCAGGTTTTCACTCTCTGGGATAAAGATTCAGGTACAATGGCTGGGTCGTTGGTAATTGCATATTTAGTTTCATAGGAAACGGCAGACTGATCTGCAGCTTTGCCAAACCATGCTTATATTCTCACCAGCAACATGTGAAAGACCCCACTTATCCACATCCTCAGGAGTTTTTTATTTCTTCAGTTTCTCATGGAGATTTACCTTCCCCAAAGCTACCAGCAACACACCTTTGGATTGGTCATTTCTATAATTTAAAACTATTGTTTCTGTTAATCTCTTTTTTTGTGTGTATCAGTGAAGTGTTGACTGATGTCAGACAAGGATAGAAGTTGGTCCCTGTAAACTGGTGGTTTTAATTTGAACTGCATAAGGCATATGATTTCCCTTTTCAACTTGGCTGCTGGGATGCTCAGTAGCAAGTCGTATGTTCCTTGTCAGGGTCTCCCGTTAACTTCCTTTCATTGCTTGTTCATGTCCTTTTTATCATGTTGTAAGTATTTAGCGACCAGTAATTCATCTCACTCACTTTATGAACATCTCCAGAACAAAGCCCTTCTAACTGCCCTATGCTCTAAAGATGCCTTATGAGTAGGTATCCATTCATTCACGGGTAAGGAATATTTGCATAAGTTATATATGGGCGTTGCCTCAAGTAACCAGAGTCCAGGAGAAAACATTAAGCTTTGAAGCTAAATAACTATCAAACCAAGCAAAATATGCTGATTAATTTAAAAGGATTCAGATGCTTAAGGAGTTCATAGATGAAAGAAATTGTGACTACAGGAGATATAAAGAGGCTTCCTTTAATCGTTTCATGACTTTTTTTCCCCGTTTCCCCATCATGCCTCTTTTATTTGTATTTATTTTCATCCTTCTTTTTATTCTTTAGCCTGTGTGGGGCTCCCGTTGCAGTGGCCTCTCTCACTTCAGAGCATATGCTCCAGAGTACTGGCTCCTAATTGGGCACACTGGTCCAGCTGCTCTGCGGCACATGGGATCTTCCGTGGCCAGGGATCGAACCAGTCCCCCTGACACTGCAAGATGGACTCTTTACCCACTGGACCACCAGGGAAGCCCCCTGTTTTATGACTTTTTAAAAACCCTTTTAGTTTGTATTGGGGTGTAGCCAATTAACAATGCTATGTTAGTTTCAGGAGAACAGCAAGGGACTCAGCCATACGGATACACATATCCATTCTCCCTCACGCTCCCTCTCCTCCCGGCCGCCACGTGACATGGAGCAGAGTCCCCTGCGCTATACAGTAGGCTCCCGTTGGTCATCCATTTTGAATATCCACATCCTCAGGAGTTTTTTATTTCTTCAGTTTCTCATGGAGATTTACCTTCCCCAAAGCTACCAGCAACACACCTTTGGATTGGTCATTTCTATAATTTAAAACTATTGTTTCTGTTAATCTCTTTTTTTGTGTGTATCAGTGAAGTGTTGACTGATGTCAGACAAGGATAGAAGTTGGTCCCTGTAAACTGGTGGTTTTAATTTGAACTGCATAAGGCATATGATTTCCCTTTTCAACTTGGCTGCTGGGATGCTCAGTAGCAAGTCGTATGTTCCTTGTCAGGGTCTCCCGTTAACTTCCTTTCATTGCTTGTTCATGTCCTTTTTATCATGTTGTAAGTATTTAGCGACCAGTAATTCATCTCACTCACTTTATGAACATCTCCAGAACAAAGCCCTTCTAACTGCCCTATGCTCTAAAGATGCCTTATGAGTAGGTATCCATTCATTCACGGGTAAGGAATATTTGCATAAGTTATATATGGGCGTTGCCTCAAGTAACCAGAGTCCAGGAGAAAACATTAAGCTTTGAAGCTAAATAACTATCAAACCAAGCAAAATATGCTGATTAATTTAAAAGGATTCAGATGCTTAAGGAGTTCATAGATGAAAGAAATTGTGACTACAGGAGATATAAAGAGGCTTCCTTTAATCGTTTCATGACTTTTTTCCCGTTTCCCCATCATGCCTCTTTTATTTGTATTTATTTTCATCCTTCTTTTTATTCTTTAGCCTGTGTGGGGCTCCCGTTGCAGTGGCCTCTCTCACTTCAGAGCATATGCTCCAGAGTACTGGCTCCTAATTGGGCACACTGGTCCAGCTGCTCTGCGGCACATGGGATCTTCCGTGGCCAGGGATCGAACCAGTCCCCCTGACACTGCAAGATGGACTCTTTACCCACTGGACCACCAGGGAAGCCCCCTGTTTTATGACTTTTTAAAAACCCTTTTAGTTTGTATTGGGGTGTAGCCAATTAACAATGCTATGTTAGTTTCAGGAGAACAGCAAGGGACTCAGCCATACGGATACACATATCCATTCTCCCTCACGCTCCCTCTCCTCCCGGCCGCCACGTGACATGGAGCAGAGTCCCCTGCGCTATACAGTAGGCTCCCGTTGGTCATCCATTTTGAATATAGCACTGCGCACCTGTCCATTCCAATAGTTCTATGACTTTTAAAAGATTATTGTCTTCAGCATGAACTATTAATATTAAAATCCTTGCAGGGGTTAGATGGAGTTGTATAAACTCTAAGGGAGGTGCCTTGGGGAGTGAAGTCTGGGGGATCCTTGGGGAGGTCTGGAGAAGGGGCGTTACTAATGGCAGAGCTGAGTGGGTGACCCAGAGGGAAGGAAGCTGGGGAAGGGCTTTGCCTGTCTCAGGAAAACCAACCAGAGGCGAGAGTGAGGGCTGGAATATTGACAGAAATGAGACGTATCCTGTCCATCTGAATGACTCAGAAGGACCCAGCGACTTCCTCAGAGATTTCCAGAGACCGACTAGAGAGGAGTTGGGGCTTCTTGTGCATGGCAATCGGAGTGTGGTGAACGGCCTGCCCTTCTGGGGTCTTGAGACCTGAGGAGACCCACCTACCATCAGGGATGCCTGACTGCAGGGTCTCTGCTCATTCGCAGGTGCACAGCTCCACCAGTAACAGTGAAGGCGACACATGGATGCCCTCAGAGGAGACCGGGAGCACCTTTCACCACTGGTGTCTGATGCCTCATGCAGTCATTGGCTTTGCTATTTTTTTTTTTAGCCATGGAAACCCTCAAGCAAACAAATGCAGAAGTGAAAGAAAGGAAATCTTGTGGAGAAAAGGGGCCACAGCTCTGGTGGAAACAAAATTATTCTCATGACAAAGGTGTTGATCTGGCCCCAAATGCATGTCCCAGTCCTTGGTGAATAGCCATAATAAAAGCTACTGGTCTCATCAGCTTGGGAGAAAAGAGTTGTGACCACAAAAAGAAAGGACAGGGGATTTATTGGGCTCCTGGAACTGTGGTGCATCTTGATTGTGACCATGGCAGTTGCATGAACCTACAGAGGTATCAAAAATTTATGGAATTGTAAAAAAAAAAAGGAAAAAAAAAAAGCTACTGGTCTAAGAAGGTACCTTTCCTGGCTTTATAGAAGACATGATAACTCTGTGGGCAGGTATTATCCATTGTTCCCAAATGAGGACACAAGTTTAAAGTCAGTCCTTAAGAAGAGAGCCCAAGTCATACAAACAAGAAATGAGGGCAGCTCATTTCTCTCTGCGTCCTGCAGGGCGAGGACAGTGGTGCTTGAGCAGGCGGGGGTGCGCTGTTTCAGTTCCTGGATTTGACCCCAGTATCTCTTATTCTGGCGGAGAAGAAAATGGCTACTCACTCCAGTATTCTAGCCTGGATAGAGGAGCCTGGTGGGCTACAGTCCATGGGGCATCACAGAGTCACATACAATTGAATGACTAACACTATTTTATTCTGAAAAGCAAACAAACAAAACCCCCAAACAAGCTCATCAAATTCTAGAAGTCTTTGAATCTTAGAATCAAAGAATCATAGAATTCAAAGATAATTGGGACCTGTCAGGGCTTATTGTTGTTACTCATTTGAAATAGGTCTGGTCCAAGGAGCTTAAGAGCCCCCCTCCCCCCGCCCCCCGCAAAGTCCCCTGCTCAGGAAATACTAGGGTCAGTCCTGATGCCCATGCCTTCTAAAGTTAACCCCATTCGAAAGGCGTAATGGGGTTTTTCTCTCTTTGTGGCAAAAATCCAAAGATGAACGAAGAAAGATACATGCACTCTAGTTGTAAACAATGATCATTCTGTTTCTTCCCATCTCTCTCTCTCTCTTCATCTGTTAGTTTAAAAATTCCTATAATCAGTTACAAATTCTCACATCACCTCTGCCTTCTTATCAGGTTTGTGCAGTTGGGAGATAAAGACCTACACTATCTTCAAATCAAGCAGGCAGTTGCTGTGATGAATCTTTCCTTCCTAATTTAAGCTGAAACCACAAGTGGGTCCCACATTATAAACAGTGATGGGAAAGGGGAAACCAGAGTGGAAAATGGCGGCATTGCTGGGCTGATTTACTCGGCAGGAGAGCCTCCAACTCACCCAGGCCCTCCCTCGCTGACCTACTTTCTCCGGCCACCGAAAGAGGAGAGATGTTATACTGAGATGTTTTAATGCAGGATCCGATAGCATCTTGCCTGTTCCCACCAGATAAGCATTCCCAAGCCAGCCTTCGTCACTCGCTGCTTCGGAGGCCAAGGTGCTGGTGTGATCCGCTGAAACAGTAGCCTACTATTAGCCGACTCTGCTCCATCCCGAACACAGTGCAGGGTTTCTTGGTCTGGATTGAAAGGCTGACATTCTTGGTAATGAATAGGACATTTTAAATCACTAGTCTATGTCCCACAGGCATTCTGCCCAGGGACAATTGATGAGGGCCAGAAAAATGATAATAAGGGAACCCAAGACTTCATTCTTACTGAATGCTACTGGTGGTTACGGAGAAAACAATCTGACGTGTGTTCTTATTAATCCTCTGCCCGCGCATCTGGGATGAGGATGGAGATGCTAACATTTGAGCCAGACTGCTCTGGCTTCCTGAGGAAACTGCTGGATCTAATCTTCAGAAATAACAGAGCACCAGTTTCTTTGTTTATTTTCCAGAGTCACACACTAATTCATGTAAATGAATTATTGAACTAGGTCTGTTAGACAGCTTCTTATTTTCTTAATGATTCCCATTTTCTGGACACCCCGCAGCACGTCTCGAAAGATGTTAATTATCTAGGTTTTTTCATGTGTGTTGGGTGCTGGGTCCACACTCCTTGTAATTCCCCTAGTGGTTCTTATTCTTTCTTGCTTCTCTACCTTTGATTGATTGATTTATTTTTATTAACTATGTTTATTTTGCTTTTACATAGTGTCTTGGATTTATTTCTTTTTTTTATATTTATTTTTGGTTGTACAGGGTCTTTGTGGTTGTGTGCAGGCTTTCTCTAGTTGCAGTAAGCAAGGCTGTTCTTGCTACCTCTGCCTTCTTATCAGGTTTGTGCAGTTGGGAGATAAAGACCTACACTATCTTCAAATCAAGCAGGCAGTCTTTCCTTCCTAATTTAAGCTGAAACCACAAGTGGGTCCCACATTATAAACAGTGATGGGAAAGGGGAAACCAGAGTGGAAAATGGCGGCATTGCTGGGCTGATTTACTCGGCAGGAGAGCCTCCAACTCACCCAGGCCCTCCCTCGCTGACCTACTTTCTCCGGCCACCGAAAGAGGAGAGATGTTATACTGAGATGTTTTAATGCAGGATCCGATAGCATCTTGCCTGTTCCCACCAGATAAGCATTCCCAAGCCAGCCTTCGTCACTCGCTGCTTCGGAGGCCAAGGTGCTGGTGTGATCCGCTGAAACAGTAGCCTACTATTAGCCGACTCTGCTCCATCCCGAACACAGTGCAGGGTTTCTTGGTCTGGATTGAAAGGCTGACATTCTTGGTAATGAATAGGACATTTTAAATCACTAGTCTATGTCCCACAGGCATTCTGCCCAGGGACAATTGATGAGGGCCAGAAAAATGATAATAAGGGAACCCAAGACTTCATTCTTACTGAATGCTACTGGTGGTTACGGAGAAAACAATCTGACGTGTGTTCTTATTAATCCTCTGCCCGCGCATCTGGGATGAGGATGGAGATGCTAACATTTGAGCCAGACTGCTCTGGCTTCCTGAGGAAACTGCTGGATCTAATCTTCAGAAATAACAGAGCACCAGTTTCTTTGTTTATTTTCCAGAGTCACACACTAATTCATGTAAATGAATTATTGAACTAGGTCTGTTAGACAGCTTCTTATTTTCTTAATGATTCCCATTTTCTGGACACCCCGCAGCACGTCTCGAAAGATGTTAATTATCTAGGTTTTTTCATGTGTGTTGGGTGCTGGGTCCACACTCCTTGTAATTCCCCTAGTGGTTCTTATTCTTTCTTGCTTCTCTACCTTTGATTGATTGATTTATTTTTATTAACTATGTTTATTTTGCTTTTACATAGTGTCTTGGATTTATTTCTTTTTTTTATATTTATTTTTGGTTGTACAGGGTCTTTGTGGTTGTGTGCAGGCTTTCTCTAGTTGCAGTAAGCAAGGCTGTTCTTGCTGCGGCTTCTCATGGCGGGCTCTAGGGCACACAGATTTCAGTAGTTGTGCCGCATGGGCTCAGTGGCTCCACAGAAAGTGGGATCTTCCTGGATCAGGGATCAAACCATGTCCCCTGCACTGACAGGTAGCTTCTTAACCAGTGGACCACCAGGAGAGTCCACTGTTTCTCTGTCTTTGAAACTTCATTTCTTTCTTCACCTGATAAGTTCTCACCTAATTGCACCACAATTTTTTTTTTTTTGTAATTTTACTCCAATTTATAAATGACTCAAGATTATTTTTGAAATGGAAAAATTTATTTTTGACTTATAGGAGGTGACAAGGTTTCCATTCTTTGATGAAATAAGAGGCCCAAACTTATTTTTTTTAATGGATGGATGATACACATGCAGCAAACTGCATATCAATTATCTTAAGTAGAGCTTGATAATATTTTATATATATTTGTGTAACAACCATGTAGATTAAAATGAAAGTATTTCTAGGACTCATGAAGATTCTTTTCTGTTCCTTCATCAATGCCCTACTCCTGAGATCAGCACATTTTTGACTTCTATGAAGTTCAAGAGTAGGACAGTTAGACCTACTCTTGAACTTCATGGAAGTTCAGTATGCAGTTCTTTGCAGTTGGTTTGTTTTGCTCAAAGTAATGATTTTTAGATTCATCCATATTAAGTGGGCATAAGTGGTTCTTTTTTTTATTGCTATGTAGTTGTTCACTTTTTGACTCTACCACAATTGATGTATCTGTTCTTCTACTGGTAATTATTTGCTCCAGCTTTTGACAGTTAAGAACAAATCTCTCATAAATAATCTTGTTCATACTTTTTGCTAGATCAATGTACTTACTTCTCTTGGAGATAAAACTGTAAGAGAGATTGGTGCTGTATAGGGCAACTCTGTTTTTAGGTTTAGTAGATATAACCAGATATTTATACAATGTGTTTGTACCAATTTATGTTCCTAATATTTGAGATTTCCAGTTGCATTGCATCCTCACCAACATTTAGCACTATAGCATTTATTAATAATTTAATTAAAATGCTTTTAAATTTTAGTTTATTTCCTTAGATGAGTGTTGGTATCTTTCTATTTGCCTATGAGAAACTTGAGCATCTAATTTTGTTAAGTGTTTTTAAAAATAGAATTGTTTGACTCTTTCTTAATGAGCATATCATTTGAACAGATGCTTCAGGAAAGAAATTTTGCAGCGCCAACAAACCCTCGAAAACATTGTCTTTTCTTTAATCAGCCTCAAAAAACAAAGATAAGATCTGTCTCGGGCAGGTTTTTGCCACAGATTGGCACTGGCTTTGTGCCGTTTACTGGCATTGCTGCTGAAAAGTCTTTCTGCGCTAGAGCTACGGCTGGGGAGCGGGGGGCGGGGCAGGGGTGCATGTGGTTCTCAGTCCAGTCTCCAGATTCTAGAAGACTCTCACCTCGCACTCCTCTGCTCTGTGAAGGTTCCTTAAATCTGCTTGTGGTTTTCCTGGTATTTGGAGTTACTATAAATTATGATGTAAACCTGCCATTTTCAGGACGCAGGGTTCTGCTTCTTCTCACTCCTCTTTATAGTTTTTTTTTGTTGTTGTTGTTGTTAATGAAAGGGCTTCCCAGGTGGCCCTAATGGTAAAGAACCCACCTGACAATTTAGGAGACACAGAGACATGGGTTTGATCTTTGGGTCAGGAAGATCCCCTGGAATAGGAAATGGCAACCCACTCCTGTATTGCCTGGAAAGTCCCATGGACAGAGGACCTTGGTGGGTTATAATCTGTGGGGCTGCAAAGAGTCAGACATGACTAAGTGACTAAACGCACAAGCAGAAAAAAACTTTTTTTCAACAATTGTCACCAGCATTCCTGTACTTGAAGGGAATACTTTGACAGGTGGTTGGTGTCGAAGGGGTGGCTTATTGTCAAGAGTTAAAATAGAAGGAGGTTGCAGGAGACCAAGGGAAGAGTCGTTTGCTCTGCAGAGTTGGCAAGAAGATCAGAAGAAAGGTGAGAGCTACTGAGCTGTTTGGGGTTTTTCAAAAGCACTTTTCAGCGATGATATCCATGAGTGCATTTAAAAATGCTGGTATGGTAGATGGTATTACTGTTCCTTTATTTTCGGTGCCTCTTCCTGTGGGAGGATTATAGAGCTCCATGCTTTCAGAACTCAGATTTGGCCATGGGATGTGCACTGGTCAATAAATTGTGAGGGAAAGTGATGTGTGTCGTTTTCCAAGCAAAAGCTTTAAGAGTCAGTGACTCTTTTTTCTGTGATGACTGGCTATGCTCCAGATAGCAAGGGCTCTGCCAACCTCTATCCACAAGAAGAAAATGGGAACATAGCCAGAGGCAGTGATGAACTTATAGGGTGACTAGACAGTAAAATTTTATTATTGGAAGCCATTAAGATTTGGGGGTCATTTGCTAATTTAGTCTTACCTGATTGATTCAGTTTCATTCTGTTTCATAAATTCTCCTTTATTCTCTATGCCACCAATCAAGCAAATCTCTGGCAAATTCTGCTCTGCTCATAAGTATTTTGGGCTTCTCTGGTGGCTCAGTCAGGAAAAGAATCTGCCTGCAATGCAGGACACAGGGCTTCAATCCCTGGGTAGGGAATATCCCCTGGAGAAGGAAATGGGAACCCACTCTGCTATTCTTGCCTAGAGAATCCCACGGACAGAGGAGCCTGATGGGCTACAGTCTATGAGGTCACAAGGAGTCGAACGCCACCACACAAGTGTTTTGCGTGAGGAATTTTTGTTGTTGAATCAAGGAAGGACATGCCCTTTGGGTTTGGGTTGATGCATTGCAGAGATAAACACAGGCTGACCCCAAAGGAAAAGAATGTCTTGAGAATTCTAGCACCTCTAGGCCACACAGAAATAGTAGGCAGTACTTCTGCACTCCAGGGCCTTGGAGGGAAAGGATGAATCAATTCTAATCAGATATTCAAAACAGAGGGGAGTCACATCTGACATCTGGGTTGCCTTTGGAGACAGCAAGGACATTTGTTACTCTACAGTCTCTGTGTGCAATTTCCATGTCAAGCTCTTTTTCATCTTCTAGACTCAGTTTGGCAGGTTATAGATGGTGATGGCTTTGACTGAAGGATGAGATGGTTTTCCAGTGGGTTAAGATGAGAGATGACTGTCCAGGGTGACTGTAAGCCTAGGGTTTGGCCCAGTGGGTGATGCTGGGGATTTATGAAATGGCTTCATACCTTTTAGGCTGCAGTACTTTCATTTAGAGAAAGGGGGATTTACCATTTGCTGGGCTTCAGCTGCTTTTTTCTTCCTAACATCAGTTCTAGTGTGCACTCAGTCACTCAGTCTTATCCAACTCTTTGGGATCCCATGGACTATAGCCTTCCAGGCTCTCTCCATGGAATTTTCCAGGCAAGAATACTGGAGCGGGTTGACATTTCCTCCTCCAGAAGAAAATGGGAACATAGCCAGAGGCAGTGATGAACTTATAGGGTGACTAGACAGTAAAATTTTATTATTGGAAGCCATTAAGATTTGGGGGTCATTTGCTAATTTAGTCTTACCTGATTGATTCAGTTTCATTCTGTTTCATAAATTCTCCTTTATTCTCTATGCCACCAATCAAGCAAATCTCTGGCAAATTCTGCTCTGCTCATAAGTATTTTGGGCTTCTCTGGTGGCTCAGTCAGGAAAAGAATCTGCCTGCAATGCAGGACACAGGGCTTCAATCCCTGGGTAGGGAATATCCCCTGGAGAAGGAAATGGGAACCCACTCTGCTATTCTTGCCTAGAGAATCCCACGGACAGAGGAGCCTGATGGGCTACAGTCTATGAGGTCACAAGGAGTCGAACGCCACCACACAAGTGTTTTGCGTGAGGAATTTTTGTTGTTGAATCAAGGAAGGACATGCCCTTTGGGTTTGGGTTGATGCATTGCAGAGATAAACACAGGCTGACCCCAAAGGAAAAGAATGTCTTGAGAATTCTAGCACCTCTAGGCCACACAGAAATAGTAGGCAGTACTTCTGCACTCCAGGGCCTTGGAGGGAAAGGATGAATCAATTCTAATCAGATATTCAAAACAGAGGGGAGTCACATCTGACATCTGGGTTGCCTTTGGAGACAGCAAGGACATTTGTTACTCTACAGTCTCTGTGTGCAATTTCCATGTCAAGCTCTTTTTCATCTTCTAGACTCAGTTTGGCAGGTTATAGATGGTGATGGCTTTGACTGAAGGATGAGATGGTTTTCCAGTGGGTTAAGATGAGAGATGACTGTCCAGGGTGACTGTAAGCCTAGGGTTTGGCCCAGTGGGTGATGCTGGGGATTTATGAAATGGCTTCATACCTTTTAGGCTGCAGTACTTTCATTTAGAGAAAGGGGGATTTACCATTTGCTGGGCTTCAGCTGCTTTTTTCTTCCTAACATCAGTTCTAGTGTGCACTCAGTCACTCAGTCTTATCCAACTCTTTGGGATCCCATGGACTATAGCCTTCCAGGCTCCTCTGTCCATGGAATTTTCCAGGCAAGAATACTGGAGCGGGTTGACATTTCCTCCTCCATGGGATCTTCTTGATCTGGGAATTGAACCCTTGTCTTGGACCTCCTGCAGGTGGATTCTTTACTACTGGGCCACCTGGGAAGTCCAACATCAGTTCTGTGTAGAAGGAAATTCCAACCAGGTTGTCACATTCAGTTGCCTGTCAGGCTGATTTCCTGGTGAGGTCTGAGTTTTCACCTTTTTCTTTGTCTACACAGGCATTTTTGGATAGAAGCTGTTATCCAGGCATCATTCAAGCCACATTTCTGCAAAAGAAAAATATTTTTTTTTGTACTAGAAAATTGTGGGAGGAGTGATGGATGCCTTTTGACTCCAATTACTGTTTCTTTTTGGCTGCTTCTCAATTTCCATCTTTGTTCTTTGGCCTGTGTGGGCCTCCCACCACAGTGGCCTCCCTCGCTGCAGAGCACTGGCTCTGGGTGCATGCGCTCCAGAGCTCTGGCATGGTAGTTGGACACATTGGTCCAGCTGCTCTGTGCACATGGGATCTTCCCAGGAGAGGGATCGAACTGACGCCCCTTGCACTGCAAAGTGGTGTCCTTACCCACTAGGCCACCAGGGAAGCCCCTTCACTCCATTTAAAACCCATGTCCCTAAATCTGAATGAGCTTCCCAGTAGAGGACCGGTCTTCATAGCAAGCAAATCTTCTTTAGTTTAGTGGAACAAAGCAAGACTTGAGGGTGACAATCTTGGCAAGTGATTCTGTGGGTCTGATGGAAGAAGCAATGATACTTTCTAACTCGCACAATCTGGCTTTTCATTTTTTTAGGGTGCAGGGGTTAATGTCCTGCTGAGGGAGCACAGTGGAGGCATGGAAGAGGGGGCCTCAGCTGCAGGTGATGGTTGCCAAAAGGAGTTACCATCAAAAAATACTTTTGTTTTCCCCCTTAGGGATGGTTTTTCTGGGTTTCACTGTTCATTACTCCTTTCCTTTATGGATTAGGGTTAAAAAACCCATCCAGCTTCCAGCCAACCAGTGGCTTCTCCTCTGCCCTTCCCATCCCAGGTGTGTTCCTGAAGGTTTAAGTCTGGCTTTCAGGTCTGTAGTCATTATTCTGTAACTGTTCTTCCATATCCTCGGGAGGAAGCCCTTTCTTCTGGCTCTCTAATCAGCTCTGACAGCTCTGGGTGCCACGACCCCGTAATTAGTCACATGGAGAAGGCAAGTGGCATTTATTCCACTCACCTTTGGAAACTTGCATCTGGGGTCTCCTGCAGAGAAATCTAGGTTGGGATTTAAAGTCAGTGATTGCTTCACACCTCAACTCCCCACCCCCTAGGATCACTGATTAGGAAATGGCTGTTCCCTTAAGACTATTTCCATTTCTATGGCAGGCTTTGAATAGAACTAATACATTTTAGAAATGCAAATGGCTTTAATTTGAGCAAAGTGAGTGACAGAGGAAAGCTAGAGTCTTACTTTTTTTACCAGTTGCTTCCTGCCACAATCTTTCAGGCAGATGTTCTGGACCAAAGGAAAATGCCAAGTTCCCATCACGATGATAAGGGTCACAGTGTTGGCTTCGCTTATGAGGTGCTGTGCACTAAGTTGCTTCAGTCGTGTCTGACTTTTTGTGATCCCATGGACTGTAGCCTTCCAGACTCCTCTGTCCATGGGATTCTTCAGGCAAGAATACTGGAGTAGGTTGCCCTTTCCTTCTCTGGGAGATCTTCCCAATCCAGGGGTCAAACGTGCATCTCCTGTGTCTCCTGCACTCGCAAGCAGATTCTTCACCACTAGGCCATCAGGAAGCTCAGGCTTCAGCTATCAAGATATATTTTCTGAGAACCTTGATGCCAAAAGTTGATAGGTTATTATGCTATGATCCCAAGTCTCATCACCACTCTGTAATCATTATACACAGTGTTAACCGACACCATTAACATAATGTGAAAGTCATCAGCTTGGCATATATTGTGACAAAGACTCTCCGCTTGACCAAACTCTAGACAGGCTTCTCTGAGTGGTTTTAGAGCTAGGCTCTCCATGGGCCTTTGTCCTCAAGAGCCCAGTGGTTGCAAGAATCCTGTGGAATCAGTTTAGCCAGAATCCCCCACCCTTGGTACTGATCAAATTCTTTTTCTGCCACCACCCGCCCAGGCTGCATCGGATCTGCCTGCCCAGGTGTGTTCCTGAAGGTTTAAGTCTGGCTTTCAGGTCTGTAGTCATTATTCTGTAACTGTTCTTCCATATCCTCGGGAGGAAGCCCTTTCTTCTGGCTCTCTAATCAGCTCTGACAGCTCTGGGTGCCACGACCCCGTAATTAGTCACATGGAGAAGGAAAGTGGCATTTATTCCACTCACCTTTGGAAACTTGCATCTGGGGTCTCCTGCAGAGAAATCTAGGTTGGGATTTAAAGTCAGTGATTGCTTCACACCTCAACTCCCCACCCCCTAGGATCACTGATTAGGAAATGGCTGTTCCCTTAAGACTATTTCCATTTCTATGGCAGGCTTTGAATAGAACTAATACATTTTAGAAATGCAAATGGCTTTAATTTGAGCAAAGTGAGTGACAGAGGAAAGCTAGAGTCTTACTTTTTTACCAGTTGCTTCCTGCCACAATCTTTCAGGCAGATGTTCTGGACCAAAGGAAAATGCCAAGTTCCCATCACGATGATAAGGGTCACAGTGTTGGCTTCGCTTATGAGGTGCTGTGCACTAAGTTGCTTCAGTCCTGTCTGACTTTTTGTGATCCCATGGACTGTAGCTTGCCAGACTCCTCTGTCCATGGAATGCTCCAGGCAAGAATACTGGAGTAGGTTGCCATTCCCTTCTCTAGGAGATCTTCCCAATCCAGGGGTCAAACGTGCATCTCCTGTGTCTCCTGCACTCGCAAGCAGATTCTTCACCACTAGGCCATCAGGAAGCTCAGGCTTCAGCTATCAAGATATATTTTCTGAGAACCTTGATGCCAAAAGTTGATAGGTTATTATGCTATGATCCCAAGTCTCATCACCACTCTGTAATCATTATACACAGTGTTAACCGACACCATTAACATAATGTGAAAGTCATCAGCTTGGCATATATTGTGACAAAGACTCTCCGCTTGACCAAACTCTAGACAGGCTTCTCTGAGTGGTTTTAGAGCTAGGCTCTCTCCATGGGCCTTTGTCCTCAAGAGCCCAGTGGTTGCAAGAATCCTGTGGAATCAGTTTAGCCAGAATCCCCCACCCTTGGTACTGATCAAATTCTTTTTCTGCCACCACCCGCCCAGGCTGCATCGGATCTGCCTGCCCTGCCTTCAGCAAGAGTCTCCCTTGCTCAGTCTAGGAAGAATCCCCTTCTTTCTAACCTGGTGCCCCAAATCTACTTCTTAACTGTAAATCCCTACCTTCCCTTTAGTATTTGGACTTGAGCCTAGTTCCACATGAAGGACTCTTTTTCCCTGTTGCAACAGTTCTTGAATAAAATCTCTTTATATTATGTTTACTATTGTCCTGCTCACCAGAGGAGGACATGAAGTTTGCTCATGAAGAGTTTGGGATTCACATACACACTGCTACAAATCAGTCCATCCTAAAGGAACTCAACCTTGAATACTCATTGGAAGGACTGAAGCTGAAGCTGAAGCTCTGATGTGTTGGCCACCTGAGGTGAAGAGCTGACCCACTGGAAAAGAGCCTGATGCTGGGAAAGAGAGACGGCAAAAAAAGAAGAGGGTGACAGAGGATAAGATGGTTGGACGGCATCACTGGCTCAATGGATGTGAACTTGGGCAAACTCCGGGAGATAGTGAAGGAGAGGAGACCTGGCGTGCTGCAGTCCACGGGATTGCAAAGAGTCAGACACAGCTTTGCGACTGAACAACAACTGTGCATAAAACAGATAAACAACAAGGACCTATAGTACAGCACAGGAAACTGTATTCAATGTCTTTTAGTAACCTGCAATGGAAAGGAATCTGGAAAAGAATAGATCTATGTCTGTATCTATCTATCTGTACATATGTATACCTGAATCACTCTGCTCTACATCCAAAGGCAACAATGTTGTTAATTACCTATACTTTCAGAAAAAAATGGAAATACAAAAAAGAAAACTAAAAACAAACAGAAAACTATTGTCAATACAGATACTATTAAATAATAACAGCTAGCTTTTCTACGCCATATAATGATTCTTAAGGCATTTTGTAGACAAGGACGTGCATCCTACATGCATGTTGACTTGTTTGTAGACGTTCATTGAGTAAGATGTGTAGGTAAGCCTAGGTCTCTCTCTAGATTCTTTATTGCCTCAATCTGGACTCAAACAGTGAGACTTAAAAAAAAAAAATCTCTTTATTACAGAGGCCAGAGTCGTTTCTGGAGATTTTCAGGGAAATAATGACAAAGATAAACAAAACCCTTTAGAAACACACCCTCATGTGGAATTCTCTGAGGGAAGCACATCCCGTTGTTTCATAAATGAAGAAACTAAGTCCCGGGAACAAAATCATGTGGCCGTGACCATGAAGTTCATGAATAGCTCAGTCCTGTGACTTTAGGCACTATTCTGTATTCAACCACCTTCCTCTTAAAATAAGGTCTGCTGTCTTAGATTAGAATAGAAGGAAAAAACGCATTTTAATAGATTTAGAAAAATAAGAAACTAAAACTGAAACAAAAACTGCAGTTGTCTGAACTGGGTACAGTGATATGTCACCTGCCTCCACATTTCCTCTAGCCTCACACTGATGCTGGCTTTTTTTTTTTTTAAAAAACATTTATTTTATTTTATTTATTTATCTTTTGGGGAGTGGAGTGGGGAAGGAGTGGGATGGGCGGGGCACTTCTATTGGTCTTTCATTTATCTATTTTCATCCGTCTTTGTTCTTTGGCTCCTGTGGGCCTCCCATCGCGGTGGCCACTGTCATTGCAGAGCACCAGCTCTGGGCGCACGCACCCCAGAGCTCCAGCTCGGTAATTGGACACATCCGTCCAGCCGCTCCACGGCACGTGGGATCTTCCCAGGCCAGGGATCAAACCGGCGCCCCTTGCACTGCAAGGCGGTGTCTTTACCCACTGGACCACCAGGGGAAGCCCTGATGCTGGCTTTTATTTCAAGTTTTTATTTTCTTCTCTGTTAAAAATGATTGGCCTGTCCCTGCCTATGTCTCTGTCATGCTTCCAGACACACAAGCTTTTCTGATTCAGGTTTTCATGTTTGCATGGTTTCTCACATTAAATTTTAGAATCCAGTTGGTTTTATCTGTATAATATCATGAGATGAATTTATTAAGAAATGAATGTGTTTTCTAATGGTCTATAGTTATGTGTGTTATCAAACCAACATCTATGATACATGTAGACGTAGATTGAGTAAGATGTGTAGGTAAGCCTAGGTCTCTCTCTAGATTCTTTATTGCCTCAATCTGGACTCAAACAGTGAGACTTAAAAAAAAAAAATCTCTTTATTACAGAGGCCAGAGTCGTTTCTGGAGATTTTCAGGGAAATAATGACAAAGATAAACAAAACCCTTTAGAAACACACCCTCATGTGGAATTCTCTGAGGGAAGCACATCCCGTTGTTTCATAAATGAAGAAACTAAGTCCCGGGAACAAAATCATGTGGCCGTGACCATGAAGTTCATGAATAGCTCAGTCCTGTGACTTTAGGCACTATTCTGTATTCAACCACCTTCCTCTTAAAATAAGGTCTGCTGTCTTAGATTAGAATAGAAGGAAAAAACGCATTTTAATAGATTTAGAAAAATAAGAAACTAAAACTGAAACAAAAACTGCAGTTGTCTGAACTGGGTACAGTGATATGTCACCTGCCTCCACATTTCCTCTAGCCTCACACTGATGCTGGCTTTTTTTTTTTTTAAAAAACATTTATTTTATTTTATTTATTTATCTTTTGGGGAGTGGAGTGGGGAGGGAGTGGGATGGGCGGGGCACTTCTATTGGTCTTTCATTTATCTATTTTCATCCGTCTTTGTTCTTTGGCTCCTGTGGGCCTCCCATCGCGGTGGCCACTGTCATTGCAGAGCACCAGCTCTGGGCGCACGCACCCCAGAGCTCCAGCTCGGTAATTGGACACATCCGTCCAGCCGCTCCACGGCACGTGGGATCTTCCCAGGCCAGGGATCAAACCGGCGCCCCTTGCACTGCAAGGCGGTGTCTTTACCCACTGGACCACCAGGGGAAGCCCTGATGCTGGCTTTTATTTCAAGTTTTTATTTTCTTCTCTGTTAAAAATGATTGGCCTGTCCCTGCCTATGTCTCTGTCATGCTTCCAGACACACAAGCTTTTCTGATTCAGGTTTTCATGTTTGCATGGTTTCTCACATTAAATTTTAGAATCCAGTTGGTTTTATCTGTATAATATCATGAGATGAATTTATTAAGAAATGAATGTGTTTTCTAATGGTCTATAGTTATGTGTGTTTCAAACCAAACATCAGAGCCAGCCCTGGTATGCGAAGTATCCACATGTTCCTAAACATCTGGATGCATCGTTACCATGGACACAGAATGTCCTCATATTTGCATAGACACCTTTTATAAAACATGAACAGAACTATAATCAGCATGTGCTCACTTACTTCAGTCATGTCCAACTGTGACCCCATGCACTGTGGCATGCGAAGCTCCTCTGTCCATGGGAATCTGCAGGCAAGAGTACTGGAGTGGGCTGCCATTTCTTTCTCCAGGGGGTCTTCTCAGCCCAGGGATCGAACTTGCATCTCCTGTGTACACTCCTACACTGCAGCTGAATTCTTTACCCATTGAGTCCCAAATAAGGAGTAACACATTGAATCTATTTTTCCTGAAACAGAAATCTCTTTACTGTTTATCTTAGTATTAACATATAGCTAATAACTATTAAGAAATCAAAGACTACAGAAATGTATAAAAAATAAGTAGAAAGCTCTCTATGACCGACTTTCCTGAGAGGACTGTTGATCATAGTTTGGCAAATATACTTGTAGCTTTTAGGTATTTTGATGCAAATAAGCACATACATGCAAATATTATGTTATTTGCAATAGAATTGGAGTTAATACTAGCCTGTGATTTAACTTTTAAATTTAACAAGATATCAGGAAAATCTCTCACATTTATTTATACATCTGTCTACATATCCATACACTTATACATTCCTCTATATTTATATCTCTATAGCCATATATGTGAGCTTTGCTGGTGGCTTAGTGGTGAAGAATCTGCCTGCCAATGCAGAAGACATGGGTTCGATCCTTGGGTCAAGAGGATCTTCTGTAGAAGGAAATGGCAAGCCACTCCTGTTTTCTTGCCTGGAGAATCCCATGAACAGAGGAGCCTGGTGGTCTACAGTCTATGGAGTTGCAAAAAGTCGGATATGACTGAGCAACTAAACAACAGCATCCGCATATGTATCTATATCTCTGTCACATCTTTTAGTGTACACACACACACACACACACACACACACATAACATTACCTTGCCTAGATGTACTCTAGCTTATTTAATTAATCTCATGTTGATAGCTTGGATTTTCTTAGTGTTTCACTATAAAGAATAATGATGCAGTGAATATACTTTATACATATATTTGAATAATTGCTTCCTTAAGCAAAAATTTCCCTAATTAGAATTGCTAGAGCAGTTCCAGTTTTGACATATATTGCCAAATTGTCCTCTAGCAACGCTTTGGCCATGTTTAGCTTCCGCACAGTAGGTGAGTGCCCTTCCTTATACTGACCCTGACAGCACTGGCGTATCATCAGTCTTTGAAAGCTTTTGCTGCCGATCTTTGAACTTAATGTGATTGTACTCAAGCTCTAACGTGTTCCCCTTCAGGAGCTAATACAACCATAAGTGTAATAAATAAAGCCAACTGTGGTGATATATCTAAATATAATGTCAATTAGAGCTATGCCGAGTGAGCCTGAGGTAGTCAACGATGAATCTTACAAAGCTGTTTGAAGCATGCACAGATGAGAGGTTTTGAAAACTCTTTTAGTGGCTTGAACAGTAGGAAAATCACAAAGACTCCCACCAATGCATAACATGATGTTCACCTGGACATTACACAGCAAACAGGAAGGCACTGTTAGGATAGCAATTAACACAAGACTAGAAGCTGCACTCTCCGTCTGTGTAGTGTACATTCTTCATCTGGTCCTAATCATGGCACAGGTATAGCCTCCTCATCAGTCCGTCTGTCCTTATGCTGTTAAACCATCTGTTCTACATCTCCACATTCTGTGTGCATTGCGTTTCTTGAATGAGCTCTCAGTGTTGCTCTCTGTACCGGCATCCTGAGGACCTCACATCTTTCCACCCTATAGCAGGGGGATGCACATTGCATGTCTGTTTATGACTTCATCCTGTAAACAAGGTCAGACCTCAGGAAGGCCAGGTGACCGCCATGGCCCCAGGACCCACATCCTGTTATCTTTATAGAACAGCCAAACAAAAAATGCTTTTCCTTCCAGCCTTGCGTATCAATCCCAGGGAAAGAACTGGCAAACCTTGCTTGGGACATGCCCCCGTCCTAGAATAATTCTCTACTGTCAAATGATGGAGTATGTTCATAGGCTAACTTGGGTCCTGTGCCCAGTCCTGGTCTGAGAAGGACAAGTACTTAGGATAAACATAAAAAAAGGAGGTTGGTAATCAGATTAGACCAAACTAGAGCTACCATTTTTTTTAGATGGAGAGGGTGATAAAATTGTGGATGCCTCCAACTCCCATGTGTGGTACGGGGTGGGACTAGAGGAGCCCTCAGAAGGGCAGGGGGCACATGCAGAAGGAGGAGAGGAGCATCGGAAACAGAAGAAAAGGCAAGTGTGTTTGGAAAGTGATGAGTCATTTTGTCAGCTGGAAGAGGGAACTTGTAGTGGAACACGGCAGTCTATGAGACAGGCAAGAACGTCATGGACTAGACCTCCGTTTAATAGGAGAAATGGTAACTCTTAGAATTTATACGATTAGCACAGCTTCTGTAGCCTTTAAAGGATTTCTAAGCTCTGAATCAATAGCTTGTTGAATCCAGCACAAATGAGAGTCTAAGCAACTTGCTCAAGTGCAAAACTTACAAAGACAATTAAAGGACAAGTTCGAGCTTCAGAGTCAGGTTTGCCTGGCTCGCAGGCCCAGACTCCTTCCTTAGGGCTAGCATGCATTTCATATCACAACATGAGCTGATTTCTGTGAAGTGTTTTTCATTAAAGATATGTTGAGTGATGATATTAATCAAAAGAAATAAGAGAATATTCTTTCTCTCTTATCATTGACTAACATTACTTCATTTTCAGATACTAGAATTATAACACTCATTTTATTAAAAAATGAAACGTAATAACCAAAAAAGGCACTTACTGAAATAACTGAAATAATAATATCCTTAAGCATAGAAGATTGAATCTCTAACTTTGAATATTAAAAAGCCTGATTTAATATCTAACACTAATTTAATGGCATTATGTCTTAGATACTATATGATTTGCAAATATTATATCTAATCCTTAACAGGAGACTTTAAGCCGGTATCACTTTCTCCAATTAACTGATAAATAAGAATTAAGCTCACAGAGTTTAAGTAATTTGCCTGTAATCATAAAGCTGGTGGTAAATGACAAAATAAAGACAAAACTCTGAACTGTCTCTCTGTGTGGCGGGAGGGAATTTTGGAGGTATGTTCATAGGCTAACTTGGGTCCTGTGCCCAGTCCTGGTCTGAGAAGGACAAGTACTTAGGATAAACATAAAAAGGAGGTTGGTAATCAGATTAGACCAAACTAGAGCTACCATTTTTTAGATGGAGAGGGTGATAAAATTGTGGATGCCTCCAACTCCCATGTGTGGTACGGGGTGGGACTAGAGGAGCCCTCAGAAGGGCAGGGGGCACATGCAGAAGGAGGAGAGGAGCATCGGAAACAGAAGAAAAGGCAAGTGTGTTTGGAAAGTGATGAGTCATTTTGTCAGCTGGAAGAGGGAACTTGTAGTGGAACACGGCAGTCTATGAGACAGGCAAGAACGTCATGGACTAGACCTCCGTTTAATAGGAGAAATGGTAACTCTTAGAATTTATACGATTAGCACAGCTTCTGTAGCCTTTAAAGGATTTCTAAGCTCTGAATCAATAGCTTGTTGAATCCAGCACAAATGAGAGTCTAAGCAACTTGCTCAAGTGCAAAACTTACAAAGACAATTAAAGGACAAGTTCGAGCTTCAGAGTCAGGTTTGCCTGGCTCGCAGGCCCAGACTCCTTCCTTAGGGCTAGCATGCATTTCATATCACAACATGAGCTGATTTCTGTGAAGTGTTTTTCATTAAAGATATGTTGAGTGATGATATTAATCAAAAAGAAATAAGAGAATATTCTTTCTCTCTTATCATTGACTAACATTACTTCATTTTCAGATACTAGAATTATAACACTCATTTTATTAAAAAATGAAACGTAATAACCAAAAAAGGCACTTACTGAAATAACTGAAATAATAATATCCTTAAGCATAGAAGATTGAATCTCTAACTTTGAATATTAAAAAGCCTGATTTAATATCTAACACTAATTTAATGGCATTATGTCTTAGATACTATATGATTTGCAAATATTATATCTAATCCTTAACAGGAGACTTTAAGCCGGTATCACTTTCTCCAATTAACTGATAAATAAGAATTAAGCTCACAGAGTTTAAGTAATTTGCCTGTAATCATAAAGCTGGTGGTAAATGACAAAATAAAGACAAAACTCTGAACTGTCTCTCTGTGTGGCGGGGAGGGAGCTGGCTGTGGTGTCTGGCATTCCAGCCCCCTGAAGCCCCCTGATACCCACCCTTTCACCCCCTCCCTCCACCCCCTTGTGTTCATTTAATAGCAAGCCCAGGGCAAACGTCACAGGAAAAGTTTAGAGCTGCCAGAGCCAGGAGCAGTCTCATGAGGCTTATGTAGGTTTAAGTCAGGATGGTTGAGTTTGGAGTAGTTTTCTTTGACCAGGAAATTGTTGCAATCCAATGAAGACATTGGTTGGCATTGAAATAACCACAGCAAAAAGTAAAAACGTTGTTGTTGTTTAGTCGCTAACTTGTGTCCGACTCTTGTAACCCATGAGCTGTAGCCCACTAGGCTCCTCTGCTCGTGGGATTTCCCAGGCAAGAGTACTGGAACAGGTTGCCATGTCCTTCTCCAGGGGATTTTCCCAATCCAGGGATCAAGCTCAAGCCTCCTGCATTGTCAGGTGGATTCTTTACCACTGAGCCACTGAGTCCATAGAAGGTAAAATAGACAAGTGTAAAAGAAAATCACACAGCAGGTAGAGAAGATAGACTTAAGTAGAACAGAGGGTGTGTGTGTGTGTGTGTGTGTGTGTGTGTGTGTATAAACACTTTTTATTTTCAGTTTCTCTTGTTTTAGACAAAACAATTGACAACACAGAGGGGAAAAGATCCTCATTGCAGTAGAGTTTGTTTACTCCTCTTTCTAATTCTCCCTTTTCCTCTTTATTTCTTTCCTGTCGAAATTACTTCACCCCTGTTGAAATTATTTTATTTTCCAAGCTAACAGCTTTGTCTGGGTACTCTTGTGAATAATTGGGCTTATTGGGAGAGTGGGAGCGTTGTCTGAACTCTTACAGTTGCAAAGTTGGAAAGGATAGAATTTTTCTTCTCATCTGTCATTCATGGCTTGCTGCTGTGAGTTAATGGCAAATACTATATGATTTGCAAATATTATATCTAATCCTTAACAGGAGACTTTAAGCCGGTATCACTTTCTCCAATTAACTGATAAATAAGAATTAAGCTCACAGAGTTTAAGTAATTTGCCTGTAATCATAAAGCTGGTGGTAAATGACAAAATAAAGACAAAACTCTGAACTGTCTCTCTGTGTGGCGGGGAGGGAGCTGGCTGTGGTGTCTGGCATTCCAGCCCCCTGAAGCCCCCTGATACCCACCCTTTCACCCCCTCCCTCCACCCCTTTGTGTTCATTTAATAGCAAGCCCAGGGCAAACGTCACAGGAAAAGTTTAGAGCTGCCAGAGCCAGGAGCAGTCTCATGAGGCTTATGTAGGTTTAAGTCAGGATGGTTGAGTTTGGAGTAGTTTTCTTTGACCAGGAAATTGTTGCAATCCAATGAAGACATTGGTTGGCATTGAAATAACCACAGCAAAAAGTAAAAACGTTGTTGTTGTTTAGTCGCTAACTTGTGTCCGACTCTTGTAACCCATGAGCTGTAGCCCACTAGGCTCCTCTGCTCGTGGGATTTCCCAGGCAAGAGTACTGGAACAGGTTGCCATGTCCTTCTCCAGGGGATTTTCCCAATCCAGGGATCAAGCTCAAGCCTCCTGCATTGTCAGGTGGATTCTTTACCACTGAGCCACTGAGTCCATAGAAGGTAAAATAGACAAGTGTAAAAGAAAATCACACAGCAGGTAGAGAAGATAGACTTAAGTAGAACAGAGGGTGTGTGTGTGTGTGTGTGTGTGTGTGTGTGTGTATAAACACTTTTTATTTTCAGTTTCTCTTGTTTTAGACAAAACAATTGACAACACAGAGGGGAAAAGATCCTCATTGCAGTAGAGTTTGTTTACTCCTCTTTCTAATTCTCCCTTTTCCTCTTTATTTCTTTCCTGTCGAAATTACTTCACCCCTGTTGAAATTATTTTATTTTCCAAGCTAACAGCTTTGTCTGGGTACTCTTGTGAATAATTGGGCTTATTGGGAGAGTGGGAGCGTTGTCTGAACTCTTACAGTTGCAAAGTTGGAAAGGATAGAATTTTTCTTCTCATCTGTCATTCATGGCTTGCTGCTGTGAGTTCACAAGACCAGGAGCTTGCAAAAAAGTGGAAGATAATAAAGTAGAAATAAGCAGAAAACGAATGCTAGCATTTTGAAAGAGGATTCCAGTATCCGCTGCCCACTAGCATGAGCATGGACTTGGGCATAGTCATTCTTCTGGCAGAAAACGAATCAATAATTTTAGTTTGAAAATTCTGTATTACCTAGTGAGGGGTTGGATGTGTGCCAGCCAACGCATTTGCTTTTCTGAGCCATGGGAGGCCTTTACATTGGCAGAGAGAACAAAATCGTCTAAAGAACAGGACTGGTGGGAACATCTCGAAGACCTTGGTATGGTCAAATCAGGTTCAGAAAACCAATCATACTCATGCTTTTCTCCCCAGAAGCTGGTTTCAAAGCAAATGAGGTGCCAGTTTTTACTATGTATGGAAAATACTGTGTTGTTATAAGTGCAGTAGATTAACCACACAGGATAACTGGGACCCCTCTGAGAGAGCCACCCGGGCTTGGCACACAGCTTCCTTACAAGTTTGGTGCCTACTTCCCTTGGTGCTGAGTGTCTGGAATGGGACCCTCTCCCCCTGCCAGACTGCAGGGTCTTGTTACCCTGGCGCAGTATATCACCGGCCAATGGGATCTGTACTCTAGCCTCCACTGTCCTGGCTTTCTGTCTCTTCCCTTTTTATCTGACTGCCTTGACTCTTTAGATTTATCTCATTTGAATTTGATGACATAGATTCCAAACTGAATCACACTCAGTTGTCAATTTGCTCTAGGCTCAGACTAGGCTCTAATTTTGAAAGTGGCAGCAAGATTTATGTCCACCTGTAGTTGAAAATAAACATAGTTTAATGTGGTGAAAATAAAAAACGTGAACTAGGCATCATGTCAGGTAAATTTTCTTTGTAATTTATCATTTCTTTTAAAAATGTTTATTTATTTACTGAAATATGGTCAATTTATAATATATTAGTTTCAGGTGTATAGCTCAGTGATGTGTGTATACACACACACACACACACACACACATGCACACGTATATATCTCCCTTTTCAGGTTCTTTTTTTTAGGTTGTTACCAAATATTGAGTATAGTTTCCTGTGCTATGCTACAGGTTCATCTATTTTATATATAATAGTGAGTATATTTTAATTCCTAAATCCTAGTTTATCTTTCCCATTTTGAAAGAGGATTCCAGTATCCGCTGCCCACTAGCATGAGCATGGACTTGGGCATAGTCATTCTTCTGGCAGAAAACGAATCAATAATTTTAGTTTGAAAATTCTGTATTACCTAGTGAGGGGTTGGATGTGTGCCAGCCAACGCATTTGCTTTTCTGAGCCATGGGAGGCCTTTACATTGGCAGAGAGAACAAAATCGTCTAAAGAACAGGACTGGTGGGAACATCTCGAAGACCTTGGTATGGTCAAATCAGGTTCAGAAAACCAATCATACTCATGCTTTTCTCCCCAGAAGCTGGTTTCAAAGCAAATGAGGTGCCAGTTTTTACTATGTATGGAAAATACTGTGTTGTTATAAGTGCAGTAGATTAACCACACAGGATAACTGGGACCCCTCTGAGAGAGCCACCCGGGCTTGGCACACAGCTTCCTTACAAGTTTGGTGCCTACTTCCCTTGGTGCTGAGTGTCTGGAATGGGACCCTCTCCCCCTGCCAGACTGCAGGGTCTTGTTACCCTGGCGCAGTATATCACCGGCCAATGGGATCTGTACTCTAGCCTCCACTGTCCTGGCTTTCTGTCTCTTCCCTTTTTATCTGACTGCCTTGACTCTTTAGATTTATCTCATTTGAATTTGATGACATAGATTCCAAACTGAATCACACTCAGTTGTCAATTTGCTCTAGGCTCAGACTAGGCTCTAATTTTGAAAGTGGCAGCAAGATTTATGTCCACCTGTAGTTGAAAATAAACATAGTTTAATGTGGTGAAAATAAAAAACGTGAACTAGGCATCATGTCAGGTAAATTTTCTTTGTAATTTATCATTTCTTTTAAAAATGTTTATTTATTTACTGAAATATGGTCAATTTATAATATATTAGTTTCAGGTGTATAGCTCAGTGATGTGTGTATACACACACACACACACACACACATGCACACGTATATATCTCCCTTTTCAGGTTCTTTTTTTTAGGTTGTTACCAAATATTGAGTATAGTTTCCTGTGCTATGCTACAGGTTCATCTATTTTATATATAATAGTGAGTATATTTTAATTCCTAAATCCTAGTTTATCTTTCCCCCTCTCTCCCTTTGGAAATCATTAGTTTGTTTTCTATGTCTGTGGGCCTAATTCTGTTTTGTAAATAAGTTCATTTGTACTTTTTTAGATTTAAATAAGCAATATCATATGTTATTTGTCTTTATTTGACTTAATTTGCTTAGTATGATACTTTCTAGGCCTATCCATGATGCAGCAAATGGTGTTATTTCATTCTTTCCTATGGCCAAGAAATATTCCATTATACACACACACACACACACATATATATACGCACACACACATTATGTCTTCTTTAAATGAAAATTCGTTTTAGTAAGAGAGCTTAGAGAATGGACAACTTAAGACAGATTTTAAAAGTCAATGTGTAGTGCCAAAGAATTATCAGTACTTCGAGTTGTGATTCTTAGTATCTACTTCTGAATATTTTTCACTTAGATGAAAATTAGAAACGTCATACAATTTTTAGAAAAGTGAAGATTAGCATAATTGTCTGGAGGCAAATTAGAAACAAAAAAGAAAAAGTGTGAAAAATAAGAATAAGTTCTACAATGATATAAAAGATTATAGAATTAAATGTAAAAGAAAATACTTTCTGAGAAATGGATTGAAATGCTAAAAGATTCATACTTGATTGCTGGCCCTTTGTGTACAAAAATCATTATATGAAGAAGATTTTGCCTGAGAAAACATCATTTCGGTCAATTTATTTTGACAAATTTACTTTCTAATTGCCACCAACTCTCAGAACAACACAGGTGCCTTTCCACAGAATTCAGCCTCACTGCAGTCGCACATCACTGTCACCCTGCAGTCGGGTGCGACCAGTACAGATCCTGGTGTCCTCAGAAGCCTGGGAGGCCACTGGACCTGCTCCCAAAGAAAGCAGCATCGCTTCTCAGAGCTCTGTTCCTTCTCTGCAAAATTGGAAACGTTCCATGAGATGACATATTTGAAAATTATTTGTAACCGTCAAGCTTCTGACAAATGTAAAGGAATATTGCCTTATTATTGTTGTTATTTTTAAGTACAAGAAGCATATTAGAACAGCTGCTAATGGAAGCACAGATTTGCATACCGTATTGAAAAAAACCTCAGGATCAGCTCAGCATCGTGTTCTAGTTAGTTATCTGCTTGCTGCCACTGGCCTGCCTCACTTTTGTAAATAAGTTCATTTGTACTTTTTTAGATTTAAATAAGCAATATCATATGTTATTTGTCTTTATTTGACTTAATTTGCTTAGTATGATACTTTCTAGGCCTATCCATGATGCAGCAAATGGTGTTATTTCATTCTTTCCTATGGCCAAGAAATATTCCATTATACACACACACACACACACATATATATACGCACACACACATTATGTCTTCTTTAAATGAAAATTCGTTTTAGTAAGAGAGCTTAGAGAATGGACAACTTAAGACAGATTTTAAAAGTCAATGTGTAGTGCCAAAGAATTATCAGTACTTCGAGTTGTGATTCTTAGTATCTACTTCTGAATATTTTTCACTTAGATGAAAATTAGAAACGTCATACAATTTTTAGAAAAGTGAAGATTAGCATAATTGTCTGGAGGCAAATTAGAAACAAAAAAGAAAAAGTGTGAAAAATAAGAATAAGTTCTACAATGATATAAAAGATTATAGAATTAAATGTAAAAGAAAATACTTTCTGAGAAATGGATTGAAATGCTAAAAGATTCATACTTGATTGCTGGCCCTTTGTGTACAAAAATCATTATATGAAGAAGATTTTGCCTGAGAAAACATCATTTCGGTCAATTTATTTTGACAAATTTACTTTCTAATTGCCACCAACTCTCAGAACAACACAGGTGCCTTTCCACAGAATTCAGCCTCACTGCAGTCGCACATCACTGTCACCCTGCAGTCGGGTGCGACCAGTACAGATCCTGGTGTCCTCAGAAGCCTGGGAGGCCACTGGACCTGCTCCCAAAGAAAGCAGCATCGCTTCTCAGAGCTCTGTTCCTTCTCTGCAAAATTGGAAACGTTCCATGAGATGACATATTTGAAAATTATTTGTAACCGTCAAGCTTCTGACAAATGTAAAGGAATATTGCCTTATTATTGTTGTTATTTTTAAGTACAAGAAGCATATTAGAACAGCTGCTAATGGAAGCACAGATTTGCATACCGTATTGAAAAAAACCTCAGGATCAGCTCAGCATCGTGTTCTAGTTAGTTATCTGCTTGCTGCCACTGGCTCCATAGACCCTTCTGTGGATCTTTGGCTAAAACATTTGATTAACTTGACTCTTGAACACATTCTTTGATTCATTCATTTGTTGATTCATCCATTTATTCTTTTGTTCACACTTAGTAAATGCCTGTATGGGTCAGGTGTTGTGGATTTAGGCATAAACTAAATGATCTGTATCCTTAAGGAGCTCACATGTTTTGGGGTGACAGATGAAGAAATAAAGAGCCCTGGCGCACTGCAGTGGTGCTGGGTCAATAGCCAGCCTCCTGGAGGAGAGCTGCAGCGTTTAACTCAGCTGTAAAGATCAGAGAAAGCCTCTTGGAGACAACCAGACATCTGAACAATAAAGCACTAGCTCAGGAAAGAAGGGGAGAGGAGAAGAATGTGCGGTTTTTCTAACAAGCAGAGTGTCGAGTTTAGTCTCAATGTTAGTTGAACTGAATCGAGTCCCCTTTAAGGTGAAAGTATTTTTTAAGTGGTCTAAGGTGGTGAAGTATAGAAAAGAGCTCTTCAGGCAATCAATGCTCTTTCATGCTGCCCAGCTAATAACTGCATTCATTCTGAGAGTAACTCATAAATATATTACCACTTCAGACCCACTGCTCCAAAATGCATAAATGAAAAATGATCAGTGCTTCCTTTCTTATTGTGAATATTTTAAGTTCCAATATTAATGTTTTTGTTTCTCTTTTATTAGGGCCAAAATGAGCACTGAAAATAATGGGTTTGCTTTATTGATTTCGGAGAAACTACAGAGATGTAGAAACATTGGGTTGAAAAATACCAACCAAATAAACTCTAGCCTCCTGTAGAGTGCTGCATTTTAATCTGAAATAGTCCGTGGGATCCTGATGTTATGTTATATTAAAAGAGAAAATCACATGATAGCTCTTATAGGACTGGAATCGTGTTGAACCTGGATCTTGAAATGTGTTTGGAAAAGGTCGTCACCTTTTCAGGCAGCACCTGAGGCCGCAGCAGAGCTAGGAAGAACATAAATCAAAGCAATGGTACTAAGCCTTCCAAGGTTGCGAAAATGAGGGCAAAAGGGAGGGAAGGAGGGCAAATCTTTATTGAGGACTTATGATGTCTCTGCAGGTTCGCAGGGGAGCTGTTATCCACATCTCACAGATGAGAAACCCAAGGCTCAAAAATGTGGGAGAACTTGCCCTGGGTCACAGGGTTTGTAGAGATCAGGGCTGGAATCCAGTCTCAGCTTCACCGGACTCCTGGTCCCAGGCAGTTTTGTTACGCCATTTCACTTTATTAAAAGATAACAGGAAGGGAACAAGTATTTTGAGAAGCAAAGAGAATAGGGGGCACCCTGGCGCACTGCAGTGGTGCTGGGTCAATAGCCAGCCTCCTGGAGGAGAGCTGCAGCGTTTAACTCAGCTGTAAAGATCAGAGAAAGCCTCTTGGAGACAACCAGACATCTGAACAATAAAGCACTAGCTCAGGAAAGAAGGGGAGAGGAGAAGAATGTGCGGTTTTTCTAACAAGCAGAGTGTCGAGTTTAGTCTCAATGTTAGTTGAACTGAATCGAGTCCCCTTTAAGGTGAAAGTATTTTTTAAGTGGTCTAAGGTGGTGAAGTATAGAAAAGAGCTCTTCAGGCAATCAATGCTCTTTCATGCTGCCCAGCTAATAACTGCATTCATTCTGAGAGTAACTCATAAATATATTACCACTTCAGACCCACTGCTCCAAAATGCATAAATGAAAAATGATCAGTGCTTCCTTTCTTATTGTGAATATTTTAAGTTCCAATATTAATGTTTTTGTTTCTCTTTTATTAGGGCCAAAATGAGCACTGAAAATAATGGGTTTGCTTTATTGATTTCGGAGAAACTACAGAGATGTAGAAACATTGGGTTGAAAAATACCAACCAAATAAACTCTAGCCTCCTGTAGAGTGCTGCATTTTAATCTGAAATAGTCCGTGGGATCCTGATGTTATGTTATATTAAAAGAGAAAATCACATGATAGCTCTTATAGGACTGGAATCGTGTTGAACCTGGATCTTGAAATGTGTTTGGAAAAGGTCGTCACCTTTTCAGGCAGCACCTGAGGCCGCAGCAGAGCTAGGAAGAACATAAATCAAAGCAATGGTACTAAGCCTTCCAAGGTTGCGAAAATGAGGGCAAAAGGGAGGGAAGGAGGGCAAATCTTTATTGAGGACTTATGATGTCTCTGCAGGTTCGCAGGGGAGCTGTTATCCACATCTCACAGATGAGAAACCCAAGGCTCAAAAATGTGGGAGAACTTGCCCTGGGTCACAGGGTTTGTAGAGATCAGGGCTGGAATCCAGTCTCAGCTTCACCGGACTCCTGGTCCCAGGCAGTTTTTGTTACGCCATTTCACTTTATTAAAAGATAACAGAGGAGAATGGAAACAAGTATTTTGAGAAGCAAAGAGAATAGCCATTTTACCAAAAAGTCACGATTCTTTGAGTGAAATGGGAGGCATTCATGTGTGCTCAGTTGTGTCTGAGTCTTTGTGGCCCCATGGACTGTAGCGCACCAGCCTCCTCTGTCCATGGGATTTTCCCAGCAAGAATACTGGAGTGGGTTGCCATTTCCTCCTCCAATTGAATTCAATTGAACATACTTCTTAAATAAAGAACCTTATTTAAATGTAACATTTCTAATTTGTGAAATAGAAAACAATAGCACCCAACTCATGGAATGATTGTGAAGATAAAATTTTTTGAGAAATGTGAAAAAGAACTTTTCAACTATACAGGTCATTAGCATCCTCGTTGTTGTCATGAAATTCAAGTAGGTGCTGGGAATAGAGCTTTGTCTTTACCTAATGAGCATTTGAGACTCTGTACATTCTACTCCAAGTTAGGTATTAGACATAGTCTAAGGATTCTTACAATATACAATGTTTTATGTAAATATTACAATTTCTACCTGTCTATTGGGCCTATGCTGCATTTTAATTATGTTAGCTTTAGAAAAACAAAGAGATATATTGAGAAATGAAAGCCTCCTAACAGCTTGTTTTAGCATTATTTGTTCACAACTACTAGCAAATGTATTTTGCCGGATGCTTCAAATCCAGTTTTTAAAGACTGAGCTGCAGCTAGTAATCATTTCATAAATATTAATGGAGAACATGCAAGTGGAAAGTTAAATTAGAATGCTACCAAATGGCTAGCATGGAGCAGAAAATGAGCAGGAATTTCTAATCAGTGGAATACGTGGTTGTATAACTTTTATTCTCCCATTAGAGTACAAAACAGAAGCTGATTTTTCTTCCACTTAAAGTCAGTTCATCATGAAGAGAAAATGCAAATCAGCTCAATTGGCAAAAGATTCCAGAAACAGCTATTCTTTAAGACACGCCTACTTTCTCTGATCTTGGTTGACTGCAAATGACAGGACACATACAGCTCATGACTGACTGCAGTCTTATTGGAGAGCTTGCCAGGACCTCACAAAATTGTGGAAAAGGAGAGAACAAGCAATATTTTACATCCATTCACCATCAGGTAATCATTTTTAACTTCTATACCTTTTATGAATATACATTTTAACTAGCCTATTGAAAATATGATTGATTTAGAGGTTTCAAACTAGAAGAGGAAGAGTAAAGTGTTTAGACTGGCTGAGCTCAGTGTCAATAGAACATCTAAGTTTAGATTATTTTTAGTATCAACATTAGACACCTTTATCTCATATTATATGCATGCATGCATGTATCCATCCATCCATCCATCAGTATGTCTTATGGACCAGGTACTTGTGTGAGGTAATGGAAAGGAATAGTTGAATAAGATACAGTCATGCAAGTTCTTCTACAGATTTTGCAGTCTAATAAAGCAAATATATCATGGCTTCATCATGAGATTGGAGGAATTATTGGATGTACAGCATCTAGAGCAACTATTGACCACAGCTCTGACACATGGTAAGCCCTATCCAATGGTGGGGCGGGGCAATGGTGGACGATGGAGATGGACAAGTTGGGAGGGATCTGAAAATGACAAACTCCATTCGTCAGGAGAATTTTTCTAATGAGAAAAGAGAAGTGATTGAAGAAGGGAAAGCAGATGAATGAGGCGATCCTCCCTAAAGACTGCTCTGACTGCTGGTTGCAGGATGGGTATAGAATGGCAGTGGCCAGAGGGCGCAACACAAGTTATAAGGCAATTACGTTAGATGAGGAGAAAGAAGACAGTGGGCTGGGCCAAGTGAGTACATGCAGCATGGAGGATCGAGAAAACACACAAGACTTTTAGGAAGTGGAAATGGATGGCTATTCATTGGAAATAAAAGGTGGTGGCAGTGGGGGTGAATGTTGAGTCTCAGTTGATGCCCTGGTGTCTAGAATAGGTGTCTGGGAGACAGTTGAGCCTGAAACGAGAAACGTGGATGTTAAAAAGGAGCACTTTTAGTGGAGAGGTTTTGAGTTCACAGCTTTCTAAGAGGTGGCTCACTAAAAAGAGAATGCACTTGGCTGGATTCAAACTCTGCCAGACCAACCGTTTACTGCTTGGATAAGGCACTGCACCATTCTGGACGTCCATTTCCCAACTCATAAAATGGGGGGTAGATACCATCTTAATGCAAAGGATTGTTGAGAAAGTGAGCAAAGATAACGCAGCTAGGAGCCTCTTACTTGTGATGATATGACTTAGTAATGTGAAACTAATGAATGGGTTCCTTCAGCCTGGGAAACTTGCCCGAGAGGAAGAGAGCTATTCATACACTTGTTCATTCATGCCTTCTCTTATTCATTTATTTAGTCATTCATCCATTTGGCAAGAATTTATTGAGGACTTTCTCTGTATAGGTAATGCATCAGGTGCTTTGACAGGGAGGAGTCACACTGGCAAACCAGGATTCCTTTGGGTGCCAACTGTGTATGTGGGCTAAAACCACTGTGGTCTGTATTTCTGCTCAGTAGCACAAGAGTCCAGCAGAGGTGTCCCGCAGCATTTTAAAAGATCCAGCCTCAACTCTTTAGGTTACTCTCATGTCAACAAGACAGCACACTGCATGGCTGCCAGTGAGTCAGTCTTTCTTTATTTTGAATTAAATTACATTGCTATTAACAACAATAAAAATAATAGCTAAAATCTTCTGAATGGTTTCTAATAAATTGTATTTCACTATCTCAGTCTGTGAGATGGATTTTCCCTCTAGTTTACAACGGAAGAAACTGGGGCCGGGATGTGTTTTGCATTCTTCCAACAAGACCAAACATTTTCCTTGATAAAACAATGTTAATTTTTCAGTACAACGAAAATCCAGTTATTTGGGCAAATCTTTGCCCAAACCAAACAATAGAACATCGCAAAGCAACCAATTTTAAACCAATATTAAAGCATCCAATAAAAAAACCCAACAAACAAATGAAGACATATATTTTGATATTATCCAGTTTGAGAAGATAAAAGAAATTAGAATGAAAGAGACGGTGGGATACCACAAAGGGAATTAATATCTGCATGATAGGAGTACCAGAAGGGAAAGAGGGAAGGAAAGAAATAGAAAACTTGTTTAAAGTGATAATCTCCCAGATCTGGGGAGAGATGTAGCCAAACAGGTACCTGAAGTTCAAAGGTCAGACAGATCTCTGAGGCACATTATGATTAGGATAATCAGGCTCTCAAAAGTCAAACAGAGATATTTGAAAGCAGCAAGAGAAAACAGACTGTCACGTGCAAGGGAATGCCCTACAGTATCAGCAGGTTCTCATCAGAAACCTTAAAGACCAGAAGAGAGCAGGATGTTAGATTTAAAGTGCAAATTAAAAAACTTGTCAACCAAGACTCTACTAATTGATGCCGGAAGAGGAAGAGAGCTATTCATACACTTGTTCATTCATGCCTTCTCTTATTCATTTATTTAGTCATTCATCCATTTGGCAAGAATTTATTGAGGACTTTCTCTGTATAGGTAATGCATCAGGTGCTTTGACAGGAGGGGTCACACTGGCAAACCAGGATTCCTTTGGGTGCCAACTGTGTATGTGGGCTAAAACCACTGTGGTCTGTATTTCTGCTCAGTAGCACAAGAGTCCAGCAGAGGTGTCCCGCAGCATTTTAAAAGATCCAGCCTCAACTCTTTAGGTTACTCTCATGTCAACAAGACAGCACACTGCATGGCTGCCAGTGAGTCAGTCTTTCTTTATTTTGAATTAAATTACATTGCTATTAACAACAATAAAAATAATAGCTAAAATCTTCTGAATGGTTTCTAATAAATTGTATTTCACTATCTCAGTCTGTGAGATGGATTTTCCCTCTAGTTTACAACGGAAGAAACTGGGGCCGGGATGTGTTTTGCATTCTTCCAACAAGACCAAACATTTTCCTTGATAAAACAATGTTAATTTTTCAGTACAACGAAAATCCAGTTATTTGGGCAAATCTTTGCCCAAACCAAACAATAGAACATCGCAAAGCAACCAATTTTAAACCAATATTAAAGCATCCAATAAAAAAACCCAACAAACAAATGAAGACATATATTTTGATATTATCCAGTTTGAGAAGATAAAAGAAATTAGAATGAAAGAGACGGTGGGATACCACAAAGGGAATTAATATCTGCATGATAGGAGTACCAGAAGGGAAAGAGGGAAGGAAAGAAATAGAAAACTTGTTTAAAGTGATAATCTCCCAGATCTGGGGAGAGATGTAGCCAAACAGGTACCTGAAGTTCAAAGGTCAGACAGATCTCTGAGGCACATTATGATTAGGATAATCAGGCTCTCAAAAGTCAAACAGAGATATTTGAAAGCAGCAAGAGAAAACAGACTCGTCACGTGCAAGGGAATGCCCTACAGTATCAGCAGGTTCTCATCAGAAACCTTAAAGACCAGAAGAGAGCAGGATGTTAGATTTAAAGTGCTAAAAACCAACAACCAAATTAAAAAAACTTGTCAACCAAGAGTGTCTTCCTCAGAGCCCTTTAAAATTCTTATTTTATTTGTGCCATTTGTTTTCCAGCAGATCACTTTGTCAAGTGTACCGGACTCTCAGCTACAGTTTGTTCATCACGCTCTAGAAGTGGAGTGATGAGGAGCTCTATTGGGTCATGATATTCAATGACCAAAACTTGATCCTCAAGTACCCGATGCATTTAAACCTGCAAAATCAAAAGGGAATCATCAATAGCCTCCCCTGGTGAGATAGAATAGATCAGTAATCACAGAAACCATGGTTCACCCTCCTACAAAGGCCAAAAGTCTGGAGAGCATGGTCATGCTCATGAAAAAACTCAGGAGGGCAAAGCCCTGGAAACCAGCTGCCATCATCAGTGAGTATCCCTGCCTTCCTCTGGATCCTGTGAGACCTCTCTCTGGCCCTGATAAGAAACCCAGGATTTTGCTTATGCTAGTCTAAGTTTCTATCTCCTGCAATGAAAACAGTCTTTGACTAATGTACTGTCTTAGTCATTGTTCTTTCACTGTAAACATTATTAAAATTGCCAGAACAAAGTGTTTTGAAAGTGTACTGAGTTAACAGGTACAGGTGCTCATAACTCTTGATGTAATCACCAAGTGCCTGCCATGTTAGAGCATGGGACATTCAAAAGTGTAGGTATGGATCCTGCTCTCAGTCTATCATGGAAATAAGGAAGTCAATAATAGCAACGTTTGCTAGTTCCTTCTTACTTTATTTTTTTTTAGGGTTTTTGGCTCTTAGGAAGGTATTCCTTTATAGTGTCCTCATAACACCTCTCTCGGGTAGAGTTTATTAACCCATTTTACAGATTCGAGCACTACGGTTTTAATGAATTTAAATAACATCTGTTCCAGTGAGTGCTGGAGCGGGCGGGGTAGGAGGCAGGGGCAGAGTCTGTCTGATTCTGCCTCCTGTGTCTGTTATATTCTAACCTGGAGAAGAGCCAGTGAGACTGGAATGGAAACGTGTTATCTCAGACGACTTGCCACATGGAGGCAGCCCAAGAGACCCAAGCTAACTTTCTTTTCCCGACTTCCTCAAGTGCCAGCACCCTCAGAAGCAGCTCTTCCTTCCCTCCAGCTCTGTGAATCATCTTCCTTAAAGTCAAAGAGTCTTGCGCACCTGTGCTTCTGTACATTGAACCCTCACGCTCCAATGAGCAGTGGCTGGAGCCTTCCTCTCTGCCAGATTCAAGCCCTTGGTGTGTGATGAATGCCTGAAAGCTATAATTCCGTCTGAAAATCTAGCACTTCCTCACATCAGGAGATGGTTGGATCAAAACTGCATTTAGGGCTGATGAATGAAATGTGTTATTAAAGATAATTCTTCCCAAAGCAGTGGTAATTATCTCAGTATTAACATTCCTAATTTAATTCAGCCCTGATTAAACCTTTTATTTCAGAAGGAAACTGAAAGTCTGAAACACAAGATGGGAGAAAAAGGTTCTAAGGAATGTGGTTATCCATTGAAAAGAAACTTTTTAAAATAAGCTATAGCTTATACATGTTACCATTTAGTCGCTAAGTTGTGTTCAGCTTTTTGTGACCTGACGAACTGTAGCCCACCAGGCTCCTCTGTCCATGGGATTCTCCAGGCAAGAATCCTGGAGTGGGATGCCATGCCCTCCTCCAGGGGATCTTCCCAACCCAGGGCTTGAACCCATGTCTCCTGCACTGCAGGGGGATTATTTACCACTGAGCCATCAGGGAAGCTCATATAGTTTATACCTGGGGCTGCATTATGCACATTTCCTAGTGCAAGCTAGCTGATACCTGGAGAGCAGCTGCATTTTATAACGTTGTAGGTCTGATACTCTTTCAAGACAGAGATTTAAGAATGGTAATGCTGATTTTAATTATCATGTAACTTTCCCCCTTGGGTCTCTGGGCTGGGCTTACTGCTAGTATGTATGTTGCTTCTTCCCACTGCTTTTTGAAATGGTCTGGTTACCTGTGCTTCTCCCTCACTAGTCAGAGCCTCTCAAGGACAGGCAGCCGGGGATGTAAGTATTTTTACAAGAAAACCCTTTTGTTTGCTCTTCAGTTGCTAAGTTGTGTCTGGCTCTTTGCAACCCCATGAACTGCAGCAAGTCAGGCTTCTCTGTTCTTCACTATCTCCCAGAGTTTGCTCAAATTCATGCCCATTGAGTTGGTGATGCCATCCAACTGTCTCATCCTCTACTGCCCTCTTCTCCTTTATATCCCCTGCATTCAGCATTAATGCCAAAGAGTAGAAACCCAATATGTGGTCAATAAACAAAATGACTAAAAGGCTGATCAGCCTGAATAATGTCTATTTCCATTTACCAGCCCCCTGAATCATATTGGTCTGAAGCAAAGCTTCCGTCCGGGGAAAAATCTAAAGCACTTCCTCACATCAGGAGATGGTTGGATCAAAACTGCATTTAGGGCTGATGAATGAAATGTGTTATTAAAGATAATTCTTCCCAAAGCAGTGGTAATTATCTCAGTATTAACATTCCTAATTTAATTCAGCCCTGATTAAACCTTTTATTTCAGAAGGAAACTGAAAGTCTGAAACACAAGATGGGAGAAAAAGGTTCTAAGGAATGTGGTTATCCATTGAAAAGAAACTTTTTAAAATAAGCTATAGCTTATACATGTTACCATTTAGTCGCTAAGTTGTGTTCAGCTTTTTGTGACCTGACGAACTGTAGCCCACCAGGCTCCTCTGTCCATGGGATTCTCCAGGCAAGAATACTGGAGTGGGATGCCATGCCCTCCTCCAGGGGATCTTCCCAACCCAGGGCTTGAACCCATGTCTCCTGCACTGCAGGGGGATTATTTACCACTGAGCCATCAGGGAAGCTCATATAGTTTATACCTGGGGCTGCATTATGCACATTTCCTAGTGCAAGCTAGCTGATACCTGGAGAGCAGCTGCATTTTATAACGTTGTAGGTCTGATACTCTTTCAAGACAGAGATTTAAGAATGGTAATGCTGATTTTAATTATCATGTAACTTTCCCCCTTGGGTCTCTGGGCTGGGCTTACTGCTAGTATGTATGTTGCTTCTTCCCACTGCTTTTTGAAATGGTCTGGTTACCTGTGCTTCTCCCTCACTAGTCAGAGCCTCTCAAGGACAGGCAGCCGGGGATGTAAGTATTTTTACAAGAAAACCCTTTTGTTTGCTCTTCAGTTGCTAAGTTGTGTCTGGCTCTTTGCAACCCCATGAACTGCAGCAAGTCAGGCTTCTCTGTTCTTCACTATCTCCCAGAGTTTGCTCAAATTCATGCCCATTGAGTTGGTGATGCCATCCAACTGTCTCATCCTCTACTGCCCTCTTCTCCTTTATATCCCCTGCATTCAGCATTAATGCCAAAGAGTAGAAACCCAATATGTGGTCAATAAACAAAATGACTAAAAGGCTGATCAGCCTGAATAATGTCTATTTCCATTTACCAGCATCTCTACCTCAATCCTTTAGGCTCCAAAGTAATTCATTCATTTCCTGGTCTGAAGCAAAGCCCTTGGGGGTGGGTGGAATGAAGTTTAAGGAAAAGAAAAGATGAACCAACTGAGAATAATAAAGTGCAAACTTATATCTCCTGAATTTCAGAATGAAAGGTGGAGTTGCAGACCCCATTTCCCATGTGAAATTTTTGGCTTTCTTTTGCTAACAGTCAAGCTAAAAAAGGGAACTTTTCACAAAAGAGGTATTTTTCTTCTTGGCCTGGAAAATCAATTTTGATGTTAATCTTGGTTCTTGGAATGTCTGTCCCTCCACCCTCTCCACCTAGCAAAATACTCTTCATCTTTCACAGTCCAGCTCAAATGTCTGCTCTCCAAATAATAATAATAGCTAATATCTGAAGAATATTAACTCTGGGACAGGCTGTGGTAAGAAATTATGTCATTTGCTGTTCGCAAATCTCCATCCGATCAGGACTATTATTTATCATAAATGTACAGATGAGGACACTAAAGTCTACGGAGGTGATGTAATTGCCTGAGCGCAAACCTTAAGTGGCTCAAGAGGGTTGACACAGCAGGGCTGTGGTTGGGAGGACACACTGATTCCCTCCTGCCCTGTTCCTCAGACAGAGCCAGTCCTTTTCTAAGACCCTGCCTCCTGCCCTGGCCAGTCCTCGGGGGACCACCACAGCCTCCTAACTCTTCCCAGCAGCTCCGAGCTCAGTGCTGGCAATAACACCTAAGCACCGATGCCAAGTCAGCCATTCTTCTAGAAATGATCTGCCCTCGGCCACCCCTGTGCACTTTGAATACCCCAGGACATGGTCTCTGTTCTGTAACTTCTTCCATCCACTCTGCCTCGTCTTGGTCCCCCCCTTTTACAAGTTCCCCAGGTTGACTATCTCCCAGAGTTTGCTCAAATTCATGCCCATTGAGTTGGTGATGCCATCCAACTGTCTCATCCTCTACTGCCCTCTTCTCCTTTATATCCCCTGCATTCAGCATTAATGCCAAAGAGTAGAAACCCAATATGTGGTCAATAAACAAAATGACTAAAAGGCTGATCAGCCTGAATAATGTCTATTTCCATTTACCAGCATCTCTACCTCAATCCTTTAGGCTCCAAAGTAATTCATTCATTTCCTGGTCTGAAGCAAAGCCCTTGGGGGTGGGTGGAATGAAGTTTAAGGAAAAGAAAAGATGAACCAACTGAGAATAATAAAGTGCAAACTTATATCTCCTGAATTTCAGAATGAAAGGTGGAGTTGCAGACCCCATTTCCCATGTGAAATTTTTGGCTTTCTTTTGCTAACAGTCAAGCTAAAAAAGGGAACTTTTCACAAAAGAGGTATTTTTCTTCTTGGCCTGGAAAATCAATTTTGATGTTAATCTTGGTTCTTGGAATGTCTGTCCCTCCACCCTCTCCACCTAGCAAAATACTCTTCATCTTTCACAGTCCAGCTCAAATGTCTGCTCTCCAAATAATAATAATAGCTAATATCTGAAGAATATTAACTCTGGGACAGGCGGTGGTAAGAAATTATGTCATTTGCTGTTGCAAATCTCCATCCGATCAGGACTATTATTTATCATAAATGTACAGATGAGGACACTAAAGTCTACGGAGGTGATGTAATTGCCTGAGCGCAAACCTTAAGTGGCTCAAGAGGGTTGACACAGCAGGGCTGTGGTTGGGAGGACACACTGATTCCCTCCTGCCCTGTTCCTCAGACAGAGCCAGTCCTTTTCTAAGACCCTGCCTCCTGCCCTGGCCAGTCCTCGGGGGACCACCACAGCCTCCTAACTCTTCCCAGCAGCTCCGAGCTCAGTGCTGGCAATAACACCTAAGCACCGATGCCAAGTCAGCCATTCTTCTAGAAATGATCTGCCCTCGGCCACCCCTGTGCACTTTGAATACCCCAGGACATGGTCTCTGTTCTGTAACTTCTTCCATCCACTCTGCCTCGTCTTGGTCAAGACAGCAGCTTATTCACGGTTTTTGCTCTCCTTGACGTGATTCTGCACGTAGAAAGAAATCCACTGTTTTGTGTTCTCCCTGCCTCCCACAGCATCTAGCCTGGAAATCGTATTAATGTCAGCATCGTGTTAAAAACAATGATGGGGGTTTCCCTGGTAGTCCAGTGGGTAAGGACACCGCCTTGCAGTTCAAGGGGTGCCGGTTTGATCCCTGGCCTGGGAGGATCCCATGTGCCACGGAGCAGCTGGACCGATGTGTCCAACTACCTAGCCGAGCTCTGGAGCGCATGTGCCCAGAGCCGGTGCTCTGCAATGAAAGAGGCCACTGCGATGGGAGGCCCACACAGGCCAAAGAACAAAGATGGTTGGAAATAAATAAATGAAAGATCAATAGAAGTGGTCAAAAAAAAATTAAAAAAAAGAGAACAATGATGTGTATTTTTATTTATTCTTGGGAAGTCATTATTCCAATAGAGTATATTGATGCATTCCAGGCTTCCCAGGTAATGCAGGAGAGGCACGTTAGATTTGTGGGTCAGGAAGATCCCCTGGAGAAGGAAATGGCAACACATTCCAGTTTTCTTGCCCGGGAAATCCCATGGACAGAAGAGCTTGGTGGGCTACAACAGGTGGCAAGTTAGTGACTAAATAACAACACAACATGCATTCCACCACAGCCCTGATATGGTACAGCAGGGAATCAGAGCTCAAAATAGCCTGTGGTAATCCCTCTGCCTAAGGCTCCCTTTTCTAACAAATGATGCTTGTCTGCTCAGAAAGATGTTGCATGTTAGTCTTCCTTTTCTTAAATCACATTTCCTTCTTAAAAGAATCCCTTTACATATAATCACAGAATTGATATCTTTGAAGTTCTCAAAATAAATTCATGGACATAGAAATAGATCCACCTAAACACTCCTCAGAAGGTTGGACTGCGAGACTTGGAGAGACAGAGCAAGAGGAGGAACCCTTTGGGGTTAGCCAACTATTCCCTGAGGATGAATGTTAGGCAACCTTGAAATTAGTATAAGTTCTCGCCATATGAGGAATTAAGTGGATAAAATGGTACTCTTTTCCTCAATAAGGATCAACTTTAACAGCTTGCAAGATTGCTTGTACATGTATTTCCCTCTATTTCCGATATACCACATGAGCTGACCTTTTCTTGTACACACTATTGTCATAGAAGACAGTCTCGAGGAACAAGGAAATAATGGCTGAAACATAGTGATACCACTTGCCAGCTGTGTGACTTTGAGCAATATGTAAAATCCCCATGCCTTGTGGTTTTCATCAGGAAAGTGGGGCTAGTAATAAGGATAATTATTTTATTGGATTGTCATAAAGATTAAATAGTTTAAGCCTGTGATGTCTTACTGCAGCTACTAGCACCTGTTAGTCGCTGTTGTCACTCAGTGGAGGCAGCATTGAATTGGGAGAGAAGACTCAGGAGTCTTATCTCTGGTAACCAGCCCAGTGGCCTTGGGTCAACCGCTTAATCTTGCTGACCCTGAAGAGCCCTCTACAACCCATCATTCATGGCACGCTCCTCTCTACATTTCGCTTGGTTTTCTATCCCTTCGAGCTGTTTGTGGTCAGTCACTCTTGTTCCCTGGAGACAAGTCTACTCTTCCTCCCATTCTCCTGCTTGTCCTATGCAGGCAGGCGCACACACATGCACACACGCACACAGGACACACACACTCAGACACACACGGTGCTCCTCCTCCCCTGTGTCTTCACTCATCGCATCTCCTTGCCTTGCTATCACCTGGCTGCCTCCTCTGCTTAGGGGGACACTTCTCAGAAGGGCTTGCTGACCCCCGGGCCAGACTCTAAGTCCCCTTTTCCCCTGGAATCAAAAATACCTGTACCCTCTGCCTACTCTTTATGATAAAGATGTTGCGATTTTTTTTTTTGCCCTTTACATATAATCACAGAATTGATATCTTTGAAGTTCTCAAAATAAATTCATGGACATAGAAATAGATCCACCTAAACACTCCTCAGAAGGTTGGACTGCGAGACTTGGAGAGACAGAGCAAGAGGAGGAACCCTTTGGGGTTAGCCAACTATTCCCTGAGGATGAATGTTAGGCAACCTTGAAATTAGTATAAGTTCTCGCCATATGAGGAATTAAGTGGATAAAATGGTACTCTTTTCCTCAATAAGGATCAACTTTAACAGCTTGCAAGATTGCTTGTACATGTATTTCCCTCTATTTCCGATATACCACATGAGCTGACCTTTTCTTGTACACACTATTGTCATAGAAGACAGTCTCGAGGAACAAGGAAATAATGGCTGAAACATAGTGATACCACTTGCCAGCTGTGTGACTTTGAGCAATATGTAAAATCCCCATGCCTTGTGGTTTTCATCAGGAAAGTGGGGCTAGTAATAAGGATAATTATTTTATTGGATTGTCATAAAGATTAAATAGTTTAAGCCTGTGATGTCTTACTGCAGCTACTAGCACCTGTTAGTCGCTGTTGTCACTCAGTGGAGGCAGCATTGAATTGGGAGAGAAGACTCAGGAGTCTTATCTCTGGTAACCAGCCCAGTGGCCTTGGGTCAACCGCTTAATCTTGCTGACCCTGAAGAGCCCTCTACAACCCATCATTCATGGCACGCTCCTCTCTACATTTCGCTTGGTTTTCTATCCCTTCGAGCTGTTTGTGGTCAGTCACTCTTGTTCCCTGGAGACAAGTCTACTCTTCCTCCCATTCTCCTGCTTGTCCTATGCAGGCAGGCGCACACACATGCACACACGCACACAGGACACACACACTCAGACACACACGGTGCTCCTCCTCCCCTGTGTCTTCACTCATCGCATCTCCTTGCCTTGCTATCACCTGGCTGCCTCCTCTGCTTAGGGGGACACTTCTCAGAAGGGCTTGCTGACCCCCGGGCCAGACTCTAAGTCCCTCCTACACTTCACACGCAGCCGAGCCTGGTCCTGGCCTGTTTGAGTGTCTGAATTGTTCACAGGATGTGGAGCTCCATAGCAAAAGGATTGTATTTTATGAAAGCATCTGATGTCTGGCACATCCAAAGCCCACAGTATGAGCTTCATAAATGGTTCTTGGAACATTGACTTAGTGGTGGCATTTCTCAAAAAGAAAAAAAATTGGAAGAAATTGGTGCTCTTGAGTTAGGGTGTGGGATGGGTGACCATAGTTACAAAAAATACCCTCCTGGGCTTTTAATTCTGCACATTTCTCCCACCAGCCCTTGAGAAACACAGGCCTAGATTCTTACAAAACATGTTTTTAATCAGATTTTTAAAATAAATTGAAGCGTAGTTGATTTACAATGTTCTGTTAGTTTTAGATGTACTGCACACTGGCTCATTTACATATAAATATACACATACGGACACATATATATGCAGGAGAAATCTGAAAAAGAATATATATGTACACATACATTATATATATGTATACACACACATTTGTTGTTGCTCAGCTGCAAAATCATGTCTGCCTCTTTGTGACTCCATGGATTGCAGCACACCAGGCTTCCCTGTCCTTCATCATCTCTTGGAGTTTGCTGAAACTCATGTCCATCGAGTTGATGATGCCATCTAGCCATCTCATCTGTCACCCTCTTCTCCTCCTGCCCTCAATCTTTCCCAATATATAATATATCCACATATATTATACCTGTGTGTGTATTTCTTTTTCAGACTCTTTTCCCTTATAGGTGATTACAATATACTGAGTAGAGCTCCCTGTGCCATGCAGTAGGTCCTTGTTGGTTGTATATTTTATATATAGTCGTGTGTATAGGTTAATCCCAAACTCCTTATTCCTCTGCACCCCAAGACTTTGTTTTCTGTCTGTGAGTTATTTATGTTTTATAATTAAATTCATCTGTAGCTTCTATATTTTTTTTTTTTTTAGATTCCACATATGACTGATTTCATATTTGTCTTTCTTGGGCCTCGATTCTTAATTCCACCCTGGTTCCCATGAAGATCATCTAGGGCAGGGGGAGGGAGAAGGAAATTCATGAAGTATTTCACGTATTCCTGAAGGCTTGATGGAATTGCTACCCTTACTCATGAAGAATCCGCTCAAACTTAGTTTCATGTTTTTGTCTTTAAGTGAAATTGTATTATTTCAAGATGGTCACACTTCCTCTTCTGGTTGATAAGATATTCTTATGGCAGTTTTCTCTTTGATTATCTTACAATGATAATTGAACATTGGAAATTATTTTATATGTGCACTTTTTCAGGTATGCAAGTTATTAGAAAATGACAAAGAGTGGGGACAATTCAATGAGGAATCCAGTGCGAAGTTAAAAGTAGGTGACATGCACAGAAGAGGATGTCAACTCTCTCTCCCCTTTGCTGGCATTTCCGGAAGCCCGGTTTACTTGTTGGATTGGCCTTCCAACGTGAAGGACCACCAGCTGAGTGCTTTAAACAACACACGCTCATTGTCTGACAGTCTTGGAGGCCAGGGGTCTGCGATCAAGATGTTAGCTGAGTTGGTTCTTCTGAAAGTTGTGAGGGAAGAATCTATTCCAGGCTTTTCTCTTTGACTGGTCTGAAGGCTGTCTTCTGCCTGCATTCCTTCCCACCAGCTTCTCTCCATGACTATCTATAAATTTCCCTTTAATAAAATCTCCATTCCTATTGGACTAGGATCCACCCTAATGACCTCATTTTAACCTGAACCCCTCTGTAGAAACCCTCTCTCCAAATCAGGCTCCATTATGATGTACTCGGGGTGGGGACTTCAACATATGAATTTTTGAAAGGTCACAAATCAACCCACAACTCTTGGAGACCACCTAGATCTGGAGTCTTGTGGTCTCTTGCATAGTGTTGGCAATTTCATTATTGGCCACAAACCTCCTGCCCCCAACTTCATTCCTTATGAATTTACAGCAAGGCGCAGGGATAACATTTCCTGAATCCTAACTTCCTTTTCTGTTGCTGCAAAGCTGTTATTCTCTGGTTTCTCCTTTCATCAACCTGGCTGCCAACCAATGTCTAAAAAAAAAATCCTCATGCTGCAGGCGGAGTGCCTGCCTCAGGTCGCTGTGGCTTTGTTGTGCTGTGGCTGTGCCCAGCGTGGTCTGCACCACCACGATTTATGCCCTCCAGTTTGCGAACCACAGACCCCAGGGGAAAAGAGATAGTGAAAGAGGGGGACTTTTCGATCACTTTATACGCAGTAAGTGAATCTCAATTTCCTGCCATGTTATTTCAGAGTGCTTAAATATCCCTTTCTCTGCTTGGACATTAGAAATGACAAAGGGTCTACATTCTTCAGGATGAAATGTGAGTCCTGGAGGATCTATGAGCAAAGTGACCTCTTCACGTGAATGGACCCACAGACACATGCATCCTTCTGATTTAAGGTGAGGGCAGGATGCCTGTGTTGGGCTCTGAAAGGACAGGAGCAGCTGTTGGTCTATGAGAGACCTTATTATCCCTGGATCTTGAGGGTAGGAACCATACCATAACCTATATCCTCACTTACCATGGTGTAGGGACAAACAGAAACACATCATTAGAGAATGGAGCATGGTTATTTAGAAAACTGATCTATGCTCAGAGGACTTTCAAAAGGAGGCAGACCATGGCAGGGAGAGTAAGGCCTACAGCCCCACATTGAGCAGAGGGGAGAGGACACAGTGGCAGAGCAGAGGAGAACACAGAAATGACTTCACATGAGAAAAAACAGAGACCCACGGCACTGCTCTTCATATATACTGATCGCACAATAAGCCAAAAGCCAGGGCATTATTTGTAATGAATAAAATAACTTAAAACCTCTATTTCTGCTTAAGGGCAGAAAACGATGCAGGGAGCTCGATCTGGTGCTCTGTGACAATTGAGAGGGGTAGGATGGGGTGGAAGGTGAGATGGAGGTTCAAGAGTGAGGGGACACACACTTATGACTGATTCATGTTGATGTATGGCAGAAACCAACATGATATTGTAAAGCAGTTATCCTCCAATTGAAAAAATAAATTTAAATTAAAAAAAGAAACAGAAAACCTCACAGATGATTTGCATGAAGGAGAAGACAGAGAGGGAAAGGGTTGTGGTGAGGAAGATGTGCAGGGAGAGCAAGGGCATGGTGGAAGTCCCCATATTGCTTGAGGCCTGAGTTCTGTCCTTGGCTGGGGAAGACCACCTGAAGAAGGAAATGGCAACCTACTCTAGTGTTCTTGCCTGGAGAACCCCATGGAGAGAGGAGCTTGGTAAGCTGCCGTCCCTGGGTTGCAGAGTTGGATATGCCTTTGCAACTGAACAAGAATAAACACATGTCACTCTCAGAACCATTAAGTAGCTTTCTAATGTGCCTTGAGGATAGCAGCTGGGTCCTTGTCATCAACCTGAAGGTTTCTCATGATCAGCTCCTACTTTTCCACCCTGGTGCCTGTCACAACCCTACCTTTTGCCTCTCCTGCTGCATGTGGAAATCCTGCCGAGTGTCCAGTCTCCTTGGAGTGCCTTGGGGCCAGGCAGCAAGTGCCTGCTTCCTTCCCCACCCAGGGAGCCTAGAACAGGGACTTACAAAACAGGGACCCAAAGTGGTGTCCTCCTGGAGCTTGGATGGGGAACAGACAGCTCACCCTGTCATTTAGTCGTGGGTGGGGCTGCGACCCTGCATGCGTTTCTCTGAAGTGGTCATTTTTGTTCTTTCACTTCCAAGCCTCATGCTGTCTGTCCAAATCAGAAATGACCTAGATTTCTTCTTAATGGACTGGGGACTATTTAGTAGTGCTTGACCTTTTCTCTAATGGGAAGAATAACCACTGCCATTCACCACAGTTGTGCTGAGCACCGTGAGTGCCTCGCCTTCCCATAACAGCCGGGTCACTCACAAGCTCCGTGGGAAAAGGGCTTCTGAGATCCAAGACCTGAGAACAGGGTCAGTGCACAAAACCTCTATTTCTGCTTAAGGGCAGAAAACGATGCAGGAGCTCGATCTGGTGCTCTGTGACAATTGAGAGGGTAGGATGGGGTGGAAGGTGAGATGGAGGTTCAAGAGTGAGGGGACACACACTTATGACTGATTCATGTTGATGTATGGCAGAAACCAACATGATATTGTAAAGCAGTTATCCTCCAATTGAAAAAATAAATTTAAATTAAAAAAAGAAACAGAAAACCTCACAGATGATTTGCATGAAGGAGAAGACAGAGAGGGAAAGGGTTGTGGTGAGGAAGATGTGCAGGGAGAGCAAGGGCATGGTGGAAGTCCCCATATTGCTTGAGGCCTGAGTTCTGTCCTTGGCTGGGGAAGACCACCTGAAGAAGGAAATGGCAACCTACTCTAGTGTTCTTGCCTGGAGAACCCCATGGAGAGAGGAGCTTGGTAAGCTGCCGTCCCTGGGTTGCAGAGTTGGATATGCCTTTGCAACTGAACAAGAATAAACACATGTCACTCTCAGAACCATTAAGTAGCTTTCTAATGTGCCTTGAGGATAGCAGCTGGGTCCTTGTCATCAACCTGAAGGTTTCTCATGATCAGCTCCTACTTTTCCACCCTGGTGCCTGTCACAACCCTACCTTTTGCCTCTCCTGCTGCATGTGGAAATCCTGCCGAGTGTCCAGTCTCCTTGGAGTGCCTTGGGGCCAGGCAGCAAGTGCCTGCTTCCTTCCCCACCCAGGGAGCCTAGAACAGGGACTTACAAAACAGGGACCCAAAGTGGTGTCCTCCTGGAGCTTGGATGGGGAACAGACAGCTCACCCTGTCATTTAGTCGTGGGTGGGGCTGCGACCCTGCATGCGTTTCTCTGAAGTGGTCATTTTTGTTCTTTCACTTCCAAGCCTCATGCTGTCTGTCCAAATCAGAAATGACCTAGATTTCTTCTTAATGGACTGGGGACTATTTAGTAGTGCTTGACCTTTTCTCTAATGGGAAGAATAACCACTGCCATTCACCACAGTTGTGCTGAGCACCGTGAGTGCCTGCGCCTTCCCATAACAGCCGGGTCACTCACAAGCTCCGTGGGAAAAGGGCTTCTGAGATCCAAGACCTGAGAACAGGGTCAGTGCAAGCTGGACTTCAGGAGGACCCCATTCTGGAGTGAACAGGGCAACGGCTTTCTTTCTTTTTTTCAGGAAATTAGTGCTGAGACCGCATTTTAATTGATGTATTGGCCACACATCTGGATATACTAAGGTTTGGTTCTTTGCTATGCAAATGCTTTTAACTCGATTCTGATTATTTATTTTTGTTTTCATTTTCATTATTCTGGGATGAGGGGTCAAAAAAGGCCTTGCTGTGATTTATGTCAAAGAGTGTTTTGCTTGTGTTTTCCTCTAAGAGTTTTATAGTGTCTGGCCTTAAATTTAGGTCTTTAATCCACTTCGAGATTATTTTTGTGTATAGTGTTCGAGAGTGTTCTAATTTCGTTCTCTCACATGTAGCTGTCCAGTTTCCCAGTGATGAACTTACTTGCAAAGAGGAAATAAAGACATAGACATAAAGAAAAAACATTTGAACACCAAAGGGAGAAGCTGGAGGTGGGATCAATCGGTAGATTGGGATCGACCTACACACACTGCTATGTACACAGTAGGTAGCTAATGAGAACTGGATCTAAAGCTCAGGGAGCTCTACTCAGTGCTCTTTGAAGACCTAAATGGGAAGGAAATCCAAAAAAGAGCAGATATATGTATTCCTATAGCTGATTCATTTTGCTGTACGGCAGAAACTAACACAGAATTGTAAAGCAACGATACCATACTCAAACAAAATTTTAAAAAATAAAATATTTAATGTTAGAAAAAGATTTTGTGTTTAAAAGACTGTGAAGAGAAGGCAGAGTTTCACAAAATCTCATGTTGAGTCGATGTAGCGACACTTCAGAGACCTTTAGAGACCCTATCACTTAATGACAAGCTTTATACAGGATTCGGCTTAGGCTGCTTAGTAGCGGAGTTTGGGGGCAGTGTCTCTACCTCCTGACCCGAAAGGCGGATGCAGAGCATGCTGTGCACAGGCGGTGGGAGGCCTGGGCGGGGTGGCTCTCAGGGTGCCCAGGGCAGGTGGGTCACGGGCAGCGCTGGGGCCGCGGCCGCCCTTCTCCTCCCTGCCCCCTTTCCCTCTGTTGTGCAGAATTCCGAAAGAAAGTGGATTGAAACTCTGGGTTTATAAGGGATTCTTTTGTAACGAAGGGGGAGTGAGGATCCTTCATGATCCTGTCAGTTCTTTTTGGCAAGTGTGACATCATCACAGTGCCACGCCCTGCTCACATGCGCACGCGACGCAGTGTAAAAGGAGCACTCCCTGCTAACGAGTTTACCCTGTGTGGCACCTCTGTGAGCAAAGCAGGTGGTGGGGAGGGGGGGAGGCTCCAGAGGATGAAGTGACTTTCTGAAAGCGACAACCGGAGGCAGCACCAGCTCCGGAGAGACTCATGGCAGCAGCCCGTTTGCGCATCAGGAAATCCTTCCTCCGAGCTCTTGGTCCATTGACATCTGCCTTGGCATGGCCGGGAATCCAGACTTCTGTGTGCGCCAGTAAAGCTGCTGTATCGTGAGGACTGGAAAACCCCAGACTCAGGAGGCGCCAGAGAAATTCAAACCATTGATTAACGGAATCATACATATAAAGTATCAATGCAGAGCACATAGCGGCACTCAGTAAACGATGATTGTTTTTACCTTTACCTTTACTGGGTCCCTAGAATTTCAGGCACGTACTTTACCCGCAAGCTATGCTCAGTAAAGGATTCTGCCTCTGTTTACGGGAAAAAAAGAGGGTGTGACGCAGCACCCCCCAGAGAACCAGTAACACCTGTGGTTTGAACCCATGAAATGACATTTCCCTCCTGTCAAAAGTTGCTCATTCATGGTGGTGGTTTAATCACTAGGCCTTGTCCAGCTCTTGAGACCCCACGGGCTACAGCCCACCAGGCTCCTCTGTCCATGGAATTTTCCAGGCAAGAATGCTGGAGAGGGTTTCCATTTTCCTCCTCCGGGGGATCTTCCCCACCCAGCACTGAGGGCAGAGTTTTTAGCCCTCTGGCTCACTGAGGATGAGGGACCTGTTCAAGTGCTTTAGGGTTTGTCTGAATGTTTTTCAAATACACTTTTTGAATCTTAGAAGTCCTTTGGTTCTTTGACCTTAACGAGTCTCATAGAAACAACCTCAGAAGGACAGGGACTGGCTGGTGGCTAGAGGTCTGACTCTAAAGCACTACTTCTTAACTCTGACGGTATCTGACAAACACCAGGAAAGCTTAAGGAAAGACAGTGGTGACTGAATATTCAGATACACTTGCTCAAGGCGAGACCTAGCCGTCACTTTCCCCCCAAGCTCTCCAGATACTTATAATGTACATCTGGCCTTGAGAACCAGGCCAGACGACAGGAGCAAGTCAGATGCCAGGCAAAGTCATGCCCTGGCAGAGATGCTGTTTAGAAGAAGTCAGTTTCCTCTTGCCCTTTGGCCAGAATTTGGTGACTGGATAATTGTCCGACCAGGATTGTGACACTCTGCCCTGTTGCGTTTGGGTAAGACCCAAGCTCGTGGTGTGGTATTCAAAACCCTCCCCGCCTGGTTATCACTCCACTGCTCACCAGTCTTCTGACTCAACTGCAGAGGATGATTCGACACACCCAAACAAGGTCTGCATTTTCTCACATCCGTACAGTGCCTCCTTCCTAAGACTTCTGTCTGCCTAAGCTTGCATGATGAGCCCTTACTCACCCTTTGAAGCTCACAGCAACCATTCCCTGCTCCTGGATCTTGTCAACCACTCTGGCCTGCAGTCAGGCCCTCGCTGTGCTCCCAGTAACTGGTTTATGCTTCCGGGAAGGAGATCTGTTCTCTGTCCCTCTTGCGGGCTGTACACTCCTTGATTCCATATGCTCGGTCTGCTCTGCCCTGTGCCTGTCCCAGACCAGGTGCTTAGCAGTCATCCAACAAATGAATGAATAAATGCAAATGACATGGCTCTAGTTCAGAACTAGGAGCTGAGACCGAATCAATTTTTCCTAATATGTTTTCCACACTCCATTCACATGTGTTCCGAGTCACTGCGTCCCTGGAGGGCTCTTTTATCTCTTTTCACAGATGGAGAAACTGAACTTCTGAGAGGAAACATGGTCCTTCAAGGACACTTTGATGACGTTAGAAGAAGGAATAGGGGCCGTTTTATTAGTTAGTCCAGTTTTCTGTTTCCTGCAGTGAAGCTTCTGACCATGGGCGTGGTGAGTGTCCAGGGTGTAGGAGCACTGCCTTTAACTCAGAAGTTAATGAGCCCGGTCCAATTCTATCCACCCCTAGGACTTCAGCTTCCACCCGTATACTCCCACCTCCTGCGCTCAAAAGTCTCTGGCAACTTTTGCTCGCTTCAGTCAACTGCCTTCTAAATATTTTCACCTGGATGTAAAAAATAGGTTTCCTGTGCTACAATGGAACCCATCTTTCTCTTACATTTTTTTTTTTTTTGGGTGGGGGGACCACTTCTATTGGTCTTTCCATTTATCTATTTTTCATCCATCTTTGTTCTTTGGCCCGTGTGGGCCTCCCATTGCAGTGGCCTCTGTTGTCACAGAGCACCAGCTCTGGGCGCATGCGCTCCAGAGCTCCGGCTCGGTCATTGGACACATCAGTCCAGCCGCTCCGTGGCACGTGGGATCTTCCCAGGCCAGGGATCGAACTGGTGCCCCTTGCACTGCAAGGCGATGTCCCTACCCACTGGACCACCAGGGAAACCCTTACATTCTTCTTATTCCTGTCAAGAAAGGAGAAAGAAACATGGGAGTCATTCTCTGTACTGTCTGTTTCCTCCCCAGCCATGTCTAATTGCCCACAGCATCTTGCTGAAGTCGCTCTGGAAATCTCTCTTCCCAGTTCTGGGGCTGGTTTCTTCATCAAGTCTTTGGGAGGCCTCCATTTGGGTCTGCTTATTATGTTTCCCAAAGAGAGATTCTTTGAACATTAAAAGAAATCGGTGCCTCTTCCCTGGATTAACAGATGATTTTAAAAATGATAATTACCTCTTCCATCTTTGGTTATGATTCTATTTTGAAGTCCTCTTCTTCTAATTAAAAACAAAATCATCCACTCCTTGCGCTATATGAGCCTAAGTGATTTGAGCTACAAAGTTGCACAAATAACTCTGATACAGGAATCAGGTCTCCAGGCTTCCTCTTGGGATCCAGCATCTCCATGAGATACACAGGCCAGCTTCCCTTCTGTGCTTTCCAGATCGCACACAGCAAACAAAATACTTTACATTCTGGGATAATTTCTGCCAATCTTTTATTTTTTTAATGATTAGGAGAGCCCCTGGCCAGTGTATGAATTCAAGCAATATTATCTATTATTACTTTTTCTTCCCACCATGTATTCTCTAGGGATTTAAAAATACACATAGTTTCTGCTCGTGACATGACTAATCCCCTGAGGTGACGACTAGTCTCCAATTTTAACTCTAGTGAGCAAACCGATCTGTCTGTCACCTCATCTTCTTCAATTCCACTTGTCATTGAAGACTCATAAAAGTTAGAGTTGAAAACCCCGTAGGGATCACCAAACATGACCCTTTATTTTACACAGGGGAACTGAGGTCACACAACTCATCTTCAGTTTAGAGGGCTGCAGTGCATTTTAGAAATACACGATGCACATTGAATCTAGACTTCTCCTGAAAGAGGTGATCGCAGACTTTACAAGCGAAGTCAGTGAAGTACTAGTCACTTTGGAAGCATCTGAATGCATTTTAGGGCTTCCCGGGTGACTCAGTGATAAAGAATCTGCTTTCCAGTGCTGGAGACATGAGTTCAATCCCTAGGCTGAGAAGATCCCCTGGAGAAGGAAATGGCAATCATTCCAGTATTCTTGCCTGGAAAATTCCATAGACAGATGAGCCTGGCAGGCTACAATACATGAGATCTCAAAAGAGTTGGACATAATTTAGCGACTAAACAACAACAAAAACAACACATTTTGAGTTGTCAGCTAAAGAATTGGTCTCACTAGTCAATTAGTTAAGGGAAAGGGTAGGTCGGGAAAAGGAAAGCCTGGTGCAAGGGCACAAGAGGATCATGGGGCCAGGCATATCCCTGGAGTGTAGACGGCCAGAGTCAGGCAAGCGTGGGAAGGGCTAAGAGGTCAGAATGGAATTAGATGTTAACAGAATTTGAACCTCTCCTTTTTGCGCTTATATGAGCCTAAGTGATTTGAGCTACAAAGTTGCACAAATAACTCTGATACAGGAATCAGGTCTCCAGGCTTCCTCTTGGGATCCAGCATCTCCATGAGATACACAGGCCAGCTTCCCTTCTGTGCTTTCCAGATCGCACACAGCAAACAAAATACTTTACATTCTGGGATAATTTCTGCCAATCTTTTATTTTTTTAATGATTAGGAGAGCCCCTGGCCAGTGTATGAATTCAAGCAATATTATCTATTATTACTTTTTCTTCCCACCATGTATTCTCTAGGGATTTAAAAATACACATAGTTTCTGCTCGTGACATGACTAATCCCCTGAGGTGACGACTAGTCTCCAATTTTAACTCTAGTGAGCAAACCGATCTGTCTGTCACCTCATCTTCTTCAATTCCACTTGTCATTGAAGACTCATAAAAGTTAGAGTTGAAAACCCCGTAGGGATCACCAAACATGACCCTTTATTTTACACAGGGGAACTGAGGTCACACAACTCATCTTCAGTTTAGAGGGCTGCAGTGCATTTTAGAAATACACGATGCACATTGAATCTAGACTTCTCCTGAAAGAGGTGATCGCAGACTTTACAAGCGAAGTCAGTGAAGTACTAGTCACTTTGGAAGCATCTGAATGCATTTTAGGGCTTCCCGGGTGACTCAGTGATAAAGAATCTGCTTTCCAGTGCTGGAGACATGAGTTCAATCCCTAGGCTGAGAAGATCCCCTGGAGAAGGAAATGGCAATCATTCCAGTATTCTTGCCTGGAAAATTCCATAGACAGATGAGCCTGGCAGGCTACAATACATGAGATCTCAAAAGAGTTGGACATAATTTAGCGACTAAACAACAACAAAAACAACACATTTTGAGTTGTCAGCTAAAGAATTGGTCTCACTAGTCAATTAGTTAAGGGAAAGGGTAGGTCGGGAAAAGGAAAGCCTGGTGCAAGGGCACAAGAGGATCATGGGGCCAGGCATATCCCTGGAGTGTAGACGGCCAGAGTCAGGCAAGCGTGGGAAGGGCTAAGAGGTCAGAATGGAATTAGATGTTAACAGAATTTGAACCTCATACTAAAGACTCCGGATGTTGTCATGAATGCATGAAGCAACAGTAAGAGCATTTCAGATGAAGGTGACCCATAATTTTGTGTTCCACCACAGTGGCTGTTAACATGTTAGCTGGACTGTCTACCCACAGCCTTCCGCTCTGGGTGCTATCTGATCACTCATCCAAAAAGAAGATGTGGTGCATACATACAATAGAATGTGACTCAGCCATAAGAAAGAAAGAAAGAATGTCATTTGCAGCAAGGTGGGTGGAGGGTGTCATACTGAGTGAAATAAGACAGTGAAAGACAAATAGCATATGATACTGCTTATAATGTGTAATCTTTAAAAAAAGGTACAAATGCACTTACCAGCCAAACAGAAGTAGAGTCACGGATGTGGAAAACAAACTAATGGTTACCATGGGCTAAGGGGTGGGATTGCCATGTACATGCTGCTATGTATAAAATTAGATAGCTTTCAAGGACCTACTGTATAGCACAGGAAACACTACTCAGTACTCTACAATGGCCTACATAGGGAAAGAATCTAAAAGAGTGGACATATGTGTAGCTGATTTACTTGGTTGTACACCTGAAACTCACATGACAGTGTAAATCAATTATACTCCAACTTTTGAAAAAACTCCTAAGGTTTCCTCTCATCTTTCTACTCCTCCCAGTCACTGCTGTGAATTCCTCATCATCACCATCATTGTCTCTTGCCCAAACACCTGCAGTCATCTTCCAGTGGATTTTGTCTCTTCTACTTGTGTTTCCCGGTTCCCCTTCTCACACAGCCACCACAGATACCTTTGAAATTGCAAATCCCATGACAAGGACACATCACTCCAGCTAAAACATCTAGGTGACTTCTTGCAAAATAATTTTCAAACGTCTTCCTGTAGCCTGCAGGGTCCTTCCCAGTCTGGATCTTGCTGACCACTCTCGCTCATCAGGTCCTCTTCAGCTTCCTCCTATCACCTGAGGCCCACCCTCCTCCTCTCGCCCTTGAAGTTGACACATTCTTCTCACCTCTATCCTCTCTGCTGTGCATGCTTTCCCCAGGCCCCTGGGCTGATGACTCCTTTCACCTCTCAGACTCAGCACATTTATCATCTACTAGAAAGACCTTCCTGATGCCACCCCCCTATCCCATGAGTCTATTTTGCAGTGTCCATTTCTTTTCCTGGACAGCAATGATCACATTGTGCTTTAGAGTGTTTTTTAAAAGTTTATTTGCAGCTCCCAGTACAATGCTTGCTGCATGGTATGTGCTCACTAAATATTTGTGGGATGGGTGACTTGCTCACACATTTTACTGAAGACCGGAGTTTAATGACCTTTCTTCATGGCACGCAAGTTTGCTCTCTGAATTAGGAATGGGCCAAACCAAGCTGATTCATTGACCGATCATCCAGTGGACCAGATTCTCTCTCTTTCACTTAAAAAAGGAGTATTGGCTCTCTAACATCTCATAGACTTGAGATGGAAGCCTGGGGCAGAGACTCCGGCTGAGCCAAACAGAAGTAGAGTCACGGATGTGGAAAACAAACTAATGGTTACCATGGGCTAAGGGGTGGGATTGCCATGTACATGCTGCTATGTATAAAATTAGATAGCTTTCAAGGACCTACTGTATAGCACAGGAAACACTACTCAGTACTCTACAATGGCCTACATAGGGAAAGAATCTAAAAGAGTGGACATATGTGTAGCTGATTTACTTGGTTGTACACCTGAAACTCACATGACAGTGTAAATCAATTATACTCCAACTTTTGAAAAAACTCCTAAGGTTTCCTCTCATCTTTCTACTCCTCCCAGTCACTGCTGTGAATTCCTCATCATCACCATCATTGTCTCTTGCCCAAACACCTGCAGTCATCTTCCAGTGGATTTTGTCTCTTCTACTTGTGTTTCCCGGTTCCCCTTCTCACACAGCCACCACAGATACCTTTGAAATTGCAAATCCCATGACAAGGACACATCACTCCAGCTAAAACATCTAGGTGACTTCTTGCAAAATAATTTTCAAACGTCTTCCTGTAGCCTGCAGGGTCCTTCCCAGTCTGGATCTTGCTGACCACTCTCGCTCATCAGGTCCTCTTCAGCTTCCTCCTATCACCTGAGGCCCACCCTCCTCCTCTCGCCCTTGAAGTTGACACATTCTTCTCACCTCTATCCTCTCTGCTGTGCATGCTTTCCCCAGGCCCCTGGGCTGATGACTCCTTTCACCTCTCAGACTCAGCACATTTATCATCTACTAGAAAGACCTTCCTGATGCCACCCCCCTATCCCATGAGTCTATTTTGCAGTGTCCATTTCTTTTCCTGGACAGCAATGATCACATTGTGCTTTAGAGTGTTTTTTAAAAGTTTATTTGCAGCTCCCAGTACAATGCTTGCTGCATGGTATGTGCTCACTAAATATTTGTGGGATGGGTGACTTGCTCACACATTTTACTGAAGACCGGAGTTTAATGACCTTTCTTCATGGCACGCAAGTTTGCTCTCTGAATTAGGAATGGGCCAAACCAAGCTGATTCATTGACCGATCATCCAGTGGACCAGATTCTCTCTCTCAAGGATATCCACTAAGAGATAGTGAAACTCCGGTGAGTTGATGAGTATTGGCTCTCTAACATCTCATAGACTTGAGATGGAAGCCTGGGGCAGAGAGCTGCAGACAGGCGATGGGTTAGGCTGCTTCTACAGTGAACCAGGTGGGAGATGACACTGTTTGGGATAAGGAAAACAGAGGTGGCTGGAAGGGACAGATTCAGAAGATGTTCCATGAGTAGAATTGACATGGTGCTGGTAACTTGTAAAGGAGGAAGAGAAGGAAGCCCAGGTGATGCCCAGTTTCTAGCCTGGGTCACCCAGTGATGGTCCTTCTATAAGCTGAGCTCTTTAAGGTGGGAGGAGTGGACACTGAAGTGAAGAGGACTGACCTGCATCCCCCATGACTCCCCCGTGCACACCATTCCTGTGAGGAAGGCAGGCTGCTCCTGCTCTCCCTCTGGGAGCCCAACGATGCCCATCGCTAAAACTAGTGTTGTTGTTTAGCCATTTCCTTCCAACCAAATCGTTCTCATTTCTTTTGACCTATTGATATCATTGTTCAAGGTTTATTCCAAGTTAATTTTTTTCTGCATGAATTCTTCGTGTACCAAGTCCTTGGACATGGTGTTGCTCAGGGAGCCTGTAGCAATCAGAAACAAGGGTCAAGGAATGGCATAGAAACATTCTATGCACAAAACATCATGTACAGCACTACAGGACTTGATCCATCTTTCATGTATTCATGGAGCCTAATGGAGACAAGCTCTTTCTTGAGAAAACTTTGTCTTGTCCTTTAGACATACCCTGGGTCCAATTTTGCACAAAGATGGGTGATTCTTTATTCCCCTGAAGTCTAGGATAGAGTTATGAACTTTCATAAATGGATGCTAGCCCTTCTGTTTGCTTGCTCGGGCTTTTCCTTCTAGTCAGCTGACATGACAGGCCAGTGAATTAAACCTCAGTCCTCTACCTTTATATCATTGTACAGCCCCGAATGCTTGAGGGCTCACTAAATATTTGTGGGATGGGTGACTTGCTCACACATTTTACTGAAGACCGGAGTTTAATGACCTTTCTTCATGGCACGCAAGTTTGCTCTCTGAATTAGGAATGGGCCAAACCAAGCTGATTCATTGACCGATCATCCAGTGGACCAGATTCTCTCTCAAGGATATCCACTAAGAGATAGTGAAACTCCGGTGAGTTGATGAGTATTGGCTCTCTAACATCTCATAGACTTGAGATGGAAGCCTGGGGCAGAGAGCTGCAGACAGGCGATGGGTTAGGCTGCTTCTACAGTGAACCAGGTGGGAGATGACACTGTTTGGGATAAGGAAAACAGAGGTGGCTGGAAGGGACAGATTCAGAAGATGTTCCATGAGTAGAATTGACATGGTGCTGGTAACTTGTAAAGGAGGAAGAGAAGGAAGCCCAGGTGATGCCCAGTTTCTAGCCTGGGTCACCCAGTGATGGTCCTTCTATAAGCTGAGCTCTTTAAGGTGGGAGGAGTGGACACTGAAGTGAAGAGGACTGACCTGCATCCCCCATGACTCCCCCGTGCACACCATTCCTGTGAGGAAGGCAGGCTGCTCCTGCTCTCCCTCTGGGAGCCCAACGATGCCCATCGCTAAAACTAGTGTTGTTGTTTAGCCATTTCCTTCCAACCAAATCGTTCTCATTTCTTTTGACCTATTGATATCATTGTTCAAGGTTTATTCCAAGTTAATTTTTTTCTGCATGAATTCTTCGTGTACCAAGTCCTTGGACATGGTGTTGCTCAGGGAGCCTGTAGCAATCAGAAACAAGGGTCAAGGAATGGCATAGAAACATTCTATGCACAAAACATCATGTACAGCACTACAGGACTTGATCCATCTTTCATGTATTCATGGAGCCTAATGGAGACAAGCTCTTTCTTGAGAAAACTTTGTCTTGTCCTTTAGACATACCCTGGGTCCAATTTTGCACAAAGATGGGTGATTCTTTATTCCCCTGAAGTCTAGGATAGAGTTATGAACTTTCATAAATGGATGCTAGCCCTTCTGTTTGCTTGCTCGGGCTTTTCCTTCAGTCAGTGACACAGAGCATGACATGACAGGCCAGTGAATTAAACCTCAGTCCTCTACTGCCTTATCAAAAGCCCAGATAATGGAAATGATATTTATGAGGACTTCTTTGAAGGGCATGCTATTTATCCCTTCCTCTAACGTGCTAATTTTTATTCCTGCATCAAGCTGTGCACTTGGACCATATGTTCTTAGTCCCCAGCAGAATTTTCATGCATTTTAATGTTATTTCCTTGGCTTTCATCCAGGGATATTATACATAATGGCTTTATGAAAACTATTACTGTAGGGATGTCTTTGAAGTCCAATGCATTAGGTCATTTAATTCTTTCTACATGGAGTCTGGAGTAAGAAACTCTTTTGTAATGGTAAAGGTCAGGAAAAGCAGGGCTTACTTTGAGGGTCTGGGGCCATTATAATTTTTGGTGACAAGGCTGACTGTATCTTCCTTTTTGGATTGACCATCAGGAAACGAGCCAGACATGCAGGTGAATGGCAGGAACCACAAAGGCATCTAGGGTTTGCACAAGGGTGGCAGTGAAATGATGCAGGTAACAGTGTGGAGGCACCTGTGGATTTTGCCCAGCCCTAGTGAGGGGGACTGGGAATGAGAACTGCTCAACACCAACGATTTAGGAGACTTGAGGTTCTTTTAATTTATTTATTTATTTATCTTTTTGAGGGGTGGGGTGGGGAGGGAGGGGCGTGGGCGGGCCACTTCCATCGATCCTTCACTCCTCCATTTTCATCCATCTTTGTTCTTTTGGCTCCTGTGGGCCTCCCATCGCAGTGGCCTCTCTTGCCACAGAGCACTGGCTCTGGGCATGTGCGCTCCAGAGCTCCGGCTCGGTAGTTGGATACATCGGTCCAGCCGCTCTGCGGCACGTGGGATCTTCCCAGGCCAGGGATCGAACCGGCGCTCCTTGCACTGCAAGGCGGTGTCCTTACCCACTGGACCACCAGGGAAGCCCAGGCTTGAGGTTCTTGTTAACTATATTCTCCAGTTTTCCCACCTGAACTGGTATCTCTTTTGACTTTCTTATTTTATGATGGTGGCGCGTCACCAACCTATTCTGGGGATCTTGTAAAGTGAGGACGTTAGAGTAGGGCTGGCTAATTAGAGGTGAGTTAGGGAACATATCCAACCATGTTTGGACAATGGCTTCCTCTGTTTTACTGTTCTTTATTCTGCCTTCCTCCTGGCCTGTTCTGGACTAACCACAAGCACTTCCCATCCATGCCAGTGGCCTTCAAGCTAAAGGGGTCGCTAAGGAGTTTTCAAACTTATCTACATGTCAGAATTGTCTGGGGAGCTTTGAAAAGTTCTGATGACCTGGCCAAACCCTTAATAAATAAGACTCTGAAGTGAAACCCAGATCCTTTTATTTTTTGATTGCTTTAGGTTTTTAAAATGTGCAGCCAAACTTGAGAATCAGTGTTTTTCAGTTTACTGTTTGAATCATTGAGTAGCTTTCATGTTGCAAATTCTGATTCAGAAATTTTGGGAAGAGGTCTGAGAATCTTCACGTCCCCAAAGCTACCAGGTGATCTGATGCTCTTGGTTCCTGAATCCCACTGAGTAGCTACCAGGTGATCTGATGCTCTTGGTTCCTGAATCCCACTGAGTAGCTACCAGGTGATCTGATGCTGTTGGTTTCTGAATCCCACTGAGTAATGAGGGGAGAACACACATTTGAGGAACAGTGGAAAGGAGGAAACACCACAGAATCATTTCAACTGAATCCCAGTGTGGGGCATCCTGTGGGCTGAAATGAGCAGCGCCATCTGATTGGCTGGACCTCAGGCAAACTCAAGTCCAGTGTGAGACCCAGAGTTCCAGGAGGACCATGAAGATGCCCAAGGACCTGCTTCATCTTTCCTGCCTGCCCTCTGTTTGCTTTGCGGTCCGATGCCCCTGTTATGACACGCACATGAACTTGTTTGGTAACTAGATGATGAGCAGCGTGAAGGTACAGTTACCTCTTAGTCTGAACAGCCTGACTCACACAGGTGTCTACTGAGCGAGGGCAGGCATGGAGGACACTGCAGTGTGAGGTGCTGCAGTGGTTCTGTCCTGAGGATGCCTCCCCAAAAGAAAGCTGGTGCCCTGAAGCACGCAGTCCCACGGCACTCTCGCGGCTCCCCGCCCCTGTGCGTCTGCATGTAACTGGACTAACAGTGGCTCGTCTTTCAAGGCTCAACTCAGAAAAGTCTCTTCCTGTGTTATACTTTCCTTCTGTTCTTCTTGCCTCTGTGCCATTCCAGCCCCTGAGCGACTTCCATCACAGGCGCTGCTGTCCTTGACTGCATGTGCATCTGCATCTTTCTGTGCCACTCATCACATTGCCCGGCAAGGAACAAGCATTTAGGGAACAAAAGCTCAATGAGATAAAAGGAATGACTTAGCCCAGACTTCCCTTCTCAACATTTCCTGACTTGCATCCATAGAGGAATAATTAATCAAGAAAGCAGGAAGCAGATTATTTTTGGATACCACTAGGAGAACCAGGATACTAAATGCTGATGTCCTCGGTAATTGGAAGCTATTAACAGAAATAACTCACTGCATGGTATTTTCTGTCCTTTGTTGGCTTCCAACCTGAGCTGAGAGGGTGGCAGGTAGCTTCCTAATAGCAAGAAGGCTCTCTTGAATCTCAGCTCAGGGAGCCAGATTTTGGAGATCTCTTTGCCCCCCATGTGGGGTCCCAAGACTGTGCGTGCCCTTGGGCACTTTTATGGACTCTTTGCCAAGGAAACCTACAATCTCCTTGTCAGCTTGAATTTGCCCTCTTGGCACTTGGTAGATGCTGGTGGTTTCTGGTGCATTTAGAGCTCATGAACAACACTCCTATCTTGCTGGAAAATGACATTTTGTATTATGTGATTCAAATCATACTTGTTAATTATCATATTTTTAGCTGATACATAGCATCCATATTTAGAACATTCAGAAAAAAAAGTCTTGTCTTTGAAGCTATGTCTAGGGAAGGAAACAGGGTAGTCACATATAAGAGCATTTGGTCCGATGCCCCTGTTATGACACGCACATGAACTTGTTTGGTAACTAGATGATGAGCAGCGTGAAGGTACAGTTACCTCTTAGTCTGAACAGCCTGACTCACACAGGTGTCTACTGAGCGAGGGCAGGCATGGAGGACACTGCAGTGTGAGGTGCTGCAGTGGTTCTGTCCTGAGGATGCCTCCCCAAAAGAAAGCTGGTGCCCTGAAGCACGCAGTCCCACGGCACTCTCGCGGCTCCCCGCCCCTGTGCGTCTGCATGTAACTGGACTAACAGTGGCTCGTCTTTCAAGGCTCAACTCAGAAAAGTCTCTTCCTGTGTTATACTTTCCTTCTGTTCTTCTTGCCTCTGTGCCATTCCAGCCCCTGAGCGACTTCCATCACAGGCGCTGCTGTCCTTGACTGCATGTGCATCTGCATCTTTCTGTGCCACTCATCACATTGCCCGGCAAGGAACAAGCATTTAGGGAACAAAAGCTCAATGAGATAAAAGGAATGACTTAGCCCAGACTTCCCTTCTCAACATTTCCTGACTTGCATCCATAGAGGAATAATTAATCAAGAAAGCAGGAAGCAGATTATTTTTGGATACCACTAGGAGAACCAGGATACTAAATGCTGATGTCCTCGGTAATTGAAGCTATTAACAGAAATAACTCACTGCATGGTATTTTCTGTCCTTTGTTGGCTTCCAACCTGAGCTGAGAGGGTGGCAGGTAGCTTCCTAATAGCAAGAAGGCTCTCTTGAATCTCAGCTCAGGGAGCCAGATTTTGGAGATCTCTTTGCCCCCCATGTGGGGTCCCAAGACTGTGCGTGCCCTTGGGCACTTTTATGGACTCTTTGCCAAGGAAACCTACAATCTCCTTGTCAGCTTGAATTTGCCCTCTTGGCACTTGGTAGATGCTGGTGGTTTCTGGTGCATTTAGAGCTCATGAACAACACTCCTATCTTGCTGGAAAATGACATTTTGTATTATGTGATTCAAATCATACTTGTTAATTATCATATTTTTAGCTGATACATAGCATCCATATTTAGAACATTCAGAAAAAAAAGTCTTGTCTTTGAAGCTATGTCTAGGGAAGGAAACAGGGTAGTCACATATAAGAGCATTCTTTTCTTTCTTTCTTTTTTAAATAAAAGATTTGTTTTGTTCATTTGTGGCTGTGCCAGGTCTTTGTCACTGCACGTGGGCCTGCTGCAGTTGTGGAGAGTGGGGCTGCTAACTGTGGTGCACGGGCTTCTCATGGTGGTGGCTTCTCCTGTTGCAGAGCATGGGCTCTACAGCTCATGGCTTCAGTAGTTTCAGCTCCTGGGCTCAAGAGCACAGGCTCAATAGTTGTGGCGTATGGGCTTACTTGCTCTGTGGCATGTGGGATCTTCTCAGACCAGGGATTGAACCTGTGTCCCCTGCATTGGCAGGTTGGTTTATTACCACGGAGCCACCAGGGCAGCCACTTCTCTTCTTTCTTTTCCTCTCCTCTCCTCTCTTTTCTTTCTCTCCTCTTCTTTCCCCCACCACCCCTCTTTCTCTCCTAAATGACGGGTAGAGTGAAAGGCTACAGTGCATTTTTAAATGATGAGAGAGAGTTGTCTTATCACATCCCTTTCTGGTGTGTGCAGAGGTAACGGGGATTGGAGAGAACCTTCTTGAGTGGCCCCTGTCAGGAATCGAGGCTGTATTTGAAACAGGTGATGGAGCCGATGTATATTTCAAATCAGAGAACTGATAGTTGGATTTAAGAAAGAAAACTGAAGATGTAATCCATGCTTTGAGGTTGGATTTGTATTTTTGATACTGTAGGTTAGGTCCTGCTTTAAGTGGTATAGAGTGAATCCAACTCTGCCTGCATTTTCACACAGAGGATGGGGTATTGTATCTTTTGAAGACTTGAAAAGAAGTCAGTTCAGCCTGTACTTCCTGTGCTGTCACCTAGAATGAGAGCAGCATCCTAGACTCACCCTCAATGAGCCGTGAGACAGAGGAGGGGATGGATTCTCCTGCCGGAAGTGACAGCCCTGCGCCGTGGTCCCCCGTCCTTGGCCCCTCAAATGTTCATCTCTCCAGAGTTGCTGCTCCTCCACTCCCCCTTTTTCTCCTTGTTTAAAAACCATTGCTCATTTTCTTTTTCTCATTTCCCCCATTCTCTTAGGGACAGTGAAATAGACAAACTGGCTGGTTCAGGGAACAATGTTGCTTTGGTTTTACTTACACGTGTATCTTCTCCGTTCACTTCTTGAAGCTCACAAGAAGGGCTTGGATTTGTCTTTGACCCTTCACTGGAGGGTCAACGTGGGCCTGCTGCAGTTGTGGAGAGTGGGGCTGCTAACTGTGGTGCACGGGCTTCTCATGGTGGTGGCTTCTCCTGTTGCAGAGCATGGGCTCTACAGCTCATGGCTTCAGTAGTTTCAGCTCCTGGGCTCAAGAGCACAGGCTCAATAGTTGTGGCGTATGGGCTTACTTGCTCTGTGGCATGTGGGATCTTCTCAGACCAGGGATTGAACCTGTGTCCCCTGCATTGGCAGGTTGGTTTATTACCACGGAGCCACCAGGGCAGCCACTTCTCTTCTTTCTTTTCCTCTCCTCTCCTCTCTTTTCTTTCTCTCCTCTTCTTTCCCCCACCACCCCTCTTTCTCTCCTAAATGACGGGTAGAGTGAAAGGCTACAGTGCATTTTAAATGATGAGAGAGAGTTGTCTTATCACATCCCTTTCTGGTGTGTGCAGAGGTAACGGGGATTGGAGAGAACCTTCTTGAGTGGCCCCTGTCAGGAATCGAGGCTGTATTTGAAACAGGTGATGGAGCCGATGTATATTTCAAATCAGAGAACTGATAGTTGGATTTAAGAAAGAAAACTGAAGATGTAATCCATGCTTTGAGGTTGGATTTGTATTTTTGATACTGTAGGTTAGGTCCTGCTTTAAGTGGTATAGAGTGAATCCAACTCTGCCTGCATTTTCACACAGAGGATGGGGTATTGTATCTTTTGAAGACTTGAAAAGAAGTCAGTTCAGCCTGTACTTCCTGTGCTGTCACCTAGAATGAGAGCAGCATCCTAGACTCACCCTCAATGAGCCGTGAGACAGAGGAGGGGGATGGATTCTCCTGCCGGAAGTGACAGCCCTGCGCCGTGGTCCCCCGTCCTTGGCCCCTCAAATGTTCATCTCTCCAGAGTTGCTGCTCCTCCACTCCCCCTTTTTCTCCTTGTTTAAAAACCATTGCTCATTTTCTTTTTCTCATTTCCCCCATTCTCTTAGGGACAGTGAAATAGACAAACTGGCTGGTTCAGGGAACAATGTTGCTTTGGTTTTACTTACACGTGTATCTTCTCCGTTCACTTCTTGAAGCTCACAAGAAGGGCTTGGATTTGTCTTTGACCCTTCACTGGAGGGTCAACCTGCACTTGAGTGCACCTGGTTGCTGGTCAAAGATGCTCTTGACCTTTACTCAAAATTCTCCGTTGTGTTTTTGAGCCTCTTTCTTTCCCACAGCCCCTCCTGGAGCTGCATGGAGACCTTTTGTCTGAAGACTGCCTTATGGTCCTTCCGTTACTGTGCTCTTATCCTATTCGGGGTCCTGGCCCTCAGACCGTTCATACAAATTCCTTGCTTGTTTCACAGGTTTGTACACTGACTAGTGATTTACATGGCACCTGACACACAGATAAATTCTTGTTAGTAAGTGGGAGCCTGGTTTAGGAACTTAACCTGGAATGTGTAGAAAAAAAATAATATTAAAAGGGTGAGTCAATCCTGCATACATATAAGAGCAGTGTGTGTGTGTTAGTCAGTCACGTCTGACTCTTTGTGACCCCATAGACTGCAGCCTGCCAGGGTCTTCTGTCCATGGGATTCTCCAGGCGAGAATCCTGGAGCAGGTTGACATTTCCTTCTCCAGGGGATCTTCCCACCTAGGGATTGAACCTGGGTCTCTTGCATTGCTGGAAGATTCTTTACCATCTGAGCCGGGAAGGAAACCCATACAAGAGCAGATCTTAATGTAAACAAAGGTAAAACTAGTCTTCATAGTCTGTGGTTAGAATTGAGCATGAAAATTTATTTGCATAATAAAGTAACAGGAATTTGCAGGAATTTGGAGTCTTCCTGACTCAGAGGAAGGGTGGAGATGTGTGTGTGTGTGTGTGTGTGTGTGTGTGTGTGTGTGTGTGTACACTTGATGGTATTCAAAGGCTTTTGTTTCTGTTTTTACAGCTTCAAACCTGCTTTTTAAAAAAGCTTTATTAAATTAGCATTTCCTAAAATTTGCCTACTATAAAAGTATGCTTTACTGTTTAAGAAAATTTATAGAGTTGTTCTGTCTTCACCATAATCCAGGTTTGGGGGCAAGTAAATTCTCAGAAATCCTTAGGAATCTGGGGAAGGGGCTAGATTTCCCACAGTATGTGGAATGGGGAATCAAGGTCTTTGATTTTTTTTTTTGATAGTCACTTCCTTTTTGTGGGATAGTCACATCTACTTGGATGGGTTGGGAAGGTTTTTTTTTTTTAATTTTATTTATTTGTCTTTTGGAGGGTGGGGTGGGAAGGGAGGAGGACAGGCGGGCCACTTCTATTGGTCTTTCATTTCTCCACTTTCATCCGTCTGAAGACTGCCTTATGGTCCTTCCGTTACTGTGCTCTTATCCTATTCGGGGTCCTGGCCCTCAGACCGTTCATACAAATTCCTTGCTTGTTTCACAGGTTTGTACACTGACTAGTGATTTACATGGCACCTGACACACAGATAAATTCTTGTTAGTAAGTGGGAGCCTGGTTTAGGAACTTAACCTGGAATGTGTAGAAAAAAAATAATATTAAAAGGGTGAGTCAATCCTGCATACATATAAGAGCAGTGTGTGTGTGTTAGTCAGTCACGTCTGACTCTTTGTGACCCCATAGACTGCAGCCTGCCAGGGTCTTCTGTCCATGGGATTCTCCAGGCGAGAATCCTGGAGCAGGTTGACATTTCCTTCTCCAGGGGATCTTCCCACCTAGGGATTGAACCTGGGTCTCTTGCATTGCTGGAAGATTCTTTACCATCTGAGCCGGGAAGGAAACCCATACAAGAGCAGATCTTAATGTAAACAAAGGTAAAACTAGTCTTCATAGTCTGTGGTTAGAATTGAGCATGAAAATTTATTTGCATAATAAAGTAACAGGAATTTGCAGGAATTTGGAGTCTTCCTGACTCAGAGGAAGGGTGGAGATGTGTGCAGGTGTGTGTGTGTGTGTGTGTGTGTGTGTGTGTGTGTGTGTACACTTGATGGTATTCAAAGGCTTTTGTTTCTGTTTTTACAGCTTCAAACCTGCTTTTTAAAAAAGCTTTATTAAATTAGCATTTCCTAAAATTTGCCTACTATAAAAGTATGCTTTACTGTTTAAGAAAATTTATAGAGTTGTTCTGTCTTCACCATAATCCAGGTTTGGGGGCAAGTAAATTCTCAGAAATCCTTAGGAATCTGGGGAAGGGGCTAGATTTCCCACAGTATGTGGAATGGGGAATCAAGGTCTTTGATTTTTTTTTTTGATAGTCACTTCCTTTTTGTGGGATAGTCACATCTACTTGGATGGGTTGGGAAGGTTTTTTTTTTTTAATTTTATTTATTTGTCTTTTGGAGGGTGGGGTGGGGAGGGAGGAGGACAGGCGGGCCACTTCCACTGGTCCTTCATTTCTCCACTTTCATCCGTCCTTGTTCTCTGGCTCCTGTGGGCCTCCCATCGCGGTGACCACTGTCGTCGCAGAGCACCGGCTCTGGGCGCATGCACTCCAGAGCTCTGGCTCAGTAGTTGGACACATCAGTCCAGCCGCTCCGCAGCACGTGGGTTCTTCCCAGGCCAGGGATCGAACTGGTGCCCCTTGCACTGCAAGGCAGTGTCCTCACCCACTGGACCACCAGGGGAAGCCTGGCTCTTTGATTTTGATAGACAAAGGTTGAGCCCAGAGATGTGGAAGATATGGACACATGCGAATTAAAAACTCCAGATATAAAGAGATTGACTCTAGACATTGTTCTGAGATTTCATTAACCCATTTTTTCAACAACTGGTGAGGCAGGTGTTTTTATTATCCATGATTTTTCAAAATGAGGAAGCGGGCTCATAGAAACTGAGGAAACTGCCTCAAGTCACACAGTGGGTATTCAACCCCAGGTGGCATGTCTCCAGGAGCCATGTCCACCCATCACGGCGCTCCCTAACTCACCAAGTGGTCCAGAACAAGGCACTCTACCCCCTGAATCCAGGTCTCCCCCTCATTAAAATGAGAGGCCTGGACTAGTCGACTGATACATACTTTCATTCATTCAATCACTCATTCTCTCCAGGAATAAAATGGGAGTTTAGCACACTTGAGTAAGGTTGTTTTCTTTTGCCTTTGAGTCCTTGGTTCTCTTTGGAGATTCCAGATCTTTCTTCCTCCCATCCTCACCTTCCCTGCTGAATCTCTGTCTTCAGTTTATCACCCATTGCCCTCCTTGTTGAAACCATTCACCAGCCTCCAGGTCCCTCCTCCATCATTGTTTCAGCTTGACTCACCGTTAATATGGAAACATCTTCATGATGGGAAGTTTCAGTATCCATCTGGTTGACCCGTCTAACACTTGGGCTCCAGATTCCTTGGTCTCTTCTTCCTTTCCTCCACCCATCTCAGCCATGCATTCCCAAAGTCACACACAGGATCTCGTCACAACCAGTAACAACTGTGACTCTCCACCGTCTCCTGTGTTAAGAGACCTCTTCTCCTTGATCAGCCTCTCAGTTCCTTTCTTCTAGTATCTTTGACTCCACAATCCTTTAACCTCACACTTTCCTGCTGTTTCCTCATCCTTCACTGTTTGCCACTGTCTCTCACTTATCTGTAGTCTCTTCTCTATGTGCCCAGCTGAAATACCATGGCCCATCACTATGACTAACAGGAAGTTGGCCTTTCCTGGAGAAAAAAAAGGTCTTGCTTTACATTCATGTTCATTCATTTCAAGTGGACCCTTAAAACAATCCAGTCCACATTTTATAATTCCCTTGCTCTGAATACAGAATCATAAAGTCCTTGATAATTATTTCATTCACCTTCATTTTTTTGTCTCAAATCTCTGATGTCTCCTTTCCAATCCTCAATCTCAGCTGTTGATTTGGATGAGAAAATTGAAGTTTTCAGAGAATCTGTACAAGCTTTCCTCAACTCACCCACCTACTAACTTACATCTGTACCCATGCACATTGTTTCTTCTTCCTCTTCCGTTGCAGAGACGAATTGCCTGTGTTCCTGTAGTTTTTGACACATGTTCCAAATTCCATCCCCTCTCCCTACTTGTCTGACCTTGCCATCAGCTTTTCTTCTCTACCAGATCTTTCCCACAAGCATGCAAACATATAGCCATATTTTCCATTACACAAAGACCAAAACAAAATCCTCTGTTTTTAATCTATTTCCTTATCTATCAATTTCTCTCCTTCCTTTATATCAAAAGTCCACAAAGAAAAATCTGCTAACTTCATACTTCAATTTTTCCCCTGTGTAGTATCAGGATAGTACAAGTAATCCTGTAATGAAAGACTTGAGTGATATCACAATAAATTTCTTTCTCTCTCACAGCCTAGTCATTGTGGGCACTCCTGGGTGGCTCTCCTCTAGTGGGCGATCCAGGCTGTCAGTTCGTACTTCTGCTGTATCACCTCCAACTTCAACATGTAGCCTCCATGGTAACCACAACAGGAAGAGTGAACAGGATCACATAAGAGCTTACATGGGCAGACCTGCTTAAAGTTGTCACGAATCCTCCTTCTCACATTCCTGTGCTTGATATCCAGGTCAAATGGTCCCAACCTATTCATAAAGGGAACTGAAAATGTAGTATTTCAGTTTATGCAGGAAATGGAAATGGGACAGGCCTTCACCCTGCTAAATCATTGGCACTTGGAAAGTCTTTGTTACAGCCTCTAGCATTGATTGTCCTGACTAATGCAGACGGTGGTATCAGTTTTGCTGCAACAAAAAACTAAAGCAGATGCCATTGACTTAAAGGAAGTGTCAGCGATGAGACAAGTAAATCTAACACCCTGGAGAGTTGAAGACCCATGTTCTGTAACAGGAAATTGTTTGGTAAAACCTCATTTTTACTGAGATCATGGCTCTAAGATAAAGTTGGAAAGCAGAACATTAGTGGAGCGTGGAAGCTTCACTGAAGATGTGTGCAAGATATCAGATAAAAACGAACATGTATTCCATATGAACTGACCACTGCGTAAGCAAACAATTGGAAAAGCCAACTGTTTCGGTCTCTAAAAAGAAACATAGAGGATTTAATAAGACTTTGAGTGAAAAATTCTCAAAACATTTCTGAATGGAATAAAGTGACTCAGAGCAAAGGTCAGGTTGAGGGTCTGCCTTTCGCAGTCAAGCCTGACTGTGGGCGTGGGAGGAAGGTGTAGGGAGTGAGGGTGAAGGAAGTGGGGCGGAGAGAGGAAGACTGAATAAATGGACTGAGGAAGCAAAGAGCTCATTTAAGAATTGGGTATCTGGAGCCAATTTGAGTGTGCTCCTTACTTAGGAAACGGAGAGGAGACTGTCTGCAAAAAGTAGCACTGGTCCTCTTCTGTGCCCAGGAAGGGGAAGTGAGGTGGAAGAGAGGTGGAAGAATACCTCTCCAGCCTCACCACACCACTCAGTCTCAACTTCTGCGCCGCCGCTCCACGGACGTCTCCCCTGTTGTTTCAAGGAAGGTCACCATCAAGAGGACATTCAGGTTGCTGAATCCACCAGTCAGCCCCCAGTCGGCATTCTAGCTGACCCCCCCAGCAGCCTCAGGCACCGTTGGTCATTTCCCTTCGCTTTGAAGTAAATTCTGCACTTGGATTTGTTCTCTGCTCGTTTCCTTCCACTGTCCTCATCTCCCTGATCTTTCCACACTGAGACCCCAGCACACAGTCCTCTGGCCTCACCTCTTTCCACCTATGTTCACTCCCAAGATAATCACATCAAGTTCCGTGAAATTAGATACCATCTATGCACTCTGCTGCATGCATGGTATATGTATGTAGCACATGCTCATAATATGTAGACCTCTCACATGCTTAAGGTTCATCTACCCAGGTGTTTCTTTGTCCTCCTTCTTGAGGACAGCCTATCATACCTAATGAACATAAAACTGAATCTCTTTTTTAAATTAATTTTTATTGGACTATAGGTGCTTTACGATGCTGTTTTATATTCTACTGTACTATATAATGAATCAGCTCTATGTATACATGTATCCCATTTTTTGGATTTCCTTCCTATTCAGGTCACCACAGTGCATTAAGCAGATTGTGCTACATGCTGTGTCGTTACCTGTTACACAGCATCCTTTCGAACTGACCATCATGTAAGCAAACAATTGGAAAAGCCAACTGTTTCGGTCTCTAAAAGAAACATAGAGGATTTAATAAGACTTTGAGTGAAAAATTCTCAAAACATTTCTGAATGGAATAAAGTGACTCAGAGCAAAGGTCAGGTTGAGGGTCTGCCTTTCGCAGTCAAGCCTGACTGTGGGCGTGGGAGGAAGGTGTAGGGAGTGAGGGTGAAGGAAGTGGGGCGGAGAGAGGAAGACTGAATAAATGGACTGAGGAAGCAAAGAGCTCATTTAAGAATTGGGTATCTGGAGCCAATTTGAGTGTGCTCCTTACTTAGGAAACGGAGAGGAGACTGTCTGCAAAAAGTAGCACTGGTCCTCTTCTGTGCCCAGGAAGGGGAAGTGAGGTGGAAGAGAGGTGGAAGAATACCTCTCCAGCCTCACCACACCACTCAGTCTCAACTTCTGCGCCGCCGCTCCACGGACGTCTCCCCTGTTGTTTCAAGGAAGGTCACCATCAAGAGGACATTCAGGTTGCTGAATCCACCAGTCAGCCCCCAGTCGGCATTCTAGCTGACCCCCCCAGCAGCCTCAGGCACCGTTGGTCATTTCCCTTCGCTTTGAAGTAAATTCTGCACTTGGATTTGTTCTCTGCTCGTTTCCTTCCACTGTCCTCATCTCCCTGATCTTTCCACACTGAGACCCCAGCACACAGTCCTCTGGCCTCACCTCTTTCCACCTATGTTCACTCCCAAGATAATCACATCAAGTTCCGTGAAATTAGATACCATCTATGCACTCTGCTGCATGCATGGTATATGTATGTAGCACATGCTCATAATATGTAGACCTCTCACATGCTTAAGGTTCATCTACCCAGGTGTTTCTTTGTCCTCCTTCTTGAGGACAGCCTATCATACCTAATGAACATAAAACTGAATCTCTTTTTTAAATTAATTTTTATTGGACTATAGGTGCTTTACGATGCTGTTTTATATTCTACTGTACTATATAATGAATCAGCTCTATGTATACATGTATCCCATTTTTTGGATTTCCTTCCTATTCAGGTCACCACAGTGCATTAAGCAGAGTGCCCTGTGCTACATGCTGTGTTCTCGTTGTTACCTGTTACACAGCATCGGAAGTGTGTGTGTGTCCATCCCAATCTCCCAGAATGAAGTCAATCAGAAAAAGAAAAACAAATACTTGTATGGATGCATATATGTGAAATCCAGAGAAATGGTATAGATGATCTTATTTGCAAAGTAGAAATACAGACACAGACATAGAGAATAAATGTAAGGACATCACAGTGGAAGCAAGGAAGAGGGAAGAACTGGGAGACTGGAATTAAAACTGAATTCTAGATCTTCTGCCTGAAAGCTGCCCTTTTCATTGTTTTCCCATCTCAGGAAAAGACAGCTCTATCCTTTGAGGGTCTCAGGGTGGTGAACTGTAGTTGCCGTTACCGCCGGTTTGTATCTCACACCCTTCACACAGCCCACCAGCAAGTCTTGCTGTCTCTGCCTTCACCGGATCCCAGCTTCACTGTGGGGAACAACCCGGGCAAGCTGCCTCCGTCTCTCCCCTCAGTCACCACCTGTAACTGATGGCTTGGCTTCTGCCTCTGTGCCTTTTCATCCACTGTCAACATGGTTGCCATAGTGACCAAAAATAAGTCAGATAAAGTCACCTCCTTGCTCACACCTGTGATAGCTTCCTTCCTAAGGCCAATCCAAAGCCTCTCTAAGAGTCTGTGTGGCCCACGAGTGCTGCCTGTCTCCTTTCTGGTCACACTGGTCTTCTTGCCACCTCTGAATGGTCATGCATGTCCCTTCCCCAGGGCTTGGCCCTTGTCACGCCTCTCTGTCTTTACTCCTGTGCCCCTTTGGCACGGAGTCCTTTCCTTGACCACCTGGGTCAGCTGTTCCTGAGGGCCTAACACTCCCTGAGTTATATACTCTTCTGCAGCATCTTCACCTTCTGTCCTAGCAAACACTTTGCTAACTGGTCATATTTTCTGCTTGTCTCTCCCCAGGGAAATAGAAACTCAGAGAGGTGGAGCTCCTTGCCTGTTTTATTGACTGCATGGCCCAAGCATCTAGACAAGTGCTGGGCACAGAGCAGACTCTCAACACACAGGTGTCCAGTACTGTGTGTAGGAATAAATGCGCCCTAGTGAATGGTGAGAGATGAGGAAGGAAAGAGGACCTGCCTGACCTGGCAGGAGCAGGAAGAGGCAGGACTGCCCAGTGGAGGTCTGGGCTCTGGGAAGTCAAGGGGCTCCAGTTGTAGGGGCTCTGGACGCATGCCTTGTCACGCCGCAGTGCCCTTTCCCGTGGCTGGACCGTATCCTCTCTGCTTGGAGGCTCCCTTCTCTCTGCAGAGAGCATTGACGTCCTCTGACTGCCTTGCACAGTGAGGACAAGACAGTGAATTGGTCCCTGTGGAACTGTGGAGTGGGCTCGCCATGGAGGGAAGTGGCGGGCTCCCTCCCTCCCTCCGTCTCTCTTCTCCCCTCCTCCCCCAGCAGAGTCTGCTCCTGTTAGTCACAGGAGCTGGCATTAGGCTTCTCAGCATAGCCTGGACACCGAAGTCTATCCGTCCTCCCTTGCTGCCTCCTTCACGTCTCCTGTGGGTGGAGCTTGCAAGCGAAACTTAGGATATGCAGCCTTCCCACAAACAGACGCTCCCAGAGCTGTAATGGGGACACTCAGGCTTAGTGCACAAGCTGAGCGCATGGCTGCAGGCGGGGTAACATGCAGTACACCTTCAGTCCTGGAGGAGATAGCAAAGTGGCATCACTAGATGGCTCAGTGGTAAAAAATCTGCCTTCCAAGGCAGGAGACACAGGAGACTCAAATTTGATTCCTGGGCTGGGAAGATCCCCTGGAAGAGAAAATGGCAGCCCATTCCAGTATCCCTGCCTGGGAAATCCCATGGCTAGAGCAGCCTGATGGGCTGCAGTCCATGGGTTGGCAAAGAGTCAGACACAACTTAGTGACAGAGCATGTGGGCACACTGCAAGGACGTGTCTCACTTTGGGAAGGGTGTGTGTGTGTATGTGCGCACGCACGTGTGTGCTGGCATGCGCACATGCAGTGAGGGAACCTGAGTCTCTTGCACATCCATCCACCTGGGGCTCTGCTTGACACAATGGTGTCACCAGAGCCTCCTGGAGAAAGCACAGCCTGTGGACAGAGCGCGTTAGGGACAAAGGTCTGGTTAATAACCCGAGCCGATCAGAAGAGGTATTTCGAGAACAGTGTGGTGTATGCCATTCGGATTGTCCCCAGACAGAAAGAGCTGACTTTATTCTGGCTATAGTGCCTTCTTTGAAGTGTTGCTTTGAGATTTCAGACAGTATGTAAGGAGCCTAGTGAAACATCGGCACTTGTAATGTGGCTGTTTTACTGTGGAGTCCTGCACTGAGGCTCCTCTCTCTGCAGAGAGCATTGACGTCCTCTGACTGCCTTGCACAGTGAGGACAAGACAGTGAATTGGTCCCTGTGGAACTGTGGAGTGGGCTCGCCATGGAGGGAAGTGGCGGGCTCCCTCCCTCCCTCCGCTCTTCTCCCCTTCTCCCCAGCAGAGTCTGCTCTGTTAGTCACAGGAGCTGGCATTAGGCTTCTCAGCATAGCCTGGACACCGAAGTCTATCCGTCCTCCCTTGCTGCCTCCTTCACGTCTCCTGTGGGTGGAGCTTGCAAGCGAAACTTAGGATATGCAGCCTTCCCACAAACAGACGCTCCCAGAGCTGTAATGGGGACACTCAGGCTTAGTGCACAAGCTGAGCGCATGGCTGCAGGCGGGGTAACATGCAGTACACCTTCAGTCCTGGAGGAGATAGCAAAGTGGCATCACTAGATGGCTCAGTGGTAAAAAATCTGCCTTCCAAGGCAGGAGACACAGGAGACTCAAATTTGATTCCTGGGCTGGGAAGATCCCCTGGAAGAGAAAATGGCAGCCCATTCCAGTATCCCTGCCTGGGAAATCCCATGGCTAGAGCAGCCTGATGGGCTGCAGTCCATGGGTTGGCAAAGAGTCAGACACAACTTAGTGACAGAGCATGTGGGCACACTGCAAGGACGTGTCTCACTTTGGGAAGGGTGTGTGTGTGTATGTGCGCACGCACGTGTGTGCTGGCATGCGCACATGCAGTGAGGGAACCTGAGTCTCTTGCACATCCATCCACCTGGGGCTCTGCTTGACACAATGGTGTCACCAGAGCCTCCTGGAGAAAGCACAGCCTGTGGACAGAGCGCGTTAGGGACAAAGGTCTGGTTAATAACCCGAGCCGATCAGAAGAGGTATTTCGAGAACAGTGTGGTGTATGCCATTCGGATTGTCCCCAGACAGAAAGAGCTGACTTTATTCTGGCTATAGTGCCTTCTTTGAAGTGTTGCTTTGAGATTTCAGACAGTATGTAAGGAGCCTAGTGAAACATCGGCACTTGAGTGAATGTGGCTGTTTTACTGTGGAGTCCTGCACTGAGGCCCAGAGCAAGCATGTGTGTGATAGCTGTCTGAAACTGTTCACCTTATGTACCTTGCTGAGTCAATACCTCAATATAATAAGGGCGAGAAGTAGGAAACAGCTGGTCTTCTGGTGGATTTCCTTCCCTGGGAACTGGGTTGCTATGAACCTTGGTCCCTGTTCCCAGGGCAGTCTTGGTGTGCGGCCCTTGGTTTGCTGCCCGGGGCTCTCCCAGTGCACTAGGCAAAGCCAGGGACACAGCAGACAGATATTCTTGTTTGGGTCTTTTCCCCTTTTGCCACTGGTTCGCGGGAGCCGCACATATCCTTCAAGGCAATCACTGAATCTCTGGGTTCCTAAATTCATTTTGCGTTTCTGGGTCCAGCTAGTTTAATCAGCAAGAGCTTTCTGGGAATTCTTCCTTGTCCAACCACATCAGTTGTTTAGATAAAATCAGATTAGATGGAATCATTAGCCAGGCACTCCTGTAGCCCATGGACAGAGCTGGGTTCAACTGTGCACGTGTACGTGCGTACGTGTGTGCATGTGGACATGTGCAGGTGGTTGAAGAAACTGTATGGAAAAACTTTTTTCCTAAAGGTGAAGACCATGGCCATTGAGGGGGCCTGCAATGTTCCCAGCTCTCAAAATAAAACCAGATGGAGAACAATGATCCTAAATCTGTGATTGCGGCCAGATTTTTGTCCTTTGAAAAGCATCGCCCCATAAAATGCAACCTCCATAAAGACGCCTTCACACAATCCTGTGTCCTTAGGCATCACTGCATATGAGCATTCCCTATGGAATCCTAGAGGTCCTGGAAATGCTGCTTCTATCTAGTGAGAAACAAGTGAACAATATCAATAAAGGGCTCATGTTTTCACCTAATTAGTAACACTTGGTATGAAAATTTTATGTTTGTGATATAATACATTACAAACAAAAAGTAAGATTGGATATGAATTCATCTACTCTTTTGTTCAGAGCGTGAAAGAACTGATGGAACCAGCCAGATACTGCCTCTTCAAGAACCTTCTAATTTCTAGCATGGCTGTCTCTTCAATTGGCCATGGTTGTCTTGAGGTTTTTATGTCTGTGTTATGGTATGTGAGGTGCTCTTGTTTAAGACACTGGCCTGTAGTTTGACACCCTCAGGTCACTTAAGGCTAAGTGTACTAGCAGTTTGTGTGCTTGAGAGAAAAAATGTTTTACACGTCTACAATTATGTGTGAAAAGCGAGCATCATCTTGAAGGTACTTTGCTCCGCCCCACCCCCACTCCCCCCCCGCAGTGAGAGGTGATGCCTCAGCCTTCAGAGGTCAGTGCCTGGACTCCACGTTGTGCAGGCAGGGTATCTCATGGTGTGATGAAGAAAGAGATGGTCTTGAAATTCCGAGGACCCAATGAGTGCAGTATTACTGCGAGACCCACTTCCCATCTAAATCTCGGGGAGGTGGGCTCTAACAGCAGGTGTGAGTCCCCAGGAAGCATTTTCTTCTGGGAGAAAGGTGTGTGATCAGCATCATTCATTTACTGACCCCACATGCCAGGCCCAGGGCAAGGAATGAGGGACACACATGGTCTGCTTCAGAGCAAGACAGTCCAGTGGGCCAGAGTGCTCCTAATGGTGCATATAGAACATGCAAAGAGGAGGCTCAGAACAGCATAGAGGAGACCCCATCCTCCAAGTTGCTGCTTGGGAAGGGCTTCCTGGAAGAGGCGTCCACTTTGGACATTTACGCCTCCATGAACGAAAATAAAACTTCTAATTTGGTGATTGCCAAACTGAGAGGGAATTGAAGTCTCTTGAGGCTCTAGATTTCCTTTCAGCCCTGAGCTCCTCTGTGTCCCATCAAAGAAAAATAAGAATTAAAATATAATCTAAGAATGTAGTCTAGAGGAACAGGTTTTCTGACAGAAGAGTTCACATCTTGTGGGCTGGAGGTTTCTAGAAGCGAGGTGGCTTCAGTGGAGAGATTTGACTGTTAATATCATGGACTGGGAAGGACTACCCAGCTGGAGGTCATGGGTCATAGGCTGTAACCTCACTTTGTTGTTCCCTCAGGTTAACAAGTCACTGAACCCATGTGTAGGGGAGGGGAGGGGAGGGGCTAGCACCTGGTAGGCTCCTGCAGGCCCAGCGTCTCAAGATCTCTGTATCATCTGTAAGGCATGGCTGTCTCTTCAATTGGCCATGGTTGTCTTGAGGTTTTTATGTCTGTGTTATGGTATGTGAGGTGCTCTTGTTTAAGACACTGGCCTGTAGTTTGACACCCTCAGGTCACTTAAGGCTAAGTGTACTAGCAGTTTGTGTGCTTGAGAGAAAAAATGTTTTACACGTCTACAATTATGTGTGAAAAGCGAGCATCATCTTGAAGGTACTTTGCTCCGCCCCACCCCCACTCCCCCCCCGCAGTGAGAGGTGATGCCTCAGCCTTCAGAGGTCAGTGCCTGGACTCCACGTTGTGCAGGCAGGGTATCTCATGGTGTGATGAAGAAAGAGATGGTCTTGAAATTCCGAGGACCCAATGAGTGCAGTATTACTGCGAGACCCACTTCCCATCTAAATCTCGGGGAGGTGGGCTCTAACAGCAGGTGTGAGTCCCCAGGAAGCATTTTCTTCTGGGAGAAAGGTGTGTGATCAGCATCATTCATTTACTGACCCCACATGCCAGGCCCAGGGCAAGGAATGAGGGACACACATGGTCTGCTTCAGAGCAAGACAGTCCAGTGGGCCAGAGTGCTCCTAATGGTGCATATAGAACATGCAAAGAGGAGGCTCAGAACAGCATAGAGGAGACCCCATCCTCCAAGTTGCTGCTTGGGAAGGGCTTCCTGGAAGAGGCGTCCACTTTGGACATTTACGCCTCCATGAACGAAAATAAAACTTCTAATTTGGTGATTGCCAAACTGAGAGGGAATTGAAGTCTCTTGAGGCTCTAGATTTCCTTTCAGCCCTGAGCTCCTCTGTGTCCCATCAAAGAAAAATAAGAATTAAAATATAATCTAAGAATGTAGTCTAGAGGAACAGGTTTTCTGACAGAAGAGTTCACATCTTGTGGGCTGGAGGTTTCTAGAAGCGAGGTGGCTTCAGTGGAGAGATTTGACTGTTAATATCATGGACTGGGAAGGACTACCCAGCTGGAGGTCATGGGTCATAGGCTGTAACCTCACTTTGTTGTTCCCTCAGGTTAACAAGTCACTGAACCCATGTGTAGGGGAGGGGAGGGGAGGGGCTAGCACCTGGTAGGCTCCTGCAGGCCCAGCGTCTCAAGAAGATCTCTGTATCTCATCTGTAAGGAGGGTGTTAACAGAAGAACCACATTCCTCTAACCCTTAGGAGATTCTTCTTTTTCAGGGTCTTAGTGGCCAAAACAGGTTTCAACTGTTGACAGTCAGTGCATGTGTGAGAGCTTAGTGGCTTCAGTCGTGGCCAAGTCTTTGCAACCCTATGGACTATAGCCCAGTAGACTCCTTTGTCTATGGGGTTCTCCAGGCAAGAAAACTGGAGTGGGTTGCCATGCCTTCTTCCAGAGGTTCTTCCAGAGGTTCTTCCAGACCTAGGGACCGAACCCGCGTCTCTTATGTCTCCTGCACGAGCAGCTGGGTTCTTTACACTAGTGCCAATCAGTGCAATTATCTAAGTGATTGAATCGGATAGAGAATTTTTTGTATTAATCATCTAGGTTAGGGACAAATAAACTTTTTGGGGATTCAGAAGCTGTTTATGAATATGATAAAGCTATGGTCCCTCCAGGAAAAAGAGTATTTACATGGATGTCCAAGAAACATTTTACACGGAATTCATGAAGATGGGCGGACTCTTGGAAACCCAGGTGGCACCAGAGACCTCCTCTTAAGCATCCACGGTCAGGCATGGACATTGTAAGTTATTGTGAGGAGGAGGGACCTCCAAAGCAGGGACCTCTGCCCCAGAGAATGAAATGATGAGCCATTGGGAAAGGGAAGGACATGTCAGGACTTCCAGTATGGTGTATCAATATTTTATGTTTGAAAATACAAGAGGGGTTAAGTTTTACAAATATATAGGATACAAGGTGACACTGAGGACTTCCAAGGGCACACGAAGTGTTCCAAGGAGCCCACGAGGTGTCCTGGCAAGGCGGTGGGATTGGCATCATTTCTGTTTCATTCACTTATCAGAGGCTTATGGCACATTGCAGTTAATTTGTAATAGAAAATCATGATTTATACGGTAGATTTTGTAATGACGACACCTTTAAATACATTTGCAACACTTTGCACTGAGATGCAAGTGGCCATTTTAATCTTTGTGTCCTACAGAAGATTTATGATTTTTCTTGGCAAGTGACTTATAAGTCTTTAAGAACCTAAATGTTCATTTTCTTTAATAGCAATAATATAACATGTTCCAAGTGCCCTGACGTTCTCATGAGACGACAAGTGATAGGAAGGTATATATTTATATAATTTTCCCTTTAAGGTAATATTACATTTAAAATGTGAGTTTCATAACTGATTTTTGAAAGATGTTCTTCTCGAGAACACTTCAGACTTGAGTTGTTAGATACAATTCTATTGCTTTATGATTTATTGCTAAAATTAATAGTTTACTTAAATAGGCTCATGTCCAAACACTTAAAAAAGAAAACTTGGCAACAAAATGACTACCAACTTATAATTTTCTCACACAAAGGGTTTTTTTTCTTTTTCCCCATCATGCCTCTTTTATTTTTTATATTCATTTTTGATCTTTTTTATTCTTTGGCATGTGTGGGCCTCCCATTGAGATGGCCTCTTTCACTGCAGAGCACTGGCTCTGAGTGCATGTACTCCAGAGCACTGGCATGTAATTGGACACAGCGGTCCATCATCTCCACAGCACGTGGGATCTTCCCAGGCTAGGGATCGAACTGGTGCCCCTTGGACTGCAAGGCAGACTCTTTACCCACTGGACCACCAGGGGAAGCCCTGGGGAAGCCCCTCAGACAAAGGGTTTTAAAATGGAGTTTAATTTGTTTGAGCTCACTTTGAGATACATATATATATATATATATATGTATATTTATATATGGCATTTATATTAGTTTGCTGTAACTACCAACTGACATCAGTAGTTTTATTAATAAAATCTTTGCATAATCGCTGGAAAGGATTGGACAATAAGTAACATGATTTACTACAGCACATACAACAATGTACTTCTTTGTTTTGTATATGTATATTTCCTTTGAGATATTTTTCATCTCTGGCAACCATTAAAGCCAATGACTGAAATAAACCTAAATTAAAACCAGTTATTTAAATTTCTGCATGAAAACTTAGACCCACATTAAAAACTAATCGTCTATTCAATTGTATTTTTTTGTCATTGCCCCCAGTCTGTTATGGTAGATTTTGTAATGACGACACCTTTAAATACATTTGCAACACTTTGCACTGAGATGCAAGTGGCCATTTTAATCTTTGTGTCCTACAGAAGATTTATGATTTTTCTTGGCAAGTGACTTATAAGTCTTTAAGAACCTAAATGTTCATTTTCTTTAATAGCAATAATATAACATGTTCCAAGTGCCCTGACGTTCTCATGAGACGACAAGTGATAGGAAGGTATATATTTATATAATTTTCCCTTTAAGGTAATATTACATTTAAAATGTGAGTTTCATAACTGATTTTTGAAAGATGTTCTTCTCGAGAATACTTCAGACTTGAGTTGTTAGATACAATTCTATTGCTTTATGATTTATTGCTAAAATTAATAGTTTACTTAAATAGGCTCATGTCCAAACACTTAAAAAAGAAAACTTGGCAACAAAATGACTACCAACTTATAATTTTCTCACACAAAGGGTTTTTTTTCTTTTTCCCCATCATGCCTCTTTTATTTTTTATATTCATTTTTGATCTTTTTTATTCTTTGGCATGTGTGGGCCTCCCATTGAGATGGCCTCTTTCACTGCAGAGCACTGGCTCTGAGTGCATGTACTCCAGAGCACTGGCATGTAATTGGACACAGCGGTCCATCATCTCCACAGCACGTGGGATCTTCCCAGGCTAGGGATCGAACTGGTGCCCCTTGGACTGCAAGGCAGACTCTTTACCCACTGGACCACCAGGGGAAGCCCTGGGGAAGCCCCTCAGACAAAGGGTTTTAAAATGGAGTTTAATTTGTTTGAGCTCACTTTGAGATACATATATATATATATATATATATATATATATGTATATTTATATATGGCATTTATATTAGTTTGCTGTAACTACCAACTGACATCAGTAGTTTTATTAATAAAATCTTTGCATAATCGCTGGAAAGGATTGGACAATAAGTAACATGATTTACTACAGCACATACAACAATGTACTTCTTTGTTTTGTATATGTATATTTCCTTTGAGATATTTTTTCATCCCTGGCAACCATTAAAGCCAGTGACTGAAATAAACCTAAATTAAAACCAGTTATTTAAATTTCTGCATGAAAAACTTAGACCCACATTAAAAACTAATCGTCTATTCAATTGTATTTTTTTTTTGTCATTGCTCAGTCTCTAAGTCGTGTCTAACTCTCTGGGACCCCATGTGATAGGGACAGAGTAGAATAGGTAGGTGGTTGTAGAGTCCTAGTAGGGGATGGTAGGTAAAAGGGAGACACCTGAGAAAGACTGGGAGGCCAGTGAGTTGACGGTAACTCAGGAGAGCTGCTCCTTGTTCAGTAAAGCTGGCTTGACCAGGTATAAACAGCTGATGAAGTGGGAACTGGTGAAGAAGGAACTAACGATGTATGCCTTGCATCTGTGTCTACTTGAGGGGGCGGTCTTCTACCATCCTATATATATGGCTGCCCACTCAGTCGAAGAGGGAGAGCAGAGCAGAGCTTTCCTGCCTGCCCATTCGCACCGCTTACAAGTACCCTATCCTAATAAATCCTTTTCTTGTCTATCACTCTGCTTCTCTCTGAATTCCTTCTGCGTTGAGGCACGAAGAACCTGAGCCTTAGTGGGTCCAGATGTTGGGTGAGTGCTGGATTAAGTCCTGGCCCCGTGGGTTTGAGTCCCAGACAGGGTTTGGGCTGGGATGGAGTGCTGACTACATGAGTTCAAGTCCCAAGCAGGGTTTTGGCTGGCGTTAAGCCTTAGTCATGTGGGTTCGAGTCCCAAACCAGGTTTTGGCTAGGTTCAAGCCCCAGTCACGTGAGTTCAAGTCCCAAACAGGGTCTTGGCTGGGTTCAAGTCCCAACCGTGTGAGTTTGAGTCCCAAACAGGGTTTTGGCTGGAATTCAAGCTCTAGCCACGTGGGTTCAAGTCCCAAGCAGGGTTTGATCAGGTCTGGGCCCTGGGCTTAAGTCTCAAATCGAGGTAAAACCCTTTCACATGGACTGCAACATGCCGGGCTCCTCTGTCTTCCACTGTCTCACAGAGGAGTTTGCTCAGATTCATGTCAACTGAGTTAATGGTGTTCTCTAACTATCTCATCCTGTGCTTCTCCCTTCTCCTTTTGCCTTCAATCTTTCCCAGTATCAGAATTTTTCCAAGGAGTCAGCTCTTTGTATCAGGTGGCCAAAGTATTGGAGCTTCAGCTTCAGTATCCGTCCTTCCAATGAATATTCAGGGTTGATTTCCTTTAGGTTCGATCTCCTTACCGTCCAAGGGATGCTCAAGAGTCTTCTCCAACACCACAATTCAGAAGTATTGATTCTTGGTCACACAGCCTTTTTTATGGTCCAAATCTCACATCTATATATGACTACTGGAAAAAATGATAGCTTTGATTATATGGATCCTTGCTGGTAAAGTGATGTCTCTGCTTTTTAACTGTATGTGTGCTTCCTAAGTCATTTCAGTCATGCCTGACTGTTTGTGACCCCATGGACTGTGGCCTGCCAGGCTCCTCTGTTTATGGGGATTCTCTAGGCAAGAATACCAGAGTGTGTTGTTATGCCCTCCTCCATGAGAACTTTCCAGCCCAGGGATTGAACCCATGTCGCCCATGTTGCAGGTGGATTCTTTACCCTCTGAGCCACCAGGGAACCCCTGACACAGTGTGAAATCTTCATGGAACTTCTTAATGTTGCTTTCTCAACCTCATGACACTTTGAGGTCTGTCAGTGATATCTGCACTCCAGAGGAAACAGTAGTCATAGAGGAAATGTGGCCTTTTCAGTAGAAATGTCAAGGGTGTATTTAAAGTGACCTCATTAAGGACCACCCTCTACAGCAGGTCAGTGCATTTTCTGGCCCAGTTTCTCTGTCTTTATCCATCCTATAATTTTGGGGAATGGGGTGTATTTTACAACTAATGGATTAAAATGAAGGCTTTAAAAGGATAATAAAAATAACAAGCCTTTTCTGGCCCTTCCTAATGAATTTTGCTCAGGAGAATGTTGGATTTAGGATGGCAAAGTGAATCGTTAGGAAGTCCCTCTCTCAAATGTGCTTCCAATTCTCCATCTTACTTTTAGAAGCAAGACAGGATTTCAGTTAAAATACGTCCTGCCTAAAATATATTATGCAAGCTCTCTTCACTTGCTCCCACACATTTGACCTACATCCTCCCTAAATATGCTTTCTTGTGGAGATTGACCTGAAGAATCCACTCATCAAATGGACTGAGTTTCAGGACAGATTGATCAACAGAGAACACAAGATCCTGGGGAGATACTGGAACTTGACGAGAATAACCCTGCCACTTCCCAGCCAGAGGGGTGGCCTTAAACCTGGTGTTTCTTCTCCCTGAGCCACTTATAGGAGGGAAGAAGGCATGCCAAAGCTGCAGTCTGCAGCATGGACCAATGAATTTTCTAGAAGTTCCCTCAGACTCTATCTTGACCCTGCCTTCTGCATTCTAACTGGCTAGAACTGCCTCTGCAGAATCCTGGGTCTTCCCTCTGGCTTCCATGTCTCTATGGAGTGCCCCCTGTCTGGTGTCTGGAGCCACAGGAGAAATGACATCTGGGAAATGCAGTTCCTGGCTCCCCTCTGGCAATGTTGAGGTGTTAAAAGGGGTCATGGCAATGCCAGGGTCACAAGAGACAGTCCAGCACATTCGGCACATAGGTACATAGCCACATTCTGGTGGGAACACTTGAACCACGCAACCCGGTTTCAAGTCTTCCCATAGTTTTTCCTGGGAGCACACTGTGAGAGCTTCCACAGTGAAGATAGTCTCTCACTGGAACTCACTTCCCATCATTGCCCTTCAGGAACCCTTCTCTTCCACAGACATGCCTGAGAACTCCCCTCGAAGAACTGTCCTTCACTCAGATCCCTCCCATCTGCCACAGCAGTTTTCTGAAGTACTAGCTAGTTTTCGAGGAGAGCCAGAATGCCATCTGCTTGTTGGTAGTGTTCAGCCACTCAGTCATGTTCAACTCTTCAAACCGCATATATGCAAAATATATACATAGTCTATAATGCATAGTCAGATGCAGTTAATTTCAGATAAAATCATCCATCTGTTTCTTCTCCTGAACTAGGACCAGAGAGGGACCTATGAAGTTAGGAAGACATCCATAATGACCTTAGATCTCCCTCTCGTGTTAAATATTTTTAAGCATTTTTTTTTTTTTCAGATATGGAGATGGGCAAACTCGGCAGTTAAGTACATCCATGAATCTAGTACTTTGACTGACAATACAAGGTCTCCTTCATGTTGAGTTTTCTGGGGGCAGTCTTGAATCTCTCCGAGATTGTATTTTCTTCACAAAGCAGGTCCAGTCTCCCAGAGTCATTGTGGGCATCCAAAGTACAAACTCAGAGAAAGTGCTATCTAAGCCTCCAAAGTTCTGTGCCAACATTAGTTATCATATTGCAAGATTTGAGGATAAGCCTTAAATGCCTTTTGTGATGACTGGTACCCTCTCCGTTTCCTCTCCTATAAAACAGATGAGAGAAATAGGAAGCTTAAATCCTGAGCAGCATCCAACTCCCTTTGTAAGTTGCAACCATTGTTAAATCTAAGCAAGTCTTTTGGATAATTTCATGGACACGCCCCTACCAAGGAAGTTGGTAAATACCAAAAGATAACTCTTAAAATAATTGCAAATAAGAAGAAATCCACATTTCCTGGTACACACCACAGCTCTGTGCACATTTCTGATTTAGGTGATCATCTTTAATCGGATGGCTTTGTGTTCAGAATTCTCAACTTCTCTCTTGTCCCTGGGATGATTCAAGCCTTGTAATTGAAGTTCCATGAAAATGGAAGTCATTCATCTCTTTTTATCTCTAATGTAAAAAATATAGAAATACTGTAACTTTTGCAGAAAAAAACCCACAACTGCACAAAATTATAATAATTGACTCTGTTTGTCTTCATTTAACCAGCTGGGAAGATAGTCTGGTGAACACAGCAATTTTCTAAATTCAGAGACAGTTGATTCACGGGAACAGCTGTGGCCCAATCCAGTCCCAACTCTTCTTTATTTCACATGGGAAACCCAACTAAGTACAGACTCCTCACTACAGTCTTGAGGTAAATCAGGGCACTGCTCTTCTGAAGTAAGAGCCCTATGTCGTCTGAGCGAATCACCTTCTTGATGTTCCTGAAAAGTTACATTCTATAAGGAGTATCTGAGAAGGTCTTGGGTTAATCAGGGAAGGAGATAGGAGAGAGTTTCGGAAGACAGCTCTGTTAAATTTTTGGATAGCATCAAAAGGTTATCAACGGAGAAATTAAGCATTTTTTTTTTCAGATATGGAGATGGGCAAACTCGGCAGTTAAGTACATCCATGAATCTAGTACTTTGACTGACAATACAAGGTCTCCTTCATGTTGAGTTTTCTGGGGGCAGTCTTGAATCTCTCCGAGATTGTATTTTCTTCACAAAGCAGGTCCAGTCTCCCAGAGTCATTGTGGGCATCCAAAGTACAAACTCAGAGAAAGTGCTATCTAAGCCTCCAAAGTTCTGTGCCAACATTAGTTATCATATTGCAAGATTTGAGGATAAGCCTTAAATGCCTTTTGTGATGACTGGTACCCTCTCCGTTTCCTCTCCTATAAAACAGATGAGAGAAATAGGAAGCTTAAATCCTGAGCAGCATCCAACTCCCTTTGTAAGTTGCAACCATTGTTAAATCTAAGCAAGTCTTTTGGATAATTTCATGGACACGCCCCTACCAAGGAAGTTGGTAAATACCAAAAGATAACTCTTAAAATAATTGCAAATAAGAAGAAATCCACATTTCCTGGTACACACCACAGCTCTGTGCACATTTCTGATTTAGGTGATCATCTTTAATCGGATGGCTTTGTGTTCAGAATTCTCAACTTCTCTCTTGTCCCTGGGATGATTCAAGCCTTGTAATTGAAGTTCCATGAAAATGGAAGTCATTCATCTCTTTTTATCTCTAATGTAAAAAATATAGAAATACTGTAACTTTTGCAGAAAAAAACCCACAACTGCACAAAATTATAATAATTGACTCTGTTTGTCTTCATTTAACCAGCTGGGAAGATAGTCTGGTGAACACAGCAATTTTCTAAATTCAGAGACAGTTGATTCACGGGAACAGCTGTGGCCCAATCCAGTCCCAACTCTTCTTTATTTCACATGGGAAACCCAACTAAGTACAGACTCCTCACTACAGTCTTGAGGTAAATCAGGGCACTGCTCTTCTGAAGTAAGAGCCCTATGTCGTCTGAGCGAATCACCTTCTTGATGTTCCCTGAAAAGTTACATTCTATAAGGAGTATCTGAGAAGGTCTTGGGTTAATCAGGGAAGGAGATAGGAGAGAGTTTCGGAAGACAGCTCTGTTAAATTTTTGGATAGCATCAAAAGGTTATCAACGGAGAAATTCCCTAGTAGAATCACCCTAGTTGACATTACTGTGTTTCAAAATTTTTGGTTCTGTAAAAAAATGTTCTTAAACTTTAGTGTGTGTGTGTCTGTGTGTGTGTGTGTGAGAGAGAGAGAGAGAGAGAAGTGGGAAGAGGAGAGAGAGAGAGAGGTGGGAAGGGGCGACAGAGAGAGAGAAATTTTGGAAAATCTGTTGTCTGTTTAAAATGCGGTCTTGGGTCCTTGCCTCTTGGGTCCTAGAGCAGGTGTAGAAGGGAACCTGGGAACCTGCATTTTCTCCCATGCTCCACCAGGTGATCATGCTGCTGTCATCTGATGAGCCAGCAGAATGAACCAGCTCACATCCTGCCTTCCCTCATGCGCTGAATCTCAGGTGCAGGCTTTGTTTTCTGTCCTTAGAGGCACTAGCTTCCTCCTGTCTCAGGAAGATTTGCATATTTCGGGACCCTGGGCAGTGTTTGATGATGAAAGCATGAATTAATGAGACACTATCTAAAGGCAGGAGAAACTGGGCTTTTGCAGATCCATGTTCCAAGCGTTCACTGCTTTCGGAAATTTTCCATAAAATTCTTTCTTTCTTCTTTAAAAATATTGCAGTGGATTTTGCCTTGCATTCCATAATATGATTCTATTTGCTTTGATATAAGAATAGTTCTTCAAATTACTTGCCACTAGATCAAATGGACACTGCAGGAAGATAGGTCACATTAATTTTCTAAGCCCCAGTATTGCTGGCACATCTCCAAATGCATTAGCAAATACAAATAGTTCAGTATGAGAACCACTGTGCGGGGACAGGAATGCTCTTAGTGAAACAAAATGTACGAAAAAACAAAACATCTTCCAGAAACATAGAACGAGATTCTAGAGGGACATGGTCTGGCTGCCAAGAAGTTACAGTCTTGAGGTAAATCAGGGCACTGCTCTTCTGAAGTAAGAGCCCTATGTCGTCTGAGCGAATCACCTTCTTGATGTTCCCTGAAAAGTTACATTCTATAAGGAGTATCTGAGAAGGTCTTGGGTTAATCAGGGAAGGAGATAGGAGAGAGTTTCGGAAGACAGCTCTGTTAAATTTTTGGATAGCATCAAAAGGTTATCAACGGAGAAATTCCCTAGTAGAATCACCCTAGTTGACATTACTGTGTTTCAAAATTTTTGGTTCTGTAAAAAAATGTTCTTAAACTTTAGTGTGTGTGTGTCTGTGTGTGTGTGTGTGAGAGAGAGAGAGAGAGAAGTGGGAAGAGGAGAGAGAGAGAGAGGTGGGAAGGGGCGACAGAGAGAGAGAAATTTTGGAAAATCTGTTGTCTGTTTAAAATGCGGTCTTGGGTCCTTGCCTCTTGGGTCCTAGAGCAGGTGTAGAAGGGAACCTGGGAACCTGCATTTTCTCCCATGCTCCACCAGGTGATCATGCTGCTGTCATCTGATGAGCCAGCAGAATGAACCAGCTCACATCCTGCCTTCCCTCATGCGCTGAATCTCAGGTGCAGGCTTTGTTTTCTGTCCTTAGAGGCACTAGCTTCCTCCTGTCTCAGGAAGATTTGCATATTTCGGGACCCTGGGCAGTGTTTGATGATGAAAGCATGAATTAATGAGACACTATCTAAAGGCAGGAGAAACTGGGCTTTTGCAGATCCATGTTCCAAGCGTTCACTGCTTTCGGAAATTTTCCATAAAATTCTTTCTTTCTTCTTTAAAAATATTGCAGTGGATTTTGCCTTGCATTCCATAATATGATTCTATTTGCTTTGATATAAGAATAGTTCTTCAAATTACTTGCCACTAGATCAAATGGACACTGCAGGAAGATAGGTCACATTAATTTTCTAAGCCCCAGTATTGCTGGCACATCTCCAAATGCATTAGCAAATACAAATAGTTCAGTATGAGAACCACTGTGCGGGGACAGGAATGCTCTTAGTGAAACAAAATGTACGAAAAAACAAAACATCTTCCAGAAACATAGAACGAGATTCTAGAGGGACATGGTCTGGCTGCAGAGGGGCTAGAGATGCAGCAGATGGTCTGCCTTCCTATGTCTCCGTCTAGACCTTCCATCCTGAGTCCCTCTGTGTGACCACTGCCTTCATGCCACACAGCATCCCCACGGTCATGACTTCAAACCTTTGATATTCTGTTCCCTGTCCAAACTTCCTATGTAGTCCAAAAGTCAAAATCCTATGTTCAGAGAGAAAGTAAAACTGGAATGGATAAAGATATTTTCTATGAGAAGCTAATCAGCCTACGGGTTACAGGTCTCTGACATCTGTGGGTTGGTGGTCTTGCTCCTCTCCATCTGCTGCCTCTGATTAGAAAAATATCCGGACTTGCCTGGCAGTCCAGGGGTTAAGACATCACCTTCCAATGTGGGGTTAGGTCCCTGGTCAGGGAGCTAATATCTCACATGTTCCGCAGCCAAGAAAACAAAACATAAAATGGAAGCAATATTGTAACAAATTCGATCAAGACTTTCAAAATGGTCCATGTTAAAAAGGATCTTTAAAAAATTAAAAAAAAGAAATGTATCATTCCATATTGGAAGAGATGTTTCATGTTTCTTTCATTGACTTACCGTCTTACATTCTTTAATGCATGGGATGAATGCATAGAATCTGTGTTTTATCATCAGCTAGATGGAGTAACTACTGGCCAAGGTTCTCAACTGAGATTGGCAAATAAAATTTTCTTCCCCAAATGTCATCTGTACAAAGCTTTGCCATTCAACACTGGGCTGAGGCATCTTAGTTATTTTGAGGGGCCAGAGTGAGTGACTGGTCCCAGTCATGCCCTGCCTGCAGGGTAGACCTGCCTTAGGGGAATGGTCATGTCTCCCTATGAACACAACTTACCATGAACTCAGCCTAGAGAGTAGCCATAAAATAAAAAATGACCCTCTTGATTTTTTAGCTGAGAAAAAAAAATGAGTTCCAGGTGTCTCTTTGACACCAATTAGTAGTATAATCTTAGAGAAATTATTTAACCCTTCCTCCTTCATCTGTTGAGAGAAGTTAATAATTATCTTAATAGAGTTGTCTTTAAGTATTAAGGACTTCTCAAGAGGCGCTAGTGGTAAAAAAAAATTGCCTGCCAATTCAGGAGACGTAAGAGAGGTGGGTTTGATCCCTGGGTCAGGAAGATCCCCTGAAGGAGGAAATGGCAACTCACTCCAGTATTCTTGCCTGGAAAATTCCATAGACAGAGGAGCCTAGTGAGCTAGAGTCCATAGGGTCGCAAAGAGTCAGATGCAACTGAACACACACACAGAAGTGTTAAATGAGGTGGTGCATGGAAATCACCTGCATCAGTGCCTGGTAAAGAGTGATTGTTCAAAAATTTTCACTGTTATTTCTAGCGGTATCAGTAGTCTGTTTTTTAAATATCTGAATATGGATTTGTCTGTCTGCTGAGTATTTGGCAAGAACATTTTGGTTATTGGCAGAAATCAGTCAATATTGATTGACTGAGTATCTGCAGTCTTACTAAGATGCTTGCCTGGAAATAACTAGTCTAGGTGCTGCGGCTGACTCTACCGTCAGGAGTTTCTGTAGGCATCTCAGAATCATAATTTCTATGATTGTAGATAAAAGCTCAGTGCTTGAGACAGGACCAGCTGGGCTGTGAGAAGCTGAAGAAAAAGCTGGATTTCCTTTAAAGGTGACTTTTTGAATATAGACATGTATCCAGACTCTCTCCTGTAATACTGTTTAGCATGACATTAATCATAAGCAGTAACGTGATGGGAAAGGAACCAGCGCAAAAGACTAGACAGGTGATAATTGAATGTAGCAGATTTGGAAAAGCTTAATGCCATGGAAGAAATGGGAACATCAAGAAAAAGAAAACAGAATGTGTTTCAGAACCTCATGGGTGTCAGATATTGCTGATCGTGGAGTAAAAATGAAACTGAAAGTGGGTAGAGAGGTTGAAAGGCTCTGTAAAAAGAAGCTGAACTCCCAGAACCCAAGACACAGCCAGGGGACTGCCCCGCCCTCACATGGTGGGGTTCTGCAGGATGTTTTCACCCCAGGAAAGCTTTCTCCTTTACCACGTTTGAGAGTTCCACTCTGAGTGTTTCTTCTTGATCTTCGTTGAATTCTTCTACTCTTTGAACTCTTTTGTCTGCTCTTTGATTACTCAGAGTGTTGCAGTTCTTATGCCTGCTTTCTACAGACTTTCAAATTATGGTCTCATCAGCATCTAAGGCCGCAGATATCCACCCAAACTGATGACGGTTTAAAGCTTTCCCTTCTGCGTGGGAAGATAGCTGGCTGGTGGGAAGCTCCTGCAGACCGCAGGCAGCTCAGCTCAGTGTTCTGCGGAGACCCAGAGGGGTGGGATGGGGGCTGCAGGGAGGCCCCCGGGGGGGATGTATGTGTGCACGTCCATGTGGCTGAGCCACTCCCCTCTACGGCAGCAGCTAGCATGACATTGCAATGCAATTATACTCCAATATGTAATTTAAAAAATAAAAACATTGACTGCCAAACCTGGACTTCCTCACCACCTTTCCAACCCAGGGATGAGCCCGTGCACTGGACAGCTCTGCATGGCTGACGCTGGCCTCTGGACGGCCCGGGTCACGGATGGGCTTTCTCCTTCCTTCGCCTGCTGCCTCTGTGCCTTTCTCCAGTGCAGGTTTCTGTCTCACCACCTGCCTTTCCCTCCAGACTGCACGGCTGAGGGCCGCTCTCACTCCTCACCACTTTCCTCATGGCACGTTATTCTTGTTCTTCCCATTCTTCCTGCTCTGGCCCATGAAAGATACCAAGTCAACAGGTGAACTGGCAGATCTGGAGATGCGTGTGCTCTTTCTGGGGTGCTGGTGTGTGAACAAACGTATCGCGTTGGAAAGCCATGATTGGGGTGTTATATCTGTGAAGCTCCACAGGACAAAGAGAAGGAAGAGCTGACATTGGGGTGGAGAGCAATTGGCAAAGGTTTCAGAGAGGTTACCCTGCGGCAGAGGCTGGAAGAAAGAGTCGACTTTTTCAGAAGCTGCAGAAGGTATAGGATGCAGTTGAGTTCCAGGCACTTGCTGTCTAGGAGCAGACAAGCTGTGGCCTCTGGACCATCCACTGCCCTGGGAACCCTGAACTTAGCAGTGACATTTCAGTCAAAATGTGATGAGAAGGTAGAAGTCACACTAGGCTGTCTAGACTTTCTCCTAGAAGCAGGAACAGCTCACAAGGAATAAATAAGCAGGACAGAGGTTAGCTTCCTGAAATATTATTCCAGCAGCAATGAGGAGAAAGGACCACCTGAGTGAGGCTAGAGGTAGGTTTTGAAAGATTAATAGTGTGTGCTGAGGCTGGGTTCTCTTGAACTTCTATCTTATTGGGAGAATAAGAATGGGAACAGATGTGACATATTGATTATGTTTTAAATGGAGTCATTTTTCTATTAAACTCTGTTTTCTCTGACTGGAGTTGGAGCACAGGATCTGTTGTTGGCTACCATGCAAGCTCAGGACATGCATTTGAAAAGAAGATGGTATCTTTTACATATTGGAGTGGCTTTCAAATTAGCCTGAAGAGCTCTACAGAAAGCTAGGCTCAGGCATCTTCCTGTAGCTTTTTGCCTTACGATTTGCATGTCAGAATCTCACAATATATGGCAGTTTCAGGCTCTTCAGGTAAAATCCCCATGTGCCTTCAGGGCAGAATCCATTGCCAGAGGAGACTATGCTCTAGAAAGTAAAACTGTCCAGCAAATCAGAGTGGGAGGTGAGCAGAGGACAGTGATCCTTCCCAAAGCTGCGAATTCTTGTAGAATCCACGTGCAAAGAACCACTATCAAGCCCAAATTCAAACTCAGTTCTAAGTCAGCTCTTTTGCTAGCATATTTTCTTGTCTAGAGGGGTTTAGGGAATAGAGAAAGTAGCTCTGTTGTTGCCAAGGGGGGGAAGAAGCCTTATCTGAAAATACCAGTGCATTTTCCTGTCTTTTAAATTGGGTCAATGGCATCAATTTAATTGGTAAATTTTATAACACAAAATGATACTCTTGTGCAAGCAGAGCTTTCTGCTTAAAAATGCAGCTGAAGGCACTATTAGACCATAAAGTTGTAATTGTGTAGGTCAGTCTGAGGATGGGCTCAGCTCGCACTCAGAAGCAGGCACACGCAAGAGATAGTCTGTGAAATGTGTAAATTATGGGTTGCAGAAAGAGGGGAGTGTTGCCTAGCAAGTGGAACAAAAAAATTCAAGGAAAGCTAAGCATGGAATGTTCTCAGAACTGGAAAGTTTCAGACCTCAGGGAATGGGCTGACATGAGCTGGGCTTGGAGTCTAAGCCTCATGTGGCATTAAAGACTCAGTGTTGGGCTTGATGGTATTCAAAGGCTTTTTGTTTTTCTTTTTACAGCTTCCAATCTGCTTTTTAAAAAGCCTCATTTAAATTAACATTTCATAAAATTTGCCTACTCTAAGTGTATAATTTACTGTTTTAGAAAATTTATAGAGTGGTGCAGCCTTCGCCATAATCCAGGTTTAGGACGTTTCCATCAGCCCCTAAAATTCCCTCAAAACTGTTTGCAATCAATTCCCACCCCCACTCCTAGCTCCAGGCACACACTGATGTGCTTTCGGTCTCTAATGAGCTAGTCTTTTCTAGATATTTTATATAAATGAATAATATGTAGTCTTTTGTTCTGGCTTCTGTACACTTTGCATAATATTTGTGAGGTTTATTACTGAGAAATATTTTATTCTACAGCTTTTTCCATTTCTTGGTCCACTTAGTTTGTGATGGACTGTGTATGGGCTTCCCTGATGGCTCAGATGGTAAAGAATCTGCCTGCCATGCAGGAGACCCTGGTTTGATCCCTGAGTCGGGACGATTCTCAGGAGAAGAGACTGTATAGAGTATAATATATACATTTATGTGCAAAGAACCACTATCAAGCCCAAATTCAAACTCAGTTCTAAGTCAGCTCTTTTGCTAGCATATTTTCTTGTCTAGAGGGTTTAGGAATAGAGAAAGTAGCTCTGTTGTTGCCAAGGGGGGGAAGAAGGCTTATCTGAAAATACCAGTGCATTTTCCTGTCTTTTAAATTGGGTCAATGGCATCAATTTAATTGGTAAATTTTATAACACAAAATGATACTCTTGTGCAAGCAGAGCTTTCTGCTTAAAAATGCAGCTGAAGGCACTATTAGACCATAAAGTTGTAATTGTGTAGGTCAGTCTGAGGATGGGCTCAGCTCGCACTCAGAAGCAGGCACACGCAAGAGATAGTCTGTGAAATGTGTAAATTATGGGTTGCAGAAAGAGGGGAGTGTTGCCTAGCAAGTGGAACAAAAAAATTCAAGGAAAGCTAAGCATGGAATGTTCTCAGAACTGGAAAGTTTCAGACCTCAGGGAATGGGCTGACATGAGCTGGGCTTGGAGTCTAAGCCTCATGTGGCATTAAAGACTCAGTGTTGGGCTTGATGGTATTCAAAGGCTTTTTGTTTTTCTTTTTACAGCTTCCAATCTGCTTTTTAAAAAGCCTCATTTAAATTAACATTTCATAAAATTTGCCTACTCTAAGTGTATAATTTACTGTTTTAGAAAATTTATAGAGTGGTGCAGCCTTCGCCATAATCCAGGTTTAGGACGTTTCCATCAGCCCCTAAAATTCCCTCAAAACTGTTTGCAATCAATTCCCACCCCCACTCCTAGCTCCAGGCACACACTGATGTGCTTTCGGTCTCTAATGAGCTAGTCTTTTCTAGATATTTTATATAAATGAATAATATGTAGTCTTTTGTTCTGGCTTCTGTACACTTTGCATAATATTTGTGAGGTTTATTACTGAGAAATATTTTATTCTACAGCTTTTTCCATTTCTTGGTCCACTTAGTTTGTGATGGACTGTGTATGGGCTTCCCTGATGGCTCAGATGGTAAAGAATCTGCCTGCCATGCAGGAGACCCTGGTTTGATCCCTGAGTCGGGACGATTCTCAGGAGAAGAGACTGTATAGAGTATAATATATACATTTATAAGTAAGTCTTTGTGTGGTCGTATGCTTTCATTTCTCTTGGGTAAAGTCCTGGGAGTCTATTTGCTGGTTTTCATGATAAATTTGTGTTTAAAGTTTTAACAAATTTCCAAACTGTTTTCCGAAGAGGCTGTACTATTTTATATTGTCACTGGCAATAGGTGGAGATACCATTTACTCTACATCCTTGTCAGCACTTAGTATTATCTGCCTTTTTTTTTTTTTTTTTTTTTTTATTGTAGCCATTCCTGTGGTTGTGGAGTTTTTCTAATTACTAATGAGGGATACTTTTTCATAGGTTTCCCAGGTTTGAGAGTGGTCAAGAATCTGCCTGCCTTTACAAGAGACCTAAGAGATGTGGGTTTGATCCTTGGGTTGGGAAGATCCCCTAGAAAAGGAAATGACAACCCACTCCAGTATTCTTACCTGGAAAATTCCGTGGACAGAGGAGCCTGGTGGGCTATAGTTCATGGGGTCAAAAGAGTCGGACACGACTGACTGAACACACACACACACACATTAGTCATCTGTACACCTATTTTCCTGAAATATTTAACTGTTCAAATCTTTGGCCCATGGAAGCTCAGGTGATTGATTTAGGTTTTTTTGTTGTTGTTGTTGTTGTTAATGATATAGGTGTTTAAAACTATCGATTTACCTCTAGGTAATACTTTAGCTGCACTCCATACATTTTGATATGCTGTCTTAAAATTTTCACGCATTGAAAAAAAAATTTTAACTGCCTTTTCTGAGTTCTTTTAGGGCCTCTGAGTTTTAAAATTTTGTTTAATTTCCAAACTTTGGGCATTTTCTCAGATATCTTTCTTTTGTCATTCTTCAATGCCACTGTTGTCAGAGAATAGACTTTGGGTGATTTCCGTCTTTTCAGGTTAATTGAGGTGTGCTTTGTGTCCCAGTCGCATGGTTTGTCCCGTGGAAGGTTTTGTGTGTGCTCTATTGGGAATATTTATTAAGCTTTTTCCAAAATTTTTGTTCCACTTAGTTTGTGATGGACTGTGTATGGGCTTCCCTGATGGCTCAGATGGTAAAGAATCTGCCTGCCATGCAGGAGACCCTGGTTTGATCCCTGAGTCGGGACGATTCTCAGGAGAAGAGACTGTATAGAGTATAATATATACATTTATAAGTAAGTCTTTGTGTGGTCGTATGCTTTCATTTCTCTTGGGTAAAGTCCTGGGAGTCTATTTGCTGGTTTTCATGATAAATTTGTGTTTAAAGTTTTAACAAATTTCCAAACTGTTTTCCGAAGAGGCTGTACTATTTTATATTGTCACTGGCAATAGGTGGAGATACCATTTACTCTACATCCTTGTCAGCACTTAGTATTATCTGCCTTTTTTTTTTTTTTTTTTTTTTTTGTAGCCATTCCTGTGGTTGTGGAGTTTTTCTAATTACTAATGAGGGATACTTTTTCATAGGTTTCCCAGGTTTGAGAGTGGTCAAGAATCTGCCTGCCTTTACAAGAGACCTAAGAGATGTGGGTTTGATCCTTGGGTTGGGAAGATCCCCTAGAAAAGGAAATGACAACCCACTCCAGTATTCTTACCTGGAAAATTCCGTGGACAGAGGAGCCTGGTGGGCTATAGTTCATGGGGTCAAAAGAGTCGGACACGACTGACTGAACACACACACACACACATTAGTCATCTGTACACCTATTTTCCTGAAATATTTAACTGTTCAAATCTTTGGCCCATGGAAGCTCAGGTGATTGATTTAGGTTTTTTTGTTGTTGTTGTTGTTAATGATATAGGTGTTTAAAACTATCGATTTACCTCTAGGTAATACTTTAGCTGCACTCCATACATTTTGATATGCTGTCTTAAAATTTTCACGCATTGAAAAAAAAATTTTAACTGCCTTTTCTGAGTTCTTTTAGGGCCTCTGAGTTTTAAAATTTTGTTTAATTTCCAAACTTTGGGCATTTTCTCAGATATCTTTCTTTTGTCATTCTTCAATGCCACTGTTGTCAGAGAATAGACTTTGGGTGATTTCCGTCTTTTCAGGTTAATTGAGGTGTGCTTTGTGTCCCAGTCGCATGGTTTGTCCCGTGGAAGGTTTTGTGTGTGCTCTATGTGGGCTGGAGAGGACATTTTCAAGTCTGCTCTGACTTTTTTCCTGGCCAGAGTCCCTCACCTCTTACTTCTCTTCTGCACCAGTGAGCACACAAGTTCTGAGGCCCAGGAACATGTAGGAATCTTGGGCCTGCTCCTGCCTCTGCTTACGTGTGCATGACCTGTGGGCATCCCACACACGTGGGAGCTTGGTCCAGCCCTGCATGGCTGTCTCAGCTCCCATGGCTCTCTGTATAGTCCCTGGCTAGAGGTTTGTTTCTTCCTGGTCTGGTCTATTGTTCCGCTGTTTGCCCAGCCGCCTGGTCTTCCTGTTTCCTTACCACTTGCACTGGCAAGGTCTGTTGGGAACGGCAGCAAAGCTTATTATTTGCAAAGCCTGCACCAGCCAAACTGAGCTATCCATAGGGTTGAGGGTGGACACGGCCATAGCTCTGGATGAGAACACCATAAATTCCTGCTGACCTTTCAAGAAGTCCAGTAGTTTCCTGAAAAAATGCTTCTCTGTTGTATGATATTGCTTGGTTTGTAGAGGACTGAAATGCTGTTTAAGGCAGGTTTGTTCAACCTCATGGATGCCTTTTGGAAAGTTGGTTCTGTCCTGGTAGAAGTTGGACTCATATTTGATGTTCTTAGATTATATATATATGTATATATATATATATATATATATATATATATATATTAGCTTTAGGTGGCATCCTTTGCTACCTTTAAATCTGTGGGAAGCAGGAGCTCTTTATTCCAATCATATGAATGTGGAGTTTCTGATGCTAGAGACAAGGGTGATCCCAGGACTGTGCCCCCTGCCTTCCCCCTCCAGCTGTGCACATACTCCCAGTGGAGAGTCTATGACACAGATTCAAAATCACTCAATCCAATCCAGGTGCTTTAAAAAATTTTTTTTCATTGGAGTATAGTTGATTTACAATGTAGTGTTAGTTTCAGGTGTATAGCAAAGTGAATCAGTTATGCATATACATATATCTACTCTGTTTTATAGATTCTCTCCCCACATAGGTCCTTACAGAGCACTGAGTTCCCTGTGCTGTACAGTAGGTTCTCATTATTAATCTATTTTATGCATAGTAGTGCATATAGGTCTATCCCAATCTCCCAATTCATCACACCCTTGGAATATCCATACATTTGATCTCTGCGTCTGTGCTTCTATTTCTGATTCTAATTTGGAAAACTGAGGCCCAGAAAGGGACGGTACTGCACCAGGTTCAATTGCAGAGTAGCTGAGAGGAGGCGGTTAGGACATGGACTCACAGCAGTTGCAGTTGAAATGGACGCCTTCTCTTGCCACAAAGGAGCTGCCCCCTCTTGAGCGTGGAGGGGACTTCCAGCTTCACTGCCTTGTCCTGCTAAGGTGGGAGCTCTCAGCAGCAGCTGCCAATGGAATCTCTAACCCTGGAGGCAGGAGGGAAGCATAACACCTGGCCTTCTCCTTTCCCTCTCCTCTCAGTTCCACCCATCGCCTCACTGCCAAGGTCACTACCAACAAGGTGACAGTAATGTGAGTCTTATACGTGGTCATCTAAGGAGCTCCTAGGAGGTGGTGGAGGAAGAAGCCCGAGTCCCCAGCTTATTTTGCAAAGTTCCTCCAGAGTGTCAGGTACTGAATGGAACATTTGATGCTCATTTTCTCACTTAACCCTTCCAACAGGGTTAATACCTAAGAGGTACTCTCCCTACGCGTCCCCATCTGTGGATGTGATAATGAGATTCAGGATGTTGAACGGCATGTCTGATCTCACACAGCTAGGGATGAAGCTGGATCTGAACTGAAGTCTGTGAGTTGCCAAATTCACCAACCACATGCCTCTTCAGAGATGGGAAACCTGATGGTAGGACCTTCACCTGAGCTGATGTTGAGAAATGGATCCATCATTACATTGTCAATTATGTCAAGAAAACTATCATAGATACATGCATCCCCAAGCACATTCACATATCATACTATGCTCTGTACTACTACTCATCATACACACACACACACACAAAGGCACATACACATACCATACTATATCTCCTACCACCAAACACATGCACTACACACACACACAGGTACATACAAGTACCCTCTAAAACCACGCCCACCCACACTACACACGCAGACACACACAGGCATGTATCACAGTTCCTACCAGCACACACACACTCCACATCACACGCACACTCAGACGCACACTCATACTGTATCTACACTATGTATACACCATTATTACATCCACCTATACCACATCACACACAGACACGCCCTGTCTTCCTCCTTCCCTACCATGGCAGCTCCTGCAGCACTTTGGGGTCAGGCTCTTACTTTCCGAGCTCATGCAGACTTGTACAAAGTTCTGAGACACAGTTTCCCGCCAGGGTGCACTTCCGGTGTGTCCTGGGGAGGAGTACTATTTTTTAAGCCAGAACAGCCATTCTTCACAGGGTGCAACTTTTCCGTGTGTCCAGCTCTCAGCAGCAGCTGCCAATGGAATCTCTAACCCTGGAGGCAGGAGGGAAGCATAACACCTGGCCTTCTCCTTTCCCTCTCCTCTCAGTTCCACCCATCGCCTCACTGCCAAGGTCACTACCAACAAGGTGACAGTAATGTGAGTCTTATACGTGGTCATCTAAGGAGCTCCTAGGAGGTGGTGGAGGAAGAAGCCCGAGTCCCCAGCTTATTTTGCAAAGTTCCTCCAGAGTGTCAGGTACTGAATGGAACATTTGATGCTCATTTTCTCACTTAACCCTTCCAACAGGGTTAATACCTAAGAGGTACTCTCCCTACCGTCCCCATCTGTGGATGTGATAATGAGATTCAGGATGTTGAACGGCATGTCTGATCTCACACAGCTAGGGATGAAGCTGGATCTGAACTGAAGTCTGTGAGTTGCCAAATTCACCAACCACATGCCTCTTCAGAGATGGGAAACCTGATGGTAGGACCTTCACCTGAGCTGATGTTGAGAAATGGATCCATCATTACATTGTCAATTATGTCAAGAAAACTATCATAGATACATGCATCCCCAAGCACATTCACATATCATACTATGCTCTGTACTACTACTCATCATACACACACACACACACAAAGGCACATACACATACCATACTATATCTCCTACCACCAAACACATGCACTACACACACACACAGGTACATACAAGTACCCTCTAAAACCACGCCCACCCACACTACACACACGCAGACACACACAGGCATGTATCACAGTTCCTACCAGCACACACACACTCCACATCACACGCACACTCAGACGCACACTCATACTGTATCTACACTATGTATACACCATTATTACATCCACCTATACCACATCACACACAGACACGCCCTGTCTTCCTCCTTCCCTACCATGGCAGCTCCTGCAGCACTTTGGGGTCAGGCTCTTACTTTCCGAGCTCATGCAGACTTGTACAAAGTTCTGAGACACAGTTTCCCGCCAGGGTGCACTTCCGGTGTGTCCTGGGGAGGAGTACTATTTTTTAAGCCAGAACAGCCATTCTTCACAGCTTCTCCGCCGTGGGAAGAGAGAGCAGGTTGGTGGGGGAGTTTAGCAGATTTATTGACATGAACATAGTTTCGAGACAGAAGGCAAGCTGTCAGAACCTGACACGCAGGAAGCTCAGCATCAATATTTCTATTGACGCTCTGCACATTCCTTGTCCTCACGTGCCCTGGGTTGGGGCTCTCGTATCGAAAGGAACCAGTGAAGGGTTGGTTCTTGGCCTCAGGAAAATGTGTGGGGGTGGAGGGGGGAGGGGGAAGGAGGGGAAGATATTCATTCAAGTCACTGAAAGGAAAATCAGAGGTGGCGCAAAATCATGAGAGTCAAGGCTTCATGTTTACCTCCATAAATGAACCAAGAATGTATTTCAAGAGGGCAAGTCATGCAATTTGTTTGAGAGAATCGTGAGTAATCAGTGTCATGTACACACTGCACACTTCTGAGTGGTTGGCGCCCATTCATATGGCAGATTTTATTGAGCAAATACTGCGTCACGTGCTGGTTTGGTCATCGGCCCTTGAGGTTTATCAGTGAGTAGAATTCTCACGAAACTTACATCCTTGGGTCAGGGAAGGAATACAACAGTGAACATGGTGAAAGGGTAAACTGTACGCCGTGTTAGAGTAAGTGCCAGATGCTCATGGGACAATGGCCAAAGTCAGCCAAACATGTGGGAGCCTTCCCACCTGGCGCAGGGCTCCTCCAGCCTCATCTCTGCTGCTCCATTCAGGGCCCCTGTGGCTGGGGGTCACCTTCCTCCCTATCCCATGCTTCTTCACAAGCCAGGTCTTCGGTCCTCTAGTTCTATTTTCCATTGAAGGCTCTCCTTCTCTTTATTTGGGGACCAAGTTGCCTTCCTTCCCCACCTCGCACCCCATTCCCATTTCAAGGTCAGAAGTCCCCTGCATTCAATCCTCTGCTCGGCTCTCAGCCAGTTCCTGCCACAAAGTCACGGGCCTTCCTCACTGTTGCCGTGTGGTCTCCTCTCCTGTGACCAATCTCCCATCATCAGCTGAACCCTCATTATCAGGCCCCCATTTATGATGCTCTATCCCACATCAACCTCGTCCTGACATGTGACCACAGGCACTGAGCTGACCTGGACAGAGACTCAGGAGCAAAAGCCATACTTGTGTGTTTCTACTCCCTTTTCTTCAAGTTGTCTTGAGTCCTCACCACTCTGAAGCATATAATGCTCTCTCCCCAGCCCACCCATTCTCAGGGGCCTGGTCATCACCCTTCTCCCCATCCTTTCCCAGGGACCTGGGGATCATCATTCTCCAGTTCCAGGATCTCATCTTAATTCCTGACATGACAAATTTCCTTCCTTATTATAAAGTGAGAAATTTCTACCAACCACCTCTATTTGTTTTGTTTTGTCTTAGTCGCAAGTTTGGGTAGCTCATTCTCTAGCATGTCCTGCTTTCAGGAGAAGGTCACTTTCTCACACACCCACAGCTAAGGGTCTAGGGCAGACTGGCAAAGCTGGGTCCTGCCTGCGCCAGCCTACCAGGCATCATCCCCTCACTGCCTTGACCAGTCCCCAGGGGTGGCAGAGACCAGCTGGCCAGGGGCACACAGGGTCTTGTCTGAGGAATCAAGGGCTGACTGTGGATTCAGGACGGTTATAATTCAGTGGCCTGCTGTGTTCCAGCCTCGGGACTGATGGTGAGTGAGTTCATTAAGCACAGGTCCATTCCACAACAGTTCCTTCCATACCCTGTGGGGCGGAGGCTGAGGGAGAGACCCAGAAAGGCTAAGGGACTTGCACAAAATGGAGCACCCGAGGCAAGGTGGCTCTTCCTAGATGTACAGTCCTTGCTTCCTACGTTGCTCCAAGTGGGATCTGCCGGGACCTGTGAGCGATGCAGGACAGAGCAGGAGGCTGGAAGAGCTGGCAGCTTCCAGCCATCAGTGAAGGACTGAGGTTGCTTGGTAAGTGCTGGGGTAGCAGTTGATGTCAAAGGTCAGTGGGCAGAGCTGCCATCCTGCTGAAGATGCAGGTCTGGCTTCATGAGGAAGGAGCATGTGGGAGCCTTGGAGGTGTCTGTTTGTAGGAGGGAAGAAGATGAGCACCCAGTGTAGGCAGGAGGGTTCTGGTGGGAAACCTGGACCCCAGCATGAGATTCTTATACAGAATGTGTTAAACCTTTTGTCTCTCCCCCCCTTTTTTTTTTTTAAAGAAAATTCTGGCCTCTTTTATTGTTTTTTTTTTTTTTTTAAATTTATTTATCTATTTTCATCCATCTTTGTTCTTTGGCCTGTGTGGGCCTCCCATCGCAGTGGCCTCTCTTGCTGCAGAGCACCGGCTCTGGGCACATGCGCTCCAGAGCTCTGGCTTGGTGATTGGACACATCTGGTTCAGCGTCTCCGCGGCACATGGCATCTTCCCAGGCCAGGGATCAAACTGGTGCCCTTTGCACTGCAAGGTGGTGTCCTTACCCACTGGACCACCAGGGAAGCCCTTGTCTCTCCTTTGATGAGCGTATTCCCAAGTGTCAGGTGGGTGGAAAAATAATCAGCCATCTATTGACACATCACTGATGCCACATTCCCCTGAGAAGAGTGCAGCGGTTTTCTGAGGGGCTGAATGGTGTGAACTAGCCTTGACCACAGTCTGGCACACTTTCAGCTTTGAAAATACCCTTGGTGTGGGTCACGTCGTGTCAGCCTGGATCTGGAGCATCATGACACCCAGGACAGTACCCGGGAAACATAAGACTTGGGCCTACTTCCAGCTCTGCCCGTCTGAAGTGGATCTCAAAGGAAGAAGACAAGGGGAGGCGCAGGGAGAAGGAAGTGTGTTTTCATCCTGGTTTCCAGCCCTGTTTCCAACTGGCACCCAGGCACAAAGGAAAGAGTATGAAATTTGCAGTTGCCCAGACCCAAGATTAGAAAGAGACGCTGTGTCTACCATTTGCGTAGGTTTCCATAAATCACTTTAAACTCTTTGAACTTCAGTCTTCTTATCTCTAAAATGGGGATAAGGATCCTTCCTTCCTTCCAGACTTGATGTCAGCATCACAGAAAGTGCCATAGGAAAAGCATCAAGCAGGATCCCTTGTTCCCAGCAGCGGACACTGGAAAAACATTAGTTACCTTATAAGTTTCCTTAACTGCTATCTCCAAGCAGCTACAATGAGGCAACCATGTAAAAATCATTAGCATTTTTGTTCCCCTCAGAACACTCAGGCTCTCTTGAAATGGAACGTGATGATTTTTAATCAGCTGATTGGGTTCCAGGATGACTTCATAGTCTTGTGAACCTAACAGAAACACATCCAGGCCTCTTGGCTCTGAATGGAGAACGCCAGGCTGCTCTGAACTCTTGGTGACCCTGGCCCTGATGACACTTTCTTCAGCTCTGCCCCAGGGGGAGGTTCAGAAGCCAATCGGGGCAAGGACTTTCCAGGAGCGCATTTCCTTCTGGGCTTGACCACTGAGTCAATGACATATTAATTATTCAATAATGTGTTCCTAGAGCCCCAGAGGCCAAAGGAACCTCCTCTTCCCTAGGCAGATCCGTTATCTTGCTCATGAGCTGTTGATTTTACTGTCTGACCCTTCTGTGCTTATCTTGGTATGAGCTCCACCTGCTAATTGCACTTCCTGAGATGACCTCTCCACCTTCACTGGGCCTTTTGCAGCTTGGTAGCAAACAGAACATTCCAGGCCCTCTCAGGCCTGTGAGGGCCTTTGGTTCCCTAGACTGTAGGCAGACTCTTACGGATTTATTCCTTTGGTAGCAGTCTTATCCCAGACTGGAGACAGCGGCCAGGTGAGGGATTTCAAATAACTTTGTGGGTGTCCCTCTTCACCTACCCGAGGTGAATATTTGGGGTTCCTATTTTGGCTTCCATCAGGTTCAGCAGGTAAAGAATCTGCTTGCAAAGCAGGAGACTCAGGAGATGCGGATTCGATCTCTGGATTGGTAAGATCCCCTGGAAGAGGACATGGCAACCCATTCCAGTGTTTTTACCTGAAAAATTCCATGGGCAGAGGAGCCTGCCTGTCTATAGTCCGTGGGTTCACAAAGAGTTGGACACAACTTAGCAACTAAACAGCAGCAGCAACAATCATATTATAAAGCCCAGAAAATACCAAGGTGATGTAATGACTTGGATTTTCCACGGACAGAAAACTTCTGACTCTGAGACAAAGACCTTAAATCCCTCTATACTTACAGTGTGCCCTAAATTTGCATTTTAGCCCTGTTTCTGTAGTGCATTTGCAGTTTAACATGGAAATGAAAAGCCAAGTTCCTGGGGGGATTTCTCTAATCTGGTTGCAAATAGCAGATGAACAAATTCACCAGCTTCTGTGTGTTTAGACCTGGTCATCGCAGTCTATGAATCCCTCCAAGTCCCACTTCAGGGACTCAGGCCATAAATAGAAAGTGAGGTCATCCTCAAGGAGAAAAAAAAGAGCCCTTGTCATCTACATAGAAGGCATCAAATCATGTTTTAAATGTAAAATTAAGAAATGCCTGATTTTTACTCATATCTGTGTTTGTGGCTGCACCAGTTAATTTTTCATTCATTCACTAAATGAGTTCTCAGTGTCCACCATGAGCCAGATGTCAGCAAAGAATTCGATGCCAGAAGCATATTAATTATTCAATAGTCTGCCCCCTTCTTGCTGCTTATGAGCTGTTGATTTTACTGTCTGACCCTTCTGTGCTTATCTTGGTATGAGCTCCACCTGCTAATTGCACTTCCTGAGATGACCTCTCCACCTTCACTGGGCCTTTTGCAGCTTGGTAGCAAACAGAACATTCCAGGCCCTCTCAGGCCTGTGAGGGCCTTTGGTTCCCTAGACTGTAGGCAGACTCTTACGGATTTATTCCTTTGGTAGCAGTCTTATCCCAGACTGGAGACAGCGGCCAGGTGAGGGATTTCAAATAACTTTGTGGGTGTCCCTCTTCACCTACCCGAGGTGAATATTTGGGGTTCCTATTTTGGCTTCCATCAGGTTCAGCAGGTAAAGAATCTGCTTGCAAAGCAGGAGACTCAGGAGATGCGGATTCGATCTCTGGATTGGTAAGATCCCCTGGAAGAGGACATGGCAACCCATTCCAGTGTTTTTACCTGAAAAATTCCATGGGCAGAGGAGCCTGCCTGTCTATAGTCCGTGGGTTCACAAAGAGTTGGACACAACTTAGCAACTAAACAGCAGCAGCAACAATCATATTATAAAGCCCAGAAAATACCAAGGTGATGTAATGACTTGGATTTTCCACGGACAGAAAACTTCTGACTCTGAGACAAAGACCTTAAATCCCTCTATACTTACAGTGTGCCCTAAATTTGCATTTTAGCCCTGTTTCTGTAGTGCATTTGCAGTTTAACATGGAAATGAAAAGCCAAGTTCCTGGGGGGATTTCTCTAATCTGGTTGCAAATAGCAGATGAACAAATTCACCAGCTTCTGTGTGTTTAGACCTGGTCATCGCAGTCTATGAATCCCTCCAAGTCCCACTTCAGGGACTCAGGCCATAAATAGAAAGTGAGGTCATCCTCAAGGAGAAAAAAAAGAGCCCTTGTCATCTACATAGAAGGCATCAAATCATGTTTTAAATGTAAAATTAAGAAATGCCTGATTTTTACTCATATCTGTGTTTGTGGCTGCACCAGTTAATTTTTCATTCATTCACTAAATGAGTTCTCAGTGTCCACCATGAGCCAGATGTCAGCAAAGAATTCGATGCCAGAAGCAGATTTGCTGTGAAGCTAATGAGGCCTAAGCTTCAGGGCTATTCACTGCACTCCTGGCCTCTTCCCAGGCCTGGGAGGGGCCTTTGCAATATGTTCACACGGTCACATGTGTTTGTAAAATGCATATATGTAAAAAGGGCCCCTAATCAGTACAAAGGGCTTAGTTTGCATGAAACCTGAATCTGTCCCTGTTGCTGTTATGTAGTTGCTCAGTTGTGTCCGACTATTTTGAGACCTCTTGGACTATAGCCCGCCAGGCTCCTCTGTCCAGAATTCTCCAGACCAGAATACTAGAGTGGGTTGCCGTTTCCTTCTAACAAGGGAGCTTCCTGACCCAGGGACTGAACATGTGTCTCTTTGCCTCCTGATCTCAAGCAGAATCTTTATTGCTGAGCCACCAGTAAAACCCTGAATGTGCGCCTGGTCCTTCGGTAAAGAGTAGCTTCAGTCTGCGGCCTTCATGCAAGCAAGCAAGTGGACTCTCAAGTATATTCCTGAAACTGAGGCAGAAGTCCTGCAGGGTGGCAGTGGAACACAGAGGGGACTCCTGGCCTGCTGAAAACCTGTCCGTAGACCTCGAGCTCTTTTCTGTTTTCCCTGCAATTGGGGTGGACTGCACTGCAGTTTGATGTGGGTCTTGCCGTGAGCATCAGGCTGCAGGAGTGAAGGCTTAGCTCTCTGCAGGTCCGTCCTACTTCAAAAGTCAACTGTGCTGTGGATTCCCATGCCTTCTGTCTCTGACCAAACGGCTATACATTTGGGGGTTTCCATGAGCCTTTAATATTTGATATTATAAACCAAAGAACTCAGGAAAGTGCTGTTTATGTTGAGAACTTTATTATAAGGGATACACGCAAGGCGAGGGAGAGTGGGCTTCTTCCCCTTCTCATGGAAAGCCTCCTGGCACATCCTTATGCCCGCCACTCAGGTGGCTCCCCTTCCCTCCGTAGCTCCTCCCCACCAAGGCCTGTCAGCGTGTTTGGTAAAGGGAGGGCCTGGGTTTCTTGAGCTGGGGTCTGGTCTCTTGGGACATCTGCTGCCCTCCTTGTGGCTACTGGCCATGCTGGCTTTCCCTGCTCAGACATGCCATTGGTTTAATTCAGTGAGGTGTCTTGGAAGAGCAAGACTCAGGACTCTTCTCTCCCCAGGACACTGAGCCTCAGGGCTCAGCTTGGGTGGCTGGAGCCTTCTGGAACTCTCAATGGTGCATGTTCTAAGAAAAAGTACAGGAAGGGGACCATGCAAGCTAAGGCAACTGGGCACGCTCACTTTCTTTTCTCTCCCTGTCTTCCTCTCCTACGCCCTGGGCTTGAGACAGGAGAGCCTGTCTTCCCCTGGGTCAGAGGCTCTTGCAAGGAGCAGCACGTCTTGGGCCTTTGCTGTCTCAGGTGGGTCACCACCCCTTTCCTCGGCAGCAGTCCCTAGGAGGTGGTCGCTGGCGGGTGAACCTTTCCTCACTCACCAAGCAGTCCCCCAGCCAGATGCCCCAGGATACTATCTGGCCTATCAGAGATACCCTTTATTTTTGTTGTTTTTAAATTACTTTTTAATTTTGAAATAATTGTAGATTTATATGCAGTTGTGGGGCATCATGCAGTGAGATCCTGTGGTTGATCCTGTATCCATTTTCCTCCATGGTAACATTTTAGAAAACTCTAGTGTAATATTATGACCAGGATCTGGACACTGAAATTTCCAAGAGGCACTTCCCGTTTTTTACCTTCCTGGCTGCTAACTGTGGGTCTTTCTGTTTTCCCTGCAATTGGGGTGGACTGCACTGCAGTTTGATGTGGGTCTTGCCGTGAGCATCAGGCTGCAGGAGTGAAGGCTTAGCTCTCTGCAGGTCCGTCCTACTTCAAAAGTCAACTGTGCTGTGGATTCCCATGCCTTCTGTCTCTGACCAAACGGCTATACATTTGGGGGTTTCCATGAGCCTTTAATATTTGATATTATAAACCAAAGAACTCAGGAAAGTGCTGTTTATGTTGAGAACTTTATTATAAGGGATACACGCAAGGCGAGGGAGAGTGGGCTTCTTCCCCTTCTCATGGAAAGCCTCCTGGCACATCCTTATGCCCGCCACTCAGGTGGCTCCCCTTCCCTCCGTAGCTCCTCCCCACCAAGGCCTGTCAGCGTGTTTGGTAAAGGGAGGGCCTGGGTTTCTTGAGCTGGGGTCTGGTCTCTTGGGACATCTGCTGCCCTCCTTGTGGCTACTGGCCATGCTGGCTTTCCCTGCTCAGACATGCCATTGGTTTAATTCAGTGAGGTGTCTTGGAAGAGCAAGACTCAGGACTCTTCTCTCCCCAGGACACTGAGCCTCAGGGCTCAGCTTGGGTGGCTGGAGCCTTCTGGAACTCTCAATGGTGCATGTTCTAAGAAAAAGTACAGGAAGGGGACCATGCAAGCTAAGGCAACTGGGCACGCTCACTTTCTTTTCTCTCCCTGTCTTCCTCTCCTACGCCCTGGGCTTGAGACAGGAGAGCCTGTCTTCCCCTGGGTCAGAGGCTCTTGCAAGGAGCAGCACGTCTTGGGCCTTTGCTGTCTCAGGTGGGTCACCACCCCTTTCCTCGGCAGCAGTCCCTAGGAGGTGGTCGCTGGCGGGTGAACCTTTCCTCACTCACCAAGCAGTCCCCCAGCCAGATGCCCCAGGATACTATCTGGCCTATCAGAGATACCCTTTATTTTTGTTGTTTTTAAATTACTTTTTAATTTTGAAATAATTGTAGATTTATATGCAGTTGTGGGGCATCATGCAGTGAGATCCTGTGGTTGATCCTGTATCCATTTTCCCTCCATGGTAACATTTTAGAAAACTCTAGTGTAATATTATGACCAGGATCTGGACACTGAAATTTCCAAGAGCACTTCTGTCACCTTAGATCCCTCTGGCTGCTTTTTATTGCCACATCCAACTCCCTGACACTCTCATTTCCTCCTTAGCCTCTAGCAACCATGAATGTGTCCTCTGGTCCTATTTGGAAAGCTATGAATATTTGTGTCCAGATTTTAGTGTGACCCTAAGTTTTTACTCCTGGGGACAAGCAGCATCTCACCTGTAAGAAGTTCTAACATTCTCTCTGAAAGTCAAGCATTGTGAGCAACCATGGCTGAGGTTCAGTTCTGTTCAATTGCTCAGTCATGTCCAACTCTTTGCGACCCCATAGACTGCAGCACACCAGGTTTCCTTGTCCTTCACCATCTTCCGGGGCTTTCTCAAACCCATGTCCATTGAGTCAGAGATACTATCCAACGTCTCATCCTCTGTTGTCCCTTTCTCCTTCTGCCTTCTATTTTTCTCAGCATCAGAATCTTTTCCAATGAGTTGTCTATTTGCATTAGGTGGCCAAAGTTTTGAAGCTTCAGCTTCAGCATTAGTCCTGCCCATGGCTGAGATTAAGTACTCAGAAACACAACAGGTACTGTGTGAATGAGTCAGGTGACTGCTCTTCACAAGTCTGAAGGCTGACAACCATACACATTCACTTGCCCATGTTGGAAAACATACCTTTGCTCTCTTAGGCAGAGCTGCAGTTCCGTTACCTGACAGAAAGCCTTAAGAGATGATCTTTGATATAATAACGATTACTCTGCATGCATAACTTTGGAAAATTAATTTTGCCTTCAGTGCTACTTTCCCAGTACGTGGAGGCAGGAATTGGTCCACGGTCCCTGGAGGGAGCAGGGATGATAAGTAAGAAAAGATTATTCGTCACAGGATGTGGGAGCTTCTCACTGCTGGGTCCAGACTGGCACCATCACACTGTGTTTTCAGGGAGAGAGGAGCTCAATCTAAAATTGTGTCAGGGGATGTAGCGATGCCTACCTCAAAGGGCTGTGTTCAGGGTGAAGTGAGCTGATATCCTCAAGGCCCTTAGAATAGCATCTGCCAGAGTAGCTTGTTTTTTCTAGTTCCTGGGCCAGAAGTAGCAGAGAGAGTCTGAGTCTCTCCTCTGAGTACCTAGTGATTACTGGGGTGAGGAATATACTGGGCAGGAAGACAGACCTGAATTTCCATGGAGTTTCATCTCCATGGTAACTCCTTCCAGAGTGAAGCTACGTCTCTTTACATGCTCCTAATAACCCTCTCTGATGACCTATATTCCGTCTCCTTTCTAAGAGGCCTAATCTCTCCGCGTTTCTGGATGTTGAAGTAGGTCAGCCTCAACAGACCCAGTCCTTTCTTGGCTCACTTAAGACATTCTTTCTTCCTCTCACTTTTGAGAGACGATGGATGTGTAGAAAAATTGTGAGCAACCATGGCTGAGGTTCAGTTCTGTTCAATTGCTCAGTCATGTCCAACTCTTTGCGACCCCATAGACTGCAGCACACCAGGTTTCCTTGTCCTTCACCATCTTCCGGGGCTTTCTCAAACCCATGTCCATTGAGTCAGAGATACTATCCAACGTCTCATCCTCTGTTGTCCCTTTCTCCTTCTGCCTTCTATTTTTCTCAGCATCAGAATCTTTTCCAATGAGTTGTCTATTTGCATTAGGTGGCCAAAGTTTTGAAGCTTCAGCTTCAGCATTAGTCCTGCCCATGGCTGAGATTAAGTACTCAGAAACACAACAGGTACTGTGTGAATGAGTCAGGTGACTGCTCTTCACAAGTCTGAAGGCTGACAACCATACACATTCACTTGCCCATGTTGGAAAACATACCTTTGCTCTCTTAGGCAGAGCTGCAGTTCCGTTACCTGACAGAAAGCCTTAAGAGATGATCTTTGATATAATAACGATTACTCTGCATGCATAACTTTGGAAAATTAATTTTGCCTTCAGTGCTACTTTCCCAGTACGTGGAGGCAGGAATTGGTCCACGGTCCCTGGAGGGAGCAGGGATGATAAGTAAGAAAAGATTATTCGTCACAGGATGTGGGAGCTTCTCACTGCTGGGTCCAGACTGGCACCATCACACTGTGTTTTCAGGGAGAGAGGAGCTCAATCTAAAATTGTGTCAGGGGATGTAGCGATGCCTACCTCAAAGGGCTGTGTTCAGGGTGAAGTGAGCTGATATCCTCAAGGCCCTTAGAATAGCATCTGCCAGAGTAGCTTGTTTTTTCTAGTTCCTGGGCCAGAAGTAGCAGAGAGAGTCTGAGTCTCTCCTCTGAGTACCTAGTGATTACTGGGGTGAGGAATATACTGGGCAGGAAGACAGACCTGAATTTCCATGGAGTTTCATCTCCATGGTAACTCCTTCCAGAGTGAAGCTACGTCTCTTTACATGCTCCTAATAACCCTCTCTGATGACCTATATTCCGTCTCCTTTCTAAGAGGCCTAATCTCTCCCGCGTTTCTGGATGTTGAAGTAGGTCAGCCTCAACAGACCCAGTCCTTTCTTGGCTCACTTAAGACATTCTTTCTTCCTCTCACTTTTGAGAGACGATGGATGTGTAGAAAGAGTACCGGAAAAGACTTCCCTCTCCTGTCTCCCTCTCTCCCATTCTGGATCAGAGCACTTAGAATTCATATTTCAAAATGACACACAGCATCAGCTTCTCAGAGAAAACCTGATAGATCGGCATTTTTCTGGTGACTGTTAGCAAATGCACTATATTCTGATGCTATATTTTTTTTCCTTTTTGTTTGGGGAACAACTTGCATATAGTGAAGTATCCAGCTCTCTCCAGTTAGGCAGGTGGGTGGAATTATTATACATGTTCCTGTGTGACCAGCACCTGTTGAGAAGTCGTCAAGTATTTCCCTAGCCCTGGGTGTTCCTCTACGCTTCTTCTTAGTCAGTTCACCCCCTGAAGTTTGGTATAATCCTGATTTCTATATTTGAACAGGATTTTATATTTAGATTTAAGCTAACATTAAAACTTTATAGTAAAATGAGTGCACAATAACAAGATGGAATTAATGATATATATATATATATATTATAATATAATATATATGCTATTGTTATATATTTCAGTGTTTGGTGAGGTGAAAAAAAAGAAGTTATCTCCAAACAGATAAGCCAAGCCCACCAGGACTCAGGAGTCAAACTGTGACCCAGACAGAGGAGGCGGAGATCTTGGTACAAATGTGCAAGGGGGAATATGCTCTGAATCCGGAGTGCATTTATTATACTTAGAATCACAGGAAGTCAGAGCTGGAAGGCATTTCACTACCTGGGCAGGGTGAAGTAGCAAAGGCCCTTAGAATAGCATCTGAATTTTTCCCAATGAGGGGTCTGAGTCTCTCCTCTGAGTACCTAGTGATTACTGGGGTGAGGAATATACTGGGCAGGAAGACAGACCTGAATTTCCATGGAGTTTCATCTCCATGGTAACTCCTTCCAGAGTGAAGCTACGTCTCTTTACATGCTCCTAATAACCCTCTCTGATGACCTATATTCCGTCTCCTTTCTAAGAGGCCTAATCTCTCCCGCGTTTCTGGATGTTGAAGTAGGTCAGCCTCAACAGACCCAGTCCTTTCTTGGCTCACTTAAGACATTCTTTCTTCCTCTCACTTTTGAGAGACGATGGATGTGTAGAAAGAGTACCGGAAAAGACTTCCCTCTCCTGTCTCCCTCTCTCCCATTCTGGATCAGAGCACTTAGAATTCATATTTCAAAATGACACACAGCATCAGCTTCTCAGAGAAAACCTGATAGATCGGCATTTTTCTGGTGACTGTTAGCAAATGCACTATATTCTGATGCTATATTTTTTTTCCTTTTTGTTTGGGGAACAACTTGCATATAGTGAAGTATCCAGCTCTCTCCAGTTAGGCAGGTGGGTGGAATTATTATACATGTTCCTGTGTGACCAGCACCTGTTGAGAAGTCGTCAAGTATTTCCCTAGCCCTGGGTGTTCCTCACGCTTCTTTTTAGTCAGTTCACCCCCTGAAGTTTGGTATAATCCTGATTTCTATATTTGAACAGGATTTTATATTTAGATTTAAGCTAACATTAAAACTTTATAGTAAAATGAGTGCACAATAACAAGATGGAATTAATGATATATATATATATATATTATAATATAATATATATGCTATTGTTATATATTTCAGTGTTTGGTGAGGTGAAAAAAAAGAAGTTATCTCCAAACAGATAAGCCAAGCCCACCAGGACTCAGGAGTCAAACTGTGACCCAGACAGAGGAGGCGGAGATCTTGGTACAAATGTGCAAGGGGGAATATGCTCTGAATCACTTTGGGGATGTGCATTTATTATACTTAGAATCACAGGAAGTCAGAGCTGGAAGGCATTTCACTTAACAATTAGGGTCTGTCTCCTCTCTTTGTAGAGTGGGAAGTCAAAGCCCAGAAGGGCAGTGAGATTTAACCAAAACTTCAGAGCATATTCAAGTCAGCACCTGAATATCACACGGTCCTGTGTTCTGCCACTGGGCATTTCAGGGCTCTTCTGTTTACTTTTCGAGGGATTAAAGCAAAACTGCTGCAGGAGTTGTGCACATGTGCTCAGTTGTGTCTAGCTTTGCAAAAGTTGAGGTATGTGGATTGTTATGAGCTGAATTGTGTCCCCCTCCACAACATATGTATTGTTGAGGTTCTAACTCAAAATGTGACTGTATTTGGAGACAGAATCACCAGAGAGATAATTAAGGTTAAAGTAGGTGGTGTTATTGGTAAAAACCCTGCCTGCCAACGCCGATGAAGAGATGAAGGTTTGATCCCTAGTCCAGTATCCTTACCTGGAGAGCCCCATGAACAGTGGAGCCTGGTGGGCTCTGGTCCGTGGGGTTGCAAATAGTCGGACACGACTGAGGCGACCTGGCACGCATGCACACACAAGTCATTGGTATGAGCCCTGATTCAATCTGACTGATGTCCTAACAATAAGACAGGATGCAGACAGACATGGAGGGAAACCAAGTGAAGACACAAGAAGAAGATGGTTATCCACAAGCCAAAGAGAGGCTGCAGAAGGAACCAGTGTGGCTAACACCTTGCTCTTAGAACTTGACCTCCAGAACTATGAGAAAAATAAACGTCTGTCCTTTAAGCCACCCAGTCTGTGGTGCTCGGCTATGGCAGCCCTGACAACCATACAGAGACTGATGAAATGCTAGTATCCGTTCATTCATTCTGTCTCTTTGATCCCATGTTTGCTGAGAACCTATTATATGCCAGTCACTCGGGCAGGTGCTAGTCTAAGGCCTTTAAACATATCAGTTCACTTAATCCTGAGCACCGTCTTGAGAGAGAGGTGCTGCTACACCCATCTGATGGATGAGAAAAGTGAAGTAATTAGCCAAGATCACATAGCAGGACGGAGCAGAACCACAGACATGTAAATACCTATGATGGAGCTTGACAGAATCTGATGAAAAGAAGAACTCAGTAGGGACTAAGAGGGTAATTCTTGTAGGAAACGATGGGGATTTAGGGTAGAGGAATTGACATGACAGTTCAACAAGAGAGAAGGGGTCACGGGGGTGATATGGTTCAGCCTCAAGATGAGAAGAGCTGTGACACAATGAGGCAGTTTGGGAGAATTATAAGTGACTGTGCTTGACTGGAGGTCAGAGTTAACATTAAGAGACAGTGTTGTGATAAATAACATAGGGAACAGATTATTAGGGCCTTATAGGATGGCCTACTTTGTTTGGAGGTTCTTCCTTAGTCATCTGGGAGACCCAAAGGGGCATTCCATATGACTTCAAGTGATCTGATTTACATTCCATAAAAGTGGAAAAGAAAATATGGAAGGGAGCAAGGCTGGATGCAGGGAGACTTTTTGTCAGGGTCACCATCTTTGAGGAACATGGAGGGGAGAGAGTGGTCTAGAACCATTCCCAGTTCTGAGGATGATGGAAATGCAAGATGGCAGCAGGACTTGAGACCAAGGGAAAGGACCTGGTGTGGGATAGAGGCCCGCTTGTCCACTGGCTGCTGAGGGCAGAAAAGGAACCCTGATTCAATCGCTGATGACAATAAGACAGGATGCAGACAGACGGGGCAAGTGAAGACACAAGAAGAAGATGGTTATCCACAAGCCAAAGAGAGGCTGCAGAAGGAACCAGTGTGGCTAACACCTTGCTCTTAGAACTTGACCTCCAGAACTATGAGAAAAATAAACGTCTGTCCTTTAAGCCACCCAGTCTGTGGTGCTCGGCTATGGCAGCCCTGACAACCATACAGAGACTGATGAAATGCTAGTATCCGTTCATTCATTCTGTCTCTTTGATCCCATGTTTGCTGAGAACCTATTATATGCCAGTCACTCGGGCAGGTGCTAGTCTAAGGCCTTTAAACATATCAGTTCACTTAATCCTGAGCACCGTCTTGAGAGAGAGGTGCTGCTACACCCATCTGATGGATGAGAAAAGTGAAGTAATTAGCCAAGATCACATAGCAGGACGGAGCAGAACCACAGACATGTAAATACCTATGATGGAGCTTGACAGAATCTGATGAAAAGAAGAACTCAGTAGGGACTAAGAGGGTAATTCTTGTAGGAAACGATGGGGATTTAGGGTAGAGGAATTGACATGACAGTTCAACAAGAGAGAAGGGGTCACGGGGGTGATATGGTTCAGCCTCAAGATGAGAAGAGCTGTGACACAATGAGGCAGTTTGGGAGAATTATAAGTGACTGTGCTTGACTGGAGGTCAGAGTTAACATTAAGAGACAGTGTTGTGATAAATAACATAGGGAACAGATTATTAGGGCCTTATAGGATGGCCTACTTTGTTTGGAGGTTCTTCCTTAGTCATCTGGGAGACCCAAAGGGGCATTCCATATGACTTCAAGTGATCTGATTTACATTCCATAAAAGTGGAAAAGAAAATATGGAAGGGAGCAAGGCTGGATGCAGGGAGACTTTTTGTCAGGGTCACCATCTTTGAGGAACATGGAGGGGAGAGAGTGGTCTAGAACCATTCCCAGTTCTGAGGATGATGGAAATGCAAGATGGCAGCAGGACTTGAGACCAAGGGAAAGGACCTGGTGTGGGATAGAGGCCCGCTTGTCCACTGGCTGCTCGCCAGGGGAAGGATGGGTCTAGAGGGTAGATATGAGGGTCATCAGGGTTTAAACAGAGATGGAAGTCTTGAGCATGAATGCAGACAAGTTGAGCAGAGCTGGGGAAGGAATCGAACTATCACTAGCTTACAAGGGATGCAGAGAAAGAGGAGCTGGAAAGAAAAGTGTGGAAGGAATGGTCCAACAGGCAGGAGGAAACCGAGACAAGGATGGTGTCGCCAAAACCACAGGTGAAGGAGACTCCAGAAAGGACTCAACTGTCAACTGCTGCAGAGAGGTCCCCACCAGCGGGGGCTGGACAGGAGCAGTGGTTCCACTGGAGAAGACGAGCTGCACGTGCCCTCTCACTTTCAGAAGAGAGTTTTGTCTTTCACTGTTGACATGATTCTCTGATGTTTCTAATCCTAACATGGCGTTTTTTCTTTACAAATGCAAATAGAGCATTTGAAGCCACGGACCTGGAGGCTGACACTGTCCAGCCAGCGTCTTGATGCTCCCATGGGAGCACCTGCGCTCAGAACTGTAGAGCTCTTCTTTTGAGAACGCAAAGCCAGAGTCTTCTAGAGGCAATTTCTACTTGCGAAGAAGTTATTGAAATGCAAGGCAGGTGCTGGCCGTCTGTGCCTCTCTTTCCGAAGGGAACCTCCTCGTCCCTGGGTAACCCTTAGCGAATGAGCCTCGGGCTGTGAGTCAGCTGCCACCGGTGGACTCAGAGATGCTATCGGATTCATCAGGCCCCGCAGTCACCTCCTCCAGCACCTGCAGCAGCCTGAGAAAAGCCATTAGCCCGGCCACGTGCCTGCCCAGCCGCCCCACCCCCACCTGTGCTTCCTCTAATGTGACATTTGCAGACTTGCCGAGCATTTGTTACTAACATGGCGTATTCTCCATGCAAACACCCTTCGATCAGCTTGCCAGAAAGCCCAAAGCAGCACATACCGCCTTGGTAAGCGAAGATGCAAACCTGAAAAGATTATTTTAGAATGACCCTGAGTGTCCCTCTTTCTCTCTTTTTCTGCAGAGGCGTTTCGTCCAGATTTGTCACAATTGTTTCCAACTTGGGCCTCTGCTGAGAGGTGTCTCCTGCGTTCCCTGCCAGTGTTCTGGTTGCTGGGCTGGGAACGCAGGCTACAGCTGAGGAAGCGTTTGCTCCGAGTACTGCTGCTTCTGTCCCGCGGCCCAGCCGGCAGGAGCTGTGGCCGGGGGCGGGGGACCCGTGAGGATGACTGCAGGCTTCTCCCATCACATGGATGAGGAGTAGGCAAGCATCTTTCTTTCCCCAGACAACCAAAGAGACACGTGGCTGGACCACACGCCCCTGGCACACCTCCCCTGGGCTCCAAGCAGAATTATTTAGCTGTGGAACGGAAGAGTGTTTTCCTTTCCTCGGCTCCACCGAGTCCAGAGCCGCGTGGGCGGGGGTCTGAGCAGTTGTCTACGCTGGTCTTTTGGTCACTGGCTTCCGCTGGGTGGTCAGCTCAGAGGGGGCCCAGGTGCTATCTGTAGACGGGGCTGCAAATGAAGGAAGTAAGGTGGAGTCATGAGTCATCGGTTTTCAAATGCAAATAGAGCATTTGAAGCCACGGACCTGGAGGCTGACACTGTCAGCCAGCGTCTTGATGCTCCCATGGGAGCACCTGCGCTCAGAACTGTAGAGCTCTTCTTTGAGAACGCAAAGCCAGAGTCTTCTAGAGGCAATTTCTACTTGCGAAGCAGTTATTGAAATGCAAGGCAGGTGCTGGCCGTCTGTGCCTCTCTTTCCGAAGGGAACCTCCTCGTCCCTGGGTAACCCTTAGCGAATGAGCCTCGGGCTGTGAGTCAGCTGCCACCGGTGGACTCAGAGATGCTATCGGATTCATCAGGCCCCGCAGTCACCTCCTCCAGCACCTGCAGCAGCCTGAGAAAAGCCATTAGCCCGGCCACGTGCCTGCCCAGCCGCCCCACCCCCACCTGTGCTTCCTCTAATGTGACATTTGCAGACTTGCCGAGCATTTGTTACTAACATGGCGTATTCTCCATGCAAACACCCTTCGATCAGCTTGCCAGAAAGCCCAAAGCAGCACATACCGCCTTGGTAAGCGAAGATGCAAACCTGAAAAGATTATTTTAGAATGACCCTGAGTGTCCCTCTTTCTCTCTTTTTCTGCAGAGGCGTTTCGTCCAGATTTGTCACAATTGTTTCCAACTTGGGCCTCTGCTGAGAGGTGTCTCCTGCGTTCCCTGCCAGTGTTCTGGTTGCTGGGCTGGGAACGCAGGCTACAGCTGAGGAAGCGTTTGCTCCGAGTACTGCTGCTTCTGTCCCGCGGCCCAGCCGGCAGGAGCTGTGGCCGGGGGCGGGGGGGACCCGTGAGGATGACTGCAGGCTTCTCCCCATCACATGGATGAGGAGTAGGCAAGCATCTTTCTTTCCCCAGACAACCAAAGAGACACGTGGCTGGACCACACCGGCCCCTGGCACACCTCCCCTGGGCTCCAAGCAGAATTATTTAGCTGTGGAACGGAAGAGTGTTTTCCTTTCCTCGGCTCCACCGAGTCCAGAGCCGCGTGGGCGGGGGTCTGAGCAGTTGTCTACGCTGGTCTTTTGGTCACTGGCTTCCGCTGGGTGGTCAGCTCAGAGGGGGCCCAGGTGCTATCTGTAGACGGGGCTGCAAATGAAGGAAGTAAGGTGGAGTCATGAGTCATCTGGATGGCTGGGCTGATCTGGTTCGAAGCTCTGTTGTCTGGGTTGCTGTTCTGTTGGGTCCACATTTTCGTCATGGGCACAGCTTGGATTTAATGACACGGTGGTGATAACTGATCATGGGCTTTTGGGTCATTGTTTCTGTGTTACAGGTGGTGGACTGTGATCAATCTACTCTGCTGCCCTGTCCTTTTCTCCTGAAAAAGGCAGGGACCCCAGGTGTGTCCTTCAGCTTTCCAGATGAAGATGTCACAGGTTGTTTGGTTCCTGAGGCTGAAACTGATGGGAATAACCTGGGATTTGAAGCTACGTCTAGACGTGGCTTCCAGACGTGACCTGGCCACTTTCTAGTTGTGTGGATTTTTTCTAGTTGTGTATGTCTATCAAATCCTGGAATCCTCTGTTTCCTCACCTGTGAAATGAGGATAATGAATATCCACTCAGTGAGAGAACCTATGTCAGGGGCCGAGCACTGTGTTTGGAGCTTAGTAGGTGACTTCTGTCCTGGGAGTAGAATGTACTCACAACTCGGGAACAGAGGGAGGGGTTGCCCCAGCGTCACCAGAATGTCTCCCTCCTTTTCAAGTGCCTTTCTCCTTTTAAAAAAATACTGAAGCATACTTGACTTGCAATGCTGTGTTAATTTCTGTTATACAGCAAAGTGATTTAGTCACACACACACACACACACACACACACACACACAGCTTCCCAGCTGCCGCTAGTGATAAAGAACCCGTCTGCCATTAAAGGAGACATAGGAGACTTGACTCGATCCCTGGGTTGGGAAAATCCTCTGGAGGAGGGCATGGCAACTCACTCCAGTATTCTTGGCTGCAGAATCCCAGGGACAGAGGAGTCTGGCGGACTGCAATTCACAGGGTTGCAGAGTCAGACATGGATGCAGCAACCTAGCACAGTGCATGTGCGTGCACGCACACACACGCACACACACACACACACACACACACACATTCAGGTACTTTTCCATTCCCATAAGATATTCAATATGGTTTCCTGTGCTGCACAATAGGACTTTGTTGTTTATCCATTTTATCCTTCCTTTACATGTGAGGAAGTGAAACTTAGAGCTGAACAACCCTATAAAGTTCACATAATTTGCAAGCAGTGGAGTTAAACATCAAATTCAGGCAGGTTGGCCTACAGAAACGAAGTTCATAACTACCACATAAACTACCTCTCCTAATAACAGTCTCAAAACTTGTCTCCGAAACAGCCTCAGAGTCCAGTTTTTGTTGTAGAAGTTAGTGCATTTCAGGGGAGGACCTGCGACTCATATCTGATCTTGGCGGCCTAGTCCGCTACTCAGGATGTATCTTATCTGTCTGCAGCACGTGCCCCAGGCCTGCTCACAGCGTCACTGCAGCCACAGGATGCAGGGGGCCCCATATTTTGCCTGCACTTTGATTTGGCTGTGAGTTTTGCTTGTAAAGCCTGTGTCCTAAAAAAAGACAGAATGCAGAGCCTGAGACTGACAAGTGGTTCTGGCTTTTTTTTTTTTTTTTTCCCAGTGCTATGTAAAGTTTTCATCTTCCAGTCTTCACAAAGAGCTGCAATTTTAAAAGCATCAAAAAAAGGAAAAGAAAAAAATGAACTACACCTGCAACCATTTCATTACCCGTGTGAATGAGGAGGTCTGAGAAGACTTGTTCTTCTGTCTAGGGCCCATTATCTTAAGTATATATTTAAGAAATGCTTTTCTTAAGAAATGCATTTCTTAAGAATTATATTAAGAAATGTATTTTCTTAAGAAATCCACGGAGAGATTCTCATCTAATTTTGTGAGCTGAAGGGGGATTTGGGGTGTGTTCTTCTCAGAAATTATCTGGCTTCTGGCTCCCAGCTTCTTGCCAGACCCCAACTTCTGAATCTAGCCCCGGGTCCTAATGCTGTCAAGCGTGTGAGTGGGAGTGTGTGTGTGTCTGTGTGTTTGTGTGTCTGTGCATGTGCACGCGTGCACACATGTGGTTTAAAGAGTTCTGACAGGATTCAATATAGAGGTAGTCTAGGTGCGGATCTGGCTTTGACCTTGAACCCTCCCTGGTCCCAGTTCATGGAAGTCTCCCTCGGTTTGGTCACTTTGTGCTCCAGGGTGGCACTGCCTCCCTTTGGGCCCAGTCTGTGAGGCATCGCCTGTATCCTACGATGAACAGGAAGAGAGAGCTGTGCCCTGCTTTTTCAACAGAACAATGATGCACTCACAGGCCAAGCATAGGTACAGTGCCTTTATCCACACTTTCAAAATCTCTGAAAATTGAAAGCTTTTTGGCAACTCTTACCTGGCCTGAACATATCTGGCAGCAAAACCTGATGTGAACTTCAACTATTTATTTTTTAAAATTATTTTTATTTTATCTTGGAGTATAGTTGATTTACAATGTTGTGTTAGTTTCAGGTGTACAGCAAAGTGATTCAGTTCTACGTACACATATGTTCATTCTTTTTCAAATTCTTTTCCTGTACAGGTTATTATAGAATATCAAGTAGAGAACTTTAGCTTAGTCTTCCTGGTTAGTATAGAATTCATATATTTTGCTGCATAAGTATTAACACATTTGATTAAGGGTTGTTATCCCAGACCCTTTGGGGGCTGTCACATAATATATTGCATATGCACCATATCTGTATTCTGGATTTTGTAATGCATCTGATTTCAAGTAGTTTGGCTAAGGGATTGAGAGCCTTGATCTCATTTAATCCTTGCCAATCAACTTGTGCAATAATGATTATTTCCATATTAAGATGAGAAAACTGACAACAAAAAGAACGGTTGATTTGCCCATGGGCAGTGCTCTAGAAACTGGCTAATCAGTGTGTGATCCTTGGACCAGCAGCATTAGTACCATCTGAGGTCTTGTTGGAAATGATGAGTCTTGGGACACATGCATGACCGACTGAGTCAGAATCTGCATTTTATCAAGATCCACCTCCATCACATGCTTCCTCTTTACAGTAAAGGGCAGCAGAGCCTTTGGCTAGATATGTGGAGGAGAAGACCACATGCCATTCTTTGGAGTTCTCAGAATTGTGATATTTTGCCAAGACCGCATGGTCGGGCAGAATCCTCTGCTGGGCGGTGAGTTGAGGAGGCAGAGCAACGCAAGGGTTCACTGTCCCACATGGTGCTGAGCAGGGGAATGTGCCCGTGACGATAAAATAATTGCATGTTTGTTCTAGAAGTCCATTGCCTCAACAGTTTATTTCCCAAAGTGGGGCTGTTTTTCCACTTATCAAAGTAAACTCTGCATCTGCATAGTTGTCTCTGGAAAAAACTCAGGAAACTGTTCTATCAAAGAAGAGTATCAGGCTCTTTAAATCATAATTATTAATTGTTTGCTCATCCATGGTATGGCCCCCAAGCAGGGGGAGTGTCTGATTTACCTGCAGTAGAGCGGTGTGTGTGTGTGTGTGTGTGTGTGTGACCTAGTTTCCTATTTAAGCCAAATAATCCCTGTGTCTCTGAACCAAGCTTGGCCTCTCCAGTCGGTTCCTAAGTCCAGGCAGGAGAGGATGTGGAATGTAAGCCCTGTGGAACTGACAGGCACATTGGCCTTTCTAGTACTGAGGGAACCCCCCTGCATTGGCCCATTTTCCATATTTACAAAGCTATTGACAGTGGCACCTACCAAGATGGTTTGATTGTCAGACCAAGGAGTGCAGAGGAGAAAAGGATTTGACCGTCCTTCAGTAGGTGGGCTCTCTGCCTGTCACTGCAGAAGCCTGGGCTCCAGGCTCTACATGCCTTCATAGCCAAGAAGATGTTCAAGTTTAGAATTATGAGAGGCTGCCCACTTTCCCCTGGGAAACCTCATTGATGGCTCACCTTATTTCAGGGCTCACATTCATTCCTATTAAAATCAGTGAATAAAACAGAATATATATCACCAGCGGATGGCCCTGTCTTATTTTAAATCATGGCCTTTTCCTCTCTAGAAGAAGGTTGTAGAGTGTAGAAGATCTCAGAGGTCATCTCCTCTGACACCACCATTTCAAAGATGATGATCTTGAGATGCAGAGATGCCATCTGGCCCGCCCAAGGTCACTGAGCTGGGGGCCAAGCTGGGGCCAGTGACTGAACCTCCTGCCTCTAGCCTAGAATTTGTTACAGCACATTGCACTTCTGGTATATGCTCTTTTTCTCAATGACTTTACACTTTCTGTCTTTCCTCCTATCCCATTACCAGATGTAGTTTTTCTCCCCCAGTTTTCCCATGAACCTAGGGACAACCACTTCAAAATAAGTTTTGTAGTTGCTGCGATATTGGAGACGCTGTGCAAATGAGAATTCAGGTGAATAAGAAAAGTTTCAGTCTTCAAGACACAAATTCTAGGAGGAGAGATAATCATTACAAATACACATAAACATAATGTATGGTGCTAAAAAGAATACAGGGAACTGCTCAGGTTGCTAAGAACAAGAAGGGGAGCGCTTTGCTACTAGAGAAGAGGTATAGAAAAGGGAGGCAGGCAAGTCAAGTTTTCATCTACTGGCTCCATTTATGGACGAATAACTCTGTTTGGAAACTTGCCTTGTCATTAAGAATTATCAACACTCTGGGTTTCCACGTTGGAGGGAAAATCTCTGGCTGTCATAGGAATCGAGTGTGAACATTTTAAAATGACAGCCTGAAGAAAGCCTTTCTGTTCTCCATACAATCACCATTTTGGGGTATGAACAAGAGCCCCTGTTGCCTGTAAGCTGATCTTTCTCCTTAAAATCACTCTTAATAAATTCTCCAAGAGTCTAGGGTCTCCTCTTTGAATATATGAGGCGTCTATCAAAGCAGCACCATTTGAATGTGCAACATGGGACGGAACAGAAAGGTCCATGGGAGATTAACCAGAAAATGTATCCAATGGCATATTCATGCTTCATATCGTGTTATTACACAGATGGCCCTGAATTGAGAAATAAACATACTGTTCCTATGCTGAGTTATATCAATACTATTCTGTGATCTCACAGTATTTACGCATGACTTTACTACTACGATAATTCACCCAGCATGTGTTCAGTCCAACCTGTGGTACCAGGAAACACAGTAGAGACAGAGAGTAAAGAGAGTTAATGAGACTTTGATCTGTTCTTCTCATTAATGTTGAACACAATATTGTAATATTATAATGTACTGTGGAAAATGCTATAAGCCCTGAAATCCAAGTGACTAACCACAAGCTATTTTCTTGCACACAAAGTCTTGTTGTTCAATTGCTAAGTCATGTTTGACGCTTTGTGACCCCATACACTGTGGCATGTCAGGCTTCCCTGTCCTTTACCATCTCCCAGAGTTTGCTCAAACTCTTGTCCATTGAGTCGGTGATGCCATTCAACCAGCTCATCCTTTGTCGCCCCCTTCTTCCTTCTGTCCTCGATCTTTCCCAGCATCAAGGTCTTTTCCAGTGAGTCGGGTCTTTGCATCAGGTGGCCAAAGTAGTGGAGCTTCCTTCAGCATCAGGCCTTAATGTATGGTGCTAAAAAGAATACAGGAACTGCTCAGGTTGCTAAGAACAAGAAGGGGAGCGCTTTGCTACTAGAGAAGAGGTATAGAAAAGGGAGGCAGGCAAGTCAAGTTTTCATCTACTGGCTCCATTTATGGACGAATAACTCTGTTTGGAAACTTGCCTTGTCATTAAGAATTATCAACACTCTGGGTTTCCACGTTGGAGGGAAAATCTCTGGCTGTCATAGGAATCGAGTGTGAACATTTTAAAATGACAGCCTGAAGAAAGCCTTTCTGTTCTCCATACAATCACCATTTTGGGGTATGAACAAGAGCCCCTGTTGCCTGTAAGCTGATCTTTCTCCTTAAAATCACTCTTAATAAATTCTCCAAGAGTCTAGGGTCTCCTCTTTGAATATATGAGGCGTCTATCAAAGCAGCACCATTTGAATGTGCAACATGGGACGGAACAGAAAGGTCCATGGGAGATTAACCAGAAAATGTATCCAATGGCATATTCATGCTTCATATCGTGTTATTACACAGATGGCCCTGAATTGAGAAATAAACATACTGTTCCTATGCTGAGTTATATCAATACTATTCTGTGATCTCACAGTATTTACGCATGACTTTACTACTACGATAATTCACCCAGCATGTGTTCAGTCCAACCTGTGGTACCAGGAAACACAGTAGAGACAGAGAGTAAAGAGAGTTAATGAGACTTTGATCTGTTCTTCTCATTAATGTTGAACACAATATTGTAATATTATAATGTACTGTGGAAAATGCTATAAGCCCTGAAATCCAAGTGACTAACCACAAGCTATTTTCTTGCACACAAAGTCTTGTTGTTCAATTGCTAAGTCATGTTTGACGCTTTGTGACCCCATACACTGTGGCATGTCAGGCTTCCCTGTCCTTTACCATCTCCCAGAGTTTGCTCAAACTCTTGTCCATTGAGTCGGTGATGCCATTCAACCAGCTCATCCTTTGTCGCCCCCTTCTTCCTTCTGTCCTCGATCTTTCCCAGCATCAAGGTCTTTTCCAGTGAGTCGGGTCTTTGCATCAGGTGGCCAAAGTAGTGGAGCTTCAGCTTCAGCATCAGGCCTTCCAATGAATATTCAGAGTTTATTTCCTTCAAGATTGACTGATTTGATCTCCTTGCTGTCCAATGGATGCTCAAAAGTCTTCTCCAGCACCACAGTTCAAAGATAGCAGTTCTTCTGTGCTCAGCAAAGTCTAAAGTGTACCTGTCTAATCAGTGAGGGGTAGACTCTCCCCTGATCAGTAAAGTGGAGATCCAGGTTTTTTCCATTTTGTGGATCCACCATCTTAAATATCTGGCTTCTAAGTGAGGAGGGGATGTTTATGTCCCTGAGTTACCTTGGCATGAAACTACTCACTTCATCTGTTCCATCTTGTACTTTTAGATACAAGAGAAGTTGAGAAATCAAATCTCTGGCTGGAGAACCACTTTATAGCAACAAGAACCTTTGGTAGACAGCTAACATCGATGCTACATTCCTAGTATATCTGAGTTTAGTTTGAGCTGAGGTTGCAGATCCCAGCTTCTCATGAAGTTGAGGTAGAGTCATGTGACCCAGTCCCAGCCAATGAGATGCGTGTATATGTTATGAGGGCTTCCCAGGTGACTCAGTGATAAAGTATCTGCCTGTCAATGTAGGAGACGGTTTCAATCCCTAAGTCAGTAAAGATCCCACTTCCATGAAAACCCACTCTAGAATCTTGCCTGGAAAATCCCATGGACAGAGGAGTCTGTTGGGCTATAGTCCATGAGGCTGCAGAGAGTAGGGCATGACTGAGTACAAACACAAGAGAATATGTTATGTAATCACTTTGAAGAAACTCCTTTGGATCAGTTGTGTTTCATCCCTGCCCCCCCACACCCAAATTTTCCTCTTTATCCAACCCTCTACTCTGTTTCAGGTGACAGCTGGAATCTTGGCCATCATTTTAGACCCTGGGGTTGATGAACCATGCCCATGGATGGCAGAATGGATAGTTCACAAGTGCCTGAAGCCCTAAAAGATGAGGTGAATGACCTGGGGTACTTCCCTCAGATTTTATGTGAGAAAGAAATAAACTTTAGTCTTTGCAGCTTATGTTACTGTGCACATGTGCGTGCAAAGTCACTCAGTCGTGTCCAATTCTGTGGCACCATGGACTGTAACCCACCAGGCTTCTCTGTCCATGGAACTCTCCAGGCAAGATTACTAGGGTGGGTTGCCATGCCCTTCTCCAGGGGACCTGCCTGACCCAGGGATCAAGCCCATGCCTCCTCTGGCTCCTGCATTGTAGGCAAACTCTACCCACTAAGTCACTGGGGAAGACCTTGTGTTACTGTATGATTTATTAATTACAACTTAACCCCTTCATGAGTGATATGTAAGCAGAAGAAAACACTTAGAAGAGGCTTGGAACTACATGAGGATTCTGAGAAAGTTAAGAATTCAGTGTTGCTCTAGTGTAAGGCTCATGGCCTCCAGCAAGGATAGGCAAATGTTTTCCAGAAATACCCAGACAGTAAATACATTAGACTTGGTGTACCATGTGGTTTCTGTTGCAGTTTCTCAACTCTGCTATTGTTCTGTGAAGGCAGCCATAGAAAATGTGTAAAGGAATGGGAAAAGTTATGTTCCAGGAAACTTTTATTTGTAAAAACAGGTGGTGAGAAGCCAAATTTGACCATCTTAGAGAATAATCACATTGTATTATTTTATTATTTATATATAAATATTTATTGAATGTGTTAGTTGCTCAGTTGTGTCCAACTCTTTTGTGACTCCATGGACTGTAACCCATCAGGCTCCTCTGTCCATGGGATTTCCCTGGCAAGAATACAGGAGCACCATTTTTTTCCTCCAGGGGATCTTCTGTGACTCAGGAATTGAACCTGTGTCTCCCGTATTGTAGACAGATTCTTTACCATTTTTTGTTTGTTTGCTTCCAACTATATGCCTGGATGTGTATTGTAGTGTATCCTAAGATTGGGAGCGGAGAGCAGGTTTGATTGACATCTGTGCATTGATCAGGGGAACGACCGAACTCAGTCGTTCAGCTGTGCTTATTTAGATTGACTCTGATTGCCAAGAGAATAACCATTTCACTTACCCACAGATGCCATTTTGACTTCTGCTAGGGGCTTTCAGTGTCTTAACTGAAAGAAGAGACTTGTGGTGAGATATTTTTAGAAACTTGACCATTGATAAAAGCGGAAAGTTTTAATCATTTGGTAGCTGAGCCTTTTGCCATTTTTCTCAAGTAATAGAACAGAATCTGACTTGAGAGCTGTCTCCTTTTCAAACAGAACATCGCTCCATCAAATAGGAGGGTGTTGCAATATTTAGGGGTTAGCTGTTAGGATGAAAAGTATTCTGAAGTAGGAGACGGAAGTTCTCTTAGTTTTTTACTTTGTTGGAACCAAGTTTGTGGGGAAACCAGTTCCTCTTCTAAGTCTTAAGTTTCTCATCTTTTAAATGGTCACAGAACTGTTTAGTTCAATGTCGATTGGTATCTCAGATAGTAAAGAATCTGCCAGCAATGCGGGAGACCTGGGTTTGATTCCTGGGTTGAGAGGATCCCCTGGAGGAGAGCATGGCAAGCACCCCAGTATTCTTGCCTGGAGAATCCCATGGATGGAGGAGCCTGGTGGGTTACAGTCCATGGGGCCACAAAGAGTGGGACACAACTGAGGCTGGAGGAGGAGCAAAAAAGTTTGCAAGAACAGCTTAGGTCATATCCAACTGCCCTGCAGTCAATCTATAAGAAAACACAGAAGCCAAAAATTTGACCATCTTAGAGAATAATCACATTGTATTATTTTATTATTTATATATAAATATTTATTGAATGTGTTAGTTGCTCAGTTGTGTCCAACTCTTTTGTGACTCCATGGACTGTAACCCATCAGGCTCCTCTGTCCATGGGATTTCCCTGGCAAGAATACAGGAGCACCATTTTTTTCCTCCAGGGGATCTTCTGTGACTCAGGAATTGAACCTGTGTCTCCCGTATTGTAGACAGATTCTTTACCATTTTTTGTTTGTTTGCTTCCAACTATATGCCTGGATGTGTATTGTAGTGTATCCTAAGATTGGGAGCGGAGAGCAGGTTTGATTGACATCTGTGCATTGATCAGGGGAACGACCGAACTCAGTCGTTCAGCTGTGCTTATTTAGATTGACTCTGATTGCCAAGAGAATAACCATTTCACTTACCCACAGATGCCATTTTGACTTCTGCTAGGGGCTTTCAGTGTCTTAACTGAAAGAAGAGACTTGTGGTGAGATATTTTTAGAAACTTGACCATTGATAAAAGCGGAAAGTTTTAATCATTTGGTAGCTGAGCCTTTTGCCATTTTTCTCAAGTAATAGAACAGAATCTGACTTGAGAGCTGTCTCCTTTTCAAACAGAACATCGCTCCATCAAATAGGAGGGTGTTGCAATATTTAGGGGTTAGCTGTTAGGATGAAAAGTATTCTGAAGTAGGAGACGGAAGTTCTCTTAGTTTTTTACTTTGTTGGAACCAAGTTTGTGGGGAAACCAGTTCCTCTTCTAAGTCTTAAGTTTCTCATCTTTTAAATGGTCACAGAACTGTTTAGTTCAATGTCGATTGGTATCTCAGATAGTAAAGAATCTGCCAGCAATGCGGGAGACCTGGGTTTGATTCCTGGGTTGAGAGGATCCCCTGGAGGAGAGCATGGCAAGCACCCCAGTATTCTTGCCTGGAGAATCCCATGGATGGAGGAGCCTGGTGGGTTACAGTCCATGGGGCCACAAAGAGTGGGACACAACTGAGGGGCTGAGCACAGCACAGATTGGTAGCATCTCATGGGTCCAGTCATAGGAGTTATAGGAAGATGTTTGCATAACCTGGAACAGCTTAGGTCATATCCAACTGCCCTGCAGTCAATCTATAAGAAAACACAGAAGAAAGACATTCTAAAAGGTGGAGAAGGCAACTTGACCTTTGAAAATACATTATGCCTTATGTTGGAAAGATGCCCTGGAAAAGGAATGGCTACTCACTCCAGTAATCTTGGATTTCCCTCGTGGTAAAGAATCCATTTGCAATATAGGAGACCTAGGTTTGATTCCTTGAATGGAATGATCCCCTGGAGGAGGGAATGGTTACCCACTCCAGGATTCTTGCCTAGAGAATTCCATGGATGGAGGAGCCGGGCATACTGCAGTCTCTGGAGTCACACAGAGTCAGACACGACTGACTTTCGCTTTCACTTTATTTATAATAACATTCGAATCACTGAGCCACAGCTGAGAACCATACAGACAGGAAGCAATAATGTCAGGAATTCAAATGCTTCAGCAAAACTGGATCTCAATGGATCATAAATGAGTATTTCTCAAATGGATCTAGAATATCTCATATTGAGTTTGAGCAAACATTTGAGAAACTGGCAAAAGCAGAGAATCCACAGATGTTTTCCATATACACAGTATATGTTAAACAGTTGAGTGAAGCAAAGAATTCAGGAAACACTCAGACAGATAGGAAATTGTTAAGAGGAGAAAAATCTGTTTGCTTTCCTGACACCATCTCTCGTCTAAATCAGTTGTGAACATTCATCTAAACTACTCGTGTAGGTCATAGAATCTTACAAGATCAGGAGTCTGAGATCTGGAAACAGAACTATTAACTCAGCTTTTATCACTCCTTGTCATGCTTCCCTTTTATCCCTCTGAAGCTTTTATTGGGAACATTTCCCCAAAGCTATAATTACACTGGATAATGACAGAACTTACTTAATGAAGCAGAGAGCAGCAACTTTTGGAGACAGAAAAATTTGCAACCAATTAAATATTAGTGAAAATTATCTATCTCAGATTCCATTTATTCATATTCATTTGATCTCAGGCTTGCATTTAATCTGCAGAAAGTTCAATCATCATGTATAGTAGAATTCTAGAAATAAAAAACAGTGTAAATCATTTCATGATTTTCCTAAGAGCAGTTTTCCATACCAGTGAAGAATGTGAATGAAAAAGAGGCTAAAGCCACCATAAAGAACCATGTACTTCTAGATTATTAAAATAAGTGCTATCAAATGATCATCACAGTGAAGATGATAGCCTTTTTCCCATGACTTTCTGGTTATTGACATATATTATTTAATGATTTTCTCTAGTAGTTGTAGAATAAAGTCTTGATAATATGTGTGTGTGTGTGTGTGTGTGTGTGTGAGAACCATACAGACAGGAAGCAAGTGAAATTTAATGAATTACCTGGATAGTTTATTTCATGGAATATGTTTATGCTAAGATGTAAATTTTTCCTTATTTTAGTTCTAGAAATACTGTACATAAAACTTTGTTATCATCAAGCAATATGATGATTTTAAAAAAAGTTTTGGTCTCTTTTACTGATTTTTTTATCCATTTATTTCATCTGTCTTTTATTCTTTGGCCTGTGTGGGCCTCCCATCACAGTGGCCTCTCTTATTGCAGAGCACCAGCTCTGGGCGCATGTGCTCCAGAGCTCCGGCTCAGTAATTGGACACACCGGTCCAGACGCTCCATGGCACGTGGGATCTTCCTGGGCCAGGAATTGAACCAGTGCCCCTTCCACTACAAGGCGGACTCCCTATCCACTGGACCACCAGGAAAGCCCTATGATGATTTTTAAACAAAAGAAAGTGCAGGGGGCTTTGCTGGTGATTCAATGGTTAAGATTCCATGCTCCCAATGCAGGGGGCCTGGAGTCGATTCTTACTCATAGAACTAGATGCCATGTGCTATAGCTAAAGATCTTGCATGCTGTAATGAAGATGGAAGGTCCTGTGTGTTGCAACTCCGACCTGGCATAGATACAAAAAGAAGGAAACCAAAAAAAGAAAGTGTTAGGTCAATGGGAGGGATGGGGTGGAGTAGTCCTCCTAAGAGGCAGCCTTACCGTCACTATACAGAGCCAAGTGTCTGCACTTGGAATCAGAGGGCTAGGCTCGAGCATAACACTTTGTCAAGTAAACTGCCGATGAACGAGTTGTTGAAGTTTTCTAAGAAGGCCAACATCCTCATCTGAAATTGGAGAATATACACACTTCACGAGGTTGTTACAAGGACCACACAAAACACCGTCTGTGAAAGTGCTTGAAGCCCTGCAAGTTGTTACTGCCATTTCATTACCTGGCATGCCTGGTTGGGCAAGAAAGACAAAGCATGTTGAAAAACAAACCCCAGATTGATTGAAAGCAATGCAAAACAAAAACTAGTAGAAAACAGGAAGCGATGTCAGGCATAATGCCTTGGCACATTCTCCATGTTTAGAAACATTTCCCATAAAGGATTATATATAACTGAGTGACTGGAAAGCCTCAGGAAAGTTCCATTTCCTCTCCTTCCTCACTTAGCTCCAGTTGGAACAAAGAGGCCCTGGGAGCCCTCATCACTCCCCTTGGAAGGAGCACTGGCTGAGAAGTTCGTGATTACTACCTTTGAAACTAAAGCTGTGATGGGAGCTATGACCTCACATCCTTAGGGCAGGTTTGCTGGGTTTACAAGTCACCTCCATTCAACCCACAGCCCTCCCTGAGCTCAATTACAGCCTCGTCAGCAAGAATGCAGAAAGCAGCCACCGAGAGTGAGCCCACTGGGCTGTGCAGGGTTCCTGACACTCCAATGGGGTAGTAATCACTTTTATGGTATCTAACTGACACCCGCCTCCTACCCAATAAATCACTAATATGCCTATAAGCTTTTTCTTTTGCAGCCAGCAGAGGGATGGCAAGGATTTAGCACAAAAAGATTATTATCTTGACAGGCACGGTCTTTTAACTAATACTAACTTTTTGCTTTTCTCTCTCCTTCCAGGATCTGGGACATTGCAGTTCAAGTCTCAAGGGCAAGGACCTACTTTCCTGTGTCTGTGACTTTAGCTGCATGACCCTGGATATCATCCTCTCTGAGCTGCAGTTCCTCCATGGAGGAAAAAGTAGAGCATGGTTGTGGCCAGGTGATCATTAGCATTTCTTCTCAGAAGAATTTCCTCTTTGACCTCGGCCTCGTCTTACCCACAAAACGCATCGTCAGGGTGGAGCCATGGCCAGTTCCTGACAGCCCTTTGCCACCTTGTAGGGACTGTGACCTCAGGGACCCCCCGGGGATTACTTCACTCTCACAACAATTTTCTGGAACCTCGAATAGTACACACTTGGTTGTTACAAGGACCACACAAAACACCGTCTGTGAAAGTGCTTGAAGCCCTGCAAGTTGTTACTGCCATTTCATTACCTGGCATGCCTGGTTGGGCAAGAAAGACAAAGCATGTTGAAAAACAAACCCCAGATTGATTGAAAGCAATGCAAAACAAAAACTAGTAGAAAACAGGAAGCGATGTCAGGCATAATGCCTTGGCACATTCTCCATGTTTAGAAACATTTCCCATAAAGGATTATATATAACTGAGTGACTGGAAAGCCTCAGGAAAGTTCCATTTCCTCTCCTTCCTCACTTAGCTCCAGTTGGAACAAAGAGGCCCTGGGAGCCCTCATCACTCCCCTTGGAAGGAGCACTGGCTGAGAAGTTCGTGATTACTACCTTTGAAACTAAAGCTGTGATGGGAGCTATGACCTCACATCCTTAGGGCAGGTTTGCTGGGTTTACAAGTCACCTCCATTCAACCCACAGCCCTCCCTGAGCTCAATTACAGCCTCGTCAGCAAGAATGCAGAAAGCAGCCACCGAGAGTGAGCCCACTGGGCTGTGCAGGGTTCCTGACACTCCAATGGGGTAGTAATCACTTTTATGGTATCTAACTGACACCCGCCTCCTACCCAATAAATCACTAATATGCCTATAAGCTTTTTCTTTTGCAGCCAGCAGAGGGATGGCAAGGATTTAGCACAAAAAGATTATTATCTTGACAGGCACGGTCTTTTAACTAATACTAACTTTTTGCTTTTCTCTCTCCTTCCAGGATCTGGGACATTGCAGTTCAAGTCTCAAGGGCAAGGACCTACTTTCCTGTGTCTGTGACTTTAGCTGCATGACCCTGGATATCATCCTCTCTGAGCTGCAGTTCCTCCATGGAGGAAAAAGTAGAGCATGGTTGTGGCCAGGTGATCATTAGCATTTCTTCTCAGAAGAATTTCCTCTTTGACCTCGGCCTCGTCTTACCCACAAAACGCGTCAGGCTGGAGCCATGGCCAGTTCCTGACAGCCCTTTTGCCACCTTGTAGGGACTGTGTGACTTTCTCAGGGACCTGGGTGACCTCGCCTGCAGCAGCAGAGCTGATTTCACTGTCATTCACGGTCTCACACTGTTATTGTGTGTGAGCAGAGCAACTGTTGTTCAGAACCGTTTGCTGACCTGGTGGCTTTATTAATAAGGGGAGTTTCCCTTATGGAAGGGACCAGTTCATCTGGCGGATGCACAGTTTCTGGGCTATGGCACACACTCACCCTCATGACCTCCTTCACGAGAAAATAAGAATGCAACATTGTGCTTCTGCCCGTGAAAGAATGGAAAATCCTCGTTCCCCTCTGTTCAACTGATCTGCCCTGGGCACCGTGTGTGACTCCCAGCAGCCACGGGACAGAAATTGCAGTGGTCATGAGATCTTGTGACACCAGCTGGCCCATTCACTGAGTGTTCCATGCGCTTACACATCTCACCCTATCGCTTTTATCAAATGACTCAGTGAACTGGGTTGTATGTGCTTTTTGGTTTTTTTTTTTTTTTAACACAGATTGAAACTGGCAGGAGAGATTTGGTCAGACCAGAACTTGACGGAAATTTTGAAGTGTTCTATGGAACCAGATATTATACAGTTCGTTAAAATTAAGTGAATTCTTTAATACCAATGTTTATAGATAGTGAACATCTTTCTTAATGACTTTGATCCTTCAAAAGCTCAAAGTGATCTGTGTTTCTTCAAGAGGTGCTATCATGATATGGCTTTAGTCACACTGTATGTTATAAGAAGGCTTGTTCATAATAATTTTGGAGAAGCTTATCACCTGCACCATATGGTCTTGCATATGAATCTAGGAAGAATTACCAAAAACTATTTTCACTGTGATTCTGAAACACTGTGAAGTAAAAACCAGCTTCAATTTTGAAACTACTTCCATACATAATGAAAAGCATAGCATGCTTGTATTGCAAGAAAGCAATGAAAACTTTTCTGAGATTTACTAAGTATGAAGTTTAAGGTGCAGTACCTCTTTTCTGGGCCCAGATCACCTCCTTCAACAAAGCACAAGCTGAAGATTCAAAGCCAGCTCTACCATTGACCAGCTAAGGTTTGCGAATGTCCACATAGCCTCCTCATCTGTTAGATGGGATGCTTACAGAACGCATCCAGCAAGATTCAAGGAGAAACAACCACTGTACAGCATGTTAAATAGGCAGCACATGCCTGGCCCTCTGTGAGGCCCTTTGTTATCAGCAACCATGATGAACTTAGTCACTTTCACTGTGGGAAGTATAGTCGTGAAACTTTGATCTTTATTCTGTTTCCAAATAGACATGATAAATATAACTAATGACATTGTTGTGTTTTATAAAATGAAACAATCAACAATCTGGAAAATATCACCCATCTTGAATATACATGGCTTAGGCATAAACTATGTCTAGTGAGTGTGAAATGATTTCTTATCCCAGGGAGAACGTTGCCAAAAAAAGAGAACATTTGTCTCCAGCTCTTGTAGCTCAAGGGAAATTTGGAAATGAGATAGAAGAGGAAAAAAAATGAGGCTCTGTAAACAGCCACAGGAAAGAGGGCATGTAAGATGTAATGGGAAATCATTCAGACAGAACTCTGACCTCCCACCAGGCGTACCAGGAAGATGGGAATGTCCCTCCCACTGGGGTGGGCAAGTGAAGGGCATTTGGAAGAGAATGCACAAGCAAGGTCCCTTGGGCAATTATTATCAAATGGAAATCAAGCAGCTATAGGAACTGAAGCACTTTGTAAGTCTTGAGAAAGGAACCAGGAAATCAGAGACCCCTAAGAATTTGCCAAGGTTAAGACGCTAAAGTGCGGGCTGGCTGACTCCGGTGCAGGGAGCGGATACACAGGAATAGCCTGATTCCCAGTCTGGGGAGGAGCTACTGGCACTTGCCACTAGTTCTAATTCCAAGTAAGACCAAGGACTACCATACACAGTTTATTGCATAAACAGTGTTGAGTGCTTTTGTATCCTTCCCCCAAATACACATGCGTGCACACAAACACACAAACACACACACACACACACACACTTCTAGAAGTCTTCTAAAACTTATGGATCTCTTAGAGCTATGTTTCAAGAGAGAATAATAGGTGAACGGGATGAACAGCATGGTTCCCACTCAGCATCCCAGGGGAGGGACGGGCTAGTCCATGGTGGGGAGCGAAAGATCCTGGGGAGACTACTGAATTATGGTTTATCCAGGGAACAGTGTTACCACAGTCACAGAAGCTTAAAATCATGCACACTTATTAAAAAGAAAGGTGCTTATTATGTTCCTATCTGGCTGCATCCCTGAATTACAAAAGAGAGATTCAGCGCAACGGACACTCCAAGGAGTGCCAGGCTCACTGCAAATATGACCAAGGCACTCAAATATTCAAGGCAAATACGTTTTGTATCATAATCAAAATGATTAGCTTCAGATTTGGCCCCCCAACAATGACTCATTTATCATGTATTAATGTTGTCTTTGAGGACAGGTGCAGCCTGTGTGCAGGAATACACAAAGGATAATCTGCCTAAAATCAACGTTTTCAGTCCTGGAAAAAGAGAGAGGATGGAAATAACTTTGCGGAGATGACTGACATGTTCTGGTCAGGCATTCATTGTTAATAGAATGGCCAAGAATTAGACGAATTGGAGCTGGAAAACACTCCCAAGGTAAAGTGGCTGATAGGTCTGTGGAAAGGCAGCAACCACGCCCGCAGGATGTGTTCAGCGCTTCACTGAGCTCTTTTTAAATGATTCAAGCTGGGAAACTTTCCCTGGAACTGGATCTCCAAAGCAGGCAGAATATTCCATGTTCAAAGTCAGAAGGAGGTGGGGAGGGGCTTGCTTAAAAATCTCCTGCTGGATTGCCCATTCGTTCATTCACTCACTGGATCCAGGACTGTCTAGTTGAGTTTTCTGTTTTGATGAAAGTATTCCAGACACGTACTGATACTGCAGTCACCAGCCACGTGGGGCTATTGAGCACTTGAAATAAAGCCAATATGGCTAGGAGTTACATTTGTAGTTTTACCTGATTTAAGTTAAATTTAGGCATTCACAGGTGACCAGTGACTACCCTAGTGCAACTATTCATCCAGCCATTTAAAAATCTTTAGAAGTTGCTTGATTTGTATCTTCGGATTGTGAGTACCACACCCTTGTTTTCCTTTTGGATGATATGAAAGTAAGCTGGGTTCACAGCTATTTACAATATGAGAAGAGCTCAATTTGGTAAGACATGTACACAATTTTATGAAAATAGATGTATATGTACCTGATGGTAAAATAGTTTTGTTATAGGGAGGAACAAATCTGACTCCATAATGGATCTGTTTCTTTTCCTTTAACCTTTGTAGTCTACTGCTATTGCTACAAGTTAAGAATGTGGTCTACAGCCTGAAATAGACACAACAGCCCGTTCCCAAGGCTCTGACATTCCCATGAGTACAGAGATAAAAAAAAAAAAAAACCTCAGGACAGAGAATAGCATTTGTCTTGCTGGAGGTTTATGGGAATGTTGTGACCAGACCTTTGTGGACAGCTGTAAGAACAAAGGATTCGGGCACCAGGAAGCTTGTGACCATCAGTCCCACCCCTCCCCTCCTGATATGAAAGAAGCTGACTTCTAACACAGGTTTGATAGTTCCTTGGGATGCTCGTCCAGCATATTCTCAGTCTGCTGGGTTTATGATTGAAGTCACTCTTCCTTACTCCAACAACTCATTTCTTGATTTATTGGCTTACCACGTGATGAGTGATATGCACTTGGACTATGGTAACAGTCTATTTTACTCATGTATTTGTACTTATATCAATTCAAAAGGCATTTTAAAATGTTAAGGCAAAAAAAATCAGTTATTTCTTCATTGCAAAGATAAATTTGTGTTGATTCTGGAGTAGAATTCCAGGTAAAGAGGACAGAAAAGGCTGGGTAAAGCATCCCAGAATGGATTAGAAAAGAAGGAGCTGGAGACTGCACAACGAGGCATAAGGAATTATATACTATCTTTAGCCAGGAAGTAAATAAAAAAGCAATGTTTATGTGTATTTAGATAAGCAAAAAATGTCAGAAGGAAACAAAACTATAGGCAGCTCTGAGATTGGAGTATAAGTCACAATCACAAATCATTTGTCACATTCCCAATAAAAACTATTAGTTTTTCCAACAGACTAGATCTAATCTATCTATCTATCTAGTCTATCAAAAGATGTTCCTATCAAGGGAATCTGTATACTCATCTATGGCTCAGGTGTTCAACTCAAGGAGTTATACTAGTAGCATTGATATGCTTTGGCCTATGAGTGCTAATGATAACCTTCTCATTGAGCAAGAATTTAAGCTTTTGGAAATAGAAATTGCAATATGGAGACAGAATGTGTTTATCTTCCAAGTAGAGAAAGTCTTAGCTAAAGTCAAGTCATATAATTATCATCCAGAAACCGGAAAATAGAAGCAATTCTCCTGAGCTCTTTATACTTGCCGATGCCAACAAGAGCAGGGAGAGAAACAAGTCTGTACCTGGGGCCCCTGGCATATTAGAACCACGGTTGCATTTAACCTTTATAACTCCATGAGGTAGGTAATAACACACAGAATTTATGGTCAAGGAATTCTCGATCTGTGCAGGCTCATAACATTTTTAAGGTCATAAGGAGAGTCTGTTTCAAAGTTACTCTTATTCCAGAGCTGTTATCTTTTTCATTACACCATGCCTCTTTCTGTTCTTTTTTCATTATTGAAGTATTACAATACCATATCAATTTCAGGTATACAACTCAGTAATTTGATATTTTTATAGATCATACTCCATACAAGTTATTATATATATTGACTATATTCCCTGTGCTGTACACTACATTCTTGTAGCTTCTTCATTTTATACTAAGCAGTTTGTGTCTCATACTCCCTTTCATGCATTTTGCTGCCTCCCTTGCCCCCTGTGCAATAGCATGAGCAAGTCTGGAAGGTATTATTAATATTTCAATGAAATTAAGGCAGAAAGGGAGAGACAAATAATGTATGTGTTCACGTATAGGTAGACTCTAAGAAATACAGCAATTGAGCAAGTGTAGCAGTACATGAGTGAACTCCCAGTAGACATCATGTGTCTCTCTTAAGCTCTCTGTTTCTTTTAGCCTCAGGTGTCATGGTGCAATATTACAAGTTCATGGAGCAAGGCAAAAACCAGGCAGTTCCCTAGCAAATGATTACATGTGGTACATGTGATGGCATCCTCAAAGAAAATGTCATGGGACTCCAGACCAAGGCAGGGGAAAATACATGTGGTTGAATAGGACCAAGGGGACTTCCTGGAGGAGGGGACAGTGAAGATGGAGCTGGAATGCAGATAAGAGTTGGTAGTGGAGTAGAAGGAGAACTGAAGAGGAAGAGGCAACCTCAATGACAGAAAAGCTTACTGAAGAATCTGTGCCATGTCTAGTAGGAGACTGAGTGGGAGGGTAAATCCCTGAATTATGTAGAGTAGAATGTGCATTTGTAGCTCAAATGTACATCAGATAGATACAGTTAGAGGAAAAAAAAAAACCCTGCCCTATCAAAATTTCACGTTGATATTTGTTGTCCACCAAGGAAAACAGAATTTACCTTTTGGATCAGAATAATCCATTGTTTGGGGAATATAATTTTATTCAAAGTTATTCATTGTGTATACTTGCTTTGGCCAGGCACAGGGGAGATACAACCAGAAAAAATATTATTTTCTACCCCACTGGCACTCAGAACCTATTTGGAAAGACAAGCACTGTGTGTGTCACGACGGAGAAGCACAGACTTGTGGGAGAAGTGGTCTTGACCTTGTATGAGGATCCCGGAGGAAAGGTCTCTGAAGGTCTTCTGGAATTTTTGAGGCCGAGGATTGAGTGGTGGAGTGGGGAAGAGTGGTGTCCCAGGCAATGGCAATAGCATGTGCGAGGGCTCTAGTGTAAGGAATCATTTAGCTGCTTAACTTTTTCAAGGAGAGAAGGGAGACTGACGTCAATAGCAAAGCAGAGGATAGCAAAAGAGAGTACTGGAGAATATTCAAAGGCCAAGTGCCACAGCCTTATGGGGGAGGGGTTTTATTCTGAGTACCACAAGGCTGTCTATTCTGCTAACATAGCACAAATACCACCTACTGGTCTTGGAAAGAGGAGAGTCACAATGACCCCTTGAACGCATGAAAAGAAAATATTAGTCCTGAACTGGCAAAGAAGCTTTCAGAGATACGGTTTCCCCTAAAAACACAACGAGTTTGCAAACTGGCAGCCCAGCTCTTCCACGTATTCACTGGCATTCAGATCAATTGAGGCTTGTTCTTGGTGAGAATATCATTGCCTTGTTTTTGGTCTGACTCTTGGCTCATTGCAGGCTGGGGCACAGGACCCCCCAGGGCTCAGGGTGCTGCATGCAGTTTGCTCTCTGCCTACCTCTAGCTGGAGACTGTGAAGAAGACAGAACCGGACTTAGTACTGTTCCACTTTTGACATCCTACTCCCAGAACTCAAGACTGAATAACCCAAACTGTACTGGAGTTCAGAATCTTGTTTGTTTGCCTTTTGGGGCTGTACTTTAGGAGCACACTCTTGTGGCCAAGAATAGGGCTCCCCCCAGGAAAAGTGATATTCCCACTATCATTCATCTTAGAGTGAGACAAATTTGAGAATAAGAAATTAGGTGAGGGAGGCTGACTTCAGATCAGAGAAAGGTGACCTCTTCTCTCTCTCAGACCACATGAGGATCAGGTGCCAGGAACTTGTTATGTCTGCAAAGCAGATTACAGACTGGCCAGGATCACAGAGGGAGCCCTGTTTGTGACAGACAGATGGTGGAATTGAGTCTGTGGATGTTGCAAGTTGTCAGATCTTTGAGGGGCTACAATTTACTCTCTGTGTTAATTGTTTGTTTCATTATCCTCAGGATATTGCTGCCATAAGGGGAGAGTGTGAGCTCTGGAAAGGGAGCCGCATGGGAAAACACAAGACATTTATAATCTCAAGCATACCTGAAATAGTGAAGGACAGGGAAGCCTGGTGTGTTGTGCTTCATGGGGTCGCAGCATCAGACATGATGTTGTTCCTAGTGAACAACAACATCTGAGACAGAGAAGAAACTGGGAGCCCAGGGGTAGATCGGGGTCTGAATGGGAAGCTCCCCCTTTGGAGTGTGAGAGTTTAATGGGAATATGGCCTCATACATAGTCCCACACTGGAGACATCTGACCAAACCAGCTGAGAGGCAGATGAAGAGAGGGCGGATGGAGGTCTGGGGAGGACTTTGAGAGGGACAGAGGCATTGACCACAGGAGTGGGTTTGGTGCACATATGTAGGCTGGCATCCCTGGAGCTTAAATCACTGGAGGGAACTGGGAGATGAGGATGAAATGTAAATAAACATGATCCCTTGAGGAATGTCATATGTCGTACTCACAGAAATTTGGATATGGAAAAGTTATCTGTACATAGGGGAATGGCATAGTCAGATTTCTATCTGAGAATTAGGAAACAAGGTGACAGACACGTGGAGTTTATCTTGCTAGTCTCTCTGTACATGTAAAGAGTTCCTCAGCTCAAGTCTAGAACAAACCTAACAGGAATTACAGTGATTCAGCAACAATGTCATGTCACCATATTTAGCCTCCTCACTTGCCTCGTAGTTGGTAAGGAATCTCGCTGCAATGCAGGAGTCCTGGCTTCTATGTCTGGGTTGGGAAGATCTGGAGAAGGAAATGGCAAACCACCCCAGTATTCTTGACTGGAGAATCTCATCAACTGAGAAGCATGGCAGGCTACAATCTATGCGCCTGCAAGAGTCAGACACGACTTAGGGACTAAATCGCCACTCTATGAGATCAAAATTGGGGTTGGCAGTGTTAGGTATTTGTTCAAGGTTGGGTTTATTTGTTTCACAGGGTTATTGACGATGAATTGAGTCCTGGGGAAGGGGAAAGAAGTAGAGGATTCAGGGAACTTAGCTTGAGCAAAGAAAACTGAGGTCCCTGGACTTGGCATGAGAGCTGAAGTAGCATTAGGACGTGTTGAGTGTGGGAAGGAGATGTTGAAATTGAATGGTGAAGGGATGGGGGAAGATGGTCTATTATGCATTACTAGACATCAGCTGTGGAATCCTGTCTCTGGCTTTTTAGAACTCCAGCTCCAAATCGCCTTGCCATCCAGATTCCAGAAGTGGGTGTGGGAGAAACCAGAAGAGAAGGCTGAGGCAGGATCAGCAGGTACTATGGTCTTTAAGGCTCCAAGGGCAGGAAGAGGAGAAAAGAGTGGATGAGGATTCTCGTTTGTGTGGTCTTCAAATACATTTCCCTTCTTTTGATAAAGTTTAAAGAATACATACCAATGTGTAGGCAGGCGGTATAAGAGACAAAGACAAAGACAAAAGCAAATGTTTTCTCAAATAGATAAATTTAATAACTCAGTTCAAGATCATACATCTCAAGTGCACATTGATGAACTTGTACTTATTTGAAAACAAATAGATGCTACTTATCAACATCTCAGGATTAAGTACCATGGGTACATATGCAAATTGAACAACAGCCGGGACTTTCTGCTTTACACTAGAACACAGCAGGCGTCTTTCCACACCAGTTCAGTTCTAAGAGACAAATAAACACAGACAAAGCAGAAAAAATGAACAACAGGCTACACGCTGGCATTTAGTTTGAAAAAGCCTAGTTTCTAAAGAATCGGGGAAACGTAGATGAAAACTCCACTGTGTATTTCCACTTACACTGCTCTGACTTCTTCCAAGGCTTAGAAATAAACATGCCTAGGATTATCTTACAAAAGGCTTCCTTGATGTTTTATCATGCCTTCAAAATAAGCCAGTCTCTATTTTCAAATATGATTTCGTAAACGGAGCATTGCCTTTGGAGTCAGTGAGACTGGCAATCAGATTCCACACTAGATGACCAGAGGTGAATGACTTGGAGCCTTGGTTACCTGATTATACAATGGAAAGATGCTACTCACACGACTATCCTATAAACATTGCACAGCATCATGCTTTCCTGTGCCCAGCCACTGACAACAATTAAAACTGCAGAGGATGAAAATGTTTTGCTTCTAAAACATGAGAAACATAGACTTGTGGCTTCCACACAAGAACCCTGCACAAAGACCATTGACCACAACATGACAGACATTCAGTAAATACCTTAGTGAAATCACTTGCTTAAAAAAAAAAAGATGTGTGCACTTATTTGTATCAACAATTGGTGAACTTCATTCTTCCATTAGATTCCAAGGATCCAAGAGTCCCCTTTCTGGGTCCTGACATAGCAGTTTCATTCCAGATAATTTAGCAGCTTTGAACTCTGATCTCTGATTCCCAAGTTCACCAAGATCCCAATGCTCACTTGATTGCTGTCTTTGCTGTCTTCTGTGCTACCATGAGGAAGTTGTCCCCGAGAAGAGGCTTGGAGGAAGGTGGGGTTCACCTCATGTGTTTTTATTCTCTAAGGAATCACAGTCTGCCACAGCCTGTTATACAGTGCTTGAAAACTATTGCCTCAAAACTGTGTTATATTTTTTTCTGTTGTTTTCTGGGACAAACTTTCTGGGTACCACCACTTAGTATTTAGATTAAAGGATACTTGCCTTGGATCTGGTTTGCAAGCATAATACACAACATGAACACATTTTTCATTCTGGTATTATTCTTGGTTGATCTTTCGTATACTGATTAAACCTGGGGAGGAAAAGCAAATTTCTATGTTCCAAGATTCCCCAGGAGTAAGCCATCAATAGGTATATTTGGAACAATTTAAGATTAGCCAAAGCCAGCTGGCATATTGACTGCTGACTTTTCAAAGCACAGCAGGTCAAAATGAACTCAGATTTGAAATTGGTAGGGTCAAAACATCCTGCTTTACTCAGAAATTATTGCTTGATTTAAAGAAACAGTCAAGAAAGAAACCAAAAATTCTCATCTTTAGACTTGTAATGATGATAAGATAGTCTTCTAGACTACCTACCTGCAAAAACATATTTTATGGACACAGATGCTTCTTTTCCACTGAAAATTACTGAAGTAAACAAACAGTAGTCAAACTCTTGAACAGAATTTTTACAGTTTATATCACTGTAAACTTTGTTGAACAAGTCACGTTTTTTGACAGTTTACTGTTGGTAATTGTGGACACGTTATTTTGTCTTTGTCTTCTGAAAACAAAGATTTGCCTGAAATGGCATTATTTTTCAGGCTGTGTAGTTTATTTCATGATGGGGTACATTTCAAAAACAGGCTGTGTTCTTCCAGATGGTAGAGACATTAGAAAAGAAAGAGAGGAACAGTGTATGCAGGAGGCCTTCCCAGCCTATGATTCAGAGCTCTGCCACTATGGATGCAAAGCTGAGTCGTGGAGATGAGCTGGGCATGTGCAGTTGCACAGAAATATATGTTGGGTCCTGAATAGCAGTTTCATCTTGAGCTTTGAACTCTGATCTCTGATTCCCAAGTTCACCAAGATCCCAATGCTCACTTGATTGCTGTCTTTGCTGTCTTCTGTGCTACCATGAGGAAGTTGTCCCCGAGAAGAGGCTTGGAGGAAGGTGGGGTTCACCTCATGTGTTTTTATTCTCTAAGGAATCACAGTCTGCCACAGCCTGTTATACAGTGCTTGAAAACTATTGCCTCAAAACTGTGTTATATTTTTTTCTGTTGTTTTCTGGGACAAACTTTCTGGGTACCACCACTTAGTATTTAGATTAAAGGATACTTGCCTTGGATCTGGTTTGCAAGCATAATACACAACATGAACACATTTTTCATTCTGGTATTATTCTTGGTTGATCTTTCGTATACTGATTAAACCTGGGGAGGAAAAGCAAATTTCTATGTTCCAAGATTCCCCAGGAGTAAGCCATCAATAGGTATATTTGGAACAATTTAAGATTAGCCAAAGCCAGCTGGCATATTGACTGCTGACTTTTCAAAGCACAGCAGGTCAAAATGAACTCAGATTTGAAATTGGTAGGGTCAAAACATCCTGCTTTACTCAGAAATTATTGCTTGATTTAAAGAAACAGTCAAGAAAGAAACCAAAAATTCTCATCTTTAGACTTGTAATGATGATAAGATAGTCTTCTAGACTACCTACCTGCAAAAACATATTTTATGGACACAGATGCTTCTTTTCCACTGAAAATTACTGAAGTAAACAAACAGTAGTCAAACTCTTGAACAGAATTTTTACAGTTTATATCACTGTAAACTTTGTTGAACAAGTCACGTTTTTTGACAGTTTACTGTTGGTAATTGTGGACACGTTATTTTGTCTTTGTCTTCTGAAAACAAAGATTTGCCTGAAATGGCATTATTTTTCAGGCTGTGTAGTTTATTTCATGATGGGGTACATTTCAAAAACAGGCTGTGTTCTTCCAGATGGTAGAGACATTAGAAAAGAAAGAGAGGAACAGTGTATGCAGGAGGCCTTCCCAGCCTATGATTCAGAGCTCTGCCACTATGGATGCAAAGCTGAGTCGTGGAGATGAGCTGGGCATGTGCAGGAAACCTAGTCTGCATTTCAGAAATATATGTTACATGGTTCCCACGTTTCCAGAACGAAATCTTAGTGTGCTGCTATCTCTGTAACCTAGAAAATGCTCCTACAATTCTGCCTTTTCATCTTCAAGTGGGAGGATTTGTAGCAGAAACATTCAGGACAATACTGCTATCTTGTAGTTTAAGTCTTGTTTTCAAGGTTGTCACTTTGACTCTTACCACAAAAACTATTTGTTAAATAATAGTATTCCTGCTTGGCTGATGAAGTAACTAAGGTACTTGCACCAAACTACAGGACCAGAATCCATCTTTTCTACATGATCTTTCTCTTAAAAATGATCCTGCCCCAGCCAGCTTGCGGTATCTATGCCTTCAACCAAATGGAAGCCTCTGTTGATCAAAAATTGCTTTTATTGGGACTTCCCTGGTGGACCAGTGGTGATGGCTCCTTGTTTTCAATGCAGGGGATGCCAGTTCAATCCCTGGTTGGGAAATTAAGACCACACATGCTCTGCAGCAAGGCCCAGAGTTTTATCAAAAAACACTAATTCAAAAAGATGCATGAACCCCAAAGTTCCCAGCAACAGTATTTACAATTGCCATTAAGACATGGAAGCAACCTAAGTACTCATCAACAAATGAATGGATAAAAAAGATGTGGTACATATATACACTGGAATCTTACTCAGCCATAAAAAAGAAAGGAAATTTGTCATTTGCAGCAACATGAATGGGCTTAGAGGGCATTATGTTAGGTAAAATAAGTCAGACAAAGAAAGGCAACTGTATGATATCACTGATATATGGAATTCTGAAAAATGCAACAATTTAGTGAATATAACAGAAAAGAAACAGACTCACAGAGATAGAGAACAAACTAGTGGATATCGAGCCGCAGGGGAGAGGGAGGGACAGCAGAGGGGGTAGAAGAGTGGGAGGTGCAAACTATTGGGTGCAAGGTGGATTACAGGGCTGGATTGTCCCTAAAAAGGGAATATAGTCAATATTTTGTAATGACTGTAAGTGGAGTGTAACTTGTAAAGGTTGTATAAAAAGAAAATTTAAATATTTTAATTTTATCATTTTCAATTATTATTACCAATTTTTAATGCTTATATGAAATGATGAATATAAATGCATGGTTTTATTCCATGGGCAAAGTATCAATATCAGCAGTAATGCAAGCCTTGTTGCTCTTGCCCAAAACCTCACTACAGTTTAGCTCCATAAAAGACCATCTGGCTGTGCTATGGCTGCCCTTTGATTGTAATGAGGTTTAGATCCTAAATCAAGGACCATCAATTAAAAAAAAATCTTCAAGAATGTAGGAATATCTGTTCAGAAAGTGAAACATCAACTCTTACCAGATGTGGTATATGGGGAAAGGATATTTCATTGAGTAAGTTCCCTAAATAATCCTACACTCAATTTCCTTGAGCCTTTCCAAAATGTTATCTATTTGGCAGAATAGTGATAATAAATGATGTGCTTAGTAGTAGTTCACTCAGGACTAATAAGAAGAGAAGGACAAGCCTGCAACTCTCCCCTCCTCACTTAGTAGACCAGTCATAAGTTTCAAAATACAAAGGGGTATTTTTAGAATTCTATCTGTAAGCACACTGTACCCAAGATGGGATTTGAGTGAACTCCAACACAGAAAAGTCATTTTACAATCTGGAGCCATATCACATGGGAAATGTGTTAAATAATACTTTTCTTTCCAGAATAATTGTATCCTGTATAATGAATTTCTTACTGTAACTTCATTAAAAATTATCTGCATGCTACAACTAACAAGTTTTGAATGTAGTTAGGTAAAGATCACATTTCCATGGTTGATTCCAATTTTCTATGGCTTTTGCTCTAATAAACTAGCATGAAATTACCACATCTCCCATTCTGCCCTATTGTCTGCACCGTTAAAATGTTCATCAAACTTCTGTTCTGTGCAGAGGCCCAATGTCCTGCAGATGGATCCCTGAAAGTCACTTTGAGCTTTGCTCCTCTTAATCCTCACCAGGGCTCTGTGAATGCACTCATGAAGCCTTTTAGAGTTGTGTAAACACTCAGTGAGATAATCCACGTAAAGCATAGAGCCTAGAACCCAGTAACAAGCCATTCAATGGTAGTAGCAGCTCTGCACTTGTTTCAGTCATGAAAATTCAATGCACCTGCACAGTTGAACAATGGCAAAGCCAGAGTTCTGTCTGTCTCACGTCTGCACATATCCAGAGTGCATACTTACTTCATGCTTTATCCTTTTGTGGTCTCTGGTGAAACAAATTTCAATCATAGATCAATGATAACTATTTTACTTTGAGCGTTTTCTTTCTCACCTAAATAACTTTTTTATTATTTTGAAGTCCCGCAGCTCTGTTTTCAATAAATGCTTTTCAAATAAGAAGAGGAAGAACACTTTAGGTAACACAAGAAAACCTAAGACAAAAAGCTACCACATTTATGTTGGACACTGATTTCACAGAGTTAAAGCTGAAGAATCTGTGAAGCTGATGTGCTGATACCTTTGATGTCTGCACCCAAGCACTCAGAAAACTCTTGGTGAAGTGAGTCAAGGCTGTGCAAGCAGAAGCTGCCAGGGAGGGAGGAACTACATGGAAGGGTGTAGCCTCGTCCCAAACCCCACTGGACACTGCTTTCAGAACTGCGAATCCTTGAAAATGTTGGAGCTTAGGTAGAATATATTTAATTATTCCTTTTCTTTTAATTCACAGAATTTTGAGGTAGGACTTTAAGTATCTAGGAGGCATTCTGAGCCTGGGTCCTAGTCAAGCTCTACATCTTATTTGTTTGGTTTGCGATTTGTCATTTCTTACCTTTGTAAATCTCATTTCTGTATTTGAGATTACAGAATGCACTGGTATTTCTGAAGACTGATTAAATGAGTTGTTTGTGAAAACAGTTTTCACATGCATCACAAAGGTCTGCCATCATCCAAAGACTGTTTTCCCACAACACACTGTAAAATGATTCCCTCTAGTGATTTGTAAGATGACATTTAAAAAGAAGGACAAGTTCAGTCTGTTTACTGTATTTGCTTTAGATGCAGAGAGGATGTAGTTCATGGAATGACTGTGTTGGGTGACTGTAACTTCAATTATGACATAGTTGCTGGTGAGTGAGTGCCCTCAGGCCCATTGTGACTCCTCTGGCACCCCTACTTTATAGAAGTCAGTGAACCAGAAGAGTCTAGTTCCTTTACTGAGCAAGATGATGATATGTTTACAATATATATATATCATTATTTACATATGTAATGAGATGTCCACAAAACTTTAGGTCAAAGTTAGATGGTTTATGTGGCTTCAATGGAAATTCAGAAAGTTCAAAATAAATGATATTTTCCATTCTCTGGTGGACAGATCACATATGGCATCATTTGTTCAGTCTGAGAGAGACTGAAAGTCACTCAGTCCTGCCTGACTCTTTGCGACCCCATGGGCTGTAGCCTGCCAAGTCCCTCTGTCCATGGGATTCTTCAGGCAAGAACACTGGAGTGGGTAGACATTCCCTTCTCCAGGGGATCTTCCTGACCAAGGAATCAAACTCGGGTCTTCTGCATTGCAGGCAGATTATTTACTATCTAAGCCACCAGGGAACCTCTGCCCAGCATGAGTGCTGGTTAATCACAAGCTGAAAAAATTCCAGAAGAGGGAAATCAGAAAGATGCCATCATCAAACAGAAAGATGGAGTCACATCTCATATGCAAAGACTTAATGACCTGAGTGATCTAAATTAACAACTTCTTATCCTTCACATCTAGCTCCCTGCAAATAGAACTTGCTAATCTATGTCCTATTATCAAATCCAAAGCTTGTCTTTTCTTATTTCAGCCATTACATAAATTACAAGAAATATACAAAAACTTTAAAATTGTGTGCATGCAGAAAATTGCCAATAAATACTATTGAGATTACAGAATGCACTGGTATTTCTGAAGACTGATTAAATGAGTTGTTTGTGAAAACAGTTTTCACATGCATCACAAAGGTCTGCCATCATCCAAAGACTGTTTTCCCACAACACACTGTAAAATGATTCCCTCTAGTGATTTGTAAGATGACATTTAAAAAGAAGGACAAGTTCAGTCTGTTTACTGTATTTGCTTTAGATGCAGAGAGGATGTAGTTCATGGAATGACTGTGTTGGGTGACTGTAACTTCAATTATGACATAGTTGCTGGTGAGTGAGTGCCCTCAGGCCCATTGTGACTCCTCTGGCACCCCTACTTTATAGAAGTCAGTGAACCAGAAGAGTCTAGTTCCTTTACTGAGCAAGATGATGATATGTTTACAATATATATATATCATTATTTACATATGTAATGAGATGTCCACAAAACTTTAGGTCAAAGTTAGATGGTTTATGTGGCTTCAATGGAAATTCAGAAAGTTCAAAATAAATGATATTTTCCATTCTCTGGTGGACAGATCACATATGGCATCATTTGTTCAGTCTGAGAGAGACTGAAAGTCACTCAGTCCTGCCTGACTCTTTGCGACCCCATGGGCTGTAGCCTGCCAAGTCCCTCTGTCCATGGGATTCTTCAGGCAAGAACACTGGAGTGGGTAGACATTCCCTTCTCCAGGGGATCTTCCTGACCAAGGAATCAAACTCGGGTCTTCTGCATTGCAGGCAGATTATTTACTATCTAAGCCACCAGGGAACCTCTGCCCAGCATGAGTGCTGGTTAATCACAAGCTGAAAAAATTCCAGAAGAGGAAATCAGAAAGATGCCATCATCAAACAGAAAGATGGAGTCACATCTCATATGCAAAGACTTAATGACCTGAGTGATCTAAATTAACAACTTCTTATCCTTCACATCTAGCTCCCTGCAAATAGAACTTGCTAATCTATGTCCTATTATCAAATCCAAAGCTTGTCTTTTCTTATTTCAGCCATTACATAAATTACAAGAAATATACAAAAACTTTAAAATTGTGTCTGGCATGCAGAAAATTGCCAATAAATACTATTGATATGGTTGGTGTCTTTGAATGACCCCAGTGAAGAACACTCCTCTTTCCCCACTTTAGTTCTAAATCAAGGAACAAATAAGGCAAAGAATTGCCAGGTGGAGACCAAATTCTCACCACTAGGATGGAAAGCATATTTCTTGGTTTTAATGTCAAAACTAATGACACTCAACTCTCTCCCTTTAGAACAGGCAGCAAAAGACCAGGGAGTGTCAAGACCTGGATTCTTGCAACGAAGATTCATTTGTGTCTCAGAATCTGGTTACCAAGAGAAAGAGGAAAGGAAAGGATATGAATGTTTCACTTTTCAGACACATCAGTCTGATAACTCACTACCTTCTCCTGTGGGGAGGATTACTGGGAGAATAAAGAGAGAACAGGAGTGATAAGCTAATGAACTCTCTCCATGTAGAAGGAAACATCCAGAATGGGGAAGAATCATCCCTCCATACACTGTATGATTATTACAACGACTGCATTCTCTGGTCTGAGTTCACACTTACACTAGATCTGTAAATGCTCCATTTATGCTTAACAATGTGGGTCAGTGATCTGATGCAAGCCAAAAAGATGATTTTCAAAAGGAAATCTGAAAAAGACATCACTTTGTTTTCTAAACACACATATGCAGGACAATAAATGCTAGAGACTCGATTGAAAGAAAATAACAAAAGAGCTCAAAAACATCTTATGTCATTTGACCCAAACAACTATTTAAGTAAAAAAAAAAAAAAAATCTTAAATCAATAAAAAAGTTAGCCAAGAAAATGATTTTAAATTATATTAAAACAAATTGAATGGCAATGGTTCTCATTTAGTATGGCCAAATAAAAAAAAAAGTCAATGATTTGTTTCAAGTGCAATAGACAATAATTATTGTTTCAAACAGATTTTAAAACATTTTCTTTTCATTTTCAAAAGTGATAGTGCACAGATTGCTTTCCTAAGCCAAAGTAATTTCCAAGTCAAATCTTGGAGTGTCTTTATTATCTTTCTTCATCGGTTTTTGGCAATTACAGAAACGAATTCAAAACTCTTCACCTGTGGTTCAAGGTCACAAGTCAAATTAATATTGCTTTTGTGCTCAGAAAATAAAAGTGTACAAAATAAAGTTTTCCTCCTGTTTAAAAATAGATACAAGTACTTTCATTTCTGAGTTACGTTTTTAACTTTTAGTTTTATTTAGTTTTATTTTATTTTGGCCACACTGCACATGTGATACTAGTTCCCCAACCAAGGTATGAACTCACGTCCCCTGCATTGGAAGCACAGAGCCCCAACAACTGGACACCAGGGACATCCCTACTTTGCATTTTAAAGTGTGGTACTGGAGAAGACTCTTGACAGTCCCGTGGACAACATGGAAATCAAACCTATCAATTCTAAAGGAAACCAACCCTGAATGTTGGAAGAACAGATATCGAAGCTGAAGTTCTAATACCTTGACTACCTGATGGGGAGGATTACTGGGAGAATAAAGAGAGAACAGGAGTGATAAGCTAATGAACTCTCTCCATGTAGAAGGAAACATCCAGAATGGGGAAGAATCATCCCTCCATACACTGTATGATTATTACAACGACTGCATTCTCTGGTCTGAGTTCACACTTACACTAGATCTGTAAATGCTCCATTTATGCTTAACAATGTGGGTCAGTGATCTGATGCAAGCCAAAAAGATGATTTTCAAAAGGAAATCTGAAAAAGACATCACTTTGTTTTCTAAACACACATATGCAGGACAATAAATGCTAGAGACTCGATTGAAAGAAAATAACAAAAGAGCTCAAAAACATCTTATGTCATTTGACCCAAACAACTATTTAAGTAAAAAAAAAAAAAAAATCTTAAATCAATAAAAAAGTTAGCCAAGAAAATGATTTTAAATTATATTAAAACAAATTGAATGGCAATGGTTCTCATTTAGTATGGCCAAATAAAAAAAAAAGTCAATGATTTGTTTCAAGTGCAATAGACAATAATTATTGTTTCAAACAGATTTTAAAACATTTTCTTTTCATTTTCAAAAGTGATAGTGCACAGATTGCTTTCCTAAGCCAAAGTAATTTCCAAGTCAAATCTTGGAGTGTCTTTATTATCTTTCTTCATCGGTTTTTGGCAATTACAGAAACGAATTCAAAACTCTTCACCTGTGGTTCAAGGTCACAAGTCAAATTAATATTGCTTTTGTGCTCAGAAAATAAAAGTGTACAAAATAAAGTTTTCCTCCTGTTTAAAAATAGATACAAGTACTTTCATTTCTGCGTTACTTTTTTAACTTTTAGTTTTATTTAGTTTTATTTTATTTTGGCCACACTGCACATGTGATACTAGTTCCCCAACCAAGGTATGAACTCACGTCCCCTGCATTGGAAGCACAGAGCCCCAACAACTGGACACCAGGGACATCCCTACTTTGCATTTTAAAGTGTGGTACTGGAGAAGACTCTTGACAGTCCCGTGGACAACATGGAAATCAAACCTATCAATTCTAAAGGAAACCAACCCTGAATGTTGGAAGAACAGATATCGAAGCTGAAGTTCTAATACCTTGACTACCTGATGTGAAGAGCTCATTGGAAAAAACCCTGATGCTGGGAAAGATTTTAGGCAAAAGGAGAAGAGGGCAGCAGAGGATGAGATGGCTATATAGCATCACCGGCTCAATGGACATGAAGCTGAGTAAACTCTTCTGGGATATAGTGGAGGACAGAGGAGCGGGGTGTGCTGTAGTTCATGGGGTCACAAAGAGTTGGACACGACTTATGACTGAACAACAACATGTGGATAATACTAGATTTTGTTCTTTTCCTTTCACTACTTGATAGTATTCCATTAAATAAAAAGTCTTCAGTTTATTTAGCTATTTGTCTTTGGAGATAACATAGATTTTTTTTTTTTAATTTTTATTTTACTTTTTACTTTTACAGAGTTTTGCTGTTTACAGACATGTATGATCCCAGATTAATCATATGTATATCCCATCATCCCACCCCTCCAGGCCGTCGCACAGTACCCCTGTAGGATCCCCTTTTCTCACAGCGCAATGACAATAGCTATTTTTTTTTTTCACATATGATAGTATAGGTTTTCATGCTACAGTTTTTTCTATTAAAATCAATGATTGAAAAATGATGCACACATTTTTGTACACATGTCTAATATGTACATTGAAGGGGAGTGCTCAATCTTGGCAGGTTTTCAAATGAGTTAATTATTGCAGTTTTCTCCTTAATTTACACTTCCACCAGTGGAGCTTAGCAGTTCCATTGCTCTTTATCATGGCCAAGCATACCATATATGACTCTAGTGCATTATAGCGGAATTTCCCTCTTCTTTCCTGACACAAACATAGAATAATGCACATTTCCCTCTAGGCATTGTTTTAACAGCATCTGACAGTTTTTGATATGTTGTATTTTTATCATTCAGTTTAAATTATTTAAAAATTTTCCTTGGGATTTCTTCATTGAAATATGGCTTATGATGAATTTGTCTCTTTTCTGAATATTTGGAAGGTCTTAGATACCTTTTCAGTATTGATTTGTAGCTTAATAATGTTGTGGTTAGAGACCACACTTTGACAGTTTCATCTCCTTGGTTTTCTTTGTTCTCTGTGGAATTTCTTGAATATAGATATTTGATTTTCTAAACTGATCTTCTAGTTGTCTCATACAACTTGTATTATTTTCTAGATTTTTATCCTTCTGTTTTATTTTCCAAGAGACTTATTTTATTTCATTTTCACATAGCACTGAAAAGGGCTATGCCACTAATCCAAAAGCAGCCTGTTAACAACTGAAATCATTCAAAAGCATTCTTGTCTGGGTGCTTCACAGAAGAATTAACCGCTGGCCACTGTTTTCTAGATAGTAATGGCTATATAATTATTTCCTGTTTTCCCTAGAATTCTTTCATTTAACACACAGATTTAGCCACCTGCTGATAATATGTGGGAGGCATTTTGGGTAATTTAGAGTTATGTGCTTTAATTTTGGTATGGTAGATGTCCAGTCCATACATGAGTAAATAATCAGAAGTGGGAGACAAAATTTACGCTATAGGTATAGGAGTTAAGAGTGGTACTTATTTAAAGCAACTTTCCCACTGAGAGATGGCTTCTCTGGTTATGCCCAAGGAAGTTGCAGGGGCATCTTAAAATGTTTCTAAAATAACAATTCTCCATCTGTCCAAACTAAATGAGCATGATCTCATCTGATAAAGCAATGCAGATCCAAACAGGTGAAAGAGACAGAGACGAACACCGTAGTTTTTGTGAGCAGTTTTTCTTAAGAATGATTAAGGAATCCAGATTCAGTAACTTCTGAATTGAAATTATTGGGTTAGATTGATGAAGCTCACTCAAACTTCGTTGAACCACCTGTTCTATGAATAGACCTCTTTCAAGCCAAAAGTGCCGCTTCCTCTTTTCCCAAGGCTAACACTTAGGTTTTCTGATCACAAGTTTCATTCTTCAGCCACGAACGGTGATTCTGGCACTTTCTTTGGCTCATTCCACCTCCCATCTCTGCTGTCCCCTTCTGTTCCCTTGACAGACACCTTCTCTCCGTTTGTTTCTGAAATGGTGCTAAAATAAAAGCATGAGTCATCCTAGTGATGCTCGAATGGAAAACCCTTGTGGATTTCTACGTATTGAAAAGCATACTGAGAAAATGATTAGACAACTTTAGAGCTTAATGGAATATCTTTTGATGACTGGGAGTCATTGTTTAATCAGTGCTAATGGAAAGATGAAGATCTTTAAGCCACAGCTAAACACTGCATCTTCTGGGGGATGTAACAGTATATTACTTGCCCTTCTAACTCTACAACAAATCAACAACTCATCTCTTAATGTTGTGACCTGTCTTGGGGTGAGCAGTACTAGCTTGGATTAGTTAACACTCAGAGTGTTCTGAAATGATATGAAAACCAATGCTTGAGTTGCGTTTTGGAACGATACGTGTGTTCATGACTTATGAGTCATATCAGAGAGAGAAAAGAAAAATGAGAATCTGAGAGAAGAATCAGCATGCCTGAAGGCTCAAAATTCCTTTATTCATTCACTCATCCAGAAGGTATGGAACATCTGTTTAAGTACTGGACAAGAAGCGATGGCCAAGTCAGACAAGGTTGTCAGCCTTACTGCCATCTCAGAGGGGAGACAGGTTGAAGATGTAAACAGATAAGCTCCTCCTGGAGTAGTAAATAAGTGAAAATGATCCAAATGCCCTTTAACAGATGAATAGAATACAAATCACAGTATATCCGTACAATGGAATACTACTCAGCAATAAAAGAGAATGAAATTTTGATACATACAGTATGGAAGACTCTCAAAACAGTTTTGCTGAGTTAAAGAAGCCAAACAAAAAGACAATACATACTGTATGACTCCACTTATATAAAATTCTAATAAATGTAAATGAATGTGCAATGGCCAAAAAAGAAAAAGAAAAAAAAATACCAAGAAGTTTTATAAAGAAAATAGAAAAAAAGTGTGATATGACAGTGAGTGAGTAATCATGATTGAAGGGCTGCTTTATGGACCAACTAGATCAGCACTTTCTGAGAAGGTGAAATTGAGGCAGAATTTGCATCTCCTCCCCCTACTCCTTCCTCTTCACCATCAACATTGTCTGTCTATCTATAATGTAGACCACATATACAATTAAAGAATTCTTAGTTACCACATTGAAAAAGTAAAATTAAGCAATGTGATGGATAGCTTTATGTCTCAACTTGACTGGTCATGGGGTCCCTTAGTACATACTTTCTGAGTATGTACACGAGGGTGTTTTTGAATGATACCGGCATTTGGATCAGAGGGGTGATATTAGATGGTCCTCCTTAACCTTGCCTGGTACGATCCAATCCATTGAGAGTTTGAATAAAACAAAAGACAGAGGAAAGAGGAGTTTGCCCTCTTTTCTCCTGTCTCTCTTTTGAGCTGGGATGCCTCATCTCAGACTGGCTTCCACCATTAGATTCGCTGGCTATCAGTTCTTTGGACTAGGACTGGAGTCTCATGTCACTGGTTCTCTTGGGTCTCCAGCTGGCTTGGCACACTGTAGGACGTCTCAGTCTCCAACATTGCATGAGTCAGGTCCAATAGTAAATCACTCTATTATCCTTTCTGTTAGCTCTGTTTCTCTGGAGATGCTAACACAGGCAATTGTTGCTGTTGTTTAGTCACTAAGTTTTTCCTGACTCTTTTGAGACACCGTGGACTACATACAACCCACCAGGCTCCTCTGCCCATGGGATTCTCTAGGCAATAATACTGGAGTGGGTTGCCATTTTCTTCTCCAAAGGATCTTCCCAATCCAGAGATCAAACCTATGTCTCTTGCATTGCAGATTCTTTACCCACTGAGTCACCAGGGAAGCTCTATGCAAGAAGTAGCCATATTCAAAAGGTAAAAAGGAGTAGACTAAATTAATATCAGTCGTGTATTTTATTTAGTCAGATATATCCAGAATCTTTTCATTTTAACATGTAACTAATATAAAAATCATAAAATCAAGGTTTTACATTATTTTTCATTTTAAACTTTCAAAATCCACAGTGTATTACATACTTGCAGCAAATCTGTTACATCAGCCTAATCATGTGCTCATAAGGCACAGTGGCTCAGGCCTGCTGGACAGGATGACTCAGGTCTATAGCCTGTGCCTTTTAGCAAAACAGTATTTAGTAGAACCTTCTAGACAAAAATGCTAGGACTTTTGTTTGTAAAATTGTTATAGCTGACTAGGAAACTCTAATGGATAGAGCCAACAAAACTAAAAGTTGGAACAAGATTAAGAAAAAGACTTTTGGATTTTAAATCCAGAACTTTTTGGATAGCCAATTGACTGGTCATGGGGTCCCTTAGTACATACTTTCTGAGTATGTACACGAGGGTGTTTTTGAATGATACCGGCATTTGGATCAGAGGGGTGATATTAGATGGTCCTCCTTAACCTTGCCTGGTACGATCCAATCCATTGAGAGTTTGAATAAAACAAAAGACAGAGGAAAGAGGAGTTTGCCCTCTTTTCTCCTGTCTCTCTTTTGAGCTGGGATGCCTCATCTCAGACTGGCTTCCACCATTAGATTCGCTGGCTATCAGTTCTTTGGACTAGGACTGGAGTCTCATGTCACTGGTTCTCTTGGGTCTCCAGCTGGCTTGGCACACTGTAGGACGTCTCAGTCTCCAACATTGCATGAGTCAGGTCCAATAGTAAATCACTCTATTATCCTTTCTGTTAGCTCTGTTTCTCTGGAGATGCTAACACAGGCAATTGTTGCTGTTGTTTAGTCACTAAGTTTTTCCTGACTCTTTTGAGACACCGTGGACTACATACAACCCACCAGGCTCCTCTGCCCATGGGATTCTCTAGGCAATAATACTGGAGTGGGTTGCCATTTTCTTCTCCAAAGGATCTTCCCAATCCAGAGATCAAACCTATGTCTCTTGCATTGCAGATTCTTTACCCACTGAGTCACCAGGGAAGCTCTATGCAAGAAGTAGCCATATTCAAAAGGTAAAAAGGAGTAGACTAAATTAATATCAGTCGTGTATTTTATTTAGTCAGATATATCCAGAATCTTTTCATTTTAACATGTAACTAATATAAAAATCATAAAATCAAGGTTTTACATTATTTTTCATTTTAAACTTTCAAAATCCACAGTGTATTACATACTTGCAGCAAATCTGTTACATCAGCCTAATCATGTGCTCATAAGGCACAGTGGCTCAGGCCTGCTGGACAGGATGACTCAGGTCTATAGCCTGTGCCTTTTAGCAAAACAGTATTTAGTAGAACCTTCTAGACAAAAATGCTAGGACTTTTGTTTGTAAAATTGTTATAGCTGACTAGGAAACTCTAATGGATAGAGCCAACAAAACTAAAAGTTGGAACAAGATTAAGAAAAAAAGACTTTTGGATTTTTTTAAATCCAGAACTTTTTCAGGGAAGGAAAAATCTTCTTAGGCTCCTCCAGTTCTTGCTCAAAAGCTCCCACCTGCGTCCCTTCCTGGGTCTCCATTTATTCATCTTCTTGTGGATGAAAAGTGGTGGAAGAAGATGACCCATGCTAGCACTGATAATGATAGTGAAAGTGCATCAATATTAATATATCACCCAAGTCTTATGAATATAACATTTCTCTAAATGCAAACTGAGTACATAACACACAGCCAAGTGACAATAAGGAACCTGGGTGTTTCTTTGTACAATTATATGTTATAAGAAGTCCAAGTATTATAATCTTCACAATTTAGGAACTCTTCTCAAACTTTCTAAAATTCTCCATGGAGCACATTCACAGTCTGTCTAAATTATCTCCCTGAATAACATAGAAGATCGCTTCCTTTCCAACATGAATAATATTTATGCTTACATGTAGGTCAGAGTCAGCCAAACAGCTCTTGTGTCTGAGAGTCTATTTTAGACTTGGCTGTCATGACAACCATGGGATTGGGCCCAGGTGTCTTCTATCTCCTGACACCCAGACAGCGAGTCTGCAGGCCTGGCTGTGATTTCTGGGGAGCGGTGCTGAGGAACTGCCATAGGATGAATCAGCCCACTTGGTCTTGGCAGGGGTGCTGGCCTCACACTGAAAAAAGATTCTGTTCCACGTGGATTCTGAATGGATCAATTCAGATTAGCAGAGGGCACAGGAGGGAGGGCTGGGATTGCTAATGGGCTCTGTTTCCATGGTACTGCAGAAGCGAGAAAAGCTGAGAAAGTGTCCAGGGCAGAGGCCAAGAGATGCTTACTCCTAGAATCTAGATTTGAGGTTTCAGACAGTTGGGTACAGGGTACAGGTTCCGGAGCAATTTCCTAGGAAGTCACCCTGAAGAACTATAGCCTGTGCCTTTTAGCAAAAACAGTATTTAGTAGAACCTTCTAGACAAAAATGCTAGGACTTTTGTTTGTAAAATTGTTATAGCTGACTAGGAAACTCTAATGGATAGAGCCAACAAAACTAAAAGTTGGAACAAGATTAAGAAAAAGACTTTTGGATTTTTAAATCCAGAACTTTTTCAGGGAAGGAAAAATCTTCTTAGGCTCCTCCAGTTCTTGCTCAAAAGCTCCCACCTGCGTCCCTTCCTGGGTCTCCATTTATTCATCTTCTTGTGGATGAAAAGTGGTGGAAGAAGATGACCCATGCTAGCACTGATAATGATAGTGAAAGTGCATCAATATTAATATATCACCCAAGTCTTATGAATATAACATTTCTCTAAATGCAAACTGAGTACATAACACACAGCCAAGTGACAATAAGGAACCTGGGTGTTTCTTTGTACAATTATATGTTATAAGAAGTCCAAGTATTATAATCTTCACAATTTAGGAACTCTTCTCAAACTTTCTAAAATTCTCCATGGAGCACATTCACAGTCTGTCTAAATTATCTCCCTGAATAACATAGAAGATCGCTTCCTTTCCAACATGAATAATATTTATGCTTACATGTAGGTCAGAGTCAGCCAAACAGCTCTTGTGTCTGAGAGTCTATTTTAGACTTGGCTGTCATGACAACCATGGGATTGGGCCCAGGTGTCTTCTATCTCCTGACACCCAGACAGCGAGTCTGCAGGCCTGGCTGTGATTTCTGGGGAGCGGTGCTGAGGAACTGCCATAGGATGAATCAGCCCACTTGGTCTTGGCAGGGGTGCTGGCCTCACACTGAAAAAAGATTCTGTTCCACGTGGATTCTGAATGGATCAATTCAGATTAGCAGAGGGCACAGGAGGGAGGGCTGGGATTGCTAATGGGCTCTGTTTCCATGGTACTGCAGAAGCGAGAAAAGCTGAGAAAGTGTCCAGGGCAGAGGCCAAGAGATGCTTACTCCTAGAATCTAGATTTGAGGTTTCAGACAGTTGGGTACAGGGGTACAGGTTCCGGAGCAATTTCCTAGGAAGTCACCCTGAAGAACTCACACTTCTTATTCTAATTAAAATGGCTCCACTTGAGTACAGGCTTCCCTAGTGGCTCAAGACAGTAAAGAATCTGCCTGCAATGCAGGAGACCAGGGTTTGATCCCTAGGTAGGGAAGATCCTCTGGAGAAGAGAATGGCTACCCACTGCAATATTCCTTCCTAGAGAATTCCACTCAAGAGGAGATTGGAAGGCTACAATCCATGGGACTCAAAGAGTCAGGCATAACACTTTCACTTTCTACTTGAGTTTAGTCTTGGAAAATTAAGTGGGCTCATCTGGCCCATTAGAGTTTTCTCCTCTGATCAGATCACTCTTCTTGCAATGGTGCTCAAATCACGCTGTAGAACGGAACCATCTGAAGAGCTTTAAAAAGTCCTGGTCCTCTGGTAAAACCACATATGTATTAAGTCAGAAGGTCTTGGGAAAGGGACCTTGGAATTCAGGGCATTGGTAGTTTTTAAAGCTCTGTATTGAGTGAAATTTTATGATCATGACTGAAATATAGGGATGTTGAATGAAAGCATGTGGTCACATACAGAAGCTTGGCTTATAGACTTTTCTGATTATCCTAACGTGTGTATCAACGAGGACTTTATTGGATGAGCTGGAACAGCAATTATCAAAACTTGCTTTTAGAATCCTTTCCACTCTGAAAAATTATTAAAAATGTCAAGATGTCCTTGCTTTATGTGGACTATACCTATTGATATTTATTCTACCAGAAATTAAAGCTGAGATTTGTGTAAATTTTATTTATTTATTTATTTTTGACTATTCTGGGTTTTCAATGCTGCCACAGGCTCTCTTCTAGTTGTAGGAAGTGGGGTCTACTCTCTAGTGGAGATGAGCAGGCTTCTCGTTGCAGTGACTTCTCTTGTTGTGGAACTCGGATTGTAGGGCACATGGGCTTCCGTGATTGTGGCCCATGCACTCCATAGTTGTGGCTCCGAGGCTCTAGAGCACAGGTTCAATAGTTGTGGCTCACAGGCTTAGTTGCTCTGCAGCATGTGGGATCTTCCTGGATCAGGGATTGAACCTGTATCTCTTGCATTGGCAGGTGAACTCTTCACCACTGAGCTATCATGGAAGTCCAAAAAGCTGAGTTTTTAAATTTTATTTTATTTATTTTTGGCTGTGCTGAGTCTTTGTTGCTGTGAGGACTTTTCTCTACATGTGGCAATTAGGAGTTATTCTCTAGTTGCAATACACGGGTTTCCCATTGCAGTGGCTTCTCTTGTTGTGGAATGTGAGCTCTAGGTACACACAGGCTTCAGAAGTTGTGGCATATGGGCTCATTTGTTGTGGTGCCTGAGCTCTAGAGCACAGGTTCAGCAGTTGTGGCACATGGACTTAATTGCTCCTCTGTATTGCGATCCTCCTGGATCAGGGCTCAAACCCATGTCCTTTGCATTGACAAGCAAAGTATTTACCACTGAGCCACCAGGGAAGCCCCAAAGCTGAGGTTTTTTTTTTTTTAATGCAAAAATACACCAGAATTCTATTGGCCATCAGAACAGTGACATCATCACATGTCATGGAGGCTTTAGAAAAGCCCATGGTGACCCCACAGAGAATGAATCAGTAAAACAAATAGCACCTGAATTTTTCATGGCAACAGCTTTAACCTGTGGACCCCCTGAAAAGGTCACAGGGATCCCAGTATATTTTCAGACCACATTTTGAGAACTGTTGTGCTAACTGGCCTCAAGATTTTGAGAAGAATCAAGACTTTTTCTTTACTGATCATTTTTGTTTGTTTTGGGACTTGCAAACACATCAGTTAAGCACATTTCTTACAAGAGGATGCAGACACATTAATTCTCAGAGTATGTGGTAAAAACACAGACTAATAGAACGTTTTCTATCAAACTGTTCTCTCTCTGTCCCATCCTCACCTCTGCATTCTCATTACCAGTTCTGGCATGTCAGAAGATGGGAGAGTATTAAGTTGCTTCAGTCATGTCTGACTCTTTGCCACCCTAGGACTCTAGGCCACCAGGCTCCTCTGTCCATCGAATTCTCCAGGCAAGAATAATGGAGTAAATGGTCATGTCCTCCTCCAGAGGATCTTCCTGGATCAGGGATTGAACCTGTATCTCTTGCATTGGCAGGTGAACTCTTCACCACTGAGCTATCATGGAAGTCCAAAAAGCTGAGTTTTTAAATTTTATTTTATTTATTTTTGGCTGTGCTGAGTCTTTGTTGCTGTGAGGACTTTTCTCTACATGTGGCAATTAGGAGTTATTCTCTAGTTGCAATACACGGGTTTCCCATTGCAGTGGCTTCTCTTGTTGTGGAATGTGAGCTCTAGGTACACACAGGCTTCAGAAGTTGTGGCATATGGGCTCATTTGTTGTGGTGCCTGAGCTCTAGAGCACAGGTTCAGCAGTTGTGGCACATGGACTTAATTGCTCCTCTGTATTGCGATCCTCCTGGATCAGGGCTCAAACCCATGTCCTTTGCATTGACAAGCAAAGTATTTACCACTGAGCCACCAGGGAAGCCCCAAAGCTGAGGTTTTTTTTTTTTTTTTTTTAATGCAAAAATACACCAGAATTCTATTGGCCATCAGAACAGTGACATCATCACATGTCATGGAGGCTTTAGAAAAGCCCATGGTGACCCCACAGAGAATGAATCAGTAAAACAAATAGCACCTGAATTTTTCATGGCAACAGCTTTAACCTGTGGACCCCCTGAAAAGGTCACAGGGATCCCAGTATATTTTCAGACCACATTTTGAGAACTGTTGTGCTAACTGGCCTCAAGATTTTGAGAAGAATCAAGACTTTTTCTTTACTGATCATTTTTGTTTGTTTTGGGACTTGCAAACACATCAGTTAAGCACATTTCTTACAAGAGGATGCAGACACATTAATTCTCAGAGTATGTGGTAAAAACACAGACTAATAGAACGTTTTCTATCAAACTGTTCTCTCTCTGTCCCATCCTCACCTCTGCATTCTCATTACCAGTTCTGGCATGTCAGAAGATGGGAGAGTATTAAGTTGCTTCAGTCATGTCTGACTCTTTGCCACCCTAGGACTCTAGGCCACCAGGCTCCTCTGTCCATCGAATTCTCCAGGCAAGAATAATGGAGTAAATGGTCATGTCCTCCTCCAGAGGATCTTCCTGATCCAGGGACTGAACCTGTGTCTCCTGCAGCTCCTGCACTGGCAGTAGAGTGTTTTACCACTAGTGCCACATGGGAAGCCCCATTGGGAAATAGTCACATAATAATCAGTCATTGGCTGTGTACTACATGAGGCCATTTATCTGATTGCATTCTTGCACTGTTCTAAGTTAGGAATTGTTGCTCCAATTGTATACATGAGAAATCAGAAACTAGGAGAGGTTAAAGCCTGGTGTTGTTAAGCTGCTCTTTTGTGTTAGAGAAAAGAGTGCATGCTGCCTGTACCCTCAGGGCCATGGTCTCTATACTTCGTAAATGCAGCCCCCATGAGAGCCAAGTTCACAGACATAGTCAGAACTGCAACTGCCCTTGAGTCATTGTCTACTTCCTGGCTGAAACATAGCCAAAAAAAAAAAAAAAAACACAAAGAAAACACACACACACAGCAGTATCCAGATATAATTTTCAGCCTATATATTTTAAAAATATTTCCCATTTATTAAATGGCCGACACAGCTGTATCATGACTGTATCATTTAATATTATTTTAGACATGGAATTGTCAGAGGTTTTCAGAGCTGGGAAAGACCTTAATGTTCACTGAAGGCAGCCTGCTAATTTTACAGAGCAGATCTCAGCAGTTGTGGCACGCAGGCTCCGTTCCTCCAGGGTATGTGGGATCCTAGCTCCCCAACCAGGGACTGAACCCACTTCCTCTGCCTTGCAAGGTGTACCCTCAACCACTAGACTGCCAGGGAAGTGCCAAGAGATTCTGGTTAACTGGTCTGGGTGGTATTTTTTCAAAGCTGTCCAGGGTTGAGAATCCCTGAAGTAGAGAATGCATGAGTCTCAAGGTGTCTAGATTTGATTCTGGATTTCATCACCTCTGTGCTTCATGACCACGGGCAAGCTGTTTGTCTTGTTTATCAAAGAATACCAAGGGGTTTGTAGGACACACACACAGTCAGGTAGTGAAAGAGCCTCCTTCCAGCTCCCACAGGTGTGGAGAGCAGAAGGACTCAGCTGTTCATGATGGGGAGCTGCCTTCTTCATGGTCCTGGAATATAGAAGTCTGTGAAATCAGAGCGGCTGGTTGTCCTTTCCTTGCTCCTTGTCTGGCATGTGACCCCACCCAAGCAAACAGGACTCTGAACTGGGACGAGCAAGGAGGCTTTATTACACAGCTGTCAGAATGACACAAAGGGTCCCCTGTGCTTGGATGCTCTTCGCTAGTGCCACATGGGAAGCCCCATTGGGAAATAGTCACATATTGCTGCTGTACTACATGAGGCCATTTATCTGATTGCATTCTTGCACTGTTCTAAGTTAGGAATTGTTGCTCCAATTGTATACATGAGAAATCAGAAACTAGGAGAGGTTAAAGCCTGGTGTTGTTAAGCTGCTCTTTTGTGTTAGAGAAAAGAGTGCATGCTGCCTGTACCCTCAGGGCCATGGTCTCTATACTTCGTAAATGCAGCCCCCATGAGAGCCAAGTTCACAGACATAGTCAGAACTGCAACTGCCCTTGAGTCATTGTCTACTTCCTGGCTGAAACATAGCCAAAAAAAAAAAAAAAAACACAAAGAAAACACACACACACAGCAGTATCCAGATATAATTTTCAGCCTATATATTTTAAAAATATTTCCCATTTATTAAATGGCCGACACAGCTGTATCATGACTGTATCATTTAATATTATTTTAGACATGGAATTGTCAGAGGTTTTCAGAGCTGGGAAAGACCTTAATGTTCACTGAAGGCAGCCTGCTAATTTTACAGAGCAGATCTCAGCAGTTGTGGCACGCAGGCTCCGTTCCTCCAGGGTATGTGGGATCCTAGCTCCCCAACCAGGGACTGAACCCACTTCCTCTGCCTTGCAAGGTGTACCCTCAACCACTAGACTGCCAGGGAAGTGCCAAGAGATTCTGGTTAACTGGTCTGGGTGGTATTTTTTCAAAGCTGTCCAGGGTTGAGAATCCCTGAAGTAGAGAATGCATGAGTCTCAAGGTGTCTAGATTTGATTCTGGATTTCATCACCTCTGTGCTTCATGACCACGGGCAAGCTGTTTGTCTTGTTTATCAAAGAATACCAAGGGGTTTGTAGGACACACACACAGTCAGGTAGTGAAAGAGCCTCCTTCCAGCTCCCACAGGTGTGGAGAGCAGAAGGACTCAGCTGTTCATGATGGGGAGCTGCCTTCTTCATGGTCCTGGAATATAGAAGTCTGTGAAATCAGAGCGGCTGGTTGTCCTTTCCTTGCTCCTTGTCTGGCATGTGACCCCACCCAAGCAAACAGGACTCTGAACTGGGACGAGCAAGGAGGCTTTATTACACAGCTGTCAGAATGACACAAAGGGTCCCCTGTGCTTGGAGGTCTGTCTCCTGCCTTTCTCGCTAACCTCACAGCTCACCTCTGTCAGTTTTGCTTTTGTTGTCCTGTGGTACCAACACTTTTATGTCTCCTCCTCTTATATTTCCTGCATCTTTTCATTTATGAAAGCTGCTAACCACCCCCAGGGCTTCTCTCCCCCTCTGTAACTCTGTTGCTATGGAAGGAGAGCTCCAATGGGGTCAACTAGATGTACACAGGAGACACAGCTTCAGCTTTTTGGAGGCTGTTGCTGGTAACTGCAGCCATGAAATTAAAGATGCTTGCTCCTTGGAAGAAAAGTGATGACAAAACTAGATGGTGCATTAAAAAACAGAGACATCACTTTGCCAACAAAGATTCATGTAGTAAAAGCTATGATCTTTCTGGTAATCATGTACGGATGTGAGAGCTGGACCATAAATAAGGCAGAGACCATGGAAGAATTGATGCTTTTGAATTGTGTTGAAGATTCTTGAGAGTTCCGTGGTCACCAAGGAGATCAAACCAGTCAATCCTAAAGGAAACCAACTCCGAATACTCATTGGGAGGACTGATACTGAAGTTCTAACACTTTGACCACCTGATATGAAGAGTGGACTCACTATGAAAGACCCTGACGTTAGGAAATATTGAAGGCAAAAGGAGAAGAGGGTGACAGAGAATGAGATGGTAGCCAACTCAGTGGACATGAGTGTGAGCTTACTCCAGGAGACAGTGGAGGACAGGAAGCCTGGCACGCTGCCGTTCATTAGGCCACAAAACGTCAGACGTTAGTGACTAAACAGAAACAATTTAATGACAACAGAAACATTCAGGCTTAACACTTTTTTCTCCCGTGTGGTTTCTACCATAATTTTTAGCTGTTTGCTCCTTCCAGCTCCCACAGGTGTGGAGAGCAGAAGGACTCAGCTGTTCATGATGGGGAGCTGCCTTCTTCATGGTCCTGGAATATAGAAGTCTGTGAAATCAGAGCGGCTGGTTGTCCTTTCCTTGCTCCTTGTCTGGCATGTGACCCCACCCAAGCAAACAGGACTCTGAACTGGGACGAGCAAGGAGGCTTTATTACACAGCTGTCAGAATGACACAAAGGGTCCCCTGTGCTTGGAGGTCTGTCTCCTGCCTTTCTCGCTAACCTCACAGCTCACCTCTGTCAGTTTTGCTTTTGTTGTCCTGTGGTACCAACACTTTTATGTCTCCTCCTCTTATATTTCCTGCATCTTTTCATTTATGAAAGCTGCTAACCACCCCCAGGGCTTCTCTCCCCCTCTGTAACTCTGTTGCTATGGAAGGAGAGCTCCAATGGGGTCAACTAGATGTACACAGGAGACACAGCTTCAGCTTTTTGGAGGCTGTTGCTGGTAACTGCAGCCATGAAATTAAAGATGCTTGCTCCTTGGAAGAAAAGTGATGACAAAACTAGATGGTGCATTAAAAAACAGAGACATCACTTTGCCAACAAAGATTCATGTAGTAAAAGCTATGATCTTTCTGGTAATCATGTACGGATGTGAGAGCTGGACCATAAATAAGGCAGAGACCATGGAAGAATTGATGCTTTTGAATTGTGTTGAAGATTCTTGAGAGTTCCGTGGTCACCAAGGAGATCAAACCAGTCAATCCTAAAGGAAACCAACTCCGAATACTCATTGGGAGGACTGATACTGAAGTTCTAACACTTTGACCACCTGATATGAAGAGTGGACTCACTATGAAAGACCCTGACGTTAGGAAATATTGAAGGCAAAAGGAGAAGAGGGTGACAGAGAATGAGATGGTAGCCAACTCAGTGGACATGAGTGTGAGCTTACTCCAGGAGACAGTGGAGGACAGGAAGCCTGGCACGCTGCCGTTCATTAGGCCACAAAACGTCAGACGTTAGTGACTAAACAGAAACAATTTAATGACAACAGAAACATTCAGGCTTAACACTTTTTTCTCCCGTGTGGTTTCTACCATAATTTTTAGCTGTTTGCTGATCAATCTGAGTAAGTCAAATCTTCTTTTTAGCCTTTGAGCCTTTCAGCAAATTTCCTTTCAAGTTGGCATGAACTCTCGCTGCAATTGGTGTTCTTTTGGATACACCCTCTGGAATCTTTCAAGAAAACGGGGCTGTGGAGAGACTTCAGGAACATTTGGTATTTTATAGGTGCCAAAAATGGGATTCTGGAGTCCTGAGCTGGACACATAGTGTTTTTCTCTGACTAGAGTTTTCAGTATGTTTGACTGACATTGACCAACATTGAGCCTCTAAGCTTTGGCTTCCTTAACTGGAAGAAAAAATGAAACGACACTACTTTACAGGATTTATGATAGTTGATCTTTTTTCTTTCTTTTCCTTTTGAAAATTTCGTATTAAGCCCAAGGAACTTATAAATTAGAAATAGATTTCAGTTTTATAGGCTTTTCTGATGATAGCGAATGAAACTACTTACTCAGCTTGCTTTTTATTAGTCTTCCCAGAAGAAAATAAGAAACTTGAATTTACAGAGGCCTGAGAAGAATTTTAATTCAGAATGTACTCTCAGCTGTGTAATCCACAGAACAACAGATTTACGGAGATTTTAAACAGTAGAGGTAGACGGTGAATCCTGAGGAAAGAGATGCAGCTTCAAGATCTACTTAATCATACTACACTTTTCAAAAATGAGAGTTCCATGATAGTTAACTTTTTGACATGTTTCAGTGATCTGCTGTCTCAGTTTTCCCAGAAGGCGAATGAGGCTCAGAGTGGTGAAGCCAATACCACACAGGTCACCAAGATGGAGTTGACTTTAGTCTAATTCTCCCACTTGAGATGTTTATTTAATTTTCATTACGTTTACTGTAGAAGTAATTTACAATAACTTATAATAAAGACTGGGGTGGACTGGTTGAAATCAACTTTGTAAAGATCCTTCTTGCCTTGAACATTATCCTGTAGTTGATGAAAGCCCCCTTTAAGTAGAAGAAGAGTGAGGATGTCAGGATTTTGTGTTAGAAAGTCCCTTCTGGTAAGTTTGAGAAGGTGGGGAGAAATGAGCTGGAATGGAGAGAGAGAGTGGGAGCATCAGCTAGAGGACAGTCACGTGGGTGCTCCAACCAGCAGGGCTCCCCACTGTTTCCGCACCATTTGGGCAGGCGCAGATGAGTTCGGACTCTTTTCCTTGAATGTGAATAATAATATATTTTCAGATTTAAGACATTCTCTTACTCCTCATGTGAGTTCTTTTCTTTGGCTTAATCCTTTACAAAACATTACTAATTGTAAGAGGCTCTCTGAGCGCTACTTAAAATGTTCTTGAGAGTTCTATAGCAACAGTTCCTCTGCCCTAGTTTCCTTAGTGCCTTAAGCAAACTACATATCTGTACACAAGCCTCAGAATAACCAACAAATTGCATAAAAGTGAGTATTTCCTCCCAAACATACAATTATATTGTTGCTCATAGAAAGGTTGACAGAGTCTAAGTCAGCCGTAAGTCCACAAAACACTTTGAGATGGGTAGAATTACACTGGATCATTTGTTTTTATTTAATTAATTAATTAATTTTCTTAAAAATTTTAATTTTTTATTGCAGTATAGTCAGTTAACTATTTTGATAGTTTCAGGTGGACAGCAAAGGTATTCAGCCATACATATATATGTATCCACACTGCTGTATTTAAAATGGATAACCAACCTACTGTATAGCACAGGGAACTCTACCCAGTGTTATGTGGCCAAAAACAATGCTGTGCTTAAATCTACTTAATCATACTACACTTTTCAAAATGAGAGTTCCATGATAGTTAACTTTTTGACATGTTTCAGTGATCTGCTGTCTCAGTTTTCCCAGAAGGCGAATGAGGCTCAGAGTGGTGAAGCCAATACCACACAGGTCACCAAGATGGAGTTGACTTTAGTCTAATTCTCCCACTTGAGATGTTTATTTAATTTTCATTACGTTTACTGTAGAAGTAATTTACAATAACTTATAATAAAGACTGGGGTGGACTGGTTGAAATCAACTTTGTAAAGATCCTTCTTGCCTTGAACATTATCCTGTAGTTGATGAAAGCCCCCTTTAAGTAGAAGAAGAGTGAGGATGTCAGGATTTTGTGTTAGAAAGTCCCTTCTGGTAAGTTTGAGAAGGTGGGGAGAAATGAGCTGGAATGGAGAGAGAGAGTGGGAGCATCAGCTAGAGGACAGTCACGTGGGTGCTCCAACCAGCAGGGCTCCCCACTGTTTCCGCACCATTTGGGCAGGCGCAGATGAGTTCGGACTCTTTTCCTTGAATGTGAATAATAATATATTTTCAGATTTAAGACATTCTCTTACTCCTCATGTGAGTTCTTTTCTTTGGCTTAATCCTTTACAAAACATTACTAATTGTAAGAGGCTCTCTGAGCGCTACTTAAAATGTTCTTGAGAGTTCTATAGCAACAGTTCCTCTGCCCTAGTTTCCTTAGTGCCTTAAGCAAACTACATATCTGTACACAAGCCTCAGAATAACCAACAAATTGCATAAAAGTGAGTATTTCCTCCCAAACATACAATTATATTGTTGCTCATAGAAAGGTTGACAGAGTCTAAGTCAGCCGTAAGTCCACAAAACACTTTGAGATGGGTAGAATTACACTGGATCATTTGTTTTTATTTAATTAATTAATTAATTTTCTTAAAAATTTTAATTTTTTATTGCAGTATAGTCAGTTAACTATTTTGATAGTTTCAGGTGGACAGCAAAGGTATTCAGCCATACATATATATGTATCCACACTGCTGTATTTAAAATGGATAACCAACCTACTGTATAGCACAGGGAACTCTACCCAGTGTTATGTGGCAGCCTGGATGGGAAGAAACGTTGGGGGAGAATGCATGCTATGCTTTAAATTCAGGTCTTACAACCAGGATGCTGTATCCTCCACCTTCCCCTTCAACTTGTCCCATGTGGTCCTGACTTTACAGTATAATAAAAAGAATGAGGTTTGGAGTTGACTCATTCTGAGGGTTTCTTTACTTCTTGACTCTACTTCTTTAAGCAATTTATTTAACCTGTTAAGCCTGCAAAGAGCTTGGCCTCGGAAGCTCGGAAAAGGATACGTCCCTTCCACTGTTTATCTCACAGGCCTTTCTAAGGGGATAGTGCATATGGTGATGCATTGCATCCTTTCTTCTCCATTCATTGCAAAAAGGCAGCAGTAAGTGGAGCTCTTTTCTGAGGGAAGCACCTACATCCTTGATGAGCCAGTAGAGGATGCCAGAGACAGACTTCCTTGCCTATATAGGAAAAGCAAACCAAGGGAAACAGGCAGTCAAGAAACTAGTTTACATTTCTTTGAAATTAACCCACTTGGCCACCTACAGAAATGAACTGCCTCTCCAACACCCACTGTTTCCTACTTTTGCAGGATTTGGAGGCTTTGATCCGGAAATCTCAGGTGCCTGAGAGAGGGACAGAGCTCTGAGAATTCAAGCAGAATGACATTTTCCAAGAAGACTTGGATTAGCAGAGGGGAAAATGCTGCCAAGCTAAAAACCTTTCGGGATGGAGGAGCGGTAAACGGCATAAGCAGCATCATACCTTCAGTACAATTTTATTCACACTGAAATGATGCTAACCTTTGTGTGAAGGGAAACTTGGGCTCCATCGCCAACATTTCCCTATGTCGAATGCTAATGTTCCGCTACCCAGCTGCAAAACCCATCTGTACCGTTCTAATGCTTTTTCTCTCTTTCCTGCTCGGGTTATTTTTCCGGGCACGCTTCCTTAAACTGTCAGAACTTAATATTATTTTATAGCCTTGAGCCAAACTTTGGTAGCTGAGGAATAGCTGAGCCACAGACACAAGTGTGAGCTGACCTCTTTTAACACACATGTGCTCATGAGATAAAGGAAGAAGAAATCCGGGAAAGTGTTACTGTTGTGGAAAATGGCTTATCCTCATCTGAACTCAGTTTGTGACCTTAGAGTCTTCTCATGAAATTCCCTTTGCTGTGTCACCCTCTCAAAAATGTCCTGGGGGTGGTTAATTCAGAGCATCTGACCTGGGAAACTACAAAAGAAAAAAGAAAGAAAGAAACAGAAAGATCCATGACGTCCATGAAGGCAAGAGCCTTTGTCTATGTTCCATACTATCATTAATCCCATTTCACAGGCATGAAGACAAGGGATTATGACATTTATGTGTCACAGAGCTAGTCATTATGGAGAAAGAATTTGTATCTAGATTTATTTGCCTTCAATATCTCAATGATAGCAGCTACCCTTTACTGAGTATTGAACATGTCCCAAATATTCGGAGGATTTAAAAAAAAATTTGGCTTCTTTTATTGGTTTTTCATTTGTTTATTCTCATCCATCTTTATTCTTTGGCCCGTGTGGGCCTCCCATTGCAGTGGCCTCATTGGTTGCAGAGCACCGGCTCTGGGCGCATGCGCTCCAGAGGGCTGGCTTGCAATTGGACATAGCCGCTCCGCGGCATGTGGGATTTTCCCAGGCTTGTGATTGAACCAGTGTTCCTTGCACTGCAAGGCGAACTCTTTCTCCACTGGACCCCCCTAGAAGCCCTAGGAAGATTTGTATATATACTTTATCCTAGTTATCCCTCATGATTGTATCCTTATGCCTGTTTTAAGATGAAAGCAAATGTGAGGCTTAGAGAGGTTTTGTTACTGGCTCGCCTAAGTCAGGAGCTGACCTTCGTGCTATGGAGAACAAGTATGAGGCTGGTGAGAGCTACGTGTTCTTCTTACACATGCACCAGGTGTTAGGAGAGTGCACACTTCAATTACGATGTTCAGACTTGAAGAGTTTCGTGATAATAACCTAATAATATGGATGCAATTGAGGAGCAATTTTAAGCCCTTTTAGATCACCAGGCAATCCTTCTGCCCACAAAAGATTGTAGCATGCGGCTAACAGAGCCTTTACAGTCACGATCTTTACAGTCACAAAACAGCTCACATTCAAGTCAGGTGAATTTTCCCCTTTGGAATTGCCACTCTTGTCACACCTCATTCACGGAACTTCAAAGAGTGATGCACAAAGCTTCTGAGTAGAGGAGCGCTATCCTAGGGTGATGTAGATTTACTTTTGGTAACTTTGAATTCAGCTCACATTTACGAACACTGGGCATTCATTCCGTTAGGGCTTCCCAGGTGGCTCAGTGGTATAGAATCCACTTCCTAATGCAGGAGACACGAGTTCAATCCTTGGCTGGGAAAGATCCCCTGGAAAAGAAAATGTTCAACCCATTCCAGTGTTCTAGCCTGCAAAATCATATGGACAGTGGAGCCTGACAGGCTACAGTTCATGGGGTCACAAAAGAGTCAGACACGCCTTAGCGACTAAACAACAGCCATTCATTCGGTTACTGCATGGTGGGTATTGTGCTTGAATGTTTCAAAACAATTACCTTATTTAATACTCAGCACCATTCATGACAGGCATTATTAGCCACCTTTCTCAATAAAGAAACTGAAACCCAGTGTGATATAGGTCATAAAATGATGAGGTGACAGAATAAGAATTTAGCCTTAAGAGTCTGATTCTGCACAATATGCTTTCATTAATAAGACACCATGATGCAAACTCGGGACTTTCTAATTCTGATATATCAGTCCTCAGATGGTTGACTGAGTGCTTGGATGTGCTCAGATGTGCTCAGACATGTGTTGGTTTGACCCTAGGCTATACCTGCAGAAGCTCTGTTCCTCTAATTCCTCCTGGGTCCTTAAATACATGTAGTAATCTGGCTTGCCCATACCCCCCCTGAAGTTATGGACTCGCATTGAGCTTAAGTACAGAGCACGTGCAGAACAAGTATGAGGCTGGTGAGAGCTACGTGTTCTTCTTACACATGCACCAGGTGTTAGGAGAGTGCACACTTCAATTACGATGTTCAGACTTGAAGAGTTTCGTGATAATAACCTAATAATATGGATGCAATTGAGGAGCAATTTTAAGCCCTTTTAGATCACCAGGCAATCCTTCTGCCCACAAAGATTGTAGCATCCCTAACAGAGCCTTTACAGTCACGATCTTTACAGTCACAAAACAGCTCACATTCAAGTCAGGTGAATTTTCCCCTTTGGAATTGCCACTCTTGTCACACCTCATTCACGGAACTTCAAAGAGTGATGCACAAAGCTTCTGAGTAGAGGAGCGCTATCCTAGGGTGATGTAGATTTACTTTTGGTAACTTTGAATTCAGCTCACATTTACGAACACTGGGCATTCATTCCGTTAGGGCTTCCCAGGTGGCTCAGTGGTATAGAATCCACTTCCTAATGCAGGAGACACGAGTTCAATCCTTGGCTGGGAAAGATCCCCTGGAAAAGAAAATGTTCAACCCATTCCAGTGTTCTAGCCTGCAAAATCATATGGACAGTGGAGCCTGACAGGCTACAGTTCATGGGGTCACAAAAGAGTCAGACACGCCTTAGCGACTAAACAACAGCCATTCATTCGGTTACTGCATGGTGGGTATTGTGCTTGAATGTTTCAAAACAATTACCTTATTTAATACTCAGCACCATTCATGACAGGCATTATTAGCCACCTTTCTCAATAAAGAAACTGAAACCCAGTGTGATATAGGTCATAAAATGATGAGGTGACAGAATAAGAATTTAGCCTTAAGAGTCTGATTCTGCACAATATGCTTTCATTAATAAGACACCATGATGCAAACTCGGGACTTTCTAATTCTGATATATCAGTCCTCAGATGGTTGACTGAGTGCTTGGATGTGCTCAGATGTGCTCAGACATGTGTTGGTTTGACCCTAGGCTATACCTGCAGAAGCTCTGTTCCTCTAATTCCTCCTGGGTCCTTAAATACATGTAGTAATCTGGCTTGCTTCACCTCCTACTTAGGCTAGAAGAAAAACAGCCCTTCTAAACCCCTCATTCAGTTTTCATAGCACTCTGGTGGGGAATGAAAGGGATAACAAGAAGGCACACAGACTTGTTTCTAAGGATTCCAGCTGTGTCTGTGAGGCAGTAGGCTGGAAGGAAATTCAGAGAGCTATTATGGTATGATTTTAACAAGAGAAACACCTTTTTAAGTTCATTTCTGTTGGCTTTATACAGAGACCAGCCCTGAGGTTCCTGCAAACCCATTTGTGATAGAAGCCACTGGGGACTGCTTCATACGGGCATCTACACTCCCTCCAGTGTATTTTTATCATCTCTGTGCCATGTCTATAGAACTCGACCTGCAGATTCATTAAGCAGGAACAGGGTCTGCCCTTAGTCAACATAAAGCATCTGTCACATTGTCAGTACTCATTATGTCTTCAATAAAGCATTGCACTTGAAGTATTTTAGTTTTAAAGGATATTCCCATTCTCTTTCTCAGCAGGCAAGCCTGGCCAGATGTTTTGTGCATTGGTGTATAGCTATTGTTGCTTTCCATTATCTGCCTTGGATAAAACTGGCTTTTCAAGAAGCACTATTTACAAACTAATTGATTACAGGTGAATGCAAGGCAAACACTTTACTGATTCAAGAGCTGTTGGATTTTTTATTTGATCTAACTTTTAAAAGATAATTATTTTCTTTCTAACATAATTCCACTGTGATAAGAGAATAGACTCTGTGAGTTCAGTACCTTTAGATGGTGAAAGTTTTGCATCTCGTTTTATGTCCCTGGATATGTTCTGTTTTCTCCTAGTTTATAGTCTACAGGAGCTAAGATTTGAGGTAAAATTTGCATCCTACTGTTGTGTGAAAATTGTATGAATATTAATTATGTTGATTCTGTTCATGGTGTTTTTCAGGTCTATATATACTTCTAATTTTCTGTATATTCATTCTATTAATTTTTGAGAGTTGATATTAAAAACACCAACTAAAAATCTTAATTTAAAAGTACTTAAAAGTACTTAATTTAAATCTACTTAAAAGTAATTTTAATACAATTGGAATTATATGTGACTTTGTTCTATATTTTCCACGTCTCCTGTAAAGGTGTTATAATACTTGCATAATTTAAAAATATAAAGAAAGAGAAGAAAGAATTATTTTAGAAATCCTGTGTATCAGCACTTTCTTTCTGTTCATCCCTCATTTCCATCTCATTTATGAACAGAGAAGCAGTTTTCGTATGTGGTTGTGAGAGGAGGGACCGTCAAGCAGGACTCTTGTAATTTGCTAGGGAAAACAAAATGGTGACGTGCAGACACCGTGGAAAACAGCTTAAGGGTTCCTCAAAAAATGAAACAAGGAATTCCTGTACAAACCCATTTGTGATAGAAGCCACTGGGGACTGCTTCATACGGGCATCTACACTCCCTCCAGTGTATTTTTATCATCTCTGTGCCATGTCAAAACTCCTGCAGATTCATTAAGCAGGAACAGGGTCTGCCCTTAGTCAACATAAAGCATCTGTCACATTGTCAGTACTCATTATGTCTTCAATAAAGCATTGCACTTGAAGTATTTTAGTTTTAAAGGATATTCCCATTCTCTTTCTCAGCAGGCAAGCCTGGCCAGATGTTTTGTGCATTGGTGTATAGCTATTGTTGCTTTCCATTATCTGCCTTGGATAAAACTGGCTTTTCAAGAAGCACTATTTACAAACTAATTGATTACAGGTGAATGCAAGGCAAACACTTTACTGATTCAAGAGCTGTTGGATTTTTTATTTGATCTAACTTTTAAAAGATAATTATTTTCTTTCTAACATAATTCCACTGTGATAAGAGAATAGACTCTGTGAGTTCAGTACCTTTAGATGGTGAAAGTTTTGCATCTCGTTTTATGTCCCTGGATATGTTCTGTTTTCTCCTAGTTTATAGTCTACAGGAGCTAAGATTTGAGGTAAAATTTGCATCCTACTGTTGTGTGAAAATTGTATGAATATTAATTATGTTGATTCTGTTCATGGTGTTTTTCAGGTCTATATATACTTCTAATTTTCTGTATATTCATTCTATTAATTTTTGAGAGTTGATATTAAAAACACCAACTAAAAATCTTAATTTAAAAGTACTTAAAAGTACTTAATTTAAATCTACTTAAAAGTAATTTTAATACAATTGGAATTATATGTGACTTTGTTCTATATTTTCCACGTCTCCTGTAAAGGTGTTATAATACTTGCATAATTTAAAAATATAAAGAAAGAGAAGAAAGAATTATTTTAGAAATCCTGTGTATCAGCACTTTCTTTCTGTTCATCCCCTCATTTCCATCTCATTTATGAACAGAGAAGCAGTTTTCGTATGTGGTTGTGAGAGGAGGGACCGTCAAGCAGGACTCTTGTAATTTGCTAGGGAAAACAAAATGGTGACGTGCAGACACCGTGGAAAACAGCTTAAGGGTTCCTCAAAAAATGAAACAAGGAATTCCTGTACAAACCCGCAATTCTGTTGCTAGATATATGTTCACAGGAATTGGAAACAGGTACTCAAGATAAAGACTACTTTAGGAATTCACAGAAGCACTATTCACAGTAGTGAGAAGGTGGAAACCACCCAAATGTCCACATGGGGGTGAATGGATAAACGGTGTGGTCTAGCCATGCAATTCTTCTACCCTAAAAAGGAGTGCTGACACACGCTACAGCTTAGATGAAGTGAGAGAAGCCAGACACTAAAGGTCATATATTGTAGGATTTCTTTTATATGGCAACTCCAGAATAGGTAAAGTAAAGGAGACAGAAAACAAATTGATGGTTTCCAGTTATAGGGATGGGAAACAAAGAATGAAGGTTTACTTGGTATGGTGTTCAAAGAGTTTTGAAACTAAAGGAAAGTGGTGGTTTTAAAGCATCATGAATGTGTAAAATGCCACTGAATGGTACAATTTCAGATCGTTAATTATTTGTTGATAGTTATTATACTTTCCATTCAGAAGCTATATATATCAATATTACAATAGATTGTTAGAATTCTATAAAGACTTTAGATGGAGGAGGAAATGGCAACCCACCTCAGTGTCCCGTGGACACAACTGAGTGCCTGCACACCGACTTTAGAATCTCTGATTTTGAAAATCATAGCAACATAGCCAAGCAAATATCCACAGGCCTAGAAGCAGAAACTAATTGTAATAATGACTATATTTGATGTAAAAGAACACTATTGCTATAGAATGCTTCAGATGAACTAATTGTTGATGAGTAAGACAATTTTAAAGTTAATATTCACTATAATTAGAAGTTCAATGATAGAATATATGGACAGATGCTTTAAATCACATACAGGTCGTCGGGCCATTTTCAGTTTCTTGAATGACCTCCACAAGCTTCAGGAAATGGCAAAGAAAATATCCAAAATCTATTGTGTAATCTTATATTTTACCATAAATTCATTTTTAAAAGCCCAGCTGGAAGTCATACAGTCACAGCTATATGAACATACCACACACACACACACACACACACACACACACACATATACAACATACATATCACGCATCTATCTATATATATTTAAATTTTCTTTATTCACTCATTTATCAATGGATATCTAGGCTGTTTTCCTATCGTGGCTGTTATGAATAATGCAGCAATGAACAGGGAGTGCAGCTATCCCTTTGAGATACTGACTTTATTTTTTTTGAATATATTCTCAGAAGCAGGATTTTTGGATCATATAGTAGGTCTATTTTTTAATTTTTTGAGGAATCACTATACTGTTTTCTACAATTGCTGAACCAATTTACATTCCCATCCAACACAGAAGTTCCTTTTCTTCACATCCTTGTCAACTTTTGTTATCTTTGTCTTTTTGATAATTGCGACTCTAACACATGAGGTGGTATCTCATTGTGTTTTGGGTTTGCATTTTTCTGATAACTAGTGCCAAAAATTGCCACTAAATGGTACAATTTCAGTTTATAAAAACTTTCCATTCAAAATATATATCAATATTACAATAGATTGTTAGAATTCTATAAAGACTTTAGATGGAGGAGGAAATGGCAACCCACCTCAGTGTCCCGTGGACACAACTGAGTGCCTGCACACCGACTTTAGAATCTCTGATTTTGAAAATCATAGCAACATAGCCAAGCAAATATCCACAGGCCTAGAAGCAGAAACTAATTGTAATAATGACTATATTTGATGTAAAAGAACACTATTGCTATAGAATGCTTCAGATGAACTAATTGTTGATGAGTAAGACAATTTTAAAGTTAATATTCACTATAATTAGAAGTTCAATGATAGAATATATGGACAGATGCTTTAAATCACATACAGGTCGTCGGGCCATTTTCAGTTTCTTGAATGACCTCCACAAGCTTCAGGAAATGGCAAAGAAAATATCCAAAATCTATTGTGTAATCTTATATTTTACCATAAATTCATTTTTAAAAGCCCAGCTGGAAGTCATACAGTCACAGCTATATGAACATACCACACACACACACACACACACACACACACACACATATACAACATACATATCACGCATCTATCTATATATATTTAAATTTTCTTTATTCACTCATTTATCAATGGATATCTAGGCTGTTTTCCTATCGTGGCTGTTATGAATAATGCAGCAATGAACAGGGAGTGCAGCTATCCCTTTGAGATACTGACTTTATTTTTTTTGAATATATTCTCAGAAGCAGGATTTTTGGATCATATAGTAGGTCTATTTTTTAATTTTTTGAGGAATCACTATACTGTTTTCTACAATTGCTGAACCAATTTACATTCCCATCCAACACAGAAGTTCCTTTTCTTCACATCCTTGTCAACTTTTGTTATCTTTGTCTTTTTGATAATTGCGACTCTAACACATGAGGTGGTATCTCATTGTGTTTTGGGTTTGCATTTTTCTGATAACTAGTGAAAACTGATTGCATGAAGTTTTATCTTTGTAGAAAAACAGAGAAAGAATCATTAGTTCTAGGTATACTATAAGTTATATTTTGAAATATTTTATCAGCATTGTTATAACCTATAAAATTCTTTTAATAGCTAAGAGTTGCATCAGCGGAAAGAGCCGTCTGAAAAATAAAAATGATCAAAAGTAGTTCTGCATTTTGCATTTGCCAAGAGAGATGGATGCCACTTTCAATAATATTTATTGCAAATAAAGTTACTAAAAGTATGAATTTTGATGACCTAGAAATTAATTTTCAGAAAAGCAAGGCATAAAACTGTTATGATCAATGAAGACATCACATGAAAAAACTATTATGTGTTACCTTATATAAAATTTTGACACAAGTATTATTTTTTACATTTTGTAAGTTTATATCATTAGTCATGTATCACTATTATGTTTTATAAGTAATAAAATATTTTAAAGAAAAAGTTGTATACTTTAGTACCTTCACCTGCTCTTGTTTCATCTTGATTTTTTGAACTACATTTTGCACTGGGAACTATAGACTATGTATTTGGCTCTGAATGTGATGTCTGAATTATGGCTTTGATCACCTCCTTCAGGAGACTCAGACTTCCAGATAATAATAATTTTCCTCAACAAAAAAGCTAAGGAGTAATCTCCACCTTCCTATGACTCAGTTTCCTTGCTTCCAAAAGACCAGCCAGTTTTCCAACAAATGGTTGCATAGGATTACCTGGGCAGATATGCATCAACCTGAAAATATGGAATACTAAGATATGGTCTTTTAAAAAGTTGAATCATACCAATATCACTAAGGAAAGCCTAACAGAGGTAATTAACTGCCTCACTTATTCTGGACTTTATACTTTTGGGGCAAAGGAAGGGAGAGGGATTTTGCTGCAAACTATACTTTATAGAGCAAGCATTGTTTTCTACAATTGCTGAACCAATTTACATTCCCATCCAACACAGAAGTTCCTTTTCTTCACATCCTTGTCAACTTTTGTTATCTTTGTCTTTTGATAATTGACTCTAACACATGAGTTGGTATCTCATTGTGTTTTGGGTTTGCATTTTTCTGATAACTAGTGAAAACTGATTGCATGAAGTTTTATCTTTGTAGAAAAACAGAGAAAGAATCATTAGTTCTAGGTATACTATAAGTTATATTTTGAAATATTTTATCAGCATTGTTATAACCTATAAAATTCTTTTAATAGCTAAGAGTTGCATCAGCGGAAAGAGCCGTCTGAAAAATAAAAATGATCAAAAGTAGTTCTGCATTTTGCATTTGCCAAGAGAGATGGATGCCACTTTCAATAATATTTATTGCAAATAAAGTTACTAAAAGTATGAATTTTGATGACCTAGAAATTAATTTTCAGAAAAGCAAGGCATAAAACTGTTATGATCAATGAAGACATCACATGAAAAAACTATTATGTGTTACCTTATATAAAATTTTGACACAAGTATTATTTTTTACATTTTGTAAGTTTATATCATTAGTCATGTATCACTATTATGTTTTATAAGTAATAAAATATTTTAAAGAAAAAGTTGTATACTTTAGTACCTTCACCTGCTCTTGTTTCATCTTGATTTTTTGAACTACATTTTGCACTGGGAACTATAGACTATGTATTTGGCTCTGAATGTGATGTCTGAATTATGGCTTTGATCACCTCCTTCAGGAGACTCAGACTTCCAGATAATAATAATTTTCCTCAACAAAAAAGCTAAGGAGTAATCTCCACCTTCCTATGACTCAGTTTCCTTGCTTCCAAAAGACCAGCCAGTTTTCCAACAAATGGTTGCATAGGATTACCTGGGCAGATATGCATCAACCTGAAAATATGGAATACTAAGATATGGTCTTTTAAAAAGTTGAATCATACCAATATCACTAAGGAAAGCCTAACAGAGGTAATTAACTGCCTCACTTATTCTGGACTTTATACTTTTGGGGCAAAGGAAGGGAGAGGGATTTTGCTGCAAACTATACTTTATAGAGCAAGCATTCTTTTCTATATGCTGTCTCATGTCCTCCTTACCACAACTATAGTTAGGCATTATCTTTATCTTAAGTTAGGAAACTGAAGCTCTGGGAAGTAAAATCAGACTCTGAGTCAGTCAAATGACTTCTATGATTCCAGTGAACACACGTGTGCATATCAACCCCAAAGGAGTAGGACTTCCCTTTTAGATCACCTGCCAATGACACCAAGAACACTTTGCTCTTTGCCCTTTAAGAAAATAGGTCTTTTGGACACAGGTCTACTTATTTTAGTTTTCAGAATCCAAAATAAAAGGAAATGAGCTCTCTATGATAAAGATCTTTCCCCAGATGCCCTGTCTTCAGCATTTAACCTCTGTTTCCAGCATTTCCCGTTACTCATTCCTTGTGTGTCTCTTCCAGTTAAGGAAGATACTTCTTTTTATATATTCCCCTTACTTCACTTTGGCTGTTTGTTCTCTATTTGTAAACTGTCTAACAGTGTGTACCTACAATCCCTATTAGGCTTTCCTTAATTTTTGACAGGATTCAAGTCAGGTCACTAAGCCAATTTTGGTGTCATTCCTCACAGAAAAATAAACATGTAGCTCAGAGTCACTCTGCTGAGGTAAAGGGTTTGGAAGGAGTGTAGCTCACAGAAACCAGTGTTGAGCAAGTCCTTCTAGGCTGGCCAGGCACGCACTGGCTCCCTGTGCCCTCACAGCACTGAGACTTGTTAACTACATTTTGCACTGGGAACTATAGACTATGTATTTGGCTCTGAATGTGATGTCTGAATTATGGCTTTGATCACCTCCTTCAGGAGACTCAGACTTCCAGATAATAATAATTTTCCTCAACAAAAAAGCTAAGGAGTAATCTCCACCTTCCTATGACTCAGTTTCCTTGCTTCCAAAAGACCAGCCAGTTTTCCAACAAATGGTTGCATAGGATTACCTGGGCAGATATGCATCAACCTGAAAATATGGAATACTAAGATATGGTCTTTTAAAAAGTTGAATCATACCAATATCACTAAGGAAAGCCTAACAGAGGTAATTAACTGCCTCACTTATTCTGGACTTTATACTTTTGGGGCAAAGGAAGGGAGAGGGATTTTGCTGCAAACTATACTTTATAGAGCAAGCATTCTTTTCTATATGCTGTCTCATGTCCTCCTTACCACAACTATAGTTAGGCATTATCTTTATCTTAAGTTAGGAAACTGAAGCTCTGGGAAGTAAAATCAGACTCTGAGTCAGTCAAATGACTTCTATGATTCCAGTGAACACACGTGTGCATATCAACCCCAAAGGAGTAGGACTTCCCTTTTAGATCACCTGCCAATGACACCAAGAACACTTTGCTCTTTGCCCTTTAAGAAAATAGGTCTTTTGGACACAGGTCTACTTATTTTAGTTTTCAGAATCCAAAATAAAAGGAAATGAGCTCTCTATGATAAAGATCTTTCCCCAGATGCCCTGTCTTCAGCATTTAACCTCTGTTTCCAGCATTTCCCGTTACTCATTCCTTGTGTGTCTCTTCCAGTTAAGGAAGATACTTCTTTTTATATATTCCCCTTACTTCACTTTGGCTGTTTGTTCTCTATTTGTAAACTGTCTAACAGTGTGTACCTACAATCCCTATTAGGCTTTCCTTAATTTTTGACAGGATTCAAGTCAGGTCACTAAGCCAATTTTGGTGTCATTCCTCACAGAAAAATAAACATGTAGCTCAGAGTCACTCTGCTGAGGTAAAGGGTTTGGAAGGAGTGTAGCTCACAGAAACCAGTGTTGAGCAAGTCCTTCTAGGCTGGCCAGGCACGCACTGGCTCCCCTGTGCCCTCACAGCACTGAGACAGTGGTCCTCTGAGAACCTAGGAAACCACTGCCGCCGGGGAAGGAATATCTCTGGGTGAGAGACAAATCACGCTTATCACCATAGTAACATAGTCAAAGGCACAGGTGGTTCTAGAGTAGGCAACGCTGGGCTTGAATCTGGACCTTGGGATGGTTGTAAAACTTTTCTGAGCTTTTGTTTCCTCCTCTACGAAATAGAGGTAATGATAGCATTTAAAATGGAAGATTTTGGTGAAGATTAAATAAAAAATGATTACATGAGATTATGTCTGGCTAAGTATACACTTTTGATAAATAGCAGTAGCTGTGATGCAATCCTATAGCTATTGAGTCAGTCTTTTTTTTTCCTGTTTTAAATCGACTGAGCTAGCTATACTTTATTTCTAACACTCAGGGGATTGATGTTGATTTTTTTCAGTTGCAAAGACATGTCCAACTCTTTGCTACCCCATGGACTGCAGCACCCCAGGCTTCCTTGTCTTTCACTATCTCCTGGAGTTGACTCCCATTCATGTTCATTGAGTCATTAATGGTAACTAACCATCTCATCCTGTGCTTGCCCTTCTCCTTTTGCCTTCAGTCTTTCCCAGCATCAGGATCTTTTCCAATGAGTCATCTCTTTGCATCAGGTAGCCAAAATATTGGAGCTTAAGCTTAAGCATCACTCCTTCCAATGAATATTTAAGGTTGATTTCCTTTAGAATTGACTGGTTTGATCTCTTTGCCTCCCTAGGGACTCTCAAGGGTCTTCTCCAGCATCACAGTTTGAAAGCATCAACTCTTCAGCACTCAACCTTCTCTATGGTCCAATACTCATATTCATACATGAGTACTTTGTCTCATACATGAGTACTTTGTCTCATAGCTCATAGCTTTGTCTTTCCAGACCTTCTTGGCAAAGTGATATCTTTGCTTTTTAATATGCTATCTAGGTTTGTCATAGCTTTCTTTCCATGGAGCAAGCATCTTTTAATTTTATAAGTTCACAAGTCTGGATAAGATAATGAATGAATTAAACCATACAATGGATTCTTCTGGAGAAGAAACCAGGCAACCCCCCCCTCCCACATGGCTGCAGAGAGGAACACTCTGCTCATCTGAAGGAAGTGCCCCCATATCAGATGTCCAAGACCCACACTCTTCTCTCTTCCATTCCTCTTGTTCCCCCAAACATCCTGAAGAACATGCGTGTCCTTTCTCTCCCTCATCAGACTATTGCTAACAAATGGGCTTGAATCTGGACCTTGGGATGGTTGTAAAACTTTTCTGAGCTTTTGTTTCCTCCTACGAAATAGAGGTAATGATAGCATTTAAAATGGAAGATTTTGGTGAAGATTAAATAAAAAATGATTACATGAGATTATGTCTGGCTAAGTATACACTTTTGATAAATAGCAGTAGCTGTGATGCAATCCTATAGCTATTGAGTCAGTCTTTTTTTTTCCTGTTTTAAATCGACTGAGCTAGCTATACTTTATTTCTAACACTCAGGGGATTGATGTTGATTTTTTTCAGTTGCAAAGACATGTCCAACTCTTTGCTACCCCATGGACTGCAGCACCCCAGGCTTCCTTGTCTTTCACTATCTCCTGGAGTTGACTCCCATTCATGTTCATTGAGTCATTAATGGTAACTAACCATCTCATCCTGTGCTTGCCCTTCTCCTTTTGCCTTCAGTCTTTCCCAGCATCAGGATCTTTTCCAATGAGTCATCTCTTTGCATCAGGTAGCCAAAATATTGGAGCTTAAGCTTAAGCATCACTCCTTCCAATGAATATTTAAGGTTGATTTCCTTTAGAATTGACTGGTTTGATCTCTTTGCCTCCCTAGGGACTCTCAAGGGTCTTCTCCAGCATCACAGTTTGAAAGCATCAACTCTTCAGCACTCAACCTTCTCTATGGTCCAATACTCATATTCATACATGAGTACTTTGTCTCATACATGAGTACTTTGTCTCATAGCTCATAGCTTTGTCTTTCCAGACCTTCTTGGCAAAGTGATATCTTTGCTTTTTAATATGCTATCTAGGTTTGTCATAGCTTTCTTTCCATGGAGCAAGCATCTTTTAATTTTATAAGTTCACAAGTCTGGATAAGATAATGAATGAATTAAACCATACAATGGATTCTTCTGGAGAAGAAACCAGGCAACCCCCCCCTCCCACATGGCTGCAGAGAGGAACACTCTGCTCATCTGAAGGAAGTGCCCCCATATCAGATGTCCAAGACCCACACTCTTCTCTCTTCCATTCCTCTTGTTCCCCCAAACATCCTGAAGAACATGCGTGTCCTTTCTCTCCCTCATCAGACTATTGCTAACAAACATCTCAATAGCCAAGTGTGGGGCATTGAAATGGCTGAAGATGTTTAAAGGGTGAATTCCTCCCTGGTTCCCCCCATACGAACAGAGAATTAGACAAGGGGCTGGCTGTCTTGTTGATATCAGCCTCTGGAGGGAGTTCATGTTACAGGAAGGAAGGGCTTATTAGATACCCTACTTCATCAGAACATATATATTCCTTTATAGGTTAATGCTGCCCAGATGGAAATTACATCAGTAGCAAACACAGTGTGGAGATGATCATGATTAGCCACAGATATCTGTCTAGTGATTGATGAATTCAGCATAACTTCTGAACATATGTCATTTGGTCTTTCCAACTTCAACGTGATGTTGGAAGCATCATGAGCAAGAGCCAGAGTATGAGACTTGCCTTCAGAAGTCCAGGGTTTTTTTTTTTTTTTTTTTTTGGACACTTCTATTGGTCTTTCATTTATCTATCTTCATCCATCTTTGTTCTTTGGCCTGTGTGGGTCTCCCATTGCAGTGGCCTCTGTCGCTGCAAAGCACTGGCTCTGGGTCCATGTGCTCTAGAGCTCCAGCTCAGTAGCTGGACTCATGGCACATGGGTCCAGCCACTCCACGGCACGTGGGATCTTCCCAGGCCAGGGATTGAACTGGCGCCCTTGCACTGCAAGGCGGCGTCCTTACCCACTGGACCACCAGGGAAGCCCAGAAGTCCAGGTTTTTAACTCAGCTCTATCATTTCCTTTCTGTGTGAGCTTAGGGAAACAGCTTACCTTACTCTATACCAGTGCTTAACCTCAAAGTGATATCTTTGCTTTTAATATGCTATAAGCTTTCTTTCCATGGAGCAAGCATCTTTTAATTTTATAAGTTCACAAGTCTGGATAAGATAATGAATGAATTAAACCATACAATGGATTCTTCTGGAGAAGAAACCAGGCAACCCCCCCCTCCCACATGGCTGCAGAGAGGAACACTCTGCTCATCTGAAGGAAGTGCCCCCATATCAGATGTCCAAGACCCACACTCTTCTCTCTTCCATTCCTCTTGTTCCCCCAAACATCCTGAAGAACATGCGTGTCCTTTCTCTCCCTCATCAGACTATTGCTAACAAACATCTCAATAGCCAAGTGTGGGGCATTGAAATGGCTGAAGATGTTTAAAGGGTGAATTCCTCCCTGGTTCCCCCCATACGAACAGAGAATTAGACAAGGGGCTGGCTGTCTTGTTGATATCAGCCTCTGGAGGGAGTTCATGTTACAGGAAGGAAGGGCTTATTAGATACCCTACTTCATCAGAACATATATATTCCTTTATAGGTTAATGCTGCCCAGATGGAAATTACATCAGTAGCAAACACAGTGTGGAGATGATCATGATTAGCCACAGATATCTGTCTAGTGATTGATGAATTCAGCATAACTTCTGAACATATGTCATTTGGTCTTTCCAACTTCAACGTGATGTTGGAAGCATCATGAGCAAGAGCCAGAGTATGAGACTTGCCTTCAGAAGTCCAGGGTTTTTTTTTTTTTTTTTTTTTGGACACTTCTATTGGTCTTTCATTTATCTATCTTCATCCATCTTTGTTCTTTGGCCTGTGTGGGTCTCCCATTGCAGTGGCCTCTGTCGCTGCAAAGCACTGGCTCTGGGTCCATGTGCTCTAGAGCTCCAGCTCAGTAGCTGGACTCATGGCACATGGGTCCAGCCACTCCACGGCACGTGGGATCTTCCCAGGCCAGGGATTGAACTGGCGCCCTTGCACTGCAAGGCGGCGTCCTTACCCACTGGACCACCAGGGAAGCCCAGAAGTCCAGGTTTTTAACTCAGCTCTATCATTTCCTTTCTGTGTGAGCTTAGGGAAACAGCTTACCTTACTCTATACCAGTGCTTAACCTGAACAAAAATGAATGAAAATCATGCCATATGGCTTCCATGGTGGCTCAGCTGGTAAAGAATCTGCCTGTCAATGCAAGAGGCAAGAGATTGGGTTTGATCTCTGGATTGGGAAGATTCCATGGAGAAGGAAAGGGTAACTCAGTCCAGTGTTCTTGCCTGGAAAATCCCATGGACACAGGAACCTGGTGGACTATAGTCCAAGGGGTCATAAAGAATCAGAAATGACTGAGTGGGCACACTCAGGGGAGTGATGAGATGAAGCCATCGATACTTGTGGTTTCCCCAGAAAGCTGCAGTCCAGCAAGTTCAAGGGTAATAAAAGGCAGAGTCAAAATTAAAGGGTGACCTTGGGGTCTAAGTCTCTTCAGAGGCTTCACGCCCTTAGAACTGGGACACTGGTGAGTAGAGGGCGCTGACTGTAAACGAGATGTCCACACCATGGCAGCCAATGAGGAGTCTCGGCAAAATAGCTGGTCAACACAACCAAGGTTTATCTCCCAGGAGACACATAATAAAAGAAGCCATGGCTGCTGGCATCTGTGCAGGGAGGCAAGGAAGGAGAGGGCCTGTGACATTTCTGCAGTGAACAAATGAAACTTCTAGTGTGTCTAATGCATTTCAAGATAGTGTGAGGTCAACTGTAACAGTGGTAAAAGACCCTGAGGCCTCGCTCTAAACTGTCAGTGAAGAAAAACAGACCACAAGGCACACAGGGATCTAAGCCATAAGAACATTTCTCTTTGGGGGAAAATCACTGAGCGGAAAAATTGCAGAATGCAGGCTCAGCACGAGCAACTTCAGGGGCTTTGTTTCCTCAGTTTATTATTTTAAAAGATATATTTTATACTTGGAAATATTTCTATGTCTTTGAGTCTCAGGTAGGACTTGTTGGGAACATATTTGTGTTTTAGTTTTCAATTATTGTCTAATAGTTTTTGTGTTTTCATGTTACTGCTGTCAGTTACTTAGTAAGTTTGCTTATTTTCTGCTTTCTATTTGTCACTTTCTTCTCTTTTAAAAAATGTTCTTTCCTTTGTTTGACTAGAGTAAATATTATTTCTAGATAAGGCATTGATTTAAATTATATATATGCATAATGTATAAGTATATAAGCATTACCATAATATTTATAATAATAAATATAAAATAAGTGGTTCTATACATATATGTAATAATACTTATGGTATAATATTCACAATTTTATCCTTCTTGACCTAGCTTTTTACATTTGCTTTCTTACCACATTTCCATAGTTTGTCTTTTTTGTTCTCTACAGCCCAATGTTTGTATCTATCAATAGTATTTACTCCTTATTTCTTCATGCACTCTTGTCTTGAGCAAATATAGACATCTCCTACGAGGAACCAAAACTTGTGTTTGACATTTGTGACACAAGGCTGAATAATACACAATTTTTGTTGCCAAAGAACTCACAGTGCTCTGGGAGAAATGGTCTAGTAATCAGATAGTAACCAAGAATGTGGTAACAGATGTAAATACAAGTAGAAATGGAAGTATAAAGGAAGGGAATCTAACCCCGACTGGAGTGGGCACTCTTGTCCAGACTTCTAGAAGACATGACACCGGAGATCACTTAAGAAAGCAAGAAGGAGAAGTGGGAAAGGACATCTCAGGAGCAGCATATGATAAGGCAAAAGTTGCTGACTGTTTAAACTGGCCGCTAGTGGTAAAGAACTTGCCTGCCAATGCAGGAGATACAAGAGGCACATTTGATCCATGGGTTGGGAAGATTCCCCTGGAGGAGGGCATGGAAATCTTCTCCAGTCTTCTTACCTGGAGAATCCTATGGACTGAGGAGCCTGGGAGGCTACAGTCCATAGGGTTGCACAGAGTTGGAGAAGACTGAAGCAACTTAGTACATCAAAATAAAACAAAACAAAACAAAAACCAAACAGCAAATTGCCACGGGCTTTTGCTCATTATTTTCACCTAATACAATTTTCATGACCAAGAGAAATTTTGAAATTCTTGTCGTACTGTAAGGTTAAAACCTAGTTGTTGTTGTTTTTATCTTTTTAATTTTGGCCTCTTTTATTGATTTTTTTATATATTTTATTTTCATCCACCTTTATTCTTTGGCCTATGTGGGCCTCCCATTGCAGTGGTCTTTCTCGTTGCAGAGCATTGGCTCTGGGCGCATGTGCTCCAGAGTGCTGGCTCGTGACTGGACACACTGCTCCAGCCTCTCTGTGGCATGTGGGATCTTCTCTGGCCAGGGATTGAACGGTACTTTTTCCCGGCCAGGGATCGAATCCCTTTCACTGCAAGGTAGACTCTTTACCCGCTGGACTAGCAAGGAAGCCCTAAAACCTAGTTTCTTCTGCTCTGATGTCCACCCTGGAACTCAGTAAAAATGAATACTTTCCCCCCAGTGCTTCCCATTATTTGATTCCTAACTCACTCCGGAAACTAACTCTCAAGTTGCAATTATTCATGAGTGGGTTCTCATGGTTTATGAGCTTTTTAACAGCCAAGGACTCATGTTACTTTTCTCTGTAACCTCATGACCTTGAATTTTCACTTTTACTCTCTCATGTCTCTACTTCACTAGATTAAGAAATTACAAAAAAGAAAAAAGAAAAAAAGAGAGAGGGAAAGAAATGACAAGATCAAATGACTTTAAATGCAACAGAAGCACAGTAAGACAGGAAGACTTGTCATAGTGGAACAAGTGAAAAGAAGCAGTGTGGGCTCGTAAGAGACAGTGTGTCCTGAGATATAGCACCATGGTCGTGAACTCTTTCCCTGATTCCGACTCAGTGTAATCTCAGAATTCTCACTTTGAACACAGACAGGGCATTGCATGGGCATTGGGACTGGTTAGTAAGAATGTGGAGGAAAGGGCCAGGGTGACGTGTAGACTTTGGATCTGACCGTTGACCAGAGAGTGTGTCCATCCCCTGAAAGCAATCTGGTCCAGCAATGGCATGGTATGGTGGCAATGACTAAGACTGAGCCCTGTGTGTGACACCTACATGTGGAAATGCCTAGCAGGCAGCTGAGGATCTAGATCTGAAGTAAGTATGCTCTGGTCAGGAGACATAAAAATAAAAAGTAGTAAGTCAAATTTGGATAATCCATTTTGGTCATGCTTTACTTGACTCATCCATCAAGTTTCATTTTTCAATGGAAGCACTCAGAATATTTTATTATGACCCTTTTTGGATTATATACACCCATTACTCCTAAATTCTCCCTACCATTTTTATTGCTTTTCTTTGAACAGAAGACATAAGTAGGACGTAAAAAGACATGAATTAGCCTCTCCATCATCCCCAGGTCAACACTGGTGTTAACACCTGGGATGAGGCAATTCCTCTCTCAGGGCATCCGTCCCTTTCATATGAAACAAGTTCTCAGGTACCATTATCATCTATATTCTTTGATTCCCACTCTGGTCTGAAGGGAGAATATAATCTAAATGTGGAATTATAGGTTGATTTTTTTTCTTGCCCTATATTTCTTTTCATGTAATAAATAGCAACAAGAAGAAGGCCCTAATAAGTTAAAACAAAATAATTGGAAGAATTCATTCAGACCTTCATGAGTAAAGTTCTTTTTAGTCAGAATGCTCTAGGGTCAGCAGCATAATATAACAATGACATACAGGTAAACAGGTTATTCAGCTATAATACCAGAGGTATGTATTTGAACTTTGGGGAGAACTGTGCTCATCTCATTTCAATGTAATTTGTCTTTCTGTTGAAGTTTCTCTTCCCAAAGACATCCTGAGGCTAGGGATGAAGCTCATTTATTATTGTACCTTCAATTCTTGATTGCATGTCTGATACTCAGCAGATATTTGTTGATTGATTGATAGTCATTATCACACTGGAGTTTTTTAAGCACAAAATCTTAATGCAGATGGCTTAAAGAAAAAACCCAGAAAAGAGACATTAAAAAGTCAGTTTCAGGCTTCCCTGGTGGTCCAGTGGGTAAAGAGTCTGTCTTGCAGTGCAAGGGGCACCGATTTGATACCTGGCCCAGGAACATCCCACATGCGGAGGAACGGACTGGCTGGTGTGTTCAATTATGAGCTAGCGCTCTGGAGCACATGCGCCCAGAGCCAGTGCTCTGTAATAAGAGAGGCTACTGTGATGGGAGGCCCACACGTGCCAAAAAATAATAAAGATGAATGAAAAATAAATGATGACTTAGAGGCAAAAAAGAAAAAAAAGTCGATTTCTACTTTTTATTTACAGAGTCTTCTTTCAGAGTAAATCCCTTAAAAACTATTGTGCAGAATGGGGCTTAAGGATCAGAGCCTAAAGTATTTACAAATAGAGTCAAGATAATCTTGAGAAGAAAGAAGCTGATAACTCACAGGAGTTCTGTATCAGAGGTTTGAGGGGTAAAGAAATCAACTTATTATTTACATAACCAGTATACCTTAGGAAATGCCACTGTAAACGGCAGGGCTGAATGTCTTCAATTGAGGGAACAGCTAAAGGTGGGGGAAAATGATGCAAATAGATACAGCCAGTCAAAGCTGAGTTAAGATTTGAATTGGCCAAGAAAAACATTTTCTGCTTTGAATCCGAAAATTAAAAGTGAAACTTCGGCTAGACATGAGTCATCAGGTGATAGGAACTCATGTGGTTCCCATAGCTTTCAGGATCTCAAGATTGTGAGATATCTTGATTCACTGAGCCCTGACTTGATGGATTATGCAAGTACAGACAAGCTTACAATCATGACAACCTGCAGCAAACATGCACGAAATTCACATATTCCTTCATTTTTTTGCAGATAGCAATGGTTCTAAGCACTGTTTTATGCACAAGACTTATAACCATCAGTGAAATCCAATCTCAGCAACACAGCTTGGAGCGAGGACTGGAAGGAAGAGAAAAATAAACAGACTTTTTTTTTTTTTTAAAGAGTGTGCTAAGGGCTAAGACGAATATAAGCACAAACTGTTCTGGGAACATGGAAGAATACTTAACTGATTCTTGGGGCAGGAAGGGAGTCTTCCTGGAGGAAGTGATATCTTAACTGAGACCTGAAGGGCATCTGAGAGTCAGCTAAGAAAAGGCAGATTGCAGACTTAAGCTTAGTGATGTTGAGTCTGAAGTAACTTTGGGACATCTGAAGGTATCCTCAGGTAACTAGAATTCAGGAAAGAGATTTGGGCTGCAATTGTAGATTTGAGTGTGTTTTACAAGATAAAAATTAATTATAGCTCTGGGAATAAAGGAAATTTCAAAATGAAACTTGACAAAGTGAGAACAAAGGGAAATAATAAAAGAACCATGAGAGAAACTGACACTTCAGGGATGACAGGAAGAAGAGGAAAGACTCAGGGGTAGGAAAGAAGTGGGAGGAAAATGAGAGAAGACAGGCTCTGAGGTCACAGGAAGAGAAGGGCATGAACGTGGCTGGATAGGCAAAGAAGGACCTGGCCTACAGGGTGTCCACTGGCTTTAGTAGCAAAGACATTAATGGGAATTATTTGTGGAAGTCATTGCAGTGGAGTAGTAGAGATGAAACCAGATGGCACTTTGGGGTAGGTGGCCAGAGATGAATATGGGGAGGTGGCAAGGGTTGATATACTCCCAAGAAGCCGGCCTCCACAGCCAGCCCTGGCTGTCCCACCAATGAGAGCTAAAGTAGGCATTGCTGGATCTCTCTTCTTTTTCTTTCTTCCCTAATCCCTTAAGCATTAACATCATCTTTTTCCTTTAAACCATTAATGCTCCTTGATAAAACTAAGAGGCGAGGCTTATCATTTAAGGCACAGGCACCAATGGCCTGACAATATGGTAGAAGCCTAGTCATGAGATTTAATACTTGGTCCCTTTACTAGCAATTCTGTTTTGCTCAAACGTCTTTATTTCTCTAGATTTTGATCTCCTCATTTATAAATTGGAGATAATAACAACATGTATAGATTTGTTGAGAAAGATGACTAGTCTCTGGTCTACTTTGCTGAGTGCTTGAATGAGATCATCTGATCTACCCATATTGCATTTAGGTACCTAAGGCCCAGAGAAGATGCTAACTTGCCTTCCTCTCATTCAAAATGCTCAAGACAGACTTCAGCTTTCACTGATGAGAAAACTGAGATTTTCTGGGGAAGATTTTTGTGGAAGTGACATGCTAAAGGTTGACCTATGTGATTTGTTGGAATGCTGGAGCTGGACCCACGTCTTCCAATACTCAGACTCATCCTTAACAGTAAAAGTCTGGGGCAAAAATGAAACATAACTATGCCTTCCTCTCTTCATCCTTCCCATGCTTTGCCAATTTTTCTAAACCAAGAAGAGCAGCCTGTCTTGTAAAAGTTTGTAAGAATTGTGACTTACCATTAGGATCAAGCTAAAATCAAACTGACTTTAAGTGGCTCCATGGCCAGTTGGTCAGAAGGATGGGTGCACCCTCACTGCTCCAAGAAATTTTACCAAATTTCAAAATTGGGTGTTTTAAAAACTGCTGTATTACTATTGCTATTGTTGATTCAAGGGATTAGAAAGGAAACAGGTTGCTGCCTTTCAACCTTTACGTACCTTCCAACCATTATGAACTCTTCCTGTAAGAACCTGAAATTCCTAGGCTCCTTCATCTTTTAAATGGAGATTAAAGTACTTGTCTTGCAAGATTGTTGAAAGCCCAAGAGAAAATAATAATCCTGGAACTAAACCTCAAAATAAGCATCCATGCCAGTCAGTGTGTCTTCATTTCTTGGTGATGAAGGAGACCTGAGTAAAGTAAGCAAGTGTGGCTTTAAAACAAACAAGCTAAATGGAAAACAGAATCTTTCTTCCAAAAATGAAAGGTTAAAACACCGGGATGAATTGACTGGCAAAACCACAGATTTTAAGTTTATAGTGAGGATTGATTTAACTCATGCTCTTCCCTGGTGGCTAGACTTTTGATCTGCCTCATTTATAAATTCTGTTTTGCTCAAACGTCTTTATTTCTCTAGATTTTGATCTCCTCATTTATAAATTGGAGATAATAACAACATGTATAGATTTGTTGAGAAAGATGACTAGTCTCTGGTCTACTTTGCTGAGTGCTTGAATGAGATCATCTGATCTACCCATATTGCATTTAGGTACCTAAGGCCCAGAGAAGATGCTAACTTGCCTTCCTCTCATTCAAAATGCTCAAGACAGACTTCAGCTTTCACTGATGAGAAAACTGAGATTTTCTGGGGAAGATTTTTGTGGAAGTGACATGCTAAAGGTTGACCTATGTGATTTGTTGGAATGCTGGAGCTGGACCCACGTCTTCCAATACTCAGACTCATCCTTAACAGTAAAAGTCTGGGGCAAAAATGAAACATAACTATGCCTTCCCCTCTCTTCATCCTTCCCATGCTTTGCCAATTTTTCTAAACCAAGAAGAGCAGCCTGTCTTGTAAAAGTTTGTAAGAATTGTGACTTACCATTAGGATCAAGCTAAAATCAAACTGACTTTAAGTGGCTCCATGGCCAGTTGGTCAGAAGGATGGGTGCACCCTCACTGCTCCAAGAAATTTTACCAAATTTCAAAATTGGGTGTTTTAAAAACTGCTGTATTACTATTGCTATTGTTGATTCAAGGGATTAGAAAGGAAACAGGTTGCTGCCTTTCAACCTTTACGTACCTTCCAACCATTATGAACTCTTCCTGTAAGAACCTGAAATTCCTAGGCTCCTTCATCTTTTAAATGGAGATTAAAGTACTTGTCTTGCAAGATTGTTGAAAACCCAAGATAAAATAATAATCCTGGAACTAAACCTCAAAAATAAGCATCCATGCCAGTCAGTGTGTCTTCATTTCTTGGTGATGAAGGAGACCTGAGTAAAGTAAGCAAGTGTGGCTTTAAAACAAACAAGCTAAATGGAAAACAGAATCTTTCTTCCAAAAATGAAATGTTAAAACACCTGGATGAACTGACTCGCAAAACCACAGATTTTAAGTTTATAGTGAGGATTGATTTAACTCATGCTCTTCCCTGGTGGCTCAAAGGCAAAAAATCTACCTGCTGTGCAGGAGACATGGGTTTGATCCCTGGGTCAGGAAGATCCCCCGGAGAAGGAAATGGCATCCCACTCCAGTATTCTTGACTGGGAAATGCCATGGGTAGAGGAGCCTGGTGGGCTATAGTTCATGAGGTCTCACAGAGTCAGACACGACTGAGTGACTAAACAACAACAGTACATGTACTAAGAAATCTCACAGAAGATGCTGAGCCTATAAAGAATGGTCATCGAATGCTAACAATTGTTATTATTATCAGTTGTTTCTGAATGTAACTCTCAGGGCTGGGGTAGTGTTTACAATCTATACTCTGCTATTTGAAAGTTCTTTCCCAGGTGGCAGGCGTCACACAGGAATTCTATATACATATTTTCTGCACCCAGCCTCACAGTTTTCTCGGACAGTGGTGTCTATGTTTCTTATTCTAGCTTTTCATCATCACATGCTTGCCCATATTCTCTTTATCTTGTGCAGTTAGCATCCATTTGCAAATCTTCTGAAGCAGAAATAATTTGGCACTTCCTTTTTAAAAAAGTATTTAATACATTTATTTGGCTTTGTCAGGTCTTAGTTGTTGTGTGCAGAATCTTCTTTGCCGCATGCAGATTCCAGAGCTCTTGGCTTAGTAGTTGTGGTGCTCTGGCATAGTTGCCCCAAGGTATATGGGCTCTTAGTTCCCCAACTAGTGACTGAATCCAGGTGCCCTGCATTGGAAGGCAGATTCCTAACCACTGGATCACCAGGGCAGTCCCTTAGGCATTTCCTATTTAAATCACCATCTCTCTATCATGGAGCACTTTCCCAGCCAGAATAGGGTTTAACGTCCTCCCAATTCCTGACCACCCACTTTCAGGAACTCTGGGGACATGTTTGTGATGGACTTATTTTAATATAATAATTAAAACCAGAGATTCACTCGTTTATTCATTTCCTTTTACCAAATGACAAATTAGGTCAAATGAAAGCTTAAGCCTCCAGAGAGTGAAAAATAATACAAATCCTACTCTTGGAATTCTCAGGGTCTAACAAGAAAAATAAGTTAGAGATGCATAGACAGTCATGGTACAAGGCAGAAAATGATCATTATCCTAAAGCACTCCAAATACATGCCCTGGAGTAGTTGAAGGAGGGAGAGGGGAAAGCTTTGCAGAGGGTGCTGATTTAGGTAGATAGTGAATTGCCTCCCTGCTGAAGGAGGTGGAGAAAGAACACATGCAAAGTGGAGAGAGAAGCCTCTGGAGGAAGGAGGGTATGGAAGGCTGGTGGTGGGAACGGGGGTGGGGGGGGCAGGACGGTAGACAGTGTGGCGAGGGCCTGGGGTGGGGCTCTGTGCGCTGAGCAAAGGGACAGCTGGCGCTGCTCCAGTGGGAGGTGATCTCACCCACAAGTCTACTCAAGCAGAGTCATGTGTTGGCCAACTTTCAGAGGGGCTGGGTCTGGGTGCCTGGCTTAGGGAGACTGTGTCAGCGGTCCGGGGGACAGGAGATGATGGCCTGACCTGGGGGCGTGATGGAGATGGAGCAGTAGGCTCAAGAGAGACTGCAGATATTTAGTCAACATGCTGGCACCTGGTTAGTACCGGCAACCAAGATGAGGGATTTTCGAGAGGCCACTGAGGTTTTGCCCACCTGGACCACCCGAAGGCTGGGGCGCTATTCCCAGCCAGGTCTCTGCCCATCTCTCCCTGAGGTTCAGAGGCAGCGGCCACGATCGGCGATTCACGCTGCCGTGGGAGCCCCAATGTGGTCACAACCATCTTGACACCCTCCCTGCCCTGACCAGTCCATCTCACAGTGAGAGCTAATAAAAGTTTATGAAATGATGAGGTGCCTAGAGTGCAGACTGGATAAAGACCAGAGCTACGCGTCCACTTGACACGATGGCCACTTTCACTGCACTGCTGACAGCTGTTGTGCTGGGAGCCTCAGGACAGGATCCCTGCCTTCTCATGGCCCCGTCATGGACATGCCACCTATATTAACCATATTGCTGGCTTCTGTATAGGAAACTTCTTAAAAATATGGACAAGTTGAATCCAGAATATTTAAAAGGAGGGAAGATAGGCTCCTGGGAGCATCGTTGACATCCTGAGAGATAAAATGCTGGGCTCCAGATCTAAAATGCTCTGAGTATATGATTTTAAATAGTCCTTGTTGAAATAAACTGAGATGCTCCTGAATTTTTAATTCACTTAACTGAATCCTTTCACCCTTTTGAATACAATTCAGACTCCACGTTTTCTGAGAAGCCTTCAGACACCCAGTCTGAGTTAGATTTTCCTTCTCAAAGCATGTGACATGCTGGGTCGCCTCTGTCATAGCTTACATTGCCTCACTCGTGTCTGCTCTGTGAGGCTTACTTATCACTGCATCTCCAGCATCTGCACATAATAGGTGTGCAAGAAACAGTCACCACATGAAGGGAAAATAAGGCTATGCTTAGGTTATAATTGTTATTTTAACATATATGCAGTGAAGAACTTCTATTTATGTAGCAGACTGAGCAGAGTTGTAAAAAACAACGTGGTGTAAATGTAGTCATTCAAGCATTTCTTTCCTGAAACATTTCAATCCTGAAAGTGGTGGGGGAGTGCCAGAAATATTTGCAATTTTCATATGTATAAGAAGGAAATGCAGGGAAATTTCAAGGGTTCTCCAAGGTCAAGCGAGGTCCCAGCAGCCCAGTGATTTCTCATGCCAGAAGTTCTGATGAAATCGGAACCTTGGGACTCTGACCTAATGTTCCATAAAATAGGTGATGCCCAAACCAGGGAACTTTGAGGGGGGTGGTATTTTTCTTGGGGCAATATCGGGAAAACATGTTTGCCTATGACTAATTCCCTCCTGCGACGTTGGTATTATCTTTGAGGCTTTTCAAGATAAATAGATTTAAGCTGTTGTCAGTTTCGCCAGACAAAAACCAATGGAGCCGGGGTCTTTTCATGTGTCCACATCTCCACAGAGTCACCCCCGACCGCTTGTTTCTCTGTGGTTTTGTGGTGTGATGGGTGGTGGGGTGACAGGGGAGGGTTCAGGGAAGTGGAGAGGGCCGAGAAGAGGGCAGCACAGCCATGGTCAGCGGGGCCGGGTTCAAGCCAGGCTGTCAGAGGGCTCTGCTCCCAGTGCAGTTCGGTCCAGGCACCAAAGCATCACTGGGCACCCACTCTGCACCCAGCCCTGGCCAGGTATTGAGGACACATATGAAATTGATCTTGTCCTTGCCCTTGAGCTTGAAGAAATACTTCCATTAAAAATAACACAGAGACAATGAAGTTGTCTCACTGCTCTACTGGAACATCACAGAATTGCCATCTAAGAAAATCCGGTTCCATCAGGGATTGGAAGTGACAGTTCATCAATTGTCTGTTTGACAGTAGACATGCCTCTTCCCACTCTGGTCTTCGATCTCCTAACCTATAAATAAGAACTTCTTCCTAAAAATATTTATTTATGTATTTGGTTGTACTGAGTCTTAGTTGTGGCATGTGAGATCTAGCTTCCTGACTGGATTGAACCATGCCTCTTAGCCACTGGCCACTCCTGGTCTTTTTTGGGTCTTTAAGAAACAGTCACCACATGAAGGGAAAATAAGGCTATGCTTAGGTTATAATTGTTATTTTAACATATATGCAGAAATTTTTGTAGCAGACTGAGCAGAGTTGTAAAAAACAACGTGGTGTAAATGTAGTCATTCAAGCATTTCTTTCCTGAAACATTTCAATCCTGAAAGTGGTGGGGGAGTGCCAGAAATATTTGCAATTTTCATATGTATAAGAAGGAAATGCAGGGAAATTTCAAGGGTTCTCCAAGGTCAAGCGAGGTCCCAGCAGCCCAGTGATTTCTCATGCCAGAAGTTCTGATGAAATCGGAACCTTGGGACTCTGACCTAATGTTCCATAAAATAGGTGATGCCCAAACCAGGGAACTTTGAGGGGGGTGGTATTTTTCTTGGGGCAATATCGGGAAAACATGTTTGCCTATGACTAATTCCCTCCTGCGACGTTGGTATTATCTTTGAGGCTTTTCAAGATAAATAGATTTAAGCTGTTGTCAGTTTCGCCAGACAAAAACCAATGGAGCCGGGGTCTTTTCATGTGTCCACATCTCCACAGAGTCACCCCCGACCGCTTGTTTCTCTGTGGTTTTGTGGTGTGATGGGTGGTGGGGTGACAGGGGAGGGTTCAGGGAAGTGGAGAGGGCCGAGAAGAGGGCAGCACAGCCATGGTCAGCGGGGCCGGGTTCAAGCCAGGCTGTCAGAGGGCTCTGCTCCCAGTGCAGTTCGGTCCAGGCACCAAAGCATCACTGGGCACCCACTCTGCACCCAGCCCTGGCCAGGTATTGAGGACACATATGAAATTGATCTTGTCCTTGCCCTTGAGCTTGAAGAAATACTTCCATTAAAAATAACACAGAGACAATGAAGTTGTCTCACTGCTCTACTGGAACATCACAGAATTGCCATCTAAGAAAATCCGGTTCCATCAGGGATTGGAAGTGACAGTTCATCAATTGTCTGTTTGACAGTAGACATGCCTCTTCCCACTCTGGTCTTCGATCTCCTAACCTATAAATAAGAACTTCTTCCTAAAAATATTTATTTATGTATTTGGTTGTACTGAGTCTTAGTTGTGGCATGTGAGATCTAGCTTCCTGACTGGGGATTGAACCCAGGCTCCCCCTGCATTGAGATGACAGTCTTAGCCACTGGACCATCAGAGAAGTCCCGATAGGAGCTTCTTATTCTTTATAAGTTGGACTTACTCTCAGGGATCCTTCCAGCTTTAAAAGAAGCTAGACATTGTTGGAGAAAACATATTCATCTACCGGCCGTAGAGGGTCAGGAGTCCCTTCTGCCTCTGTGTCATTATTACACAAGGAAATGAAGGCCATTTAAAGATGCTTTTCATGTTTTCAGTATTGGCACGGCCTTGATTTTGATGATGAGACAATAATTTGTGGCCATTATGGATGGTGGGGGGTGCCAGATGAAGTGTTTCCTTCATGGACTGTGTCACAAAATCAGAACAGCTGCTGAGGACTGAAAGTGACTTCCCCTGAGTGCCAGGTGTGCACTAGGTTCGTTCTCCTGGGTGCCCTGATCCAGCCTCCCTGGAAATTCATGAACATTTCAAATGCTTGGGTGAGTAATCGAGGAGGTGACCACCCACCTGCCCCACAAAATATGTCTGCAGTGTCCATAGAGAATGCTGATGATATTTTCTCCTTCTCTTTATGTATCTGAGATTATAACCATGGGTAGAAAATTCTGGTGACATGTACAGACTGCCGCGGGCAAACAACTCATCCCCAATAAAAATCACTGGTTGGTTGTCAATTCACGTCCACTGTGTCTTTTTCTCCTTTCCCAGCTCTCCTGGGAACCCTGTGAGTTGGCTGTGTGGTGTGGACTTGCTTCTCTTGTGTATTGCACTTGATTTGTGAATTACATACCTGGTGGGTCAGAATCCAGGTGAGCAGTGATGTAGGTACCAGCCCGGCTCCCCTGCTTGGGGAAGGGTCATCACAGCGAACACATGAATAGGCCCATAGGCATCTTATCGTTTCTGCCGTGAGACACCTGAAATTTGGAAAGGAGACACTCTTTTCTCCTTTTGTATCTAGTTCTACCCAGAGGCAGGGGATGAGTCAGATGATTCTTTAGAAAACAAGGGCTTCCCAGGTGGCATTAGTGGTAAACAATCCGCCTGCCAGTGCAGGAGACTTAGGAGACCCAAGTTCCATCCCTCGATCAGGAAAATCCCCTGGAGAAGGAAATGGAAACCCACTCCAGTACTCTTGCCTGGGAAATCCCATGGACAGAGGAGCCTGGGGGGCTACAGCCCATGGGGTTGGAAAGAGACAGGACTGAAGCGACTGAGCATGCATGCATTAGAAGACAAAAAGATGGCTAACACACATTCATGGTAAATGTTACCTTCATATTGATAAGTCCCCTAATACAACCAAAGATAGTCAAGGTTTTTCATATGCGCTTATTAGCAAAAATTTATGTCTGAGTCAGATCAGAGATTATGCAGTGCTGGTGGGAACATACATGGGAAGAACCTAAGAATAACTTAGATAGTATGGATCGGGAGCCTTAGAAATGCTCAAGTGGAGTTTCTTTCTGATAATTAAATGTTCACAGCTAATTCTTCACTCTTTTTGTAATCTGTGTGCTAATTGCCGTATGTTATCTTGAAAAGATATCCTTATTGAATGAGATACGTGTTAAAATAGATTTTCTTCAAGAGGGGTTTATTGTGAATATTTTTTCTTTATCCTTATGTTTCTGAGATTATGGCTGTACGTACAATTCTAGGGTCATGAGTCTTTTTATTCCAAAGTTCATGGGCAATTGTGTTGTTTTCTATCATCTCATGCTACTGCTGGTAAATTTCGAGTCCATCCATTTTTTGCAGTTTTGTGGGTAATCGTTTTTGCCAGGAGGCTTCTCAGGATCATTCTTATCCCCCAAATTCAATAAGATCATCAAAGTATAACATACCTTTAGTCATGCTCATGACTTCTTCCTGGAACATACCATACCTTTTAGGATTTCAGATTCAAGTCTCTCTTTCTTTGTGTATATATATATATATATATATATATAGTCATTTATATATTTGAAGGTTTGGGTTTAAGACATTCTCTTTACTATACTAACAGTACTAATTATCCATTGCCTATCACCTGTATCTACGCATTTTTTATTTTCTTTCCTTGTTCTATGGGGTTTTCTGCATTCTATGCGCTATGTCACTGTGTTAGTTTTCTGCAGTGTTGTGTCAGTTCTGTTTCTGATCTTTCTAATTGCCCTTTCAGAAAGTCTACAGTAGTGTTCAGTTTTTGTCTCTTCGTTATTTTATTACTGCTGATACCATGTATCATTCATTTCATCACCTTATCTCTGATCTTCTTAACATGTGTACTCTCTTAATTTACTTGAAAATAAAAAGCACTAAATCTAAAATTTCCTCCATTTCCTTCAGAGGAGAGGGGATTTTTTCTCCAAAAAGTACTTATAATCTGTGTCTGTCTCTTATTTCACTTCAACTTTTGAAAAGACTATTGCATTGATTTCATATCATTTTTCTATCTCTCTTAATTCTCTTTGAATAGAGGTTATTGCAGTTAGGATGGGTAATAGCCAACGTTATTGGCTATTGCCAAGAGTAAGTGAAGTTGAATCAGACACAGGCTAGAGGGTGGGAAAAGATGACTTGGGTCTTTGCTCAGTGCTTCAAAGTGCCTTGAAGGGAGAGTAGAGAACTAGGTCATTGGTCTTCAGTAGATGGCACTGGTTCCTTTTCCTTGATCTATAACTTCATTAACAGCTAATTCTTCACTTTGATTTGTCTTCAAAAAGGGTTTAAAATAGATTTTCTTCAAGAGGGGTTTATTGTGAATATTTTTTCTTTATCCTTATGTTTCTGAGATTATGGCTGTACGTACAATTCTAGGGTCATGAGTCTTTTTATTCCAAAGTTCATGGGCAATTGTGTTGTTTTCTATCATCTCATGCTACTGCTGGTAAATTTCGAGTCCATCCATTTTTTGCAGTTTTGTGGGTAATCGTTTTTGCCAGGAGGCTTCTCAGGATCATTCTTATCCCCCAAATTCAATAAGATCATCAAAGTATAACATACCTTTAGTCATGCTCATGACTTCTTCCTGGAACATACCATACCTTTTAGGATTTCAGATTCAAGTCTCTCTTTCTTTGTGTATATATATATATATATATATATATAGTCATTTATATATTTGAAGGTTTGGGTTTAAGACATTCTCTTTACTATACTAACAGTACTAATTATCCATTGCCTATCACCTGTATCTACGCATTTTTTATTTTCTTTCCTTGTTCTATGGGGTTTTCTGCATTCTATGCGCTATGTCACTGTGTTAGTTTTCTGCAGTGTTGTGTCAGTTCTGTTTCTGATCTTTCTAATTGCCCTTTCAGAAAGTCTACAGTAGTGTTCAGTTTTTGTCTCTTCGTTATTTTATTACTGCTGATACCATGTATCATTCATTTCATCACCTTATCTCTGATCTTCTTAACATGTGTACTCTCTTAATTTACTTGAAAATAAAAAGCACTAAATCTAAAATTTCCTCCATTTCCTTCAGAGGAGAGGGGATTTTTTCTCCAAAAAGTACTTATAATCTGTGTCTGTCTCTTATTTCACTTCAACTTTTGAAAAGACTATTGCATTGATTTCATATCATTTTTCTATCTCTCTTAATTCTCTTTGAATAGAGGTTATTGCAGTTAGGATGGGTAATAGCCAACGTTATTGGCTATTGCCAAGAGTAAGTGAAGTTGAATCAGACACAGGCTAGAGGGTGGGAAAAGATGACTTGGGTCTTTGCTCAGTGCTTCAAAGTGCCTTGAAGGGAGAGTAGAGAACTAGGTCATTGGTCTTCAGTAGATGGCACTGGTTCCTTTTCCTTGATCTATAACTTCATTAACATTTCTTGTGAATGGGGTCTGAAATTGAGGGCACCTTCTGTCTTTATTCTGTGCTCTCATTTGCAGGGTCTAATCTAGTCACATTCATATAAAAGGTTTATGGTTCCATAGGCTTTTAGTTTGTGCATCTTACACATTCTTAAATTTCCACACTTTTGCACTTCTTGTGTCCACCAGTCTGTGAACTTATGTAGGTCAGAGATTTAGCCATCATTCTCATACAGTATGTTTTCATCTGGTATGTACTCAGAAACAGTTTTCTTTAAATTGTTCCTGTTGAATTGACTGAGAGACTCAAGGTCAAGAGACTAAATATAAATCAATAGCTACACCCTACCTCCCTGTTGATTTCCATGACAAGGAATTACAATGAATAAACATAGGTGGTAGCAGGAAGGATGATTTACTGAACATTCTGGTCTTCTCTGAAATGGAACTTTAATTTTTGCTCTAAATTAGGAGTGCAAAGATTGAGATCTGATTATCATGTTCATCCATTTTCTTGGGCAACAGAAAAGTCCTGGCGACACGTGAAGAGAAATCTCCCCCTTTCCTGAGATTTCATGCTGCCTCCTTACTTCTGTCAATGCCTCACACGCCATATGTAGATATGTGTAGACGAGAGGTGGTTTAAAACAGGGAAGACTATAGCAGATTTCAGACAGTTCTTTCTATGCCATTATATACACCATAGTATTAAAACATAACAAAAAGGAAAATTTAAAAAAATCTGTTCTAACAATCTGCTTTATGAATCTTGAAAAATACACAAAACAGATCACCCCAGATGAGATGCCTATCTCAGTTCTCACCATCGCAACCCGATAAAGCCAACCCCACGGGCCCGCGGATGGAGAAGCCAGAAGAAGTCAGCCCATACATCCCCTTCCTTTAGACAGGACTGTAATGAAATCATCGTTGAACAAGGGCTGTTAATGGCTCTGGGTGACCAGAGCACAACAACCATTTCCATTATTCTCCATCGGATGACTTGTGAATGGCCACCTCCTTCAAGTCCTAGGGCCTATAAACCAGATCCCGTCACATCCAAGTGTCTGATCATCTCTGTGTGGGATGGTGGATGACCTCATTACTTCTGGAAAACGACGACTTTATGCCCGGCGTAGTGTGTCCATGATTGGGATAGCCTTTCATCCTTTTGTAGAAAAGAATAAGGAGCTGGCATGCTCCTGTGAACTCCAGCTTTCAATTTACACGCTGATGGATTTGTTCACAGACCTCTGCAGAAGTTCACTTGGAGGCACACAGGTCTGGGCTCGAATCCTGCACCCACCGCTGTACGACTGGATGTGTTCCCTCCATCTTGAACAATGAGGTGCATACATACCTCACCTGGCCTTCTTGAGGATGGGGAGACAGGCTACTTATGGTGAAATGGAGGCATCATTCATTCATTCACAGGCTTGTTGACACTTAAGGACCTGAGGAATAACATGGGTAGAAGCTCCAGGGACCCTGTGTTCCAGCACTGTCAGCAATGTCATGTGATCCTGTTCATGTGCATTCCACTCTCTGGTTTGACTTACCTGTCAGTTAGGTGAAACTTGATCTGAATTGATCTCAGAGCCACTTGAAATTGTAAATAAGGCAAAATCCCACAGAGCATTCTAATGCTGACCCCCAGACAATCCACTGGTAGAATATTACTCAGCCATAAAGAATGACAAAATGTTATTTTAAGCAACATGGATGGACCCAGATATTGTCATACTGAATAAGGTCAGTTAAGCAAAATCTAAAATAAAATGATGAAAATGAGATTATTTACAAAACAGAGACATACTTGTAGACCTAAAAACTGAACTTATGGTTACCATGGGAGAAAGGTACAGAGGAGGGATAGTCAGGGAGTTTGGGATAGACATCTACATGCTACTGTATTTAAAATGGATAACCAGCAAGGGCCTACTATATAGCACAGGGAACTCTGCTTAGTGTTATGTAACAACCTAAATGGGAAAATAATCATAAAATAATAATAATAATCATAAAAAGAATATATATATATATATATATAACTGAATCACTTTGCTGTGCACCTGAAACTAACACAACATTGCTAATCAACTGTATTCCAATATAAGATAAAAAGTTAAAAACATTACCCATTGGTACCTCCTTGTCTTCACCATATAATCTTAACATCCTGTTCTCTGCTTTCTTACCTAACGCTATAATGTTGCATGATCATTCTAGAAGTATCACGCCTCATGCTGTCTTGTAATTGCCTGTTTTGGATCTCTAGACTGTGAATTCTTTGACAGCAACTGTGTTTCACTCCCCTTTACGTTTTTGTGGCTTGACAAAGGCTTAGCACATAGCAGTTGCTCATTAAATGCTTGTTGAATTATGGTGACTTATCCAATTTATTTACCGCAACATTATTGAACACATCTGTTGGCAACCAGTCTCTCTTCTCGGGCGTTGAAAAGAGAGTACTTCTTAAGTATTTCTAATGGCATAACCTCAGATAAAGGCAGTCTTCCCAGGAAACCTCAACCTTTGATTTCAGTAAAAAAGGCAGAGAGATGTTTATTCCATTTATGTAAAAAAAGGCCCCAATGAAAATAAGGTGCAAACCCCCGGCCTTCTTGAGGATGGGGAGACAGGCTACTTATGGTGAAATGGAGGCATCATTCATTCATTCACAGGCTTGTTGACACTTAAGGACCTGAGGAATAACATGGGTAGAAGCTCCAGGGACCCTGTGTTCCAGCACTGTCAGCAATGTCATGTGATCCTGTTCATGTGCATTCCACTCTCTGGTTTGACTTACCTGTCAGTTAGGTGAAACTTGATCTGAATTGATCTCAGAGCCACTTGAAATTGTAAATAAGGCAAAATCCCACAGAGCATTCTAATGCTGACCCCCAGACAATCCACTGGTAGAATATTACTCAGCCATAAAGAATGACAAAATGTTATTTTAAGCAACATGGATGGACCCAGATATTGTCATACTGAATAAGGTCAGTTAAGCAAAATCTAAAATAAAATGATGAAAATGAGATTATTTACAAAACAGAGACATACTTGTAGACCTAAAAACTGAACTTATGGTTACCATGGGAGAAAGGTACAGAGGAGGGATAGTCAGGGAGTTTGGGATAGACATCTACATGCTACTGTATTTAAAATGGATAACCAGCAAGGGCCTACTATATAGCACAGGGAACTCTGCTTAGTGTTATGTAACAACCTAAATGGGAAAATAATCATAAAATAATAATAATAATCATAAAAAGAATATATATATATATATATATAACTGAATCACTTTGCTGTGCACCTGAAACTAACACAACATTGCTAATCAACTGTATTCCAATATAAGATAAAAAGTTAAAAACATTACCCATTGGTACCTCCTTGTCTTCACCATATAATCTTAACATCCTGTTCTCTGCTTTCTTACCTAACGCTATAATGTTGCATGATCATTCTAGAAGTATCACGCCTCATGCTGTCTTGTAATTGCCTGTTTTGGATCTCTAGACTGTGAATTCTTTGACAGCAACTGTGTTTCACTCCCTTGACGTTTTTTGTGGCTTGACAAAGGCTTAGCACATAGCAGTTGCTCATTAAATGCTTGTTGAATTATGGTGACTTATCCAATTTATTTACCGCAACATTATTGAACACATCTGTTGGCAACCAGTCTCTCTTCTCGGGCGTTGAAAAGAGAGTACTTCTTAAGTATTTCTAATGGCATAACCTCAGATAAAGGCAGTCTTCCCAGGAAACCTCAACCTTTGATTTCAGTAAAACAGGCAGAGAGATGTTTATTCCATCTATGTATAAAGGCATGAAAGAGTTTAGCACCCTTATAAGGGTAGATTCTCTCATTTAAATTTCATTCATTGAACAGTTTATGAAGTACCAGTTGTTTGTCATATATAAAACCACACACTGGGGAACAGATAAGAAAGTAGAATGAAAAAACATGACTTCGTTTTATAGTTAACTCTAAACCTAAACCATTTAAACTTGGAAAAGTCACTCAAATTACTAAGTATCCTTTTCTATATCTGTTGGAGATAATAATCTTTGCCTTGTGTATATAAAGAGGCCATTATGGCTATCCCTTGAGATTTTAGACTCAATTTTATTGACAAATAAATTGATTAAAATTAAAATTTTAATTGATTAAAATTTTAATTGATTAAATTTTAACTGATGAAAATTTATCAATAAAGTTTAATAAGCTTTATTGATAAACTATAAAATGACAGATTAAATAAAGTTAGTGATAATCTTTCTAGATGCGTTCTGCACTCCCTCTTTGCTAACCATTTTTTATTTTTGACTTTGAGGTTTGTGGAATCTTAAGTTCCCCAACCAGAGATCAAAGCTGGGCCATCAGCAGTGAAAGTGCAGAGTCCTAACCACTGAACTGCCAGGGAATTCCCACATTTCCCTTTCTCTTAACTAATATTATTTAGGTTTTGTTGTTTAGTCACTCAGTCGTGTCCAACTCTTTGCAACCCCATGGACTGTAGACTGCCAGGTTCTTCTGTCCATGGGATTCTCCCAGTAAGAATACAGGAGTGGGTAGCCATTTCCTTCTCCAGGGAATCTACCTGACCCAAGGATCGAACCTGGGTCTCCTGCATAGTAAGAAGAAAATGTAGTTCACCAATCCCCAAAGTCTCCCTGGGGCAAGTATTTACCTGTGCAAGGATTTAGAGATCCTGAGTTCAGAGATCCTGAGTTTATTATTGTTCATTGTGCATACATGTTCAGTCGTGACCGACTCTTGGCAAGCTCTTGGATTGTAGCCTGCCTACAAGGCTCCTCTGTCCCTGGAATTTTCTGGGGGATTGAGTTACTGTATTGTACTCCAGGATATCTTCCTGACTGAAGGACTGAAGTTGCATCTCTTGAGTCTCCTGCATTGGAAGGAGGATTCTATGCCACTTCATGATTAAATACTTCCTCCTGGCAACTTTCAAAACCTTCTCTACTCCATCTCAGTCTGATGATGTGGGATCATTTCTTTTCTGAGCAAAGATCTTCCATACGGTCTTTCAGAGCTGGAAATTCATCTTTTTTCTGTATATTTACAGGAAACTTTTTGTGTAGAAAATTAACACGAGTCTATTTACATTCAAAGATTCTTAGGAGGAACTGTTTCAAAAGGATTCTCTCTGTGTAGAGCACATCCACCTGCTAGGGCCTTTCAGGTTTGAAATCTTTAGGGCATCTTCTGGACTCATTGGGCAACTTTGCTGCATTAGCTGCGAGAGCACAAGCCACCTAATCCTCCGCTCCTTAGCTTAAGCTCAGGGTATTCAGTTAATTCCTCAAGGGTGCTAAATGGGAAGGCAGGGAGTACAGACACATCTAACCAAACAGAGCTAATATGAAGAGGTAGACACCATGTGCATGGGTCCTTAGCTGCCTTTGTCTTAGGTACTCCCCTCCCCCACCCCCACCCAACACTGTTGCAAGGTAAAGACCATGAACTTCATTCTGTGGAAGAGGAAGCAGGCCTTGGTTTTACAACTGTATCATGAGGCCTCTCAGGCATGGAGTGGGAGGTTGGGGATCATGTTTGATTTTTCTCTGTATCTTTGGTGCTTGTTATCCTATGATAGAGGGCTTCCCTGGTGGCTGGGTCAGTAAAGAATCTGCCTACAACGTGGGAGGCCCAAGTTTGATCCCTGGGTTAGGAAGATCCCCTGGAAGAGTGCACTGATAACCCACTACAGTATTCCTGCCTGGAGAACTCCATGGACAAAGGGCCTGGCAGGCTACAGTCCACTGGGTTGTGAAAAGTCGACCCAGCTGAAGAGAATAACTCACATACACAGATACACACACACACACACACACACACACATATCCTATGGCAGATGACCAGTAAATACCTAATCAAACAATAACCATACTGGTAAAGATTTGCTCTATTTGGTACTACTTTCTCTTCAAGGCTGAGGTAAATACCCGGTAAACCAAAAAGCCATACCCTTTACTGTTAATAATATTTGACAGTTCTGTGGGCATGAAGGGTGTCTTTCTTCCAACCACATTGCTCTAAGGTGATGTTGAGGAGTGGGGCTGGGGTGAAGGCTATGTTGGGAGCAGAGTTCTGGGTGGAGTAAGGTGAGCACTCTGGGCACACAGCCCTGGATTTACATCTGAGCACTGGTTTCTAAAGCTGAACATGAAACCAGCTCTCGCCGTACTGCCAAGGCTGGGACACCAGGGACTGAAGTTCCCTTGTTCCCAGAGGATGAGTTTTGTCAAAAGAAGATGAATAGCTCTTGCTTTGGCTCTAGCCACCTCCTGCCTATCGAAGTGTTTTCCTTCACTGGGGCTAGCTGAGCTTCATTTCAGAGTGGCGTAAACAAGTCTGAAATCCTCAGGGGATCTGGCACAGGAAAATGAAGTCATTTTACATTTGCGGGGTGATTCAAATTGGAATTGCACAAGTCAGAACGACAGGATGCTGGAGTTCTTTGTTTAGTCCTGGGCTTCAGGAGCCCAGTTTGCTCCAGCTTCCCGGAGGGAGGAAGTGAGTATGTATGGAATACCCATTTGCATTATATAGTTCTCAGAGTTCTTTCCCCTATCGAAAACATCTAGCCTAAATTTTACATTCAGCTCAATAAGAAGGTGAAACAAGGAACCATTGAGCCCTTGGAGTAGGTCTGACTTCACCATCCTCCCGGGTGTCATGGGGACGGGCTTAAATTTCTTCCCCAAAGGAAGCCCACACAACTCTAACTTCATCCGGCTGGGGGAGGGGGTTTGGTAGAAACACCTATGAAGTTGTCTTTGAGCTTTAAACTCCAGGACCCCAGGCACGGTAGTCATAGAGATTCTAATCATTTCAGGTCCCCTCCCTTCTCCGTTTGGCCACAGGTGGTTTACTCTGTACAGCAGTATTCTCGGATGGGCTGGTACCTCCCAGGGTTTTGACTTCTTGCCCTGCAGGATCAGCCAGTAGCAGCTGCCTTTCCTTTCTCTTCTCTATTCCTGCTGCAGCATATCTGCTTTGCATCCTCCAATCTACTACATTTAATGAACACAACATTCCCATAGTGTGGGTATCTCTTGGTTTTACAGAGAGGAAGCTGAAGTGCAGAGAGAATGAGTGAGCCTCTCAGGCGCTGAGTTCTGTGGGCATGGGCCCACACAGCTCTAAGGTGATGTTGAGGGGCTGGGAAGGCTATGTTGGGAGCAGAGTTCTGGGTGGAGTAAGGTGAGCACTCTGGGCACACAGCCCTGGATTTACATCTGAGCACTGGTTTCTAAAGCTGAACATGAAACCAGCTCTCGCCGTACTGCCAAGGCTGGGACACCAGGGACTGAAGTTCCCTTGTTCCCAGAGGATGAGTTTTGTCAAAAGAAGATGAATAGCTCTTGCTTTGGCTCTAGCCACCTCCTGCCTATCGAAGTGTTTTCCTTCACTGGGGCTAGCTGAGCTTCATTTCAGAGTGGCGTAAACAAGTCTGAAATCCTCAGGGGATCTGGCACAGGAAAATGAAGTCATTTTACATTTGCGGCGTGATTCAAATTGGAATTGCACAAGTCAGAACGACAGGATGCTGGAGTTCTTTGTTTAGTCCTGGGCTTCAGGAGCCCAGTTTGCTCCAGCTTCCCGGAGGGAGGAAGTGAGTATGTATGGAATACCCATTTGCATTATATAGTTCTCAGAGTTCTTTCCCCTATCGAAAACATCTAGCCTAAATTTTACATTCAGCTCAATAAGAAGGTGAAACAAGGAACCATTGAGCCCTTGGAGTAGGTCTGACTTCACCATCCTCCCGGGTGTCAGGGGGACGGGCTTAAATTTCTTCCCCAAAGGAAGCCCACACAACTCTAACTTCATCCGGCTGGGGGAGGGGGTTTGGTAGAAACACCTATGAAGTTGTCTTTGAGCTTTAAACTCCAGGACCCCAGGCACGGTAGTCATAGAGATTCTAATCATTTCAGGTCCCCTCCCTTCTCCGTTTGGCCACAGGTGGTTTACTCTGTACAGCAGTATTCTCGGATGGGCTGGTACCTCCCAGGGTTTTGACTTCTTGCCCTGCAGGATCAGCCAGTAGCAGCTGCCTTTCCTTTCTCTTCTCTATTCCTGCTGCAGCATATCTGCTTTGCATCCTCCAATCTACTACATTTAATGAACACAACATTCCCATAGTGTGGGTATCTCTTGGTTTTACAGAGAGGAAGCTGAAGTGCAGAGAGAATGAGTGAGCCTCTCAGGCATGCGTCGTTGGTGTCACGGGCGCTGTTTCTCATTGGCTGTCTCTCATGGCTTATAGGTACTCTCCACCCTCTTTCCACCAAATCATGGTGTGCCTTGGAGTTTATAGATCTTTATTCTGTACCAAAGGTTGGCCCAGATGTCTTAGTCAGCTTGGACCATTAACAAAATACCATCAACTGGGCAGCTTAAAGGACAGACATTTATTTCTCACAATTCTAGAGGTTGGGAAGTTCAAGATCAAGGAGACAGCAAAGTCACTTCTCGATGAAAATCTGCTTCCTTGCTTTCCAAGAAGCTCACCTGACTTTTCTTCTGTGCATGAAGGTGAAGAGAGGTAAGAGGATCCCCTCTTTCTTTTCTTTTAGGGGCATAATTCCATCACGAAGATTCCACTCTGATGATCTAATAATCTAATCCAAATCACCTCCCAAAGGTTCCACTCTAAATACCATCACATTGTGGAGGTTACGGCTTCAACATGAATTTTGGGGCGATGAAAGCATTTAGTTCATAACTAACCATTTCTATTTTTTTGCCATCCTGTGGCAATAAGGAACCTGGTCCATGTTCTTCCAGGGCTAAATTAGACTAAGTCCCTGTGGACCTCCCAACACAGTATCCATTTCTTCACACTCATACAAAGCTGGAAGTTGTTGCTGACCTCACAATTCTTTCTTGCTCACCCAGGCACCCTCCAGAAGTTCTTTTTTTAATTTTTTTTTTTTGCTCCCAACTGTTGGTTGCAAAGCTACCTACATCCTCTCCCAAGAATGCTGAGGAGTTCTTCAGGCAAGTGAAAGTCACTATGCAGATTCACAAAAGCTGGAAGTTGCTGTGCTGAAAATCTCTGCTCAGCTAATCATTTCAGGTCCCTCTTCTCCGTTTGGCCACAGGTGGTTTACTTGACACTTTCTCGGATGGGCTGGTACCTCCCAGGGTTTTGACTTCTTGCCCTGCAGGATCAGCCAGTAGCAGCTGCCTTTCCTTTCTCTTCTCTATTCCTGCTGCAGCATATCTGCTTTGCATCCTCCAATCTACTACATTTAATGAACACAACATTCCCATAGTGTGGGTATCTCTTGGTTTTACAGAGAGGAAGCTGAAGTGCAGAGAGAATGAGTGAGCCTCTCAGGCATGCGTCGTTGGTGTCACGGGCGCTGTTTCTCATTGGCTGTCTCTCATGGCTTATAGGTACTCTCCACCCTCTTTCCACCAAATCATGGTGTGCCTTGGAGTTTATAGATCTTTATTCTGTACCAAAGGTTGGCCCAGATGTCTTAGTCAGCTTGGACCATTAACAAAATACCATCAACTGGGCAGCTTAAAGGACAGACATTTATTTCTCACAATTCTAGAGGTTGGGAAGTTCAAGATCAAGGAGACAGCAAAGTCACTTCTCGATGAAAATCTGCTTCCTTGCTTTCCAAGAAGCTCACCTGACTTTTCTTCTGTGCATGAAGGTGAAGAGAGGTAAGAGGATCCCCTCTTTCTTTTCTTTTAGGGGCATAATTCCATCACGAAGATTCCACTCTGATGATCTAATAATCTAATCCAAATCACCTCCCAAAGGTTCCACTCTAAATACCATCACATTGTGGAGGTTACGGCTTCAACATGAATTTTGGGGCGATGAAAGCATTTAGTTCATAACTAACCATTTCTATTTTTTTGCCATCCTGTGGCAATAAGGAACCTGGTCCATGTTCTTCCAGGGCTAAATTAGACTAAGTCCCTGTGGACCTCCCAACACAGTATCCATTTCTTCACACTCATACAAAGCTGGAAGTTGTTGCTGACCTCACAATTCTTTCTTGCTCACCCAGGCACCCTCTCCAGAAGTTCTTTTTTTAATTTTTTTTTTTTGCTCCCAACTGTTGGTTGCAAAGCTACCTACATCCTCTCCCAAGAATGCTGAGGAGTTCTTCAGGCAAGTGAAAGTCCTTGAGTACCTTGGATAAGCCAGATTCACAAAAGTGAATCTGCAGCTAGAACCTTCGCTTTGCCTGGCTGTAGTATCCTGAGGTTAAAATCTGCTGCTCTGAGAATTTGGATAAACTAACTGGTTGGTGCTAGTGCTAAAGAGTCCACCTGCCAATGTAGAAGACCCAAGAGACATAAGTTCGATCCCTGGATTTGGAAGATCCCCTAGAGAAGGAAATGGCAACCCGCTCCTGTTTTCTGGTCTGGGAAATCCCATGGACAGAGTAGCTACAGTCCATGGGATTGTGAAGAGTCAGACATGACTTAGCAAGTAAACAGCAACAAACCTCCTGAAAATATCTGCTTATACAACCCAGCAGAGAGACAAGCAGAAAATCATTTGGCCTTTTTCTCCTTTCAAACACTAAGCCTTAGATATGCATTTGAGTTCAGATCAATTTTGAAGAGCCAAAGGGCAAGGGAGGCTACCAAATATCTGGCCTTTGGAAATGAAGTAGCACTGTGGTTGTGTAGCCATGCAAATTGTCCCAAATGGCAGGATGTTCCCTAAGAGTCCAGATGCCTTTTTAGATGTAAAATGAGTTGCTGCCTGGATATGCCAAGTGCCTGCTTGCAGAGCTCACCCCTGGAAGGGATGGCCATGGAAAGGCTGAGCCATGATGTCCCAGCACTGCCTCTTGGAAGCTGAAATGTCACCAGCCACACACACACACACACACACACACACACACACACACACACACAAAATCCCTTCATCTTTTGCATAACCCAGGCATGTGGTTTGGAAGAGAAATAACTCATTTAAATCTCCTATACCTCAATTTGATATAATACGAACTTTGCTCCATTGAATTTAATGAAGGTTTGCTGAGAATTTCCTGGGATCTGGGCTATATTATGGACACAGTGACCAGTAAGATGCTGTCTTGACCCTCGAGGGTTTCATGGTCTAGAAGGAGAGAGCCTGATAAATGTTGTGATGTACAGAGATAGGTTGCATTCTGTGACTGCCAGATTGTCTGGGCTACCTACATCCTCTCCCAAGAATGCTGAGGAGTTCTTCAGGCAAGTGAAAGTCCTTGAGTACCTTGATAAGCCAGATTCACAAAAGTGAATCTGCAGCTAGAACCTTCGCTTTGCCTGGCTGTAGTATCCTGAGGTTAAAATCTGCTGCTCTGAGAATTTGGATAAACTAACTGGTTGGTGCTAGTGCTAAAGAGTCCACCTGCCAATGTAGAAGACCCAAGAGACATAAGTTCGATCCCTGGATTTGGAAGATCCCCTAGAGAAGGAAATGGCAACCCGCTCCTGTTTTCTGGTCTGGGAAATCCCATGGACAGAGTAGCTACAGTCCATGGGATTGTGAAGAGTCAGACATGACTTAGCAAGTAAACAGCAACAAACCTCCTGAAAATATCTGCTTATACAACCCAGCAGAGAGACAAGCAGAAAATCATTTGGCCTTTTTCTCCTTTCAAACACTAAGCCTTAGATATGCATTTGAGTTCAGATCAATTTTGAAGAGCCAAAGGGCAAGGGAGGCTACCAAATATCTGGCCTTTGGAAATGAAGTAGCACTGTGGTTGTGTAGCCATGCAAATTGTCCCAAATGGCAGGATGTTCCCTAAGAGTCCAGATGCCTTTTTAGATGTAAAATGAGTTGCTGCCTGGATATGCCAAGTGCCTGCTTGCAGAGCTCACCCCTGGAAGGGATGGCCATGGAAAGGCTGAGCCATGATGTCCCAGCACTGCCTCTTGGAAGCTGAAATGTCACCAGCCACACACACACACACACACACACACACACACACACACACACACACAAAATCCCTTCATCTTTTGCATAACCCAGGCATGTGGTTTGGAAGAGAAATAACTCATTTAAATCTCCTATACCTCAATTTGATATAATACGAACTTTGCTCCATTGAATTTAATGAAGGTTTGCTGAGAATTTCCTGGGATCTGGGCTATATTATGGACACAGTGACCAGTAAGATGCTGTCTTGACCCTCGAGGGTTTCATGGTCTAGAAGGAGAGAGCCTGATAAATGTTGTGATGTACAGAGATAGGTTGCATTCTGTGACTGCCAGATTGTCTGGGCTGATGACTGAGGGTGTGTCAAGACCATGGGGAGACCAGGAGAGACTCTGGGGAGACAGCGTCAATAGCTGAGACTTGAAGTATATGACTGTGTTCCCTGGGCAGCCAGGGGACATCATGGGTGAGATGTCAGACCACATTCCAGGCCAAGGGAACACTGTAAGCAAAGGCACAGAATGGGGAGAACTCTCCAAGTGCTGGTGGAACGAAGGGCAGGGGCTGTGGAGGTGAAGGATAGCCCAGGCAGGGGTTCCTGGTGGAGGAGGAGACTCATCCTCACCACACTCATGGACATGACTCCATCTGATAGGGACAGAGGAGAATAGGTAGGTGGTTGTAGAGTCCTAGTAGGGGATGGTAGGTAGAAGGGAGACACCTGAGAAAGGTTGGGAGGCCAGTGAGTTGAAGATAACTCAGCAGAGCTGCTCCTTGTTCAGTAAAGCAGGCTCGACTGGGTATAAACAGCTGACGAAGGAGGAGCTGGTGAGGAAGCAACCAATGATGTATGTCCTGCATCTGCGTCTACTTGAGGGGGGCGGTCTTCTACCATCCTATATATATGGCTGCCCACTCAGTTGAGAGGGGAGCAGAGCAGAGCTTTCCTGCCTGCACGTTTGCACCTCTTATAAGTACCCTATCCTAATAAATCCTCTTCTTGCCTATCACTCTACCTCTCGCTGAATTCATTCTGCATTGAGGCACGAAGAACCTGAGCTTCAGTGGGTCCAGACATTGGGTGAGTGCTGGATTAAGTCCTGGTCATGTGGATTCACGTCCCAAGCAGGGTTTTGGCTGGGGTTGAGACTTAGCCACGTGGGTTCAAGTCCCAAACCAGGTTTTGGCTAGGTTCAAGCCCCGGTCATGTGGGTTCAAGTCCCAAACAGGGTTTTTGCTTGAATTCAAGCTCCAGCCACAAGGGCTCAAGTCCCGAGCAGAGTTTGACCAGGTCTGGGCCCTGGGTTTAAGTCTCAAATCAAGGTAAAACCCTTTCACATCATCATGCAAGGCCTCAGGATGTGTCATCAGCAGGGAAAAGGCAGCACCAAAATGTGGATGAGAGCAATGGTTGTGGTAACTGGTACTAGATGGTCTAGTGGGCAAGACTTGTAGCAAAGAGACAAGGGCTTGTTTGGGAAATGAGTCAAAACTATCCAGGAAGAAACTATGACCCTACTTGGAAGAGTGCAAGAAGGAAGGCAGAGGGGCTGGATCTGAGGCATAAAAAAGGCAGGGCTGACAGGCACCCACAGATGTCAGACACTGGGTAAGGACAGAGTGGTAGACATCAAGTAAGCTCAAGTCAACATGTTAAGACTGAAGCTCTGAGGACCCCCGGCCATCTCTGATGACTATGATGGCTCCTTTGTGGTGGTCCTTCCTGCCATCCTTGAACACTTGCATCAGTCTTTTCTCTTAACATCTGACTCCCTCCCTCTGTCTTTGCAAACAGATCCCCAGATACCAAGCAAATCCCAGCATTCATGGTAATTTTCCCTCTGACTTCAGACAAGCCATAAATTTTGGAGTCCTTTCACAGTGAACTTTCACATCCTGCACAGAACGCTCTGGTCCTTAATACCATTGGTGAGCAGTGCTCGCACTGGGAAATAAACAGTGAGAAGGAGGAGCAGACCCTTTTCCTGCCTGCTCTACTTGAGGGGCGGTCTTCTACCATCCTATATATATGGCTGCCCACTCAGTTGAGAGGGGAGCAGAGCAGAGCTTTCCTGCCTGCACGTTTGCACCTCTTATAAGTACCCTATCCTAATAAATCCTCTTCTTGCCTATCACTCTACCTCTCGCTGAATTCATTCTGCATTGAGGCACGAAGAACCTGAGCTTCAGTGGGTCCAGACATTGGGTGAGTGCTGGATTAAGTCCTGGTCATGTGGATTCACGTCCCAAGCAGGGTTTTGGCTGGGGTTGAGACTTAGCCACGTGGGTTCAAGTCCCAAACCAGGTTTTGGCTAGGTTCAAGCCCCGGTCATGTGGGTTCAAGTCCCAAACAGGGTTTTTGCTTGAATTCAAGCTCCAGCCACAAGGGCTCAAGTCCCGAGCAGAGTTTGACCAGGTCTGGGCCCTGGGTTTAAGTCTCAAATCAAGGTAAAACCCTTTCACATCATCATGCAAGGCCTCAGGATGTGTCATCAGCAGGGAAAAGGCAGCACCAAAATGTGGATGAGAGCAATGGTTGTGGTAACTGGTACTAGATGGTCTAGTGGGCAAGACTTGTAGCAAAGAGACAAGGGCTTGTTTGGGAAATGAGTCAAAACTATCCAGGAAGAAACTATGACCCTACTTGGAAGAGTGCAAGAAGGAAGGCAGAGGGGCTGGATCTGAGGCATAAAAAAGGCAGGGCTGACAGGCACCCACAGATGTCAGACACTGGGTAAGGACAGAGTGGTAGACATCAAGTAAGCTCAAGTCAACATGTTAAGACTGAAGCTCTGAGGACCCCCGGCCATCTCTGATGACTATGATGGCTCCTTTGTGGTGGTCCTTCCTGCCATCCTTGAACACTTGCATCAGTCTTTTCTCTTAACATCTGACTCCCTCCCCCTGTCTTTGCAAACAGATCCCCAGATACCAAGCAAATCCCAGCATTCATGGTAATTTTCCCTCTGACTTCAGACAAGCCATAAATTTTGGAGTCCTTTCACAGTGAACTTTCACATCCTGCACAGAACGCTCTGGTCCTTAATACCATTTGGTGAGACCATTGGTGAAAATTCAAGGTCTGGGCTTTATGACACAATATTTTTTCCTGGTCTGTTCATCCTTGGCACAGCCTGGGACTGGCATATTGGAACAGGCGTGTCCACCCTGCTCCATCACATGGGCACCCTCTGATACTGAACCAAGTCAGATCATCCATTCCCTGGATCACATTCTGAGAATATACGTGGGCGAAAATAGACTCCAGTGCTGCCTTGAGAAGGCACGCAAATCATAAAGCTCACATACACTCAAATTGCTTTTTAAAACAAAGCCCGTGAAAACCAAAGTTATAAAAGTATGTGAATCATCAACTCAGACATCTTCCCTCCAGGCATGCATGACACCCTGTTCCTTCCCGGATGCTCTTCCTTCACAAATTATGGAGGCTGCTGACATCCTTCTGGGGAAAGGATTATCTGATTCCACAGGCAGTCAAGAATAACATGTAAATGTCATTTAGCTGAGCGATTTCTATATGGATCAAAAGACACACTCAAGTTACTAACGATGATAGCCAAACCCTTTATTTCAATACAATCAGAGCAAACCCACAAAACTCTCCCAACTGAATTAGCACCAATGTGGTGTGGGAGTCATTCAGACATTCCTTCCAGGTTAGTAGACTATTTGCAATTCAGCTTTTTCTTTTTTACTAATGTGCATGTTATATAACCACCACCAGCCACGGGGGAAGCTGGAATCCAAGGCTTCTCAAAATTTTCCACTGGGTATTTAAAGCCAGCAAGAGAGAGTGAATGAATGCTCCCTTGCGTTATGGTGACATGGCTCCAGCTGCCCAAGTCAACATGTTAAGACTGAAGCTCTGAGGACCCCCGGCCATCTCTGATGACTATGATGGCTCCTTTGTGGTGGTCCTTCCTGCCATCCTTGAACACTTGCATCAGTCTTTTCTCTTAACATCTGACTCCCTCCCTCTGTCTTTGCAAACAGATCCCCAGATACCAAGCAAATCCCAGCATTCATGGTAATTTTCCCTCTGACTTCAGACAAGCCATAAATTTTGGAGTCCTTTCACAGTGAACTTTCACATCCTGCACAGAACGCTCTGGTCCTTAATACCATTTGGTGAGACCATTGGTGAAAATTCAAGGTCTGGGCTTTATGACACAATATTTTTTCCTGGTCTGTTCATCCTTGGCACAGCCTGGGACTGGCATATTGGAACAGGCGTGTCCACCCTGCTCCATCACATGGGCACCCTCTGATACTGAACCAAGTCAGATCATCCATTCCCTGGATCACATTCTGAGAATATACGTGGGCGAAAATAGACTCCAGTGCTGCCTTGAGAAGGCACGCAAATCATAAAGCTCACATACACTCAAATTGCTTTTTAAAACAAAGCCCGTGAAAACCAAAGTTATAAAAGTATGTGAATCATCAACTCAGACATCTTCCCTCCAGGCATGCATGACACCCTGTTCCTTCCCGGATGCTCTTCCTTCACAAATTATGGAGGCTGCTGACATCCTTCTGGGGAAAGGATTATCTGATTCCACAGGCAGTCAAGAATAACATGTAAATGTCATTTAGCTGAGCGATTTCTATATGGATCAAAAGACACACTCAAGTTACTAACGATGATAGCCAAACCCTTTATTTCAATACAATCAGAGCAAACCCACAAAACTCTCCCAACTGAATTAGCACCAATGTGGTGTGGGAGTCATTCAGACATTCCTTCCAGGTTAGTAGACTATTTGCAATTCAGCTTTTTCTTTTTTACTAATGTGCATGTTATATAACCACCACCAGCCACGGGGGAAGCTGGAATCCAAGGCTTCTCAAAATTTTCCACTGGGTATTTAAAGCCAGCAAGAGAGAGTGAATGAATGCTCCCTTGCGTTATGGTGACATGGCTCCAGCTGCCCTTCCGTAAATACAGGAATGAGAAGTGGTGTAACATAAGGGTCACATTTATGGGCTCTAGAGGTTGATGTTCTTGTGTTTGGATTCTTATACCCTTAGGAGATGTATGGCTTGGGTAGTTTCCTTTGCCTCTCTCAGTTATAATTCTCGTCTGTTTCAATGATTTTATCTTCCTCATAGAGTTCTCTGAGTTAATGTATTAGTAAGCATTTAGTTCTTCTGTATAGCAGCTTAGGAAATGTAAGCTATCATTTGGAAATAACATTGCAAGGTCCGTGTTTCATTTAAATTCAGGCAATGCTGCATTTTCCTCTAGATATCTCTCTCTCTATTTTTTTTTTTTTTAAGAGAAGAATGATTTGCCCCAAATTTCCAAGAGAATTAGCTTTTCTAGCAGAGGTACCATGTTGGGACTTGGCTTCATGTAAATCTTGGTAAACTGCCACAAACCCAGTGGAAACACCACTCTGATGTGAGAAACAGTCATCTGGAAGAGAAGGCCATAATGCTTCTATAAAACCTCCTTGAGGATTTGTTGCTATTCATTTTTTGGATAACTGAGTAAAACCAATCCTTGTAGATAAAATTGCCATGGGATGAATTACCTAATAACTTAATGAGTAAGATCTAGGAAAGACTGATGTTTACACCTGCTTTCTTGTTTTTTACAGAACTTCACTAGTGGATCTTACTTCACCTTCAGGCTCCTAGATGATTTCTGGTCAGCACTGTGGAAACACGGCATTCCCCCAGATTATCTGATTCCACAGGCAGTCGTACTATACAAAAGACACACTCAAGTTACTAACGATGATAGCCAAACCCTTTATTTCAATACAATCAGAGCAAACCCACAAAACTCTCCCAACTGAATTAGCACCAATGTGGTGTGGGAGTCATTCAGACATTCCTTCCAGGTTAGTAGACTATTTGCAATTCAGCTTTTTCTTTTTTACTAATGTGCATGTTATATAACCACCACCAGCCACGGGGGAAGCTGGAATCCAAGGCTTCTCAAAATTTTCCACTGGGTATTTAAAGCCAGCAAGAGAGAGTGAATGAATGCTCCCTTGCGTTATGGTGACATGGCTCCAGCTGCCCTTCCGTAAATACAGGAATGAGAAGTGGTGTAACATAAGGGTCACATTTATGGGCTCTAGAGGTTGATGTTCTTGTGTTTGGATTCTTATACCCTTAGGAGATGTATGGCTTGGGTAGTTTCCTTTGCCTCTCTCAGTTATAATTCTCGTCTGTTTCAATGATTTTATCTTCCTCATAGAGTTCTCTGAGTTAATGTATTAGTAAGCATTTAGTTCTTCTGTATAGCAGCTTAGGAAATGTAAGCTATCATTTGGAAATAACATTGCAAGGTCCGTGTTTCATTTAAATTCAGGCAATGCTGCATTTTCCTCTAGATATCTCTCTCTCTATTTTTTTTTTTTTTAAGAGAAGAATGATTTGCCCCAAATTTCCAAGAGAATTAGCTTTTCTAGCAGAGGTACCATGTTGGGACTTGGCTTCATGTAAATCTTGGTAAACTGCCACAAACCCAGTGGAAACACCACTCTGATGTGAGAAACAGTCATCTGGAAGAGAAGGCCATAATGCTTCTATAAAACCTCCTTGAGGATTTGTTGCTATTCATTTTTTGGATAACTGAGTAAAACCAATCCTTGTAGATAAAATTGCCATGGGATGAATTACCTAATAACTTAATGAGTAAGATCTAGGAAAGACTGATGTTTACACCTGCTTTCTTGTTTTTTACAGAACTTCACTAGTGGATCTTACTTCACCTTCAGGCTCCTAGATGATTTCTGGTCAGCACTGTGGAAAACAACGGCCATTGTCCAAACCCCGAGATGAAGAGGTTGGTGGAGATCATGGTGACATGGCATGTGACACTGAGGAACTCTGAGGCAGGAGACATGGGCCCTAGGCCTGCATCTCTCTCTCACTCATCTGCTCTGTAGTTTTGCACAAGCCCTTCCTTTTCTTTCAATTGTTTCTCTTTGTGTTCAAAGAGGGAATGGGGACCAACCTGGATAAACACTACCATCTCTTAAACTCCAGAATTTCAACTACTTCCATGCTTCCTAGAACATCTGTTTAATATGTTAACTTTTTTTCATGCAGAAAACATAAAGTATAAATAACTTTTGTATTAGAGATTTGTCCCCAGATTAGAGACAAAATCATATTTTTTTCAATATATTACTCTGTTCACACTATTCTGAAAATTCTTTTTTTTTAAAAAAAAAGACCACAGGGCTTCCCTGGTGGTCTAGTGGTTAGCAGTCTGCCTTGCAATGCAGGGGACATCTGTTTGATCCCTGGTCCAGGAAGATCCCACATGCTGTGGGGCAACTGAGCCCTTGAGTCACAACTACTGAGTCCACATGCAGCCACTACTGAAGCCCACACCCCTTAGAGACCATGCTCTACAATAAGAGAAGCCACTACAATGAGAAGCCCAAGCATTGCAAAGAGAGAGCAGCCCCATTCTCCACAACTGGAGGAAGCCCACACACAGCAACAAAGACCCAGCACAGCCAACGACAAAGAATAAACATTTATATATCCTGGAAATCTTGAGCTCCCATGAGAAGAATGATTTGCCCCAAATTTCCAAGAGAATTAGCTTTTCTAGCAGAGGTACCATGTTGGGACTTGGCTTCATGTAAATCTTGGTAAACTGCCACAAACCCAGTGGAAACACCACTCTGATGTGAGAAACAGTCATCTGGAAGAGAAGGCCATAATGCTTCTATAAAACCTCCTTGAGGATTTGTTGCTATTCATTTTTTGGATAACTGAGTAAAACCAATCCTTGTAGATAAAATTGCCATGGGATGAATTACCTAATAACTTAATGAGTAAGATCTAGGAAAGACTGATGTTTACACCTGCTTTCTTGTTTTTTACAGAACTTCACTAGTGGATCTTACTTCACCTTCAGGCTCCTAGATGATTTCTGGTCAGCACTGTGGAAAACAACGGCCATTGTCCAAACCCCGAGATGAAGAGGTTGGTGGAGATCATGGTGACATGGCATGTGACACTGAGGAACTCTGAGGCAGGAGACATGGGCCCTAGGCCTGCATCTCTCTCTCACTCATCTGCTCTGTAGTTTTGCACAAGCCCTTCCTTTTCTTTCAATTGTTTCTCTTTGTGTTCAAAGAGGGAATGGGGACCAACCTGGATAAACACTACCATCTCTTAAACTCCAGAATTTCAACTACTTCCATGCTTCCTAGAACATCTGTTTAATATGTTAACTTTTTTTCATGCAGAAAACATAAAGTATAAATAACTTTTGTATTAGAGATTTGTCCCCAGATTAGAGACAAAATCATATTTTTTTCAATATATTACTCTGTTCACACTATTCTGAAAATTCTTTTTTTTTAAAAAAAAAGACCACAGGGCTTCCCTGGTGGTCTAGTGGTTAGCAGTCTGCCTTGCAATGCAGGGGACATCTGTTTGATCCCTGGTCCAGGAAGATCCCACATGCTGTGGGGCAACTGAGCCCTTGAGTCACAACTACTGAGTCCACATGCAGCCACTACTGAAGCCCACACCCCTTAGAGACCATGCTCTACAATAAGAGAAGCCACTACAATGAGAAGCCCAAGCATTGCAAAGAGAGAGCAGCCCCATTCTCCACAACTGGAGGAAGCCCACACACAGCAACAAAGACCCAGCACAGCCAACGACAAAGAATAAACATTTATATATCTGATCTAGAAGAGCATGGCTGTACTGCATATGGGCTTTCTGGGCCTGAAACAGGTCTACTAGTCTCTGCAGGTTTTGACTTTTTTTTTTGGTGGGGGGTGGGGGGGCACTTCTATTGGTCTTTCATTTATCTATTTTCATCCATCTTTGTTCTTTGGCCCGTGTGGGCCTCCCATTGCAGCAGCCTCTGTCGCTGCAGAGCACTGGCTCTGGACGCATGTACTCCAGAGCTCAAGCTCGGTCATGGGTCGTGGGACACATCGGTCCAGCCACTCTGTGGCACATGGGATCTTCTCAGGCCAGGGATTGAACCGGCGCCCCTTGCACTACAAGCTGGTATCCTTACCCACTGGACCTCCAGGGAAGTCCTGGTTTTGACTTTTAAGAAGCCACTCGCTGGTTATAAAATCTGTAAGCATTCTTTTTTTTTTTTGGGGGGGGGCCACTTTTGTTGATCTTTCATTCATCTTTGTTTGTTTTTTGGCCTGTGTGGGCCTCCCATCGCAGTGGCCTCCCTCACTGCAGAGCACTGGCTCTGGGCGCATGTGCTCCAGAGCTCCGGCTTGGTAGTTGGATACATTGGTCCAGCTGCTCCGCGGCACATAGGAACTTCCCAGGCCAGGGACCGAACTGGTGCCCCTTGCACAGCAAGGCAGTGGGTGTCCTTACCCAATGGACCACCAGGGAAGTCCCTCTGTAAGCATTCTTGCTCTCTGTAAATCAGTGTAAATCTGAGTCTTACCTGTCCCCCCAACACCAGTCAAGCATTTCTGACTCTTTCGCAGAAAGTCCACATCTTGACCATGTGTGTTCATACCAGGAGTCGTATCTCATGCATATGGCTCCCCAAGTGACAGACACATGGTAGATTCATGGTAGTAAATGTAGATTATTGACATGGAAAGCCATGAACTCAGAAACCTCTGAAACATTTCAGTGTAATACTAGCTCTAAATACAAATTGAATTGTTGTTTGTATTCAAGGAACAATGTCATTTTGATGAAGAAGTCTAAAAATAAACAGTGAGATGATATTTTTCTGAATCAGAAGGAAACCAAATAAAACATTGACCATAATCACATTGCTTCCGTGCCAGCCTCATTTCAACATCCATTGGTTTCTTTTGCTTCTGGTGACTCTGTGTGAATATGAAGAGCAGGAAGGAAGACGAGCTGAGAATACTGCTGAGTTGGAAGATCTTGTCCTGGTAATAGCAGAGCCAAGAACTTAAAATCGAATCTGAGTCCTTTGGATAGGGGATTAGGGGAAATTAACAAAAAAGGGAAAGCTTTTGACTCAAGGAAAGAGGGTTTATAGAAAGCTCAAAATATTTTCTTGAAATCAAAATGTTTCTTGCAAGATGGCATTTGGATATCTGGAGGATAGGTAGTCTGCAACTGTATGGACTGATTTGCTCATGAAATGTACATGAATTTTGATGTTAGGGGGCACATGCTTCAGAAAGATAATTTGGCCTCTGTCAAAGCCAGAATATTTCAGAAACCTTTTCAGAGACTTTGCCAGAGCTTGGAGTCGCGAGACTCTTTGATTCCCAGCAGCTTCCACTTTCGCCAGTGTCCCCAGCAGCCTGGCCAAATGAAACAGAGAACTCAGCATCTTCTGAGGAGGATGTTTGCCAGTCTCAACCCTGGAGATATGTTCAAGGGCTTCCAGCTGGCCCTCTGAGACAACAGACCAATTTGAAAATACTGGAGTCTCTTAACATATCTTCTTCGGGTTACTTTGAGAGTCAGTGATGTGAAAGCTGCCAGGCTCTGAACAGGATCCACGCTGTAGATTATTTGCAAAAACCACACTTCCTTCTGCTGGAGCCACGTTCTTCTTTCCCCAGACCGTCTGTGCAAGAGCAAAAAACAAGAACTATTGTCAAATTAACAGCTCTCCCCCCAAACTATGGCAGGTGGCAAGACTCATGGCCGTTGAGTTCCAGCCAAAACATGTCACATTTATTTTCTCCTGGGAGAGGCTCTGGAGACCTGTTGTGAGTCATAGGGAGGGGGTGGCAGCAGAGTCGGGCTGTTGCTTGAGCATCGTGTCTGGTACTGATGAGAATTAGTCAATTCTTGGAAAGAAAGAAGAGGGTTCAGAAACCTCTGAAACATTTCAGTGTAATACTAGCTCTAAATACAAATTGAATTGTTGTTTGTATTCAAGGAACAATGTCATTTTGATGAAGAAGTCTAAAAATAAACAGTGAGATGATATTTTTCTGAATCAGAAGGAAACCAAATAAAACATTGACCATAATCACATTGCTTCCGTGCCAGCCTCATTTCAACATCCATTGGTTTCTTTTGCTTCTGGTGACTCTGTGTGAATATGAAGAGCAGGAAGGAAGACGAGCTGAGAATACTGCTGAGTTGGAAGATCTTGTCCTGGTAATAGCAGAGCCAAGAACTTAAAATCGAATCTGAGTCCTTTGGATAGGGGATTAGGGGAAATTAACAAAAAGGAATGCTTTTGACTCAAGGAAAGAGGGTTTATAGAAAGCTCAAAATATTTTCTTGAAATCAAAATGTTTCTTGCAAGATGGCATTTGGATATCTGGAGGATAGGTAGTCTGCAACTGTATGGACTGATTTGCTCATGAAATGTACATGAATTTTGATGTTAGGGGGCACATGCTTCAGAAAGATAATTTGGCCTCTGTCAAAGCCAGAATATTTCAGAAACCTTTTCAGAGACTTTGCCAGAGCTTGGAGTCGCGAGACTCTTTGATTCCGAGCAGCTTCCACTTTCGCCAGTGTCCCCAGCAGCCTGGCCAAATGAAACAGAGAACTCAGCATCTTCTGAGGAGGATGTTTGCCAGTCTCAACCCTGGAGATATGTTCAAGGGCTTCCAGCTGGCCCTCTGAGACAACAGACCAATTTGAAAATACTGGAGTCTCTTAACATATCTTCTTCGGGTTACTTTGAGAGTCAGTGATGTGAAAGCTGCCAGGCTCTGAACAGGATCCACGCTGTAGATTATTTGCAAAAACCACACTTCCTTCTGCTGGAGCCACGTTCTTCTTTCCCCAGACCGTCTGTGCAAGAGCAAAAAACAAGAACTATTGTCAAATTAACAGCTCTCCCCCCAAACTATGGCAGGTGGCAAGACTCATGGCCGTTGAGTTCCAGCCAAAACATGTCACATTTATTTTCTCCTGGGAGAGGCTCTGGAGACCTGTTGTGAGTCATAGGGAGGGGGTGGCAGCAGAGTCGGGCTGTTGCTTGAGCATCGTGTCTGGTACTGATGAGAATTAGTCAATTCTTGGAAAGAAAGAAGAGCGTTTCGACTCTGCTACCCACTTCCAGATTCTCCCCTTGGCCTTGGGATGGAAAATTAGCCATCTAATGTAATTCACTTTATTTGCTTCAGTACATAGATGTTTATTGAATTTGTATTCAGTACCAGGCTCAACGCTGGGCTCTGGAAAGAGATAAGTACATTCAACTCATTCTCTTTGTTCAGAGGACTTACAGGTTAGTGCACAGTTTCTCTAAGCATGTTTACAGAATTTTAGTCCCCAGAGACGAACCATTAAAACAGTGTCTAAAAGTTTTAGAAAATCTTGAATTTCTCTCTCCTTCTTCAGGGAGATACATAAGATATAGTCATTGTATTAAAGTCTTTGAGGGACTTCCCTGGTGACACAAGGGGATAAGAATCTGCCTATCAATGCAGGGAACATGGGTTCAATCCCTGGTCCAGGAAGATTCTACGTGACAAGGAGTAACTAAGCCTGTGCACCACAACTACTGAGCCCGTCTGCCACAACTACTGAAGCCTGAGAGTCCTAGAGCCTGTGCTCCACAAGAGAAGTCCCCACTCTTCACAACTAGAGAAAACCTGTGTAGCAAGAAACACCAAGCACAACCATAAATAAATAAATATGTAATGAAATAACAAAAATGAAGTCTTTGAGAAATCTCCCAGTAAGGTAACTAGCTTTACGTGGCTTTCTCAAATGTTTAATGACTGATAACCAGTCTCCCACTTTATTCCCTGTAATGATTACTCACAGAAATGATGGGAAATAGCCCAGTGCAAAGAGCCAAAATTACACTTTTATGAGACAAGTATGATATTTAAAGAAAGTCACAAAGTATGGATTTAGCATAGAAGGGGAAAGGTAGGAAATCAGAACGACTCTCTGGAAACGATGATATTGAAAGTAGCTTTGATAGATAAAGGCTATGATCTGAATGTGTCCCTCTTGCCAAATTTATATGTTGTATCCTAATCCCCAAAGGTGATGGTGTTGGTAGGGGGGACCTTTGAGAGGTGTTTAGGTCATGAGGGTAGACCCCTTAGGAACAGGATTAGTGCCCTCACGAAAGAGGCTCCAGAGAACTCCCATCCTCCTCCTCCATGTGCAGGCACAGTGAGAAAGTGCTGGCCCTGAACCAGGAAGCAACCACCACATCAACTCTGACGGTGCCTCGGTCTCCAGCTTCTTAGCTTCCAGTACTGTGAAAAATCAATTTCTGTGGGCTATAAGATATCCAGTCTGTGATATTTTGTGATAGCATTCCAAACAAGGTGAGGTAATGACTGAAAAGTCTTCCAGGTAGAAAACATGAAACGGGCATTTTTTTCGAACTCATTAAACAGTAGAGGACTTACAGGTTAAAAGCATGTTTACAGAATTTTAGTCCCCAGAGAACCATTAAAACAGTGTCTAAAAGAAAATTTTTCTCTCTCCTTCTTCAGGGAGATACATAAGATATAGTCATTGTATTAAAGTCTTTGAGGGACTTCCCTGGTGACACAAGGGGATAAGAATCTGCCTATCAATGCAGGGAACATGGGTTCAATCCCTGGTCCAGGAAGATTCTACGTGACAAGGAGTAACTAAGCCTGTGCACCACAACTACTGAGCCCGTCTGCCACAACTACTGAAGCCTGAGAGTCCTAGAGCCTGTGCTCCACAAGAGAAGTCCCCACTCTTCACAACTAGAGAAAACCTGTGTAGCAAGAAACACCAAGCACAACCATAAATAAATAAATATGTAATGAAATAACAAAAATGAAGTCTTTGAGAAATCTCCCAGTAAGGTAACTAGCTTTACGTGGCTTTCTCAAATGTTTAATGACTGATAACCAGTCTCCCACTTTATTCCCTGTAATGATTACTCACAGAAATGATGGGAAATAGCCCAGTGCAAAGAGCCAAAATTACACTTTTATGAGACAAGTATGATATTTAAAGAAAGTCACAAAGTATGGATTTAGCATAGAAGGGGAAAGGTAGGAAATCAGAACGACTCTCTGGAAACGATGATATTGAAAGTAGCTTTGATAGATAAAGGCTATGATCTGAATGTGTCCCTCTTGCCAAATTTATATGTTGTATCCTAATCCCCAAAGGTGATGGTGTTGGTAGGGGGGACCTTTGAGAGGTGTTTAGGTCATGAGGGTAGACCCCTTAGGAACAGGATTAGTGCCCTCACGAAAGAGGCTCCAGAGAACTCCCATCCTCCTCCTCCATGTGCAGGCACAGTGAGAAAGTGCTGGCCCTGAACCAGGAAGCAACCACCACATCAACTCTGACGGTGCCTCGGTCTCCAGCTTCTTAGCTTCCAGTACTGTGAAAAATCAATTTCTGTGGGCTATAAGATATCCAGTCTGTGATATTTTGTGATAGCATTCCAAACAAGGTGAGGTAATGACTGAAAAGTCTTCCAGGTAGAAAACATGAAACGGGCATTTCAGGCAAAGAGAAAATCACGTGAAAGGATGTGGGACTTTCAGGAGCAATGGTGACTCTCCTATGGCACGTCCACATGTGTTAGCAGTTTAGGGGAAAGACGAGAAGAGCTCTCTTCCACCACCTGGTTGTTTCGAGCAGTTATTATTTGTTTTGCTGACTAAGTCCTGTCTGACTCTTTACAACCTCATGGGCTGTATCCCATCAGGCTCCTCTGCCCATGGGACTTTCCAGACAAGAATACTTGAGAGGGTTGCCATTTCCTCCTCCAGGGGATACTCCTGACATAGGATCAAGCCTGTGTCTCTCACGTCTTCTGCATTGCAGGCAGACTCTTTATCTTGGAGCCATCATTGATAGTGATCATTTTCTGAAAGTTCAGGTTATCTTCCAACTTTCAATAACTTGATATTGTTTATTAATAAGGTGAAAAAATCAACACAATGATACAAAAGCAGGTTGTGCCATTAACCACTACATTTAGTATTATTTAATAGTTCCCATGGCAATTGCAATATGCAGGCAAGGTTAAGAATCATTGATCTAGAACCAGGGCTTTCAGAACCAAGAAGTATGATTCAGCATGACACCCTGGGTTCTTTCCACCCTGCTTTAGTTACAGAAGCCAGATTCCCCATCAGTTCATTTCTGTTTTCTGTTCTGACCCTGGTTTTCTGCTTTGCTTACACAATGCAATTTCCTGGGAAGCTTTAAAAATACTGATGCCTAGGTTCCACCACTAAAGATGTTGATTTACTTGGTGGCGGGGTGGGATTTGTAAATGCAAGATGTAATCTGGGCATCAAAGGTTTAAAAATTCTCCAGGGAATTTTAATAGGCACCTAAGACTGAGAACAAGAGTTCAAGTAGAACAATTTATTCAAGTCTTCAATTTAAGTTCATGAGAAATTTACCTCTAAGTTGCAGTTTCTTTTTAAATCTTATCTGATGTAGGAAACTGGGACTGTAAGTGTGTCTGAATTTTCTTGATTAGAAATGAATATACTATATATATGCATGAAATACATATGAAATATATGTGTACATATGAATATATATATATATGTATATATATATATATATATGAAAGTGTGTTAGCTTCTCAGTTGTGTTTGACTCTTTGCCACCCCATGGACTGTAGCCTGCCAGGCTCCTCTATCCATGGGATTCTCTAGGCAAGAATACTGGAGTGGCTAGCCATTCCCTTTTCCAAGGGATCTTTCTGAGCCATGGATAGAACCCAGGTCTCCTGCACTGTGATAAGATTCTTTACTATTTGAGCTTCGTGGAAAGCCTTTTTTTAAAAAAAAAATAGGGATAAATAATATTGTTTTAATGACAATTGTCTGAAAATGAGTGAAGGGCAGCACTGGAAGAAGGGAGGGCAGACTGAAAGGTAGTTTCTAGTGACAATCTAGGCAAGCAGTTAAGAAGGCCTGAACTTGAGGATTGATGACGGAGTGGAAGGACAGAAAATGTGGGGAAGTGGGCAACTGGTGAGCCCAGGTTAGTGACAGCCAGTACTGGAGCCAGGGTCTTGCTTGCGTTGTGTATGTACATACACACAGACACACAGACACAGACACACACTCTGAAGACAGAATGTGTGCCAGGAACTGTGCTGGAAGCTGGGGAGACAGACAGACAAGGTCTCCGGCCCAAGTTGAGAGGGGGATGCAGAGTTGAGAGGGGGATGCAGAGTTGAGAGGGGGATGCAGAGGGAGAAGCCAGGATCTAGGAAAGGCAGGAGAGGGCTTCATGGGCACAAGTAAGGGAGAAAGTGGTTGACCTGGACTTAGAGGGAAGACAGACTTCCAGTGGAAAGGATGGACATCTAAGTGGAGACTTATCCATTGAAAGGGCCTCCGAGTGCACTTGAATGTGTTTTCTCACATAATGTTCCTGGTCTCTGAGATCCTAGGGTGAGTTCAGCTCATGAGACCTCAGCCCTCTGCTCACTGGAATGACCCACACTGGAAAAGATCTTTAAGGATCCCCATTTCAACCCCTCAGTTTAGAAAGAAGTTGAATAAAACTCTGGGAAAACAGGCTTTTTACAATATAATGCAGCAAATTAGAAGTGGAATCCAGGCCTTCTGTTACTCAGTCCAATATCTCTCTAATATGCCTCCCGTGCTTCTTGCATCTGAGTTTAATGTTAAGGGCATTCTGTGTCCAAAACTTCTTGCCAAGGGTTTTATGTAGGTTATTTTACCAGTGTGCTCACTTGTAATTATTAAGTTCTCCCAGTTGCAGCAAACAATCTCTGTTACCAGAATGCCCAGTGTCCTTTGCAGCAATTCTATTCACTGCATTCCTTCAGGACTCATATGAATTCTCTCATCATCTCGAGTTTTATTATTCTTTTCTTTCCTAAGACACAAGTGAACTCAAGGGTTGAACTGCTTCATCCGTCCAAATACTAGAAGTTTCATTTCAGACGTTTCCAGGTCAGGCACATTTCCTTGACTCCTAAGAGTGTCTGCTGAGGCGTGCTTGAGGGCACACACAGGACAGCCTCATTCTCCCTGCCATCATGCGTCTTCCGTCTCAACCTAGAATTGCACTCAGCCAGTACTTCTTGAGCAAACTCTGTGCTGGATTCTTCCTAGACATCCACTCCTCGCAAGAATTCAGTGTGCTAGCTATCACTACCCCACTTCCAAGTGAGATTCTCTGTCAAATACTTTCTTTCCAAAGAGGATGGTGGGACCTGAGCAGGACATGCTTCCTGGTCTCAAGCCCAGGAGATGAAGGCAGTTGACTACAAGCTGAGACAGAATCATTCTCATCTGTGCCAATGTCCTTGCTCAGAGGAGGCCAGTCCTCACTTAGTCCTGCCTCTGGATGCAGCTCTGCATTTCCTCTGACTACTCAACTTCTCAAGAAAATAGGAGAAAGCCTGCAGGGTCAGGGTGGCTCATAGAGGGTAACTTGAACGTGGGGAGGAGGTGGGAGCACCCTGCCTGAAGTTATGACCTAGAATAATGATATGTGAATTCTGCATGACTCAGTCCTCTGACAGGTGATGGGAACCTAAGGAGACAGGAGATTATTTAAGAAAGCATGCATCATTGATGTGGCTATTTTGGGGGAGAGTTTGAAAAGGAGACACTGGAAAAGATCAAATTTCAACCCCTCAGTTTAGAAAGAAGTTGAATAAAACTCTGGGAAAACAGGCTTTTTACAATATAATGCAGCAAATTAGAAGTGGAATCCAGGCCTTCTGTTACTCAGTCCAATATCTCTCTAATATGCCTCCCGTGCTTCTTGCATCTGAGTTTAATGTTAAGGGCATTCTGTGTCCAAAACTTCTTGCCAAGGGTTTTATGTAGGTTATTTTACCAGTGTGCTCACTTGTAATTATTAAGTTCTCCCAGTTGCAGCAAACAATCTCTGTTACCAGAATGCCCAGTGTCCTTTGCAGCAATTCTATTCACTGCATTCCTTCAGGACTCATATGAATTCTCTCATCATCTCGAGTTTTATTATTCTTTTCTTTCCTAAGACACAAGTGAACTCAAGGGTTGAACTGCTTCATCCGTCCAAATACTAGAAGTTTCATTTCAGACGTTTCCAGGTCAGGCACATTTCCTTGACTCCTGAGAGTGTCTGCTGAGGGCGTGCTTGAGGGCACACACAGGACAGCCTCATTCTCCCTGCCATCATGCGTCTTCCGTCTCAACCTAGAATTGCACTCAGCCAGTACTTCTTGAGCAAACTCTGTGCTGGATTCTTCCTAGACATCCACTCCTCGCAAGAATTCAGTGTGCTAGCTATCACTACCCCACTTCCAAGTGAGATTCTCTGTCAAATACTTTCTTTCCAAAGAGGATGGTGGGACCTGAGCAGGACATGCTTCCTGGTCTCAAGCCCAGGAGATGAAGGCAGTTGACTACAAGCTGAGACAGAATCATTCTCATCTGTGCCAATGTCCTTGCTCAGAGGAGGCCAGTCCTCACTTAGTCCTGCCTCTGGATGCAGCTCTGCATTTCCTCTGACTACTCAACTTCTCAAGAAAATAGGAGAAAGCCTGCAGGGTCAGGGTGGCTCATAGAGGGTAACTTGAACGTGGGGAGGAGGTGGGAGCACCCTGCCTGAAGTTATGACCTAGAATAATGATATGTGAATTCTGCATGACTCAGTCCTCTGACAGGTGATGGGAACCTAAGGAGACAGGAGATTATTTAAGAAAGCATGCATCATTGATGTGGCTATTTTGGGAGATGAAAGAGAGTTTGAAAAGGAGAAACATGTGAAAAATATTCCAGTTGAGCAAGTGTGATAGAGAACTAAGATTTCCCTTCATGATGAAATAGTAAAAAGCAATCATGTTCTGGTCTTTCAGGTTTCCAGGTTCAAAAAACGAGGTTGGGGGATGGATGTTGGCAGTTCATTGTGATTTGGGGATTGGAGGATTTGGGAAAGGATTTTTCCCCTGCGTATCTTTATCGTTGCTAAGAGGAACTTGGCTTTAAGTGGGACTGAGGATAGAGATTTCCCAAAGCAGCCTGAGCTTCCCTGTGATGAGTATACTGCTCACACCTCACAGCATGCTGAGAGCAGAAACCCCATTTCTAATCTCTTGCAAGAGGTCCACGTGTAATGGTGATCAGCTAGGGAGCGTGTGGGGTGCAGGAGCCAACAGACTCCATACGGCTCTGCTGCCTTTAGAGCAGATGTCTCAGCTCTGGGGCTGACATGTGCTCTTTCAGCATCACTGGAGTCCAAAGGGGCAGGAGGATGAGGTGAGTGTGAGACGAGAGCTGAATCCTGCCTGCCCTGGTCTCTCCTGGGTTCTCACTATGGTGAGTCTCCTGACTGGGCTTGTCTTGGGTAGACTCTGGAGAATTCTTAAGAATACACTGGGTCTTAGGGTATATAGAAATTAGTGATGAAGAGAGTGACTCAGACAATCCTCAAACCCTCTGCATTTCCAAAGAGGATGGTGGGACCTGAGCAGGATCCCTTTCAAGCCCAGGAGATGAAGGCAGTTGACTACAAGCTGAGACAGAATCATTCTCATCTGTGCCAATGTCCTTGCTCAGAGGAGGCCAGTCCTCACTTAGTCCTGCCTCTGGATGCAGCTCTGCATTTCCTCTGACTACTCAACTTCTCAAGAAAATAGGAGAAAGCCTGCAGGGTCAGGGTGGCTCATAGAGGGTAACTTGAACGTGGGGAGGAGGTGGGAGCACCCTGCCTGAAGTTATGACCTAGAATAATGATATGTGAATTCTGCATGACTCAGTCCTCTGACAGGTGATGGGAACCTAAGGAGACAGGAGATTATTTAAGAAAGCATGCATCATTGATGTGGCTATTTTGGGAGATGAAAGAGAGTTTGAAAAGGAGAAACATGTGAAAAATATTCCAGTTGAGCAAGTGTGATAGAGAACTAAGATTTCCCTTCATGATGAAATAGTAAAAAGCAATCATGTTCTGGTCTTTCAGGTTTCCAGGTTCAAAAAACGAGGTTGGGGGATGGATGTTGGCAGTTCATTGTGATTTGGGGATTGGAGGATTTGGGAAAGGATTTTTCCCTGCGTATCTTTATCGTTGCTAAGAGGAACTTGGCTTTAAGTGGGACTGAGGATAGAGATTTCCCAAAGCAGCCTGAGCTTCCCTGTGATGAGTATACTGCTCACACCTCACAGCATGCTGAGAGCAGAAACCCCATTTCTAATCTCTTGCAAGAGGTCCACGTGTAATGGTGATCAGCTAGGGAGCGTGTGGGGTGCAGGAGCCAACAGACTCCATACGGCTCTGCTGCCTTTAGAGCAGATGTCTCAGCTCTGGGGCTGACATGTGCTCTTTCAGCATCACTGGAGTCCAAAGGGGCAGGAGGATGAGGTGAGTGTGAGACGAGAGCTGAATCCTGCCTGCCCTGGTCTCTCCTGGGTTCTCACTATGGTGAGTCTCCTGACTGGGCTTGTCTTGGGTAGACTCTGGAGAATTCTTAAGAATACACTGGGTCTTAGGGTATATAGAAATTAGTGATGAAGAGAGTGACTCAGACAATCCTCAAACCCCAGATAAGCTCTTGAGACCTAGAATCCGCCATCTAGAAAGTGATGTTAACTCAGATGGGGCCGAAGAGTGGGTGGATATGATGATACCTAAAGGAGGCATATATACTAACCCTAAAGGGAAGAAGTTTGTCTCTAAGAGAAATTACAGCCAGGTTAGCCAAAGCTCATCCTCTAGCAATGAGGAATTTGTAACTCACCGCCAGCCGCCTCGGCAGAGTTCTACCAGCAAGCGAAGCTTGAAAGCTGCTAGTAAATAAGAAAAGCCCTAATGGCAACATTCCAACCTTATCTGCTTACTTTCCTAAGAACAAGTTAACTTAATTCTTGACCTGAGTAACCTGCTCCGGTCTAGCTCATGTTGTAAGCTCGCATAGAAGCCAGGAGCAGCGTTTTCCCTTTGATCTCTTAGGATTGTAAGTAGAAGCAGAAGTAAAAGTATATGCAGCTGTGTCTGAGGTTTTTCCTATAAAGGGGGGAGAGTAAATTGTACACGAGCTCACTCACAGAACTTAGCTGCATCTGAGGTGAGGTTGAAGCTCTACAGCTCTGGGGTAAGCTCTTTCTCTTCGCATTTGATTGAGTTCTGATGATTTCTGATTATTTGTGCTTGCCTTTATTTACTGATTAATAAACCCACTCTTGGTTTAACAGTACTTGAGACCACGACACTTTATCGTTGAGGTCCGAGGCTCACACACTAAGGGGACCACGCCATGTTCGCGAAAATGTCTCTGAGCTATTCAATATAGTTTCTCTTAGTGAGAGCTAGTGAGAATAGTAATCAGAGTAAACTCCAACATGGTGCCCATGACAGGCTCACTTCCAGGTTTCACTATCTAAACCATGGCCCCTAAGTAGGAAAGGGGCCTCCAGCACCTTTGGTTTTGTCTTGTGGTTTTGTTTTGCCTGAATCTCTGGTCCTACTCTGCTTCCAACCTTCCTGACTTCTTTAATTTTTTTTTACATGTGGACCATTTGCAAAGTCTTTATTGAATTTATCACAATATTATTTCTGTTTTATGATTGTTTTTTGGTCATGAGGCATGTGGGATCTGAATTCCTCCACCAGAGATGGAACTCACCATCCCTGCATTGGAAGGTGCAATCTCAACAATTGGACTGCCAGGGAAATCCCTCCTCCTGATTTCTAATACCCCTGTTGTTTGTGTAGCTAGTACATATTTATGAAGCTCTTTCTAAGTAACTCTCTGCTCTTCATCTCTATTACATTTTTTCTATAAACCTAAAGGAGGCATATATACTAACCCAAGGGAAGAAGTTTGTCTCTAAGAGAAATTACAGCCAGGTTAGCCAAAGCTCATCCTCTAGCAATGAGGAATTTGTAACTCACCGCCAGCCGCCTCGGCAGAGTTCTACCAGCAAGCAGCTTGAAAGCTGCTAGTAAATAAGAAAAGCCCTAATGGCAACATTCCAACCTTATCTGCTTACTTTCCTAAGAACAAGTTAGCTTAATTCATGACCTGAGTNACCTGATCCGGTCTAGCTCATGATTACAAGCTCGCATAGAAGCCAGGAACAGCGTTCTTCCTTTGATCTCTTAGGATTGTAAGTAGAAGCAGAAGTAAAAGTATATGCAGCTGTGTCTGAGGTTTTTCCTATAAAGGGGGGAGAGTAAATTGTACACGAGCTCACTCACAGAACTTAGCTGCATCTGAGGTGAGGTTGAAGCTCTACAGCTCTGGGGTAAGCTCTTTCTCTTCGCATTTGATTGAGTTCTGATGATTTCTGATTATTTGTGCTTGCCTTTATTTACTGATTAATAAACCCACTCTTGGTTTAACAGTACTTGAGACCACGACACTTTATCGTTGAGGTCCGAGGCTCACACACTAAGGGGACCACGCCATGTTCGCGAAAATGTCTCTGAGCTATTCAATATAGTTTCTCTTAGTGAGAGCTAGTGAGAATAGTAATCAGAGTAAACTCCAACATGGTGCCCATGACAGGCTCACTTCCAGGTTTCACTATCTAAACCATGGCCCCTAAGTAGGAAAGGGGCCTCCAGCACCTTTGGTTTTGTCTTGTGGTTTTGTTTTGCCTGAATCTCTGGTCCTACTCTGCTTCCAACCTTCCTGACTTCTTTAATTTTTTTTTACATGTGGACCATTTGCAAAGTCTTTATTGAATTTATCACAATATTATTTCTGTTTTATGATTGTTTTTTGGTCATGAGGCATGTGGGATCTGAATTCCTCCACCAGAGATGGAACTCACCATCCCTGCATTGGAAGGTGCAATCTCAACAATTGGACTGCCAGGGAAATCCCTCCTCCTGATTTCTAATACCCCTGTTGTTTGTGTAGCTAGTACATATTTATGAAGCTCTTTCTAAGTAACTCTCTGCTCTTCATCTCTATTACATCCCCGCCTTCTTCCTCATTCAGTTTCTTTCCTCTCTGATGCTCAGCCCATGGATACACTTCTTGCTCACCATTTGGATTTCCTTCTCGGTTAAGCCACCCTGGGTCACATCCCTCAAGGTCTACTGCCCTGGGATTCCACCCTCAAATCCCCTATGGGGAACATTCCTCCCTTTCCCCTGGAATTGTCACCCGCCTCTGGGGAACCACACATTCACCCTGCCCCTCATCTTTCTCATGTCCTGGTGCTTTCACTTTGTCCTCTGTTAGCCTGGGAAACACCACCGACTCCACTGGTTCAATGAATCAATTCCTGGCGTGTATTCTGAGGTGCCTTAGTTGACAGAGGGGTTCCAATACAAAATCCAACACAGTACCTTTCTCTTCTCTATAGTTATTGGGTCCCTCTTAGGTACCACATCCTAATAGAGTCTGTGGACACAATGATGCACAAATTAGACATGTCTAATGACCTCATGGAATTCACCATTCATCATGGAAGATATGAAGCAGTTAACATTTTAAAATATTTTTTTGATGTGGACCATTTTAAAAGTCTTTACTGAATTTGTTACAATATTGCTTCTGTTTTATATATGTACCTATATCTATATCTATCTATCTATCTATACTGGTTGCAAAGCATGTGAGATCTTAGCTTCATGACCAGAGATCAAATCTGCATCCCCTGTATTGGAAGGCAAAGTCTTAACCACTGGACTGCCAGGGAAATCCCAAGCCATTAACATTGAAAACAGTATTTTGAAGAAAATGGAAGGATGTTACAGAAATGAAGAAAAATTAGTGAGTGTGGCAAACCTGCTCTGAAAACTCAGGAAGGCTGAGACCCACAGTGTGAGTGAAGGCAAGCATGCCAGGTGGCAGGAGCCACATGTGACATGCTAAGGTGACAGAAGGAAGGCAGTGTGAGGTGAGGATAAGTCGTGCTCTCAAAGGATGATCCCTGAGTGACTTTGCAGAATCATCTGAATACTTCTAAAAATTCTAATGCTTGATTCTCCTCTCTAGCTAATTATTGACTCATGTTCTATGGTTGATTGATTTCGAAAATGGCTGTTTTCACCATTTCCTGAGTCTGTGACTTTTGCTGTGTGACCTGGCCACTTTTCCCGTTAAACAGTGGAGTGTCTGTCTCCATTCTTTGATTGGCTTTGTGATCCACTTTGGTCAACAGAATGAGGCAGAGGAAGTGTTTTCACCATTTGGATTTCCTTCTGGGGCCCTGGGAATTCCACCCTTCAAATCCCCTATGGGGAACATTCCTCCCTTTCCCCTGGAATTGTCACCCGCCTCTGGGGAACCACACATTCACCCTGCCCCTCATCTTTCTCATGTCCTGGTGCTTTCACTTTGTCCTCTGTTAGCCTGGGAAACACCACCGACTCCACTGGTTCAATGAATCAATTCCTGGCGTGTATTCTGAGGTGCCTTAGTTGACAGAGGGGTTCCAATACAAAATCCAACACAGTACCTTTCTCTTCTCTATAGTTATTGGGTCCCTCTTAGGTACCACATCCTAATAGAGTCTGTGGACACAATGATGCACAAATTAGACATGTCTAATGACCTCATGGAATTCACCATTCATCATGGAAGATATGAAGCAGTTAACATTTTAAAATATTTTTTTGATGTGGACCATTTTAAAAGTCTTTACTGAATTTGTTACAATATTGCTTCTGTTTTATATATGTACCTATATCTATATCTATCTATCTATCTATACTGGTTGCAAAGCATGTGAGATCTTAGCTTCATGACCAGAGATCAAATCTGCATCCCCTGTATTGGAAGGCAAAGTCTTAACCACTGGACTGCCAGGGAAATCCCAAGCCATTAACATTGAAAACAGTATTTTGAAGAAAATGGAAGGATGTTACAGAAATGAAGAAAAATTAGTGAGTGTGGCAAACCTGCTCTGAAAACTCAGGAAGGCTGAGACCCACAGTGTGAGTGAAGGCAAGCATGCCAGGTGGCAGGAGCCACATGTGACATGCTAAGGTGACAGAAGGAAGGCAGTGTGAGGTGAGGATAAGTCGTGCTCTCAAAGGATGATCCCTGAGTGACTTTGCAGAATCATCTGAATACTTCTAAAAATTCTAATGCTTGATTCTCCTCTCTAGCTAATTATTGACTCATGTTCTATGGTTGATTGATTTCGAAAATGGCTGTTTTTCACCATTTCCTGAGTCTGTGACTTTTGCTGTGTGACCTGGCCACTTTTCCCGTTAAACAGTGGAGTGTCTGTCTCCATTCTTTGATTGGCTTTGTGATCCACTTTGGTCAACAGAATGAGGCAGAGGGAAGTGTTTTCAAGCTGATTATGAGCCCAAGACTCCCGACGAGTCTTCTGGAGCCCTGCCACCACCCTACAAATGAGAGAAGGTGGGCCTGCTAGAGGACAAGACACCATGTGGGGAAGATCTCAGTTGTCTCTCTGGGGCCATTCTAGTAGCAAGTCGGCTCCTTCACAAGTAAACATGCCTGGCCAAGATCATTAAAGCACCTTTCCTGACCCATCTGGTGACAGACGCATGAGGAAGTCCAGAGGAGATCAGTGGCTTCAAGTAATCATCATTTGGCAAATAATAACTGATGATGTGCTAAGTCACTGGACTTGGAACAGTTTGTTATACAACAAGCCAGACTGACGTAGGAACTGAGACTATGGACAAGGGTTTTTGAGAATGAAACAGATAGAAGTGACGCCCTGTAGAATTTTGTGGGGCATGCTAAAGATGTGGCACTTTATCCTAAGGGTTATGTGAAGCTGAAGAAAAATGTTAAGCATGAGAAGGACCCATTAGCTTTGTGTTATGCAAATACAAACTTGGTTACTCTGTGGAGAATGAGTGGCAGGGGAAGGGGCTTAGGATGGATCAAAGTAGACTGAATTTAACTTGTAGAAGTTTTTATTTTTTCACTTTTTTTCTCTTAAATATATGCACTGAGATCTATGCACAATGCCCTAAGTAATAGGATTATAAGGAATCCTATTTGGTGCCAAGTCTAGAGGGAGAGGTTTATTTTGTATTTTGACAAGTACCAGGGTAGAGATACACGCAGGTAGTCATGGTAGCATGAAGAAGTAGCATCTAGTCCAACCGGGAGGGAAATGAAGGATTCAGTCAAACTGATGGTAGCTGAGGATACCAGGAAGATGGGGAAAACATTATTTCCTAGGAAGACAAAAGAGCCTAAGTGAAAGTTGGTGTTACCAATGTATAAATATGAGGAGGAAAGCAGAGGGAAGGATGAGGAGTTGGGAATGCGGGGACAGGTTTTAGTCTTCCTGGTACCCACTGAGATTACAGATGGGGGCAAAGATCCAACTGACATTTCGTGATAGGGTTCCTGAGGCCTGAGATGAGAATGGATGGGTGGTTATAAGAAGGTCAGCTGAGGGGGGCAGGACCCCACTCTGGAAGCCCTCAGGTTAATGTGTCCTCATGGCCTTCCTGCCTAACACAGCCAAAGCAAAGCTGCTTGTTACCTAGGGGGCTGGTGGGCAAGACAGAAAGTCACACTAGCCAGACAGCTTCCGACTGCCTTCTGGAGGCCAGCAGTCGGTGGAGGCTGGAAGTGAACATTTTTTGCTGAGGCACCTCCTCCTCCTCCCTGGAGTGCTGGCATCCTATGCTCCTGGTCTCCAGCTGTCTGTCTAGACAGAGCCCAGATTGGACCCCTGAGGTACTGAACACTGTGATCTGGGCCCCCACACTGCAGGCCGACAAGAGGATGGGCCCCGAGGACCGAATCCAGGCCAGAGGGACTGGGCTCTCCTTTTCCTGCCGTGGAGGTCCCTGTGCATTGTATTGCCATCTCTCCAAATCCACCCTGGCTCTCAGGAGTCCTCCCTCTCTGACTCCTGTGGCTCATGTCTCAGACACCAGAACAAACTCTGTTTCATCACATAGTCACAGGTCCCTGGGAAAGTCTCAAAGAAGAAAAAATAGTTATTTGCTTAGTCCTATCTGGCTCTTTGCATCCCCATGGACTGTGAGCCTCCCCCTGCTCCCCCGACTCCTCTGTCCTTGGGATTTTCCGGGACAGCTATTCACTTCTCCAGGGGATCTTCCCAACCCAGGGATCAAACCTGGGTCTCCTACATTACAGGCAGATTCTTTACCACCTGGGCCACCAGGGAAGTCCCAGGATTTCTATAAACAGCAATAATTTTCAAAGACTGAATGCTCACATGGGCAAGAGTGGGACCCTCACGTCATCTTATTTGTCTATTCTCATGTTCCAAGTCATGACTTGGGTTTGCTCCTAAGAGTGTTCGCCAGTCAATTAGCCCAGTGTAAATTTTCAACATGGGATTAATGCTACAGTGACGAATATATCATCCTCTAGTTCCCTTCTAGAAGACCAGTACAGCTTCAACACCTGGCATTAGTTGCTAGTTTTCCAAGTACTACTCACAAGTTAAGTTTAGATGTTTTTATATGCCTGTGTCTGTCTTATCTGGATTAGGATAATATTCATGAATCTACTAGATTTATTATCTAGTGTTCTATAAATGGAAATGAATATTTCTTTTATAGTCCCACTGAAAAACTGGAGGACTTCATTTCCTTTATCAGTGTAGAATCAAAAGAATTATTCACAGTGAGTTCCACAAAGTCCGTTTATCCCCAGAGTTTAACATAATACTTGGCTCCTCATTCAGGCTCCTAAAGATTCCGTTTCTCTTGTCCTGGTGTTCACATCCTACTTCCATTCTGTACTGGTCTCCTGGCTAGAGCCTTGCCAGAGAACAATCTTAGTTAGATGCAATACCTTTTTTGGATATATCTCAGAACAAAACTTCACTGACAAGATATACAAAGCACAGGAATTAGTAATGCCATCATTCACTCAGAAGGAAACATGTATAAGGCCATAAAAGAGCTCAAGAATTTTCCTTTCATTTCTCAAATGAATTTGGTGAGATGGTTGTTTACCTCCTGAATCTGAAAAGTCATATTTTGCTAAGAAATAAATTCTCACCTACGAATACCATAAGAAAGAATCGCTGTCTTTCTCATGCAGGTGAAATTCCAGTGTGCTTCTCTTTTTGTGAGTTTGTTTAGCTACTTGTCTATGAAGGTCTTGAAGGTGTCTCTGACTCTGGCCTCGGCTTGTGATGGGACCACCATGCACTTAACAACTCTGCCTTAGTTTCTACATCTGTAAAATGGGAACCATAATACCTACCTCACTTCTCTTTCTGTACTTTTTCTTACAATTTTAAAAATTGTGGCAAAAATACATACACATAAAACTTACCATTCTGACCATTTAAGGAGCACAGTCAGGCAGCCCTAAGTACACTCACACTGGTGTGCGACCATCACCACCCACCATCCGTCTCCAGAGCTCTTTGAGCCTCGCAGAACTGAAACTCCACACCTATTTATTCAGCAATAAATCTCCACTCCTCTCCCAAGTCGCTGGCAGCTACCTCCCACTGTCCGTCTCTCTGACCGTGACTGTACTGGGCACCTCTCATTAGTGGAACTCTACAGTGCGGGCCTTCTGTGTCTCAGTGATTTCACTGAGCATAACGTCTCACGATTCATCCGTGTTGTAGCATGTGCTGGAATTTCCTTCTTAAGGTCAACTAATACTCCATTTGGATGTGTACACCCATGTTTATTAACTTTAATTATCTTGATTGCAGTATACTTGCTTTACAATGCTGTGATGGCTTCTAGTGCATAGCAAAAGGAATGAGCCATATCTATACCTATATCCCTCCCTTTGGCGTCTTGCTCCCATTTAGGACACCACAGAGGACTGAGGAGAGGTCCCTGCCCTAGATCGTATGTTCCCACTGGTGCTCTGTTTTACACAGAGCATCAATAGTGTCGATGTGTCTGTCCCAGTTTCTCAATTCCTCTCATGCAGTCACCCTTTCCTCCATTTACATTGCAAGGAGGTAAGTACCAATAGATAATAACTCACTCCTCATGCTGTTTTGTTCTTATTCGTTCTCTGGGTCTCACAGCTTTTCCTCTCTTACTTCCAGGATTTCGGCATTCCTTTATGTGTAGTGAGCTTCTTGTAGTGACACAACGTGATTCCCTTCTCATTTCTCTTGGTCTATATTCTATACTTTGCAATTACTATGGGGATTATCTATCGTCTCCTAAAATTGCAACAATCTATTTTAAATTGATGCTAAGTTTAGCTGCATACAAAAACTCTACTCCTTCACAGCCACACCCCCTTTCTGGTATTGAGATAACAAGTTACATTTTTATATATTACATAGCCAGGAACATAGATTTATAATTATTTTTTATACTTCTGTCTTTCAAATTTTGTAAAAGTACAAAGGTGGAGTGACAAACATAAATGACAAGAACACTGCTTTCTATTTTTGTCCATGTATCTATCTTTACCAGAGAGCTCTCCTCATATATTTTTATACGGCTTTGTTTTTTCACTTTTAAGAGTAAGTAAAATTAATCATGTAGTCAATATCAAGTACATAGAAAATATCTAACAAATAGTAGTCACTTTTCAGTAAATACTGTTGACTCACTGATGAATCCATGGAATGAACGATGGGATATCCTTCTGCACAGTGAGGCTTATACCAGCCACACTCGATATCAGTCAGTGGGATTTCTTTGACCACCTGATATGGATGCGGGCAAATAGAAATCAGAGTCAGTCACAGAATAGGCAGATCAGGGACGGATCTTGACTTTTTCTCTGGAAAGCTCTATGGTTCTGAATGATAGGATTCTCTTAGCACATAGGTAAGGTCATGGAGGTTCAGCTCTATTTTAGAAGATGTGACTTTAAATAGTTTCCTTTTTCCTTTTGCTGTTTCAGGAAGTCCTGATCTGAGTCAATGCCAAATGGGTTTGGGTTTCATCTTGAATTTTCCAGTAAAAGGTGGTGGAGGCGATGATTCATAAATCCCATCCTGACCTTATTCATCTCATGCTCTGGCTGCAGCAGGTGAGCTGTTGGACTTTGAAGCATGGGATTATTACAGAAAAGCAAGTGTGGAAACGAAAAATGTGTGTACACAAAAGGGCTCAGACAAAGGCATATTTCAAATTGTTCATGAACTTGTGCAGGCTGTAGAAACAGAGCAAATGAGAAATGAGGACATGCATTTCAAAAGATCAGAGGACTTCCCTGGTGGTCCAATGGGTAAAGAGCCCACCTGGCAGTGCAGTGCCAGTTCGATCCCTGGCCTGGGAAGATTCCTCATGTTGCAGAGCGGCTGGACTGGTGTGTCCAGTTAGGAGCCAGCTCTCTGGAGCGCATGCACCTAGAGCTGGTGCTCTGCAACAAGAGAGGCCACTGCAATGGGAGGCCCACATAGGCCAAAGAACAAAGATGGATGAAAATAAATAAAAAAGGAAAACAATAAAAGAGGCCAAAATTAAGAAAATATGTATCTTTTAAAAAAATCAGAGTGTATAACATTATTACTAAGGGTAATTATGCACATAGTGTTTGGTGAAACCAGGGAAAATGTGTGATTGCATTTGTTGGATTCATTTGCTACTGTATTTACAAACACTATAGATGGGAAAAAGGGAAAATACTTGCCTGCTGCGTAGAAAACGATGTCTCATAGTCCTTGGTTTTGTGCTTTTCTTGAGGAAATCTTTTTGTTGTTCTTTTGTTCAAATGCTCATTGCACTGTTAACTAGGAAAGACTAATGGCACTGATGTCTCAGCCTTGAGTTCTAACTTGAGCTCTCACACGCAGTACACAGCCCTAGGAAAACAGGCTCATTTCCAGTCTACATGTCTTCATCTGTAAAGAGGGGTTGAGTATTGGTTTTTTTTTTTTTTTTAAAGAACAAATGAGGTAACTATATTTACAAATACCCGAGATAATGTCATGTATTGTTGTTGCTGTTCAGTGGCTAAGTCGTGTCCGACTCCTTGTGACCCCATGGACTACAGCACACTAGGCTTCCCTGTCCTTGGCTATCTCCCAGAATTTGCTCAAACTCATGTCCATTGATACACAAGTGCCTAACACATGGAGCCATTGAATAAATACTGGAGTTTTCTTCCCATGTCACTTCAACTGTTTCCTCCTCTTTAAAGATACATATTATGAATCTTATATCTAATTATAAAATTTCCACTAGTGTTCCAGAACAATATTCAAACAAGAAAAATAAATAAAGGCCATCTGTGATTTTCTCTGATTCTGTAAGAGACAGTCACATTCCTTGTATTTTATAGGAAATGTCTTTTCTTAATCCTAAGACAAATTTCTAGTCCATAAATGTTTATGTTCATTTGAAAAGAGAGTTGACTTTAATCCACTTATCTCCACACAGTGGTAAGATTAGGTTGTCATTTATAGAAAAGTATTTGGTGACTGTATTGAGAATACTACCTATTATGACAATCCTTGAATAGCTAAGCAAGAAAAAGCAATTCTCATTGCTTTTCCCCTTCTTCAATCAATAACACTGATGACTACAGTCATTGACAAGTCTAAATGTATGAAAGGACAAAAGCTCAATGCAACTTCATAAAATATATAGGTCATGACTACTCTTTTATTAAGATACTGGAGCCTGTGTATGAATTCTGTACAAATACACACGATCCCTCCACTAAAAACAACAGGTTTTCAAGACCCATTGGAATTCATCTGATCCATTAGTATTTGACTTTAAGATTTTAAAATGACAAGATAATTTCAAATCCTCTACTCCTTTTGATTATATTTGGACTGCTTCAATTAAATGCAAAAATATCTTCTTCATTTTTCGGGATCATGTGACTCCCCCTCCCAATTTACTGCGGAAAGGAGACTCTATGGAAGCAATGGTGTCAGAAAATAAGAAGTTGAATGCAAATCCGTGAAAACGCCACAATGCAAAAAGCGGTTGAACTCACTCAGCAAAGAGTCAGAACTCAAAGGCGTGACCTGAAAATTCTATCCATTTCCTGTAACTAATGTATCAACTGTTTTAGTCACTGGTTTCATATAGCCCTGAGTATTTTCCAGAGCAAGACCACTATCATACCCCAAAAGATAGAGAGGAAAAGCATAGGAGGATCCTTGGCTATCTCCCAGAATTTGCTCAAACTCATGTCCATTGATACACAAGTGCCTAACACATGGAGCCATTGAATAAATACTGGAGTTTTCTTCCCATGTCACTTCAACTGTTTCCTCCTCTTTAAAGATACATATTATGAATCTTATATCTAATTATAAAATTTCCACTAGTGTTCCAGAACAATATTCAAACAAGAAAAATAAATAAAGGCCATCTGTGATTTTCTCTGATTCTGTAAGAGACAGTCACATTCCTTGTATTTTATAGGAAATGTCTTTTCTTAATCCTAAGACAAATTTCTAGTCCATAAATGTTTATGTTCATTTGAAAAGAGAGTTGACTTTAATCCACTTATCTCCACACAGTGGTAAGATTAGGTTGTCATTTATAGAAAAGTATTTGGTGACTGTATTGAGAATACTACCTATTATGACAATCCTTGAATAGCTAAGCAAGAAAAAGCAATTCTCATTGCTTTTCCCCTTCTTCAATCAATAACACTGATGACTACAGTCATTGACAAGTCTAAATGTATGAAAGGACAAAAGCTCAATGCAACTTCATAAAATATATAGGTCATGACTACTCTTTTATTAAGATACTGGAGCCTGTGTATGAATTCTGTACAAATACACACGATCCCTCCACTAAAAACAACAGGTTTTCAAGACCCATTGGAATTCATCTGATCCATTAGTATTTGACTTTAAGATTTTAAAATGACAAGATAATTTCAAATCCTCTACTCCTTTTGATTATATTTGGACTGCTTCAATTAAATGCAAAAATATCTTCTTCATTTTTCGGGATCATGTGACTCCCCCTCACAATTTACTGGGGAAAGGAGACTCTATGGAAGCAATGGTGTCAGAAAATAAGAAGTTGAATGCAAATCCGTGAAAACGCCACAATGCAAAAAGCGGTTGAACTCACTCAGCAAAGAGTCAGAACTCAAAGGCGTGACCTGAAAATTCTATCCATTTCCTGTAACTAATGTATCAACTGTTTTAGTCACTGGTTTCATATAGCCCTGAGTATTTTCCAGAGCAAGACCACTATCATACCCCAAAAGATAGAGAGGAAAAGCATAGGAGGAGAGATGGAATGAGGGAAAAAGCAAAATCAGACAAAATTTAAACTGGCTGCCTTATTTTCAGGTGGAAACAAGACTTCCTCAGTTATTGACAATATTAGCTCTATTTAGGGTTCTCATTCTTTGACAGTGGGCTTTATCTTAATCTTCATAAGAAGCCTGTGATAGAGGACTCATTTACACAGAACAAGAATCCAGCTCTCAGAAGAGAAAGAAAGAAAGAAAAAAAAGCCTTTGCATAAAATCACCCAAGCAGAGCCTAGACCTAAACCCAGGCTTTCCGTGTTAACGTTCTAACCAAGTTACCCAGTTTTATATTGTGACTTCAGCCCTACACTGGGGTCTATGGAGATGTAGGATGGATAAATCACAGCCTGTGCTCTCAAGGACTTTACAATGGGATGCAGAGACAAATGCAGAACGTTTAACCTGGAAACCTAAGCTTAGATGTGACTCCAGGAAGAAAGAAAATTCTGCACCTGACACGTGCAATGTGCTCTGGTGATGCTGTGAAGCAGGTCTTGGCCATTTCTCAGATTCAGAAATTGAAACCCAGAAATTGTGTCTAAGTTGCCCATTATTAGACTAACCAAATGGGACAGATGAGGTCTAAACACGTAGGCATCCAAACCATTGCTGTTGACTGCAAACCATACGCCCTCTCACCACAGCGGCTTCTGCGTCCCTGGCCCTGAATTACCTTTCAGTCTTGATGTTTGTTTACACAAGGCCAAATGTCACATACACACACAAATACATGGAAATGAATGAAACATGAAACGTTAACTAACAGACTTTGGATCCAATCCTCATCCTTTCTACCATTAGGGTTTGTTACTTACAAAACGGCCATAATTATGCTGACTCTGTAGCATTTGGTGCTCCGGATAAATTCAACGTCACCTGCCTAGCCCACATCTGGAAAACAGGGAAATTCATAAATATTCCTTTCCTTCCTTCCTGAAATCCATGCAAGGGGGCTGCTTTTCTTTTACCCGAGTCAGCTTGTGCTAAGCCGTGCATGCGCCGGACTGTACTGGGTCCCAGCAAAACAGGCTTGAACTCACTGCACTGCAGCCTAGTTCTGTTCTAGGTGTATTGGAACCACCTTTCAATAGTTTGATATTCCTAAAACTATAGGGATAATAGGAATGTGCACTATTTCGACAACACTTGAGAATCACAGTAACAGTATCAGGCATGATGGATGATGTTACAATTCCCATTTTACAGATGATCAAGACTCAAAGAAGCTAAGTAAACCGTCCCAAGTCACAAGGCATCCGTTCTGGACCCAGACCAGCCTCCTCAGATTCCCAGTTCACCATTCCCTCCAGTGAAGAGAACACCCCAGCACACCTATCAAACCAAAAGAGATGTGTGGCCATTAAGAGAAATGAAGTGAGCAAGATTTCAACCTTTGAGAAAATGATAAAGGAAAGGTTTTGTTACAGGGCAGATGTCACCACCAAGCATGACAGAATCCTATCATTATGTCTCCAAAGCTGCAGAAGCTTCCCTGGCAGCAAAGAGAGGCAGTTGCCTGGGAACAGATGTCTGCATGGCCTCTGCCTTCTGGGGACAGAAGAGTGCCCTGAGGTCAGGGAGTAGACCCCTGGTCAGCACAAAGAAGCATCATTATTTCTGCTCAGAATGAAGTGAAAATAGCATCTATCAAGGCCATTATTCTTTCAGATGTGCTCTGAATGAACAATATGTTATAAGGATGGGTTGACAATAATTCACTGAAAGTAAGAAATCCCAAGGCACAGAGTATAGGGTTTTAGACCTTTGTGGGGCCTTAGAACCTCAGAATAGGTCTTTTAACAAGAAGAAAATTGCAGCTGCAAGTTCATGCTGTGCCCTTTCATCACCAAATCTCAGTTTCTTCAAGGGTAAATGGAGCTGTTTAAAGATGGATGAGCCCCCGCATATGAAAGCACACTGAGAAATAGGAAGTGCGTAGCAAATGTGAGATTGCTTTTTATTTTTATTTCTTTGAGGGGAAAACAAATGATCCAGCTATTATTATGAGAGAGATGGACAGGAACTTAGGGTTCTAGAGTTTGCTACTCATTCCAAGACACAGTGTTGCCACAGCAATTTAACCGCCATTGCCCAAAATCCTGGGATGGGTCCTGGCATGGAGAGAGGAATCAGTAAAGCTGTTGCCTCCTTTGACTGTTGGAAGGGCTGAGCTGGGACAGTTGTCTCTACCACTCACTCAATTCCTGACACTTACCTGTAACTTATTACCGGTGACATCTACCTACCCGAGAGCCGGGTCTGGAGTAGACGCGCTGTCAATGTACGATGAAAGTTCCCTACACTCTGAAAGCTCCCACTCTAGTGAAAGACCAGATTCAAACAGACACTGTTGTAGAGAACACCATGCCTTAGAGAACCACGGAGAGAAAATTCACCCATGTTCTACAGAAAGTTGGCAGTGTTAACAGCAGTCGGCGAAAGACACAGGAGTTGCGAAGACGCTTAGCAGAAGTTCATCCAAGGATCATGTCGCCTGGGAAGCGACTGTCCCTTGTTGGGGACTGGAAGACTGGCATGTGCATACAGCTGTGTCCTGTGCACTCAGCCTTGGGAGAAGCACTGTCAAAAGGGGATATACTACTCAGCCTCATTTTTATGCCACTCACAACTCCTTTGACTTTCTAGAATGTGCCACTGTTGCTTTAACCCTCCACTCCTTGCTACATGCTGGGCTTTCTCTACATGGAATGGCATTTCCCATCAGATGCCCACCCTTCCCCAGCACTCACAACACCCGCTCAAATTCGTCCTTGAGGCTGTACACACGCCTTCCCTGTTTGGAAATGCCTTGTTTAATCCTGCTAGAGATACTGCTTTTTTGGCCTGAATACATGTCTCCTGTTATGTGTGTTCTGCAGAATCAAACCTATTTCTTCCAATATTGGCTCTCCCTGATATACCATGAGGCCAGAGACAATGCAGTTCACTCCAATCACCCCAATACTGAGTGTAATAACCCAGGGATGAACACAGAATGGGTCCATAGGTGCGCATTAGAAGCATGCATAGCAGAACTGACAGCTTGTTGCTTGAACTCTCACCTTCTGAGGATGGACACATCAAGTGTGCTGCAATGAATCAGTTGCCCAGGACCCAGGCTATATAGGCTTTCAGTACAATTTAAAGATTTTAATTTGTTTATCTAAATGAAAAGTCCTTCCTTTGGTTCCCCAGTTCAATAAATTGAACAATCCTTTTTATAGACAACGTAGAAGGGGATTTAGTAGTGAGAACTTTGGTGATTTCCCACCTGTTAATGGACAAACAACAGCAGCCCTAGTGTGTTCCGGGCTGTGGGCACTGAATGGTAACTCTCAGGTTGCAGCTTCTGGCAATGTATTTACTCAGCTGCTCGTGGACCCAGCAGCTGGGAACCGGCTCCCCAGCCAGCTATAAGAAAACTACCAGGGACTCATTTATTTACTATTAAACTGTAACCACTTGGCAGGGCATCTGGTCCCACTTTCCTAGGTTATGGTTGGGTGCTCATGAGACATGGTTGTTAGGAAAGCAGCTGGAATATTTAAGATGTCAAATAGGAAATTCAGGAGTTTGAGATATTCCAAATGTGTTCTAATTCTACCTAAAGTTCCCTTCTACCCCATTAAAAAAACAAAAAACTGTGCTGAGATTCTCAAATTTCTGGAGTGGGTTGCCATTTTGTTCTTCAGGGTCTCTCCTCCACCCAAGAATCTGCATTGGCAAGTAGGTCTTTATCACTGAACCATCAGAGAATTGCACACTATACGTTATACTTAATTCAAGTCTCTTCTGCTTCCTGGACAATATTTTCATTATACCTTGAACTTTGGGCTATGATCCCACATGTCCCCTCTGCTCTGTGACTGTCTAGACCATGTAACATGCCATGTTAACCGTGTCTTATTCTGATTCCCATCATACAGATGCTCCTGGATGAGCTCTGACACTAGCCCAGAGAAAATGTATGCAGATCCATTCCCAAACCCTGACCCAGTGAGCTCCTCGAGTTCCGTCTGAGTCATCTAACTAGAGGGTAGGAGTGGTGAGATTTTCCCACCCTAGAAACTGCAGTTCACTCAATCACCCCAATACTGAGTGTAATAACCCAGGGATGAACACAGAATGGGTCCATAGGTGCGCATTAGAAGCATGCATAGCAGAACTGACAGCTTGTTGCTTGAACTCTCACCTTCTGAGGATGGACACATCAAGTGTGCTGCAATGAATCAGTTGCCCAGGACCCAGGCTATATAGGCTTTCAGTACAATTTAAAGATTTTAATTTGTTTATCTAAATGAAAAGTCCTTCCTTTGGTTCCCCAGTTCAATAAATTGAACAATCCTTTTTATAGACAACGTAGAAGGGGATTTAGTAGTGAGAACTTTGGTGATTTCCCACCTGTTAATGGACAAACAACAGCAGCCCTAGTGTGTTCCGGGCTGTGGGCACTGAATGGTAACTCTCAGGTTGCAGCTTCTGGCAATGTATTTACTCAGCTGCTCGTGGACCCAGCAGCTGGGAACCGGCTCCCCAGCCAGCTATAAGAAAACTACCAGGGACTCATTTATTTACTATTAAACTGTAACCACTTGGCAGGGCATCTGGTCCCACTTTCCTAGGTTATGGTTGGGTGCTCATGAGACATGGTTGTTAGGAAAGCAGCTGGAATATTTAAGATGTCAAATAGGAAATTCAGGAGTTTGAGATATTCCAAATGTGTTCTAATTCTACCTAAAGTTCCCTTCTACCCCATTAAAAAAACAAAAAACTGTGCTGAGATTCTCAAATTTCTGGAGTGGGTTGCCATTTTGTTCTTCAGGGTCTCTCCTCCACCCAAGAATCTGCATTGGCAAGTAGGTCTTTATCACTGAACCATCAGAGAATTGCACACTATACGTTATACTTAATTCAAGTCTCTTCTGCTTCCTGGACAATATTTTCATTATACCTTGAACTTTGGGCTATGATCCCACATGTCCCCTCTGCTCTGTGACTGTCTAGACCATGTAACATGCCATGTTAACCGTGTCTTATTCTGATTCCCATCATACAGATGCTCCTGGATGAGCTCTGACACTAGCCCAGAGAAAATGTATGCAGATCCATTCCCAAACCCTGACCCAGTGAGCTCCTCGAGTTCCGTCTGAGTCATCTAACTAGAGGGTAGGAGTGGTGAGTATATTTCTCCACACTGGGCATCTGTGAAAATAAGCAACCTCTTCAAAATCTGCCAGAACAGGGCAGAATTACTGAAAAGAAGATCTGATTCCTCAGCACATTCTTTCTTCCCACTTTCAGGCAATAGTGTTCCCTGAGGTTATGTAAGAAAAAAGAGGAGCATTTCAGAGTAAAGTTAAAATGATCTTAAGGCCCTTTGGAGGTACTGAATGTGCAGAAGGTGGAGAAGGCAAAAAAATCAGGGCTACTCAACGTTCACTATTTGTGCTAAAAACTTTAACTACTTTTCAATGAATCCTTGGATAATCTCAGGAAACTGATATTGTGTTTATTGTATAGACAAGGAAACTGAGACTCAGAGACGTGGGGCCATTTTCCAAGGCTCCCTCCAGATAATAAATAGCAAGGCAGGTATTTTGGCTTAATGGGAATTTTTCCTGACTTCTAAGTCAGTATGTTTTCCAACACAACTCACATCCTCACCACGGCACCCAAGGCTGGATTCATATACCCCCCACTCTCTGCTTTTTAAAGCTATTTTTAACATGGAAGTATAGCTAATTTACATTGCTGTGCTAGTTTTCAGAGTATAGCAAAGTGGTTCTTTCCCATTATAGGCTCCTGTGAGATACTGACTACCATTCTGTGCTGCACAGTAGAGCCTTGTTGTTTATCTATTAATAGTTTATATATTACTGCTTGTATGTTAACTCCAAATTCTTCATTTATTCCCCACCATCCCTGCTGCCCCTTTCAATAACTGTAAATTTGTTTCCTATGTTTGTAAATTTATTTCTGTTTTATAACTAAGTTCATTTATATCATTATTTTAGATTCTAAGTATTAGTGATATTATGATACTTACTTTTCTCTAATTATTAATTAATGTAATTCATCTCTAGGTCCATCCATGTTACTGCAAATGGTGCTATTTCGTTCTTTTTTTAAAATTGAGATAGAGCTGATTCTACCCTGTTGTGTTAGTTTCAGTTGTACTGAAAAATGAACTAGTCATATCTCTATATCCACTTTCATTAAAAGTTATTTTAGAATTGAATGATTCATTTGGGTTTCGAGTTATCTTTTTGAGAAGGCTTTTAATTTTATATTTGATCTCTTCAAAGTTTATGGAATATTTGTATTTAAATTTTCTTTCTATGCCAGAATTAGAAATTTGTTTAGGTCTTTTCTTAGATATTTATATATATATAATTTTTTTTTTTAAGATTTATTTATTTATTTTGGGTGGGGGTCGGGTTGGGGAGGGAGGGGAGCAGGCGGGCCACTTCTATTCATCTTTCATTTCTCTATTTTCATCTGTCTTTGTTCTTTGGCTCCTGTGGGCCTCCCATCGCGGTGGAGTCTGTCGTTGCAGAGCGCCGGCTCTGGGGGCATGCGCTCCAGAGCTCCGGCTCAGTAATTGGACACATCCGTCCAGCCGCTCCGCGGCACATGGGATCTTCCCAGGCCAGGGATCGAACCGGCGCCCCTTGCACTGCAAGGCGGTGTCCTTACCCACTTGGCCACCAGAGGAAGCCCCTCTTAGATATATTTTTAATTCTGTAGTATCTGTAGCACAGTTCACTTTTTCTTCTTCATAACTAGTATTTTTGTCCTATTTTCCTAATCAGTTTTTCCTGAGATTTCTCCATTTATTAGTGTTTGGTTTTATCTCTGTCTAATGCATATCTGGTTTTTCTACCATTAGCCCTCTCTTCATATCTTTATTGTTGGTTTTCTTCTACTTTCTTTGTGCTATTTTCCCCTAATATTGTGAAATAGATGTTTAGAGAGTATTTATTGTTTCAGTCTTGCTTTTTCCAATATATTTATACAAACCTACCCTCACTCATGAATTTCTCAGCTCAGCTTTAGCTACATCTCACTAGTTTGTTTTGCCATAAATTTATTATCACATTATTCAAAGCACTTTAATATACATCACAGTGGCTTCTTTGACTTATGCTTCTCACACTATACTTAATTTCTCAATGTATGTGAATTTTCAAATGATCTCCTAGTCATTGCCACCTTAACTGCACTCTCTGAATGGCATGTTCTCTAAATAATTCTCACTATTTTAAATGGGAAAAGATTTCATAGCCCAGTTATGGTCAATTTTTAGAAGTATTCCCCGAAAGCTGACAGGAGTATTGCATAATAGGTGGGTGACAATACTCGGTCAAGGGTTCCAGTGACAATGGAGGTGGGGTGAGAGCAGGTCTGATCTATATCCAAAGGAAGCCCCGCTGCGCCTGTGTTCTGTGCTCAGCTGCCAAGTCAAGTCCTACTTTGTGCAGCCCCGTGGACTGTGCAGCCCACCGGCAGGTCTGTCGGTGGGATTTCCCAGGCAAGAATAGTGGAGTGTGTTGCTGTTTCTGTACTAAATAGAAACCACACCAGAAGAAAAAAAAAACAAAACCAAAACATTCCTCTCTTTCTGGCTTAAGGTGATGGAAGAGGCTTATAACTGAAAGACAAAGTAGGAAAAAGTCTGCTTTATTTTTCCTCTCTTGATCCTTATCCTTGGCAAACCCCATATTTATATACAGTAGAAAGGGTGCAATTTTGATTAAGACAACATTCCTGCTGAAAGCAGATAATAGTGTTTGTTTTGTATTTTGAGAACCCACTTGGCCACCAGAGGAAGCCCCTCTTAGATATATTTTTAATTCTGTAGTATCTGTAGCACAGTTCACTTTTTCTTCTTCATAACTAGTATTTTTGTCCTATTTTCCTAATCAGTTTTTCCTGAGATTTCTCCATTTATTAGTGTTTGGTTTTATCTCTGTCTAATGCATATCTGGTTTTTCTACCATTAGCCCTCTCTTCATATCTTTATTGTTGGTTTTCTTCTACTTTCTTTGTGCTATTTTCCCCTAATATTGTGAAATAGATGTTTAGAGAGTATTTATTGTTTCAGTCTTGCTTTTTCCAATATATTTATACAAACCTACCCTCACTCATGAATTTCTCAGCTCAGCTTTAGCTACATCTCACTAGTTTGTTTTGCCATAAATTTATTATCACATTATTCAAAGCACTTTAATATACATCACAGTGGCTTCTTTGACTTATGCTTCTCACACTATACTTAATTTCTCAATGTATGTGAATTTTCAAATGATCTCCTAGTCATTGCCACCTTAACTGCACTCTCTGAATGGCATGTTCTCTAAATAATTCTCACTATTTTAAATGGGAAAAGATTTCATAGCCCAGTTATGGTCAATTTTAGAAGTATTCCCCGAAAGCTGACAGGAGTATTGCATAATAGGTGGGTGACAATACTCGGTCAAGGGTTCCAGTGACAATGGAGGTGGGGTGAGAGCAGGTCTGATCTATATCCAAAGGAAGCCCCGCTGCGCCTGTGTTCTGTGCTCAGCTGCCAAGTCAAGTCCTACTTTGTGCAGCCCCGTGGACTGTGCAGCCCACCGGCAGGTCTGTCGGTGGGATTTCCCAGGCAAGAATAGTGGAGTGTGTTGCTGTTTCTGTACTAAATAGAAACCACACCAGAAGAAAAAAAAAACAAAACCAAAACATTCCTCTCTTTCTGGCTTAAGGTGATGGAAGAGGCTTATAACTGAAAGACAAAGTAGGAAAAAGTCTGCTTTATTTTTCCTCTCTTGATCCTTATCCTTGGCAAACCCCATATTTATATACAGTAGAAAGGGTGCAATTTTGCATTTGAAGCATGTTTCAAAGCCTTTGTTGAGTTCATTCCTGCTGGAAAATTGCAGATAATAGTGTTTGTTTTGTATTTTGAGAAGCTGAAATGTAGGGAGTGTGGGTGACCTTGTCAGTGACATACATTGCTCATAGGACCAATTTTATTCCAATTAAATTAAGCGATTGTTGACTTACAGACTGCATGGTTTATCTGAAAATTACAGCCTTTATTAATAAATCAAATTCACAGACTTCAAGATTTTAGTAGAAGGAAGAATTGTTTAGAAACAGAAGAGGCTAGACCTTCTGATCACAGTTCTTCAGAACCCTCCTGTGCCCTGGGAATCTGTCATAATTACCACCTCTGCCAGTGATTAGGCTTAGAGGTTGGCAGCTTTGCCTGGGCCAATGTAAGAACATGCGTGGAATCTAAATTTCCTTCAGCACAGCTGAGATAAGGCCAACAGAGTCAACAAGATCATATCGAATTATGTGAAATCTGACAATTTAGCTTCTAAGCCTCCTCTTCTCATCTGGGGTGCACATTCTACCTAGTCTTGCCCGGCACAGGTCAGGGTAAATCCCTAAGGTGAACCAGATGGGAGCAAGCCAGGTGCAGACTCAGGACCTGAGCCACGCTCCCCTGACCCATGTACATTTTCAGAGATCTACTTTCCTATCATCCTTACTCCCCTTTCTGAATCCTCAGAGCACCCTTTCAGGGAGAAACAATGTGCCCCCCAAATAGGGCATGAAGCAGAAATCATTATAATGCAGCATAATCAGTCTGTCATCTATTTTAATATGGTGCCTGAGATCAGGAGTCTCTTGCAGATCTCTGTGAAACATATGTTGGGGATTCCAAGGCATACTAGATGGAATAGGGTTTCCCCCCAGATTCATGTCCATGGGGAACCTCAGAATGTGACCTTCTTTGGAAATAAGTCTTTGTAGAGACTGAGTCTTTGTTGAGATAAGGTGTTTGTAGATTTGAGTGGACCCCCCATGCAATGTCTGGTGTCCTTATAAGAGGAGAAAACAGACACACAGACACTGGAAAACAGCACGTGGTGACACGGCAGTGTTTTGGATGATGCTGTCCCAGGCAATGCAGGAATTGCAAGAGACATAGGTTCTATCCCTGGATTGGGAAGATCCCCTGGAGGAAGGCATGGCAACCCACTCCAGTATTCTTGCCTGGAGAATCTCATGGACAAAGGAGCCTGGTGGGGTACTGTCCATAGGGTCACTAAGAGTTGGACACAACTGAAGTGACTTCACACGTGTGCATGTATGAGGTTCCCTAATTCTCATTACTCTTTTGATTTTAAATCCAGGGACAAGGGGTGGGATGGGGAAGGAGATAGATGGAAGGGAATTTCAAGAGGGAAAGGACATATGTATACCTGTGACTGATTCATGTTGATGTTTGGCAGTAAACAACAAAACTCTGTAAAGCTATTATCCTTCAATTAAAAAAAAATATATAGGGCTTTCTCTGGTGGTCCAGTGGATAAGGACACCGCCTTGCAGTGCAAGGGGCGCCGGTTCGATCCCTGGCCTGGGAAGATCCCACGTGCCGCAAAGCAGCTGGACTGATGTGTTCAGTCGCCGAGCTGGAGCTCTGGAGCGCATGCGCCCAGAGCCGGTGCTCTGTGATGACAGACGCCACCGCAATGGGAGGCCTGCAGGAGCCAAAGAACAAAGACAGATGAAAATAGAGAAATGAAAGACCAATAGAAGTGGCCCACTCGCTCCCCTCCCTCCCCAACCCGACCCCCGCCCAATAAATAAATAAATAAATAAATAAATCTTTAAAAAACAAACAAACAAAAAATATATATATAATGAAAAAAATTGGGGCTTCCCTGGTGGTCCAGTGAACAAAGAGTCTGCCTTGCAGTGCAAGGGGCATTGGTTCAATCCCTGGCCTGGGATGATTCCATGTGCCACAAGGGAACCCACTGGGCGCATGTGCCCAGGGCTGGAGCTCTGCAGCGAAAGAGGCCACTGCTTTGGTCCACGTAGGCCAAAGAATAAAGATGGATGGAAATAAATGGATAAAATTCAATAAAATGGCCACAATTTAAAAAAATGAAAAATAAACCCAAGGACATTCACTGTTTCCAAAAAATGGATTGATTTACATTTGGTGGACCCCCCATGCAATGTCTGGTGTCCTTATAAGAGGAGAAAACAGACACACAGACACTGGAAAACAGCACGTGGTGACACGGCAGTGTTTTGGATGATGCTGTCCCAGGCAATGCAGGAATTGCAAGAGACATAGGTTCTATCCCTGGATTGGGAAGATCCCCTGGAGGAAGGCATGGCAACCCACTCCAGTATTCTTGCCTGGAGAATCTCATGGACAAAGGAGCCTGGTGGGGTACTGTCCATAGGGTCACTAAGAGTTGGACACAACTGAAGTGACTTCACACGTGTGCATGTATGAGGTTCCCTAATTCTCATTACTCTTTTGATTTTAAATCCAGGGACAAGGGGTGGGATGGGGAAGGAGATAGATGGAAGGGAATTTCAAGAGGGAAAGGACATATGTATACCTGTGACTGATTCATGTTGATGTTTGGCAGTAAACAACAAAACTCTGTAAAGCTATTATCCTTCAATTAAAAAAAAATATATAGGGCTTTCTCTGGTGGTCCAGTGGATAAGGACACCGCCTTGCAGTGCAAGGGGCGCCGGTTCGATCCCTGGCCTGGGAAGATCCCACGTGCCGCAAAGCAGCTGGACTGATGTGTTCAGTCGCCGAGCTGGAGCTCTGGAGCGCATGCGCCCAGAGCCGGTGCTCTGTGATGACAGACGCCACCGCAATGGGAGGCCTGCAGGAGCCAAAGAACAAAGACAGATGAAAATAGAGAAATGAAAGACCAATAGAAGTGGCCCACTCGCTCCCCTCCCTCCCCAACCCGACCCCCGCCCAATAAATAAATAAATAAATAAATAAATCTTTAAAAAACAAACAAACAAAAAATATATATATAATGAAAAAAATTGGGGCTTCCCTGGTGGTCCAGTGAACAAAGAGTCTGCCTTGCAGTGCAAGGGGCATTGGTTCAATCCCTGGCCTGGGATGATTCCATGTGCCACAAGGGAACCCACTGGAGCGCATGTGCCCAGGGCTGGAGCTCTGCAGCGAAAGAGGCCACTGCTTTGGTCCACGTAGGCCAAAGAATAAAGATGGATGGAAATAAATGGATAAAATTCAATAAAATGGCCACAATTTAAAAAAATGAAAAAATAAACCCAAGGACATTCACTGTTTCCAGAATGGATGATGACATCAAGAGCACATGTTGGATTCTGAAGCAGATTCGTCATTCAGAACTATCTTTAAGGGGCTGCTCCACGGGCATCGTTGGGATAAGAGGCTGTTCTGAAATCAGAAGAGTGGGTGACAGGAGATCCTGTAAAACCCAAACCACAATGAAATGCGTGATGTCTGCTTAGAGGAAAGTGTATTCTATAATCAAGACAACGCTAAGACTGAATGGATCCTAACCCTTTCACATATACACCCTCTGGCTCTAATTAGCTCAAACCTCAAATTATACCTGCAGCTCTTTTCTTGGAGGGCTCTTCACACTCAGTGATGATTACTGGTTGCAATTTCTGTTTCCATGATGAGGATGACCTTCAGCATTCCCTTCAAATAATCACACCGACTGGTATACATGACAGAGCAGGCCCCCGAGATTCCAGCCGATAACAGTTCTGCCTCATATCAATACCATCAAGTAGTCCTGAAAAAAATGGCCTCCATCTCAAGGATAAATATCTGTTTGTAAGTACCTAGAAATTAACTTCCTTTGTAAACACTTACAGGCAGTGTTCAAAATGTTCAAAAATAATTTCATTTTTCAAGGTAAAATATAGAAACTTAGATTTTATTTCTATAAAAGCCTATGCAAAAGCATTAGACTTTTGGGATGACATAGATTGTTTTCTTTTGCCTTCATTTTTCTCTCAAACAGTGACACTCATCAAGGCCAAGTGTAAATGTCTTTATGTGTAACATGCTATCCTTGGTTTTCAAGACAAGAGAAGAAAACGGGTACCCACTTCAGGATTCCTGCGTGGAGAATCCCATGGAATGAGGAGCTTTTGGTGAGCTACAGTCCATGGGGTTTCAGAGAGTAGGACATGACTGAGCGACTAACACTGTACTTTACTGTATCTAAATCCCACCCATTTCAGAATCTCTTCTTCCGCTTTCCACTGGGGGGACAAGTGTCACCTTCAGTTAGGAGATATGTGTTATTTACCTCTCTTTCATTTCATCATCTACCTAAAATGAAGGGTAAGCTAGGCAAAGTCTCTCATTTCATGGAATTTAGAATATAGTGGAAAAGTCAGGTGATTTTCATATAATTAAGATTCAGCCTATATTCTAAGATGGGAATAAGACCAGAGGTTCTTGATCCTTCCCAAATTGTCATTTATTGTTCATATTTTTTTTTTTAAAAAAAGATTCATGTTAGCAACTGAGTAGTAGTCTTCTTTTCCTGATTTCTCCACATGCAAGATTGTGGATCTACAGGACTCTTTATTTCCTAATATCTCTGTTCCTTTCAGCCCAGTTTGATAAAATTCCTTTAAAGATTCTGCTGAGTTCCTATGTGTCAATTTATAATATGCATCATTAGACACAGGCAACACTCACTAATAGCTTGGTGAGCATCTCTTCTCTGACTTGGGCCCCCTCTGAGTCTGGCTTGGTACAATGTCTTGGGAATTCATGGAATCCCTGTTGAAAGAGTGTGCGAGGTATCCCCTTAAGATCTTCGATGAACTTTCATCTCTTCTGAAAGATCTATAAGGCATCAGTTTAAACCTTCCTGAGGTCTTGTCAAAGGATTTTACAATCACGTACTTGCCTTTATCTTCATTCTAAGGCACTTTTATTTTTTTCTGGCAGCATGCTCGGTTTGATTTGTCCTAAGGACTTTTCTTAACCTGAAGATAATCTGCTGGGAGAAACTAGTTGTAAAATATGTTTTGTTTTTTTTTTAACCCAGCATATCCTGTATGCTTTATATTTTCTTTGAATTTCACTGCAAACTGAAAGATTATTTTTTAGCTCATCTCTCTCTCTTTTTATCTTATCATACATGGCTAAAAGAAACCAGATGTAAGTTTTAACAATCTGCCTTAAAATCCTAGGAAAAGTCACCAGCTTGTTAAGTGTGTTTTCTGATTTCCCTGAAACTACAGGTGACAGTGTTGACATTTTTCTCTGAACACTCAGGCTTCTCCCAAGGCCCCACAGTTCTGTCACTTCCTAGGCCCGTAACTAATGCCTCAGGCTTCAGAATTTTTGTTATAGCTGTACCCACAAGCACATTCAGTCATCAATACAAATTCTGTTTCCGTCATCCACACTACATGACCAGCCTGCTCAGATCTCAAAATGATCACCATTTTCTTATGCTCGTGGATTCTATTGCTCAAGAATTTGGAAGGGACATATTGAGGATAGCCTGCTTCTGTTTTTTGGTGTCTGAAGCCTTGATTTATAAGGATGTGAGGCTGGGGCTGACCCAGTGTCTACAGACTGAAATCAAGGAGTGTCAGTGGGGAGGATTTGAAAGTGAAGACGAAAATGAAAAATAAAGTGCCTATATGTGGCTCAGACGTTAAAGAATCTGCCTGCAATGAGGGAGACTGAGGTTCCCTGGCTGAGGAAGATCCTTTGGAGAAAGGAATGGCTACCCACTCCAACATTCTTGCCTGGAGAATTCTATGGACAGCAGAGCCTGGGGGGCTACAACTCCATGGGGTCATTAAGAATCAGATATGCTTGAGTAACTAACACTTCCACTTTTTCTTTCATGTGTGATTTGACTTCTTTACAGCAAAATGGTCTCAGGGCAGGTGGCCTTTTTAACATGGTGGTTCAGGGCTCCAGGGTGGAAGCTGTGTTTCTGTTACAGCCCAGTCCAAGACGTCACACAGGGTATATATGAGTTGAAGTATTCACAAGCTTTCTCAGATTTAAAAGGAAGGGATATTGATGGTACCCCTCCATGGAAAGAATGTCAACAGACTTGGAGTCAATTTTGCCAACCTCTACCCATGTGTTGGGATTGCTTACTGAGATGAGCACCATGAAAGTAGGAGGATATTTGTGGGCAGGATAAGCCAGCTCATATTTGGAAATTTGAAGTCTGAGAGGTTTGCGTGGTTTCTAGTTGGCCACAATGCACAGAAATTTTATTCTTCTTTGGAACTCAGGATGGAGATTAGGGATGAAAATAAAGTTTGAGAAAGCAGGCTTGAGATTTTAAGTCATCAGAGTGGATGAAATCATCCACAAATATCTATAAACTCAGAAAATAGACAAAATCATGATTAAAAAAAAATAGCTTGTGTCCCAGAAGTCAAATGAAGGAAACATTTCAAAAAGGAGTAAGTTAGTAATGCAAATACAATAGGCAGGTGACTCCAAAACTTTGAGATCTGAAAATGTCCATTTGATTTAAGCCGCAAGGAGATCATTGGTGACCACAGGAGAAAAAGTTGTTTGTTTTAAATAATAACATATATAAATAAGTCCATAATGAAATAAATAATAAAATCAAGCATTTAAAATAGTTAAACCCTTCTCAGAAACATTCCCATTGTATTTTTTGATCTTAGGGAAGAAGTGTTGGACCTTGAGACCATGGTCAGCATTGTTGCCTAGACTGAAAACTCACACATGCTTCTCCTTGACCATGCCCTCACATTATTCCGGTGCATCTGCTAAGGTATTTCACCAGAAAGAGTTCCTACACCTAAGGAAGTCATTCTAGCTCCACTGCCATCAACAGTGTTTGGCTGTGAATCAACATTTCAAACACAGTCTTACAAATAAATACTTATATCTTCTGGCCCCTCTATATTTCCTCTGTTTAACACTTGTGCTTTGCAGAGCTCCATCCTTCAGTAAAGTAGTTATTTACCTTCACCCTACATTAACTGGCCACCTAATGATAAGAGCCGACTCATTGGAAAAGACCCTGATGCTGAGAGAGACTGAAGATGAAAGGAGAAGGGGGTGATGGAAGATGAGATGGTTAGATAGCATCACCAACTTGATGGACAAGAATTTGAGCAAACTCCGGAGATAGTGCAGGACAGAGGAGCCTGGGGTGCTACAGTCCATGGGACCATAAAGAGTTGGACATGACTCAGTGGCTGAATAACAACAACAGCCTTCACCTCAGTTATGCCTGACCATCTCACACTTTCAATGAGGAGAACTCTAACACTTCATAAAGGAAAAGAAAAGCCTCTTTATAATAACTGTATGTGTCACACTTAAAATATGAACCATAATCTCTCATAACTATTACTTATTATTGTTAACTATGTGTCAGAAGATTTAAAAAGCAGTGATGTTTCTGCATTGAAGGAAAAGCAATATTCCAAAAGGACCATTGAAGAACAAGAGTGAGATGGATCCTAGTTTCTGATCTTGAACTGTGTTTAGATATGATATTACGAAGTATTGGGGCTTTCCCGGAAGCTCAGTGGTAAAGAGTTTGCCTGCCAATGCAGGAGACACGGGTTTGATCCCTGAGCTGGGAAGATCTCACATACTGCGAAGCAACTAAGCCCGTGAGCCACAACTATGGAGCCTGTGCTCTAGAGCCTCGGAGCCACAATTGTGGAGCCCATGTGCTGCAACTACTGAAGCCCGTGGGCCCTAGAGCCCGAGTTCCACAGCAAGAGAAGTCACCACAATGGGAAGCCTGCTCACCTCAACTAGAGAGTAACCCCCACTCCCTGCAACTAGAGAGGAGCCTGCAGCCGCAGTGAAAACACGGAATAGACCAATATAAATAAATAAATAAAATTTTAAAAAAAGAAGTATCAATTTGAGAGGATGACCAGTTAAGACACAAAACAGAGGACCGGTTAGTAAAGAGGTTGAAGATACAGGGTTTGGTGTGATAGGGAATCAAGATTCCAAGGGATACAGTGGAAAGACCTGAAAGTCAGGGAGAAGTGTGGGAGGTGTAGGGACCAAAGGGCACAGCATGGTACCAAGACAGAACAGGACAGATCCCTGCATGGGTCGTTTATCTTGGCATGAACAAGTACATTAACCCCTGTGCTTCCATGGTGATGATTCAAGCCTTCCTAGGGACGTCAGCCACATACCGTCCCAGGGTGGACGGTGTGTGAGCCCAGAGCGCTTGTCCCCTCCTCCTCTAGAACGCATGCTCTGTATTTCCTCTGTCTGCCTTTGTTGTTCTTTATGTCTTTTTCTTCTTTCCCAGTTTGCTTCATCCTCACACTTCAAAGACTAGAAAAATAATACCCAGAAGTGAACATGCTTCTAATTCTCTAGGCAGAGCTAGCAATTGTTTTTATAGTACTTATCACACTGTAATACACTGAATTACTCATTGCCTTTTTTTTCCATTTTTTTTCCAGAAATATGTATTGCCTTTTATCTCAACATATTCTTGCTCTGAGCATGGTTCTTAATCCACAGCAGGTATGTAAGACATATTTTCTGAATGAAGATTCCAATTTCCAGTGAAGACCAGTGTCCTGGTCTTTACAGCTACAGTGTGGGCTCTTTAATGTAGGAATTTTTAGCATATCCATTCATTCATCACTGATTTAGAACATAAATCTCCCTCAGAGCAGCTACTTATTAAAATTTTAGAGGATAATACATTTGGCTGTATTCGCTTCTCATTCACACCGTGACTTCAGTGGCCAAAGTGACTTGGTGAGTGATGACAGAAGTCAGTTGGTACAAGTGTTTCTCCCAGAGAGTCTCACAGACTGTCCTTTGAATACACAGAGCCCACAAAATGAGAAAGTGACTTGCAACTTGCATTTGTATTCCGAGGTGCTCTCACTTTCCTGATCTGGTTTAGCCTGGACTCACACAACTGAGCTAGAATGAGGCTTTAGAATCCTGCCGCTCTGTTCACTCAAACTGCAGTGTGTTCCCAGAAAGATGCCACAGAAATGAGAATTTCCATGCTTTCTGGCTCCTGTCACCTTTCCTATTTTTCATTTAGTGGAGATTCTTAATTGCCAGGGAGATTTCTCCTGAATGTAATTTTCTTTTCATTAAGATTAGAATTGTCTTGGTAATTAAAGGCTATGTTTACATTTCTAAGTATAAATCATAAACTGTCAAGAAGTAATTTTGTATTTCTTCACCTAAAAGCAATTTTAGGCTTAAACTCCTTTGAATCCAGCTCAGTGGAAACTCATGGGTCCTTGATTCGGAGCCAAGAGTGTGTAAGGTACTATGAAGAGCAGCAGGCAGTTGTATCCCACATGAAACAGCAGAGTGTGGCTGTGGACGTGCCCTTCCCCACCCCAGGCAAATGCACCTGGACTTCAATGAAACACACTCTGGCCAAGAAAACTTTATCAGGTACTGTCCTTTCTTGACACAAAAATCATGACCTGAATTAACTGGTAAGCTGGCTCAATTTAGGTCTTTCCTAAAGAGCTTTCTTCAGAACACCAGCCTTTTAAGATGCTGCAAGAGGAAGGCAGGGAAGCCAGGAGAAAACTAGGTTCTTTGTGCTTGGAAATGCTGACTACAAATTCTTCTGGAAGTGATTTTTAAATGTCTCTCAAAATATTATTGTACATATTTTAGGATGCATTATCTGGAAAGTTTCTTTTTACTCTGAAGTGTTGTATTTTGTTTGTTTGTTAATTTGGTTTAAATCACTGGGTCTACATTCTGTAATGAATGCAACCACTTTATCTCCCAACAGCTTTTCCCACATGAGTTTAGTATTCATCAGTGATAGTTGCCTGAATCAGTTATTGCATTTGTGGTTAGAAAATAGTGATTTTTCTAACCATTATTTTTCCCACATTTATAAACTGAGCTTCTTTTCATTTTCCCCTCTATCTTTCCTTTGTAATACTTTGAAATGTGGCTTTTAAAAAAAAACTCAGTGTGTTATAATTTATTTTCAAAATGAGTCTTTCTCTGTTCAAATTATCACTCATTTAGACAATAAGAGCCTCTTAAACATGGCTCTCGTGTTCCACCTGAGATTCCAATTTTAGTTTCAATTTCAAGTTTATTCAAGTCATGGCAAAATTTAGTTCTTCAGCTGTAGGATGAAAAAACAGCATCAGGAAAACATACAGGGCTTCTCTGGTACCTCAGTGGTGAAGAGTTTGCGTGCCAATGCAGGAGACACAGGTTTGATCCCTGATTCAGGAAGATCCCACATGCTGCGGAGCAACTAATCCAGTGAGCCACAACTATTGAGCCTGTGCTCTAGAGCCTTGGAGCTGCAACTATTGAGCCCATGTGCAGCAACTACTGATGCCCGTGTGCCCTGGAGTCCGAGTTCCACAGCAAAAAAAGTCACTGCAACAAGAAGCCTGCTCACCTCAATCAGAAAGTAGCCCCTACTCTCTGCAACTAGAGAAGAGTGTGTAAGGTACTATGAAGAGCAGCAGGCAGTTGTATCCCACATGAAACAGCAGAGTGTGGCTGTGGACGTGCCCTTCCCACCCCAGGCAAATGCACCTGGACTTCAATGAAACACACTCTGGCCAAGAAAACTTTATCAGGTACTGTCCTTTCTTGACACAAAATCATGACCTGAATTAACTGGTAAGCTGGCTCAATTTAGGTCTTTCCTAAAGAGCTTTCTTCAGAACACCAGCCTTTTAAGATGCTGCAAGAGGAAGGCAGGGAAGCCAGGAGAAAACTAGGTTCTTTGTGCTTGGAAATGCTGACTACAAATTCTTCTGGAAGTGATTTTTAAATGTCTCTCAAAATATTATTGTACATATTTTAGGATGCATTATCTGGAAAGTTTCTTTTTACTCTGAAGTGTTGTATTTTGTTTGTTTGTTAATTTGGTTTAAATCACTGGGTCTACATTCTGTAATGAATGCAACCACTTTATCTCCCAACAGCTTTTCCCACATGAGTTTAGTATTCATCAGTGATAGTTGCCTGAATCAGTTATTGCATTTGTGGTTAGAAAATAGTGATTTTTCTAACCATTATTTTTCCCACATTTATAAACTGAGCTTCTTTTCATTTTCCCCTCTATCTTTCCTTTGTAATACTTTGAAATGTGGCTTTTAAAAAAAAACTCAGTGTGTTATAATTTATTTTCAAAATGAGTCTTTCTCTGTTCAAATTATCACTCATTTAGACAATAAGAGCCTCTTAAACATGGCTCTCGTGTTCCACCTGAGATTCCAATTTTAGTTTCAATTTCAAGTTTATTCAAGTCATGGCAAAATTTAGTTCTTCAGCTGTAGGATGAAAAAACAGCATCAGGAAAACATACAGGGCTTCTCTGGTACCTCAGTGGTGAAGAGTTTGCGTGCCAATGCAGGAGACACAGGTTTGATCCCTGATTCAGGAAGATCCCACATGCTGCGGAGCAACTAATCCAGTGAGCCACAACTATTGAGCCTGTGCTCTAGAGCCTTGGAGCTGCAACTATTGAGCCCATGTGCAGCAACTACTGATGCCCGTGTGCCCTGGAGTCCGAGTTCCACAGCAAAAAAAGTCACTGCAACAAGAAGCCTGCTCACCTCAATCAGAAAGTAGCCCCTACTCTCTGCAACTAGAGAAGAGCCTGTGGCAGCAGTGAAAATCCAGGATAGCCAAAAACAAATATATAAATAAAAATTTAAAAAAGAGAAAACATACAAAACATTTATGGTGTTTTTTTTAAACATATATGAAATCAAGCCGTATTCCTTAAAAACATAAGTGGCTGATACACACAATTACAATGTGATAAAGGGGTCCACGATTGAATTCCCTGATCAGAGCGTTGTCCTCTGCTTTGCCTACCACCGTGTGTCCTCTGCCTGTGCATATTCTGGTCTTTCCTGGAAAGTTTCAACAAACCGGGCACAAGAGTTTTTCATTGAAGGTAACCGGAGGGTCTCAGGGAGCGTGGTGGTGCTATGTTTGGTGATAGTTCTCATAGGACCTGAAAGTTACCATGTGCCACATATTCTATTAGTTGAAAACTACATCACTGAGTTATATCATTTGGGTTAAATCATTCAGGGTTACATCATTATTCTTGAATGTTCTCACAATCACCACTTTCATATCTTTCTTAGGCAAGGTGACCATATGCTTACCAGAACTGATGCGTCTTATTTGGGGTGACATAACCAGGGATTAAAGGCTTCCCAGGAGCGCAGTGGTGAATAATCCACCTGCTAATGCAAAAGATACAAAAGATGTGGGTTCAATTCCTGGGTCGGAAAGATCCTTTGGAAAAGAAAATGGCAAACGACTCCAGTGTTCTTGCCTGGAAAATCCCACAAACAGAGGAGCCTGGTGGGCTGCAGTTCTTAGGAGCACAGAGAGTTGGATGAGACTGAGTGGCTAAGCACAACAAGACAACAACACAGCTAGTAATTACAAGCCAACAAGATGAAGCAAACTACATAACGTTTTGAAATACACATGTCAACCATACTCTTATGTCTTTTACTCATGACCCCATAGGCTCTGAGCACTTTTCTGTCTTATGAGCCATGATGTTGAAAATGTACTGCAGCCTTTCCCTGCCTTGGTCTGGAACTGGCCAATTCTTAGAGAAGCCTGACTCCCTGGCCTTTAGAGATGACGCTGGTGCCATGAATGCTCACCAGCTCTGTGTCAGCCCAGCTCTAAGCCATTTCAGTAGGAAAGCTGGGAAATCTTTATATAGTTAAATGACAAATCCATACTGCTATTTCCAATTCAAATTTTATATCACAAGAGTTTCTTTCATTTTCTTTTCTTTTATATTTTTATTTCATTCTCCTACAGCAAAATTTTATATTCTTATAAGATCAACATGCTTACTTATTTGCTTAGCCAAAATAGAAATATTTCTAGATTTTTAATATCTATATTAATACGAATAGTAAACCTACTAAAACTTATTTTTTTGGTCCTTAAATAATAATATGCTACAAATAAACATTCAGAGCACTTTGTTCAATTTCTTGGGTTATTTAGTTTCTCTGATTATGTTAAAATTGAAATAGTTAGGTTTTCACAGTTTTTATATCTTTTTTTAAATTGGAAATTTAAAAAATTTATATTTCTTTTTTTTTTTTAAGATTTATTTATTTATTTATTTTGGGCGGGAGTCGGGTTGGGGAGGGAGGGGAGTGGGCGGGCCACTTCTATTGGTCTTTCATTTCTCTATTTTCATCGTCTTTGTTCTTTGGCTCTTGTGGGCCTCCCATCACGCGGTGGCGTCTGTCGTCGCAGAGTGCCGGCTCTGGGTGCATGCGCTCCAGAGCTCCAGCTTGGTAATTGGACACATCGGTCCAGCCGCTCTGCGGCACGTGGGATCTTCCCAGGCCAGGGATCGAACTGGCGCCACTTGCACTGCAAGGCGGTGTCCTTATCCACTGGACCACCAGGGGAAGCCCCCTAAAAATTTTATATTTCTAAAACTCCGTAATGGTTTCGATCCTAAAGATGCCTGTTCCTTTGAAAGTGGAATGTTGCCCCTCCTGATTATTTTGTATATCTTGGTGATTGTATTCTTTTATCTTTTTCATCTGTTCTTTCCCATTAGAAGAGTAATATCACTGATGATAGAGATTGAGCACTTTGCTTAATACTGATAATAACTTAAATGTAAAGAGCAGTTACCATATAGGAGGCACAATTCTAAGTGATACATACGCCTACAGTTGATCCTCAAACAACACAGGTCCAAACTGCAGGGGTCTGCCTACAGATGGATTTTTTTTCTCCAGTGGTGACTATGCAATGCTTCACAATCAGGTCTGGCTGAATGTGCTATGGATGTGGAATGATGGGCACAGATACAAAGAAAGCACAGACAATGGAGCACCTGCAGATGCAGAGGCCAGCTATGGGCTAAAGATGGGTTCTGACTGGATGGAGGGTCAGAGCCTCTAACCTCCGTGCCATTTAAGGGTCAACGACATACTTGCTTAGCCAAAATAGAAATATTTCTTTTATTCTTTGGTCCTTAAATAATAATATGCTACAAATAAACATTCAGAGCACTTTGTTCAATTTCTTGGGTTATTTAGTTTCTCTGATTATGTTAAAATTGAAATAGTTAGGTTTTCACAGTTTTTATATCTTTTTTTAAATTGGAAATTTAAAAAATTTATATTTCCTTTTTTTTTTTTAAGATTTATTTATTTTTTTATTTTGGGCGGGAGTCGGGTTGGGGAGGGAGGGGAGTGGGCGGGCCACTTCTATTGGTCTTTCATTTCTCTATTTTCATCGTCTTTGTTCTTTGGCTCTTGTGGGCCTCCCATCACGCGGTGGCGTCTGTCGTCGCAGAGTGCCGGCTCTGGGTGCATGCGCTCCAGAGCTCCAGCTTGGTAATTGGACACATCGGTCCAGCCGCTCTGCGGCACGTGGGATCTTCCCAGGCCAGGGATCGAACTGGCGCCACTTGCACTGCAAGGCGGTGTCCTTATCCACTGGACCACCAGGGGAAGCCCCCTAAAAATTTTATATTTCTAAAACTCCGTAATGGTTTCGATCCTAAAGATGCCTGTTCCTTTGAAAGTGGAATGTTGCCCCTCCTGATTATTTTGTATATCTTGGTGATTGTATTCTTTTATCTTTTTCATCTGTTCTTTCCCATTAGAAGAGTAATATCACTGATGATAGAGATTGAGCACTTTGCTTAATACTGATAATAACTTAAATGTAAAGAGCAGTTACCATATAGGAGGCACAATTCTAAGTGATACATACGCCTACAGTTGATCCTCAAACAACACAGGTCCAAACTGCAGGGGTCTGCCTACAGATGGATTTTTTTTCTCCAGTGGTGACTATGCAATGCTTCACAATCAGGTCTGGCTGAATGTGCTATGGATGTGGAATGATGGGCACAGATACAAAGAAAGCACAGACAATGGAGCACCTGCAGATGCAGAGGCCAGCTATGGGCTAAAGATGGGTTCTGACTGGATGGAGGGTCAGAGCCTCTAACCTCCGTGCCATTTAAGGGTCAACGACATACTTACTTAACCCTGACAAAAGAAATGAAAAATAAAAGGCTTACCTTCATTTTGCAGATGAAAAAACCAAAGTTTTATATTCAGCAAATGACTTAAAAAGGATACCAGCTAGAAAATTACAAAACTGGGCCATTTCATATAGAAGATGTAACATTAAATTATGCCCCTAATCCCATCACTTCATGGCGAATAAATGAGGGGTAAAATGGAAACAGTGACAGAGTTTATTTTCTCGGACTCCTAAATTACTGTGGACAGGGAGTGCAGCCATGAAATTAAAAGAGGTTTGCTCCTTGGAAGAAAAGATATGACAAACCTAGACAGCATATCAAAAAGCAGAGATATCACTTTGACAACTAAGGCCTGTATAGTCAAAACTATGTTTTTTCCAGTAGTCATGTATGAATGAGAAGGCTGTACCATAAAGAAGGCCTAAAAACTGATGCTTTCAAACTGTGTTGATATAGAAGACTCCTGAGGGTCTTTTCAAGGTAGAGAAGACTCTTGAGGGTCCCTTGGATAGCAAGGAAATCAGACCAGTCAATCCTAAAGGAAATCAGCCCTGAATATTCATTGGAAGGACTGACGCTGAACCTCCAATACTTTGGCCACTTGACTTGAAGATCTGACTCATTAGAAAAGACCCTGATGCTGGGAAAAATAGAAAGCAGAAGGAGAAGGGGGCAACAGGGGATAAGATGATTGGATGTCATCACCAACTCAATGGACATAAATTTAAGCAAACTCCAGGAGACAGTGAAGGACAGGAAAGCCTGGCATGCTGTAGTCTATGGGGCTACACAGAGTCAGACCACGACTTCGAAACTGAAGACAATAACAACGCTCCTAATCTGTATACTATGTCTTTTTAGAGATTGCACTTGGTAAAAATCATAAAAATTAAAACAAGGATTAAAACAAATGTAGGCTTGGACTGGATGAACAGAAGCAGAAGCTCTGAATTAAGGTGATCGCTATTGGGACCTCTGGGAAGACATAGTGTATGCCTGGCACATAATGTTCTGTAGAACATTCTTGAAATGAATGTGTGCTAGGTGGTTTCATATGTTTATCTGATGAAAGTCACTTTCAAAGAGCTTTTATTAACCCCTGGTGCAACACCTGTAAACTAAAAAATGAGATTGCATGCAAGTCAGTCTGAGGTTCTTTTATTAGGATACTGTTTCTGTAGCTTAAAAGAATGCCTGATAGGTCATGGGGAATACATTTTGGCATTAAGACATGATAATGAGATTATCTTTCCTGGGGCGAATTTTTACCTCAGTGAATAAGAGAGGTTCACTCACTACAAGCTTGCTAGTTTTGCCTAAATAAAAATAATCACATAATAAGCATCAAAACTTAGAAAATCAGATAATAATTCTCTTTTTTTTCTGGGCTTGAACCTGCAGTGTATACTGATTCTCTGCCAAGTTTTTCAGAATGACGAGGGGAAGTGGAAAACCGATCACATTAATTCATTTTAAGATCAAAAGGGTATATCTATGACATGATTTCATTAAGAATTAAATAAGCCACATGATTTCAAGGTTAAGTGTAAAAAAACCACTCTATATAATGGCTTAAAACTCTCAGAAGGAGTTTGAATGTGGAATGATGGCCTTTAACTAAGAGCAAGCCCTTCTAGGTTTAATAAGAAGTGATTTCTTTTAATTGCAATTGCCTTTAAGAAAGGTATTCAAGGTCTCAGAATCTGACAAGTTGTAGCTAAAATTCACATATAGATTTAATTGAGAGTAGAAAAAGAATTTTTAAAAAATATTCAACCAACTCTAGGCTCTCCAGACAAGAGGTAAGCCATTTTGCTCTTCTTAGTAGAGACCCTCAGGAATATCAAATCAAATTGCAGAAGAATAATGTGGAATTACTGAAGTTGATTGCAATGGATTTTTAGAGAACTATCAGATCTTGAAACTGAAGACAATAACAACGCTCCTAATCTGTATACTATGTCTTTTAGAGATTGCACTTGGTAAAAATCATAAAATTAAAACAAGGATTAAAACAAATGTAGGCTTGGACTGGATGAACAGAAGCAGAAGCTCTGAATTAAGGTGATCGCTATTGGGACCTCTGGGAAGACATAGTGTATGCCTGGCACATAATGTTCTGTAGAACATTCTTGAAATGAATGTGTGCTAGGTGGTTTCATATGTTTATCTGATGAAAGTCACTTTCAAAGAGCTTTTATTAACCCCTGGTGCAACACCTGTAAACTAAAAAATGAGATTGCATGCAAGTCAGTCTGAGGTTCTTTTATTAGGATACTGTTTCTGTAGCTTAAAAGAATGCCTGATAGGTCATGGGGAATACATTTTGGCATTAAGACATGATAATGAGATTATCTTTCCTGGGGCGAATTTTTACCTCAGTGAATAAGAGAGGTTCACTCACTACAAGCTTGCTAGTTTTGCCTAAATAAAAATAATCACATAATAAGCATCAAAACTTAGAAAATCAGATAATAATTCTCTTTTTTTTCTGGGCTTGAACCTGCAGTGTATACTGATTCTCTGCCAAGTTTTTCAGAATGACGAGGGGAAGTGGAAAACCGATCACATTAATTCATTTTAAGATCAAAAGGGTATATCTATGACATGATTTCATTAAGAATTAAATAAGCCACATGATTTCAAGGTTAAGTGTAAAAAAACCACTCTATATAATGGCTTAAAACTCTCAGAAGGAGTTTGAATGTGGAATGATGGCCTTTAACTAAGAGCAAGCCCTTCTAGGTTTAATAAGAAGTGATTTCTTTTAATTGCAATTGCCTTTAAGAAAGGTATTCAAGGTCTCAGAATCTGACAAGTTGTAGCTAAAATTCACATATAGATTTAATTGAGAGTAGAAAAAGAATTTTTAAAAAATATTCAACCAACTCTAGGCTCTCCAGACAAGAGGTAAGCCATTTTGCTCTTCTTAGTAGAGACCCTCAGGAATATCAAATCAAATTGCAGAAGAATAATGTGTGGGAATTACTGAATTTGTTGATTGCAATGGATTTTTCTATTAGCAGAACAGTAATAGAAGAGTCAGGCTAATGTCTGTGTAAAAGGAGGGGGGCTTTTGCAAGCAGGAAGATAAACTTGAGGAGCTCAGATTATAGATGCCATCACCAACTCAATGGACATAAGTTTGAGCAAACTCTTGGAGACAGTGAAGGACAGGCAAGCCTGGTGTGGTGCAGTCCATGAGGTTGCAAAAAGTATGATATGACTGAGCAACTGAACAACAACAGATCACAGACCCTGAAGCTGAAAAACTCTGAAAAGAGGATGCCCAGAGACCGGCGACCAGTCAAAGGGGGGAGACATTTGAGCAAGATGGGTGGACTCTGGAGTTAATGCAGTGACGATATGACATTTTATGAGCTGAATGGAGGTCCAGGGTTTTAAGCCTAACTCCTAGAAAGCAAACAACCAGATAGGTCATGGTCTGGAGTCTATGATTTGTTTTGGGGGGTTCCGGGGCATACAAGGTTGCTTATTTTCCAGGTAAGAAAATCATTTGATTCTTAACATGTTGGGCCCAACAGTCTCTGAAAATCTGGTGGAAAGCAGTGACCACACTGCAAAAAAGGAAGAAAGAAAAGCACATGCATAACACTTGTACAAAATTTCACTTATAATGTCAGGCTTTTATAATCTAAAGACTTTGCTTCATACTAGTTAAGAACTTCTGATCATAGGACCAGTATGAGCAGGTAACTCCATTCTGGGGGACTTACCATATGAAATTGATCTACATTTATCTTCTAAACTAATCTCTACCACAAAGATAAGAGTGGATGTCTCTATCTCCATTTGTCTAGAGGAAGAAACAAAATTCAAATAATGTATAACGTTCATGTGACTAATAGGATTGTGTTGTTCTTTAGTTGCTCAGTCTTGTCCGACTCTAAGCCTCTTTGTCTAAGTCCCATGGACTGTAGCCCACCAGGCTCCTCTGTCTATGGGATTTCCAGGCAAGAATACTGGAGTGGGTTGCCATTTCCTTTTCCAGAGAATCTTCCCGACCCATGGGTCAAAGTCTTGTCTCCTTGATTGGCATTTGGATTCTTTACCACTGAGCCACCAGAGAAGTCCAACTAATCAGAAACATAATATAAAAACATTTACTAAGAATCTCTGTGCTTTCTCTTGCTTTTTCTAGTTCCATTGTAATTAGGTGGGACCATGAGATGAGTTCAGGCCAATAGATCAAGAAAAGCTGTAGTAAGTGCCTTTTCTGGGCTAAAGATTAATATGATCAGTGAATGGCCTTCTACCTTTTCTTCCCCTCCTTGCATGTTGAGATTCTGGACAGTTTATGCTGTTGCAACATGCAAGCCCTAAGTGCCTCTTCCCCAGAGATGACATTATCTAATACTCTCTATTAAAATTTTACCAATTGCACCAAAAATGTATTTTATCACTTCATTTTTTGGAAACAGAATCCAACACCATATGGTAATTTCATTTGGTTCTTCTGCCATTGCACTCTGTTTTGGGCTAGAAATACACTACCATACAGCTTCTGAGTGGCCTCAGCCATGTTTCAGTGCTCAGTAGCCACAGCGAGCTAAAGGCCAACTTGCTGGAGTTTAATTACTTCTGGAAGTTCCATTGAATATTTCTGACAATTCCTGCATATGTTCTTTTCATGATATTCATTTTTGGAAGAGTCTGAGAGTTTGTAGTTCCTCTTAGTGTTTTAGGATTGGAATTTTGACCTAAAGGTTGATGGGATTCACCTTAAGTGTGTTCTGGTGTGAATAACACACAGGCAATGTTATATTCCCTAAGTTGTCACACCAAGAAAGCCATAATATCAGGTTGTACAATGCTGCAAATGCTATGAAAAATTATAGCATTTTTCATGATTTTAAGGAGGTGATCATCAGATATCTCTATTATCAAGATATGTCTTTCCCTTATAATCTCTAAATATTTTTTGAAGCAATAGCTTAGTTAGCATTATGCAAAGACCCTATTTCCTAAGTATACATTTGCCCAATACTCTCTTTCCATTGATGATTCTTGCTTGAATCAGTTATTATATGTTCAACACTGTAAAATTATTTTTAAACCCAATTTTGTCATTCTTTCTGTTTATTAGCTGGCATTGTTTTGTAAAGGAAAGCTTAATTCTCTCTACTTTTCCTTTTTTTCTTTTATTTGTTTGGAATGCAACTATGAATGCATGGGTTTTAATTTATTCAGTGTTATAAAATCAGTCTCTCTTTTTCTTTCTAGATCATATTCTTACATATCCTAGAAGTGGCCAGTGGGCGCTCCCTAGAGCTGGCTATGCAGTCATCTAGCTGTGACCATGTTAACCTTTGAGAACTTACTTTTTCCTGACATAGGAAGATTTTTCAAGCTCATTTTGTACTTTATCTGGCCTATATCTGGAAATTGCCATTTTTTCCTGAGAACCTCTAGTTATTTCTTGATTGGGGAATGATACTTGGCATCCAATGTGGGTAGGAGCTCTGCATCTGTGAGCAGTTTTATATCTTACAAGTTGGTTAATAAAAACATTGTCTCCTTTCTTTCAAATAAAATATCACATTTTTTAAATATACAGGGTGGAATATTTCATATGGATTAGAAATCCTGATGAGTATTGCCATTGACGTAGGTTCATTTATGAAAGAAAAAGAGGCCTTCTTTCCATCACCATTGCAGTAGGCCAAGCTCCATCCCCTTTGTGTTCTACCTCTTTATTTGAAAAAGAAATCCAGCTTTTAACTATCTTTCAATGGCATTTTAAACTGCCATCCATCTCAGGACTAAGGGCATAGCACAATTACTGTGAAAATAATCCTGAAGCTTCAGGCTGAGAAAATTTCTTGGAAGCACAGTTCCAAAATCTGTGGCTACCAAGTTATTGCTTGGAAAAAGGCCATAAGTTATCACAGAATGAAATTCAGTAAAACCTAATTGACAGGACATTGAGAATAGAACTTATTTTCGTGAATTCAATTTTTTAACAGACTTCGCTATAAAATATTATTGTTTTCTCCTTTACCAAATGTCAAATGCTTACTTTTAAAACTTTAAACAATCAAGCATCTATTAAATATCAAGAGTTCGATAGAACACTTTTACATATAACATCATTTGTTGACTTCAAGGTACTACCAATTATAGCCATAAATTTAAGAAAAAATTAAGGCAAAACAAAAAATAGCTTAGTTAGCATTATGCAAAGACCCTATTTCCTAAGTATACTTTGCTTCCATTGATGATTCTTGCTTGAATCAGTTATTATATTTCAACACTGTAAAATTATTTTTAAACCCAATTTTGTCATTCTTTCTGTTTATTAGCTGGCATTGTTTTGTAAAGGAAAGCTTAATTCTCTCTACTTTTCCTTTTTTTCTTTTATTTGTTTGGAATGCAACTATGAATGCATGGGTTTTAATTTATTCAGTGTTATAAAATCAGTCTCTCTTTTTCTTTCTAGATCATATTCTTACATATCCTAGAAGTGGCCAGTGGGCGCTCCCTAGAGCTGGCTATGCAGTCATCTAGCTGTGACCATGTTAACCTTTGAGAACTTACTTTTTCCTGACATAGGAAGATTTTTCAAGCTCATTTTGTACTTTATCTGGCCTATATCTGGAAATTGCCATTTTTTTCCCTGAGAACCTCTAGTTATTTCTTGATTGGGGAATGATACTTGGCATCCAATGTGGGTAGGAGCTCTGCATCTGTGAGCAGTTTTATATCTTACAAGTTGGTTAATAAAAACATTGTCTCCTTTCTTTCAAATAAAATATCACATTTTTTAAATATACAGGGTGGAATATTTCATATGGATTAGAAATCCTGATGAGTATTGCCATTGACGTAGGTTCATTTATGAAAGAAAAAGAGGCCTTCTTTCCATCACCATTGCAGTAGGCCAAGCTCCATCCCCTTTGTGTTCTACCTCTTTATTTGAAAAAGAGAAATCCAGCTTTTAACTATCTTTCAATGGCATTTTAAACTGCCATCCATCTCAGGACTAAGGGCATAGCACAATTACTGTGAAAATAATCCTGAAGCTTCAGGCTGAGAAAATTTCTTGGAAGCACAGTTCCAAAATCTGTGGCTACCAAGTTATTGCTTGGAAAAAGGCCATAAGTTATCACAGAATGAAATTCAGTAAAACCTAATTGACAGGACATTGAGAATAGAACTTCTTTTGGTGAATTCAATTTTTTAACAGACTTCGCTATAAAATATTATTGTTTTTCTCCTTTACCAAATGTCAAATGCTTACTTTTAAAACTTTAAACAATCAAGCATCTATTAAATATCAAGAGTTCGATAGAACACTTTTACATATAACATCATTTGTTGACTTCAAGGTACTACCAATTATAGCCATAAATTTAAGAAAAAAATTAAGGACAAACTGTTTTAAAATCAATAAAATATATTTTAGTAACTGATATGACTATACATTTAGTTATCCAATTAAAAAACATAGTTTTTTTTTACTTTTATAGTGAGGTTTGACTTAAATCTCTTCATGAGAGGCTAAAGGTACATTTGACTCACTGATGGCCATTGAATGACATGCATAGATTACTAAACAGAATGGTACACTGGTTTTCATAATCCATCCTCTGATTTAGAATTTTAAGCAACTGACAGATCAATGTCAAAGCATACTGAAGACAAAAGGGCTTTGTATGCATTTCTAGAATCTAAATCTAAAATGGGATATTTTATTTGAAAGAAAGGAGACAATGTTTTTATTAACCAATTTGTTAGATATAAAATTGCTCACAGATGCAGAGCTCCTACCTACATTTGATGCCAAGTAGCATTCCCCAATCATTCAGAGTGTTCAAAATGCATTTGAATGTTGCCTGACATAAGAAGATCCAAGAGAACGACTCCATTCTCAAGAATTCTCCTGCTTCTGGTCTCTATTCAGAGACTTCTTTAAGTTGTCTTATCTATTTTTGTCCATATATGTTGAACTTGTAGATACTTACACTGCCATATCAAAAGTGGCATCACCTTAGCTAAAATTAAGTTGCTAGAAGGTAAATAGTTTCAATAGTGGAAGTCAAGGTGAGGATAACTCAGTCAAGGCTGCCTCCTCCAGTTAGTGTAAGGACAGAGTGGAGAATTTTTTAATAGGAGGAGACCAAATGAGGAGGTGTTTATAGAAGGTATGCCAGGAGAGGATAAGAACTCGAGCTTGTGAAGAAGGGACTGAGTTTAAAGATATTTAAGAAGTAAAACTGACAGGCCTTGCTGGGCTAGGATTTAGTGAGTAAAAGTGGGTGATATTTGAGACTGGGTCTCAATGCTTTTTTGGTTTAGTGATGACTTGATTATAAAGAAAGAAATAGAAGGAGGCTTTTCTTTTTTTCCATGGTAAGGAAGTGGGTATAAGGAATCTAGTTTTGGAAATTTGAGTTGAGAAGCTTGTGGACAACCAAAATGGATGTGTTTATCATCTGCAAATTGACATGTGGGTTTGGACTTTTAGCAAAGAAGTCAAGACTCGTGAGTCAACAGCACATACGTGGCAGTAGAGGCCCAAGGAGTCACTGGGGTTGCTTCCTGTGGGCAATGGTTGCTGCCAGAGCCTTGTGGATGGGGAACTGATATGACTATACATTTAGTTATCCAATTAAAAAACATAGTTTTTTTTTACTTTTATAGTGAGGTTTGACTTAAATCTCTTCATGAGAGGCTAAAGGTACATTTGACTCACTGATGGCCATTGAATGACATGCATAGATTACTAAACAGAATGGTACACTGGTTTTCATAATCCATCCTCTGATTTAGAATTTTAAGCAACTGACAGATCAATGTCAAAGCATACTGAAGACAAAAGGGCTTTGTATGCATTTCTAGAATCTAAATCTAAAATGGGATATTTTATTTGAAAGAAAGGAGACAATGTTTTTATTAACCAATTTGTTAGATATAAAATTGCTCACAGATGCAGAGCTCCTACCTACATTTGATGCCAAGTAGCATTCCCCAATCATTCAGAGTGTTCAAAATGCATTTGAATGTTGCCTGACATAAGAAGATCCAAGAGAACGACTCCATTCTCAAGAATTCTCCTGCTTCTGGTCTCTATTCAGAGACTTCTTTAAGTTGTCTTATCTATTTTTGTCCATATATGTTGAACTTGTAGATACTTACACTGCCATATCAAAAGTGGCATCACCTTAGCTAAAATTAAGTTGCTAGAAGGTAAATAGTTTCAATAGTGGAAGTCAAGGTGAGGATAACTCAGTCAAGGCTGCCTCCTCCAGTTAGTGTAAGGACAGAGTGGAGAATTTTTTAATAGGAGGAGACCAAATGAGGAGGTGTTTATAGAAGGTATGCCAGGAGAGGATAAGAACTCGAGCTTGTGAAGAAGGGACTGAGTTTAAAGATATTTAAGAAGTAAAACTGACAGGCCTTGCTGGGCTAGGATTTAGTGAGTAAAAGTGGGTGATATTTGAGACTGGGTCTCAATGCTTTTTTGGTTTAGTGATGACTTGATTATAAAGAAAGAAATAGAAGGAGGCTTTTCTTTTTTTCCATGGTAAGGAAGTGGGTATAAGGAATCTAGTTTTGGAAATTTGAGTTGAGAAGCTTGTGGACAACCAAAATGGATGTGTTTATCATCTGCAAATTGACATGTGGGTTTGGACTTTTAGCAAAGAAGTCAAGACTCGTGAGTCAACAGCACATACGTGGCAGTAGAGGCCCAAGGAGTCACTGGGGTTGCTTCCTGTGGGCAATGGTTGCTGCCAGAGCCTTGTGGATGGGGAACTGATGGAATCTGGTGGAAAGCTTCATCTGATTTAGTAGAGGTCAGCCTGAATGGGTTGGGTGTGAACTTGAGAGTAGATAGACCAAGTAACGGACCTACTTCAGGAACCTAAATGTGACAGCATCCAAAGTGATATGTCTCAAAATAAAGAGGATGCAAGGAGGAACAGAAATGAGACTTTCTGGAAGGTTAGAATGAATAGAACTTTTGAAATACTTGCACATTCTCTTAAAGTGTATTACTCTCTGGCCATGAACGCCAAAAAAACTCACCAACAACAAAACAAAACAAAAAAAACACAAAAGGACAGTTTTTCACAGGTACAGACCAGACCCTGCTTTTATATCATTGCTGATCTGGCGATGGGTAGGGAGCCCATGGTCTCATGATGCCGACATAGATCAGGTCAAACAGAACAAGGACTAAACTCCTGGAGGGACTGCAGATTTCAAAACAAAGGCCTAGGGAAACATAATAAACCTCCAATGATCACGTTCAACCCTAGAAAGTCTTAAATTATTCACTCTTTTATCACTTGCAAGCTCTTTCCTCTGACAGGGTTATTTCTCTCCTCTGAATCCTTCAGAGCCCTGCTTTTATCACTTGCAACATTAAAAATAATCCCTTAGACTTTGGACCTGTCAGTTATTTATAGACAAATGGCAAGGCTGCCATGCCAAGGCTGCTGATACGGAATGCGTGAAGACTCTTTCACCCCTTGCATTATTCATGTCATGACAAGCCCAGCTTTTCCTTAAGTCCCTCTTTTTCAACTTCTTTTTACATTCTTGAAGCTCTCAAGCTGAATTCTGTGGGCTAGAAGGTGAGAGGAAAGACAATTTTCTTATCAGGAATAGAGCTAGTTTTATTCACAGGCCACTCCATATAATGGATTTAGATCTTGTTGATGAGATATCATGATGAGAGACCCAGGTTTGATCCCTGGGTCAGGAAGATCCTCTGGAGAAAGGAATGACTACCCACTCCAGTATTCTAGCCTGGAGATTTCCATTGACAGAGGAGTCTGGTAATTTACAGTCCATGAAATTGGTCCCTGGTACCAAAATGGTTGGAGATCATTGGAAGGCATTTAGGTCAAGGAACCATGGCTGATGTTTTGTGAATGGCACTTACAACCATCATTACCTACATATATGCATAGCTGAGGGGGTTCCCTCTAGTTCATACTGTCTCTAGTCTTTCTGGTGAACAGCTGGTAGAGGTCATGGCAAGAAGGTTGACCATCAGGGCAAATTCCCCTTATGCCAGGAGCCCACGGTGTTCTGAACTTACACATTAAATCACACTTGGCCTTTATATTTATTAAAATTCTAGTCCTTTTCTTTTCCCTAGCCTATATCAGATTCCCTTTAAATCTCATGTGTTCTGTTACAGGTGAGAAAATTGAGTATCCTTGGGAAGGATTGGCCCTAGTTAGAATTCAGGCTACATGGTTCCACTCTGATGGGCTCAAGAAGACTGGTGATTTAATGTGACCAAACTACCTACATTGTCTGACTTATCTTCTCTGCGGTGTTCTTCATCTTAAGTGGAAGTAGAATTCCACCCTTCTGCAAGATTAACTGTAACACAAGGCTCAGAACCGAGAGAAAAAACACGGGCAGGAAAGAAGGAAGGGAGGAAGGTAAATAGCCCTTTTATAGCGTTTTACCATTTATAAGATGCATTCTCATATCCTGTGTTACTAAACAAATTCTTTTGAGCTCTTGCTGAGCCAGGTTCTTCTTAAGCCAGATCCTGCCAGTGTTAAGCATTTCATATATCAAATCTCATTTGATCATGACCTGAATTTTATGACATACATGCTACCATTATAATCACTTTACCTCTATTGAGACTGACAACGCCTCTTTTGTTCAAGGCTGTTCAACCGGCTCTTTATCAGCATCGTTCAGCCCATTCCTTTTTATGCAAGCCACCCCCAAATATCTGTGCTATAGGAACTGCCACTTTATTTAACAGAAGAAGAGGCCGAGGTATAAAACCAAAATGTGACCACTACAAGACAGTAGAGAAAATACATAAATGGCAACGACAGTTGGAAAGTAGGTGCTTGATTCTGAGTAATGAGTTCTCTCCTTCTCCAAAGATATTGGAAATGGGTTGAAACAGGGCTCATGAAATATCATCTCTAAATTCTCCACAGTTCAGCCTCTGGAGAAAGGAATGACTACCCACTCCAGTATTCTAGCCTGGAGATTTCCATTGACAGAGGAGTCTGGTAATTTACAGTCCATGAAATTGGTCCCTGGTACCAAAATGGTTGGAGATCATTGGAAGGCATTTAGGTCAAGGAACCATGGCTGATGTTTTGTGAATGGCACTTACAACCATCATTACCTACATATATGCATAGCTGAGGGGGTTCCCTCTAGTTCATACTGTCTCTAGTCTTTCTGGTGAACAGCTGGTAGAGGTCATGGCAAGAAGGTTGACCATCAGGGCAAATTCCCCTTATGCCAGGAGCCCACGGTGTTCTGAACTTACACATTAAATCACACTTGGCCTTTATATTTATTAAAATTCTAGTCCTTTTCTTTTCCCTAGCCTATATCAGATTCCCTTTAAATCTCATGTGTTCTGTTACAGGTGAGAAAATTGAGTATCCCCTTGGGAAGGATTGGCCCTAGTTAGAATTCAGGCTACATGGTTCCACTCTGATGGGCTCAAGAAGACTGGTGATTTAATGTGACCAAACTACCTACATTGTCTGACTTATCTTCTCTGCGGTGTTCTTCATCTTAAGTGGAAGTAGAATTCCACCCTTCTGCAAGATTAACTGTAACACAAGGCTCAGAACCGAGAGAAAAAACACGGGCAGGAAAGAAGGAAGGGAGGAAGGTAAATAGCCCTTTTATAGCGTTTTACCATTTATAAGATGCATTCTCATATCCTGTGTTACTAAACAAATTCTTTTGAGCTCTTGCTGAGCCAGGTTCTTCTTAAGCCAGATCCTGCCAGTGTTAAGCATTTCATATATCAAATCTCATTTGATCATGACCTGAATTTTATGACATACATGCTACCATTATAATCACTTTACATCTATTGAGACTGACAAAGCTTTTTTTGTTCAAGGGTGTTCAACCGGGCTCTTTATCAGCATCGTTCAGCCCATTCCTTTTTATGCAAGCCACCCCCAAATATCTGTGCTATAGGAACTGCCACTTTATTTAACAGAAGAAGAGGCCGAGGTATAAAACCAAAATGTGACCACTACAAGACAGTAGAGAAAATACATAAATGGCAACGACAGTTGGAAAGTAGGTGCTTGATTCTGAGTAATGAGTTCTCTCCTTCTCCAAAGATATTGGAAATGGGTTGAAACAGGGCTCATGAAATATCATCTCTAAATTCTCCACAGCCCTTTGCACTCTGCCCAACACACAATGATACTTAAACTCTTGGCTGAGTGAAAAAGACTGAAGACCCATGAGAGAGAGCCATAGGAAAGAGACAGAGAGACAGTGAGACAGAAATAGCAGGAGGGTTATAAAGATAAAGGGGCAGGAGGAAGAAAACTTCCCATTTATAGAATATTTTTTAGCGAAAAGTAAGATTGCCTTTTCTGTGCTGTTAGGATGTGATTTTTAATTTGAAGACAGCAGCAGCAGATGTTGCCTCCCCACGTAGCAGGTCTAATCACCATGACAAAGGCACTGCCTCGCCTATAAATAGATGGCCAGATTGATTTCACGTCCTGCCCTGGCTCTCCTGGCTGCTTGACGAGTGTGTGACAAAAGGATCCATGTGTGGTTCCCTCCACCCAGATGTAGAAGCCTCGCCTGCACTCTATGCTGGAAGATGACAATCGGACCCATTAAACTCAGCACAAAGGAGCTTCAAAGACACGTGTCCTATCAGAGGAATTGAGCCAGTGTCCATTTCATTGCTTCAAAGGGAACTGATATAATCAACCATCCAGCCTGAGTCTACTGTTAGGAAGACCATCTGAATCTTTCTTTTGCCTGTTTGGATCAGTGTTAACTGGAACCTACATGGCCTGAATGGCACCAGACAACATGAAGAGTGCTGCATGCAGGACTCTGAAACTCTTCCGAGTTTTGTTGTGTGAAGTCTTCCCATATTTAAAATGTTTTGCACTGTGCTTGTTCAGCACTCTGTACATGATTCAGTTTTATGACATACATGCTACCATTATAATCACTTTACATCTATTGAGACTGACAAAGCTTTTTTTGTTCAAGGGTGTTCAACCGGGCTCTTTATCAGCATCGTTCAGCCCATTCCTTTTTATGCAAGCCACCCCCAAATATCTGTGCTATAGGAACTGCCACTTTATTTAACAGAAGAAGAGGCCGAGGTATAAAACCAAAATGTGACCACTACAAGACAGTAGAGAAAATACATAAATGGCAACGACAGTTGGAAAGTAGGTGCTTGATTCTGAGTAATGAGTTCTCTCCCTTCTCCAAAGATATTGGAAATGGGTTGAAACAGGGCTCATGAAATATCATCTCTAAATTCTCCACAGCCCTTTGCACTCTGCCCAACACACAATGATACTTAAACTCTTGGCTGAGTGAAAAAGACTGAAGACCCATGAGAGAGAGCCATAGGAAAGAGACAGAGAGACAGTGAGACAGAAATAGCAGGAGGGTTATAAAGATAAAGGGGCAGGAGGAAGAAAACTTCCCATTTATAGAATATTTTTTAGCGAAAAGTAAGATTGCCTTTTCTGTGCTGTTAGGATGTGATTTTTAATTTGAAGACAGCAGCAGCAGATGTTGCCTCCCCACGTAGCAGGTCTAATCACCATGACAAAGGCACTGCCTCGCCTATAAATAGATGGCCAGATTGATTTCACGTCCTGCCCTGGCTCTCCTGGCTGCTTGACGAGTGTGTGACAAAAGGATCCATGTGTGGTTCCCTCCACCCAGATGTAGAAGCCTCGCCTGCACTCTATGCTGGAAGATGACAATCGGACCCATTAAACTCAGCACAAAGGAGCTTCAAAGACACGTGTCCTATCAGAGGAATTGAGCCAGTGTCCATTTCATTGCTTCAAAGGGAACTGATATAATCAACCATCCAGCCTGAGTCTACTGTTAGGAAGACCATCTGAATCTTTCTTTTGCCTGTTTGGATCAGTGTTAACTGGAACCTACATGGCCTGAATGGCACCAGACAACATGAAGAGTGCTGCACGCATGCAGGACTCTGAAACTCTTCCGAGTTTTGTTGTGTGAAGTCTTCCCATATTTAAAGATTTCTTCAATGTTTTGCACTGTGCTTGTTCAGCACTCTGTAACAGTACACAAGCCTGGCATGCTGCAGTTCATGGGGTCACAAGCAGTTGGACAGGACTTAGCAGCCGAACAACAACAGTATATAAGCGTTCACTGCTGAACTAACACATCTCAGTAAAAGTCAGGGAGGAAAGCTGAGTCGCATTTAGAGCCAAGGACTTGCCTCTAACCAGAAGCTCAGTGAATTGCTTGACACAGTGTCATCGTCCCAGATGGTGAAATCTGAGATCCCGCGTGGAGTGTGGTGAGGAGGGGGGAAGTCCTTCTATGCACTGCTGAAGTCCTTCCTGAAGGCAGCGCTGAGCTAGGAGGGGGATGAAGGAAAATAGAACTCAGCACACATGAGCACTAGAATGGTCACTCTAATAGTGGCTAATAGTGGCCTAAGAATTTTACCTTGCTGGAGTGTTGAAATATTTGTCAGTATCTATCTCAGAATATTACCTGGGCAATGTACCTCCCACAAATCTAAGTGCTGGTTTGGTATAACTCAATTACTGCCTGGATCTGTGATATTTTTTACTTGAGTCTACTATAAGTAACACCTGAGTGAGGAGAAAGCCATTTTAGAATGGATGAGTACGTCCTCTAAGTTGCTTCCGTCCTGTCTGATTGTTTGCAACTCTATGGACTGTAGTCAGTCAGGCTCCTCTGCCCATAGGATTCTCCTGGCAAGAATATTGGAGTGAGTTTCCATGCTCTCCTCCAGGGGATCTTCCTGACCCAGGGATTGAATCTAGGATGGATGCGTATGTCCTTTTACCAAAAGTGCTTATTTGCCAAAGGCATTGTAATTTTCAGTAGCAATGCTCCTGGAAGGAAAAACTGGCTTTGTAATGAATGACCAGCCTTTGTTCCTTTCCATTCCTAATTTTGAGGGGTGTGTGTAGAGATCAGGAGTGTATTTGTGAGGAAAAGGCATAGCAGGAGAGGCAATAAAGTCTACCCTAGTGGATTGTAGGAAATATTACATTAGATAGAAATCAACAAAAGAATGTGTCTTCATAAATAAGAGACTTAACAACAAAGATGAGTAGTAATTCTTATTACTGTTACTTCACTGGGAAGTAGGATTTTTAAAAAAAGCCTAATCCCTCTGTAGGTAGCGGGCTTGGAGACTCTCTGGAGAGGTAGATAGGCAGACAGGTCATTTGGGTGCAGGTGCACATAAGAACCTGTCTCTTAAAAGTCCAGGGCAGGGCTTACTGGTGGTCCAGTGGTTGAGACTCTGCACTTCCATTGCAGAAGGCACTGGTTCCACCCCTCATCTGAGAACTAAGACCCCACATGCCGAGGGGCCAAGAAAGTTTTCAAATGTCCAGGGCAAGAATTCCAGGGATGCTGCCATGCTTCAAGCAGCAGGGAGAGGAAACAATCCCCGGAAAGGCTCCCCACAGAAGGCAACAGATGAGCTAAGCTATGGGTGGATGAGGAGCCCTGGGCTGTTATGGGATTCGGAAGCAGAGAATCAAATCTAGTTCGAGCTGATCTTCTTTCTAGAGAAAGAAATACAAGAAGTGAAATTTAGATTCTTGTGGAATCAGTTCCCTGTATTAATGGTGCTTAATGGTCTGTAATTAAGGCACAACTTGTAAGCTAAATCAACAATTACCATTGGTTTGAAGTGCAAAATGAGAATAATGTGTGACTTTATTCAGCAGATTTCCACTCTTAGTGGCTTTGGTAGGCACTGGTTGAGTTTCATTGCCTCTTCCTCTCTCTTCTCTGTCTTCTTTCCAACTTTCTTCCCTTTGTCACTCAGTTTCCCTGGACGTAGATGTCCATGGCTATGGGAGCGCAAGTGTGCATATGCACACACACACACACACACACGCACATGAATTCCTTAATTTAACAGACATTACCCTTCACTCTTCAAGCATTTGCACTTCATTTAAACTTATTTCACAGTCTTCATGGCCATTCTGCGTTTGCCCCGGCTCCAGGTGTGAGTATCAGAATGAGTCTTAAAATGGGGAGAAGAATGAAGGTAGGTGGACAAGATGGTAATGCAGTGACCCTGGTTTGGTTATACGGTAAAACACCACGTTGCCAGTATGTGTGTGTATGTGAGAGAGAGAGAGAGAGAGTGAGAGAGGAAGATTGCCTCACATATAAGAATAGCTATTCTTTATCACTAGGAGTTGAATTGTATAATTCTGTATGTTGAAGCCCCAACCTTCAGTGTGACTGTCTTTGGAGATAGGGCCTTTAAGAGGGTAACTGAGGTTAGGTGAGGTCGTGAGGGTGCAGTCCTACCCCTGTAGGACTGGTGCACAAGAAGAAGAAGAAGAAAGGCCAAAGCTGGCTTCAAGAGTACACAGAGGGAAGACCAGGTGAGGACACAGCAAGAAGGTAGGTATGTGCAATCAGTAAGAGAGGTCTCACTAGAAACCTAACCTATCAGCACCTTGACCTTTGACTTTATGGGCTTCCAACATTCAGAACTGTGAGGTGTCTCTTGTTTAAGTCACCCAGTCTGTTGTGTTGTATTTGGAGAGCTTGAGCCAATTGACAGACTTCAATTGCATATTTATGTCATGTCTTTCCTCTCACCCCAACCTCCTCAGAGTCACTCCCTGAAGACCAAGAGCAGACAGCCTCACCATGAAAGGCAGTGGGGAAGGGGCTGATTTCTAGGGGATGGGAGCTGGGGATGTCATTCTTCAGAACATGGACATGAGAACTCTCTCATCCTTGACAACCCCCAGAGACCCTTCTCTGCAGCTATATCTAACCAACCCTCTCCAGTTCTTGGGTAATATACAAAACATGCATACTTCTTCTAGGTGAGCAGGAGAACCTCTCATTGTAGGTGGAGTCATATATTGCACCATAATCATGGAAGTGACCATCCTATCACTTGATCGTATCTCATTGCCTAGAAGTCACAGTTTCTACCTGCATGCAAGAGCAGGAGATTATGCAAGGGCAGGTTCACTGAGGGGCTCATCTTGGAATTCTGCCTACCACATTGCCTTAGAAAAGGTTGTGCCCCAAACATCTTCAGATAAAGATTGCAATTATAGCACCACAGTGTGTGGTACAGTTGGCAGATTATTGTCCATCCCTCTGTGAAGAGTCACCTACAAACCCATTGCACAAATAAGGGAGGTAACATGAAGTTTAGAGGGAGAGAAGTGAGGTGCAAGGCAAAGCTTCTGTTGGAAGAATGCATATTCAAAATACCAGGGGTGCTAGAATAACCGTTAGATGAAAATCCAAAAGTCTTGAGCATGGCAAAGAGGCATGGGTCATCCTCAGCATTTTCCTTAAATACCAAGGCAGTTCATCAGAAAGTTTTCACTGATTATTTTTTTCCTGGGTCTTCTCAAATTAGTTTGAGTGTGTGTCAATAAATCTAAACTGTGGAAAACTAACTTTACACAGTAATGATTACTTCTGTGAACAATGTTCCAGGAAAGAACTTATTTACTTTTGTGGAGGCAAATTTAATGTAACAGTCACACTGTGATAAGCAAGTTCATGTAAGAGCTGCACTTATTGTTCTCACAGAGATAATTCTATTTCCATTTTCCATTGTAGAAAACAAGGCACAGAGAAATAAACAATTCCCTCCATGTGGGTCATGGTTGCCTTAGGAGCAGGGAATATTCCTTGGTCATGCCTGCATATTCAGTGCCTTCGGGTCATAGAAATAAATCATATCCATCAGTAGATCAGTGGTGTCTCATGACCGCTGAGTCACACCGTCAGAGTTCAGTCCCCAGTTCTTCTGACTTCAAAGTCCATGTTATTCTTCTACCTTGATGACATCATTTTCATCAAAGTTAGAGATTCTCCCCTTTTCTCTTGGGTCAAATGATCCTAGTTGTTCATTGTTCGTATTTGTCATTTGAGCCATCAGCAGGAATGTTTTTAGTGTTTCAGATGTGGAGCCATGCATCAGAAAATGATTACAGTACACCGAAAGGTGCCTTGCAAAGACCCAGCCTCAGCATTAGAGCAGAGGACAGAGGAGGGATTTGGAGATGAGCCAATAAACTTCAGTGCTGGCATGCCAGCTCTTAGGTTTTAGTCAGATCACCTGACATTTTGGTGCATCTGCTTGCTTAATCTGTCAAATAGGAATAATAATGGAATCCTCTTCGTGATGTTGCTCAAAGGTTAAATTAGGTAATACCTGAAAAGTGCATACAAAAGCCTCTGCAACCAAAGATGTGTTCAATAGAACTTATTGGGTATTGTTTACACAAAGGAAAGGGTTGAGGACAAATACGTTGGCCCGATCCCAGGCACTAGATCGGGATTTTTCATACATTTTGTACTTTAATTTTCAGTCACCGAGAAATGAGGGCATTTTCCTGTTGCCACATGAGGTGATTTGAGGAGTTTATTGAAGTCACACGGGGGAAGGATTTTGTGGAGCGGGACTTCAAGCAGAGGTGCATTCCACTCCAAAGACCATGCAGTTCCCGTGGCAACGCGCTGCTTCCCCTGGAACAGGAGACAGGAGGCAATGCTAATTCTTATTTCACCTCTCACTTATGAAAAGCTAATCTAGGCTCTACCTTTTCTAAACCCCAGATCAGCCACCTGTAAAACAAGGCTTTTCAGGCAAATTTAATGTAACAGTAAAGCAAGTTCATGTAAGAGCTGCACTTATTGTTCTCACAGAGATAATTCTATTTCCATTTTCCATTGTAGAAAACAAGGCACAGAGAAATAAACAATTCCCTCCATGTGGGTCATGGTTGCCTTAGGAGCAGGGAATATTCCTTGGTCATGCCTGCATATTCAGTGCCTTCGGGTCATAGAAATAAATCATATCCATCAGTAGATCAGTGGTGTCTCATGACCGCTGAGTCACACCGTCAGAGTTCAGTCCCCAGTTCTTCTGACTTCAAAGTCCATGTTATTCTTCTACCTTGATGACATCATTTTCATCAAAGTTAGAGATTCTCCCCTTTTCTCTTGGGTCAAATGATCCTAGTTGTTCATTGTTCGTATTTGTCATTTGAGCCATCAGCAGGAATGTTTTTAGTGTTTCAGATGTGGAGCCATGCATCAGAAAATGATTACAGTACACCGAAAGGTGCCTTGCAAAGACCCAGCCTCAGCATTAGAGCAGAGGACAGAGGAGGGATTTGGAGATGAGCCAATAAACTTCAGTGCTGGCATGCCAGCTCTTAGGTTTTAGTCAGATCACCTGACATTTTGGTGCATCTGCTTGCTTAATCTGTCAAATAGGAATAATAATGGAATCCTCTTCGTGATGTTGCTCAAAGGTTAAATTAGGTAATACCTGAAAAGTGCATACAAAAGCCTCTGCAACCAAAGATGTGTTCAATAGAACTTATTGGGTATTGTTTACACAAAGGAAAGGGTTGAGGACAAATACGTTGGCCCGATCCCAGGCACTAGATCGGGATTTTTCATACATTTTGTACTTTAATTTTCAGTCACCGAGAAATGAGGGCATTTTCCTGTTGCCACATGAGGTGATTTGAGGAGTTTATTGAAGTCACACGGGGGAAGGATTTTGTGGAGCGGGACTTCAAGCAGAGGTGCATTCCACTCCAAAGACCATGCAGTTCCCGTGGCAACGCGCTGCTTCCCCTGGAACAGGAGACAGGAGGCAATGCTAATTCTTATTTCACCTCTCACTTATGAAAAGCTAATCTAGGCTCTACCTTTTCTAAACCCCAGATCAGCCACCTGTAAAATGAGGATAAATCACTTGCTTGGAACACCAGATCAAACTTTATAAAAACAAATAGTAAAGTTGACCTCAATAGATACCAGGTCCAGTGAGATAAAACAGGGAAGAACACAGAGTCCTATGGGGTAAATTCTGGTATAACATGACATATGTGTCTCTACACATGGCAGCACCATGCAAAGTGGATGTAAAAGTCACAGGACTTAGGGACAAAAGGGAACACAAAACTCAGAGACTTCATCAAAGACATGTTCACAAAGATCGGCACCTAGTAAAAATGGTTCAGAGTGGTGCACACATTAAATGATGAAGACCTTTAAATGATGCTGCATATGTGTACCACAATTAACATGGGATTTTCCCTTGGAGAGGACTTGGAGTTTGCTGGCTGCCAATGGGTGCCAGAGTGGACAGCTGGTGAGCTAGAGTGAAGTACAGGAAAGAGGGTGATCAGAAATCAGAGATAGATTCTCATACCAGCTGTGGCTGGGTGTGGTCATCACACATTCGGCCTTCCACAGAAGCCAGGAAGGGTGTGAGGTCTGTGTGTTTTGCGTATTTCTACAGAGCTCAGTCAGTTGCATGTCATTTCCTGTGGATGTAATCACGCATACACAAACACAGAGTCCCACGGTACTCCAAGTCTTCCCTAATGGATCAATTCTGCTGGAAAAACAAAAATTTTCACATTTTTCCCAAAACAGAGCTTAAGAAGTCACCGGAAAGTGAAATTTTTTTACACAAAGGAAAGGGTTGAGGACAAATACGTTGGCCCGATCCCAGGCACTAGATCGGGATTTTTCATACATTTTGTACTTTAATTTTCAGTCACCGAGAAATGAGGGCATTTTCCTGTTGCCACATGAGGTGATTTGAGGAGTTTATTGAAGTCACACGGGGGAAGGATTTTGTGGAGCGGGACTTCAAGCAGAGGTGCATTCCACTCCAAAGACCATGCAGTTCCCGTGGCAACGCGCTGCTTCCCCTGGAACAGGAGACAGGAGGCAATGCTAATTCTTATTTCACCTCTCACTTATGAAAAGCTAATCTAGGCTCTACCTTTTCTAAACCCCAGATCAGCCACCTGTAAAATGAGGATAAATCACTTGCTTGGAACACCAGATCAAACTTTATAAAAACAAATAGTAAAGTTGACCTCAATAGATACCAGGTCCAGTGAGATAAAACAGGGAAGAACACAGAGTCCTATGGGGTAAATTCTGGTATAACATGACATATGTGTCTCTACACATGGCAGCACCATGCAAAGTGGATGTAAAAGTCACAGGACTTAGGGACAAAAGGGAACACAAAACTCAGAGACTTCATCAAAGACATGTTCACAAAGATCGGCACCTAGTAAAAATGGTTCAGAGTGGTGCACACATTAAATGATGAAGACCTTTAAATGATGCTGCATATGTGTACCACAATTAACATGGGATTTTCCCTTGGAGAGGATTTGGGAGTTTGCTGGCTGCCAATGGGTGCCAGAGTGGACAGCTGGTGAGCTAGAGTGAAGTACAGGAAAGAGGGTGATCAGAAATCAGAGATAGATTCTCATACCAGCTGTGGCTGGGTGTGGTCATCACACATTCGGCCTTCCACAGAAGCCAGGAAGGGTGTGAGGTCTGTGTGTTTTGCGTATTTCTACAGAGCTCAGTCAGTTGCATGTCATTTCCTGTGGATGTAATCACGCATACACAAACACAGAGTCCCACGGTACTCCAAGTCTTCCCTAATGGATCAATTCTGCTGGAACAAATTCACATTTCAAAACAAGTGTTTTGAAACTGACCATTTTTATATCCAAGCACTTAACTAGAGCAATGAGATGGAAGAGACCTGGTGCAGTCACGTGTGTAAGGACATCCCCTGAGTGGGCAAGAAGCACCTTGTGAAAGCAGTGTGCTAGGTTCATGAAAACCCAGTTTTCATTAGGGAGTGATAGAAGAGGACAAGAGTAGCAGAACTCTAAGTGTTTAGTCTGTGCTGTGGTGTTGGGTGTCCCACTTACCTTGTTTCATGGTAGCTTATCGATTCTGTGGGGCTGCGAGGCACAGTTTTGCAGAAGAAACTGGAGTGCATAGACTTAAAATTACTTGCCCTTAGTTGGAGAAGGAAATGGCGACCCACTCTGGTATTCTTGCCTGGAAAGTTTCAAGGACAGAGGAACCTGGCAGGATACAGTTCTTGCAGTCGCAAAGAGTCAGGCATGACTGACGAGTAACACACACACACAAGTGTGGACAGGCTGGGATTTGACTCCATTGGATCCACGTATCCTCTATCTCTGATGATGAAGGGCTTCCCTGGTGGCTTAATGGTAAAGAACTCACCTACAGTACAGGAGAGGTGAGTTTGATCCCTGGGTCAGGAAGATTCACCGGAGAAAGAAATGGCACCCCAGACCAGTATCTTTGTCTGGGAAATGCCATGGACAGAAGAGACTGGTGGGCTGCAGTTCATGGAGTCACAAAGAGTTGGACACAACTGAACAACTAAACAACAACTCTGAAGGTGCTTCAGGAGACACTGGCCAGTCAAGTTTGATAGAAGAGATACACACGTACAGGAAACAACTACTTAAAAGCATCATGGAAAATTTGGAACATTCTTCACAAATGATGTGATGTTTTTATTTTAGAATGGGTTATTATAACACTTTATATTCCTTTCTACAATGCTGTCATTTAGCATGCTAGTTAAATCTCGTAACAATTTGGTGAAAATCCAGCCCCCAAAAACAAATTATGCTAATTTATTCAACACCAATTTCCCTAATGGATCAATTCTGCTGGAACAAATTCACATTTCAAAACAAGTGTTTTGAAACTGACCATTTTTATATCCAAGCACTTAACTAGAGCAATGAGATGGAAGAGACCTGGTGCAGTCACGTGTGTAAGGACATCCCCTGAGTGGGCAAGAAGCACCTTGTGAAAGCAGTGTGCTAGGTTCATGAAAACCCAGTTTTCATTAGGGAGTGATAGAAGAGGACAAGAGTAGCAGAACTCTAAGTGTTTAGTCTGTGCTGTGGTGTTGGGTGTCCCACTTACCTTGTTTCATGGTAGCTTATCGATTCTGTGGGGCTGCGAGGCACAGTTTTGCAGAAGAAACTGGAGTGCATAGACTTAAAATTACTTGCCCTTAGTTGGAGAAGGAAATGGCGACCCACTCTGGTATTCTTGCCTGGAAAGTTTCAAGGACAGAGGAACCTGGCAGGATACAGTTCTTGCAGTCGCAAAGAGTCAGGCATGACTGACGAGTAACACACACACACAAGTGTGGACAGGCTGGGATTTGACTCCATTGGATCCACGTATCCTCTATCTCTGATGATGAAGGGCTTCCCTGGTGGCTTAATGGTAAAGAACTCACCTACAGTACAGGAGAGGTGAGTTTGATCCCTGGGTCAGGAAGATTCACCGGAGAAAGAAATGGCACCCCAGACCAGTATCTTTGTCTGGGAAATGCCATGGACAGAAGAGACTGGTGGGCTGCAGTTCATGGAGTCACAAAGAGTTGGACACAACTGAACAACTAAACAACAACTCTGAAGGTGCTTCAGGAGACACTGGCCAGTCAAGTTTGATAGAAGAGATACACACGTACAGGAAACAACTACTTAAAAGCATCATGGAAAATTTGGAACATTCTTCACAAATGATGTGATGTTTTTATTTTAGAATGGGTTATTATAACACTTTATATTCCTTTCTACAATGCTGTCATTTAGCATGCTAGTTAAATCTCGTAACAATTTGGTGAAAATCCAGCAAACATTCTATCCCCATTTCACAGATAAGGATCTGGATGGGCAAACTTATGCTAATTTATTCAACACAACAATCTTCTACCCTAGGCGGAGCCAAAACCATCTCCAGAGGAAAAGCTGCTGTGCTGAGATGACGGATGGCAAGAAATGTCTCTTGGAAGAACACGGGTATGTCTCCATTCATCCTGAGTCCAGGATTTAAGGCTGTGGAATCCTGATCAAAAACAATTTTCACTGAATGATGCTGCTTCCAGTATGGTCTGGTGACAGAACCGGTGTTGTTTCTGCTGAGTGTAAGTTCATACTAAATGCTAAGTCAGGCTAAGAGCCAACGTGCATGCTCAGTTGTGCCTAACTCTTTGCATCCCTTTGAACTGTAGACTGGCAGGCTACTCTGTCTGTGGGATTTTTCAGGCAAGGATACTGGAGTGGGTTGGCATTTCCTCCTCCAGGGGATCTTCCAGACCCAGAGATTGAAGCCACATCTCTTACGTCTCCTGCATTGCAAGTGGGTTCTTTGCTATGTAGTGCTTTAGTGGTATGTTTATTCACTGGGGCATCTTTAGGTCTAGGTTAGGGGTTTTCCAGTGGCTCAGCAAAGAATTCACCTGCAGTGCAGGAGACACAGGATAGGCGGATGAAGTTCTGATAAGGGAAAATAGAACAAAATTTTTTTCTTTTCTTGCTTCTAAGAAGTCCAAACTATCTTTCAGTTCAGTGACTCAGGGAATTCTCACAATTAACTGATGGCTACCACAGTGGACTGTGCTCTGAGAGGGAACATCTTTATTTCTGGGTTTCTATGACGGAGGCAAAACAGAATCTAGGAACACCAGAGCCTTCCAGCCTTGATTCACTTAGCTTTGTTTATTCTAATTGTGTGGGTCTGTTTCAGTGCCTGGGGGTGGTACAGAATTAAAATATATTAGCATTGAGTACATTGACAGTGATTTCCAGTAATTTTTTTTTTTTAAGTCTCTGAGTGTTCCATGGAGCAACTATTGAAAACATTAGTCTCATACTTTTATTTTTATTTCATCACAATATACATGACTTCAAAAAGAAAATTCCTGACACGAATAAAAGTCCTTTTCACAATGATGTCATCATTCCATATTATAAAAACAAAAACCAAACTATCAGAGGTCAACATAATATCCTGCATAGGCCAAATCTGGCCCACCTCCTGTTTCTATATGGCTTGTGAGCTAGGAACGTCTTTCACATTTTCAAATGATTGAAAACAAATCAAAAGCAGAATAATATTTCATGACATGTGGGAAATCTATGAAATTCAAATTTCAGTGTTCATAAATACCGTTTTATTGGAACGTAAACACACCCATCCGTCCGCAGAGTCTCTATTGTAGCTCTTTCTCAACAAGGCAGAGGTGGGTTACAATAGGGACCACATGGCCCACGGGCCTGAAATATCAACTCCCTGGCCCTTTACAGAAACCATTTGCTGACTCTGGTACCAGACCACTGTCAGTACTGAAAGAAAATTGGGATGACTACAGCCTCTGTAAGGGTGAAAGGAGGTTAGATTGAAAAAGAGACTCAGACGTTGGTTTATATATTTGTTTTTATTTTTTGCAGTTCTATACTTTAACTCCACACCAGAATTATTTTTTAAAGTTAATTGAAGTATAGTTGATTTACAATGTTGTGTTAGTTTCAGGCGTATAGAGCAAAGTGATTCAGATATTCTTTTTCAGATTCTTTTCCCTTCTAGGTTTTTGAGTAATATTGAGTATAGTTCCCGGTGCTATGCTGTTGGACCTTGTTGGGTATCTGTTTTGTACATTGTAGTGTGTATAAATGAGTCCCAGTCTCCTAATTTATCACCCACTGACCTCTGCCCATTATCCCCTTTGGTAACTCTATGTTTGTTTCCTATGTCTGTGAGTCGAAGTCTGTTTTGTAAAGAAGTTCATTTATGTCATTTTTCTTAGATTCCACATCTAAATGATATCATATGATATTTCTCTTTCTCTGTCTGAGAGATTCTGAATTTTGAGCCAGAAGAAATTGGGAAAACATACAGAGGCCCGTGGAGACTCAGTCTAGACCGTCTTCCTCTCTCCTCTGAATGGCTCCAGCCGCCTCTCAGACTGACCTCCACACTGCACATCCACCATCGGACCCGCCCTCCCCGTCACCCTCCACGATCGTGCCACACTCATCTTCCCAAGAGGACACTGTGACCACACCTCTCTCCTGTTTAAATTCCTCCCAGGGCTTCTGGTAATCCGCAGCAGGTCTCCACTCTGCCTTGAGAAGTTCTGGATTCCCTGAAGGAATATGTAAGGTGCAGGAAGGAGGCAGGGGAGTCTGCTGTGTGGGCAGACGCATGGTTCCTCCCCTCTGGGGCCTCACTTTAGCTAGAGAAGCTCTATTTTTGCCATACTTACATATTATATTTTATTTGAAGAAAGGATTCTGTTTTTGAAAAATAGCTTGCAAACTACGACTGGATAAAGTTGAGGCTTTGGGCAATGGTCTGTGTGATGCAGTGTGCCTTCAGATGGCGCTCACCAAATGCACTGTGTGCTTCTTTCTGTTTCCCAATATTCTTTGCAGGGACTCGGGTTAAGTTCTTGCTGATGACTTGGGAGTAAATGTGATTCCTGTCATTTCTGGGCCAATATAGATAAGAGGGTATCTCCTCCATCTCTTTTCCTCTCACTTGGTGACCTGGCAGGTCATTGGTTCAGGATGTTGTAGTTAAAATGACAGCTGATTATGCATCAACCCAGATCCCTGAATGGCCACATGGAAGATTATCCTTCACTCTGACCTATATTTAGACATGCATGTTAAATGAAAAGCAATCTTTCATAGTGGAAAATCTCTGGAATTTTGAGCTTCATTTATTAGTAGAGAATAATACTCCTAGCCTGACAAATGCAACTGGATTTGAGCGTATATCATTTGCAGTTGGTTTCTTGATGTATTGGTTGGTTAATTGATTGATTCACTCATTCATTCAACGACAGATATACCTGAGTAGACTAATATGCACTATGTCAAGTGCTAGGGATATAAATATGTATCAGAAATAGCCCAAGACTTTACGACCCAAGCACCCACCCTTCATAGACCCCAAATCTCAATATCTCTGAATCATTTGTATATTCTTGAACTCATCAAAACCTTACATACATCTGAATCCTTTCCTTACTATGCTTCTCTTCCCTGGGTTGAAAACTCCCATGGTCTTAACAACTAATACCATAGCCTGGCTAAAACATACTATAATTTTTTCCATTTTTCACAAATCTATTAAATCATTCTAGGAGAAAGTGAGCATAAAGTCTAGTTGAGTCGAATTGTCTGAAGTCGTTTTGGCCAGCAGGCCACATGATCCAAGGAAGAGTGAAAACTCCGCTGTTCATTGCGGTGCCTTTGTTTCGTGATGCTCAACCTCCAGATATTAACAAACACACATGGGGCCCTTGTGGCTGGGATGATGGGAATGCTTCCCATCCGCTCCGGTGTGTCTGGCAGCCAACAGCCCCATGTGACTATTGAGCAATGAAGAGGGGGTTGATGTGAGTCAGGAGCTGCGTTTTTAACTCCAACTGCTTTTAATCCATGAAAATTTAAAGTTACATGTGGCTAGTTGCCACATTTTTAACTTGTGGAGCTCTGAAAAATATTTAGATTTTTGTCTCAAAATTTTTTTGTCACTGTAGCCTATTTATAATTTAAAAAAAAAAAAAAAACACACCAAAACACAAACTGCAAACACATTAAGAAATAACCAAAGAAACATTGTTGCGAGTTAAACACTCAGCCTTAATTGTCTCCACCAATGCTTTCTTCAGGCTTCTTTTTGTCCTTCTGGCCTCTAACCCAGGCCACTAGCCCAAAACCCCAAATCACCAAAGACAAAAGATGCCCTCAGTTGCTGAGACCTCACTCTAAGGCCGTCTTTCAAAAGAGCGGAGGAATAACATTGAATTGCTCAACTACATTCAGTAGTAACATTGAAACCATTCAGATAAAGATGTTTTTAAAATATCTACGCATTCTATCAACAATAACAAAGCAAATATTAGAAGCCCAATATAAGGCAGGCACTACTATTCTAGATATTTGGAATATAGCAGTGAACAAATGAGAAAAAAATCCTTGGGTTTCTCATGAATGTGTTTTAGTAGAGAGACCCAGTCAATAAAGAGATATAAATAGAATATATAAGTAGGATCAGAAGGACTGTTTGGAAAGAAATGTAGGAGGATATGGGCTTCCCAGGAGACGCGAGTGGCAAATAATGCATTGGCCAATGCATGAGTTGCAAGAGGCATGGATTCAGTTCCTGGGTGGGGAAGAGCTGCTGAAGGAGGAAATGGCAACCCACTCCAGTATTCTTGTCTGGAAAATCCCACGGACAGAGGAGCCCGGTGGGCTATTTAGTCTGACTGGGCAGCCGCAGAAGCAGCAGGAGAAGGAAGGGAGAAAACAGTGGCATTTGAGGAAAAACGGACAGTGGAAGTGACTGCCGAGTATCCAGGGGAGGAGCATTCTAGTTATGACTTCTGATTTTCTGGGAAGCAGTAGAGCCTGCTCAGGACCCAGGAGCGGGCAGACCCGTGGCCCAGGAAATGTCCAGGATAATGCTGTGACTATTGAGCAATGAAGGGTTGATGTGAGTCAGGAGCTGCGTTTTTAACTCCAACTGCTTTTAATCCATGAAAATTTAAAGTTACATGTGGCTAGTTGCCACATTTTTAACTTGTGGAGCTCTGAAAAATATTTAGATTTTGTCTCAAAATTTTTTTGTCACTGTAGCCTATTTATAATTTAAAAAAAAAAAAAAAACACACCAAAACACAAACTGCAAACACATTAAGAAATAACCAAAGAAACATTGTTGCGAGTTAAACACTCAGCCTTAATTGTCTCCACCAATGCTTTCTTCAGGCTTCTTTTTGTCCTTCTGGCCTCTAACCCAGGCCACTAGCCCAAAACCCCAAATCACCAAAGACAAAAGATGCCCTCAGTTGCTGAGACCTCACTCTAAGGCCGTCTTTCAAAAGAGCGGAGGAATAACATTGAATTGCTCAACTACATTCAGTAGTAACATTGAAACCATTCAGATAAAGATGTTTTTAAAATATCTACGCATTCTATCAACAATAACAAAGCAAATATTAGAAGCCCAATATAAGGCAGGCACTACTATTCTAGATATTTGGAATATAGCAGTGAACAAATGAGAAAAAAATCCTTGGGTTTCTCATGAATGTGTTTTAGTAGAGAGACCCAGTCAATAAAGAGATATAAATAGAATATATAAGTAGGATCAGAAGGACTGTTTGGAAAGAAATGTAGGAGGATATGGGCTTCCCAGGAGACGCGAGTGGCAAATAATGCATTGGCCAATGCATGAGTTGCAAGAGGCATGGATTCAGTTCCTGGGTGGGGAAGAGCTGCTGAAGGAGGAAATGGCAACCCACTCCAGTATTCTTGTCTGGAAAATCCCACGGACAGAGGAGCCCGGTGGGCTATTTAGTCTGACTGGGCAGCCGCAGAAGCAGCAGGAGAAGGAAGGGAGAAAACAGTGGCATTTGAGGAAAAACGGACAGTGGAAGTGACTGCCGAGTATCCAGGGGAGGAGCATTCTAGTTATGACTTCTGATTTTCTGGGAAGCAGTAGAGCCTGCTCAGGACCCAGGAGCGGGCAGACCCGTGGCCCAGGAAATGTCCAGGTAGGATGACTCTATGCCTGTGTGGACTGAGCAGGAAGTCTGGCTCTCTTCTAGGTTGATGGCAAGTTTATACTGAAAGACCTTAAACTTCCCCATATATCTCTTAGCCGACAATACAGCGGAGTCGAACAAACACACACCACCCTCCTGGTGACCATGACTTCTCCCTCCCAGGACTGCTAGGCATATACAGAGGGTATTTGTTTTCAAGGGCTTCTGTAGCGAAGGGCCACACACTGGGCGGCTTAACCAACAGAGCTGTAGGGTCTCCGTTGTGGAGGCTGGAGGTTCCCAGTGGAGATGCTGATGGGTAGGCCCCTTGCCAGGGCTCTGAAGGACAGTCTGCTCCATGCCCCTCCCCTGGCTTCTGGTGGTTTGCTGACCATCTCTGGTGTTCCCTGACTAGCTATATGCATCACCCCAGTCTCTGCCTTCATCTTCTCATCTCCTTGTGAACACATCCATGTCAACATTTCTCTTTTTCATAAGGACATAGTCATATTAGATGCGAGCTCTTTCTATTTCAGTATGACTTCATCCCAACTTATGACATCTTTGAAGACTCTATATTTCCAAATAAGACCATGCTCTGCAGATCTAGGGGCTGATACTTCAACACATGAATTTGGGGAAGATGCAACTCAAGCTATAACACAAGGCTATGCTCAGGTATCTCTGCTACCCCAAGGAATGCAGCCTCCCAGGCTCCTCTGTTCATGGAATTTTCCAGGGAAGAACACTGGAATGAGTTGCCATTTCCTCCTCCAGGGGAGTTTCCTGACCTAGGGATGTATCTCCTGTGTCTTCTGCATTGGTTGGCGAATTCTTTACCCCTGAGCCCCCTGGGACACAAGGTTAAGACGGTGAAAGGAAGACAGCCCTTGGTTAGACCTGTCTCATATTCTTTGCACAGATGTGAGCATCTCAACAGTTTTTTTCCAAAAAGACACTTGCCTCTGTGTCAACGGATGAGTATGACGAGGCTGACTTACAGAAGAGCTTCTGAAAAGCATGCTGACCTCAACAGCGCTGATATTTCAATGATTTTTAATGTAAAAGAAAAAAAATCTTATTTGGATCTCTTTTCTTCTAGAACTGGATGTCTATTTTCAAAATATTGCACTGGCAGCTTCGGCAGAAGCAATCTATCGCCCGCAAAGAGGGAGCTGAGCCAACAAATGCATGCAGATATCAATACAAGCCTGGATTCCACTCTACATAAGCAGAGGGAGAGCCGATGGGGAGCTGGGCAGCCTGCCACTCAGGCGCTCTCTTATAAATGACAGTGTTCCATTTCCCTCACAAAGCATGAAGGGGTTGTGCTTGGTATTCATAGCAGCTGGGGCAAAAGAAACCTCTAGTCTATTCTGGGAGGAACTTGCTGTTGACATGGATCCAACTGGAGAGATTGCAATTCTCTAGTTTTCAGAATTGATCGAGGTGGTGTGTTTTTACCTCAAAACAGGGAATGTGGTGCTTTGACTTCTATTTTAAGGATCAATAAAAGAAGGCCTAAGTGACTTGTTCAGGGTTGTACAGCTTTACATGGCAGAGCTGGGATTAGAAATGATTACTTCACAGCATTGCAAAATTCATAGTATTTCCATTACCTACACTGGTTCCAGACTTGAGAATTGGATTTGAAATATAAAATTCTAAAGGGAGGGGGGAAAAAGACACTCTAAGATCAATGCCTGTCTAATTAAGAAAGGCACAACAAAACAACTCGAAAGGTTCTTAAAGACAGAAAGATTTTTTTAAAAAAAATCTGCCAGTGTGCATGTTTGATTATAGCATTAAAAATACTGAAGGGCATTAGAGTTTCCTGAGTAGTTTCACACATAGGATCTCATTTAATCCTCAGAAGTTTATGGAATGGTGATTTGTTTTACAACAAGGACTTGGGGCCTAGGAAGGTAAAGGGTGAATTTAGCACATCACTGACAAGACTCAGCTTTAGCAGAACACATATACTTAAAGCAAATAAATGCCTTCTGGGTGATTTTGGAGTAATTCATAGATGATTTGGTGGGTATTTCATTGATTTGAGCTCTTTGCTGTCAAGGTCTTAGACTCACAAGCTCAAGAATGGAAGACCTGTCTTCAGCAACCATTACATCTCACACCTTGGTTTGCATCCCCCTGATGCCAGGACAGGCATTGCCTCCTGGAACTTCCTGTCTATAAGTATTGGGCACGTTATACTTTAGACTTGGAGGAGAAAATGGGAACCCATTCCAGAATTCTTGCCTGGAAAATCCCATAGATAGAGGAGCCTGGTAGGCTATCATCCATGAGGTCAAAAAGAGTTGGACGTGACTGAGCACAACACATACCTTAGATGGAGCCATTTTTTACGTGTCTTCAGGTTACACATAGCATCATGCAGAATATTCCTGTATCTCTATGACATGGTGCCCTTATGGGTCTGTCTGGGTCTAAAGAGGGAGATACAACCTATGCAGAATTACCCTTAGATGACATAGTTATGAGTTCTTTCTGAACCTTTTTACACTCCTTAGATGAATTTCAGTTTGTCTGTATGTTTGGGCACTGCAATTAGTGTTTATTTTTATTCTATGTTTTTTCAAGCTAGCTAAGTATAGATTGGCTATGTTTTGAGTAAGACCCGTTCTTATTATGGCATCCATAAATTACATGAATGTGGTGCTTTGACTTCTATTTTAAGGATCAATAAAAGAAGGCCTAAGTGACTTGTTCAGGGTTGTACAGCTTTACATGGCAGAGCTGGGATTAGAAATGATTACTTCACAGCATTGCAAAATTCATAGTATTTCCATTACCTACACTGGTTCCAGACTTGAGAATTGGATTTGAAATATAAAATTCTAAAGGGAGGGGGGAAAAAGACACTCTAAGATCAATGCCTGTCTAATTAAGAAAGGCACAACAAAACAACTCGAAAGGTTCTTAAAGACAGAAAGATTTTTTTAAAAAAAATCTGCCAGTGTGCATGTTTGATTATAGCATTAAAAATACTGAAGGGCATTAGAGTTTCCTGAGTAGTTTCACACATAGGATCTCATTTAATCCTCAGAAGTTTATGGAATGGTGATTTGTTTTACAACAAGGACTTGGGGCCTAGGAAGGTAAAGGGTGAATTTAGCACATCACTGACAAGACTCAGCTTTAGCAGAACACATATACTTAAAGCAAATAAATGCCTTCTGGGTGATTTTGGAGTAATTCATAGATGATTTGGTGGGTATTTCATTGATTTGAGCTCTTTGCTGTCAAGGTCTTAGACTCACAAGCTCAAGAATGGAAGACCTGTCTTCAGCAACCATTACATCTCACACCTTGGTTTGCATCCCCCTGATGCCAGGACAGGCATTGCCTCCTGGAACTTCCTGTCTATAAGTATTGGGCACGTTATACTTTAGACTTGGAGGAGAAAATGGGAACCCATTCCAGAATTCTTGCCTGGAAAATCCCATAGATAGAGGAGCCTGGTAGGCTATCATCCATGAGGTCAAAAAGAGTTGGACGTGACTGAGCACAACACATACCTTAGATGGAGCCATTTTTTACGTGTCTTCAGGTTACACATAGCATCATGCAGAATATTCCTGTATCTCTATGACATGGTGCCCTTATGGGTCTGTCTGGGTCTAAAGAGGGAGATACAACCTATGCAGAATTACCCTTAGATGACATAGTTATGAGTTCTTTCTGAACCTTTTTACACTCCTTAGATGAATTTCAGTTTGTCTGTATGTTTGGGCACTGCAATTAGTGTTTATTTTTATTCTATGTTTTTTCAAGCTAGCTAAGTATAGATTGGCTATGTTTTTGAGTAAGACCCGTAGTGGGAAAAACTTATTATGGCATCCATAAATTACATGAGAGAACAAACTGAGGGTCTGGGAAGGAAGGTGACAGGTGAGAGGTCAGCCAAAACATTAGTGGTAGTGCTGATCAAAGAGCTGAGCGCACTGCCTTCTCTGTTCCACTCTCTTCCAGTCAGAGTCAACACCCACCACACCAGGGCCTCAGTGAAGCTTCCTCTCTCCTGCTGCAAAGATCCAGGATCCTGTCTGATCTAACAGGTCACCTTTTCGTTCTTATTGTCATTGACACGTTTTCCCCAACCACACTCCCAACCAGTCAATATATAAGGAGCACCAGACCTTGAGTGAGCATCTATTTAGATATTTTCTCACTCAGTTTGACAACAGCATCATGGGTTCAGTATGTCTTTCCACCTCGCTAACAAGGAAACTAGAGATTTGGGAGAAACACTGGCATTCCTCAAATCACATGGTTAGGAAATAGCACATCTGTGATGCACAGTCAGGTCTGCCTTCTGCTCAAGACATTGAGGACTCAGTGCCAGGGGTCGTGACCTCTTCCCACATGAAATGCAAGGTTTTGCATCTTGAGTTTTGATTTCTTTTTACAACCTTCCCCCCTCCCTGAGTTTTAACTTTTAAATACTGAAGAAGCACAGTAGACATAGATGAGAAGTGTGACCCTATGATGCAAGAAGTATTGGGCACGTTATACTTTAGACTTGGAGGAGAAATGGGAACCCATTCCAGAATTCTTGCCTGGAAAATCCCATAGATAGAGGAGCCTGGTAGGCTATCATCCATGAGGTCAAAAAGAGTTGGACGTGACTGAGCACAACACATACCTTAGATGGAGCCATTTTTTACGTGTCTTCAGGTTACACATAGCATCATGCAGAATATTCCTGTATCTCTATGACATGGTGCCCTTATGGGTCTGTCTGGGTCTAAAGAGGGAGATACAACCTATGCAGAATTACCCTTAGATGACATAGTTATGAGTTCTTTCTGAACCTTTTTACACTCCTTAGATGAATTTCAGTTTGTCTGTATGTTTGGGCACTGCAATTAGTGTTTATTTTTATTCTATGTTTTTTCAAGCTAGCTAAGTATAGATTGGCTATGTTTTTGAGTAAGACCCGTAGTGGGAAAAACTTATTATGGCATCCATAAATTACATGAGAGAACAAACTGAGGGTCTGGGAAGGAAGGTGACAGGTGAGAGGTCAGCCAAAACATTAGTGGTAGTGCTGATCAAAGAGCTGAGCGCACTGCCTTCTCTGTTCCACTCTCTTCCAGTCAGAGTCAACACCCACCACACCAGGGCCTCAGTGAAGCTTCCTCTCTCCTGCTGCAAAGATCCAGGATCCTGTCTGATCTAACAGGTCACCTTTTCGTTCTTATTGTCATTGACACGTTTTCCCCAACCACACTCCCAACCAGTCAATATATAAGGAGCACCAGACCTTGAGTGAGCATCTATTTAGATATTTTCTCACTCAGTTTGACAACAGCATCATGGGTTCAGTATGTCTTTCCACCTCGCTAACAAGGAAACTAGAGATTTGGGAGAAACACTGGCATTCCTCAAATCACATGGTTAGGAAATAGCACATCTGTGATGCACAGTCAGGTCTGCCTTCTGCTCAAGACATTGAGGACTCAGTGCCAGGGGTCGTGACCTCTTCCCACATGAAATGCAAGGTTTTGCATCTTGAGTTTTGATTTCTTTTTACAACCTTCCCCCCTCCCTGAGTTTTAACTTTTAAATACTGAAGAAGCACAGTAGACATAGATGAGAAGTGTGACCCTATGATGCAAGAAGTCAAACATGGTCCTCTTTAGTGGATAAGAGTGTCTGGGAAGGGGCACAAGGGGGCTTTGGCTACTTCCAGTATTTGTTTCCTATCTGGCTATCAAGCACATGGCTGTGTTCACCTTGTGAAAACTAATTGAGCTGCTGCTAGGATTTGTATATTTTTCTGCATTTATTTACATTCTAATTTTTTTAAGTAAAAAAATTTGAAGGTGTATTTGTCTGGATTCTAAGCATCTGGTCCCCATCTTTTACTCTATCTGCCTCTCTGGATCATGTTTGCTAGTCTTTAGTTGTTAAATCATGTCTGACTCTTGTGACCCAATAGCCCACCAGGCTCCCTGTCTATAGGGATCAATCCCAGGTCTCCTGCATTGCAGGCAGAATCTTTACCATCTGAGCCACCAGAGAAATACCAGGCACCGAACCCTGATGGGCTTCACATGCAACAGTGTGCCCCTTCCTGCTTTTTGTGAATTTCCCCTTTCTGCCTCTCTTGAGCTCTCTCCTCCCATGCCTTCGCCTCTCCTTGTGTCTTTAAAATGTTCAGGTGTGACAGTACAAACATTGGTCAAGCTCAGTTCACATTGGACTTGTTTCCCTATTTCAGTAATATATGACTGATTGCAACCTATCCTCAGGACTTTATGTAGAGTATGCATTTGCTTATCATTGACACCACACACTTGCCACATGACATTGAACAAAATGCTTCATTCTTCTGGGTTCCCTAATCAAGATTCAAAATTTAGGGACACTGATAAACAGGTAAGGTCCTTCTATAAGATAGCACATCTGTGACAACAGCATCATGGGTTCAGTATGTCTTTCCACCTCGCTAACAAGGAAACTAGAGATTTGGGAGAAACACTGGCATTCCTCAAATCACATGGTTAGGAAATAGCACATCTGTGATGCACAGTCAGGTCTGCCTTCTGCTCAAGACATTGAGGACTCAGTGCCAGGGGTCGTGACCTCTTCCCACATGAAATGCAAGGTTTTGCATCTTGAGTTTTGATTTCTTTTTACAACCTTCCCCTCCTGAGTTTTAACTTTTAAATACTGAAGAAGCACAGTAGACATAGATGAGAAGTGTGACCCTATGATGCAAGAAGTCAAACATGGTCCTCTTTAGTGGATAAGAGTGTCTGGGAAGGGGCACAAGGGGGCTTTGGCTACTTCCAGTATTTGTTTCCTATCTGGCTATCAAGCACATGGCTGTGTTCACCTTGTGAAAACTAATTGAGCTGCTGCTAGGATTTGTATATTTTTCTGCATTTATTTACATTCTAATTTTTTTAAGTAAAAAAATTTGAAGGTGTATTTGTCTGGATTCTAAGCATCTGGTCCCCATCTTTTACTCTATCTGCCTCTCTGGATCATGTTTGCTAGTCTTTAGTTGTTAAATCATGTCTGACTCTTGTGACCCAATAGCCCACCAGGCTCCCTGTCTATAGGGATCAATCCCAGGTCTCCTGCATTGCAGGCAGAATCTTTACCATCTGAGCCACCAGAGAAATACCAGGCACCGAACCCTGATGGGCTTCACATGCAACAGTGTGCCCCTTCCTGCTTTTTGTGAATTTCCCCTTTCTGCCTCTCTTGAGCTCTCTCCTCCCATGCCTTCGCCTCTCCTTGTGTCTTTAAAATGTTCAGGTGTGACAGTACAAACATTGGTCAAGCTCAGTTCACATTGGACTTGTTTCCCTATTTCAGTAATATATGACTGATTGCAACCTATCCTCAGGACTTTATGTAGAGTATGCATTTGCTTATCATTGACACCACACACTTGCCACATGACATTGAACAAAATGCTTCATTCTTCTGGGTTCCCTCAAGATCAAGGATGTTAAGCATTGAGAGATTCAGGGACACTGATAAACAGGTAAGGTCCTTCTACATTTTCAGTGTCTGTGGGTGCTAATTTATCACCAAGTTGAAATTTCTATTCCCAGAAATAATATTTCATGTTTAAATAACAGGTTTTAATTGAACTGTACTATTATACAGATTCCTTATAGAAACTTCAGATAATATGGGAAAAAATGTGGAAGAGAAAGGAAGATGATCCCAGCATGTGAAGACAACTTATCAATATTTGGATGCATTGTCTCCATTAATTTTTATGCACACAGATTTATAAGCACATTGCTGAAATATTATATATAGTTAGCTTTTATTTTACTTATAACTTTGAATAAGTTCACATGCCATCAGTCTTTGAAAAAATATGATTTTTAATAAGTGACTAACAAGAACTCTATCAAATGGATTGACCATAATTAAGCTGAATATTTTTCTGTTGCTGGCCTTTTCAGTTATTTTGATTATTTTCTTTAAAACAAATGCTGCGGGGGCTTCCCTGGTGGTCCAGTGGGTAAGGAAATCGCCTTGCAGTGCAAGGGTGCCAGTTTGATTCCTGGCCTGGGAAGATCCCACGTGCCGCGGAGCGGCTGGACTGATGTGTCCAATTACCGAGCCAGTGCTCTGGAGCGCATGCGCCCAGAGCCAGTGCTCTGTGACAACAGAGGCCATCGCGATGGGAGGCCCACACGGGCCAAAGAACAAATATGAATGAAAATAGACAAATGAAAGACCAATAGAAGTGATCTGCCCGCCCCTTCCCTCCCCACCACACCCCCGCTTCACCCCACCCCCCAAAATAAATAAATAAATCTTAAAACAAATGCTGCTCTGAGCAACTGCATACATGGATATAGGCATATATTTAGGCTTTTGCAAATAATAAATAGCGTAACATTTTTTATCATGGAGTAGAAGGATGTGTACTTATCTTTTTTTACAGCAATACCAAAATCACAACTAGCTGCTGAACAAACATCGATGAGAGAATCTTGGAACTCGTTAAAAAAATAAGAAAAAAAAATACCCACGTCTATGGACAAAGCAGAAGCCACAACAAGACTGCAATCATGTCTAAAATAAAGCCTCGTACCTGCCAGAGACTCTTGGAGGGAACAAAAAAAAAAATCTTGTGCATACCAGCACCCAGGGAAAACAGCAGTGGCCAGCAAAAGAGACTGAGCCAGACCTGCCTGTGAGTGTCTGAGCGTGCCCTGCCGAGGCATGGGTCAACCGTGGCCTGCCATGGAGACAGGGGCTCTGGCAACAGCAGTCCTGGGAGACACGCCATGTGGCCTCATCTGCTCGGAGGAGGTCGCCATTAGTCCCACCACAGAGCCGCTGGGTGAGCGATCCACAAACAGGAGAACAGTTACACCAAAGCAGTTCTGGCACTGCTGTGAAAGCTCTAGGCCCGCAACAAACAAATAGAAGGATTAAATGACTAGTTAAAAGGACTAGCACCAAATTAGTTTGTCCTGCAGAGAGGCTGCAGAAATTTCCCATGCCAGGAGGGTATGCGACAGTTCCTGCTCACTAACATTATATCACACATAATAATTACAACAAACTTCACCGCACATTCTCTTTACTTAGGAGAATTTTAGCAAATTTCATGTTGCAATGTGTTCATAATCATTTCTTTGATTACTAGCATTAACCATTTAAAATTATTTCTGCTTTTTAAAAATTTTTAAAATTTTATGTATTTATTTACTTTCGGCTAGTTTTCACTGCTTCTGCAGGCTCTTTTCTAGTTGCAGGGAGTTGGGGCTCCTCTCTAGTTGAGGTGAGCAGACGTCTTGTTGTGGAACGAGGGCTCTAGGACATACAGAATTCAATAGTTCTGGCTCTGAAGCTCTAGAGCACAGGCTCAATACTTGTGGCTGATGGGCTTCTTCTCAGCGTGTGGGATCTTCCCAGCTCAGGGATGGAGCCCTTGTCTCCTGCACTGGCAGGCAAACTTGTCACAACTGAGCTACCAGGGAAGCCCGCTGCATTAACATTTTTATTTCATATTTACTTCACATTTGCAAATCTTCTCGTGTACACTGCCCCTTTGTATTCTTCTCACACTTTTGGGGGGGAGGAGAAATGGAATATTTATTTTTCCTTATAGATCTAAAGTCTTTAAATGTAAAGTCTTTAAATGATAAAACAATGCTATATTTGCTATGGCTTTTTGGGACTGTATCTTATGTTTATTGTTTAAGGTGTTTTGTTAATAATTTCTAAGGCAATCTATTTTTAGGACAGAAGTCAAGCTCCCTGAAGTCATGGAAATATATCACTTCCCACCAGAAATACATTCTTTTGGCATTAACACAGAGCTTTTAAAACAATAAACATCAGGTTCACATCCAAACTGTCCCTCTTAATTTTTTTCAACAAAACTTGATTCTCAGCTCATAGTAACAACAAAACTTAAAGTTTCCATTATTTTAATTCTCTAGCTAGTGTTTTAAATGATGAGAATTATCCAAGAAAGAATGCAAAACTCACTTTAAAAATAATTTTTTTCCAGTTCTTTGTGCCTATAGTAGTCCTCATGAAGTCAGAGCGTTTCTTTCATGAGGGAGTATCACTATTCCACAAGAGTCAAACAGGATGTCCCTGCAGGAACACAATCTTTCCCCAAACTGGCAAAAATGAGGGATGAAAGCCTTGATGCATTCATGAAGCAAGGGCATTTAAAACTGTGACTTCAGAACTTCAATCTTTCAGCATTGCTGGTTTTCTTCATTAACCCTGTCTCCTTGGAAGGCTGTGGGAGTAGAAGTCTGTGTATGGATTCCCCCTTCCTGCTGGTGTCTCGTGTCTTCCCCTTTTTACTTGTTTCACTGCTTCTGCACCAGTTGCAGGGAGTTGGGGCTCCTCTCTAGTTGAGGTGAGCAGACGTCTTGTTGTGGAACGAGGGCTCTAGGACATACAGAATTCAATAGTTCTGGCTCTGAAGCTCTAGAGCACAGGCTCAATACTTGTGGCTGATGGGCTTCTTCTCAGCGTGTGGGATCTTCCCAGCTCAGGGATGGAGCCCTTGTCTCCTGCACTGGCAGGCAAACTTGTCACAACTGAGCTACCAGGGAAGCCCGCTGCATTAACATTTTTATTTCATATTTACTTCACATTTGCAAATCTTCTCGTGTACACTGCCCCTTTGTATTCTTCTCACACTTTTGGGGGGGAGGAGAAATGGAATATTTATTTTTCCTTATAGATCTAAAGTCTTTAAATGTAAAGTCTTTAAATGATAAAACAATGCTATATTTGCTATGGCTTTTTGGGACTGTATCTTATGTTTATTGTTTAAGGTGTTTTGTTAATAATTTCTAAGGCAATCTATTTTTAGGACAGAAGTCAAGCTCCCTGAAGTCATGGAAATATATCACTTCCCACCAGAAATACATTCTTTTGGCATTAACACAGAGCTTTTAAAACAATAAACATCAGGTTCACATCCAAACTGTCCCTCTTAATTTTTTTCAACAAAACTTGATTCTCAGCTCATAGTAACAACAAAACTTAAAGTTTCCATTATTTTAATTCTCTAGCTAGTGTTTTAAATGATGAGAATTATCCAAGAAAGAATGCAAAACTCACTTTAAAAATAATTTTTTTCCAGTTCTTTGTGCCTATAGTAGTCCTCATGAAGTCAGAGCGTTTCTTTCATGAGGGAGTATCACTATTCCACAAGAGTCAAACAGGATGTCCCTGCAGGAACACAATCTTTCCCCAAACTGGCAAAAATGAGGGATGAAAGCCTTGATGCATTCATGAAGCAAGGGCATTTAAAACTGTGACTTCAGAACTTCAATCTTTCAGCATTGCTGGTTTTCTTCATTAACCCTGTCTCCTTGGAAGGCTGTGGGAGTAGAAGTCTGTGTATGGATTCCCCCTTCCTGCTGGTGTCCTACGTGTCTTCCTCCCCTTTGGCCAACCATCAAGCTGTGGCTGTGTCCTCCAGTCTGGACTTCTCTAAGCACACGCCCTACTGGTCTTCTCTACTCAGTTTTAATCTTGAACTACATCCTAACCATCTTCTACCCACAACCTACCTGGCTCTGATCCTTCTTACAGCCGATCTATTGCCTCATCTTTCAATAAAAGAGAAAATAAAAGTCACACATAACATCCCCCAAGACAAAACCAATGCTAAGGTTCTGCACCTTCCTCTCTAGCATTTTGTTTGTACTTATTACAAATATATACACTATGCTTCCCACTTTTTTATTTAAAATGATGTTGTCATCATTTTCCCAAACCATAATTCTTAGTGACTAAAGGGCAAGCAATTCGATGACTCCTCAGCAGATAGAAAATTAAGATGCTTTTCAACTTTCCCTCAAGAAATGGACTATTTTCTGCCGTATCAGTAAACAAAGGATGTCTCAGTCATAAGTGATTGCAGTCACCAGTGGTGAGCTGGTGAGCCTTGAGGGAACTCAGGACGGAAAGAGTATCTGCCATTAAGCAATGGACAAACTGCAACCATTCCCTCCGGTGGGCCCTGAGGAAACTCACTAGGAAAACACAGGATGCTGGCCCCAGATAGCCGAGGTGCATATTAAAAGAATGACTTCAGTGAGCCCAGACTCTTGCATCTCTCCACACATAGAGCAGTGCTTAATTTCTTAACCTGAGATATCTGGTTTTCCTTTAATTTGCAATAATCTTTTGACTTTCAAACTACCTATTCTTCTCTGAAATAAAATTTTTTGGATAACCTAGAACCCCTACGAAGTCAGAGCGTTTCTTTCATGAGGAGTATCACTATTCCACAAGAGTCAAACAGGATGTCCCTGCAGGAACACAATCTTTCCCCAAACTGGCAAAATGAGGGATGAAAGCCTTGATGCATTCATGAAGCAAGGGCATTTAAAACTGTGACTTCAGAACTTCAATCTTTCAGCATTGCTGGTTTTCTTCATTAACCCTGTCTCCTTGGAAGGCTGTGGGAGTAGAAGTCTGTGTATGGATTCCCCCTTCCTGCTGGTGTCCTACGTGTCTTCCTCCCCTTTGGCCAACCATCAAGCTGTGGCTGTGTCCTCCAGTCTGGACTTCTCTAAGCACACGCCCTACTGGTCTTCTCTACTCAGTTTTAATCTTGAACTACATCCTAACCATCTTCTACCCACAACCTACCTGGCTCTGATCCTTCTTACAGCCGATCTATTGCCTCATCTTTCAATAAAAGAGAAAATAAAAGTCACACATAACATCCCCCAAGACAAAACCAATGCTAAGGTTCTGCACCTTCCTCTCTAGCATTTTGTTTGTACTTATTACAAATATATACACTATGCTTCCCACTTTTTTATTTAAAATGATGTTGTCATCATTTTCCCAAACCATAATTCTTAGTGACTAAAGGGCAAGCAATTCGATGACTCCTCAGCAGATAGAAAATTAAGATGCTTTTCAACTTTCCCTCAAGAAATGGACTATTTTCTGCCGTATCAGTAAACAAAGGATGTCTCAGTCATAAGTGATTGCAGTCACCAGTGGTGAGCTGGTGAGCCTTGAGGGAACTCAGGACGGAAAGAGTATCTGCCATTAAGCAATGGACAAACTGCAACCATTCCCTCCGGTGGGCCCTGAGGAAACTCACTAGGAAAACACAGGATGCTGGCCCCAGATAGCCGAGGTGCATATTAAAAGAATGACTTCAGTGAGCCCAGACTCTTGCATCTCTCCACACATAGAGCAGTGCTTAATTTCTTAACCTGAGATATCTGGTTTTCCTTTAATTTGCAATAATCTTTTGACTTTCAAACTACCTATTCTTCTCTGAAAAAAATCTGGATAACCTAGTTCCCTTCCTCCTTTGCTCAGGGCAGTTCTTCCAGGGTTACTTGAGCTGCTGCCTTATGGACTTGAAGTCCTGAATAAAACATAACTCTCAACTTTTAGGTTGTGAATATTTTTAAGCAGACACCCTACTTTCAGTAATGTTTGTTGAACAGTGGAACTTTGACTAAACTCTAGTTACTTTGTTAGGACAACTTCCTAGAAGGAGGGAAATTGTGCGAAAAAAAAAAATGTGAGTATATAAGCCTCATGGCATATGTATTAGACAGAGTGCTAAAGAAAGCTAAATATATATGTATAAAAACATTATATACCTCTGTGTGTGCATGTGTGTATGTGCGTATGTGTGTGTATGTGAAGAAATTCTACACTGAGGATGGGAAAGTGTTTCAGTACATCGTCACTGGCTTGTGTTCTTTAGAGTCTGTATCCATATTCCCAATTTTTATAGGAATAATTATTGCCTAATTTCATACAACAGGAATTAAAAGATCAACCATGAAGGAAGAGTTAGAACACGATTTCTAACACAGACATCAGGAGACACCAAATTGAGAATTTCTCTCACCAGTGTTGATTTCCAGGCATCTTTGTGCTCTCAGAAGTGGCAGGACTTCTCCCCAACTCTGAAAACCAAGGAAGACCTCTCTTTAGCTGGTGGGTAAGGGGAGTCTGGTGGGTAGGCTGAGAGGGGATCTGAGAGCTGACTGAGCAATATGATGCTGGAGGAATAGCCTGTGAGTGTGTGGAGAGACCACCCAAGGTGCCACCAGCCTGTTAGCAAAGGTCGAGGGCGGACAGGCACTAGAGGGGCAAAGACAATCAGGACAGAGACTGTTCTCACCACTGGCTGGAAGAACTCATAATTTCAGATCTTCCTAGGTTTCCAAATGGACTTTTCTCCAAGCACTGCCCATGACCTTCATGGAAAAAGTACAAGGAATTGGTGAATTTCCTTGACAAACTGGTTCCAGTCTATCATTTCAGTTTTTCCTCTTGTTTCTTCATCCCTCCATTTCTGTCTCCCATCCAAACCCTCTGATCCACTCTGTGTTTCTTGTGTGTGTCAATCATGCAAGCTCAGGTGTCTGTGCTTTTGCTTAATGCTATATTTTCTGTCTAGAAAGTCTTCCTTTGATTGTCTAGAATCCCTACCTTTACTTCTCAAGTCCCAAATCATATTCCTTCTTACTAACTCCTTGGACAGACTTCCCTTCTCGCATGTCTTCTGATGGTGTCAGGGGCTCATGCCTGCCGGAGCAACAGCTTCACTGCCTCACTGTCCTGCTCACTAGTTGGGGGATGCTTTGAGGAAAGGCCCTGGGTGTGTCTTAAAGTGATCCTTATAATCCCAGGATCTAGATTAAGACCTTGATGACAGGAAAATCAATAAATATTTATTAAAGGAAATGAGGAGAATAAATGAAAGGAAAATGTTTTGTGCTGAATATCTACGACCCCCTCAAATGTATCTGTTGATGCCCTAATCTTCAACACAAAGGTATTTGGAGGTAGAGTCTTCTGGAAAGTGTCAAAGAAAAACTGCTGTCTGTCATTCCGTAAACAAAGGGTGCCTTGCTGCAGCCATCAGCCCATCACCAGGCAGTGCCTCCTAGAAGGTGAGCCCTGAGGGAACTCGGAATAGAAACAGGATGTCTCTCATCAAGCCATCAGCCACTGCAGCCAAGCCCCTGAGGAGGCACCCTGAGGAGGCAGAAGGAGAAAACAGGAATATTGGCCCCAGATAACTGAGGTGCATGTCAAAGGAATGATTTCAATGAGCCCAGCATTCTGCATCTTCCCATACATAACAAAGCACTAAATTCATCAACTGTCATGTCTAATTTTCATTAACCACAATCTTTTGATGTTCCTACTACCTGTCTCTGTGGCAAAACTTCTATTTATATGTATCCTGGTCCCTCACTCACCTCTTCAGAGCCATATCTCAGAGCTATCTGAGAGGCTGTATCCTGGGCTTAAGTCCTCAGGTTTGTCCACAAATTACAGGCAATTTGGGGCTTCCCCAGTGACTCAGCCATAGAGACTTGGCCCGAAACACAGGAGCCCCAGGAGATGCAGTTTCAAGCCCTGTGAGAAGATCCCCTAGAGGAGGAAATGGTCACCCAGTCTAGTATTCTTGCCTGGAGAATCCCATGAACAAAGGAGCCTGGTGAGCTACAGTCCACAGTCACAAAGAGTTGGACACAACTAAAGCAACTAAGCATGCACACACCCAACATGTAATTCTCGACTTTTAGGTTGTGCATCCTTTATATAATTTGGCTTAGATATGGTCATGAAGGGCTTCCCTGGTGGCTCAGTGGTAAGGAATTCACCTGCCAATGCAGGAGACATGGGTTTGATTCCTGGGTCAGGAAGATTCCCTGAGAAGGAAATGGCAACCCAATCCAGTATTATTGGCTAGGAAATCCCATGAACAGAAGAGACGGGCAGGCTACTGTCCATGGGATCATGAAGAGTCAGACACAACTTAGCCAGTAAACACCACCTATATTCATGAAGATAGGACCTCAAGGTGGGCTTCTTGTCTTTCTGAGAAGAGGAAAGGAGACCAGAATTCAATTTTTCCTCTCTTTTTCCACCTCCCCTCCCCAATGTGAAAACACGAAAAGACGGAAGCTGTTTGCCAGCCCGAAGAGGGCTCTCACTGGGCGCTGTCTCTGTCACCTCCTTGACCTAGCACTCCCTATCACCAGAGCTGTGAGGAATCAATGTCTGTTGTTTAAGCCACGCACTCCTTGGTGCCTCATTGTAGCTGCCTGAGCAGATGGACCAATATGAAAGGGAAGAAGTAAGGCAGAGAGAAAGGGGGGGGTGGGGAGGAAGAAATAGAATAAAATGTTTACTGCGATGAATTTAAGCTGCTATCTTAAAAGGGTAACTCTAAGCGTTTTGAAGGTGGTGTCTAAGACCTGGAGCTGTACAAATGTGTGAAAAATCTCTTAACTGAAGATTAATCTAACTCCCTGGAATCTGGCCAAGAACAGGGAGGAAGTGGAAAAGACCTATGAATAGCTCGCTGACATCCTCGAGAGCTGTGCACAAAGCCTGTGCCCAGGAGAGGTCCCCCACTGCTCACCACCCCGCTTAGGGCAGCTCTTTCTGCTTTATTTATTTCCTTCTTTACTGTCCTGAGAATTCAAGATACAGCGTCTCTACAGGCACATGTATTTCTTTTCTTAAACATGAAATGTTAGTGGAATCATTTACTTGAAGGAGGATTCATTTCATTTTGAAAATGGCACTCTAATTCCCAGAAGTGTTAGTAGCTAAAACTAGCGAGTGCTTTTAAAAACAGGCACAGTACTCTATTCGAAGCATGAAAAATGTAATTCTCGACTTTTAGGTTGTGCATCCTTTATATAATTTGGCTTAGATATGGTCATGAAGGGCTTCCCTGGTGGCTCAGTGGTAAGGAATTCACCTGCCAATGCAGGAGACATGGGTTTGATTCCTGGGTCAGGAAGATTCCCTGAGAAGGAAATGGCAACCCAATCCAGTATTATTGGTAGGAAATCCCATGAACAGAAGAGACGGGCAGGCTACTGTCCATGGGATCATGAAGAGTCAGACACAACTTAGCCAGTAAACACCACCTATATTCATGAAGATAGGACCTCAAGGTGGGCTTCTTGTCTTTCTGAGAAGAGGAAAGGAGACCAGAATTCAATTTTTCCTCTCTTTTTCCACCTCCCCTCCCCAATGTGAAAACACGAAAAGACGGAAGCTGTTTGCCAGCCCGAAGAGGGCTCTCACTGGGCGCTGTCTCTGTCACCTCCTTGACCTAGCACTCCCTATCACCAGAGCTGTGAGGAATCAATGTCTGTTGTTTAAGCCACGCACTCCTTGGTGCCTCATTGTAGCTGCCTGAGCAGATGGACCAATATGAAAGGGAAGAAGTAAGGCAGAGAGAAAGGGGGGGGTGGGGAGGAAGAAATAGAATAAAATGTTTACTGCGATGAATTTAAGCTGCTATCTTAAAAGGGTAACTCTAAGCGTTTTGAAGGTGGTGTCTAAGACCTGGAGCTGTACAAATGTGTGAAAAATCTCTTAACTGAAGATTAATCTAACTCCCTGGAATCTGGCCAAGAACAGGGAGGAAGTGGAAAAGACCTATGAATAGCTCGCTGACATCCTCGAGAGCTGTGCACAAAGCCTGTGCCCAGGAGAGGTCCCCCACTGCTCACCACCCCGCTTAGGGCAGCTCTTTCTGCTTTATTTATTTCCTTCTTTACTGTCCTGAGAATTCAAGATACAGCGTCTCTACAGGCACATGTATTTCTTTTCTTAAACATGAAATGTTAGTGGAATCATTTACTTGAAGGAGGATTCATTTCATTTTGAAAATGGCACTCTAATTCCCAGAAGTGTTAGTAGCTAAAACTAGATTACAATTCAAATTGAGTGCTTTTCAAATAACACACCATTTGGGGGGTGTCCATCTTTTGTGGAAGACTCTGGAACAGTGGGATAGTTTTGACACCACCACCCCCAAATGACTGTGAAGTGGCCATTTATCCTCATGAATAGTCCATGAAAATGTCTGATTTGTAGATGATGGAAAGGAACTTTGTTCGACAAAGCCACTTTGGACAGAATCTAGGTATCTAGTCAGATAGCCAAGCAGGTGCCTGTGGACCACACAGCTAGGGAGTTCTGAGGTTATCTCACACGTGGGATCATCTCTTTGTCTTTCAAGAGTGTGTTGGTTTTAATCATCCACTCAGCAGAAGTGACCATAAAGCAACATCTCTGTCAAGGAGATGAAATCGCTGGGAAACAAATGGAGAGCTCAAGTGTTGACCTGTTCAATTGTCTTTAACTTTCATTTTAGTTTGTTTATGTTTTGAACTCAGAAGGAACAAAAGGCTACAGAGGACAAAACTTAATAAGGTGCGTGTCAATGAGAAGAAAGAAACAGAGTCCATGGAATACAGGAGTGCTCAGGAAGTGGTTGTTATTGTTGTTATAGTTGCTGAGTTGTGTGTGACTCTTTGCAACTCCATGGATTGTAGCCCACCAGGCTCTTCTGTCCATGGGATTTCCCAGGCAAGAATACTGGAGTGGGTTGCTATTTCCTTAAGCTGTTGTTATTTATAGAGGTAGACATAACACCACTTATTCATCTTTTCATCTTTTTAAGTACTAGCATGTAACAGGTGCAGGCAGTGAAATCAGCTGTGCCCCAAATGCACTAAGGAGGAGTTCATTGGAGAAACAGTACTCCAGGAGCTGAGCAGGAACCCTTAGACAGTCTTGCTGTGTTAAAATGGTTTCCAGAAGCTGTCTGTCGGGACTTTTAGAAGACTCTTAATTACATTCATCTGGAATGCAGTGTGATTTCATCCTAGGTTCCAGCAGCAAATACAGTCCAGTAGAGCAGGGACTAGTAATCAAACACAGGATCTAGAATCAGAGGGCTAAGTTTACTGAGCATCAGTTTGCTTACCTCCTGCCCAGATCTGAGTTCCATGGAGCACATTTAGAAACCTCGAAAACTAGAATCGGATGCAGTGCTGGAGTCTAACATAAAATGTGTTTTGTAGATGATGGAAAATTGGCTTTTCAAATAACACACCATTTGGGGTGTCCATCTTTGTGGAAGACTCTGGAACAGTGGGATAGTTTGACACCACCACCCCAAATGACTGTGAAGTGGCCATTTATCCTCATGAATAGTCCATGAGAATGTCTGATTTGTAGATGATGGAAAGGAACTTTGTTCGACAAAGCCACTTTGGACAGAATCTAGGTATCTAGTCAGATAGCCAAGCAGGTGCCTGTGGACCACACAGCTAGGGAGTTCTGAGGTTATCTCACACGTGGGATCATCTCTTTGTCTTTCAAGAGTGTGTTGGTTTTAATCATCCACTCAGCAGAAGTGACCATAAAGCAACATCTCTGTCAAGGAGATGAAATCGCTGGGAAACAAATGGAGAGCTCAAGTGTTGACCTGTTCAATTGTCTTTAACTTTCATTTTAGTTTGTTTATGTTTTGAACTCAGAAGGAACAAAAGGCTACAGAGGACAAAACTTAATAAGGTGCGTGTCAATGAGAAGAAAGAAACAGAGTCCATGGAATACAGGAGTGCTCAGGAAGTGGTTGTTATTGTTGTTATAGTTGCTGAGTTGTGTGTGACTCTTTGCAACTCCATGGATTGTAGCCCACCAGGCTCTTCTGTCCATGGGATTTCCCAGGCAAGAATACTGGAGTGGGTTGCTATTTCCTTAAGCTGTTGTTATTTATAGAGGTAGACATAACACCACTTATTCATCTTTTCATCTTTTTAAGTACTAGCATGTAACAGGTGCAGGCAGTGAAATCAGCTGTGCCCCAAATGCACTAAGGAGGAGTTCATTGGAGAAACAGTACTCCAGGAGCTGAGCAGGAACCCTTAGACAGTCTTGCTGTGTTAAAATGGTTTCCAGAAGCTGTCTGTCGGGACTTTTAGAAGACTCTTAATTACATTCATCTGGAATGCAGTGTGATTTCATCCTAGGTTCCAGCAGCAAATACAGTCCAGTAGAGCAGGGACTAGTAATCAAACACAGGATCTAGAATCAGAGGGCTAAGTTTACTGAGCATCAGTTTGCTTACCTCCTGCCCAGATCTGAGTTCCATGGAGCACATTTTAGAAACCTCGCTTTTAAATACTCCAAGGAACACATCATGAAAGAGAATGCAGCTTTTAGACCTGGAGAGACCTCAGGGACCGCCTGCTTTTTATTCATTCATTAATTTATGCATCCAGCAAATATAACTCAGCCTCCCAATAGCTTAGCATCTACCAGGAGCTATGTGTTGTATTAATCACCTCATGTTCATAATTTCTACTTCTTCAGCTGCCCATCAAGAAAGGTATCATTGCTCTAATTGTTTTGATCATTTTATTTATTTGTTTATTTTTGGCCGTAATGGGTCTTTCTTGCTGCTCAGGTTTTTCTCTAGGTATGGCAAGTAGGGGCTACTCTTTAGTTGCGGTGTGTGAGCTTTTTATTGTCGTGGCCCCCATTGTTGCAGAGCACAGGCTCCAAGGTGCAAGGGCTTCAGTAATTACAGCATTTGGACTCTGTAGTTACAGTTGCCAGGCTCTAGAGCACGGGCTCAATAGCTGTGGCACATGGCTGAGTTGCTCCGAGGCATGTGAGATCTTCCTGAACCAGGGATCTAACCCATGTCTCTTGCATTGGCAGGTGGATTCTTATATCCTGAGCCATCAGGGAAGTCCCGTTGCTCCAGTTTTACATTCAAAGAACTACAGTTCATAGAGTATAAGTAACGTGCCTGGGATGACATCATTCACAAGTGGGGAGAACTGGTGCTGAAAGCCCCACATGTCTGAATGCAAAACCCACCATCTCTTTGGACCCCATTCAGAGTTCTACATGCCATAGGGCTATAAACTTTCTAGATTCACTGACTAGTGCAGTGACTTGGCAAGGGAAATGCACTAAGGAGGAGTTCATTGGAGAAACAGTACTCCAGGAGCTGAGCAGGAACCCTTAGACAGTCTTGCTGTGTTAAAATGGTTTCCAGAAGCTGTCTGTCGGGACTTTTAGAAGACTCTTAATTACATTCATCTGGAATGCAGTGTGATTTCATCCTAGGTTCCAGCAGCAAATACAGTCCAGTAGAGCAGGGACTAGTAATCAAACACAGGATCTAGAATCAGAGGGCTAAGTTTACTGAGCATCAGTTTGCTTACCTCCTGCCCAGATCTGAGTTCCATGGAGCACATTTTAGAAACCTCGCTTTTAAATACTCCAAGGAACACATCATGAAAGAGAATGCAGCTTTTAGACCTGGAGAGACCTCAGGGACCGCCTGCTTTTTATTCATTCATTAATTTATGCATCCAGCAAATATAACTCAGCCTCCCAATAGCTTAGCATCTACCAGGAGCTATGTGTTGTATTAATCACCTCATGTTCATAATTTCTACTTCTTCAGCTGCCCATCAAGAAAGGTATCATTGCTCTAATTGTTTTGATCATTTTATTTATTTGTTTATTTTTGGCCGTAATGGGTCTTTCTTGCTGCTCAGGTTTTTCTCTAGGTATGGCAAGTAGGGGCTACTCTTTAGTTGCGGTGTGTGAGCTTTTTATTGTCGTGGCCCCCATTGTTGCAGAGCACAGGCTCCAAGGTGCAAGGGCTTCAGTAATTACAGCATTTGGACTCTGTAGTTACAGTTGCCAGGCTCTAGAGCACGGGCTCAATAGCTGTGGCACATGGCTGAGTTGCTCCGAGGCATGTGAGATCTTCCTGAACCAGGGATCTAACCCATGTCTCTTGCATTGGCAGGTGGATTCTTATATCCTGAGCCATCAGGGAAGTCCCGTTGCTCCAGTTTTACATTCAAAGAACTACAGTTCATAGAGTATAAGTAACGTGCCTGGGATGACATCATTCACAAGTGGGGAGAACTGGTGCTGAAAGCCCCACATGTCTGAATGCAAAACCCACCATCTCTCTTTGGACCCCATTCAGAGTTCTACATGCCATAGGGCTATAAACTTTCTAGATTCACTGACTAGTGCAGTGACTTGGCAAGGGATCCTGTGATTCTGGAAGGATGAATGATGGCTCAAGAGAAAGTCCCTTTCTGGACCCGCCACTTGAGAGCTGTGTGCCTTGGTCCACACCTTTGTTTGAGCCACCATGGCCTTTAGAGTTTCAAAGGAAAGATCAACCCACGCCATTCCCTAGGCAGTAGACGCCAAAACGTTGCTAAGGAGCTTTTATTCTTCTGGGTCTCTTTTTGCTTTGATGCATTTCCCTCAAGTAAAGTTAAAGGAAATGTTACTCATCTACAGCAAGAAGACTCTTTGAGTATGGCATAGACTATCGACCAAATGATAGTGTCAAACGCACAGGGGGAGGGGTCAGTTCGAGGTCCAGATGGGTGGGAGCCATCCATAGTAAGCTTTACTCATGGCTCAAATGGGTAAAGAAACTGCCTGCCATGTGGGAGACTTCTTCAGTCCCTGGGTTGGGAAGATCCCCTGGATGAGGGCATGGTTACCCACTCTAGTATTCTTTCTGTAGAATCCCATGGACAGAGGAGTCTGGAGGGCTACAGTCTGTGAGGTCGCAAAGACTTGAACAGGCCTGAGTGACTAACTTGTTCAGTTTTAAGGATGCTCATTAGAGTAGGCTCGAGTTGTATGTGGAAATCAGAGCTCTGATCTGCACACCTCTGCTTTCATTGTTACCTTGGTCCCTTTCCTCAGCAACTCCCACCACCCTCTCTTCTTTAGCCCGGGACCCTCGAAGAGATGAGACCAGTCTGCCCCTTTTCATGGTTCCTGTCCCTTTACCTGGCTCTAGGGTCCCGTTGCTCCGAGGCATGTGAGATCTTCCTGAACCAGGGATCTAACCCATGTCTCTTGCATTGGCAGGTGGATTCTTATATCCTGAGCCATCAGGAAGTCCCGTTGCTCCAGTTTTACATTCAAAGAACTACAGTTCATAGAGTATAAGTAACGTGCCTGGGATGACATCATTCACAAGTGGGGAGAACTGGTGCTGAAAGCCCCACATGTCTGAATGCAAAACCCACCATCTCTCTTGGACCCCATTCAGAGTTCTACATGCCATAGGGCTATAAACTTTCTAGATTCACTGACTAGTGCAGGGACTTGGCAAGGGATCCTGTGATTCTGGAAGGATGAATGATGGCTCAAGAGAAAGTCCCTTTCTGGACCCGCCACTTGAGAGCTGTGTGCCTTGGTCCACACCTTTGTTTGAGCCACCATGGCCTTTAGAGTTTCAAAGGAAAGATCAACCCACGCCATTCCCTAGGCAGTAGACGCCAAAACGTTGCTAAGGAGCTTTTATTCTTCTGGGTCTCTTTTTGCTTTGATGCATTTCCCTCAAGTAAAGTTAAAGGAAATGTTACTCATCTACAGCAAGAAGACTCTTTGAGTATGGCATAGACTATCGACCAAATGATAGTGTCAAACGCACAGGGGGAGGGGTCAGTTCGAGGTCCAGATGGGTGGGAGCCATCCATAGTAAGCTTTACTCATGGCTCAAATGGGTAAAGAAACTGCCTGCCATGTGGGAGACTTCTTCAGTCCCTGGGTTGGGAAGATCCCCTGGATGAGGGCATGGTTACCCACTCTAGTATTCTTTCTGTAGAATCCCATGGACAGAGGAGTCTGGAGGGCTACAGTCTGTGAGGTCGCAAAGACTTGAACAGGCCTGAGTGACTAACTTGTTCAGTTTTAAGGATGCTCATTAGAGTAGGCTCGAGTTGTATGTGGAAATCAGAGCTCTGATCTGCACACCTCTGCTTTCATTGTTACCTTGGTCCCTTTCCTCAGCAACTCCCACCACCCTCTCTTCTGTATCAGCCCGGGACCCTCGAAGAGATGAGACCAGTCTGTCTCACCTAAATCTCAACAGTGGGTTCCTGTCTCCAGGTTTAACGAGGAAAAACCAAGTCAGGAAGGCTGGGGCTAAGGTTTTATGGAGGCGCTGGGCCAAATGGCTTAGCCAGGAATTCAACCAGCAAGGCCTTCTATCCCCTGGGAGCTGCAAAATGCAAACAGCTCTGGTAAACGGGAGCATGATTTCCCAAGCAGGAGACAGGAGCCTTTAATGAGCCGGAGTGAGCCTGTCCTGGTCCTCTGAGCTATTCCAGGGTGGATAATTAGACTGTCGGCGGCAAGGAGCCCTCGGATGGCCCAGAGACAGAAGAAAGGTGGAGGTTCCGCAGGCAGCAGCGGGACGGAGTGGACAGTAATGCACAATTGATAGGCTCAGATTCCAGGCATTTGGGAAGTTTTCCTTTTCACCCTCTTCCTCTTCTTTCTTCCTTTGCGTCATGCCTACTACTGGCACAGTTAGGGATGTTTTAAAGAAGGAAGGAACAGTAAAATGAAGCATGCACATTTCCCTGGAGGAGGATGGGATATGCTCTCTCAATTACATCATTCATTCATGCTGTTTTTTCATGACCTTTGTAAGAGTTTGGGATACAGGTCCCAGGAGCAGCAGCTTTAGGAGTCGTGTGTGGTTCTAGCATCCCTCTTCTCCCTCTGACTTGAGAAGAGTATGTTCTGCACAGGGTCTTCTTTAGCTCAGATCCCCAAATCAAAATAAAACATGAACCCGAGTCACAGCTGCTGCAGCCAACGCGGTGACTGTAGCCAATATATAAAGTGGGAGAAACATGAACCTTTGTTGCTGTTGGAGTTGTTATTACAGCATAGCAGAGAGGACACAGAGAACCCTCCCGCCTCATACTATGAACACCAAAGGGTCCATGGTCCCAATACCACACATGATACTAATACAGCTTGACATGACTTTCTTTGTCCTCCAGTCTACAGGCTTCCACCATAGGTCCTCCTTCTATCCTCTTTCACCAGGACTTTTGCTGAACTTTCTGTATCAGCCCGGGACCCTCGAAGAGATGAGACCAGTCTGTCTCACCTAAATCTCAACAGTGGGTTCCTGTCTCCAGGTTTAACGAGGAAAAACCAAGTCAGGAAGGCTGGGGCTAAGGTTTTATGGAGGCGCTGGGCCAAATGGCTTAGCCAGGAATTCAACCAGCAAGGCCTTCTATCCCCTGGGAGCTGCAAAATGCAAACAGCTCTGGTAAACGGGAGCATGATTTCCCAAGCAGGAGACAGGAGCCTTTAATGAGCCGGAGTGAGCCTGTCCTGGTCCTCTGAGCTATTCCAGGGTGGATAATTAGACTGTCGGCGGCAAGGAGCCCTCGGATGGCCCAGAGACAGAAGAAAGGTGGAGGTTCCGCAGGCAGCAGCGGGACGGAGTGGACAGTAATGCACAATTGATAGGCTCAGATTCCAGGCATTTGGGAAGTTTTCCTTTTCACCCTCTTCCTCTTCTTTCTTCCTTTGCGTCATGCCTACTACTGGCACAGTTAGGGATGTTTTAAAGAAGGAAGGAACAGTAAAATGAAGCATGCACATTTCCCTGGAGGAGGATGGGATATGCTCTCTCAATTACATCATTCATTCATGCTGTTTTTTCATGACCTTTGTAAGAGTTTGGGATACAGGTCCCAGGAGCAGCAGCTTTAGGAGTCGTGTGTGGTTCTAGCATCCCTCTTCTCCCTCTGACTTGAGAAGAGTATGTTCTGCACAGGGTCTTCTTTAGCTCAGATCCCCAAATCAAAATAAAACATGAACCCGAGTCACAGCTGCTGCAGCCAACGCGGTGACTGTAGCCAATATATAAAGTGGGAGAAACATGAACCTTTGTTGCTGTTGGAGTTGTTATTACAGCATAGCAGAGAGGACACAGAGAACCCTCCCGCCTCATACTATGAACACCAAAGGGTCCATGGTCCCAATACCACACATGATACTAATACAGCTTGACATGACTTTCTTTGTCCTCCAGTCTACAGGCTTCCACCATAGGTCCTCCTTCTATCCTCTTTCACCAGGACTTTTGCTGAACTTTCAATACTCAGCCCAGGTGTCAGTTCCACGAATTGACCTTGTCCAGGGCTGTGAATGGAGCAGGCTGCCGACGGCCCTCATCTGCTGTGCATGGCTGCATCCTTGCCTCCGTCGAGGGGAGATGAAAGACCTGGCTGCTGCATCTCTCTCCCCAGCTCAGCCTCAGAGTGCAGGGATCTTGTCTGATTCACAGCCCTCCACAGTCTCTGCCTAAGGGCTGACACATAAGGACGCCTTAAAGATGAGACAGCTCCATGCCACAGACATTCCCAGCCCTGAAATGTTTGCCCTGGTAGATCCAGTCCATTCAGAAACTTGTTGGACTCAAGGGCTCAGTTCTACACGTATGGAGAGACTGACTGTGCTTAGCATTGTTGCAGGAAGGTTAGGGAGCAGATCCATAAACATAAAAGAGGACATCAGTATCCGTCAAGATCATGGACAAGCATCTCCAACAAGAAGATGAGCCTGTCCTGGAGTCCACAGGCATTGCCATGTCTCCAGCTCTGTGGGGTTATCTGACATACTTTCTAGGTGTTTGTGTGACTGTGAACAGGAGTAAGGGAGGAAAACGAGGACCAATCTGGCAGGTGCGTGGTTCCTCCAGCCCAGAGACCTCCTCCACTTCATACTGAGAGTATGCACACCATATCCTCCACACATGTGCATGCACACATGCACACATATAGACACACAAGCACACGTGTACATATGAGTGCACACACACATGCACACTTCTTACAAATCAGATGATGAGTGTTGCCTGGGGCAAGATGAAATAATCAAATCACCCTATTAAAACCTGCAGAGGTCGAGAAAGTGGTGTGCCAGCACATAATACAGACCAGCACACAGTGGTGGACATATTGGATCCAATTTTCATTCCGTGTAATAATGAAGCCAGCCAAACAAGGCTGTTTTAAAATAAATTGGATTGAAAGTTATAGTTAAGAAAATACGTGGGTGTTTTCCCTGTGCTGCCGCTGTGCTGGCATGTGAGAATGCAGAGGTGAAAAGACTATGGCTGCCCCAGTCTACAGGCTTCCACCATAGGTCCTCCTTCTATCCTCTTTCACCAGGACTTTTGCTGAACTTTCAATACTCAGCCCAGGTGTCAGTTCCACGAATTGACCTTGTCCAGGGCTGTGAATGGAGCAGGCTGCCGACGGCCCTCATCTGCTGTGCATGGCTGCATCCTTGCCTCCGTCGAGGAGATGAAAGACCTGGCTGCTGCATCTCTCCCAGCTCAGCCTCAGAGTGCAGGGATCTTGTCTGATTCACAGCCCTCCACAGTCTCTGCCTAAGGGCTGACACATAAGGACGCCTTAAAGATGAGACAGCTCCATGCCACAGACATTCCCAGCCCTGAAATGTTTGCCCTGGTAGATCCAGTCCATTCAGAAACTTGTTGGACTCAAGGGCTCAGTTCTACACGTATGGAGAGACTGACTGTGCTTAGCATTGTTGCAGGAAGGTTAGGGAGCAGATCCATAAACATAAAAGAGGACATCAGTATCCGTCAAGATCATGGACAAGCATCTCCAACAAGAAGATGAGCCTGTCCTGGAGTCCACAGGCATTGCCATGTCTCCAGCTCTGTGGGGTTATCTGACATACTTTCTAGGTGTTTGTGTGACTGTGAACAGGAGTAAGGGAGGAAAACGAGGACCAATCTGGCAGGTGCGTGGTTCCTCCAGCCCAGAGACCTCCTCCACTTCATACTGAGAGTATGCACACCATATCCTCCACACATGTGCATGCACACATGCACACATATAGACACACAAGCACACGTGTACATATGAGTGCACACACACATGCACACTTCTTACAAATCAGATGATGAGTGTTGCCTGGGGCAAGATGAAATAATCAAATCACCCTATTAAAACCTGCAGAGGTCGAGAAAGTGGTGTGCCAGCACATAATACAGACCAGCACACAGTGGTGGACATATTGGATCCAATTTTCATTCCGTGTAATAATGAAGCCAGCCAAACAAGGCTGTTTTAAAATAAATTGGATTGAAAGTTATAGTTAAGAAAATACGTGGGTGTTTTCCCTGTGCTGCCGCTGTGCTGGCATGTGAGAATGCAGAGGTGAAAAGACAGAGTCACTGTCTTCAAGGACCTCTGAGCCTAGTGAGAGAGACAGTCCTCAGAACTCATCATTCAGACATTTGTTAGAGCTGCTGTCGTCGGCTTTTCTGGAGGAAACAATAGAGGAACAAAGGGAGTTATCAATTTGAACCCAATAGATCAGGAAAGCCAGGGAAGAGATAATAAGTGGTGTGAGCTTTGAAAGATGAGTTAGTGCTCAATGGCGATGATAAGCACGCACACACACACACATGCGCAAAGGCTGATTTTTGACATCATATGCATACACTGTATTTGTAATGAATAAAAGTATCTCTCAATAAATGAATTTCTCTGGGGATGTGGAGACATTATGATGGAGAACACATCTGATATGTAACACTTGATTCAATATAATTGATTCATTAAACAAACAATATTCACTAACGTCTGATTTCACAGTCTTCATCCAATTAAACTTCCTCCTAGACACGATAACAAGTGGACAAGGAGAGCTTCGCTGTAACCCCATAGAGCGTGAATTTTCCATTTGTCTTGCAGCTTCACAATTCAACTTAGGAAACACTTTCGTTTAATGGAAAAAGAAATGGGCTTGATATTTGAAACACGTGGATCTCTATCTTTTTTGGATTATATTTCAATGCATGGTTGTGTGAATGTACCAAGTCGCTTCAGGCATGTCTGACTGTTGGTGACCCCCTGGGCTATAGCCTTTCCTGTCCACGGCATTTTCCAGCCAGGAATACTGGAGCGGGTTTCCATTCTTCCTCCAGGGCATCTTCCCAACCCAGGATTGAACCTGCGTCTATTATGTCTCCTGCACTGGCGAGCAGGTTCTTTACCACTAGCTCCATCTGGGAAGCCTGTTTCAGTGGGCAGTTACTTGAGATTCAGTTCCCCACTTGTGAGATGGGAAAAAAGGTGATATTATAAAATAAGTATCAGGCACATAATAGGCAGTCAATACAATGGTATGAGTGACTTTGACCTTCCATAGTAATAAATCTGCTAGGAATTGAATGACTTTTACTGTTTCCAGAAATCCAATCCACAAATTATCTGAAAATTACAAAGAGTTACTGCTCTTTAAGGACATTCAGAACAGTCTGTCTAGACTTTGACAGAAGATTAATAATCAAATTTTAAATATTGTATCCTCAGAACTCATCATTCAGACATTTGTTAGAGCTGCTGCTCGGCTTTTCTGGAGGAAACAATAGAGGAACAAAGGGAGTTATCAATTTGAACCCAATAGATCAGGAAAGCCAGGGAAGAGATAATAAGTGGTGTGAGCTTTGAAAGATGAGTTAGTGCTCAATGGCGATGATAAGCACGCACACACACACATGCGCAAAGGCTGATTTTTGACATCATATGCATACACTGTATTTGTAATGAATAAAAGTATCTCTCAATAAATGAATTTCTCTGGGGATGTGGAGACATTATGATGGAGAACACATCTGATATGTAACACTTGATTCAATATAATTGATTCATTAAACAAACAATATTCACTAACGTCTGATTTCACAGTCTTCATCCAATTAAACTTCCTCCTAGACACGATAACAAGTGGACAAGGAGAGCTTCGCTGTAACCCCATAGAGCGTGAATTTTCCATTTGTCTTGCAGCTTCACAATTCAACTTAGGAAACACTTTCGTTTAATGGAAAAAGAAATGGGCTTGATATTTGAAACACGTGGATCTCTATCTTTTTCGGATTATATTTCAATGCATGGTTGTGTGAATGTACCAAGTCGCTTCAGGCATGTCTGACTGTTGGTGACCCCCTGGGCTATAGCCTTTCCTGTCCACGGCATTTTCCAGCCAGGAATACTGGAGCGGGTTTCCATTCTTCCTCCAGGGCATCTTCCCAACCCAGGATTGAACCTGCGTCTATTATGTCTCCTGCACTGGCGAGCAGGTTCTTTACCACTAGCTCCATCTGGGAAGCCTGTTTCAGTGGGCAGTTACTTGAGATTCAGTTCCCCACTTGTGAGATGGGAAAAAAGGTGATATTATAAAATAAGTATCAGGCACATAATAGGCAGTCAATACAATGGTATGAGTGACTTTGACCTTCCATAGTAATAAATCTGCTAGGAATTGAATGACTTTTACTGTTTCCAGAAATCCAATCCACAAATTATCTGAAAATTACAAAGAGTTACTGCTCTTTAAGGACATTCAGAACAGTCTGTCTAGACTTTGACAGAAGATTAATAATCAAATTTTAAATATTGTATCCCATTTGAGTCTTAACAACTTAGGATAAGGGATAAGAGTCTTGATGTTTAAATACATTTGGGTTGAGTCTTGGATCTAAGATTGTATAGCTGTTTATTCTTGATACATCATTTCCCAATTTTAGGGCTATTGGGCCATATCCTGTATTAAATATGTAATAATAGATGCATACCTTCATGGGAAGAAGGAATCAGTGATTAACTCTTGGTAATTAAGCAGTTACTACACCAACATAATCACCATATTTCTATCAATTTTCCCATCTGTCAGTAAAATGAGCTCCAGATGAAAATTCATACCTTCATATGACCCAACCAGTAAAGAACATCCTGAACAGTAGAGTCTTTGTCTGAGGCGCCACACAATCTTCCTCTGCCTACAACCTTCTCCTATTGGTGAGAAGTCTTCACTACATCCTCTACTCATTTTTGAAGGGCCAAGGGTCATGCCATTTCTTCCTCCCATTGTCCAGGGCTCCCTGCTGGAACCGGCATAGATATATTCTCTGGGTCCAGGAGGCAGGAGCCTGGTTGGGCCACTAGTGTGGACATCCTTTGATACAAGGGATGGTGAAGAATCACCTTGGAGGAGACTATACCCAGGACATCAGGTTAGCGGTGCACTTGGGACAGGGAGAGAGAAGGAGGCTGACGATGCTGTTGGTGGTTCTCCAGTCTTCCAGGCCATTCTGAACTTTTCTTAAGGCAGGCATTTTTCTTTTTTTAATTTTGGCCTCTTTTTATTGATTATTTATTTATTTATTTATTTATTTTATTTTTGACCACTTATATTGGTCTTTCATCTGTTTATCTTTGTTCTTTGCCCTGTGTAGGCTTCCCATCGTGGTGGCCTCTGCACCAGCTCTGGGTGCATGCGCTCCAGAGTGCCAGCTCGTAATTGGACACACCGGTCCAGCTGTTCCTCTGCATAGGGGATCTCCCTGAGCCAGGGATCAAACCAGTGTCCCTTGCATTGCAAGGTGGACTCTTTACCCACTGGATCATCAGGAAAGCCCAAGGCAGGAATTTTGATGTCAAATAAATGTTTTTATTGAACATATTTTTAGCTTGGTTTAAAACTTTTAAATTGAGGTTGAGGATATGTAGGGCCTCATTTTTAGATATTTCCAAAGCCTAACAAATATTAGAAAACATGACTCTTCTCAATGAGCGTGAAATGTCTGCTGTGCACCCTTCAATCCTGAATCCCTTAGCATTTCTGCCCTTATATTTCCTGATACAAGTAGAGGAGATGGGGAACCAGACAGGTGAAAGCATTCCTCAGATATTTTTTAATTACTTCAGTTTCCCCAAGAATTGCTAAGATTTTGGTTACCTAAAGGTCAAAATGAGCCTTAATAAATGGTCATCTGTTCTTCCTCCTAGTGATTTCTTTATTATACATAGAAATAAAATGGATTTTAGAATATTTAGAAATGAAATCAATTTTCTTTTTGGCTAGTAGCCTTAAACAAAAACAAAATTTTAATTCAAAAAATACATAATATATCTCCTACTTTGATTATCAGATTTAACTTCCAGAATCCATGCATGACACTGCCAGGCTCCTGGTCAAAAATTTTCAGAGGCTTTCCATGTCAGAAAGATGATGCCAGAATTATTCAACCTTCACATAAGACGTTTTTTATTTCACCTTGGAACTTCAATTGTTTGGATGGTGAAGAATCACCTTGGAGGAGACTATACCCAGGACATCAGGTTAGCGGTGCACTTGGGACAGGGAGAGAGAAGGAGGCTGACGATGCTGTTGGTGGTTCTCCAGTCTTCCAGGCCATTCTGAACTTTTCTTAAGGCAGGCATTTTTCTTTTTTTAATTTTGGCCTCTTTTTATTGATTATTTATTTATTTATTTATTTATTTTATTTTTGACCACTTATATTGGTCTTTCATCTGTTTATCTTTGTTCTTTGCCCTGTGTAGGCTTCCCATCGTGGTGGCCTCTGCACCAGCTCTGGGTGCATGCGCTCCAGAGTGCCAGCTCGTAATTGGACACACCGGTCCAGCTGTTCCTCTGCATAGGGGATCTCCCTGAGCCAGGGATCAAACCAGTGTCCCTTGCATTGCAAGGTGGACTCTTTACCCACTGGATCATCAGGAAAGCCCAAGGCAGGAATTTTGATGTCAAATAAATGTTTTTATTGAACATATTTTTAGCTTGGTTTAAAACTTTTAAATTGAGGTTGAGGATATGTAGGGCCTCATTTTTAGATATTTCCAAAGCCTAACAAATATTAGAAAACATGACTCTTCTCAATGAGCGTGAAATGTCTGCTGTGCACCCTTCAATCCTGAATCCCTTAGCATTTCTGCCCTTATATTTCCTGATACAAGTAGAGGAGATGGGGAACCAGACAGGTGAAAGCATTCCTCAGATATTTTTTAATTACTTCAGTTTCCCCAAGAATTGCTAAGATTTTGGTTACCTAAAGGTCAAAATGAGCCTTAATAAATGGTCATCTGTTCTTCCTCCTAGTGATTTCTTTATTATACATAGAAATAAAATGGATTTTAGAATATTTAGAAATGAAATCAATTTTCTTTTTGGCTAGTAGCCTTAAACAAAAACAAAATTTTAATTCAAAAAATACATAATATATCTCCTACTTTGATTATCAGATTTAACTTCCAGAATCCATGCATGACACTGCCAGGCTCCTGGTCAAAAATTTTCAGAGGCTTTCCATGTCAGAAAGATGATGCCAGAATTATTCAACCTTCACATAAGACGTCATCACCTGGATTAATTTTCATTCATTTGTTTGCACACAAAGCTTTAATCAGGCCAAGCTCTCATCCCCTCTCCAGCCCTCCATTTGCCTTCATGCTGCCATATGTTTGCAGATCTGAGTCTGTCTTTCTAATACAAGGGTTCTTGATCTGGCATTCACAAATTTCCAGTAGATCTATAGACAGAGGGCTTGAGAACTGAGATGAGGAAGTTTTCACTCACACCTTCTCTGGTGGTTTGTATGGTAATGAATCTGCCTGCAAGGTAAAAGACCCGGGTTCCATCCCTGGGTGGGGAAGATCTCCTGGGGTAAGAAACGCCAACTCACTCCAATATTCTTGCCTGGAAAATTCAATGGACAGAGGGGTCTGGTGGGCTACAGTTTAAGGGGTCGCAAACAGTTGGACCCGACTGAATAACTAACACTTTCACTTTACTGAAATGTATCATTTCCTTCTACCAGTAATTTAGCCACACAGCACGGCAATTGTGTTAGCAGTAGCTTGGGATTTACCCCTAACAGAGAGCACAGGTTTCCTCCCTATCCTTTTACAAGTATTGTGAGTATTGAAATATGGTTTATGCTGACGACTCTTTTGAAAGTACCACTACTAGCGTGTTATGTTTAAAAAGATCTATTGATTTATTAAGAAAGAGACAATAAATTACAAATTTTAGAATATTTAAAAATTCCATTTCAATATAACATTTTAAAACTAGTATTGGTTTTCCTCCTAAATCTATGCATTTGGTTTTATGCATTTAATATCATATATAATGGTGGGAGAAGGGATCATTAGAGAGGTTGGGGTTGACAGGTGCACATTGCTGTATTTAAATTTGATGACTAACAAGGACTTACAGTATGCACAGGGAACTCTGCTCAATATTATGTAGAAGCCTAAATAGGAAAAAAATTAAAACTAATAGGTACATGTGCATGAATATCTGAATCACTTTGCTGTACACCTGAAACTATCACAGTATTGTTAATCAGTTACAGTCCAATATAAAGTAAAAAGTTACCAAAAATAACAAAATCTTTCCCATGAAATGTTCTTTCTGCCTCCTAGCTATGCTTGAAAAAGTCCTCTCTTCCTTGAATATATCTTGCATTCTCCAAATAAATCTTTTAGCTTGTGCCCTCAGAAGTCTCTCTCCTTCTCACAGGATTATCAGGAAGACTATTCTGTGCTTGAGAAATTCATAGCAAAAAAATTAGCCTGTAACAGGTTTTTGGCAAGGACCAATTACCTCCCTTTATATCTTGGAATCTTTGATCAGGGGCTTTGAGTTTTACCATTATTTATTTTATTTTGTCTGCTTTTAGCAGAGTGTTTATTTTATTAAAGTATTTTAACCACACATCCTCCTCTCCAATGCTAGAGTCAATTCATAGAGGAAAAGGATGACGTTTTACGTCTTTGTATTATTCACAATGCCCGCGTTAGAAAATACTGACTCATTTGTTTTTAAGTGAAAAATGACAACATCCTAGATGCTGCTGCGGCCCACCTCATGGAGCACTCACGTGTGGTGGCAGCGTGTTCCTGAGGGTCCCTCATCACTAGGCAGAGGAGGTGGAGGAGGGCGGTTAGGTGACTGTTAGACATTGCACACACAGGCCAGGAGGGAGGGATGTGAACAATACAGTGACAGACGTCAGGAAGAGAATGAGACGTAAAAAACAATGCCACTTGCAGAAATTAAAATCCATGCTGACAGAACAATACACACAGTGTGCCAAGACATACAAAGACAGACAGAAACCAGAAGAGAGCTGTGGCCAGCGCAGGGGCAAGGGATGGGGTGAGCAGGAGACATGAAATGATGAGAAAGGAAAATAAATCAATATATAGAAAACTAGATATGCAAATGAAACTAAGAATGAGTCTGTACATGTCTACACATGTGGATCTTAAGCCAGGGCCTGAGGAGTCTGGTTAATTCATGCCTCTGCCTTTGTAGCCCCGAGCATGAAGGGACAGCCAGAACAAAGATATCCACAAAGCCAGCCTCTCCAGGAAGCCTTCTCCTTATTTTCTTTCTCCCCAGCTGTCTGGGCTGGGGGGGGCGTGCCTAGTTTCTGAGCATTTAGAGTCCCACTGTTCATTTTCCTGACAAGCCTGTCTCGTGAAATGTCAGTGTTCTCTGTACCTGTTTATGTAAACATGGGCAGAAAACGCCCATGTTAGTGCTTCGTTCTTCCAGCAGTTTGTTGGTGTTCAGTCACTAAAGTGTGTCTGATTCTTGGAGACTCCGTGGACTGCAACATGCCAGGGTTCCAGTTCCTCATTGACTCTGGGAGTTTTCTCAGACTCATGTTCACTGATGATATTTACCTATCTCATCTCTGCTGCCCCTTCTCCTCTTGCCTTCAGTCTTTTCCAGCATCAGGGTCTTGGCCAGATTCAGCAACTTGCCAAGCATTCGATACAGAGAACACGTTCAATACATATTTGCTAACTACAGTATTGATAGAAAAAAACTAGGTATATTGGACATAAGTTAATATAACTTCTCAATCAGAGTCAGACTGAGTCATTTCTAGTTGTTTTGCTCTCTAGATAGAGAGATGAATTTTATGTATTCTGAACATTTTCACTATCTTCAACAAAACCTTTGAAAGACTCCCTTCACTCTGACTTCTTCAGAAAAACAAATCACACTTAGATCTTGTCCTTAAGTTTAATTTCAAGGAGCTCAACTATTTCCTTCTTTCCCAAATTAACAAAATGACGTCAGGAAGAGAATGAGACGTAAAAAACAATGCCACTTGCAGAAATTAAAATCCATGCTGACAGAACAATACACACAGTGTGCCAAGACATACAAAGACAGACAGAAACCAGAAGAGAGCTGTGGCCAGCGCAGGGGCAAGGGATGGGGTGAGCAGGAGACATGAAATGATGAGAAAGGAAAATAAATCAATATATAGAAAACTAGATATGCAAATGAAACTAAGAATGAGTCTGTACATGTCTACACATGTGGATCTTAAGCCAGGGCCTGAGGAGTCTGGTTAATTCATGCCTCTGCCTTTGTAGCCCCGAGCATGAAGGGACAGCCAGAACAAAGATATCCACAAAGCCAGCCTCTCCAGGAAGCCTTCTCCTTATTTTCTTTCTCCCCAGCTGTCTGGGCTGGGGGTGGCGTGCCTAGTTTCTGAGCATTTAGAGTCCCACTGTTCATTTTCCTGACAAGCCTGTCTCGTGAAATGTCAGTGTTCTCTGTACCTGTTTATGTAAACATGGGCAGAAAACGCCCATGTTAGTGCTTCGTTCTTCCAGCAGTTTGTTGGTGTTCAGTCACTAAAGTGTGTCTGATTCTTGGAGACTCCGTGGACTGCAACATGCCAGGGTTCCAGTTCCTCATTGACTCTGGGAGTTTTCTCAGACTCATGTTCACTGATGATATTTACCTATCTCATCTCTGCTGCCCCTTCTCCTCTTGCCTTCAGTCTTTTCCAGCATCAGGGTCTTGGCCAGATTCAGCAACTTGCCAAGCATTCGATACAGAGAACACGTTCAATACATATTTGCTAACTACAGTATTGATAGAAAAAAACTAGGTATATTGGACATAAGTTAATATAACTTCTCAATCAGAGTCAGACTGAGTCATTTCTAGTTGTTTTGCTCTCTAGATAGAGAGATGAATTTTATGTATTCTGAACATTTTCACTATCTTCAACAAAACCTTTGAAAGACTCCCTTCACTCTGACTTCTTCAGAAAAACAAATCACACTTAGATCTTGTCCTTAAGTTTAATTTCAAGGAGCTCAACTATTTCCTTCTTTCCCAAATTAACAATGAAATTCAGATGCACACTGTCTAAAGGACTTCCCACGTGACGCTGGTGGTAAAGAACCCACTGTCAAGGCAGGAAGACGCAACGAGACCTGGGTTTGGTCCCTGGGTGGAGAATATCTCCTGGAGGAGGGTATGGAAACCCTCTCTAGTATTCTGCCTGGAGAATCTGCAGCCAGAAGAGTCTGGGCAGGCTACAGTCCATGAGGATGCACAGAGTTGGACATGACCGAGCCTTTGGGACACAAAGGCAGGTTGAACCTGGTATTAGAAGGATTGGAAGAATGAACAGTAGAAACAATTCACATACATAATCACACTCCAAGTATACCCGTGAACTTGGAGTCCCTTATTTATTTTCCTTTCCTCTAACCTGAGACTGTACCAAGCAGAACCACTTGAAAACATTTTCATCTCAAGGCTATGTCTGCAGGTGTCAGGGCAGCCTTAGTGCCCTGGCCGTAGAAGATAAGTTATCACACCGTCAGAGACAGTTAGGCCCCCTCCTGTGTGCCTTTGTAAATGTATTTGCCTTCACTGTCTAATCTGAAAATACTTATCAGGGAAGCAGCAGTCATGGAGTTGGGGCAATGGCTGCTGAATGAACAATGGTCTTACAGAAGTGCATATTGACATTTCTGTCTTGTCCTGACTATGCCCGTTTAACTACAAGAAGCACCTTCTCATAGCCCAAAGTCCTCTTGATCATGTCCTCCTAAAACTGCATGGATTTAGATGTATCAAATATTTTGTTGTTTCACTATATTCACCAAGATGGAGGGTATTTTAAAAAAATCAAATCGAAACAGTGCTACCTCTGAACATGAGGCTTATTTCAAATCTGCAGGTCCCCGGACTGTCCTTCTATATTTAAAGAAGATCTAGCGATTATAATAACTTGACCCAAGAATCAAATATTTAGGCAGCAAAACCATGTCTATTTCAGGCTGTGCAGCTGACGTACATTCTTAGGCTATACAGGATAAACACAGTATTTCATTTCAAGTTCCTAAAAAGGGAAATGACCGTGAGCGAAATGCAAAGGCTTTGTTTCTACACATCACACACGTTTGCAGTGAGCAGGCATTTGGGCAGCTGGAGCAGGCCATTTATAAAGGTCTGACACTGCCTGTGAGGAGGTGGTTTAAAAGGTTAACACACTTCAGTCTTTCACAAAGGCGTGAAAGTGTACATCGACAGTTATTAATATACGAGTCGAGTCTGCCATTATTATCCTAATGGTTCTTATCAAAAACAGCAAGAGGTAGGCAAGAAATTCATAATTACAGGATGAACATAGGGAGATGGCATTTTTTCTTTTTGAAGCTTTCCATCAGCATAATGACCAAAGTACCTGGGACACATGCTGAAACACATTAACCAGATGATGTGATTGCTAAGTCTCATTATTTTAAATTTTTAAGAATGAACCATTCCTCTAATTCCTATTTTCCTTTCTTTCTAACCTGAGACTGTACCAAGCAGAACCACTTGAAAACATTTTCATCTCAAGGCTATGTCTGCAGGTGTCAGGGCAGCCTTAGTGCCCTGGCCGTAGAAGATAAGTTATCACACCGTCAGAGACAGTTAGGCCCCCTCCTGTGTGCCTTTGTAAATGTATTTGCCTTCACTGTCTAATCTGAAAATACTTATCAGGGAAGCAGCAGTCATGGAGTTGGGGCAATGGCTGCTGAATGAACAATGGTCTTACAGAAGTGCATATTGACATTTCTGTCTTGTCCTGACTATGCCCGTTTAACTACAAGAAGCACCTTCTCATAGCCCAAAGTCCTCTTGATCATGTCCTCCTAAAACTGCATGGATTTAGATGTATCAAATATTTTGTTGTTTCACTATATTCACCAAGATGGAGGGTATTTTAAAAAAATCAAATCGAAACAGTGCTACCTCTGAACATGAGGCTTATTTCAAATCTGCAGGTCCCCGGACTGTCCTTCTATATTTAAAGAAGATCTAGCGATTATAATAACTTGACCCAAGAATCAAATATTTAGGCAGCAAAACCATGTCTATTTCAGGCTGTGCAGCTGACGTACATTCTTAGGCTATACAGGATAAACACAGTATTTCATTTCAAGTTCCTAAAAAGGGAAATGACCGTGAGCGAAATGCAAAGGCTTTGTTTCTACACATCACACACGTTTGCAGTGAGCAGGCGTTTGGGCAGCTGGAGCAGGCCATTTATAAAGGTCTGACACTGCCTGTGAGGAGGTGGTTTAAAAGGTTAACACACTTCAGTCTTTCACAAAGGCGTAGAGAAGTGTACATCGACAGTTATTAATATACGAGTCGAGTCTGCCATTATTATCCTAATGGTTCTTATCAAAAACAGCAAGAGGTAGGCAAGAAATTCATAATTACAGGATGAACATAGGGAGATGGCATTTTTTTTCTTTTTTCGAAAAGCTTTCCATCAGCATAATGACCAAAGTACCTGGGACACATGCTGAAACACATTAACCAGATGATGTGATTGCTAAGTCTCTTATTTAATTAGCTTTTTTCACCAAAGATTAGGACAATCCAGGCTCTGCTGTCTCTGTGCCCTCTGCACCCCCAAGTGAAAGCTGTCCCCTTTCTCCCTTGAAAAACAGACATCCATTTCTTCTATCCAGCTTGGCTATGGCTTGGCTTCCCTGGCACTTCCCATCATTCCCTCAAAGGAAAACCTCTCTTGCCATCCATCCATCCATTTTGCCTTTCCAGCAAGCCAATTTTCTATATTTTCCCCAAATGAGTTTGAGTTAGCTGATAGCAACCAGCATTGCGTACAGTAAAACTGTTAAAAATCTACTGAAGGAGAAATGGAGATAGGAAGAAAGAAAACAGGAAGAGAGGGAGAAAGAAAGAGAATATGTTGGAACTTCCCAGGTGGTGCCATGGTAAAGAATTTGCCTGGCACTGCAAGAGGCACGAGAGACCCAGGTTGAATCACTGAGTCAGGAAGATCCCTGGGAGAAGGAAATGGCAGCCCATTCCAGGATTCTTGTCTGGAAAATTCCATGAATAGAGGAGCCGAGTGGACTGCAGTCCATGGGGTCACAAAGAGGAGGACATGACTGAGTATGCACGCATGCTTTATAGTCAGTATACAAAACAGGTGCAGCATGGCCCTGAAGGATTGCCAGAGGTGGCCCCACCTTTAGATTTCCTCTATCAGAGTCAAAGTGAAGAACAACTACAGACATAATCACTTGTAGAATTAACTGTGTTATTAAGGCAAAAGCTATCCAGTCACTAAAGGGAAGCACAGCTATTTTGTTTTCTGAGCTCAAGATGATTCTCAGCCTGTCTTCATAAAGAGGGCACCCAAGATACTGTGGGTGACCTCTTGCGCAACAGCCTCCACTCCGTCAAGGCTGTGGCCCAGTTCTTATGAATGTTTCTCCTGATGGCCCTTGATGCTGCCAGTGGCACAGCACCAATGTGAACATTGATGGAAGCCCAAAATGACAGTGTCCCTTAGCACCCTTGAGTGTTGTGGTTTTAGCATTTATTGCAGTGTTTGACAACTTCTGGTTTACTTATCCATAAAACTCAATTCCCTGGGACAAAGAACAGTATTCTATTTTCCTATGATTCTGCAGAGATTAACACAGTGCTTAGAGCAATTCATATTTCTAAATGAATTAATTCATGTGTTGTAAATATGCTGTTTTGTTTTTTTTTTTTTGGTTTTCGGATAGGGCCCTCTCTCAGACCAACCATAAAAAAGTTGAGAACATATTTTAAACTAATCATCAGAGAAAACTGGAGAAGTATTCTTCTTTCTCCTTCATGTATTTACAGTGCATGCATGCATGCATGCATGTGTGCATGCTAAGTCACTTCAGTCATGTCCTACTCTATGTGACCCTAAGGACTGAAGCCCGCCAGACTCTTTTGTTCATGAGAGTCTCCAGGCTAGAACACTGGAGTGGGTTGCTGTGCCCTCCTTTAGGGGATCTTCCCAAACCAGGGATTGAACGTGGGTCTCTTACATCTCCTGCATGCTCATGTAATTAATACTGTGATGGTTAATTTTGTGTCACCTTGCCTGAGTTAACACTGTCTCAAACATTCCTCTGGATGTTTCTGTGAAGATGTTTTGGGATGAGATTTATATGCATAGCAATGAACTTGGTAAAGCAGGATATCCTCCACATGGGGGTGGGTCACATCTAATCAGTGGAGGGTCTTAGACCAAAAGGATGCTCTCCTGGGTCCTGTTCCTTATCAGATCAAAGTGAAGGAACCCCCACCTTTAGATTTCCTCTATCAGAGTCAAAGTGAAGAACAACTACAGACATAATCACTTGTAGAATTAACTGTGTTATTAAGGCAAAAGCTATCCAGTCACTAAAGGGAAGCACAGCTATTTTGTTTTCTGAGCTCAAGATGATTCTCAGCCTGTCTTCATAAAGAGGGCACCCAAGATACTGTGGGTGACCTCTTGCGCAACAGCCTCCACTCCGTCAAGGCTGTGGCCCAGTTCTTATGAATGTTTCTCCTGATGGCCCTTGATGCTGCCAGTGGCACAGCACCAATGTGAACATTGATGGAAGCCCAAAATGACAGTGTCCCTTAGCACCCTTGAGTGTTGTGGTTTTAGCATTTATTGCAGTGTTTGACAACTTCTGGTTTACTTATCCATAAAACTCAATTCCCTGGGACAAAGAACAGTATTCTATTTTCCTATGATTCTGCAGAGATTAACACAGTGCTTAGAGCAATTCATATTTCTAAATGAATTAATTCATGTGTTGTAAATATGCTGTTTTGTTTTTTTTTTTTTGGTTTTCGGATAGGGCCCTCTCTCAGACCAACCATAAAAAAGTTGAGAACATATTTTAAACTAATCATCAGAGAAAACTGGAGAAGTATTCTTCTTTCTCCTTCATGTATTTACAGTGCATGCATGCATGCATGCATGTGTGCATGCTAAGTCACTTCAGTCATGTCCTACTCTATGTGACCCTAAGGACTGAAGCCCGCCAGACTCTTTTGTTCATGAGAGTCTCCAGGCTAGAACACTGGAGTGGGTTGCTGTGCCCTCCTTTAGGGATCTTCCCAAACCAGGGATTGAACGTGGGTCTCTTACATCTCCTGCATGCTCATGTAATTAATACTGTGATGGTTAATTTTGTGTCACCTTGCCTGAGTTAACACTGTCTCAAACATTCCTCTGGATGTTTCTGTGAAGATGTTTTGGGATGAGATTTATATGCATAGCAATGAACTTGGTAAAGCAGGATATCCTCCACATGGGGGTGGGTCACATCTAATCAGTGGAGGGTCTTAGACCAAAAGGATGCTCTCCTGGAGCAAGAAGGGGGTCTCAACAGACTGCCTTTGGTCCTAATTTGCAACATGGATATTTTCTGGTCCTAGAGCAGACTGCCTTTGAACTTGGGGTGCAATTCATTCCTGTTTCCTACCAGCTAGCCTCTCCCATCAGAACTTGAATTCGCCAAATCTCTGTAATCTCGTAAGCCAATTGCTTAAAATCTTTCTCTCTCCATATATATCTATGGGTGTGTAAGTATATGCATATAATCTTATATTTATTGATATTTTGATTACATATTTTAAAGTATTACTTTAGACATGGCTAGTACAATAACATTCAGATGTGATGATAACTGAGAAAGGTACGTGGTTGCTTGGCAGTGATGTGGAAGAAGCTATCAGCCTCGAGACTGTGCAGAACTGGGGCTGAATCCCAGAGTCATGCTCTGCTCGGAGAACTTTGTCCAGGTATTAACATCTGCTTTTTTCATGTTCATATCTGTAGAATGGGAGAAAATCTTTTGATAGATCTTGCAGTACTTTTGTCGATGATAAATTGGCTTATCAGTATACATCACTGAGTCCAGTTTCTAGCCCAGGAATGCTCCATGGGGGGTATCCTTCCTTTATTCTGTCAAATATGAATCAAAACACTTCTGATTGGGTGATAAAAGGAGACATGATTAATTTTTCTCGAAATTTTCTGTAATGTCACATCATCTTTTCAACAGAATAGAATGTGTGAGAAATTTTCCGCCCTCTGCAGTAGGTCCCGCAGTTCACAAAGAAAACACTGAAGTGTGTCCGTCCGTCCAAGCTTTTGGCTTCTACTTCTGTCTCTGATGTGTCCTCAGGTCCAGAGGCAGCGGTGCCCTGAAGCCAAGCTCTTCTCTCACTTTCCTTTCCGAGTTAATCTCAGCCAGGTCAAATGATTGCAACACTCAGAAGCCTCTTGCTTTTCTGAGCCTTTGAGGATCTCGCTGAACTGCTGTCCAAGGGCACATTTTTTTTTCTTTCTGTCAAACAGACCTGCAAGGTTGCTAGGCACATACAAGGATAAAGAGAACTTCGAGTTACTCAATACTTGTTTTGCAAAGTCTGTTTTAAAAAAGTTGCATCATATCCCATTTGACGATTGTGTAACACAGGGTGGGTACCTAAGCTGAAAGTTAAGTAAGTCAGAGCTCTGGGCACCTTTGCAATTTAGACATCCATTTGTACCAAAGTGGAAAATAGCCAGCTATTCTTAGTTTGAAAAAAAAAAATTGTGTAGAAAGCCAGTGAAAATAGGCCCAATGTTCCTTCAATGTACAAAATACACGTAGAAAATTCCCCATCCTGTTTTTCTCTCAGGTACCCGCTGTATTACATTCATGTGATTAATATAAATGAGATGAGTCCTTGATCCTCTGAACACTGCCTGTTCAACTCAGAGTTGCCTTTCAATACAAAGAGTATTGATTAAGGAATTGCCTCCTTCAGGTTCAAACCTTGGTGCTGCCACTTACTAGTTAGTTGATCTTGGAGGAATGGCCCAGTCTCTCTGAGTGTGATTTGCTTCATCTTGAAGATGGGGATGGTAATATCTCAGTCAGAAATTAATGGAGAATAGCTGTGACGTGCTGGGGCCACAGCCGGGCAAGCAAAGGGGATCAATACATATGGATTTCCCTTCTAACTCTCAATATCTTCCGTCCTTAAGTTTCTCACCGTAATTAGTGCCTTTCCATATCCACTAGTGGATGTGATTTCGTAGCTGGGTAGACATGGGCACTGGGATGTGGGCCACAGGCTCAGAGAGGAGTCAGGCTTGCCACTGCGTTCATGGGGCTCATGGTTTCCAAAGGAACCAGGTGTGTCTTCAAAGTGAATCTCGTAAAGGCAGATGGCACGGAACATTGAGACAGAAGTTCATGGAACCAGGTCTCCTTGAGAGAAGGAAGTATTGAGAGAGAGAGGAGGGGAGAGATTCTTCTAAACTGAGAGATCCCAAAAATGCAAGTAAGAGTTGGGCTTGCATCTCAAGTATACTATGAGCGAGGTACCGTCGTAGAGAATCTGAGCTGTGTTTCTAACAACAAAGCAACTCACCCACGATTTTGCACAAGTGTTGCTCTACTGGGTTTTTCTCTAAATGTGGAATGTCATGTATCCTCTGTAAGCTTCTATTTCCTCAATTCCAAAAATAAAGCAAAGACTTTATGCTTCCCAGGCTTCCCAGGTGTCTCCATGCTAAAGAATCTGCCCGTCAATGCAGGCGACCAGTGTTTAATTCCAGGATTGAGACGATCTCCTAGAGAGGGAAGGGGCAACCCACTCCAGTTTTCTTGCCTGAGAAGTCCCTTGGGCAGAGGAGCCTGGTGGGCTATGGCCTATGGGGCCACAGAAGAGCTGGACAGGACTGAGCATCCACACGCACTCACTAGGCTGCTTCTTTTTTTAATAATTTTTTTTTTTTTTTGCTTTTTACTTTTACAGAGTGGTATTGTTTACAGATATGCATAATCCCAAATTAGTCATATGTATATCTCTGACCCCCTCCCTCTGCCATCCCCCTCCCAGTCCCCCCCACCCCGCCCCTGCAGGATCCCCTATTCCCACAGCACAATGACGATAGGTATCTTTTTCACATATGATAGTACAGGTTTCCATGTTACTCCCTCTAAGCCTCCCACCCCCTCTTCATTCCCCACAATGTCCATACGTCTGTTCTCTATGTCTGTTTTTCCATTGCTTCTCTGCATGTGTTATCATTACTATCTTACTAGATTCTATATATGTGTGTTAGTATACCGTACTTGTCTTTCTCTTTTTGACTTAACAAGGCTTCTTGATGATGTGGTCTGAGGGGAGAGTGAGCCATGGAAGGAGATGGAACATGAGGGAGGTAGGTTCAGGCTTCATGACATAACTGCTGTGCAGGTTTGTCCAACTTGAAATCTTACAAGAATGTGAGAGATTGCTATGGTGAATAATTTTACACGTGTGTGCTAAGTCACTTCAGTCATGTCCAACTCTCTGCAACCCTATGGACTGTAGCCCTCCAGGTTTCTCTGTCCATGGGATTCTCCAAGCAAGAATACTGGAGTGGGCTGCCATTTCTTCCTCCACAGGTCCTTCCCAAGGATCAAACCCATGTCTATTTTGCCTCCTGCATTGGCGGGCAAGGTTTTTACCGCTAGTGCCACCTGCGAAACCCATAATTATGCACGTGTTGCAAAAAAAAAAAAAAAAAAAAACAGTAGGTTTTCAATTAGATGAAGGATCCAGTGTTTCAAGCTGATTCAGCATTTGGCACTTTGAATAAAATGGATGCTTTTTTACTGAGCTCAAAGGGAGAAACTGAGGCAGACCCCAGTCTGGAATTTCCACAAGCAATGGAAGCCCATCACTCAGCCACCAGCCAGTTTCCTCACATCAAACACCCTCTATTACACTCTCAAGTGTCTTTGGCACAAGAAACACACACACACACACACACACACACACACACACACACTCTCAGAGGGCAAATGCCATGCAAATGACACACTTTCCCACAAGATGTGGGATTTACTGTGGCCGGGATAGGCCTGAGGGCTTGGCTATAACCAAACTGGAATATTTCAGCAGTGTGGAGTCTATCATTCCTGAAGTGAGTTCAGAGTTAGGAACACTTATTTTAAAAAAAATGTTGTTGTAGAACAAATAAGTCTGAAATGAAGTTTTTTTAAAAAATAAACCTGACACCACCTAGAAATTGAGAATCTTTGGTACCATTCCAACAACCGTGGTATTTTGAGGACTGAACAGAACTTTAAAACTCAAAGTTAGTTTAGTAACTGTATTTCCAGAAATAGCAAAAGCTAGGTTTTATTGGACTTTGAAAGCTGAACCTGTGAACTTTAGGCGTGGTTGTTATAGAAAGGATAATTCTGATGACAGTAAGATAATTATTTGGTGTTGGGTACTTATTCATTGGAAAAGACCCTGATGTTGGGGAAAATAGAAGGCAGAAGGAAAAGAGGACAACAGAGGATGAGATGGTTAGACGGCATTACTGAGTTAATGCGCATGAGTTTGAGCAAGCTCAGGGAGATGGTGAAGGACATGGAAGCCTGGCGTGCCGCAGTCCATCAGGTCACAAAGAGTCAAATATGTCTAAGCGACTGGACTGCATTTATTCATTTGACTCAGTAATTTTTCTGGGGGTTTATTTTGATAATGTTCTCAAAACTGTGAGTTATAGGAAAAATTGTACTCATAACATCAATGGTGCAGTGCATCGCCATATAGCCTTCCCAAAATAGATACAGATTATATCTGAGAAATATGTTGTTATCCAATGAGAAAAAAATATTAAAGTTCCTATTTTGAACTAGCTTCAGTTATATAGAAAAGTTTCAGATAAAGTGCAGAGAGTTTTTACATACGTGTCAACTAGTGCCCCTGATTCTAACATCTTATGAAATGATGGTACAATGAACAATGACCGAGTTCAGGAAGTCAATGTTACCAAATTGGAGTTTAATTGAATTCCACTTGTTTTTCCATGAATGAACCTATTCTGTTCCAGGACTCCATCCAGAATCCCATTTTGCATAAAGCTGTTATTTTTCCTTAATCTCTTCCAAGTAGAAGTTTTCTCAGTCTTTCCTTGTCGAACATTTGTGGGATTTACTGTGGCCGGGGTAGGCCTGAGGGCTTGGCTATAACCAAACTGGAATATTTCAGCAGTGTGGAGTCTATCATTCCTGAAGTGAGTTCAGAGTTAGGAACACTTATTTTAAAAAAAATGTTGTTGTAGAACAAATAAGTCTGAAATGAAGTTTTTTTAAAAAATAAACCTGACACCACCTAGAAATTGAGAATCTTTGGTACCATTCCAACAACCGTGGTATTTTGAGGACTGAACAGAACTTTAAAACTCAAAGTTAGTTTAGTAACTGTATTTCCAGAAATAGCAAAAGCTAGGTTTTATTGGACTTTGAAAGCTGAACCTGTGAACTTTAGGCGTGGTTGTTATAGAAAGGATAATTCTGATGACAGTAAGATAATTATTTGGTGTTGGGTACTTATTCATTGGAAAAGACCCTGATGTTGGGGAAAATAGAAGGCAGAAGGAAAAGAGGACAACAGAGGATGAGATGGTTAGACGGCATTACTGAGTTAATGCGCATGAGTTTGAGCAAGCTCAGGGAGATGGTGAAGGACATGGAAGCCTGGCGTGCCGCAGTCCATCAGGTCACAAAGAGTCAAATATGTCTAAGCGACTGGACTGCATTTATTCATTTGACTCAGTAATTTTTCTGGGGGTTTATTTTGATAATGTTCTCAAAACTGTGAGTTATAGGAAAAATTGTACTCATAACATCAATGGTGCAGTGCATCGCCATATAGCCTTCCCAAAATAGATACAGATTATATCTGAGAAATATGTTGTTATCCAATGAGAAAAAAATATTAAAGTTCCTATTTTGAACTAGCTTCAGTTATATAGAAAAGTTTCAGATAAAGTGCAGAGAGTTTTTACATACGTGTCAACTAGTGCCCCTGATTCTAACATCTTATGAAATGATGGTACAATGAACAATGACCGAGTTCAGGAAGTCAATGTTACCAAATTGGAGTTTAATTGAATTCCACTTGTTTTTCCATGAATGAACCTATTCTGTTCCAGGACTCCATCCAGAATCCCATTTTGCATAAAGCTGTTATTTTTCCTTAATCTCTTCCAAGTAGAAGTTTTCTCAGTCTTTCCTTGTCTATTATGATAAGGGAAAATATTCACGGTTTAGGTTAGCTGAGGAAAGCAGGACTCCAAAGGGTATGTACATACAAACACACACACACACACACACACACACACACAGAGTAATCCCACCGACACAAAGAGAGATAAGACTTCAAAAATATTATGAAGAAATACTCAAAATATTAACATTTCTTCACTTATCTCTGAGTGAGGGCTTATAGGTCATTATTTCCCACCTACTTTGGCTTCCTCTATTTTGTAAAATATATTTTCAAAAATGATCACCCAATATTTAAAACCAGAACGGGGACCAAAAAAAAAAAAAAAACTTCTCAGAACATAAAACAGAAACCCTAAGGTGAAGAATTTTTCCATGTTAAAGGGTTCATTCTCCTATTTAATCTGACTGAATGAACCTTCATGGTGTTTTCAGGTACAAGCAAAGTACCCAAACATGAGTGATTCAGAGGTACAACATAGTGAATTTCCTCAACTAGAGCATCAAAAATACAAAATCTCCCTGGACTAGATAAATGCAGAGAGGAGGCATCTGAACTGATCTGGAAGGAAGAACCATTGTGGAGGAATGGACCTCCCCTTCTCTGTCTCAAGCACACTCCCTGGGAAATTTTGGTGGGTACTCCCCATGGACCTAATAGAATAAAGGCTGAAGAAGAAACATATTTACTACAGTCACCTTCTGTTCAGAAGGTTCTAGAAACAGAAGACAGATGTTTCTGGTCACAGCTCTCAAGGACTTTAGAGGACCCTGCACTCTTGACTGAGTCTTCTTCTTGGCGATCCCTGCATCACCACTAGCCGGTCATCAAAGTGGAAGACGGTGAAGTCCTGAAACAGAAGGGGCCCTTGTCTTGGCAGGTAGCAAGGAAGAGGAACTCCAGGAAGAGGGGCCCCCTCGGTCAACAGCTTGGGAGAGAGGACCTGAAGTGTTTTACGTGTCAATGTGCCCTGATTCTAACATCTTATGAAATGATGGTACAATGAACAATGACCGAGTTCAGGAAGTCAATGTTACCAAATTGGAGTTTAATTGAATTCCACTTGTTTTTCCATGAATGAACCTATTCTGTTCCAGGACTCCATCCAGAATCCCATTTTGCATAAAGCTGTTATTTTTCCTTAATCTCTTCCAAGTAGAAGTTTTCTCAGTCTTTCCTTGTCTATTATGATAAGGGAAAATATTCACGGTTTAGGTTAGCTGAGGAAAGCAGGACTCCAAAGGGTATGTACATACAAACACACACACACACACACACACACACACACACAGAGTAATCCCACCGACACAAAGAGAGATAAGACTTCAAAAATATTATGAAGAAATACTCAAAATATTAACATTTCTTCACTTATCTCTGAGTGAGGGCTTATAGGTCATTATTTCCCACCTACTTTGGCTTCCTCTATTTTGTAAAATATATTTTCAAAAATGATCACCCAATATTTAAAACCAGAACGGGGACCAAAATTAAAAAAAAACTTCTCAGAACATAAAACAGAAACCCTAAGGTGAAGAATTTTTCCATGTTAAAGGGTTCATTCTCCTATTTAATCTGACTGAATGAACCTTCATGGTGTTTTCAGGTACAAGCAAAGTACCCAAACATGAGTGATTCAGAGGTACAACATAGTGAATTTCCTCAACTAGAGCATCAAAAATACAAAATCTCCCTGGACTAGATAAATGCAGAGAGGAGGCATCTGAACTGATCTGGAAGGAAGAACCATTGTGGAGGAATGGACCTCCCCTTCTCTGTCTCAAGCACACTCCCTGGGAAATTTTGGTGGGTACTCCCCATGGACCTAATAGAATAAAGGCTGAAGAAGAAACATATTTACTACAGTCACCTTCTGTTCAGAAGGTTCTAGAAACAGAAGACAGATGTTTCTGGTCACAGCTCTCAAGGACTTTAGAGGACCCTGCACTCTTGACTGAGTCTTCTTCTTGGCGATCTCTGCATCACCACTAGCCGGTCATCAAAGTGGAAGACGGTGAAGTCCTGAAACAGAAGGGGCCCTTGTCTTGGCAGGTAGCAAGGAAGAGGAACTCCAGGAAGAGGGGCCCCCTCGGTCAACAGCTTGGGAGAGAGGACCTGAAGTGTAAAGAGGCTAGGAGAGCAGGCTCTGGTTCCTGTGGCCCTAGAAGAAAGGACAGCGAGGAAGGTTTGCCTGGATGGACCCCGGAGGAGACTGAGGGGTGAAGAGAAAGCACTTGCTCTTTTGAGGGATTTGGATCTCTTATTTATTTATTTGGCCACTTCTGTTGGTCTTTCATTTATTTTCATCTTTGTTCTTTGGCCTATGTGGGCCTCCCATCGCAGGGGCCTCTCTCACTGCAGAGCACCGGCTGTGGGCGCATGCGCTCCAGAGCTCCGGCTTGGTAGTTGGACACATTTGTTCAGCTGTTCCACGGCAGGTGGGATCTTCCCAGGCCAGGGGTCCAACCGGCGCCCCTTGCACTGCAAGGTGGTGTCCTTACCCACTGGACTACCAGGGAAGCCTGGATTTGGATCTCTTTTACCCGCCAGTAATAATGTTTGTCATTTACTTATCACCTACTATGTCCTTGACTTCAGTATCAAATCTGTAACTAGGTTGCACAATAGGCAATAGAAATCTATTTTACCCACAGGAATCTGAGACTCTTACAGAGCCTGCACCCTTGAATGCTGTAATCTGAAATCTCATTTCCTCCTCTATATGATGAAAATAACTATCCTGTGCCCCAAAGCTGCTCAGATTAAATGAACCACATAGAAAAAATAGCTTCCCAGGTGGCAATAGTGGCAAAGAACCTGCGTGTCGACCCAGGAGACGTAAGAGACAGGGATTCGATCCCTGGGTCAGGAAGATCCCCTGGAGGAGGAAATGGCACCCCACTCCAGTATTCTTGCCTGGGAATTCCCATGGACAGAGGAGCCTGGTGGGCTACAGTTCATAGGGTTGCAAAGACTCAGATATGACTGAAGCAACCTAGAACACACACATGAATATAAAAAGTACCAGCACATTTCCTAAAACCCAGTAGGTTAATTGCTCCCCAGATCCCTCAGTGATGCTCTTTTCTGGGACATTTCTCCCGAGCTGTGATCTGGTTTAGATTTTTTAAATTTTAAGCTCAGACACCCAAGAACCTGCCAAGGACAGGAACTCTTTTTGAAATCTTCCTGAAATGCAAACAGTTTAAAGGTCACTGAAAACTTCATCCAGTATATATTTATATTTATCTGGTTCCTGTGGCCCTAGAAGAAAGGACAGCGAGGAAGGTTCGCCTGGATGGACCCCGGAGGAGACTGAGGGGTGAAGAGAAAGCACTTGCTCTTTTGAGGGATTTGGATCTCTTATTTATTTATTTGGCCACTTCTGTTGGTCTTTCATTTATTTTCATCTTTGTTCTTTGGCCTATGTGGGCCTCCCATCGCAGGGGCCTCTCTCACTGCAGAGCACCGGCTGTGGGCGCATGCGCTCCAGAGCTCCGGCTTGGTAGTTGGACACATTTGTTCAGCTGTTCCACGGCAGGTGGGATCTTCCCAGGCCAGGGGTCCAACCGGCGCCCCTTGCACTGCAAGGTGGTGTCCTTACCCACTGGACTACCAGGGAAGCCTGGATTTGGATCTCTTTTACCCGCCAGTAATAATGTTTGTCATTTACTTATCACCTACTATGTCCTTGACTTCAGTATCAAATCTGTAACTAGGTTGCACAATAGGCAATAGAAATCTATTTTACCCACAGGAATCTGAGACTCTTACAGAGCCTGCACCCTTGAATGCTGTAATCTGAAATCTCATTTCCTCCTCTATATGATGAAAATAACTATCCTGTGCCCCAAAGCTGCTCAGATTAAATGAACCACATAGAAAAAATAGCTTCCCAGGTGGCAATAGTGGCAAAGAACCTGCGTGTCGACCCAGGAGACGTAAGAGACAGGGATTCGATCCCTGGGTCAGGAAGATCCCCTGGAGGAGGAAATGGCACCCCACTCCAGTATTCTTGCCTGGGAATTCCCATGGACAGAGGAGCCTGGTGGGCTACAGTTCATAGGGTTGCAAAGACTCAGATATGACTGAAGCAACCTAGAACACACACATGAATATAAAAAGTACCAGCACATTTCCTAAAACCCAGTAGGTTAATTGCTCCCCAGATCCCTCAGTGATGCTCTTTTCTGGGACATTTCTCCCGAGCTGTGATCTGGTTTAGATTTTTTAAATTTTAAGCTCAGACACCCAAGAACCTGCCAAGGACAGGAACTCTTTTTGAAATCTTCCTGAAATGCAAACAGTTTAAAGGTCACTGAAAACTTCATCCAGTATATATTTATATTTATCTCGTAAACTCTTGAGAAGAATTTTCCAGCAGACGGTTGTTTCTTGGGAGACTTCTTGCTAAGGCTCCCGTAACTCATTCTTTGTTTTTGTTGGCTTCTGCTTCTTGAAAGGAAAGGGGAACTCAGTGAAAAATGTTAAACAAGGTCAGAGATATAAATATGTTTGAAAATCATGAAATAAAATGTTTGAAAGCATCGGTGCAGGGGATTTCTCAGTTGCTGGTGCCAAGCAGAAGACTAGCTTCAGTATCCATGAATGTTCACCTTCCAGGCTCCTGACAGCTCCAGGCATCTAGAATATTTTCCTACTGACATGTGGCTGAGGGGTGTAAGAAGTAAGAAAATCACGTAATCACTTGCAAAATGCATTAGCAGGTAACTGTGGGGTGTCTACAGACGTCAGTACTGCCTCACCCTTCTGTAGAGACACATTAAAAATGCACAGATTAAAACTCAGATTGTGATGGACACTCATCTCTTAACAGCTGTATGTTTCTGCACTTTTTTCTACTTAGAGCAAACTTAATGTTAAAAATTGGGTTTAGTATTCTTTTTATTTAAAAGTTTAACACCAAAAATGTTTTGTATTGGGGTAGAGCCAATCCACAATTTTGTGATAGTTTCAGGTGAACAGTGAGGGGGCTCAGTCATACTTATAAACGAATCCATGTGTGTTTGAAATGGATAACCAACAAAATTCTATTGTATTGCATGTGGACTCTGCTCAAGGTTATGTACTAGCATGGAGGGGAGGGAGGCTGGGGGAGAATGGGTGCATGGTCTAGCATTCTATCAGGTGATTCTGTGACTCAGGCACCATCACCGCAACCACAACACTGACCGTTTCTGTCACCTCAACCAATTCCTTCATGCTATTCCTTTAAGGCTACACCTCCTCTCCCTTTAAACCCTGGTATCCACTGATTTCCTCTCTGTCAATTCAGATTTGTCCCTCAGTGATGCGCTTTTCTGGGACATTTCTCCCGAGCTGTGATCTGGTTTAGATTTTTTAAATTTTAAGCTCAGACACCCAAGAACCTGCCAAGGACAGGAACTCTTTTTGAAATCTTCCTGAAATGCAAACAGTTTAAAGGTCACTGAAAACTTCATCCAGTATATATTTATATTTATCTCGTAAACTCTTGAGAAGAATTTTCCAGCAGACGGTTGTTTCTTGGGAGACTTCTTGCTAAGGCTCCCGTAACTCATTCTTTGTTTTTGTTGGCTTCTGCTTCTTGAAAGGAAAGGGGAACTCAGTGAAAAATGTTAAACAAGGTCAGAGATATAAATATGTTTGAAAATCATGAAATAAAATGTTTGAAAGCATCGGTGCAGGGGATTTCTCAGTTGCTGGTGCCAAGCAGAAGACTAGCTTCAGTATCCATGAATGTTCACCTTCCAGGCTCCTGACAGCTCCAGGCATCTAGAATATTTTCCTACTGACATGTGGCTGAGGGGTGTAAGAAGTAAGAAAATCACGTAATCACTTGCAAAATGCATTAGCAGGTAACTGTGGGGTGTCTACAGACGTCAGTACTGCCTCACCCTTCTGTAGAGACACATTAAAAATGCACAGATTAAAACTCAGATTGTGATGGACACTCATCTCTTAACAGCTGTATGTTTCTGCACTTTTTTCTACTTAGAGCAAACTTAATGTTAAAAATTGGGTTTAGTATTCTTTTTATTTAAAAGTTTAACACCAAAAATGTTTTGTATTGGGGTAGAGCCAATCCACAATTTTGTGATAGTTTCAGGTGAACAGTGAGGGGGCTCAGTCATACTTATAAACGAATCCATGTGTGTTTGAAATGGATAACCAACAAAATTCTATTGTATTGCATGTGGACTCTGCTCAAGGTTATGTACTAGCATGGAGGGGAGGGAGGCTGGGGGAGAATGGGTGCATGGTCTAGCATTCTATCAGGTGATTCTGTGACTCAGGCACCATCACCGCAACCACAACACTGACCGTTTCTGTCACCTCAACCAATTCCTTCATGCTATTCCTTTAAGGCTACACCCTCCTCTCCCCTTTAAACCCTGGTATCCACTGATTTCCTCTCTGTCAATTCAGATTTGTCATTTTGAGAAAGTCCTGTAATGGGAATCCTACAATACATGACCTTTGGAGTTAAGTTTCCTTCATGTAGTCTAATGCCTTTGAGAGTCAGCCAAGTTGTCTGTATCAAAGGTTTTCTTTTTTAACTGCTATCATCACCCCGCTATGGATTGAATATGTGTGTCCTTCCCCAAAATCTTGCATGGAAGCTCCAACCCTCAATGTGACTGTACTTGGAGACAGAGGCAGGAAGGAGGTGGTAAAAGTGAAATGAGGTTATCAGGATGGGATCTTCAGGGTGGGTGACCTTGTGCGATGGGGAAGGGATACAGAGTGCCTTGCTCAAGACAAGGCTTTGTGAAGACACATCCAGGAGGCAACCATCTGCAAGAGAGAAACAGAGCTCACACCCAGAACTGCACTGGTCAGCACTTTGATCTTGGACTTCTAAGCATTTAAAACTGTGAGAAATACATTTATTTCCTGTCACTTCATTCATGCTATTTTACTGTGGTAGCTGGAAGACACATAGAGTCTTCAGGTTCATTCTGTTTCAAAATGGGTTTGAGTAGTCTATTCACATTTCCACATCAATTTAGAATTTTGTTGGGTTTTTGATTCTGATTTGTGTTGCATTCAGTCTGGATGATCAGTCTGAGGAAAACTGACAGTTTTACTATGTGGAGAATTGCTATCCGTGAACTTTGTATGTCTCCAGTTGTTTAGGTTTCTTTGATTTTTTTAATCAGTATTTTGTAATGTGTAGAAGAATACATATCTTTACAAGTTTCTTTAAATTTATATGTAAGTATTTTATTTGTTAATGCCATGGTCAATAGTGTTGATATTTTAATTTTGATTCCCCAAAATGTTTATTGCTAGCTTGGAGAACTACTCTATCTCATTCTATAAGCTTATCTATCTGACTTACTAGTTTTAAGAGTTTATTTTGTACAAAAAACAGATTTGGTTTCCCAGGTGGCTCAGTGGTAAAGAATTCATCTGCCCATGCAGAAGCCCCCAGTTCAATCCCTGGGTTGGGAAGATCCCCTGGGGAAGAATATGGCGACCCATTCCAGTGTTTTCACCTGGGAAATGTCATAGAGAGAGGAGCCTAGTGGACTGCAGTCCATGGGGCTGCAAAAGAGTCGGGTGTAACTAAATAACAAACACCAGGAGAGATCAACTACTCTATTGCTCATTGTGAACCAGACATCGTAAACCTCTATTCTTTTTTGCCTAATTACAAATGACAGAGGTAGTTAATGTCTGCTAGAACACATTTTTAACTGCAAAGGAGGTCCCATGAATAGTCATTTGTTGGAGGAGAAGTGGTGAAGTTTATGGTGTTGGGTATATGAACACCTATGCTTGTAATATATTGTGAGATATATTAATAAAAAAATTAACTCTTAATCCAAAAACTATTTAATGCACTTGCTTTATGTTCATAATATTGGGTTGAAAGTTTAAAAAATTATGTGTAATTTCCCACTAGTGTTTTGCTTCATGTTTCTGTATATCTATTCCTTTTGCTTATCATCTTTTCCTTTGCTATTGCCTATTTATTATGCCACAAATGTCTAGTGTGCCCCTCTCAGTGGTTGAAGGTATGCATCAGCAGGGACAACTACTGAATCAGCAAAAGATCACTGGGCCATCACAGTCAAAATAATAGTGTGTGACTTGTGCCAGGCACGATAGTCCTGATTTTCAGTTATTTAATTTAAAGATGCCATTATTTTAACTATGAGTGGTTCAAGCGGTCAAACAACTCCCCAATGCCACAAAATAGCAATGATAGGAACTGAGGTCGCCTGTCTTGAAACCAAAGCCTGTAACGCTCAGCAAAGAGGCTGCCCCTCCAGATCACACTCGAGAAATTGGAGAGCATCACTCTACTAGGACCCAAGCAGACCTGTCACTCCCCCAGCAGCTGTGGCTTTTATGATAATGTCAAAGGATGACATACTATTGGGAAATATTTTCATACAACACTAGAAAATTTATGTTTCTTTTCTTGTACTTCTTAGCTTCCCAGAACTGTCCCAATATTAAGAGTTTATTTTGTACAAAAAACAGATTTGGTTTCCCAGGTGGCTCAGTGGTAAAGAATTCATCTGCCCATGCAGAAGCCCCCAGTTCAATCCCTGGGTTGGGAAGATCCCCTGGGGAAGAATATGGCGACCCATTCCAGTGTTTTCACCTGGGAAATGTCATAGAGAGAGGAGCCTAGTGGACTGCAGTCCATGGGGCTGCAAAAGAGTCGGGTGTAACTAAATAACAAACACCAGGAGAGATCAACTACTCTATTGCTCATTGTGAACCAGACATCGTAAACCTCTATTCTTTTTTGCCTAATTACAAATGACAGAGGTAGTTAATGTCTGCTAGAACACATTTTTAACTGCAAAGGAGGTCCCATGAATAGTCATTTGTTGGAGGAGAAGTGGTGAAGTTTATGGTGTTGGGTATATGAACACCTATGCTTGTAATATATTGTGAGATATATTAATAAAAAAATTAACTCTTAATCCAAAAACTATTTAATGCACTTGCTTTATGTTCATAATATTGGGTTGAAAGTTTAAAAAATTATGTGTAATTTCCCACTAGTGTTTTGCTTCATGTTTCTGTATATCTATTCCTTTTGCTTATCATCTTTTCCTTTGCTATTGCCTATTTATTATGCCACAAATGTCTAGTGTGCCCCTCTCAGTGGTTGAAGGTATGCATCAGCAGGGACAACTACTGAATCAGCAAAAGATCACTGGGCCATCACAGTCAAAATAATAGTGTGTGACTTGTGCCAGGCACGATAGTCCTGATTTTCAGTTATTTAATTTAAAGATGCCATTATTTTAACTATGAGTGGTTCAAGCGGTCAAACAACTCCCCAATGCCACAAAATAGCAATGATAGGAACTGAGGTCGCCTGTCTTGAAACCAAAGCCTGTAACGCTCAGCAAAGAGGCTGCCCCTCCAGATCACACTCGAGAAATTGGAGAGCATCACTCTACTAGGACCCAAGCAGACCTGTCACTCCCCCAGCAGCTGTGGCTTTTATGATAATGTCAAAGGATGACATACTATTGGGAAATATTTTCATACAACACTAGAAAATTTATGTTTCTTTTCTTGTACTTCTTAGCTTCCCAGACTTTACTGTCGACAAATATTCCTTGCCTCCCAAATGATAACAGAAGCAATGGCGGTGGTATGAATGGGCTCTGTCCCTTGTGGCTTAATCTAACAGACATGTGTCAGCCTAGGCACTGTGACAAAAGCTATCCTTGGGCTGACACCTGGGTTAGAAATCCAGCTCCATGGCTGTCTGTGGGAACCAGGGAAAATCCTACTGACTCTGTCTGTCTACATCAATACAATGAAAGGCTGACTTTGTGTATGGGGCAGTTAAGGCAATAAAGGAAAATGGTGCGGCCCTTAGGAGAGTGCCTGGCACATAGGAGACCTTCTTAATTCATTGCTTTTTCATTATTCATCCATTATTTTTGTACTTATCAAATTCAGGTGGAGGAATGGGATAGTACACATGCTTAAAATCAATTTTAAAGAGGTGAAAGTCATTCTTCATTGTTCATTTATTCAATTTTCATCAAGAACTTACTATGTACAAGTATAGAACTGTTATAACCTTGGCTTTTCAGCAAAGAAAACATGAGATAAAGAAGCTTAAACTTGGATATTTACTCTGAAAATGGGGGGAAAGTCTGAATGCCGTATCAGTCTACTCTGAAAGAAGGGTCGAGCAGCCTTGCAGGCTGATTAGATATGAATTCTCAAGGTGCATGGAGTCAGGCTGACTGGGCACGTCTGAGCTAGACCAAGCTGGAAAATAAGATCTTAACCTAGCAAGTGAGGAGTCGTAGAGAAACAATGATTTCCCACCCCCCTGGATGGAGCTGATGCGTCCAGATTTAGACCTGTAGACTGTGAAAAATCTTGGCATGTTTCAACTTAATTTGTCAACTGAAAATTAAACTGTAAGAGAAGAAATAAATAAAATTGTGCCATGTCTTCATATATTATAGATTTATTAATTCTGCAATCTAAACTTCCAACAGTGACTAATAATATGAGGGCCTATTTTCTACATTAAAATCATGACGTAGGAAATAAGTAAACAAAGCCGTTGTAAGAGCACATGAAATGTGAAGTATAACAATGAGCAGGAAGAGTACAAAATGACATGTGTAGAATGCAATCTTATTTTGTGAAAATACAATATAATGTTGGGGGACGGATTAGGAAAAACTAAGCCCACGATTGTTACTTATAGGAATGTTGAACTTTGGATGCCTCCCAAATGATAACAGAAGCAATGGCGGTGGTATGAATGGGCTCTGTCCCTTGTGGCTTAATCTAACAGACATGTGTCAGCCTAGGCACTGTGACAAAAGCTATCCTTGGGCTGACACCTGGGTTAGAAATCCAGCTCCATGGCTGTCTGTGGGAACCAGGGAAAATCCTACTGACTCTGTCTGTCTACATCAATACAATGAAAGGCTGACTTTGTGTATGGGGCAGTTAAGGCAATAAAGGAAAATGGTGCGGCCCTTAGGAGAGTGCCTGGCACATAGGAGACCTTCTTAATTCATTGCTTTTTCATTATTCATCCATTATTTTTGTACTTATCAAATTCAGGTGGAGGAATGGGATAGTACACATGCTTAAAATCAATTTTAAAGAGGTGAAAGTCATTCTTCATTGTTCATTTATTCAATTTTCATCAAGAACTTACTATGTACAAGTATAGAACTGTTATAACCTTGGCTTTTCAGCAAAGAAAACATGAGATAAAGAAGCTTAAACTTGGATATTTACTCTGAAAATGGGGGGAAAGTCTGAATGCCGTATCAGTCTACTCTGAAAGAAGGGTCGAGCAGCCTTGCAGGCTGATTAGATATGAATTCTCAAGGTGCATGGAGTCAGGCTGACTGGGCACGTCTGAGCTAGACCAAGCTGGAAAATAAGATCTTAACCTAGCAAGTGAGGAGTCGTAGAGAAACAATGATTTCCCACCCCCCTGGATGGAGCTGATGCGTCCAGATTTAGACCTGTAGACTGTGAAAAATCTTGGCATGTTTCAACTTAATTTGTCAACTGAAAATTAAACTGTAAGAGAAGAAATAAATAAAATTGTGCCATGTCTTCATATATTATAGATTTATTAATTCTGCAATCTAAACTTCCAACAGTGACTAATAATATGAGGGCCTATTTTCTACATTAAAATCATGACGTAGGAAATAAGTAAACAAAGCCGTTGTAAGAGCACATGAAATGTGAAGTATAACAATGAGCAGGAAGAGTACAGTGCAAGATGACATGTGTAGAATGCAATCTTATTTTTGTGAAAATACAATATAATGTTGGGGGGACGGATTAGGAAAAACTAAGCCCACGATTGTTACTTATAGGAATGTTGAACTTTGGATGATTTTTTTCTGCTACACTTATGTAATTTTTTTCCCCAAATATTCTATCATAAAAACTTACTGATTTTCTAGTAAGTTAAAAGGAGAGAGGAGCACTACCACATTTACTGGGACAAATTTAAAATCAACCAGATAAGAGTGTCGGCAAGAGAACATAGATAGTATCTGTTGTCACAAACAGCTGCTTACTTTTGGAAAATTGATCAGTATGTGGGAGTCTAAACACTTTGTATTTAATCAAAGGATAGATACTAAACGGTTTAACTAAATCCTCACAATGAAATTAATACAAGGTGAGTCTATTCTATGTTGGCAAACAATTCGCTACATGAACCACAGTTCATCTGAAGAGAAGCAGACCACAGTCCTCCCTTGGTATCTGAGGGGGACTGCTTCCAAGGCCCTCACTAATAGCAAAATCTATGGATGCTCAAGTTTCTTTCAGTATAAAATGGTGGTGTTGCTGTTCAGTCGCTAATTCATGTCCAACTCTTTGTGACCCCATGGGCTAAAACATGCTAGGCTTCCCTGTCCTTCACCATCTTCTGGAGCTTGTTCAAACTCATAAAATGGTGTAGTATTTGTATAAAACCTACAGTATACTTTCAATCAGCTCTACATTTTTATAATATATAATACAATGTAAACACTATGCAAATAGTTGTAATGCAATGTAAATGCTATGTACATAGTTATCAACACATGGAATATTTGAGTTTGGGTTGAGAACCTTCTGGAATTTTTTAAAAACTAGTTTCCAACCACTATTGATTGAATCCACGAATGAACAACCTGTAAATATGGAGGACCAATTGTACCCCATTTATGGGAGGCAATACACAGAACGAAAGAAAAAAATAAAAGATTACAAATTCATCCTTGCACACTGACTTGCTGTGTTTGCTAGAAAAATCACTTACCCTTGCTGTCCGTTTTTTCCTGAATGCTAAAATTTGGACAGTGACACTCAGGATTGAACAAAAGTACAAGTTAAAAACATCTTAGGTAGTGCTTGGTGCTAGTCTCTGTAGGTGATAGCCGTGGTTATGTTTCTGTCTAAATGGTTAGATCACCATTGTCTTTGTTGCATATACAGCTGTGAGTGTGTAAACTTGTATTGATGTCACACAGTGCTCGACAGAGAAGCCTCTCAGAGAGTACGAATCGTGCTAGTAAAGCACACAGGGAAGGTGAGAGAGTGAAGTAGTGATTAGTTCAGGGCGTGATGCTGATGCGTGGAGGCTGAACTTTCAGTGACTGCCACACCCTGAGTGGGGACCCAGGGGGAAGAAGGCACTCTGCACATGTGCACAAGGCAGCCCATGGCTTCATTGCTGCCACTGGCCTTCCTAAAAGCCTGAAAGGAGTCTCCTGTCATGAAGCTGACATTGCAAAAAGCCATATGAATAAATAAAAACAATGAGCTTGGCAACTCCCTGGAGCTGCTAGATTAGCCTTCTCCAGAAGCCCTGTCTACTTCTGTTGTTTTAGATCCCATTGTCCTTCCCTGGTGACTCAGTGGGTAAAGAATCCACCTGCAGTGATGAATGTTCTCGTCTCCAAGCCCAGGGCTTCAGAATCTGTATCAAACACCTTTCTAGAAGATGTCATGTTACTGGACTGAGAGTCTGGGTCGATGCTGTGGAAAGAGATATGGTCCAACTCCTTAAAAATGGGGCCCTGGGATATAGAGGTCAAATGGGCGTTTATCAGCCTGTGGCCATCTAGAAACCTATTATAGACATGTGACCACTGGCTCCTAGACTTCAGGCCATTGCCTACCAGCCACACCTCTCTCAGCCTCAGGGGAGTGGGGCTGAAGGGTATTAGGTAATAGAAACTGGGACACTTCTCTCCTTCAATTCCATAATAGTAATGCCTTTGGAAAGATGTTTGCAAGGTCACAAATTGCTAGAGTGCAGTGGTTTTCAAGTGTTTTAATATCAGAATGTTTTTGGACTCGTTTAAAATGTATTAAATAGAATCTCAAAGACTTTCTGTTTGTATGAGTTGTGTCTATTAATGTTCATCACATTAGAAATTAAAACTAAGACAAAATGTGTATTCATTCATGCAACTCTAAGTCAATTGTATATTGACATGTTTTGATAAAATAACTATTTTAAAAATAAAAATAGTAGACAGATGGTTTCATGTTTTTGTAAATCTCTTTAATGTCTGATTTAGTATAAGGTGGCTGGATTCCCATATCTGCTTTCCCTTTCAATTTAATGTGATGTATTGTTTTGTAGGCTCCTCTGTCCATGGGATTCTCCCAGCAAGAATACTGGAGCGGGTAGCTATTCCCTTCTCCAGGGCATCTGCCTGATCCCTGGAATTGAACCAGGTCTATGGCATTGCATTCAGATTCTTTACCTTCTGAGCCACCAGGGAACCCTCGTATTGTTTTGATTGTAGTGCCCGAGACAGTGTAGAAGAATGAAAGATCACTTTTGTGATCTTTCTGATTTCAGATTCTGCATTGCAACAATGACTTAAAAAACTACCAAGTGTCAAGTTTTACTGTAGTATCAATGGTGTGTTTGGGAAAGAATGAGAAGGAACAAGGCCATTTTCATTTCCTTGTTGCCATCAGTGAGGTCAATAGAGGCTGTTGAGTTACGGGGTTCCCTCAGACCTCTGGACAGTTGAACATGCCACCAATGTTGCTGGAACTAAGGTGTCTCAAATGCAATGAGATGTCACCCACCGTCAACCTCGACACCGGGCACAGTCATGTTACTGGACTGAGAGTCTGGGTCGATGCTGTGGAAAGAGATATGGTCCAACTCCTTAAAAATGGGGCCCTGGGATATAGAGGTCAAATGGGCGTTTATCAGCCTGTGGCCATCTAGAAACCTATTATAGACATGTGACCACTGGCTCCTAGACTTCAGGCCATTGCCTACCAGCCACACCTCTCTCAGCCTCAGGGGAGTGGGGCTGAAGGGTATTAGGTAATAGAAACTGGGACACTTCTCTCCTTCAATTCCATAATAGTAATGCCTTTGGAAAGATGTTTGCAAGGTCACAAATTGCTAGAGTGCAGTGGTTTTCAAGTGTTTTAATATCAGAATGTTTTTGGACTCGTTTAAAATGTATTAAATAGAATCTCAAAGACTTTCTGTTTGTATGAGTTGTGTCTATTAATGTTCATCACATTAGAAATTAAAACTAAGACAAAATGTGTATTCATTCATGCAACTCTAAGTCAATTGTATATTGACATGTTTTGATAAAATAACTATTTTAAAAATAAAAATAGTAGACAGATGGTTTCATGTTTTTGTAAATCTCTTTAATGTCTGATTTAGTATAAGGTGGCTGGATTCCCATATCTGCTTTCCCTTTCAATTTAATGTGATGTATTGTTTTGTAGGCTCCTCTGTCCATGGGATTCTCCCAGCAAGAATACTGGAGCGGGTAGCTATTCCCTTCTCCAGGGCATCTGCCTGATCCCTGGAATTGAACCAGGTCTATGGCATTGCATTCAGATTCTTTACCTTCTGAGCCACCAGGGAACCCTCGTATTGTTTTGATTGTAGTGCCCGAGACAGTGTAGAAGAATGAAAGATCACTTTTGTGATCTTTCTGATTTCAGATTCTGCATTGCAACAATGACTTAAAAAACTACCAAGTGTCAAGTTTTACTGTAGTATCAATGGTGTGTTTGGGAAAGAATGAGAAGGAACAAGGCCATTTTCATTTCCTTGTTGCCATCAGTGAGGTCAATAGAGGCTGTTGAGTTACGGGGTTCCCTCAGACCTCTGGACAGTTGAACATGCCACCAATGTTGCTGGAACTAAGGTGTCTCAAATGCAATGAGATGTCACCCACCGTCAACCTCGACAGAGAACGACCGGGACTACAGTCTGTGTCCCTTCTCAGAACCTTCCCTTCTCTGTGCAGAGCAGTGGTTCCAGTTTGCTGGGGCTGGGGTGGTGGGGAGTGGGTGGCTGGTTAGGGAGCTCTGCTGTGAATGACCACATGATGGTCGAAGGTATCATCCAGAATCAATTCTCAACAGAAGAGAGTCCTCAGACTTTCTTAGCCTGCCGTTCACAGGTGGTTTTCAAAAGATGTCTATGGATACTCCTTAATTTTACGCAAAACTTTCCTTGTGCAGTTATAGAGTGAAGTGAGGGTTTATTTTCCATGTTTCAAAAAAGATCCTTGTAAACCCAAGTACTTGAGATGCATTGAGAGAGATGTAAGGGACTGAGGGGAAAAAAACAAAAAACAAAAAACAAAAAACAAAAACCTTAGCCTGTAGCACTCTTTCCCCAGCTTGGCAAAACCAAGTGTCAGTCGGAAAAGCAATTAGACTGGATTTCACATCCTAGACCGAAGGTAACTCCGTTACTCATTAACTGTGTGACTTCAACTAATTACTCAACCTCTCTGTTTCCTGTTCTGCAATCACACCTACTTAGATTTTTGAGGGGGCGGGAGGAGAGTGAGGTTTAAAATCAAATGATCTAAACAAATGTCTAGCACACCGTAGGCAATTCCATCACATGATGAAATATTTCTTAACCATTCTTATTACTGATACACTAGGGGTGCCCAGGGAACAGAGAACTTTTCTGGCGGAGTCTTTGGCGACAGTATTTAGAGAAAAAACACTGCCTGGCTGGAGGCCCCTGTCTCTGTGAGCCCCGGGAGTGTTGTTCTTGGCTGTGCCTGGCTGGTGTCTGTCTTTACCTTGAACTGCCCTAAGATTAGAATTTCTTGTAAATAGTGACTGAATTATTCATCTGCATCCTTTCACAAGCCAGGCTGCTTCAGGAACAGGGAATCGCCCTCCTGCTGCTGCTCCAACGACTGGAATTAAGCCTAGTGATCACCCTCTTTAAGGGCTCTCCTTCCAGCCCCTGCAGAAAGAGTGCAGAAAGGCCCCCAGGTTCCAGGTCACCCCAGGCAGCACACCTGCCTGCTCCCAGGACCTCCTGCAGAGGCCTTGGGGGCACCTGGGTTTCAGGGCAAGGCGGAGTGGCCAGAAGGAAGTCTATCAGAGAAAGTGGTTCCTAGGAAGTGTTAGCCAGCAAACCAAGGGGGCAGCCACAAATAAAAGGGAATTTCCATCTGACTCATCACAGGTCAAGGTGAATTCTGCTGTTACACTCTGCAGTCAAGCTCTGAGGTTAGAACTCTCCTAACGTGGGAGTCCCATTCACCCTAAGAGCTGATGCCCTCTCCTTTCAGAAGCCTTACCTGCCTCCTCGGATAGATTGATAAAGTCCTCTGTAGATTGATGTGAAAATACACCCCCATTACTGCCACCTTCTGTAGCAGCTGATTCAGATTCAGTGTTTCTCTTTCTCTAGACCTGGACGTTGTGCCTCTCAGATTCCTCATCTTCAAAGCCTGGGATCCATTGGACAGTGTTGAGAGACACAAGGCAGAGAGGGAGGAAGGGCCAGGGAGTGGGGAGGAAACCTGTCCTGGTTCTGAAGGAAGAAAAGAGCTCTTTTCATCTCCACTACGTGCTTCCTGCAAAACCTTAAGCCAATTGTTGACCTTCTCTAGGATTCCGCTTGCCTAGTTGGAAAAGGTTTGAGGCGAGGAGCGGGGGAGGGGAGGTGGGGAGGGCTTGGTCCTTTTCTTATAGAATTCTTTTTCTTTTTTCTTACAGGATTCTTGATCAATGCATGCATGCTAAATCACTTCAGTTATGTCTGAGTCTCTGCAACCCTATGGACTGTAGCCTGCCAGGCTCCTCTGTCCATGGGATTCCCCAGGTAAGAATATTGGGAGTGGGTTGCCATGTCCTTCTTCAGGAGATCTTCCTGACCGAGGAATCAAACTCATGTCTTTTATGTCTCTTGCATAGGTAGGTGGGTTCTTTACCACTAACACCACCTGGGAAGCCCTGGAAAGAGATAGGATTGAGGTCTTTACCACACCACTTCCTCTTAAGAAATAATGTGTCCTGCCCTTCAGAATTCTATTGCTTCCCAGGCTTTGACTGGACTGAACACCTCTAGACAAAGTTTCTGCCCATTTCTGGTCAGCGTCTGTGGGTTTACCTTCCCAGAGCTCTTGGTATGGCCCCCAGGATGTCCTCCCCTCAGGAGGCACTGGTCACCCTTGCTCACGTCCTCTGCCATCTCTCTCCTGTGACTGCTTAGGGGTTCCCAACTGAGCATCAGAGCTCCAGTCTCTTCCGTCCTGGCCATCTTCCACCAAGTGTTCTGAGTGGAAAGCCAACCAGGAGAACCCAAAGTCACCCAGGAGCTCTTGAAGATCATCTCAGATCTCTGGCACGGCCCCCATGTGGCGGTGGCCGTCGCCCTCCCACACCCTCCCGGCCTCCTGAAATCCCCACGCTGTTTTTGCCTGTCCGGGGGGCCCCCCGGGCACTTCCCTCCCGGTCCTCCTGGAAACCCCTCAGATTCAGTGTTTCTCTTTCTCTAGACCTGGACGTTGTGCCTCTCAGATTCCTCATCTTCAAAGCCTGGGATCCATTGGACAGTGTTGAGAGACACAAGGCAGAGAGGGAGGAAGGGCCAGGGAGTGGGGAGGAAACCTGTCCTGGTTCTGAAGGAAGAAAAGAGCTCTTTTCATCTCCACTACGTGCTTCCTGCAAAACCTTAAGCCAATTGTTGACCTTCTCTAGGATTCCGCTTGCCTAGTTGGAAAAGGTTTGAGGCGAGGAGCGGGGGAGGGGAGGTGGGGAGGGCTTGGTCCTTTTCTTATAGAATTCTTTTTCTTTTTTCTTACAGGATTCTTGATCAATGCATGCATGCTAAATCACTTCAGTTATGTCTGAGTCTCTGCAACCCTATGGACTGTAGCCTGCCAGGCTCCTCTGTCCATGGGATTCCCCAGGTAAGAATATTGGGAGTGGGTTGCCATGTCCTTCTTCAGGAGATCTTCCTGACCGAGGAATCAAACTCATGTCTTTTATGTCTCTTGCATAGGTAGGTGGGTTCTTTACCACTAACACCACCTGGGAAGCCCTGGAAAGAGATAGGATTGAGGTCTTTACCACACCACTTCCTCTTAAGAAATAATGTGTCCTGCCCTTCAGAATTCTATTGCTTCCCAGGCTTTGACTGGACTGAACACCTCTAGACAAAGTTTCTGCCCATTTCTGGTCAGCGTCTGTGGGTTTACCTTCCCAGAGCTCTTGGTATGGCCCCCAGGATGTCCTCCCCTCAGGAGGCACTGGTCACCCTTGCTCACGTCCTCTGCCATCTCTCTCCTGTGACTGCTTAGGGGTTCCCAACTGAGCATCAGAGCTCCAGTCTCTTCCGTCCTGGCCATCTTCCACCAAGTGTTCTGAGTGGAAAGCCAACCAGGAGAACCCAAAGTCACCCAGGAGCTCTTGAAGATCATCTCAGATCTCTGGCACGGCCCCCATGTGGCGGTGGCCGTCGCCCTCCCACACCCCTCCCGGGCCTCCTGAAATCCCCACGCTGTTCCTGCCTCCCCGCCTTGCTCCATGGGCTGGGCTGCGGCTTTCAATGGGACACTTTCTCTCCCCTCTTTTCTCCCCCATACACCAGGAAGCTCCCTTTCTCCTTGGAGACTCATTTCAGAGCGCTCCTCTGTTTTCTTCTTGGAACTGAGGGCTGTGGATCTGAGACCCTGTAAGCTGTCCCGCGTATGACTAGCTGAGCTCAGACCACCTTGCTCTCTAATTATTTCCTAATGTGGCTGTCTCTCCCAGGAGTCCCTGCAAGAAAAAGGCCTGGGACCTAGTCTTGGTTGAATCCCCAGTTAATTGCTAAGTGACGTATGAATACACGAATACAGTAGGAAGGCATCATCCTTTCCCAAGACCTTGAGGGGTGTGCTCCCCGAGAGGATCACTGGCTGATGCGTGAATAAAGGCCTGGTAGCCCCTTCGTGTCACAACCCCAGCTCCCCACCTTTTGGTTAGTGTTATCTTGCTCTTTCAACCCAGGAGACGCTCTTCTGTGCATACTTCCTTTCCTGTTATGTTACCTCTCTTCACCACCAGACTGCAACCTTGTGAGGATGGGGCCCCTTCTTACTATTTTCAGCCCCTCCCCATGGCCAGTGAGGGGCTGGAGCCCGGCCACTCTTCTTCCCTAGAAAAGGCTATTTCCTGCCTTCAAGCATCCTCAGGGGAAAAACAGAGCTGACCAGTAGGAGACCCACGTGTGAAAGGCTGAGCTTGCTCACAAGGATGTGGCTCTCTGTGTTACTTCCTTCACCAGCTGTTCTAGAATGACTCCATCCCTGTTCGGACACCTCAGGTTGCCTGCCCTTGACCCTCCCTGCTCATCACAGCAGGCAGCCCAGGCAGCCCCCTCTCCATTTTCTGCCTCTCTCTTTTCTTTCATTTCCTTCTTTCTTTTTTTTAAATGCAGTCACAGCTAATAAATTAAACTTTCATGGCTCCATTTCCTTCTTTCCCATTGTGGAACTCTGACATGTTTCCTCCAGGAAATACTTTCCAAATCATAATTGAAACACAATCATTCATAATAGAAATGGGAGGAGGAGAGTCATAGATTTAGCTCTCATTTCTGGTGGCAGACATGTTAATGACATTCTCCATTTCCTCTCATTACCTTGGAGCACGTCTCCAGCAGGCCAGGCCCGCTGGCCTCTCTCCCTGCCTCCCCAGGCTGAACCCACGCTCTCACTCACAGCAGCCTGAAGGCAAGCAAGCTCAGGGACACAGCCTGCCCCCAACCCCACGTCAGTGTAGTGGTCTGAAAGACGCCAGAGCTCTGTCTCACTGCACACGCGCCCTTGGTGTGACTGTGGCGGTCCAGTGCTTCCCTCTTCTATCCTGAGGGCTGGCCACCCTGAGCCAGTTTGCTCCTATGAATGCACTTGACCTCTCCCTTCTCTAAGCTTCCCCTCAGCTGCTGCCTTTTCCAGGAATACCTTTCCTCTTGAGCACATCAGGAAGACCACCTCCAGCCTACGGTCTTCTTCCTGTTTACCTGCTTTACTGACAAGGCAGCTTCTGTCTGGCAGCACTGGCCCTCTGCTTGGTACAGCAGAATTCTTGTCTTCCTCTGTGTTCAGTGTCTCAGGTATTAAAAAAAAAACCTGCCTGCCAGAGATACAAGAGATGCACGGTTCAATCCCTGGGTCAGGAAGATCTCTTGTAACAGAAGTGGCAATCCACTCTAGTATTCTTTCCTGGAAAACCCCATGGACAAAGGAGCTTGGTGGGCTGCAGTCTGTGACATCACAGAGAGTCTGACAGGACTGAGCAACTAACGTGTTCGCTTAGACTTTCTGTGTCCCGGTAGTTGCTGAACTTAATGCTGCTGTTGCACTTCTGACACCAATTACGATCGTCTCTCCACTTTCTGTCTCCTTGCTGCCCGTCCTCTCCCCTCCCAGTACGGCACAGAGAAGCCCAGTAAACTGTCAAGGAATTGAGGCAGGACCTTTGATGGCCTGTGTCTGAATTATCAGCATGTAGCCCAGTGCCTGTTCAGAGCAAGTGCTTTTTGAAATAACTGAAAAATATAGACTGAATAAAAACTAGTCCTATTTTGCTTATAAATAGATATGAATAAAGGATGGTATAAAGAAGCCATTATGGAGCAGTTATTAAGACTAATTTCTAACTTAAAGGGAGGAGAAATTGGTATTTGGCCTAAATTCAGAGCAAGTTGACTTTGAAATATCTCATTTCTGGTGGCAGACATTCTCTCATTTCCTCTCATTACCTTGGAGCACGTCTCCAGCAGGCCAGCCCCGCTGGCCTCTCTCCCTGCCTCCCAGGCTGAACCCACGCTCTCACTCACAGCAGCCTGAAGGCAAGCAAGCTCAGGGACACAGCCTGCCCCCAACCCCACGTCAGTGTAGTGGTCTGAAAGACGCCAGAGCTCTGTCTCACTGCACACGCGCCCTTGGTGTGACTGTGGCGGTCCAGTGCTTCCCTCTTCTATCCTGAGGGCTGGCCACCCTGAGCCAGTTTGCTCCTATGAATGCACTTGACCTCTCCCTTCTCTAAGCTTCCCCTCAGCTGCTGCCTTTTCCAGGAATACCTTTCCTCTTGAGCACATCAGGAAGACCACCTCCAGCCTACGGTCTTCTTCCTGTTTACCTGCTTTACTGACAAGGCAGCTTCTGTCTGGCAGCACTGGCCCTCTGCTTGGTACAGCAGAATTCTTGTCTTCCTCTGTGTTCAGTGTCTCAGGTATTAAAAAAAAAACCTGCCTGCCAGAGATACAAGAGATGCACGGTTCAATCCCTGGGTCAGGAAGATCTCTTGTAACAGAAGTGGCAATCCACTCTAGTATTCTTTCCTGGAAAACCCCATGGACAAAGGAGCTTGGTGGGCTGCAGTCTGTGACATCACAGAGAGTCTGACAGGACTGAGCAACTAACGTGTTCGCTTAGACTTTCTGTGTCCCGGTAGTTGCTGAACTTAATGCTGCTGTTGCACTTCTGACACCAATTACGATCGTCTCTCCACTTTCTGTCTCCTTGCTGCCCGTCCTCTCCCCTCCCAGTACGGCACAGAGAAGCCCAGTAAACTGTCAAGGAATTGAGGCAGGACCTTTGATGGCCTGTGTCTGAATTATCAGCATGTAGCCCAGTGCCTGTTCAGAGCAAGTGCTTTTTGAAATAACTGAAAAATATAGACTGAATAAAAACTAGTCCTATTTTGCTTATAAATAGATATGAATAAAGGATGGTATAAAGAAGCCATTATGGAGCAGTTATTAAGACTAATTTCTAACTTAAAGGGAGGAGAAATTGGTATTTCCTAGGGCTCCTGAACCCAGTAGGGTGGGACTTGTGATTTGAGACCCGAGGAAGGAATATACAGGTCTTGGCACAGCCAGCCTTCTGAATGGAGACCCTCCTGAGGGCAGGAGGTGGGGAAGGGTCCTCAGGGTCCTTTCCCATCGAGCTAAACTGTCCCCATGCTGTGATCTCAGAGCCAGTGTGGCTTCTTCCTGGAGCCCAGGCCTGACAGAGCCTCGGAGCAGCCAAAACTAAAGGAGGATCCACAGAAGGGAACTCTCCTGCCTCCTTGCTCAGACAGTCTCCCGTACCTCCAGTCAAGCAGAAAAACAGAATGAAAACTGACTTCCTATCCCCGAAATATGACTGCACAGAAAACCCAGGTCACCTGGTCTGTTTTCACTTCCTGGTTAACCTTAAGTCTCCCCAGTCGGGCTCAATGAAAATAACCGTCTCCATCACACTGTGCTTTGATACAGCATCATAAAACAAGTACACAGACGGCAGCCTCTCTTTTTTTTGAAGTGGGTTACAGCCCACCAGGTCTCTCTGTCCATGGGGTTCTCAGGCAAGAGGACTGGAGTGGGTGGCCATGCCCTCCTCCAGGGGATCTTCCCAACCCAGAGATCAAACTCAGGTTTCCCACACTGCAGGCAGATTCTTTACCACGGAGTCACCAGAGAAGCCCTGCACAGACTTTTTTTGAAATTTAATGGCTTGCTCCTCAGGGCCTTTTGAAATAATTTTGATTTTTTAATACAGCTCCCCATGCTGTACAATAGGGCCTGTCCTCTATTTTGTGTTTAGTCGTGTGTATCTGTTAATCCCAAGCACAGAATTTACCCTTGAGCCAACTCCTTTTCCCTTTGGTAACCCTTGCTGTGTTTGTAAGTCTGTTTCTGGTTTATAAATAAGTTCATTTGTATCATTTATTAGATTTCACATGTATGTGATTTTATGTATTTGCCTTTCTCTGTGTGGCTTACTTCACTGAGTAGGATCTCTAGGCCCATCCATGTTACTGCAAATGGCGTACTTTTCCGTATTTTCTGTGGCTGAGGAACACTTCATTGTGCACATGTACAGGATCTTCTTTGCCGTTCTCTGTCAGTGGACATGTATGTTGCTTTCGTGCCCTGGATCTTGTAAATAGTGTTGCCATGACTTTTGCCGGTCACATATGTTTTCAAATTAGAGTTTCCTTCAGATATATGCCCCAGAGTGGGACTGCAGGATCCTACGGTAACTCGGTAACTTGACTTTTGGTTTCTTAAGGGACCTCCATCCTGTTTTCCATAGTGACTACGCTGAGTTACACGCCCACCGGCGCTGTAGGAGGGCTCCCCTTTGGAACTCTGAGTGAGCCTCAGGGCCACAGCAACCCGGTGCCACTGAGAGGGCTGTCTGTCTGCTGTCCTCACCGACGCCTGTGGAAGTTTCCGCTCCCATGAGTTTGCCAGGTGGGCTGCTTCATCCCACTCTTGGCCTCCGTTCCCCGTCATGCTGCTGGGGCTTTTGGAAAATACATTCCACATCTTTTTCCTCAGCTCTTGTGCAAGCAGGTGGCCTCCTCTCTGGCCCTGGCTGATGGCTCTGCCATTGGTTGGGACCCTGTGGGGACAGTACCCCAGATGTACGGGGAGAGAAGTGGAGCCAGATGCACCACGTCTGCTTTGGGGGAGGGTCTCTGGCTGTATTCTTTCTCCTGTTGTGTTTACTTAAACGTCATCAATACTGCACACTAGAGTGATTTTGTCCTTTCAGACAAATATGGAAGCAGAGGCTTCCAGAGGAAGTAATTTACCTGAAGTCATCCACTTAGAAGTAGAGTCTTTGACTCCTAAGCCAACAGGTCTTCTTTTTTTTTTTATGGCACTATTGTATTTCTGGGTACCTAGGTCTTTCCTGGAGAGAGCCTAAGACAGATAAGAAAAAAAAGAGAGAGAGAGAGAAAGACTGTCTGAGAAAAGAGAAACCACTCCAAGAGTCCCCACCTCACACTTTCCATCTGAAAATGCTCCTCCTCCAAGATGTGCTCGAACGTGAGCTCGCTACAACCTTTTCCCTGACGCTGCTCCAACAGGAGGCAAAGTAAACGACTTCCTCTTTGCGGCATCCTACACGGGTTGTATGCATTTTACACTAGAACTGTTCACATTGATTCACCTTTGTGCTGTCAACTAAAAATGAGACAAACAGACACAGACTTGCTTTATATGTTAACTTGACATGGGGTTTCCAGACAGTAGATTAAATGTTTTTCAGAATGTGTCTATGAGGGTGTTTCTTCATGAGATGGACATTTGAATCAGTAGATAAATAAAGCCCATGACCACTTTTAATGTGGTTGGGCCTCATCCAATTCATTAGAGGCCTGAATAACTGAAATGGTGGTGTCAGAAAGAATTCTCTTGGCCTGACTGTCTTAGTGCTGGGGCATAGGTCTTCTGCCTTCAAATGTAGACTTGGTTTGGAATTACACCCTCAACTATCCTGGGTCTCCAGCTTGTGGACTGCAGATCTTGGGATCCTCAACCTTCCCAAGGAATGAGCTCTTATGATTTGAGATAGACCTTACTTACTGGTTCATTTTATCTGGAGATCTCTGACTGAATGTAGAGAGACAGAGGTCGGTGGCAGGGGGGCGGTTTGCATTGTTTCACTCAGTGAGTTGATGTCCCAGGGTGAGTGTGACATGGGAAATGAACACCCAAAGATGCCGCCATGGCTCTGAGCTTCTGGGGCCTCAGTATGAACCCCTCACTCTGCTGTGAATCCTTCTGGGGCCATTTTTTTTTTTCACACGCATGGACTTCAAACCAAATAAATGTGGACTTCTCTGGTACTTCAGATGGTAAAGAATCGCCTCAATGCAGGATACCCCACTTCAGTACCTGAGCTGGGAAGATCCCCTGGAGAAGGGAATGACTACCCACTCCAGTATTCTTGCCTGGAGAATCCCATGGGCAGAGGAGCTTGGGCAGTCTGCAGTCCATGGGGTTGCAAAGAGTTGGACAAGACTGAGAGACTAACACTTCTGAGTATAAAGTCCTTCTGAGTTCCTTCCCCAATCTGGGTCAGTAGGAGAACACCTATGGATACCCTGCACATGGCGGCATGTCACTGGTATGACAGCCCTCGGGAGCTGAGTCAAGGAGTTTAGATATAAATCACTGACAGTTACTAAACGGCAGTTATAGGATCCAATTTGAATTTTTAAATCATCCCTCTGATTATGATTATAAAATACTCGTCTGGAAGCAAGAGGGCAAATTCAGATTCTATTAGAAAAATTTAGGGAGGGGTTGGCCATCATTTGGTCTGGCATAGTGGTAGTGGGGCGGGGGTGGGAGTGAGTCTGAGAGGTCCTCGAGAGGCTACTGGAATGAGTCAGAAAGACGGGAGTCCTATGATTGTCTGTGCTTCTTGATTGAGCAACTGGGTGGATGGTGCTGGCACAATGGCTGACTTGCTGTCTTGGATGGAAGGAAGTTATGACCTCAGTAGAAGAGACACCGGGTTTCAATTAACTCTGAGTCACCCCAGTAAAGTTGCCTTCACACGGTTGGATGCATGGGTATAGGTTTCAGGAGAAAAGACTGGGCTGGAACCCAACATTGGAGAGATGTCCACATATGCATAATAAATATATCCAGGGATGAATGGTTTCTGGGAGAGTGGGGCTTCTCATGCTCAAATCAAGAATATTTCAGGCAAACCAAGATGAACTGTAGTAGAACCGACCAGAGGCCCACTTCTGTTTCACTCAGTGAGTTGATGTCCCAGGGTGAGTGTGACATGGGAAATGAACACCCAAAGATGCCGCCATGGCTCTGAGCTTCTGGGGCCTCAGTATGAACCCCTCACTCTGCTGTGAATCCTTCTGGGGCCACTTTTTTCACACGCATGGACTTCAAACCAAATAAATGTGGACTTCTCTGGTACTTCAGATGGTAAAGAATCGCCTCAATGCAGGATACCCCACTTCAGTACCTGAGCTGGGAAGATCCCCTGGAGAAGGGAATGACTACCCACTCCAGTATTCTTGCCTGGAGAATCCCATGGGCAGAGGAGCTTGGGCAGTCTGCAGTCCATGGGGTTGCAAAGAGTTGGACAAGACTGAGAGACTAACACTTCTGAGTATAAAGTCCTTCTGAGTTCCTTCCCCAATCTGGGTCAGTAGGAGAACACCTATGGATACCCTGCACATGGCGGCATGTCACTGGTATGACAGCCCTCGGGAGCTGAGTCAAGGAGTTTAGATATAAATCACTGACAGTTACTAAACGGCAGTTATAGGATCCAATTTGAATTTTTAAATCATCCCTCTGATTATGATTATAAAATACTCGTCTGGAAGCAAGAGGGCAAATTCAGATTCTATTAGAAAAATTTAGGGAGGGGTTGGCCATCATTTGGTCTGGCATAGTGGTAGTGGGGCGGGGGTGGGAGTGAGTCTGAGAGGTCCTCGAGAGGCTACTGGAATGAGTCAGAAAGACGGGAGTCCTATGATTGTCTGTGCTTCTTGATTGAGCAACTGGGTGGATGGTGCTGGCACAATGGCTGACTTGCTGTCTTGGATGGAAGGAAGTTATGACCTCAGTAGAAGAGACACCGGGTTTCAATTAACTCTGAGTCACCCCAGTAAAGTTGCCTTCACACGGTTGGATGCATGGGTATAGGTTTCAGGAGAAAAGACTGGGCTGGAACCCAACATTGGAGAGATGTCCACATATGCATAATAAATATATCCAGGGATGAATGGTTTCTGGGAGAGTGGGGCTTCTCATGCTCAAATCAAGAATATTTCAGGCAAACCAAGATGAATTGTTCACCCTATTCATAAGCAAATGTGCTTGAGAATGAGAATCAAAAGAGACCAGGAGAAAGGACATCTCTAGCTAGCCTCGAAAGTGAGACAGCACACAGAAAATGGGGGTGCTTTACTCACAGTCGAGAGAGTAGTAGCCCCAGTGGTCAAGATCTTAAGAGGTTTCTGAAAGCACTCTGGCCCTCTGGCCATTTAAAAGCCTGACTAGTGTAATTAACATTCATTTGTTCACATGAGTGTGTTATTATTTTACTTGAAACAATTGTTTCAGGGCCTCCATTGCTTGGAGCATAGTGTTCAAATGTCTCATTTTAACAAGTGCTTCTTCATGATTATAATCGAACCCTTTCTTCATCCCAATGTCGTAATCACACAGGGTCACTTTGCACCCACGGAGGGTCCTTCCCCTGCCCCTTAGGACACCATGTCCAGAGTCCAGCTCAGTGCTGCTCCTGCCCAAGGTCTCTCCTCTCAGCCTCCACCCCTCCTCCTCAGCCCAACACATGTTGGAGAGCCTCCGAAGTTTCAGGCTCTGTCCCGGCTCTGTAGATAAAGACATGGCTGCAAGGACAGTCATGATCCTTGAGAGCAAACTTCTGGACGGAGCCTCCCTGTCAGTTCCCTAGAGCCCTTACTTTCTGTCTACCATCAGCCTGAGTCTTAGTTGCTCTCTGAGCCTCTAGAGGAAGGAGCAGGGGGTTCCGGGAAGAACACTGGGCTCAGGAACCTGCTCCCCCAGTTCTCCTGCCTGCTTTTCTCCAGGCACCTCCATTTTGGAACAACTTGCTCATTCATAAGATAACCTCCCAATGTTACAACAAAGATCTATTAAAGTAATTCATATAAACACTCTCTCTTCATCAGGGAAAAACAGTTCTTTTTCTTATTTACTGCCCAGAACCAGAGGAGAGCATGAGTCAGCTTTACATCTGTATATAATAACTAACTTGCAGTAGCTGCTTCGGACAGAGGTTTGGTCACTCCATGAACAGTCAATAAAATCTGAGGAGGCCAGAGTGGGAAAGAGGGGACATGAGATGGCCCTGAGACGAGATGCAATCAGGCTAAAGGACAAACATGGCTGCTTTCTTCATTTCTAGACAGGAAAGCTGGAGATTTTCCTTGGGCTTCAAAAACGAGCAGAAAAAGAAAGGAGGAGAAAAGCTCAGACATGCCTGATGCCTTGTGCCTATAGAAGCAGGGGCTCGTGTCTTTTTCTTTTAAGCTGGATCTTAGAATCATAGACATGCATATCCCCATAGCTCTAGGGACGCTAGGGAGACTCTCTTCCAATGTCCCCGTGATAAAACTGAAGCCCGAAAAGCCTGACTGGTGTAATTAACATTCATTTGTTCACATGAGTGTGTTATTATTTTACTTGAAACAATTGTTTCAGGGCCTCCATTGCTTGGAGCATAGTGTTCAAATGTCTCATTTTAACAAGTGCTTCTTCATGATTATAATCGAACCCTTTCTTCATCCCAATGTCGTAATCACACAGGGTCACTTTGCACCCACGGAGGGTCCTTCCCCTGCCCCTTAGGACACCATGTCCAGAGTCCAGCTCAGTGCTGCTCCTGCCCAAGGTCTCTCCTCTCAGCCTCCACCCCTCCTCCTCAGCCCAACACATGTTGGAGAGCCTCCGAAGTTTCAGGCTCTGTCCCGGCTCTGTAGATAAAGACATGGCTGCAAGGACAGTCATGATCCTTGAGAGCAAACTTCTGGACGGAGCCTCCCTGTCAGTTCCCTAGAGCCCTTACTTTCTGTCTACCATCAGCCTGAGTCTTAGTTGCTCTCTGAGCCTCTAGAGGAAGGAGCAGGGGGTTCCGGGAAGAACACTGGGCTCAGGAACCTGCTCCCCCAGTTCTCCTGCCTGCTTTTCTCCAGGCACCTCCATTTTGGAACAACTTGCTCATTCATAAGATAACCTCCCAATGTTACAACAAAGATCTATTAAAGTAATTCATATAAACACTCTCTCTTCATCAGGGAAAAACAGTTCTTTTTCTTATTTACTGCCCAGAACCAGAGGAGAGCATGAGTCAGCTTTACATCTGTATATAATAACTAACTTGCAGTAGCTGCTTCGGACAGAGGTTTGGTCACTCCATGAACAGTCAATAAAATCTGAGGAGGCCAGAGTGGGAAAGAGGGGACATGAGATGGCCCTGAGACGAGATGCAATCAGGCTAAAGGACAAACATGGCTGCTTTCTTCATTTCTAGACAGGAAAGCTGGAGATTTTCCTTGGGCTTCAAAAACGAGCAGAAAAAGAAAGGAGGAGAAAAGCTCAGACATGCCTGATGCCTTGTGCCTATAGAAGCAGGGGCTCGTGTCTTTTTCTTTTTAAGCTGGATCTTAGAATCATAGACATGCATATCCCCATAGCTCTAGGGACGCTAGGGAGACTCTCTTCCAATGTCCCCGTGATAAAACTGAAGCCCGAAAAAGCCACTTAATAATCTGAACTGGAAAGAATGGAAAGAAAAAAGAAAGACCAGAAGACTAAGCTGCCAGCTCTTAACCCGAGGCCCCTTCCCTCTGTCCCCGCTGTGCCCTCATCCCCAGGCATCCTTAGCCGCCTCCCAGCCAGCACTGTCTGATTCATCGGTGGGAGCTGTCTTAATTTTTGGTCTGGAGTCACTTTAAATGTGATCATCAACAGGCATTTTAAAATAGAAAATCATGCCATATCCAAAGTAAAACTTCTCCTGTCCTGTCCAGACTAATTGGAGTACATCTCTGTCTCAGGAGGGAGAAATGGCACTTCATATCAGAGATAATACATTAAATGAGGGAAAGCAGGTAATTTTAATGTTTGTTGTCTAAAGCTGCATGTGTGCTTCCTCAGTCTCTTCAGTTGTGTCCAACTCTTTGCAACCTCATGGACCGTAGTCCACCTGGCTCCTATGTCCACGGGCTTCTCCAGGTAAGGATACTGAGGTGGGTTGCCACACCCTCCTCTGGGGAATCTTCCAGACCCAGGGATTGAACCCTCATCTCCTGTGACTCCCGTATTGCAGGCAGATTCTTTACCATTGAGCCACCGGGGAAGCTCATGTAAAGGTGAGTAGGCTGTAAATATTTGTTGATGTGATTTTGTCCTCTGGTAGTGTTTCTGTATTACTGATGGATGCTTGATGTAATCAGGTACTTTTGACTTGTTAAAAGAAAGAAGGGAAAAACCTTACAAGGACAATTTAAGAAGGGGGAAAGATGTTTTCAAGTCAGGTATCAGAGCAGAGGTACGTAAAATACACAAAAACTCCCTCCACTTTGTTCGCAGGCCTGGCGGCTGATGCAGGTTTGAGGTCTCTGCTGTTATGCAGGAAAGGGTGGGAGCTCCCCTCCACCCTTCCCCTTCCTGCTCCTCCACTGGCTGAACAAGCAAGAGAAGGTCAGGACAACTCATACCGAAAAACCCAGGGACCCAGCACCCTGTAAATCAAGGTCACCTAGCACGCCTGCTCCTTCTCTAAACCTAAGTTGAACCAACTGTACAAAAAGCCAACAAAATAAAAGAGGAGAGGATTTAGAACCAGGTCAACTGGGCAGAAGGGTGCATCTCAGTCATCAAAAGAATGCATTGTAATTAGAGGACTCGTATGGCATATGAATTACATCTCAGTAAAGCTGCTACCAAAAAATAATACAACACCCTCCTCCCCACATGCACGGCGATGACTGTTGCACCATATGCAGGTGTTGTAATATCACCTCTCTGAATAGCAAAGCTACTGTGCCTGTGGGTGGCTCCCTCCTGATACACAGAGCTCTCATAAACTTGGTGTTCCTTGCCTCTGAGTTGAACAGGAAAATAGGAATAAGGAGATAATAGGACATATGCCAACAAAGGAGTTGACTTTCCCGAGGCCATATCAATGAATGGCAGAAGCAGAGCCTGGGGTTCCTCCACCTGATCCTAGGGCTTTTTTCTGACATTCGTGTCCGGGGCCCTCTTTGCAACCTCATGGACCGTAGTCCACCTGGCTCCTATGTCCACGGGCTTCTCCAGGTAAGGATACTGAGGTGGGTTGCCACACCCTCCTCTGGGGAATCTTCCAGACCCAGGGATTGAACCCTCATCTCCTGTGACTCCCGTATTGCAGGCAGATTCTTTACCATTGAGCCACCGGGGAAGCTCATGTAAAGGTGAGTAGGCTGTAAATATTTGTTGATGTGATTTTGTCCTCTGGTAGTGTTTCTGTATTACTGATGGATGCTTGATGTAATCAGGTACTTTTGACTTGTTAAAAGAAAGAAGGGAAAAACCTTACAAGGACAATTTAAGAAGGGGGAAAGATGTTTTCAAGTCAGGTATCAGAGCAGAGGTACGTAAAATACACAAAAACTCCCTCCACTTTGTTCGCAGGCCTGGCGGCTGATGCAGGTTTGAGGTCTCTGCTGTTATGCAGGAAAGGGTGGGAGCTCCCCTCCACCCTTCCCCTTCCTGCTCCTCCACTGGCTGAACAAGCAAGAGAAGGTCAGGACAACTCATACCGAAAAACCCAGGGACCCAGCACCCTGTAAATCAAGGTCACCTAGCACGCCTGCTCCTTCTCTAAACCTAAGTTGAACCAACTGTACAAAAAGCCAACAAAATAAAAGAGGAGAGGATTTAGAACCAGGTCAACTGGGCAGAAGGGTGCATCTCAGTCATCAAAAGAATGCATTGTAATTAGAGGACTCGTATGGCATATGAATTACATCTCAGTAAAGCTGCTACCAAAAAATAATACAACACCCTCCTCCCCACATGCACGGCGATGACTGTTGCACCATATGCAGGTGTTGTAATATCACCTCTCTGAATAGCAAAGCTACTGTGCCTGTGGGTGGCTCCCTCCTGATACACAGAGCTCTCATAAACTTGGTGTTCCTTGCCTCTGAGTTGAACAGGGAAAATAGGAATAAGGAGATAATAGGACATATGCCAACAAAGGAGTTGACTTTCCCGAGGCCATATCAATGAATGGCAGAAGCAGAGCCTGGGGTTCAATCCCAGCATCTGTTCCTCCACCTGATCCTAGGGTCAATATGAAGGTGAAGGTGTGGGTTTCACCAAATTTGGATTTTTTTCTTTTCACAACTACCATGGACTCTACTGAGTTCTACCATGAACTCTTCTTACTTTGGTAAGAAGTCTTGGAAAGAATGAGAAGCTATCTCTTAGAAGATAATTCTAAATATATGATTTATATTAAGGTCTAAAATAGTCAACCTGACTGAAAAAAAAATTTGGAGTCTCTATTATGTATCAAGTCTCTGCAGCCTTCAGTTGCTGCATGCAAAAATGAGGGAGTTTTGAGGGGACCCTGCACAAGCCAAGATTTATTGAATCCAAATTTCTTTTTTTTTATTGGTATATAGTTGCTTTACAATGTTGTGTTAGTTTCAAATACACAGCAAAGTGAATCAGTTATACATATGTGTATACACATATACATTGTTATATATATATATATATATATATATATAATATATAACTTTATATATTCATACATACTGTGTTACATATATGTATACAGTATATAACTTAGCCTTATGCTTGGTTCATATTAAGCAATTACACTTAGCCCAGTGCCTGCTCCATAGTAATTTATAAATGCTAGTTATAGTCATTATAGCTCTGATTCATATCTTGCTGAATCCTGTCATAGCACACACAGCGTGGCATATAGTAAGTGAATAATAACTATTTGATCTCTAAAAGAATAAATGACTTTGAATCCTACTGACATTCCATGAACTTGGTATTTTATATCATGGTTCATTTAACTTTCCCAAAACACTGATGGTAGATATTGTTTATATAATTAAATCCTGTGTTGAATATTTGAAAAAAATTGGTAATTCTTATACACCATGCTCTAAATTTTGACGGCGATGACTGCAATAGCATTTATCACCTCTCTGAATAGCAAAGCTACTGTGCCTGTGGGTGGCTCCTCCTGATACACAGAGCTCTCATAAACTTGGTGTTCCTTGCCTCTGAGTTGAACAGGAAAATAGGAATAAGGAGATAATAGGACATATGCCAACAAAGGAGTTGACTTTCCCGAGGCCATATCAATGAATGGCAGAAGCAGAGCCTGGGGTTCAATCCCAGCATCTGTTCCTCCACCTGATCCTAGGGTCAATATGAAGGTGAAGGTGTGGGTTTCACCAAATTTGGATTTTTTTCTTTTCACAACTACCATGGACTCTACTGAGTTCTACCATGAACTCTTCTTACTTTGGTAAGAAGTCTTGGAAAGAATGAGAAGCTATCTCTTAGAAGATAATTCTAAATATATGATTTATATTAAGGTCTAAAATAGTCAACCTGACTGAAAAAAAAATTTGGAGTCTCTATTATGTATCAAGTCTCTGCAGCCTTCAGTTGCTGCATGCAAAAATGAGGGAGTTTTGAGGGGACCCTGCACAAGCCAAGATTTATTGAATCCAAATTTCTTTTTTTTTATTGGTATATAGTTGCTTTACAATGTTGTGTTAGTTTCAAATACACAGCAAAGTGAATCAGTTATACATATGTGTATACACATATACATTGTTATATATATATATATATATATATATATAATATATAACTTTATATATTCATACATACTGTGTTACATATATGTATACAGTATATAACTTAGCCTTATGCTTGGTTCATATTAAGCAATTACACTTAGCCCAGTGCCTGCTCCATAGTAATTTATAAATGCTAGTTATAGTCATTATAGCTCTGATTCATATCTTGCTGAATCCTGTCATAGCACACACAGCGTGGCATATAGTAAGTGAATAATAACTATTTGATCTCTAAAAGAATAAATGACTTTGAATCCTACTGACATTCCATGAACTTGGTATTTTATATCATGGTTCATTTAACTTTCCCAAAACACTGATGGTAGATATTGTTTATATAATATCCTTGAGGAAATCAAGGCTGTGTTGAATATTTGAAATACATTTCTCTAAATAATACACTTGGTGGCTTTGAACCCTGAAGACAAACATGTCCATGTACTGGAGAAATACCAACAAAGGTCAGAAAAGATGGTGTTCACTCCACCTTCAGAATCTGAATGATTCGGGAACGATGTTGGCTCTTCCTGAGAAGTGTGTACCAGGATGCATGTGCTGTGTGCCCTTAGTGCCAGATGCCATTCTAGTGCTTCTCATGCCACCCTTGTAAGCTCCCAATACGACTTGGGAGTGGGTACCGTTGCACCATTTGACAGAGAAGAGAACTGAGGCTCGAGGAGTCAGCCAAATGTTTCCATCTTAGACCACTTGTGAGTTTTCGAATCAGATTTCATACCCGGTCTGGGTGACTCCAGTGCCCTTTCTCCTTTCCACAAGAGCACACTGCCTCCCACGCGTTTCCTGAAATAGAAGCAGAAAGGGGTCTGACTCATAATCCTGCTTGTCACAAAGCCATCTCGAAAATCTCTGGCTTGAAGAAGACTTTCAGGACAACAGGTCAGGCAGTTCTCTTGAGGTGAGAATCTCCCCCATGACATCTTCCACATCAACAGCTCTGCCCTCAAACACGTCCAGTGATGGAGGGTGGGCCACTCCTGGGAGGGTTAGCAAGACCAGGAGGCACAGAGCGCCTCTGGTTCAACCCCTCATTAGATGGACAATGTCATTCAGGGACAAAGAAAGGCTGTATCACCCAGAATCACACATACAGCAGCAAATGCCCCATGGCAGAGATTCATTTTCTACAACAGCTTTACCAGATCTTAAGGCCAAACTAAATAGATTTGAGAGAGAACATCACCCAATCACAGACTATTCAGCTCAAGGCTTCATTAAAATAGGAATTTCTTCGCCTCATTCTGGACAAGATCTACACTTTCCAGAAGGGTCTCATAGTGGAGCATAATTCCTCTGAAATGATTTCCTTGCCTTGCCCCTGTTCCTATAAGAAAAAGCAACAGTAAATTCAGAAAACATGGGTTAAGAAGGTTACAGCTGACAAAATCTTATCTTGATCTCTACTTTAACCCTGTGAAGCAGGCGTTAGTCTCCATTCATCAGACAAGAGACAAGATGGAGTATTTCATTAGTCAGTATGGCTGGCAAAACGATGATAAGGACCTTGAATAGGTGAAGCTACTGAGGTTTGAGATCTTTGTCATTCTTACCTTACTCTGAAGTGGGCTGGCAGTAGGAAGGTAGAGTGAGTTCTCCATCCATCTTCTCCTGGCTCCCTCTGTAATGGTCTGGAGCTCCCTAGACCTTGGAGATCTCCCCCATCGCTGTCTAGCAGAGGAAGGAAGAGAGTATGTAGAGGATCCCATGAAAGATGTGACTGGTCCATGCTTGGAAGCAGAAAATGAAGCTTCTGCTCAGGCCTACAACAGCCAGAACCCAGGCTGATCGTCATGCTTGGTGGAAGTACATTGAGACCTCACTTTTCCACAAGGGTTAGCCCTTTCTCCTTTCCACAAGAGCACACTGCCTCCCACGTTTCCTTCAATCGAACCAGAAAGGGGTCTGACGCATAATCCTGCTTGTCACAAAGCCATCTCGAAAATCTCTGGCTTGAAGAAGACTTTCAGGACAACAGGTCAGGCAGTTCTCTTGAGGTGAGAATCTCCCCCATGACATCTTCCACATCAACAGCTCTGCCCTCAAACACGTCCAGTGATGGAGGGTGGGCCACTCCTGGGAGGGTTAGCAAGACCAGGAGGCACAGAGCGCCTCTGGTTCAACCCCTCATTAGATGGACAATGTCATTCAGGGACAAAGAAAGGCTGTATCACCCAGAATCACACATACAGCAGCAAATGCCCCATGGCAGAGATTCATTTTCTACAACAGCTTTACCAGATCTTAAGGCCAAACTAAATAGATTTGAGAGAGAACATCACCCAATCACAGACTATTCAGCTCAAGGCTTCATTAAAATAGGAATTTCTTCGCCTCATTCTGGACAAGATCTACACTTTCCAGAAGGGTCTCATAGTGGAGCATAATTCCTCTGAAATGATTTCCTTGCCTTGCCCCTGTTCCTATAAGAAAAAGCAACAGTAAATTCAGAAAACATGGGTTAAGAAGGTTACAGCTGACAAAATCTTATCTTGATCTCTACTTTAACCCTGTGAAGCAGGCGTTAGTCTCCATTCATCAGACAAGAGACAAGATGGAGTATTTCATTAGTCAGTATGGCTGGCAAAACGATGATAAGGACCTTGAATAGGTGAAGCTACTGAGGTTTGAGATCTTTGTCATTCTTACCTTACTCTGAAGTGGGCTGGCAGTAGGAAGGTAGAGTGAGTTCTCCATCCATCTTCTCCTGGCTCCCTCTGTAATGGTCTGGAGCTCCCTAGACCTTGGAGATCTCCCCCATCGCTGTCTAGCAGAGGAAGGAAGAGAGTATGTAGAGGATCCCATGAAAGATGTGACTGGTCCATGCTTGGAAGCAGAAAATGAAGCTTCTGCTCAGGCCTACAACAGCCAGAACCCAGGCTGATCGTCATGCTTGGTGGAAGTACATTGAGATAGGTAACTGAAGTGGGCTCAGGAGGAAGGACAAATTGGTTTTGGTGGTTTTAATAAACCTTTGATAGTTTCTGTCAAAATCATCTTGACTCCCTAGTAGATCAGGTAGGGATCTGAGCTAAGATTTCAACACTAATATTCTAATGACTAGTACAAGACCCTTTTCAGGACTTCATCCTGAAGCAACATGAGTCTTATGAATTAACTTCAAGGTAGTGAACCAAATGCCTATGATTTTTTTTTTCTCTTCTGCTAGCCTTGCTTTTTGGACTTCCCAGGTGGCCCAGTGGCAAAGAATCTGCTTACCAGTGCAGGAGATGGAGGAATGAGGGTTTGATCTCTGGGTTGGGAAAATCCCCTGGAGAAGGAAATGGGTACCGACTCTAGCATTCGTGCCTGGAAAATCCCATGGACAGAGGAGCCTAGTGGGCTACAGTTTATGGGGCAAAGAGCTGGACATGACTGAGCACTCACACACACAACCTTGCTTATGACCATTGTTGGTAGCTTCCAGGTTCTACAGACATGCCTTACCCCACGGAGGGCTTGGATCCATCCCAATGCAGTCAGGGCCCAGCACCTTTCTCAGTATTCAGTGTCTTCAGTCAGATTCCTCTAGTATTTTGGGAAAATCTGTCTGAGATAATCTCTGTTAAATATTTAGTTAGTCAACATTTTACCAAGAGCCTGTTTTGTGTCGGGGCCCACCAATGTCCTGGACACGGGAGATCTAAAATAAATAAAACACAGGCTCTCTGCTGTAAGACATTACACACTGTCGAGCAGAGAAGCTGGGAAGCTAAGTGATTAAAAATGCAGTTGACAAGCATTGTAATAAACATGGGTACAAAGAGTAATGTGAAGCAGGGGAAATGAAAGTAATTGTGCCTGGGGAAGCTTTCAAGCTGGAAGCAATTTTTAAGGTAAAATTTGAAGGCTAAGCAATGATTCCCAATGAGAACACACTATGAGCGTGCATGTGTGTGTTCCGTTGAGTCCAACTCTTTGTGACCTCATGGACTATAGCTCACCAAGCTCCTCACCAGGCTCCTCTGTCCATGGGACTCTCCGGGCAAGAACATTGAGGTGGGTTGCCATCTCCTCCTCCAGGGATTTTCCTGACTCAGGAATTGAACTTGGATCTCCTGTGTCTTCTGCATTGGTGAGCTGACTCTTTACTGATGCACCACCTGGGATACATTTTATGGGCAGAAGCAAAATGTGCCTATCACAGGGACCAGATAATAATGAGAGTTTTAATTTTGGTGTTGTTTTAGGGGTACTATGGTGGGAAATGGTAGGAGATTCATATTTTGGATTGAATTCGAATTCCTAGTTTGGATTCAGATTGTAAAAATTTGAATGGCACATAAAGAATTTCAAATTTTTGCTTTACAGCATTAAAAGTAAAAATGTAGGGGCTTGGATATAGTTCAAACATTGGTTTTCCAAACTTGCTTTCTGATTACCACATTGGTTCTTGCTTCCCTCTTGACCTAAAAAAATAAGCAAAAAATTCTATCTTGGTGCAGTAGCTGAGGGCATGTACTGATCCATCCAAAATTTCCTTTTTCTCCCTCATCCCCTCTCTCCCTCTCTCTTTTTCCCCTAAACCATTTTCAGAGTACTCATGTAATGTCAGGGCCTGAACCTACATATTCAGTTATTTGTATAAAGTCACTGCCTTGAAGGAATTCATAATCTAATAAGGGAGGCAAATTCAGCATGTGCACTGGAATATTAATCAGATATCCTGGGAGAACACCTAGAGGTGGTCCCCTGATCAGAGTCTGTAAGACTAGAAGACATGAAGATAAGGAGCCTTGCTTCATTGAATTCCTCAGTGGGCTGTTTTAATTCAGAGAGTTCCTAATTATACTGTCCTACCCAAGAATATTTGCACATTACAAACAAGATCTTTAGGCAATCTAAGTTAGAATGGCAAATGAAAGGATTTGTGACATTCTAGTATGGCAGTGAGGGTGTCCTCTTTTGGTAGGGGGTCCTTATGCTGCCTTTTAAGTCATTGATGAGTACACATTGTACTAATTTCAAGAGAATCTGCCCTTGACTGCTGGCCAAGTAGATGCAGAGAAATGGTCTGGTGGAAGGACTCAATGCTTTTTGCAGGAGGAACACTCCTCAGAAGCCACAGAAGTGATGCTTCATCATCTTGCACCCTCCCACGTTAACGGTGCCTCCTGGTCCACAGCCATCTCTCAGCAGCAATGACACTGAGCTTTTTTGTCTCCAGTGTGCACCAGCCATATCCCTGTGGTTAGCAGATGCATTGGTTTTGCAATGAAAGGCTAATGAGCCTGAAAGGAAACCATGAGTCTGACCATAGAGGATTTCATGTTCTCAACCTCAATGAGTCATCAGTGAATTTATGAGCCAGGTGAGGAATTTCCGGAGAGGAAATGTCATGTCATGATTCTGTAGAACGTGACTTTGGGGAAAAGGGAGAAGAAAAAAAATGTTAGGACAACCAGTCTTCAGATCTGGAGACATTCTCCCATATTACCATCCCTAATTTTTCACCTTGTGGAATTTTCACAGATTCTGTATTCCCTTTTTCACTTGTCCTGAGGGAATATGGATTTTATTCTGACTGTGATCTGACCTTTCTAATTATAGCTGAAATAAAATCCTTACTTATAAGCAATTGGCATCTTTTTCTTGAACCATAGGTTATCCTGGGTTGCTGAAACTAGAAACACTTTGCTTAATAGACTATTGGGATGGGGGGCAATTTATTTTCTATGCCTATTGCTTTCATTACTGTGCTTATATTTATAAAACTATGTGAATTTCTTTCATCACATATGCGAGTTGTCTTAGCAGAGTGTGGCTTCCCTATTCTTATTTCTCTTATTTATTTTATTTTATTTTTGATGCAGAGTACTTTGAAAACCTTTACCGAATTTTTTACAATACTGCTTCTGTTTTATGTTTTGGTTTTGTTCTTTAGCCATGAGGTGTGTGGAATTTTTGTTCCCCGATCAGAGATTGAAACTGTACCCCTGCATCAGAAAGCAAAGTCTTAAGCAGTGAATCAAGAGGGAAGTCCCCCTGATCTCATTTCTAATGGAAGTCTTTGTGTAGCCACAGTTTACCCCATCTAACTTTTAGACAGCACTTGTTCTTTACCCTGTTAACCTTGTTAACTCTACACTCTTGTATATTCTTTTAGTGACTATCCTGATATTACACTATGCATCTGGCCATAGTACAGACCCATGAGAATGATGATTTTCACCATCCCGAGTACTGCTGGAAACGTGCAGCTCACTCACTTCCCCTCTACCCCTGTCTTGTGTATTAATGACCATTTAAGTGAAGTGAAGGTTGCTCAGTTGTGTCTGACTCTTTGTGACCCAGGAACGAACCATGGAATTCTCCAGGCAAGGATATTGGAGTAGGTAGCCTTTCCCTTCTCCAGGAGTCTTCCCAAATCGCAGGATTCTTTACCAACTGAGCCAGGTGAGGAATTTCCGGAGAGGAAATGTCATGTCATGATTCTGTAGAACGTGACTTTGGGGAAAAGGGAGAAGAAAAAAAATGTTAGGACAACCAGTCTTCAGATCTGGAGACATTCTCCCATATTACCATCCCTAATTTTTCACCTTGTGGAATTTTCACAGATTCTGTATTCCCTTTTTCACTTGTCCTGAGGGAATATGGATTTTATTCTGACTGTGATCTGACCTTTCTAATTATAGCTGAAATAAAATCCTTACTTATAAGCAATTGGCATCTTTTTCTTGAACCATAGGTTATCCTGGGTTGCTGAAACTAGAAACACTTTGCTTAATAGACTATTGGGATGGGGGGCAATTTATTTTCTATGCCTATTGCTTTCATTACTGTGCTTATATTTATAAAACTATGTGAATTTCTTTCATCACATATGCGAGTTGTCTTAGCAGAGTGTGGCTTCCCTATTCTTATTTCTCTTATTTATTTTATTTTATTTTTGATGCAGAGTACTTTGAAAACCTTTACCGAATTTTTTACAATACTGCTTCTGTTTTATGTTTTGGTTTTGTTCTTTAGCCATGAGGTGTGTGGAATTTTTGTTCCCCGATCAGAGATTGAAACTGTACCCCTGCATCAGAAAGCAAAGTCTTAAGCAGTGAATCAAGAGGGAAGTCCCCCTGATCTCATTTCTAATGGAAGTCTTTGTGTAGCCACAGTTTACCCCATCTAACTTTTAGACAGCACTTCGTTCTTTACCCTGTTAACCTTGTTAACTCTACACTCTTGTATATTCTTTTAGTGACTATCCTGATATTACACTATGCATCTGGCCATAGTACAGACCCATGAGAATGATGATTTTCACCATCCCGAGTACTGCTGGAAACGTGCAGCTCACTCACTTCCCCTCTACCCCTGTCTTGTGTATTAATGACCATTTAAGTGAAGTGAAGGTTGCTCAGTTGTGTCTGACTCTTTGTGACCCAGGAACGAACCATGGAATTCTCCAGGCAAGGATATTGGAGTAGGTAGCCTTTCCCTTCTCCAGGGAGTCTTCCCAAATCGGGGATCAAACCCAGGTCTCCCTCACTGCAGGCAGATAGATTCTTTACCAACTGGGCCACGAGGGAAGCCCTAATGGTTGTTAGGCCTTTTCATTTAAATTCCCAGGATAGTCCAGCTACTGTGTTTTTCACAGTCCATGTTGGCTCATCTACCTTCGTACTTATCTTCTACAGTCTTCTTCATTCCCTCAAACATTTTCATATTTACACTGGGAACTATTTTCCTTCTTTTAAGTGAAAGAAGGAAATCTCCTTTGCTTTTGTTTATCAGAAAACCTCTTTATTTCATCCTTGTGTTGAAGGAATACTTTTATTGGGTATGAAACTCTAGGTGACTGTAGATTTTCTTTGTATTTATCCTACATAATATCTTTCATCAGTTTTGGAAAAAACTTTATTATCTTTTCAACTATTTCTCTGGTCTGTTTCCTCTTCTGTTTCTAGGACTCCAATTACACATATGTGAAAATATCTGACTAGGCCCCCACTGTTTTTACATTCCTATTTTATTTTTATTTGCTTGGTTTCCTCTCTTTCCTCTCTGCTTGAAGTGGGTATTTTCTGTTGATGTGGCCCTCTGTTCCTCAATTTTATATTTTGTTGTGTCAAATCTGCTGTAAAATCCATCCACTGAAGCTCTAATATATTGCATTTTTAATTTGAAAATGATCATTTGGTTCTTCACTATAAATCCCACTTTTCTGGTCAAATTCTCTACCATTTTGTTTTGTTTCCTTTCTTACACTCTTCTTAAACTACAGATCCACAGATATTTGAAAGCCTTCCTCTGATTGCGCCAGTATCTGAGTCCAGTCGCAGGCTCGTTTCCTCCACAGGAGCCGAGTGAAGTTTCTTCCCTGGCTCCCAGAGCCGGCAACACTCCGGCACAGCCAGGAGGGAGGATGGCTGTCCTCACCAGCTCTCTCCCGAATGATCCTCTGCTTCTTGGAATTTTAGAGCTTTTGGTTCTAACCTGTTCTGCTGCTCTCTGATACCTAAAATGCGTGGGGTTTTGGAATTTGTTTGGGTTTTTGTCATCATTTCCAGAGGGAAGGTCTGCCTCTGTGACTTACTCCATCTTGTACACTGTCATTCCTGCTGAGTTCATGGGGCTGCTCCCTGCTGCTGTCTTTGTTTCTTCTCTACCCTCCGCCTGCAAATCTGAAAAGTAGTCTTTGTGCTTATGCCTCCTGTTGATCAATCAGCTCAGGATGCCTGGATTCAAGGGATCAGCTGGGATGTAGAAGTTGCAGCTCAAACTGGCATAGTCTCGTGCAGACCAGGATGTCTGGTCCTCTTATGCCTTCCCGTCTTCACATTCACTGACTTTAAAAAATCTATTCATGCTTTGCATCAAAAGCAAATATTATTTCTCTGTGATCTTCTCCCTACCTTCCAAGACACGCTCCAAGGTTGAGTAAGGTACCCCTTTTTTTTTTTTCTTTGGACCACTTCTACTGGTATTTCATTTATCTATTTTCATCCATCTTTGTTCTTCAGCCCGTGTGGGCCTGCCATTGCAGTGGCCTCTGTTGCTGAAGACCACTGGCTCCAGGTTCACGTGCCCCAGAGCTCCAGCTCAGTAGTTGGACACATCAGTTCAGCCGCTCCACTGCACATGGGATCTTCCCAGGCCAGGGATAGAACCTGTGCCCCTTGCACTGCAAGGGGGAGTCCTTTCCCACTGGACCACCAGGGAAGCCCTTGACACCGCTATCATGACTCATCTCAAGAACTATTCCGATGATCTGTTCCTTTTTGTTTGTTTCCAGGCATACCATAAACTGCTTGAAGTTGGAACTCTTATTTTCATTCTACAGTCCCATTGTAAGGCTTTTAACCTGGCATATGTGCTTATTAACTTAATGACAATATTCATTTACTTATTCAGTGCTTATTCATTCATTGAATTTATGGATTCAGTGCATTTTTACTGCGTATTTTCTGTGTGCTTGGGTTTAGGGCAGTTGAAAGAAAACAGCTATTGTCTTATATATATGATCAAGTAAAGAAACTAGTTCAATAAACGACTCTCATTTTCACTATTTCATTCAGTAAGTATATATTATCTTTTCTATTATTTGGAAAACGAAACTAAGAATTACAAAAGGATTAGCCAGTTTGCCCAAGACCTTTTGTAAGTTACAAACCAGAGGCCAGGTTTTGTGGTATCATTTTAGAGGGGAACCCAAATAAACTGGCTTAAAAGAGTGAATGTCTCTTACAGAAATGATATCATTACTTTAAAAAAATTTGCTCTCCTCAGGATTTCTTATGACTTCACGTTTTGGCTTAGATCCATGCTTTCAGAAAGGACTCTGCTGTGATGAAAATGCCCCACTTTGGCACAATACAGCACGACAACAGTTTGTCACATGTATTTGCTGAGCACTTGAATTGGGTCTAATGTTACTGAAGAGTGAATTTCTCACTGTATTCAATGTTCCATTAAGTCACTGGGTAGCTAGTGGTGACCCTATTGGATAGCACATGTTTAAACTGTAAGTGGATGCTGCTTGGTTAATATCAGTGACAAGGCCTGGTATCTAACAGTCAACAGAGAAACAGGATTTTTTTATCCTTAAAAAAAAAAAAAATCTACCTCAGCGTGTTTGGAATCTGTTTTTTTTTTTCAACACACGGCTTGTCTTCTCATCGCTTTAAAACAGGTTATCAGCTAGAAGGGTCAGGACATCTTAGGTCTCTATGTTCAAGGACCCAGTTTTAGTCAGCCTTATGCTACACAGGAAACTGCACGTACTAGACACACACATTATGAAAGCCAGGAGGAAGTGTGTCTGCAGCAGATCCTTAGAACTTGGAGACCAGGACTGAATAAGAAAGGAAATTCACAGATTCTGCCTGTGAATTAAAGAGAAGACACACAAGATAAACTCTCTCTGGACATGAATTAGTCCAATGCCTGGGACCTTAATGTGTTAATACTTTCTGTCAGAGACTTTCATGCATCTCATCAGGTATACATTGTGTTACCTTTGTATTTTGAAACACTGATGGGTGTGAATCTGTTTTTTTTCATATAGACACACTCCAGCTAACTCCCTGATGAGAAGCTATAATCATTATCAGTGTTTATACATTTATATCATTATTAGCCATACTCTTAAATATAAGAAAATTGTAATTCAGAGAGTTTAAAGTGCTTGTCCAAATTATTCATCTGCCATCTGTTCTTCCAGAATTTTAATTTTTTTTGGCTATGCCACATGGCATGTGAGATCTTAGTTCCCCAACCAGGGACTGAACCTGCAACCAGAAGAAACACCAGGTGTTCCAAGACAACATGGTATTCGTACATTAGACACCTTGGTTTGAGGTTTTTCGAGAAGACTCTGTGTCCATTCCAGCTAATTCATGGGGGCATCAATCAGTGACATTATGCCTACATATTTTACTTTGATGTCCATCACTACATATAGTGAATCACAAAATCTTCTTGTCTGTATGGTCTCACTCTTTCTCATCTCTCCTTTTTCTCTTGTGTCCTGGAAACCACCAACCTATCTGGCCACTTCTGTCTCTTGTCCAGGCAACCATGTATACATACCATTCTTCTTCCTCCCTCCAATCCATTTTCCACTCAGTAACCAGGTAAATCTTTCTAAAGCATAAGAGCGATGACGTCTTGACGAAAGCCTTTCAAAAGATGTTCGTCATTTGTAAGGATCTTGAAGATCTGGCCCCTTGCTGTCCTTCAGCCTCAGATATTACCATTATTTCTTCCCTCCCCACCATCCAGCTGATCCAGCTCAGCTTCCTAATCAGCTTAAGCTGTCTCTTACCCCCGTCCTTCACACACTGTTCCCTGTTCTCGAAATATGTGTGACCGCTTCCTTTGGCACGTTTCATGCTGACTTACTGTCTGAAGCCTTAGCACGTATAGACACACACATTATGAAAGCCAGGAGGAAGTGTGTCTGCAGCAGATCCTGAATAAGAAAGGAAATTCACAGATTCTGCCTGTGAATTAAAGAGAAGACACACAAGATAAACTCTCTCTGGACATGAATTAGTCCAATGCCTGGGACCTTAATGTGTTAATACTTTCTGTCAGAGACTTTCATGCATCTCATCAGGTATACATTGTGTTACCTTTGTATTTTGAAACACTGATGGGTGTGAATCTGTTTTTTTTCATATAGACACACTCCAGCTAACTCCTGATGAGAAGCTATAATCATTATCAGTGTTTATACATTTATATCATTATTAGCCATACTCTTAAATATAAGAAAATTGTAATTCAGAGAGTTTAAAGTGCTTGTCCAAATTATTCATCTGCCATCTGTTCTTCCAGAATTTTAATTTTTTTTGGCTATGCCACATGGCATGTGAGATCTTAGTTCCCCAACCAGGGACTGAACCTGCAACCAGAAGAAACACCAGGTGTTCCAAGACAACATGGTATTCGTACATTAGACACCTTGGTTTGAGGTTTTTCGAGAAGACTCTGTGTCCATTCCAGCTAATTCATGGGGGCATCAATCAGTGACATTATGCCTACATATTTTACTTTGATGTCCATCACTACATATAGTGAATCACAAAATCTTCTTGTCTGTATGGTCTCACTCTTTCTCATCTCTCCTTTTTCTCTTGTGTCCTGGAAACCACCAACCTATCTGGCCACTTCTGTCTCTTGTCCAGGCAACCATGTATACATACCATTCTTCTTCCTCCCTCCAATCCATTTTCCACTCAGTAACCAGGTAAATCTTTCTAAAGCATAAGAGCGATGACGTCTTGACGAAAGCCTTTCAAAAGATGTTCGTCATTTGTAAGGATCTTGAAGATCTGGCCCCTTGCTGTCCTTCAGCCTCAGATATTACCATTATTTCTTCCCTCCCCACCATCCAGCTGATCCAGCTCAGCTTCCTAATCAGCTTAAGCTGTCTCTTACCCCCGTCCTTCACACACTGTTCCCTGTTCTCGAAATATGTGTGACCGCTTCCTTTGGCACGTTTCATGCTGACTTACTGTCTGAAGCCTTAGCTGAAATGTCAGCCCTCCCAGTCTTCATTCTGCACACATTTTAGATTATATCTGCAGTGGGCTCCAGGCCTCACATCCCTGCTGTAGCACTCAGTGCCTTTGCTTAATTAGCTGCCCCTCGTTGTGTGCTCACTGTGCCGTAAGCTCGGAGAAAGGCAGGGCCTCTACTGGGCTGCTAGCACTAGTCACAGGACTTAAAATTTCTCTTCCAGGTCAAGGGATATGTATAGTGAGCATCATCTCTGTTGTCCTGACCCTACTGCAGGGCCTCGTGCAGAGTCATACCCAGTAAACCCTCATCACAGTTTACTCAATGAAATAAGTGAAAACACTAGTTGTTGTTGTTGTTCGAACCACTGCAATATGGCATTCCATTAACAGATGCCAGAGAGTGTGCATGTGGTCCAGATCCACAAGAAACAAACCTCTGTCCAAAGCATTTGCTTCTGGCACAGATAACTTTCAACTCCAAGAGGCTTGATTCAAAGGGAGGGTGAACCACTAATCCATAGAGTCAGCTGGGGGTGCTGAAAAGAATGACTGAGGAGAGAAGGGAGGTCCGGGATAGTTCAGCTTCTTTGTTAAAATATTATTTTTTAAATTTATTCTGGTTGCACTTTGTTGCTGCACGCAGGCTCTGCTCTAGCTGCAAAGGGCAGGGGCTGCTCCTCATTGCAGTGCTCAGGCTTCTCTCGTGGTGGAGCAGTCTCTCGGTACACGGGCTTCGGTAGTTGCAGCACACGGGCTCAGTCGTTGTGGCTCATGGGCTCTGTTGTTCCACGGCGTGTGGAATCTTACCGAATCAGGAATAGAACCCGTACCCCCTGTGTTAGCAGGTGGGTTCTTACCCGTTGTGCCACCAGGAGAGGCCAGGTCAGCTTCCTAAAAGAAATCCAGAAGTAAGACTTGAAATCTGACCTCAGTAAGATTCACACAGGCAGACAGACTTGAAATGCTGTTTCTTCTCAGGGACTGTAGGACGAAAGGGCTTTCTCACCAGAGCTGAGGTGTCCAGGGACGGTCAACATGAGACCATGGCACCAAAATCTGGCTGGAGGGTTAATGGAATCCATCCCTTTTACTAGGAGGTGTTCAAACATCACAATGCAGATTATCCTTCAGGAGTACCCAATGGTTTTCACTGATGCTGAGACAGAACAATCAGTTTCTTCTCTGGAAGATGTCCCTTTGGAGCAGATGAGGAATGCAGTGTGTGTGTGTGTGTGTTTCTTTTCCTTTCTTCTTCATGCTCCTACTGGTTAAATTCCATAAATTGCCAGCAAAGAACTTCTAAATGGAGGCATACAACCAAGTGTCACACCCCACATAGCTGGGTGGGCGGTGTTCCTGCCGTTTGGCTATGGCTTAAATGAACTGTGATGTTCCGAGGGATAAGTGTTCAAAGGAAACTGACAGTTAAAGATGAAGGTCGGCTCCCAGCAGCTATCTCTGATGAATGAGGTAATCTCAGAACACCCTCAGCGCTGCAGGCAAGGGTGAGACGCAGCTTACCATGGAAACGGACAGGGAAGCCTCCCAGCAGTGCAGGAAGAGCCAGCCAAAGAGACGCTAGAGTTGGGGACCTAATATGTGCAGACAATGTACACTGATTTAATCCAGGTAACTGTCTTATTATCACTCTTTTACGAATGAAAGACCTGAGAACCCGAGAAAGCAAGTGAGTGGCCTCAGGTCAAACATACACTACTCAGACTAAAGTCAAGTTTATCCATCCAAGGAACCTCCTTTGCCTTTAGCCAAAACTCTAAGTGCTTACTGACCCCTGGCTGACCCCACTCTCCTGTGATGTATGCACATCAAGGTGTTTGCTGGAAGATCTGTGATGAGCACAGTGCCTTGCTCATCATAAGGCACCTGGAACAATCGCACACCTTGGCTGCAAGGCCCTTTCCTTTCTGAAAAATAGCACAACAGACATAATCTAGTGACAAACAGACTGAGGCCCAGAAAACGGAAGTGTTAGTTGTTCAGTGGTGTCCACCTCTTGCAACCCCACGGACTGCAGCTTGCCAAGCTCCTCTGTCCGTGGAATTCTCCAGGCAAGAATACCAGAGTGGTTTGCCATTTCCTTCTCGAAGGAGTATTCCAAATCCAGGGATTGAACCCTGGTCTCCTGCACTGCAGGCAGATTCTTTACCATCTGAGCCACGAAGGAAGCCCCCAAGGCTCAGAGAGACCCATTAGACCACTTGCTTAATGTCACACCATCAGGATTGAACTCAACTGTAGCTGAGAAGAAATTCTGTGCTCTTTTCCACTACTTTTTGCTTTTAAAAGACATAGAAAAGTTTTTCCGAATTTTAATAAATTTTTGATCCTAAACCCCTGTGCTTTAAAAATTTTTTGCTTTTAACAAGCACTTCTAAAGGGAGGCCTACAACCAAGTGTCACACCCCACATAGCTGGGTGGGCGGTGTTCCTGCCGTTTGGCTATGGCTTAAATGAACTGTGATGTTCCGAGGGATAAGTGTTCAAAGGAAACTGACAGTTAAAGATGAAGGTCGGCTCCCAGCAGCTATCTCTGATGAATGAGGTAATCTCAGAACACCCTCAGCGCTGCAGGCAAGGGTGAGACGAGCTTACCATGGAACGGACAGGGAAGCCTCCCAGCAGTGCAGGAAGAGCCAGCCAAAGAGACGCTAGAGTTGGGGACCTAATATGTGCAGACAATGTACACTGATTTAATCCAGGTAACTGTCTTATTATCACTCTTTTACGAATGAAAGACCTGAGAACCCGAGAAAGCAAGTGAGTGGCCTCAGGTCAAACATACACTACTCAGACTAAAGTCAAGTTTATCCATCCAAGGAACCTCCTTTGCCTTTAGCCAAAACTCTAAGTGCTTACTGACCCCTGGCTGACCCCACTCTCCTGTGATGTATGCACATCAAGGTGTTTGCTGGAAGATCTGTGATGAGCACAGTGCCTTGCTCATCATAAGGCACCTGGAACAATCGCACACCTTGGCTGCAAGGCCCTTTCCTTTCTGAAAAATAGCACAACAGACATAATCTAGTGACAAACAGACTGAGGCCCAGAAAACGGAAGTGTTAGTTGTTCAGTGGTGTCCACCTCTTGCAACCCCACGGACTGCAGCTTGCCAAGCTCCTCTGTCCGTGGAATTCTCCAGGCAAGAATACCAGAGTGGTTTGCCATTTCCTTCTCGAAGGAGTATTCCAAATCCAGGGATTGAACCCTGGTCTCCTGCACTGCAGGCAGATTCTTTACCATCTGAGCCACGAAGGAAGCCCCCAAGGCTCAGAGAGACCCATTAGACCACTTGCTTAATGTCACACCATCAGGATTGAACTCAACTGTAGCTGAGAAGAAATTCTGTGCTCTTTTCCACTACTTTTTGCTTTTAAAAGACATAGAAAAAGTTTTTCCGAATTTTAATAAATTTTTTGATCCTAAACCCCTGTGCATGTGTGTACACACGGTAGTTGTTGGAATGTTTACCTCAGTCACACAGGATACGATTCTACCACTGATTAGCACTGTAGGTGTTACACGACTGTCTGCAGACCATTTCAAAGCAGACAAAGATCTCCCAGAGAAGGTTGTAACCGGACTCCTCCATCTCCTCACAGCTCCCATGGGTCAGGAAGGTGCCCTGGAGAAGGGAATGGCAACCCACTCCAGAATTCTTGCCTGGGGCATCTCATCGACAGAGGAGTCTGGTGGGGTACCGACTGTGGGGTTGCAAAGAGTCAGACATGACGGAGCGACTAACATTTTAGTTCACTTCATTCATCCTTGACTGAACACACCAGTAAAAGTAATACCTCTGACATCTCTTCCACCATCTGTGTCTCTCAAAATTCTACGTGTAGGCTCTATGGTGTTCCAATGACAATCTTTGAGGCTCTTCCTTAATTTTGGCTGGAAATTATCCTTCTTATCTTTGTAGTCACCATAGTACATATTTAGAAGGCCCTTTTTCAGAATTTGCTATACACCTGAAACTAACACAAAACTGTAAATCAACTATAGTTTAAAAAAAGCCCTTTGCAAAGTACTCATGCTTGTCATGCTATGAAAACCATTTATCTATAGTCTCCCTTCTTGGTGAAGTTCCTTCTATTTTTTAACACAACTTCTTTGTACTTTCATCAGGCCATTGTGATGTATGCACGGTATGGGCTATGCAAACTTTGTTTAAAAACACTTTTCACACTTTTTAAATGATTATACACCCTGTTCTTAGCTTAATACCACATTTTGAAAAGCCCCATGTCTTAATTTTATGTAAACCTTAAAAAGAAAATGCATTTAGTTAATGCTTTTTATCACAGATAAATTGTATTTTATATTTATCACAAGGGTTCTTTTTAGGTATGTGAGACATTGTTTTTAAGCTTTTACCACTTACACAAAAATTAGTTTTCAAGTCAAGCTTGACCCTATAACAAGGGTCTCAACAAGGGTCTCTTGTTAAGGGTCTCTTTGTAAAAGATCTAAGTAAATCTCTTACAAAAAAACCCTACTTGAACATCATCAAAGGTCATGCGCCTGCGCTGTGTTTGTCACTCTATATTTTCAGGTACAAAGAGAAAAGCGACTTTGTTTCCAGTTCCTAAGAACATGAAGAAAGTTTTAAAAACTAAAACCAAGGGCCTCAAGGTATGGAGGGTCTATTCTCCTCAGGGTGAAATGCCTACAGTACTTTCCACCAATGAAATGCTCAACTTATTCGAGGAATAGGAGGATAGTTTATCATTTCCTTTGCCTCATAACTGCATACATGTTTCCAGCACAATAAAGCTGCTAAGGGACCATGGCCTCACCTTTGACAGCAGAAATTCGATGGTGGTACAAGGCAAGTGTCTTTGGTTTTTGGCAAAGGCACCTTCCTTTATGACACAGAACCACTTTCAAGAAAGACTTTCAAATGCTTCAAATTAAACAAACAAACAAACAAACACCAACACCAAGACCCACTGACTACAGCACTTGCTTCCTACTCAGGATGATGGTTCACAGCCAAATCCTTGCTTTGACGGTCCAGAGGGTCAGAATGATGATAGACAAGTAAAACCACTTTGTGACTTCATTTTCCAACAGAAAAAAGCCCACCTTGGGACTTATTCTGAAGATGTTCTGGTTTCACTGAAATGAAAACCATTTATCTATAGTCTCCCTTCTTGGTGAAGTTCCTTCTATTTTTTAACACAACTTCTTTGTACTTTCATCAGGCCATTGTGATGTATGCACGGTATGGGCTATGCAAACTTTGTTTAAAAACACTTTTCACACTTTTTAAATGATTATACACCCTGTTCTTAGCTTAATACCACATTTTGAAAAGCCCCATGTCTTAATTTTATGTAAACCTTAAAAAGAAAATGCATTTAGTTAATGCTTTTATCACAGATAAATTGTATTTTATATTTATCACAAGGGTTCTTTTTAGGTATGTGAGACATTGTTTTTAAGCTTTTACCACTTACACAAAAATTAGTTTTCAAGTCAAGCTTGACCCTATAACAAGGGTCTCAACAAGGGTCTCTTGTTAAGGGTCTCTTTGTAAAAGATCTAAGTAAATCTCTTACAAAAAAACCCTACTTGAACATCATCAAAGGTCATGCGCCTGCGCTGTGTTTGTCACTCTATATTTTCAGGTACAAAGAGAAAAGCGACTTTGTTTCCAGTTCCTAAGAACATGAAGAAAGTTTTAAAAACTAAAACCAAGGGCCTCAAGGTATGGAGGGTCTATTCTCCTCAGGGTGAAATGCCTACAGTACTTTCCACCAATGAAATGCTCAACTTATTCGAGGAATAGGAGGATAGTTTATCATTTCCTTTGCCTCATAACTGCATACATGTTTCCAGCACAATAAAGCTGCTAAGGGACCATGGCCTCACCTTTGACAGCAGAAATTCGATGGTGGTACAAGGCAAGTGTCTTTGGTTTTTGGCAAAGGCACCTTCCTTTATGACACAGAACCACTTTCAAGAAAGACTTTCAAATGCTTCAAATTAAACAAACAAACAAACAAACACCAACACCAAGACCCACTGACTACAGCACTTGCTTCCTACTCAGGATGATGGTTCACAGCCAAATCCTTGCTTTGACGGTCCAGAGGGTCAGAATGATGATAGACAAGTAAAACCACTTTGTGACTTCATTTTCCAACAGAAAAAAGCCCACCTTGGGACTTATTCTGAAGATGTTCTGGTTTCACTGAAATGAAGAAAGAAGCCTAGAGCAACATGCTTGGCCGCACTCCCCGCAAAACCAACAGCTGCTTGTCTGCGAGGCTTTCCTTTCACTGGAATAGCTTAAGGACATGTCATCACTGACTCATATCTTATGAACACGATTTATAAAAAAAGAGACTTGGTGTCAGCTGGGTTTTATTAAATTGTAAATTAAAAAAAAAAAAAAAAACTGTATCCAGAATACCCAACAGCTCAACACCACAAATTCACCAGCTCTCTTCTCCTAGCGTCTTTTGGCGGTCAGTAGCTCTAAGGAAAAGACACACCTCATCAACCCCCATCAGTCAGTCTCAGGATGCGTGTCACTCTCACGGGATTCCTTACCACAGACACACGGCTGAGTGTGTGCTTGCACGCACACTGCTGGCACAAGTGAAAAATGAGGATTATATAGTGATTCCAAAGAAAATAAACTGCTATATTTATACATGACAAATGAAAGAAGAGGTCATGCTATGTCAAGCTAGAAATACACCCTTTTAAAAGCCAGACTTGTCATTTTTAAAAAAAATAAGAAGAGTTCTTTGGCTGAACTTGCCAGGGAGACATGGTAAAAACTGAAATAAAATAGGATGCATGGTCAATGCAATGATTCAATTAAGATGCATTGTTCTGACTCTGGCAACCATTCATTTGCTTACAAATCTCATATAAAACTCAATTCTTACTGGTTCCCTGAGTTCATGGAAAAGCATCACGTCATTTCATTGGATTGTCTTGTATTTTAAATGATTACTTTAAAAAAGGGCTCCTCGGATGATGGAGAGACACTGAAAACCCCACAGATCTCTTCCATTTACTTTATACAATTGTGTTTATACAATCATCCAAAAGGAAAAAAAGTGCAATTAGTATCAGAACCTGAAATAAGTGACCCCAATTCTGCACTTCGAAAAACTTTTGCAGCTTCTCACACCAACAGATGGAGCTGAATCTGAACAAAATGGTATGCACTTGCTTCCTACTCAGGATGATGGTTCACAGCCAAATCCTTGCTTTGACGGTCCAGAGGGTCAGAATGATGATAGACAAGTAAAACCACTTTGTGACTTCATTTTCCAACAGAAAAAAGCCCACCTTGGGACTTATTCTGAAGATGTTCTGGTTTCACTGAAATGAAGAAAGAAGCCTAGAGCAACATGCTTGGCCGCACTCCCCGCAAAACCAACAGCTGCTTGTCTGCGAGGCTTTCCTTTCACTGGAATAGCTTAAGGACATGTCATCACTGACTCATATCTTATGAACACGATTTATAAAAAAAGAGACTTGGTGTCAGCTGGGTTTTATTAAATTGTAAATTAAAAAAAAAAAAAAAAACTGTATCCAGAATACCCAACAGCTCAACACCACAAATTCACCAGCTCTCTTCTCCTAGCGTCTTTTGGCGGTCAGTAGCTCTAAGGAAAAGACACACCTCATCAACCCCCATCAGTCAGTCTCAGGATGCGTGTCACTCTCACGGGATTCCTTACCACAGACACACGGCTGAGTGTGTGCTTGCACGCACACTGCTGGCACAAGTGAAAAATGAGGATTATATAGTGATTCCAAAGAAAATAAACTGCTATATTTATACATGACAAATGAAAGAAGAGGTCATGCTATGTCAAGCTAGAAATACACCCTTTTAAAAGCCAGACTTGTCATTTTTAAAAAAAATAAGAAGAGTTCTTTGGCTGAACTTGCCAGGGAGACATGGTAAAAACTGAAATAAAATAGGATGCATGGTCAATGCAATGATTCAATTAAGATGCATTGTTCTGACTCTGGCAACCATTCATTTGCTTACAAATCTCATATAAAACTCAATTCTTACTGGTTCCCTGAGTTCATGGAAAAGCATCACGTCATTTCATTGGATTGTCTTGTATTTTAAATGATTACTTTAAAAAAGGGCTCCTCGGATGATGGAGAGACACTGAAAACCCCACAGATCTCTTCCATTTACTTTATACAATTGTGTTTATACAATCATCCAAAAGGAAAAAAAAGTGTGCAATTAGTATCAGAACCTGAAATAAGTGACCCCAATTCTGCACTTCAGATTCTAAAAAGCACTTTTGCAGCTTCTCACACCAACAGATGGAGCTGAATCTGAACAAAAATGGTTATAAATGATCCAGGATTCACATAGAGACTCATTTAAGCTCTTGTGTTGATGGTGTGTTTTGTTAGAGTAGCACTACTTGCAACAAACAAAGAAAAAAGGAACAAAAGGAGCAACATGATAGAAATTTATTTTGTTGCTCACATAAACCCCTAGATTTATGTTCCTCATTAGTAGGGAGGCCTTTCTGAAACCTGGTCTGCTATCTTCAATACATGTTTTCCAAAAAAATTACAAGAGCCATCTGTATGAAGCTGGAAAAGACAGAAAGAGCAAAGGAAATGACATGTATTGTAGCAGTGTGCTGCAGACTGGGATGGAGGCGGCCCCATTTCTGCACACAAAGCACCGCCAGAGCTTGGTTGGAAATGCCTCCTTGCTGTGTGTTCAGGAGAAAAAGGAAGCAGATTTGGTAAATAGCTAGTCAGTTCTCTGCTGCCCAGATGAGAAGAAGAAATCCTCAATTCCGCCATCCCTTGTCTCCTTCAGTTCAGTTCGGTCACTCAGTCGTGTTCAACTCTGTGGGACCCCATGGACTGCAGTACGCCACATCCCCCTGTCCGTCACCATCTCCCAGAGTTTGCTCAAACTATGGCCATTGAATCAGTGATGCCATCCAACCATCTAGTCCTCTGTCATCCCTTCTCCTCTAGTTAGGAGGCATGAAGCATATCAGAGCTCCTTTGTACTCAACATGTGGTTTGGGTTTAAGGTAGATCTTCAGTAGTGATTCCAAGGACTGGGCTATCAGGTCCTCCCTAGGGAATCCCATTTCAGGGAGTGAGTATCAGAAATGGGACTTTCAACCAGTTGACTATGGACTAGGGTTTGGTGGTGACATGAATAATAATTACTATGACCCTCTGCGAACATTTGAGCTTTAAAAGTGATGTGGCATTTCAGAGAATGTATTTCCATGATGATTATTTTTTTTTTGCTTTCAAATCTATAGGTATTTAATTGTGTAACTGTTCACTCATGTAGTTTCCATGAAAGACAAGAAGTAAGTTGAAGCAGCCTAAAAATGAAATATGTAACATCCAAGTAGAAGATATTAGATCCAGACCTTGAAAAGGTAGGATTATTGACAATAAAATTAAATGAAGCTAGAGGTAAGGGTACTGCACTTAATGTATGCATGTGTGTCTTTAAAGGACAGGGTTAAACTGAGTGTTATCAACAGGCTCATTTAATAATGACCAAGACAAGGAAGGAGGCCCCCATCGATAGCCACATGATTACCTTCCATGCTGGTCTGCTGTGCGCTTTTCTGCCAGAAGCTCTCAAGTGTCCCCAAACCCATTAATAGTGAGAACAGAAGGGAACATTGCTGAGGTGCATACTTATGAGAGGGATGAGATCAAGTACTAAATTTAAACAGAAAAGGATGATCTGGACAATTATTACAGCAAAAAGGGAAAAAAGCTTAGGGAGGAAAAGAGAGAGAAAGCTCTGGCAATCTAAGTCATTAAGCGGTTGGATTAGAAACAGAACTCAATAAACAAGTTTCCTCTTTCCTTTTTTTAAGGAATGAAGTCAGACCTGCCCCCTGTCTCTCCTTCCCCACCCCAGACTAAACTGTGAAGAATAGGAACAGAGAAGGAGTGGGGAAAGAGCCCAAGTGCACAAAAATCCATAAAAGGGAGCCCAGTGTTGGCTTACTTGACTAGATGGTTATAAATAGAAGATCACAGTATTTGGAATGTTTGCGGAATGTCTGAAGATAGCCATGAGCATCCTATTAAAAACAGTGGACTTACCTTCCAAATTCTATTGAACTGTAAGATGAGATCAACGTGAGCCAAGTACTGAAAGGCATGGTCCAAATGGAGTAAATGATTATGTATATTTACATGAATATTTTATCACAAAATGGAAACTTCACTAAGAAAACAACAGGGAAACGGTTCAATAATTTATAGTGTGTTCCCTGAATAAAATATTCTGTAGCTATTAAAATGAACATTGTGGAAGCACCATAGCAACAAGTCACTTTGTTTCTTATGCAGTAGTAAAGGAAAAGGCAGCGGATAAAATGATGCATGTGCTGTGATCACCGCTGTGTGGAAAACAGTTGTGGGAAAGAGGTAAGAGGGAGTCGTGAAAAATACTATCTATGGAAGGCGACAGGAATACAGAGGACTGTTTATTTAAGTAGTTTCACGTTATACTGTTTCTATAAGAACATACGCAGGTGGAGGGGCAAGGATAAAAACGCTCCTTGGCTTCTCCTGTTAGTAAGAATAGCAAGTATCTGCACTGGACACATGGCTCATGTGCATGGAGCTGGCCTGGGCCGGTCCTGACTTCACCACCAGGGCCCTGACCTGGCCTGGATACGATAGGCGGTCCTTACAGGGAGACCAGGGCACCCAGCTGGCCCGTGCTTGTCCTCAACCCTGTGGCCATCCCTCTGGCTTCTGCTTTAGCTTCTTCTCATGCCAGAATCCATGAGAGTTACCCTGGCCTCTAGGCTTGTTTCCTCCTCATTAATATTTAATTATTAGTGCCCGTTGGGGCACTGCCACCATGTGAGGCACGCTCAAAGCTTCAAATCCCTTTACCAATATTTATTCAATCTATTTATGGCAAACACTACAACTAGTCATTAACTCAAGGAATTAAACAGAGCAGATTATATTACTCTCACCTTTTTAAATGAAGACAGTGAGACTGAGACACGTAACACAACATGCTTAACATGTCTAATCAAGGGCTGTCAGAACTGGCATAGAATCCAGGACTGTCTAAGCCTCAATCCCTGCCTGCCCAAAGAACACTTGTGTTCGTCTAACACTAATTATGATGCTCCCACAAAGGAGGCAGTCCAAGGTCCACCGCAGGGTCTTCAAAACACTAAATGGATGTCCCTGCTATAATTCCTGATAAGAGTTTCCTGCTCTGCGGGTTTGCGACAGGACCCAGCCTACTGCATTTCTAAGATATTTCCCAGGCAGTGGGGTGCTGCTGACTGGGGTCTTGCACTGTGAGGACCACTTACCTCTATAAATCTGAGTTGCTTTGTATTAACCCCTGGCTAGACACCCATTCGGCCACCAGTTCCTTCTGCCTAAGTGACATTTTCAAAAATAGCATCCTGCACAAGTGTAACGGTTGCCCTCCTTTTTCCAATCCACTTTTCCAAGTTGTGAAATGCCCCCGGAAATTGTGTTTAATGGAGTGCGTGGTGGAGAAGGAGGCGCCAAGTGCATGGGTCTTTGGCCCTCATTAATATTTAGAGCTTCCTGAATCTCGAGGCAAGTGGGGCTCAGCGGTGGCGTGGGCAGACGTGGCTGAAACAAGTAGACCTATTCAGGGAGACGGACCTGGGCTAACGGAGCTGGTTAAATGTTAACTCCCTTGAAAAATAAAAATAACACAGAAAGCAATCTTTGCTGGGGAAATAGATCATTCTAGATTAGGTCGACGGTGTTGTTTCAGGTGGCAAACCTTATTGCTCCCAACCCGAGCTTGGAGTTACAAAACAAAACCACAAACCTGAGGACTGGTCCACAGCATAGCTGTCTGAAGGCAGCACTATTAACAGTAACTTAATACCGTGAATTTGGGAAGTGTGTGCTATGTCCCTCTTACGACTCAGGAGGACTGAAAATAAAGCTAACTCTGCAGGGCACACAAGCAGCTCACTGGTTTTTCCATAGGGCACCTGATGGGGGGTGTTTATTTCACCTGTTGTCATCCGGATGATTATCCATGGAGTCAGGGGTACAATCGTGCATGGAGTACACAGCATGGAGGTCGAATGAGGGGAGGGCTGAGTCCAGGATGGATTCCTGGACAAACTGTATTTGGAAACAGTTGTGCATAATTCATTTCTCTGGTACTTGGACTTCCCTAATATAACCACAGTCACACAAAACATGAACCCAGGTGGAAGATCATCCACTGGAGAGCTGGCCTAACTGTGCGGCCAGAGACAGCAACATGGTCACAGCGGCTGTGTCTGCTGAGGAAGTTATGGCCACCCTAGCAGCTGAATCTGGCATCTCAGCTCTGAGAAGCGCGACCATCCTCAGTGACAAGGAGAGGGACTAGTCCTCTGGAGAGAGGGGAGACGGGCACCCCAGGAATTCAGTGTGACGGCCCTAAGGAGAAGCAAACACACCACAGCCACATGTGGCCACAGCCATGCTCTCACAAGCTCCACAGTCAGCCCCGCACTCACACTGTTGCTTTTCCAGGATGATAACCTTCGGGACCTTCAGTAAGGTGCTGAGCTGTGCTGCTCACATGACGTTCTTCGTGTTCCATGCATCAGCCTGAAATCCAAAGAGTAACGTCTGTATGCCCAGCATTCCTTCAGTGAAATTCCACAACATCATTTCATCTGCACTGAGACCCTTTGGGTCATAATTATTAGAATCAATTTCTACACAAGGTAGCTAAGCGATAGGTCTAGTAATTTACCCAAGATGAAATGGCAGTAAAGAGTGACAAACAGAACCAATCAAAACATCTTGGTGGACACTTCTGGTGCTGTTGTCTCTGCCTATAATTTTTTTCCATTTTTTTTTTTTAACCTGGGCAACGTGGTGTCTTCTTCCCAGGTCCTAGTCCAATGTTGCCTCTTAAACGTGGCTTCATCTAAACTCATCCACTGACCAAGCAGAGCTGTCTAGTGTTCAGTGAATAGTTGTTGAGTCAAACTAAGTTATATTAGTAATTAGAGCCCCATTCAGAGTTAACTTCTAATCACATCTACTAAGCAAAACAGTCCCTCAGAATGTAAATTGGTACAGCTGCTATGGAAAACAGTATGGAGTTTCTTTAAAAACTAAAAATAGGAGCACCATATGACCCAGCGATCCCACTATTAGGCTTATACCCTAATGAAATCAAAACTGAAGGAAGCACCTGTACCCCAATGGATAACTGCCTAGATGTCCATCAATCTACTGGATCCTAATTAAGGCCAGAGACTAAAAGTCACACAAAACATGAACCCAGGTGGAAGATCATCCACTGGAGAGCTGGCCTAACTGTGCGGCCAGAGACAGCAACATGGTCACAGCGGCTGTGTCTGCTGAGGAAGTTATGGCCACCCTAGCAGCTGAATCTGGCATCTCAGCTCTGAGAAGCGCGACCATCCTCAGTGACAAGGAGAGGGACTAGTCCTCTGGAGAGAGGGGAGACGGGCACCCCAGGAATTCAGTGTGACGGCCCTAAGGAGAAGCAAACACACCACAGCCACATGTGGCCACAGCCATGCTCTCACAAGCTCCACAGTCAGCCCCGCACTCACACTGTTGCTTTTCCAGGATGATAACCTTCGGGACCTTCAGTAAGGTGCTGAGCTGTGCTGCTCACATGACGTTCTTCGTGTTCCATGCATCAGCCTGAAATCCAAAGAGTAACGTCTGTATGCCCAGCATTCCTTCAGTGAAATTCCACAACATCATTTCATCTGCACTGAGACCCTTTGGGTCATAATTATTAGAATCAATTTCTACACAAGGTAGCTAAGCGATAGGTCTAGTAATTTACCCAAGATGAAATGGCAGTAAAGAGTGACAAACAGAACCAATCAAAACATCTTGGTGGACACTTCTGGTGCTGTTGTCTCTGCCTATAATTTTTTTTTCCATTTTTTTTTTTTAACCTGGGCAACGTGGTGTCTTCTTCCCAGGTCCTAGTCCAATGTTGCCTCTTAAACGTGGCTTCATCTAAACTCATCCACTGACCAAGCAGAGCTGTCTAGTGTTCAGTGAATAGTTGTTGAGTCAAACTAAGTTATATTAGTAATTAGAGCCCCATTCAGAGTTAACTTCTAATCACATCTACTAAGCAAAACAGTCCCTCAGAATGTAAATTGGTACAGCTGCTATGGAAAACAGTATGGAGTTTCTTTAAAAACTAAAAATAGGAGCACCATATGACCCAGCGATCCCACTATTAGGCTTATACCCTAATGAAATCAAAACTGAAGGAAGCACCTGTACCCCAATGTTCACTGCAGCTCTCTGTACAATAGCTAGAACATGGAAACAACCTAGATGTCCATCAACGAATGAATGGATAAACAAATTATGGTACATATATACAATGGAGTACTTCTCAGCTGTAAAAAGAAATGCAGAGGAATCAGCCCTAAGGAGGTGGATGGATCAAGAACCTATCATAAAAAGTGAAGTCAGTCAAAAAAAGAAAGACAAGTACTGTATATATGACGAGTACTATATATACATATAAGACAAGTACACATATATATGGAATCTAGTAACAGGGTAATGGTAACACATGCAGTGAAGTAATGGAAAAACAGACATAGAGAACAGACATATGGAAAGTGTGGGGTATGAACAGTGGGTGGGAGGCATAGAGGAAGTAACATGGAAACCTATACTATCATATGTGAAAAAGATAGCTATTGTCATCGCCCTATGGGAATAAAAGATCCTGCAGGGGCGGGGTGAGATGGCCAGTGGGGGAGGTGGTGGGATGGAGGGCACTGGGAGGAGGGAGGGTGCCAGGGATATGCATATGACTGATCTGGGAACATACATGTCCATGAATAGCAAAACTCTGTAAAAATTTTAGAAAGATAAAATTAAATTAAATTAAAAAGACCTGAAAAAAAAAAAAAAAAAAAAACAGTCCCTCAGTAAGGCTTCAGTGTGTATGCCATCTAAATATGGCTGACCCAGGACTGGCATCCCATGGAGTCGCCTTTTTAGGCCCTGGCTTCCACTGGAGGTGGCCCCAAAGGAAAACAGCAGCCTGGGACAAGCTGAGCAATGCTCACTTTGGGGCTCATCATTGGGAGTGGCCATTATAGCAATAGTAACTGGCATGTATAACACGCACAACACTTACACCGGCTATCATCGTGTCCTGTACCATCACAGCCCCGGATGTAGATTGTAGCATGTCTCTTTTAAAGATAATAACATTGAAGTTCAGGGATATTTGGATTGAGGAGATGCCCTGGAGGAGGGAATATAGGTATCTACAGATAATTAGATATATGCAGATATATAGTTTAGGGAAAATGCTGGTCTAGTGATTTAAACAGAGATCCATGCACACATACACACACACACACAGCTGAGCATAATCCAACACCAGGAAGCAAGGAGAAAAAGCGTGAGATACAATAGGTATCATGAAGGTTACCAGCCTGTTAAATTGGCTCTTCAAGTCCTAATCTTAAACGACTATGTATTTTGCTATTGTTAATCATGTTCTCTAAACACCAAGTAAAATTTTCACAAATTGTGTTTATAATGAAAACATAGGCATATGTTCATGTTTCATTTCCAGGTTGGAAAAGACCATAGTCCATTATTTCTTATGCTAGGTAGGAGTTTTGTGAGGCTCTTTAAAATTAGTTTTTATACAAGCATTATACCTTAAATCACACATAAACATAACACATTCTCTTTTATATATATTATACTTCCAAACAATTTTAAAATTCCAGGTACATAGCATCAAAACTGAGAAGGAATTTACAAGTTTTAGTACGCCCTATGGGAATAAAAGATCCTGCAGGGGCGGGGTGAGATGGCCAGTGGGGGAGGTGGTGGGATGGAGGGCACTGGGAGGAGGGAGGGTGCCAGGGATATGCATATGACTGATCTGGGAACATACATGTCCATGAATAGCAAAACTCTGTAAAAATTTTAGAAAGATAAAATTAAATTAAATTAAAAAGACCTGAAAAAAAAAAAAAAAAAACAGTCCCTCAGTAAGGCTTCAGTGTGTATGCCATCTAAATATGGCTGACCCAGGACTGGCATCCCATGGAGTCGCCTTTTTAGGCCCTGGCTTCCACTGGAGGTGGCCCCAAAGGAAAACAGCAGCCTGGGACAAGCTGAGCAATGCTCACTTTGGGGCTCATCATTGGGAGTGGCCATTATAGCAATAGTAACTGGCATGTATAACACGCACAACACTTACACCGGCTATCATCGTGTCCTGTACCATCACAGCCCCGGATGTAGATTGTAGCATGTCTCTTTTAAAGATAATAACATTGAAGTTCAGGGATATTTGGATTGAGGAGATGCCCTGGAGGAGGGAATATAGGTATCTACAGATAATTAGATATATGCAGATATATAGTTTAGGGAAAATGCTGGTCTAGTGATTTAAACAGAGATCCATGCACACATACACACACACACACAGCTGAGCATAATCCAACACCAGGAAGCAAGGAGAAAAAGCGTGAGATACAATAGGTATCATGAAGGTTACCAGCCTGTTAAATTGGCTCTTCAAGTCCTAATCTTAAACGACTATGTATTTTGCTATTGTTAATCATGTTCTCTAAACACCAAGTAAAATTTTCACAAATTGTGTTTATAATGAAAACATAGGCATATGTTCATGTTTCATTTCCAGGTTGGAAAAGACCATAGTCCATTATTTCTTATGCTAGGTAGGAGTTTTGTGAGGCTCTTTAAAATTAGTTTTTATACAAGCATTATACCTTAAATCACACATAAACATAACACATTCTCTTTTATATATATTATACTTCCAAACAATTTTAAAATTCCAGGTACATAGCATCAAAACTGAGAAGGAATTTATTCACATCTTTGTTCTTAATTCTGTTAGGCAGGTGACAATGAGATGACTCAGTCCACTGTTTCTAATGCAGTTTATGTTCCTAACCCTTCAGTTCATGAAAATACTAGGCATTGTGATACCAGAAAATTTGAACAAAATTATTATGAACTCATGCTACTCACCAATAACTTTTCAGTTGCGATCATTTATTCAACCACTCGGGCATTCTTGGTGTGACAGACAGTAAAGACTCTGCCTGAAGTGCAGGGAACAGGGGTTTGATCTCTGGGTCGGGGAAATTCCTGGAGAAGAAAATGGCAACCCACTCCAGTATTCTTGCCTGAAGAATCCCCTGGGCACATACTATTCATCCACTCATCTATTCAGTTAATAATTTCTGGGTGAATGCCCTTTTCCAGGAGTCATGCTTACCTTTGAGATCACAGAAATAAGTCAGAGCCCTTCCCCAAGGAGTCAGTATCTAGTGGGAAAGTTACAATTCTGCTTGATAGAGGTATACATAAGGTGTACACAAGGGAGGGACCTGAGATGTGGATGAGTGAGGGTTCCTGAGATGACATTTGAGCTGAATGTCAGGCCCAAGAAGAAATTAGCTGAGTAGGTAAAGGTGGGAACACTATTATAGGAAGAGGGACTGCTGGTGGAAAGAGGGACACTTTGTGAAAGCATCTATGTTAGGACCAGCACAGCCTTAAATAAACACAGCAGCACAAGGAAACCCTCCCAGCATGCACGACTGCTTCCTTGCACCATCATCCGGGCTTCAGTCCTAATCTTAAACGACTATGGTAGTTAATCATGTTCTCTAAACACCAAGTAAAATTTTCACAAATTGTGTTTATAATGAAAACATAGGCATATGTTCATGTTTCATTTCCAGGTTGGAAAAGACCATAGTCCATTATTTCTTATGCTAGGTAGGAGTTTTGTGAGGCTCTTTAAAATTAGTTTTTATACAAGCATTATACCTTAAATCACACATAAACATAACACATTCTCTTTTATATATATTATACTTCCAAACAATTTTAAAATTCCAGGTACATAGCATCAAAACTGAGAAGGAATTTATTCACATCTTTGTTCTTAATTCTGTTAGGCAGGTGACAATGAGATGACTCAGTCCACTGTTTCTAATGCAGTTTATGTTCCTAACCCTTCAGTTCATGAAAATACTAGGCATTGTGATACCAGAAAATTTGAACAAAATTATTATGAACTCATGCTACTCACCAATAACTTTTCAGTTGCGATCATTTATTCAACCACTCGGGCATTCTTGGTGTGACAGACAGTAAAGACTCTGCCTGAAGTGCAGGGAACAGGGGTTTGATCTCTGGGTCGGGAAGTTCCCTGGAGAAGAAAATGGCAACCCACTCCAGTATTCTTGCCTGAAGAATCCCCTGGGCACATACTATTCATCCACTCATCTATTCAGTTAATAATTTCTGGGTGAATGCCCTTTTCCAGGAGTCATGCTTACCTTTGAGATCACAGAAATAAGTCAGAGCCCTTCCCCAAGGAGTCAGTATCTAGTGGGAAAGTTACAATTCTGCTTGATAGAGGTATACATAAGGTGTACACAAGGGAGGGACCTGAGATGTGGATGAGTGAGGGTTCCTGAGATGACATTTGAGCTGAATGTCAGGCCCAAGAAGAAATTAGCTGAGTAGGTAAAGGTGGGAACACTATTATAGGAAGAGGGACTGCTGGTGGAAAGAGGGACACTTTGTGAAAGCATCTATGTTAGGACCAGCACAGCCTTAAATAAACACAGCAGCACAAGGAAACCCTCCCCAGCATGCACGACTGCTTCCTTGCACCATCATCCTGGGCCTGAATGATGACCATCCCCATGGACGGCCCACTCGCCACAGTTCTGACTCGCTTTGGTCTTCTCCCTCCTTTCAAGCTCTTCCAACAAGAGAATTTAATGTAATTCACATTATATGCGGAAGATTATCCAGGTGTCTGAAATAAATGTTTGGGGAGTTCACACAGAAGGGAAGAAAGAAAAGCGGAAACCCCTCCCCTCCCCAGAGGCCTTCCCAAAGCCCTGAGGAAGTGCTGCTCCTGCTGGTTTGCAGAGTGAGAACCTCTGACACCCATCTGGCTGTGATGTGAGGATACCACAGTGATGGTTTGCTGAGTCTGTGCTTAGTATGCGGAAGCACATAGCTTGGAATTTTAAAATATTTCAGAGGTACAGTGACTGAGCAACCAAAAGGGGTTCCACACGGCTGGTGAACGTCTCCTCCACAGAAACCAGGATGAGTCCCCCGCTTCAGATTCTCATAATCTGCAGAGTGTTTTTGCTATTATAAAGTGTAGTCAGCTCCAGGGTCTCATCCACCAAAGGGAAGGAGAGCGGTGACTGACATCACTCCAATCAAGTGCAATCACTTGCCTCGGGAGCCAAGCAATGGATATGCTGACTGAAAAAAAAAAAAAAAAGGATGCACAACTTGAGAGCTGTGGGTTAAGTTTTATTTGGGGCATAATTAGTACTGCAGCTCAGGAGGCAGCACCCCAAATAGCTATGAGAGACTGCTCCAAAGAGCTAGCAGGAGGAAAATCAATATATAACATTTTGAGGGAGAAGCTGCAGCTACCAAGGAAGACTATACTAGTGGGAAAGTTACAATTCTGCTTGATAGAGGTATACATAAGGTGTACACAAGGGAGGGACCTGAGATGTGGATGAGTGAGGGTTCCTGAGATGACATTTGAGCTGAATGTCAGGCCCAAGAAGAAATTAGCTGAGTAGGTAAAGGTGGGAACACTATTATAGGAAGAGGGACTGCTGGTGGAAAGAGGGACACTTTGTGAAAGCATCTATGTTAGGACCAGCACAGCCTTAAATAAACACAGCAGCACAAGGAAACCCTCCCCAGCATGCACGACTGCTTCCTTGCACCATCATCCTGGGCCTGAATGATGACCATCCCCATGGACGGCCCACTCGCCACAGTTCTGACTCGCTTTGGTCTTCTCCCTCCTTTCAAGCTCTTCCAACAAGAGAATTTAATGTAATTCACATTATATGCGGAAGATTATCCAGGTGTCTGAAATAAATGTTTGGGGAGTTCACACAGAAGGGAAGAAAGAAAAGCGGAAACCCCTCCCCTCCCCAGAGGCCTTCCCAAAGCCCTGAGGAAGTGCTGCTCCTGCTGGTTTGCAGAGTGAGAACCTCTGACACCCATCTGGCTGTGATGTGAGGATACCACAGTGATGGTTTGCTGAGTCTGTGCTTAGTATGCGGAAGCACATAGCTTGGAATTTTAAAATATTTCAGAGGTACAGTGACTGAGCAACCAAAAGGGGTTCCACACGGCTGGTGAACGTCTCCTCCACAGAAACCAGGATGAGTCCCCCGCTTCAGATTCTCATAATCTGCAGAGTGTTTTTGCTATTATAAAGTGTAGTCAGCTCCAGGGTCTCATCCACCAAAGGGAAGGAGAGCGGTGACTGACATCACTCCAATCAAGTGCAATCACTTGCCTCGGGAGCCAAGCAATGGATATGCTGACTGAAAAAAAAAAAAAAAAAGGATGCACAACTTGAGAGCTGTGGGTTAAGTTTTATTTGGGGCATAATTAGTACTGCAGCTCAGGAGGCAGCACCCCAAATAGCTATGAGAGACTGCTCCAAAGAGCTAGCAGGAGGAAAATCAATATATAACATTTTGAGGGAGAAGGAGTTCCATACCAATAAGCAGTCATTTTACAATGGGTTTTCAGTTAGTCATGAAGATATGACCTCACCATGAGGAGATATAGTGCCTTCCTATATATAAGGATACACAAGAGTAGAGATAATAAAATCTGTTCCTAAAAGCAACCACCTATCTAAAGACCTGCCCCACCAGATTCCCTGGAGCACAGAGTGCCTACTCCACCCTGAACTGCCTCAAGCGGTGTTGAAGGTCAGCAGCTCTGACAGTACAGCGCTCCGTCTGCAGAAGCAGATGGCAAATGCCCTTATTGTGCCGTCATTGGCAATGTCATTGGTAAATGACAATTTGTAGCTGACAGCCATTGTCAAAATGGTTGAGGGCTTCCCTTGTGGTCCTGTGGGTAAACAGTCCACCTTGCAGTGCAAGGGGCACCGGTTCCCTGGCCCTGGAAGATCCCACATGCCACGCGGAGCGGCTGGACCGGTGTGTCCAATTACGAGCCAATGCTCTGGAGCGCATGTGCCCAGAGCCGGTGCTCTGCAGTGAGAGAGGCCACTGCGATGGGAGGCCCACACAGGCCAAAGAATAAAGATGGATGAAAATAAATGAATGAAAGACCAATAAAAAAAGAGGCCAAAAATTTTTTAAAATGGTTGAAAAAATTGTCAAGAATTTTAGGTTGGTTTTCTCAAGATATTTGAAATTATGCACAGATTCTATTTGAATTTAAAGACAACAAATAGATTGTGAAATATGTTTGCTCTTTTGTCTTACTTCTTGCTGCTGTAACACAGTAAGCAGATCCAAAGAGAAAGGAGAGAGGAGGAGGGCATTTTTAGCTTGCTCTAAAACTGCCAATAATAGGCTTGATTGTGCTGAATGTTTTGGGGAGAGTATGAGATAGAAGAGGAAGAAACAATGAGACTTCCTCCCTCCCTTGACAATTTTACAGCCTGGAAGGAGAGGGGCTGCTAGGAGAATTCAGTGGATAATTATCATGAAAGATACTATGCGCGCCTTAACAACGCCCCTTTGCATGGTTCATAAGAAACATGGACATGAAAAATGTTTCACAAGAAGCCTCTAAGGTAGTTTAGGATGGAAGAAAACTCAACTTCCCCAAATTCCAGAAGCAAGGCTGAAGGGAGGGTGTTCCTGTTACTCTGGGAGCCTTAGCTTCTTCAAGGTAGTGCTTCTCTGGCCAGCAGCACCCATCTGATGCCTTTTGTTTCTGCAGAACCTATTTCTGAGCTCCGCATTTCAAAGGGTATGAATAAGAGATAAAGTTGGTGTCAGGTCTAAGAGGAGGGATTCAGCTGGATTTTGGACTCAAGGCATGCTTTAGTTCACTGTGACAGTGACCTTTTCTTCTTACACCACCTTCAGGTAGAACTATTCAACTTCCCTCTCAGAGTTCAGCTGGTGGATAGCTAGGGTTTCCCGTCTCCTAGGATGCTGGTATTTTAATGTATTGAAACAAATGTAACATAAAGAAAACTTTGAGACTCAATACACTGTGGTTCCGCAGATGGGGTGGCACCAGGTGACAATGGGCAGTGAGGCTGATACTTTTGGTTAAAGAATTCTAACACGCTTGACCAAAACATCGCTTTCCCTAAGTCTTGGTCAGCCCGTTAAGTAAAAAACACAAGGAACGACTGACTCCCAGTTTAACTGTCGATCTCAAAAGATGCAGTTGTTGGGCTTCCCCTGGTGGTCCAGCGGGTAAGGACACTGCCTTGCAGTGCAAGGGGCACCGGTTCGATCCCTGTCCTGGGAAGATCCCACGTGCCGCGGAGCGGCTGGACTGATGTGTCCAATTACCGAGTCAGCGCTCTGGAGCGCATGTGCCCAGAGCCGGTTCTCTGCGATAACAGACGCCACCGCGATGGGAGGCCCACAGGAGCCGAAGAACAAAGGCGGATGAAAATAGAGAAATGAAAGACCAATAGAAGTGGCCCGCCCATCCCCCTCCCCCCACCCCCAAAAGATAAATAAATAAAATAAATGTTTAAAAAAAAAGATGCAGTTGTGGCAACAGAGCAAAAAAAGATGCAAATAGGAGATTGTGGGATACTGAAGACAAGGAAAGAGTGGAGTTTCTTTCTCCTTCTAGAATGTTCTGTCAAAATATCTCCTTGGTAGGACAGCCATGGTGGCTGACCTGCTGCTTCCGTAGCCTCACACCATGATTGTGACGTGCCCATCAGGAAGACCCAGCTTGAAACTGCCTCTGTGACAGAGTCTATAGCAAGGACACCAGTTCCTGAGTGAGTTTTCATAATGCCATCCTCTCTTGGTGTGGGGAAGTATTCAGGTTGGGATCACAGTGAGAAAAAAATAACTTTAAATGAAACTGAAATAGAAACTTAAATTTTAAAACGATCTTTGGGTTCAGCAATCTTAAGCATGGAACAAGCACCTGGGTGCCCCAGGAGACCTTCAGAGGACAGTGACCTCAGTACCAACACCCCTGGGCTTCATTCCTTCTCTGACAATGACCAGTGTGACTTGGGCAAGTCGCTCAGCTTGTCTGATCCTCCCTTCCTCATCTGTAAAATGGGCACATAAGACCTAGGGAAGCCATGAACTACCCACACAGGGCTGAAACTGAGGACAATACCTGCCAGTAACAGGGTATTCAACATATATCTGTCTGGGAAAAAAGGCGCATATATATATATATATGTGTATGTTTAAATTTCTCCTAGTGGAGAACAAACTGAAATTTTTTCAGTTGAAAGATCAAAGGAAAGCTGAATGTCGTGTCCAAAATCTCTGCTTCATCAGATAGTTTTGAACATTCTTTTCCTAAAGAAACAAAAAGACAAATCTGGAATATGACTCATGCTCAGCAGAAAAAAACATCAAAAAGAAGAAGATAAGTTGGAGGGGTCCATGGCTTCATCTAAGGCACTGAATCTACTTTGTTTGCAACACAAGGAAGTGTAAAGCCTGTAAATGTATATGGTGCCACCAACGCTTCTTGGAAGTGCATGAGATTTTGAAAAGAGATGCACTTCACTCTTCAGCTTCAGAGAGACCTCCATCTAAAGCAATAAATATCAGCACTTAAAAAAAAAAAAACAAAAAAACAACAAAAAAAAACCCCTGGGTTTTGTAGGTGTATGTATAATTCTTTAAAACCTGCCAGGGCCTTGTCACTGAAGAAATAGAAAAATGGCACCACTGGCAATGAGAAGTGTGCTGAGACAAAAGCAAGTTGCTTGGCAACAGATTAACTTATTTAAACTTTTTCTGCTGCTTTGACAAAGAGACTGAAAAGAGACATGTGAAGACAACAGTAAAATCCTCCAGATCAGAAGCTCCCAGAGACCCTCCAAAGAAGACGCCACACATGCCTGCAGGCTAAAACCGCAAGCTTGCGAACAGCATTTCCAAGCTCCCTTGCTGATAGCGTGGGCTGGCTGGGAATCGCTAAGACAGGGGAGGGAAGTCGAAGCTTGTGCCTGTGACCATGTAGATGCTGATGGGTGCAGCTGGCCGGAAGCAAGCGCGGGGTTTCAGGGGCCAGTGGCCTGAGCAGGAATAACACCTATTTGCAGCTCCCACCCTGGCCCAAGAAGCACCCCCCCACACCCCCCACTAAGGTACAAGATCAGCTGTGATAATGTCTCCAAGAGTTGACTCTTACAGCAGGTAGAATCTTATAAACCACTGCTGAAGGGTGTTAGCATGCTCTGAGCTCTAGGTGATAGCATTTTTCCTTTTGCTCCTTTACCCCCATTATATTTTCATCCGTCTCTTTCTCTCTTTACATCACCTTCCTGGTATTAAATTCTCTCTATTTGATATACTTAAAGTGGTTGGTTATTGGACATGGACCAGTAGAATCTTGGAGCAACTTACACGCTACGTAATTACACTCAAAGCCCCAAGCAATATGATATGGACAAAAATAAAAATAAGCATTAGCGATCAAACTGGGAAGAGTATTGTCATGGTTAGTTTAAATCCAAATAGATAGGTAGATAGATAGATAGATGATAGATAGAACATACATGATCTAGAGAGTCTTTTTCTGGAGACCCCTGAGTCCTACAGTTACAGAGGTGATGGTGTCTGCAATGTGAGAGAATACTGCTGTCAGACAAAGGTCAGTCAGTGAAGACCCTGCCTGTCTGATGAATTCTTGGGACTTTGTTCTAACATGCATGGACCATTGCTAGTTTTAAGGAAGAAGAGTGACAGGGTCGTATTTTCTTTTCTTGAAAACCACTCTGGTGGTAAGAGTGTGGAGGACACATCTACACAGAAACTCGGGGAGCACAGCCCCGGAACAGCTCCTCAGAGCATTCCGCTGAGATGTTGCATGTCTCCGAGGCAAGCCTTCTCCTTCTGCCAGTGGTTCAGCCCCTCCTGTAGTTAAAGCCCAACTCACTGCCTTACTGACTTCTGACTGTTTTATGCTCAGTTTGGGCTACTTCTGGGACATGATTTCTTCAAGTTTTTGCTTTAGATCTGATTACAATACTGAGGAACTACAGGTGAAGACTTAGCTACATCTTGGCAGGCTGATTTAGGGCACAAAACTGTAAGTTTTCACCGAGAACTGTTTAAATAAGCACAGCTCTACATCAACAGTGGGGGTACCAAAAAACACAAGGAAAGAGAGATGAAGTTTATGTCCAGGCTCTGACAGGCTGTGTGATCACAAGAGATGTGCTTGTTTTCACAGAAAGATCTAGGTCTTGGGTCATGGTCTGGGGCTTAGCCTGTGATCTTGTTATCCTGGTCAGTGCTTCTCAGAATGATGTAAACTTGTCTTTCACTCTTTAACAGTTCCAGACATTGAGCCAGGCATGTGTTTCCCATGAACTTAATGGAATTTAAGCTTCAGCATCCTCTTGCGCCTGGGCTCCTCTCCAGGCTCTCGAAGGCCATGGCTGCTTAGATGGTCCTATGGTTTCATAAAATTGGCAAAAATTAAGCTCCTTTAACCACAGTCAGTTAAGACCACCTTTTCCGTCCATTTCACCTTTTATGTCAACCTTTCCCTTGTGTTGCGTGATGTTACGGCGGCTGTGGGAATTTTGAGGGTCTAACTGGGAAGAACTTAGTTTGGGTTCATTGAAGTGAATTTATGTCTCACCCTCACTTCCAGAACAGTGGAGTTACTGCTAACCAATTTTGTGTAGGAAGGAGCCTAGAAATATTCCTACTGCCCAGTGCCATGAGGTACTACACCAAAGGTGTACAGTCAGAGGTTAGTTCACAGTATAAACTTACCCCATAGCATGAGAAACATGTAGGAGGCATCAGAGACACAGATCTCAAAATGCATAGAGCCAGAAGCTAATCTGTGGAAAATCCTCCCAGTCATCAAATATATAAAACTATAACCAGGTAATTTGAACATTTCTACCTTCCCAAAAATATACTTGATAATGTACCAGATACACTGAAAATACCCCACAGGTTTAGCAGAAAATCAGATGAAATAGAATTATTAAAATAACTGTTTAAATTCTTGCTGAGTTGAATGAAACTACTGACATCCACAAAATAACAAGCCCATAACATGTCATTGCAACAAAGATGTTGTGACAAGTTGGTTAATGAATGTTGTCTAATCAAAATTTGTATGAGTTCTAGCTGCCAATAAAACTTGCAATGACCCCAAACTATTAATACCTAGTCTTTCAAGGGTTGGGTTTAAAATGTGTTTTTAAGGGAAAAAAAATGTTGAGATGAAGTTTATGTCCAGGCTCTGACAGGCTGTGTGATCACAAGAGATGTGCTTGTTTTCACAGAAAGATCTAGGTCTTGGGTCATGGTCTGGGGCTTAGCCTGTGATCTTGTTATCCTGGTCAGTGCTTCTCAGAATGATGTAAACTTGTCTTTCACTCTTTAACAGTTCCAGACATTGAGCCAGGCATGTGTTTCCCATGAACTTAATGGAATTTAAGCTTCAGCATCCTCTTGCGCCTGGGCTCCTCTCCAGGCTCTCGAAGGCCATGGCTGCTTAGATGGTCCTATGGTTTCATAAAATTGGCAAAAATTAAGCTCCTTTAACCACAGTCAGTTAAGACCACCTTTTCCGTCCATTTCACCTTTTATGTCAACCTTTCCCTTGTGTTGCGTGATGTTACGGCGGCTGTGGGAATTTTGAGGGTCTAACTGGGAAGAACTTAGTTTGGGTTCATTGAAGTGAATTTATGTCTCACCCTCACTTCCAGAACAGTGGAGTTACTGCTAACCAATTTTGTGTAGGAAGGGAGCCTAGAAATATTCCTACTGCCCAGTGCCATGAGGTACTACACCAAAGGTGTACAGTCAGAGGTTAGTTCACAGTATAAACTTACCCCATAGCATGAGAAACATGTAGGAGGCATCAGAGACACAGATCTCAAAATGCATAGAGCCAGAAGCTAATCTGTGGAAAATCCTCCCAGTCATCAAATATATAAAACTATAACCAGGTAATTTGAACATTTCTACCTTCCCAAAAATATACTTGATAATGTACCAGATACACTGAAAATACCCCACAGGTTTAGCAGAAAATCAGATGAAATAGAATTATTAAAATAACTGTTTAAATTCTTGCTGAGTTGAATGAAACTACTGACATCCACAAAATAACAAGCCCATAACATGTCATTGCAACAAAGATGTTGTGACAAGTTGGTTAATGAATGTTGTCTAATCAAAATTTGTATGAGTTCTAGCTGCCAATAAAACTTGCAATGACCCCAAACTATTAATACCTAGTCTTTCAGTAAGAGAAATGTGATGGTGGCTTTCCCAAATTGGATAATAGTCAACATTTTCACAGCATGACTGACAAGGAGTTTCGGCGCTGAAAGACTTTCTGATCTATTAATAACTAAAATAATCAGCTATAAAAGAGGAGAGATAGGATTGTCTGTTCCTTCTCTTTATAAAAAATCTTACAAAATCATGGTCATATGAAGACCTTATCAAAGCTTATACCACTTGCCTTACTCTTTTGCTAACAAAGGCTGATTGATTCCCAGCTCCTTTGGAGCTTACAGATGTAAACCCTTTCTTGAAGATTGTAAGCTTTGATCCAGAAGGTCTAGAGAATACTGATCCTCAAGGAATATTGTCTGAATGAAGAAATGTGTAGCTTAATGCTTTTTATGAACGATTGTTGTTCAGTCACTAAGTTGTGTCCAACTCTGAGAATTCATGGAGTGCAGCCCACCAGGCTTTGCTGTCCTTCGCTTTCTCCCAGCATTTGCTCAGATTCGTGTCTCTGGAGTCAATGACGCTACCCAGCCATCTCATCCTCTGCCACCCTCTTCCCCTCCTGCCCTCAGTCTCTCCCAGCATCAGGGTCTTTTCCAGTGAGTCAGCTCTTTGGATCAGGTGGTTAAAGCACTGGAGCTTCAGATTCAGCATCTGTCCTTCCAATGAATACTCAAGGTTGGTTTCCTTGAGGATCAACTGATATAAACAATACTTTGTTTTAAATTTCCATTTACCTCCTATACTATATATATATAATACACGCATGCATGCTCAGTTGTGTCTGACTCTGCGAGTTTATGGACTGTAGCCCACCAGGCTCCTCTCTCCATGGGATTGTCCAGGCAAGGATATTGGAGTGGGTTGCCATGCTCTCACCCAGGAGAACTTCCTGACCCAGGGATCAAGCCTGCTTCTTCTGTGTCTACTGGATTGCAGGTGGATTCTTTTCCACTGAGCTATTGGCAAATCCCATATGTATGTGCACACACATACAAATAGTAGGAAAAACAATTGTGAAAATATTGTTTTTTATTTATATTAATAAAACAGCATTTACTGAGCAACTTTTGTATATGAGGTGCTGGGTTAACCACCTTGAGTACATTATTTTTCAGAATGCAAACACACACTTTTCCCCTTAAAGTAATCACTTAACTTGCTCAGGGAAGATGGAGTCAGCGGTTCCAAGTAGAACTGTTTACTCCATAGGTAACTGAGGCAACTGTTGGACATTTTCCTAAGGTCAGAAAAATAAGTTGTAATACATTGAATTGTTCTTATTACTTTATAAAAATTCAACATCTGAGAACATGCTTGAGGAGGATAGCTTTAGAATCAAATATCTGAGACTGAATCCATGTTCTGTTGTTTATCAGACATAGGATCTTACAACACTGCATAGCTCTCTTCCCTGCATCTTTGATCTGATGATGGAATTGTCAGTGAGAGCCTGTCAATGAAAGGCAAAGTTTAATTTCTTTATTTTTGGTGTCATTTCAACAAAACCTATACTTTGGAGAGGGAAGGCAGGAATTGTGATTTACCCAGGCCTCCCTCTTCCACTGCAGGTAAATTGTTGGATAAAATGGGACTTCCCTGGTGGTCCAGTGAGTAAGGACACCGCCTTGCAGTGCAAGGGGTGCCACCCTCTTCCCCTCCTGCCCTCAGTCTCTCCCAGCATCAGGGTCTTTTCCAGTGAGTCAGCTCTTTGGATCAGGTGGTTAAAGCACTGGAGCTTCAGATTCAGCATCTGTCCTTCCAATGAATACTCAAGGTTGGTTTCCTTGAGGATCAACTGATATAAACAATACTTTGTTTTAAATTTCCATTTACCTCCTATACTATATATATATAATACACGCATGCATGCTCAGTTGTGTCTGACTCTGCGAGTTTATGGACTGTAGCCCACCAGGCTCCTCTCTCCATGGGATTGTCCAGGCAAGGATATTGGAGTGGGTTGCCATGCTCTCACCCAGGAGAACTTCCTGACCCAGGGATCAAGCCTGCTTCTTCTGTGTCTACTGGATTGCAGGTGGATTCTTTTCCACTGAGCTATTGGCAAATCCCATATGTATGTGCACACACATACAAATAGTAGGAAAAACAATTGTGAAAATATTGTTTTTTATTTATATTAATAAAACAGCATTTACTGAGCAACTTTTGTATATGAGGTGCTGGGTTAACCACCTTGAGTACATTATTTTTCAGAATGCAAACACACACTTTTCCCCTTAAAGTAATCACTTAACTTGCTCAGGGAAGATGGAGTCAGCGGTTCCAAGTAGAACTGTTTACTCCATAGGTAACTGAGGCAACTGTTGGACATTTTCCTAAGGTCAGAAAAATAAGTTGTAATACATTGAATTGTTCTTATTACTTTATAAAAATTCAACATCTGAGAACATGCTTGAGGAGGATAGCTTTAGAATCAAATATCTGAGACTGAATCCATGTTCTGTTGTTTATCAGACATAGGATCTTACAACACTGCATAGCTCTCTTCCCTGCATCTTTGATCTGATGATGGAATTGTCAGTGAGAGCCTGTCAATGAAAGGCAAAGTTTAATTTCTTTATTTTTGGTGTCATTTCAACAAAACCTATACTTTGGAGAGGGAAGGCAGGAATTGTGATTTACCCAGGCCTCCCTCTTCCACTGCAGGTAAATTGTTGGATAAAATGGGACTTCCCTGGTGGTCCAGTGAGTAAGGACACCGCCTTGCAGTGCAAGGGGTGCCGGTTCGATCTCTGGCCTGGGAAGATCCCACGGGCTGCGGAGTGGCTGGACCAATGTGTCCAATTACCGAGCCGGAGCTCTGGAGCGCCTGTGCCCAGAGCCGGTGCTCTGCGACAACAAGGGCCACTGCAATGGGAGGCCCAGACAGGTCAAAAAGCAAAGATGGATGAAAATAAATAAATGAAAGACCAGTAGAAGTGGCCTGCCCGTCTCCCTCCCTCCCCAGCCTGTCCCCCCCACCCTCCCCCTGCCCCACAAAAATGTTATGCCTTTCATTAGACAGGTATTAAGATTTTTCTCAGAAGAATCATGGATTCAAAGACCCCAGGAACCGCTCCTTGCCCATCTGGAGAGATGTTTGCTGAAAGTAAATCTTTAGGAGTCACAACCTCCATGCGGCCAGCAACCACAGGTCCTCCTCCTAAACCAGAACTCTCTCCATGCAAGACCACTTGCCCTCTTCAGACACACTCCATGTTCCCACATCCCCCTGGGGCTCACACATGGCTCCTCTCACTGGGATAGGGTCCTCTCTCTTCTCTATCTGTGAGTTCTTCCTTACCCTTCAAGCTCTAGTTCACATAGCCTTTCCTCAAGGCATGCATATCTCTAATTTCTCTTCCTCTTCTTTTAGAAACACCAGTCCAATCAGGTTAGAAACCCAATCTCATGACCTCACTAATCTTAATTACTTCCTTGCATTCGTTGTTGTTTGGTCACTAGGTCATGTCCAACTCTTTGAGACCACATGGACTGTAGCCCACAAGGCTCTTTTGTCCATGGGGTTTTCCAAGCAAGAATACTGGAGTGGGGTGCCATTTCCTTCTCCAGGGTATCTTCCCAACCCAGGAATCAAATCAGGCTCTCCTGCGGTGCAGGTGATTCTTTACCAGCTGAGCTACCAGGGAAGCCCTTATGTAGTCAAGTGGATCAGAAAAAAACTTCCCATCTCCCTTCATCCCCAAGTACATTTCCTTAGTTTATGCTGCAGTCTTGTTGAATGCTGCTTATTTTTTTGCATCTGAGTTCACTTCATTTTCCAGTGGCATTTTAAAAGGATAACAGCTTAATTTTTCTTCACTAGGAGCATTGTACCTCAATAGTTTTCATTGCTCTTTGCCCTTCAGATGCCCAGATATGGGGATACTGATAATAATATCTATCATTAAAATCTTTCTCATCTTCCTTCTTCTGGGGCCATGGCTTGAACTCATCATCTTAATCCAGCTCCACTGCTCCTCACAGGTTGCCCTGTCTGTCCCTGATGCCGGTCCGCTGGCTCTTGCTCCCGTGTGCAGATTTACACGGTTCACCCGAGAGTTAAAAGAGACAAAGTGGCCCAAACATAATAAGGCAACCCACTCAAAACATTTTCTGTGCTTACATCTTACTGACTGTTATCATAAATTACAGATTTTGAAGAGAATGAGTCATAGAAAAAAAAACAATAACCTGCTTTGGCAATCAGCATATTATATCTCCCCAATGACTCATAATATCAAAGTAAATCTTTCCTCCATGCGAACCACAGGTCCTCCTCCTAAACCAGAACTCTCTCCATGCAAGACCACTTGCCCTCTTCAGACACACTCCATGTTCCCACATCCCCCTGGGGCTCACACATGGCTCCTCTCACTGGGATAGGGTCCTCTCTCTCTATCTGTGAGTTCTTCCTTACCCTTCAAGCTCTAGTTCACATAGCCTTTCCTCAAGGCATGCATATCTCTAATTTCTCTTCCTCTTCTTTTAGAAACACCAGTCCAATCAGGTTAGAAACCCAATCTCATGACCTCACTAATCTTAATTACTTCCTTGCATTCGTTGTTGTTTGGTCACTAGGTCATGTCCAACTCTTTGAGACCACATGGACTGTAGCCCACAAGGCTCTTTTGTCCATGGGGTTTTCCAAGCAAGAATACTGGAGTGGGGTGCCATTTCCTTCTCCAGGGTATCTTCCCAACCCAGGAATCAAATCAGGCTCTCCTGCGGTGCAGGTGATTCTTTACCAGCTGAGCTACCAGGGAAGCCCTTATGTAGTCAAGTGGATCAGAAAAAAACTTCCCATCTCCCTTCATCCCCAAGTACATTTCCTTAGTTTATGCTGCAGTCTTGTTGAATGCTGCTTATTTTTTTGCATCTGAGTTCACTTCATTTTCCAGTGGCATTTTAAAAGGATAACAGCTTAATTTTTCTTCACTAGGAGCATTGTACCTCAATAGTTTTCATTGCTCTTTGCCCTTCAGATGCCCAGATATGGGGATACTGATAATAATATCTATCATTAAAATCTTTCTCATCTTCCTTCTTCTGGGGCCATGGCTTGAACTCATCATCTTAATCCAGCTCCACTGCTCCTCACAGGTTGCCCTGTCTGTCCCTGATGCCGGTCCGCTGGCTCTTGCTCCCGTGTGCAGATTTACACGGTTCACCCGAGAGTTAAAAGAGACAAAGTGGCCCAAACATAATAAGGCAACCCACTCAAAACATTTTCTGTGCTTACATCTTACTGACTGTTATCATAAATTACAGATTTTGAAGAGAATGAGTCATAGAAAAAAAAACAATAACCTGCTTTGGCAATCAGCATATTATATCTCCCCAATGACTCATAATATCAGACGCAAGTCAGGACAAACAGAGTTCCTGTCAGAGAGAAGTGCAGTTAAAAATAAGAGCAAAAATGGGAAAGGGGGAAAAATCCTTGTTAACTGTACCTAGAACTCTCCCCGCCCTGGACTAACTAATGAGGGACTTGGAGGGATGGGGGGCAAATGATCTAAAAAGCTTGAGTCATAAATCAGGAGGAGGCGGCCCCCTGGAAGCAAAGACAAATGGATTTAAAATAAAATCCTGCAGGGAAAGGCAAGGAAGCACACATCGTTCATTATATGTGAGGGGGACACACAAAGGCCTCTCGCCAATGGCATTGGGGACCCACAGAAGGAGAACAGGTGTCAGAGTTAAGCAAACTTGCATTCTCATCCTGCCTCCCCCAGAATGAGCTGCGCAACCCTAGAAGGTAGAGAGTGACTGAACTTCTCTGGTCCTTAGTTTTCACAGCTGAAGCCTGAGAATAGTATACCATGTTGTGGAGCCATTGTGAAAATGAATGGTTATCAAGTGTGTTAAGCACTTAATTTGATGTATTCATTTATAATGAAGTCTTTCAGTCGTGTCTGACTCTTTGTGACCCATGGACACACCATGGAATTTCCAGGCGAGAATATTGGATGGGGTAGCCTTTCCCTTCTCCAGGGGATTTTCCAACTCCAGGGATCAAGCCCAGGTCTCCCGCATTGCAGGCAGTTTCTTTACCAGCTGAGCTACAAGGGAATCCCTATCAGCTTATAGATGCACCAGTGAACAGTTATTTGCGATTATTTGTCTTAAAACATAGCCTAGCATGCTGCTATGTTTTAAGGCAAATAAGTGCAAAGTCCATGGAGTGGTAAAGAATCAGGCACGACTGAGCAACTGAACTGAACTGATCTGGATGAAAACCAATATGGACAATGATTTCTAAATCTCTGATTAATGACCCAGATGAGTGTCTATCTGGCATGTTACATAATCCCAGCTTCCTAAGGGTGGTGGAACACTGAATTGACTCTTGCTAATGACACCCTCATATGTTTAGTACAGCCGAAGAGTTGAAAGGGTTCAGGTCCGTCCAGTAGTTCCTTGGATGACAAAAGATCTTTTCGTCTCTCCCCTACCAGCCTGGGCAGTCTTTCAATGCACATTTGGAAGCCCCCAAATAAATTCTCAACCAGACAAATTGGGCTAAAGCCTTGACTCTTTCACTAAATACTTATGTGAAATTGGCAAGGTGATACCTGTCTGAGACTGAGTTTCCTCATCTAGAAAGATGTAGTGAATAACGACTACCTTAAATACATGTGTGCTCAGTCGCTAAGTCTTGCCCATCTCTTTGAGACCCCATGAGCTGGAGGCCACCAGGCTCCTCTGTCTGTGGAATTCTCCAGGCAAGAATACTGGAGTTGGTTGCCATGCCCTCTTCCAAACCAAGGATCGAACAAACCAGGGGTTGAACCTGCGTTGCTTGCATCTCCTGCTTTAACAGGCAGATTGTTTAGCACTCAGCCACCTGGCATACCCAGTACCTTAAACAGAGGCTGTGAAATATTAGTCATTAAGGAAGTTGAAGAGCCGAGCAGAGGTTAGAGGCACAAGGGTCATTGATGGATTATTCCCAGTCCTTCAGAGGAAGTCATATCACCATTTTGCTAATCAGAAATAAACTAACCAATAGGAGAAACTGTCCTCTCTCTGTTTACAGAAGAAGAGTTGGAAAGGAGTTGGCCCAGATTCTAAATGCTTTGTGAAGAAAGGAGCAAATGCCCGGGGCCTCAGACCAGCCTCTCTGCATCTTTATTGGTCTCTACTTTCTTGTGCCCAGGGAGGGAGGAAGGACCTGCCCTTTCAGAGTGGAGAGGTCATGGTCTCCTCAGCCCCTGCCCCAGTGCACTGCTGTGCAAGGTCACAGCTTTTGGGGACAGACTAGTGTGATGGCTTGTCCTGGTTTTCTGCTTCATAGCTGTGTGAAGTTGATCAAACATGGAAGCCTCAGTCTTCTCATCTATGAAACAGAAAGGTTTCTCCCAGGGCTGCTGTGAAGATTAAACACTCCGGAGCCCAAGCCTGCTCCACCAGGCTCTGCTCCACGGCTGAACGGCTCTCCCTTCCATCCACAGTCCTGCGCTGTGATTCTTTGCTGCAAGATCAAGGGTTTTGCTCTTTGCACTGCCTTGGAGAACAGATACCTCTTGTGCTCTCCTTTGAGGATCTAGCTCTATAAATAGCAGCAGCATGGAATCAGTTGACAGCTGACATTCAAGCCAGAGGGTCGTCAGCAACAGCAACATGCAGAAGAAGTGCCAGGGATTTAGGAACGTTTGAAATCTTTACCACTGTAATCCCTGGCCCAGAGTTCCTGACTATTTTCTGAGAGGTCTCAAGCTTACCCTTATCTTTCAGGATGGGTTTCACCATACCGTCCCCATTCTCGCTTTCAATGTGCTTCCACCCCAGTGTTTCAGTTTTAGAAGAATCCGATTCCTGAGATGATGGTTAGAACTCAGTGTGGAGGATTACATTCTCCTAAAATGGCCATGATAATAATTCTGGTCCTGCATGTTCTTCCAGGATTCTCATATCAAGAAACAGAGCCATATGCATCCTCACTTTGTGTCTTGGCAGGCATTTAAAACCGGCCCAACAACTGGAAAATGGCGTAGGCGACATGTGGGACCCTGAAAGCTACAGTAGAAGAGGAGTACGGATTCTGCCTCCCTTCCTGTCTCTGTTTCTCTGGGCAGACTTGCTCTGGATCCATAATGTGTCTGAATCCAGCTCTGATCTGAATTCCAGCTCTCCAGACGCCTCCGTGCTAGAAAGGCCAAGTGGGCAGACCACACTAATAACTGCTCTGACATGTTCTTCAAGAACTGTGCAATGGCTCACTAAAGAAGTGGAATCTCTTTACCATCCCCTTGAAACTGGGAAGGACTGTGTGGCCCTCCAAGCCCGAACACTGGAGAAACTCCACAGCCAGACCACTTGGTAATAGACAGAGGCTGCCAGGGAGCTCCAACGGGCACAACTCCCAGATGCTCACCTCTTCCCAGCTCAGCCAGAGTGAGTGGACAAGCCTTCAGATGATCTGGCCTCATCCTCTACAACTAAATGAGGGACATCCAGCTGAGCTGTGAGAAACCATAATGATGTGATTATTGTTATTCTAAAATCACTGAGTGGGTTAATTTATACATAGCAGTAGACATGGGGCATTGAGGTAAACTGTACACTTTTAAAGCAGGAATACTAGTCTGGAAAATATCATAATCAAGGAAACATTTAACAGATAAGGGAGAAGGATGACTGTGCAGAGCAGAGAGGCTATGACACAAAATGAAAGGAAACAAAAGAGATCATAAACTGTCAGTGATGTTGAACTATGTCGAAGATATTTGAATATTTTATATGCAAATATGTAAATCAGAGGTAGGCTAGATGACTCGGAAGGCAGGATGAAAGATGATGAGGATTTGGGAGAATAGTAGGACTCAAAGTAGGACCACAAATCTCTCCACTTACGTGTACCAAGAAAAACAGAAAGGAGAATAGAGCTTTTTAAAACATCAGTTTTTCCAAACTTATGATTGCCCAAGGGGAAGGGATGGTTAGGCATTTTGGGATAGTCATGTACACACTGCTCTATTTAAAATATGTAACCAACAAAGACCTGCTATAAAGCACAGGAAACTCTGCTCAATGTAATGTGGCAGCCTGGACAGGAGAGGAGTGTTGGGAAGAATAAATATATGCATATGTATGACTGAGACCTTTTGTTGTGCATCTGAAACTATCACAGTGTGGCTACTTGGCTATACTCCAGTACAAAATCAAAGGTTTCAATAAATAGTTTACAAAATGTATACAAAAATGGATGTGTACAAAAATGGATGCCACATAGCTTCTTACTACTTATATTGAGGAAGATAATCTTGAAACAGAATGACTGAATGTCTAGAAAATGAAATGCAAATATGCTGTTAGAGGACACCTACAGTCAGCATCCAGCAATATGGTCTTTATTTCTTCCAATGTGGAAGGCCATCCTGAGTCATTTTGTGAATGCTTCCTACAGATTAAAGCCTTTTCTCAGCACCTTAGGTGGGAAAGTATCCAAAGAAGGGGAAATTTTCTTTCTTTTTCTTTTTTTTTTTAAGAAGTATTTATTTATTTATTTTGGGCGGGGGTCGGGTTGGGGAGGGAGGGGAGCGGGCGGGCCACTTCTGTTGGTCTTTCATTTCTCTATTTTCATCCGTCTTTGTTCTTTGGCTCCTGTGGGCCTCCCATCGCGGTGGCATCTGTCGCTGCAGAGTGCCAGCTCTGGGCGCATGCGCTCCAGAGCTCCGGGTCGATGATTGGACACATCGGTCCAGCCGCTCCGCGGCACGTGGGATCTTCCCAGGCCAGGGATCGAACCGGCGCCCCTTGCACTGCAAGGCGGTGTCCTTACCCACTGGACCACTAGGGGAAGCCCCGAAAATTTATTTCTTATCAATTTTTTCCTAAACTTGGAAGAGGCAGGTATGGAAACAGACTGATCGCAACTACAAACAACAGTAAAACACAAGGAAACTGGTCAGGGTTTGGCTTTCCTTTTTGAAAGGAAAGAGTGCTAGAAGGGTCTATCTGGTCTTTCCAAAGTCAACTCTCCACTTACGTGTACCAAGAAAAACAGAAAGGAGAATAGAGCTTTTTAAAACATCAGTTTTTCCAAACTTATGATTGCCCAAGGGGAAGGGATGGTTAGGCATTTTGGGATAGTCATGTACACACTGCTCTATTTAAAATATGTAACCAACAAAGACCTGCTATAAAGCACAGGAAACTCTGCTCAATGTAATGTGGCAGCCTGGACAGGAGAGGAGTGTTGGGAAGAATAAATATATGCATATGTATGACTGAGACCTTTTGTTGTGCATCTGAAACTATCACAGTGTGGCTACTTGGCTATACTCCAGTACAAAATCAAAGGTTTCAATAAATAGTTTACAAAATGTATACAAAAATGGATGTGTACAAAAATGGATGCCACATAGCTTCTTACTACTTATATTGAGGAAGATAATCTTGAAACAGAATGACTGAATGTCTAGAAAATGAAATGCAAATATGCTGTTAGAGGACACCTACAGTCAGCATCCAGCAATATGGTCTTTATTTCTTCCAATGTGGAAGGCCATCCTGAGTCATTTTGTGAATGCTTCCTACAGATTAAAGCCTTTTCTCAGCACCTTAGGTGGGAAAGTATCCAAAGAAGGGGAAATTTTCTTTCTTTTTCTTTTTTTTTTTAAGAAGTATTTATTTATTTATTTTGGGCGGGGGTCGGGTTGGGGAGGGAGGGGAGCGGGCGGGCCACTTCTGTTGGTCTTTCATTTCTCTATTTTCATCCGTCTTTGTTCTTTGGCTCCTGTGGGCCTCCCATCGCGGTGGCATCTGTCGCTGCAGAGTGCCAGCTCTGGGCGCATGCGCTCCAGAGCTCCGGCTCGATGATTGGACACATCGGTCCAGCCGCTCCGCGGCACGTGGGATCTTCCCAGGCCAGGGATCGAACCGGCGCCCCTTGCACTGCAAGGCGGTGTCCTTACCCACTGGACCACTAGGGGAAGCCCCGAAAATTTATTTCTTATCAATTTTTTCCTAAACTTGGAAGAGGCAGGTATGGAAACAGACTGATCGCAACTACAAACAACAGTAAAACACAAGGAAACTGGTCAGGGTTTGGCTTTCCTTTTTGAAAGGAAAGAGTGCAGAAGAAGATAGAAAAAGGAGTTCTATCTGGTCTTTCCAACAGCTTCCCAGGTGGCACCAGTGGTAAAGAAAGAGATGTGAATTTGATCCTTCGGTTGGGAAGATCCCCTGGAGAAGGCCATGGCAACCCACTCCAGTATTCTTACCTGGAGAGTCCCATGGACAGAGAAGCTTGGTGGGCTACAGCCATGGGGCTGCAAAGAGTTGGCCATGATTTAGCATCCACACATGATGCCATATTGCTTGTTCAAACAACAAACGTCTCTCATGTTCCCCTCCTCTGTTTGGGGAGGAAGAGGGATCCCACTGAGGAGAGCGCGGGTCAACGGGGAGATGAAGCTGTGGTATCTGTCAGCCTGTGTCTGTATGGGGAGAGCCATCCAACATAAACATAAACTTCTCTGCCCACACAAGAAGGATGCATCCCAGACTAGTCAGTAGAAACCGTACTATAATAATATGATGACGTGAAGCTGTAAGAAGATATCCATCGATCAAAACAGTCACTACTGCATGTGAAGCCCCCTTAAGAAAATAAACACTAGTAATAATAAGTTTCCACAGAGATCCCCCAGGAGGACACACTAATGCACTTCCACTGAGTCAGCCTAAGAATCAGCATAATCTATATTTGAACAAAGAAAGTGTCCAGGTAGTGTCGCCAATACAGAAGATGAGTAAAACGAAAAACACATGTCAGGATAAAATCACAAAAGAGAAGAAAACAAAGAGAAGATGTAAGAAAGGCAGCAAATGAAATAATAAAAAAAGAAAGAGAGAGAGAGAGAGAGTACCTCCTGGAAGAAAGTGTCCCTCAACTCATAGAACAAGCATTTGTATGAAACATGGAACATACTAAGATGGAGTTGAGCCAGTTGAGACAAAGAAAAATTCAAATCTAAAATATAAGATTGTCAAAGGAATTTGCAAAAGCAGGGGAAAAGAAGTTAAATATCAAACTACATCTCTGTAGAATTAATACACATACTTCAGAGGAGGAGGAAGAGAATGAGTGCTAACTGGAAATCAAGCCTGTGACGTGGCTGGGAGGATGGACGTCATCACAAAGACGGGCACTGGACCGCCCAGCAGAACGGTGATTGTGGTGACGATAGTACTGATAAACGTGGAAGTCACATGTCAAAGAAGCACATGTGGATGTCTGTGTCCTTGAAATAATAGAACAGAAAAAAGAGCACTCAGAGCTAGAACTATTCCTGAAAAGAAAACTACACTTAATCTTCAAATCCCTAAACATTTGAGGACAAGAAATAATCCTATAAGTTTTTTACACTGTTAGAGGACAGATCCCAAACATTTGAGGACCAAGAAATAAAAAAATTAAAAGAGAGAAGGGGTCCCACTGAGGAGAGCGGGTCAACGGGGAGATGAAGCTGTGGTATCTGTCAGCCTGTGTCTGTATGGGGAGAGCCATCCAACATAAACATAAACTTCTCTGCCCACACAAGAAGGATGCATCCCAGACTAGTCAGTAGAAACCGTACTATAATAATATGATGACGTGAAGCTGTAAGAAGATATCCATCGATCAAAACAGTCACTACTGCATGTGAAGCCCCCTTAAGAAAATAAACACTAGTAATAATAAGTTTCCACAGAGATCCCCCAGGAGGACACACTAATGCACTTCCACTGAGTCAGCCTAAGAATCAGCATAATCTATATTTGAACAAAGAAAGTGTCCAGGTAGTGTCGCCAATACAGAAGATGAGTAAAACGAAAAACACATGTCAGGATAAAATCACAAAAGAGAAGAAAACAAAGAGAAGATGTAAGAAAGGCAGCAAATGAAATAATAAAAAAAGAAAGAGAGAGAGAGAGAGAGTACCTCCTGGAAGAAAGTGTCCCTCAACTCATAGAACAAGCATTTGTATGAAACATGGAACATACTAAGATGGAGTTGAGCCAGTTGAGACAAAGAAAAATTCAAATCTAAAATATAAGATTGTCAAAGGAATTTGCAAAAGCAGGGAAATGAAGTTAAATATCAAACTACATCTCTGTAGAATTAATACACATACTTCAGAGGAGGAGGAAGAGAATGAGTGCTAACTGGAAATCAAGCCTGTGACGTGGCTGGGAGGATGGACGTCATCACAAAGACGGGCACTGGACCGCCCAGCAGAACGGTGATTGTGGTGACGATAGTACTGATAAACGTGGAAGTCACATGTCAAAGAAGCACATGTGGATGTCTGTGTCCTTGAAATAATAGAACAGAAAAAAGAGCACTCAGAGCTAGAACTATTCCTGAAAAGAAAACTACACTTAATCTTCAAATCCCTAAACATTTGAGGACAAGAAATAATCCTATAAGGGGAACAGAATCACATTGCATTCAGAGATCTACACAGCACTGTTAGAGGACAGTGGGCAGGTGTCCACAGAGCATGAAGAATCCAGAGCATGTATGATCCAGAAATATTATCGACGGCCTAAGAGTCATTCAGGTATAAAGAAAATCAACAGGCATTCTGAAGAAATACAGGGATGCAGAGACAAAAGTCTTGAAAAAGCTCACTGAGGAAAAAAATAAAAAGCAAAACCCAGCAATTTACAGAGTTAAAAAAAAAAAAAAATCAAAGGTACAAAATAGAAAGGCCTGATATGAAAAGACTGGCAGTCTTTTCATACTGAAGTATTCAAACATAAAACTACGGTGAAATAATTGAGGCGATTATGGTTACCTAAAATATACATGAGATAGTAAAACTTAGGAGAAATTAAGTTTTTTCTTCAGGAAGAAAAATAACTCTGTAACCATGATGGGAGCATGAAAAATGTTTTGTAACAAATATCAGGAAGCAGGGAGGGAGAGGGGAATTTGTAAGATTCTTATTTTCCTATATTCATAGTAGGAAGTCAAGAGAGGGCAGGTTTATGAGAAAAAAAAAAAGGTTTGTATGAAGGTAAACAGAAGAAGAACTGACCAAAGGGAAAATATTTCCAAACTATGTTAAAATGAAAATTGAAGACAAAGACTAAAGTTTCTCATAATTCATGATTTCTGCAGGAGCTGAAATGCACACTTGTCCTTGTTTGGAGAAAGGCCCACATGGCAGGCTGCGGACAGCGATGTTTCCCCAGCAGCAGGGTAGGGTGGAGGTTGGGAGAGGCAGAGGGACTGATGTTCTTCTTTCTTTTTCATTTGTTTGCTACTTGACTGCCCAGCAGGGGAATGGACGTCATCACAAAGACGGGCACTGGACCGCCCAGCAGAACGGTGATTGTGGTGACGATAGTACTGATAAACGTGGAAGTCACATGTCAAAGAAGCACATGTGGATGTCTGTGTCCTTGAAATAATAGAACAGAAAAAAGAGCACTCAGAGCTAGAACTATTCCTGAAAAGAAAACTACACTTAATCTTCAAATCCCTAAACATTTGAGGACAAGAAATAATCCTATAAGGGGAACAGAATCACATTGCATTCAGAGATCTACACAGCACTGTTAGAGGACAGTGGGCAGGTGTCCACAGAGCATGAAGAATCCAGAGCATGTATGATCCAGAAATATTATCGACGGCCTAAGAGTCATTCAGGTATAAAGAAAATCAACAGGCATTCTGAAGAAATACAGGGATGCAGAGACAAAAGTCTTGAAAAAGCTCACTGAGGAAAAAAATAAAAAGCAAAACCCAGCAATTTACAGAGTTAAAAAAAAAAAAAAATCAAAGGTACAAAATAGAAAGGCCTGATATGAAAAGACTGGCAGTCTTTTCATACTGAAGTATTCAAACATAAAACTACGGTGAAATAATTGAGGCGATTATGGTTACCTAAAATATACATGAGATAGTAAAACTTAGGAGAAATTAAGTTTTTTCTTCAGGAAGAAAAATAACTCTGTAACCATGATGGGAGCATGAAAAATGTTTTGTAACAAATATCAGGAAGCAGGGAGGGAGAGGGGAATTTGTAAGATTCTTATTTTCCTATATTCATAGTAGGAAGTCAAGAGAGGGCAGGTTTATGAGAAAAAAAAAAAAAGGTTTGTATGAAGGTAAACAGAAGAAGAACTGACCAAAGGGAAAATATTTCCAAACTATGTTAAAATGAAAATTGAAGACAAAGACTAAAGTTTCTCATAATTCATGATTTCTGCAGGAGCTGAAATGCACACTTGTCCTTGTTTGGAGAAAGGCCCACATGGCAGGCTGCGGACAGCGATGTTTCCCCAGCAGCAGGGTAGGGTGGAGGTTGGGAGAGGCAGAGGGACTGATGTTCTTCTTTCTTTTTCATTTGTTTGCTACTTTTGAGGGGAAAAAAAAACTGGAAATACAGACTAATATGCAGAATAAGTTAAGCATCTACTACACATCTATTGTTCTGAATTGACAAATGTTTCCCACTGTTATTTGTATTTATTTCTACATACGCTTAAAGAATGAAATAAAGCATTCCAGATATGTCTTCTTAACTCCTTGTTCTTTTTCTTTCCTTTCATCCTTCTCTGAACCAGTCACTATCATGAAATCAATAAGCACCACTGGAGCCAGGTTACAAAGCAGCCTCTTTTGCCATGAACAACATATACATTCATATTTGGGAAATTTGAAAGCATAAGGTCTTTTAACATTTGTAGAAACAAAATCATGCAAGATGTATGTTGTATGTCCTCCTTGTTTACCTTTTACCTGTGAATTATTCTGAACCACATAAAATTGCTCTGTTAAAGGAAAAACACATATTCCGTATCTCTTTTTTGCACCAAAATGTGTCATAAACTCTGTACATAAATTATGATCCCCACAAAAGATGGATCTCTAAGATGTACATGATCAAAATCTATTCCAAAAAAGGTCTTATAAACCCAAACATATTAATACTATGAAAAAAGATTTATTTAAACATCTGTGGGCTCTGTCTTCTCTTAAGATCTTGTTAAAAACTTCTAAGCTTCTTTGTGTTAGCTGGAGAGATTGAATAAGGTGTGATCAACATGCTGCTGCAAAACATAGTCAAGGAAGATCAAAAACACTTAACAGGTAGCTTCAGGTTGGAGATGTAAGGACAGAGCCATAAACTGAAAAGAAAGCAAGTCACAATGGATAGTGAAGGTCAAGAACAGGCATGTGACCTCTGCAGTCCCATTGGGATTGTTAGTTTTGGAAATTTCTGGTGTTTTCTGTGTGTGTTCAATAGTTCCTTTTTGAGAATTTATTAATTTCATAAATCTCCAGAAATATTTCAATTTAGATTTTATTTCTTCTACTTTGATCTGCTTTCTGTTTCACTGAATTTTTGTCTTATTTTTGCAATTTTTCCTTCTACTTATGTTGATATTAGTTATGCTTCATGAGAGCAATGGAAAATTGGCTTATTCCTTCCTCCACATAAATAGAAAAATACAATTTTTTAAAAATGGACAAAATGTGTTCCATATCACAACAGTGAAAAACTGCTTTTTAAGACCACACTAAAACTGGAAATACAGACTAATATGCAGAATAAGTTAAGCATCTACTACACATCTATTGTTCTGAATTGACAAATGTTTCCCACTGTTATTTGTATTTATTTCTACATACGCTTAAAGAATGAAATAAAGCATTCCAGATATGTCTTCTTAACTCCTTGTTCTTTTTCTTTCCTTTCATCCTTCTCTGAACCAGTCACTATCATGAAATCAATAAGCACCACTGGAGCCAGGTTACAAAGCAGCCTCTTTTGCCATGAACAACATATACATTCATATTTGGGAAATTTGAAAGCATAAGGTCTTTTAACATTTGTAGAAACAAAATCATGCAAGATGTATGTTGTATGTCCTCCTTGTTTACCTTTTACCTGTGAATTATTCTGAACCACATAAAATTGCTCTGTTAAAGGAAAAACACATATTCCAGATCTCTTTTTGCACCAAATGTGTCATAAACTCTGTACATAAATTATGATCCCCACAAAAGATGGATCTCTAAGATGTACATGATCAAAATCTATTCCAAAAAAGGTCTTATAAACCCAAACATATTAATACTATGAAAAAAGATTTATTTAAACATCTGTGGGCTCTGTCTTCTCTTAAGATCTTGTTAAAAACTTCTAAGCTTCTTTGTGTTAGCTGGAGAGATTGAATAAGGTGTGATCAACATGCTGCTGCAAAACATAGTCAAGGAAGATCAAAAACACTTAACAGGTAGCTTCAGGTTGGAGATGTAAGGACAGAGCCATAAACTGAAAAGAAAGCAAGTCACAATGGATAGTGAAGGTCAAGAACAGGCATGTGACCTCTGCAGTCCCATTGGGATTGTTAGTTTTGGAAATTTCTGGTGTTTTCTGTGTGTGTTCAATAGTTCCTTTTTGAGAATTTATTAATTTCATAAATCTCCAGAAATATTTCAATTTAGATTTTATTTCTTCTACTTTGATCTGCTTTCTGTTTCACTGAATTTTTGTCTTATTTTTGCAATTTTTCCTTCTACTTATGTTGATATTAGTTATGCTTCATGAGAGCAATGGAAAATTGGCTTATTCCTTCCTCCACATAAATAGAAAAATACAATTTTTTAAAAATGGACAAAATGTGTTCCATATCACAACAGTGAAAAACTGCTTTTTAAGACCACGCTTAGCCACCACTAACTGAAAGACTGAATTTTAAGAAAACAAAAAGAAAACCAAACCAACAAACCTCTGAAGGTTAACAGGTGATAAGAATAAGGAACTGCTCTCAACACTGCTGGTAGAAGTAAGTGAGAATCTGTACAATTAGTTTAGAAAATTTTCAGGCAGTATCACCTACAACCTAACGCAGACATAGCCTTTGATTGTGCAATTTCACTTTTAGAAATTTATACTCCAAAGAAATGTATGCAGGCAGTCCCTCAAGTGGTAGACTGACAGTAAGTGACCAGTTTTGAAAGAGTTAACTTGTAAGATGACTCGAGACACACCACTTACCAAAGACCTTGCCCATAACTCTTTATTATGTGCAGCATTTTCCAAGCGAATTACAACATGTTAGCAAGCGGATGAGGCAAATTTCTGGTGATGTCATGAAAGGAGTAACTGCTAATGAACATTTTCCTCATGGAGGCTCCCTGATGCCGCACTGACTGGAATGGTTGACCTGCTTTCTGCATATCTATTTGGATTATTTACAGGGCATTCTGAGGGTTGTAAAAGTACACTGTCAGAAGATGATCTATCGGAGTCTGACACCACAAGGATGACAGAAAGGAAACTGTACTTGCTCTTGGGTAATGGGTATTTTGACAAGAGTCTGAAGGACTTTCCTCAGAGGTGACAACAAGCACATGTTTACTGGTTACGTGTGCAAGTGTGTGGGTGCTCAGTTGCCTCAGTCATGTCCAACTCTGCGTGACCCCGTGGACTGCAGACCGCCAGGCTCCTCCGTCCACGGAATTTTCCAGAACAGAATACTGGAGTGGGATGCCATGCCCTCCTCCAGGGAATCTTCCTGACCCAGGGATCAAACTTGCGTCTCCTACATCTCTAGCACTGCAGACAGATTTTGCCACTGAGCCACCTGGGACTTCCTTAAATGTTTAAATTTCCCTCCAGATTAAAAATAATAATAATAAATAAATAAACTTTAAAACATATTTTTACTTCCCTGAAGAAGTTTAGAAGAAAATGGTCATTAATTGGGAAACTTAATTCTGATGCTACAAACCCTATTTTGGAGACAGAGTTGCTAGGAGCACCAGTCCTTGAGCAGTTTACCGATTTTTGACAATTGGCGATAATCCAGGACACAGGCTTTTGCTTGTCCTCTCCCCTACGACCCATCTCTCTGCATTCCACTGTCCATTAGCATCCTCCCCAGAGGGGGAGAAGCACAAAGAAAAAGAAACAGAGACTCTCAACACGTGACTGTTTGTTAGAACTGGTATGGTAAAGAAGAGAGAGAAAGGAGTAGCATTAGAGATTGGGAAGGAAATGAGAAAAATCAGTCTCAAATGTGGAAATGCCATGTATGGATTTACAGTCGACCATAAAACCTGCAAAAGGCCAGTGAATCGGCTACCCATGCAGGTCGTGGCCAGGTTAGGAGCGTCACGGAATTGTCTAAAACCCTTCAACAGCCCTGCAGGACATTTGGCCCTGTCTAAAACATCCGTAAGACATTTGGTCCATAAAGACATTTGGTTCACATCAAATAGTCCTTGAAATTTGATCCTATCCAAAATGTCCATTGGCATATTTGGTTCATGCCAAATGGTCTTGGACAAGAGAAAATTGACCTTGACCTTATGACATGGATTGAGTGTCTTCATGAACATTTTGGGCAGAACAAAATGTAATCAAACATCAAGGAGCTTTTGGCACAGACTGAATGTCTTTCTGAACATTTTGAACAGAACCAAATATAACCTTTTGATGTTTCCAAGAATGTTTTAGGCAGGATCATCTGTGATCAAATATCAAGGACCTTTTGTGTTTAGTCTCTAAGTCATGTCCGACTCTTTGCGATTCTTTGGACTGTAGCCTGGCCAGGCTATTCTGTACATGCAGTTTTTCAGGCAGGATACCGCAGTAAGTTGCCATTTCATCCTCCAGGAATCCTGACCTAGGAATCGAACCTGCACCTCCTGCGCCCCCTGAATTAGCAAGCAGATTCCTTACCATTGGAGCCACTGGGGAAGCCCAAAAGTTCTGGAGTGAGTAGCCTATCCCTTCTCCAGGGGATCTTCCTGACCCAGGAATTGAACCAGGATCTCCTGCAATGCAGGCGGATTCTTTACCAGCTGAGCTACAAGGGAAGCCCTTTTAAATGTCTATTTTCTCGAATTACCTTTTATTGAGCACATTCTACATGTGGTGTTTCTCTCACAAAGTAAATGGGTGAGTGGAATGAAGAGAAGTTAGATTTGTTAAATCAGTTAATGTGTGTCTGATTTTATGAAATAAATTAAGTTTGACTTCTCAGCAGAGGAGGAAAGAAGAGGCCTGGGTAGAAAATATTGAAAATTTCACGCTCCGGAAGAGGTTCAAATATTGTGGCAGGATGAAGTGGGCATTTCTCATCTCTGGAGTGCAGGACTCTGAAAAGCAACAATTCACAGTTTGTCAATATCTTCAAGTTTCCTGAAGGCCCTAGACCCATTTGAATTCTTAAAATAGGGGAAAGCCACCAGGATTCATAATCCAAGCAGAGGATGGTGGTGGGGGTGGGGTGAGGGAGCTTTAATGCTCATTAATTTCAGGCTTTGATCCGTTTCCTGAGACGGAGGTTTCCTCATCTGACAGATGAACACAGATCAATCCTAATTTCTTCACAACGTTTTAAATATTTAAGCGATCGGATCTATGAAAGCACCTGGTGATTCTAAAGTCCCTACATCAGTAAAGAAAAGGGAGACCTCCACTGGGGAATACCTCTCATATGCCAGGCTCTATGATGACACCTTAACTATGTTATTTCTCTTAATTTCCATCATGACCATGGAACATTCAGACTGCTATTTCTTGCTGGAAATGATAAAAAGATTCAGAAGGAACATGGACTGGCTGAAGTCACCCAGGGAACACCTACAGACTCCCCTGGACACAGAAGGAAGCCAGAAGGCTTTGGACTGTAGCCTGGCCAGGCTATTCTGTACATGCAGTTTTTCAGGCAGGATACCGTAAGTTGCCATTTCATCCTCCAGGAATCCTGACCTAGGAATCGAACCTGCACCTCCTGCGCCCCTGAATTAGCAAGCAGATTCCTTACCATTGGAGCCACTGGGAAGCCCAAAAGTTCTGGAGTGAGTAGCCTATCCCTTCTCCAGGGGATCTTCCTGACCCAGGAATTGAACCAGGATCTCCTGCAATGCAGGCGGATTCTTTACCAGCTGAGCTACAAGGGAAGCCCTTTTAAATGTCTATTTTCTCGAATTACCTTTTATTGAGCACATTCTACATGTGGTGTTTCTCTCACAAAGTAAATGGGTGAGTGGAATGAAGAGAAGTTAGATTTGTTAAATCAGTTAATGTGTGTCTGATTTTATGAAATAAATTAAGTTTGACTTCTCAGCAGAGGAGGAAAGAAGAGGCCTGGGTAGAAAATATTGAAAATTTCACGCTCCGGAAGAGGTTCAAATATTGTGGCAGGATGAAGTGGGGCATTTCTCATCTCTGGAGTGCAGGACTCTGAAAAGCAACAATTCACAGTTTGTCAATATCTTCAAGTTTCCTGAAGGCCCTAGACCCATTTGAATTCTTAAAATAGGGGAAAGCCACCAGGATTCATAATCCAAGCAGAGGATGGTGGTGGGGGTGGGGTGAGGGAGCTTTAATGCTCATTAATTTCAGGCTTTGATCCGTTTCCTGAGACGGAGGTTTCCTCATCTGACAGATGAACACAGATCAATCCTAATTTCTTCACAACGTTTTAAATATTTAAGCGATCGGATCTATGAAAGCACCTGGTGATTCTAAAGTCCCTACATCAGTAAAGAAAAGGGAGACCTCCACTGGGGAATACCTCTCATATGCCAGGCTCTATGATGACACCTTAACTATGTTATTTCTCTTAATTTCCATCATGACCATGGAACATTCAGACTGCTATTTCTTGCTGGAAATGATAAAAAGATTCAGAAGGAACATGGACTGGCTGAAGTCACCCAGGGAACACCTACAGACTCCCCTGGACACAGAAGGAAGCCAGAAGGGGAGGACATGTGCTCCTCAGGACCTGCCCCTCCCTCTTTTCGGTCCACTTGTGTGCTCTGTCACGCCGGCTCTCCTTGCCTGAGAATTCACAGCTCTGCATCTGAGTCTCTCGGCACCCTCCAGATACGTCAAGTGATTTGGGAGGAGAAATGCTGCACCTGATTTCAGGTGGTACATCTCGGTGCAGTTAGACTCTGCCCTCCAAGTACAAGTAGGCAGAAGAAAAATGTGAAGGAATTGGAGAACTCTAAGGCAGTGGTGCTGTGAACCAAATCAAAGCCACTTGATTGTAAAACCAGAATTTCACCTGATTCTCAGAAGCCAATGTGGATGATCTTTTCCTCCAGTAGGATTCACTCAATTCAAATCTCCTGGTGGCCAATTTAGTGATGAGTGACACTTTTAGGTGACTATAAAACTGGAGTATGAGTCATGATGGACTTATAGCAGAACACATATTCTGTAAGTGAATCTTTGTTATTTCCTTACAGTAATAGTGATAATAATAATAATGATAAAGTTCTTCTGGGCTTAAGCCACCGAGTGATTTTACCTTGAGCAACGTCTCAGTGATCTCTGCTGGAAAAGTTTCTGCAAATCTCCATCCAAATACCAAGCCAGTTAGGGAGAAGGCTTTCCCCCAGCTACAGACATTGAGGCTCCATGATCAGCCCCTGGGGACACAAGCAGTGTGACTGTCCTCCTGCTGCAACTCTTCCAAAGTCCAGCAACAGATCACCAGCAGGTAACGGAGGCCACATCTGCTTTTAGGTGACAGCAGTGTCTGGAAAAGATGTCCCTGGGGCTGTGAAGAGGGCGACCAATCCAGTGACCTCGTTTACCACCGAGAGCTAATTTGGGCTCAGAAACCAACAAATCAGTAATTGGTCTGTTTTGACACAGGGCTGAAATGCACCTCATTCCTTAGGTATGTGTTTGCGGTTTGCTCCCATGGAGTTCTGGGACACCATGCTGCTTGTCAGTGGTTCTGGGAGACTCAGATCTAAAGGTCAGTCATAACAAATGGATGCACAGTTCAGTGAGTGTCCTTGCTTTCTAAATATCTTGTACTGGTACTTCCGCCAAAAAGGTGGAGACGAAAAATGTAGCTACTATGAAAGAAATTATTATGAAAGGAATGAATTGAGTTGCAGTGATGCAGTCTTGACCACATGGGTAAGGCTGCAGTGAGAGGGGCTGGGTTTTGGAGAGAGGACTGGGTTCACATCCCACCTCTGCTGATCATCTCTGACCTCTGTGCTCAATGTGCTCCTCTTTACATGGGGCCAGAATGGTGAGTCACTTGGCTGTTGGGAAAGATAAACAGCGTAACTTGTAGGAACTATTGAGCTTTGTGAGGGCTGGTGGATATGTGATGCTGTGGCCCACAGGGCATATGTCCAAAAGGCGGCCTCAGTGTCACTCTGGAGCATCTTCTCTCCACCTTGACTTTAAAAGAATTTTTTTTATTGAGGTATAATTAATTTACAAGGTTGTGTTATTTTCAGGTATACAGAAAGTGATTTATTTATGTATATATACATACATACACACACACACACACACACACACATATATGTATATATATAGATAGATAGATAGATATAATCAGCTTCAGTGGTAAAGAATCTGCCTGCAATGCAGGAGGAGACAGGGGTTTGATTCCTGGGTGGGAAAGATTCCCCGGAGGAGGAAATGGCAACCCACTCCAGTGTTCTTGCCTGAGAAACTCCATGGTTTTAGCAAGTAAACAATTGACAACTGAACAATAAAAGCAAAAAAAAAAAGTGTGTGTGTGTGTGTGTGTGTGTGTGTGTGTGTTGGCTAAGTTGCTTCAGTCATGTCCAAACTCTTTCCAACTCCATGGACTGTAGCCCCTCAGGTTCCTCCATCCATGGGATTTTTCAGGCAAGAACACTGAAGTGGATTGCTGTACCCTCCTCCAGGGGATCTTCTCAATCCAGGGATCAAGCCCAAGTCTCCTGTGTCCTGGCACTGCAAGAAAATTCTTTACTGTTGAGCCACCAGGCAATCCCATACAGTAGTGTGTATATGTTAATGTTGTGTGTATATATTAATGGAGGTTTTCCCAGGTTGGGACACCATGCTGCTTGTCAGTGGTTCTGGGAGACTCAGATCTAAAGGTCAGTCATAACAAATGGATGCACAGTTCAGTGAGTGTCCTTGCTTTCTAAATATCTTGTACTGGTACTTCCGCCAAAAGGTGGAGACGAAAAATGTAGCTACTATGAAAGAAATTATTATGAAAGGAATGAATTGAGTTGCAGTGATGCAGTCTTGACCACATGGGTAAGGCTGCAGTGAGAGGGGCTGGGTTTTGGAGAGAGGACTGGGTTCACATCCCACCTCTGCTGATCATCTCTGACCTCTGTGCTCAATGTGCTCCTCTTTACATGGGGCCAGAATGGTGAGTCACTTGGCTGTTGGGAAAGATAAACAGCGTAACTTGTAGGAACTATTGAGCTTTGTGAGGGCTGGTGGATATGTGATGCTGTGGCCCACAGGGCATATGTCCAAAAGGCGGCCTCAGTGTCACTCTGGAGCATCTTCTCTCCACCTTGACTTTAAAAGAATTTTTTTTATTGAGGTATAATTAATTTACAAGGTTGTGTTATTTTCAGGTATACAGAAAGTGATTTATTTATGTATATATACATACATACACACACACACACACACACACACACATATATGTATATATATAGATAGATAGATAGATATAATCAGCTTCAGTGGTAAAGAATCTGCCTGCAATGCAGGAGGAGACAGGGGTTTGATTCCTGGGTGGGAAAGATTCCCCGGAGGAGGAAATGGCAACCCACTCCAGTGTTCTTGCCTGAGAAACTCCATGGTTTTAGCAAGTAAACAATTGACAACTGAACAATAAAAGCAAAAAAAAAAAGTGTGTGTGTGTGTGTGTGTGTGTGTGTGTGTGTGTTGGCTAAGTTGCTTCAGTCATGTCCAAACTCTTTCCAACTCCATGGACTGTAGCCCCTCAGGTTCCTCCATCCATGGGATTTTTCAGGCAAGAACACTGAAGTGGATTGCTGTACCCTCCTCCAGGGGATCTTCTCAATCCAGGGATCAAGCCCAAGTCTCCTGTGTCCTGGCACTGCAAGAAAATTCTTTACTGTTGAGCCACCAGGCAATCCCATACAGTAGTGTGTATATGTTAATGTTGTGTGTATATATTAATCCCAAATGCTTAATCTCTCCTGCCCTACTGCCTCCTTTGGTCCTCCTTTACTCTTGTATCCTACTTGAAGCCTCATAGTTGCTCACCATCGGCCTCCTCCTGGCCAGCCTGCCATGATTCTTCCCTTAACCAAGCCATTCCTCTCACTTCTACAGGGGGACCACCATAAACCATGGATGTGTTGCTAACTCGCCAGCTCCAACCCCTCAAAAAGCTCATGCCCTCTGCCACTCTTACAGAATATGGACAGTACTCCTTAGAAGAGAATTCAAGGCAATATGACATCACCCCATAATTCGAGCCTCACCTAATAAATACACCGGCCTTCCTACTGCTTTCTATACACAGAAAACAAGTAGGCCTTCAAGGTCTGCCTGGAATTCTCCCATCTGCCCTTATTTCTGCTGCCTGTTAATATCCCACACAGAATTTATTCAACCAGCATCCATTGAATGGATTCTCTGTGTCCGATGTCCCTGCTCCGAGGTGTCTGAGCTTCCTTTGTAACACGCTCCTGGGGTGCTGTCCTCCTGAGCTCTCACTGTACTTGGGACATTACTTCACGGTGAGACCTGTGGAGCAGTATTTATGCCCAGGGTGCTTTTGTCTGTCTCTCCTCTTGAATCTGGAGCACCTGTCTTGGAATCACTGCCACTGGGCATGATATCTCACACCACATAGGCACTCCCATTCTGTTTCCTAGATCATTTTGAAACTATTCTTTTATGCTTCAGAGAATTAAGAGTTTAGCTTCCACACTTCTACTTATATCTAGAGACAGTTATTTTTAGGGTACATTGATAATTATTCTGGGATTTATTCGGATCTGGCGGAACATTAACTCAGAATGAGATTATAATTTCCAGTAGCAATAGTAAGAATAAAACTGACTCTACAGAGGATGGAAGGGATCCTAACTTCCTGCCCACATCTTCCAGAGGTGGAGTCAAAGCACAGTGGCCACAGAAAGGCAACCTTCATAGCCCCCATAAATGAAGGACTCAGTCTCCTAGCCATCGACAGAGCTACTAGGAGACCAGCTTTAATGGCCATCTTTTTCAGGGACTGCTGCAGCTTCAGGGAGCCACCGTGCCCAAGGTGATGGCCTTCCGAGAGTGACTCGCTTCCCATGACTGATCAAGGCAGTGGCGTAAAGGTCCAGCCATTTCAGTTCAGTGAAGGGATATTCTGATGAACCGTTTGAGTTCTCACACTCTCCACGTTCTTCCTGGGGTTGCTGAGACTGCCTGTGAGGTACCTCATCTTTTCCTTTTGGCCAGTCCTACTCTGTCTGCTTCCCTTCCAAGGAGATCGATTACCAGGATATTCTAATAAAACCTCTGAGCACCGAGCTGAGGTGCTGCAGAAGCCTGGTAACTAGGGTCAGTTGTCCCATAACCAGCTATGGATATGCTGTGTCCGGAGGTCAAGGAAGACAATTAGACTCTAAAGTAGCCACAAGACCACAGGAGCCAGGGGAGCCAAGGTGAGACTAGATTGTGAAGACGCTTGATCCAGGAGACTAGAGAAGAACAGATAAAGGGAAACATAGTGATTTGGGACCACTCTCCCAAGGTACAGGAGTTAACACTTAGCAAAACCTCTTAGATATGGGGCAAACTGACTTCTAAAAGCATGGCCAGAGTGATACCCAGGGTAAGTGAGGACTGAATGTTTGTGTTGGATGGGACTCAAAGGCTCAGGAAGTGGGCATGGTGGAGGAGCATGCCGTGTAACCCGCTTTATCGGTTTTCCCAGAGGGAATAAAGAATGTGCAGGTGAAAATGGTGTCAACATTACTAAGAATGTCACTGCTGGTTCTCCTTTTTGGGCAGGATTGATAATGGGGAGGACGTTCCAGAACTAGAGTCTCTGATGATCAAGAGAATAAAGGAAGTTCTACTTATATCTAGAGACAGTTATTTTTAGGGTACATTGATAATTATTCTGGGATTTATTCGGATCTGGAACATTAACTCAGAATGAGATTATAATTTCCAGTAGCAATAGTAAGAATAAAACTGACTCTACAGAGGATGGAAGGGATCCTAACTTCCTGCCCACATCTTCCAGAGGTGGAGTCAAAGCACAGTGGCCACAGAAAGGCAACCTTCATAGCCCCCATAAATGAAGGACTCAGTCTCCTAGCCATCGACAGAGCTACTAGGAGACCAGCTTTAATGGCCATCTTTTTCAGGGACTGCTGCAGCTTCAGGGAGCCACCGTGCCCAAGGTGATGGCCTTCCGAGAGTGACTCGCTTCCCATGACTGATCAAGGCAGTGGCGTAAAGGTCCAGCCATTTCAGTTCAGTGAAGGGATATTCTGATGAACCGTTTGAGTTCTCACACTCTCCACGTTCTTCCTGGGGTTGCTGAGACTGCCTGTGAGGTACCTCATCTTTTCCTTTTGGCCAGTCCTACTCTGTCTGCTTCCCTTCCAAGGAGATCGATTACCAGGATATTCTAATAAAACCTCTGAGCACCGAGCTGAGGTGCTGCAGAAGCCTGGTAACTAGGGTCAGTTGTCCCATAACCAGCTATGGATATGCTGTGTCCGGAGGTCAAGGAAGACAATTAGACTCTAAAGTAGCCACAAGACCACAGGAGCCAGGGGAGCCAAGGTGAGACTAGATTGTGAAGACGCTTGATCCAGGAGACTAGAGAAGAACAGATAAAGGGAAACATAGTGATTTGGGACCACTCTCCCAAGGTACAGGAGTTAACACTTAGCAAAACCTCTTAGATATGGGGCAAACTGACTTCTAAAAGCATGGCCAGAGTGATACCCAGGGTAAGTGAGGACTGAATGTTTGTGTTGGATGGGACTCAAAGGCTCAGGAAGTGGGCATGGTGGAGGAGCATGCCGTGTAACCCGCTTTATCGGTTTTCCCAGAGGGAATAAAGAATGTGCAGGTGAAAATGGTGTCAACATTACTAAGAATGTCACTGCTGGTTCTCCTTTTTGGGCAGGATTGATAATGGGGAGGACGTTCCAGAACTAGAGTCTCTGATGATCAAGAGAATAAAGGAAGTTCTAGTTAAGCCAAGTGGTGTCATTTAATTGTTGAAATACAGGTGGATGCAATTATTGTACTATGTGGCAAGATTTTGTAGCAGCCAGCAAAAAGAGGACAGTAGAGGAGTCAATAGAATCAGTGTCTCTAGAGTCAAAGTAGATGGAAAGCAAGTTAGGGTAAAAGTTAAATTGTTTCATTAAGGATCCAGAAAAAATCAAGGATGAATGATCTGGATGCTGAAAACAGTTGACTCCATTCAAAAAATAAATTATGGTTTCCTACATAGCTTCTGAATGTGAACCAGTTTTAAAACTGAGAAACCGCTAAATAAAGGGGAGAACAGAATGAAGGACCCTGCACCGCCATGGTAAGTGGCTTTGGAATCGTGATAAAACTCCCCTAGCACTTCCCCCAGGGGGCTCAGTGGATAGCTACTCTGATAACTTTATATGGAGGGAATAAGGAAACTGAACTTGACCCTGACACCAGATTCAAAAGCCATCATGGCCCCCATATTGGAGCGGGGCCCAGTAAATAGACTGAGTTCTGGTTAATATCCAACCAACCATGGGTCCACAATGTCAGCTCCTTTCTCTAGATCTTTCTGCAGCTGTCCCCCCAACAAGGTCAAGATAGTAAATCAAAAACAGTATCATATTCAGGTACTTGGTGAACCTGTTTCATCCACAAGTCTGTAAACAGTACACATAGGGAGTGGTCCCTGCCAACTCCGCACTGAATTCATCCATCTCCTGCAGAAACCAGAGGAGTCTCAGAGGAAGGTAATGAACTTACCATAAATCCCACAAAGTAGTAATTCCAATTGCAATTTCAGTCTCTGTTCCAGACTGAGTATTGTTAATACTGCACATAAGCATGGTTTCAGTACATGATTTGTGACCATTCTTTTCCAGCCCTAACAGAAAATATCAAAAATAATTTGTAATATGTTGAATAGACAAAACTAGAGGTTCATCCTTATGCCCCAGGGTCATTTTAATTCCTTCCTTCCCTCACCTTGTCAATAATATAGGCTGAACATTCTGGACTATCTAATATCCCACACCATTGACAATCCTGCCTATCAGATCAGGGGAGCCAAAAAATGGCTCCCTTCTGAAGCCCTGTGCAGCTGCTAAGTCATGTTCAACCCTTTGCAGCCCCATGGACCGCAGCATGCCCAGCCTCCCTGTCCTTCACTGTCTCCCAGAGTTTACTTGCACAAATGCATGAAGCCTTAGGAAGACACATGTACAGTCAACGATGGGAGAGACACCCAACAACGTTTAGCACCAAAGAAGATTTAGTGTTCAGTATTAAGAGGAAAACTAGGATCCATCTGTGTATTAGCTTCCTGTGGTTTCCATAACTAATTGCCATTAAAATCATAGAAATTTATTTTCTTACGGTGCTGGAGGTTAGAAGTACAAAAATTAAAGTGTTGACAAGGGCAAATTTCCTCCAAAGGCTCTAGGGGAGCTTTCACCCCTTTCTTCCTCCACTTCTGGTGGCTCCAGACATTCCTTGGACTGTGACTCCCTCACTCCAGTCTCAGCCATCAGGGTCACGTGGCCTCCTGCTGCTGTGTCTGCTTCATCTCCATGGCCTCCATCTCTGGTAGGAACTTGATGGAGGATGGAGGACACACCCTGATCATCCAGGATGACACTGAGACTCTGGCCCCGCATCATCCCTTCAGTAGACCAGCTGGTCCTTGGTGGCTCCTCCCAAACTGCACAGGCCCACATTTCATCTGGAGAAAAACTGATAGATACTTTAGATACTATTGCATACGGATGGGTCCTTGGGCAGCACCACTGTCTGAAGCCTGTGTTGGGTGCTTGGGCATGAGATCTCACATAAAGCTGCAAAAAGCCAGTGGGCCCACTGATGAGCAGTGCTGGCGAAGTCATGGCCAATGACCACAGAAATGATCATAGAGAGGGCATCACCCAGGAAGGAACCACTGGCCTGAGAGACAAAAGCACAGCTGAAACACCAGCTCGGGGATGGGCGGAGGACAGCACACCATCCTTCAGGAGGTGGTAGACAGCCTGATTTGGAGTCTCTTGATGATGAAGAGGCTAAAACGTGGTTCCAGAAGCAATACATGGCAGAAGTGGAAGTGGCACCTCCTTAAGAATTCCGAGAGAAGTATCTCCAGCCGTTATTCTCTGCCATCCTTACCATCAGTTATGCATGACAATAAAGTCTTCATTTTGAGATGTTTACTGGCTCAAAAATTACCCTCCCCCCATACTCCTTTCTAGATAATTATTCAAGGAGGGCATTTTACCTAACAATAGAGAAGGCATTAACAAAGTTTGGATTCGTTAAACTAAATACATACAAAAGAGACATGGGGGATCTCCAGGCGATGGTGAAAAGAGATCCCAGGTTCAGCAAGCTGCCAGCCTGAACAGAAGCCTCTGGAAGGAATATCTTCAGGTAGATGACATTTTTATGTTATTCAACGTGCCCAACTGCATCATGGTGAGGTTTTCTTTCTGGGGATGACGTAGGGATTGAATTAGAAATAATAAGTAGAAAAGAGATGGGATGATTTTAGGAACAACAAAGCTGCTCAAGGAAATCTGTCAAAGCGTTGGACATCATTCCGCTGTAAATATCTTTTATAGTCATAATAAGATAAATGGTAAATTTTTATAAAGTTAAAATTATAGATGAGTGGGCAGAATGATGGGCCAGGAAGTGTGCATGAACAGAGCAGGGAAGGGGGTCAGAAAAGAGGTAAATTTGCATCTCAAAGGCCTGATTTTTACTAACCTGCGACTTGGTAGAAGGTCATCAGCTCACTTGCTAGAGCTTATCAGAAAAAAAATCTCTACTGTATTTGCTTTAGAGAATCTTTGAAGATCGCATCCTTTTGTATTCATATTACCCTTCTGAACAACTATACAGTAAATTTCCCTCTGGCCATTTAACACAGAAATGTTATGTTTCCCTTGAGAAAAGCATATTTTTTTGTTTTCCCATTTTCCCTATGAACACATGAATATTATACCAGTTTTGACTCTTCTGCTCTGACTGCTAATAAATGCAGAGGTTATTCTGCAGTACATTTTTATCGTGTGCCCAGAATATGATGACACTCATCCTGCATACTAACTCACCGCTTGGCTCATTGTATTTTCTAACCTTCATTTTCCTTTTCTTCATAATGCCTTCATTGAAAAATTCTCGTAATGGTTCTATTTTCTTTGAACTGCCCTAAGTGATTTTGTTTTGGATGGAAGCTAGGTTAAAAACAAATAAATATACAAATAAACGCGACGTGGGGCACACATACATTGTAGATGATTTTTCGTAATCTCTCTGCTTGTTTATCCTGTGCTGTCAAAGTGTCTTCCCACTGGAGCATAAATTTACAAACATCATGCAAATGCAGTATTTGTAATAAAACTGACTAATGAGCATTAACAGCCAATTATTTCTATACATCTGCGGGCTACGGCTGGCAATAATCGTGCATCATTCAGATTGGTGGCTATGGGTTTGCCTTAGTACGAGTTTAATCACTCACTAATTTATGGACCACAATCTGCACCCTGGGCGCTAGTGCTCCCCAGTCTGCCTCAGACTGTAAATCCAACACGAGAGGACTTGGAATTATGACAACCTAGGATTCCTGTCTAAACCGTACCCTCACGGCTACATCCAGTAAATTGTCAGATAGCACCAGACGGAACACCCATAAGACACATGGAGAGCAATTCATCTAGGCTATTGATGAAAGACTCTACCATCATCTTTTTAACAGCAAGAGGCTATGCTTTGTGGTATACTTTTTGACTTGTCAACTAGCTTCTTGATAGTCTAACCTCCGGAGATAGGAGATAGGGTAGAAGAGAGAAGTGGACTTAAATTTCATTTCCAGTTCTTATGTCTAAGGCAAGTCAATTGGTGATTCTGAATTCATACCTATGAACACATTTTGTAAAACAACAAGCAATGGTGCAGTATTGCTAGAAATGAGCATTTTGATGAATGGCACATCAGTGTTTGAAGGAACTATTCCCAACTACAGCAGGAATGAGCTTATGGAGGAAAAGACTAGCAAGTGACTTCTACCGGGCCCTCGGAATTTGAAAGCAGAGATCCCGTAAGATGCTGCCACTCCACTGTGTATCCTTTCCCACAAGCCCCTCATCTCCACACTGAACTAAAAGGCCTTTTTTGACCCCCAGGCACATGCCTGTCATCTGTGCAGGTGAGACAGGGCCGGCTTCCCTTCCTCCCACCCCACTACCCGTGTAGGCTCATCCAGCCCTGATTTCAGAAAGTCAGCTGCAGAAGGGCCATCATGTAGCAGAACATTGTCAGTATCAAATCCACTAGGGGCAGCAGTGAATTAGAAGCAAGGGTTTATAAGGAGTGCATTTTCACAAGCCCCACGCTTATAGAAACAACAACAAGCACAGATTCTTTCAAATACACAGAAGATAAGATGGAAAGAGAACATATTTTTGAAAAAGTTATTGCAGCACAGTTGATTTACAATATTGTATTCATTTCTACTGTACAGCAAAGTGATTCAATTATACATACACATTCTCATTTATATTCTTTTCCATTATGGTTTATTACATTGAATATAGTTCCCAGTCCTATACAGTAGGACTTGCTGTTTGTTCATCTTCTACCTGATAGTTTGCATTGGCTAATCCCAAACTTCCAATCTTTCCTTCTCCCACCCCCTTGTTTGGCAGTCATAAATCTGTAGGAAGGAGATGAGCCCACATCCTTCTATTCCACCATCATAACAGTAAATCTGTTTTCTGTGTTTCTGAGTCTGGTCCATAGATAAGTTTGTTCATGTCATATTTTAGATTGCACATATAAGTAATGACATGTGGTATTTGTCTTTCTCTGTCTGACTTACTGCACTTAGTATGGCAATAGGTCCATACCTAGGTCCACTCATGTTGCTGTAAATAGCATTACTTCATTCTTTTTATAGCTGAGTAGTAGTCTATAGTGTTAGTCACTCACTAACTAGTCATGCCTGACTCTCTGTGACCCCATGCCCTGAAGCCTACCAGGCTCTGTCCAGGGGGTTCTCTAGGCAGGAATACTGGAGTGGGTTACCATTCCCTTCTCCAGGGGATCCTCCCCAAACAAGAATCGAATCTGAGTCTCCTGCAATGCAGGCAGATTCTTTACCACCTGAGCCACCAGGGAAGCTCATATATAGGTACACCACATCTTCTTTGTGCACTCATCTCTCAATAGACTCTTAAGATTGTCTCCATGTCTTGGCTATTGTGAATACTATTGTGAGCACATGCTGTCAGTATAAATCCCCCCCCTAGGGGCTCATCCAGCCCTGATTTCAGAAAGTCAGCTGCAGAAGGGCCATCATGTAGCAGAACATTGTCAGTATCAAATCCACTAGGGGCAGCAGTGAATTAGAAGCAAGGGTTTATAAGGAGTGCATTTTCACAAGCCCCACGCTTATAGAAACAACAACAAGCACAGATTCTTTCAAATACACAGAAGATAAGATGGAAAGAGAACATATTTTTGAAAAAAAAGTTATTGCAGCACAGTTGATTTACAATATTGTATTCATTTCTACTGTACAGCAAAGTGATTCAATTATACATACACATTCTCATTTATATTCTTTTCCATTATGGTTTATTACATTGAATATAGTTCCCAGTCCTATACAGTAGGACTTGCTGTTTGTTCATCTTCTACCTGATAGTTTGCATTGGCTAATCCCAAACTTCCAATCTTTCCTTCTCCCACCCCCTTGTTTGGCAGTCATAAATCTGTAGGAAGGAGATGAGCCCACATCCTTCTATTCCACCATCATAACAGTAAATCTGTTTTCTGTGTTTCTGAGTCTGGTCCATAGATAAGTTTGTTCATGTCATATTTTAGATTGCACATATAAGTAATGACATGTGGTATTTGTCTTTCTCTGTCTGACTTACTGCACTTAGTATGGCAATAGGTCCATACCTAGGTCCACTCATGTTGCTGTAAATAGCATTACTTCATTCTTTTTATAGCTGAGTAGTAGTCTATAGTGTTAGTCACTCACTAACTAGTCATGCCTGACTCTCTGTGACCCCATGCCCTGAAGCCTACCAGGCTCTGTCCAGGGGGTTCTCTAGGCAGGAATACTGGAGTGGGTTACCATTCCCTTCTCCAGGGGATCCTCCCCAAACAAGAATCGAATCTGAGTCTCCTGCAATGCAGGCAGATTCTTTACCACCTGAGCCACCAGGGAAGCTCATATATAGGTACACCACATCTTCTTTGTGCACTCATCTCTCAATAGACTCTTAAGATTGTCTCCATGTCTTGGCTATTGTGAATACTATTGTGAACACTGCTGCTACGCATGGGAGGCCAGTACCTTTTTGAACTATAGTTTTGTCTGGATATATGCCAGGAGCGGGACCCAGTGGGATAGCTGGATCTTATGGCAACTTGATTTTCTATTTTTTAAGGAACCTCCATACTGTTTTCCATAATGACCGTGCCAATGTACACCCCTATCAACAGTGTTGGACTGTTCCCTTGAGGAGAAAACATGTCTGATGGTCAGAAGACCATATTGAGGGGGGCCGAGGGGGTAAAAAAAATCCAGCCTTTCAATAAAGCTCACTGGATAAAGTTCTGCCAGATACTCGACATGAGGTTAGGGACGGTGCTTAGCTCACAGTTTAAGATGTGAGAGAAATGTCAGTGGACCCAAGTGGACAATAAAAAAAGATGAAAGTGAACACGCAGACACATACAGATCTCACTTCACAGAGCAGAAACCAAAAAGACAGCAATAGAAATGACAGTGTGGGCTGGAGGAAAAGTTCTGACGCATAAAAAGGTAAGTCGTAGCCATAAAGATTCAGAACAAAGGCACATCTATGAACATAATCCAATACAAATGGCAGAAAAATAATTAGACTGCTCTGCTTTCTGCTCTTTGCTTGTAAGAGAAAGATTACTGCCACGGAATTTGTGCTGGTCCAGTGGCAGATAAGGTTTTATAAGAAGCTGGTAGAGTTAGAGAAAAAAATGCAATTACATCAAAAGACAATGTAGAATATGAAAATATGTGGCGGAGGCAGTCAAAGATTGAATCAATACTTGCGGAATCAACTTGAGGCAGTACAAGGACTGGCCAATAGTGGTCCAAAATCCAAACTGGGCCACCTCTGTTTTTATATTGCCCGTGAACGAAGAGTGATTTTTATGTTTTTAATAAAGAAATAATATCCAAGAAGAATAAACCTTGGTTTATCTAACTGGAGTGGGTTACCATTCCCTTCTCCAGGGGATCCTCCCCAAACAAGAATCGAATCTGAGTCTCCTGCAATGCAGGCAGATTCTTTACCACCTGAGCCACCAGGGAAGCTCATATATAGGTACACCACATCTTCTTTGTGCACTCATCTCTCAATAGACTCTTAAGATTGTCTCCATGTCTTGGCTATTGTGAATACTATTGTGAACACTGCTGCTACGCATGGGAGGCCAGTACCTTTTTGAACTATAGTTTTGTCTGGATATATGCCAGGAGCGGGACCCAGTGGGATAGCTGGATCTTATGGCAACTTGATTTTCTATTTTTTAAGGAACCTCCATACTGTTTTCCATAATGACCGTGCCAATGTACACCCCTATCAACAGTGTTGGACTGTTCCCTTGAGGAGAAAACATGTCTGATGGTCAGAAGACCATATTGAGGGGGGCCGAGGGGGTAAAAAAAATCCAGCCTTTCAATAAAGCTCACTGGATAAAGTTCTGCCAGATACTCGACATGAGGTTAGGGACGGTGCTTAGCTCACAGTTTAAGATGTGAGAGAAATGTCAGTGGACCCAAGTGGACAATAAAAAAAGATGAAAGTGAACACGCAGACACATACAGATCTCACTTCACAGAGCAGAAACCAAAAAGACAGCAATAGAAATGACAGTGTGGGCTGGAGGAAAAGTTCTGACGCATAAAAAGGTAAGTCGTAGCCATAAAGATTCAGAACAAAGGCACATCTATGAACATAATCCAATACAAATGGCAGAAAAATAATTAGACTGCTCTGCTTTCTGCTCTTTGCTTGTAAGAGAAAGATTACTGCCACGGAATTTGTGCTGGTCCAGTGGCAGATAAGGTTTTATAAGAAGCTGGTAGAGTTAGAGAAAAAAATGCAATTACATCAAAAGACAATGTAGAATATGAAAATATGTGGCGGAGGCAGTCAAAGATTGAATCAATACTTGCGGAATCAACTTGAGGCAGTACAAGGACTGGCCAATAGTGGTCCAAAATCCAAACTGGGCCACCTCTGTTTTTATATTGCCCGTGAACGAAGAGTGATTTTTATGTTTTTAAATAAAGAAATAATATCCAAGAAGAATAAACCTTGGTGATCTATCAAACATTTGAAGCTCTAACGTCAACATCATACATAAAGGTTTATTAGCACTTATTCATTAGCATATCATCTACAGCTGCACAGAGGCAGTGTTTGTATAGAAATCCAGGAGCCCATAGAGCCTAAAATATATGCTATTGGCCCTTTCTAGAGAAAACGTGGCCGCATCTGATGTAAGGGACTCGTTAACAAGAGAGACCTTTGTCTCCAGAGGAAAAGGAAAAATCATTATAATCATTGGAAAGAAGGGAAATTTGAGCAAGATTTTTGCCCTGATCAGTTGAAGGATGAAATTGCCCTCTGCACAGAAGGGAAAGGCTCTGAAAGAGTCTGGTTCCCCGAGCAGCCGGTCTCAGGATCCTCGCTCTCTCCTAGATGCAATTTCCACCAATGACTCGTAGCCCTAGTTGTTGGGCTTTCCGGGTGGTGCTTGTGATAAAGAACCCACTTGCCCACTTCCCTGGTTGGGGAAGATCCCCCGCAGGAGGAAACAGTGACCCCCTCCAGTCTTCTTGCCTGGAGAATACCCGTGGACAGAGGAGCCTGGCGGGCTACAGCCCATAGGGTCGCAACACGTCAAGCTGAAGTGACTTAGCAAAAAAAAAAAAAGTCCTAGTTGTACATTGACATCACAGAGGAGGGTTTAAAAACATGCTGTGATTCTTGGGATCCACCACCAGATGTTCTGATTTAATTGGCTGAGCGAATGGGCTGAGTATTGTTTGGAAGTTCCACAGGTGATTATATGAACAGCCACACAGGACTACTGGGCCAGAGTATAAAGAAGCATATAGGTGAATATACTTGGCTCCACGGGTGGCAGAGAGAGAAAAATACAGAAGCTGGAATTATACTGAAAGTAAAAGTCGGGATTTTTCCAGCAGGATTAACACACTGGTATATGCTTAGGTGTTGAGTTCAAGTCTACTGAATGAAATACAAATAAACAAATGAATTGTGTTTTCGGAGCTAATCTTTTCTCAATGCTGCCTTCTCTGAAAATAGCCAAAATAGAATGCAGGAAGGCTCTGCAGAGAGCATCTTTGTGAAACTTCATGATGCTCATCTAGTGCCTTGATTGTTTTTAGTGCTCACTAGATGAGCATCTTTGTTCTACTCTGTCATGGAAGCAGAGAGACGAGCAGGTAACTACTGGAAGTTACTTTGGGGCTGAATGCATTGCTGTGCAACCAAGTGCCACTCATGTAGTGGCTGAACACAACACAGACACCTTTGTCTCACAATTTCTGTGGATCAGAAGTCCAGAGAGCACTTAATTCTCTGCTCAGGTGAATTGGTGTTGTCCAGGGCTAAAGGAAAATCATTATAATCATTGGAAAGAAGGAAATTTGAGCAAGATTTTTGCCCTGATCAGTTGAAGGATGAAATTGCCCTCTGCACAAAAGGGGAAAGGCTCTGAAAGAGTCTGGTTCCCCGAGCAGCCGGTCTCAGGATCCTCGCTCTCTCCTAGATGCAATTTCCACCAATGACTCGTAGCCCTAGTTGTTGGGCTTTCCGGGTGGTGCTTGTGATAAAGAACCCACTTGCCCACTTCCCTGGTTGGGGAAGATCCCCCGCAGGAGGAAACAGTGACCCCCTCCAGTCTTCTTGCCTGGAGAATACCCGTGGACAGAGGAGCCTGGCGGGCTACAGCCCATAGGGTCGCAACACGTCAAGCTGAAGTGACTTAGCAAAAAAAAAAAAAGTCCTAGTTGTACATTGACATCACAGAGGAGGGTTTAAAAACATGCTGTGATTCTTGGGATCCACCACCAGATGTTCTGATTTAATTGGCTGAGCGAATGGGCTGAGTATTGTTTGGAAGTTCCACAGGTGATTATATGAACAGCCACACAGGACTACTGGGCCAGAGTATAAAGAAGCATATAGGTGAATATACTTGGCTCCACGGGTGGCAGAGAGAGAAAAATACAGAAGCTGGAATTATACTGAAAGTAAAAGTCGGGATTTTTCCAGCAGGATTAACACACTGGTATATGCTTAGGTGTTGAGTTCAAGTCTACTGAATGAAATACAAATAAACAAATGAATTGTGTTTTCGGAGCTAATCTTTTCTCAATGCTGCCTTCTCTGAAAATAGCCAAAATAGAATGCAGGAAGGCTCTGCAGAGAGCATCTTTGTGAAACTTCATGATGCTCATCTAGTGCCTTGATTGTTTTTAGTGCTCACTAGATGAGCATCTTTGTTCTACTCTGTCATGGAAGCAGAGAGACGAGCAGGTAACTACTGGAAGTTACTTTGGGGCTGAATGCATTGCTGTGCAACCAAGTGCCACTCATGTAGTGGCTGAACACAACACAGACACCTTTGTCTCACAATTTCTGTGGATCAGAAGTCCAGAGAGCACTTAATTCTCTGCTCAGGTGAATTGGTGTTGTCCAGGGCTGGGGACTCATCTGTGGCTCCAAGTTCTCCTCTAAGCTCACTGGTTATTGAAAGAATTCAGCTCCTTGTGGTTGTGGGACCTTCATCATCCCCTGACACATGCTGCCTCTGCAACAGGACAGTTTGCTACTTCAGGCCAATGGAAGAGAGTGCCTGTTGCTGTCCCCAACCTCCAGGATGTAATGCCTGGTGACCTAAGGTGGAGCTGATGTGAAAATAAGAGAAATAAATGTAATATGCTTGAATTATCCCAAATCCTTCCCCCTCTCTCATCTGTGGAAAAATTGCCTTCCACGAAACTGGTCCCTGGTGCCCAGACTATGGATCTCACCCTTTCTAAAAGTTCCACCAGATGAGGCCAGACCCACCCAGGGTTTCACTGTTTAGGTTACGTCACAGTCAACTGACTAGGGACTTTATTTACATCTTCAACATCTCTTTACTTTTACCATATACTGTAACCTAAGTCACCTAATTGGGCTTCCCCGATGACCCAGACAATAAAGAATCTGCCTGCAATGTGGGAGAGCCAGGTCTCATGGTAACCTAGCTATAGGAATGATACCCCCGTATATACTTCCTGCATGTGAAGGGAAGGCATTATTAAGGGTTTGGGGTCACTAGAGGTCATGTTAAAGTTCTAACTACAACACAGGCTCCTTCCTCATTCATCATGTGGCCCCTCAGGTTCACCTGCTGTCCAGAGAGCCACTGATCCCACTGAAGAGCCTCACATAGTGGACGGAGGGCGGTGTACGTGACCTGCCCAGACACGAGCAGACCTTGTCCGCTTTGTGACTGCAAGCAAGTCACTTAAAGTATATTGGCTTTTCCTGGGGGGAGACTGTTCTCCCCTGGGTTCTCTGATTTCAGGGTGTGTTGCAAGCAGAAGCACAGACAAGTTTTTTTCACGCTATCTTCTCAACAGCCTTGGAGATGGTGTCCCCCTTTGGAACAGAGGACAGGTTTGTTTACTGTCTGGGGAAATGAAGATAGTGTCTCTCTCCAGGGCAGACATTGCACAAGGTGACATATCATCCAACTGTCAACATCCCATTGCCAGGAGCTTGAGATTCCTCCTCTGTGAGGCAGACCCACTGTGTGTAGGTGATTATATGAACAGTGACTCCTGGGTCTGTTTCTGGCTCAAGGAAAACTGGGGGATGAAGAGAACCAGTGTGACTATGAAATTCATGCTGCTTACTGGGTTGTATATAGTAAAACCCGACGATAAATCCTTAGACCTTTCACGGCTCTTAGCTGTGCTGCCTCTCACTGCTCTGACTCTGGACGAGTGATTTTACCAATTGAATATCTGTGCCATCGTATCTGCTCGTTCCTCCACACCACCCTCAGGTACCACTTCTTCCTTGGAAATTTCGTACCTCATCTACTCTCTAGCCTAGAACAAGTCAATCACACTTTCCTCTTTATTCCCTTTTAATTTATACTTATTTACTACAAATGCCACATGTGAAGGCCAAATATCTCCCTCAAAAAAATTGTTTTGAAAACAAGAAGCCTTAGGTTATCTGATTTCATATAAAGTCTCCTACAGGGGCATCCCCTCCAATATTTTGTTTTCAAAATCAGAGTAAGATTTGGAGAAGCGACATTCGCATGAAACAACCTTGGTAAATGTTGGTATTGGATCCCCATAGAAATCACCTAATGGAATTATTAACAAATGGAGCAAAGAAATTTAATTTAGGTGTAATTATTCCTCTGGGTGGGGGGAGGTTATGACCTCTTAAGTTCTTTCCTGGCATGTGGTCACCAACAAGACCTTAAAAAATATCACTTTCCAAAAGCACTAGAGAAAGAGATTCATGCTGAGAAGCTCATAAAGACTGAATGGAACTTGTGGCTTTAGAGAAAAGTTCCAGTGACAACATCCATTTGAGCAGAGCAGCCTCTCACACAGAGGGATGTAGAGATTCCAAGTGTCAGATGATTGAAAAAACAGTGCTCCTGCCAAGGGGACACCAGCCATGAGGGGTACGTGGAGAGCTTGAGTATACTTGCACCATGAAATGAGAATAGAAAGAGTTAGCATCACTTATAAACTATGTAATTTGAAATGCTCTGTTCAGTCGCTCAGTTGTGTCCGACTCTTTGTGACCCCGTGGACCGCAGCACATCAGGTTTCCCTGTCCTTCGCCATCTCTTGCTCAAACTCACGTATTGACTGTGTGTAGGTGATTATATGAACAGTGACTCCTGGGTCTGTTTCTGGCTCAAGGAAAACCAGTGTGACTATGAAATTCATGCTGCTTACTGGGTTGTATATAGTAAAACCCGACGATAAATCCTTAGACCTTTCACGGCTCTTAGCTGTGCTGCCTCTCACTGCTCTGACTCTGGACGAGTGATTTTACCAATTGAATATCTGTGCCATCGTATCTGCTCGTTCCTCCACACCACCCTCAGGTACCACTTCTTCCTTGGAAATTTCGTACCTCATCTACTCTCTAGCCTAGAACAAGTCAATCACACTTTCCTCTTTATTCCCTTTTAATTTATACTTATTTACTACAAATGCCACATGTGAAGGCCAAATATCTCCCTCAAAAATATTGTTTTGAAAACAGGAAGCTTTAGGTTATCTGATTTCATATAAAGTCTCCTACAGGGGCATCCCCCCTCCAATATTTTGTTTTTCAAAATCAGAGTAAGATTTGGAGAAGCGACATTCGCATGAAACAACCTTGGTAAATGTTGGTATTGGATCCCCATAGAAATCACCTAATGGAATTATTAACAAATGGAGCAAAGAAATTTAATTTAGGTGTAATTATTCCTCTGGGTGGGGGGAGGTTATGACCTCTTAAGTTCTTTCCTGGCATGTGGTCACCAACAAGACCTTAAAAAATATCACTTTCCAAAAGCACTAGAGAAAGAGATTCATGCTGAGAAGCTCATAAAGACTGAATGGAACTTGTGGCTTTAGAGAAAAGTTCCAGTGACAACATCCATTTGAGCAGAGCAGCCTCTCACACAGAGGGATGTAGAGATTCCAAGTGTCAGATGATTGAAAAAACAGTGCTCCTGCCAAGGGGACACCAGCCATGAGGGGTACGTGGAGAGCTTGAGTATACTTGCACCATGAAATGAGAATAGAAAGAGTTAGCATCACTTATAAACTATGTAATTTGAAATGCTCTGTTCAGTCGCTCAGTTGTGTCCGACTCTTTGTGACCCCGTGGACCGCAGCACATCAGGTTTCCCTGTCCTTCGCCATCTCTTGCTCAAACTCACGTCCATTGACTCAGTGATGTCATCCAACCATCCTGTCCACTGTTGTTGAAATTTGAAATGTACACCCAGTTTAAAATTTAAAAATTTTTATGAAGCTTTTGGCCAACTGGCACACACATTGTGTGTGATGTGTGTGTGTGTGTGTGTGTGTCTGTGCACGACCCTATCTGAACTTTCTAACGGTGAAGATTGGGCTTTCACGGCCTTCAGAGCTATTTTTCATTTGGTCACAAATGGTGCATTCGTGAATGGAACACTCTCAGTACCATGTCCGTGATGGACAGTCTCTTCTGAAGGAGCTGAAGTTAGGCACCCTTGCATCCTCTGCGTTTCACACATTGTCTGAAACATGGTAGACATAAAATTCCTTCTGCAAGCGAAAATCCTCGCCTGAGGTGTCAGTTTCCTTCTCTATAAAAGGAGGCGGTTTGACTCACTCACTTCTGCTGTCCTTCTGGGCTCGGGTGCTCCAAGGGTCCCTCCCGCAGTGGCTGCTGGGGTCGGATGCTGTCACTGCCTGCACTTCTATGCAAAGAGTCCGTTCAGTTTCCCCTCCGAGGTCTGGTCAAGACAGCCTTGCTAGGGCTGAATGGCGCCTTTGTGACAGGCCCCCTCCCTGGTGCCACGGGGCTGGTCTGTGGGAAGAGGGGAAGCGCATGCTTTATGGCCTGTTTTGCTAATGTGAGAATCAAAGGCTTTCCAGGTGTTAATGGTGGCCACGGTGCAGAACGCCCAGAGTGACATAGTTGGGTTCTGGGCTGTTGTGGGCATGATTGCCTTTCTTGGCTCAGCTAACTCTTCGTTTCCTTTCACCTTTCGGTTGGAATGGAGCTGGTGAGCTGAGGCAAACTTTCCTAAGGATTAGGATGTAAACCTGATCTTCCTGAACCCCAGATGCCAGGGTTGGGAGTCAGCTGGCTGAGGCAAGGGAGAGAGCTGGGGACTATTCCTTCTGTGAAAGTTGCTGCTCTTCATGCTCCAAAGATGCTGGAGAAGAAAAGGTGCTCACAGGGTCTATTACCTGAGACCCGAGCCCATCTTCCCTCTGCAGTGTCAGCAAATGCCGTCATCTCACCCTGCCCGCGCAGGAGTGAAAGGTCTTATTCGGCCTTGTTCATTACATTTTCAATTTAAAGAGCTCAACTCGCTGCCTCTGGCGACTGGCGGCATGGGGCAGCCCTTCCCAATTATCACCTCCAGAATAAACCTATTCAGGTCTCTGTGAAAACAAATTACATCACCAACAATAACTTTGTCATCACGTGCCCCTGACCTTCTGGGGAGGATCTCTAAGTCGCGTTCCCCCTAATTCTCGATAGCAGCAGTGAGGGGAAGCCAGTCTGCAATGGCCGGTTGGGACCATGGGGACACGCTGAGGTGAAGCAGTTTTCTCAGGAGGACAACGTGCCTCAGGCCGCTTGGACCCAGGTCCTGGCCCTCAGACACTCAGCAGGAAGAGAACCTTCAGAAAACCGCTTCACGCAGGGTCACTCCAGAATGGATCTTTCTTCCATGACTGCGCAGCTCTTGTGTGTGGTCTCAGAAACAAAGCAAGGTATTCCGAGTGCGTTCCTGCCATATGCAGATCTGGATTCCACAGTCTACTGTGTTATTCAGCAGTTCTATGTCATTTTACAAAGTGATTTATTTATAAAATGGTAGTCATCTTTTAAGATTTCTTATACAGGTGAAACAGGCAAAACAGTAAGAGAAACTACACCTGTAAATCCCAGACCCTAATGGTAGATAATCACAGCTGGTGTTTTCGGGTGGAAGACCATGACATGTATTGTTGGGAGAAGAATCTTCCCTATACAGGTGAAACAGTTACATAAACAGAACGCCCAGAGTGACATAGTTGGGTTCTGGGCTGTTGTGGGCATGATTGCCTTTCTTGGCTCAGCTAACTCTTCGTTTCCTTTCACCTTTCGGTTGGAATGGAGCTGGTGAGCTGAGGCAAACTTTCCTAAGGATTAGGATGTAAACCTGATCTTCCTGAACCCCAGATGCCAGGGTTGGGAGTCAGCTGGCTGAGGCAAGGGAGAGAGCTGGGGACTATTCCTTCTGTGAAAGTTGCTGCTCTTCATGCTCCAAAGATGCTGGAGAAGAAAAGGTGCTCACAGGGTCTATTACCTGAGACCCGAGCCCATCTTCCCTCTGCAGTGTCAGCAAATGCCGTCATCTCACCCTGCCCGCGCAGGAGTGAAAGGTCTTATTCGGCCTTGTTCATTACATTTTCAATTTAAAGAGCTCAACTCGCTGCCTCTGGCGACTGGCGGCATGGGGGCAGCCCTTCCCAATTATCACCTCCAGAATAAACCTATTCAGGTCTCTGTGAAAACAAATTACATCACCAACAATAACTTTGTCATCACGTGCCCCTGACCTTCTGGGGAGGATCTCTAAGTCGCGTTCCCCCTAATTCTCGATAGCAGCAGTGAGGGGAAGCCAGTCTGCAATGGCCGGTTGGGACCATGGGGACACGCTGAGGTGAAGCAGTTTTCTCAGGAGGACAACGTGCCTCAGGCCGCTTGGACCCAGGTCCTGGCCCTCAGACACTCAGCAGGAAGAGAACCTTCAGAAAACCGCTTCACGCAGGGTCACTCCAGAATGGATCTTTCTTCCATGACTGCGCAGCTCTTGTGTGTGGTCTCAGAAACAAAGCAAGGTATTCCGAGTGCGTTCCTGCCATATGCAGATCTGGATTCCACAGTCTACTGTGTTATTCAGCAGTTCTATGTCATTTTACAAAGTGATTTATTTATAAAATGGTAGTCATCTTTTAAGATTTCTTATACAGGTGAAACAGACAAAACAGTAAGAGAAACTACACCTGTAAATCCCAGACCCTAATGGTAGATAATCACAGCTGGTGTTTTCGGGGTGTGGAAGACCATGACATGTATTGTTGGGAGAAGATTATAGTACTCAGGCGGACACATACCACTTATATGGCACTTTGAACATTTAACATTCAGCCTTTCATTCAGCATGACTGGATTTCTACTGTTTCAGGCATATGCAAGGTCCCGGGGGAAAAGAAGGATGAGCAATGCGGAGAGTAAAACCCTAGCAGGCTGTGTAGCATCAGACAAAGCAATTGCAAAAATGAACCCCATCAAAGCTTCTGAGCATGTTGGAAGGAAGAATATGTGAAATCGAAATAGAGGAGAGATTGGTGCAATAGCATGAAAGAGGGTTTGTTGGGAGGGAAACAGCCAAGGAGCAGGACCACGAAAGAGCACAGCACACAATAAGGACATCGAACAAAAACCAGATCACAACAGCCGGGGATGAAAGGACAAATGATATGAGGCAGAGCATAGGAAGCTGCCCACGTCTTTCACATTTTCTGTGAAGGATATCATTTTGAAGGTATGGTGCACTTTCAAGGTCTTCACTGCAAAACTTGAAGCTCCGATACTTTGGTCACCTGATTGGAAGAGCTGACTCATTGGAAAAGATTCTGATGCTGGAAAAGACTGAAGGCAGGAGGAGATGCGGGTGACAGAGGAGGAGATGGCTGGATGGCCTCACTGACTCAATGGACATGAGTTTGAACAAACTCTGGGAGATACTGCAGGACAGGGAACTTGGCAGGCTGCTGTCCATGGGATCGCAAAGAGTGGGACACGACTTAGCAACTGAATGACAACTGTAAAACTTTAAAGCATAAGGTTGCAGGCTGCAGACAGACCCTCTCATCTCTGGCTTACAGGCTGGGATGCCTTCTCTCCCTGGAGTGAGATTTGGTCTAAGATTCTAAGGGGCTTCATTATTCTTATCGTCATGCACCTGTCACAGAGAAATCAGAAGATGCTGCCTAAAACTGTTATGCTAAAATATGTCTATACTATATTTGATTTCTCTGCATATGTCTCTGACTGTTCTGCAGAAATTCCAGTGTTAAATATTTGTCTGTATTTCCTCCCAAGGTGAAGCTTTGAATCCATGCAGCCTGTAGCTCTGGCCGTGGCCTGGATGGGAACTCATGATTCAGCTCCTCCTCTGTCTTAGAAGAAAATTCTCTCTTAGGCTCTTAAAGGAAGATGGGATGGCAGTGACAACTGTGGTGCGACAAATGAAGGTTGCCCCTGGCACTGGACTTGGGACATCATTTCACCTCTCTGGGGCTCAGTTTCCTTGCCAGTGGAAGCAGGTGAATGGAGGTGGTGAGGACTGACGTAGACAGGTGAGGACGCGGCAGAGGCGGTGCTGCGGGCTGACTCAGACAAGGCGCTGCTGTGAAAAACCTTCAGACCTGCAGTCTACAGGGAAAGGCCTCAGGGGAGGAAGCAGCAGGGCCTACCCGTGGACGGGCATTTCCTAACAGGACCGGGTCTATCAAGGCTGGACTGATGGCTCCTGGTATACCTTATCCTTTCAGTGGGGCTGGGTCTAAGGACATCGAACAAAACCAGATCACAACAGCCGGGGATGAAAGGACAAATGATATGAGGCAGAGCATAGGAAGCTGCCCACGTCTTTCACATTTTCTGTGAAGGATATCATTTTGAAGGTATGGTGCACTTTCAAGGTCTTCACTGCAAAACTTGAAGCTCCGATACTTTGGTCACCTGATTGGAAGAGCTGACTCATTGGAAAAGATTCTGATGCTGGAAAAGACTGAAGGCAGGAGGAGATGCGGGTGACAGAGGAGGAGATGGCTGGATGGCCTCACTGACTCAATGGACATGAGTTTGAACAAACTCTGGGAGATACTGCAGGACAGGGAACTTGGCAGGCTGCTGTCCATGGGATCGCAAAGAGTGGGACACGACTTAGCAACTGAATGACAACTGTAAAACTTTAAAGCATAAGGTTGCAGGCTGCAGACAGACCCTCTCATCTCTGGCTTACAGGCTGGGATGCCTTCTCTCCCTGGAGTGAGATTTGGTCTAAGATTCTAAGGGGCTTCATTATTCTTATCGTCATGCACCTGTCACAGAGAAATCAGAAGATGCTGCCTAAAACTGTTATGCTAAAATATGTCTATACTATATTTGATTTCTCTGCATATGTCTCTGACTGTTCTGCAGAAATTCCAGTGTTAAATATTTGTCTGTATTTCCTCCCAAGGTGAAGCTTTGAATCCATGCAGCCTGTAGCTCTGGCCGTGGCCTGGATGGGAACTCATGATTCAGCTCCTCCTCTGTCTTAGAAGAAAATTCTCTCTTAGGCTCTTAAAGGAAGATGGGATGGCAGTGACAACTGTGGTGCGACAAATGAAGGTTGCCCCTGGCACTGGACTTGGGACATCATTTCACCTCTCTGGGGCTCAGTTTCCTTGCCAGTGGAAGCAGGTGAATGGAGGTGGTGAGGACTGACGTAGACAGGTGAGGACGCGGCAGAGGCGGTGCTGCGGGCTGACTCAGACAAGGCGCTGCTGTGAAAAACCTTCAGACCTGCAGTCTACAGGGAAAGGCCTCAGGGGAGGAAGCAGCAGGGCCTACCCGGTGGACGGGCATTTCCTAACAGGACCGGGTCTATCAAGGCTGGACTGATGGCTCCTGGTATACCTTATCCTTTCAGTGGGGGCTGGGTCTGTGTGTCAGGGGATTGGTGTTTTCATTCTGAGTTTGCTTCCTAACAAGACTTCTCATGTTATAGGGATGCCTCCAATAAACCAAAATTAAAAACCCCCTGATTTAGGACTTTTAAAATCCATTTATTATCCTACAGTGAAGTCTAAGAAGTTCGTCCTCTGTTTGTAGATCACGTCACACTCGGCATCCATGGACGTATTTATTTGTGTTCACAGCAGCCCCTTAGCTCATCATCTACAATGTGTCTGAACTCTGCTGGGCAAGACCAAGGGACGAGAGCGACTATCTCGCTCATGTGGAGGGCTTACTCGATGACAAATGCTCTTAATGCTGCAATTCTCCCGCTCGCGGTTGGAAGCAAACGTTAGGACCCCCATCTTCTAGCAAAAGAAACTGACACTTGGATTTCTAGATGAAATCCACAAGGTTGCTTGGCCAGAAAATGTTGGAACTAAGACCTAAAGTTGGTACCTGTGATTCCAAAGTCTCTGCTGTCTTATCTCACCTATGTGCTGTCTCTAAAGATCAGTGAAAAGTGTCCCCAGTCCTCAATTATGCCAAACCAGAGAGAATCTGAATGAGGCCTTAAACAGCCTGAGCTGCTTCCAGTTTGAGTCCTTATGCTGAAAGATGGACGGATAGTATGGGCTTGGGGACTCGCATCCAGTCCCACCCAGAGAGCGGGCGTGGGGTCCTCTCTCTGCTTGGCAAGTCAGTATAAGCAAGGGGAACACGGGTGGTCGCCGGGGAGGAGGCTGCAGAAGCACTCTCTGGGAAGGACGCTGGCATGGAGGGGTAGGCATATTCCAAAACCTCAATCAACCTGAATCCCCTCCACAAAGTACTCACAATGGTTACAGACCCAGAGGTCAAGTCAAAGTTTGGAACATAAGTTTAAATAATCTTCTTTGGACATTCCTTTGTCCACTTTTTTTTTTTATTTGACCTTTTTTTATTGGCTCTTTATTTATTTGTTTTCATCCATTTTTATTCTTTGGCCTGTGTGGGCCTCCGATTTCAGTGGCCTCTCTCATTGCAGAGCACTGGCTCTGGGTGCATCACTCCAGAGCACTGGCTCGTGATTGGGCACACCGGTCCAACTGCTCTGCAGCACATAGGATCTTCCCAGGCCAGGGATCGAACCAGTGCCCCTTGCATTGCAAGACGGACTCTTTACCCACTGGACCACCAGGTAAGCCCCTCCTTTGTCCATTTTTTAAATCATGTTGTTACTTTTTTTTTTTTTTTTGCTACTGAGTTGTAGGAGCTCCTTATATGCTTTGGATGTTATTAACCCCGATCAGATATGTGGCTTACAAATATACTCCCTGTTCCATGTTTCCTATCCACTCTGTTGAAATTTTCCTTTGTGGTGCACAAGCTTTTTAGTGTAATATAGTTTGATTGATCCACTTTTTTTCTTGCTTGTGCTTTTTGTGTCATTTCTAGGAATCATCACCTAGACTAACGTCATGAAGCTTTTCCCTTGTTTTCAACTGGGAGTTTTATAGTTTTGGCATCTTATGTTTAAGTGTTTAATTCATTTGTGTTGATATTTGTGTAAGATAAGGGTCCAGTATTCAAAAACATACAAATAGTCAACAAGGATATGAAAAGACACTCAACATCACTTATCATCAGAAAAATGCAAATCAACAAAAGTCCCCAGTCCTCAATAGCTTGAATGAGGCCTTAAACAGCCTGAGCTGCTTCCAGTTTGAGTCCTTATGCTGAAAGATGGACGGATAGTATGGGCTTGGGGACTCGCATCCAGTCCCACCCAGAGAGCGGGCGTGGGGTCCTCTCTCTGCTTGGCAAGTCAGTATAAGCAAGGGGAACACGGGTGGTCGCCGGGGAGGAGGCTGCAGAAGCACTCTCTGGGAAGGACGCTGGCATGGAGGGGTAGGCATATTCCAAAACCTCAATCAACCTGAATCCCCTCCACAAAGTACTCACAATGGTTACAGACCCAGAGGTCAAGTCAAAGTTTGGAACATAAGTTTAAATAATCTTCTTTGGACATTCCTTTGTCCACTTTTTTTTTTTATTTGACCTTTTTTTATTGGCTCTTTATTTATTTGTTTTCATCCATTTTTATTCTTTGGCCTGTGTGGGCCTCCGATTTCAGTGGCCTCTCTCATTGCAGAGCACTGGCTCTGGGTGCATCACTCCAGAGCACTGGCTCGTGATTGGGCACACCGGTCCAACTGCTCTGCAGCACATAGGATCTTCCCAGGCCAGGGATCGAACCAGTGCCCCTTGCATTGCAAGACGGACTCTTTACCCACTGGACCACCAGGTAAGCCCCTCCTTTGTCCATTTTTTAAATCATGTTGTTACTTTTTTTTTTTTTTTTGCTACTGAGTTGTAGGAGCTCCTTATATGCTTTGGATGTTATTAACCCCGATCAGATATGTGGCTTACAAATATACTCCCTGTTCCATGTTTCCTATCCACTCTGTTGAAATTTTCCTTTGTGGTGCACAAGCTTTTTAGTGTAATATAGTTTGATTGATCCACTTTTTTTCTTGCTTGTGCTTTTTGTGTCATTTCTAGGAATCATCACCTAGACTAACGTCATGAAGCTTTTCCCTTGTTTTCAACTGGGAGTTTTATAGTTTTGGCATCTTATGTTTAAGTGTTTAATTCATTTGTGTTGATATTTGTGTAAGATAAGGGTCCAGTATTCAAAAACATACAAATAGTCAACAAGGATATGAAAAGACACTCAACATCACTTATCATCAGAAAAATGCAAATCAACAATGAAATATTGTCTCATACCTGTTAGGATGGCCATTATTACCAAAAAAAAAAAAAAAGTACCATCAAAGATGTGGAGAAATTAGCCATGGGAGCCGCAGGAGATGCAGGTTTCACCCCTCAATTGGAAAGGTCCCCTGGAGAAGGAAATAGTGACCCACTCCAGTATTCTTGCCTGGGAAATCTCATGGAAGAGCCTGGTGGGCTACAGTCCAGGCACAGAATGAGCCTGCCCACATCCATGCCTTAACAACAACAGAAATCACAGGAGATCTGAGGGGCCTTTTGAAAGCTTCTAAAGAAGACTTTGTGGGAAACTCTCTGCTGTGACTGTGCTGTGATTGAGTACAAACCAATCAAAACTAGAATACAAACATTCCTTAGAAAAGCATCATCTGTTTATAAGCTGAAGCCTATTTCTGAACTTATTTCTGAATTGATTTATCTTTGGACTTAACGAAGGACTTGTATTTTTTAGAGGCCAGCAGCCTCACAGAGCCTCATTGACTACAGCATTCCCAAAGCTCAAGAGGGATTTTCTGGCAGGTAGGCCGCTGGATCCAGGACTCCGGGGATCACATCATCAAATTAACACACATGACCAGACATGGACCTCAGGCCTTCCATGCTCGGCAGCACCCCAGGCCCTGCCCTCCAGAGGATGGAGGACAACATGGGGCCATGACTACAGGACAGTGGGAGAAGTGCCAAGAGGGCCCAGAGTATGGACCCATCATTCAAGCTGGAACAGGAGTGAGGGTCAAGGAAGACTTCTGGGAGGGGATGAGGACTGAGCTGAGACTTTTAGGTCACATCACTGCACCAGGGGAGAGGCATTCCAGATGGAGGACCCTGGGGGCGTGGGAGGTAAACATATGACTCAGAGGAACTGAGAGGATCGCTGCGCTAGACTCCAGAGCCTTGGCTAAACCTCACCTCAAGGGTCTGAAGTTTTCTGTGTGCAGTTAAGTAGATGGATTTCCCTTCTCTGAGCCCCGCATTCCCGCTATAAAACGGAGCAGCCAGTGATCCTCTCCCTCCCCAGCTTCCCATGGTTCCAAGTTCGGAGCGACTTCAAAGCCACAGTCCTGTGTGAAGCAGATACTTTCATCTGCTGGAGGTGATTTTAATTCTCTTTTTAGCAAGTGCCAGGCAACGCCCCCTTGCTTTCACCCGCCACTGACAAGCCAGCAAAAAAGGCCAAAGGAAATGAAAACAAGTCTTCATTAAAGAACCCAAAGAGTGTGAGTGTCTACATGCAGGCCAGGAGGCAGTTAAGCGCTCTGTCTGTCCTGCCCGGTCTCTCCTGGGCAGCGTGCTCCGCTGCGTTTGTGCGAGCGAGAAAGTGACAGCCAGGCTGAGGCTCCAGGGCCGCCTCCAGGCTTGGTCCCAGGTATGAACCAGCAATTCCCTTGACTTCGGGTTCGCTGGCTTTGGTGTATGGTCCCCCAAGAGAAGGCTGGAGTGTCTTTGAAAGCTTCAAAGAAGAGGGAATTTTACTGGCAGAGAAAAAAAGGCATCATCTGTTTATAAGCTGAAGCCTATTTCCTAGAATTGATTTATCTTTGGACTTAACGAAGGACTTGTATTTTTTAGAGGCCAGCAGCCTCACAGAGCCTCATTGACTACAGCATTCCCAAAGCTCAAGAGGGATTTTCTGGCAGGTAGGCCGCTGGATCCAGGACTCCGGGGATCACATCATCAAATTAACACACATGACCAGACATGGACCTCAGGCCTTCCATGCTCGGCAGCACCCCAGGCCCTGCCCTCCAGAGGATGGAGGACAACATGGGGCCATGACTACAGGACAGTGGGAGAAGTGCCAAGAGGGCCCAGAGTATGGACCCATCATTCAAGCTGGAACAGGAGTGAGGGTCAAGGAAGACTTCTGGGAGGGGATGAGGACTGAGCTGAGACTTTTAGGTCACATCACTGCACCAGGGGAGAGGCATTCCAGATGGAGGACCCTGGGGGCGTGGGAGGTAAACATATGACTCAGAGGAACTGAGAGGATCGCTGCGCTAGACTCCAGAGCCTTGGCTAAACCTCACCTCAAGGGTCTGAAGTTTTCTGTGTGCAGTTAAGTAGATGGATTTCCCTTCTCTGAGCCCCGCATTCCCGCTATAAAACGGAGCAGCCAGTGATCCTCTCCCTCCCCAGCTTCCCATGGTTCCAAGTTCGGAGCGACTTCAAAGCCACAGTCCTGTGTGAAGCAGATACTTTCATCTGCTGGAGGTGATTTTAATTCTCTTTTTAGCAAGTGCCAGGCAACGCCCCCTTGCTTTCACCCGCCACTGACAAGCCAGCAAAAAAGGCCAAAGGAAATGAAAACAAGTCTTCATTAAAGAACCCAAAGAGTGTGAGTGTCTACATGCAGGCCAGGAGGCAGTTAAGCGCCTCTGTCTGTCCTGCCCGGTCTCTCCTGGGCAGCGTGCTCCGCTGCGTTTGTGCGAGCGAGAAAGTGACAGCCAGGCTGAGGCTCCAGGGCCGCCTCCAGGCTTGGTCCCAGGTATGAACCAGCAATTCCCTTGACTTCGGGTTCGCTGGCTTTGGTGTATGGTCCCCCAAGAGAAGGCTGGAGTGTCTTTAGAACTGTTGCCCTTTGATTTCCTACCTCTTCTTTCTTCTGGAAAAAAAAAATTAAAGTAAAAATGTGCTCAGAATCCAAAGGCAACAGGTCTGTGTCTGGCCCAGGGCAGCTCTCCCCCGCACCCTCGGCCGTCCTGTCCTTCACTGAACAGCTCTACTGAATTTAATTAATCTATTTTTAACCATATGAAGCCCTGTCTGATATGGCTGTGCCTGCTTAGGCTATCAGAGAGCTCTCCCCAAGCTCTGCCTCCCAGGATGCAGCTCTGCCTCTGCTCCCCTACTCGCCACTGGGTTTTGAGGAGGAAACCGAGGCTGTCTCTTCTTGTCTTCCTGCTCGTATCAGTTCCTTCGAGGAAGCAAATACTCTTGTCTGACACCTGATCTAAGCGTTATTATGACTCTTACCATAACGTTGTTCTTATTTTACAGATGGAAAACCAGCCCTCTATCCTAACAGTTGGCTTCAACCGCCTGACTCCAGGGTCTGTGGACTTTTCCTTTCTTTTTCCTTGCTCATGATGGTTCCTCCAGATAAGTCATCTTCACTTAAGTTTTTCTTGTCTGTAATTAAAGATTTATTTATTTATTTATTTTGGGCAGGAGTCGAGTTGGGGAGGGAGGGGAGCAGGCGGGTCACTTCTATTGGTCTTCCTTTCTCTATGCTCATCCGTCTTTGTTCTTTGGCTCCTGTGGGCCTCCCATTGCGGTGGCGTCTGTCATTGTAGAGTGCCGGCTCTGGGCGCATGCACTCCAGAACTCTGGCTCGGTAATTGGACACATCAGTCCAGTCGCTCTGTGGCACGTGGGATCTTCCCAGGCCAGGGCTCGAACCGGCGCCCCTTGCACTGCAAGGCGGTGTCCTTACCCACTGGACCACCAGGGGAAGCCCTCTTGTCTGTAATTAAAGATGATTGCACCAGTCACTGGGCTTCCCAGGCGGCAGCAGTGGTAAGGGATCCACCTGCCAATGCAGGAGACGTAAGAGATGTGGGTTCGATTACTAGGTTAGGAAGATGCCCTGGAGGAGAGCATGGCGATCTACTCTAGTATTCTTATGTGAAGAATCCCATGGACAGAGGAGCCTGGCAGGACCCTGTCCATAGAGTTGTAAAGAGCTGGACATGACTGAAGTGACTTAGCAGTGGCAGGAGCACCAATCAGTAGACCTCATGCAAGCATTAAGATGTGATAGAGCTTACAAAGCACTTAACAGAGTGCTGGACACATAGTATGTGCTCGGTTCATGCTGATTTCTTTCCCATTTTGATCCCGTCTCCTCTGAGAGTCTCTGTTGGAAGGCAAATACTGTTGAACTTATCATCATATTAGTTTGTAGCACCTACAGCAACAGAGCACCACAGACTGGGTAGTGTACCAATGTATAGTCTCACAGTCTGAAGGTCAGAAGTTCAAGGTCAGAGTCTTCTCCATGTAGGTGATGGTTAATGTGGTGTCAGCTTGTCTGGTCCCGAGGCGCCTGAATTCAACACAATGTCTGGGTGTGTCTATGAGGGTGTGTTTGGGACAAGATTAGCATCTGAGTCAGGGGACTCAGGAAAAGAGATTGTCCTCTCAGTACGGGTGGCCAAAATAGAACAACAGGTGGAGGAAGGAGGAATTCTTCCCCATGTTATTCTTCTGCCTCACTGAAGAGGTGGGACATCTCATCTTATTTTCTCCCGCCCTTAGTTGTGGATTTACATGACCGACTCCTCTGGTGCTCAACTGTGCAGACTCAGATGGAGTGCTATACCACCAGCTCTTCCTGGGTCCCAGCTTGAAGGCGATAGATTGGAATTTCTCATCCTCTGTAACTGTGTGAGTCAATTGCTCATAATACAGCTCCTTTTATACACATATATCTGTATCCATGTATACGCACGTGAAGGAAAGATGCTGCTGCTGCTTAGCCACTTCGGCCATGTTGAGTCTTTGTGGCCCCATGGACAGCAGCCCACCAGGCTCCTCTGGCCGTGGGATTCTCCAGGCAAGAACACTGGAGTGGGCTGCCATGCCCTCCTCCAGGAGTTCTTCCCAACCCAGGGTTGGAACTGGGTCTCCTGCATTGCAGACAGATTGCTCACTATTGAGCCATCAGGGAAGCTACACATACACGCACACACACACACATACACATGACCCCATCGACGATAAATCGCCAGGCTTCTCCATCCATGGAATTTTCCAGGCAAGAAACCTGAAGTGACCTGCATTTACTTCTCCCATAAAGGATGTATACAAATCACCTGTTGGTTCTGTTTCTCTGGGGAACCTGACTAATAGAATGCCTTTCTCTGAGTTGCTAGCTATCTGCTGTACTCTTTGACACTCTTTGGCTTGCAGAAGCCTCACCCCAATCTCAATACTCATCTTCACATTGTATTCTCCCTGTGCCCACGCCTGTTTGTCCAAACTTTCCCTTATCCATAAAGAAATCAGTCATTTGGGATTGGAGCTCACCTTAATGACATCATCATATTAGTTTGTAGCACCTACAGCAACAGAGCACCACAGACTGGGTAGTGTACCAATGTATAGTCTCACAGTCTGAAGGTCAGAAGTTCAAGGTCAGAGTCTTCTCCATGTAGGTGATGGTTAATGTGGTGTCAGCTTGTCTGGTCCCGAGGCGCCTGAATTCAACACAATGTCTGGGTGTGTCTATGAGGGTGTGTTTGGGACAAGATTAGCATCTGAGTCAGGGGACTCAGGAAAAGAGATTGTCCTCTCAGTACGGGTGGCCAAAATAGAACAACAGGTGGAGGAAGGAGGAATTCTTCCCCATGTTATTCTTCTGCCTCACTGAAGAGGTGGGACATCTCATCTTATTTTCTCCCGCCCTTAGTTGTGGATTTACATGACCGACTCCTCTGGTGCTCAACTGTGCAGACTCAGATGGAGTGCTATACCACCAGCTCTTCCTGGGTCCCAGCTTGAAGGCGATAGATTGGAATTTCTCATCCTCTGTAACTGTGTGAGTCAATTGCTCATAATACAGCTCCTTTTATACACATATATCTGTATCCATGTATACGCACGTGAAGGAAAGATGCTGCTGCTGCTTAGCCACTTCGGCCATGTTGAGTCTTTGTGGCCCCATGGACAGCAGCCCACCAGGCTCCTCTGGCCGTGGGATTCTCCAGGCAAGAACACTGGAGTGGGCTGCCATGCCCTCCTCCAGGAGTTCTTCCCAACCCAGGGTTGGAACTGGGTCTCCTGCATTGCAGACAGATTGCTCACTATTGAGCCATCAGGGAAGCTACACATACACGCACACACACACACACATACACATGACCCCATCGACGATAAATCGCCAGGCTTCTCCATCCATGGAATTTTCCAGGCAAGAAACCTGAAGTGACCTGCATTTACTTCTCCCATAAAGGATGTATACAAATCACCTGTTGGTTCTGTTTCTCTGGGGAACCTGACTAATAGAATGCCTTTCTCTGAGTTGCTAGCTATCTGCTGTACTCTTTGACACTCTTTGGCTTGCAGAAGCCTCACCCCAATCTCAATACTCATCTTCACATTGTATTCTCCCTGTGCCCACGCCTGTTTGTCCAAACTTTCCCTTATCCATAAAGAAATCAGTCATTTGGGATTGGAGCTCACCTTAATGACATCATCTTAATTTTTTATTCTGCAAAAAAAAAACCCCAAAAAACTGTCTTCAAGAAATTCTCATTCTGAGGTACCAGGAATGAGAATTTCAGTATTTGAACTTGCAGGTGAGATGCAATATAAGCCATAACACTTGTTTTGCAGTTGATGCTGGAGTCCCATGTGTGACCTCGCTGTGCTGACCTTTGCCCCAAGCAATGAAAGCTTACTCCCTTCCCAGGCAAACTATTTACGGACATCTTGAAGCATCTATTTTTTTCCATATGATTCTAGTCCTCATGGACTCAATACATATCAGCTTAAGTTTCCTCCAATTCTAGAGAATCGAAGACTTTTTGTTTTGAAATTCCCAGGCTTCTTGGAATCCTACATTGCTAAACCATGGCTGCTCACAGGAATCACACAGAAATCTTTAAACAAAACTCAATGCCCAGGATCCATCACAGACCAGTTCCGTAGAAGTTCTGGAAGAGAAATCAAAGGCTTACTTTGCTTTTCACCACTTTCCGAGTCATTTCAATATATAGCCAAGAATGAGAATACTAATCTTTTTAAATGTTGTTGTTTGCTGGCTAAGTCATATTCAACTCTTTGCAGCCCTAAGGACTGTAGACCCCCAGACTCCTCTGTCCATGGCATTTCCCAGGCAGGAATACTGGAGTGAGTTGCCATTCCTTACTCCAGGTGATCTTTCCCACCCAGGGACTGAACCTACATCTCCTGCATTGGCAGCTGGATTCTTTACCACCGTACCACTCAGGAAGACCTGATAGACTGCTGAGAGCTTGTCTCGTCTCTACAGGTGAGAACACTGATGGTCGAAGAATACGCTTTGGGGTCCTTGGATTCAACTAAACATGGCACACTGGTACCCTATTCCTTAAAATATTGAGAAAACTTTCCTGAGTTTATGTCAGATAGTCTTTCCTTTAGTTTTTAAACATGAATATTTAAGAAAGCGTGTGAACCATCTGTTTCCAATTCAATGACACTTAAATCATTACTGGAATGCTATTTTGTGAAAACATGATGATACTGTAGGATTCCATTTGAAAAGACCTGGTTGCTCAAATGGGAAATGAAGTGGCATGAGCTGGGTCCAGCAGGCATTGGAGTTGAAAGCCTGAAGAACCTACCCAGTGTTCACATGTGTACTTGGACCCCCAGAAACGCTGAGGTGTTTATTATCAGGAGCAGGGATGGTGCTGAAGGTCGCACGTGTGAAGGGCATGAGGGACTCTGAGGCTCCCGTGCTCCTGAGTCCCAGTCCCATGGATACCTCCTGAAAGTTTACACATTTTCTTCTCTCTCTCTTTCTCTCTCATCATGACGTCTTAACCCACTTATCAAATTAAGCTGATTCGTACCAGTCTCCCTCTTCTAGAAAACAGACAAAAATGACTAGTCGTAATAAAATCTGAGCTGGAAGCAGCTCAATGACAGAGCAAAAATAAGTGCTTCCAGGTAAGGGAGAAGTTCAAGGAACACAAACAGCTCTGAAGGAAATGTGGATGAATGGAGTTCATTTTAAAATTTTGTAGTGAGTACATAGGAAGCTAATCTATTTCCTTTGTTTTATAGTTGGAGAAACTGAGGCCATAAGAGCAAGAAAGAGAGAGCAACTTACTCAAGATCATATCTATGCACAAATACATGATACTTGCTTTTCGCTTTCTGACTTACTTTACTCTGACTGACAGTCTCTGTGTCTTTGCAATTCACTGTCCCCATGCATGGCTGCCAGAGACACAGGTCCCTGATGAAGCCTGACCTCCACACAACTCAGATGAAAGTTCACAAAAAGACTCTCAAAGGAGTTTCCCTGGTGGATCAGTGGTAAAGAATCCCCGCCAATGCCAGAGATGCTGGTTCAATTCCTGATCCAGGAAGATCTCACTTGCCTGGCAGCAACTAAGCCCTTGCTCCATGGCTATTGAAACTGGGCTCTAAGAGCCCGGGAGTCACAACTAAGGATTCCCCACTGGTCGAGATAGGGGCTTTAAACATCATGGTTCGAGAAAACTTTCCTGAGTTTATGTCAGATAGTCTTTCCTTTAGTTTTTAAACATGAATATTTAAGAAAGCGTGTGAACCATCTGTTTCCAATTCAATGACACTTAAATCATTACTGGAATGCTATTTTGTGAAAACATGATGATACTGTAGGATTCCATTTGAAAAGACCTGGTTGCTCAAATGGGAAATGAAGTGGCATGAGCTGGGTCCAGCAGGCATTGGAGTTGAAAGCCTGAAGAACCTACCCAGTGTTCACATGTGTACTTGGACCCCCAGAAACGCTGAGGTGTTTATTATCAGGAGCAGGGATGGTGCTGAAGGTCGCACGTGTGAAGGGCATGAGGGACTCTGAGGCTCCCGTGCTCCTGAGTCCCAGTCCCATGGATACCTCCTGAAAGTTTACACATTTTCTTCTCTCTCTCTTTCTCTCTCATCATGACGTCTTAACCCACTTATCAAATTAAGCTGATTCGTACCAGTCTCCTCTTCTAGAAAACAGACAAAAATGACTAGTCGTAATAAAATCTGAGCTGGAAGCAGCTCAATGACAGAGCAAAAATAAGTGCTTCCAGGTAAGGGAGAAGTTCAAGGAACACAAACAGCTCTGAAGGAAATGTGGATGAATGGAGTTCATTTTAAAATTTTGTAGTGAGTACATAGGAAGCTAATCTATTTCCTTTGTTTTATAGTTGGAGAAACTGAGGCCATAAGAGCAAGAAAGAGAGAGCAACTTACTCAAGATCATATCTATGCACAAATACATGATACTTGCTTTTCGCTTTCTGACTTACTTTACTCTGACTGACAGTCTCTGTGTCTTTGCAATTCACTGTCCCCATGCATGGCTGCCAGAGACACAGGTCCCTGATGAAGCCTGACCTCCACACAACTCAGATGAAAGTTCACAAAAAGACTCTCAAAGGAGTTTCCCTGGTGGATCAGTGGTAAAGAATCCGCCTGCCAATGCCAGAGATGCTGGTTCAATTCCTGATCCAGGAAGATCTCACTTGCCTGGCAGCAACTAAGCCCTTGCTCCATGGCTATTGAAACTGGGCTCTAAGAGCCCGGGAGCCACAACTACTGCAGCCTGCACACCCAGGAGCCTGCAACAAGAGAAGCCACTGCAATAAGAAGGCCACTCAGTACAACTCGAGAGTAGCCCCTGCTCACCACAACTAGAGAAAAGCCCATGCAGCAATGAAGACCCAGCAGTCAAAATAAATAAATAAAAAATTTTAAAAAGGCTCCCAAAGAATGAGGACTTTCCCGAGGTCAGAGTCTTTTTGCAACCTATGCATGATCTCAAATTCAGATCTCACCACATATAAGCACCATACAAGGCACCTGCCATACACTTTCCTACTTAATCCCCCTAAAAACTTTGCCCAAGTTTTATTATCTACCCCGACTATGCCAACCTAACCAATAAATGGTGAGTAGCGCTGTCTAGGTCAGTCCTGGTCACTATCCACTGCTTCTGTAAAAGCATGGCTGGGGGCTTCCCTAGGGGTCCAGTGGGTAAAGACACCGCCTTGCAGTGCAAGGGGTGCCGGTTCGATCCCAGGCCTGGGAGGATCCCACGTGCCGCGGAGCGACTGGACCGATGTGTCCAACTACCGAGCCAGAGCTCTGGAGCGCATGCGCCCAGAGCCGGTGCTCTGCGACGACAGACGCCACCGCGATGGGAGGCCCACACAGGCCAAAGAACAAAGACGGATGAAAATAGAGAAATGAAAGACCAATAGAAGTGGCCCGCCCGCTCCCTCCCTCCCAACCCGAAACCCCCCCCCCTCCCCACCCACCCCCAGAAAATAAGAGCAAGAAAGAGAGAGCAACTTACTCAAGATCATATCTATGCACAAATACATGATACTTGCTTTTCGCTTTCTGACTTACTTTACTCTGACTGACAGTCTCTGTGTCTTTGCAATTCACTGTCCCCATGCATGGCTGCCAGAGACACAGGTCCCTGATGAAGCCTGACCTCCACACAACTCAGATGAAAGTTCACAAAAAGACTCTCAAAGGAGTTTCCCTGGTGGATCAGTGGTAAAGAATCGCCTGCCAATGCCAGAGATGCTGGTTCAATTCCTGATCCAGGAAGATCTCACTTGCCTGGCAGCAACTAAGCCCTTGCTCCATGGCTATTGAAACTGGGCTCTAAGAGCCCGGGAGCCACAACTACTGCAGCCTGCACACCCAGGAGCCTGCAACAAGAGAAGCCACTGCAATAAGAAGGCCACTCAGTACAACTCGAGAGTAGCCCCTGCTCACCACAACTAGAGAAAAGCCCATGCAGCAATGAAGACCCAGCAGTCAAAATAAATAAATAAAAAATTTAAAAGGCTCCCAAAGAATGAGGACTTTCCCGAGGTCAGAGTCTTTTTGCAACCTATGCATGATCTCAAATTCAGATCTCACCACATATAAGCACCATACAAGGCACCTGCCATACACTTTCCTACTTAATCCCCCTAAAAACTTTGCCCAAGTTTTATTATCTACCCCGACTATGCCAACCTAACCAATAAATGGTGAGTAGCGCTGTCTAGGTCAGTCCTGGTCACTATCCACTGCTTCTGTAAAAGCATGGCTGGGGGCTTCCCTAGGGGTCCAGTGGGTAAAGACACCGCCTTGCAGTGCAAGGGGTGCCGGTTCGATCCCAGGCCTGGGAGGATCCCACGTGCCGCGGAGCGACTGGACCGATGTGTCCAACTACCGAGCCAGAGCTCTGGAGCGCATGCGCCCAGAGCCGGTGCTCTGCGACGACAGACGCCACCGCGATGGGAGGCCCACACAGGCCAAAGAACAAAGACGGATGAAAATAGAGAAATGAAAGACCAATAGAAGTGGCCCGCCCGCTCCCCTCCCTCCCCAACCCGAGCCCCCAAAAAAAATTAAAAAAAAAAAAAATGGCTGTGGCTGAAGGCTGATGAGTTCCAGGACTGGGAGGGCAGTCTGCTCTGATTCAAGCGTTACCTAGCTCTTATTAAGCTCTTATTGCTGATTTGCCTAGAGATATTAAAAATTATACTAAGTGCTAGGAACCCCAAATTTAAGTTTGAGCTTTAATGTTCTTGAGTTGTTCTTATAATTACAAAGCACGCCCTGCGCCCTTGAATAGCAGTTTCTTCTTATATTGTAGTAGGGATAATAATACTCATGAATTTTTTTTAGTCTAAACATTAATTTTTTTCCTAATAGGCTACATTTGCTAGCTTGGTCTCACTGTTTTTGTTTGTTTGTTTGTTTGTTTAAAGATTTATTTATTTATTTATTTATTTATTTTGGGCGGGGGTCGGGTTGGGGAGGGAGGGGAGCGGACGGGCCACTTCTATTGGTCTTTCATTTCTCTATTTTCATCCGTTTTTGTTCTTTGGCTCCTGTGGGCCTCCCATCGCGGTGGCATCTGTCGTCGCAGAGCACCGGCTCTGGGCGCATGCGCTCCAGAGCTCCGGCTCAGTAATTGGACACATCGGTCCAGCCGCTCCACGGCACATGGGATCCTCCCAGGCCAGGGATCGAACCGGCACCCCTTGCACTGCAAGGCGGTGTCCTTACCCACTGGACCACCAGGGGAAGCCCGGTCTCACTGTTTTTAATGCCATTGTGAAGTGGCATTAAAGTGAGCAAAGGGAGTGAAGAAGAAGCACTCTAGAATATTGGGCTCTAGACCTAAACTACACGTTACACTTATGCTGATTTTGATGAGATACACTTGGAGTCATTACATTTGGGTATCTCTAGGCTTTAAAAATCTAATTCACTAGCACCTTTATTCCAATAGAAAAACAAGCTTATCCTACTAAACGTGAGCCTTGACTAAGTCAAAGATCTCTCTTGGTAAATGTCACACTGCACTTGAAAATATGGTGGTTATTTTCAAATATATTTTGATTGATTTCTAACACAGTTCTCCAGTAATAAGAAAAGAGACTCTGTATGATTTCAATACCTTTAGATCATGAAATCTTTGCACCTGATCATATGTCTCTGGATGTGTTCCTACATCTACTAATTTATAGTCTATAGAAACTTGAATAGAATTTGTATCCTGCTGCTGTGTGAAAACTGTATAAATTTTAATTATATTGAATTGGTTCATAATGCTTTCCAGGTATACTATATTATTCTACTTCTGTTTATTTTGAGAGTTTGATATTGAAACTCAAACTAAAAATCTTAATTTATCTACTTAAATCGTAATATATAGTCAAACTATATGTAACTTTGTACTTTCCAAGTCTCTGTAAATGTGTCATCATATTTCATAATTTAAAAATTAAAATAAAGATTAAAAACTAAAATTGAGACGAGAATGATTCATTCAGCATGTCTTTCCATGTATGTCCTCTCCCTGAGCTGAGATTGGCAAAAATTGTCAAACAACAAACCCTATTCAGTCTACTGGTCAGACGCTCAGACTCTGGCGAAGCGGGGGAAAACATCCACTAATTTCAGTTTCAACTAAAAGTGGTGTCTTCTGCTGAGGTCCAAAGGAAACTGGCCGTGGTCCAGTCCCCTGCTCTAACCCTCTGCAGGTCTTCTCACATCGGTCCAGCCGCTCCACGGCACATGGGATCCTCCCAGGCCAGGATCGAACCGGCACCCCTTGCACTGCAAGGCGGTGTCCTTACCCACTGGACCACCAGGGGAAGCCCGGTCTCACTGTTTTTAATGCCATTGTGAAGTGGCATTAAAGTGAGCAAAGGGAGTGAAGAAGAAGCACTCTAGAATATTGGGCTCTAGACCTAAACTACACGTTACACTTATGCTGATTTTGATGAGATACACTTGGAGTCATTACATTTGGGTATCTCTAGGCTTTAAAAATCTAATTCACTAGCACCTTTATTCCAATAGAAAAACAAGCTTATCCTACTAAACGTGAGCCTTGACTAAGTCAAAGATCTCTCTTGGTAAATGTCACACTGCACTTGAAAATATGGTGGTTATTTTCAAATATATTTTGATTGATTTCTAACACAGTTCTCCAGTAATAAGAAAAGAGACTCTGTATGATTTCAATACCTTTAGATCATGAAATCTTTGCACCTGATCATATGTCTCTGGATGTGTTCCTACATCTACTAATTTATAGTCTATAGAAACTTGAATAGAATTTGTATCCTGCTGCTGTGTGAAAACTGTATAAATTTTAATTATATTGAATTGGTTCATAATGCTTTCCAGGTATACTATATTATTCTACTTCTGTTTATTTTTGAGAGTTTGATATTGAAACTCAAACTAAAAATCTTAATTTATCTACTTAAATCGTAATATATAGTCAAACTATATGTAACTTTGTACTTTCCAAGTCTCTGTAAATGTGTCATCATATTTCATAATTTAAAAAAATTAAAAATAAAGATTAAAAACTAAAATTGAGACGAGAATGATTCATTCAGCATGTCTTTCCATGTATGTCCTCTCCCTGAGCTGAGATTGGCAAAAATTGTCAAACAACAAACCCTATTCAGTCTACTGGTCAGACGCTCAGACTCTGGCGAAGCGGGGGAAAACATCCACTAATTTCAGTTTCAACTAAAAGTGGTGTCTTCTGCTGAGGTCCAAAGGAAACTGGCAAAGCCCGGTGGTCCAGTCCCCTGCTCTAACCCTCTGCAGGTCTTCTCACATGGGTCCAGCTGCTTCACTGAGAATACTGTTTTCCTTAGACCTCTGCATTCTGTCTCAGTCTGGTCTGTGTGTGTGGGCTCGGTTGCTCAGTCGTGTCTGACTCTTTGCGACCCCACGGACTGTAACCCGCCAGATTCCTCTCTCCATGGAATTTCCCTGGCAAGAATACTGAAATGGGCTCCCCTTTCCTCCTTCAGGTGTCTTCTCAACCCAGGGATCAAAGCCAGGTTTCCTGCACCCCTTGCGTTGCAAGCAGATTCTTTACCACTGAGCTGCCGGGAATCTCAAAGTAAACAGCAAGGGTATTTAAGGATAGGGCCAGCCCTGATTCGATATTAAAAGGTACATGTCTTAAAATCAGACCTTTCTGTATCTGGGTCAGGAAAGGCAGAGGGAAGCTGGTTCCGAGCCCAGATCTCTTTCCCCCGCTGACTCACAGTGTGGGCACTCTTAACGCACAGGGAGCTGTCTGCTTCAGAGAACAATGTCCCCCTTGTGACGATCACTGCATTCCAGAGGCTGGGCTTCCTCCACCACAGGGCGCAGCGTGCCTGGGTGAAGAGGCTGAAGCATTCATGCAAGGGAGACTGCGCGTTCCAGTGTTTTCTGTAGCTCCTCTCCCTTCCTGTCCAAAGGAGTCTAATTGGATGCAGCTGGGCCATCCCAGTGCTCTGTGCTTGCAGGCTTGAGAAAGAGATGTGGGAAAGCAGCTCCACCATGCTCTGAGCCCATAGGCCACCGGAGGCCCCTGAGATACGGGCTCAGCATCTCACTCAAGTCAGTGTGTGTGTGTTCCCAACTGCCAAGACTCAGCTACACAAAAAACTGAAGTCACTCTTTAAGAATGCTTGCAGATTAAATTTATCTCCAACTTGAGACACTGGGAATAAAAATTAATAAGAAGAAGAACAGTAATAATCTGTAGCATTACTTACCTCCCCAAATAGTTTCCCTGGTGTTATCAGTTGACTGACTACAGTAACCCTGTTCTGAAAACAAGATGTTTTTAGACAAGGGTGCAAGGAAAAGAGGTAATGTAACAGAGGGAAAGGGGCAGGGTACAATTTTTGAAAGAATGACATAGCCCGAGGACACAGCATAAACCCAATTAGAATCAAATGGGTCTAGGATGGCAGACTAGACCTTGGTCCTCAGTCAGCAAGCTAAATGACACAGCCAGAGGTGCCATGAGAGTTCTTCTCCTTCCCCAAAAGAGTAGAAATAATCCCCCCACTCATTAGCATATGAAATTACCCAACACTTAAAAGCTAAGCACGTGATGTTTTCAGGGTCTCTGGATTTGCCCTGTGCTACGGAGTGTGCTTTTCTCTGAATCTGAATAAATTCATTTCTTATGCATCACTTTGTCTCTACTGAATTCTTTTCTGCGAAGAGACATGAAGAACCTGAGTTCCATTAGGTCAGGAAACCAGATATGGTAGATTTTGGCTGGATTTGAGTCCCAGCCACATGGGTTCAACTGTTAAACCTGGTGTGGGGTTTAAGCCCCAATCTGAGGTAAAACGGTTTCACTAGCATAATGGGAAGAGCATGATCTGTATTCAAGATCCAGCTCTGTGAATTACCAATTGTGTCATCTTGGGCAAGTCACTTAAAACTTAAATCTGAATCTCTGTTTCCTTGGATTGCATGCTAAGTCTCTCCAGTCACATCGAATTCTTTGCAGTCCTAAAGACTGAAGACCACCAGGCTCCTCTGTCCATGGGACTCTCTAGCCAAGAATACTGGAGTGGGTTTCCATGCCCTTCTCCAGGGATCCTTCCTGACCCAGGGGTTGAACCCATGTCTCTTAAGTCTCCTGCATTGGTAGGTGGGTCCTTTACCACTAGCACCACCAGGGAAGCCCTTCCTCAGGTTACAGATGAGCATATGTAAAAGTACGTTACTAACTGAAAAGAATATATACATATATATATATACAGTGTGTGGTCAGATAGTAATAAAAGTGGGCTTTTTTCATTTCTTCACTGTTTTTTTAGAGAGCAGAGGGTATATATCTACATGACTGTATTTTCTTCCAAGAGTTTATGGAGAGCTCATTCTTATGGTCTAGTAATCCTCAGAGTACTTTTGACTCCCAAACTGGGAATTGATAGAGTGCTTGCTTATGAAACAGTTGGCTTTGTATAACATGATTTTATAGTCACATCTGTTTGTACCTATTTATTTTTATCAATGGGCACATTGATAAGTCACTCCATTTATTTGCTTTCTTTGTCTCTAAATGCTATTTAGCTCTTTATAAAAATCAAATGTCTTCTCAATGTTCAAAGACTTGGCATCAGTGAAGAAATCCTTAAATCTGTTCCTCTGCTTTTTTCTTTCTTCCTTTTTTAAAATTTATTTATTTTTAATCAGAGCACAATAGCTTTACGCTGTTTTACTGTTTTCTACCATGCATCAACGTCAGTCAGCCATAGGGATACATTTGTCTCCTCCCTCTTGAACTTCCCTCTGATGTCTCCCCACCCCATCTCACCCCTCTGGATTGTCACAGAGCACTGTGTCCCTCCACTTCTTAAATCAATACTTTGTATATTGTGAGCAATAACCATGCACAGGGTCTATGCTTCTTTGTTGGCAGCTTTGCAAGAGAGACACCTTACATTAATTGGATGCTTACTATAGACCATGTTCTCTATGCTAAGTACATCCCATGCACACCTGATTTTTTCTTATCATAATACTGTTGCAAAATAGATGATATTATCTGTAAAGATAAGGACTCTGAAACACGGATATTTTCACTTGGTCTCACCTACCTGGAACACAGTGGAGCTAGACCTCCGTTCTCTCTGAGTCCAGAGTCTGTGCTCTTTTTCCTCCACACCAGGCTTCTTCATCCATGAAGATATCCTCATTAAATAAGCAGCCTTTTCATTTTTCAAAGTCACAGCTCCTTCCCTTATTTGTTCACCAAACATATTTGCTGAGCACCTTCTGTGAATGTGGTCCTGCGGGGGACTTGTGAGAGAGCTGAGCGTGAAGGAGCCGCTCTGTCTCCTCTGACCCTTATGTTCAAAGTATTGCTTGTCCCCAGCGACTCAAAGTACCTCAATAGCATCACACGTTCAGTAACTATTAGAAACGAATATGATACAAAATTAATCCTTTACACACAACAAGTCAATAATGCTTTTGTCCTCAGAACAACCATAAGGATACTATAGCTAGATTCAGATAAGATAAAAAGGAGCTCTAGAATGGCATATATACACACACACAAATAAAGACACTAATATATAAATATGCATAATAAATATACTGAATTATATTTGACCTTTGGTTTTCATTGTACTATTAGAGATAAAATTCTGTGGATCAAAAATAATACAATTTATGTCCCACGTTGAGCCAGGTTCTAACAACAGGACTAGCTTCAGCTTCTCACTTGAAAAAAAGGTTTGACTCTTTTGTGACCCCACAGACTGTAGCCTGCCAGGCTCCTCAGTCCATAGAATTTTTCAAGCAAGAATACTGGAGTGGGTTGCTATCTCCTTCTTCAGGGGATCTTCCCAACTCAGGGAACAATGCCAGGTCTCCCAAGTTACAGGCAGATTCTTTATCATCTGAGCCACTAGGGAAGCCCATACTAATGCTACTCAAATAAAGTTACAGTGGCTATGTTAATATCAAAAATATATATTTTAAAGGAAAGAATATTACTAGGAATAAAGAAAATAATTTCATAATAATAATGATAAGACACTTGAAAGTCTTATACATTGAAAACTACATACATTGTATGGAAAAATTAAAGGTAGCCTAAAATTCAGAGAGATATACTCTTTTCCTGGATCAGAAGATTCAACATTGTTAAGATATAAATTATCCTCAAATTGACCTATCAGTTCAATGAAATGCCAATAAAAACTTCAACAGTCATTTTAGTAGTAATCAACACATTGATTCTAAAATTCATATGAAATTATACAGAAATTTAAAAAGTCAAAATAAGTTTGAAAGAGAATAACAAGGTTGGAAGACTGTCACTCCCTGATTTTGACTTAAATCTGCAGTGTAGTTTTAGTCTAAGTGTAAACAATTAGATCAATAAAATAGAATAGAATCCAGAAATTGACCCATATGCATTTGGATAATGGATTTTCAACAAAGATGCAACAGCAATTTAGTGGAAAAGGGATAGTATTTTCAATAAATGATGCTGCAACAATTTGATATCCATATGCAAAAAATAAACTTAAATCCATGTCTTGCAGTATATACAAAATGACTCAAAGTATCAATAGATGATCAACTTACTTGTACAAACTAAAACTATAAAGCTTCTTGTAGAATGCCTTTTTGAGTGTGACTTAGGCAAAGATAATCACACTAAAAACAGGATCCACAGAAACAAATTGGTAAGTTGGACCTCATCCAAATTAAAAGCTTCTGTTCTTTGAAAGACAAAAAAAAAACAATGGAAAGAAAAATCCAAGGAAAGGGAAAAAGTATTTCCAAAGCACACCTCTGACAGAAGACTTGCATCTAGAATACATAACCAACCTTCAAGACTCGGTAACAAGAAAACAACAACCAAAGAAAAACTGAGAAAACTATTTGAAGATGCTTGTTACTAAAGAAGCTATAAGCACATGGAAAATAGGAGCATGAAAATAATCTCTCCATGATTAATTATGAGAGAAATGGAAATTAAAATCACAATGAGGTGCCACTGAACACCTATTAGAATTGCTAAAATGAAAAAGAAGGACCTTTTCAAGTACTGGTGAAGGCATGGAGCTTACGGTGCCTGCTGGCATGATGGGAAATAGTGCAGCCATCCTAAGAACCAAGTTCTTGAAATGTTAAACACACACCGACTGTATGAGCCATTTTATTCCTTTTTATCTAGTCAAGAGAAAATAAAATGTGTGCCCATAAAGAGATTTGTCCACAAAGGGATTTGTTCAGAGTGGTTTTAATTGTAATAGATAAACCTGGAAATAATCCCATGCCAGTATCAGGTGAATGAATAAACAAATCATAGTATGGCCAAATAATGAAATTAAAAGGACCATGATATTACTGTAGCATGAATGAATCTGAAAATAATTATGCTGAGTGAAAGAAGGTAGACTTCAGAGCACATTCTGTCTGATCCCATTTAGATAAAATCCTAGGAAATGTCAATGAATGTGTAGTGAGAGGAAGCACACTGGTGTGGGTGGGGAAGGGGTACAAAGAAATGTGGGAAGGATAGATTGCAAAGGGGCAGAGGGAATTTCGAGGTGATAGATATTTTTCATTATCCTGATTGTGGAGGTGGTTTCACAAGTTATATATGTACATGTTACATGTGTATATCTATACATGCATATGTGACATCAAATTCTGTGTTTTAACTATGTTTAGATTATTGTAAATAAAAAATCAGTATGGTTTTTAAAAATTCTACTTAAAAATGCAATCCAGGGGTTTCCCTGGTGGTCCAGTGGGTAAGGACACTCCTTGCAGTGCAGGGGGCGCCGGTTCGATCCCTGGCCTGGGAAGATCCCACGTGCCACGGAGCAGCTGGACCGATGTGTCCAATTCTCTAGCCGGAGCTCTGGAGCGCATGCGCCCAGAGCCGGTGCTTTGCGACAACAGACGCCACCGCTATGGGAGGTCCACACAGGTCAAAGAACAAAGATGGATGAAAATGAATAAATGAAAGACCAATAGAAGTAGCCAGAAAAAAAAATGCAATCCATCTTTTCCAAAACACATTTCCAGTAGGTTCAAAAAATAAGAATTTTCTGATGAAATATTGATTAAATTGTCCAAAATAAGCCACAGGATATGGGTGTTAGACAGCTATGCTGGTTCTGGTTGGCATAACGGCTAGACAGCCTGAAGGAAAAACAATGACAGCTTTGCAGGCCAGAACTGGGCAGAGCAAGAAGTCCCTCCATCGCTAACAGGCTCCCTCAGAACGATGTTCCAGTGGGAGGAAACTGCAGCTCTTTCTAGTGGCTTGGTGGGTACTCCTGAGCCTTGGAAGCCCCACTGGCTTCCAGAAATGCACAGGAAGCAGTGACCTGAAGAAGGACAGGCAGGGAGGGACATTGGAAACAGAAGAGCTCCCATAAACCCAATCCGAAAGTCAACACAGAGCAAAGATGAAGGAAAAGTGATGCAATTCAGTGGTCCCCGTGGAATGTGCAGAAGGGCTTTGAGGTGTGACAGTGAGATGGGGGGAGGGGGGTGGAGTTAGTCTTAGAAAGGCTGGGAGGCCGGAGTCCTCATCAGACCAACCCCACCCCGTGGCAGAGGTAAGACCCAGTCCTGGGACGGGCTCCTCTCCTGTGGCCTTGCATTGCCCTCGGCAGGGGGAGAAGCAGCCCAGAGCCTTGTGAAGCTGTGACCCAAGGCTGAGCACAGAACCCGGGTCCTTGTCTTCATATTTCAGGATCCCCCAGTTCTGCTTCCTGACTCTCCTAGTTGGCTGTTTCCTTCTCTCTCTTCTCTTTCCTTGAGTCTATTCTTTCCTTTAGATCTGCTTTAAATGATATCTGAACAAAACAGGACATACATCAATAAAGTATGTGAAGAACAGTTTTTCAGCAAGTATGTATAAGAAGCATCAGCATCCCAGAAAATGGTGGACGCCAGGGTGAGCCAAGGAAGAATGAACAACTCCCTATGAAACCAAACGGGTCAATAAGAAACAAGGCACCGCAAATGATCCACGTGTACACAGAGCACAGGTAATCAAGGGTGGAGGGAGCCCGCAGAAAGGACAGCTAGCCTTGCCCCTCACTGGTCAGGACAGAAGCGAGTGAGCATTTGAAGACAGAGAAGCAGGTCAGTCCAACAAGAAAGGGAGCGGGCAGAAACATGGGGGCATTTCATCCAGCAATCCAAGAGCAAAAGCCAATAGTGCTCACAGGAAGTTTTTACCTTAACCAGGCAGAAATTCAATAGCTAGAACGGGGATGAATTCACATCGAATGTGGGTGCCAGCTAACTATTTCCTGAATCTAGGCCAGTGCAGGCTGCTGCTTCAGGGCCATTAATCTTTTTCTCCAGAAAACTGGTAGTTTGACTAAATTATCACTGCAATTGTTGCTTAGTTGCTTCAGTCGTGTCTGACTCTTTAACCCTAGCCCGCCGGGCTCCTCTGGCCATGGAATTCTCCAGGCAATAGTACTAGAGTGGGTCACCATGCTGTCCTCCAGGGGGTCTTCCCAAACCAGAGATCAAAGCCAGGTCAGCGGTGTTGCAGGCAGATTCTTCACTGCTGAACCACCAGGGAAGCCCACTTTGCTTTAATTTTGTGAACCAGTGACACTACCATGTGTCTATGGAAGAATCTCTGGCCTCTCTGCCCATGCGTGCACCTGACAGCCTGATAGGCCAATCGTACCTTCTAAAGAGGATGGATGCCAAACAGTCTCTTACAGAAATGAAATCCATAAGCACATCTCTCCTTTGAAACCAGGGTAGGTGTGGTCCAAAGTCTGGTTTTGGATGCAGTCAGGAACAAAGAGTGGTGACCTAAAAGCTAATACTTTCAACAAGTAGTGCAAAGGGAATAATAGATTGGACATCTGCACAAATTTGCACGAGTTTATATGCTACTCACAATGCAGTAGGCGTATAGCATAGAGAGATACTCACTGTGTGTGTGTTCCATCATCCTCGTTCTCAGGGAATGCGGTAGACTTATAGGAAATTCAGCAGGAGACCTGAGAATGACTGGACAAGATCATTCTCTTTGGTTTGTGCCTACTTCTGCTGACCCACCTTGTGATCCCAGGCCACTATCCTGCCCTGCTGAAATGTGGAATTGCCTTATAGGAGAGCCAAACTCTCACATTACAAAGAGAAACCATCTTAGGAGGCCTAGGAAATGGATTCCAGACTGAGTCATGAAGCAAGCTGTAGTCCCTTAGTCTAACTTCTTCTAGGAATCAATGTGAAAGAGATTTAAACATAGGCAAGGGTCACGAAACCAGTCAGACCCAGGTTGTTTCCAGTTCTGCCCTTCCCTAGGTGAACAATGTTTAGCAGGATGGTGGCTTTCTCTGCCTTTCCTTGTCAAGTGGGAGTAATAACATCTAGTGCAAAGGATTGCCGACAGGATTGGAGTTAATGCCTGGGAAAGGCTTGGCGTGGTGCCTGGGTGGTTTTAAGCGCTCATCAAGTGAATCCAGGATCATATATCCACTGCAGGAAGCCTCGTCTGTGTCTCTCTGAGACATATAATAAAAGGTGGGGTTATGAAGTTAATGTAAGTGGAAAATGAAATACAGTCCAGCTGCCCTTGAAATGCACTTTAAAAAGGTGCCGTGACAGAAACCAACATATTCTTACTCTAACACAGCTGTGTGGTTTTCTTTTCCAACCCAGCAATGTAACAGATCACCTTGTATTTGGTTGCCCATGAGACAAAGTAACTGAATCATGTTTAGAGACAACATTCTACCCAGGTTGTAGAGTCGAGCAATTAAGGCTGCTGGCTTGCTCTTTCGAGCGCACGCTTTGTTCCCTCATCTGCCTAAAAAGATAACAAATAATAACGCGTTAGATGTCTGTCCCCCTTCCAACTTTATCATGAGGCTCAAATGAGAAAATGCAGGGGTAAAGACTATATTTGGCTGTAACATACTTATAAGTTAAAAGAATTAAATAGCTCTAACTTTATGCAGTTGACGGTAAAGCATCTGGAAATTCCTGATCATAATAAAGAAGACTGAAATAAAGAAGATTTAAAGTGTGAAGAGGGATACTAGTCACCTCTACTTAACAGCTCAAGTTTAGATCTGTAAATAAAAGGCCAGGGAGAGTTAGAGATGACCAGCCTCATCCTAGATAGCAAGTGCGATTTTACCCAAAGAAAGTGAAACTAACCATTTTGTATTGATCCCTTCCATCCGGGCAGAACAGAAAGATACCTGCCTAAAGGTCAGACTCAGAGAGAATTTAGGAGGCCTAGGAAATGGATTCCAGACTGAGTCATGAAGCAAGCTGTAGTCCCTTAGTCTAACTTCTTCTAGGAATCAATGTGAAAGAGATTTAAACATAGGCAAGGGTCACGAAACCAGTCAGACCCAGGTTGTTTCCAGTTCTGCCCTTCCCTAGGTGAACAATGTTTAGCAGGATGGTGGCTTTCTCTGCCTTTCCTTGTCAAGTGGGAGTAATAACATCTAGTGCAAAGGATTGCCGACAGGATTGGAGTTAATGCCTGGGAAAGGCTTGGCGTGGTGCCTGGGTGGTTTTAAGCGCTCATCAAGTGAATCCAGGATCATATATCCACTGCAGGAAGCCTCGTCTGTGTCTCTCTGAGACATATAATAAAAGGTGGGGTTATGAAGTTAATGTAAGTGGAAAATGAAATACAGTCCAGCTGCCCTTGAAATGCACTTTAAAAAGGTGCCGTGACAGAAACCAACATATTCTTACTCTAACACAGCTGTGTGGTTTTCTTTTCCAACCCAGCAATGTAACAGATCACCTTGTATTTGGTTGCCCATGAGACAAAGTAACTGAATCATGTTTAGAGACAACATTCTACCCAGGTTGTAGAGTCGAGCAATTAAGGCTGCTGGCTTGCTCTTTCGAGCGACGCTTTGTTCCCTCATCTGCCTAAAAAGATAACAAATAATAACGCGTTAGATGTCTGTCCCCCTTCCAACTTTATCATGAGGCTCAAATGAGAAAATGCAGGGGTAAAGACTATATTTGGCTGTAACATACTTATAAGTTAAAAGAATTAAATAGCTCTAACTTTATGCAGTTGACGGTAAAGCATCTGGAAATTCCTGATCATAATAAAGAAGACTGAAATAAAGAAGATTTAAAGTGTGAAGAGGGATACTAGTCACCTCTACTTAACAGCTCAAGTTTAGATCTGTAAATAAAAGGCCAGGGAGAGTTAGAGATGACCAGCCTCATCCTAGATAGCAAGTGCGATTTTACCCAAAGAAAGTGAAACTAACCATTTTGTATTGATCCCTTCCATCCGGGCAGAACAGAAAGATACCTGCCTAAAGGTCAGACTCAGAGAGAATTCAGGAGCAAGTTGAAGTTAGTGAAGCACAAACTCTCTTTAGCTAATGAGCCTCTGAGAAAGCGGTTCCTATGTCTTGAAGTCACCCTTTTCCATCAGGTCTAATATGAATATTTTAAAGCATTTATCAATTCCAAAATCCAGACGTATCTAAAGTAAGAGAATCTTAAAATCATTGTCAGTAATATCTTGTAGTTGTCACTGAATGCATTGATGAACTTGGACTTGGTTGTTCATATTGTTTTCATTTCTGCATCTGAAACACTATAAAATAGCTTGAATAAGTTGAAAAGAAAAATTTCCAGTGGTAAAGAACGGCTGTATCAGCAGGTGGTGACAGCATTCTTGTTTCCACCTCCTTTTCGTCTTCCCCTTCCTCCTCCTCCTGCTCCTTGGTGGTTCTTCTTGCCTTTGGGGGCTTCTGAAGTGAGATAAAACGCAATGCTCCTACAGAAGAGATGTTGCTGAATTACACTCAGTTTCAAGATTCTTCCATTTCCTCTTTATCCTAGTTCTCGACTCATGAAACAGCTTCTGCTTATAAATTAGCTTCCCAAATATCTGTCACTGAAAGAGTAGCCACACATCAGACACGAGTATCCTAGAAGAGATACTTCTCGTCTATCAGTAGTAATAAAGTCCGGTTTTCACTTCCTTTGCCCGAAGCTTTGACGGGCAGGTCGAGAATCCCTGAGTCTGAGCACTTAAGGGAGTTTTGGCAAAACACAGACTCTCAATCAGAAAATCTTTGGGGAAGATGCCAAACCACAGCGATCTCATCACATCTCTGCCCCTCTGCAAGGCTCTGCCTGGGCAGCCAGCCTGGCTCCTGTTGGACGTCACTGTCCTCACACCCCTCTCTCTCCCTGCACACTTTGATCTTAACACTTGGTGCAGCCTCTTGCGTTAAGCCTCCCTCAGGTGTCAGCCCTGCCGTTGGCCTTCATATTGAATTGCGGCCTCTCCTTACCCCGCTCTGTGTGGCCGGAGGGCTGACGACATTCAGACTCCATTTCCTGGGTTCTTGTTTAGATGCTTCAACTTGGATTCTCTCAGCCAGAGGGAATGACCAGAGATGAGAAGGGGAGAAAAAGGGCAAAGCGAGAACTTTCCTTCTCTCTTTGTCTCAAAGGGGCCGGCAGTTGCTCATGCTATCCGCTCTGTTTCCAGCTCCCCAGGGAAGCTTGTGGTTTCAGCTTGTGCCTGGAGACCCCAGCCCCTCAGCTCTGGTCACTCCACCGCCCCCCTTTGTCCTTTCGGCTAAGAGGTGGGAACTTTCCACTACGGTTCCCAGCTTCTGTATTGCCCTCTGCTCACTTCCATCCCTGCCTAAGTCATCTCTTGTAACACCCCGACTGGCTTATTTCCCTGGTTGGGTCATGACGAACAACTACGGGTCTGATACCCAACATGATTATGAGCTTCTGGAAGCCAAGAAACCCACCCCACATCTCTATACTTACATTTGCGTGAATATTTGATAAGCTCTTGTCCAGTTGAACTAAAACTGTGTCACACAAAATCTAAGCTAACAAATCTCATAGAACTGAGATACTGTATTTTATTTCTGGTTTTGGGGTTTTTTTTTTGACTGTGCCGCACAGCTTGGATTGAACCTGGACTGCTGCAGGGAAAGCCTATTATCCTAACCACTAGGCAACCAGGGAACTCTAGTTGTTTATTTAAATGGAGACATTTGTTACTATAGTAAACATACGACTCCATTTAAGGAAATTACATGTCCGTGCCCTTTCTGGGAGCTCGGATACCTGTAAAAAAGTTTCCTTTGAAAGAATCACTGAGCATTAACTGAGCACCTAGCAGTCACCTTAAAGAAATGATTTATAGTACTTATCACTAACCCCACAGTCGGAATCTCATCACATCTCTGCCCCTCTGCAAGGCTCTGCCTGGGCAGCCAGCCTGGCTCCTGTTGGACGTCACTGTCCTCACACCCCTCTCTCTCCCTGCACACTTTGATCTTAACACTTGGTGCAGCCTCTTGCGTTAAGCCTCCCTCAGGTGTCAGCCCTGCCGTTGGCCTTCATATTGAATTGCGGCCTCTCCTTACCCCGCTCTGTGTGGCCGGAGGGCTGACGACATTCAGACTCCATTTCCTGGGTTCTTGTTTAGATGCTTCAACTTGGATTCTCTCAGCCAGAGGGAATGACCAGAGATGAGAAGGGGAGAAAAAGGGCAAAGCGAGAACTTTCCTTCTCTCTTTGTCTCAAAGGGGCCGGCAGTTGCTCATGCTATCCGCTCTGTTTCCAGCTCCCCAGGGAAGCTTGTGGTTTCAGCTTGTGCCTGGAGACCCCAGCCCCTCAGCTCTGGTCACTCCACCGCCCCCCTTTGTCCTTTCGGCTAAGAGGTGGGAACTTTCCACTACGGTTCCCAGCTTCTGTATTGCCCTCTGCTCACTTCCATCCCTGCCTAAGTCATCTCTTGTAACACCCCGACTGGCTTATTTCCCTGGTTGGGTCATGACGAACAACTACGGGTCTGATACCCAACATGATTATGAGCTTCTGGAAGCCAAGAAACCCACCCCACATCTCTATACTTACATTTGCGTGAATATTTGATAAGCTCTTGTCCAGTTGAACTAAAACTGTGTCACACAAAATCTAAGCTAACAAATCTCATAGAACTGAGATACTGTATTTTATTTCTGGTTTTGGGGTTTTTTTTTTGACTGTGCCGCACAGCTTGGATTGAACCTGGACTGCTGCAGGGAAAGCCTATTATCCTAACCACTAGGCAACCAGGGAACTCTAGTTGTTTATTTAAATGGAGACATTTGTTACTATAGTAAACATACGACTCCATTTAAGGAAATTACATGTCCGTGCCCTTTCTGGGAGCTCGGATACCTGTAAAAAAGTTTCCTTTGAAAGAATCACTGAGCATTAACTGAGCACCTAGCAGTCACCTTAAAGAAATGATTTATAGTACTTATCACTAAGTTCTGTGATGTGCAATACTGGTCCCATTTAACAGATGAGGAAACTGAGGGTCAGAGATTTTGAGTAACTACTCCAAGTGCACACATTTGGCTTATAACTTGGTCCACACATCCTCCAGTAATGCTTCAACTTTAAGTATTGTAAGAATCAAATATTTGTTTAAAAAGACATCTAAGGCCCATATCCATAGAATCTATTTTACCAGCTCAGGAGTATGGCATATTTATAACATACATCATGTAAATATTCATTTGTAGCCTCCCCACCTGACTTGGATGCATTCTAAATCAAACCTTGAGAAATACAGAACCAGAACATAAGGAAAATATATCTGTGTTAAATTATCTCACCGATACATCCTCAGAGCCTAAGCAAGGGCCTGGTACTTAGCCAATGGTCAATAAATTATGATAGAATTAATAAATGAATGAACAACTTGATTATTTCCTATTGAGTTCAGATCTTTACTATTTTCTAGTACTACTCACTAGCTCTTATTTTCTACACCATTCCAAAGCTTATTTATTTTTTAACTTATTCAAAGAGGATTGAGTTAACCCAACCATGCTCTTGATCTCTGCTAACTGAAATTTGCAATATTTTGCTTATTTTTTAGGTGGGGAAACTAAAGCCCAGGGAGGTAGAATGGCTTGCACAGAACCACCTAGCTCACCTCTTTGATGATAAACTTGAACCACTTATAATTTTGATATTCCTGCTGCTATTCTAGATTGAGTCTGAAATGTCCAGATGATGATGAAAACACAGGTACTTACTGACCAACTATAAGCAGAAAGCAATGAAAAAATGTCCATCTTATAGTAAGGGGTTTTTTGGGGACTGTGCCGCACAGCTTGGATTGAACCTGGACTGCTGCAGGGAAAGCCTATTATCCTAACCACTAGGCAACCAGGGAACTCTAGTTGTTTATTTAAATGGAGACATTTGTTACTATAGTAAACATACGACTCCATTTAAGGAAATTACATGTCCGTGCCCTTTCTGGGAGCTCGGATACCTGTAAAAAAGTTTCCTTTGAAAGAATCACTGAGCATTAACTGAGCACCTAGCAGTCACCTTAAAGAAATGATTTATAGTACTTATCACTAAGTTCTGTGATGTGCAATACTGGTCCCATTTAACAGATGAGGAAACTGAGGGTCAGAGATTTTGAGTAACTACTCCAAGTGCACACATTTGGCTTATAACTTGGTCCACACATCCTCCAGTAATGCTTCAACTTTAAGTATTGTAAGAATCAAATATTTGTTTAAAAAGACATCTAAGGCCCATATCCATAGAATCTATTTTACCAGCTCAGGAGTATGGCATATTTATAACATACATCATGTAAATATTCATTTGTAGCCTCCCCACCTGACTTGGATGCATTCTAAATCAAACCTTGAGAAATACAGAACCAGAACATAAGGAAAATATATCTGTGTTAAATTATCTCACCGATACATCCTCAGAGCCTAAGCAAGGGCCTGGTACTTAGCCAATGGTCAATAAATTATGATAGAATTAATAAATGAATGAACAACTTGATTATTTCCTATTGAGTTCAGATCTTTACTATTTTCTAGTACTACTCACTAGCTCTTATTTTCTACACCATTCCAAAGCTTATTTATTTTTTAACTTATTCAAAGAGGATTGAGTTAACCCAACCATGCTCTTGATCTCTGCTAACTGAAATTTGCAATATTTTGCTTATTTTTTAGGTGGGGAAACTAAAGCCCAGGGAGGTAGAATGGCTTGCACAGAACCACCTAGCTCACCTCTTTGATGATAAACTTGAACCACTTATAATTTTGATATTCCTGCTGCTATTCTAGATTGAGTCTGAAATGTCCAGATGATGATGAAAACACAGGTACTTACTGACCAACTATAAGCAGAAAGCAATGAACATCATCTCCCTTCCCTTCACAATAGTATGCGTGGTCCTCATCTTATAGTAAGGTTACTGAAAATTCAATATGCCTGTGATTTGCCAAGTCACTCAGCCAGGAAATGGCTGGGTCATTTAACTTAATTCATCTCTTATTTGAGCCTTAAGTTTCCATATTTGAAGGAAATCCATTTGTTTCTGGATTTTCCTTATTTTCCCAGAGTCATTCTTTAAGTATAACTATTTAATGTGGAAAACTATTAACTATTCACTCTGGAGATGGAAAGAGGGTAGGGAGGGCACTTGATGGATTGCACATCAGTTCAGCTGTAACCCAGGATATCATTTGTATTTCACTAACCATCACTAACTCATGACAGATTTGATTTTTGTTGAAGAACAAAAATATTTAAAATGACCACAACATTAAACTTTCCTAATATGTACAGCAACATTTTTTATAATCTTTAGTATTACTCATGAGTATTATCATATTTGACATAATTATACCTTATAATTGCCTCAAACTTGTAATGACATTCTTTCAAGAATTATTACTAATTATTGTACTTGACGCGACAAATTAAACATGTTGTTTGACGTAATTACACTAAATAATTCAAAATGCTAATTAAGCTTAGAAATAGCAATTAACATAATTAAAGAAAAAAAACAAACTGCTGGAAATTTCAGTATGAATCAGTATCAGAATCTGGACTTTTTCAAGAAGATTTTCATAAAGATTGACTGATGTGATTTATAAAATTGTATCTTTAATCAAGAATGATGAAACATTATTAAAGTCTTTATACACCCTAGAAGAGACAATTAGAAAATAAAAGACAGGGAAGAACTTAGTGTCCTATGAAGGGCTAAGTCTGTAGAGGTAGTCAGACTTGAGTATGAATCCTTTACCTGGCCATTTCTGACTGGGTAAATCTAGCTTAGCAATGGAATCTTCTGGACCTCTGTCCTCTGCAAGTGGGGATTAAATAGCAACCCACTCCAGTATTCTTGCCTGGAAAATCCCATGGACAGAGGAGCCTGGTGAGCTACAATAGGGTCTCAAAAAGTTGGACATGATTAAAGTGACTGAGCACGTAGGCATGTAAAAAAAGATAAATATGGAATTCTGCCACATTTATCAATAATCTAAAATAGCCAAATACATAAAATCCAAGAATGGAATGGTGGTTTCTGAGGTTGGGAGGAAGGAAAAGTGTGGGGTTACTGGTCATGCATGAAGTTTTAGTTCAGCAAAATGAATGAGCTCTAGAGACCCACTGTACAACTTCAAACCTATGATCAACAACAATTTGTTATACACTTAAAAACAGACTAAGAGGGTCGATCTTTTCTTAGCAGAATAAAACACTTGGTTTGTTTTTTTTTTTCTTCAGAATAAGCTAAGTATATAAAATGCCTGATATAGCACATGACCCCTAGGAAGAGCTCAAAAAATTCAGGTCTCAAGTATCCTATTTATTTAACATAGAAGTATGTTGGATGTGAAATTCTAGACTAGGAGAAGAAAGGAGGTAGAAGATAGTTATATGTATTTAAAAAAATCAATGATCTAAGAAGAGAAAATGATCTCTTACATCTAAGTTTTCAAGGATAAGATGAGATGGTGGTTGTAAAGATAACAACAGGGTACCTGGCCGATGCTTTACTGCCTGAGCACCACCTTTATTTGGATCTTGATGATTTTCTTCTTATTTATAAAACACTGTGATAAAGTAACTTTTTGTCTAAGAAAGACAGCCTATCTGACATCTCATCAGGGAAGAATGACTCTTTTTCTTTTTTCAAGATAAAAAGATAGACAGACTCTTATTATGATGTAAATGAGCTGACTGGCAGGAACTCAGTCCCCAGGGAGGTTGGGGAAGGGCTTTGACTTCCGGGCTCAGGAGGCCTGTGGAGGCAGCAGACACAGATCTGCCAGCCAAGCCAGTGATTAAAGACCGTCGGACTGCTCATCCTGAGACCTTGAACTCCACGGCGAGAATGGGCTCCTGCAGCCAAAATGAGAGAAGAACCAAACAAAAAGGGGAAAAAATTTTAAAGCCCTACTGTGTGCAAATACTTTGTAAAGCAACCTTGGGGGTGGGAGGGGTTGGGTTGGGGTGGGAGAACAGGTAAGGTTACTATAATCTTGTTGAAAAACCACATTTCCTTAGAATTTTGTCCTGGGGATTCAGGCATAAATAACATGGTACCAAAAAATAAAGAGTAATAATTTAGGTATTAACAAAGAGATGCTGATTTAATCCATACATCATGTGTGTATGTGTGTGTTCCCAGCTTTTAAGGAGGATGGAAAGTTGGGGAAGAATCTATTCTGAAGACAAAGAGGATGAGACACCAGTCTCTGCCACTTGCTAGCTGGGTGACCTTGGGAAAGTTAACTTCTTTGAGTGTGAAGTTGCTCAGTCACCACGGCATGTTCCACTCTTCACACTCCCATGGACTGCAGCACACTAGGCTTCCCTGTCCCTCACCGTCTCCCGGAGTTTGCTGCAGCTCACGTCCATTGCATTGGTGATGCCATCCAACCGTCTCATCCTCTGTCTCGCTCTGCTGCTTCTGCCTTCAATTTTTCCCAGCGTCGGAGTCTTTTTCATTGAGTCGATTATTCCCATCAGTCTGAAGTGACTCAGATATAAAATGGGTGACAGCCAGGACAGAAAATCAATGATCTAAGAAGAAAATGATCTCTTACATCTAAGTTTTCAAGGATAAGATGAGATGGTGGTTGTAAAGATAACAACAGGGTACCTGGCCGATGCTTTACTGCCTGAGCACCACCTTTATTTGGATCTTGATGATTTTCTTCTTATTTATAAAACACTGTGATAAAGTAACTTTTTGTCTAAGAAAGACAGCCTATCTGACATCTCATCAGGGAAGAATGACTCTTTTTCTTTTTTCAAGATAAAAAGATAGACAGACTCTTATTATGATGTAAATGAGCTGACTGGCAGGAACTCAGTCCCCAGGGAGGTTGGGGAAGGGCTTTGACTTCCGGGCTCAGGAGGCCTGTGGAGGCAGCAGACACAGATCTGCCAGCCAAGCCAGTGATTAAAGACCGTCGGACTGCTCATCCTGAGACCTTGAACTCCACGGCGAGAATGGGCTCCTGCAGCCAAAATGAGAGAAGAACCAAACAAAAAGGGGAAAAAATTTTAAAGCCCTACTGTGTGCAAATACTTTGTAAAGCAACCTTGGGGGTGGGAGGGGGTTGGGTTGGGGTGGGAGAACAGGTAAGGTTACTATAATCTTGTTGAAAAACCACATTTCCTTAGAATTTTGTCCTGGGGATTCAGGCATAAATAACATGGTACCAAAAAATAAAGAGTAATAATTTAGGTATTAACAAAGAGATGCTGATTTAATCCATACATCATGTGTGTATGTGTGTGTTCCCAGCTTTTAAGGAGGATGGAAAGTTGGGGAAGAATCTATTCTGAAGACAAAGAGGATGAGACACCAGTCTCTGCCACTTGCTAGCTGGGTGACCTTGGGAAAGTTAACTTCTTTGAGTGTGAAGTTGCTCAGTCACCACGGCATGTTCCACTCTTCACACTCCCATGGACTGCAGCACACTAGGCTTCCCTGTCCCTCACCGTCTCCCGGAGTTTGCTGCAGCTCACGTCCATTGCATTGGTGATGCCATCCAACCGTCTCATCCTCTGTCTCCCTCTTCTCCTTCTGCCTTCAATCTTTCCCAGCGTCGGGGTCTTTTCCAATGAGTCGATTGTTCCCATCAGTCTGAAGTGACTCAGATATAAAATGGGTGACAGCCACAGAGTTGTTAGAATCAGATGTGAAGGGCTTCCTTCCCCTGCTCCTCGTGTACCCATGGGATGTCTTTCTGTGGGTTTCATCTTCGTTCCTTTCTTCTTAAGCACCATCGTGTATTCAGTAACCTAAGCGAATACACTTAGGATTAATTCTCCATGTATTTCAAGTGTATAGGTCCTCACCTTTTCTGGGATAGGAACATACTACAGGAAACATCCCAATTGCAGAAATGTTAACTACCCTAACCAACTTCCCATGTTACGTTTAGGAGCCACGTCACCATTTTCTCCTCCTGGGTCCATTCTCCCCTGGCTTCTTCGCCTAGTGTGTATATGGCCACTCCAGCTTCCTCGCAGTCTGGCTCCTCCAGATTTCTGTCTTGGCATTTTGTATCATGGCTTTCCTTACTAGCTCCAGGGCAGCAAAGCTGCAGATGGTGCTTCTTCCAGGTCTGAGCTCAAAAACACATCAATCTATCTTCCATGAGGTGAAGTATCCACTACAGAGGTTTAGGGATAAGTGTAAAATGATGTTCAAAGGATCTGTATGAAGGCTGCATTGCTCCCAACAGGATGGCCCAGAAATAGCAGCCTTCTTAGAAATGAGGATTTGTTCTGATTTGTGTTTTCTAAATGAGAGGAAACATGAGCATGTTATAAGGTCAAAAAAAAAAAAAAAGTCAAAGGAAATAAAGAATTTAAACATGTTAGAGAGCTGGGGAGAGAGTGAGCAGACAGATGGCCTGGGAGAACACAGCTGGAGAAGGTCTTGGAGGAAACCCCATCTTGTGGAAGGTGGTAAATGCCAATTATGCCCAAGGCACTGCTGCTGGAAAAGGGGGAGGATAGGAGGAGAAAGAGAATTATAGAGTGCAAGAGGAAGTCAGGTTCTTTTGGCTTCAGTCTGGGAATCCAGGATACATCAAATACAGCAAGCATAACGGAGAATGGGAGGGCAGGAAGACGGCTCAAACCTTCTCGAACACTTTCAACATTTGTATCCATTAGCACATTAAGTTATCAATGTATTCTCACGACTGGGAGAAGTTAAATAGCTGTCCTCAATGTCTGATTCTCACCTGTGGTCCAGCCAAGATTTGAGTCTGGGTCTAGCTGATTCCATATGTGACACTTGCCCACTGGTTTTTTCTCCACCCTTTGTACCCATGCTTTTCCCTGCTGCTGTCAACAATTTTTGTTGATGAATTTATGTAAGGTCATGCTCTATGCCTAATACACTTAGGATTAATTCTCCATGTATTTCAAGTGTATAGGTCCTCACCTTTTCTGGGATAGGAACATACTACAGGAAACATCCCAATTGCAGAAATGTTAACTACCCTAACCAACTTCCCATGTTACGTTTAGGAGCCACGTCACCATTTTCTCCTCCTGGGTCCATTCTCCCCTGGCTTCTTCGCCTAGTGTGTATATGGCCACTCCAGCTTCCTCGCAGTCTGGCTCCTCCAGATTTCTGTCTTGGCATTTTGTATCATGGCTTTCCTTACTAGCTCCAGGGCAGCAAAGCTGCAGATGGTGCTTCTTCCAGGTCTGAGCTCAAAAACACATCAATCTATCTTCCATGAGGTGAAGTATCCACTACAGAGGTTTAGGGATAAGTGTAAAATGATGTTCAAAGGATCTGTATGAAGGCTGCATTGCTCCCAACAGGATGGCCCAGAAATAGCAGCCTTCTTAGAAATGAGGATTTGTTCTGATTTGTGTTTTCTAAATGAGAGGAAACATGAGCATGTTATAAGGTCAAAAAAAAAAAAAAAGTCAAAGGAAATAAAGAATTTAAACATGTTAGAGAGCTGGGGAGAGAGTGAGCAGACAGATGGCCTGGGAGAACACAGCTGGAGAAGGTCTTGGAGGAAACCCCATCTTGTGGAAGGTGGTAAATGCCAATTATGCCCAAGGCACTGCTGCTGGAAAAGGGGGAGGATAGGAGGAGAAAGAGAATTATAGAGTGCAAGAGGAAGTCAGGTTCTTTTGGCTTCAGTCTGGGAATCCAGGATACATCAAATACAGCAAGCATAACGGAGAATGGGAGGGCAGGAAGACGGCTCAAACCTTCTCGAACACTTTCAACATTTGTATCCATTAGCACATTAAGTTATCAATGTATTCTCACGACTGGGAGAAGTTAAATAGCTGTCCTCAATGTCTGATTCTCACCTGTGGTCCAGCCAAGATTTGAGTCTGGGTCTAGCTGATTCCATATGTGACACTTGCCCACTGGTTTTTTCTCCACCCTTTGTACCCATGCTTTTCCCTGCTGCTGTCAACAATTTTTTTGTTGATGAATTTATGTAAGGTCATGCTCTATGGTCATCTGAGCTACCAGCCAAGAAAAGTCTCTGCATACCAACAAATGAATAAGAAACTCATTTTATTTCTTGGAATCAAAAGGAAATAGAAGGGTTTCCCCTGGTGGTCCAGTGGATAAGGACACCGCCTTGCAGTGCAAGGGTCGCCGGTTCGATCCCTGGCCTGGGAAGATCCCACATGCCGCAGAGCGGCTAAACTGATGTGTCCAATCACCGAGCCGGAGCTCTGGAGCGCATGTGCCCAGAGCCGGCGCTCTGTGACAAGACGCCACCGCGATGGGAGGCCGGCAGGAGCCAAAGAACAAAGACGGATGAAAACAGAGAAAGAAATGAAAGACCAATAGAAGTGGTCCGCCCGCTCCCCTCCTTCCCCAACCCGACCCCCGCCCAAAATAAATAAATAAATAAATCTTTAAAAAAAAAAAAAGGAAATAGAAATCAAAAGGTGTCTTCTTGGATTTCTCAGTGGAGTACCATCATGGTTCTGGTAGGTCAAACTGGGCATCTGTGGAGTGTCCTGGACTCCTTCCCACAGGGCCTCATCCCCTCTCATCGCCTCCTAAGCATCTTGCTCTCCCTTCCTGGTCCAGATTCCCCACTCCCTTCCCCAGGAGACCTTTATTGACTTCTCCAGCTTTTCTTCTTATCTATCCTCATCTCCCCTTCCATTCTTTATGATCCTACGCCACCTCAGACATCAGGACCTGTATCTTATGCCCCCAGTTACTCTGTATACGCATGTCCATGATCACATGTGTCCTACTTTCTGGAGGGCCATCCAACTCCCTCTTCCATCCTGGGATGCCTGCCTGACAAACATCTATTTGGCCTCCAATCCCTTTTAAGGAGTCTTCTTGACCTATTGTCTTCTCCACTTTTCCCCAGAAAGCTGTTTTCAAGTCCTTGGGCCGAATTCCAGGAGAGCACCTATAACAGACCTTTGCACCTGCTTGCTTCAGCATCTCTTACTCTTACTAGCCTGTGAGTACCTTGAGTACTTAAGTCTTCCCATTCATCTCTGCCTCCTAGGGCCTGGCATTTGTGTGCTGAATGGAGAAATGAATGAATGAATTCAGCATCAGCCTCTGCGTGCAACAATTTTTGTTGATGAATTTATGTAAGGTCATGCTAGCATCCAAGCCAAGAAAAGTCTCTGCATACCAACAAATGAATAAGAAACTCATTTTATTTCTTGGAATCAAAAGGAAATAGAAGGGTTTCCCCTGGTGGTCCAGTGGATAAGGACACCGCCTTGCAGTGCAAGGGTCGCCGGTTCGATCCCTGGCCTGGGAAGATCCCACATGCCGCAGAGCGGCTAAACTGATGTGTCCAATCACCGAGCCGGAGCTCTGGAGCGCATGTGCCCAGAGCCGGCGCTCTGTGACAAGACGCCACCGCGATGGGAGGCCGGCAGGAGCCAAAGAACAAAGACGGATGAAAACAGAGAAAGAAATGAAAGACCAATAGAAGTGGTCCGCCCGCTCCCCTCCTTCCCCAACCCGACCCCCGCCCAAAATAAATAAATAAATAAATCTTTAAAAAAAAAAAAAGGAAATAGAAATCAAAAGGTGTCTTCTTGGATTTCTCAGTGGAGTACCATCATGGTTCTGGTAGGTCAAACTGGGCATCTGTGGAGTGTCCTGGACTCCTTCCCACAGGGCCTCATCCCCTCTCATCGCCTCCTAAGCATCTTGCTCTCCCTTCCTGGTCCAGATTCCCCACTCCCTTCCCCAGGAGACCTTTATTGACTTCTCCAGCTTTTCTTCTTATCTATCCTCATCTCCCCTTCCATTCTTTATGATCCTACGCCACCTCAGACATCAGGACCTGTATCTTATGCCCCCAGTTACTCTGTATACGCATGTCCATGATCACATGTGTCCTACTTTCTGGAGGGCCATCCAACTCCCTCTTCCATCCTGGGATGCCTGCCTGACAAACATCTATTTGGCCTCCAATCCCTTTTAAGGAGTCTTCTTGACCTATTGTCTTCTCCACTTTTCCCCAGAAAGCTGTTTTCAAGTCCTTGGGCCGAATTCCAGGAGAGCACCTATAACAGACCTTTGCACCTGCTTGCTTCAGCATCTCTTACTCTTACTAGCCTGTGAGTACCTTGAGTACTTAAGTCTTCCCATTCATCTCTGCCTCCTAGGGCCTGGCATTTGTGTGCTGAATGGAGAAATGAATGAATGAATTGATCAGGCAATCACGGTTGACCTTTGGCCAAACAACCATATATTTCTCTGGTCTACATTGAAATTTCCCATGATGTTGATTGGAAGGAAAGCCTGTATACATATAAACCTAAAGCTCTCACAAAAAAAGCCTTTTTGTCTTGTTTTATTTTTTGGAGGTATTGAGCTGCCCATCAGACGCTCGAGTGGGCAATTAGGTAGACAGCCCCAGTCATTATGCCTGAATTCTGCAGTCCTAAGTGGTAGGAATTAGGGGCCTTGGGTAGACTTGAATATATTTCCTTATTAGGAAATCACAGTGATTTTCTGAAAGTCACAAAGGAAATGTTTTTACTGAGCAATCACGTGCTATGTAACCAACGAGGAGAGAAAAAAAATATGTATTTTCAAATCTCACATACTAACACTATGCCTAACAATGAAATGATGTATTCAGGAAATTCTAAGCTTACACTTGACCTAGTTGAACAGAAAGATGATAATGATCTGAACCCCAGTGGATTTAAACACAGCCGACATGGTAACGGCTTGCAGTTGTGTGTCTTTTGTCAGTGTGAGAGTTGTTTTCTCAGACATTCTCTCCTGTCGTCCTCACAATGGGTAGGTAGCTTTTACACACTTAACAGGCATGGAAACTGAGGCTCTAATTTGTTAAGTGACTTACTAGAAAACATGCCATGATGCGGAGAGAGCCAAGGCATCAGCCCTGGTCTGATTCCCCCGGCTCCAGAGTCTACCTCTTGGGATGTGTACACCATATATTGAAACCCAAATAAACAAACTTAGAGATGAGTATTGTCAGCCACAAATAGGTGCTCGCCTTGGGCACTTGCCCTCTACCTCTCCAAGCACCGAGTCATGGTCTGCTGCAACTGTTGACCTGCAACACCCCCAAAGAAGCTCAGGATGGAGAGGAGAAATCAGGCACTGCACACTCCAGGAAAAGTAGCAAGACAGGTCTTCAGACACATATTGTCAGAAGGTGATTTTATGAGCCCAATTCTTGTATCTCCTCATATCTAGAAAAGTACTAACATCCTTTGTGGTGACGACTGTTTCTCATGACTAACAGAAAATTCATGAGACCAGTAAAAACTTTCTAAAAAATAAATGTGCTTTATTGCTTGTACTCCTCCTTCTCCAGAATTCCATATATAACTGTCCTTCCCCACCTACCTCTTTGGAACAGTTTCTCTGAACTGGCTGTGGTGCGGTCTCCTGAGCTGCAGTCCTCATAATGATTGCCCCAAATAAAACTGAACTTGCAGTTCTCATGTTGTGCATTTTTTCAGTTGACTATATGAAATCATTTATACTGAAAAACATGATAGAAGCTCCTTGACTCTTCCTGAAACTCTGTCCAACAAATCCTTCAAAATATAACTTTAAATGAAGGAGTAAAGGAGGAGAATAAAGCTTGGGACACGAGATACTCTGGTCTTATTCCTGGCTTGGGTGACAAATTCACTATTTGACCTTGAATGAATCCATTTATCAGACTTGACCCTGGTCAAAGAAGATTTATGGACTTGATAATTTCAAAAATACACCTCTCTCTGTTAGGAAGAAATTACACTCATTTCTGTTATGGAAAAGCAGATGGCAAAGCTCAAGTCAAGAGACAGATTCAGGGTATCTTCTCAGTGACCAGTTCTTAGGAAGTGAAGAATCCAGAGGCAGTGATGGGGCATGTGGTCAGCACCCAGAACCTCTCAATGTTCATTTTCAAATCAATACATCGAGGCTCAGAGTCTACCTCTTGGGAGAGAGCCAAGGCATCAGCCCTGGTCTGATTCCGGCTCCAGAGTCTACCTCTTGGGATGTGTACACCATATATTGAAACCCAAATAAACAAACTTAGAGATGAGTATTGTCAGCCACAAATAGGTGCTCGCCTTGGGCACTTGCCCTCTACCTCTCCAAGCACCGAGTCATGGTCTGCTGCAACTGTTGACCTGCAACACCCCCAAAGAAGCTCAGGATGGAGAGGAGAAATCAGGCACTGCACACTCCAGGAAAAGTAGCAAGACAGGTCTTCAGACACATATTGTCAGAAGGTGATTTTATGAGCCCAATTCTTGTATCTCCTCATATCTAGAAAAGTACTAACATCCTTTGTGGTGACGACTGTTTCTCATGACTAACAGAAAATTCATGAGACCAGTAAAAACTTTCTAAAAAATAAATGTGCTTTATTGCTTGTACTCCTCCTTCTCCAGAATTCCATATATAACTGTCCTTCCCCACCTACCTCTTTGGAACAGTTTCTCTGAACTGGCTGTGGTGCGGTCTCCTGAGCTGCAGTCCTCATAATGATTGCCCCAAATAAAACTGAACTTGCAGTTCTCATGTTGTGCTTTTTTTCAGTTGACTATATGAAATCATTTATACTGAAAAACATGATAGAAGCTCCTTGACTCTTCCTGAAACTCTGTCCAACAAATCCTTCAAAATATAACTTTAAATGAAGGAGTAAAGGAGGAGAATAAAGCTTGGGACACGAGATACTCTGGTCTTATTCCTGGCTTGGGTGACAAATTCACTATTTGACCTTGAATGAATCCATTTATCAGACTTGACCCTGGTCAAAGAAGATTTATGGACTTGATAATTTCAAAAATACACCTCTCTCTGTTAGGAAGAAATTACACTCATTTCTGTTATGGAAAAGCAGATGGCAAAGCTCAAGTCAAGAGACAGATTCAGGGTATCTTCTCAGTGACCAGTTCTTAGGAAGTGAAGAATCCAGAGGCAGTGATGGGGCATGTGGTCAGCACCCAGAACCTCTCAATGTTCATTTTCAAATCAATACATGGATTCATGAGTCAGTGATCTATTCTTGCATTTTCAGTAGGGTGTGGTTTTCAAGGACTATGTCTTTCTGTGGATGCTCCTTACATTTTGTACGTGTCCTGGTATCTACCCTATGAGCAGCATACAATGCCAGCATCAGGATAATGTTACAACAAGACACAAGAAGTTGCACCAAAGGGAACAGAATTAACAAGAGATGTCAGGGAGTGACACCTCCGGTCAGCCAAGGCAGAATGACGAGTGTCTGGGGGGTTATAATGAATCACTGACTGAAGGAGACTCAATATCTTTTTATGATATATTTTACTTACAATCAAATCGTATCTTCCTTTAAAACCACGGATGCTGTGAAACTGACTTTTTTCTTGGCAACAATAAAGGAAAAGTGAACCCACATGGTTGAGGAGTTCAGTGGAAAGACCTTTGGAATGGCCTCCTATTAACTCTGATAGCATGTATAGAATTCTTCCCCTTTGTATTATACACCATAATTACTATTGGAAAATGCCAAGTTCTGTTTATTTCAATAATGCCTACTTTTCTGATCTTAATTACCTACTCAATATCTCTTTCTGACCCTAGTTATTGATAATCATCTCTTTGATTGCTAGTAATTCAGTGTTTCAGTACTAAGCAAGATATGTGAGTCAAGAGGCTGATGCAAAGCATTTAGACATGTTCCAAATGGCAGAGTGCTCTGTGCACTGGAGGTACAGTGGTGAACAAGCACACTGGCTCCCTGGCCCTTGGGAAGGACTGAAAACTTGAAAGGAAAAAAGGGGGAATAAAGCTTGGGACACGAGATACTCTGGTCTTATTCCTGGCTTGGGTGACAAATTCACTATTTGACCTTGAATGAATCCATTTATCAGACTTGACCCTGGTCAAAGAAGATTTATGGACTTGATAATTTCAAAATACACCTCTCTGTTAGGAAGAAATTACACTCATTTCTGTTATGGAAAAGCAGATGGCAAAGCTCAAGTCAAGAGACAGATTCAGGGTATCTTCTCAGTGACCAGTTCTTAGGAAGTGAAGAATCCAGAGGCAGTGATGGGGCATGTGGTCAGCACCCAGAACCTCTCAATGTTCATTTTCAAATCAATACATGGATTCATGAGTCAGTGATCTATTCTTGCATTTTCAGTAGGGTGTGGTTTTCAAGGACTATGTCTTTCTGTGGATGCTCCTTACATTTTGTACGTGTCCTGGTATCTACCCTATGAGCAGCATACAATGCCAGCATCAGGATAATGTTACAACAAGACACAAGAAGTTGCACCAAAGGGAACAGAATTAACAAGAGATGTCAGGGAGTGACACCTCCGGTCAGCCAAGGCAGAATGACGAGTGTCTGGGGGGTTATAATGAATCACTGACTGAAGGAGACTCAATATCTTTTTATGATATATTTTACTTACAATCAAATCGTATCTTCCTTTAAAACCACGGATGCTGTGAAACTGACTTTTTTCTTGGCAACAATAAAGGAAAAGTGAACCCACATGGTTGAGGAGTTCAGTGGAAAGACCTTTGGAATGGCCTCCTATTAACTCTGATAGCATGTATAGAATTCTTCCCTTAGTATTATACACCATAATTACTATTGGAAAATGCCAAGTTCTGTTTATTTCAATAATGCCTACTTTTCTGATCTTAATTACCTACTCAATATCTCTTTCTGACCCTAGTTATTGATAATCATCTCTTTGATTGCTAGTAATTCAGTGTTTCAGTACTAAGCAAGATATGTGAGTCAAGAGGCTGATGCAAAGCATTTAGACATGTTCCAAATGGCAGAGTGCTCTGTGCACTGGAGGTACAGTGGTGAACAAGCACACTGGCTCTTGCCCTTGAGGACTGGCCTAACCAATAGGGAAGACAAGTGTGCAAAATCAAATGCCATTGAATGTCATAAGTACCGTAATAAAAATAGAGTGCCTAGCACAGTGAGTCCTAAAAGAATGGTCAGCTAATCCAGAATGAGAAGGGGTTTGGGCAGCACAGACTCCGATGTGATGATCAGCAGCAACCCTAACATTTTACCAGTGTACAATGAACTCTTTCACATAACAATCACAGACTGATTTATGGTTGATTCCACACAACCCCTTTATTCTGGAACCCGGGCTAAAGGAGTGGTCCCTGCCTGGAACACATGAATCCGAAAAAAACGAGGGCCAGTCGTAGGACATCAAGATGGGTTAGAAGTGCCACTTGTCACTTCCTGTTACTCACATGGGCAAGAGTTGGCTTTATTTAACGCTCCACAGAAAGGGGTCTGATGAGGAGCGAGACTGAATATTTTAAACACTAATACAACATACCACAGGGAAAATGCCTGTCATCTGTAATGGCCTGAGCGTAAGGTAAGGCGGAGCATCGCTGAGAAAGGATATGAAGGCAGAAAACAGATAATGGGGAACTTGCATTGCTAGTCCTTACTCCTATGAATTGGTAGGTGTTAGCCTGGGGGAGAGGGAAATAATGGAGTCCCATTTCCGCTTTGAACACAGCATTCTGTCTATGTTCTGGGAAATGGTTTTTCGGCAACACACTGCAGGCAGGAGCAGAGGAAGAGAATGCTCTTGAAGAGCTGATGAGAACATGAGTCCAGTCAATGAGATGGGGATGGAGAGGAAAGAGGGAGACAAGAGCTTGAAGTGAGGTGGCTCACTTTGGTTGTGCCTTATAAGGACTCGATTCATCCATAGGATGCACCTTGTCCATGAAAGCATAAGTTAACACGAAGAAAATGTCTGCTTTATTTGCAAAATAACAACAAAGAAGCATAAATGCTTGCTGTCAGGCTCGGTGTGGTTTCTGAGATCTGCGAGAGACTTTGTTTCGTGGAAGCTGCTGTAGGTGCATCTTTGATGAGAGATGAGAACCACAGCCAGATGTGCTCTGTGGCACAGGACCCACTAAAAGAGGACCCATTTGTTTGCATAGCACATCACAGCTCACTAACTGGAGCTGTACTAGCTGTAGAGGTTTTCGAGGGAGATAGACCTGAAATCTGGCTGTCCCCGTGGCTCCGTCAAGAATCCACCTGCAATGCAGGAGACCTGGGTTTGATCCCTGGATCAGGAAGATCCCCTGGAGAAGGTAATGGCAACCCACATCAGGATTCTTGCCTGGGGAACCCATGGACAGAAGAGTCTGGCAGGCCACAGTCCATAGGGTCGCAGAGAGCTGGACACAACTGAAGTGACTTAGCACACACACTGACCTGAAACTCAGTCCCCATGTGGCTACTTACAACCCAGTGGAATTTGGTCAAATTACATCATTTTCATGAACTGATTTTCTCATCTATAAGGCAGGAAGGGCACAGGTAGGAAAATAAAGAATAAAGACAAGTGTATTAGAGTTCTCCAGAGAAACAGACCAGCAGCAGAGAAAGAGAGAGAGATTTAGTTTAAGGAACTGGCTTATGCTACTGTGGAGGCCTGACAAGTCCAAAATCTAATGGAATGGGCCAGTCGGCTGGAGACTTGGAGGAATTACAATTCCATTTCAAAGGCCATTTGTTGGCAGGATTTCTTCTTTTTTGGTGGAGATCAGACCTTATTCAGGCCTTGAATTGATGAGATGAGGCCTACCTACATTATGCAGAGAGAGCAATCTGTTTTACTCCAATCTCAACCAATTACATGTCCAACTGATCAAGAAAGAACCCTTCACAGAAACATTCAGAATAACATCTGATCAAGTATCTGGGTCTATTTGACACATAAAATTGTCAGTTTCTCTCTTTTTTCTAAAAGGAAAAAGAGGAGGAAAAAGATTTAAAACATGATGCTTACTGTTAAAAGTCTAAGACCTGGTAATAGCTCATCAAACTATAGCTTACTTTAGTATATTATTATTGTATTATTTTTATAGTCTATTCTTATTTCACAGATGAGGAGACTGAGATTTGAAGATGCTGAATCCCCCACCCAAAGATATGCAAGTCCTTCTTTCCCCTGTCCTGCTGAGGTCATTCAATCGATCACTGGATGTTCTTGGTTGTTTTTCAGTCTGTGGCTCATTCTGAGAAGAGTAGAATACTTTGGCTTTGTATGTAACTTGACATAATTACCCTTTCAGCAGGACCAGTCAGAATGATCAAATGAGAGTACAATTGAATTCATCTGTAAATAACAGAAACAAAAACTGACCTAATTTACATTGTTGAGTCAGGCTCCAGAGAACCCAGCTCTACTCAAGGGGAGCTAAGATTGCCAATGGTCTTTGTTTCATGTGGACATCATCTATTCATTTACTGATTTAACAGGACAGTATGGACATATACGATAATGTTACATGCCTAGCATAGGGCTTGACTTTGAAGGAAGCCAGAAAAGTAGAAAACACAACGAGTGTTGAGTTCTCACCTTTGCCTCATTTTATTCTACATGTCTGACCTAACTTTATCCTCATTTTATTTTAAGCTGGGTTCAACTTTGGGAGATATGCGTCTTCGTGGCTTTCTTTGTTTGTTTTTACTGATGAGTAGGTTGTAGAAGGTTAGCATGCTGTGCTCCTGTCTCATGATTACATGGATGGAAAGTGGAAACATCAGCGTAAGTGTTAAATTGCTGCCCTGGACAAGCAGTATGGAACAAGAGGGGCAGGCAGGTCAGAGCACCAAGTACCCAGGAAAGGGGCAAGAAGAGGGGGCAGTGTGCAGCATTTTATAGCTCCGTGAAGACAGGTTAAGAAGAACTAGCCCCTCTGGAGGAACGAGCCCGATTCATCCTCATGTGAGTAGCAAAGGCAGAGCAGGAGCATGCGCAGATGCCAGTGTGACGTGCTTCCTCGGCTGATGCCCTGGCATGCCTCCCAAAGAGACAGCCCTGCCCTGCAGCTGTACCCTGAAAACAACAGCACACAGAGCTGTGGCTGAAGAGGAAGCTTTGCGTCAGGAGAGAAAGGCCTTGAGTCCCAGTCCTGCTGTGCGTTTCCTGTGGGCTTTGAGGTAAGAGCCTTCCCCGTCCACCAAAGTAGGGGTAAGCGTGCTGGCTTCGCAGACTTGCCCTAAGCAATGATGGCTTGCCTGTAGATAATGAAGTGCTGAGCCCCGTGCCCAGCACGCCCTCAGTTTGGTACCTCCGCACTCCAGTGATGAACGATACTCTCAGGGAACTCTGGAAGTGAAATTTCTTCTTTATCAAGACTTCAACTCTTATTACCTCTCACTCTCAAGAAAGTCATCCTCTTTGATCTGAGACTGACAAAGAGAAGCCCACTCTGAGAAGGACTAATTACAGAACACATCAGAAGGGAGTGCCCTTCTCCTGCCAGCACTGTGCTGTTGGAGCTACGATGTGACTTGCGGCCAGCCTTGCGTGTGGCCCCAGTCCTAGGGTGCCTGTGGACAGTGGTTCCCCACAGCACCAGCCAGCCGGAGGAGAGCAGCAGGAGCGTGGAAGCCCCTTAGAGTGTCCGTGTCTGGTTTTGTTCATAAATGCTTTGGCTCTTTATGTGTGTACAAGTGAAGAAAGGTGTAGATTCAAGTGGGGAAAGTCACATGGAGAGCAGTGAGAGTGGGTGCTCCTGTGTGAGCTAATTGTAATGCATAATTGCTGGGAACAGCTCCTGCCTTTATTTGCTGATATACATGTAAGGAGTGAAGACCCTGTTTCATCTCACTCCAACGACTTGATAGCTCTTGGGGACTGATGAGTATGTTGTAGAAGGTTAGCATGCTGTGCTCCTGTCTCATGATTACATGGATGGAAAGTGGAAACATCAGCGTAAGTGTTAAATTGCTGCCCTGGACAAGCAGTATGGAACAAGAGGGGCAGGCAGGTCAGAGCACCAAGTACCCAGGAAAGGGGCAAGAAGAGGGGGCAGTGTGCAGCATTTTATAGCTCCGTGAAGACAGGTTAAGAAGAACTAGCCCCTCTGGAGGAACGAGCCCGATTCATCCTCATGTGAGTAGCAAAGGCAGAGCAGGAGCATGCGCAGATGCCAGTGTGACGTGCTTCCTCGGCTGATGCCCTGGCATGCCTCCCAAAGAGACAGCCCTGCCCTGCAGCTGTACCCTGAAAACAACAGCACACAGAGCTGTGGCTGAAGAGGAAGCTTTGCGTCAGGAGAGAAAGGCCTTGAGTCCCAGTCCTGCTGTGCGTTTCCTGTGGGCTTTGAGGTAAGAGCCTTCCCCGTCCACCAAAGTAGGGGTAAGCGTGCTGGCTTCGCAGACTTGCCCTAAGCAATGATGGCTTGCCTGTAGATAATGAAGTGCTGAGCCCCGTGCCCAGCACGCCCTCAGTTTGGTACCTCCGCACTCCAGTGATGAACGATACTCTCAGGGAACTCTGGAAGTGAAATTTCTTCTTTATCAAGACTTCAACTCTTATTACCTCTCACTCTGAAGAAAGTCATCCTCTTTTGATCTGAGACTGACAAAGAGAAGCCCACTCTGAGAAGGACTAATTACAGAACACATCAGAAGGGAGTGCCCTTCTCCTGCCAGCACTGTGCTGTTGGAGCTACGATGTGACTTGCGGCCAGCCTTGCGTGTGGCCCCAGTCCTAGGGTGCCTGTGGACAGTGGTTCCCCACAGCACCAGCCAGCCGGAGGAGAGCAGCAGGAGCGTGGAAGCCCCTTAGAGTGTCCGTGTCTGGTTTTGTTCATAAATGCTTTGGCTCTTTATGTGTGTACAAGTGAAGAAAGGTGTAGATTCAAGTGGGGAAAGTCACATGGAGAGCAGTGAGAGTGGGTGCTCCTGTGTGAGCTAATTGTAATGCATAACTTCTAAAAAAGCAAAAAGTCCAGCTGGGAACAGCTCCTGCCTTTATTTGCTGATATACATGTAAGGAGTGAAGACCCCTGTTTCATCTCACTCCAAGACGAAATTCAGAAACATTTTGTCTTTTAAAAAACTCTAGAATTTTGATATAAATTATAAGTCTATAACCTGAAAAGATGGATTTTTGCATCACTAATGACTTATTACTGTATTACTGTTACATTGTGGGTCTCAGGCACACGATGATCTCTCCTCTCGAGCACTCTGAGCAGCATCCACTCCTGGCTGCTGTTGTTTAATTGCTAAGTCATGTCTGATTCTTTTCGACTCCATTGACAGTAGCCTCCCAGACTCTTATGTCCAAGAATACTGAAGTGGGGTGCTATTTCCTCCTCCAGAGGATTTCCCCTGATCCAGAGATCAAACCCACATCTCCTGAATCTCCTGGATTGGCGGGCCGATTCTTTATCACTGCACCACTTGGGAAGCCTTGCTCACCTATGAAATGAAGTTAATCTCTAACGGGACCTTCCAACATTCAATGATGAGATTATATCTAAAGTTGGGGCACAGCCTCAGGAGGCCTCCCACTTCCTGCACTGGTCACAGCTGAGTAGAGATAAACCCAACATCATAGTAATCCACAAAGTCATGTCACATCTCAGGGCCACCCAAACAAAACCCAGAATAATTTGAAGTGACTTTTTTCATAAAGTTTTAACAACAGTCTCAGACTGACATTGCATTCTCCTTGTTAAAAAAAAAAATACATATGCAAATCACAAAAGCCAAATGATTTATGATGGCCCAGAAAATAAAGATGGAACCGAGCACCTGGCCATACACAGGTGTCTTCTTGAATCTCCTAGTCATCCAGAGGCCCGTCCTCAGCTTCCTGCTCCTGTGAATTGGTCTTTTCTGGCCCTTGTTTTCAGAACTCATGCCTGACCCAGGTCCATGATGACAAGTTCTCATTATTCTCCAATCTTCTCTCTTCCTTCAATCCAACTGTCAATTAACTAGCTGGTACCCAAAGGCAGAGCCCACATCAAGTGATTCTCTGGGATGCCCAAGGGCTCTGCAGCATGTCTTCATACAGTAGATGATGGCATGCACATACTAAGCTGGGGAAAATGCTTTATAGTTTAACAGTTAATGTTTGTACATTCTCCAGATATTTAAGACATGAAAATATTTCCAGGAAAGAGGAAGAATGGGGAAAGGCACTGATGCTGAAGTTGAAGATCCAATACTTTGGGCCACCTGATGCAAACAGCTGACTCATTGGAAACAACCCTGATGCAGGGGAAGATTGAGGAGCAGAAGGGGGTGGCAGAGGATGAGATGGTTGGAAGCCATCTCTGAGTCAATGGACATGAGTTTGAGAAAAATCTGGGAGATGGTGAAGGACAGGGAAGCCTGGCATGATACAGGCCATGGGGTCACAAAGTATTGGACATGACTTAGCAACTAAACAACAAAAACAATAAAGCATGATGTTAAGCTTCCCTTCCTTGCTCAAGGATTACTGGATCCTTAACAGAGATCCAGTGTGAACTGGAAACATGACTGAGAATTTCAAGCCTCCAAAAGAGATCCTACAGTGACTTGACAGTATAAAGAGGAATCTGAATTAGCAAAGGCTCTAAATCCACATGGGGGAGAGGAGCGTACGTACGGTTCTGTCTCTCTCCCCCTGCCATCCTTTCCTGCTTCAAGCATGTATTGAGTGCCTACTGTGTGCAGACTCTGTGCTCGGCAACTGTATAGAGACAAAGATGAACCGTTCCCAGCCCTGCCCCCGAGTAGAGCGGCTGTTAAGGTGGAACTGAGATTCGAAGTTGATGGTAAGGGAGACTTACACAAGTCGGGGTGATGGGAGGTGCTCTTTGGGAGCAGAGGTTAGAGGGTTTACCTATACCTGGAAACTTTTAGAAAGGACACGAGGGATTTACCAGAAGGCAGGGGTAGAAGGAGCAGGTCATGTCAGGCAGAGCATATGATATGTATAAATGCACAGAGAACTTTCCTGTAAAGAGGCAATTATGGTTAAAGCCTGTCAAAAGGATTTCCATTCTCAGAAAAGAGTTCCGTTGTCTTTGTAATGACCAAATGTCGGTGCAATCATAGTACCTATTAAATGGCCACCATTCTTATGTGCACTTGAACTGAGTCTTCCACTTTATTCAAAACCCTTTGGGATATGTGGCATCAGAGCGGGAAAAAAGAACATGGGCTAGGATTTCTTTCCACTCCTTACCAGCCCTGTGATCATGGTCAAATTAACCTCTCTGACTCTGCTTTTTAAGAAACCCTGATGCAGGGATCCAATACTTTGGGCCACCTGATGCAAACAGCTGACTCATTGGAAACAACCCTGATGCAGGGGAAGATTGAGGAGCAGAAGGGGGTGGCAGAGGATGAGATGGTTGGAAGCCATCTCTGAGTCAATGGACATGAGTTTGAGAAAAATCTGGGAGATGGTGAAGGACAGGGAAGCCTGGCATGATACAGGCCATGGGGTCACAAAGTATTGGACATGACTTAGCAACTAAACAACAAAAACAATAAAGCATGATGTTAAGCTTCCCTTCCTTGCTCAAGGATTACTGGATCCTTAACAGAGATCCAGTGTGAACTGGAAACATGACTGAGAATTTCAAGCCTCCAAAAGAGATCCTACAGTGACTTGACAGTATAAAGAGGAATCTGAATTAGCAAAGGCTCTAAATCCACATGGGGGAGAGGAGCGTACGTACGGTTCTGTCTCTCTCCCTCTGCCATCCTTTCCTGCTTCAAGCATGTATTGAGTGCCTACTGTGTGCAGACTCTGTGCTCGGCAACTGTATAGAGACAAAGATGAACCGTTCCCAGCCCTGCCCCCGAGTAGAGCGGCTGTTAAGGTGGAACTGAGATTCGAAGTTGATGGTAAGGGAGACTTACACAAGTCGGGGTGATGGGAGGTGCTCTTTGGGAGCAGAGGTTAGAGGGTTTACCTATACCTGGAAACTTTTAGAAAGGACACGAGGGATTTACCAGAAGGCAGGGGTAGAAGGAGCAGGTCATGTCAGGCAGAGCATATGATATGTATAAATGCACAGAGAACTTTCCTGTAAAGAGGCAATTATGGTTAAAGCCTGTCAAAAGGATTTCCATTCTCAGAAAAGAGTTCCGTTGTCTTTGTAATGACCAAATGTCGGTGCAATCATAGTACCTATTAAATGGCCACCATTCTTATGTGCACTTGAACTGAGTCTTCCACTTTATTCAAAACCCTTTGGGATATGTGGCATCAGAGCGGGAAAAAAGAACATGGGCTAGGATTTCTTTCCACTCCTTACCAGCCCTGTGATCATGGTCAAATTAACCTCTCTGACTCTGCTTTTTTAGCACTCAGAAGGAATGAGCTGAGGATTGCTTCCCGGGTAGCTCAGAGATAAAGAATCCGCCTGCCAGTGCAGGAGATTCAAGAGACCCAGATTCAATTCCTGGGGTCAGAAGACCCCTGGAAAGGAAATAGCAACCCACTCCAGCATTCCTGCCTGGGAAATCCCTTGGCCAGAGAAGCCTGACTGGCTACAATTCTTGGGGTTGCAATGTGTCAGATTTGACTTAACAGCTAAACACCACCCAAGGAATGATCCAAGACCTCCCTTGAGGGCCGCTGTCAGGGTCAAGAGGCTGTGCAGTTAGAGCACAGTGCATGGCCCAAGAGGGAGGCAGCCCTGCCCTTTTGTCTACTCCGTGGACACCCAGCATGAACAGGACTAAACACTGGTGCTGATTTCAGAGATTGATCTGGTTATGGTTGAAAGTTCTCCATCCAAACGCCGCCTGTCTCTGCGCCTTATTATAGAACAGTCAGTGTGGCAGCCTCCCACAGCAGCACTATTTTTCCAAGGACATTATTCTTCAATTGATTTCGCCGTCCTCCCTGGTATACAATCCTCCTGGCTATGAGAGCGTGCAGGCTTTTATGAAGACACTTGATACTTCCATCAAATGAGACCATATCATTTGCATCCAAAAGTGAAATAAGCACGGTTTTGACGGGTGAAAAAATGGAGTCCCCAGAAGAAAGCTACGAGTCAGCATGAACTGTACTCTTCCAGAAAGGTAATACTCTTTAAAATGAAACACTAGACAGTTGTGATCATCCACAGGACCATAGTCCCCCAGGCAAAGTCCTTGAGACAAACATGTGTGTGTTTATTATTTATGACGGCAAACACAGGAACTCAGGGTCAATACTTCTTTTCTTCTTTCCTGGGCTACTCTTGCTGATTAATATCTTAAACGTTGTCATGGGGCTTCCTGGGTTTAGGGGGCACTGGGGTATATTATTAATATATATAGGCGTGCCCCAGAGGGAAGAAGGCTTTTCCAGCAGAGACTGGCTCACTCTCCTTAAGCATGTATGAGTCAGACAACAAATTATAACAACAGTAGGTCTGTATGTTTGAAGTGACCTGCACTTCGAACTTTGATGATGTTGATTATTATTGATCATATACTTCTTATGTTTTTTTCTAAATGGATTGCTTGCCTATCTTCCTCATTACCTATACTGTGAGTCCCCGAAGGGCAGGATCTATGCTTTATTTCTTTTAAAAAAAATTATTTATTTATTTTTTGGGGGGTGAGGTGGGAAGGGGGGGTGGGTGGGCCGCTTCTATTAGTCTTTCATTTGTCTATTTTTCATCCATCTTTGTTCTTTGGCCTGTGTGGGCCTCCCATTGAGATGGCCTCTGTTGTCACAGAGCACTGGCTCTGGGTGCATGTGCTCCAGAGCTCCGGCTCAGTAATTGGACACATTGGTCCAGCCGCTCCGCGGCACGTGGGATCTTCCCAAGCCAGGGATCGAACCGGCACCCCTTGCACTGCAAGGCGGTGTCCTTACCCACTGGACCACCAGGGAAACCCTATGTTTTATTTCACAGCAACTTTTTTTCTTATTTAATCTTCTCAGTAAACCAATGAACAGGTGCTGATACTGGGTCGGGAAAATCCCCTGGAGAAGGAAATGACAACATGCTCCAGTATTCTTTTTTTTTTTTAATTTTGGCCCTTTTATTGGTTTTTTATTTATTTATTTTCATCCATCTTTGTTCTTTGGCCTGTGTGGGCCTCCCATTGAGATGGCCTCTGTTGTCACAGAGCACTGGCTCTGGGTGCATGTGCTCCAGAGCTCCGGCTCAGTAATTGGACACATTGGTCCAGCCGCTCCGCGGCACGTGGGATCTTCCCAAGCCAGGGATCGAACCGGCACCCCTTGCACTGCAAGGCGGTGTCCTTACCCACTGGACCACCAGGGAAACCCTATGTTTTATTTCACAGCAACTTTTTTTCTTATTTAATCTTCTCAGTAAACCAATGAACAGGTGCTGATACTGGGTCGGGAAAATCCCCTGGAGAAGGAAATGACAACATGCTCCAGTATTCTTTTTTTTTTTTAATTTTGGCCCTTTTATTGGTTTTTTATTTATTTATTTTCATCCATTTTTATTCTTTGGCCTGTGTGGGCCTCCCATTGCAGTGGCCTCTGTCACCGCAGAGCACTGGCTCTGGGTACATGTGCTCCAGAGTGCTGGCTCCTAATTGGACACAGCTGTCTAGCCACTCCATGTCACATAGGATCTTTCCAAGTGGGGATTGAACCAGTGCCCCTTGCATTGCAAGGCGGGTTCTTTACCCACTGGACCACCAGGGAAGCCCCCACTCCAGTATTCTTGCTGGGAGAATCGCATTGACAGGGAGCCTGGGGAGCTACAGTCCATGGGGGTGCAGATAGTCAGACACGACTGAAGTGACTTAGCACGCATGCAGGGGCTGTCCCTGTTTAACAGATGAATAAATTAAAGTTCTAGCAGCAATCAGCTAGTCAGTGGAATGCACTAGGCCAGGTCTGGTTGGCTTCAAACCTCTGCATTTTTATTGGTCCTTCTGAGGAGCATGCTCTTTCTGTGTAGGTTCACTTAGTTGCTGCTTTTCATCCTCTAAGACACAATTCCAAAGATAATTTTTCAGAAGTGGAGGACCTGGACCTGAACCAACCTGCTAAGACAGACCCAAGTCTCTCCTTCCAAATATCTTATTTTAACTTGCTGGTCTCATCCATATATGATGTCATCTTATCCATTTGTGGGTTTGTCTCCCTTCATGAGAGTCAAATCTCCATCTGGAGGAAGATACCATGCCATTTGTTACTCTAACCCAGGCATCTAGATTGACTGAGATAAACTAGGAGAGTTTAATAAATCCTCAAAGATTGGCCACCTCTGTTTGCTGCTTCAGGCAACTTCTTTTCTTCTCACAACAAGATTTTTGTCTCCTGGGCTTCAGGGATACATATAGATGGAAGGGACCTGATGAGACTAAGTTGAAGCCCCAGCTTGTTTGACACAGAGGAAACTTACTGTGACTTTCTCATCTTCCAAAGATGAAAATTACAACTTTGCTCAGGAACTTGTGCCATTGTCTCACTGCTCTGCCAGGAAATTCTTCCCCATTTCTGACCTAAATTTGTCCAGCTGTCGCTGAAACTGACTTTGTCCTGGGTGGTCCTCAGTGAGGGCAGCTGATGAAAGAGCTCCTTGTGTCAAGTGACACAACACACCCCCTCAGCCCATGAGAAGGAAGAGGGGGCTTAATGCATGGTTGCAGCCTAACTGAGTTATTCAGCTCCAGAGAGGCAGCCAAAGGACAGTAGACGCCCATAGAAAATCTGGGAGATCTAGATGCTGCGCCAGCTCTCTGCCCACCTGCTAGGTGACTTGGGCTAAGTCATTAACCTCCAGGAGCATCCATTGGTCCTCCGTAGCATGCATCCTAACACCTGCCTTACAGGTATGTGGGATGGTGGTGAGGAGTTGTTTGTTTCTTCATTTATTTAAGAGATGCTACTAATTCCTAAGGGTGAAGAGTCCAGAATAGAAAAATAACCAGTCCAGGCTCATCGAGCAAGTTGAAGGTCCTATTTAGAACATCTTGTCTTCGAAGTCATGACATTACTTTTGTAATTCTCCTCATCTCACTGTTCAGGTTTCAAGTTCCCTTGAACATTTTCAAAGTGATAAGTGGAGAAATGTTGTAAATAGATGGAGGACCTGGACCTGAACCAACCTGCTAAGACAGACCCAAGTCTCTCCTTCCAAATATCTTATTTTAACTTGCTGGTCTCATCCATATATGATGTCATCTTATCCATTTGTGGGTTTGTCTCCCTTCATGAGAGTCAAATCTCCATCTGGAGGAAGATACCATGCCATTTGTTACTCTAACCCAGGCATCTAGATTGACTGAGATAAACTAGGAGAGTTTAATAAATCCTCAAAGATTGGCCACCTCTGTTTGCTGCTTCAGGCAACTTCTTTTCTTCTCACAACAAGATTTTTGTCTCCTGGGCTTCAGGGATACATATAGATGGAAGGGACCTGATGAGACTAAGTTGAAGCCCCAGCTTGTTTGACACAGAGGAAACTTACTGTGACTTTCTCATCTTCCAAAGATGAAAATTACAACTTTGCTCAGGAACTTGTGCCATTGTCTCACTGCTCTGCCAGGAAATTCTTCCCCATTTCTGACCTAAATTTGTCCAGCTGTCGCTGAAACTGACTTTGTCCTGGGTGGTCCTCAGTGAGGGCAGCTGATGAAAGAGCTCCTTGTGTCAAGTGACACAACACACCCCCTCAGCCCATGAGAAGGAAGAGGGGGCTTAATGCATGGTTGCAGCCTAACTGAGTTATTCAGCTCCAGAGAGGCAGCCAAAGGACAGTAGACGCCCATAGAAAATCTGGGAGATCTAGATGCTGCGCCAGCTCTCTGCCCACCTGCTAGGTGACTTGGGCTAAGTCATTAACCTCCAGGAGCATCCATTGGTCCTCCGTAGCATGCATCCTAACACCTGCCTTACAGGTATGTGGGATGGTGGTGAGGAGTTGTTTGTTTCTTCATTTATTTAAGAGATGCTACTAATTCCTAAGGGTGAAGAGTCCAGAATAGAAAAATAACCAGTCCAGGCTCATCGAGCAAGTTGAAGGTCCTATTTAGAACATCTTGTCTTCGAAGTCATGACATTACTTTTGTAATTCTCCCTCATCTCACTGTTCAGGTTTCAAGTTCCCTTGAACATTTTCAAAGTGATAAGTGGAGAAATGTTTGTTAAATAGATGGAGCGCTTCAAAGCAAGGTCATGGTCAAGCTGCTGGGAGTTGCTCTCAGGACTTCAGGCCATGGGCTACCTGGCTAACACCTGTTAGGTTCCTTCTGTCTCGGATGGCCCCGCAGCTCCTTTAGCTGAAGCAGTCCCCACTGTTTCATGGAAACTGACAGTGTGGGAGCTGACAATGTGAAGGAGCTGAATGGGCCAGGCTTCCAACGTGGGCTGCCTTGGCCTCCGATGTGGGTATATGCAGTCATTTCAGACCTTTCTAGCAAACCACACTCAGCTGTGGCTGGCATTATCACTATTTCCATCTAAAATAAGCATGTTTTTCAAAATTTTACTGGCAGTAGACACAGAGTAAATCTTTAGTGCCAGAAGGTACCATAACATGTCGTATAGATGACGAATCTGAAGAAGAGAGCGATTGGCTCATTGATTTTATGACAAGGTAGGGCCAGAACCTGGATCCCCGATTTCCAGCTCTGGATTCTCCCCAGAGCACACATTCAAGTCACTAGATGAATCTGACTCAGTAAATCCGATAGGTCTAGAATAGTTCCCTGTTTCCCTTCAGTTTGGAATCACAGAACTCTTGAACCATTGGATTCTAGTCACTGGTGTGGCATTTTCCTATAGGCTAATTTATTACATGTGGCTAGTACCCTGTGCTTAAGAGTATGGGTTTTAGGGACCATTAACAGGACTTATAACCTGATCATAACCCTTACCTGCTGTGTGTCCATAGGTGAACTACTTCATCTTTTTTACCCCAATTCCCTCCTCTACAAAATAGTGATAATTAACGTAAGTAGCCTCATAAAGTTGATGTATTAGATAAGTTACTAGACATTCAGTGCTTAGAATGCCCAGCTTTAGTAAGCGCAGGAGTAAATGTTAACTATTGTTTGTATTTCGTAGATAAGGAAACTGAGACACCTGGAGGCAATGTCAGAAGGTGAATTAATGAAATTGCAGAAATTAACATCAGGCTTTCTGATTGTGGGTGCCATACCCTTTCCTCCAGTAGCAAATAAATCAATAGAATCACAAACCAACTGTCAAGGAGAAGCATCGCTTTAGACTTCCTTCTGCTCAGTTTCTCTGTTTTGCAGCAGGAGAACCAAGACACAGAAAGAAGCTCTCCCATCTGTTTGCTGGAACCACCGGGCTGACGGCAGGAAAGGAAGATTGCTGGGCTTACTCTGAACCTGTGCAATTTCTGGAAGTGGTGCCTGAAATTCCTATTTTGAATAGTCATTCTCACAAAGCCAAACCAAAGCAGATTTACAAAATGGTGCTTGAGAGTCACTGGCTTAGGCATTCCAGCCTGATTTAGAACACTCTGTTAACTGGATTTGTATCTCTAGGCCAGAAATATATAAATGATCTTATTTTTACCTCTTTTATACATATATTTATTTGTTTACAATTGTATACACCAACTATGTCATCCAAAATGTCATGTTCATTATTAAACTGACACAAGAAAGCATAAAAATGTCAAAAAGGTCAACAAGATCAACATATGTGGAAGTTCCAATATCGTCCTTCCATTACAGTGGCTCATCCTCAGCATCCCCCGGGTGAGCATGGCTTGTTTTCCAGAGCACAGTTCTGCAAACCAAGATACTGTTTATTCCAAGACCCCAAGGAGTATGTAATCAAACCACTGCTTCTCAATCTTCTGACCTATTCCATCATCTGAATGCCATGGTTGTGAAGGAGAGAATCTGCTGTATTAACCCCATGGTCCTAGTTTCTCCAACTGAAGGAACCCCCAAACTGGTCATTGAGAGCCAATGTGAGCCAGGAAGCTCAACCGACATCTCCCTATGCCCTCTTCTCGTCTGTTCCCACAAGGAGCTGTGCTAATCTAATTGGTCACACACTGAGTCACATCTGTGAGTGGGTGGGTCACTGGGCCTGCAAAGGTCAGACATGGGTGTGGTTCTTTCTGCTTTGTCCACAGCAGACCAGCCTTATGCCCTGGCCCCTGCCTTCTTTAACTCCAGATATTCAGGTGCACATTTAGGAATTTACAGGTAGGTATCTTCAGGCCTAGAGCTACTTGAACTCTGACTAGAACTGTACCCAGTGCAGCAGACACTGCACCTTGACGGTAACACTTGGCTTTGCCGCTGGCGTAGCTGGACCAGGGAGACTCTGCCCCACCCCACCCCACCCCCGCCCCACCAGGCTCACCATTCAGTCCTTCCTTTTACATCATCCAGATGGATTTCTGCTGCTGCATATTCTGCACCCACTGCAGAGCAGCCTGATTCCAGTAACATTTTCCTAGTATATTTTTCACCAGGCATCTTAAGTTCCTAACTTGGATAGTACAAATTCTGCTGGCTTTGAGTCAGCTAATGTGGGTTTCACCACCAAATGCTTGAGTGACCCTGGATAAGTCAATTGATGTAACTGAGTCTATGTTCTCATCTGTGAAATGAAGATGCTAATAACTGCCTTGCCTACCTCATTTGGCTGATATGTGAGATGAATGTGTAAATGTGCTTTGTAAGTAATCTCTTCCAAATGAAAGTCATATAAAATGTCAAAAAAGGTATACACCAACTATGTCATCCAAAATGTCATGTTCATTATTAAACTGACACAAGAAAGCATAAATGTCAAAAAGGTCAACAAGATCAACATATGTGGAAGTTCCAATATCGTCCTTCCATTACAGTGGCTCATCCTCAGCATCCCCCGGGTGAGCATGGCTTGTTTTCCAGAGCACAGTTCTGCAAACCAAGATACTGTTTATTCCAAGACCCCAAGGAGTATGTAATCAAACCACTGCTTCTCAATCTTCTGACCTATTCCATCATCTGAATGCCATGGTTGTGAAGGAGAGAATCTGCTGTATTAACCCCATGGTCCTAGTTTCTCCAACTGAAGGAACCCCCAAACTGGTCATTGAGAGCCAATGTGAGCCAGGAAGCTCAACCGACATCTCCCTATGCCCTCTTCTCGTCTGTTCCCACAAGGAGCTGTGCTAATCTAATTGGTCACACACTGAGTCACATCTGTGAGTGGGTGGGTCACTGGGCCTGCAAAGGTCAGACATGGGTGTGGTTCTTTCTGCTTTGTCCACAGCAGACCAGCCTTATGCCCTGGCCCCTGCCTTCTTTAACTCCAGATATTCAGGTGCACATTTAGGAATTTACAGGTAGGTATCTTCAGGCCTAGAGCTACTTGAACTCTGACTAGAACTGTACCCAGTGCAGCAGACACTGCACCTTGACGGTAACACTTGGCTTTGCCGCTGGCGTAGCTGGACCAGGGAGACTCTGCCCCACCCCACCCCACCCCCGCCCCACCAGGCTCACCATTCAGCCCTTTCCCTTTTTACATCATCCAGATGGATTTCTGCTGCTGCATATTCTGCACCCACTGCAGAGCAGCCTGATTCCAGTAACATTTTCCTAGTATATTTTTCACCAGGCATCTTAAGTTCCTAACTTGGATAGTACAAATTCTGCTGGCTTTGAGTCAGCTAATGTGGGTTTCACCACCAAATGCTTGAGTGACCCTGGATAAGTCAATTGATGTAACTGAGTCTATGTTCTCATCTGTGAAATGAAGATGCTAATAACTGCCTTGCCTACCTCATTTGGCTGATATGTGAGATGAATGTGTAAATGTGCTTTGTAAGTAATCTCTTCCAAATGAAAGGGCTATGAGGCCACCAATGGTGGGGGGTGGGGAACACCAGGACTTTTGTTTTTAACGCAATGCAATCTGAAACTCTGGGCATTTTTCTCTTTAAACAACATTCTTGTTGGAATGAACACACTAAGCAAATCTGGTAAAGACTTTGAGAAAGAGGGAAACTGATATAAGGAGCAATCATTCAGTCTTCCTTTTGTGGTAAACATATTCTGAGCCCCTATTATATGTCACGCATGCTCTGACAAGTACTAGAGGATGAAAGAGGGGTAAGAGAAGGTTCTGGTCCTCAACGAGATTCCAGTCTAACAGAAGAGAGAGAGAAAGAGATGTGACCTTGATGGCAGAGGTCAGAGTGATGTGGCCACAAGGCAAGGACTGTCTGGGGCACCTGCAACAAGGACAGTGTCCTCTTGAGGGGCCCTCTCTCCTAAGTTCCTGTGGACTCTTTGATCTTAGACTCCAGCCTCTAGAGTTCTGAGCGAATTCAATTCCCATCTTTTGAAGCACGCAGCTTGTGCTCATTTGCTACAGCAGAGCTGGAGACTGCTATTTCAACTAGTAGCAATTTAATTTTTCATTTTCTTAGTTTCATGAAGGAGGAAATGTTTGGCACTGACTGAGGAGAAACCTAATAAACTGTTAGAGTTTGTTGAGAAAGAACATAGCAAACTGTATAACTGTAAAAGAACTGCAATACGAGCTACAGTGCAAACCTGACCTTGGCAGAGACCTTTCTGTGTGTTTTGGTTTTGGCTGAATCACATGCAGAATCTTCCCCGACCAGGGATCGAACCTGAGTCTCCTGCATCGGGAGTGCAGGGTCTTAAGCACTGGATCACCAGGGAGGTCCAAGGCTGAGCTTTGAACAGAGCATTCCTCTCCCTTCCCCTCCATCTTACACCCCATTCCTATATGTCCTGCCTTTGCTCCACTGGAAGTGCTGGAAGTGGCTGGGTGGATGGACAACTTTAAACAAAAACAAACCTATGTCCATCTCATTGAAAGCCATACTCACCAACTCGCAGGGGCAAACTTCCAGTTACTGTTTGAAACCAGGCCTCAGGGATGCAGTGGGCTGACTGGGCAGCGTCATCACAGCTGGGACTTGAGGCCATCAAAAGTGCAGAGCAGGGCAGAAACCACGCCACTGAGCCACGAGGATCTTTTGGACAATCATCAAGAATGTTCTCCATTCATTATGTTAGATTATCTAAGAAAAAATGTCCTTAATGGGCTGCGTGTATGTTTGTGTGTGTGCATCTGCATCACTGGGTTTCTCTTTCTGTGTGCAGTTCTCTGTGTGTGTATCTGGGTGTCTGTGTGTGTTTGTGTCTCTGTGTGTATGTGTGTGTGTCACTTGTGCTCAGTTCCTTCCTAGAAGCCATCGATTTCAAGAGTACCTTTCACGGTGCTGAAGACATTTCCAAAGCATCTAGCATAGCTCTATTGAAAGCAGTAAAGACACAGAAGCAAATGACACTCCACATCTGCCCTGAAAAACGTGCACAGTCCAGTGGAAAGAGACAACAATATCACAGAAATATGGAGGAAAACCACTTTGGATTCAGACAAACCTCCATTCAAATTCACGCTCTGTTTTTCATTAACGGAGTGATTATTAGCACACTTCCTAAGCCCTGGAAGCTTTAGATCTATAAAATGAAAAAAAGAATATCTTTGGTCAAAGTTGTTGAAAGAATTGCATGAGTCAGTATAATACACAGAGCCTGCGATGACGTGTCTACCACCTCACAGGCACTAGGAAAAGAAAATCACCATTATTGTCTTTTCGCTATATTAGAAGTGAGCGGAAGATTCAATAAACACAACAGAAAAGAAGGAAGGAAACTTGGCCGAGTCAGGAAGAGCTTCCCAGAGTCATCAGGGAGAATCAGGAAGCTGTCAAGATCTTTGGGGCCTAGGGCCTGGGAGGTAGAGTCCTCGAGAATCCTGGCTGCCGTGTTACCTTTGAGCATGCTTTTGATGGGAAAAATGACATGGTTTTGTGATGGCTGCCAAGTGAGAACTGACATTATATTTCTGTAATTTCATACTCAAGAGGCAGACGCTGCTTATTTATATGGAGTAGTGTCTGGCCTCATAAAAGCACAGTGAACACCAATCAAATAGAGCCAATATACTTAAGAAAAGTCCCTGAAAACTGATTTCTATCTTGTTTAAGGCTAAAGCATGAATAAAAGAATAAATGAAACATATTAAAAAAAATTAAACCCAGCTTTTAAATACACTCTCCTGGTGAATTCCATGTGTCTCACAGTTTGCTAAAAAACAAACAAACAAACAAACCAAGAACACATCATCACATTTTCTGAATGACCTCGAGTCATCATCATGCACATAGCTTATATAGCGCTGCCATCAGTGACTTGGTTTTCAGTCACTTGGCACTTGTGAAGTGTCCTGGACTCCACAGCTCTTACACAGGCCACCTCTGCTCTTATTTTGATCATAATTTTCCTCTTTAGCCTTTATAACCAGGGCTCAAAAAGTGTTTGACTTTTGACTCATCTTAATCTGCATAAAAGTATTGGGAAGTATGTTCCATGGTCATCATTATAAAGAATAGAAATTCACTTAAGGAGCTGAAAGCAACTCAACTTAGCACTCACAGCTAAAAAATGGTAGGTCAACGGTCAGTCTATTTGACTCAAATCCAATTGCTCCACACCAAAGCCTCTTCCATTCATGTTCACTCATTTATTGCCTGAACAAACATTTGTTGACTCCTATGGGTAGGCACCAGGTTAGAGGCTGCTGCTTACCCTTTGTGGTCTTCTTGCATCTTTCACACCTTTCAGTCCTCATTTTACCTCCTGCGATGTAGCAGGCTGTCTACTCTTTCAGATTCCTGGGCTTGAGTATTAGAGGCCCACCCTTTCTCATCAACAGCATCTCCTGTAATTTGACTTCCAGTTAACACTCAATCCCGGCACCTTTTCTCTGAATAACCTACTCACCACGCCCCTGCAGAGTACAGTGCTCAGATTCACACACAGTCGTCCACAAGCTTGTTGACCAGTGCAGGTCTAAGCATCCTGTGGCTGCCTCACTCTGGGGCAGTGATCCCTAATTCAGGCCAAGAGGACTCCGTAAAAGATGGATCTTTAGTCTAAAGCAGCCTTTTCCTCCTGTCTTCAGTTACCTCCGTGACACTCACAAGACCCCACAGAGAGAATGAGGCACGCAGACAGAGAGGAGACTCATCAGAGGTGAAATTCAGCCCCTACTTTGGCACTCACAGGACTCTGAATGTTTTTTCCATCAGCTCAATTCACTGAACTGCAGATTCCACAGTATGCCATGTTATTAGAACTTTCTGCAAACACTTCAGTAAATCTCAATGGGCTGCTCATCTGAAAAACCCAACTGCTCATGGAAGAGGTGTTTAATCATGGCCCTCCATGTTTTTAAATGAGGCAAGTGAAAGTAAGTATTCCATAATTCATGGTGTGCACCCTTTCAGAAAACTTTTTTATTAAGAATTTGATGAATAGTCTAATCATACAGCACGCACAGATGACTCAGAATAGGAGATGCATGGGAGGAAAAGGTTCAGAATATTTTCAGAGGCCTTTTCCCCATCTAGAATGAGATGGCCGAGGAATCAGAATGAACGGCAGACTGTGGAGGATCAGTTGTTACCGGTCATCATTATAAAGAATAGAAATTCACTTAAGGAGCTGAAAGCAACTCAACTTAGCACTCACAGCTAAAAAATGGTAGGTCAACGGTCAGTCTATTTGACTCAAATCCAATTGCTCCACACCAAAGCCTCTTCCATTCATGTTCACTCATTTATTGCCTGAACAAACATTTGTTGACTCCTATGGGTAGGCACCAGGTTAGAGGCTGCTGCTTACCCTTTGTGGTCTTCTTGCATCTTTCACACCTTTCAGTCCTCATTTTACCTCCTGCGATGTAGCAGGCTGTCTACTCTTTCAGATTCCTGGGCTTGAGTATTAGAGGCCCACCCTTTCTCATCAACAGCATCTCCTGTAATTTGACTTCCAGTTAACACTCAATCCCGGCACCTTTTCTCTGAATAACCTACTCACCACGCCCCTGCAGAGTACAGTGCTCAGATTCACACACAGTCGTCCACAAGCTTGTTGACCAGTGCAGGTCTAAGCATCCTGTGGCTGCCTCACTCTGGGGCAGTGATCCCTAATTCAGGCCAAGAGGACTCCGTACAAGATGGATCTTTAGTCTAAAGCAGCCTTTTCCTCCTGTCTTCAGTTACCTCCGTGACACTCACAAGACCCCACAGAGAGAATGAGGCACGCAGACAGAGAGGAGACTCATCAGAGGTGAAATTCAGCCCCTACTTTGGCACTCACAGGACTCTGAATGTTTTTTCCATCAGCTCAATTCACTGAACTGCAGATTCCACAGTATGCCATGTTATTAGAACTTTCTGCAAACACTTCAGTAAATCTCAATGGGCTGCTCTTCTGAAAAACCCAACTGCTCATGGAAGAGGTGTTTAATCATGGCCCTCCATGTTTTTAAATGAGGCAAGTGAAAGTAAGTATTCCATAATTCATGGTGTGCACCCTTTCAGAAAACTTTTTTATTAAGAATTTGATGAATAGTCTAATCATACAGCACGCACAGATGACTCAGAATAGGAGATGCATGGGAGGAAAAGGTTCAGAATATTTTCAGAGGCCTTTTCCCCATCTAGAATGAGATGGCCGAGGAATCAGAATGAACGGCAGACTGTGGAGGATCAGTTGTTACCTTCAGGGTAAATAATTTTTAGGAACCTGAATGGGGCTGTTCAGCTAATTACTTTCCGAGTGGAAGGGAGGCTGGCACACCATAGGTGGTGGGCGGTCCAGCCTGGGAGGGACTCCAGGCGCTGCCACACACAGACTGAGCTTGCCCAAAGGAACTAAGTCTCACTGCAGCTCAGTGCCTACTCTTGCAGTTGTGAGGATTAAGTCAGGCAGCGCTTGCAGAGTTCCAGCTTCACGGCAGTTGCTGCAGCATGGCAGCTACTATTGGATTCAACATTAATTGAACCGTCTAGGCAGAAAATCACTTTCCACTCTTTAAAAAAAATAGGCAACTCTAGATCTAGTCCAGAGTAACACATAAAAGAAAAAGCTATGCAATAAGGAAATGTAACCAAACAGACAATGAACTGGGAACCAGAACATTTGGGAGTTGTCAGATGGGGCAAATTTCTATGTGATCCAGAATCATAAACTTTCTTCTGGACTCCATTTTCTTCACCAGAAAATGCTGCAGCTGGAATCCATTATTTCTAGATGGCTTTCCAAAGAGATTCCCAAGAACTACCTTTAGGGACACATATATCTGCAACTCAGCTTTCACACCAAGTTGTGGTTTGTTTCTATGGCTACCTTGCCAAAAGTCATTGGCTCATACGAAGTTCAAACATAACTTTAAAAATACCATTCAACAGAAGATTTAACTAGATACAAAATCTAAGTTCATCCTGAGCAGTCAAGTAGAAATCAGTTTTCTAGATGTCAATTTGTTCTCCACTATAAGCAAAGTCTTCCTGTGCAGATCATCCCTGACACGTGTCATTGCTGTGCATCTAACCACATGCTTTCACACATGCAGCTGCAGGTGTCCATGGTCACAAGGCTGGTAGAAGTCAGACCAGGATGGAGCCATGCCCTCCAGGCAAAGATGCTCTTCTTTGCACAGTATTTAGTGCCTGCTAATGACGCATGGTTCACTCTGTTTTTTCCCCATCAAAAGAAATGAGATGGGCTTCAGAATATTTTCAGAGGCCTTTTCCCCATCTAGAATGAGATGGCCGAGGAATCAGAATGAACGGCAGACTGTGGAGGATCAGTTGTTACCTTCAGGGTAAATAATTTTTAGGAACCTGAATGGGGCTGTTCAGCTAATTACTTTCCGAGTGGAAGGGAGGCTGGCACACCATAGGTGGTGGGCGGTCCAGCCTGGGAGGGACTCCAGGCGCTGCCACACACAGACTGAGCTTGCCCAAAGGAACTAAGTCTCACTGCAGCTCAGTGCCTACTCTTGCAGTTGTGAGGATTAAGTCAGGCAGCGCTTGCAGAGTTCCAGCTTCACGGCAGTTGCTGCAGCATGGCAGCTACTATTGGATTCAACATTAATTGAACCGTCTAGGCAGAAAATCACTTTCCACTCTTTAAAAATAGGCAACTCTAGATCTAGTCCAGAGTAACACATAAAAGAAAAAGCTATGCAATAAGGAAATGTAACCAAACAGACAATGAACTGGGAACCAGAACATTTGGGAGTTGTCAGATGGGGCAAATTTCTATGTGATCCAGAATCATAAACTTTCTTCTGGACTCCATTTTCTTCACCAGAAAATGCTGCAGCTGGAATCCATTATTTCTAGATGGCTTTCCAAAGAGATTCCCAAGAACTACCTTTAGGGACACATATATCTGCAACTCAGCTTTCACACCAAGTTGTGGTTTGTTTCTATGGCTACCTTGCCAAAAGTCATTGGCTCATACGAAGTTCAAACATAACTTTAAAAATACCATTCAACAGAAGATTTAACTAGATACAAAATCTAAGTTCATCCTGAGCAGTCAAGTAGAAATCAGTTTTCTAGATGTCAATTTGTTCTCCACTATAAGCAAAGTCTTCCTGTGCAGATCATCCCTGACACGTGTCATTGCTGTGCATCTAACCACATGCTTTCACACATGCAGCTGCAGGTGTCCATGGTCACAAGGCTGGTAGAAGTCAGACCAGGATGGAGCCATGCCCTCCAGGCAAAGATGCTCTTCTTTGCACAGTATTTAGTGCCTGCTAATGACGCATGGCCCTAGCAGCACCATCACATCAACTCTGTTTTGATTGCATGAATTGAGAAGAGACTCACAAGCTTGAAATGCATGTCTATCATTTAATAAGAGACGGTCCCCATTTGTCTTTGAAGGCACTAGCTTGACGTTTCCCAGCACTTGGGACATGGGTAACACTTCATAGAATTTTAATGAACAAATAAAAGATAAAATCAATTCATTAATTTGGGAGTTGAAGTTCAGAGAGAGAAAGCCACATGACCAGAACTCTGCTGTCAATAGTGCCAGGCCAGAATTCATTTTCAGATGCCTCCTTGTGAGGACAATATATAACCAAATCTCTTTTTTAAAGTTTTCTTCAGTTATGTTGAGTGGTATGAAATGCATCTTATGTAAGGCCCTAGACAGCTTTAAATTATTAAAATTTGTAGTTTAGATTAAATATGTGTGGCAGAAGACCAGAATCACTGCATTTGTATTCTTGGAAGAAGGTAGCAGGGTATGACAGAAGACCATGCATAAGCTGGAAAGTTTCCTATTTGTTTGCCATGCTGTGATGCTGGGTCTGCAGTGGAACATGTGGAATCTCTCTGCTGTGCTCACTACTGCCTCTCTCTCTCTCCTCTAGCCCGTAGGCTCATCTCCTTAGGTTTTTCATTTGCTTCAGCATAACTGTTCCACTTATTTTTGTTCCCTTCATGATGAGACCTCAGAGGTCACTCACTATAGTGTAATGTCAAGACAAAGGCATTTTGTACAAATTAGGGAAACAACATATATCTGCAACTCAGCTTTCACACCAAGTTGTGGTTTGTTTCTATGGCTACCTTGCCAAAAGTCATTGGCTCATACGAAGTTCAAACATAACTTTAAAAATACCATTCAACAGAAGATTTAACTAGATACAAAATCTAAGTTCATCCTGAGCAGTCAAGTAGAAATCAGTTTTCTAGATGTCAATTTGTTCTCCACTATAAGCAAAGTCTTCCTGTGCAGATCATCCCTGACACGTGTCATTGCTGTGCATCTAACCACATGCTTTCACACATGCAGCTGCAGGTGTCCATGGTCACAAGGCTGGTAGAAGTCAGACCAGGATGGAGCCATGCCCTCCAGGCAAAGATGCTCTTCTTTGCACAGTATTTAGTGCCTGCTAATGACGCATGGCCCTAGCAGCACCATCACATCAACTCTGTTTTGATTGCATGAATTGAGAAGAGACTCACAAGCTTGAAATGCATGTCTATCATTTAATAAGAGACGGTCCCCATTTGTCTTTGAAGGCACTAGCTTGACGTTTCCCAGCACTTGGGACATGGGTAACACTTCATAGAATTTTAATGAACAAATAAAAGATAAAATCAATTCATTAATTTGGGAGTTGAAGTTCAGAGAGAGAAAGCCACATGACCAGAACTCTGCTGTCAATAGTGCCAGGCCAGAATTCATTTTCAGATGCCTCCTTGTGAGGACAATATATAACCAAATCTCTTTTTTAAAGTTTTCTTCAGTTATGTTGAGTGGTATGAAATGCATCTTATGTAAGGCCCTAGACAGCTTTAAATTATTAAAATTTGTAGTTTAGATTAAATATGTGTGGCAGAAGACCAGAATCACTGCATTTGTATTCTTGGAAGAAGGTAGCAGGGTATGACAGAAGACCATGCATAAGCTGGAAAGTTTCCTATTTGTTTGCCATGCTGTGATGCTGGGTCTGCAGTGGAACATGTGGAATCTCTCTGCTGTGCTCACTACTGCCTCTCTCTCTCTCCTCTAGCCCGTAGGCTCATCTCCTTAGGTTTTTCATTTGCTTCAGCATAACTGTTCCACTTATTTTTGTTCCCTTCATGATGAGACCTCAGAGGTCACTCACTATAGTGTAATGTCAAGACAAAGGCATTTTGTACAAATTAGACAGAGGCAAAGAGAGGGCACAAGCCACTACTTCTGTGTAATGCTTGCCACACCTGCTTCTCATTCGAGCTCGGAAGGCTGACACTGAGAATTTCAACAGCATGGGAAAACAAAATGTGTCCTGGTAGCAGCTAGACAGAGGGCTTCCCTAATGATTCAGCGGTAAAGAATCCACCTGCCAATGCAGGATACATGGGTTTGATGCCTGGGTTGGGAAGATCCTCTGGAGAAGGAAATGACAACCTACTCCAATATTCCTGTCCGGAAAATCCCACGGACAGAGGAGCCTGGCCGGCTATAGATCATGGGGCTGCAAAGAGTCGGATGTGACTTAGTGACTAAGCTAGGGAGTGAGCATCTACAGAAGGAATAAAGGCTGCTGCTTGTCCCAGAGGAACTTCAGAGGGAGAAGAGGGAATCATTTTGTGGTACCTGAAACTCACCCCAAAGGAAGCTGAACTATTTGGGCGTTGAGGTGAAAGAGGAAATGAGACTAACCAGCTATTCTTAGCTTGATCCTCTATCCTGTCCAGAAATAATGACAGCATTCCAGAGATGAATTTGTCCCCAGAGGACCAGTTTAATACCTTCATTTCCCTTGCCAAGAGAGGAAAAAGGAAATACCTAAGGTTACCTGGTCCCGTTTGCTCAGAGTGCTCAAGACTGATTCAAATCTGTCAAAATGAAGCCAGTAGCAGGGTATGGGGTCTAGAGAGTCAAGTACATAATGCCTTATAGAATTAAGCTTTCTGTCTTCTACCTTTAACAAAATTGGCAAATTACAGGCACATATGTGGACTCATATATGTGTGGTCTACCATGTTGATTTAAAACAAAAAAGATAATCGACAAGAACCTACCATACATCACAGGGAACTCTGCTCAATGTTATGTGGAAGCCTGGATGGAGGGAGTTTGGTATAAAGACATGTAGGGAGCCTTTCTGTCCCTTTTTCAATACGTTAAAAAATGTTGCTTCAGCATAACTGTTCCACTTATTTTTGTTCCCTTCATGATGAGACCTCAGAGGTCACTCACTATAGTGTAATGTCAAGACAAAGGCATTTTGTACAAATTAGACAGAGGCAAAGAGAGGGCACAAGCCACTACTTCTGTGTAATGCTTGCCACACCTGCTTCTCATTCGAGCTCGGAAGGCTGACACTGAGAATTTCAACAGCATGGGAAAACAAAATGTGTCCTGGTAGCAGCTAGACAGAGGGCTTCCCTAATGATTCAGCGGTAAAGAATCCACCTGCCAATGCAGGATACATGGGTTTGATGCCTGGGTTGGGAAGATCCTCTGGAGAAGGAAATGACAACCTACTCCAATATTCCTGTCCGGAAAATCCCACGGACAGAGGAGCCTGGCCGGCTATAGATCATGGGGCTGCAAAGAGTCGGATGTGACTTAGTGACTAAGCTAGGGAGTGAGCATCTACAGAAGGAATAAAGGCTGCTGCTTGTCCCAGAGGAACTTCAGAGGAGAAGAGGAATCATTTTGTGGTACCTGAAACTCACCCCAAAGGAAGCTGAACTATTTGGGCGTTGAGGTGAAAGAGGAAATGAGACTAACCAGCTATTCTTAGCTTGATCCTCTATCCTGTCCAGAAATAATGACAGCATTCCAGAGATGAATTTGTCCCCAGAGGACCAGTTTAATACCTTCATTTCCCTTGCCAAGAGAGGAAAAAGGAAATACCTAAGGTTACCTGGTCCCGTTTGCTCAGAGTGCTCAAGACTGATTCAAATCTGTCAAAATGAAGCCAGTAGCAGGGTATGGGGTCTAGAGAGTCAAGTACATAATGCCTTATAGAATTAAGCTTTCTGTCTTCTACCTTTAACAAAATTGGCAAATTACAGGCACATATGTGGACTCATATATGTGTGGTCTACCATGTTGATTTAAAACAAAAAAGATAATCGACAAGAACCTACCATACATCACAGGGAACTCTGCTCAATGTTATGTGGAAGCCTGGATGGGAGGGAGTTTGGGGAAGAATGGATAAATGTACATGTATGGCGGAGTCCCTTTGCTGTCCATATGAACCTCTCACAACACTGTTAATTGGTTATACTCCAATACAAAACAAAAAAAGTTAATGAAAAGAAAAGAGGATGCCAGGCTTCCCCCGGTGGTCCAGTGGGTAAGGACACCGCCTTGCAGTGCAAGGGGTGCCGGTTCGATCCCTGGCCTGGGAAGATCCCACGTGTCACGGAGCGGCTGGACTAATGTGTCCAATCAACGAGCCAGAGCTCTGGAGCGCATGTGACCAGAGCCAGCGCTCTGCGACGACAGACGCCACCACAATGGGAGGCCCACAGGAGCCAAAGAACAAAAGACGGATGAAAATAGAGAAATGAAAGACCAGTAGATGTGGCCCGCCCGCTTCCCTCCCTCCCCAACCCAAACCCTGCCCAAAATAAATAAATAAATAAATCTTTAAAAAAAAAAAAAAAAAGAAAGAAAAGAGGATGCCAGTATACACAAGCCATATGAAGTCCCATACCTGTTTGTTTATTCCATTCTATGCCAACTTCTACCTTCCTCATCTCCTTGCTACACTCCTCAAATGGCTTTCCTGATTTAACAATGCTATCTCATTTCTCTTTCTTTGGACCTTGATGCCTGCCAGTTGTGATTCTCTTAGTTCAACTTATTTTTTTTTTTTTTTGATCCAAACCCCAGAAACCCCTGGAGCTACTCACTGAAGGGAGTCAACAACCCTGATCTGGGCAGGACTGTATTAAACTGGAGTCAGTACAAGCCACGTTCCTGATTCAAAGACTCATAAAAGAAAATCACAACAGCCACCAGGAAATTCAGACTCTGGCCTCACTGATGTCTTTTATAATGCTTCTATCTCGATCTATGTTTTCTTCCTCTGTTAAAGGAGGCAGTGAAACTTGAATTCTGGCTTCAATATTGTATGAATTTATGAACTGGAGGAGTTCCAACAGGTAAAGAGAGAGACTCTTCTGATTCAATGATATCTTTTGTCAAATCCATCATGAAGAAGTTAACTCCCTGGAGGAGAAGTATTCAGCTAAGCAAATGCTGTGTAAACATAAGAAATGGAATTGATTTTCTTAATGTCACAAACTGCAAACTAATTTATAAAAAAAGAAAAAAATGAATCATCCCAGTCCACTGGGAGTCATTTCTCTTGGATTTTTTTTTTTTTTTTCCTTCCTCTGAATGGAGTATCTGGGACTGAAATATTCTGGAGAACTTTTGAAGAATCTGATTCTCCCACTGGAAGAATGGATGAAGTAGAATGTTGTCCTGGACTTTTGATCCCATTTGATGGGGACTTCTCCAAGCCTCAAACTTTCTCTGGATTATCTTTCTCTCCGCATCTAACTCTGGATCCCTGGCCTGTCATTAAACACCTACTTCTCTTTCTAAATGGGCTTCCCTGGTGGCTCAGATAGTAAAGAATCTGCCTTCAATGCAGGAGATGCAGGTTTGATCCCTGGGTTGGAGAGATCCAACCAGTATTCTTTCCTGGATCTCCAGTATTCTTGCCTGGAGAATCCTGTGGACAGAAATGCCAGAGTCATATGACTGAGTGCTCAGTCTGTAGCCCACCAGCCTCTTCTGTCCATGGGATTCTCCAGGTCAGGTTTACTATAGAGCTAAAATAATCAAGGTAGTACTAGTGATAAAGATCAATAGAGAGCCCAGAAATAGATGTACGCAGGGAGAATTGACTGATTTTTGACAAAGGTGTAAAAACAAATCAATGAAAGAGGATAGACTTCAATAAATAAATGGAGCTGAGACAATTGCACATTCATAGGCAGTAAGCAGACAAACACATGAATAAATAAGACTCGATCTAATCTATCTTAAGGGATTGAGATAATTTAAGACAGAAATAATTTCTGACTAATCTCTGGGATCTATCTCAGTGTCTGAAACATGCGGACACTCTGTGGATAGTGAATAAAAGGATGGTTTGTCAATACTTGTGTTACGTAGCACAGAAGTGGCCTAAATATGCATTTGAGAAGCTTCTCTTGGGGAATAAGCACCTGCATTGAAGTTCAGAGATGCATAGGACTTGTCTTGAGATGGACTCTAAGAACAGGCAGTCTGTTCAGTGGAAAGAACACCAACACCAGGTGACTTTGGAGAAAGATTTGAGTGCGAGCACAAGGTTAGCAAGGTACTCACCAAACTTCTTCACTTCATAACAGTTATCTACTACCAGTGGACCTCAAATTCTTCATCTATAAAGAGACTTTCTGAAATGATATTTTTGAAATCCTCATGAAGAAGTTAACTCCCTGGAGGAGAAGTATTCAGCTAAGCAAATGCTGTGTAAACATAAGAAATGGAATTGATTTTCTTAATGTCACAAACTGCAAACTAATTTATAAAAGAAAATGAATCATCCCAGTCCACTGGGAGTCATTTCTCTTGGATTTTTTTTTTTTTTTCCTTCCTCTGAATGGAGTATCTGGGACTGAAATATTCTGGAGAACTTTTGAAGAATCTGATTCTCCCACTGGAAGAATGGATGAAGTAGAATGTTGTCCTGGACTTTTGATCCCATTTGATGGGGACTTCTCCAAGCCTCAAACTTTCTCTGGATTATCTTTCTCTCCGCATCTAACTCTGGATCCCTGGCCTGTCATTAAACACCTACTTCTCTTTCTAAATGGGCTTCCCTGGTGGCTCAGATAGTAAAGAATCTGCCTTCAATGCAGGAGATGCAGGTTTGATCCCTGGGTTGGAGAGATCCAACCAGTATTCTTTCCTGGATCTCCAGTATTCTTGCCTGGAGAATCCTGTGGACAGAAATGCCAGAGTCATATGACTGAGTGCTCAGTCTGTAGCCCACCAGCCTCTTCTGTCCATGGGATTCTCCAGGTCAGGTTTACTATAGAGCTAAAATAATCAAGGTAGTACTAGTGATAAAGATCAATAGAGAGCCCAGAAATAGATGTACGCAGGGAGAATTGACTGATTTTTGACAAAGGTGTAAAAACAAATCAATGAAAGAGGATAGACTTCAATAAATAAATGGAGCTGAGACAATTGCACATTCATAGGCAGTAAGCAGACAAACACATGAATAAATAAGACTCGATCTAATCTATCTTAAGGGATTGAGATAATTTAAGACAGAAATAATTTCTGACTAATCTCTGGGATCTATCTCAGTGTCTGAAACATGCGGACACTCTGTGGATAGTGAATAAAAGGATGGTTTGTCAATACTTGTGTTACGTAGCACAGAAGTGGCCTAAATATGCATTTGAGAAGCTTCTCTTGGGGAATAAGCACCTGCATTGAAGTTCAGAGATGCATAGGACTTGTCTTGAGATGGACTCTAAGAACAGGCAGTCTGTTCAGTGGAAAGAACACCAACACCAGGTGACTTTGGAGAAAGATTTGAGTTCGAGCACAAGTTTAGCAAGGTACTCACCAAACTTCTTCACTTCAGAACAGTTATCTACTACCAGTGGACCTCAAATTCTTCATCTATAAAGTATGAAGGACTTCCCTGGTGGTGGAACCTATCTACAATGCAAGAGACCGAGGTTCAATTTCTGGGTTGGGAAGATCCCCTGCAGAAGGGAATGGCAACCCACTCCAGGATAAAGTGTGAAAGAAAGTATTTACCTCAAAGGTTATACAAAGATTCATGCTCATATAAAGCACTAACAGTGCCCAGATAAAATAGAGACTAACACGGTATCTTTTTATTCATTCAATGATCTTACAAAGTGTTAAACCAAGATCTGAATTTATAAAAGAATGTGGATTATTGAAAAAAAAAATTGTAAGCTGAGGTAGTCTTATGTTTGGTTTTAGCTAAACAGCTTTTTCTGGTCTTACTCAGAAATGTCCCCTGGAAGAGTTCTCAATTCACAACCAAAATCATATCTATCACCACTTGGATTCCTCTAAATGATTCTTGCTCAAGGAATCACAGCCATTAGTCAGCAATATGTGGATGAATAAGGCTCTTCATTTATACCAGGCCAACTCTGTTTCGAACGATTTAGTTGGAAGTATCTTCTTTCTGTTCATGGGGTTCTCACAGCAAGGACACTGGAAGTGGTTTGCTATTCCCTTCTCCAGTGGACCATGTTTTGTCAGAACTCTGCACTATGATCTGTCTGTCTTGGGTGGCCCTGCATGGCGTGGCTCATAGCTTCATTGAGTTATGAAAGCCTCTTCACCATGGCAAGGCTATGATCCCTCAAGGGGGGAAGGTTAAGGAACATCTTGGGTGACTTGGACTGGTTGATCAAAATATCTCTTTTTGTGTTTAACGTAGCACAGGACATCGGACACTCTGTGGATAGTGAATAAAAGGATGGTTTGTCAATACTTGTGTTACGTAGCACAGAAGTGGCCTAAATATGCATTTGAGAAGCTTCTCTTGGGGAATAAGCACCTGCATTGAAGTTCAGAGATGCATAGGACTTGTCTTGAGATGGACTCTAAGAACAGGCAGTCTGTTCAGTGGAAAGAACACCAACACCAGGTGACTTTGGAGAAAGATTTGAGTTCGAGCACAAGTTTAGCAAGGTACTCACCAAACTTCTTCACTTCAGAACAGTTATCTACTACCAGTGGACCTCAAATTCTTCATCTATAAAGTATGAAGGACTTCCCTGGTGGTGGAACCTATCTACAATGCAAGAGACCGAGGTTCAATTTCTGGGTTGGGAAGATCCCCTGCAGAAGGGAATGGCAACCCACTCCAGGATAAAGTGTGAAAGAAAGTATTTACCTCAAAGGTTATACAAAGATTCATGCTCATATAAAGCACTAACAGTGCCCAGATAAAATAGAGACTAACACGGTATCTTTTTATTCATTCAATGATCTTACAAAGTGTTAAACCAAGATCTGAATTTATAAAAGAATGTGGATTATTGAAAAAAAAAATTGTAAGCTGAGGTAGTCTTATGTTTGGTTTTAGCTAAACAGCTTTTTCTGGTCTTACTCAGAAATGTCCCCTGGAAGAGTTCTCAATTCACAACCAAAATCATATCTATCACCACTTGGATTCCTCTAAATGATTCTTGCTCAAGGAATCACAGCCATTAGTCAGCAATATGTGGATGAATAAGGCTCTTCATTTATACCAGGCCAACTCTGTTTCGAACGATTTAGTTGGAAGTATCTTCTTTCTGTTCATGGGGTTCTCACAGCAAGGACACTGGAAGTGGTTTGCTATTCCCTTCTCCAGTGGACCATGTTTTGTCAGAACTCTGCACTATGATCTGTCTGTCTTGGGTGGCCCTGCATGGCGTGGCTCATAGCTTCATTGAGTTATGAAAGCCTCTTCACCATGGCAAGGCTATGATCCCTCAAGGGGGGAAGGTTAAGGAACATCTTGGGTGACTTGGACTGCCAACCTTTCGGTCAATAGTTGAATGCACTAACCGATTGCGTCACAGAGACACTTCAAATCATGGTCCTCTCAGGGGTCCCTTGGACTGCAAAGAGATCAAACCAATCAGTCCTGAAGGAAATCAACCTGAATATTCATTGGAAGGACTCGTGCTGAAGCTGAAGCTCTAATGCTTTGGCTACTTGATGTGAAGAGACCTCTTCTCAGTGGAAAAGACCTCAGTGCTGGGAAAGATTGAGGGCAGGAGGAAAAGGGGTGACAGAGGATAAGATAGTTGGATGGCATCACAAACTCAGTGAAGATGAATCTGAGAAAACTCCAGGAGACAATGAGGGACTGGGAAGCCTGCCGTTGCTACAGTCCATGGGGTCAAAAAGAGCTGGACACAACTTAGCGATTGAACAACAATCTTCCTTCTAAATAAGTCTTGCCAGTTGGCTGTTTGAGAGTATAATATCTTTATGAGAAGTTTTCAGTTGTCAGCTCCGGGAGAGCTAGAGATAAAGTAGACTCTCAAAACTGCTACTATTTTGTTTCTTTTGAACTGTTTCCTTCTGAGCTTTGGTTTAAACTCTGTACCCTAGACAGAAAACTACTCCAGAAAGGGGATGCAGTGAAAGAAAAAGATGGGAGACTCAGAAAAGATCTCAAAGTAAGATGCTCAATATTACAGCTTCGCTGCTCTTGAACTTGACTTTTCAAAATAGACAGTGGCCTCCTCCAGATTTGTAGACCTGTGGGTGGAGGGAAGGTCATCTGAATGAGTATTAGGACTCCCGTGTGAGCTTCACCAGTGACCCTTCTTTCTAAGGAGTCTCAGGTCACAGCTGAGCCAATGAATCTCTAAAATTGCTTCAAAAGCTGTATTTCTCTGAATTTTTCATCTCTGAAATCTTCATCTCTGTCTTCCCTTCCAGACTGTGTGGTCAGGGACCAACTCTCTAGCACTGAGTGAAGTCACCTGTAGTTGCCAAGAAAACCCATAAACCCTACTGCTCAGAGATGAAAGAAGAAAATGAGCATTGAATTCCTTTGTCATTAAAATTCCTTCCTTGCCAACTGAGTTCCTGTGGATTTGAATGAATTATCTAAGAATCAGTGTTAGTGCTTAATTGGAAGACAGAAGAAACCACAAAGAGTCTGACAAGAAAGGGCAGACGAAATAGAAATGTCTCTAGGCACTGAGAAGTTTGACAGGCGAGAAGAGCTTGTGATTGGAAAGGCAGCTGGAGAACATGAGTCAGCAGGAGATAACTAAAAAAAGTTAAATAATTAAGCTTACATAACAGCTCTCTGATTGACTATCTAGATGTGGATTTAATTAACACTTTTAACCTCTCTCTGTCAGTAACTATATATTATCCAATCTAAAAGTGAAGAATCATTATCACCCCAAATCATTCATCTACAGAATGTCTGGGAATTTATTTCCAAATTTAGCAAAAGAGCCCACCCCGTTTCCTCCAATCATTGCAAAAACTAAAAAAAAGTGAAGATGAATCTGAGAAAACTCCAGGAGACAATGAGGGACTGGGAAGCCTGCCGTTGCTACAGTCCATGGGGTCAAAAAGAGCTGGACACAACTTAGCGATTGAACAACAATCTTCCTTCTAAATAAGTCTTGCCAGTTGGCTGTTTGAGAGTATAATATCTTTATGAGAAGTTTTCAGTTGTCAGCTCCGGGAGAGCTAGAGATAAAGTAGACTCTCAAAACTGCTACTATTTTGTTTCTTTTGAACTGTTTCCTTCTGAGCTTTGGTTTAAACTCTGTACCCTAGACAGAAAACTACTCCAGAAAGGGGATGCAGTGAAAGAAAAAGATGGGAGACTCAGAAAAGATCTCAAAGTAAGATGCTCAATATTACAGCTTGCTGCTCTTGAACTTGACTTTTCAAAATAGACAGTGGCCTCCTCCAGATTTGTAGACCTGTGGGTGGAGGGAAGGTCATCTGAATGAGTATTAGGACTCCCGTGTGAGCTTCACCAGTGACCCTTCTTTCTAAGGAGTCTCAGGTCACAGCTGAGCCAATGAATCTCTAAAATTGCTTCAAAAGCTGTATTTCTCTGAATTTTTCATCTCTGAAATCTTCATCTCTGTCTTCCCTTCCAGACTGTGTGGTCAGGGACCAACTCTCTAGCACTGAGTGAAGTCACCTGTAGTTGCCAAGAAAACCCATAAACCCTACTGCTCAGAGATGAAAGAAGAAAATGAGCATTGAATTCCTTTGTCATTAAAATTCCTTCCTTGCCAACTGAGTTCCTGTGGATTTGAATGAATTATCTAAGAATCAGTGTTAGTGCTTAATTGGAAGACAGAAGAAACCACAAAGAGTCTGACAAGAAAGGGCAGACGAAATAGAAATGTCTCTAGGCACTGAGAAGTTTGACAGGCGAGAAGAGCTTGTGATTGGAAAGGCAGCTGGAGAACATGAGTCAGCAGGAGATAACTAAAAAAAGTTAAATAATTAAGCTTACATAACAGCTCTCTGATTGACTATCTAGATGTGGATTTAATTAACACTTTTAACCTCTCTCTGTCAGTAACTATATATTATCCAATCTAAAAGTGAAGAATCATTATCACCCCAAATCATTCATCTACAGAATGTCTGGGAATTTATTTCCAAATTTAGCAAAAGAGCTACTGTCCTTCTAACTCCCCTCGCCCACCCCTTCTTTCCACACAAACAACCTTACCAACAGTTCTCTGAGTGGAGATTGAGGACGTGGGTCCTCCTTTCATCACCTTCTGTAGGTAAAGTGAGAGTGTTAGTTACTCAGTCATGTCCCATCCTTTGGGACCCCATGGACTGCAGCCCACCAGGCTCCTCTGTCCATGGGATTAAGCAGGCAAGAATACTGGAGTGGGTTGCCATTCCCTCCTCCAGGGGATCTTGAAAGAGAGACCTGAGACCTGATGAGACCTGATGAGACCTGAAAGCTCAGGCTCTGTGTACCGGTGTTGAATTGAATCTTGGACAGTTTTGAGTGAAGTAGTAAACAATAGCTTTACTGCTTTGCCAAGCAAAGGGGAACGCAAAGGGCCCATGCCCTCAAAAGTGTGTGTCCCATCCCAGGAGATCTGATGAGAAATTTTATAGCAATGGTTCATGGGCTGATAAAGATTAGGGTGTGTACAGGGCCTGCAGTCCTTTAATCTGGTTTCAGACAGTCTGTCTTATATATATATATATATATATATATATATGTGGCTGCACTGGGTCTTCATTGCTGCATACAGGGTTTCTCTGGTTGTGCAAGCAGGGGCTGCTCTTTGGTTGTGATGTGAAGGCCTCATTGTGGTGACTTGTCTTGTGGAGGAGCACAGGCTCTAGGGCACTGGGCCTCAGTAGTTGCAACATGTAGTTTCCGCAGTTGTGGCTCATGGCTCTACAGCTCCGCTCAGCAGTTGTGGTGCACTGAGGCTTAGATGCACATGCAGTCTTCCTGGGCCAGGGATCAAACCCAAGTCCCCTGCATGGAGAAGTTAAATGATTAAGCCTTGTGATTGGAAAGGCAGCTGGAGAACATGAGTCAGCAGGAGATAACTAAAAAAAGTTAAATAATTAAGCTTACATAACAGCTCTCTGATTGACTATCTAGATGTGGATTTAATTAACACTTTTAACCTCTCTCTGTCAGTAACTATATATTATCCAATCTAAAAGTGAAGAATCATTATCACCCCAAATCATTCATCTACAGAATGTCTGGGAATTTATTTCCAAATTTAGCAAAAGAGCTACTGTCCTTCTAACTCCCCTCGCCCACCCCTTCTTTCCACACAAACAACCTTACCAACAGTTCTCTGAGTGGAGATTGAGGACGTGGGTCCTCCTTTCATCACCTTCTGTAGGTAAAGTGAGAGTGTTAGTTACTCAGTCATGTCCCATCCTTTGGGACCCCATGGACTGCAGCCCACCAGGCTCCTCTGTCCATGGGATTAAGCAGGCAAGAATACTGGAGTGGGTTGCCATTCCCTCCTCCAGGGGATCTTGAAAGAGAGACCTGAGACCTGATGAGACCTGATGAGACCTGAAAGCTCAGGCTCTGTGTACCGGTGTTGAATTGAATCTTGGACAGTTTTGAGTGAAGTAGTAAACAATAGCTTTACTGCTTTGCCAAGCAAAGGGGAACGCAAAGGGCCCATGCCCTCAAAAGTGTGTGTCCCATCCCAGGAGATCTGATGAGAAATTTTATAGCAATGGTTCATGGGCTGATAAAGATTAGGGTGTGTACAGGGCCTGCAGTCCTTTAATCTGGTTTCAGACAGTCTGTCTTATATATATATATATATATATATATATATATGTGGCTGCACTGGGTCTTCATTGCTGCATACAGGGTTTCTCTGGTTGTGCAAGCAGGGGCTGCTCTTTGGTTGTGATGTGAAGGCCTCATTGTGGTGACTTGTCTTGTGGAGGAGCACAGGCTCTAGGGCACTGGGCCTCAGTAGTTGCAACATGTAGTTTCCGCAGTTGTGGCTCATGGCTCTACAGCTCCGCTCAGCAGTTGTGGTGCACTGAGGCTTAGATGCACATGCAGTCTTCCTGGGCCAGGGATCAAACCCAAGTCCCCTGCATTAGCAGACAAACTCTCAGCCTCTGGACATTAGGGAAGTCTAGGTCTCCGTCTTTTGATGAGCCACTCTGGTTCCTTTAATCTGTCCTCATGCGCTCTCCTCTAAAAGGCTAACATTTTCTACTTGATGAGGGTTTTAATTCTGTGAAGAGCTCAAAGATATCTGTCCCAAGGCTGCACTGTCACTTCTTGGCTGCTGCCCCCTTAGCTCTGCGTCTCCTCCCTCCCCTATTTGGCAATTATTTGAAAGGCTTCTGTCCCCAGGAGTCCCACAGGATCCATCTTGGTTTCAAGGTCGAATCTTGAGGACCCCGCAGAGTGAGAGAAGTATAAAGGAACGCTACTCCAAAATGAATTCCAAATCCTGCCCCATGATACAATCTTAATTTACAAACTGCTTTAGAAAGGGTAGCTATGAGCAAAAAAAAAAAAAAGATGTTTGAGGGAAAATAAACCTAGATCATAGCAAAGATGGAAACTTCACTCAGCCATCTGCTTGAAGTGGGAGTGGGGGCAGGGTACTAACCTTGCCCTGGACCTTGAGGGATGAGTAGAATTTTAAGTGAGAAAGAGTAGAGTTTGGAGGGAGATGCTAAAAAAGTTTAGTTTTGCTTAGGCCAGAGTGTGGGAAGAGATAAACTAAGCTTGACGGCAGAAGACCTTGAATGCTAAGCTAAGGAATTTGTATTTTACTTGTTGAATTTTTGCAGGGCTACATCAACCATGTATCAGGTAAGTCAGTAAATCCACACACAAAGTTGTGTTTTTATTTTCCTTATTTTATTTCTAAGCAACCCATAACATGACCTTCAGATTTAGCATTCTCTGTTAGAAGGCAAACATACTTCCTAGTCTCTGCTTATACTTTTTCTCAGTACAATTTCTAATAGTGACTCCTTTCCCTCTCAAAAATGGGTTGAATGATAAATTACTTGGACACCTTACTTACTTGCTTACAATTTACACTTAGCTGCATCTGGAAAATGTAACCACACTCCATTAGGTTTTGGCCGGTGGAAATTTGCAACCTTCTGCTATTTTCTCTTTGCTTGTGTTGACTTAAAAAGTATTCATAACCTAAGCGCTGAGAGCTATGCTTTATTTGGTGGGAATATTTAGGACTTCATGCCCTGGAGAAAGTGGCCCTGAAAGGACTGCTCCGAGGAGGCGAGAGGAGGAGCCAGGTCATAGAGAAGTTTTGCAACAAAGGACAGGTAGACTTTTTGTAAATTGAAGAAAACCAGATATCCCAAGTTAAGAAAGGTAGCACTTCTTTAGTGTATGAAAAAGTGAAAGCATTAGTTGCTCAGTCATGTCCAGCTCTTTGCAATCCCATGGACTGTAGCCCCATGGAATTCTCCAGGCAAGAATACTGAAGTGGGAAACCATTCCAGGGGATCTTCCTGACCCAGGGATCACACCCAGGCCAGCTTCATTGCAGGTAGATACTTTACCATCTGAACCACAAGGTAAGCCTGTGTATGGAGAGATCCAAGAGTCTGGACTCACTGAAATCATTCCTCTGTGATGTACCTCAGCTCTCTGGGCAAATAAACCTAGATCATAGCAAAGATGGAAACTTCACTCAGCCATCTGCTTGAAGTGGGAGTGGGGGCAGGGTACTAACCTTGCCCTGGACCTTGAGGGATGAGTAGAATTTTAAGTGAGAAAGAGTAGAGTTTGGAGGGAGATGCTAAAAAAGTTTAGTTTTGCTTAGGCCAGAGTGTGGGAAGAGATAAACTAAGCTTGACGGCAGAAGACCTTGAATGCTAAGCTAAGGAATTTGTATTTTACTTGTTGAATTTTTGCAGGGCTACATCAACCATGTATCAGGTAAGTCAGTAAATCCACACACAAAGTTGTGTTTTTATTTTCCTTATTTTATTTCTAAGCAACCCATAACATGACCTTCAGATTTAGCATTCTCTGTTAGAAGGCAAACATACTTCCTAGTCTCTGCTTATACTTTTTCTCAGTACAATTTCTAATAGTGACTCCTTTCCCTCTCAAAAATGGGTTGAATGATAAATTACTTGGACACCTTACTTACTTGCTTACAATTTACACTTAGCTGCATCTGGAAAATGTAACCACACTCCATTAGGTTTTGGCCGGTGGAAATTTGCAACCTTCTGCTATTTTCTCTTTGCTTGTGTTGACTTAAAAAGTATTCATAACCTAAGCGCTGAGAGCTATGCTTTATTTGGTGGGAATATTTAGGACTTCATGCCCTGGAGAAAGTGGCCCTGAAAGGACTGCTCCGAGGAGGCGAGAGGAGGAGCCAGGTCATAGAGAAGTTTTGCAACAAAGGACAGGTAGACTTTTTGTAAATTGAAGAAAACCAGATATCCCAAGTTAAGAAAGGTAGCACTTCTTTAGTGTATGAAAAAGTGAAAGCATTAGTTGCTCAGTCATGTCCAGCTCTTTGCAATCCCATGGACTGTAGCCCCATGGAATTCTCCAGGCAAGAATACTGAAGTGGGAAACCATTCCAGGGGATCTTCCTGACCCAGGGATCACACCCAGGCCAGCTTCATTGCAGGTAGATACTTTACCATCTGAACCACAAGGTAAGCCTGTGTATGGAGAGATCCAAGAGTCTGGACTCACTGAAATCATTCCTCTGATATGTACCTCAGCTCTCTGGGCATCCTATTTTCACATCCTGAGCTCATTAGGGCTCGTCACTCACTCATGGTTGGTTAAAGGACTGCCATCACTGATGACGGTGACATCCTTGTTTACTGAAGGGGCAGGAAATATACCCATTTCTCACTTGCTTCCAGGTTAGACCGGTTCATGTTGATGCTGCCCTGCTGCCTTCTCTCCTTCAGATTTCATGTCTGATCAGTTTCTTCCTTGAGCTTTATCCCTGGTTGTCCTGGAAAAGGCTCCCTTGATAGCCAAAGCTTACTCAGTGGACCTCAGTCCTACTGTGCATTGAAAATGAGCATCCCAAAAGGCAGGCTGAGCACTAGCTCGGCTAATTGCACACAAAGAAACTTTTCTAAGAACACTTTGATTTTTGATGGTTTTTATAAAATATTCATCCCATCAACCTACTCAAATTCATTAATATTTTATGGCTTCGTGTTTGATTTTTGTTTTAATTTCAGATGAGGTCATGATGGTCTTTACCATAGAGCATGAGGCATAGAGCCTCTAAAAATCCCCATCCCACCCTTGTCTACCCTCTTCAGGGCTCTGGATCCTATGGACCTAGAGTGGGACCTGGACAGGTCCTGATGACCAGTAACTAAATGGGCAAACCAAACATGGATATCACTGAGGCCAAAGGGATACTATGTCCCCTGGGAAGGACTGCTCCGAGGAGGCGAGAGGAGGAGCCAGGTCATAGAGAAGTTTTGCAACAAAGGACAGGTAGACTTTTTGTAAATTGAAGAAAACCAGATATCCCAAGTTAAGAAAGGTAGCACTTCTTTAGTGTATGAAAAGTGAAAGCATTAGTTGCTCAGTCATGTCCAGCTCTTTGCAATCCCATGGACTGTAGCCCCATGGAATTCTCCAGGCAAGAATACTGAAGTGGGAAACCATTCCAGGGGATCTTCCTGACCCAGGGATCACACCCAGGCCAGCTTCATTGCAGGTAGATACTTTACCATCTGAACCACAAGGTAAGCCTGTGTATGGAGAGATCCAAGAGTCTGGACTCACTGAAATCATTCCTCTGATATGTACCTCAGCTCTCTGGGCATCCTATTTTCACATCCTGAGCTCATTAGGGCTCGTCACTCACTCATGGTTGGTTAAAGGACTGCCATCACTGATGACGGTGACATCCTTGTTTACTGAAGGGGCAGGAAATATACCCATTTCTCACTTGCTTCCAGGTTAGACCGGTTCATGTTGATGCTGCCCTGCTGCCTTCTCTCCTTCAGATTTCATGTCTGATCAGTTTCTTCCTTGAGCTTTATCCCTGGTTGTCCTGGAAAAGGCTCCCTTGATAGCCAAAGCTTACTCAGTGGACCTCAGTCCTACTGTGCATTGAAAATGAGCATCCCAAAAGGCAGGCTGAGCACTAGCTCGGCTAATTGCACACAAAGAAACTTTTCTAAGAACACTTTGATTTTTGATGGTTTTTATAAAATATTCATCCCATCAACCTACTCAAATTCATTAATATTTTATGGCTTCGTGTTTGATTTTTGTTTTAATTTCAGATGAGGTCATGATGGTCTTTACCATAGAGCATGAGGCATAGAGCCTCTAAAAATCCCCATCCCACCCTTGTCTACCCTCTTCAGGGCTCTGGATCCTATGGACCTAGAGTGGGACCTGGACAGGTCCTGATGACCAGTAACTAAATGGGCAAACCAAACATGGATATCACTGAGGCCAAAGGGATACTATGTCCCCCCTGGGAAGGACTGGATCCAGTGGTAGGGGTGTTTGTAGGCTTGAATAGGCCAGGAGAGGTGAGGTTTAACTGAGTCGTATGTAAGGCTGGTGTTCCGACTAGGGAACAGAATGAAAGTCTTGCCTGCTTTGGGAATCAGGATTTCTCTCGAAAAGGATTCCATGTCCTACCTCGGTCTTGCCCTCTTTCCTCCTTTAGAATCTGGATAGAGTCTTCATTCTCAGCCCATTCCTCTCCTGTCTTGACTCAACACTTGACCCTTTTATCTTCTCTTCTGTGGATTTTCTCAGAGGACAAAGCCTTACCATCATAAATTTTCAGTACTGTCACACACTCCCCGTCCTCTTTGACTTTGGTCTTATCTCATGCAGCATCTATTCTTTACCAAGGAAGCTGAAGGAGAGAAGATATCGTCTTTGACCACATACAAATGGTGGTAGTCTCTATGTGAGAACCTTTACACCCCTAATTATACTTAATTGTTATCACAAACAATCTCCAGAAGGTGATACTAGTGATCTCTTATTATAGATGAGAAATGGAAGCTTCAAGTGTTTTTAAGAAATGGCTCAAAGAATGGGATTCCAATGGCAGCTCTTTCTCATATAATTTGCTGACTTCTAGTGCTGCCTCTGGAAGGTGCAATTGGAAACAAAAAAATTAAACCATATTTAATTCCTGCCCTCCCAGGAGATGACAGCCCAGTGAGGCAGGCAAACACACTTAAACCCACCCCATCTGAGTAAAGCACCAAGAGAACAGACTGTACAAGCTGTCAGAATTCAGCTCAAACGTCTCTTTTCCAGAGAGCCTCTCCACAAAGATTTCAATCAAGGGGCTATTATGTGTCTTATGTTAAAGCCCTAGACTCTAATCAGACCATGTATTTTAGCATTTTAATGTACTACTAGAAAATGGTATTAGACGTAGCATTAACATGCTAGGTTTTCATTCACTAGGTATTTATTCAAGGAATAATCCTAGAATGTGTATTAGGGTCTAGTTTCCTCTCTAGGTGTCAAGAGTATAAACACAAACACAATGTGAATCTTGACCTCCAGGGCGTCAGAGTTGGTTTAATGACTTTGTAAGAGCACATTGCACAATTCTAATCCTGTTTCAGGGCTTCCAAGGTTGAGTCAGTGGTAAAGAATCCACCTGCTGAAGAAGGAGATGTGACCCCTGCATCAGAAAGATCCCCTGGAGAAAAAATGGCAACCCACTCCAGTATTCCTGCCTAGGAACACCCATGGACAGAGAAGCCTGGTGGACTAAAGTCTTAGTTAATTCTTAACTAGTTCACAGAATGGTCACTTTGCCAGGTAAAAGGATGGTACTCAGAGAGTTCTTGCCAATTGGGAATAACACTCTATTGCTGGATTAATTCAGTGAACACATGGGAAGGAAGAATCTGCTGTCTGGAAGCTAACCACCAAGAGGACTTTTCTTGGTATGCCTTTGAGCATGAAATCATTAGCAACAGAATAGGATGTTGGATTTCATCTGCCCTAGCCATTCTCGCCTGAATGACCCATCACCCCACCACCCTTTCGCTGCTTCCCTAGGGATCTTCCCGGCTTATGTGATAGAACAGAACACAATTTTCCAGCCTTCCCATTTCAGCTGGATAGAACTACCCATGGACATTAGCAACAAAAAGACAACAAATAAAAATCTTATAGTCTTTAAGGAAAAAATGACGTCTTGGACTTCCATTTGTCCTCAGGAACAAATTTCTGGGTGAAGCGCATTCACTGTCAATCTGAAAGCAGGAAAATTAGTGCTTCATGGGTTGCCGGGTGTGGAAGGTCTCTGTCAAGAGAGACGCAGGGGCAAAGTCATCTTCTTGAGCCCTTCGTTGCAGGAAGAGAGGTGCCAGGTCCAGGGGGATCCCTAGATTCAGCTCTAAGTGGCACATCACATGACTGATTTTGGCCAGAGTGTCACAGTCTTGACAGTGGCCTCTTCAGGGAAACCGGGCCCGTGGGGTGGCAATCCAGGAGGGATCATCCCATACCTCGTTCTGCACTCTGCTTCTGAGCTGAACCTGGCACTTCCTAGAATGGGACATGCCTCTTCAAGAAAATATCTGCCAGGAAGCAAACCAAAAGGTCTTCCCCCAAAGTAAACATCAGAAACCACAAAGTCCAAGATGATGGTGTTCTCTAAAATGGTGGAGAAGACACTGGTCCACAGCAGCCTTTCTTTTCCGTGTTGGGTACCAGAGCTGGCATGTAAAGATGAGTTTCCCCTGCAAAGTTCTCAAACCTTGCTTGCAAGTCTCTCTCCATCACAAAGAGGTCTCTTGAAGCATTTTATAAGAAGGAAAACTCAGCAAGATCTTTGAAATAGAAGGGAAGTCAGCTCCCCAGTCAGGGGAAGGAGCTGCAGGTGGATACCTGCATCTGAATCCCAATTTTGCTACCAAGCAACAAGCCTCAGTCCATGGGGCCACAAAGAGTCGGACATGACTGAGCAACTGAACTGAACACATGGGAAGGAAGAATCTGCTGTCTGGAAGCTAACCACCAAGAGGACTTTTCTTGGTATGCCTTTGAGCATGAAATCATTAGCAACAGAATAGGATGTTGGATTTCATCTGCCCTAGCCATTCTCGCCTGAATGACCCATCACCCCACCACCCTTTCGCTGCTTCCCTAGGGATCTTCCCGGCTTATGTGATAGAACAGAACACAATTTTCCAGCCTTCCCATTTCAGCTGGATAGAACTACCCATGGACATTAGCAACAAAAAGACAACAAATAAAAATCTTATAGTCTTTAAGGAAAAAATGACGTCTTGGACTTCCATTTGTCCTCAGGAACAAATTTCTGGGTGAAGCGCATTCACTGTCAATCTGAAAGCAGGAAAATTAGTGCTTCATGGGTTGCCGGGTGTGGAAGGTCTCTGTCAAGAGAGACGCAGGGGCAAAGTCATCTTCTTGAGCCCTTCGTTGCAGGGAAGAGAGGTGCCAGGTCCAGGGGGATCCCTAGATTCAGCTCTAAGTGGCACATCACATGACTGATTTTGGCCAGAGTGTCACAGTCTTGACAGTGGCCTCTTCAGGGAAACCGGGCCCGTGGGGTGGCAATCCAGGAGGGATCATCCCATACCTCGTTCTGCACTCTGCTTCTGAGCTGAACCTGGCACTTCCTAGAATGGGACATGCCTCTTCAAGAAAATATCTGCCAGGAAGCAAACCAAAAGGTCTTCCCCCAAAGTAAACATCAGAAACCACAAAGTCCAAGATGATGGTGTTCTCTAAAATGGTGGAGAAGACACTGGTCCACAGCAGCCTTTCTTTTCCGTGTTGGGTACCAGAGCTGGCATGTAAAGATGAGTTTCCCCTGCAAAGTTCTCAAACCTTGCTTGCAAGTCTCTCTCCATCACAAAGAGGTCTCTTGAAGCATTTTATAAGAAGGAAAACTCAGCAAGATCTTTGAAATAGAAGGGAAGTCAGCTCCCCAGTCAGGGGAAGGAGCTGCAGGTGGATACCTGCATCTGAATCCCAATTTTGCTACCAAGCAACAAGCCTCAGTCCATGGGGCCACAAAGAGTCGGACATGACTGAGCAACTGAAGTGAACTGAACCAGTTGCTTTACATCTGTAAAAGGGCTAGCCACCAAGCTTGGACTTCCCTGGTGGTTCTGTGGTTAAGAAGCCACTTGACAGTGGAGGGGACATGGGTTCAACCCCTGGCCTGGGAAAATTCCATATGCAGTGGAGCCACTAAGCCCATGCGCCACAACTACTGAGCCTGCTGCTAATATAAAATGGCACTTACCCTTTGGAGAGCAGTTAAGGATCAGTGTCAAAGTCACTGTCAAGCTCACCTGGCAGTCTGGCCTGTGGCTAGTGCTCTCCAAACTATCGCTGCTAAATCCTTTCCTGAAGATAGAAGACAAGCCACCTCATTCTCTGTAAGTCCTGGAAACCTGGATTAGGACCTATCAGGCCACCTGCTTTTGATGGGCACAAGCCTGTACACAGTAGATGCTGCTTGTTGAAACGATGTTCCTGGAGAGCTTCAAAGTCAGCATGCCTGAGTTTGAACCTACAATCTCTCAAAAACCCTATTTTGATCTTCGTCATCCCCTAGGTCACCTATGTCAGAAGCCTGTAATACTTCCTGGTGTCCTTTCTCATGGTTTAAGCCACATGATCGTCAAGTCCTGTTGAATCGCCCTTCTTATGATGTCTAGGACACAGCACCATCCTTTAAATCCCTCTCCCTGGCGGGCTTCCCAATCCTTCACGTTGGTGTCTGGTCCATCTCCGGAGTCCTGGCTGCATACTGTTAGAAAGTCAATTCTTCCCACACGCAGCTGTGGAAAGAGTCATTCTAACAAACTGGGAGGATAATGCCCCACTGTGCAAATCCTTCTTTGACCCCTGCCAGCTCCAGAAAAAAGGTCACACCCCATCCCAGTGTGGGAGCCTCCCGTGCTCTCAAGCCTGCCAGAAATTTTCCAACTACACCCTCCTCCCATCCTTTGCTCCAGCCACCAGAGGACACCACTGTGCTTGTCTCTGTGCACAGTGCTCTGCCTGAATGCCCTTCCTCTGTGGTCTTCCTAACAGTCTTCTTTTCTGTATGAAGGCTCTTTCAACTGTCACCTGCTCTGTGACTCTTCCCTAGACCTGAGACCTGGAGCCCGTCTCTCTCACCTTTGGTATTTAGGAGTATCTCCCTTTACTATCACCATTCCCTGAGCTGCAGCCCTCATCCCACAGTATATTCTGGATGGGTTTTGTGTCTCCCTGGTTTCAGCGTGAAACACACCATAATTGCCAGGGTGGAGCATCATTCAGTTGAAGCCATACCACCAGGGATAGGGCCAAGAACAAGGCAAATCATCAAAAAATGCCTAATAAATGAATGAAAATGATTACTGAATTAACCAAGTGTAAAAGTAAGTAATTAGAAGACACACATGAAAACTGGCTAGGATGCTATTAACTCATGGGAGGCATAGGCCTAAAGTGCTCTCCAAACTATCGCTGCTAAATCCTTTCCTGAAGATAGAAGACAAGCCACCTCATTCTCTGTAAGTCCTGGAAACCTGGATTAGGACCTATCAGGCCACCTGCTTTTGATGGGCACAAGCCTGTACACAGTAGATGCTGCTTGTTGAAACGATGTTCCTGGAGAGCTTCAAAGTCAGCATGCCTGAGTTTGAACCTACAATCTCTCAAAAACCCTATTTTGATCTTCGTCATCCCCTAGGTCACCTATGTCAGAAGCCTGTAATACTTCCTGGTGTCCTTTCTCATGGTTTAAGCCACATGATCGTCAAGTCCTGTTGAATCGCCCTTCTTATGATGTCTAGGACACAGCACCATCCTTTAAATCCCTCTCCCTGGCGGGCTTCCCAATCCTTCACGTTGGTGTCTGGTCCATCTCCGGAGTCCTGGCTGCATACTGTTAGAAAGTCAATTCTTCCCACACGCAGCTGTGGAAAGAGTCATTCTAACAAACTGGGAGGATAATGCCCCACTGTGCAAATCCTTCTTTGACCCCTGCCAGCTCCAGAAAAAAGGTCACACCCCATCCCAGTGTGGGAGCCTCCCGTGCTCTCAAGCCTGCCAGAAATTTTCCAACTACACCCTCCTCCCATCCTTTGCTCCAGCCACCAGAGGACACCACTGTGCTTGTCTCTGTGCACAGTGCTCTGCCTGAATGCCCTTCCTCTGTGGTCTTCCTAACAGTCTTCTTTTCTGTATGAAGGCTCTTTCAACTGTCACCTGCTCTGTGACTCTTCCCTAGACCTGAGACCTGGAGCCCGTCTCTCTCACCTTTGGTATTTAGGAGTATCTCCCTTTACTATCACCATTCCCTGAGCTGCAGCCCTCATCCCACAGTATATTCTGGATGGGTTTTGTGTCTCCCTGGTTTCAGCGTGAAACACACCATAATTGCCAGGGTGGAGCATCATTCAGTTGAAGCCATACCACCAGGGATAGGGCCAAGAACAAGGCAAATCATCAAAAAATGCCTAATAAATGAATGAAAATGATTACTGAATTAACCAAGTGTAAAAGTAAGTAATTAGAAGACACACAGGAAACAGTCTGGCTAGGATGCTATTAACTCATGGGAGGCATATCCCTCAAATGTGCAAGCCCTGGCACAAAGGTCACCTTCTTGGTGAGGTGGTCACTGACCACTGAATTTAAACCCCTCACCCTGTACGCCCCACCTCCTTTCCTGCCATTTCTTTTCTCTAAAGCCCTTCTCACCACAGAATGTATTGTTTCTTGTAGTATTTCTCTTCTTTTTCTTTCTTTATCCCCCTGATTAGAATGCAAGCCTTGCAGAGGCAGGGAGTTTGCTCACTTTGACCACTCTTACACCCAGATCGGTGTCTTGCCTGCCGTGGATGCTCAGGGCATGTCATTTTGAAAATGAATGAATGAACAAATGTCAGACACTCAGTACTTTTGCTGTAGTTGACAGGTTTGTTAGAAAAGGGAGTGATCACTTTAGCCTAAGGCTGATGACTCCTTTGAAGCTCGAGGTCCATTAAACCAATTTTAATAGATTTCATTTATCAAAAAAGAGCCAAGAATATCCTTCCTGATGATCATATCTACCTATTATTAGTTTCAGAATAAACTGATGGAAGGATCAAATACCATTAATATAAAATTAAAATGTTAAAACTAGCAACAATATCAGAGAGAATCAATAGTATGGCTAACACTATGGCTTTTTACTATGGGCTAGGCTTTGTTTCAAGCATATGACATATTTTTGCTTTTTTTAAAACATTTGTTCTTATATATTTTATTTATATGCCTATGCCAGCTCTTAGTTGTGGCACTTGAAATCTTCCATCTTCACTGCATCATGAGGGATCTTATAGTTGTGGCATGTGGGATCAAACCCAGGCCCCACTGCATGGGGAGCACAGAGCCTTAGCCTCTAGACCGCCATGGCTAAGTCCACATGTGACATGTATCAGCTCATCTTGTCATCACCCTGACCTTGGCAGTTAGTGCTATCATTTCCCATTTTAAAGATCAGAGCACTGAGGAACAGCGAGGTTAAGTAACTCACTTGAGGTCACAGAGCTGCAGTGTGGGCAGTCCAGAGGGCAGGGGAGAACAGGAGAAATGCAACGGTCAGAGCCAAGAGCTTGCATTCAAGTCCTGCCTCTTAATAACCAATCAAGGGGGCAAGTAACTTCATCTTCTAAACTCAGGTAACCTCAGCTGGCAGATAAGCAGATGGCACATGTTCACGTGGTTGAAAGGCTGAAAACCATATGTGAAAGTGCTGTCAAAACATAAGCTACTGCGGGGACTTCCTTGCTGGTCCCGTGGCTAAGACTCCACGCTCCTAATGCAGGGGCACAGGCTCCATGCCTGGTCAGGGAACTAAGATTCTGAATGCCGAACACCTTAGCCCCAAAACGGAAACAAAACAAGAGCAAAACACATGAGCTCCTGTTACTCATTGGGTAACATTACGACGTTAGTATTTTTTCAATCCCATTCAATGTTGTATCTAGAACATAAGTTGGATGAAATCAGGGACTGTCTCTCTCTTTCTCAGCATTGAAATGCAGTGCCCTTTGTAACTATGACACCTTGCCTTGAGAAGATGCTTATTAAAATATTTTGAGTGAAAGAAAGTGTCCATTGGCCACTCAGGGGAGGCCCCAAGCTCTCTGAGCCTTGGTTTCCATGTCTGTCAAAGCATCTGCTTGGTCATCGTGTGGCTGTCGTGGATACTGTATCGAGAACTCTTTAGACACAAAAAATGAACTTGCAACTGGGGACTGAGGTGCCGTGGTTTCTATCCAATGCATTTTAGGAGGTGAAACATGCCTTCCAAGACACAAATAGAGGTACACGCCAGACACGGAGTTATTTGGAGCAAAAGCAACCAGGGGGGAGAACAGGACATGTGTTGACTCGGAGGGCAGAAGGAGTTCCAGGCTCTGCAGTATCTTCGGAATTCCTGGAGGCCTTTCAGCATGAGTCTGGTTACACTGGAGATATATTTGGATTTTGCCATCCACTTGGTGGTGCTTCACACCCGCCAGGGAGGTGGATTCCAACTTACTGTAAATAGAATGGAGAGAGCTCTGTTGCTAAATTATTTATGGCACATTACCTCTGGCCCCAAGCAATGATGTTTCTAGGTTCCACAAAGGTAGCTGTGTATAGTCCATGGCCATTACATAAAGGAAACTCTGACAGTTTATATTATAAAATATAAATTATCTGTTCATCGAACCCATGAAAAGCACACAGGGTGACACTATTGTGTTAGTGCAAGAGACAAGAGAGATTTCTGCATCTTCTCCTAAACACTCCGGTCCACATTTGCTAGAAAGATCCACTTATCAATTTTTGTTTTTCCATTCTGTAGAATGAAAAGCAGAATCTCCTCTATTCTGCCTGGTGTTTCCTACATAGCTTCCCAGGGCCTGTGGAGAGGAAGCCGGGCTTAGAGGAATCTTACGAACACAATACAGAATAAACCGCTTACAAAGCTTCACTTTACAAAAGACAGATTGCAAGATAAGCCCTTCACATGCCTCCCTTTAACTGCAACAGGTTTGCGGTTGAGGGAGATATCTTAATAAGGAAACACCTCATACACCTTTTTTTAGATAGATGCAGGTATTTTCCTTACCTGGAAAGGCATTTTCATGCCCCAATTTTTATTCCTCTTTTGTTTCTACTTCCTTCAATTATCTTTTCAGGGACTGTCTCTCTTTCTCAGCATTGAAATGCAGTGCCCTTTGTAACTATGACACCTTGCCTTGAGAAGATGCTTATTAAAATATTTTGAGTGAAAGAAAGTGTCCATTGGCCACTCAGGGGAGGCCCCAAGCTCTCTGAGCCTTGGTTTCCATGTCTGTCAAAGCATCTGCTTGGTCATCGTGTGGCTGTCGTGGATACTGTATCGAGAACTCTTTAGACACAAAAAATGAACTTGCAACTGGGGACTGAGGTGCCGTGGTTTCTATCCAATGCATTTTAGGAGGTGAAACATGCCTTCCAAGACACAAATAGAGGTACACGCCAGACACGGAGTTATTTGGAGCAAAAGCAACCAGGGGGGAGAACAGGACATGTGTTGACTCGGAGGGCAGAAGGAGTTCCAGGCTCTGCAGTATCTTCGGAATTCCTGGAGGCCTTTCAGCATGAGTCTGGTTACACTGGAGATATATTTGGATTTTGCCATCCACTTGGTGGTGCTTCACACCCGCCAGGGAGGTGGATTCCAACTTACTGTAAATAGAATGGAGAGAGCTCTGTTGCTAAATTATTTATGGCACATTACCTCTGGCCCCAAGCAATGATGTTTCTAGGTTCCACAAAGGTAGCTGTGTATAGTCCATGGCCATTACATAAAGGAAACTCTGACAGTTTATATTATAAAATATAAATTATCTGTTCATCGAACCCATGAAAAGCACACAGGGTGACACTATTGTGTTAGTGCAAGAGACAAGAGAGATTTCTGCATCTTCTCCTAAACACTCCGGTCCACATTTGCTAGAAAGATCCACTTATCAATTTTTGTTTTTCCATTCTGTAGAATGAAAAGCAGAATCTCCTCTATTCTGCCTGGTGTTTCCTACATAGCTTCCCAGGGCCTGTGGAGAGGAAGCCGGGCTTAGAGGAATCTTACGAACACAATACAGAATAAACCGCTTACAAAGCTTCACTTTACAAAAGACAGATTGCAAGATAAGCCCTTCACATGCCTCCCTTTAACTGCAACAGGTTTGCGGTTGAGGGAGATATCTTAATAAGGAAACACCTCATACACCTTTTTTTAGATAGATGCAGGTATTTTCCTTACCTGGAAAGGCATTTTTTCATGCCCCAATTTTTATTCCTCTTTTTGTTTCTACTTCCTTCAATCCTATCCTTTTCAGTTAAAGATAGAAGGAAACATATTTCCTTAATGAAACAATGAAGGAAACATGTATGAATCCCTAAAATGGGTTGAACTCACGGCAGGTACAGATAACCCCGCCTGCCTTCCTTCAGCACAGCCTGGGCAGCTTGGGAGCTAAAAGTAGATGTGGGGCGACCCTTAGGAGGTTATGACAGTGACTCAGGCAAGAATGAAGCGTTAAAAACGATTCCTAATCAAAGCTATAATGTTCCAGGTAAATGCTTGATAGAGTGCCCATGCTGTTCATATAAAAACTACGCAGAGTAAATATTAAGATTTCTCTCGCTCTATTTTCCAGATGAAACAAACAAATTCCGACAAACAAGCCCTTCCCCAGTGTCACAAATACCTTACCTAGGTTTAATTCATGGCAGAGACAGGTTTCAAACTCTAATTATTGGGCACCTACTGTATACAGCAGACCGGAAGACATGGAGGAGACAGCTCTCAGGGGCTGCAGGGTGGCAGCAGAGAATGTGGGGGGCCCATGCGCAAAAGGACAAGTGACGGGGGGCAGGCACAGCATCCATCCATCCTCCTGCACCCGAAGCACGTGCTCCTCTGGCAGGGCTTTCCCCGGATGCCCACAGCAGACACACTTCTCCGGGAGGAGCCCATTAGTCCCTGGGGCAATTTTCTTAAAACGTTGATGAACAATGTTGGGATAGTTTCCGGTGGACAGCAACGGCCTCAGCCACATGTGTGCATGCATCCATTCTTCCCCTGGGGGCAACTGTTTCAAGCGTGGAGTCAGATATGAAGAGTCAGAAGAAAATAAACAATGAAACTAGGAAACGACATCAGACTACAGAGGGTAGAGGAAAAGACGGGGAGGCAGACCAGGACCGATTCGGGCTCATCTCTCTGAAACCCTCTCCTCCCTTATTCCTTTCACCTGCCTTCCTCATAGAGAGGCTCTTGCGTTTATTATGTGTAGATTTTTGGATGATGGCCATTCTGACTGGTGTGAGGTGATATCTCCTTGTGGTTTTGATTTGCATTTCTCTAATAATAAGTGACACTGAGCATCTTTTCATGTGTTTTTTGGCCATCCGTATGTTTTCTTTGGAGAGATGTCACTTTAGGTCTTTTCCCATTTTTTGATTGGGTGATTTTCTTTTTTCAGTGCTGAGTTGTCTGAACTGCTTGTATATTTTGGAAATTAATTCTTTGTCAGTTGTTTCATTTGCTATTATTTTCTCCCATTCTGTGAGTTGTCTGTTCACCTTGTTGTAGTTTATTTTGCTGTGCAAAAGTTTTTAAGTATCATTAGGTCCACATGTTTATTTTTGGTTTTATTTCCATTATTCTAGTGGGCAAGTCATAGAAGATCTTGTTTTGATTTATGTCATTGAGTGTTTTGCCTAAGTTCTCCTTTTATGGTTTCTGGTCTTACATTTAGATCTTTAATCCATTTTGAGTTTATCTTTGTATATGGTGTTGGGGAATGTTCCAACTTCATTTTCTTGCGTGTAGCTGTCCAATTTTCCCAGCACTTAATGAGGTGGATGAATCTAGAACCTACTGTATACAGCAGACCGGAAGACATGGAGGAGACAGCTCTCAGGGGCTGCAGGGTGGCAGCAGAGAATGGGGGCCCATGCGCAAAGGACAAGTGACGGGCAGGCACAGCATCCATCCATCCTCCTGCACCCGAAGCACGTGCTCCTCTGGCAGGGCTTTCCCCGGATGCCCACAGCAGACACACTTCTCCGGGAGGAGCCCATTAGTCCCTGGGGCAATTTTCTTAAAACGTTGATGAACAATGTTGGGATAGTTTCCGGTGGACAGCAACGGCCTCAGCCACATGTGTGCATGCATCCATTCTTCCCCTGGGGGCAACTGTTTCAAGCGTGGAGTCAGATATGAAGAGTCAGAAGAAAATAAACAATGAAACTAGGAAACGACATCAGACTACAGAGGGTAGAGGAAAAGACGGGGAGGCAGACCAGGACCGATTCGGGCTCATCTCTCTGAAACCCTCTCCTCCCTTATTCCTTTCACCTGCCTTCCTCATAGAGAGGCTCTTGCGTTTATTATCTGTATATTTTCTGATGATGGCCATTCTGACTGGTGTGAGGTGATATCTCAGTGCGGTTTTGATTTGCATTTCTCTAATAATAAGTGACACTGAGCATCTTTTCATGGGTTTTTTGGCCATCTGTATGTCTTCTTAGAGAGATGTCTCTTTAGGTCTTTTTCCCATTTTTTTGATTGGGTTATTTGTTTTTTCAGCGTTGAGTTGTCTGAGCTGCTTATATATTTTGGAAATTAATTCTTTGTCCGTTGTTTAATTTGCAATTATTTTTTTTTTCCATTCTATGGGTTGTCTGTTCACCTTGTTTGTAGTTTCTTTTGCTGTGCAAAAGTTTTTAAAGTTTCATTAGGTTCCACATGTTGATTTTTGTTTTTATTTCCGTTATTCTAGTGGGCAGGTCATAGAAGATCTTGCTTTAATTTATGTCATTGAGTGTTTTGCTTATTTTCTCCTCTAAGAGTTTGATGGGTTTTGTTCTTACATTTAGGTCTTTAATCCATTTTGAGTTTATCTTTGTATATGGTGTTAGGGAATGTTCCAACATCATTTTTTTGCCTGTAGTTGTCCAGTTTTCCCAGCACTTAATGAGGTGGATGAATCTAGAACCTACTATACAAAGTGAAACAAGTCAAAAAGAGAAGGACAAACACAGTGTACTAACACATATATATGGAATCTAGTGAGAAGGCACCGATAAACACACACACAGAGCAGCGATGGGGAAACAAACATAGAGAACAGAACTACGGACATTGGGGGGAGGGAAGAGCAGGTGAGAGGTTTGGAAAGACTACCATGGAAACCTGCACTGTCATAGGTGAGAGAGAGAACCATTGTGAATGCACCGTGGCACTAAGGGATCTCACATAGGAGCTAGGCAGCCACCTGGAGGGGAGGGATGGCGGGGAGTGGAAGTGGGGACGGGGCGAGGGGTCAGGGGCGGGTATACCCATGACAGATTTGGGACTATATGGTGCTCTAAACAACAAAACTCTGTAAAAGCAAAATAAAAAATAAAAATAAAGAGAGAGAGAGGCTCCTGTGTCCTCACTCCTTCTCTCTGGTCCATAAGTAAAATTCATGACCAGCGGAGAAGCTGTGCAGACCCTGGGCCTCCCCTCAGCTGGAGCCTCTGTCGCCCTAGGCGATGCTGCAGTTCCAGGCTCCCGCCTCAGCCGGCCTTGGGCTCCAGTCGGCCAGAGCGCATCTTGGAGGAGAGGTGGGAATGCCAGCAGAAGGGAAGGGCTGGGGGGTGCCTCTGTCTTCACTATAACCTTTCCAGTCCAGATGGAGACCTCGCCCTGGCCTTCACCTGGCCTGCTGCCATGTTATTATTTGGAAATTAATTCTTTGTCCGTTGTTTAATTTACTATTATTTTTTCCATTCTATGGGTTGTCTGTTCACCTTGTTTGTAGTTTCTTTTGCTGTGCAAAAGTTTTTAAAGTTTCATTAGGTTCCACATGTTGATTTTTGTTTTTATTTCCGTTATTCTAGTGGGCAGGTCATAGAAGATCTTGCTTTAATTTATGTCATTGAGTGTTTTGCTTATTTTCTCCTCTAAGAGTTTGATGGGTTTTGTTCTTACATTTAGGTCTTTAATCCATTTTGAGTTTATCTTTGTATATGGTGTTAGGGAATGTTCCAACATCATTTTTTTGCCTGTAGTTGTCCAGTTTTCCCAGCACTTAATGAGGTGGATGAATCTAGAACCTACTATACAAAGTGAAACAAGTCAAAAAGAGAAGGACAAACACAGTGTACTAACACATATATATGGAATCTAGTGAGAAGGCACCGATAAACACACACACAGAGCAGCGATGGGGAAACAAACATAGAGAACAGAACTACGGACATTGGGGGGAGGGAAGAGCAGGTGAGAGGTTTGGAAAGACTACCATGGAAACCTGCACTGTCATAGGTGAGAGAGAGAACCATTGTGAATGCACCGTGGCACTAAGGGATCTCACATAGGAGCTAGGCAGCCACCTGGAGGGGAGGGATGGCGGGGAGTGGAAGTGGGGACGGGGCGAGGGGTCAGGGGCGGGTATACCCATGACAGATTTGGGACTATATGGTGCTCTAAACAACAAAACTCTGTAAAAGCAAAATAAAAAATAAAAATAAAGAGAGAGAGAGGCTCCTGTGTCCTCACTCCTTCTCTCTGGTCCATAAGTAAAATTCATGACCAGCGGAGAAGCTGTGCAGACCCTGGGCCTCCCCTCAGCTGGAGCCTCTGTCGCCCTAGGCGATGCTGCAGTTCCAGGCTCCCGCCTCAGCCGGCCTTGGGCTCCAGTCGGCCAGAGCGCATCTTGGAGGAGAGGTGGGAATGCCAGCAGAAGGGAAGGGCTGGGGGGTGCCTCTGTCTTCACTATAACCTTTCCAGTCCAGATGGAGACCTCGCCCCTGGCCTGGGGCAAACTCACCTGGCCTGCTGCCAGCCAGTCTGGGCGACACTGCCTTTCCTCCTTGTGCTAATCTCCAGGTTGCTTTGTTCTCTTTGTTATTTATTTAGCTTCTCCAATCTTCCGTCTCTAGTGTAGCTAATTCCTAGATAATTCCTCCCATTTTAAATACTGAATGTGATTTCTGTTTCTCTTGAATGACCTGCAGGCCTCCTTTCCACTGACAGACAGGATGCAGTCTCAAGTGCCACTCCAAAACAGGAGAGGACAGGATGCAGGTTTGAAGTATCTGCCTTAAGGAGGAGTTCCAGCGTAGATTGATCATGTAAGAGATAAGGGAACTTCTGTTCCCTTTGAATAGAAGTCAAAGTGTTTACAGTCAGAAAAGCAATTTTGAAAGACTCATCATCAGTGCCTTTAAAAGTTTTTATAATGAATTAAGATGCATTATCATCCACAACTTTTCTAAAAGAGTTATCAATATTTAATTTTCTTCTCCACATTTAGGATTAACATTACAAAGAAAACAGGCTTTTGTTCCGAGGGAAAGTGTATCTGTGCCGAGCCAGGGTTGCATCTGACCCCTCTGTCAGCATAATAGAGTGGAGGGGAGTATATTTACACTAACAACAGATTCTCTCTCTGGTCTGTCCTTCGCTACTTTTACAAACTAAGCATCATTTAATCAGCGGGAGACACAGTACACAGAACTCCGCAGCAGCGGGAGATGTTCCCTAATATTTGGCTAATCTTTGGGTGATCTCAAGAGAAGCAAGTGGAAGAATTTTAATAGCTAGCAGGAGGTATGCGAACCTCTCTTTTGTTACCTGGGTCAGCTAACACTCGACAAGATGTCAAGCACAAGAATCTAATCCCGACCTCCAGAATCTCTTCACTGCTCTATTCAAAACCAATCTGTTTCAGCCTTCTAAGTGCTAAGCTTGAATAGATATGCTCTTAATAATTAATCCTTTCTTTAAAGTGCTTTGATTTTTCAGATTCAACTGAGTATATATTTGGCAACTCTAAGCCTGTTGGGTCCAAACAAAATTGTCATGTTTGGTGGGGAGAAGGGAGTGTTAGATTCCAAGCCCCATGAGATTCCAGTGGAAGAGGCTCAGATGTGCTTTCTTAATCTTTGAAGAGAAGCCGGCAGTCATTGTTTCCCCAGAAGAGGCACATTTAGCTTGAATGAAAGCACCCCTGCCTGCTGGGCCCCACGCATTCACTCCTGGGCATGTGTGTCTTTGCTTGTACTGTTACCTTCCTCGCTTGATCTCATGACACAGCATTCTTTTTCTAACGATTCACAGTCACTGCCTCCTTCAGGAAGCCTTCCTTGACTCCTCCCTCCCCACCCTAATCTCAGCTTTCCTGCAATTCCTCTGCTTTCTTCTGCACATCATCCCAATATGAGCTCTTTGTAGGTCTGCAGTGACCTGCAAACTCCACGTCCCCGCAGAGTATGGATTGTCTCTGGATGGGAGCATGCATCCTCCACAGCCGCTCACTGCCTGTTCCTTGAAGACAGCTGAGCAGAGCTGAGCAGAGCCATCGTTTAGGAAGTGGAGATCAAGCCTCAAGCAAAACTGCAAAAGGCAGTCGGTCTCCTGCCCGTGCTCCGTGTCCATTTCAGGACAGAGTGGAACATCCATCTCTTTCCTCCAACGCTGCACGCGGCCTGTGTGCCGATGCCGCTTGCATTCCTTTTCGTTTTGGCTTTCTTCCTGAGAGAATTACACAACCTCCTGTCCTCCTCCCCGTGTGGTACCTCCAGCCCTGAAACCTATGAATAAAGAAAGACACAGGGACTCCAGGATCCTGTTACAAATTCAATACGCGCATGCCTTTCTTTCCTGAGAGCCCTGCAGACTTGCCTTTCCTTTAGAATGGCAACGCCAAACAGGCCTGTCTTCTTGACAGAAAGATAGGTCTCAGAACCCTGAAGGGGCTTTGTGAGGCCAGCCAGGCTTGCCTCTTCCTTAAGGGAAGCTTCCCAGGTGGCTCCGTGGTAAAGAATCGGCCTGTGGATGCAGGAGACACAGGCTCGATTGATCTCAGGGTCGGGAAGATCCCCTGGAGAAAGACGTGGCGCTCCGCTTCAGTGTTCTTGCCTGTCTCGGAAATCCCACAGACAGAGGAGTTTGGCAGGCTACAGTCCACAGGGTCACAAAAAGTTGGACTGAGCACACACACACACAATGGATAACATGCGGCCAGATCTGGGACCGGAAAGCCTTCACCATTTGCTTCCTGTGACCCCAGGCCAGCTACCAGACTCCGTAATAGCTCCGCCTCTTCGTTCCTAAAATAAGGTCAGTGCCATCTACTGCGCAGTGTTTGGGGAGGATTAATAAGACAACATGACACAGAGTTAGGTACCTAATACTCAACAATGCGTAGAAATAATAATACATTTTTTTATTCCAAGTTGTTAAAGATCAAATTGTAAATTCCCTTCTCCATTGATATGCTGAAGGTCTAACTCCAGAATGTGACCTTGTTTGGAGGGTCTTTACAGAGTTAATCAACTTAAATGAGGTCACTAAAGCGGGCCCTGTGTGTGTTAGTCACTCAGTCGTGTCCGATTCTTTGGGATCCCATGGACTGCAGCCCTCCAGGTTTCTCTGTTTGTGAATTTCCCAGGCAAGGAAATTCATGAACAGGATTGCCATTTCCTCCTCCAGGGGATCTTCCTGACCCAGGGATCAACCAGGGATCGAGCCCGGGTCTCCTGCCCTGCAGGCAGATTCTTTACCATCTGAGCCCCAGGGAAGCTCATCCATTATAAACAGTGATCTTATAAGGAGCAGAAATGTGGACTCAGACGTAGACAAAGGAAGACTCCGTGGGAAGAGGAAGGTGGAGACTAGGTGACGCTTCTATAAAAAGACTCTAAAGATGCCAGCAAGCCACTCTCAGCCGGGAGGGAGCACGGATCCGTCTCCCTCAGGGACCCAGAAGGAACCAACCCTGGTCACACTTTGATCTTGGACTTGCAGCCTCCTGTCTTCTTGACAGAAAGATAGGTCTCAGAACCCTGAAGGGGCTTTGTGAGGCCAGCCAGGCTTGCCTCTTCCTTAAGGGAAGCTTCCCAGGTGGCTCCGTGGTAAAGAATCGGCCTGTGGATGCAGGAGACACAGGCTCGATTGATCTCAGGGTCGGGAAGATCCCCTGGAGAAAGACGTGGCGCTCCGCTTCAGTGTTCTTGCCTGTCTCGGAAATCCCACAGACAGAGGAGTTTGGCAGGCTACAGTCCACAGGGTCACAAAAAGTTGGACTGAGCACACACACACAATGGATAACATGCGGCCAGATCTGGGACCGGAAAGCCTTCACCATTTGCTTCCTGTGACCCCAGGCCAGCTACCAGACTCCGTAATAGCTCCGCCTCTTCGTTCCTAAAATAAGGTCAGTGCCATCTACTGCGCAGTGTTTGGGGAGGATTAATAAGACAACATGACACAGAGTTAGGTACCTAATACTCAACAATGCGTAGAAATAATAATACATTTTTTTATTCCAAGTTGTTAAAGATCAAATTGTAAATTCCCTTCTCCATTGATATGCTGAAGGTCTAACTCCAGAATGTGACCTTGTTTGGAGGGTCTTTACAGAGTTAATCAACTTAAATGAGGTCACTAAAGCGGGCCCTGTGTGTGTTAGTCACTCAGTCGTGTCCGATTCTTTGGGATCCCATGGACTGCAGCCCTCCAGGTTTCTCTGTTTGTGAATTTCCCAGGCAAGGAAATTCATGAACAGGATTGCCATTTCCTCCTCCAGGGGATCTTCCTGACCCAGGGATCAACCAGGGATCGAGCCCGGGTCTCCTGCCCTGCAGGCAGATTCTTTACCATCTGAGCCCCAGGGAAGCTCATCCATTATAAACAGTGATCTTATAAGGAGCAGAAATGTGGACTCAGACGTAGACAAAGGAAGACTCCGTGGGAAGAGGAAGGTGGAGACTAGGTGACGCTTCTATAAAAAGACTCTAAAGATGCCAGCAAGCCACTCTCAGCCGGGAGGGAGCACGGATCCGTCTCCCTCAGGGACCCAGAAGGAACCAACCCTGGTCACACTTTGATCTTGGACTTGCAGCCTCCAAAGCCCTGTGGTGACGATGCAGCTCTGTTTTTCAAGCACCTCGTCTGTGGCAGCTTACCAGTGCTGGAACTGGGAACAGCGATCTTCCACAGACACCACAGGCCAGCAGGGCAGGCAGGGCCGGGTGATGCCTCCGGTGGGCGTGGCTTTCTGGAATGAAAGGCCGCGTTTCTACCGACGAAGCATGGGTTGCCCTGGTCTCTACCCACACCCCTCACGTCCCCCTCCTCCAGCCCCGCCCGAGCCCCTTCCGCTGCACACTCGGGACACGCTGCCGGCTCGTCCTTTGGCACAGTCTCCTGCCTTCAGTTAGGACTACATCCTTCCCAAGAGAGATTCTGAGGTAGCTGGTCTAGGGTGGGGCTCAGAAAATTGCACTTTTAAAAAAGTTCTCTGGATGACTTTCCCATGCGGGGTAGGTGGGGGTGAGGATTCTGCCTTAGCCCAGGCCCTCAGAGCAGGAAGGCCCTCAGAGCAGGTCCACGGCTGCCTTCCCCAGGGTCCACTGCATGCCGTCCAGGGGGTGTCTCGGGGTGAGAGAAGAGTGAATGGAGTCCCAGGTAACAGATGAACATGCAGCGGCAATGCTCCAGACCCCATGGTGCTCACTCATCAGTCAGGTGCATGTGAACCGTCAGGAAGATCCCCTGGAGATGAGAATGGCAACTCACTCCAGTATTTTTGCCTCGAGAATCCCATGGACAGAGGAGCCTGATGGGCTATGGTCCATAGAGTCACAGAGTCGGACATCACTGAGCAACGAACACACACAGCGCTGTGTGGTCCTGAGGACACAGACTGTCTTACTCAAGTCTCTGCGGCGCACTTAGCCCAGCAGTGCCCAGCAAGTATTTGTTGAAGGAACAAGTAAACGCCATTCATTGATATTTACAAGTGCTTTACAGTTTACTGTTTCACCTGCCCTGCAGGCAGATTCTTACCATCTGAGCCCCAGGAAGCTCATCCATTATAAACAGTGATCTTATAAGGAGCAGAAATGTGGACTCAGACGTAGACAAAGGAAGACTCCGTGGGAAGAGGAAGGTGGAGACTAGGTGACGCTTCTATAAAAAGACTCTAAAGATGCCAGCAAGCCACTCTCAGCCGGGAGGGAGCACGGATCCGTCTCCCTCAGGGACCCAGAAGGAACCAACCCTGGTCACACTTTGATCTTGGACTTGCAGCCTCCAAAGCCCTGTGGTGACGATGCAGCTCTGTTTTTCAAGCACCTCGTCTGTGGCAGCTTACCAGTGCTGGAACTGGGAACAGCGATCTTCCACAGACACCACAGGCCAGCAGGGCAGGCAGGGCCGGGTGATGCCTCCGGTGGGCGTGGCTTTCTGGAATGAAAGGCCGCGTTTCTACCGACGAAGCATGGGTTGCCCTGGTCTCTACCCACACCCCTCACGTCCCCCTCCTCCAGCCCCGCCCGAGCCCCTTCCGCTGCACACTCGGGACACGCTGCCGGCTCGTCCTTTGGCACAGTCTCCTGCCTTCAGTTAGGACTACATCCTTCCCAAGAGAGATTCTGAGGTAGCTGGTCTAGGGTGGGGCTCAGAAAATTGCACTTTTAAAAAAGTTCTCTGGATGACTTTCCCATGCGGGGTAGGTGGGGGTGAGGATTCTGCCTTAGCCCAGGCCCTCAGAGCAGGAAGGCCCTCAGAGCAGGTCCACGGCTGCCTTCCCCAGGGTCCACTGCATGCCGTCCAGGGGGTGTCTCGGGGTGAGAGAAGAGTGAATGGAGTCCCAGGTAACAGATGAACATGCAGCGGCAATGCTCCAGACCCCATGGTGCTCACTCATCAGTCAGGTGCATGTGAACCGTCAGGAAGATCCCCTGGAGATGAGAATGGCAACTCACTCCAGTATTTTTGCCTCGAGAATCCCATGGACAGAGGAGCCTGATGGGCTATGGTCCATAGAGTCACAGAGTCGGACATCACTGAGCAACGAACACACACAGCGCTGTGTGGTCCTGAGGACACAGACTGTCTTACTCAAGTCTCTGCGGCCAGCACTTAGCCCAGCATCTGGTACACATTAGATGCCCAGCAAGTATTTGTTGAAGGAACAAGTAAACGCCATTCATTGATATTTACAAGTGCTTTACAGTTTACAAAGTGTTTCAATCGGCACATGGTATGAATAAAAGGGTAAGAAAGTTCACACAGATCTAGTGGCCCTTCCCAAGAGGGCTCCTGCCGATCCTGACTCAATTTTAAACCCAGCTACTCTTCCCCAAGATCTGCAATGGAAAGACAGCTCGTAGGGGAGGGTGTTGGTTTCTAACTTGGACAAAGGAGGGTGAATTCAAATGTGCTGGGGCTAGAACTTGGTCCCACTGCAGTGTGATTGGCCCCATGACCCCAGTCACTTCCTCCTCCAAGCCAAAATCCTGATTTCTGTCATTTACAAAGGAAGGTCAGAAGGATGAGCAAATGTGCCTCTGGCCATGCGAAGGGATGGTCGTGGTGGTCAAGTCTAGGTGCACAGGCTCCTCTCCCAGATCCATCACACCCTGAACACAAAAGGCTGTTTCCTTCCGGTTTATTCAACCCCAGAGCACTCAGGGAGGTTCACTGTCCAACAAGACTTCTAGTGAAGTCATTTGATAGAGGAGAAGGACAGGGGTTGGGGTCACACGGAAAGAGAGCGGGCTTCAAGGCAGTTTCAGGGCAGGATCTCTTTGCCTGGGGCCCCAGAGAAACTCTTGGACTGGTTAACAGGGTCCAGCCCCAGACCTCTCCACCCCTTGCCTGCTCCAGCTCCTGAAATCCCCCCAGCGGGCCCTCCCCCGAGTCCAGGTGGTGACAGCATGCGAAGACACTGCTGTCGCCCACATTCTGCCTCCAGAACCATTCGGGCCAGCTCTCATCTGTGTGCTTCCCTCCTGCTTCTCTTTCCAAATCTCATTCTCTTTTGGCTCCAGTTCTTCATCATCTCCCATGGATCTGCAGCTCGCCTTCAGATTAGCCTTCTCAGTGTCAGCAACCAGCACCCTGCCCTCCACCCTCAGGCCACCCGCCTCCTACGGGTGCTTCCAATAGACCAAGACCAGTCATATCCACCCGAGCCTGGGCCCACTGCCTCGCACGAATTAAAGGTAAGCTGCAGTCTCCTCTATGAAACTGGGCATCTCCTGCTTTTGTCTCTTAGAAAAACTGATCACTAAAAAACTCATTGATTTTCCAGGTGGCGCTAGTGTTAAAAGAACTTGCCTTCCAGTGCAGGAGACATGAGATTTGGGTTCCATCCCTGGGTGGGGAAGATTCCCTGGAGGCGGGCTTGGCAACCCACGCCAGCAAGCTTGCCTGGGGAACCCCATGGACAGAGAAGTCTAGGGTTTCACAGAGTTACACATGACTGAAGCGACTTAACATGCATGCACAAGAAGCTCACAGCCAGAGACCGAACAACGCCCCTCCCCGCCACATTTCACACACACACACACAGACACTCTGCAAAGGAATTAAGCCTTTGTGTGACTGGCTTACTTACTGACTTTACCCTGATCTCATTCTTCTTGCTTTGCCTTGTTCTATTCTTTTTTGTTTCTCTCTAATTTAAAATTTCTCAGATCCATGGGAAGGAGGGCTAAAAATGAGCACATCAATTAAACAGATGGATTAGATTCACTAAAACAGAGATTAGCCATAACATGATCATGTTCTATGTATCCAGGAAGTCTCTGAGATGAGAATTCATTGGGAACGTTGAAATGAATCAGATAACCAGACTCATAAATGGATCTTGGAGTCAGATATACAGCAAAGTGATTCCATTTTTATCTATGTATTCTTTTTCTGATTCTTTCCCCTTATAGGTTATTAGGAAATATTGAATAAAGTTCTCAATGTTCTGCAGTGGGTCCCTGTTGGTCATTTATTTTAGCACCTAGAAGGCTCTGAAAGTGTCTGCACATTATAACTGACTGATGGAGCCTTTGCCTGCTGTCTTCCCGCTGATTAAAAGTGTTCTTTATGATTCCTATGCAGCTGTGTCTCAGAAAGCAAAGTGGTTTTCAGACTGAAAGACTTACAGAATGAACTTTTATGGTTGCATCCTTTATAAGATAACATCTTCATTTTTATAATCCATTCTTTTTTTAATTCAGCATCTACTAATACTGATAGGACAATGTAGTAATATGGTAGAGAGAATGGTCTTTGGATTCAGACAGCCCTGATCCAACAAGTAGTTTCCTCTCTCTGAGATGCAGATCCTGGCACTTACTTCAGCAGGTTGTCCCCATGACCAAAAGAGACCTGACCTGTGGTGCCCTCAGTGCAGTGCATGCCATCTAACCAAGCTAAGGAGGGTCAGCCACGTGTTTCCAGTTTCCAGGTGCTCAGCACAACTTTCCCCGCATGATGGAGCAGTAGAATGTGGCATCATGGCCATCGGACCAATAGAATGTTTGTGTGTGTGTGTGTGTGTGTGTGTGTGTGTGTGTGTGTGATTGAGCATGTATGTATCTTTAGATAAATAGATGATCAACAGATAAGGAGATATATAGATAAACAGATTTGAGGAAATGGTTTGTGCATTTGTGGGGTTGGCAAGTCTGAAGTTTGCAGCACAGCCCAACAGCTTAGATATTCAAGCAGGATTTTTTTTTTTTTTGGCCACTTCCATGGGTCTTTCATTTATCCATTTTCATCCATCTTTATTCTTTGACCTGTGTGGGCCTCCCATCACAGTGGCCTCTCTCACTGAAGATCACCGGCTCTGGGCGCATGCGCTCCAGAGCTTTGGCTCAGTAGTTGGACACATAGGTCCAGCCACTCCGCAGCACGGGGGATCTCCCAGGCCAGTGACCAACCAGCGCCTTGCACTGCAAGATGGTGTCCCTAGATAACCAGACTCATAAATGGATCTTGGAGTCAGATATACAGCAAAGTGATTCCAGTTTTATCTATGTAGTCTTGTTCTGATTCTTTCCCCTTATAGGTTATTAGGAAATATTGAATAAAGTTCTCAATGTTCTGCAGTGGGTCCCTGTTGGTCATTTATTTTAGCACCTAGAAGGCTCTGAAAGTGTCTGCACATTATAACTGACTGATGGAGCCTTTGCCTGCTGTCTTCCCGCTGATTAAAAGTGTTCTTTATGATTCCTATGCAGCTGTGTCTCAGAAAGCAAAGTGGTTTTCAGACTGAAAGACTTACAGAATGAACTTTTATGGTTGCATCCTTTATAAGATAACATCTTCATTTTTATAATCCATTCTTTTTTTAATTCAGCATCTACTAATACTGATAGGACAATGTAGTAATATGGTAGAGAGAATGGTCTTTGGATTCAGACAGCCCTGATCCAACAAGTAGTTTCCTCTCTCTGAGATGCAGATCCTGGCACTTACTTCAGCAGGTTGTCCCCATGACCAAAAGAGACCTGACCTGTGGTGCCCTCAGTGCAGTGCATGCCATCTAACCAAGCTAAGGAGGGTCAGCCACGTGTTTCCAGTTTCCAGGTGCTCAGCACAACTTTCCCCGCATGATGGAGCAGTAGAATGTGGCATCATGGCCATCGGACCAATAGAATGTTTGTGTGTGTGTGTGTGTGTGTGTGTGTGTGTGTGTGTGTGTGTGATTGAGCATGTATGTATCTTTAGATAAATAGATGATCAACAGATAAGGAGATATATAGATAAACAGATTTGAGGAAATGGTTTGTGCATTTGTGGGGTTGGCAAGTCTGAAGTTTGCAGCACAGCCCAACAGCTTAGATATTCAAGCAGGATTTTTTTTTTTTTTGGCCACTTCCATGGGTCTTTCATTTATCCATTTTCATCCATCTTTATTCTTTGACCTGTGTGGGCCTCCCATCACAGTGGCCTCTCTCACTGAAGATCACCGGCTCTGGGCGCATGCGCTCCAGAGCTTTGGCTCAGTAGTTGGACACATAGGTCCAGCCACTCCGCAGCACGGGGGATCTCCCCAGGCCAGTGACCGAACCAGCGCCCCTTGCACTGCAAGATGGTGTCCCTACCTACTGGACCACCAAGGAAGCCCTCAAGCAGGATGTCTATGCTGCAGTTTTGAGGCAGAATTCCTACTCCTCCAAGAAACTTCAGTTTTTGCCTCTAAGGTCTTCAACTGATTAGATGAGGCCCACCCACATTATCAAGGTGATCTTCATTTAAAGTCTACCGATTATAGATACTAATCACATCTTCAAAATATCTTCACAGTAACATCCAGATTAGTGTTTGATCAAACAATTGGCACCAAAATCTAATCAAGTAGTCACATGGAATTTACCTACAGCTAGGAGTCCTGGTTAAGATTTTACCTTTGTCATTAACTTATTTGGAATCATTGCTAATTCAGATCACCTTTCATTTACTCCACCATAAAAAAAGAGAAAAGTTTGGAGTAGCTCCAGAAGATCCTATCAAGCTCCAAAATCTGTACTTTACACAACGTGGACTCTAGATTGTCCAGAATTGTTCCCCTTTCTGCAGGACTTCCTCCGTCCATCAGTCATCAATCTCACTATTGCTCCTGTTCAGATTCCCTTCCCCGCCCCTCCTCCATCCTCTAAATCCACTTCTCAGCTATTACCATTGATCACAGAGGCATGAGGTAGGGAGACCTGACATGTTATTTGCAATGAAGACTTCCCAGGTGTCTCAGTGGTAAAGAATCTGTCTGAAATTCAGGAGATGTAAGTGATGCAAGTTTGATCTCTGAGTCAGGAAAATCCCCTGGAGAAGGGCATGGCAACCCATGCCGTATCCTTGCCTGGAGAATCCCATGGACACAGGAGCCTATTGGACGACAGTGCATAGAGTTGCTAAGAGTCAGACATGAGCGGTGACTGAGCATGCATGTTCTCTCAGTGGAAAGAAAAGATATCTTGGGGTGGTATTTATTCAGCTGGATAAGAAGAGAAATGCTGTCTCCTTGAATGAAACAAAATAAGAGAATAAATCACTTTGCTAGGCTTAAGCTGGAAGCAAACAGAGGACTGTGGGCACAGCACAGTTCCAACCCCATGAGTCATTTGAGTTACCTGGTGAACAAATTGAGCAGATACAGGGAGACAGGCTATAATGAGTGCTCACAGATGCCACTTGAATCCTGTACATATGGCACCTTTTTCTCCAGACATCTTATTTTCTTTAGCCCCCAAGTCTTCCTAATATTTCAGATTCACGCTGTGATTTTTTTAGCAGAATGAAATGACAGCAGCTCAAAATTATATCAACAATTATATTCTACTCGGATGAGAATGATTATGAGTTCCAAGCTGCTAGCAGGACCTCTAGCAACCATCAGGAAAACAATTCTTTGTGCCAAATAATTAGGTTGAGCATTTTAGCAATGAAGTGAAGAAAAAAAGGCAGTGAGGTCACTTGGATCTGACGAATTTTGTCCCTGCCATCCACGAGCTAAACGTTAATCCCTGACGACTCAGGTTTCTTATTTTTCAATTAGAAATATTAATACACCCACCTTATGTATTTGTGATGATTGAATGAGAAATACATCATCACATGTATTGTAAAATATATCAGGAAAAGATACTGCATAAGAAATATCCACAAAATAACAAATGAAAACTCTTTTCATTAAGGCTCCCTGAAGAGTCCCTATGTGCGAGACTAGGTTACTATCCAAACATACTTACTTTCTCCTCCCTTCTTTTAAGAGCAGAGCGCCTGTTCATCCTTCTACCCAACACTGGTCATGTGCCTTACTTTGGCCAATGCGATGTTAACTGATATGGCCTGTCCCAGGGTGAGGACAGGAGAAACACGGGTCAGATAAGCCTCAGTGAACTGATTCCAGGTTACTCTTAAAAGTGTGTGGATGCCGAGAAGAAATCAGAGCCTCTGCTGACCCACAGACCACGAAAACAGAGAGCTGTTGCTGTAGGCTACTGAGTTTGAGAGTGGTTTGTTAGGCAATGACAGGCTTCAGGGTCTTTCTACAGCATGTAGCTAAAGAAAGTCACAATGAAGTGGTCACAAAGAGTTTTAGAGGAAGTTATGATTAACTTCTGGTGCAAAGACCACAGTTTTCTCATTGTTCAAAGTGAATCTGATGTGTCACAGCACACAAACTTGTTACAAAGTGTTTTCTATAAGCTGTGAAGCATGTGTGGTACAAGAGTGCTTCTCTGCCACATCCTTCTAGTTGCCATTTCTATTGTCATTGGAGGTTCAACCATTAATGTTTCAGGGTTAATATCTTTTAAAAATCACTCAGAGGAGAATGCTGTGGTCAGTTTAACATGGCAATGCATGAGTTGTCATGTAGGAGTCTTTGGATGCTAAGATTTACTTGTTAGGAAAACACGCCCACAGAGGTCATAGAACACTCCCAAGAACTTTGCAGCTAAAATGGAGGCAATCTGAAGATCAAACATCCAATGGCAATCATTCATTCAATTCTCAGGACATGACCTTCCAGATACAACTTTGATACAGAGCAAAGCATTCACCATGAGAGCAGAGCAATCACCATTTTCACGTGGCTGTGACCCTTTTCATTCTACATGTTGCTTCTCCATGTGCCATTTCATTGGATTTGAAGTCACCTGTGTAGGATAAACCAATGTCACAATTCTCCTGAGATTTATACCCGACAATTGACAGAAGCCATATTTCCCTTTTCCAAGTTTTTACATGGCCTCGTTTGATTTTAAATATAACCTAATAGGAAAAATAGTATAAACAGTAAAGCTTCTTGGGGGGAGCCCCCACCCTCCACACGTTCACAAACAATAAAAAAGTTGCAGTCCATCAGGCAAAATTTGCTTCTCCGGATAAAACACTTCTTGACACAATGTCCCCTTCTCTGCCCAAGGCTGTTGAAGTCCAATCCAAAGACAAAAGAACTTTTGTGCATTCTCCAAAATGCCATGGTTTTGGGATGCCCGAGGGTGAGGACAGGAGAAACACGGGTCAGATAAGCCTCAGTGAACTGATTCCAGGTTACTCTTAAAAGTGTGTGGATGCCGAGAAGAAATCAGAGCCTCTGCTGACCCACAGACCACGAAAACAGAGAGCTGTTGCTGTAGGCTACTGAGTTTGAGAGTGGTTTGTTAGGCAATGACAGGCTTCAGGGTCTTTCTACAGCATGTAGCTAAAGAAAGTCACAATGAAGTGGTCACAAAGAGTTTTAGAGGAAGTTATGATTAACTTCTGGTGCAAAGACCACAGTTTTCTCATTGTTCAAAGTGAATCTGATGTGTCACAGCACACAAACTTGTTACAAAGTGTTTTCTATAAGCTGTGAAGCATGTGTGGTACAAGAGTGCTTCTCTGCCACATCCTTCTAGTTGCCATTTCTATTGTCATTGGAGGTTCAACCATTAATGTTTCAGGGTTAATATCTTTTAAAAATCACTCAGAGGAGAATGCTGTGGTCAGTTTAACATGGCAATGCATGAGTTGTCATGTAGGAGTCTTTGGATGCTAAGATTTACTTGTTAGGAAAACACGCCCACAGAGGTCATAGAACACTCCCAAGAACTTTGCAGCTAAAATGGAGGCAATCTGAAGATCAAACATCCAATGGCAATCATTCATTCAATTCTCAGGACATGACCTTCCAGATACAACTTTGATACAGAGCAAAGCATTCACCATGAGAGCAGAGCAATCACCATTTTCACGTGGCTGTGACCCTTTTCATTCTACATGTTGCTTCTCCATGTGCCATTTCATTGGATTTACGAAGTCACCTGTGTAGGATAAACCAATGTCACAATTCTCCTGAGATTTATACCCGACAATTGACAGAAGCCATATTTCCCTTTTCCAAGTTTTTACATGGCCTCGTTTGATTTTAAATATAACCTAATAGGAAAAATAGTATAAACAGTAAAGCTTCTTGGGGGGAGCCCCCACCCTCCACACGTTCACAAACAATAAAAAAGTTGCAGTCCATCAGGCAAAATTTGCTTCTCCGGATAAAACACTTCTTGACACAATGTCCCCTTCTCTGCCCAAGGCTGTTGAAGTTGAAAGGAACTGTGCAAACTTGGCCAACTGAAAGGAACATTTATTGTAAGGATCATCTTTTCAACCTAGATACGCAGATAACATCATCCTGCCAGACTTCATAGGACAGAGATGGAAACTAAGGCCATCTTCTCTCCCCATCAAAGGTCACCTTGAATTTCTTCTTTCTGCTTTTCTTCACCTCCTGTGCGGCTCCATTGATTTCCTCCAGGACCTGCCGTGGTAGACAGTTGCTAGTTTCCTGGACACAACTACAAAGCTATGGCTCCATCACGGATAAGTAGTTACAGATCCTCTAGATACACAGAAAACATAGAGGACTTGACCTCTCTTAGGAACTGGTTTCCTTGGGGGCAGATCATCATCCTGTGTCCTCAACTGTGAATGGGGCAATGGGAAGTTTTCGAACAATGTTAGAAAGTTAAATATCTAACTAACTCCTGTTAATACTTTCCACGTGCCAGATACTAGGCTAAGTATTTAATATAAATTTTCTAATTTTGTCTAGTTGACAAACCTATGTTTAGATAGTATTCTTCTTATTTTACCAATGAAGAAATTGATTCACTGACTTGTCAGACACTGCAGGTTAGAAAACTGTGAAGTTATTCTTTTTGTTCTGGGCAATTTGTTCCAAAACCAAGTTTTTTATCCACTCTGCAATATTGCATCTTATAATCTCTAAATTTGATACTATCTCAGTCTTAAGGCACCATTTTAAGACATTTATGGAGCTTAACATTTGAGCCCAATGTTTATTTGGATCCTTAAATTTATAAGAATTATTTTTAAAAAATCATTGAGAATAAAAGGAAGACAAAAGTGAGACACTCACTTCACACATTCACACATGCTGATTAAAACAGTGAGGCTGTGTTATAAGGTGCAAGGTAATAAAGATTACAGAAAACAATCCATCTTGTCTATGAGTACTTAGCATATGATGAAGCTAACAATTCAAATCATCAGAGAAGGAATAAACTATTCCCCAAGTGAGGCAAAGACATTAGCCAAGAGGATAGAGACATATTTCACAGCATATAGAATTTTAAATTTAAAATTCTGGACACATTAAATGTACATGTCATTATTTACCACATATTTATGAAAATCACTATTACCTACTGTTATACAAGGCAACATTGACTCATATGCAAAATGACTCTTATGTTAGTTTTGTCATTTTGATAAAATTGATTCTCTTTGAGTCTCATTTTTCACTCTCCAAACATTTACAGAGCACTTTCTCTGGTCGTGCACTAGGATAGCAGTCAATCAACAGTCTCTGCCTTTCATTAAAAACTCTTTCTTCTGTGTTTCCCATAGGACCCAGTTTTATTCTCACCTATACACAGTTTCAAATGGTCACTGATGGCCAAGAACTTTACTATACTGCAAAGCACACAGAAGGAAAAAAAGAGGAAAAGGAGGAGGAGGAGATGGAAGAGGAGCAGAAGGAGCAGGAGGATAAGGAAGAGAAAAGGAAAGAAGGAAGAAAAAAGGAAGAAAGGAAAGGAAGAGAGAGGGAAGGAGGGAGAAAAGAAGGAAGAAAGGGAGGGAGAAGACTGTCTATTAGCCCCTGCATTGATGAAAAGTATATTCTAGTTGTATAGGTACACAAACAAATTATTTCAATATAACATGATAGATGCTAAAAAGGATATAATAACAGGCTGCTGAGGATACCGAGGAAGAGCGTTTAGCTGAATGGAGGGATTGCTGGAAGACTTTCTGAGATCATGATGCTGGAGTGAAGGCCAACAGAAGCGAACCATTGGGAAAAGAATAGGTACAGATTGAACAAGTATATAGCAAATTGATTGACTAAGTAGTGAATGATCGATTCAATGGATCAATAAGCAAGAGGACGGAGAAACCAAAGATGTCTACTGTGATTTCTGACCTCTAGACTTCTAATTAGCCATTGGAGAAAAGAGACAGAAACAGGAACTGAAAACCGAAACAAATATTCTAATAAAAATGCCCTTCATTCCATTAGTCATGACTGTCATGTGACCCTGCTGAGCTCTAAGGAAGGCTTGAGGAAAGAACGTATCTGGCATTTCAGTCTCTTTAGAGGGAACTGGATTTGACCGTCATAGAAGTGTGTTAGGTGAATACTGCAGAGGAGAACTGCCAGCCCGTCCCTGAGACAGCCCTCTACATCCTGCAATGACTCAGGCGCACATTATTTCCTAAATGTGAACTGTGAGAGACGACCATTTAGATGTGTTCTGTAACTTTTACAATGTCCTACGCTTCTCTTAAGTACAGGACTGTCCCCGTAACAAAAGAAGTGACTTTCTGTTACAGAGGATACAGATAGCAATGCAGAGAACATCTTTTCCCATCACTGGTCTTACACCTTAGCTCAACTCTGAGGAAACCAATGCCTCCACTAGAAAGACGGCACTGAGAGCAAGTGAACATCGATCGCACACTGGGCTCTTTACCAGGAACCAGACACACCCCACCCTGTTCGTTTCTCATGCTGACCCTCTGAAGTGAAGTCACTCAGTCGTGTCTGACTCTTTGTGACCCACAGACGAGCCGTGCGATTCCCCAGGCAAGAATACTGGCGTGGGTAGCCTTTCCCTCCTCCAGGGGATCTTCTCAACCCAGGGATCACATTGGGGTCTGCTGCATTGCAGCAGAGTCTTTACCAGCAGAGCTACAAAGGAATATCCTATGAGGTAGCATTAGACCAGAACTGAGGCTCACGGGTCAAGCTTTTGTCTCAAGTCAGAGAACTCAATGAGGGAAGAGCTGGGTGTCCCTCTATGGCCTATTAAAGAGCATCCCTTTATTAGAGCATCTACCTGTCCAGAGGTGATTTCACAAGTATTTAAACATGCTCAATGTTCTTCTTTTGTAAGCACTCCTGCTGGGAATCTCAGCACTGAGGAAATCAGGAGATTTTAAATCCCCTTTTTCCAGGTGGTTCAGTGGTAAAGAATTCATAGGCCAATGCAGGAGCCGTGGGAGATGTGGGTTCAGTCATTTCATAGACAGAGGAGCCTGGCAGGCTACGGTCCATGAGGTCACAAAGAGTTGGACACAATTGAGCACTGAGTTTGCACGCACACTTACTTACTTTTTATATCACAGGTCTCATACTGTAGGGCCCATCTTCATAGCCCAGGATATTTACACAGCTTGTGCAGTGATACCCATCAGTCATACTTGAAACAGCTATGAGAACAAAAAAAAATACCAAGGGTTTGCCTAAGCTTTGCAGAATCTTTCATCTGAAAGATTATGTAATTTGTTTTGAACCTACACATTCATTACTCATTCAACAGATATTAACAGAGCATGCCCTGGACGCTTACAGATGTTTATAAATGTGGATCTGTGATCAGCCTTTAATTCAACAAATATTTCCTGATTATACTATGTGCCAGACGTTGTGATAGCTTCTGATGGGTTAAAAAAAAAAAAAACCTGGTCCCCGCCCTCAGGAACTTTGTGATTTGAGAATCATTCTTTAATCACTCTAGATTAAAAAATATATATATGTGTGTGTGTGTGCTCTGCCCTCTTCCCTAACGCAGGAGCATAATCACATGCATAAAGTCATAGAATATGTGCTGAGATTTCTGTCTTTGCCCCCTCCAGCTGCATTCTTTAGCCTTCTTTGTGCTGCTTCCATTCCCGTGCCTGCTGGATCTGAATTCCTTTGCCTGATGGTGTCCAGTTGGGTTAGGCCAAGGAGACCCACAGTGGGAAACTGCTGCAGGGTGGGGTAAGTCACAGCGTAGGTTATTTCTTTTCTGCTTGTGCGTTTGCTGGGGACTATGACTCCCACTGGGTGGCCTATTCCAGACCCCTGGGTGGATTTATCCAGAGTTCCAACTTTCAACAGACTCCAGTAATACTGTTTTCCTTTCATCCTTTTGGCCGTGGGAGTGACAATGCCTTCTGCCTTTGGTGGTATGTGAGTGCCTTACTCTTTCTTACTTGTCCTCTTAACCTGGCACAGACATCTATAAAGAGTCCCTGTGTTAAACGTTCCTCATTTGAACCATCTGGGGCAAAAGTTGTTTCTTACTGGGACTCTAGCTAATCAGAATATCAAAGCTGACCACATTTTAAAACTCATCTAATCTTTCCTTTCTGTTTTACAGAGACAGAAATCAGGTCCAGAGAGCATGGCACTTGAATGAGGTTGCTTTGCCCATGGGGAGAATAAAACCAGCTCAACCTGCCTCTCTAGCCTGCTCTCCTGTGACGTGCACTCCAGACCACCTCTGTAGGGTCTGAACTTTCAAGCTTTGAGCAACGTCCCCTTCTTCCAGTGCTGAATCCTGCACTAAAGACATGAATGAACTGAGTCATCTCCACAGAGCTTCATTAATTTCAAGGTAATTTAAGATTTCTGAGTCATAGGTTTCAGCCACTTAGACTTTCCCAGCTGGTACTGCCCTTGCCCACACACATTTTTCTTTCAAGATCGCATCTGGGTCTAGCTGTGTGGCTTGCCCACTCTTCATCAGTTTCAGAGAGAACCCAGCCTCATAGAGCCATCTGTGTTGGCCATGCCTTTTCCATTTGCCGTGTGCAGTGGTGTCTTTGCACGAGGACTTAATGGAATTAGTTGTCTGCAGCTCGACCCAGGCTCTAACCACCAGAGACATGCACATTTCCACATTCTATACCCAACACCATATTTCACCCAACCTCCCAAGGAAACTCAGTTATACCAGATGGTGACTCCGCTCTCTGAATAATATTTAGCAACTTGACGAACAAAGAATGAATCATATCTTAACCGTCTTGGCCAAATACTGTTTTCTATAGCCATGGTATTAGTAATGTATATGCTTCTTTTTTTTTTTTTTTTTTTTTACATGAGGACTTCCTGCAACACCCACTGGAAATGAAAAACTAGACCTCACTGGAAGGAGACTGCCCCATCAAAGTATTCTTGCTCATTAGTGATCTTCAATTCCATATTGCGTTGTGTGTATGTTACATTCAGCATGTCTGCTTTTTCTTTTCCTCCAGAGCAGCTGCTGGGATTGAGCAACAGTCTCCCGGGGTAACACAGCAGGGAATCCTGGGGCATTTCCCAGACACAGAAAACAAAGAATGCGTATCCATGGGGAGGATAGGCTGGAGCCTCTCCCTCCCACAAGGGAGCAGTCCTGAGTCTCAGGATGTGGGGAGGAATTTTAGCAAGCCTCTGCAGGGCAGGGGTGTGGCTAGGTGATCTTAGGGCAGTCACTTTCTTTTCTTTTTAAAAAACTTTTTATTTTGTATTGGTTTTTTTTTTTTTTTGCTTTTGCTTAGTCGCTCAGTGTCTGACTCTTTGTGACCCTTATGGACTACAGTCTGCCAGACTCCTATCTATGGGATTTTTCAGGCACGAATACTGGAGTGAGTTGACATTTCCTCCTCCAGAGGATCTTCCTGACCCAGGGATCAGATTGAACCCGCATCTCCTGTGTGTGCTGCAGTGCAAATGGATTCTTTACCCACTGCCGCATCAGGGCAGGTTCGATTAGCACACAATGCTATCACAGTTCCAGGTGAACAGAGAATGCATTCTAGTGGATACGTGCATATACATGTGTCCATTAGCCCCAAATGTCCCCCAATCCAGGCTGCCACATAACATTGAGCAGAGTTTCACATGCTACGCAGTAGGCCCTTCGTTTTAAATATAGCAATGTGTGCATATCCAATCCAAACTCCCTAACCATCCCTTCACCTTACCCTTCTCCTCGGCAACCATAAAAGTTCATTCTCTAAGTCTTTCAGTCTGAAAACCACTTTGCTTTCTGAGACACAGCTGCATAGGAATCATAAAGAACACTTTTGATCAGCGGGAAGACAGCAGGCAAAGGCTCCATCAGTCAGTTATAATGTGCAGGCACTTTTGGAGCCTTCTAAGTGCTAAAATAAATGACCAACAGGGACCCACTGCAGAATACAGAGAGCCATACTCAATATTTTCTAATAACGATAAGGGGAAAGAATCAGAAAAAGAACACATAGATAAAAACCAAATCCCTTTGTTGTACATCTGAAACTAAACTAATATTGTAAATCAACTTACTTCAATTTAAACATGTAATCAGAGTGCTCGCTTTAGCAGCACATATACTAAAATTGGAACGATATGGAGAAGATTAGCATGGCCCCTGTGCAAGGATGACACGCACATTCGTGAAGTGTTCCATATTAAAAAAAAACAAAAAAGTAATCAGAAACAACAGAAAAAAATAAAAGTCTTATCTGTGCAACCACAGGTCAAATACATTCCATAATTTCAATGAACCAACCAATTGAAAATAGGAATATACAGGGATTATGTCAATGAACTATGGCTTGGCTAAGAGGTTTGCACAGTGGAGAGTCTTACCTCAACCTGAGAATTCCTGAAAAAAAGCTGGTGCTCAAGATGAATCTTGCCAAGATTTATGGAGGTTAGAAAGGGATTCTAGGCAGCCAAGGGCCTAGTTGTAATTACTGAAGAATAGAATGCATTGCACAGAGTGGCCAGAAATAAGGATACATTAATGACTGTGAAGAAATATTTGTTGTAATTACTACAAGCACTGGTGTGTGTGTGCTCAGTTGCTCAATCCTGTCCAGCTCTTTGTGATCTGCCAGGCTCCTCTGTCTATGGGATTTTCCAGGCCTGAATACTGGAGTAGGTTGCCATTTCCTGTTTCAGGGGATCTTCAGGATCCAGGGATCGAACCCACATGACCTTCATCTGTTTCATCGGCAGGTGAATTCTTTACCACTGCACCACCTGGGAAACCCACAAGCACTGGCGGGTTTTGAAAATCAAGAGAGCAATTTCTGAGATAGCCCTCATGGCATGGGTACTTCTCCCCACATCCATGGCAACCCGTGAGCCCATCTTCATGGGAAGTTGTTTGCCATAAAGTGCTGATCTTATTGGAGTTATGAGAAAGGAAACATCCTAAACCATGGTTTTCTGAACGGGACTGCATTTTCTCAGCAGGCACCCAGCACTGTGACAAGAACAGGACAGAGGAGAAGGGAAAAGATGCTACCCTTCCCCTCAGGGAGCTCCGGATCCATTGAGAAATCCCTGTTCCCCTCATACAATTATGGCAGACTTTTCTGAATTCATTGTACAGACATTTTCCAATGATTTCATGCCCATCAGGAAAGAGGATATTCCCTTAGCAGATGCAACAGAAGAAGGAGGGGTTGGGATTCATTCAATCTGTGTTTACTAAGTATAATTGTACGATAGGAATTTTTGTACCCCTCTGGGTAAGACTTCCTAGAGGAGCTGCCTAGCAGACCCAGAAAGATGACTATACTACATTTTCTAGTTTTCTATTATATCACTGAGTAAAAAACTGGCCTGACACTTAATCATGGCAAACTACCACCACGTTGTTATTTTGTGATTTTGTGCAGCAGGAATTGGAACAGCTGGCATAACTGGGTTAATTCAGTGGCATTCTGTTGGCAGGTGGTTTGGTCTGGAGGGATCGAGCTGGCTTGTGTTCGCCTTGGCCTCCGCTGAGCCCCTCTGCCTTCCATGTCATCATTTACCCTTCTGTGGGTTTTCTCTAGGAGGGTCGTTCATTAGATTTATTGTGTGGCAGCTTGGTCCTCCAAGAGACTAAGAAAGAAGCTCAGATCTTCTCAAAGGGAAGAACTAGAACTGACCATGCATCATATCCACCATTCTTTTTTTTGGCCACTTCTATTGATCTTTCATTTAATTATCTTTGTTCTTTGGCCTGTACGGGCCTCATATCCACCATTCTTTATTGGCCTGAACAATCTCACAGGAGTTTATTTTCAAGGGCAGGACACTGGATCCTGCCTTTTAGTGGGAGAAGTGTCAAGACTGTGGCCATCTTTAACTTGGCATATTTGTCCCTCACTGTGGTCATTTCATGAGTATGAGACAATCTTGGTGATTTATGACACCAGTAAAAATGTGATAGGAAAAGAAAAAACTCGCAGATGAGGAAATAAGGCCGTGTAGGAGAAGCATTTGTCATTATGCTGTGAGTTTCTATATGTTCAGCTATGCTCTGCCCAGAACAGTGCTTGACACATGGAAACTGATCCATCAACAGAACTCAGCTAACTGACAGGCATTTGTTACTACATTTCTCGTTATGTGAGTGAATTTTTCACAGTAAATCTTCCAGGAAAGGTGCCAGGGGAATCTTATTGCAAAACTAACAGTTTATTCGGTTGACAAAGAGAACATTCAATTAAGGAGATTTTTCAGAACACAATGGAACCGTTTTAGTTGTGAAATGTGGACTTAAAAGTAATCATTTAGAAACATCCAAGAAGTATTTGAAGAGCAGATGATAAAATGCAGCCTTCTCTCCGAAGGAGGGGTTGGGATTCATTCAATCTGTGTTTACTAAGTATAATTGTACGATAGGAATTTTTGTACCCCTCTGGGTAAGACTTCCTAGAGGAGCTGCCTAGCAGACCCAGAAAGATGACTATACTACATTTTCTAGTTTTCTATTATATCACTGAGTAAAAAACTGGCCTGACACTTAATCATGGCAAACTACCACCACGTTGTTATTTTGTGATTTTGTGCAGCAGGAATTGGAACAGCTGGCATAACTGGGTTAATTCAGTGGCATTCTGTTGGCAGGTGGTTTGGTCTGGAGGGATCGAGCTGGCTTGTGTTCGCCTTGGCCTCCGCTGAGCCCCTCTGCCTTCCATGTCATCATTTACCCTTCTGTGGGTTTCTCTAGGAGGGTCGTTCATTAGATTTATTGTGTGGCAGCTTGGTCCTCCAAGAGACTAAGAAAGAAGCTCAGATCTTCTCAAAGGGAAGAACTAGAACTGACCATGCATCATATCCACCATTCTTTTTTTTGGCCACTTCTATTGATCTTTCATTTAATTATCTTTGTTCTTTGGCCTGTACGGGCCTCATATCCACCATTCTTTATTGGCCTGAACAATCTCACAGGAGTTTATTTTCAAGGGCAGGACACTGGATCCTGCCTTTTAGTGGGAGAAGTGTCAAGACTGTGGCCATCTTTAACTTGGCATATTTGTCCCTCACTGTGGTCATTTCATGAGTATGAGACAATCTTGGTGATTTATGACACCAGTAAAAATGTGATAGGAAAAGAAAAAACTCGCAGATGAGGAAATAAGGCCGTGTAGGAGAAGCATTTGTCATTATGCTGTGAGTTTCTATATGTTCAGCTATGCTCTGCCCAGAACAGTGCTTGACACATGGAAACTGATCCATCAACAGAACTCAGCTAACTGACAGGCATTTGTTACTACATTTCTCGTTATGTGAGTGAATTTTTCACAGTAAATCTTCCAGGAAAGGTGCCAGGGGAATCTTATTGCAAAACTAACAGTTTATTCGGTTGACAAAGAGAACATTCAATTAAGGAGATTTTTCAGAACACAATGGAACCGTTTTAGTTGTGAAATGTGGACTTAAAAAGTAATCATTTAGAAACATCCAAGAAGTATTTGAAGAGCAGATGATAAAATGCAGCCTCTTGCATTCAAATCCAGACTGAGGGTCAAGGATGGGCATAGAGTCCAGGCAGATGTGGGTCAGTTCTAGTCTCTCTGCCCCACTCCAAAATTCCACTACATCAGGCTTCTAAGAGACTGATTTGTCCAGAGAAGAGTAGTAACACCCACTGTGCCTCCATCACTGTCCTAGCACTGCGGCTATAGAGGCAAATTAAAACATAGTGCTAAGTCTCCAGGGCCTCCAAATCTCATACTGGAGCACTCTCTCCCTATTCCTAGATTACAGGGGAACCCTTGGGCATCTCAAGGCAGATCAAGATAGAAAGGGGCAGAGAGGCTGAGATAGCCCATTGGCCAGTCCTGAAGCCACCATGCCAGAGGGAAGAATTCTTGAAGTATAACAGAAGTGTACAAATTCTCTCAGTGTAGGCTAGCAGCTTTTCCAGGATCCCTTCCTCATCCCCACCTTAGATATCAAAATCCACAGGTGTTCTAATCTCTTATAAATTTTTAAATTTTTCGTATAACCTATGTACATCTTCCCCTTCATGGATCACAGTCTTCTCGTGGTGCAGGGGCTTGAGTAACTCAATGAAGCTATGAGCCACACTGTGCGGGGCCACCCAAGATGGATGGCTCAGGGTGGACAGTTCTGAGAAAACACGGTCCATTGGAAGAGAGAATGGTAACCCACTCCAGTATTCTTGCCGCTAGAACCCCATGGGCAGCATGAAAGGCAAAAAGATATGACATTGGAAGATGAGTCCCTCAGGCTTGAAGGTGTCCAGTATGCCACTGGGGGAGACTGGAGGCAAATTCTCTTGGAAAAGGCCTTGATGCTGGGAAAGATTGAAGGCAAAATGAGAAAAGGGCAGTGGAGGATAAGATGGTTAGATAGCATCACTGATTCAATAGATACGATTTTGAGCAAGCTCTGGGGGATAGTGAAGGACAGAGAAGCCCGGTGTGCTGCTGTCTGGGGGGTCCTAAATAGTCGGACACGGCTTAGACTAACCGTTTTAGTTGTGAAATGTGGACTTAAAAGTAATCATTTTGAAACATCCAAGAAGTATTTGAAGAGCAGATGATAAAATGCAGCCTCTTGCATTCAAATCCAGACTGAGGGTCAAGGATGGGCATAGAGTCCAGGCAGATGTGGGTCAGTTCTAGTCTCTCTGCCCCACTCCAAAATTCCACTACATCAGGCTTCTAAGAGACTGATTTGTCCAGAGAAGAGTAGTAACACCCACTGTGCCTCCATCACTGTCCTAGCACTGCGGCTATAGAGGCAAATTAAAACATAGTGCTAAGTCTCCAGGGCCTCCAAATCTCATACTGGAGCACTCTCTCCCTATTCCTAGATTACAGGGGAACCCTTGGGCATCTCAAGGCAGATCAAGATAGAAAGGGGCAGAGAGGCTGAGATAGCCCATTGGCCAGTCCTGAAGCCACCATGCCAGAGGGAAGAATTCTTGAAGTATAACAGAAGTGTACAAATTCTCTCAGTGTAGGCTAGCAGCTTTTCCAGGATCCCTTCCTCATCCCCACCTTAGATATCAAAATCCACAGGTGTTCTAATCTCTTAAAAATTTTTTAAATTTTTCAGATAACCTATGTACATCTTCCCCTTCATGGATCACAGTCTTCTCGTGGTGCAGGGGCTTGAGTAACTCAATGAAGCTATGAGCCACACTGTGCGGGGCCACCCAAGATGGATGGCTCAGGGTGGACAGTTCTGAGAAAACACGGTCCATTGGAAGAGAGAATGGTAACCCACTCCAGTATTCTTGCCGCTAGAACCCCATGGGCAGCATGAAAGGCAAAAAGATATGACATTGGAAGATGAGTCCCTCAGGCTTGAAGGTGTCCAGTATGCCACTGGGGGAGACTGGAGGCAAATTCTCTTGGAAAAGGCCTTGATGCTGGGAAAGATTGAAGGCAAAATGAGAAAAGGGCAGTGGAGGATAAGATGGTTAGATAGCATCACTGATTCAATAGATACGATTTTGAGCAAGCTCTGGGGGATAGTGAAGGACAGAGAAGCCCGGTGTGCTGCTGTCTGGGGGGTCCTAAATAGTCGGACACGGCTTAGTGACTGAACAACAAACAACAACGCACATCTTTCTGTATACTTGAAATCCTCTCTCGATTACTTATAACACCTGTGTGTGTGTGTGTGTGTGTGTGCTCAGTTTTGCCTGACTGTTTGCAACCCCATGGACTGTAGCCTGCCAGGCTCCTCTGTCCATGGAGTTTTCCAGGCAAGAATATTGGAGTGAGTTGCCATTTCCTCCTCCAAGATAGCATCCTGACCCAGGGATTGAACTCATGTCTGTTGTGTGTCCTGCCTCGGCAGGCAGGTTCTCTACTACTGAGCCACCTGAAAAGCCACATGTATAGCACCCAATACAATGTAAATGCTATGAAAGTAGTTGTTGATGCAGGCAGATTCAAGTTTTCCTCATTGGAATTTTCTGGAATTTTTGTCTCAAATATTTTTGATTCGTGGGTGATTGAATCCATGGATGTGGACTGTGTATCTGGGGGGCTCCCTGTCCTGTGGTCTTGGCTACTCCTCACTATCTCCAGGCCCTAAGCAGAGCGTCACCCACCTCTACACCCACAGTCCTCACCACGCTCTACAAGGTCTGCACTGCAAGGCTGCCATTTTAAGAAAGCAGCAGCTAAGTTCTCAGGATATTCCGGAATTGACCGAAGGCCACAGAGCTACTGAGCTTCAGAATAAGCACACAATATCCATTTGCCTGACCTCTTGAGTGATGATCGGTGGACTTTTGTATCAAACTCTTTTCTCAATGCAGTTCCAGAGTCTGTCATGGGTCCAGCACTATGGTCTAGAAATTGAACAACTGTGTGCCTAGAGAATGGCAGAATTCTTTGTAGCAAAATACCCTAAAAATCACATTTATTAGCAGGCTCTTTTTTAACACTAAGAGCATTTTGTTTTGGGGTGTAGCCAATTAACAATTTTGTGATAGTTTCAGGTGAATGGTGAAGGGGCTTGGCCATACATATGCATGTATCCATCCTCTCTCCAAGCCCCTCTCCCATCCAGACTGGTACATAACATTGAGCAGAGTTCCATGTGCTCTACAATAGATTGTTGTTGGTTATCCATTTCAAACACTGGGGTGTGCACATGACTTTCCCAAAGTCCCCAACCATCCCCTCCCCCCTGCAGGCTTTTACTATGCAAATGAAGACAGTGAAGTCTGAAGCTTGATGCATACCACATATTTAGAACAAGGGACTTTATTTCTTCAATCTTTCTCCAATTTGTCCCTACTCAGGATTATACACTATCCCTCGGGTCCACACACACAGAAGGACCCATTTTCTAAAGTGTTGGGTTCTTTTCTAGGAGTCACCCATCCAGAGAAGAATAAGCCTCAAACTTTCTGAGTTCTGGGATACAATATGAATGATATAAAATTTCATTTTGTCCCAAGGGATACAAATTATACTTAGATATATTTTTTTAATTACCTAAATGGGAAAATTATTATAAAATCAGCTATCTGTTCATAGTTTTATATTTTGTTAACACTCAAAGTACGCATGTGTATTTGAACGTGAATTACACAGATATGGCTGGGAGATTTCGTCTCTAGCCTACTGAATAGACGACCCACAGAATACTGAATCTCCAGGCTGCACACGCTCTGCTCCAAGCCAACCTGGGGGTCCAGGGCTCACAAGGTGGGAACCACTGTCCTGTAGATACTGTCTTTCGGTTTAGATATGCTTTCCTGGTTTGCAACTATTCAATGAAACCATCAAACAGAATTCTAGGCAAGGCCCCCCAAAGTTTTTAAAACTTGAAACAATATTTGGGCACAGAAGGAAATAGAAGAGAGAGAAGGAGGTGGGGGAAGGACGCAGGACAAGGCGGAGGAAAAGGCAGTGGCAGGAAGGAGAGCTGTGCTGTAAAATGAACACAGGATTTGCTATGAGAAGCACTGGGTTTGTGGGACTTCCCTCATGGTCCTGTGGTTACGAAACTTCTTTGCAATGCAGAGGACACAGGTTCAATCCCTGGTCAGGGAACTAAGATCCTACCTGCTGTGGAACATCAAAACCTGCATGCCTCAACTACTGCGCCTATGTACTACAACTAGAGAGTCTGGGCACCACAGTGCAAGATCTTACAAAGAAAATCCCAAGTGCCACAACTAAGACCCAACACAGTCAAATAAATAAAGAAGTGCTAAACAAAGAAGTAGTAGTACCCATCCAGACTGGTACATAACATTGAGCAGAGTTCCATGTGCTCTACAATAGATTGTTGTTGGTTATCCATTTCAAACACTGGGGTGTGCACATGACTTTCCCAAAGTCCCCAACCATCCCCTCCCCCCTGCAGGCTTTTACTATGCAAATGAAGACAGTGAAGTCTGAAGCTTGATGCATACCACATATTTAGAACAAGGGACTTTATTTCTTCAATCTTTCTCCAATTTGTCCCTACTCAGGATTATACACTATCCCTCGGGTCCACACACACAGAAGGACCCATTTTCTAAAGTGTTGGGTTCTTTTCTAGGAGTCACCCATCCAGAGAAGAATAAGCCTCAAACTTTCTGAGTTCTGGGATACAATATGAATGATATAAAATTTCATTTTGTCCCAAGGGATACAAATTATACTTAGATATATTTTTTTAATTACCTAAATGGGAAAATTATTATAAAATCAGCTATCTGTTCATAGTTTTATATTTTGTTAACACTCAAAATGCATGTGTATTTGAGCGTGAATTACACAGATATGGCTGGGAGATTTCGTCTCTAGCCTACTGAATAGACGACCCACAGAATACTGAATCTCCAGGCTGCACACGCTCTGCTCCAAGCCAACCTGGGGGTCCAGGGCTCACAAGGTGGGAACCACTGTCCTGTAGATACTGTCTTTCGGTTTAGATATGCTTTCCTGGTTTGCAACTATTCAATGAAACCATCAAACAGAATTCTAGGCAAGGCCCCCCAAAGTTTTTAAAACTTGAAACAATATTTGGGCACAGAAGGAAATAGAGAGAGAGAAGGAGGTGGGGGAAGGACGCAGGACAAGGCGGAGGAAAAGGCAGTGGCAGGAAGGAGAGCTGTGCTGTAAAATGAACACAGGATTTGCTATGAGAAGCACTGGGTTTGTGGGACTTCCCTCATGGTCCTGTGGTTACGAAACTTCTTTGCAATGCAGAGGACACAGGTTCAATCCCTGGTCAGGGAACTAAGATCCTACCTGCTGTGGAACATCAAAACCTGCATGCCTCAACTACTGCGCCTATGTACTACAACTAGAGAGTCTGGGCACCACAGTGCAAGATCTTACAAAGAAAATCCCAAGTGCCACAACTAAGACCCAACACAGTCAAATAAATAAAGAAGTGCTAAACAAAGAAGTAGTAGTAGTGGGTTTGTGCTCATGAGTGAACTTCCTTGAGACTCAGCTTCTACTACTGAGGTTTGTGATGAAACCTCCTTTATGGAGCTGTTGTGAGGATTAAATGGTGCAAAATACATAAGAGTGCTTTGTAAACTGACGAGGCTGTTGCACATATTAATTCTCAATTGACCGTAATCTGAGCAATTAGGGCTGTCCAAGAGCATGTGTCTAATTGGCCAAGTTGGGGCCCAAATGGGATAAAAGCTCAATGTGCCCTTGTTCAGACACTGGTCTACTGGTGACCAGCTTGTTTTTCCCAGACTGAAGGTTGGCTTTTAAAAACTGAAGAGGGATGTAAATGATCATTCAATTCAGTCTATCCCCTTTGTAAGGAAGGTATCAGTTACCTCCACTTCACCAAGGGTGGGAGACTGAAGTGTCATTTACAGGCCTAAAGTTCACGAAACAGAGAAGAGGCAGGAGGGAGAACTGTCTCCCTCGAGGTCTGTCTGTGTGCCAGGTATGGAAACATACACTACATTTACCAGAACCCCCTTCAGACTGAATCTGTTTTTACAGTAACCTAGCACTCTAGATAAATGTAAATTTGTAGCACTTCCTGGACTAGCTGGATCAGTTTTCCTGTTTTCACTCTGTTTTTATTAGCTGCTCAGCAATATATAATAGTACAGTAGACAATTTTATCTAGAAAATATCCAAAAAATTCCTTTATGCTAGGTTTCCCATCCTGCTCTAATTTAATTTAAAAGCAACAACAACAAAATTCTCCTACCTTCATTTCACTTGTAAGCACCCAAGAACTGTTTACCTGTACCGGAAGAAGAGCTATAACACCAGAGCCTAAGGGAAAAAAACGGTTACAACATGGCAATTTCTTCTGTATTTATACACTAGCCTTTTGCTCGTGGACCATTTATCCAAAGAGAAAAACAGACCTCTTGGCTAGCCATGGTAAAACAAACACAAAGTCATCTTTTAATAGATACTGTTAGAAGCACCTTGGATGTATATAGTGTTTTTCAAACACAAGCTGTTTGGAACAAATTGAGGAAAGAATCACTATTATAGAAGGATTACAAGAGAGCCATTCAAGCCAAAGATTTAGACAGCTAGAATCACATGATGACAGGCAGCGTGCTGCAGTAAACCATATTCGTGTATTCATGTTCCTGCCCCCTTCTTTCCTCACACACACACACACAAACACACACACACAGACTCAACCAGCAGAGCCACTGAGTAATGGGCAATCATGGATAAGCTTAAGGAATTTTGCTGCATCCTGGCTCCTTCATCTGAAAAGTGGGGGTAATACTAACTAGTGTGATGGACTGTATAAAAAACAGAGAGAAAGAAAGTGGCTGGTCCAGCACTCAAAAGCATAATTGAAGTACAATTATTATTAAGTTAGTAATCGACAAGACTCTCAAAGTAATGGAGCAATTAACAACATGAAGCTTGGAAGCAAGCCATGGGCTTCCTCATCACTGGAAATGCCTCTCTCCATCATGACTCTATTCAGACCCCGGGTCATAGTGAGCTTGGTCAAATGCACCACTGATGACTGCAACAGTGAAGTGGTGGGACCTCTTCCCGGGGTCTCTCCCTTCCTCCTGACACAGGAATGACAGAACCTCTCTCTAGAGTTAACATGGAGGACTACTGAGGGGAAATTACCTTCTTGGTGACCAGTACTGACTCTGATGCTAAGAGATCTGTACACTATTATCAGGAATATCTAGGCTGCAACTCATGCATTTACACCACCAACTGCCTCAGTCTTGACCAAACCACATACATGCCATCTTGACTGTGAGCATACCACTTAAAACCTGGGGCGGCCATAAAACCAGATAAGAGAAATAGCGAACGTGATTTGAGCAAGGTAGAAGGAGCCGCTTGGAAAGAAGTACCCTCAGGGAAATGTTGAGGCACCAGCCATCAAGCAGGGTTTGACTCAAGTCACGGGCACAAAGGTGGAGTCCACAGAGAGGTAGGAATAGCCAGTGGGCCTGTAACCAAGAGGAGTGGGAGACAAAGTTGGGAATTTCTTGAATTCCAGCTCCCTGTATCCACGCCCAAATTTCCAGGTATGGCCAGATGTTCTTGTTTTGCACAATTCCAAGGGTGCCACTCACAGAGACCTCAGTGGGGAATGGAATGTGCTCCACTTGTACTGTCCACAGCCTGCACACCAGCACGTGAGCCTTCTCTACAATTTGTCCTGAAGTTTGTCACAGATTTTTGACCCTCGGTATGACTTGCTGTGTGAGTTAAGAAAGATGACTATCGGGGCTTCCCTGGTGGTCCAGTAGGTAAGGACACTGGCTTGCAGTGCAAGGGGCACTGGTTCGATCCCTGGCACGAGAAGATCCTACATACCGAGGAGTGGCTGGACCGATGTGTCCAACTACCGAGCCGGAGCTCTGGAGTGCATGCGGCCGGAGCCAGTGCTCCGCAGCGAGAGAGGCCACTACGAGGGGAGGCCCACACAGGCTAAAGAACAAAGATGGAAATGAAAGACCAATAGAAGTGGCCAGGAAAAAAAAAAGAAAGAAAGATGACTGTCATCACGCATGGTATATATCAGCCTTCGAGTGACATAGTCTCAACAGCTGTTCTCAAAAAACATTTATCTGATCAGCAAACATAGCACTTAGCTTAGGACTTCACACATGGCAGGTATCTACTGTACATTTATTAAATGAATGAACTAATGAGACGAAGTGAATTAAGGAGCAGTGACGTGCATTTCAAGACAGAGAACACTTCGGAAAGCATGCATCGCAGATTAGCAATCTATGGAAACTGGATCTGACTGATCTACAGAGTGGACAGCTTAATGTGTGCTGTGCTCAGTCGCTAAGCTGTGTCCACTTCTTTGTGACCCCACGGATGGCAGTCGGCCAGGGAAGAACACTGGAGTGGGTGACCATTTCCTCCTCCAGGGGATCTTCCCCAACCAGGGATTTGAACCTGCATCTCCTGCATCGGCAGGCAGATCCTTTACCACTGAGCCACCTGGGAGGCCCAGGGGCTGGTTAATATTCCCCTGTAATTATATAATCCTTATTTTAATCATTTTAATTGTCTTTTATCATAGCTATTAATTGTATTCAACCATACCTACAACTGTCATTTCAACAACTCCTGCATTTTATCGATATTTTGAGCATTTTGTCTTCTTTTATTGCCTGTTGAATTGTTTTCTGTGGACATATTCAAATAATGATAATAGTTATATTTATATTATATGCAAAACATTACGCTAGTTGCTTTATATGCTGCTGTAGCCCATTTTATGATTAACGTATTCTAAATTCATCTAAGGTCACATAGCTAAAAAGTGAATGAATGAAGATTCCTACACAGATCTTCCTACTACAATTTTTTTCAATCTAAGAAGAATTACTGTGAATTCCGATAAAATGGGTTAAGGCACTAACGTATAAATTATGTAATTTATCCTGCACTCCAGTCATTTCCAGAGGTCATGAATTTGGCCTTCAAGAGTGGGCAGGATGGTAGGCATGGTCTAACGTCTTCAGAAGTTATGAATGTACCATCAGTTGTGTACAGGGTCCATTACTTAGCACTATAAATTTATCATTGTCTCAGTTTCGCCAGATGACCAATGCTTACTCCACATGACCTCCAGCATGATCTTTTCAGAACCCCCGATCAACACACCACTTCCGCATTTAATGGCAGCCTTCACTCTACAGCTCTTCTACCCGATCAGACCCTTCTCCTTCTAAAGCCAGTTCACTCTGCCGGCCACACGCCTGGCTGCTGCTCCTAAGCTACCCGTACCAGAGCCATGGAAAGTTACTAGAAATTTCAGGACATCCCACTCCCTTGCTTCTGTACATCCTTTCTCTCTGCCAAAAATGCCAATGATAATCTCTTATTTATATTATTGTATGACTCAGAGAACTTTTTCAAAATCCAGAGGGTAGGAAATATATTCTTTAAAATCATCGCATCTCTAAACTCAGGGCCTGGCCATACTTGGTTTCAATGAGGTATTTGCTCTGGATTAATTCAAGGCAAACAAACCAACCCCCCGCATTTTCCGGAACACTCCCTGAAGTCTAGGAAAAGCAGATGCCTTGATATCTAACTGCCACATTGTTATACAATGAAATGACGGATTTCAAGCGTTTCTCTGAAGCTGGACTCGGAGCTTTTGGGTGGCAAAGACCAACTCTTACTCACACTTGGATTTTAAGACCCTCTTAGGCGGACTTAGAGTAAACCACCATAGATTTCCTGAAACCGAAAAATATAATTCTAAAAAACTGGGTGGGTGTTAGGCTTCTCATTTTACAGCCTGTTGAATTGTTTTCTGTGGACATATTCAAATAATGATAATAGTTATATTTATATTATATGCAAAACATTACGCTAGTTGCTTTATATGCTGCTGTAGCCCATTTTATGATTAACGTATTCTAAATTCATCTAAGGTCACATAGCTAAAAAGTGAATGAATGAAGATTCCTACACAGATCTTCCTACTACAATTTTTTTCAATCTAAGAAGAATTACTGTGAATTCCGATAAAATGGGTTAAGGCACTAACGTATAAATTATGTAATTTATCCTGCACTCCAGTCATTTCCAGAGGTCATGAATTTGGCCTTCAAGAGTGGGCAGGATGGTAGGCATGGTCTAACGTCTTCAGAAGTTATGAATGTACCATCAGTTGTGTACAGGGTCCATTACTTAGCACTATAAATTTATCATTGTCTCAGTTTCGCCAGATGACCAATGCTTACTCCACATGACCTCCAGCATGATCTTTTCAGAACCCCCGATCAACACACCACTTCCGCATTTAATGGCAGCCTTCACTCTACAGCTCTTCTACCCGATCAGACCCTTCTCCTTCTAAAGCCAGTTCACTCTGCCGGCCACACGCCTGGCTGCTGCTCCTAAGCTACCCGTACCAGAGCCATGGAAAGTTACTAGAAATTTCAGGACATCCCACTCCCTTGCTTCTGTACATCCTTTCTCTCTGCCAAAAATGCCAATGATAATCTCTTATTTATATTATTGTATGACTCAGAGAACTTTTTCAAAATCCAGAGGGTAGGAAATATATTCTTTAAAATCATCGCATCTCTAAACTCAGGGCCTGGCCATACTTGGTTTCAATGAGGTATTTGCTCTGGATTAATTCAAGGCAAACAAACCAACCCCACGCATTTTCTGGAAAACTCCCTGAAGTCTAGGAAAAGCAGATGCCTTGATATCTAACTGCCACATTGTTATACAATGAAATGACGGATTTCCAAGCGTTTCTCTGAAGCTGGACTCGGAGCTTTTGGGTGGCAAAGACCAACTCTTACTCACACTTGGATTTTAAGACCCCTCTTAGGCCGGACTTAGAGTAAACCACCATAGATTTCCTGAAACCGAAAAATATAATTCTACAACAGTTATGTATGTGAGCTGGGTGGGTGTTAGGCTTCTCATTTTACAGCTGAAAAAAGGGGTGGCCAGGGAGGAAAAAAAAATATCTTGACTCAACTTTCATGGGAAATCAAGAGACCCAGACAGGGCTGTAACAGGGTCTCTTATTTAAACTCCTAGTTATAAAGCACTGTTGTTGGCTATTGACAGAGGACGATGGTGCCTTTCTTTCCCGACCCCTCAGCCGAGGAAGAGAAGTCTGTTCCAGACAAGACTGAAGAAGGGATCCTGCTCGCCACTTACGGGGATCAGGCCTGGCAGGGCATATGAGTCCCCCTAGGGGCAGGGACTGAATCCCCAGCATGTCTGCCAGGAACAGGTTGGTGAGAGGGGCCAGGAGGCATGGGAACACTTCCTGACCCCTTTATCAGGCTCAGCGGCCCTGGGGTGGCCTTTCATGCAGTCTCTTCTGCCACCGTCCCAGGAACTCTTTATCACTGGAGTTGGTTCATAATCATAAATTGTAAATATGCTCCAGATGGCATAATCATACAGAGCTCTCGTTTTTACTAAAAGGTGTTCTTCCAAGGACTTCCCTGGTGGGTTAGGGTTAGGAATCTGCCTTCCAATGAAGAGGAAGGGTGGGGGTCATCTCTGGTGGGGGAACTAAGATCCCGCATGGTGCCACAACTAAGAACTGACACAGCCTGATAAATTTATATGTGTATATATATATATATATATATATATCTTATGTGTGGGCAATACATGATATAATCCCCCCCAACAGAAAATATGCATAGATGTGTGTAAAAGCTCAGAGGGCTCCAAGCATCTTTTAAACTCCCCTTTCCGAGACTTTTTTTTTCGGCCCTCAGTCAGATTGCTTATTTTACCAGGATACATTAGGTTAAGGCCTGACAGTCCAGGCCTCTGCCTAAGTTCAAGTCCAAGTCAGAGTACTGACACCTCGTGTGAAGTTGAGGATAACTGCAGCGAGGCGGAAGCACTGATTCTCAGTACCAAGTGCCTCGGCTGAAGCACAAAGGGAAGAGAAGAGGACTCTGGACGTGGGGGCCACAACCCTTGGAGGAGGTGTGCACCCGGCTTTCTTTCACAGGGCCACAGCCCCCTGGGCACCGTCTTGGGAAAGGAGGAATTCGTGGTTACCTGCCGTCTGAGTTAAAACGGGGCCTTGAGCTGGTCTTCCGCAGAAATACTTAAAGCCTTGATGCGGCGTGGAGGTGGGAGAGGGGCACCAACTATGAGGAAGCAATCGGTTTCTTTTTAAATGGGGAGGAGAGTGTTGGAAAAGCTAATGAAACTGATCTTTGAACGTCGTCGCGGCACCTCCGATGCGACATTCTTCACGGAGAAGCGCAGCGGGGTCCTGAGGCTCAGGGGATGCCTGGCTAGCTGGGGAGGAGCGCCGGGAAGACGAACGAGTTAGAAGTCCACTAGCCACTGATAGAGCTTCTTGGGTACTTGCGGCCGAGAGAATCCCGCCCAGCCGCCCGCAGCAGAGCGCGCAGTCAGCCGACGGCGGCACCGGGACCGAACCTCCCGGCTCGGGTGCGCTCCCTCCGCAGCCCTGGGCCCAGCTGGATGAAGCACTTTGTTTACCTCGTCCGCGCCGAGCCATCCGGAGGGGAGGCGAGCGCCCGCGCCGGGAGCCGGGAGCTGCAATGGCAGTGGCAGCCGCCTGCGGGCGCGGGGAGCCGCCCCGGGACTGGCAGCCGCGAGGCTGATTGATGGGCCTCCGACTCAATGAGGGGGCCCCGGGCGGGGCGGGGCGGAGCCGCCTCCGCGCTGGGCCAGTCGCCGGGGCCGCCGGTGGGGGCGGAGGCTCCGTGGAAATGTGTCGGTGACATTGAATGGGGAGACCGAGCGCGAGCGAGGCGCGCGCGCGCACACAGAGCTCCGCTCTCTCCGAGATCCCCGGCCACGTAAGTCACTATTAATACCGCCTCGCCGAGAGATGCGGGCGTGCTGAGCTCGGGGATTGGCCTCGGGCACCTCGGCCGTCCCCTTCAATTTGAAACGCACATTCCTCTTACCTCCGGGTGGGGAAGAACAAAATACAAGAAGAAAAGCGGACAATTTCCTCCAAAACAAACCCCGCCAGGCAATTTGAGTTGAGCGTAGCGGGTGACGGCGAGATCCAGTTAAAGAGCGAGAAAGGAACGGCGCGGGTTGACCGGGCTGGGGGTGCATCCCCTTCCTGCAACCGGGAGGACCCCCGGAAGCTCGTGCCCGGGACGCTGGAGACTACTAATCCACCCTCGTCCCTGCGCGCAGTTCTCGCTTTATCCGGAGACCGACCTGGAGCGCGAGGGAGCGGCGACAGCATGAGCCGGTGCTGACCTCCGCCCCGCGGGCCAAGCCCTGGGCTTCGTCGCGGTACCTGCGGCCGGCCCGCAACTCCGTGCCCGGCTTTTGCAATCTTTTGTTGGCAGCGCTGACCGCTCTAAGTTAAATGCTCTCTTGCTTTTTTCTTTTTTTGGTCTGTTTGTTTAAATTTTGGAGAGCCCTAGCGATCTTGGAAAAGCCTCAGACGCCATCTACAGTTAAAACGTAGGTAACTACCCTCTCCGGACCCTCTCTGGCACCCCCCCGCCTTCCACGCCCCCCACCCTTTCCACCAAAAAAGGGGGTGCAGCGCGGATTCAGGCTGCGGTGCGACGCCAGCCGGTACCCGTGCTGGTTTCCTTTTTCTTTTTGTTTGGTTTCTAACGCGCTGAGACGAGCGGCGGCCGTGCGCTTCCCGAGGACTGCCCCAACTACCGCAGGGCTCCTCCGCCGGGTCTGCAATTCGGAAGCCCCGGCGCGGCAGCTCCCCCCACCTTAGCAATCCGGTTACAAGTCCAGATCCACGTTGGCAAAGGAGCAAGAGAGACAGAAACTAAAAGCGCGAAGACTCTACAGATCGCCGGCGGCTTTGGGGTAACAAAAGGACCCGAGTTGCCGCAGACCGAGGACCCCCGGGAGCCGGGCTGGGAGCCGAGGAGGTGCACGGCGGCGCCCGTTTGGGGGCTTCTAACTCTTTTTTCCGCGTAGCCCTCTTCCCGTCCCTCCCCTCTCGTTGCTTTTCCACATCCGCGGCACGGAGGCGCCTGCAGCCGCACTAGCCCGCGACTCGTCTCCCCAGCGGTTTTTTTGTTTGTCGAGAGCGATCCCCACACTCATGAACATACACAGGTCTACCCCCATCACAATAGCAAGATATGGGCGATCGCGGAACAAAACCCAGGATTTCGAGGAGTTGTCGTCTATAAGGTCCGCCGAACCCAGCCAGAGTTTCAGCCCGAACCCCCCCCGTCCGCAACCGGGAGGACCCCGGAAGCTCTGCCCGGGACGCTGGAGACTACTAATCCACCCTCGTCCCTGCGCGCAGTTCTCGCTTTATCCGGAGACCGACCTGGAGCGCGAGGGAGCGGCGACAGCATGAGCCGGTGCTGACCTCCGCCCCGCGGGCCAAGCCCTGGGCTTCGTCGCGGTACCTGCGGCCGGCCCGCAACTCCGTGCCCGGCTTTTGCAATCTTTTGTTGGCAGCGCTGACCGCTCTAAGTTAAATGCTCTCTTGCTTTTTTCTTTTTTTGGTCTGTTTGTTTAAATTTTGGAGAGCCCTAGCGATCTTGGAAAAGCCTCAGACGCCATCTACAGTTAAAACGTAGGTAACTACCCTCTCCGGACCCTCTCTGGCACCCCCCCGCCTTCCACGCCCCCCACCCTTTCCACCAAAAAAGGGGGTGCAGCGCGGATTCAGGCTGCGGTGCGACGCCAGCCGGTACCCGTGCTGGTTTCCTTTTTCTTTTTGTTTGGTTTCTAACGCGCTGAGACGAGCGGCGGCCGTGCGTTTCCCCGAGGACTGCCCCAACTACCGCAGGGCTCCTCCGCCGGGTCTGCAATTCGGAAGCCCCGGCGCGGCAGCTCCCCCCACCTTAGCAATCCGGTTACAAGTCCAGATCCACGTTGGCAAAGGAGCAAGAGAGACAGAAACTAAAAGCGCGAAGACTCTACAGATCGCCGGCGGCTTTGGGGTAACAAAAGGACCCGAGTTGCCGCAGACCGAGGACCCCCGGGAGCCGGGCTGGGAGCCGAGGAGGTGCACGGCGGCGCCCGTTTGGGGGCTTCTAACTCTTTTTTCCGCGTAGCCCTCTTCCCGTCCCTCCCCTCTCGTTGCTTTTCCACATCCGCGGCACGGAGGCGCCTGCAGCCGCACTAGCCCGCGACTCGTCTCCCCAGCGGTTTTTTTGTTTGTCGAGAGCGATCCCCACACTCATGAACATACACAGGTCTACCCCCATCACAATAGCAAGATATGGGCGATCGCGGAACAAAACCCAGGATTTCGAGGAGTTGTCGTCTATAAGGTCCGCCGAACCCAGCCAGAGTTTCAGCCCGAACCTCGGCTCCCCGAGCCCGCCCGAGACTCCGAACTTGTCGCATTGCGTTTCTTGCATCGGGAAGTACTTATTGTTGGAACCTCTGGAGGGAGACCACGTTTTTCGTGCGGTGCATCTGCACAGCGGCGAGGAGCTGGTGTGCAAGGTAAGGATCCCGGGGCAGGCGTTTGCTTGCACCGTCTTTTGAAAAGATGTCCTGGGCTTTGGGAGAGGCCCGGGGTGGGCGGCTGGAGGTTGCCGAGCCCTGCGGTCCGGGGGAGAGAGATTCGCGGGATAAGGATCTGTGGGGCTCGTTACATGGGGTTCTGTATGTATTTGTTCCTGTTCGACTAGTCGCGAAGTTTTTAGACCGTTGCAGACAATGGGGCGGGCTGCGGCGGGGGCGTTTTGGGGAGAGCCCGCGGCGGGACTGCGCGGGCGCCCCGGCCACGCGTGCTCCCTTCGGCTCGTGGAGCCGCTCTGCGCGAAGCCGGGCCCCGCGGCCCGGGGATTTCTCCCTGGGTCCAGCCCCCTCCCCTTCCAACACCCAGTGGGGAATCCCCCGCTCGTCTTCAGGCGCAGATGCCTCGGTTGCTTTCGCTGCCATTGTTCTCGGCAGCGTGCAGGTGTGGAACCTTTGTTCCGCAAGTGCCCTTTAAAAGAGGCGCACAAAGGTGTCCCCTCTGGCAGAGCCCAGGGGCCCTGTGCGGGGAAGGAGTTTACCCAGAGCCTTCTACGGATGGAGCCTTGAAAGGAGGGCTGGGGGCGGAAATGCAAGCCACCAGCGCACCTCTGGGTGTCGGAAATTGTGATTCCTTTGGGTCTTTTTCTCTTGTCTCCGTTTCTTCTCATTTCCAGCTTTTCACGCCTGAAAGCCCCCACACCCCACTACCCATCCTTCCAAACCCCCAGCACATACCTTTGCCCGCAGGGTTTGGAGGCCAGCATTTGGAGCCTCAGGGAGTCACAGTGCTAATACAGAGATGGGCACTTGGTTTCCTTTTCGTCTTTGACCCTGGGCTGCTTTGAGTCTGTGTCTTTGTGTGCGTTCACGGGGCTCCAGACAAGGGGATGAGCAGGCGGACAGTTGCAAAAAGGAAAAAAAAAAGATGACCGTAGATACAGCAGGCGACCTGGGAATGGGACACAGATGAAGAATTCATTAATTTTAGATGTGCTCACTGTTGGTTTTGTTTGGGGTGGGTAAGGGAGAGGAGAGGAAACCCCTCTCCCCCTGTCTTTGAAACAGGCACTTTGCACATGCCTCACACTTTTACCATTCACCACAGGCTGCTTTGTGAACTTGCTTTCTTTCATAGGCGATTGGAGTGTTTCATTGTGAAAAATGGGTTCTGTGGAGGGTCTTCAGTCTGTTGAGCAGTGATTCAGTTCAGAGCTCAGGGGGAAATCAGAGACACTTCACTGTTGTCTGCTCGTACCCAGCATTTGGTATTTTGCACCTTCTCCAAGTTATTGAGACTCAGAGCAGCTATTCCTAGTTAACCAAAATTCAGTAGGCTATTCAGAGCTGGGTTGAATTCTCAGAAGACCCACAACGTGATACAATAGGGTAGTCATCCTTTGAAATGAATGGAGTCTACAGAGCTGCCACTCTCGTAGGAAATATGCACAATCGCCCAGCAGTGTGTTTTCACTCCTTTTGCTCAACTTCAGTAGAGTATTTTAATATTTTTCAAAGGCTGGAGATGCTTTTTAAGTGAAAGGAGTCTGCCGCCAAATTCGGCAGGAACATCTTGCCCCGTTATTTCTTTGTTTAAAGGCAGAGGTGACTCTGGCCCCTGCTGTTTCTTTCTCCCTTAAGATTTTTTTTTTTTTTTTTCAAGACACATTTCACTTTAGGCTGACCTTACTGTGTCATTCGTAGACTTGCTCTCTGGCCTGAAACTGTACGTAATCTGCTGGTTTAGTTCTTGCAAAGATTGAATCAGCCCTCACCAATTACTGGGAGGCTGCTGGTGGATTTCAGTGCCGTGTCATTGTTCAGCTTGACAGAGGTCGTCACTTGAAGACACAGCAGCTTCTGTTGGCCTGCTGTTTCACCGGAGGTGGTGTGGGTGACTTCTTATGCAAGCATTAGTTGTATATATTATAGGAAGCTCCAAGTGGTTTTATAAGGCTGCTTTGATGAACTGCCTTCACACATACACTGTGGACTCTTGGCTTAGTGCAGGCTTGGTGAAGTCTGCACATTGAATCTAGTTCCTTTTGACGTCTTAGAGTATAGAGTTCCTGTCTCCTAGCTCTGTGTTGACCCAAGAAAAAAGTCTTTGTAACAATAGATCCAATGCAAAGATGCCACTCATAGGAACTCTATAGAATTCTGTAGGACATTATTTTGGGGAGAGAGAGGGAGAGTCGTTTAACTAACATGATCATGCCTGTTTACTGTTTCCCTGTGTCTGTGTTAAGCTAGGCAGATCAAGGAAGGGGACTTTAACTGGTCCTTAGCCTGTCGTTTTCATGGAAATGCTTGTAGCTACTGTGCGGATTGACTTGGCAAAATGGGCACTTTTTTTTTTTTTTTTTGCAAATGTTATGAATGATGGCCTCATCTTGCCTTATCTGAACTGTCACATTATATAACTAAAGCTCCAAATTAAACATTTAAAAGAGGCTGGCAGCGAGGCTTCTGGCTTGATTTTGCACTTGAAGGTGATGGTTTAAATACCAATCCAAGCTCAAAAATGCCCATTATAGCTACTAATAAAAGTTTGGTTCCTACCCATTTGGGAAAACATTGCTTTATTTTTCATGCTGTGCCCACCATCTTGGAATCTGGTCTCTTCTACAAAGGGTATGGTTACCTTTTGAAGCTGCCATGAATATGTTTAAAGGCAGAGGTGACTCTGGCCCCTGCTGTTTCTTTCTCCCTTAAGATTTTTTTTTTTTTTTTTCAAGACACATTTCACTTTAGGCTGACCTTACTGTGTCATTCGTAGACTTGCTCTCTGGCCTGAAACTGTACGTAATCTGCTGGTTTAGTTCTTGCAAAGATTGAATCAGCCCTCACCAATTACTGGGAGGCTGCTGGTGGATTTCAGTGCCGTGTCATTGTTCAGCTTGACAGAGGTCGTCACTTGAAGACACAGCAGCTTCTGTTGGCCTGCTGTTTCACCGGAGGTGGTGTGGGTGACTTCTTATGCAAGCATTAGTTGTATATATTATAGGAAGCTCCAAGTGGTTTTATAAGGCTGCTTTGATGAACTGCCTTCACACATACACTGTGGACTCTTGGCTTAGTGCAGGCTTGGTGAAGTCTGCACATTGAATCTAGTTCCTTTTGACGTCTTAGAGTATAGAGTTCCTGTCTCCTAGCTCTGTGTTGACCCAAGAAAAAAGTCTTTGTAACAATAGATCCAATGCAAAGATGCCACTCATAGGAACTCTATAGAATTCTGTAGGACATTATTTTGGGGAGAGAGAGAGGGAGAGTCGTTTAACTAACATGATCATGCCTGTTTACTGTTTCCCTGTGTCTGTGTTAAGCTAGGCAGATCAAGGAAGGGGACTTTAACTGGTCCTTAGCCTGTCGTTTTCATGGAAATGCTTGTAGCTACTGTGCGGATTGACTTGGCAAAATGGGCACTTTTTTTTTTTTTTTTTGCAAATGTTATGAATGATGGCCTCATCTTGCCTTATCTGAACTGTCACATTATATAACTAAAGCTCCAAATTAAACATTTAAAAGAGGCTGGCAGCGAGGCTTCTGGCTTGATTTTGCACTTGAAGGTGATGGTTTAAATACCAATCCAAGCTCAAAAATGCCCATTATAGCTACTAATAAAAGTTTGGTTCCTACCCATTTGGGAAAACATTGCTTTATTTTTCATGCTGTGCCCACCATCTTGGAATCTGGTCTCTTCTACAAAGGGTATGGTTACCTTTTGAAGCTGCCATGAATATGTTTCATTTTTATTTTTAATTTTACTGTTTACTATTCAGTTTTTCAGCAGCGGGACAGGATAATAGACTAAAAGTAATGAGCCAAAAAAAATCACCTTCATTTTTTAAAAACTGCAACTTGAAGCAGGACCTATGTTATAAATAATCCTGACCCCTTGAGCAGCGGTGACAGAGCCTGCAGCCCGGTGCCTCAGATCCCAGCGTCCGTGTTATATAACGTGGTGTTTACATTAGCCACTGCAAAGCCTTTATGACTCTCCGGGAAATTTCTGAGGCTTTCCTGGGTTTCTGCAGCCTGCAGTCTGGGTGTTCAAGTTGCCTCAGGCATTTCAGATGCCTAATTGAACGGACCTCTGAGGTCGCTGCTGGCAGATCATCATTTGACAGTATCAGGGTGTGATTTGTGGTCACCGGGGACACTGAAGGATTCATTCTTAAATTCTAGTTTATAGTGGCAGCAGCTGTGCTGCTTTCCTGCGCCGCCTCATCGTGGTTCATTCACAGCCCTACTTTGCTTGCTCGCCCGGCTTCGCACCAGCCCTCCCAAGGTTCTTACAGGGTGTTTGACTCACAGATTTGGGTTTTTTTAAAAAAAAACTAAGAGAGACTTCACTCACGGATTCTTCAATAGCAGCCTGTGTCCCTGGCTGGGTTATGGAAAGCCTGTTGAGTCCCCTTAAAACAAATCTAGTATTATTGCGCAGGCTTCTGGAAATGGGCATCGTCAGCTAAGTGGGGGCCACAGCTTTCGTCAGATTCTTAGGCGGGGTCCCGACCTCCAAAAGGTCAACCATGGTCCCAATCAGTGTCTTCAGTTGATGAAAAGGAGAGAGGCCCAGTGATCCTGAATGCTTTATCCATCTCATCCGGATTATCAGAGGCCGAGCCAGGATTAGATTCTCAAATTTGATGATTTCTAGGCCAGCGGTTTTCATGCCCCCCACCACACTGATCCTAACTAATGAAAAAGAGACGGAAGAAGCTGAATGATGGCGAACTGTGGACATTCAGTGTATTGTTGTTGGAGCAATCTCTCCATGCTTCCCACAAGGAGCCCCACGCCTGCCTTGCTCCTGCAGCCCACCATCTTGGAATCTGGTCTCTTCTACAAAGGGTATGGTTACCTTTTGAAGCTGCCATGAATATGTTTCATTTTTATTTTTAATTTTACTGTTTACTATTCAGTTTTTCAGCAGCGGGACAGGATAATAGACTAAAAGTAATGAGCCAAAAAAAATCACCTTCATTTTTTAAAAACTGCAACTTGAAGCAGGACCTATGTTATAAATAATCCTGACCCCTTGAGCAGCGGTGACAGAGCCTGCAGCCCGGTGCCTCAGATCCCAGCGTCCGTGTTATATAACGTGGTGTTTACATTAGCCACTGCAAAGCCTTTATGACTCTCCGGGAAATTTCTGAGGCTTTCCTGGGTTTCTGCAGCCTGCAGTCTGGGTGTTCAAGTTGCCTCAGGCATTTCAGATGCCTAATTGAACGGACCTCTGAGGTCGCTGCTGGCAGATCATCATTTGACAGTATCAGGGTGTGATTTGTGGTCACCGGGGACACTGAAGGATTCATTCTTAAATTCTAGTTTATAGTGGCAGCAGCTGTGCTGCTTTCCTGCGCCGCCTCATCGTGGTTCATTCACAGCCCTACTTTGCTTGCTCGCCCGGCTTCGCACCAGCCCTCCCAAGGTTCTTACAGGGTGTTTGACTCACAGATTTGGGTTTTTTTAAAAAAAAACTAAGAGAGACTTCACTCACGGATTCTTCAATAGCAGCCTGTGTCCCTGGCTGGGTTATGGAAAGCCTGTTGAGTCCCCTTAAAACAAATCTAGTATTATTGCGCAGGCTTCTGGAAATGGGCATCGTCAGCTAAGTGGGGGCCACAGCTTTCGTCAGATTCTTAGGCGGGGTCCCGACCTCCAAAAGGTCAACCATGGTCCCAATCAGTGTCTTCAGTTGATGAAAAGGAGAGAGGCCCAGTGATCCTGAATGCTTTATCCATCTCATCCGGATTATCAGAGGCCGAGCCAGGATTAGATTCTCAAATTTGATGATTTCTAGGCCAGCGGTTTTCATGCCCCCCACCACACTGATCCTAACTAATGAAAAAGAGACGGAAGAAGCTGAATGATGGCGAACTGTGGACATTCAGTGTATTGTTGTTGGAGCAATCCTGGCTCTCCATGCTTCCCACAAGGAGCCCCACGCCTGCCTTGCTCCTGCAGGCACCAGATAGACTTATCATGCCCACACTTCCAGGTGGTAGGAAAGCCACATTCCAGTCCCTGAGATTTATGTCCCTGGTTTAGTGGAGGTCTTGAAATGAATGAAAGCGTGTTCTTGTAACCTCAGAAAGTCTCTGTAGTGTTATTTCCTATTAGATCTGTTTCCAAAAGGTATTGCGGGTGGATTTGCTTTTGAAATAACCCCACAATGAGATGGCATTTCACAGGCTCATTTTGATTCATAGAAAATCATTGCATAAGTGATTCATTCAGCTGGATATCTGTGGAGGGAAGAGAGAAAGGAGCGTGGCTGCTTTCCTAATAAGAAGGACGGTGTCCTTTCTTAACTCTGCCACTGGGGGCTTGATTTGCCTTGTTACCTGAGCCTCAGTTTCCACATCGGTGAAATGAAGGTACTGAATTAGGTAACCTTCAGTGTACACATTTAAATCTATTAATTGCTATTATGTTATATACTGAAATACCACCCAATTATGTAGCACAAAACACATTGTTGACAGTTGTTAGGGCTCTTTAGTGTTGGCGTATCGATACATATTTTTGGAAGGTGAATAATGTGTTGTCTGTGCAGTTTGGGGTGTCTCAAACGTTGCCTTGATTTTTCTACACACAGAGGAGAGAAACAAAATAATAAAATGTTATCATTTATGTTTTGCATAACATCCTGCTAAGCATTCTGACCTTCATTTTCTCATATAATCCTCCCAACACAGTGAGTCAGCCACTTGCCCTTTTGCACATGAGGATTTGGAGGCTCAGAGAGGTCAAGTGACTTATTGGATGCCACACGGCTGGTAGGTAGGGCCAGTGTGATCTGGGTCCAAGCGCGATCCACGTCTATGGCTGGTGTCTGCATTCTGTGATTTGGTTGTATAAGAGGCACCTCTGACGCTTGGTCTTGTTCATCCTGCCCTAGGTGTTTGATATCAGCTGCTACCAGGAGTCCCTGGCCCCCTGCTTCTGCCTGTCTGCTCACAGCAACATCAACCAAATCACCGAAATTATCCTGGGGGAGACCAAAGCCTATGTATTCTTTGAGCGGAGCTATGGGGACATGCATTCCTTCGTCCGCACCTGCAAGAAGCTGAGGGAGGAGGAGGCGGCCAGGCTCTTCTACCAGATCGCCTCGGCCGTGGCCCACTGCCACGATGGGGGACTGGTGCTGCGCGACCTCAAGCTGCGGAAATTCATCTTTAAGGACGAAGAAAGGTGAGTCTCCTTCCTGTCCGGGCCCGTGTTCTATATACGCGGCTGCTCGGACTTTTTTTGGCTGCCTGTCACGCAGGTGAAGAGGAGGGAGCGTGGAAGGACAAAGGGAGGCAGCTGTTGCAATGTCTTAAGTGCCCTTGGGAAGCAGTTCCCTGCTTTTCTAAGAGATGTTATCAGAGGCTCCCTAGAGCCAGGATATCCCGTGACCCGGTAATGAATTTTGTCTTGGTGTCGTCACCTCCGAAGGTGGCTGCCAGCCTCTGTGGTATGTTCAGGGTGAATAAGGCAAGATTTTGAACATGTTGGCTTTCCATGCCTGGCATCAGTTGTGTATCCTTCATTCATTCAATAGATACTCCCTAAGTCTGTTCCCAAGTGTGAATCACAAGTCTCCGTGCTGTGAATATCAAGATGCATAAGCTAGTCCATGACCTAATAAAGGAGGTGTTCCAGGCCCAGCTACAGGTATGAGCTGGGTCAGACGGGAACTGGGGGCTGGGGTGTCCGTGCTCACGAGGACTTGAAGAGTCAAGAAAGGTTTTATAGGAGAGATGATTTTGGAGCCAAGACTCGAGAGATGAATGTGTTGTAGGCGAGGTGGGAAGCACTGGCGTTCCAGGTGAGGAGCCTGCCCGGGCACGTGCCTGGTGATGGGAACGTCTCAGTTGTTTTAAGACACAGCTGGGCAGGAGGCTGGGCGTCTGGGCTTCATTCATGATTCTTCCATTAACTCATGACATCATGTTGAGCAGACCCCCACTGGGGCCCTGCTTTCTACTCCAGCTGACTTTGATTGTAGGCTCTTTCAAGTAACTTTTTTTTTTCTTTTTAATAACGTGCTTTTTTAAGAGGAGTGGAAGCAACTGGTGTATATTCGTTGCTGACTCTTCCAAGATTTATGCTAGGGGCTGTACACACATGACATCATGCCATTCTTATGCCTGCCTTGGCATCTCTGTCTCCTATTAGCGGAGTGTTTGGTGAAGTGAAGCTTCCACCGTTGTGATGCTCACTGTTCAGGATCCTCTGACTACCAGGCTAGACCCCATCATTCCCTCACTTGCTCAGCGAACGTTCTGGGAGTGCCTTTCATGTGTCTGCCACAGGTTTGCTGTCACACCTTCCTGTCTTCTGGTTAGTTGGCTCATCTAATCCTAGTGGCCTGAGATGGTCTTAGGTGATTGATTATGGAAGTCTGATGGCATCCAAATGGGAGAGATCTAGTGGCGTGTGCTTTGGTTTTTCCATCTTTGTGGTTTGAGCTCATCAGGCCGTGAACGTCTGGGAAGCATTTGGGGATTAGCACAGGTCAAAGGGCCTGTGGTTACTTAGCCCAAATGGAATAATTTCATCAGCTTTTATAATCCAGCTGAGTAGACGAAGTGCAGAGGGCCACTGGATTTCCTAGACCCACAGAAGCTGGATATTGTTTCATGTGTTTAATCCATCAAGGAGTACCATGGGCGTTCCCAGGTCACAGGATATGGGAGCTGAAGCCAGTGCTAGAGGTCCTGTGCTTTAACCCTGTCGTTTTGCCACCTAGAAAGCAGAGCCCCAGAGACTGGCGCTGGTCCCAGAGCCCACGACTGTCAGGGAGCAAAGACAGGCTGAGTCTGACCTCCCATTTGAGGGTGCACAACCTCTCCCCCAGGCCTGCTTGTCCTTTATGGGGAGCTGTGTAAGGTGATCAGGGCGTGGAGGCAAAGCCAGGATCCTGGATGTCACAGGGGCCGAGGAAGAAATGCTCGCACGTAAGCAGCTTCTGACACGAGCGCCGTGGGGCTCTGGTGCTTGATCTGGAGCTCTGTGTGCCTTATGCAAAAGAGTGTGACCCTTTCTAGAAAGAACTAGAAAGAAGTATCCCGTGTGACTGCGAAGCTAGGACACCACTGAAGCAGATGGGGTCACACTCAGAGGTGGGGCCCAGGGTCGGTCCTGGGTGAGGGGGTGAACTGAGCCATTGGGAGTGAGGTCTCTGTACACTATTGATCCCGTGTGTAAGAGACAACTAATGAGACCCGACTGTGTAGCACATGGAACTCCATGCACTGTGGCTATCTGAATGAAAAGAAAACCCCCAAATTAGAGGATGTGTGTGTGTGTATATATATATATATATATATATAGCTGATTCACTTTGCTTTATAGAAGCAACTAACACAACATTGTAAAGCAAATATACTCCAGTAAAAATTGATTTTACAAAAAGCTCCATCCTTTTTAACTTTGAAGAGTATTTTCCTTCTGAAAGAGAGGGTTCCTGGCAGGTAGGAAGCTGGTTGTCGTCAGTTCCCAGAGTATCCGAGCACCTGAGCCGGAGCAACCCTGCCTCCCCAGGGACCATCTGGGGAGCAGAACCCCCGGCCCCGTGCCATAAGTGAGGCAGTGGCCCACACAGTAATTAGGTGACCTTGCTCAAGGTCACACAACCAGTCTGTTGATGGAGGCAGCCTAGAAATCCTGTTATTTCCTTCCAGAGCTCTTCCTCTTCCACACAGAGATCCCAGTGGATTTGCTCTGAGAAAGTTGCTTTCCTTTCCAAGGACATCTTGTATGTTTTCATCAGTAGCTGATAGGACATTTAAAAAAAAAATTGGGGACCTTTTTTATTGGTTTATTTATTTATTTATTTTCATCCATCTTTATTCTTTGGCCTGTGTGGGCCTCCCATTGCAGTGGCCTCTCTCATTGCAGAGCACTGGCCCTGGGCACCTGCGCTGCAGAGCGCCGGCACGCAATTGGACACACTGGTTCAGCCGCTCCACAGCACGCGGGATCCTCCCGGGCCAGGGGTCGAACCGCAGACCCTTTATCCACTGGACCACCAGGGAAGCCCTGATAGGACCTTTTTAATGATCACACAACCATCAACTTTTTATAAAAGATGAATAATGCTTAGCTGCCTTCTTTCATCTAGTTTGGGCTTTAGCCTCCTCTCTACTTTGGACTGTAAGACTGGTTTTGTCACTCAGGTTATTCTAGTTCCCAGGGGCCACCGAGTTTCACGACAGGGTCTATATTGGTCTGCACAGTGGCTGCATGGTGACCTCTCTTGTGTTTCCTGAGAGGGACAAGAGTCAAGGGCTCTAGGATCTCTTCTGGGCCTTTCTGTTTGCAGCCTTCACTTTTGGTCCTAATGAATAGGATCTAATCAATAAGTATTACAATAGGACTAAAGCTGCTTCCTTTCCTGACACCATGGTAGTGTGAGAAACCTTTGGTTGAATTTGAATGGCTTTTGAAAAGTTAAAACAGTGGAATCCGGGTCTGGTTTCTGATGCTTAAGGCGTTGGCTGTGTGATGCCCGGGGTAAGGGGGGACGGGGACGAGACTTTGGGAAGCACTTTAGGCCTTGTTATTAAGCCTTAAGTCATCAGGCGTCTCTTCTGCTCTTGCTGCAGCAGTCTTCTTCCTGTCAAGGATGTGCTTCTTGTTCCTTGATGATTTTGAAAGTGACCAAAGGTGAAAGTACTGTATAGTGAAGTTGGCTGATACGAAGTGCTGACTTAGTGGAAGAGACCCTGATGTTGGGAAGATGGAGGGCAGGAGGACCAGAGCGCGGCAGAGGATGACATGGTTGGAGGGGATCACTGACTCAATGGACATGAGTTTCAGCAAATTTCACCATTCCATTCCAAGCGCCAGGGAAGCCTTGCATGCTGCCGTCCAAAGGGTCACAAAGGATCAAACGCGACTTAGTGACCAAACAACAGGTGTTTCAGAGAAAGACCGGCCTCTGAGCTGACTTCTTCTGCACAGATTTTCCACTGGAGACCATCGGTAACTCTCAAGTCCACGGCCATCCAGGGAAACGTGCTCAATAGGACTGTCATCATCGCCCACAAGCCCAGCTTCCCACAGGTGGCTTTGCACACATTATACACAAATGACACCTGGTATTCTGTTAGGACTAGATGCTGGGAGGCCTTCGACCTTGTGTTCAGTCGGCAGCGCTGTGGATTTTTCCGCTCTGTTTTATTTGTTTATTGTTATTATTTTTATTCGCTTATTGGTTGTGCTGGGTCTTTGCTGCTTCTGGGCTGCTCTTTTGTGTTCTCAGTGTGTGGGCTTCTCTCGTTGCCGAGCGTGGGCTGTTGGTGCACAGGCTGGAATCGTTGCAGCACACAGGCTCCGTCGTGGGGGTGGCTGGGCTCAGTTGCTCCGCGGCATATGGGCTCCGCGGCATATGGGCTCTTCCCAGACCAGGGATCGAACCCGCGTTCTCTGCATCGACAGGTGGATTCTTATACACTGTGCCACCAGGGGAGTCCTATGTGTTCTGTTTGTTTGAACTAGACTCAAATTCTGGCTCTACCTCTTGTTAACTACCTGATTAAGCCACTTCATACTTCTGGGTTGCACTTGCCTCGAAGCAGAACTCATAGTTGGATCTCTGTAGGAGAGCTGTGAGAGGTGACTGAGGTGGTCCTGTGACTCACAAGGGTGGCAGGTGCTCCCAATCATCAGGCGTCTCTTCTGCTCTTGCTGCAGCAGTCTTCTTCCTGTCAAGGATGTGCTTCTTGTTCCTTGATGATTTTGAAAGTGACCAAAGGTGAAAGTACTGTATAGTGAAGTTGGCTGATACGAAGTGCTGACTTAGTGGAAGAGACCCTGATGTTGGGAAGATGGAGGGCAGGAGGACCAGAGCGCGGCAGAGGATGACATGGTTGGAGGGGATCACTGACTCAATGGACATGAGTTTCAGCAAATTTCACCATTCCATTCCAAGCGCCAGGGAAGCCTTGCATGCTGCCGTCCAAAGGGTCACAAAGGATCAAACGCGACTTAGTGACCAAACAACAGGTGTTTCAGAGAAAGACCGGCCTCTGAGCTGACTTCTTCTGCACAGATTTTCCACTGGAGACCATCGGTAACTCTCAAGTCCACGGCCATCCAGGGAAACGTGCTCAATAGGACTGTCATCATCGCCCACAAGCCCAGCTTCCCACAGGTGGCTTTGCACACATTATACACAAATGACACCTGGTATTCTGTTAGGACTAGATGCTGGGAGGCCTTCGACCTTGTGTTCAGTCGGCAGCGCTGTGGATTTTTCCGCTCTGTTTTATTTGTTTATTGTTATTATTTTTATTCGCTTATTGGTTGTGCTGGGTCTTTGCTGCTTCTGGGCTGCTCTTTTGTGTTCTCAGTGTGTGGGCTTCTCTCGTTGCCGAGCGTGGGCTGTTGGTGCACAGGCTGGAATCGTTGCAGCACACAGGCTCCGTCGTGGGGGTGGCTGGGCTCAGTTGCTCCGCGGCATATGGGCTCCGCGGCATATGGGCTCTTCCCAGACCAGGGATCGAACCCGCGTTCTCTGCATCGACAGGTGGATTCTTATACACTGTGCCACCAGGGGAGTCCTATGTGTTCTGTTTGTTTGAACTAGACTCAAATTCTGGCTCTACCTCTTGTTAACTACCTGATTAAGCCACTTCATACTTCTGGGTTGCACTTGCCTCGAAGCAGAACTCATAGTTGGATCTCTGTAGGAGAGCTGTGAGAGGTGACTGAGGTGGTCCTGTGACTCACAAGGGTGGCAGGTGCTCCCAATCCATAGCTGGTCCTCGAGTCTTTGATAAAACGGTGCCGTTATAGGGGAGTGGTTCCTGGAGAATGGAGCCACCATGCCCTTGAAGGCGGAGCCCTTGAGGTGGAAGGGTTCCGTGTAAGCCACATCCTCCTCTCTCTTCTGTTGAATATAATCGCTGGATCTGTATCAGGAGGGCGACTGGAAGGCCCGGTCATGAGGTGTGGAACCTGCTGCTCCGAAGGCTCGACGGTCCCCGAGAAGTAGGAAAAGGAAGCTGGACGAGCGCTTGGAGGGAGATGGGGGACCCCGCCCACCAGGCCTGGACTGGGAACTGTGCAGTGCCCACCCCACCTCCCCAGAAGCGGCCTCTTCTCCTCCAGCCAGGATGGTCGCCCAGGGCCCAGCCTCAGGCACTCTGTCTGTGTTCTGAGGAAGTGAAATCCCTGCCCTGACTGAGCTCGGCCTGCGCGCTCCCCTTGCCTCCCCAGCTCCTGCAGTAGAACTTGAGATGGTGTGTGTGTAGGAGGGGCCCCGGTGGGATGGGGCCCCACGTCTGAGAAAGGGCTGTGCCCGCATCCCCAGAGGCGGTGCCTGGCCCTCTGGCCCCTCCCTTGCTGCTCCGGGATTAGAGGTGGGTCCTGGCCAGCCGGCTCCTGGAGGCTCAGCCCCAGCCGCGGACGCACGAGAGTCCGCTGCTGTCTGGATTCCAGTCTCTCCCCTTGCTCTTACTCATCAGCTTAGGTTTGACCAGTTATCTGACCTCTCCTGTCCCATTGCCTCACTGTAACAAGAAGACTTTGCTCGTGGGATTAAGTGAATTAACGGCAGTGAGCCTGTTGGCTCACAGTTGGCCATCAGCTGCCCTTCGCCTCTCCTGCCCTGGGTGTCTGGCCCTCTGGGGGACACGGGGCCAGCCTGCTGACTCAGGGCTTGAAGAACCCTCTAAGCTGGTGCCAGCTGGGGCTGCCTGAAGATAGGGGGTAGGGGAGCCTGGTGCCTCCAGCAGTCCCCGCCGGCCAGCTGAATTTCTCCTCTCCCATGGGACAGGGCTCCTTGCCAACCCCCTCCCCAGCCCCAGCTCCCTGCCCCAACTACAGTTCAATGTTGACGTTTCTTTGCCCAGAAATACCCCCATGTGAACAAGAAGACGGCTTCTGAACACCTTTCATCTTTGGTTCAAAGATCTTTATCTCTTGACGTCACCGTTGTCATTTCCTCTGCTTTGTGGAAGCTGATCAGCACCTGCTTCTGCCAGAGGGGAGCTGGGACCCTTTGTAAGAACCCAGCAGCCAGGGGTTTTCTGTGGAACAAAAGCCCTCCGCCTGGGCACCAGGGTCTTGCACCTCCCTGCGTGGGGAAGGCCTCTTCCCTCCCATATCAGCCGAAGTCAAGGCTCTTTCCCCAGGTGTTAGTATCTGTATAGTTCTCCCTTTAGATCTTTAAAGGTTTTCTCTCCTCTAGAGAGGCTTCCGTATCTAACAAAAGTGCAGAGGGCAGGCATTGGAGCCCTGGAGACCAGACTCTGCTTTCTTTCATTCATGATGATTTATATTCAATTCTGGGCTTCTCTGATGGCTCAAGCCGTAAAGAATCCACGTGCAGTGCAGAAGATACAGGAGACACGGGTTCGATTCCTGGGTTGGGAAGATCCCCTGGAGCAGAAGACGGTAACCCACTACAGTATCCTGCCTGGAGAATCTCACGGACAGAGGAGCCTGGTGGGCTACAGTCCATGGGGTCACGAAGAGCAGGACACGACAGACTGTGCATGCACATGCCTCTATCAGGTTGTAGGTTCAATGAGTTTTAGGAAAACAGCTTGCCTTTCTTCTTTGAAGACAGCAGAGCTCCTGGAATTCTCTTGTTCATGTTGACCCCGTGGATGTCCGTCAGGCGCTGTCCATCCTCAGGGAAGACTCCTCTCCCTGCACTCTTCCGCTCAGGGTGTGTCAGTGGGGCCCACGCTTCCGTGTGTCCCTGCTCTCTTCTTGCAGTCCCTGAGCATCTCCAGACTGTGCTCATCTCCTGCCTTGAAGAACCCTCTGCTGGTGCCAGCTGGGGCTGCCTGAAGATAGGGGTAGGGAGCCTGGTGCCTCCAGCAGTCCCCGCCAGCTGAATTTCTCCTCTCCCATGGGACAGGGCTCCTTGCCAACCCCTCCCAGCCCCAGCTCCCTGCCCCAACTACAGTTCAATGTTGACGTTTCTTTGCCCAGAAATACCCCCATGTGAACAAGAAGACGGCTTCTGAACACCTTTCATCTTTGGTTCAAAGATCTTTATCTCTTGACGTCACCGTTGTCATTTCCTCTGCTTTGTGGAAGCTGATCAGCACCTGCTTCTGCCAGAGGGGAGCTGGGACCCTTTGTAAGAACCCAGCAGCCAGGGGTTTTCTGTGGAACAAAAGCCCTCCGCCTGGGCACCAGGGTCTTGCACCTCCCTGCGTGGGGAAGGCCTCTTCCCTCCCATATCAGCCGAAGTCAAGGCTCTTTCCCCAGGTGTTAGTATCTGTATAGTTCTCCCTTTAGATCTTTAAAGGTTTTCTCTCCTCTAGAGAGGCTTCCGTATCTAACAAAAGTGCAGAGGGCAGGCATTGGAGCCCTGGAGACCAGACTCTGCTTTCTTTCATTCATGATGATTTATATTCAATTCTGGGCTTCTCTGATGGCTCAAGCCGTAAAGAATCCACGTGCAGTGCAGAAGATACAGGAGACACGGGTTCGATTCCTGGGTTGGGAAGATCCCCTGGAGCAGAAGACGGTAACCCACTACAGTATCCTGCCTGGAGAATCTCACGGACAGAGGAGCCTGGTGGGCTACAGTCCATGGGGTCACGAAGAGCAGGACACGACAGACTGTGCATGCACATGCCTCTATCAGGTTGTAGGTTCAATGAGTTTTAGGAAAACAGCTTGCCTTTCTTCTTTGAAGACAGCAGAGCTCCTGGAATTCTCTTGTTCATGTTGACCCCGTGGATGTCCGTCAGGCGCTGTCCATCCTCAGGGAAGACTCCTCTCCCTGCACTCTTCCGCTCAGGGTGTGTCAGTGGGGCCCACGCTTCCGTGTGTCCCTGCTCTCTTCTTGCAGTCCCTGAGCATCTCCAGACTGTGCTCATCTCCTGCCGGCCTGGGAGCTCGTTGAGGTTGGAGGCTGTCTAGTGTGCACTGTTCCTGGAACCTGGTGGGCACTGAGTGAATGAGAATTCCGCTTACGGACCAGGAGCAGTTCAGGCTGGATCCTAATGGCAGAGTGAGAGCGGCAGGGCATGTCCTCATCTCATGATCACTTCAGTCATTGCCCAGAGGGGAGCCCAGGAAGACGGAAACTTAGGAATCTCTCCCTTGGACACCTTTTTTTCTTTTATATTTATTTTTTATTGAAGTATAGTTGAATTATATGCCGTGTTGTCACAGACAGTTTCTCCTGGTGACTCAGATGGTAAAAAATCTGCCTGCAGTGTAGGAGACCTGGGGTCTGTCCCTGGGTCGGGAAGATCCCCTGAAAAAGGAAATGGCAACCCATTCCAGTATTTGTGCCCGGAGAATCCCATGGACTGCAGCCTGAGAGGCCGTCTGTCCATGGGACTGAGGAGGACAGAGGAGCCTGGAGGGCTACAGTCCACCGGGGTCTCCAAGAGTCAGAGACAGCTGAGCGACTAGCACGCTTTCTTCCGTCATGGTAGACACCTTTTCAAGAGAACTGTTTTTGAAGTTCCACGTCAAATCACAGATGAACCATTCCCATTTTTATGTAATGATTTATGCAAAAGTGACATTTATTTAAGATGCCATTATTCATGTCTGTGGTGAGTGTCTTTTTATTTGTGAAGGACTCCAAGGCACAGTTAGGAGGAAGTACTGCCTAAAGGTTCTGTGCTTGGAGATAGACTAAATAGTAGGTATTCAGTTCTTCAGCAGGATTTCTGGCTGGGCTGTTTACTATTGGGGCCTAATAAATTAGCTAATAGGCTAGACTGGGACCCCCTAGGCAAGTGGAGCAGAGAGCACAGCGGTGAGATTTTCGATTCCTCCATTTGGCTTTTTGACCTTGGCCTGCCTTCCCTGACATGGGTTGGGGATAATGAACTTAAGAGTGTCCAGCACAGCACTTGGGTGCTTCAGGGACTTAACACAATACCTGTCATCACTGCTCTCATCATCGTCTGGGGCATTGAGCTTCATATTCCAACAACCTGGAGATTCATTTATTTGTTCAACAAATCCTTATGAGGTACAAAGTATTCTATGTGCCCGGCATGAGGCTATATGCAGGAAATACTGAATGAAACTGGAGAAGCCCTGCTCTCACGGGACTTACATTTTAGCAGGATAATATCTAGGGTCCACCATGTACCAGGCCTTGTTCTAACTATGACATTTATATGAACAAATTTAATCCAAATTAATTACTATATTTATTTACCTTTTTATTGGACGATAATTGCCTTACAATAGTGTAGTGGTATCTGCCATACATCAACTCAGATGAGTCATAATTGTATATAGCTCCTCCCTCTGAAGCTTCCGTCCCCCCACAACAATGGGGGGGGAGAGCGTAGGACAATTTGAGAAAGAAGCGCTGACATATATATACGTTATCGTTGTCAAACAGATAACCCGTGGGAAGCTGCTGTGACACAGGGAGCCCATCCCAGTGCTCTGTGACGACCTAGGGGGGTGGAATTACTGTATCTAAATCAGGTTATCTAGTTTAAATCAAGCCATTTGATTTGAGGTCCTACTGTGGTTATCACCATCGTACAGTTGAGGACACTGAGGCTCAGGGGCGTACAGCCCATCAGTGCAGCTCCAGAGGTTGTGCCCCGGAGACCTGGCTCCCAGGCTTATGTTCTCAAATGGCAGGTTAGCTCCAGGAAATAGATACCAGGTAAAGTGCTACCCTAGGGAATTTTCTTAGGCAATTAGGTGACAAAGTCACCCACGAGGCCTCTGTTCTCGGTTTTCTCTGAGCAGTCACGGCGGACACAGATGCAGCCACCAGTCCGCCAGCTGCACAGGCGGCCCTTGTATGGCCTGCTCATCCCCTTCACGGAGTGGGTTTGGCTTCCTCTGCAGAACTGTAAGCTGGAGTCCATTTATTTTTCTGTCCTTCATGCCTAACATAGGACTTAGCATTGTATGTACTTAATGAATATATGACAGTTGACTCAGTGGGCATATGAATAGCCCTGTACATCGTAGAGTCACAAATATGATCAGAAAACCCCCTTAATACACTGATGGTATACGACAGTGGATGGAAACACATTTCAAACATCCCTTACCCAGCATTCTTGGGAATGTCTCTAAACCATGAACAGCATCCAGTGTCTTTGGCATTTCTTTGGATTCTGTGCATTGCAGTTTCTTAAGCAAAGTTGTGCCCAGATGGCCTGAGCACGAGACAGTCTTTTGCGCTGGGGCATCGTGCACATGGGAATCGCACTCTCTTGCAAATGTTTATTGAGCACCTATCATGTGCTACTTGCAGTGCTTGATACTGGGGATGCAAGACTCCGTGTCAGAGAATGTTAGCTGCTCAGTTGCATCCAAGTCTTTGCAATCCCATGGACTGTCGCCCACCAGGCTCCTCTGTCCATGGACTTTCCCAGGCAGGAATATTGGAGTGGGTTGCCATTTCCTTCTTCAAGGGATCTTCCTGGCCCAGGATGGAGCCCGGGTCTCCGGCACGGTGGGCAGATGCCTTACTGTCTGAGCTGCCAGGGAATCCCAGAGAGTCCTTGCCTAATGGAAGATGCAGTGCGCTGGTTATTTTTAGCACCACATTAGCGAGGAAGGGTGTGCATTAGAGAGCTATCTGGGAGCAGGAAGAGGATATTCCAACAGTGGAGTGGGCTGTAGAGAAGGACTGCATCAGGGAGGAGACAGGCTTCTTCAAAGGGGGGTTCTGAGAGACGCAGGAGGGAGGGGTCTAGAAAGGACTAGCACTGGGTAGGGAGGGCCTGCCCCGGAGGGCACTGTGTGCTGGGACTGAAGATGAAGCTCGAGAGGTTGAGGGCCTTGGCTTTATATCTGGGACCTTGAGAGGTTCCCAGGTGGCACAGTGGCAAAGAATCCACCTGCCAGTGCAAGAGATGCAGGTTCGATCCCTGGGTTGGGAAGATCCCCTGGGGAAGGAAAAGGCATCCCATTCCGGTGTTCTTACCAGGAAAATCTCAAGGCATAGGAGCCTGGTGGGCCACAGTCTTTAGGCTCTGCAAAGAGTTGGACACAGCTGAGCACACCCAGACAGGCTGGGACCTTGAACTTGATCTGTAATTCAGGAGCAGCCATGGAAAGTTTTCTCTAGACAGGGCAGGGATGGGTCAGGTTGTGATTCTGGAAGTGCGTCTGAAGGCCAGACCAGGGGTGGACATGGACTTCAGGATGCTGAGGCTGAATCACGACACAGGCCTTAGAACTGAGGTGGGGAGGACGTAAGAGGGGGTTTAAATCCAACCCTCTTCTCTTAACAGATAAAGACATCAGGAAGGGATTTCCTGGTGTCTTTATCTGTTATATCTGTATGTTATAAAGTCCTACCTATAACATGTTAGTGACACAACCAAGAGCCGAACCCGGTTTTCTGACTCCCCACATATATTCAGTCTCTGCCCAGACCACCCGGGGAAGCCACAGTCTAGTGAACCCACCCTGCCGTGCAACCCGTGTGTGGACCCGCTGCTCACCACGCTCCCAGGGGCAGTGGGGTTGGAGGGACTGGATGGAGAGCCATGGAGAGAATTTTCTGGGCGCCCACTCATCTTAGACAACAGGGCAGGAGCAGCACCTAGGGGTGCTTGCCTCTCCCGGCAAGGACCTGGGCCGGGTGAGGAGCAGGCAGCGCTGTCCAGCATGGAGCGAGGTGCTTGCTTGGGAAGCCTTCCTGAGCGGCTGCGTCGTTTGACTTGGAGTCGGGGGAACCTCCGGGGTCCGGGTCTCTGAGCAGAAGAGTGAGAGGGGGATTGAAGCGGTGATGACGAGCCCTGGCTGCATTAGCTCCCTTGGATTTCCTGGCCGTGCCTATGGAGACAGCAGGCAGGTGGGCTGCTTGGGTGTGGGGTCCTCCTGCGGGGCCAGCGTGGCATTGGGGGGAAGGCCTTAGAGGTGGAATGGCTTCCCCGTTCCCGCCAGGGTCCTGATGGTTCGGGCATGAACTTGCACCTGCATGCAGGCTCTTCTGTCCTGGTTGGGAAGCCGGTGCCGTGGAAACACCTGCCTGCCTGCGTTGGCTTGGGCTTCTCTTCCCAACTGTGTTCTTTCTCAGCAGGTGACTTCATCTTTCCAAGCGGCACGTGTCTCTGCATCCAACGGGTACAGATGGTGGGGTGGTGCTGTAAGGAAATCGAAGAATATACTGCCTTCTAGAACTTACCAGACCTCCCCTGAGCCTCCTCCCCTTGGACTTCTCTTACCCCGCCGCCCTCAGTGCCTCCCTTACTGTTCGCCTGTTGTTCTCCTGCTAATTTGTGAGCAGCTCGACCCAGGTGCTGGGTCGGTTCCCTGAGCCTACGGGACCTGGTGATCAGTGGCCCTTGGAGGTGACTGTCGGAAAGATCTGTGCACATAGGAACCAGGGGCTCCGAGGACTGATGATTCATTGGGCAGTTTAGCGACCTGTGAAATTCCCATGGGGCCTGCCAGGCTAGCACAATGCAGCCCACGTGGCCAGGGAGCGCCATCCCCCGGCCGGCCAGCAGAAGCCTCAGCTGGAACCCTGGCTTGACACTTGGACTGGCAGCCAAGGGTGGCTTTGCAGTAGCAGCTAGAGCAAGGCCAGACCTTGCAGCAGCTGACCTTTCACCCTTGACCCTTCGCCTGTTTGGACCTGCCCCACAGAATGGCCTTCGGTGACTTCTGGATTCCGCTGACCTCAGGCCCCCGGACTTCCCGTCCAGGCCAGCCCACTTGGTCTGGCTGAACTCCCAGCCTGGCCCCACCCTGGCCCACCCTGTCCTGATCTCTTCCTGCTGGGAGCCCAGGGTGGGGTTCAAGGTTTAAAAGCAAAGCCTGATGGCCATGCGTACGCCTTTTTTCATATTTTGGATGAAACACTGAATACGGAGGTTGAAAACCTGGGTTTTAATCCCAGATCAGCCATTCACCAGCCAGATGGCCTTGGACAAGTTGAATCTGCTTTCTGTACCTCCGTTTCTCCTCTAAGAAACGGGCAGGTCCAGCTACCGCCATGGTGAGCGATAGCACTTGGATCGTGTATGCTTGGTTTTGTATGTTTGCCACTGCTGAATAGACCTGGAGCCGTGTGTGTGACCATAAACCCAGGCTTTTCCTCAAGAAGTTGCTTTGTCTTTGACACCAGGCAAATCTGTGACATCAGCCCCAGGGATGTCTTTTGCAGGGGACACTGGCATTAGAATCCTCCTGACACGGACCAGATCTCGGTTGTTTCAGGTGCCCTATGTGTGACCTAAAACATTTCATTCTCTGTGCCTCAGTTTCCTCATTTCTTAGGAAGATGGCATATATCATAATATTTGCCTTTCAGTTTTGTTATGAGAAATAGACATGCAGACTGAAAATAATCCCTGTGTTTTGTAGCTGTTTAATTCGTGGTTGCTGTTGTTGTTACTATTATATAAATATTATATTAGTGTCAGGATGTTAGATAAGCAGGGTTGCAGCCCCTAGAGCTTACGAGTTAGAGGAGAGGTAAAATTGGGAAATCTGAAGCCAGAAGAGCCCTTCACAGGCCATGTACTATTTTTTTTCCCTCACGCCTCTCTTTATTGATTTTTCGGGGATTTTTTTTGTGATAAGAACACTTAATATGAGATCTACCCTCTTAACCAATTCTACAGAATTTTTAGCAACAGCCATCATGTTGGACAGCAGGCCCTTGCAATTTATTCATCTGACATAACCAGGACTTTATCCCTATCCAACTCCCCTATTTCTCCCTCCACACTGCCCCAGGCAAGCAGCATGCTTCTCTCTGCTTCTACCAGTTTGATTATTTTAAATACCCCACATCAGGCCATGTACTATTGATTCCCTGGCTTCCCTGCTGGCCGAGATGGTAAAGAATCCACCTGCAGTGCAGGAGACCCGGGTTTGACCACTGGGTCGGGAAGATCCCCTGGAGAAGGAAGTGGCACGCCAGTGTTCTCGCCTGGAGAATTCCATGGGCAGAGGAGCTTTTGGAGTACAGACCGTAGGGTCACAAGAGTCAGCCATGACTGTGTGTATGCACGCACGCGCGCACGGTTGGTTCTCGTTTTATAGAAGAGAAACTGAGGCTGAGGTCGATCCAGTGACCGGTAGGGAGGCACTCAAGCCTCCTCCAAGCACGGGTAGGACGTCGGGTCAGAGCTTTCAAGACTCGTGAGGCCGCTCCGCGGGGGTTGGGCGTGGAGCCTCGAGCGCCCTGCTGGCTCCGGCTCCCTCGCCTGGCTCAGGATCTGAGGACGGGAGGCCCGGTGCTGGGCTGGGCCTGCTCCTCTGACACAGGGTGCCTCCTCGTAAGCCTTGTTCATTCAGAAGTTGAAAGCAGAGCAGGCTGTTTGCCGCCTGTGCCAGGGACAGATTGCAAAATGCACACAGAGATGCAGCTCGTTGGCCAGATCAGCCCTGCCTGGGGCCGTGGCTCAGGGCTCCCTCCTCCAAGAAGCAGCAGGAGAGAACCACTGTCATTTATGGCTTTTTGGTCACACGCATCTCCACCATTCTCCCGTGTTGCTTTCAGGAACCTATTCTCCATGTACCATTTCTAGTCCACGAAACCCCTTGTAGTTACCTCGATGCTCAGTCATGTCTGACTCTTTGCGGCCCAATGGATGGTAGTCCACCAGGCTCCTCTGTGCATGCAGTTCTCAGCAAGACCGGAGCAGGTTGCCGTTTCCTCATCCAGGGAATCTTCCCGACCCAGGGATTGATCTCTTACAACTCCTGCCTTGGCAGGAAGGTTCTTTACCTGATTACCTCCTTAGTTATTGAGTAATGTGAGCAGAAGTGAGCTGGGCCCATATTTAGGGCAAGAACATTCTGGCAAGGAATAAAAAAAATCCAAAGGGCCCAGGAAGTTAGAGGGCACAGAATCCACATCCATTTCAATCTACCTGAGGTTTATTCAGCTTTCTTCCCCTCTAGGTTTTGGGGCAGAACAGGGGATGGAGTTTATCTTAACAACAGAAGAGTTTCCACCTTTTTTTTTTCTTTCAGATGACCATCCTAGACTCTTTTGATAGATACTGTACTTGCACTGTTTCATTTCATCTTCACAAACAGTGAGACTGTGCTATGACTTGTCCTGTCTGCATCTCCGGTGCCTAGTTTGATTTGAGTGACTAGGACCACCGATGTTCCAGTTGATTTTTATGAAAGATTCCTCTGCCTGGAAATTCCTAAAGCCACCATTGATCAAGGAGCCTCAGAAGCTGACTGTTCCCATTCACTTCCTCCCACTCTGACAGGTGGCGGCGCTCTGCCCAGCCCTCCCACAACGCTCCTGAGAGGAGAGGCGAGGCCCCATGCCCAGGGGTTCAGCCGAGCCCCCAAGGCCTTCTGAAGGGCCTGCAGCTGCGTGGCACGTCAGTGGGGACCTGAGCTGGAGCTCCAGCCCAGCTCAGGCTTGCGGCCTGGGTGCTCCCTGGAAGGTCCTTGTTTAAAGACACGATCCAGACTTCTTGCCTCGACCCTTGCCCGGGAGTGATGTAAACAAGTTCAGGATGTTCCCAGAGGCAGGCGAGGTCAGAAGAATGCCTGGAGCCTGCATTTCCTCCCCATCCCTTTCCAGGCTTCTTCCCAGCCCCGGGGGCTACTTGCATGCCTACCCGAAGAAGCTAGTGCCCTGACCCTGAGGCACATGCGTGCTGCCCACCTGGAGGGCCCCTCGCTGACCCAGCCAGCCTGGACTGGTTTCCTCCACCAAGAGCTCAGCTGGTGGCGGCTGACCTGAGCTCCCAGCCCAGAGCAAAGCAGGCACTCGGTGCCTATCCAGTCTTCCCACCGGAGGAGCTGACCAGCCCTCTCTGAGAATCAGGCTCCGTGTCCACACAAAGGAAGCATAATTCTTGCCTTGGAAATTGAGTCTATACATTTTAAAGAGAACAGATACTTACTCGTGCTTAAATGCACAGACGGTGTTAGGTATTTGGTACTTAGTACTCTTCCGTGAAAGGCACCCGAAAGGTATCAATAATTTAGAAAGCCGGCCCTCCACAGAGGCTTCATTTTCCCTCCACTTGCTCCTGGGAAAGTGTATCTCCTTTAAAGAACAATGGCCCCTGCTCTGGATAAAGGCAGGAGACGGATACTCCCAGGAGTCTATAGCTCGACAGTGCCTTTCACGCCTGGCTTGAGGGATTGAGTGTCTGTTTTGTGCCAGGTACTAGCCGAGGGGCTGGGGGCACCTTGGGATGCACAGGTAGTATTCTTTACACTCAAGGAACCTCCCCCACCCCGGCCAGAGAGCCCCTGGAGGTGGGGGGTGAGGTGATGACCTTGAAATGACCCTGGTACCATAACGCGAGCGTGTACAGGCCAAACTGTAGACACGGAAATGCATATTCCAGGTGGTAGAGAAGGGGATGCGGGATTCTGGGGTGGGGGTGCTACTTTGTAATAGCAGTGTCGGACAGGGTCTCTTTAATTAAAAAGTGCATGTGAGCCAAGACCTGCAAAAATCAAGTGGTGGAGGTATCTGGAAAAAGTCACTCTGGACAGGGGGCAGGAGCAGAGGATGGGTGGAGAGGCCCCGGGCAGGACTGGCTCGTCGGTGTGTGTGAGGAAGGGTGCAGGGGCTGGAAGGGAGGGGGGCCACTCGGCTGAAGACACGGGCACCCCGAAGCCTCGGTGAAGACCGTCACCCTCTTGGATGAGCTGAGACGGCATCAGAGGGGTTTGCCCGAGACACCCAACCCCAAACCCAGGTCCTCTGATTCCAAGTCTTACTCCACTGAACACCTCGCCGCACGGATGCGAGGGCTTCTTATCCTTTCTACTGGGATAATTATTCCCGCTGCGACCTTGGAGGTGAGGAGCCTGGCTGGTCCCAGAGCTGGGCAGGAGTCGCCGCTGATGAGGGTGGGGTGGGCCAGCCTGAGACGAGAACCCAGCCGGGTCTGTGGTGGCCCCTCCACCCGACCCTGGGGGTTCCACCAACCCACTTCCTGTCTCCAGACGTCTCGTGAGGCTGGTGTGAGCCCGCACCGCCTGCCGCCTTAGATTAGAAGACGCAAAAGGAAGTGGAGATTTGCTTGTAATCCGCTCAATTCCAGATTAACACTTCCCAACCCTTCCTATTTTTACGGATGAGGACTAAGAGAAGCGAAGGGCACACACACTACCGATTAGACGTAGAATATGGGCGAGCAGATGAAGATGTGGCGCCGTGTGTTACACAGAAGCCCAGAATGTGCCAACTGGCGACACACGCTAAGACGGTCTTGTCCAGATGGATGCACCACTGTGTGCACGCGTCAGTCCTTCACGCTACTGAACTGTACACCGAAAATGGCTAGAATCGCAAAGTGTATCTTACGCGTATTGCACCACAATAAAAAATTAAAATAAAAAAAGATTCAACATGCCCCTTGAAGGCTGGGAACAGACAGGTTTAGTGACTCACAGCCATACAGCAGGTAAGAGATGTGGCTTGGCCTGGAATTTGCTCTCCCAGCTCCTAGCCTAGCCCCTTTTCCAATGACAACAACGGTTTTTTGCTCATTAATGGGAATTAGGACTGGGAAGAAGTTAGGCATCCCTTGGTCTTGGAAACGCTTGTAGTTTGAACATGGGATCGCAGAATCGGGTCGAGGGTTCCGGCCGACCTTCTGCACTAGCCAGCTCCCTGCAGCTCTCCTTGGATTCATATGAGGGAGCTACTGCCACTCTCCGGGGAGCTGTGTGACCGTCCTGCAAGGCTAAGACCTGCCGTTGGAGAAAGAGAAACAGCAATCGATGGACAAGCTCTGATTGACAACAGAAGCCTTGTTGTGGCTTCTCCGAGCAGTTTCCTGTTCTCGGCTCATTTGCACCTCATGACACCCTGGGGCAACAGAGGGGACGCTGTGATGGCACTTTTGAGATGAAGGAACCAGTGGACGGGAATGATACCTTCGTGGAGTGCATCAGCACCATCCATGTGGTCCCAGCCCCTAACTCCAGCCCTCCTCCCTGCCTCACATCTCCTTCGTGGCAGGGCATTATCCATGTGATGGAATGGGATCACCTGAGAATGGCAGGACCTTTGCAGTGGTGGTGTTCCGGCCAGGAGAGTGGAGGAGGGTGTTGGTTTTAAGCATTGAAAAGAAATGAACTTTCCGCTCAGAACAAAAAGGCAGAGACACAAGAATTCTCCAGTAGCCCTAGGCTAAGGAGGGGATGCTAGGCTAGGAGGTTGAGGGCATCGAATTTGTATTTTGTACTTAATGGTGATGTCAAGCCTTTCTGCCTAACCGTGAGTGCTAGGTTCCAGAGACACCAGAGTTTAATGCAGGATTCCTCCACCTCTGTTCTTCTCCACTGTAGCCAGTAGAGTCCCACCCCATCAGCGAGTTCAGTGGTCCTTAACTGGTAGGATGGATTAAAACACACACACTCATGTACCTGTGCTTAAAATGATGTCGCAAAGTGTATCTTACGCGTATTGCACCACAATAAAAATTAAAAAAAATTCAACATGCCCCTTGAAGGCTGGGAACAGACAGGTTTAGTGACTCACAGCCATACAGCAGGTAAGAGATGTGGCTTGGCCTGGAATTTGCTCTCCCAGCTCCTAGCCTAGCCCCTTTTCCAATGACAACAACGGTTTTTTGCTCATTAATGGGAATTAGGACTGGGAAGAAGTTAGGCATCCCTTGGTCTTGGAAACGCTTGTAGTTTGAACATGGGATCGCAGAATCGGGTCGAGGGTTCCGGCCGACCTTCTGCACTAGCCAGCTCCCTGCAGCTCTCCTTGGATTCATATGAGGGAGCTACTGCCACTCTCCGGGGAGCTGTGTGACCGTCCTGCAAGGCTAAGACCTGCCGTTGGAGAAAGAGAAACAGCAATCGATGGACAAGCTCTGATTGACAACAGAAGCCTTGTTGTGGCTTCTCCGAGCAGTTTCCTGTTCTCGGCTCATTTGCACCTCATGACACCCTGGGGCAACAGAGGGGACGCTGTGATGGCACTTTTGAGATGAAGGAACCAGTGGACGGGAATGATACCTTCGTGGAGTGCATCAGCACCATCCATGTGGTCCCAGCCCCTAACTCCAGCCCCTCCTCCCTGCCTCACATCTCCTTCGTGGCAGGGCATTATCCATGTGATGGAATGGGATCACCTGAGAATGGCAGGACCTTTGCAGTGGTGGTGTTCCGGCCAGGAGAGTGGAGGAGGGTGTTGGTTTTAAGCATTGAAAAGAAATGAACTTTCCGCTCAGAACAAAAAGGCAGAGACACAAGAATTCTCCAGTAGCCCTAGGCTAAGGAGGGGATGCTAGGCTAGGAGGTTGAGGGCATCGAATTTGTATTTTGTACTTAATGGTGATGTCAAGCCTTTCTGCCTAACCGTGAGTGCTAGGTTCCAGAGACACCAGAGTTTAATGCAGGATTCCTCCACCTCTGTTCTTCTCCACTGTAGCCAGTAGAGTCCCACCCCCATCAGCGAGTTCAGTGGTCCTTAACTGGTAGGGGATGGATTAAAACACACACACTCATGTACCTGTGTGAGACAGAATCTTGTATGTGTGGCCTAAGTGGAGGATCTAGGTAACCCAAAAATGACATGCATATCATGTCTAGGACCAGACCCTAATTATGTGGTGGACAGGACAGGAGGCAACTTCAATAGGAAATCGTGGGAAGAAGATGGGCGTGGAAAGATGCAGTCAGCTTTGGGAAGATGAAGTGATGGAATGCATTCCTGTGGAACATCCCATGGCTCTGCCTGTGTCCTAAAAGAGGCAGCTAGGTGCAGTGGAGAGAGAGAGAGAGCACTAGGGTTGACGCAGGAAGGTGTGTGGTTGAGTTTTCTTCTACTTCCCAACGCTTACTAGGAAACTCTCTGAGCTTCCATGTTCTTCTCTGTAAAGTGGGTTAGGAAAATCCTCTACATGTAAAGAACTGCAGAAACGAAGCCACAGTGCTGCTGAAAGATCCGGGCTCTTGGGATGTGTCATGTTAGCCACGAGTTTGCCAGAAGCTGTGGATAGAGATGGTGTGAGCATCCCAGCTGGTTGGATCTGAGTTCAAATCTTGTGACTTCCCATCTTTGTCCATGTGAGACTTTTAATCTCTTTGTCATTCCTCTCTAAGTCGAGGCGATAATAATGCTATTTGTGATTTGTTTTTACCTGCTGAAGGTTTCAGTCCTCCAATAGATCTTATGTTTCGTTCAAAATCTTTCTTTCCTGGATCCCCAGCCTTGGAAGAGAGTCTTGCACCTAGAAGGTGCCCATTAAGTCATGTCTGGCTGGTCTAATGAATGAATAGTGCTCCCTGGAAACCTTAGCATGGAAGCTGTGACGTGATGGTGGGATTCCTGGGTCTCCGAGCATCCTCACGAGCTCGTGTTTTCCTCCCTTTCTTGCAGGACTCGGGTCAAGCTGGAAAGCCTGGAAGACGCCTACATTCTGCGGGGAGACGACGACTCTCTCTCCGACAAGCACGGCTGCCCGGCATATGTCAGCCCGGAGATCCTGAACACCAATGGCAGCTACTCGGGCAAAGCGGCCGACGTGTGGAGCCTGGGAGTGATGCTCTACACCATGCTGGTTGGGCGCTACCCTTTCCATGACATTGAGCCCAGTTCCCTCTTCAGCAAGATCCGGCGGGGCCAGTTCAACATTCCAGAGACTCTGTCGCCCAAGGCCAAGTGCCTCATCCGGAGCATCCTGCGGCGGGAGCCCTCCGAGCGGCTGACCTCGCAGGAGATTCTGGACCATCCTTGGTTTTCTACAGATTTTAGCGTCTCGAATTCAGGATATGGTGCTAAGGAAGGGTCTGATCAGCTGGTGCCGGATGTCAACATGGAAGAGAACTTGGACCCTTTCTTTAACTGAGCTCATGCCCCGCAGGGACTCAGCAGGTACCAGGAGTGAGAGAGAGGGCCGCCGAGAGGGGTTCTTCCAGGGAACACGCATCGCCTGGCTTGGTAGCAAGCGAGACACGGACACTCACGGGCTTCTTGGTTCGAAGAAGGAAAACCGTCAAGGAGCTGACTGAACATGCAGCATGGGGGCCGGAGATGCGGGATGGAGGTGGGCTCCCGGGTCCTGGCGGAGGGGCAGGAGCCCCTGGAGCTTCTCTCCCCTGATGGAGCCCACCCATCTCCACCCCCCCGGAGACCACCCTGTCAGTTGGGCTGCTTCTGCCTACCCCTCTTTCCATTTTGTTCCAAATAGTTGCAAATCTTGATAGAATCAAAACTCTGCCTCAAACACACATCGGCATCGCACTGTTAGCATTTAACTTCTTGTCATGATTCAGGGAAGGTACCATTGGCCAAGGGTTTTTTTTTCTTCTTCTTCTTTTCCTTTAAAAACAAGCCAGCCACTTCTCTGATAATTCACGGGGTTCATTAAAAAAAAATCCGGTGCACACAGACTGATATGAAACCTGGGTGCTAAAACTCAAAAGAAAAATAAAAGTCCAGTTTGTGTCTCCTAATTGCGCTCTTCAACTCATTTCTTCTAAATAAACTTTTGAATATCCTGGTCCGGAAATGACACGTTAGTGCTTTGCTCCCTGAAGGGGTGAAAAAAAATCTGTCCTTCAACCCCCTATTCTGTTTTGTTTCAATTGGCTTGTGGCAGGAAGCTTTTAGAAGTCAAACTTCCAGATTTAGCCCTGCTGTCTGAGTTTCAAGAAAGGAGAAGAGAAATTCAGCTCCTTTTTTTTTTTTTTTTTTTGGTGAATGAGAGGGCTGCATTACAGGCATGCCTTTTTTTGCTGAGATGTTAGTGATAGAGGGAGATCCTGGGTGCTCTCAGAGTCTGAAGTGTGTGTAACACTCAGATCTCAGTGAAACATTCTGTCTTTGTTTTATTGGCAACTCATGAAATGAAGCAGGTTGTCCCACATGTATGAAGTACAGGGCAGCTATGGCTTTTTCTTTTTAGCTTGGAAGGCCCTCTGGTTTGGACAAAAACCCTCAGTCGAGACAAGCAGGAAGAAAAATAAGCTGAAAGCTAGGATAATATAAATAAATAAAAACAGCTCTCTATTCCCCATACGCACCTTTGTATTTTCAAGAACTCTTCTATTTATTAAGGAAAATGTCACATTGTGATGTATTAAGCCAGTACTTCAATTACGGGTTAACTTGGGTAACATGTTACATGCTGTAGTTAACATTTATATATCTATTTTTTTCTTTGTTGGAGTATTTCTGTCCCTGAAGTAACCTTTTACTTGGCTTTTCTAGATAGCTTTATTTGATTTCGAGTGGCAGATGTTTTTCTTTTTTCTGTTATGGCTTTTCTCTTGCTGTATGATACAGAACTCTTTGGGCATCAATATTTGTGTTTCCAGTACCTCAGTTGTTGGGATTTTACTGCCTGTATACGTTTTGTGAAATGGTCATGTTTTTGGATAGGTGACACGTGGACTCTAGTATGTAAATGTTACTTGAATCTGTGCTTCATTATAGTATGTGGCATGTATGTGCAGACCTTGGAGTTCATTAAAAAAAAATCCGGTGCACACAGACTGATATGAAACCTGGGTGCTAAAACTCAAAAGAAAAATAAAAGTCCAGTTTGTGTCTCCTAATTGCGCTCTTCAACTCATTTCTTCTAAATAAACTTTTGAATATCCTGGTCCGGAAATGACACGTTAGTGCTTTGCTCCCTGAAGGGGTGAAAAAAAATCTGTCCTTCAACCCCCTATTCTGTTTTGTTTCAATTGGCTTGTGGCAGGAAGCTTTTAGAAGTCAAACTTCCAGATTTAGCCCTGCTGTCTGAGTTTCAAGAAAGGAGAAGAGAAATTCAGCTCCTTTTTTTTTTTTTTTTTTTTGGTGAATGAGAGGGCTGCATTACAGGCATGCCTTTTTTTGCTGAGATGTTAGTGATAGAGGGAGATCCTGGGTGCTCTCAGAGTCTGAAGTGTGTGTAACACTCAGATCTCAGTGAAACATTCTGTCTTTGTTTTATTGGCAACTCATGAAATGAAGCAGGTTGTCCCACATGTATGAAGTACAGGGCAGCTATGGCTTTTTCTTTTTAGCTTGGAAGGCCCTCTGGTTTGGACAAAAACCCTCAGTCGAGACAAGCAGGAAGAAAAATAAGCTGAAAGCTAGGATAATATAAATAAATAAAAACAGCTCTCTATTCCCCATACGCACCTTTGTATTTTCAAGAACTCTTCTATTTATTAAGGAAAATGTCACATTGTGATGTATTAAGCCAGTACTTCAATTACGGGTTAACTTGGGTAACATGTTACATGCTGTAGTTAACATTTATATATCTATTTTTTTCTTTGTTGGAGTATTTCTGTCCCTGAAGTAACCTTTTACTTGGCTTTTCTAGATAGCTTTATTTGATTTCGAGTGGCAGATGTTTTTCTTTTTTCTGTTATGGCTTTTCTCTTGCTGTATGATACAGAACTCTTTGGGCATCAATATTTGTGTTTCCAGTACCTCAGTTGTTGGGATTTTACTGCCTGTATACGTTTTGTGAAATGGTCATGTTTTTGGATAGGTGACACGTGGACTCTAGTATGTAAATGTTACTTGAATCTGTGCTTCATTATAGTATGTGGCATGTATGTGCAGACCTTGGATGCTCTGTTTCTACTTAGCAGGAGCCCGACCTCACGTTCCCAGGAGGGCGGCTTAACCGTTCATTGTCAGGAGACAAGGAGGCCATGGATTTGCTCTTGATTCTATTTTGATAACGGAAGATAGAGAAGGAGAGAGGGTTTTTTACATTCTGAAGATGGGGCTGAGTCAAGAAGGACCTGCTTCTCCTCCCTCTCCCTTATTTTTTAAGTACCTTGTCGGAGGAAAGATTGGTGACATGCATGGCGGGGATCTATGGCCTCTGGTGCTTTGTCCTGTATTCGGTTTAATGTTTTTGTCCTAATCTCTTCAATCAATAAAATTGTGCGTATTTAACTAAACTTGTGGGGTCTGCAAAGGCTGATTTTTCTGCCATCCCGGGTTTCAGGCCACCTCCCACCAGCCAGGAACTCATCCATTCTCTTAGCTTGTCACTCTTATGAGTGAACTCCTATTACTATATATACAAGGTTTGGGCATATGCTGGTGGATTTAGATGTAAAAGCTCACTGAATTCACACTTCTGGAGGTGGTATGCATTATGTTCCTATGACAGATAAGGAAATCAGCCCAGAAAGCTGCATAACTCGCCTGACATGAAACCATCTTTAGGTGAGGAGTGAACCCCAAGTCCATTGAATCCCAAGCTGATCACTTTGTTTTTTGGTTTTTGGGTTTTTTTTCATTCATCTTTATTCTTTGGCCTGTGTGGGCCTCTCATTGCAGAGACCTTTCTTGCTGCAGAGCACTGGCTCTGGGCATAATGCGCTCCAGAGCGCTGGCTCATAATTGGACACACTGGTCCAGCCACTCCTCGGCATGTGGGATCTTCCCAGACCACGTATCGAATTGGTGCCTCTTGAACAGCAAGGTGGACTCTTTAGCCACTGGACCACCAGGGAAGCCCCCAAGCTGGTTACTCTAAGATTTTAAAGCCCAGAGGTTCCCAGTGTGGGAGTGTGAAGATAGCTCTGGAGGAGTGAGGCTCACCTGGGACTCAAATATAGGATTCCACATGATTCCCCAAGAAAAATGACATCCCCTGCAAACCTGCATCTACTGCATCTCCTCCATTGGCAGGCAGGTTCTCTACTACGAGCGGCACCTGGGAATCCCATGCTGGGGGTCTCTGTATGCCACTAAATTTCCTTCTAAGGGGCACATCATTGGAAAACAGCCTTTGCCAGGACTGGCACCCACCCGTAGTGGCCTTTCCTAGGACGTGGGTCAGCTGATCCATGTTCTTGCTCTTTCACTGCCCATGATTAAGCAGAAGTGGGCCTCCTGCCCAATGAGTGCCTGTTTGAATTGAGTTCTGTCATCCTTTCCATGTCTGGTTGCTGGGGGAAGGGAGTTATGGGCACACACACTTCCAGCCTTTAGATGAGAGCATCCACCATGGTAGGGACCCAGAGTCAGCAAGCTCTCTTTTTCTTAACGTTTCAAGCCTTTAGCTAGTAGAAATCTTTATTCAAGCATGCCTTTGGGGATAGGTACTTCATCCTTTTGCTACTTAACCTGGCCCTGGGGCAGGGCCAGGGTCCCCGCCACTGGGAGGGAAAGTGGGGGCTGGGGAGGTAGTAGACCCAGCTCTACGTCCTCACCCATCCATTAACCGTGACCGGGAATCAGGTTGGCATATGCACTGACCACTTTGAGGTGAGGAGTGAAATCAGCCCAGAAAGCTGCATAACTCGCCTGACATGAAACCATCTTTAGGTGAGGAGTGAACCCCAAGTCCATTGAATCCCAAGCTGATCACTTTGTTTTTTGGTTTTTGGGTTTTTTTTCATTCATCTTTATTCTTTGGCCTGTGTGGGCCTCTCATTGCAGAGACCTTTCTTGCTGCAGAGCACTGGCTCTGGGCATAATGCGCTCCAGAGCGCTGGCTCATAATTGGACACACTGGTCCAGCCACTCCTCGGCATGTGGGATCTTCCCAGACCACGTATCGAATTGGTGCCTCTTGAACAGCAAGGTGGACTCTTTAGCCACTGGACCACCAGGGAAGCCCCCAAGCTGGTTACTCTAAGATTTTAAAGCCCAGAGGTTCCCAGTGTGGGAGTGTGAAGATAGCTCTGGAGGAGTGAGGCTCACCTGGGACTCAAATATAGGATTCCACATGATTCCCCAAGAAAAATGACATCCCCTGCAAACCTGCATCTACTGCATCTCCTCCATTGGCAGGCAGGTTCTCTACTACGAGCGGCACCTGGGAATCCCATGCTGGGGGTCTCTGTATGCCACTAAATTTCCTTCTAAGGGGCACATCATTGGAAAACAGCCTTTGCCAGGACTGGCACCCACCCGTAGTGGCCTTTCCTAGGACGTGGGTCAGCTGATCCATGTTCTTGCTCTTTCACTGCCCATGATTAAGCAGAAGTGGGCCTCCTGCCCAATGAGTGCCTGTTTGAATTGAGTTCTGTCATCCTTTCCATGTCTGGTTGCTGGGGGAAGGGAGTTATGGGCACACACACTTCCAGCCTTTAGATGAGAGCATCCACCATGGTAGGGACCCAGAGTCAGCAAGCTCTCTTTTTCTTAACGTTTCAAGCCTTTAGCTAGTAGAAATCTTTATTCAAGCATGCCTTTGGGGATAGGTACTTCATCCTTTTGCTACTTAACCTGGCCCTGGGGCAGGGCCAGGGTCCCCGCCACTGGGAGGGAAAGTGGGGGCTGGGGAGGTAGTAGACCCAGCTCTACGTCCTCACCCATCCATTAACCGTGACCGGGCAAATCAGTGCACTTTTATGAGGACCAAGGGTGTTATGAGGATTAACTGAGATGAGGTAGGGCCTGTCAAAGGCTCAGCTAGGCTGACATGGAGACTGTGTTCGTAACAGCCAAAGCCACCTAGGGGCTGAGTTCTTACAACTGAGGATGGCCCTGGAGTCAAGAACTGATCAAGTGCCATCAAGGAAAGGTGACAGGAACCCACTGAGACTCCTCCCCTGCCACCACCAAAGCAGCTCCAGCTTTTAGAGTCATACAGGTGTCTAGTTCTGACATAGACGATAGGAAGGAGGCTGCCAGATGTGCTTGAGAATCATTGTCAAGTCTAACTCTTGATTGAGAGTTGACAAAGGAGCTTTGATAAAGCAACCAAAGTCCAGAGAATTCAAGGACGTTACCAGAGCCTGCCTCAAGAGTGGGTAATGGACTCTGAACAGGAGGACCAAGGTATGAACGAAATGGATCTGCAGATCATCCCTTATAAACTTCAGGAGACTTGTTATTCACCCAGCTCCCCTCACTTTGATCATAGGTTCTTCCCAGTGGCCTTCTTCCCTGACTTAGTCTACTTTCCTCTGTGACTAACCCAGTGCCCATTATTTAATGGGTATCAGATGATCCTCTGAATAATTATGAGTTCTATATATGTATATATATATATATATATATATCGACATATCAAATGTCTAAGCCATCGTTTTGTTATTCATCATCCGTGTGTTTAGATACTTCCATGTTTATAAATCAGATAATTGTCCAGTGTTGTAACAACAGATAAAAGCCAGTTAATTTGCTAGTGGCTCAGACAGTAAAAACTCTGTCGGCAATGCAAAGACTAGGTTTGATCCCTGGATCAGGAAGATCCCCTGGAGGAGGAAATGGCAACCCACTCCAGTATTCTTGCCTAGAGAATTCCATGGACAGATGAGCCCAGTGGGCTGAAGTCCATAAGGTTGTAGAGTTAGATACTACTGAAGTGATTTAGCATGCACAGATGTAATGAAGAGAGCACAGAGTTTGGAGTTAGAAGGTCTCACAAGCTGCCCCTTGTCTCCTGTGTGATCTATGGCAAGTCACTTGTTGAGTCTCCTTCTCATATGTGGAGTAGAAACATTTATGAGGACCAAGGGTGTTATGAGGATTAACTGAGATGAGGTAGGGCCTGTCAAAGGCTCAGCTAGGCTGACATGGAGACTGTGTTCGAACAGCCAAAGCCACCTAGGGGCTGAGTTCTTACAACTGAGGATGGCCCTGGAGTCAAGAACTGATCAAGTGCCATCAAGGAAAGGTGACAGGAACCCACTGAGACTCCTCCCCTGCCACCACCAAAGCAGCTCCAGCTTTTAGAGTCATACAGGTGTCTAGTTCTGACATAGACGATAGGAAGGAGGCTGCCAGATGTGCTTGAGAATCATTGTCAAGTCTAACTCTTGATTGAGAGTTGACAAAGGAGCTTTGATAAAGCAACCAAAGTCCAGAGAATTCAAGGACGTTACCAGAGCCTGCCTCAAGAGTGGGTAATGGACTCTGAACAGGAGGACCAAGGTATGAACGAAATGGATCTGCAGATCATCCCTTATAAACTTCAGGAGACTTGTTATTCACCCAGCTCCCCTCACTTTGATCATAGGTTCTTCCCAGTGGCCTTCTTCCCTGACTTAGTCTACTTTCCTCTGTGACTAACCCAGTGCCCATTATTTAATGGGTATCAGATGATCCTCTGAATAATTATGAGTTCTATATATGTATATATATATATATATATATATCGACATATCAAATGTCTAAGCCATCGTTTTGTTATTCATCATCCGTGTGTTTAGATACTTCCATGTTTATAAATCAGATAATTGTCCAGTGTTGTAACAACAGATAAAAGCCAGTTAATTTGCTAGTGGCTCAGACAGTAAAAACTCTGTCGGCAATGCAAAGACTAGGTTTGATCCCTGGATCAGGAAGATCCCCTGGAGGAGGAAATGGCAACCCACTCCAGTATTCTTGCCTAGAGAATTCCATGGACAGATGAGCCCAGTGGGCTGAAGTCCATAAGGTTGTAGAGTTAGATACTACTGAAGTGATTTAGCATGCACAGATGTAATGAAGAGAGCACAGAGTTTGGAGTTAGAAGGTCTCGCACAATCTGCCCCTTGTCTCCTGTGTGATCTATGGCAAGTCACTTGTTGAGTCTCCTTCTCATATGTGGAGTAGAAACAGGATTACTGGGAGGATAACTAATCTCTCCTAAGTTTCCGTGCTGTATAAACTGTTAAGTAGTCTATACACATGCTTTTATAAGGACAGATGGCCCGAGCAACACGACATCTTGTAGGTACTAAAATTAACATTCTAACTTGCATTCAAGGGCAAAGGCAAAATAGAACTCAACTAGGTGAGTCAGCAGCAGAGGAGGGTGGCCCTGGGGGTTTCCCAAGGCACAGCTGCTCCATCAATGAGGTGCCTCTTCTGAGGTCTTCTTGTAATTCCTGATCCAGGAGTCTGTGCTCGGAGAACTCAGCTGAGGCTGAGACACAGATAGATTGAGCGAAAAAGAAGAAAGGAGCCTGACTCATCAGTCTGAGCCTCCCCAATTATATTCTCACGGCCTTAACCTCATACATCCGCAGCCCAGACCATGACTGTAAGGTCCTTCAAGACACCATTACAACCCTTCTTCATGCATACCATGATGGGCTGTCAACACCCTACCTCTACATGGAAACCTAGAAGACACTATGCTTTCTTCTCCTAACCCAGGATGAGATAGCCACTGATATTTTACTTTGAAGATGCCGTTCCTAACCTTTGAAAACTTCGGTGATCTGGCAGGGCCCTGAATCTTGATAAGGTTTATCTCCCATACTTCAAAACTACAAGTGTCTTAATAAGGCTAACAACCCTTGCTCATCCTTCCTGATCATAATGTAATCAATGCAAGGGATGAATAAGATGCTCAGGGGGAGGCCCGGATGGCCCAGCTCTCTTCAGACCATGCTCTGAAAGAAGGTAGTAGCAGTACTATGACTCTGGGCCAACTGTGGCTATGTATTGTTGTTCGTTTCACCTCAGCGCCAACAGCTTTTTCTTTTTCTGTATCTTCTTTCATAATTTGGATAAAACAGAATACCTTTATCAATCAGTGGCAGAGAGTATGTATCCAAGGCCATTTGCATCTGCTCTTGCAGTGACATGACACCTGTGGAGCATCTTTGACTGGGGCTAGTGACTGGTTAAGCCTGTGGTGACCTATAGGCATTCTCCATGGTCCCTCTTTATTTCCATACTACATGGAAATGTGAGAGGGACCATTAGACTCTGTTTGGTGGCACGGACTATCCTATCTGCCTGAGGATGCAATATTATTTACATATTTTCCAGATGGGAGTGTGATAGGTGGGTAACCAATTTCAGAAGACTCATACGGTTTCTCCCTGATGGTTCTTATCCATAAGTTGAGACCCAGTGTAGGATTTATTACATCTGCTATGTATGTTGAACTCAATATTACCTTTAGAGGGTGGGGAGATGATGGTCAGGCATGCCTGAAGACTGAGCGGACCCAATGGGAAGAGGACCATGGCTCCATTTATTCCTTGACACCCACGTCTCCAGTCTAATGTGGAGCCATCATGACCTTCTGGGTTTCTGTGTGTCGGTGTTAATCCTACCCTGTGTCCAAAGGTCTTCAGAACGACCAGATGTTCCTGTCTCCTCAGCAATAGCCACCCAAGTAAATGGCTCCAGGTCCCTGTAGGAAAGGCCTGAGGACTCATTACAGACATTTCTTGGAGATAAGAAGGGCTCTGTTTCAGACCACCACAGTTAAGTCAATGCCACAATAAACTGAGTCACTCACATTTCTTGGTGTTCCAGTGCATGTAACAGTTATGTTTACCTAAGTGTGCAACAAGGTTATGTCTAAAAATATATGTAATACTCTAATCAAAAGCCTTTATTGCTAACCTATGCTAAGTGTCATCTGAGCGTGGAGCAAGCTGTAGTCGTAACATCAAAGATCACTGATCGGGCTTCCCCTGGTGGTCCAGTGGGTAAGGACACCGCCTTGCAGTGCAAGGGGCGCTGGTTCGATCCCTGGCCTGGGAAGATCCCACGTGCCACGGAGCGGCTGGACCGATGTGTGCAATCACCGAGCCGGAGCTCTGGAGCCCTTGCGCCCAGAGCCGGCGCTCAGCAACGACAGACACCACTGCGATGGGAGGCCCGCAGGAGCCAAAGAACAAGGACGGATGAAAATAGAGAAATGAAAGACCAATAGAAGTGGCCCGCCTGCTCCCTTCCCTCCCCAACCCGACCCCCGCCCAAAATAAATAAATAAAAATAAAATTAAAAAAAAGATCACTGATCACAGATCACCCTGACAAATATAACAACCATAACAAAAAAGCTTCACGTACTGGGAGAATTACCAACAGGTGACACAGAGACGCACAGTGAGCAAATGCTCTGATAGACTTGCTCGACTCAGGGCCAGTGCAAGGTCTCAGCTTGTAGAAAAGTGCAATATCTGTGAAGCATAATGACTCAAAGAGCAACAGAACGAAGCCCACCTCTCTACACGTGCTTTGTTGTTGCAGGGCTGAGAAATCAGCTCTTAATGGCCAAAAGGATGATGGTCAGGCATGCCTGAAGACTGAGCGGACCCAATGGGAAGAGGACCATGGCTCCATTTATTCCTTGACACCCACGTCTCCAGTCTAATGTGGAGCCATCATGACCTTCTGGGTTTCTGTGTGTCGGTGTTAATCCTACCCTGTGTCCAAAGGTCTTCAGAACGACCAGATGTTCCTGTCTCCTCAGCAATAGCCACCCAAGTAAATGGCTCCAGGTCCCTGTAGGAAAGGCCTGAGGACTCATTACAGACATTTCTTGGAGATAAGAAGGGCTCTGTTTCAGACCACCACAGTTAAGTCAATGCCACAATAAACTGAGTCACTCACATTTCTTGGTGTTCCAGTGCATGTAACAGTTATGTTTACCTAAGTGTGCAACAAGGTTATGTCTAAAAATATATGTAATACTCTAATCAAAAGCCTTTATTGCTAACCTATGCTAAGTGTCATCTGAGCGTGGAGCAAGCTGTAGTCGTAACATCAAAGATCACTGATCGGGCTTCCCCTGGTGGTCCAGTGGGTAAGGACACCGCCTTGCAGTGCAAGGGGCGCTGGTTCGATCCCTGGCCTGGGAAGATCCCACGTGCCACGGAGCGGCTGGACCGATGTGTGCAATCACCGAGCCGGAGCTCTGGAGCCCTTGCGCCCAGAGCCGGCGCTCAGCAACGACAGACACCACTGCGATGGGAGGCCCGCAGGAGCCAAAGAACAAGGACGGATGAAAATAGAGAAATGAAAGACCAATAGAAGTGGCCCGCCTGCTCCCTTCCCTCCCCAACCCGACCCCCGCCCAAAATAAATAAATAAAAATAAAATTAAAAAAAAGATCACTGATCACAGATCACCCTGACAAATATAACAACCATAACAAAAAAGCTTCACGTACTGGGAGAATTACCAACAGGTGACACAGAGACGCACAGTGAGCAAATGCTCTGATAGACTTGCTCGACTCAGGGCCAGTGCAAGGTCTCAGCTTGTAGAAAAGTGCAATATCTGTGAAGCATAATGACTCAAAGAGCAACAGAACGAAGCCCACCTCTCTACACGTGCTTTGTTGTTGCAGGGCTGAGAAATCAGCTCCCTTAATGGCCAAAAGGCCCGAGTCTGAAAGCTTATTTTCAGTTTCCTTACTTTGCCTGAAACTGGACAAAGGCTGTGAGGCTTTATTAGAGTCATTTAAATTGCCGTTAGTCTCCTGTTCATTCTTAACTTCCTTTCTAATGCACTGAGGACACCATGTTACTTGTGACCTTTTGATTTTGGTAATTAGTTAACACTTTACCTTCCCTGCTTCAGGGCATCCTCAGCGCCATTGTTACCTGAAAGCTGTCTCCATAGCAACCCCTTTTCCTTAGCTGTGACTTCGGAAGAGCGGCCACTGAGCTTCTTAGGGTCGCCTCTCACCAGCAAGTTGCTGATGGCCTAGATGACCTTTAAGCGACCATGAAACGTCATCCTCAGGTGGGTCTCCTGGCCTCACAGAAGACATCTGTCCCAGCATACTGTCTTCCCTGTGGTGTTAATCCCTTTCTCTGCTGTTTCCCCACTAATTCAGCCATGTAGCCTGGCTCAGTGTTGGCCACCACTTCCCCAGTTTTGGGGAAGCCCTCTCACAGCATGTGGACATCATCCCCAAGTTCCTTGTTGGAGTCGTGTCAGAGGTCTCCATTCCTGCTGTAAGAAAGAATTATAAGCGTAGAGGCTTAAAATAACACAAATGCATTATCTCACAGTTCTGGGTGGTAGGTGTCAAACACAGGTTTTCCTAGGTGATGGAGTGCTCCTTTCTTTTCTAAAGACGTTGGGAAACCCATTCCCTTACCTTTCCCAGCTTTTAGAGCCTCAGCAGGTAGCTCCCCTCTCCCAGCAGGACATGGTCTCTCTGCCCTCATCATCACATCGTTCTCTGACCCTTTTTGCCTGCCTTTTCCTCTACGTTTAAGGACCTCCATAATTACACTGAACCCACATGGGTAATCCAGGATAATCACCATATTTCAAGGTCAGCTGCTTAGCAATTCTAATTCCATCTGCAGCCTTAATTCCTTTTTGCCTTGTAAACTGACAAGTTCACAAATTCTAAGGATTAAGATGTGGACATCTTGGGGGTGGGAACGACTACTCTTCTGCCCACAGCAGACAGTAAATCCTTTAACCAAGGAGAGTGTCCCCAAGTCAATAAAGTCTCCCTTATGTAGTTTTGTGTTCTAGCCCCCCGATCAAGAATCTTTAAAATCCAGAATGCAAATACCCATTCTCACCAATACATCCTGGCTGGTTATTGGAACTGTTTTGGAATGTAGGACCATTCCTCTCTTATCAGATGCTATGTGGAGCCATGGTAGCACTTTGAGTGTCTGGATTTCTGTGTTAATTTTATCATATGACCAAAAGTCCTTGAAATGTTTAGGAAACTAGTGTAGCATACACTTATATGGGCTATGGGTCATGCAACTACTTAACACAAATTGTTGACTTGGGATCCGAAAGGGCACTCTGTTGTCTTGCAGTGTCTTTCCACACAGGAGCGGTGCTGGCTCTTGACGGCAGTGCTGGCTCTCAGACTCTGAGGCACCAGATTTCTGGGGAGCCCAAATCTTCAGGGGAATTCATTAAGATGTGTTGGGGATCCAGATTTTCCCAACCAGAGCCTAGACTTTGGTATAATGGAGCTATCCTTGCTGAATATTCAATTGTCTTTGAAGCTCTACCCTAATATTACATCCTGGGTTCTGAGACTTTTCTCTTCTCCCGTTGAAAACAAGGCCTTTTTTGTAAGCTACCAAAGAGGCACTCTGATCTGCCCATTCAGTTTTAAGTTGTTTGTTAACCACCCCCAGCTTTCCATTGGCCCTCTAAATTGCAGGTCAATCCCACTGTCCTTCCTGGGTAAGGATGCCAACCAGTGTCGGAGCGGGCTCAGCTCCCACGTCTCCTTCTGGCTGCAGAGTAGTGCTGGGGACGTAGGTGAGCATCGGCGATTCTCTTGAGGAGGGAGGGGCTCATCCTCTGGTATCTCCTGCAGGTCCCCCCACACCAACGTCCTCTCAGACCGTCTTCCCGGATTCCTCTAGAGCCCCAAGCCTCTGCCTCCACAGCCAGGTGGAAGAGATTCCAGAGTTTCAGAGCCCCTCAGGTCCCGTAGATCTCCACTGCCTTCCCAGAGGAGGAGAAGCTGGCCTGAGGGGGCAGTCCTCTGTTTCTCCGTCCTCTGGGTGAGATGTTCCAGGGAAGATGTGTTCTTCACTTTCAAGTCAGAATTTATTTCCTTCTTAGTAAGGAATGATCAGAGAATGGGGAAGTCTATTGGCTCAGAATAGGTAATGCCTTAAAGGTCTGCTTAAAATACAAGCTCCTTTTTAATTATTAAAACAAACACTTAAGTCTTTTATAGCCTCCCACAGTACAGGTTCTATCTTTGCCTATTGCTACTTGGTTGATAAAGAAATTTAGGAATCATCTCTCTTGTTTCCCCAATGTCTAATTTGTCTTTCAGAAGGATACTGAAGGTCAAGGAGGGACAGAAACATTGTAGCCGTTCCCAAAACAACATCCTTCAAGACACAGCCATGGGGCCACCTTTGCCAGAGCAGATGTCCTGCCCAGGGGTCCTCCTCCTCTGGACAGGGCAGGGGTCTCTGGGAGGCGGGTTTATTGAATGTGTGTCTCTATTCCCAGTGGCCCACATGGGTCCAAGAGCACTCAGTAGCCGTCAAATGTGTGTTGAATGACAGACCAGAGATCCTCTCCGGGCCAAACCAGAGAGACGTGGCTCAGCTTAGAACACAGGAGTCTTATGTGAATCTCACAGATGAGATGGTTATGCCCAGGAGGGAATACAACAAGTGAAGAGGACAGCAAGAATCAACTGGTGAGCTCGAGAAGCATCCTTTCTAAACATTACCATTTTCTTTATTACATAGAAAGCTTTGTGATATTCTGAATCCAGCTGGCAGCTGGGCTGGTAGGCAAAGTCCTACAGCCATGATCTGATGGGATGTTTAAACTCTTTACACCATTGAAGGGACTGAAATCTAGAATCCCGGGCTTCCTGGGCAAGTGCAGCTTCTATATTACACATTGTGCTGTGTGTTCAGTCGCTCAGTCGTGTGCGACTCTTTGTGACCCCATGAACTGTAGCCTGCCACCAGGCTGCTCTGTCCATGGGATTTTCCAGGCAGGAATACTGGAGTGGGTTGCTTCAGGGGATCTTCCTGATTCAAGAATGGAATCTGAGTCTCCTGCTCTCCTGTATTAGCAGGAAACCACTGAGCCACCTGGGAAACTTCTTACATGTTCTTACATGCTATTACATATTATTACTATTGTGCCATGTTATGAAACACATTTTTAAGACATTTATTCTTGACCCTTCATATGGGATGTGGGAAGTAACTGGCCATCAGAGAATAGCAGTCAATGGCCTTAAAGGTCTGCTTAAAATACAAGCTCCTTTTTAATTATTAAAACAAACACTTAAGTCTTTTATAGCCTCCCACAGTACAGGTTCTATCTTTGCCTATTGCTACTTGGTTGATAAAGAAATTTAGGAATCATCTCTCTTGTTTCCCCAATGTCTAATTTGTCTTTCAGAAGGATACTGAAGGTCAAGGAGGGACAGAAACATTGTAGCCGTTCCCAAAACAACATCCTTCAAGACACAGCCATGGGGCCACCTTTGCCAGAGCAGATGTCCTGCCCAGGGGTCCTCCTCCTCTGGACAGGGCAGGGGTCTCTGGGAGGCGGGTTTATTGAATGTGTGTCTCTATTCCCAGTGGCCCACATGGGTCCAAGAGCACTCAGTAGCCGTCAAATGTGTGTTGAATGACAGACCAGAGATCCTCTCCGGGCCAAACCAGAGAGACGTGGCTCAGCTTAGAACACAGGAGTCTTATGTGAATCTCACAGATGAGATGGTTATGCCCAGGAGGGAATACAACAAGTGAAGAGGACAGCAAGAATCAACTGGTGAGCTCGAGAAGCATCCTTTCTAAACATTACCCTTTTCTTTATTACATAGAAAGCTTTGTGATATTCTGAATCCAGCTGGCAGCTGGGCTGGTAGGCAAAGTCCTACAGCCATGATCTGATGGGATGTTTAAACTCTTTACACCATTGAAGGGACTGAAATCTAGAATCCCGGGCTTCCTGGGCAAGTGCAGCTTCTATATTACACATTGTGCTGTGTGTTCAGTCGCTCAGTCGTGTGCGACTCTTTGTGACCCCATGAACTGTAGCCTGCCACCAGGCTGCTCTGTCCATGGGATTTTCCAGGCAGGAATACTGGAGTGGGTTGCTTCAGGATCTTCCTGATTCAAGAATGGAATCTGAGTCTCCTGCTCTCCTGTATTAGCAGGAAACCACTGAGCCACCTGGGAAACTTCTTACATGTTCTTACATGCTATTACATATTATTACTATTGTGCCATGTTATGAAACACATTTTTAAGACATTTATTCTTGACCCTTCATATGGGATGTGGGAAGTAACTGGCCATCTACAAATATTTGCAGAAAGAAGAGGTTTAACAGACTGTGGGATCTTCACAAAGGCAATGCAGCTTGATATTGTTTTGGCAGAGATATTATTCTGGAGAGTAATTTAGAAGCTGTCTCAATGTGAGTGAAATTCTTGTTTGTTATTTTTACAGTGTTCCCCAATTTCAGTACAAAATCTATGGAGATGCTTAGAGAAATGGCCAGGGGATGTTCAGCCCCGTGTGCATAGGAGGCTGCTCCTGGTAGATAAGCTTTTTAAAGGATGCTTCATGCTTTTAGGGATAAGTCTGGTAATTTCTGCACCCCACTCGTGGAGCTGGATTTTCTGATATTTTCCCCAGGAGTTTATCTTTAGCTTATTTTCATGATGAAGAGACTGATTTTGTTGACCTTTATTTTCTGTAGTTAATGTATATTTTAGAACACATATCTCTTGTTTTCTAATAAGAGCTTCCTATGCTATTCAATATGCTTTTTTTTTTTTTTAAAGCCATACATGCATCATTCAGTCCAAAGTGATTCTGACATTCCCTGAGGGAGCCCTTACCCACCACATCACCAGAGCAGACAACCGAAGTCCCATGGAGATTTCAAGACTCTTGACAATTCAAAGGCGGTGTGATGAATGATAAAGGAGAAAATCAGGGCTCAAATTCCAATGTTGCTACTCTTTCTATATGAGAATGTGGCCAAATTCCTTTGATTCCGAACCCAACTGTGGTTTATAAAGTCAGAATATCGACTACAGTGCTGCAGATTCCTGCAACACCCGGCGGACAGAGCTCGCCTGATGGAGAGGGAGTGGGAACTGCGGACACCCAGGGCAAGGGCCGGCCAGGCCGGGCTGCTCCACCTTCAGTGCGAGCTGCTTTGTTGCAAATTATCTGGAGGGACCTCTCGAAGTCGTCAGCTTTCCCACGGGCTTACGAATGCCTTTCCCAGGAAGAGGACCTGGAAATTGCATCTCTCACAGAAGAAACGGTTAGGCAGTTGAGATCCAGGAAGGCTTATGACTCAGCTTCCCTCTGGCCCACTTGCCTCCCACCGCACAGGTGTACTGGTAATTCACATCTTCGTGATGCTGGTGCTGTGGAGAGTCCCTGGGCTTGCAGAATTGTCAGTTGTATTGATATGACTACAGCTCAGTCACTCCACAGAGGCCTTTTAAATGTATATACATATAATCTTCGATTCATAAATTTACTTATGCCACTCGACTGCTCCCTTCATGAAATAATTACATACAACTTTAAGAACAAAAGGATAAAGGAGGAAAAACTAAATGACTTTCTAAAGTAAAAATCTAAGATGATCCTCTTTAGGGTCAAACGTGAATGTAGTCTTCCATTTTTCCCGTCTCTCGTTTCCTTTCTCTCGCCATTCTGTGTTTTTTCAATCAGGTGTTAAATCAGCAAATATCCCCAGTAACATTTTCGGCATCCTGCTTTGTACAGGAAACACAGACTTGAAGGCCAGATTATTTCCGCCCTTAAGGAACTCAGCACATGACAGGGACGCTGACGAGACTGGCCATTGCAATGCCCCGTGAGCATGGGGTGATGAGGTAAGCTTGCTGTCAGGCCACCGAATCCAGCCTCAGGGGAGGTAAAGGACTGACGCATTGAGAAAGAGTATGGCCCGTCTGAGTCCTGAAGAATGAGAAAGAGTATGTGAACCCATACTTCCTGACTGGCAGGCAGGCTCTTTACTGCTGAGCACCAAGAAAGCCAGTATAGATAGTATCTACGCACATATGTAGGGACTCCCCAGTGGCTCAGTGGTAAAGAACCTGCCTGCCAAGGCAGCGGACGTGGGTTTAACCCCCCGGGCAGGAAGAGAACCTGGAGAAGGAAATGACAATCCACTCCAGTACTCTTGCCTGGGAAATCCCATGGACAGAAGAGCCTGATGGACTACAGTTCATGGGGTGGCAAAATAGGCAGACATGACTTAGGACTAAACACCACCACCAACTATATCTACACACGTATAGAAATATTTGTATGGTGTCCAAAGCTGAACACAATTGGTTACAAAATGCTTCATGTCTGAGTAAATAAAAGGTACTCATTAATCGGCAAAAACACACTTTTTCCTACCATCAAGCTCTGAAAATAATTTTTTTCCCTCATGTGTTATAAAGGGCATAAAGTGATGTAGCGATGCTTTTTGGATCAATTTTATCATACAAACCACCATGGCCTAATTGTCAGTTGTATTGATATGACTACAGCTCAGTCACTCCACAGAGGCCTTTTAAATGTATATACATATAATCTTCGATTCATAAATTTACTTATGCCACTCGACTGCTCCCTTCATGAAATAATTACATACAACTTTAAGAACAAAAGGATAAAGGAGGAAAAACTAAATGACTTTCTAAAGTAAAAATCTAAGATGATCCTCTTTAGGGTCAAACGTGAATGTAGTCTTCCATTTTCCCGTCTCTCGTTTCCTTTCTCTCGCCATTCTGTGTTTTTTCAATCAGGTGTTAAATCAGCAAATATCCCCAGTAACATTTTCGGCATCCTGCTTTGTACAGGAAACACAGACTTGAAGGCCAGATTATTTCCGCCCTTAAGGAACTCAGCACATGACAGGGACGCTGACGAGACTGGCCATTGCAATGCCCCGTGAGCATGGGGTGATGAGGTAAGCTTGCTGTCAGGCCACCGAATCCAGCCTCAGGGGAGGTAAAGGACTGACGCATTGAGAAAGAGTATGGCCCGTCTGAGTCCTGAAGAATGAGAAAGAGTATGTGAACCCATACTTCCTGACTGGCAGGCAGGCTCTTTACTGCTGAGCACCAAGAAAGCCAGTATAGATAGTATCTACGCACATATGTAGGGACTCCCCAGTGGCTCAGTGGTAAAGAACCTGCCTGCCAAGGCAGCGGACGTGGGTTCAACCCCCGGGTCAGGAAGAGAACCTGGAGAAGGAAATGACAATCCACTCCAGTACTCTTGCCTGGGAAATCCCATGGACAGAAGAGCCTGATGGACTACAGTTCATGGGGTGGCAAAATAGGCAGACATGACTTAGGACTAAACACCACCACCAACTATATCTACACACGTATAGAAATATTTGTATGGTGTCCAAAGCTGAACACAATTGGTTACAAAATGCTTCATGTCTGAGTAAATAAAAGGTACTCATTAATCGGCAAAAACACACTTTTTCCTACCATCAAGCTCTGAAAATAATTTTTTTCCCTCATGTGTTATAAAGGGCATAAAGTGATGTAAGCGATGCTTTTTTGGATCAATTTTTATCATACACATGGATAGAGATTTTACCCAGATCCATCTCCAGTTGCTCCAAGTCCAAGGAGCATGTCCTGGGTACTGAAATGGTGGCGTGACTTACAAAGAAGGGAGGTCCACAGGCCTGAGACTGTCTAGGAAGACTCGCGAAAGGAAGAAGCTTTCAGATGTGAGTTTTGACAGATTCTCAAGGATTCAAACTTCTGCCAAGCGGGGTTGGGGATGACTCTTGCTATTGGATGTGCAGAGAGCCGGGCCTCCGCCTCCAGTCTTGCCATGCCCGTGTTGTGGAAGGGCCCAGGAGGCATCCCTGCGTGTCCCCATCAGGGCAGGCGTGTCTACAGAAGGCCCCATCCCAGACCATCTGCTCAGAGAGTTCAACAGACCTTCACGCACTGGGGCCCTTTTTCCTCTCGCTCCCGGTCTCACCCCATTAATGACCTGCTTTCACCCAGACTCACAGTTTACACACTCAGGACTGTACCTGTTGAAGAAAACAGTTTCATCCTGTGTTTCAAAAAGCGTATTTTCTCACCTTCACTAAAGGACAGCATAACTTCCCATGCTTATGGACGTACTAGGAGCTGAAAACACAGAAGGGTGGTAAGAAGTGCTGCATGCGCATCTGGTTCCACCCCTTTGAAATAGAGTGATGGGAAGCGAGCTACTCAACTTTTCTGTGTTGCAGTTTCTTCACCTGTAATGGAGGCTGATATTCCCTGTTTCATTCCTCTACAGTGATAGCCACGGGGCAGTACATACAAAAGCTGCAATAGCGGCTTCTTCTTCTTATCATTAGATAGCCAGTTTTGGCCTCTCTGTTCTAATTCTCTTCCTGTGAACCCTAGGAGCCTCGGGGATCTATGTTTGCTGAGAAGAGAGGGAAAGGAAGTGTGATGACCAGCTGGCAGCAAAGGAGTCTACCCATGGACTCCCTGGGAGGCCTCGGAAGGGAGTCCATGTGTTCCTTTCTGCGGCTCAGTGCAAAGGGTGTGCTGTGCTGGCGGGGTGGGCCAGGTTGGGAGGTGACCTCCGGTGTACCCAGGCGCGGCAGCTGAATCGCTCAGGGGAGACCCTGTGGAAGCAGGGATGGGATGCAGGAGGTATTGCAATCTGAGTTTAGAGGATTCATCTGCTTAGTATTATAGTTCCCCTCATTTAACCCTCAGAGGTTTTGGACTCTGTCTGGTGTGAAAATTTTTTTCGGTTTAGAAAGAGTTCCGCACATTGCTCATTACTTTAGCAGACTGCACATTGCGAGAGCTTGTTTATCCAGCTAAGTGAGTCATCAGGATCCTGCTCTACACTCAGCTGCGGAATGGAAGAATTGAAAGGGAGCTGAGGGCTCAGATAACTCAGCTCCTCATTGACCGGAGCTCATGAAGGGAGAGGGGCTTGTATACAGCCCTATGTAATGGACTAAAAGTACAGCGCTCCTGATTCCAAGTCTGGCATATATTATACTAAATGCAACAGACTTTCAAAGAGTTTTGGAGGGAATTGGTAGAAAAAAGAATCATGTTAGACATTCTGCATATTGTGTTCCAACTAAACCTCTCAGCAGCTCTGGAAGACATTCATACTGAAGAAGTGGGTTATAGTAGTTAGTTAAGGAGACACAAATAGAAAATAACTATATCATTCATTCTACGTTAAAAAAATCCTACATAGAAACTATTTGTGTACTAATTCCCTAGTCACTGTTTGAGACACTGGGATATGGAAGAGAATAAGACAGATACCATCCCTGTGGTCACTGAGTTTATAATCTAATTCCCGTAGAAAGATGGACGAGCTACTCAACTTTTCTGTGTTGCAGTTTCTTCACCTGTAATGGAGGCTGATATTCCCTGTTTCATTCCTCTACAGTGATAGCCACGGGGCAGTACATACAAAAGCTGCAATAGCGGCTTCTTCTTCTTATCATTAGATAGCCAGTTTTGGCCTCTCTGTTTTAATTCTCTTCCTGTGAACCCTAGGAGCCTCGGGGATCTATGTTTGCTGAGAAGAGAGGGAAAGGAAGTGTGATGACCAGCTGGCAGCAAAGGAGTCTACCCATGGACTCCCTGGGAGGCCTCGGAAGGGAGTCCATGTGTTCCTTTCTGCGGCTCAGTGCAAAGGGTGTGCTGTGCTGGCGGGGTGGGCCAGGTTGGGAGGTGACCTCCGGTGTACCCAGGCGCGGCAGCTGAATCGCTCAGGGGAGACCCTGTGGAAGCAGGGATGGGATGCAGGAGGTATTGCAATCTGAGTTTAGAGGATTCATCTGCTTAGTATTATAGTTCCCCTCATTTAACCCTCAGAGGTTTTGGACTCTGTCTGGTGTGAAAATTTTTTTCGGTTTAGAAAGAGTTCCGCACATTGCTCATTACTTTAGCAGACTGCACATTGCGAGAGCTTGTTTATCCAGCTAAGTGAGTCATCAGGATCCTGCTCTACACTCAGCTGCGGAATGGAAGAATTGAAAGGGAGCTGAGGGCTCAGATAACTCAGCTCCTCATTGACCGGAGCTCATGAAGGGAGAGGGGCTTGTATACAGCCCTATGTAATGGACTAAAAGTACAGCGCTCCTGATTCCAAGTCTGGCATATATTATACTAAATGCAACAGACTTTCAAAGAGTTTTGGAGGGAATTGGTAGAAAAAAGAATCATGTTAGACATTCTGCATATTGTGTTCCAACTAAACCTCTCAGCAGCTCTGGAAGACATTCATACTGAAGAAGTGGGTTATAGTAGTTAGTTAAGGAGACACAAATAGAAAATAACTATATCATTCATTCTACGTTAAAAAAATCCTACATAGAAACTATTTGTGTACTAATTCCCTAGTCACTGTTTGAGACACTGGGATATGGAAGAGAATAAGACAGATACCATCCCTGTGGTCACTGAGTTTATAATCTCATGAGCTCTGGGGTCAGAGATGCACAGGTAGCTTTGAAAGTGGTTAGTTGGAGTGTTCAGGTGTCACAGAGATGGTTCGGAGTTTCCTTGAGGCTGCATGGAGGATCTTGCTGGAATCCCGTGTCTCCTCCTCCCCGCCCCCTCATCAGGTACAGAGATGTCTCTGTAAGTCACATTGTCCCTTTCTGGACTGGGATTTCACTTGAAGACAGGATTCTTTTGATTCATCCACTAAGCTGATTTATGCTGTCTCCTTCTCTTTTATTCAAAAAATCTTCAGCTCTAACTGCAAAAGCTCAGCTGAAATTATCTCAGGAGCAGAAACAATAGAATGCACTGCAGATGTTTGGATACACCAGGTTTGAGGTTCAGCTGGTCAGGTAGCTCCAGTGTTGGCAAAGCCAGCCCTTCTCTGTTTGACTCCAGATCAGTTCAGATTCCAGAACTTGAATAAGAACATCCAATTTTTCTCTCCTTCTCTTTCCACTTGGCTTGTCTCTGCTTGGCTTTAATTTTTTTTTTTTTAAAAGTCTTAACTACATGTGTTACAGTATTGCTTTTGTTGTTTATGTTCTGTTTTTTAGGCCTCAGGCATGTGAGAGCCTAGCTTCCTGACTGGGAATGGAACTCGGGCTCCCTCAGTTAGGAGGTGAAGTCTTAATCAGGGGATCACCGAGAAATTCCTTGTGTGTGGCTTTATTTGTCCAAATAGCAGATGATATGTCCATCGGAATTCCCTCCAGCCTTAAGAAATATTTCCTCTCTCTATAGACAATCATAGTTATAACTAAATGCAACAGACTTTCAAAGAGTTTTGGAGAATTGGTAGAAAAAGAATCATGTTAGACATTCTGCATATTGTGTTCCAACTAAACCTCTCAGCAGCTCTGGAAGACATTCATACTGAAGAAGTGGGTTATAGTAGTTAGTTAAGGAGACACAAATAGAAAATAACTATATCATTCATTCTACGTTAAAAAAATCCTACATAGAAACTATTTGTGTACTAATTCCCTAGTCACTGTTTGAGACACTGGGATATGGAAGAGAATAAGACAGATACCATCCCTGTGGTCACTGAGTTTATAATCTCATGAGCTCTGGGGTCAGAGATGCACAGGTAGCTTTGAAAGTGGTTAGTTGGAGTGTTCAGGTGTCACAGAGATGGTTCGGAGTTTCCTTGAGGCTGCATGGAGGATCTTGCTGGAATCCCGTGTCTCCTCCTCCCCGCCCCCTCATCAGGTACAGAGATGTCTCTGTAAGTCACATTGTCCCTTTCTGGACTGGGATTTCACTTGAAGACAGGATTCTTTTGATTCATCCACTAAGCTGATTTATGCTGTCTCCTTCTCTTTTATTCAAAAAATCTTCAGCTCTAACTGCAAAAGCTCAGCTGAAATTATCTCAGGAGCAGAAACAATAGAATGCACTGCAGATGTTTGGATACACCAGGTTTGAGGTTCAGCTGGTCAGGTAGCTCCAGTGTTGGCAAAGCCAGCCCTTCTCTGTTTGACTCCAGATCAGTTCAGATTCCAGAACTTGAATAAGAACATCCAATTTTTCTCTCCTTCTCTTTCCACTTGGCTTGTCTCTGCTTGGCTTTAATTTTTTTTTTTTTCTTAAAAGTCTTAACTACATGTGTTACAGTATTGCTTTTGTTGTTTATGTTCTGTTTTTTAGGCCTCAGGCATGTGAGAGCCTAGCTTCCTGACTGGGAATGGAACTCGGGCTCCCTCAGTTAGGAGGTGAAGTCTTAATCAGGGGATCACCGAGAAATTCCTTGTGTGTGGCTTTATTTGTCCAAATAGCAGATGATATGTCCATTGGAAGTCCCTCCAGCCTTAAGAAATATTTCCTCTCTCTATACCGACACAGCCATCCCAGGGAAGCATATTTTTGAGTTTGTTTGGGTTCAACAATCAGTGGAGCCAGGGCTTTAAGGAACCTCTTGCTCATCACTGAATCCTCAGGTGCAGACCCCTGAGAGAAGGTTGGGAAACTGTGACTGACAAAGGGAATGGTGGAATAGTTCTCAGAAAGGAAGGAAGAGAATGCGCAGGAAGGAAGACCAAGGAGAAGGTGTGCTAAGTCACTTCAGGCATGTCTGACTCTGCAACCCTGTGAACTGTGGCCCCGCTGGCTCCTCTGTCCTTGAGATTCTCCAGGCAAGAAGACTGGAGTGGGCTGCCATGCCCTCCTCCATGGGATCTTCCTGGAGAAGGTAGCGTAGTCTATTATATCCTTCCTTTCTCATTAAGTTGACACAGATACATTCTTTTTTTTTTTAAGATTTATTTTATTTATTTATTGGGGGGTTGGGGGTGGGGAGGGAGGGGAGCAGGCAGGCTACTTCTATTGGTCTTTCATTTGTTTATTTTCATCTATCTTTGTTCTTTGGCCCTTGTGGGCCCCCTATCATGGTGGCCTCTGTTGTCGCAGAGCACCAGCTCTGGGCGCATGTGCTCTAGAGCTCCGGCTCGGTAATTGGACACATCGGTCCAGTTGCTCCGCAGCACATGGAATCTTCCCAGGCTAGGGATCGAACCGGCGCCCCTTGCACTGCAAGGCAGTGTCCTTACCCACTGGACCACCAGGGAAGCCCCAGATACATTCTTTGATAACCTATCACTGTCTTCTACGTATTGTACCTTTTCTGATTAATTGCAAAGATGACTCTAGGTAACTCAAAGTATGTGTAAGAAAGATGAAACTCAAATCCCTGAACTCAAGATAAAAGGGATGATCATAACACTATTTCTAGATGTCTTAGCCAGGAGAAGACATTCACAATTAAGAATAAAATGTCAATTTTAAGGTTTTAGCATTTTAGGTTAAAAAAAAAAAAGAAGAATGAGTACATCAGTTTCATTCTCTAATATTAGAATCTAGTTGCCAAGGGGTAACCACATTTCTTCTGTTACTGAAATCTGAGTTTAGTTTGTTACAGACATCCTTGTCTGTAAGTCATTTATGTAGTTTAAAAAATTAAAATATTTGGGCTTCCCTGGTGGTCCAGTGGGTAAGGACACCCACTGCAAGGGGCGCCAGTTCGATCCCTGGCCTGGGAAGATGCCACGTGCCCGGGAGCAGCTGGACCGATGTGTCCAATCACCGAGCCGGAGCTCTGGAGCGCATGCGCCCAGAGCCAGCGCTCTGCAACAACAGAGGCCACCGTGATGGGAGGCCCACACGGGCCAAAGAACAAAGATGGATGAAAATAGATAAATGAAAGACCAATAGAAGTGGCCCACCGCCCCTCCCTCCCACCAGCCCCAAATAAATAAATGTTTTTTAAAAAAATTAAAAAAAATTTTTTCAAGCCAGCAAATAATTTTCCTACCCAAAGTCTCTAAATCCTGGATGGTTTGTTCTTTTTTAAGCTTTTTGTGGAAAATACCTACAGCTAGCATCTCTTGAAGATGTCATTCAAATGAGCATCATGCTGCTGAGAGAGCTGGAGAGGGTGGAGGAAGGACGGCCCTGCTCAGGACCAAACGGTCCATTTAGATGGTTCCAAGCTATAGACGGGATCCGCTATGAACATCTCCTCATTAGGATGAATCAGTTCCTTTCTGTTTCAGAAGATGGGGACCATGAGAATTAGTATAAATCAGGCCGGTTCATTGAGAAAGTCACTGCAGAGAAGACGCTGGGATCATGAGTTCGCGTTATTGTTATAGGAACAGGCAATAGGAATATGAAGCAATCTATTTTCCAGGTAGGAGATGCCCAAAAAGTGCACCTAAAATTAATGATCCTGAGAGGCAGGCATTTTGATTAATTTTTAGCCTTTTCTGATTAATTGCAAAGATGACTCTAGGTAACTCAAAGTATGTGTAAGAAAGATGAAACTCAAATCCCTGAACTCAAGATAAAAGGGATGATCATAACACTATTTCTAGATGTCTTAGCCAGGAGAAGACATTCACAATTAAGAATAAAATGTCAATTTTAAGGTTTTAGCATTTTAGGTTAAAAAAAAAAAAGAAGAATGAGTACATCAGTTTCATTCTCTAATATTAGAATCTAGTTGCCAAGGGGTAACCACATTTCTTCTGTTACTGAAATCTGAGTTTAGTTTGTTACAGACATCCTTGTCTGTAAGTCATTTATGTAGTTTAAAAAATTAAAATATTTGGGCTTCCCTGGTGGTCCAGTGGGTAAGGACACCCACTGCAAGGGGCGCCAGTTCGATCCCTGGCCTGGGAAGATGCCACGTGCCCGGGAGCAGCTGGACCGATGTGTCCAATCACCGAGCCGGAGCTCTGGAGCGCATGCGCCCAGAGCCAGCGCTCTGCAACAACAGAGGCCACCGTGATGGGAGGCCCACACAGGCCAAAGAACAAAGATGGATGAAAATAGATAAATGAAAGACCAATAGAAGTGGCCCACCCGCCCCCTCCCTCCCCACACCCAAATAAATAAATGTTTTTTAAAAAAATTAAAAAAAATTTTTTCAAGCCAGCAAATAATTTTCCTACCCAAAGTCTCTAAATCCTGGATGGTTTGTTCTTTTTTAAGCTTTTTGTGGAAAATACCTACAGCTAGCATCTCTTGAAGATGTCATTCAAATGAGCATCATGCTGCTGAGAGAGCTGGAGAGGGTGGAGGAAGGACGGCCCTGCTCAGGACCAAACGGTCCATTTAGATGGTTCCAAGCTATAGACGGGATCCGCTATGAACATCTCCTCATTAGGATGAATCAGTTCCTTTCTGTTTCAGAAGATGGGGACCATGAGAATTAGTATAAATCAGGCCGGTTCATTGAGAAAGTCACTGCAGAGAAGACGCTGGGATCATGAGTTCCGCGTTATTGTTATAGGAACAGGCAATAGGAATATGAAGCAATCTATTTTCCAGGTAGGAGATGGCATGCAAATTCTACAAAAAGCCAAAAAGAACTTGGTGCACCTAAAAATTAATGATCCTGAGAGGCAGGCAATTGACATTCTGTATCTGGCTCTGTCATTATTGGCTCTGTATCTCCATCAAGATTTCTCCTTACTTAGACTTCATTTTCAAAATCTGCAAAATGGGCTAATGTGACTACCAAGATTTCTTCTGGCTCTAAATGTCCTTATTTAGATCGTATTGTTCATAATACAGATTCTAGAAACCTATGCCTGTTCGATGAGTAAGTGACAATATTGTTGTCCAGGTGTGGCTTCTGGAAAATGGTCCTGTTGATTGGCAGTAAAATCTCATATTGCTAGAACACTCTTGCTTTTCTGAACAAAATTTATATTTCACTCAGGAAGATTTGGAATCTTCCTTGCTCTTAATAGTTTTCTTTTATGAACAACCCTCCTTCACAAGACACATAAAGCAAGGAAAGATTCAAAGTTTCCTTGAAGCTCTCTTTTCTCCTTGCTTCTTTGTATGGCATACAGCACCTGTCAGTTAGGAAAGACATTTGATCCACCCGACCCCACCTTGTCAGAGGGTGTCCCAATGTCAAGGTTGACTTTCCTGCCTCTGGAGAAAGGGCTGGAGATTTCTATTCTAAGAGCAAGACTTAACATTGGAAAACTGTTCTTCTTCCCTAAATGAGGGTGCATATTTTGAAAACAAAATGAAGATTCTATCTAGGATGACTGAGATTCTTCCAGGTCTGAACCCTTTTGTTGGATTTGTTCTTTAAGCTTTTTGTGGAAAATACCTACAGCTAGCATCTCTTGAAGATGTCATTCAAATGAGCATCATGCTGCTGAGAGAGCTGGAGAGGGTGGAGGAAGGACGGCCCTGCTCAGGACCAAACGGTCCATTTAGATGGTTCCAAGCTATAGACGGGATCCGCTATGAACATCTCCTCATTAGGATGAATCAGTTCCTTTCTGTTTCAGAAGATGGGGACCATGAGAATTAGTATAAATCAGGCCGGTTCATTGAGAAAGTCACTGCAGAGAAGACGCTGGGATCATGAGTTCCGCGTTATTGTTATAGGAACAGGCAATAGGAATATGAAGCAATCTATTTTCCAGGTAGGAGATGGCATGCAAATTCTACAAAAGCCAAAAAGAACTTGGTGCACCTAAAAATTAATGATCCTGAGAGGCAGGCAATTGACATTCTGTATCTGGCTCTGTCATTATTGGCTCTGTATCTCCATCAAGATTTCTCCTTACTTAGACTTCATTTTCAAAATCTGCAAAATGGGCTAATGTGACTACCAAGATTTCTTCTGGCTCTAAATGTCCTTATTTAGATCGTATTGTTCATAATACAGATTCTAGAAACCTATGCCTGTTCGATGAGTAAGTGACAATATTGTTGTCCAGGTGTGGCTTCTGGAAAATGGTCCTGTTGATTGGCAGTAAAATCTCATATTGCTAGAACACTCTTGCTTTTCTGAACAAAATTTATATTTCACTCAGGAAGATTTGGAATCTTCCTTGCTCTTAATAGTTTTCTTTTATGAACAACCCTCCTTCACAAGACACATAAAGCAAGGAAAGATTCAAAGTTTCCTTGAAGCTCTCTTTTCTCCTTGCTTCTTTGTATGGCATACAGCACCTGTCAGTTAGGAAAGACATTTGATCCACCCGACCCCACCTTGTCAGAGGGTGTCCCAATGTCAAGGTTGACTTTCCTGCCTCTGGAGAAAGGGCTGGAGATTTCTATTCTAAGAGCAAGACTTAACATTGGAAAACTGTTCTTCTTCCCTAAATGAGGGTGCATATTTTGAAAACAAAAATGAAGATTCTATCTAGGATGACTGAGATTCTTCCAGGTCTGCCGATAAGCTAAATATATAAGAACAGATAATACTTACATACTGTTTTGCAGTTTCTAATACCCTCTTATATGTTTTATTTCATATGATCTTCACAAATAATCTTTCAACTAGTAAATATTCATTGTGTTTCCTAAATGAGGCTATGGAGATCCATGTGGTTTAACTGAAGTGACGAGACAGCTGGTGGGGAAGGAAGGGACCCGCGCCTGTGTTCAGCTCTCACGCACCCAGGGCAAGAGCGTGGGCCACAGTGTCACAGTCCTGGGACTCAGTCTCCCCACTGGTAAACCAGGAACCGTAACCCCAGTCCACCCTAATTCACAGGTCTGAGTGTGTTCTGGGAAAACACGAATGCCAGTAAGTTCTTACTGACAAAAATCCAAGTCTGTTTCAATAGCTCAGAAACACGGTCAAATATCAAAGACTGAAATTAGCAACTTCTAAAGTCAAAACAAACCAAACACCACACAAGCTCTGCCTTCTCCTCGAAACAACAGAGTAGTATGAAGCCCAGAGCTGACCTGGGATGCTATCCAGTGGGCCCTGAGAGGAGAGGAACAAACGTTACATGTGCAATTTTGGTGTGGTTTGAGACTGCATTTGCAAAAATAAGTTACTTATGAAGGAGGAGAAACATTTTTGTGGATACAAAAACTGGAGACAAAACCGGAAAATAAATCACAGATTTGAAAATCTTACAAAAATAACAAATGAATAATTTACATCTTTTCCTTCATTTATTGAAAAACATTGGAACATGTTCTTAACTCAGTGCAACTTGGGTTCTCTTCCTGTGGCTATTACTCACTTAGTCATCTTTACTTCTTCTTTTTTTAAAGGCATGTGTTTGGTGATTTGCTCTTGGAAAGACATTCCACCCGACCCCACCTTGTCAGAGGGTGTCCCAATGTCAAGGTTGACTTTCCTGCCTCTGGAGAAAGGGCTGGAGATTTCTATTCTAAGAGCAAGACTTAACATTGGAAAACTGTTCTTCTTCCCTAAATGAGGGTGCATATTTTGAAAACAAAAATGAAGATTCTATCTAGGATGACTGAGATTCTTCCAGGTCTGCCGATAAGCTAAATATATAAGAACAGATAATACTTACATACTGTTTTGCAGTTTCTAATACCCTCTTATATGTTTTATTTCATATGATCTTCACAAATAATCTTTCAACTAGTAAATATTCATTGTGTTTCCTAAATGAGGCTATGGAGATCCATGTGGTTTAACTGAAGTGACGAGACAGCTGGTGGGGAAGGAAGGGACCCGCGCCTGTGTTCAGCTCTCACGCACCCAGGGCAAGAGCGTGGGCCACAGTGTCACAGTCCTGGGACTCAGTCTCCCCACTGGTAAACCAGGAACCGTAACCCCAGTCCACCCTAATTCACAGGTCTGAGTGTGTTCTGGGAAAACACGAATGCCAGTAAGTTCTTACTGACAAAAATCCAAGTCTGTTTCAATAGCTCAGAAACACGGTCAAATATCAAAGACTGAAATTAGCAACTTCTAAAGTCAAAACAAACCAAACACCACACAAGCTCTGCCTTCTCCTCGAAACAACAGAGTAGTATGAAGCCCAGAGCTGACCTGGGATGCTATCCAGTGGGCCCTGAGAGGAGAGGAACAAACGTTACATGTGCAATTTTGGTGTGGTTTGAGACTGCATTTGCAAAAATAAGTTACTTATGAAGGAGGAGAAACATTTTTGTGGATACAAAAACTGGAGACAAAACCGGAAAATAAATCACAGATTTGAAAATCTTACAAAAATAACAAATGAATAATTTACATCTTTTCCTTCATTTATTGAAAAACATTGGAACATGTTCTTAACTCAGTGCAACTTGGGTTCTCTTCCTGTGGCTATTACTCACTTAGTCATCTTTACTTCTTCTTTTTTTAAAGGCATGTGTTTGGTGATTTGCTCTTGGCTTTTCATAAGCCACCATCTGAGCACTGTCTGTTGGCTCTTGCCACCCAGCTCTCAGCCCTCAGAACCAGTGTCTGTGTGTCTCTGCTGTTCCCCAGATGCTCGCCGCCCATCACACACACGTCGTCTCTCAGACCGTCCCCCACCGCTGTCTCTAGAGTCCCATGGGAACTTGTGAGACTCCCTTTCTTCAGATCATCATTCACCTACATTTACTGTGACCTGCTGGAAATTCCCAGGTCTTATTCCTTTGACTCAGAATGTCCTACATCTTACATTTCTCGATTCCTGTAAGTCTCCTTTAGGGTCAACAGATTTAGCAAATAAACAAAGATGATGGGGCTTCCCTGGTAGCTCAGTGGTGAAGAGTTCACCTGCCAGTTCTGGAGACACATGTTCGATCCCTGATCCAGGAAGATCCCACATGCTATGGAGCAACTAAGCCCGTGAGCCACAACTAATTGAGCCTGTGCTCTAGAGCCTTGGACTTGCAACTATTGAGCCCACGTGCAGCAACTACTGAAGCCTGTGTGCCATAGAACTCGAGTTCCACAACAAGAAAAGTCACCGCAACAGGAAGCCTGCTCACCTCAGCTAGAGAGTAGCCCCCACTCCCTGCAGGTAGAGAAGAGCCTTGGGAGCAGTGAAAACCCAGAATAGCCCAAAATAAATAAAAAAATAAAATTAAGAAGTACCTTTCCAAAAAACATAGATGATACCCAGTTAGATTTGAATTTCAGATTAAAAAAATTACTCACATCCTGTATATACATGTTGAGAATTGCCTGGGAGACCCCTGAAAAAACAAACGTTACATGTGCAATTTTGGTGTGGTTTGAGACTGCATTTGCAAAAATAAGTTACTTATGAAGGAGGAGAAACATTTTTGTGGATACAAAAACTGGAGACAAAACCGGAAAATAAATCACAGATTTGAAAATCTTACAAAAATAACAAATGAATAATTTACATCTTTTCCTTCATTTATTGAAAAACATTGGAACATGTTCTTAACTCAGTGCAACTTGGGTTCTCTTCCTGTGGCTATTACTCACTTAGTCATCTTTACTTCTTCTTTTTTTAAAGGCATGTGTTTGGTGATTTGCTCTTGGCTTTTCATAAGCCACCATCTGAGCACTGTCTGTTGGCTCTTGCCACCCAGCTCTCAGCCCTCAGAACCAGTGTCTGTGTGTCTCTGCTGTTCCCCAGATGCTCGCCGCCCATCACACACACGTCGTCTCTCAGACCGTCCCCCACCGCTGTCTCTAGAGTCCCATGGGAACTTGTGAGACTCCCTTTCTTCAGATCATCATTCACCTACATTTACTGTGACCTGCTGGAAATTCCCAGGTCTTATTCCTTTGACTCAGAATGTCCTACATCTTACATTTCTCGATTCCTGTAAGTCTCCTTTAGGGTCAACAGATTTAGCAAATAAACAAAGATGATGGGGCTTCCCTGGTAGCTCAGTGGTGAAGAGTTCACCTGCCAGTTCTGGAGACACATGTTCGATCCCTGATCCAGGAAGATCCCACATGCTATGGAGCAACTAAGCCCGTGAGCCACAACTAATTGAGCCTGTGCTCTAGAGCCTTGGACTTGCAACTATTGAGCCCACGTGCAGCAACTACTGAAGCCTGTGTGCCATAGAACTCGAGTTCCACAACAAGAAAAGTCACCGCAACAGGAAGCCTGCTCACCTCAGCTAGAGAGTAGCCCCCACTCCCTGCAGGTAGAGAAGAGCCTTCGGCAGCAGTGAAAACCCAGAATAGCCCAAAATAAATAAAAAAATAAAATTAAGAAATACCTTTCCAAAAAACATAGATGATACCCAGTTAGATTTGAATTTCAGATTAAAAAATAATTGAGTCTAAACACATCCTGTATATACATGTGATGTCACTTACAAGAGAAGCAGAGCTGGAATCCCTATGCCCATTGTACAGAGAAGAAAATTGAGACTCACAAGGATAAGAGAAGCTGTGTGAGGCTACAGAGTCAGGATGTGGGATCCCTGGAATGTGCACCAGGGCTGGCTGACCTCAAAGCCTAGACTTTCTCCATGGCAGCCGACTGCTTCTATTAAACATACTAGCGTGTCTATGGCACCTGACAGTTTTCAAAACACCTTCAGATGCATGATCTTAATTAATCTTTGCAGAAATCCTTTTGAGATAGGTGCTGCATTTCATTTGTTCTGAGACACTTTTTTTCCTCTTTAACACTTTGACATTTCCGATTGCAGGATGTATTTCATTGTCAATAGTGTGTCAGTCTAATTGGCAGCATTCTTCTTCCCCTTTCTTAGAAAGGCTTACATAATGGCATCTGGGATTCAATTAAATGCAACGTTATTATGTATTTCCTCAGGGAAGTCTGGTCTCTAGCCTAAGGTGACAGACACGGTAATTACAACTGTCTTCCTGACCTTCGACTACCCTCCTGTCCAAAAGAAATTACACAGGCTTCTCCCCAAGACACACAGTGGAGCCAGGACAGCTTGAGTGAACGCTGGCAGATATCGGACTCCCAGCAGGAGAATGGAGGAGTGTGCTTCCAACTTAAAGACGAGGCGGGCCAGATAAAGACTCTGGCAAGAAAGGACGGCTCCCCCTTTTTCTAAATCTTCCAGGGGAGCTGCGGCAAGAGGACATAGCTCCCTGCCATGTCAGACAAGTGAAACATTCGAAGAAAGAGAGACAGAAGCCGGGCTCAGTAAAGTCATCCAGTCCAGGGGCCTGCCAGCTGGAGATCAGAGCCGGCAACACGCAGGCTGCCTGCTCCAAGCCTGGGTCCCGGCCCAAGAGCTCAACGAGTCAGGCAGCACCTCTACCACCACTTCCCCTCGGGGCCTCAGCCTATAGTCTAGACGGGGCTAGAGGCGCTCATTCTTGACACGGGGCCCACATTTCCTAGCCTGGATGCACAGAACCACATTCCAAGTGCTGTCTTGGGCTCCCAATAGCTCATATCAGGAGGGAAACTTCACAAGAAAAAAGAAACACATTGTACAGGAAAAAGGAGGAGAAGGAGAAAAAATGATGCATCAATGGCAAGCAGACAGGTCTGAGATTGAGTTGATTTATGCTTTCTGAATTGAAGGGACAGCAAGCATCTGCCTGAAAGATGATCATTTCCAAAAAGATGCTCTGAAGGCGGCAGAATTGAAGTCACTTGACATTGCCCCTTCTTTAAAGAAAAAGCACTTACGACTGGAAGTTTGCAAGGATCTAATGTACACCATGAGGACTAGAGTTAACAATACTATATTACATACTTCAAAGTTGCAGAAAGAGTAAAATTGAACGTTTTTCACCACATACACATAAATGATAACCATGCGAGGGTGGGATGTTAACTACGTTTTTTTTCATTTTTTCAAATTTTCAGTCTAATTGGCAGCATTCTTCTTCCTTTCTTAGAAATTACATAATGGCATCTGGGATTCAATTAAATGCAACGTTATTATGTATTTCCTCAGGGAAGTCTGGTCTCTAGCCTAAGGTGACAGACACGGTAATTACAACTGTCTTCCTGACCTTCGACTACCCTCCTGTCCAAAAGAAATTACACAGGCTTCTCCCCAAGACACACAGTGGAGCCAGGACAGCTTGAGTGAACGCTGGCAGATATCGGACTCCCAGCAGGAGAATGGAGGAGTGTGCTTCCAACTTAAAGACGAGGCGGGCCAGATAAAGACTCTGGCAAGAAAGGACGGCTCCCCTTTTGTCTAAATCTTCCAGGGGAGCTGCGGCAAGAGGACATAGCTCCCTGCCATGTCAGACAAGTGAAACATTCGAAGAAAGAGAGACAGAAGCCGGGCTCAGTAAAGTCATCCAGTCCAGGGGCCTGCCAGCTGGAGATCAGAGCCGGCAACACGCAGGCTGCCTGCTCCAAGCCTGGGTCCCGGCCCAAGAGCTCAACGAGTCAGGCAGCACCTCTACCACCACTTCCCCTCGGGGCCTCAGCCTATAGTCTAGACGGGGCTAGAGGCGCTCATTCTTGACACGGGGCCCACATTTCCTAGCCTGGATGCACAGAACCACATTCCAAGTGCTGTCTTGGGCTCCCAATAGCTCATATCAGGAGGGAAACTTCACAAGAAAAAAGAAACACATTGTACAGGAAAAAGGAGGAGAAGGAGAAAAAATGATGCATCAATGGCAAGCAGACAGGTCTGAGATTGAGTTGATTTATGCTTTCTGAATTGAAGGGACAGCAAGCATCTGCCTGAAAGATGATCATTTCCAAAAAGATGCTCTGAAGGCGGCAGAATTGAAGTCACTTGACATTGCCCCTTCTTTAAAGAAAAAGCACTTACGACTGGAAGTTTGCAAGGATCTAATGTACACCATGAGGACTAGAGTTAACAATACTATATTACATACTTCAAAGTTGCAGAAAGAGTAAAATTGAACGTTTTTCACCACATACACATAAATGATAACCATGCGAGGGTGGGATGTTAACTACATTTATTGTGGTGAACACTTTACCATGCACACACATCAAAATCACCTTGCTGGACACTTAAATTCATATAGTGTCCCATGTCAGTTATGGCTCAATAAAGCTGGGGGTATGGATATTGAAAAAAAAAAAAAAAAGCTAATTCTGCATCAGAAGCCTATCTGCAGACCAGCCTCTATACTGATAACAATCAAATGCATTCACTTCGCTAGGCTCTCAGCAATAAGCCATATCACTTAGGCTTCCATCCCGCCTGTAGAGTCAGCGTCAGGGTTCTCACTTTAGATGCAAAGAAGCAGAGGCTCAAAGACCTCCGTGACTGTGCTCAAGTTCACAGACTATTCATGGCTGCATTGGGAGCTGAGCCCAGATCTCGTGACTCCAAAGGTTATGTTCTTTTTACTCCCTGCCCCCACAGTCACTGGCATCTCAGCAAATCAGAAGAGAGATCAAGTTTGCTTGGGTGAACTTTGGAGAAAGCAGGGGAGGGTTAAGTAGAGGGAAATGTGAGTGATAGATTCTAAAAGGGGCATAAGAATAATTTGCCCTTTGCTCTGGAGCTGTTGACGTGAAGGAGCTATTCTTGTTTAGTCTCCAGGTCGGGTCTGACTCTTTTGGACTCTGTAGAGCACCAGCCCATGGGATTGGTCCTTAGGATTTCCCAGGGAACAATATTGGAGTGAGTAGCCATTTCCTTCTCCAGGGGATCTTCCTGACCCCAGGACTGAACCTGTGTCTCCTGCATGGCAGGCAGATTCTTTACCACTGGTCATCTGGGAAGCCCGGGTATTGATAGAGTTGTTAGAACATCTGAATAGGAAAGAGGAGGGATTAACATGAGGAAGACCATCTCAGTAACAGTGTCTTAGTGTCAGAAGATAAAGGCTTAGACTAGGGAGGTGGTCTTACAATAAAGACCTTTGATTGTGAATTAGATTATTATCCCTTACTCCAAGAATCCTGATACAAGAAAAACAATTTTTTTCATGGCATCATACTTCCTCCAGTGCCACCAAAGTTACTCAGAATAGTGTAATGAAAACGCTACCTGAAAACACTTTGGAACCACATACAACTGAGTTGAACCCAGGCCACATGACTTACTGAGCTTTTTAAACTTCTAAAAAAAAATGGCAGACCACTCTGCACCACATATGGGATCTTCATTCCCTGACGAGGGACTGAACCTGCACCCTCTGCATTGGAAGTGTGGAGTCTTAACCATCAGACCATCAGGGAAGTTCCTACTTTAGTAAGGAACCTGAGACTGGGCATCCAAGCTTCCTGAGTATCGGCTTCCCCATCTGTAGAATGAAGGTGATATTATCTATAAGTTCTTTTTTTGCTTCTGTCTCCTTTTATGCTTTCTTGGCTCCCTGGTGATTTCACTTCATTGTATCTCTGGCAAGTGTGTCTGGCAAAGGATTCACTCTCAGAGTCTTTTCAGAGAAAAATGCTGGAAGAGTAAGAAGCTAAAAAGGTGGGAAAGAAGGGACTTGGTGTAGCAAGCTCCAAACATTTTGAAGTTGGTCAGAGGGCATCACCGATTCAATGGACATGAGTTTGAGCAAATTCTGGGAGATGGTGAAGGATGGGGAAGCCTGGCGGGCGGCAGTCCATAGGGTCACAAAGAGTTGGACACAACGGAGCAACTGGCACTTTCCGGCTAAGCTGTGAAGTTTGCTAAGTCAGGTGCAGGAAATGCATCTTTGACTTGTTTTCAAAATTTGATACACTTATCAGGTCAGGACATAACACTATCATAAACTGAGGAAGATCTGTATTTCATTGTACTGATGGGGCAACAGAGTCTCAGAAAGGTAGAAGTAAATCCGGGTCACACAGAGCCTAGGAACAGAATCAGAATCCGGAGCCAAGATGACTCCCTCTTTCTGTGTTTTTCTGTGGTTTTTCTCTCAAAGATAAGGCTGAGCTAATAAGGCTAAAAATAATGACAGGAGAGAACTGTCCCTGACATTGCGGATGTGAGTAGGCTCTCCCAGAGTCTCTGACAAGGGTGCTACCCAGCCCACACTTCCTGCTCACTCATCAGACGGGCCATCCAGCCCTCAGTGCAGAGTGGATCCTGCAAAATCGAAGCAGGCGCTGAATCACCGAGAGCCCGACTGTTGGATGGGAGGCGATGGCGTGGGTGGTCGCGTCCCAGACAGAAGACGCTCCGCCAGATGGAGCCGCGCCTGGAAGCTTGGATGGGACTCCGGTTGTTGCCGATTCTCGGTGCTGCTCTCTTTTGATTGAATAGACGGCAAAGGGGCAGCTGCCAAGAACCTACCCACGGCTCTGGGGCCCCTGGACTCGCAGATGGGGACATGTCCGTGGGTCATCAGGGGCCACGCCAGCCAGGAGGAGAGGTCGGGCGTGGAGACGTGCAGACACAACCTGTTCTTGGTGAGGGAATTTGGGCAGTAAGGACAGCGTGGCAAAGACGCTATTTATACAGCGCCCATCTGGTGAGCATTCTGGGTGCTTCCCTGCAGACACACAACTCAGATCCCCTCCGTTCTGAGGCTGAGGCCCAGGGCTCACTCTGCCACTGCCAGCGGACTGTGAGTGTTCTATCCAGAAGACGCCCACTTCAGCGGAGGAATATGAAGTATCCCGCTTTCTCCTTGATAGTGATCGGAATAATAATCAGGGCTGTTACAATTACTCTGTGCTAATCATTTGTTATCTTTATCACCATTCTGCAAAGTACCTGTCATCATACTGGTTACACTTTGAGGAGATTTGCCGAGGTAAATAGCTTGCCCAAGGTCACTTAGCTGTGAGCAGTGGACCTGGGCCCTCAAGCCCATTGACTGCCTAGGCCAGAGTCCCTCCGCTGGGGGGTGACAGAGTCGGATGGGGATCAGGTTTCTCTGTGCTTCACAGCCTGTACCCCGACGTGCCATCTCCTCCCCCCACCCCCACCAAAATCCCCGAGGAAAAGAGTCCCTGAAAGTGATCTCAACTGGAACAGAATCAGATCGGGCCAATCTCCCCCAAAGATAAGGCTGAGCTAATAAGGCTAAAAATAATGACAGGAGAGAACTGTCCCTGACATTGCGGATGTGAGTAGGCTCTCCCAGAGTCTCTGACAAGGGTGCTACCCAGCCCACACTTCCTGCTCACTCATCAGACGGGCCATCCAGCCCTCAGTGCAGAGTGGATCCTGCAAAATCGAAGCAGGCGCTGAATCACCGAGAGCCCGACTGTTGGATGGGAGGCGATGGCGTGGGTGGTCGCGTCCCAGACAGAAGACGCTCCGCCAGATGGAGCCGCGCCTGGAAGCTTGGATGGGACTCCGGTTGTTGCCGATTCTCGGTGCTGCTCTCTTTTGATTGAATAGACGGCAAAGGGGCAGCTACCAAGAACCTACCCACGGCTCTGGGGCCCCTGGACTCGCAGATGGGGACATGTCCGTGGGTCATCAGGGGCCACGCCAGCCAGGAGGAGAGGTCGGGCGTGGAGACGTGCAGACACAACCTGTTCTTGGTGAGGGAATTTGGGCAGTAAGGACAGCGTGGCAAAGACGCTATTTATACAGCGCCCATCTGGTGAGCATTCTGGGTGCTTCCCTGCAGACACACAACTCAGATCCCCTCCGTTCTGAGGCTGAGGCCCAGGGCTCACTCTGCCACTGCCAGCGGACTGTGAGTGTTCTATCCAGAAGACGCCCACTTCAGCGGAGGAATATGAAGTATCCCGCTTTCTCCTTGATAGTGATCGGAATAATAATCAGGGCTGTTACAATTACTCTGTGCTAATCATTTGTTATCTTTATCACCATTCTGCAAAGTACCTGTCATCATACTGGTTACACTTTGAGGAGATTTGCCGAGGTAAATAGCTTGCCCAAGGTCACTTAGCTGTGAGCAGTGGACCTGGGCCCTCAAGCCCATTGACTGCCTAGGCCAGAGTCCCTCCGCTGGGGGGTGACAGAGTCGGATGGGGATCAGGTTTCTCTGTGCTTCACAGCCTGTACCCCGACGTGCCATCTCCTCCCCCCACCCCCACCAAATTCCCGGAGGAAATGAGTCCCTGAAAGTCATCTCTGGAGGGAGACGAGAGACGGTTGCTCTCGTTGGTCCAGCACTGAGGTCTTATACAGCCCTGCTGCTCTAGGATGTGTAGCCAATGGTACTCTTTTGTCTTTGGCACATCCACCTGCATATTTCCTATTCACGAAGCTCGACTGACACAGGAGGGTGGAGACTGCTCCTCCTGCCACTTCCAACTTGCCCGACTCTTCCTCTGTCTGTCCTGCGATGGCTCCGGACCATGCCAGCAGCACGGGGGCGGGGGTGGCGGGGGTGGGGTGCGACAGGACCAGGAGAGACCTGCCTCCACCCTGCTCCTTCCAGCCTGCGGGGAGCCCGGGGAGTGCACCAGGATTGGAAGACACTTTCGGCAGTCCTTTATGTAGGTCCTCCTGCTCCTGTCTGGGGAGGGCAGAAAAGAGGGCCATAGAAAAGATCTCAGAGCATTTGAGTGCATAAATGAAAAGAGAAAATTATAGATCTATAAATCTAACCAAACTTGGAAAAAAAAAAAAAAAACCCAGGAAAAGCAGCACTAACTGCTTATAAATCACCTTGCAGGTCTGTGTGCTCAGTGGCTTCAGTCGTGTCTGACTCTCTGCCACCCTATGGGCTGTGGCCCACCGGGCTCCTCAGTCCATGGGATTCTTAAGGCAGGAATGCTGGCGCGGGTGGCCACGCCCTTCTCCAGGGGATCTCCCTGACTCAAGGATGGAACCCGCACCTCCTGCACTCAGGTGGATTCTCTACCACCGAGCCTCTGGGGATGTCCACAAATTACTTTAATGTGATGGGAATGAAGGAAAGGAAGGAACAAAGGATGGAGGAGGGGGAAAGCATAAAGGAAATCAGCATTTACTGCACACTTTCTGTGTCTCAAAACGGTAGGTATTCTGAGACCAGAACGAGAGGCAGGGGTTGTTTTCAGTTCAGATTCATCATTAAATGAGGTGTGACCTTTGGCAACTTTTGTCTCTCTCTGGGCTTTCCTCCATCTCTGGTTTCCTTTCTGAGAAGGGTCAGGGTAGACGATCTCTAACTCCTATCCAGGTCTATCCATTGACAGATGGAGAGTCGGTTTAGATGAACGCTTCCTCTTGTGATCACTGTGAGTTACCCCAAACAGCTGACTTTCCCGGTGGCTCAGAGGGTAAAGAAACCACCCGCAGTGCAGGAGACACAGGAGATGCAGGTTTTATCCCTGAGTCAGGAAGATCCCTTGGAGAAGGAAATGGCAACCCACTCCAGTATTCTTGCCTAAAAAATCCCATGGACGGAGGAACCTGGAGGGCCACAATACGAAGGGTTGCAGAGAGCTGGGCACAGCGGAAGTGGCTAGGCGTGTCTTTTCACTTCACAGAGGGGCAGCTGGAGCCCTGGTGTTACTGTTTGCCATGGAGTTCAGTGCTGCTGCTGACAGGGAATGCCGCTTGTCTTTTTTTTTCCTAGCGTGGTATTCTTTCTTCTTCTCCAGGACACGGATCTGGTCTCAAGACCAGGAAGGCCACCATATGTCTCTGGTATTTCTGGGTCGTTCTCTAGGCTAAGCAGGGGAACTAGGGAGGGGAGAGGAGGTCAGGTAGAGATGAGGTGGAGAAGGAGAAGGAGACAGGATGTGTGAGGCGGCAGAGGAAGAGAATGGCTGAGATGCATCCTTGGGGTTGCTCTGCACCCAGATCTCCCAGAAAGACCAGCTTGCTTTTGTGGAGATGACTGAGTGCAGTGGGCTACAATTGAAGGGGTGGCCACGCCCTTCTCCAGGGATCTCCTGACTCAAGGATGGAACCCGCACCTCCTGCACTCAGGTGGATTCTCTACCACCGAGCCTCTGGGGATGTCCACAAATTACTTTAATGTGATGGGAATGAAGGAAAGGAAGGAACAAAGGATGGAGGAGGGGGAAAGCATAAAGGAAATCAGCATTTACTGCACACTTTCTGTGTCTCAAAACGGTAGGTATTCTGAGACCAGAACGAGAGGCAGGGGTTGTTTTCAGTTCAGATTCATCATTAAATGAGGTGTGACCTTTGGCAACTTTTGTCTCTCTCTGGGCTTTCCTCCATCTCTGGTTTCCTTTCTGAGAAGGGTCAGGGTAGACGATCTCTAACTCCTATCCAGGTCTATCCATTGACAGATGGAGAGTCGGTTTAGATGAACGCTTCCTCTTGTGATCACTGTGAGTTACCCCAAACAGCTGACTTTCCCGGTGGCTCAGAGGGTAAAGAAACCACCCGCAGTGCAGGAGACACAGGAGATGCAGGTTTTATCCCTGAGTCAGGAAGATCCCTTGGAGAAGGAAATGGCAACCCACTCCAGTATTCTTGCCTAAAAAATCCCATGGACGGAGGAACCTGGAGGGCCACAATACGAAGGGTTGCAGAGAGCTGGGCACAGCGGAAGTGGCTAGGCGTGTCTTTTCACTTCACAGAGGGGCAGCTGGAGCCCTGGTGTTACTGTTTGCCATGGAGTTCAGTGCTGCTGCTGACAGGGAATGCCGCTTGTCTTTTTTTTTCCTAGCGTGGTATTCTTTCTTCTTCTCCAGGACACGGATCTGGTCTCAAGACCAGGAAGGCCACCATATGTCTCTGGTATTTCTGGGTCGTTCTCTAGGCTAAGCAGGGGAACTAGGGAGGGGAGAGGAGGTCAGGTAGAGATGAGGTGGAGAAGGAGAAGGAGACAGGATGTGTGAGGCGGCAGAGGAAGAGAATGGCTGAGATGCATCCTTGGGGTTGCTCTGCACCCAGATCTCCCAGAAAGACCAGCTTGCTTTTGTGGGGAGATGACTGAGTGCAGTGGGCTACAATAGTAATCGTCATCAAGGGACTTGGCTTCTCGTCCTGTTTCTGGACTGATAGACGCATGCCTTTACCCTTCTCTGTTTCTCTACACCTGAGGGACCTCTCTGAGACACTCTTCCCTAGGAATAGCTTCCTTAAGTATCATGACACTCCACAGGAGAGCAGCACCGCTCAGCACGCACACTCACTTGGCCACGATGGTTTTCATATCTCAGCTCTCCCTAAGCGTCCAAGACATTTTCAACAAAGACTGCACTTTGAGCCAGCTTGCATTCAGGTGGGCCTCCACTCTTCCAGGATGACCAGGGCTGCACTGAGCTGCCCAGCTACCCACCTCCTCCGCTCTTCTCCACCTGAGAGGAGTGTCCGATCACTATCTGGAGGAGGCCTGTTGAGTCAGACGCCTGAGTCCAGCGACTCTCAGGGACTCCTGAATCCACTGGGAATTGAACTAGACGTTTTTTGAGAGTCCCCCCAGTTATGAGATTGAGAGACCTCAGTCTTTTCCAGAACCGAAAGAGAGAGTCGAACACAGCTTCTAGGAAACCGAGATCCTCAGGATATTAATGTGTTGTGTGTGTGTGTGTGTGTGTGTGTGTGTATGTATTAGGTCTTATTTGTTGAATACCTATATAACATGTTGTGCAGCACGTTCTAGTTGTGGGGCTTCAGCAGGCAAGAAAGCAAGCAAAAAGGTAAACAAGAAGAAGGAAGGAAGGGAGGAAGGAAGGAAGGAAAGTATGGAGAAAGAGAACTTGTAGGGAAAGATATAAGGAAGCAGTAAATAAAAGATGCAAAGAAGAGAAAAGGGGAAGTGAAAATGAATAGAAAAAAAGAAGAGGGAAGAGAGAGGAAAGGAGACCAGAGAGATGGATGTGCTCCTTGTGGACGGATGCGTTTCCAGGCTGCCGTCCTGCCATCCCCCACGCTCAGGCCTCCGCCCCCAGCCCCCCACCCCTACGACTTCCTCGAGCAGGAACTTCTGAAGCCAGCGTGAGCTGAGCAGGCTGCCCTGGCTGGGTTTCAGCCCAGTCCCTGCTGTGTCTGAAGGATGCTGGAGGTGGAGTAATTAGTCCTTGTTCCCATGCCAGTGCTGTGCCTGGCGAAATGGGCCGCTGGAGCACACGGTTTGGCTCTGGATTGCTGACCCCTTGTACTGCCCGAGGCTCGTCTATGCACTTGAACTTCTCAGCAAACGTGGAGGTGACGTTGGAGGAGGATGCTGGAACGGAGCCCTCCAGGCAGACTTCCCACCACTGTAAGGAGCTCAGAGAGACGGGGCAAAATAAAGAAATGGTGAAGTAGAAGGAAGATAGCACAGCCCTGAGAAAAGTTCCTTTAGAATCATTTTTATCAATTTTGTTAAAACAATTAAATCATCTTCTTTTAAAATAAATGAATATTGAGTTTCAGCATCATACAGCCCCGGAGGATATAAATTCTATTTCATCCCTTCATCTTGAGCAACCAACTTAACTTTTCAGAGCCTCTGTCTTCCCATCTGTACAATGGATGTGATGCTGTAGAACCTGTGAGCTTGAGAGGATTGGGGATGTTCTGGCTGCTCTCTGGCGTATACAGCCCGGAGGATATAAATTCTATTTCATCCCTTCATCTTGAGCAACCAACTTAACTTTTCAGAGCCTCTGTCTTCCCATCTGTACAATGGATGTGATGCTGTAGAACCTGTGAGCTTGAGAGGATTGGGGATGTTCTGGCTGCTCTCTGGCGTATTGCTTGGCATCCAGCCAGTGCTGGGCAAACGTTGAGTTTCATGCCGTTTAAACAACTGATTTCACATATTCAGTATTTCCAATCCATTAGGGGCACCAAAGTATCGGCATTGCTAGAAAACAATCCATTGATTTTAAAAAGCAAAAGAAGATCCAATGTGGCAAGTATATTCAGGAGGAAACAGTGATCCTCAGGAACCAAGGAAGCCCTGTAGTGTTCGTTCATCTGTGTCGGTGTCGTGGATTAGATGCAGGGCTGGATCTCTGTGCATTTGCTTCACCTGCAGTTCTGCTTGTCATTCTGTTACTTCAGGCATTGCCATTACAGCCAGAATACTCTTCCTCATCACATTGAACTCCAATAATTTGCCTTCTTAGGGCATAGTTTTCACTCTCTTCTGCACAATTTTTGTTTCCTCTCTTGAAAGTTAGACATTTATTTTTGTATTCTTCTATTTTTCTGCCTTGTCTTAACAATTTTTCTAAGGAGGTTCAGCTGTTCATACCATCTGGCCATAGTCTCAAGAATTAGAAAAGAGAGTTCTATGCTAAGCAAGTTCACTTTATGTGCTTCAGGTATGCGGGCAAGAACAGAGAGAATGTCACATCGTCTTGTTGTGTGAAGCTGTTTTCTCATACAGGAGAGTGTCTGGAGGTGGTATCACAGAACTGCGCACACAGATGTAGACACACATACATACACACACAGAATATACAACAGACCAGGAGTGATGAAATTGCTTTTCTAACTCCACTTCTGCCACCAGCTCGCAATGTGACCTTAGAATCACCTCTCCTACTTTATTCCAATTTTACAGATGACAACACTGAGGCACACAGTTATTAGATTTTTTTCCCTCAATATCACATTTCAATTATAAAGCCTAGGGAGTATTCAAATCTAGCCTTCTTGGTCCCCAAACCAAGAGCTCAGAGTTTATATTTGAAAGGGGGACTGTTCACATCTCTTTGTCTTTAACTCCACGCCTATACTGGTTTGAGCCCTTGAGGTCATACTGCCTGTTCTCGTGGTGTGTATGTACCACCAGCATGGAAAAGTCTGGGGTATGGATCACACCCCTGACATGTCCTGGACTTTCATCTCTCTCTCCCGACACTTGGGGGCATTACCTTCCGACACGGACAGACACTTAACTTCTGAGACTGCTCCATCTTCTTCTCAGGTACCTTTCCTTCTCTTTCCTTATTTTCCTCTCCCCTTCGTTCCTCCCTCCTCCCACCTTCATTAACCTGTATGGTTTCAAACGATTGCTCAGAGCCAGGTGGGAAATGGAAGCACACTGATTAATAACCCAAAAGTGGGCTTCCTGGTGGCTCAGAGGGTAAAGAATTCACCTGCCAGTCTCAAGTGTTGGTGAATGTGGGCTTCTGCTTGTCATTCTGTTACTTCAGGCATTGCCATTACAGCCAGAATACTCTTCCTCATCACATTGAACTCCAATAATTTGCCTTCTTAGGGCATAGTTTTCACTCTCTTCTGCACAATTTTGTTTCCTCTCTTGAAAGTTAGACATTTATTTTTGTATTCTTCTATTTTTCTGCCTTGTCTTAACAATTTTTCTAAGGAGGTTCAGCTGTTCATACCATCTGGCCATAGTCTCAAGAATTAGAAAAGAGAGTTCTATGCTAAGCAAGTTCACTTTATGTGCTTCAGGTATGCGGGCAAGAACAGAGAGAATGTCACATCGCCTTGTTGTGTGAAGCTGTTTTCTCATACAGGAGAGTGTCTGGAGGTGGTATCACAGAACTGCGCACACAGATGTAGACACACATACATACACACACAGAATATACAACAGACCAGGAGTGATGAAATTGCTTTTCTAACTCCACTTCTGCCACCAGCTCGCAATGTGACCTTAGAATCACCTCTCCTACTTTATTCCAATTTTACAGATGACAACACTGAGGCACACAGTTATTAGATTTTTTTCCCTCAATATCACATTTCAATTATAAAGCCTAGGGAGTATTCAAATCTAGCCTTCTTGGTCCCCAAACCAAGAGCTCAGAGTTTATATTTGAAAGGGGGACTGTTCACATCTCTTTGTCTTTAACTCCACGCCTATACTGGTTTGAGCCCTTGAGGTCATACTGCCTGTTCTCGTGGTGTGTATGTACCACCAGCATGGAAAAGTCTGGGGTATGGATCACACCCCTGACATGTCCTGGACTTTCATCTCTCTCTCCCGACACTTGGGGGCATTACCTTCCGACACGGACAGACACTTAACTTCTGAGACTGCTCCATCTTCTTCTCAGGTACCTTTCCTTCTCTTTCCTTATTTTCCTCTCCCCTTCGTTCCTCCCTCCTCCCACCTTCATTAACCTGTATGGTTTCAAACGATTGCTCAGAGCCAGGTGGGAAATGGAAGCACACTGATTAATACATTGGCTCTCAAGTGTTGGTGAATGTGGGCTTCCCTGGTGGCTCAGAGGGTAAAGAATTCACCTGCCAGTGCAGGAAACTCAGGAGACACGGGTTCAGTCCCTGGGTCCGGACGATCCTCTGGAGGGGTGAATGGCAACCCACTCTAGAATTCTTGCCTGGGAAATCCCACAGACAGAAGAGCCTGGTGGGCCACTGTCCATGGAGTTGCGGAGTCCAACAAGACTGAGCATACAGGTGTGTGTTGGTGAACGAACACCTCCCCGTATGTTTCCTAGTTGGTACTTTAAAAAGAAGCATGAGTGAACCCAAGTGACATTCCCATAAGTTATGGCTTATTCATATATTGTGAAAGGCACTGTGACCAGGTAGAGACTGAGCTTACAGTCACCCCCAGGGGACAACCCCTTTGCTCTCCCTTTTCCGAGTCTGTGACTGCACCTTAAAAAGCTGCTTCTAGGGCTTCCCTGTGGGTAAAGTGTCTGCCTTGCAGTGCAAGGGGCACCGGTTCCACCCCTGGTCTGGGAAGATCCCACATGCCGAGGAGCGGCTGGGCTGGTGTGTCCAATGACGAGCTAGTGCTCTGAAGCACATGCACCCAGAGCCGGTGCTCTGCAACGAAAGAGGCCACTGCGAGGGGAGGCCCACACGGGCCAAAGAATAAAGATGGATGAAAAATAAATGATGACTTAGAGGCAAAAAAAAAAAAAGCTCCTTCTACAGAGTCCTTAATTATAAAATGTGTCTAACGCTAGAAGAAGCTCCCTCAAATATGTATTTTGTCAAGCGCTCTGGATATGTTTTTTTTTTTTGCATTTGGCGGGGGTGTTGGTGCAGGGTCCAAAAGCAACCCTGGGAGGCTGAACATGATTCACAGGAGGATTCAATTAGGAAGAAAGACTCCGCGTCACCCGCTGGGACCACAGGGCCTCATTCCTGTGCTGGATTCCATCCTCGAAAGGTCTTCTGTGCGGCGCTCCCTCCCCCGCTCCCCTCCTTGAAACTTCACAGCTGTGATGCAGAGTGACTTTGAAGGGCGGAAGACAAGAGGGATTTTTCCTTCCTCCATGGTCATATTTAACAGCTCGTTCCCAAATGGTATTAATAAACATTTCAACTTCAAAAACTGAACTTGACATTTCTACATCCTTTCCATTGTTGCTCTGTTTTTGTCTTTGCCATTACACAAATGATGTCTGTGGTGCACGCAGGACTAAAAGGGGTTCCCACGTCTCCGGGTTCCGAAAACGTGTGCATTTGTCTATAGATTCCTGGGAAGCACTGGGGTGGTCATTGTTATCCTAGGGACAGAATAACATCTAGGGAGATGAGTCCAAAGTGTGCAAACTTTGAGATGAGTGCTTGGGGCACAGAGAGTCAAACTGCAAATACTCTGTATGTGTGTGTGTGTGTGTGTGCGTGTGTGTGCTCAATCATGTCCGACTCTTAGCAGCTCCATGGACTACAGCCCACCAAGGTCCTCTGTCCATATGATCTTCCAGGCAAGAACACTGGAGAGGGTTGCCATGCCCTCCTCCAGGGGATCTTCCCAACCCAGGGAGCAAACCTGTGCCGATTATGCCTCCTGCATTGGCAGGCAGGTCCTTTACCGTCACCACCTGGGGAGCCTGAGCATACATCAGCTTGGGTCAAAAATTCTCTAAGTAAAAGATTCTGAACCAGTAAGAGACTCAGCACTCAGGGGCACAGAGGCAGGTGAAGGAGCTGGAGACCCTTGGTTTTCTAAAACTGAGCTTTAGGGATTCCATTGTATGGAAGAAAGCCTACCCCTCCCAGTCACCTTCAGGATACAATCCCACCTTCCTCTCGGAGCCGTGGCGGTCGGACGCGTTCTCGTTCAGCTCTGGTCTCATCTCCCAGGACCTCCACAGTCTACTCCCTGCACTTCCTTCCAGTCTTCAGGTTCTCTTTCTACCCTTGGTCTTGCACATTCTGTTCCTTCTGCTAGAATAATCTTCCTGCTCCAGCAACACAAACTCACCTTTTCAAACCTGGGCTGTGTGGTTTGTGACATAGCAAAGTCCCTCTTGGTGGGCTTAGTCGCCCTTTCATGTACAAATTCTTAGCTTTCTTGGCCTGGCCTTGATGATTGTTTGTGAGGGTTGTTAGCTCATTAGACTGTAAACCCTCTGGGGTAGAGAGGTCAGTGTGTTTCACCTCCATGTCTCAAAATTCTGGGCCTCATCTGGGAAAAATGTGTAAATAGACTAATGATTGAGTAACTTGGTTTTCAGCCCACAGCCTAATATTTTTTCAGTGTGATTCTCGGACCACCTGCATCAGCATATCCTTGGGGAGCCTGTTAAAATTGGGAGGCTCTGAGCCTCACCCCAGACCTACAGCATCTCTCAGGTGGGGTCCTAATATCTGCATGGCTAGCAAACTTCCTCGATAATTATAGTCTCCCTGGTGCTGAGAATCACTGAGACAGAAGACAAAAGCAGAGGAAGCCTGAAAGAGACAAACCCTCTCAGTGAGAGCCGAGAGCTTGATGGGTGAATGGGGAGCGAGTGGGTAGCCGGAGCCATTTTATTATAGAGCTTACTAATGGATTGTCACAATAGTCTGATAGATAGTTCCAATAATGATACTGCACCATTAGGAAAAGTTTAAACTTGTCCTCAGTCATTTTTCTCAAGAAGGAAGAGTAGTCTGTCTCAAGAAAGAGTAGTCATATATTAATCATTTTGGAAATATTTCCATCTCAAATGGAAAATCTACAATTCTAAAATAACCAAAGAGTAAATAAATGAATGATTTAGAAAATAAACTCACCTAAGACAGCTTATGAGTGAACTTTATAAGCGTGGATGAAAGTTAAAAGGTGAAAGAATTAGTCCCTCAGTCATGTCCAGCTCTGAGACCCCACGGACTGGTAACCCACCAGGCTCCTCAGTCCGTGGATTTCTCCAGGCAAGAATACTGGAGTGGGTAGGCATTCATTCTCCAGGGGATCTTCCTGACTTCGGGATTGAACCCAGGTCTCCTGCATTGCAGGCAGATCGTTGACCATCTGAGCCACCAGGGAAGCCCCAAAGTGTGGCTAAGTGTGTTTCATTCACTATAGACAATGCAACAGGAGGGTGACAGGGCTTTTGGAGCTCGGGAGACCTGGGCTCAGGTCTCACGTCTACCCCTACTCCCCTGGGTCTCTGATTATCTGTTTCTTCCCCTCTTAGTAGGAGAGTGATGTTTCATAGTGTTTAAATACCAGGCATTTTGCATGTATCATTATTAAAGGAATGATTATTTGTGAGGGTTGTTAGCTCATTAGACTGTAAACCCTCTGGGGTAGAGAGGTCAGTGTGTTTCACCTCCATGTCTCAAAATTCTGGGCCTCATCTGGGAAAAATGTGTAAATAGACTAATGATTGAGTAACTTGGTTTTCAGCCCACAGCCTAATATTTTTTCAGTGTGATTCTCGGACCACCTGCATCAGCATATCCTTGGGGAGCCTGTTAAAATTGGGAGGCTCTGAGCCTCACCCCAGACCTACAGCATCTCTCAGGTGGGGTCCTAATATCTGCATGGCTAGCAAACTTCCTCGATAATTATAGTCTCCCTGGTGCTGAGAATCACTGAGACAGAAGACAAAAGCAGAGGAAGCCTGAAAGAGACAAACCCTCTCAGTGAGAGCCGAGAGCTTGATGGGTGAATGGGGAGCGAGTGGGTAGCCGGAGCCATTTTATTATAGAGCTTACTAATGGATTGTCACAATAGTCTGATAGATAGTTCCAATAATGATACTGCACCATTAGGAAAAGTTTAAACTTGTCCTCAGTCATTTTTCTCAAGAAGGAAGAGTAGTCTGTCTCAAGAAAGAGTAGTCATATATTAATCATTTTGGAAATATTTCCATCTCAAATGGAAAATCTACAATTCTAAAATAACCAAAGAGTAAATAAATGAATGATTTAGAAAATAAACTCACCTAAGACAGCTTATGAGTGAACTTTATAAGCGTGGATGAAAGTTAAAAGGTGAAAGAATTAGTCCCTCAGTCATGTCCAGCTCTGAGACCCCACGGACTGGTAACCCACCAGGCTCCTCAGTCCGTGGATTTCTCCAGGCAAGAATACTGGAGTGGGTAGGCATTCATTCTCCAGGGGATCTTCCTGACTTCGGGATTGAACCCAGGTCTCCTGCATTGCAGGCAGATCGTTGACCATCTGAGCCACCAGGGAAGCCCCAAAGTGTGGCTAAGTGTGTTTCATTCACTATAGACAATGCAACAGGAGGGTGACAGGGCTTTTGGAGCTCGGGAGACCTGGGCTCAGGTCTCACGTCTACCCCTACTCCCCTGGGTCTCTGATTATCTGTTTCTTCCCCTCTTAGTAGGAGAGTGATGTTTCATAGTGTTTAAATACCAGGCATTTTGCATGTATCATTATTAAAGGAATTATGGTTATTCCTTAATGGGAAAACTGGGATCTGCCCAGGTTAGGGACTTCCCCACAGCTGCTTGGATAGCAAGGGGTGGGGTTCAGCTTGGATTCCAGGTTGGTTGTGATGATGCGGCCAACAATGGCCAGTGCCTCCTTTCCTAGGGCTGTGAAGAATCTAAGGGACAAAACAGTGTGGAGAGCATCTCAGATCTCTTTCAAACCGAAGTCCTGGCTTCACCAAGGGAGCTTTCAGCATCTCCCTCAGTCTCTCTCCATCTGGAAATATTAAATGCCTGTCTCAGGGCACAGGTGACTGACATGGTGGGAAGGGCCAGCTGCTGAAAGATTGACCCCGAAGGTGACCGGGATCAAAGTGGACGTGGGCTGTGTAGATCAAAGGCGTTGCCTCCCCTGTGGAGAGACCCTGAGAGACAGAGTCAGGGCTGTGGGAACATTGCATTCTCATCTGTTCGTGTTGTAATGAGGCAGCCAAGTGCAGCAGCTAAGGCTTCTGGGTGGTCTGAGTGGGACTCCCCGGTTGTTCATCCGCACTGAGCTCTGGGTGTGCTGTGCGCTGGGCAGGCCCAGGCCGGGAGAGAAGGATCTTCTCATGGAGGGGGAGCCGTGGACTCCCAGCCTCATGGTCACTCTGGCTGTGGGACTGCTGTGGTCCGCAGGGGCCTGTTTTAAATTAGCTGGCGGTTTCACAAGTTGGGCATAAGGGAGAGGTGCTCAGAGCCCCCGAACCACTTTCACTTCATAATGTTGGTTTGCCAGCCTCAACAGGGAATGTGTCTTTTGAAAGTTTCTGCTGTCAGAATCCTTGGATGAGGACCGCCGTGGATGCAGAAGGAATAATAAAGCTCCAGGCACCCAGTGTTTATTAAATACTAGCACTTCACACATTGCTTGGATCATCACACAATTCTGTTCTTGGGTATGGCTTTTCCCATTTTACAGAGAGTACTATGGGGTCTTAGAAAGATGCCTTTTACAAGAATGGACAGCTCACAAGTGAAGGAACGAGGACTTAGATCAGGTGTGTGGACTCCGAACCCGCATTAATTATGGTCAGACTGGCCATAATAATAATAAAACAATCCTCAAACAATAAATGCTGGAGGGCATGCGAAGAAAAGGGAACGCTCCTACACTTTTGGTGGGAATGTAAATTGGTAAAACACTATGGATAGCAGTATGGAAGTTCCTTAAAAATAGAGCTACAATATGATCCAGAAATTCCACTCCTAGGCATGCATCTAGAGAAAACTCATAATTGGTACAGATGCGTGTACCCTCATGCTCATTGCAGTAGCAGCACCTGGAAGCCACGTAAATGTCCATCAACGGAGGAATGGATAAAGAAGATGTGGTCCATACTTAAAAGAGATACTACTCAGTTATAAGAAAGAATGAAAAGATGCCATTGACAGCAACATGGATAGCCCAGAGACTGTCTTACTGGGTGTAGACTGTTTTTAAATGGTCACTGCATCTTAGGATGACAGACCAAGGCCTGGAAGTTACCAACCAGGCACCGAATGGAGATTCAGATCCATGCAAAGTCCTCTGTTTGGTCCTCTGGGATGCTCTGCATCTTGCCCTGTCTTCTTTCTGATCCAATTTCCTCACAAGTCCACGCTCCTCTCCAGCCTTCTTCCTCCTGTCCTAAGGGGCTAGTTTTCCCACAGTGCTGCCTCCCTCTCCTGGGCTCCGTGCTTCTGCACGTGCTGTCCAGTGGTCTGGGCTGTCCTTCCTGTGTTCTTTCTTGGGTCACTCACACGCACCTGTCACCTCTCGAGGGCCCCTTCCTGAGACTGGTACCTGTGTTAGCGGGGACACGGCGAGTTCCTTGGGAACAGCTTTCGCTCCCTACTTCCAGGGTCCAGTACAACAGTCACAGCAGGTGGACAGGAATTCTTTGTCAAATAAATAGATTCGTACATAAACTATCCGCATGCTTTGAATGCTCTTTATCCTTTGAGGAAATGTTTCTGATAAATAAATTGTGTATAATTTATCCCTTGTTGCCATGTTTGCCATTCAACTTTTCCTTAACTTTTCCTTCATGCCTTTACAAGAAGGGACAGCTCACAAGTGAAGGAACGAGGACTTAGATCAGGTGTGTGGACTCCGAACCCGCATTAATTATGGTCAGACTGGCCATAATAATAATAAAACAATCCTCAAACAATAAATGCTGGAGGGCATGCGAAGAAAAGGGAACGCTCCTACACTTTTGGTGGGAATGTAAATTGGTAAAACACTATGGATAGCAGTATGGAAGTTCCTTAAAAATAGAGCTACAATATGATCCAGAAATTCCACTCCTAGGCATGCATCTAGAGAAAACTCATAATTGGTACAGATGCGTACCCTCATGCTCATTGCAGTAGCAGCACCTGGAAGCCACGTAAATGTCCATCAACGGAGGAATGGATAAAGAAGATGTGGTCCATACTTAAAAGAGATACTACTCAGTTATAAGAAAGAATGAAAAGATGCCATTGACAGCAACATGGATAGCCCAGAGACTGTCTTACTGGGTGTAGACTGTTTTTAAATGGTCACTGCATCTTAGGATGACAGACCAAGGCCTGGAAGTTACCAACCAGGCACCGAATGGAGATTCAGATCCATGCAAAGTCCTCTGTTTGGTCCTCTGGGATGCTCTGCATCTTGCCCTGTCTTCTTTCTGATCCAATTTCCTCACAAGTCCACGCTCCTCTCCAGCCTTCTTCCTCCTGTCCTAAGGGGCTAGTTTTCCCACAGTGCTGCCTCCCTCTCCTGGGCTCCGTGCTTCTGCACGTGCTGTCCAGTGGTCTGGGCTGTCCTTCCTGTGTTCTTTCTTGGGTCACTCACACGCACCTGTCACCTCTCGAGGGGCCCCCTTCCTGAGACTGGTACCTGTGTTAGCGGGGACACGGCGAGTTCCTTGGGAACAGCTTTCGTCTCCCTACTTCCAGGGTCCAGTACAACAGTCACAGCAGGTGGACAGGAATTCTTTGTCAAATAAATAGATTCGTACATAAACTATCCGCATGCTTTGAATGCTCTTTATCCTTTGAGGAAATGTTTCTGATAAATAAATTGTGTATAATTTATCCCTTGTTGCCATGTTTGCCATTCAACTTTTCCTTAACTTTTCCTTCATGCCATGGGTTAAAGGAGCCTTTACTTTTCTTTTCTCTCTTTTTCTTTTTTTAAGAGTCACACATGGTGAGTTGGCTGAAAAACCCTTGCAGGCTGAATGGAGATACCTCATTTGAGGAAACATTGTTTCCAGCCACGTGAGCTCCAAGTGCACAGGCTCTGCCAGAGCTCAGTGGGACATTTTTATGAGCTGTTTCTAGAATTCTTTCCAGCCTAGACTTTATCCTGTTTGTCTCAATGCTTGGGTCTATCTGAGCACTTGGTTATTGGTCTTCTGCTCTAGAGCATAGTCAGCACCCAGACCGGGCCTGTGGTTTGAAGAATGAGGGTGTGGGCAGGAATTTTAATAAATAGCTCCAGCTTGGAGGGTTTGCTGATGAAGCTGGGTGGAGTGAAGGGTGTCAAGGATATCAGGAAGACGATCAAATCAACAAGGGCTGAATTTTCAAATATTTCATGTCAATTTATATGCAGATTTGTGCACACATATTATTGTCTAAGGATAGTATACATGTATGCATGTACCTATTTTATGTATTTAACATGTAGGCATGTATTTAAATCACACATTTGTCTCTCTGTTTTATATGTGTGTGTGTGCACATGGACTCAGTGTCTCAGCTGTGTCCAACTCTTTGTGACCCTATGGGCTGTAGCCCAACAGGCTCCTCCGTCCATGGGATTCTCCAGGCAAGAATCCTGGAGTGGGTTGCCATTTCCTCCTCCAGGGGATCTCCCCAACTCAGGGATTAAACTGGCATTTCCTGAGTCTCTTGCTTTGGCAGGCAAATTCCTTTACCACCGAGCCACTTGGGAAGCCCTTGTCTATGTACATGCGTGCATATTTGCACATACTGGTATATACACATGCATCTGAACATGTGCATTCATGTGTCCTGATGTGTATATTTGACATTTATATCACAAAAATATCACCCACCGTGCATGCATGTTTCTGATTGGCTTTCTCAATAGTGTATAGCAGGAGTCACTCACCTGCAAGCATGCATGTAAATGCCCGGATGTGTTGATGTATAATGCTATATATTATAGTTACTGTGTGTATATATTTGTGTGATGTACTATGTCTGATAATTCACATGAGTAAGTACGCACCAGTGCTTTTCTACATAGGCAAATATACAGACACACACTTGCACATCGCCTTATCAAGCCCTAGGTTTAAAATATATAGCAAAGACATTTTTATATAAGAAATACTATGGAAGAATTCAAACTTTTTAATAATTTTTTAAATTGCAAGATTGTCTGTAAAAGTACTTCGCATAGAGTATGCACTTGTGAATCTACCTCTAGACTGTATCATTCCAAATGAATGACATTTGAGAAGGTTATGCTAGTTACTGGAACAAATAAACTTTCAGTCTCAGTGGGACCCCTGTGACCTAAGTCTTCTCCTGTTTCTTGACAATGTTCATTTCCTTTTCTTGGATTCTGTTTCTTCCTCTTTAACTAGAGGATGTTGCAGGAAATCACTCCAGATTCTTTGTTAGTGATTACATGCTTTGCCTCTTTCCTTTTGGCATTTCTTAACTGGACACTCAGGGTCTGCCTCACAACAGTTTTGGAAATAGAGCATGATTTCTTCAACTGCAGGAGAAATCCTAAAAGAATCAACCACTGACATTCACTAACCTCCTGTTATGGCCAAACTCTGGGATGTTGGAGGGGAGCCAGATGCAAAGACAGACACGAGAAAGAGGAAGCCATGCCTGTATGGTCGCTCATGAGTTCCTTTCCTCTGAAAGTCGCCTGGCTTCTCCTCATGTGTTGTTCAGTCGGTGAGTCATGTCAAACACTTTATGACACCAAGGACAGGGAGACCCCAGGCTTCCCTGTCCTTCACTATCTCTCAGAGTTTCCTCATATGTAAGATAAAGATTATGGCTGGGCTCTATCTACCCACAGAGATCTGTCACAAGAAACAAATGAGATCTCTTTTAAATGTGATAAAATGCAAAGTGATTTTGTTGAGATGATTAATGATAATTGATGTCCATAGTTTAGGTTGATGGAATATACTAGCAAGGGAAGGCTAGAACAAGCCTTTGGGCAGTGACTAGAACAAGAATTAGCATCAAACACAGGTGACTCTAGCCTTTGGTAATAACAAAACTCTGGGCAGACGCCGAGAGCCATGAGGTGAGGAAACACATTTGTGGGATTCCATGGTCAGACAAGGCTGCCTCAAGGAAGGCTGGGTTCATTTATTCCTTGAAACATGGAACTTTTCAGCTATAGTGAATAGATGCCACAGTACTTTCCAAAGGGAGGGTCCTAGGCACTTAGGACATCTCGTACCCATGCAGACATCTACAGGGAGCTTATCAAAGAGAGATGCCATTTGCAGGAATCTCTGAAAAATGCTGGGCAAGACCAAGGTTCTTACGTTTTGGTCCATGAACCCTCCAAGAAGCTTGTGGATAAAATTTCAAAGTTTCAAAATTTCAAAGTAACCATGGATAAAAAAATACATCTTTAGTTTTACTACTTTTCAACTGAAGTTTAGTATGTCCTTTAATTATGAATACAGGCAGCAAACTACAATCCTAGTTGCAGTACCTATGAAATCAGTGGATATCTCAAATGTTTTCACATACCATTAAAGTTGTTGTAGATACTTCAAAATGTTTATACTCCTCACTGACTCAAAATTATGATATTTATCAGAATTCTGTTAGATTTTAAAATCTAATGTGTTAATCATAGATAGTACCATATCATGCATTTATTTTAATGTGATGATTGTATTCCTATGCAAACAATTTTCTTTTAAGTATTTGGGTTTTTTTTTTTTACACATTCAAATGTCCTGAGAATGAATAAAGACAGACACGAGAAAGAGGAAGCCATGCCTGTATGGTCGCTCATGAGTTCCTTTCCTCTGAAAGTCGCCTGGCTTCTCCTCATGTGTTGTTCAGTCGGTGAGTCATGTCAAACACTTTATGACACCAAGGACAGGGAGACCCCAGGCTTCCCTGTCCTTCACTATCTCTCAGAGTTTCCTCATATGTAAGATAAAGATTATGGCTGGGCTCTATCTACCCACAGAGATCTGTCACAAGAAACAAATGAGATCTCTTTTAAATGTGATAAAATGCAAAGTGATTTTGTTGAGATGATTAATGATAATTGATGTCCATAGTTTAGGTTGATGGAATATACTAGCAAGGGAAGGCTAGAACAAGCCTTTGGGCAGTGACTAGAACAAGAATTAGCATCAAACACAGGTGACTCTAGCCTTTGGTAATAACAAAAACTCTGGGCAGACGCCGTAGAGCCATGAGGTGAGGAAACACATTTGTGGGATTCCATGGTCAGACAAGGCTGCCTCAAGGAAGGCTGGGTTCATTTATTCCTTGAAACATGGAACTTTTCAGCTATAGTGAATAGATGCCACAGTACTTTCCAAAGGGAGGGTCCTAGGCACTTAGGACATCTCGTACCCATGCAGACATCTACAGGGAGCTTATCAAAGAGAGATGCCATTTGCAGGAATCTCTGAAAAATGCTGGGCAAGACCAAGGTTCTTACGTTTTGGTCCATGAACCCTCCAAGAAGCTTGTGGATAAAATTTCAAAGTTTCAAAATTTCAAAGTAACCATGGATAAAAAAATACATCTTTAGTTTTACTACTTTTCAACTGAAGTTTAGTATGTCCTTTAATTATGAATACAGGCAGCAAACTACAATCCTAGTTGCAGTACCTATGAAATCAGTGGATATCTCAAATGTTTTCACATACCATTAAAGTTGTTGTAGATACTTCAAAATGTTTATACTCCTCACTGACTCAAAATTATGATATTTATCAGAATTCTGTTAGATTTTAAAATCTAATGTGTTAATCATAGATAGTACCATATCATGCATTTATTTTAATGTGATGATTGTATTCCTATGCAAACAATTTTCTTTTAAGTATTTGGGTTTTTTTTTTTTACACATTCAAATGTCCTGAGAATGAATTCATACGCTTCTCCGCACAGCACTGTGAAGAGCTCATGGCACAGGAACAGCTGAAAAACCCTGGCCAGGACAGAGGAGCAATATTGTCCAGCATGACTAAGGCCCCTGCACCATAAGCCAGTCTTGTGCTCATGCTGGGGCATTGGGACAGTGATGCTGGACAGCAAACATAAAGAGGAAGACAGAAACACAATGGGAGGGCAAGTACACAGCCAAAGCTTGACATGAGAATTGAGAAAGGGAGGAAATGGTGCTTAGAGTCACAGGTTTAGGTTGGCACTGGGTAGGATAAGAAGGTCAGCAGTGATCGTGGAGGGAAGAGGGGCAAGATAGGTTGAGGGGCTTAAGGGGTACAAGCCATTAGGTGCAAAATAAATAAGACCGAAGGATGCAATGTATAGCGCAGGGAATATAGCCAATGTTCAATAATACCTTTATATAGATTATAATATAAAAATATTGAATTACTATGTAATACACCTGAAACTTATATAATGTTGTAAGTCAACTATACTTCGATAAAAATGAGCTACATTAAAATAAATGAGTATAAACAGGAAAAAGAAAACAACAACAACAAAAAACCTGAGTCATACGTAAGAGCATGTGTACATGGGAAGTCGCTCAGTCATGTCTGACTCCTTGTGACCCCGTGGACTGTAGCCCGCCAGGCTCCTCTGTCCACGGGAGTCTCCAGGCAAGGACACTGGAGTGGGGTGCCATGCCCTCCTCCAGGGGACCCTCCTGACCCAGGGATGGAACCTGAGCCTCTTAAGTCTCCTGCACTGGCAGGAGAGTGGATACTCAAGTAAGTGGGAAAGCCGTGCTTCAGATGCAACACAGTTTGTTCCAAAACTTATAAGTGTCAGAGAATGATACACTATCTCTTACATAACTTACCACAATACTGTAGAATACTTATTTCCATCCCCTACAAGTTGGAGTCCATAGGTACAGAGAATATATCATTCAGCTTTGACACTTTTTTTTAATACTTTTTTTGTTGTTAATTTTGGCCCCTTTTATTGTTTATTTTATTTTCATCCATCTTTATTCTTTGGCCCGTGTGGGCCTCCCATTGCAGTGGCCTCTCTTATTGCAGAGCACATGCGTTCCAGAGCGTTGGCTCCTAATTGGACACAGTGGTCCAGCTGCTCCACAGCACATGGGATCCTCCTGGGCCAGGGATCAAACCAGTGCCCCTTGCACTGCAAGGTGGACTCTACCCACTGGACCACCAGGGAAGCCCCAGCTTTGAGTTTTTTTTTTATGTCAAATAGAATTCCTTGTGCAGAGAGAACATTTAATAAATAAATACATGAATGATTAAATGCATAAAAGCAAGTGCAACCATTTTTAAAAAGATTTTCTTTTTGGCCACTTCTATTGATCTTTCATTTATTTATCTTTGTTCTTTGGCCTGTGCGGGCCTCCCATTGCAGTGGCCCCCCTCGTCTCAGAGCACTAGCTCTGGGCACATGTGCTCCAGAGCTCCGGCTCAGTAGTTGGACACATCAGTTCAGCCCTTCCGTGGCATGTGGGATCTTCCCAGGCCAGGGATTGAACTGGCGCCCCCTGCACTGCAAGGCGGTGTCCCTACCCACTGGACCACCAGGGAAGCCCAAGTGCAACCATTTTATTTCTGCTGGATGCTCTATATATTAAAGAAAAAACTTGTAAATTCACTTTTCTAGGTGTGTTTGTGCCAACAAGATATGTAAGGCTAAATGTAGATGGATGGAGAGTTTTATCCTGGATCATGATGAGGTGGTTGGAGTCTGTTGTTTTCTGTCTTGAGGCAAACCAGGTGATTCATCAGATGGGACGGGAGAGGATTCTTGGAAAAGGGATCTGAGAGGATGTTAGGGTCAAAGAGAGGATGTAGAAGTTGAACCATGGTTCACATAAAAACTGGGAATGACTCCAAAGGACAAGGAATTCCAAAAGAAAAGAATTTGTTTCTATCTCCTTTGAATTCCATTCCATTGTATGAGCAATGCTGAGAGAAAGGAGCGGGGGAAGAAAAGGCAACAGAAAGATTGTGTTTTCCTAAATGGTCTTTTATTAGGCACCTGGAATACAAAAGTAGACATGGAGTGAGAAAAACTGGGGTTCAAATCCTGTACTATGAAACTTATTAGCTTATTAAGTGGGCAAACCACTGTATACATTCCTTTCTCATCTGCAAAATATGGTTCATACTATCCAACTTAAAAATTGTAACGGAGGTTAAATGAGATAGTTATCATGAAAATGTCTGGCAAGGTGTCAGCCCCATATGAAATGTTCCAGACATGGTTATGGAGATCACTAAGAAAAGCCCCTTCCTAAGTATTTTCCAGAGAGACCATCATGCTGGGAAAACTGCTGGACAGGTTGAGTTCATGACAGCAAGAAAGACTTGACCTTTTGTGCTCTCACTGTTCAGACAGCTGAACAACCTTGGTGAGAGACTAATTTTAAACAAGTGTCAACTAGAAATATACTTTCTGAACAAACTCTCCTTTTGAGTGAATGGAGGGGATTCTCTAAGTCTCTTTGTATTTGTGTTCAGCACAGATCTTCTAGGTGGTGGTTATGAGTTAGGCACTGTTCTAGACTCAAACATGCAAAGATAAAGCAGACAGTGCCCCACTTCTCTAGGAAATATGGTCTGGTGTGTCATGAAATGTTTAGTAGGTGCTTTTGCATGTCTGGGAAGGGTCCTGTATTGACTCAGTTAGGTGAGCAGATTCACCTGCCAGTTATCCAACTTCTCCATTACTAGTGCTTTCACATAAGGTCTCATTGAATTCTTACTGAAATCTGACATCTTGTAATGTCTATCTGTGTAATATTTGGATGACAAATGGAAATTCAGAGATTGGATAGGGGTTTCAAGCTATTCAATCATAAAGAAATAAGAAACTTTAAAAATTATAAATACTTGTTATATGCAAAGGCCATAGGGAAGAATATCCACACACAAGTTAGGAAAATTCTATTTCAATTATTCAATGTATTTTGGAAACTAAATAAATGTTTCCTAACTGTTCTCTCTGGAAACCTTAAAATGAAAAGAAGGAAGAAAAGGAAGGAGGAAGGTAGGGAAAGAGAAAGGAAAAAAGAGAGGAAGAAAGAGAATAAAAGAGAATTCAGGATAAAATTTTATGCAAAGTAAGCTGAAACTAAGGAATGAATGTGAATGCCAACAGTAATAGTTCAATCACTGTAATTTTATATTAAGTAGATTTGCTTTTGAAAATATCTATTCTGACATGATATCATGCTTAAAATGATTCCATATTCACATCCTCTCTTCATAAACCATGAATTCCTTACTCATGACATCTTTATTTTGATTCTTATTTCAAGCACATTTTTCAAGATCACAGATGTTCTGTTTTTTAAGATCTTTTACCACGAGAATAATTTCATTGTTTTTCTCTCTATGTACAGTGACTTTACTGGTTATAGAAAAACCCTGAGTTATACCACCTCCCTTTCAAATTTTTGTAGAATTAAAAAATTTTTTTCCAGTGGTCTCTAATATTGTTGAGGCCATGGTTGAATCAAAATAATTTAGTTTCCTTTTTGAAAAAGCTATTTTATTTATTTATTTATTTTTACAGACTTTTATTGTTTACTGCCAAACATCAACATAAATCAGCCTAGTTTCCTTTTTTCAGTAAACCTAAAAACTGATTTCTGGTATGCTGTTTTACACTTCAACTTTGCTAACTTCATCAGATATGTCTTGATCTGTTTTCTTTTTTCCTGTAATACTGTTTATATTAGCATTTACTATGATGATACAGTAAAATCTGGCAATATCTTATAAAAATAAAAACAGTCATTTCTTCTTTCTTCTTTCATTTCAGGAAATACTTTTTTAATATCTTCATAACATTTGTTTTCATTTTGTTCCATCATCTTTTTCAGATCTTTGGTAACAAGATGTTGGCTCTCTTGTGGCTTGTCTTCACACCTGCCTTTTACCCTTGATTATATCTTATTTATCTATATTTTCTTTATCTGCTATTTTCAAGACTGAAACAAGTTCAAAATAAGTGATTAAATAGACAAAATTAAGAATTATAAATAAGGGCAAACCGGAGACAAAGTAATCATTATTTTCAGAGGGAAGGGTGTCAATTTAGAAATCTAAGGTATTCAACTGAAACTTTTTATGCAGCTTTCATAATTGTAAGTTTGCTGGTTTCAAAATATTTATAGAGTAATAACATTCATGTATAGTAATAATAATTACATGTAAATATAATGAAAACTACCCAGCCACAAAATTAAATTTATGATATATCTATATATTGGCTTAACTACAAGTATTCACAGTCTATATAAAGAAAATTATAAAATTCTTCCAACAGATGCAAATAAGATTTGAATACACTGTTCTTGAATAGAAAATTGCAGTATTGTAAAGGCACAAGTTGTCTCTAAATAAATCTAGGTATTCAGCTTAATGGGGATAAGGATTTCAATGAAATAAAGAAACATCTTTTCAATTCCTCTCGAAGAATAAGCTTATTAAAACAACACATTTTTGGAAAAGTGAGAAAGGAAGACCTGCCTTACTAAATATTTAAACTTTATGATACCTTTGTAATGAACAGTCCTTCAGGATGGCACAGAAGTTCATGAACAACTCAATGACATCAAAGAGGAAATCAGGAAATTTATGCATGTGAATGATGGAGTTGAATCCGCCATAAAGGTAATACTACAAACAGCGAACCTGTAAACATCTGAGGGATAACTAATTAGCCATGGGGAGGAGGTGGGGGTAGGGGTGTAACTTTATCACAAAAACCATACTAGAAATGTGCAAGAAGAAATACTGGTGAATATTTTATACATAGGTTTTGGAAAGCATTTCTAATTCCACTTCAGTCCCAGAAAGCGTAAAAAGAAGTGTGATAGATTAAAATTTTCAAACTACTGAATAACAAAAATACCATAATTGAGGTTAAAGCAAAAGAAGGGGCTTTAGAATTGGAATAGAAACTCCTATTCTGCAGCTTTCTTGTTGTGTGTTCCTGATTTGATAAGTTTACCTGTGGTTCTCAGCCATGTCATATGTAAAATACAAATTAGACCATTTAGAGTGGGTCACATTCGCTGAGATAATATATGTAGTTGACTGGTCTACAGAAAGTCCTCGAGATGGTGTCCACGGGAATGATATTGAGGATGCCGATCAAGACGAGAGAGGGGAAGGCGGGAGTGGGTTAGGGTTAGGGGTCTAAACTGGATGCCTTTGGCAAGCAGCATGTTTTCTAGTTTCCAGACAGCCTCCCTTGCTCAAAAAAAAAAAAAGGCCACACTCTCAGAGAGGAAATTGCTCAGCCCAGAAACAGTTCTTCAGTGGGTCACATTGCAGAAGCACTGTCTTGGCCAGCCTAACAAAGGGGCCATTATTCTCAACCACAGACAACGCCAAGAAGGTGCTGGGTGGTCTAGAAACTACCCAGCCACAAAATTAAATTTATGATATATCTATATATTGGCTTAACTACAAGTATTCACAGTCTATATAAAGAAAATTATAAAATTCTTCCAACAGATGCAAATAAGATTTGAATACACTGTTCTTGAATAGAAAATTGCAGTATTGTAAAGGCACAAGTTGTCTCTAAATAAATCTAGGTATTCAGCTTAATGGGGATAAGGATTTCAATGAAATAAAGAAACATCTTTTCAATTCCTCTCGAAGAATAAGCTTATTAAAACAACACATTTTTGGAAAAGTGAGAAAGGAAGACCTGCCTTACTAAATATTTAAACTTTATGATACCTTTGTAATGAACAGTCCTTCAGGATGGCACAGAAGTTCATGAACAACTCAATGACATCAAAGAGGAAATCAGGAAATTTATGCATGTGAATGATGGAGTTGAATCCGCCATAAAGGTAATACTACAAACAGCGAACCTGTAAACATCTGAGGGATAACTAATTAGCCATGGGGAGGAGGTGGGGGTAGGGGTGTAACTTTATCACAAAAACCATACTAGAAATGTGCAAGAAGAAATACTGGTGAATATTTTATACATAGGTTTTGGAAAGCATTTCTAATTCCACTTCAGTCCCAGAAAGCGTAAAAAGAAGTGTGATAGATTAAAATTTTCAAACTACTGAATAACAAAAATACCATAATTGAGGTTAAAGCAAAAGAAGGGGCTTTAGAATTGGAATAGAAACTCCTATTCTGCAGCTTTCTTGTTGTGTGTTCCTGATTTGATAAGTTTACCTGTGGTTCTCAGCCATGTCATATGTAAAATACAAATTAGACCATTTAGAGTGGGTCACATTCGCTGAGATAATATATGTAGTTGACTGGTCTACAGAAAGTCCTCGAGATGGTGTCCACGGGAATGATATTGAGGATGCCGATCAAGACGAGAGAGGGGAAGGCGGGAGTGGGTTAGGGTTAGGGGTCTAAACTGGATGCCTTTGGCAAGCAGCATGTTTTCTAGTTTCCAGACAGCCTCCCTTGCTCAAAAAAAAAAAAAGGCCACACTCTCAGAGAGGAAATTGCTCAGCCCAGAAACAGTTCTTCAGTGGGTCACATTGCAGAAGCACTGTCTTGGCCAGCCTAACAAAGGGGCCATTATTCTCAACCACAGACAACGCCAAGAAGGTGCTGGGTGGTCTAGAATACAGAAGACAGATAATGTAATGACTCCATTCATCAAAAAGCCCAGCGTGCACACCAGCTGCCCGCCAGCTGGAAAAGGAAGCTCTTCTTCATCCTGAGGATAATTTACTTCGGCTGGAGAGACTCTGTGATACCCTTCACCTTAAGGGACCAACAGAATTCCAACAATATCACGTAACATGGTGCTGACCCTGCCGTGAGACTCAAAAGGAGAACAAAATGAAACAAACAGAGAGAAAAAGTCAGTCACCTTTCATGTGAGGAAGAAAACTGAGCCAACAAGCAACTATTTTTCTTTTGTATATTTCCTCTATTTTTACCTTATGGACATTTCAGATTCTGTACTTGATTATGCTTTTCATTTGTCTTTCGCTATTAGGAAATCTGATCTCAAGTTCTGATCATCATCTAATCCTAGTACAGGAAAGTGTGGTGTGCATTTCTGTATGGAGTACTTCAACAACTTTACTCTTTTCTCCTCCAAATACAGCACAAAGCCCACAATTATTAACATTTTGTTTTTATTTTGGATATGTACTTTGAGATTATCTTTTATTTTCTGCTGCTTTGTTACTCATGAGTAGATGTCACAAAACATAATGAAATCATAATTTAAACACCTAATAGGTGCTAGAAACCTATTAGGTGCTTCTCTCAGGCTTAAAAAAAATGGTATGGTTCTTATAGTCAGTCCTCCATATGCATGGGGTCTGCCTCTGTAGATTCAACAATCCAAGGGTCTAAAATATTTGTTTAAAATATTCCAGGATTTCCCTGGTGGCGCAGTGGATAAGAATCAACCAGTGCAGGGGGCACTGGTTTGATCCCTGGTCTGGGAAGGTTCCACATGCTTCAGAGAAACTCTGCAGGTGCACCACACCTGCTGAAACTGAGCACCCTAGAGCTCATGCTCCACCATCAAGAGAAACCACTGCAATGAGAAACCCATACTCCACAACAAAGAGTAGCTCCTGCTTGGCCAACTAGAGGAAACCCAAGCAAAGCAAGGAAGACGTAACATGGCCTACAATAAATATATATGTATTTTAATACCAGAAAGTTTCAAAAAAGCAAAACTTAAATGTCTTGCACACCCTTGATAGCCTTTACATAGTATTAGGTATCATAAATAGTCTAGAGATGATTTGAAGTATACAGAGGATGTATGGTGGTCATATGCAAATACGACTCCATTTTATGTAAGGTACTTGAGCATTGATGGATTTTGTTATCCAAGGAGGTTCTGGAACGTATCCTCTGGGTATACTGAAGGATAATTGTGCATCTTTTCTGTAAGAAAACTGGGATTCTAATCCACTTACCAAAGGCCACAAAGGTGAGAATAAAATCTACTTATTTTAAAAACTGGTGTATAGGATCTTACTCTATATTGTCTGTCACCCAGCAACCTACCTCTGATGTCAGAACTCATATTTATGGGATGTGTTCTAAGTTTCAATCAATGGCAATAATTTTATGGGAAAATCATCTCATTTAATCTTTACGACAGCCCTTTAAGTAGGTTCTATTTTTATTTACATATTCAGGTGATGGTCCTGAGATGCAAAGTTATTAATCCGTACAGTTAGAAATTGAATCCAGGATTTGAACCAGGTTCTGTCTGAAATCAGAGTTCAAATGCTAAACCACAATGTCAAAATTCCCCTGCTTCTGCTTACAGGTGTTCATCGTTTACCAATGAGGAAAGCCTGGGATCTCTGCATCCTCAGATCCCAGGTAAAATGTCTCTGGAGTCTGTGAGAGTCTATGAGCAAGGCCGTGAATTTGTTGACTGAAACAGGAAACTTTAAGGGGTCTCCCTGAAAGAAACCTATTAGGTGCTTCTCTCAGGCTTAAAAAAAATGGTATGGTTCTTATAGTCAGTCCTCCATATGCATGGGGTCTGCCTCTGTAGATTCAACAATCCAAGGGTCTAAAATATTTGTTTAAAATATTCCAGGATTTCCCTGGTGGCGCAGTGGATAAGAATCAACCAGTGCAGGGGGCACTGGTTTGATCCCTGGTCTGGGAAGGTTCCACATGCTTCAGAGAAACTCTGCAGGTGCACCACACCTGCTGAAACTGAGCACCCTAGAGCTCATGCTCCACCATCAAGAGAAACCACTGCAATGAGAAACCCATACTCCACAACAAAGAGTAGCTCCTGCTTGGCCAACTAGAGGAAACCCAAGCAAAGCAAGGAAGACGTAACATGGCCTACAATAAATATATATGTATTTTAATACCAGAAAGTTTCAAAAAAGCAAAACTTAAATGTCTTGCACACCCTTGATAGCCTTTACATAGTATTAGGTATCATAAATAGTCTAGAGATGATTTGAAGTATACAGAGGATGTATGGTGGTCATATGCAAATACGACTCCATTTTATGTAAGGTACTTGAGCATTGATGGATTTTGTTATCCAAGGAGGTTCTGGAACGTATCCTCTGGGTATACTGAAGGATAATTGTGCATCTTTTCTGTAAGAAAACTGGGATTCTAATCCACTTACCAAAGGCCACAAAGGTGAGAATAAAATCTACTTATTTTAAAAACTGGTGTATAGGATCTTACTCTATATTGTCTGTCACCCAGCAACCTACCTCTGATGTCAGAACTCATATTTATGGGATGTGTTCTAAGTTTCAATCAATGGCAATAATTTTATGGGAAAATCATCTCATTTAATCTTTACGACAGCCCTTTAAGTAGGTTCTATTTTTATTTACATATTCAGGTGATGGTCCTGAGATGCAAAGTTATTAATCCGTACAGTTAGAAATTGAATCCAGGATTTGAACCAGGTTCTGTCTGAAATCAGAGTTCAAATGCTAAACCACAATGTCAAAATTCCCCTGCTTCTGCTTACAGGTGTTCATCGTTTACCAATGAGGAAAGCCTGGGATCTCTGTGCATCCTCAGATCCCAGGTAAAATGTCTCTGGAGTCTGTGAGAGTCTATGAGCAAGGCCGTGTGAATTTGTTGACTGAACAGGAAAACTTTAAGTTCTTCTGAAAGAGCATGTGCTAACTCCACGCGCTGAAAAACACAAAGCAGTTCAGGAATTGGGTGTTGCAGTCCCCAGGGTGAAATTAAAAACTACAATAGAACATGATGAAGCAATGTCATGGAAATAATGAAGGATTTTTGGCATGGCTTCCTTGCGAGGAGGAAATTATTCATGATAGAGAAAGGAGGAGGTGGAAGAGACAACATCCCACTCTTGGACAGCACTCAAGGGTGGAAGGGACCGCAGGGGTGGGCAAGTTACGGGTGAAAGAGCCCGGGGTGAACTTCTGGAAGGGAATTCTGGATATAACTTTCAGGTTACATAAACCGTATTTGCATCCAGTTGCTTTGCCCAAAGTGGGCTTCTTCCTATTCATAATTTTACTTTACTCATTAATCTAGAAAGACTCTCCACACCCCAATATGGAAAGAACCCTCTTAATTGGGAGAAATTCCATCTCCAGGAAAGGCATCATCCGTTTTAGTTACATTTTCCATAAAAATTGATTTATCTGAATGCTATCTTTGCGGCAGCCAGTCAGGTTTATATATACACTCATAATAAGTCATTAAGTATTATTACTTCCAGTCGCTTCCTGAGGGATGTCTTTTCTAACCACCAGCCCACAGGAATGTCACTGTCCTTGGGTGCCATCTAGACTTTTTTTGCCTGCCTGCCACACCAATCTTGGGGGACTTGTCACCACCGCGTCAGTGTGTCCAGGCTTTACATCACTTCTATTGGATCCATGACCCCTCCAAAAAACCCTGGCTGTGACCACAGGAAACAGCTCCCTTAATCCCATTGTGGCTCCTTTCAACAGCAAGCATTCCATAAAACAAAATCAATGGTGCTTGCCCCCTGCCTAAGCCAAAGAGTCACACTGAGACTAAAAGCATTTCTCTCCAAACTGGAAAGAGCCTCGAAGAATACAGACTGTTACTTAACTTGGAACACATTTTAAATTGGACACTCTGAGACTGAGGTCACGGAATGAAGAAAAGAGGGCTTGCTTGCACAGTGGTAGACTTGGCTGACCCAGCGAGAGATGTGGAGCCATTTTGCGAGGCTCAAGTCCCAGGGTCAGATACCATGTGCCATATGTTTTCAGGTCATGATCAGGTTACAGGTGATCAGGGAAGTAAGAAAGGGGAGGGAGGGAGGAAGGAAGAGAGAGAAGAGAAAACTCAAGGTAGTTCAGTTTCCTGAGCAGTTACAAAAGGAAGCCTATTTGTTTTAGTGCTAACTAGAATGCTATCTGCCAACCAGTCTGTTACAACAGCATCTGTGTATCTATCAGACAAACCTATTGCATCAGTATGCTTGAAGTCAGGGCCGCCGTCACTGTGCTCACCTTACCACCTTTTCGTAAGCCAACTGGTGTGAAAACATTAAGCTGCTAGTGTGCCTCCCCTTTCTGCCTGCTACATATCAGCCAGACGTCAGTGGAGGGACCGAGGGAACCACAGAAACATGTAGCACCAGTAGTCACAATAAACCACGAGTTAGGCATACAAAAGGCAGGCAAGCATTTATTACTAATACGGAGGAGGCAAGAAGTAGGTCCAAAATGAACATCTCTGATCCCCCATAGACTGCTTTGGCCCCTAGATAGCTATTCATGAACTTGAAGACCACTTACATACCCTTCATTGAACATAAGAATCATCTGAGAATCCTGTCAGAAAGTAGATTCTGATTCCGTGGGTCTGAGAATCTGCATTTCTACTAAGTGACATCCGTTATGCTGGCCCAGGGACCACACTTTGAAGCAATAAGGGATCACCATACAGCAGTGTCTCGGGCTTCCCTGGCAGCTCACTGGTAAAGAGTTCGCCTGCCAATGCAGGAGACCTGAGTTTGATCCCTGATCCAGGAAGATCCCACATGCTATGGAGCAACTAAGCCCGTGAGCCACAACTATTGAGCCTGTGCATTAGAGCCTCGGAGCCACAACTCTGGAGCCTATGTACTGCAACTACTGAAGCCCGTGAGCCCGAGAGCCTGAGTTCCACAACAAGAAAAGTCACAACAACAAGAAGCCTGCTCACCTTAAACTAGAGAGTATCCCCCACTTTTTGTAACTAGAGAAGAGCCTGTGGCAGCAGTGAAAACCCAGAATAGTCAAAAATAAATAAATGAAAAGAAATCCATAAGGATAAAGAATTGGACAACTCTAAAAAAAGAGAGAAGCCTGTATTTGTTTAGTGCGTGGTCCACAAAAGCCACTGATAACTCTGTAAAAATAAATAAACAGTAATAATAATAAATTACAACAGTGTCTTGCTCACCTCTGCATCATCTGCACTAACTAAACACTTGCCTACTTAATCAAACTGCATTGGGTGGCGACCTATGTTCTTGATGGTTTGCCACTTCAGCTAGGTAGCTTTAAATGTAAAGACAGGTCTTGGAGAAAAGGCTGGGTACACACTGGACAGGTCAGTCAGGAACAATGGGCAGCTCCACTGGGACAGCCAGTGCCAGCCGCAATTGGCTAGCTCTGGCCAAAGAGAAGTTCTGAGGTCGTCCCCCCATTTCCAGTGACTCCACGGAGGTAGAGAATCACCAGGTAGGCTTGCTACTGGCTCTTACATTTCTGTGGGATAGCTTTTACTGTCCCCTTGATACAACCAAGGAAGAAAGCATAAAACTCTGGCCTTTCCGAAAGACCACTTTCTGGTAGTAAAACAGTGATGTATTCCATTCCTGCTTACACCATGCTTCCCTGGTGGCTCAGACAGTAAAGGATCTGCCTGCAATGCAGGAGACCTGAATTTGACCCTTAGGCCAGGAAGAACCCTGGAGAAGGGAATAGTTACTCATTCCAGTATTCTTGTTTGGAGAATTCCACGAACAGAGGCACCTGGTGGGCCAGGTCCATGGGGTGGAAAAGAGCCAGAGGCGACTAAGCGACTTTAACACTAGACCATGCCAGCAGGTGCACAGACAATAAAAACTGAATCTAGGAACTCCTTTGAACTTTTTTTCATCCCTGTTTATTTCTTCCCACAGAAACAAAGAGGAGGGTGGTGGAACTCTGTTTAAGGGTCAGGAAGAGCTTTCTACAAGAGGCAATACCTATGCCAAGCTCTGAAGGCTAAGTAGGAATTAACTCAGAAGTGGAGGATGGAGGGAGATGACTAGCTTACAGGACAGTGTGTACACATGGGAATTTGGAATCTGCGAGTGGCTCAGTGTATCCAAAGTGTCGATTATGGCAGGAGGAGGACTGGAGATGAGACTGAGAAGCAGACTGAAGATAGACTTGAAGAAAAACAAGTTTTCCTAAGCAAGTGTAAAAAACCTTGAGAATGCCCTCGTTTCCAGGTAGGTTGATTCTCATGGTGTTTATCCTCTGAGAGATCATCTGTGGGCCCGTTTCCTGTCCTTTGCTCTCACCTCTGCATCATCTGCACTATTGCCTACTTAATCAAACTGCATTGGGTGGCGACCTATGTTCTTGATGGTTTGCCACTTCAGCTAGGTAGCTTTAAATGTAAAGACAGGTCTTGGAGAAAAGGCTGGGTACACACTGGACAGGTCAGTCAGGAACAATGGGCAGCTCCACTGGGACAGCCAGTGCCAGCCGCAATTGGCTAGCTCTGGCCAAAGAGAAGTTCTGAGGTCGTCCCCCCATTTCCAGTGACTCCACGGAGGTAGAGAATCACCAGGTAGGCTTGCTACTGGCTCTTACATTTCTGTGGGATAGCTTTTACTGTCCCCTTGATACAACCAAGGAAGAAAGCATAAAACTCTGGCCTTTCCGAAAGACCACTTTCTGGTAGTAAAACAGTGATGTATTCCATTCCTGCTTACACCATGCTTCCCTGGTGGCTCAGACAGTAAAGGATCTGCCTGCAATGCAGGAGACCTGAATTTGACCCTTAGGCCAGGAAGAACCCTGGAGAAGGGAATAGTTACTCATTCCAGTATTCTTGTTTGGAGAATTCCACGAACAGAGGCACCTGGTGGGCCAGGTCCATGGGGTGGAAAAGAGCCAGAGGCGACTAAGCGACTTTAACACTAGACCATGCCAGCAGGTGCACAGACAATAAAAACTGAATCTAGGAACTCCTTTGAACTTTTTTTCATCCCTGTTTATTTCTTCCCACAGAACCAAAGAGGAGGGTGGTGGAACTCTGTTTAAGGGTCAGGAAGAGCTTTCTACAAGAGGCAATACCTATGCCAAGCTCTGAAGGCTAAGTAGGAATTAACTCAGAAGTGGAGGATGGAGGGAGATGACTAGCTTACAGGACAGTGTGTACACATGGGAATTTGGAATCTGCGAGTGGCTCAGTGTATCCAAAGTGTCGATTATGGCAGGAGGAGGACTGGAGATGAGACTGAGAAGCAGACTGAAGATAGACTTGAAGAAAAACAAGTTTTCCTAAGCAAGTGTAAAAAACCTTGAGAATGCCCTCGTTTCCAGGTAGGTTGATTCTCATGGTGTTTATCCTCTGAGAGATCATCTGTGGGCCCGTTTCCTGTCCTTTGCTCTCCTGGGAGACCCTGATGAGACCCCAGGCTCTCACTTCTCATCTTCCCCACCTGGTGGTTTTCAGAGCTTCCTTTTACAAGGAACAATGGAAATGGAGGCAATTATAAACTGATATTTGTTTCAGGAAAATGGAATTCGGAGATTGGAGGTTTTAAGGCTATAGAATAGTTCACATTTTATGAACTCTGACATTGAGTGCTGAGCAGGTGTTGAAGCTGGATTTCTCATACATATGAGAAACATGCACACATATGTGTATATGTACATGTGCTCAGGTGCTCAGTTGTGTCCAACTCTTTGCAATCCTACAGACTACTGCCCACCCAGGCGTCTCTGTCTGTGGGCTTCTCCAGGCAAGAATACTGGAGTGAACTGCCATTTCCTTCTCCAGAGGATCTTCTCAATCTAGGGATTGAACCCACATCTCTTGTGGCTCCTGCATTGGCAGACAAATTCTTTACCATTGAGCCACTTAAGATGTATATAATATATATTTGTTACTACATAATCCAAGGATTTTTATTCAGTCTTGTAGATTGTATCCCATTGTTGCTTTCTCCTCCTCGTGTACTCTGAGCATAATTTGAAAGAGTCAGAACATTCATGGTAACATGAAAATAGGGAATGTGACCCGAGTAATTTCAATGCAGAAAATGATGTGATTTCTTTTATTTGTATTTGTCCAACCAAAGGAAGGGAAGCTCTTGTTATTTCCATCAACCCTTCAGCGCCGGCTGTGGAAGCAGGCCTGCGAGGCCACTGTGGCAGGTGCTGCCCGTGCATTTGGCCAAACGCTGTAGATGACATGTGCTTTCATTCGTGGGCTGTGTGCATTATTTCATCAAGATGTATTCTTTGTGAGATTATTTTTGAAGTTGATTACCCACAGATCACCAAAAGATCTCTTGTCCCATCACTTTGGGGATAATGAACACTTTCCATATGTGTAAATCTGTCAGGCCATGTCTTCCTTAAGTGACAGTTAACTAATTTATAAACCAAAGACATCATTCTTACCTTTTTAAATCAGTGACTGTTGTACTGGAGAAATACAGAAGGGTCATTGGCTTTAACTATAAAACATCTCATCAAAAAAGCCTACAAGAAGAGGGGAATTTAATCTGTCTTCCTTTTTTAAAAGAGAATTTTTAAAATAAAGAAATATAAAAGAATATTCAAATTTTGGAGAACAACTGATAATATAGCCTTGCATCAAATTCACATTGAAAGTCCACTGTAAATGAAAGTGTCAACATGAATCTAACAAGAAGTTTTTTTGCACTGTGATTCTTGAAACTTTCATAACGGAGGTTCCATCTAACATCTAACCAGAGCTCCCACATTGCAGGCAGATTCTTTACCATGTGAACCACCAGGGAAGCCCCCAGACACTGGGGTGGGTAGCCTATCCCTTTTCCAGGGGATCTTCCCAACCCAGGAATCAAACCAAGGTCTCCTGCATCACAGGAAGATTCTTTACTAGCTGAGCTACAAGGGAATCCCTTTGTCTTATTAAGATTTTTCTTAACTCCACATTGAATAATTGATGGTATTAAGTGCTATTAAATTCATTTAAAACTGGGAAAAATCATTGTTTTTGAAAACTAGAAACTTTGTAGGTTTTAAGAAAATCTGTTCCTTTGTCTTTAGCATTTTTTCCTGGTTTAAAAAAGTCTCTTGGTGGGGAAGTATAGATAAGAGTGGAATTATGTGCTATTAGATCCATTATTTTCTCACGAGGAAGTCTGCGGAAGTCTGCTTTTGTGCCTTCATTAAGTTATATTTGAAAGAAAATGCTTAATCTTTGCCGGTTCCTCTCCTGAATATACAGAGTGGAGGAGGTACTTCTGGTGCTGGTTGCAAGCTGTTTTTTTTCATTAGGCATAATACCCAGAACTTCCTTTAAACCCAGATTATGGAGGGAAGTGGTGGGTGGTTGTAGTCTTGCTTATAACTGTTTACAGCTTTAATGCTCTTTTTCTTCTGTCTCACAGACCCTTGTGCAATTTTCCTTGGAATAGTTTAAGTTATTTGGTAACTTCAAAGTTGATAGAATGGAATGAAGGAAGAGAGATTTGTTTGTGAATAGTTGAATGATACAAAATTATTATACCTAAGAATATTTATTCTTTTAAGTGATGGAAAAATGACAATTAAGGGGATTCAATTTTTTTGTAACTGGAGAAATACAGAAGGGTCATTGGCTTTAACTATAAAACATCTCATCAAAAAGCCTACAAGAAGAGGGAATTTAATCTGTCTTCCTTTTTAAAAGAGAATTTTAAAATAAAGAAATATAAAAGAATATTCAAATTTTGGAGAACAACTGATAATATAGCCTTGCATCAAATTCACATTGAAAGTCCACTGTAAATGAAAGTGTCAACATGAATCTAACAAGAAGTTTTTTTGCATTGTGATTCTTGAAACTTTCATAACGGAGGTTCCATCTAACATCTAACCAGAGCTCCCACATTGCAGGCAGATTCTTTACCATGTGAACCACCAGGGAAGCCCCCAGACACTGGGGTGGGTAGCCTATCCCTTTTCCAGGGGATCTTCCCAACCCAGGAATCAAACCAAGGTCTCCTGCATCACAGGAAGATTCTTTACTAGCTGAGCTACAAGGGAATCCCTTTGTCTTATTAAGATTTTTCTTAACTCCACATTGAATAATTGATGGTATTAAGTGCTATTAAATTCATTTAAAACTGGGAAAAATCATTGTTTTTGAAAACTAGAAACTTTGTAGGTTTTAAGAAAATCTGTTCCTTTGTCTTTAGCATTTTTTCCTGGTTTAAAAATGTCTCTTGGTGGGGAAGTATAGATAAGAGTGGAATTATGTGCTATTAGATCCATTATTTTCTCACGAGGAAGTCTGCGGAAGTCTGCTTTTGTGCCTTCATTAAGTTATATTTGAAAGAAAATGCTTAATCTTTGCCGGTTCCTCTCCTGAATATACAGAGTGGAGGAGGTACTTCTGGTGCTGGTTGCAAGCTGTTTTTTTTCATTAGGCATAATACCCAGAACTTCCTTTAAACCCAGATTATGGAGGGAAGTGGTGGGTGGTTGTAGTCTTGCTTATAACTGTTTACAGCTTTAATGCTCTTTTTCTTCTGTCTCACAGACCCTTGTGCAATTTTCCTTGGAATAGTTTAAGTTATTTGGTAACTTCAAAGTTGATAGAATGGAATGAAGGAAGAGAGATTTGTTTGTGAATAGTTGAATGATACAAAATTATTATACCTAAGAATATTTATTCTTTTAAGTGATGGAAAAATGAGAACTAAGGGCATTTAATAGATTGTTTGCATACCGATGATACCAGTCACACAAAGGCCTCTTCTTACAAGTAGTATCAGGAGAAGAGAGTCTTCTGGAAAAAGGATTGGATGTCCTACAGGATTCAAGAGGATTAGGATCAATGAATGAAAGTTCAGTGCAGACAAGTTTAGCCTAGTTAACACCTGAGCAGCAACGGCACCGGGCACAGTGATCTCACCATCTCTGAAACATCTACCTGCTCATCGCTTCTTAGTGGGGCCATTTATAGAGAATCAAATCCTGAAGGGATTATTAGTTTAGAAGGCCTTTCAAACTTCTTCGAATCTGTTCCGTATCACGATTTGGTGTGTCTTATCGGGGTCATTCCTTTCCCAAGTTTCAGCTTCACTTTTCAGAGAAGCAGCCAAATTAAGGCTCCTAGGTTTCCCAAGATTCTCCCTGGGGGGTTAATTGGAGGTACACAGAAGGACATTTCTGGTTCGTCAGCTTCCCTCAACTACTAGAACCTGAGGATCCAAATATCTTCCTGAGGCTTCCAGACAAGGGATATAGATAGTGAGTGACCCTGGAAGAGCTTCCTGACCCGGGGTCAGCAACGGGGCTATGAGTGTATGGAGGTGAGACAGACGACGTGGTGTGCAGCCTCCATGAGTCTCAAGTGAGCGCCGGCCCTGTCCCGTGTCTGTGCCTTACTGAGATGGGTACATGCCGACCCTGGGTACTCCTTTCATGTTCCTTCTCCCAGGGGCAGTGACTGGAGGGCGACAGCCACAGTGTCTGGTCTCAGCATTTTCTGAAGATAAAACCTTTCATGAGAGACACTTTTTAAAAGCTAATTATCTATTTATTGGGCTGCATCGACTCTTAGTTGGGACATTCAGAATCTTCGCTGTGACATTTCAGATCTTCTGTTGAAGTGCAGAAACCCTCTACTTATACTCAGGCTCTGTAGTGCGTGGGCTCAGCAGTTGTGGCACGGGAGGTATATTTTTTAATCGCTTTCTTCTGATCACTGTTTACCTCTATAATTATCCCAGAATTCCCTTTAGTTTTTCTTTATCTCTGGAGTCCTTTTCTGGGACTTCTAACCAAAAGGGACTTCACTTATGCATTGGGTGAGCACTGTGCATAGAAGAGAAAATATGAGGCATATCCAGACCGCTAATTTCAAGAAGGCGCAGGAACAGATTTCAAATCACTGTGGCTCTGGTTGCCATTGGAAAAGATTGAATAAATTTTGCTGTGTTGACCCAGAATCAGAAGAAAAAGAAAGTGTTAGCCTCTCAGTCTTGTCTGACTCTTTGCAACAACATGGTCTGTAACCTGCCAAGCTCCTCTGTCTGTGGAATTCTCCAGGCAAGACTACTGGAGTGGGTTGCTGTGCCCTCCTTCAGGGGATCTTCCTGACCCAGAGACTGAACCCACATCTCCTAAGTCTCCTGCGTTTGCAGGGGGTTCTTTACCACTAGCACCACCTGGGAAGCCTCAGATTCTGCTAAATACCTGTCCGTCACATAACCACTGAGGAAGCCTGGCATGATCATTTATCTGCTCAGTGGACTTGGAAAGTGACCCCTCTGAGCTCTCTCTCTCATTTGTTAAAAACAAAATACAAATGCTATGTGAGGTCTTCTCTCTCTCTCTCTCTCTTTTTAAAATGTTTATTTATTTACTTATTTTGGGGGGGATGGAGTGGGAAGAGAGGGGGTGGGTGGGCCACTTCCATTGGTCTTTCATTTATCTGTTTTCATCCATCTTTGTTCTTTGGCCCACGTGGCCTCCCATCACAGTGGCCTCTGTTGTCGCAGAGCACCAGCTCTGGGTGCATGCGCTCCAGAGCTCTGGCATTGCAATTGGAGACCTTGGTCCAGCCGCCCCATGGCACGTGGGATCTTCCCAGGCCAAGGATCGAACTGGCGCCCCTTGCACTGCAAGGTGGTGTCCTTACCCACTGGACCACCAGGGAAGCCCTATGTGAGGTCTTCTCTTAGTTAGCATGCTTCTTGCTTCTCTGTGGCTTTATCTGATTGATACCCTGTGCTCAGTTTCCCTCCTGGATTGAATGTGTATCCCTGAAGACTCAAAGCACAGAGCTACAGTGGCTGTTAGTGGCTTTTGATACTTTAAAGGCAAGGAAAGCTCATCAAGTGGAAAGTATGACTGAATGGATATATGAAGCCAAGTCCCCCCACTACCTCTCCATTGATCTTCCGAAGGGGCCTTTGCCTTTAATTCAGGGACAGTCAGGCTGGATCTGAACTGAAGGGGAGACAATCACAATGTTGTGACATCCTTGGGAAAATGTCACTGAAATGGGCCAGCCTTTCTATTTCGGAGCTGTGCTCATCTGAAAACATTAAGGAAGGCTAAAAATAAGTGCACGGTGTGCTCTCCGCTGCTCAAGCCAAGCCGGGACGTCTTTGAGAAGGCCCTTGGATGGTAATGACTGATGGAGAGACAGCAGCCTGCTTCGACTTACCCAGGGAGTCGTGCGGACATTTAGAAGAGTCTGCGTCCCTCACCACCCTTCATCCCTCCTTCAGCATGGCAGAGATGATTTGGACAATACTAACCTTTTGGGGTGGGGGTGCTTCCCAGGTGGCACCGGTGGCAAAGCAGCCACCTGCCCACACAGGAGACATCAGAGAGGCAGGTTCAGTCTCTGGGTCTGGGTCAGTAGGATTCCCGGAGAAGGGCATGATCATTTATCTGCTCAGTGGACTTGGAAAGTGACCCCTCTGAGCTCTCTCTCTCATTTGTTAAAAACAAAATACAAATGCTATGTGAGGTCTTCTCTCTCTCTCTCTCTCTTTTTAAAATGTTTATTTATTTACTTATTTTGGGGGGGATGGAGTGGGAAGAGAGGGGGTGGGTGGGCCACTTCCATTGGTCTTTCATTTATCTGTTTTCATCCATCTTTGTTCTTTGGCCCACGTGGCCTCCCATCACAGTGGCCTCTGTTGTCGCAGAGCACCAGCTCTGGGTGCATGCGCTCCAGAGCTCTGGCTTGGTAATTGGACACATTGGTCCAGCCGCTCCATGGCACGTGGGATCTTCCCAGGCCAAGGATCGAACTGGCGCCCCTTGCACTGCAAGGTGGTGTCCTTACCCACTGGACCACCAGGGAAGCCCTATGTGAGGTCTTCTCTTAGTTAGCATGCTTCTTGCTTCTCTGTGGCTTTATCTGATTGATACCCTGTGCTCAGTTTCCCTCCTGGATTGAATGTGTATCCCTGAAGACTCAAAGCACAGAGCTACAGTGGCTGTTAGTGGCTTTTGATACTTTAAAGGCAAGGAAAGCTCATCAAGTGGAAAGTATGACTGAATGGATATATGAAGCCAAGTCCCCCCACTACCTCTCCATTGATCTTCCGAAGGGGCCTTTGCCTTTAATTCAGGGACAGTCAGGCTGGATCTGAACTGAAGGGGAGACAATCACAATGTTGTGACATCCTTGGGAAAATGTCACTGAAATGGGCCAGCCTTTCTATTTCGGAGCTGTGCTCATCTGAAAACATTAAGGAAGGCTAAAAATAAGTGCACGGTGTGCTCTCCGCTGCTCAAGCCAAGCCGGGACGTCTTTGAGAAGGCCCTTGGATGGTAATGACTGATGGAGAGAGACAGCAGCCTGCTTCGACTTCCCCAGGGAGTCGTGCGGACATTTAGAAGAGTCTGCGTCCCTCACCACCCTTCATCCCTCCTTCAGCATGGCAGAGATGATTTGGACAATACTAACCTTTTGGGGTGGGGGTGCTTCCCAGGTGGCACCGGTGGCAAAGCAGCCACCTGCCCACACAGGAGACATCAGAGAGGCAGGTTCAGTCTCTGGGTCTGGGTCAGTAGGATTCCCCGGAGAAGGGCATGGCAACCCACTCCAGTATTCTTGCCTGGAGAACCCCATGGGCAAAGGAGCCTAGTGGGCTACAGTCCACAGGAATCTCAAAGCATCAGACACTCTCTGACCAGGCCAAGAGGTTGGGGGAAGCAAGCATGTACCTGGCATCTTGAGGGTGGCGTGGGGTGAGCAGGGGAGGAGGGGTGAGACTTCATGAAGCCAGCTCTTTTACACGGAAGCCTGGCTGGGAAATATCTGCTAATCTTGTGCTCCAGGTTTCTAAACACTGAATTTCCATATCTAACCTGGAAAAATAGACACCTTTCATCATCAGCTTCAGTTCTGTGCCTCACTGTTTCCTTTGTTCCTATATTAAACTATCTTACCCCATTCCCTGGCCTCTATAGATTTAGGAACAGAAAGACTTCAGAGCTGCCTGATAGAGAGAACAACTGTTCTGAAGCCAGGCATACTTGGTGATGATTCTCAGTTTCACCACGAAACAGCTTGGTAAAATCTGCTTCATTTCACTTTTCCTGTTTAAAACTTCATCTCTCCATCCATGCAGAGCAGAAAACACAGATAACTGGTAAAGTTTGCTGTGAGGATTAGGAGTGCTGAGCCTAACTCACTGAGAAGAGTGCTTGCTGCAAGGCAGGTCCTATTTTTTTTTTTTTTTTTTTGCTGTTGTTTATTAATTTATTTTGGAGTATAGCCAATTAACATGGTGGTGATATTTCAGATGGAGAGTCAAGGGACTCAGTCATACACATGTGTGCATGTATGCTAAGTCTCTTCAGTCCTGTCCAACTCTTGGTGCCCCTAGGGACTAAAGGCCCCCCGCAACCCTAAGGACTACTGTCCCCCTGCGACCCTACAGACTATAGTCTCCCAGGCTCCTCTGTCCATGGGATTCTCCAGGCAAGAATACCGGAGTGAATTGCTATGCTGTCCTCCAGAGGATCGTCTCAGCCCAGAAGATCCCACATCTCCTATGCCTCCTGCATGGACAGTCAGGTTCTTTACCAGAAGCGCCACCTGGGAATCCGTCAGTCATCGCATACTTGTATCCACGCTTCCCAAACTCCCCCGAGAGGCAGGTTCAGTCTCTGGGTCTGGGTCAGTAGGATTCCCCGGAGAAGGGCATGGCAACCCACTCCAGTATTCTTGCCTGGAGAACCCCATGGGCAAAGGAGCCTAGTGGGCTACAGTCCACAGGAATCTCAAAGCATCAGACACTCTCTGACCAGGCCAAGAGGTTGGGGGAAGCAAGCATGTACCTGGCATCTTGAGGGTGGCGTGGGGTGAGCAGGGGAGGAGGGGTGAGACTTCATGAAGCCAGCTCTTTTACACGGAAGCCTGGCTGGGAAATATCTGCTAATCTTGTGCTCCAGGTTTCTAAACACTGAATTTCCATATCTAACCTGGAAAAATAGACACCTTTCATCATCAGCTTCAGTTCTGTGCCTCACTGTTTCCTTTGTTCCTATATTAAACTATCTTACCCCATTCCCTGGCCTCTATAGATTTAGGAACAGAAAGACTTCAGAGCTGCCTGATAGAGAGAACAACTGTTCTGAAGCCAGGCATACTTGGTGATGATTCTCAGTTTCACCACGAAACAGCTTGGTAAAATCTGCTTCATTTCACTTTTCCTGTTTAAAACTTCATCTCTCCATCCATGCAGAGCAGAAAACACAGATAACTGGTAAAGTTTGCTGTGAGGATTAGGAGTGCTGAGCCTAACTCACTGAGAAGAGTGCTTGCTGCAAGGCAGGTCCTATTTTTTTTTTTTTTTTTTGCTGTTGTTTATTAATTTATTTTGGAGTATAGCCAATTAACATGGTGGTGATATTTCAGATGGAGAGTCAAGGGACTCAGTCATACACATGTGTGCATGTATGCTAAGTCTCTTCAGTCCTGTCCAACTCTTGGTGCCCCTAGGGACTAAAGGCCCCCCGCAACCCTAAGGACTACTGTCCCCCTGCGACCCTACAGACTATAGTCTCCCAGGCTCCTCTGTCCATGGGATTCTCCAGGCAAGAATACCGGAGTGAATTGCTATGCTGTCCTCCAGAGGATCGTCTCAGCCCAGAAGATCCCACATCTCCTATGCCTCCTGCATGGACAGTCAGGTTCTTTACCAGAAGCGCCACCTGGGAATCCGTCAGTCATACGCATACTTGTATCCACGCTTCCCAAACTCCCCTCCCATCCAGGCTGCTGGGCCACATGGAGCAGAGTCCCCTCAGCTACACAGTAGGTCCTGTTTGAATACTGGCTGTGACTGTTATTACTGTTGCTACTACTCTTATGATTGCTCTTATTTCATTAAATACTCTTTCATTAAATGTGCCAGACTAGGGGCCACCAGATGATCTCCTACGAGATCCCATGTCTGGATTCTTGAGGGTCACTTGCTCCTAAAACTGATCTGTTGTCCCAGATTATTATGGTTTACCCAACCCGCCCTAACACCCAGCTCTAGGCTAGTGCTCTTCACCTCGTGTGTTCGAATCATTCGTGTGTCTGTCTTCTCTAAGCTGAGCTCCTTGAGGATGGGGACTACTCCTGATTCCTGTCTCGTTGGTTCTATAGGTCAGGCATGTTTGATGTTCTCTGTTCTGTTGGCTGTATTCTTTGGGACACTGCATTTTTCCTGGGTGTTGGCACTCCTCCGTGGCTTTGCAGCAGGATTTGCCTTTCTGGTCCTCCCCAGACCTCATGTCAGTGAAGAGTGGAGTGCTAGCAGGCAGCCTCTCACCCCCACCTCCATGCCTCCCTGCTGGTCAGGGTTCCACAGGAGATGTTCTTCCCAGTGCTCAGTTAGCAATTCAGCCAGGTACCGCTTGTGGGAACACAATGAATCATGACCTGAAAAAAAGCTTGTAGTTACTACTACAGTCATAATAATCTATATAGTAAATAACTTGAGAAGGAAGGAAGGGAGCTGAACGAGAAGGCTAGGAGGCAAAGAGGAAGGAATAAAGTAAGAAGGGAAATCCTTTTAAGAATCTACTTTGTGGGATTTCCCTGGGGGTCCAGAGGTTGAGATGCCATGATCTCAATGCACGAGGACTGGGTTCAGTCCCTGGTCAGGAAACTAGGTCATGCTGCAACTAAGATCTGGTACAGCCAAGTTAAAAAACAAAATAGAATCTACTTTGTGATGAGCCCTGGGCCAGGTACTTGGATAAAAGCCCTAAGGGTTAGTTTTTCATGTTTGTGTTAAAATTGAAAAGACTACAACTCAGATAGAATACATAACTCCCCAAATCATATGTGTAATAAAGAGTAGTTTAACCATTGGAAAATATAAAACTAGATTTCAGAGTTCTCAATGTAAGAGAAAGCTTATAAACAATGTGGCTCGGTGGTAAAGAATCTGCTGGCCAGTGCAGGAGTGGCTGTGACTGTTATTACTGTTGCTACTACTCTTATGATTGCTCTTATTTCATTAAATACTCTTTCATTAAATGTGCCAGACTAGGGGCCACCAGATGATCTCCTACGAGATCCCATGTCTGGATTCTTGAGGGTCACTTGCTCCTAAAACTGATCTGTTGTCCCAGATTATTATGGTTTACCCAACCCGCCCTAACACCCAGCTCTAGGCTAGTGCTCTTCACCTCGTGTGTTCGAATCATTCGTGTGTCTGTCTTCTCTAAGCTGAGCTCCTTGAGGATGGGGACTACTCCTGATTCCTGTCTCGTTGGTTCTATAGGTCAGGCATGTTTGATGTTCTCTGTTCTGTTGGCTGTATTCTTTGGGACACTGCATTTTTCCTGGGTGTTGGCACTCCCTCCGTGGCTTTGCAGCAGGATTTGCCTTTCTGGTCCTCCCCAGACCTCATGTCAGTGAAGAGTGGAGTGCTAGCAGGCAGCCTCTCACCCCCACCTCCATGCCTCCCTGCTGGTCAGGGTTCCACAGGAGATGTTCTTCCCAGTGCTCAGTTAGCAATTCAGCCAGGTACCGCTTGTGGGAACACAATGAATCATGACCTGAAAAAAAGCTTGTAGTTACTACTACAGTCATAATAATCTATATAGTAAATAACTTGAGAAGGAAGGAAGGGAGCTGAACGAGAAGGCTAGGAGGCAAAGAGGAAGGAATAAAGTAAGAAGGGAAATCCTTTTAAGAATCTACTTTGTGGGATTTCCCTGGGGGTCCAGAGGTTGAGATGCCATGATCTCAATGCACGAGGACTGGGTTCAGTCCCTGGTCAGGAAACTAGGTCATGCTGCAACTAAGATCTGGTACAGCCAAGTTAAAAAACAAAATAGAATCTACTTTGTGATGAGCCCTGGGCCAGGTACTTGGATAAAAGCCCTAAGGGTTAGTTTTTCATGTTTGTGTTAAAATTGAAAAGACTACAACTCAGATAGAATACATAACTCCCCAAATCATATGTGTAATAAAGAGTAGTTTAACCATTGGAAAATATAAAACTAGATTTCAGAGTTCTCAATGTAAGAGAAAGCTTATAAACAATGTGGCTCGGTGGTAAAGAATCTGCTGGCCAGTGCAGGAGATGCAAGAGATCTGGGTTCATCTCTGGATCAGGACGATACCTTGGAGAAGGAAATGGCAACCCGTTCCAGTATTTTTGGCTGGAGAATCCCATAGAGAGAGGAGCCTAGCAGGCTACAGTCCACGGGGTTGCAAAGAGTCAGACACAACTGCGCACGCATGTACACACCAACCAAACCAAAAGACCTCCAAACACTGTGTTAGCAAGCCCCCTCCTATTTCGGCATGTGGGTTTCAACTCTAGAAAAAGCTTCTGTTGCATTTTATAAGGGAGGATGCTAAAGGAGAATTACAGAACTGGCTGTAAGTCCAGTGATCAGCAGAGGTGCTTTCCTAAGTGAGGCTCTGATTGTAGACTAATGCTAGGCTCTGTTTTCTCTCTTTGAATATCTTAACAATCCTCTGCCTCCAAGAGAGGCAGAGGCTGTTTGCTTCCTGCTGACATCCCCGAAAGCCCTCCTCTTCACTCTGCATGTATAGACACGAGGTTTACCTTTTTCAATGACAGTTGAAATTCACAGGAGCACACATCTTTTTCACATTTGTAAGTAGGAAAATACAAACAAAGACCCTGCTGCCTCAGGAGCAAGTACAATGTCCTGACATGAGCATAAATCAAGAGTCACTGCTGTCCTGTAATCAGACAGTGTCTCACCAATGTTAGTCACTATTTCCAAAGCAACAACTATTCTCTGATGGCAAACAGAATGCAAAAGTCCAGAACTTTCCTCCAGATATGCTCAGGGCACAGTGATAATTGCAAGGTCAATAGTTACCTTGTGCATGAATGAACTCTGTGATTCAGAGTTGCTTGGAATTACCCTGGCCTGGTCAGTGTCACGAAGTATTCTCAGATAATAACTCAGTGTAACGGCACTAGTTCAGACAATATTAGCCAGAAAACCACAATAACTTCAGCTCATTTTGTCTTATAATCTTTTGAAAGATCATGGATTCTCCAAAACACCAGAGAATATGGAAAAGGCAAGATTTATCTGCATTGATTGACCCATACAGATTAGAAATTTGGACAGTATGTTTAACAGCTGGCTTTTGAAAAATACATTTCTAATTTTGTTGATATAAAGCATATAGTAAACAATGCATGAATACTAATGAAAAATACAATAATTTTACTATAAACTGTTGCAATAGGCAGTTGCTTTTTGCAGAATGTTTAGTTGGCTTTTGTTAAAACTCTTGTATCCATAGACAAAATATGGTTTTAATTGACAGTCAAGTATAGTTCCAACTTGTTAGTTGATATTTTAATTTATCTCAACAAGTAAATTAAAGTGAAACAACAAAGAAGTATGTCTTAACTTCATTCATTTTTCAGTGATGTGAGCAACTTCTTTGCTGCACTGGATAATTGTTTTCAAATGCTGGAAGAATATTTATTCATAATATTGACAACATATATTCACAGTGTTTCCACTACAGGCATAAGACTCGTTTAAATTTAATCTGTGTTGACTTTTCCTCCATGATTTTCCTAAGTCTCGATAAACAATAGAACAACAAATAAAACCTTGAGTTACAGTAGCTGTCAGATTCCATGATGTAAACACACATTTCAGAGCTGATTTCAACCCACCAATGGGACATTACTGAACGTTTAGTTGCAAAAAGATTTTCAATAGCACAAAATCATATGTCATTTTCAACATACAGTTGCAATAGGCATGAAAAATGTCAAGAGCATATAAAATGGCTAAATGTACTAAGATAATTAGGAAGTGATGAGTTTTGCATATTCATTACCTTTGTTTTTTTAAATATAATTTTACTGTAAATTCATAATTTAACATTTAAGCATTACTATGGTTAATAACTATCTTGCAAATTTTCTGAACATTTAGCAATTGCATAGTGGTATAAAGTGATTACAGTGCTGATTTATGGTTGAGAGGAAAATATAATTGATAATCTAGTGTGTTTCAAAGCACTGATTTCAAGCTTGACCCTGTTTTCTAACCCCGGGTATTTTTGTTAAAACAAAAAGAAACATTCTAAGCAAGGGTTCTGTCACAGAGATTAAGAGTGCCCTACTTGCCATTCAAGTTTGATAGAAATACTGGGCTACTTAAAACTGACAAAGAAATGCAAATCTTATGCAAATACAAAACCTCTGGGCTTTGCAGATGAGATAAAGGAAATAAGTATGAATATTGAACAATTCATTCAAGCAAACTGCTAGTACATATTTTCCTTATTCAAACTAATAATTTCCTGACTGCTGCATCAGATTGTATCAGTTTAATTGGATTCTGGGAAGAAATTCTGTTAGGATCAATGACTTTAGGGTATGGATAAAGTTTTTTGGTTTGTTTTGAATTTTTCCTATTGCTACATTTTAAAGTCATGTTTAAAGATATATTTTGTATACTTTCATACACTTTACTATAATACTTGATTTTTAAATCCAGCCTTGGCAATTAAACAAGTAAAAGGAGAAGATGCTAAAATTTAAGAGAATATGAAAAGTATCAGAAATCTCATTGACTTTAATTCAACATGGATCCTATAAATTTGATTATTTTTAAAAACCCCTTGAAAGGAGAATGTTGAAGTTATTGAAGGAGACAACTACTTATCAAAAATTACTAGTCTCCAATATATTGTTCACAGTACTTGCCCCAGTCAAGAAGTTTCCTCTTTATTTTTTTAATTTCAAAAACTTACCATCTCACATATATTAAAAAGATTTAAAAAAATACTATGAAAAACTTCAACCCAATAAATTCAACAAATTATATGAAATGGACAAATTCTTAAAAAACAAACAAATTAACAGAGGTATTCAAGAAGAGATAGATAACATGAATAGCCTTGTATTCATTAAAATAATTAATTTACAGTGAAAAACATTCCCACAAAATTCTTTCCAGCTCCATATGGTTTCACTGGTGAATTCCACCAAACTTTTAAGAAAAAAATGAATGGTCACTCTACCAAGAAAATATTCCAGAAACAAAGTAATTCCCAAATTGCATAATTTAAAAACAATTTAAAAAAGCATTACTATGGTTAATAACTATCTTGCAAATTTTCTGAACATTTAGCAATTGCATAGTGGTATAAAGTGATTACAGTGCTGATTTATGGTTGAGAGGAAAATATAATTGATAATCTAGTGTGTTTCAAAGCACTGATTTCAAGCTTGACCCTGTTTTCTAACCCCGGGTATTTTTGTTAAAACAAAAAGAAACATTCTAAGCAAGGGTTCTGTCACAGAGATTAAGAGTGCCCTACTTGCCATTCAAGTTTGATAGAAATACTGGGCTACTTAAAACTGACAAAGAAATGCAAATCTTATGCAAATACAAAACCTCTGGGCTTTGCAGATGAGATAAAGGAAATAAGTATGAATATTGAACAATTCATTCAAGCAAACTGCTAGTACATATTTTCCTTATTCAAACTAATAATTTCCTGACTGCTGCATCAGATTGTATCAGTTTAATTGGATTCTGGGAAGAAATTCTGTTAGGATCAATGACTTTAGGGTATGGATAAAGTTTTTTGGTTTGTTTTGAATTTTTCCTATTGCTACATTTTAAAGTCATGTTTAAAGATATATTTTGTATACTTTCATACACTTTACTATAATACTTGATTTTTAAATCCAGCCTTGGCAATTAAACAAGTAAAAGGAGAAGATGCTAAAATTTAAGAGAATATGAAAAGTATCAGAAATCTCATTGACTTTAATTCAACATGGATCCTATAAATTTGATTATTTTTAAAAACCCCTTGAAAGGAGAATGTTGAAGTTATTGAAGGAGACAACTACTTATCAAAAATTACTAGTCTCCAATATATTGTTCACAGTACTTGCCCCAGTCAAGAAGTTTCCTCTTTATTTTTTTAATTTCAAAAACTTACCATCTCACATATATTAAAAAGATTTAAAAAAATACTATGAAAAACTTCAACCCAATAAATTCAACAAATTATATGAAATGGACAAATTCTTAAAAAACAAACAAATTAACAGAGGTATTCAAGAAGAGATAGATAACATGAATAGCCTTGTATTCATTAAAATAATTAATTTACAGTGAAAAACATTCCCACAAAATTCTTTCCAGCTCCATATGGTTTCACTGGTGAATTCCACCAAACTTTTAAGAAAAAAATGAATGGTCACTCTACCAAGAAAATATTCCAGAAACTTAGTAATTCCCATCTCATTCTAAGAGGCTAGTGTTACTCAGATGCTAAAAGCAGGTAAAGACATTACAAGGGAAGACGATGACAGATCAACATCTCTCATAAACATGGATGCGGAATTCTTAACAAGAATGTTAGCTAACGAAACACAGCACATTTGGCAGAAATGCCAGGCGGCTTTAACATTTGTGTCACTCACTGTCTTAGGCAGTTTGGGCTAAAAACACCACCAACTGGATTGCTTAAACAATAGAAATGCATTTCTCCCAATTTTGGACCCTGAAAGGTCTAAGGCCAAGGATCCAGCCGATCTAGGGTCTGCTAGCCCTCCTCCTGGCTGGCAGATCTTCTCACTTATCTGCAGTGATGTGTCCTCAACACGTATTGCCATCCTTCCTAGTTTCTCTTCATGGGGGAGAGCAGAGAGAGGAAGCAAGCCCCCCGAGGTCTTGTTTAGAAGGGTGCTGATCCCATTCCAGAGGGCTCCACCCTTGCCGCTTCCAGAAGGGCCCCCCTCCTAACACCATCACCCTGCTAGTTGGGATTTTACCAGATGAATTTTGAGGTATACATTTAGTTCACAGTGCTCACCTTATTAACAGACTAAAAAAATCTTCTTACTAGATACGGAAGAAGCACATGCCAAACCCAATGCCATTCCTGATAAGAAACGAAGTTGTTAAAATAAAAAATTAAAAATGGTTGGGGTTGACACATATAGGCTATTGACACCGTGTACAGAATAGGCGCCTGGTGGTAAGCGATCGCTGTAATACCTACAGCACGGGGACTCCAGGTGCACTGCGCTGAACCGAACGGGAAGGGAGTCCACCAGGGAGCGGACTCAGGTGTGCGTACAGCTGACTCACTCACTGTACATTAGGAGCTAGCACAACACTATAAAGAAGCCCTACTCCATTAAAGGCAATTTTTAAAAAAGGAAATAAAGCTCACATAAATTTGATTTCCAAGGAGGTCTTTCTCACTGATAGACAGGAAATTTTATCTCTTGCCTTTGAATTTCCTTTCTACTTTTCATTCCTCCACTTGAATGGCAAGCTCTGGGTTACATAATATAACTTCAGTTATTTCAGTTTGCAAAAAATATTGCTTTGGCATTTAGGAAATCAAGTTTTGCCTTATACCATAAATGCAACTTGACCACTTTATCCCCCGAAGCTGTTTCTCCACTTGTGAACTGGGCATGTGAACGTGAGGCCGCTGAACAAATTCACGCACAGCTGTGCTTTTCACTGTGAAGCACAGTGTTTGCTACTTTCACTGTGTTGCTTGCTTCTGTAAGACCACTGCTTCCTATTCTTTGTGGCCCCACGTGCAGCCCAACCCCAGAGAAGACTGGACGCGGCCGAGTGGGCCATGGAGCCGATGGCGCTGTGGTGCAGGTTCTGCTGCAGGCACGGAGAGAAAGGGAAGGCAGTATTTTCTGCAATCCCCACCATCAACACAGCCCATCCAGGATCTGAGCAGTTGGAGCCCTCTGGGCCTTGGCACAATTTGTAGCCAAGATTAATTAGTTAATGTTCACAGAGCACTTTGAAGATGCAAACGCTGTGGGAGTGCAAAGCCCATTAATGAAGATCATTATATAAATTTGAGCTTCAAATTCAGCAATTGTAATTGGACAGGGCAACCCAGTTGCTGATTCCCTGCGGGGCCATGTCCGGGAATCCGAAAAGCCCAGGGAGAGGTGTGAAGAGCAGCTCCGGCCAGGGACAAGGAGGCATACGGGCAAGGGAGCAGGTGGGCAGCGCCCCATAGCCACCCTGCCAGGAGCGCCCAGGGTCACTGGCTGCCTGCATGTCGGGTCCTTCATTTCCCAGGAGCCACCGTGTACAGAATAGGCGCCTGGTGGTAAGCGATCGCTGTAATACCTACAGCACGGGGACTCCAGGTGCACTGCGCTGAACCGAACGGGAAGGGAGTCCACCAGGGAGCGGACTCAGGTGTGCGTACAGCTGACTCACTCACTGTACATTAGGAGCTAGCACAACACTATAAAGAAGCCCTACTCCATTAAAGGCAATTTTTAAAAAAGGAAATAAAGCTCACATAAATTTGATTTCCAAGGAGGTCTTTCTCACTGATAGACAGGAAATTTTATCTCTTGCCTTTGAATTTCCTTTCTACTTTTCATTCCTCCACTTGAATGGCAAGCTCTGGGTTACATAATATAACTTCAGTTATTTCAGTTTGCAAAAAATATTGCTTTGGCATTTAGGAAATCAAGTTTTGCCTTATACCATAAATGCAACTTGACCACTTTATCCCCCGAAGCTGTTTCTCCACTTGTGAACTGGGCATGTGAACGTGAGGCCGCTGAACAAATTCACGCACAGCTGTGCTTTTCACTGTGAAGCACAGTGTTTGCTACTTTCACTGTGTTGCTTGCTTCTGTAAGACCACTGCTTCCTATTCTTTGTGGCCCCACGTGCAGCCCAACCCCAGAGAAGACTGGACGCGGCCGAGTGGGCCATGGAGCCGATGGCGCTGTGGTGCAGGTTCTGCTGCAGGCACGGAGAGAAAGGGAAGGCAGTATTTTCTGCAATCCCCACCATCAACACAGCCCATCCAGGATCTGAGCAGTTGGAGCCCTCTGGGCCTTGGCACAATTTGTAGCCAAGATTAATTAGTTAATGTTCACAGAGCACTTTGAAGATGCAAACGCTGTGGGAGTGCAAAGCCCATTAATGAAGATCATTATATAAATGTGAGCTTCAAATTCAGCAATTGTAATTGGACAGGGCAACCCAGTTGCTGATTCCCTGCGGGGCCATGTCCGGGAATCCGAAAAGCCCAGGGAGAGGTGTGAAGAGCAGCTCCGGCCAGGGACAAGGAGGCATACGGGGCAAGGGAGCAGGTGGGCAGCGTCCCCCATAGCCACCCTGCCAGGAGCGGCCCAGGGTCACTGGCTGCCTGCATGTCGGGTCCTTCATTTCCCAGGGAGCCTCTGCGGACAACCAGCTGTGTAGGAAGCCCTATTCTGATCCGTATCTAGTAGAACTCAATACCCTCCACCTTCCATGATGCCACAAAGCTTGGGGGTAATACGGTGGTGGGTCCAAATGCCAGCTCTGGTACTTCACCAAGTGTGGCGTGGGGAGATTCACATCACTGGTCTCCGTGATCTTGGCGCTTAAAACAAGTGAAAATGGAGGTGATGCTATTAGCCTTTCAGAGTTGTCTCTAAAAGATCTACTAAGAACCCAACCCAGCGCAGGTGCTCAGTACATAGAAATGTGCTGTTTTCTTACCAAACTATGCCCATGTTACCAAAAAATCAGTAGTTTTACACGAGCTGCACATTTGCTTTTGTGTTTTAGGACAGTCTCCCCTTTAGCCTCTGGGGACTGCTGTTCTTCCTTCTTCCACCCCTAGTCTTCATGAGAGGGAGGAAAACAACATTTGAGGTAATGTTTCCTTTGACTGCTGATCTTAGGGCCTCAGCGGTTCACCATCTCTGACCTAGTCAGTCACTGGACTATCCAGGGAAGAAATGTGGTGTCCCCGAGTGCTCTGAACCCATCAGTGAGATTAAAGTGCTGCTAGACTCGGGCCTCGCCCCTTGGCCTCAGGCAAGGCACACACTCTAAAGGCCTCCCACTGGGTCTCTTCCTGATGCTCAGCGATCCCGGCCAGAGTGCTTTTCATCAACTTGTGCTAATAGACGGTCAAGCAGCGAGCTGAGGCTGGGGACTGCATCCCCTCCACCGGTGTTCCTCTTCCCTTGGTGGTCTCCCTGGAGCCCTGCAGCCCCCTCCCTGCTGGCCTCCACTTGAGAGAGCTCAGGACTGAGTTCTCACTGGCCCAGAGGGGAAGGCCCTTTGAAGAGGCAAAGGGTGTGCATCACTCATAATCATTCTGCTTCATAATCCAGCTTCAGAGGCCATAATCTTTCATACCAATTATCCCTTTAATAGATTCCGTGGGACCAATGAAGTCGTTCATATGCAAACTGCAAGCATCAGTGAGGGGAGACTCCATGGGCAGGGTACTAAATATTTTTGAAGGAGAAGTTGAATGTATTTAATTTTCTAAATCTATTGTATGTAGGAGGCAATCTTAAATTCCCTCAACCCTCAGGGCTGAAAAGAGCTCATTGCCAGCTCTCCTGCCCCTTTGTTCCCCTCACACCTCCGGGTGGCTTGCAGGTGTTGGTCCCACCGACCTTACACTGCCATGAACAGATAGGGTTGCCCCAAGAGGGCCCTCAACACACCCATGTCTACTATAGCACACTGCATGCCGTGTGCCTCCTCACTCTGCATCTCTGAACCAGGCCTCCCCAACTTAGCTGGAAAACAATGACGATGAGACCTGAAAACCATTCTCAGTGGCTAACGATAAGGATGGAGAACAGCCCAGGCATGGGGGCCACAAGAATAACAGCACAGAGGCAGAAACCAAATGGCAGATGTAGCTCTGCTTAGCGTAACGGATCATCAAGACGAGGGGAAAAGTAAGTGCTGATTAAGACATGCACTCTACCCTTAGCTTGCTGTTAAATCATGAACCCTCCTCTCTCTCTCCCCCTGTCCCACTCTTTGTCTTCTGTTCCTTCTTCTGGTTTCATTCTTCCCTCCCCCCTTTTTCTTTCCCTCCTTCAACATTCAGCACGAATACACTGATGGCCTGGGTACAAAGCCCTCTGATGGGGTCTGGGCAGCTGCCGTATCGGAGGAGCTGACACACTTATGCACAGGGATGAGCACACGGTGGGTGCTAAGCCTCCTGGTCATTGCTCTGTGGATGAGCACACGGTGGGTGCTAAGCCTCCTGGTCATTGCTCTGTGGATGAGCACACGGTGGGTGCTAAGCCTCCTGGTCATTGCTCTGGGCACACAGGAGTTGCCGTCCGTAGAGTGAAACAATGCTTGAGAAAGACTCAGGATACTGACATTTATTGCCAGGCAAATATGGCTCAAAGGTTTTTATACACAGAATCTCATTTAATTCTTCCAATAATCCAATGACATGGTTATTATGTGCTTCATTTTAAGATTCAGGGACTGAGATTTAGAAAAGCGAATGAACATCTCTAATGCCACAGCTAAGGGGTGGCAGAGACACAGCGAGATCGCCATCTTCCTGAACCTCCACTTGGGTTTGTGGTGTGACACACTATTGTGAGGACATTCTGAAGGTGGAAGAATGACTTGTTCACCTGAATGTTTATCACTGTTCTTGGTTGCTCTGTGGTCCTGGAGTCCCACCACTCAACAACTGGTTTTTGTCATAGGGGCCTGGGGTAAGACAGAGCTTCTCTAAAGCTGCCCTCTCCTTCTTTTCACAGAAAGACCTTGGGGCCCTAGGGACGGACTTCTCTGACCAGGCAGTGGCAAATGGGAGTGCCTCGGCTGACAGAAGGAGACACACCAGTTTAGAGTGGTGGCGGCTAGCTGAAAATACACACTAATCTAATCTTCTGGCTGCTCTAGATGAATCTCAGGAATGCGGGAGGCTAGCATGTCAGAGAGGCAATTATTGGCCGGACGCAGAATTGCATAATACGATGATGACTCGGGCTTCCTGCTTCAGCTCGCATGTGGTGAGCTTGCCAAAGAAGGTTTATCTTCCCAAGAGAAACATGCCAATTTGGGAAGGATGTAAAGTAACTGTGATTATGGGAAAAAAAAGACGTGCTTAATGCGAAAATAGTCAAGGTCTCTTTCAGTTTGTACTCTGGTTCTCTTCGTATTTTCTCTTTCTTTTCCTTTTCTTTCTTTCTTTACTCTTTCTTCCTATCTCCTTTCCTCTCTTCCTCTCTCTCTCTTTTCTTTCTTCCTTTTTTCATCCTTTTCTTTTCTACCCTTCTGTCTCTATTTTTTATGTCACATTGCCTTTTTCTCTGAATTTCCTTGTTTCTCTTATCCTTCTCTTGGTTTGCTTTTATTCCAACTTTTTTCCTTGCTTTCCGTTCAAACCTTCATACCAAGATTAAGTGTTTAAGTAAAGTGTCTCGAGTCATTTCCCATAAAAGAAGATGCTGATAAAAAGCCTCTCTGATGTTTGTGCATGGAAGGGATCTTGCAAACTACAGATTAATAGAAAGGACTCTTATTTAATATGCAACCAGCTGTAGACCTTTTTGATAACCAAAAAAATAATAAAAAAACAACAACCCACTATGTGCCTTATTTTTCTCTAGAAAGACCCACAGCACATCTCCACAACTGCATTTCCCACAATGTCTCAGTTACTAGTTCCGAGCTCCTCAGGGAGCCAAAATAAAAAAAAGCCCCTCAAAAAAGGGAAATTTAAATAGGCTCTTTACTTTAAACAAGAAGTCGGAACAGGGGGTTGTTCACCTGAATGTTTATCACTGTTCTTGGTTGCTCTGTGGTCCTGGAGTCCCACCACTCAACAACTGGTTTTTGTCATAGGGGCCTGGGGTAAGACAGAGCTTCTCTAAAGCTGCCCTCTCCTTCTTTTCACAGAAAGACCTTGGGGCCCTAGGGACGGACTTCTCTGACCAGGCAGTGGCAAATGGGAGTGCCTCGGCTGACAGAAGGAGACACACCAGTTTAGAGTGGTGGCGGCTAGCTGAAAATACACACTAATCTAATCTTCTGGCTGCTCTAGATGAATCTCAGGAATGCGGGAGGCTAGCATGTCAGAGAGGCAATTATTGGCCGGACGCAGAATTGCATAATACGATGATGACTCGGGCTTCCTGCTTCAGCTCGCATGTGGTGAGCTTGCCAAAGAAGGTTTATCTTCCCAAGAGAAACATGCCAATTTGGGAAGGATGTAAAGTAACTGTGATTATGGGAAAAAAAAGACGTGCTTAATGCGAAAATAGTCAAGGTCTCTTTCAGTTTGTACTCTGGTTCTCTTCGTATTTTCTCTTTCTTTTCCTTTTCTTTCTTTCTTTACTCTTTCTTCCTATCTCCTTTCCTCTCTTCCTCTCTCTCTTTTCTTTCTTCCTTTTTTCATCCTTTTCTTTTCTACCCTTCTGTCTCTATTTTTTATGTCACATTGCCTTTTTCTCTGAATTTCCTTGTTTCTCTTATCCTTCTCTTGGTTTGCTTTTATTCCAACTTTTTTCCTTGCTTTCCGTTCAAACCTTCATACCAAGATTAAGTGTTTAAGTAAAGTGTCTCGAGTCATTTCCCATAAAAGAAGATGCTGATAAAAAGCCTCTCTGATGTTTGTGCATGGAAGGGATCTTGCAAACTACAGATTAATAGAAAGGACTCTTATTTAATATGCAACCAGCTGTAGACCTTTTTGATAACCAAAAAAATAATAAAAAAACAACAACCCACTATGTGCCTTATTTTTCTCTAGAAAGACCCACAGCACATCTCCACAACTGCATTTCCCACAATGTCTCAGTTACTAGTTCCGAGCTCCTCAGGGGAGCCAGTAAAATGCACTCAGAAAGGGAAAAATGGCTCACTTAAACAAAGAAGATGAGAAGAGAAAGTACTCTTACAGATAGCTTTTTGTTTTTTCTTTTTTTTTTTTACATTTTTTAAGCTATTTTTTTTAAGACAAGAATAGTGAAATCCAGGATGGTGAAATGACCAGCCCCCAGTGACAAAGCTGCCCATTAGGACTGTTGGCACTAGCAGTCCTGGTCCTGGTCCAATTTTCCACTAAATCATTGTGCTTCCTCTCTTTCTGTTAAATAAGACACTTTCGTGTGGATACAAAAATGGAATGTGACAGCTGAAGAAATTATGGAGTCACCGAACATTAAAAATGTACAAATCCTGACGACAGTTTATAGAGCCCCTCAGTATTTATTATTTTCTAACATGTATTTATTATTTTCTAAAAGTATTTATTATTTTCTAAAATGACTTTGTAGCATAAGAAAAGTTATGTTAAGAAGGCAGAAACACATACAATAGCACTTAGAGACCGATTTACATTGAACTAAAATTCTCATGAATACCTTTTTGGGGACCTTAAACGGATCAGCTTTGATGATCTAGAAAATGCACCTACTTAAAAAATTCACATTGAGTGATTAGCCTCTTGCTGAATAAGTGTAACTTACAGGATTAATGGTAGGCATTCAAATGAAATTAACTCTTATCTTACCAATTTTTATGAAGTTTTATTGTGTTATTTTTAAAATGAAAATCAAGCTCGGAGAGGTTAATCACCTGACTTCCAGTGATGCAGCTAGTAAGCCAGTAGGTCAGTGCTGAAACTTGGGTCTGTCTGTCTCATATTTTTTCTGTTTTTCCTCTTCTCTCACCATTGTGTGCTGGAACCCTCCCAGGTACAGATTAATAGAAAGGACTCTTATTTAATATGCAACCAGCTGTAGACCTTTTGATAACCAAAAATAAGAGAAACAACAACCCACTATGTGCCTTATTTTTCTCTAGAAAGACCCACAGCACATCTCCACAACTGCATTTCCCACAATGTCTCAGTTACTAGTTCCGAGCTCCTCAGGGGAGCCAGTAAAATGCACTCAGAAAGGGAAAAATGGCTCACTTAAACAAAGAAGATGAGAAGAGAAAGTACTCTTACAGATAGCTTTTTGTTTTTTCTTTTTTTTTTTTACATTTTTTAAGCTATTTTTTTTAAGACAAGAATAGTGAAATCCAGGATGGTGAAATGACCAGCCCCCAGTGACAAAGCTGCCCATTAGGACTGTTGGCACTAGCAGTCCTGGTCCTGGTCCAATTTTCCACTAAATCATTGTGCTTCCTCTCTTTCTGTTAAATAAGACACTTTCGTGTGGATACAAAAATGGAATGTGACAGCTGAAGAAATTATGGAGTCACCGAACATTAAAAATGTACAAATCCTGACGACAGTTTATAGAGCCCCTCAGTATTTATTATTTTCTAACATGTATTTATTATTTTCTAAAAGTATTTATTATTTTCTAAAATGACTTTGTAGCATAAGAAAAGTTATGTTAAGAAGGCAGAAACACATACAATAGCACTTAGAGACCGATTTACATTGAACTAAAATTCTCATGAATACCTTTTTGGGGACCTTAAACGGATCAGCTTTGATGATCTAGAAAATGCACCTACTTAAAAAATTCACATTGAGTGATTAGCCTCTTGCTGAATAAGTGTAACTTACAGGATTAATGGTAGGCATTCAAATGAAATTAACTCTTATCTTACCAATTTTTATGAAGTTTTATTGTGTTATTTTTAAAATGAAAATCAAGCTCGGAGAGGTTAATCACCTGACTTCCAGTGATGCAGCTAGTAAGCCAGTAGGTCAGTGCTGAAACTTGGGTCTGTCTGTCTCATATTTTTTTTCTGTTTTTCCTCTTCTCTCACCATTGTGTGCTGGAACCCTCCCAGGTACAGATGAAAGCAAGAGCCTACTTCATTTTTGTAACATAACTTTTCCTCTTCTATGCCCTCAATAAAAATCTGTGACGGCATTAATGAAATACAGACTGGATTTTACATCATCACAGCATAATTAACCTAGAGGCCATGTTTCCTATTATGGAATTAAAACTACTCTGTTCAATGTTTGGATTTTCCTTCCAAAGAACATGCATTCTTCCATTACCTCCCTTGACAATTGTCAAACAAAGGCTCGCAACACAGACACAATATTTTAGAGGAGTAAATCTGTGTAACAGATTTGAGAACATCCTCCCTATATGGTTAGCACTGAACACTTGCAGTAAGGCTTAAATGTCGCTGGTATTCTCGTATAACATTACGATCTTTTTCTTCCAGATGACAGCATTGTGACTTAGAGAGTTCACGTAGCTGGCCGGAGGTTACCAGCCTCATATGCGGTACGGGAGGAATTCAAACCCAGGCTTGTCTACCTGCAGAGTGCAAAGCCTGAATCAGTACCTAAGCACTAGGCTGTCTTTCCCCTCCAGGCCCCACCAGCTGCTCCCACGGTCTGCTTTCTAGATTTGCCACCTCTCACCACGATCCCCTCTACCCGAGGCACTGACATCTCTCCAAGCCTCATCTTTGGTTGACTGGCCTTCCCCTGCAGCACCCCAAGGGATGATGGTTGTGACCAGCCCAACTTGCCCACCTCCCTCTTCCTGCTCCATTTAGGCTTTCTAATCCTTCATTCCCTTTCCTTAGAACCCAGTTGTAGGTGAAGTCCCAAACTGACAGGTGCTCAAATTCCTTGAAGTTAAGACATTCCCAGGAATCATTTGCTATAAGACAACGCTAGCCACACCTTATTTGTAATACATCTCTTGCCTCATAACACATTGCTTCACTGAGAAACTACCTTCTTGAGCGAATCCTCTACTGCCACTGACATATCAGACAGCTCTGCCCAGTACAAGACTGACTTATTGGTGAGCCCTTGAAAGGAGCTATGGTCAACCCAGTGGTGCTCAGGACAGAGAGACAGACAAGACAGTCCCTTCTTTGGCTTCTTCTGCTTTCATTCCAAACTGTTCGACCTGCTTGTGATCTGATTGACCCTAACTGTTACTGGATTCTGTTCCTGGACTTGAAAATGGGCCATGTCTCTCTGCTTTTTACTCTGTGCCTCTCACAGTGTCCAGGAAGAACTCTATGGCCAGGAGTTGCTCATTTTCCTCCTGAGATGGCCTGCCTTGCCCCAGTCTAGTCCCCTCCTGGAGAAGGATTCTGTTTGTTTCCTGGTGACAGGGGAGGTAGACCATTTCACACTCTGCCACCAACCAGCAAATACCTCTCAAACACTCTCACCCATCCTTGAGTCAAATACCTGAGGTTCTGGCAAACCACAGGGATCTGATTTCCCAAACCATCATAAAATAAAGAGATTGTACCCAAAGGACAGAAGTTGAAAGACACAGATGTGTCCCAATGAAGCTATGTGTATTTCCCAATCTCTTCTCATTTCATTGGTTTTCAAATAATTCTTTCCACTTGCTTACACCATATGGAGATGTTAAGAAAGATATTTTAAAAAATCTATGTTGTTGCAGAGAAAGGCTGACCCCAAGAGTCCCAGATCTCGATGACTGTTCAGTGAAAGCCCAGGGTCCTCTGGAACAGGAGGCTGGTGCTGCTGGGGTCTTTGCTCGGACACTCCCTTGCTGAGTCATTCAGGGCACATCTTTCTAGTTTTCTGGGTTCTCTCAGTGTTCTTATTTACAAAGCCAGTAACTTCTACAGGTCCCTTCCAGGATGATGATATGGAGGAAAAAGTGGAAGGTTGGGCTGCAATCACAGCGCTCTGCTAGCGCATCCTGATGCTCAGTGTTCTAGGTGGAGGTGGCATGGGAAGCCAGGTGGACACCTGCAACCCCCTAAGCTCCAGGGACTTTCAGGAGACTGTGGAGAGAAGCGCTGAGGGGAGGGGTGTGGCTTAACTGTGATTCCTCAGAAGCCACACCCCTGCTCCTCCCTGCCACACTACACCGTTTCCAAGATGCTTACAGAGACTTCAAGGAGTGAACCAGGCTATTAAAAGGGTAGCAATTAGGATGGCCCATCCCAGCAATTTTAAGTTTCCTGTCTAAGGAAGCCTGTAGGGAGGTGGGGCAGTGGTCAGGGAGGGGAGAGGCAGCAAGGTCTCTTGTCTCCGGACTGGAGCTCTCCAAGATTTCCATTTCTGAATACAGAGACAGGAGGGAGGGCAGAAAGCTGGCCCAAAGCCTGACTCCGCGGAGGACCCAGATGTTCCAGGGGTTGGTTGGGTCCCCTTTTCAAAGAAGTGTCTCTCCCTTCCCTCTCTGGGGAATCCTGACTCAGCTTTTAAAGCCTTTGGGCATCTGCTGCCTGCCTCAGATGAGTAAACTGTGTTGCAGACTGCCTGATAAATCACTCTCTGCACCTTGCCTGCCATGGGGCTTGTCAAGAGAGGTTGCCGTGTGATTTACAGTTGCTGTCTTGAGAGGGCTTTTCCAAACAGCCAGCTCAGACCAGAGAGTCATCCCTGCAACAGGAGCGTTTTTCTAGTTGAAACGGATGCTAAAGAGAGGAAATCGGATGGCTTTGTTCAAAGCCTGCCGACTCGCGCTGCTTCCAGCCAGCCCGAATCTCCAAGTTCGCTTCTCCCAGGCAGCTTGAGGTCCGGTACAGTGGCTTGTTGGGGGAGGTCTGCAGGAGCCCTGCTAGGGAGAGGGAGCTTCCTTTTTCTGAACTGAAGTTACACAATGCTGGGCAGGCCCTCTGACTTGCGGTCATGGTTTCCCAGAACCCCAAGGGGCCCATCCAGGAAACCGCCCATGTTCCCTGGCCTTATCATCAGCTCCCTCCCAAGAGGATTTCATTTCCTTTATTGTTTTCCACAGTTGCTGTTGGAAGTCAGGTGCCCAGGGCCAGCTTGAGAACAGGTTGCTTCCAAAAGGCTTTTCACCAGCGTTATCAGGGGGTGGGGAGATCCTGCGCCCTGGATAGAGATGACTCTTAATTTTACTTCTGGTTTATTCTCATGTGACAGGTTAACTGATCTCTTCCAGTGTTAATTCTTCATCTCCCAAATTAGGAGATCATCTTTGAAAAATGGTTATTTGGATTAAACTGTACGCAGCTGGTACAAGGGAGATAAATAACTAAGTCCAATAAATATATATAAGGAGATATATATATATATGAGTTGGACATGACTGAAGCAACTTAGCACACAGCATATAGATACACACACACACACACACACACATATATATATATACATATAGAAGCCACAGCAACCCCCTCCAGGATTCTTCCCTGGAGAATCCCATGGACAGAGAAGCCTGACAGGCTACAGCCCATGGGGTCACACAGAGATGGACACGGCTGAAGCAAGTTAGCACACATGCAGCATGCATATATATATATATACATACACATATGTATTTTATTGCTTGTTTGTTTGCTTTCTTTTTATTATTCCCTGCTAACAGCTTTTCAGCCTCCATTTATATGGAAACTCAAAAGGAATGGTTGAAAATATGAGAGTTATAATTTAGTGCAGCATGCTAAAAATAACTTTCCTCAAGACTAGCCGTGACTAGGTCCTTTCAGCTCAGAAGGCAGGGCGGTGGAGAGGTAACCAGGAGTCATCGTGTGCTGCAGGGCAAAAAAGCCTCCTGTAGGGAACACAGGTTTTCTAGTTGAAACGGATGCTAAAGAGAGGAAATCGGATGGCTTTGTTCAAAGCCTGCCGACTCGCGCTGCTTCCAGCCAGCCCGAATCTCCAAGTTCGCTTCTCCCAGGCAGCTTGAGGTCCGGTACAGTGGCTTGTTGGGGGAGGTCTGCAGGAGCCCTGCTAGGGAGAGGGAGCTTCCTTTTTCTGAACTGAAGTTACACAATGCTGGGCAGGCCCTCTGACTTGCGGTCATGGTTTCCCAGAACCCCAAGGGGCCCATCCAGGAAACCGCCCATGTTCCCTGGCCTTATCATCAGCTCCCTCCCAAGAGGATTTCATTTCCTTTATTGTTTTCCACAGTTGCTGTTGGAAGTCAGGTGCCCAGGGCCAGCTTGAGAACAGGTTGCTTCCAAAAGGCTTCGCTTTTCACCAGCGTTATCAGGGGGTGGGGAGATCCTGCGCCCTGGATAGAGATGACTCTTAATTTTACTTCTGGTTTATTCTCATGTGACAGGTTAACTGATCTCTTCCAGTGTTAATTCTTCATCTCCCAAATTAGGAGATCATCTTTGAAAAATGGTTATTTGGATTAAACTGTACGCAGCTGGTACAAGGGAGATAAATAACTAAGTCCAATAAATATATATAAGGAGATATATATATATATGAGTTGGACATGACTGAAGCAACTTAGCACACAGCATATAGATACACACACACACACACACACACATATATATATATACATATAGAAGCCACAGCAACCCCCTCCAGGATTCTTCCCTGGAGAATCCCATGGACAGAGAAGCCTGACAGGCTACAGCCCATGGGGTCACACAGAGATGGACACGGCTGAAGCAAGTTAGCACACATGCAGCATGCATATATATATATATATATATATACATACACATATGTATTTTATTGCTTGTTTGTTTGCTTTCTTTTTATTATTCCCTGCTAACAGCTTTTCAGCCTCCATTTATATGGAAACTCAAAAGGAATGGTTGAAAATATGAGAGTTATAATTTAGTGCAGCATGCTAAAAATAACTTTCCTCAAGACTAGCCGTGACTAGGTCCTTTCAGCTCAGAAGGCAGGGCGGTGGAGAGGTAACCAGGAGTCATCGTGTGCTGCAGGGCACAGCTCAGGAAGAACAAGTGAGTTTCCTCCTGTGTAGGGAACACAGGTTTTTATCTTCAGGAACGTTGAAGGCTGAGAGGGAAATGACAGGCCATTTGAAAAAGGAGAAGAAAGTGCTTGCTTTTCCTTCCCAACAATGAAGTGTCTCCCTTCTGAGGAAACTCAGAACTCATTTTCTCCAGGAAATGTGCTACATTTACTCTGAAATTCAGAGCTCCTGTCTCCCACTCTGCGTGTTCTTAGGACTCCTTGCCCATGCTAATACTCGGAGAAGAAAAGCGTAATGTGCAGCTTTATTAAGCAGGAATGTAAATCGCTTTCTTCATTCATTCGTCTTCCTTTCCTCTCACTCCTCCCTCCCTTCCTGCCCCCCTTCATCCTCCTTCCTCCAGCCTCCTTTCTTCCTCTTTCCCCCTCTCTCTCCCCTCCTTTCCTCTTTACTTCTTCCCTCCCATCTCTCTTTTTTTTTCCCTCTTACTTCCCTGAGTCCATGATTTAGTTAAGAGCATGCACAAAATGCCTGATCTTGTGCCTATATTTAAATCTCATCCCAGAGAAGAGATTCTAATACCTCTTGGTATTAGAAATTTAGCTTGAAAAACAAGGGGAATAGACAAAGTTGGTTACTGTTATCCCATCCCTTCATCTTCTCAGACAATCGTAGATTGAAATTCCTCCCTCTGTGCATCTGTGCTCCATGCCTGCACACACACACTCACACACACACACTCTCTCTCTCACACACACACAGACTCTCTCTCCCCTGACCCATCTCCCAGCTAAGCCTGTGTGCCCTGCTTTCCTCTTCAGTCTGGAAAGAGTCCTCCACCTACTGTAGTGTTTATATGTACATCAGCTGGGCATCATGTCTGGTCAGTAGGTTCTGGGTACGGGTATGCATGCTTAGTCTGTAGCTTGCCAGGTTCCTCTGTCTCTAGGATTTTTCAGGCATGAACACTGGAATGGGTTGCCATTTCCTTCTCCAGGGGATCTTCCCAACCCAGGCATGAGGACAGAGATTCTACATTTCTTAACTCCCAGCTGATCTGGGCATGGATGGGCTGTGGACCACACTTTGAGTATCATGGGTGTTGGGGGTTGAGCAGTGAGACTGAATTCAAGAGACTTCAGGTTTTGCTACAAACTGCCCGTGTGACCTTAGGGACCTTATAGGTCCCTTGTTTGCCTGCTTAGAAATCGATAGAACTGGGCCAGATAAATTCTAAGACTTTTTCTGATGTTGTTTTATTCGATTCTAGATTCTTACTGTTTCTAATCTAGTCAAGAGTTCCACTCAGGAACAAAGACCAAAGCAAGCCTCAAGTGTATAGGAAAATGTGTGGAAAATGTATGGGAACACATTAAGGGAAGCAAAAGGTGAAGAGACTCCTTTTCCTACCACTGTGAGCCTTCTCCACAGTGTGGGTGCCTTAAAAGCCCTGAAAGGGAAAGTTGCTCAATCATATCCAACTCTGTGACCTATGGATGAGCCATGGAATTCTCCCTCCTCCAGGGGATCTTCACAACCCAGGGATCGAACCCAGTTCTCCCACATTGCAGGCAGATTCTTTACAGTCTGAGCCACCAGGGAAGCCCAGGAATACTGGAGTGGGTAGCCTATCTCTTCTTCGGAGCTCTTCCTAACCCAGGGATTGAACTGAGGTCTTCTGCATTGCAGGTGGATTCTTTACTCACTGAGCTCCAAGGGAAGCTGACTGCAACAGTCCCACTGGCCTCTCATCCATCACCCTGGACTGTTGTAAGAATTAAGTGAGATGCTGCAAAGACGTCCATCAACCCTGAGAGGCTGATGCTAGATATGCTCACACTTCAGAGTCTTACACAGACATTCAAAGGAATAAGAACTAAAGGGATGGACTTGGCAGGGATTTCCATGATGTATTATTGATTAGAAAATGAAATAAATAGATCCAGAGTGTATAGCATTATCCTGCTTTCACAGAAGAGTGCCATGCATTTGGATGTGTGCTCACAGACCACCCTATTCATAACTACACACCAGGCATGTCTGCCCCTGCCCACTCCTGCCCAAGTTATTAGCCTCTGATTCTGCTTTAGTTTTCCTTGTATTTCAGGTTCTTATGAAGACAGTGGAGACAGGCTTGTCCTCCTACCCTGGGCACTTCCTGTAGCTCTCTGACCCACTTTCTCTCCCAGGCTGTGGTTACAAATGTAAATGGTTGTTTCACATTCAAACGGACCTGAATCTCTGTGCAATAACACCATCTGCCTGATCTGTCTGCGAAACATCCTCGCAGTCCTGGTAGGGACTGTGTCTTATCTCTGGACTGCCAGCACTTGGCCAGGAGTCTGCTTCAGAGCAGAGGCCCAGACCTCCTTGCTAAGCTCTCTGAATATACACACCAGCTGTCATTCAGGGTCATCTTACTTCTCTATGTTCAGGTAAACTTGGCTCAGATACTCAGTCCCATGATTGGATGAGTCCAGACTCCGGCAGATAAATCTGAGAATTCTTGCCTTTCTTCCTACTAATTTCTGCTGTTTCTCCTCTCAGATTTCATGTGTACTCTTGGTTTTTGAATGCCCCAAACTGAGTCCAAAATTCTACCCCTAAGTTAATTCTCATTCAGAAAAATAACAGTGTGGGTGCCTTAAAAGCCCTGAAAGGGAAAGTTGCTCAATCTCCTTATGGATGAGCCATGGAATTCTCCCTCCTCCAGGGGATCTTCACAACCCAGGGATCGAACCCAGTTCTCCCACATTGCAGGCAGATTCTTTACAGTCTGAGCCACCAGGGAAGCCCAGGAATACTGGAGTGGGTAGCCTATCTCTTCTTCGGAGCTCTTCCTAACCCAGGGATTGAACTGAGGTCTTCTGCATTGCAGGTGGATTCTTTACTCACTGAGCTCCAAGGGAAGCTGACTGCAACAGTCCCACTGGCCTCTCATCCATCACCCTGGACTGTTGTAAGAATTAAGTGAGATGCTGCAAAGACGTCCATCAACCCTGAGAGGCTGATGCTAGATATGCTCACACTTCAGAGTCTTACACAGACATTCAAAGGAATAAGAACTAAAGGGATGGACTTGGCAGGGATTTCCATGATGTATTATTGATTAGAAAATGAAATAAATAGATCCAGAGTGTATAGCATTATCCTGCTTTCACAGAAGAGTGCCATGCATTTGGATGTGTGCTCACAGACCACCCTATTCATAACTACACACCAGGCATGTCTGCCCCTGCCCACTCCTGCCCAAGTTATTAGCCTCTGATTCTGCTTTAGTTTTCCTTGTATTTCAGGTTCTTATGAAGACAGTGGAGACAGGCTTGTCCTCCTACCCTGGGCACTTCCTGTAGCTCTCTGACCCACTTTCTCTCCCAGGCTGTGGTTACAAATGTAAATGGTTGTTTCACATTCAAACGGACCTGAATCTCTGTGCAATAACACCATCTGCCTGATCTGTCTGCGAAACATCCTCGCAGTCCTGGTAGGGACTGTGTCTTATCTCTGGACTGCCAGCACTTGGCCAGGAGTCTGCTTCAGAGCAGAGGCCCAGACCTCCTTGCTAAGCTCTCTGAATATACACACCAGCTGTCATTCAGGGTCATCTTACTTCTCTATGTTCAGGTAAACTTGGCTCAGATACTCAGTCCCATGATTGGATGAGTCCAGACTCCGGCAGATAAATCTGAGAATTCTTGCCTTTCTTCCTACTAATTTCTGCTGTTTCTCCTCTCAGATTTCATGTGTACTCTTGGTTTTTGAATGCCCCAAACTGAGTCCAAAATTCTACCCCTAAGTTAATTCTCATTCAGAAAATAAAAGTCACTTGCGCTAAGGCTATTATGGATCCAGGAGATGTTTCTTAAGGTTCAGGTGGTCTGGCCTCAACTGTGTGACTTTTGAAATCCTTATAGGCATCACTCCTGCCACTGGAAAGGGTTTCAAAACCAATTGACTCAGCATTTGTCTTTATGGCTGAAAGAGAGATTTTCCCAGAAAGTATTCACTTCTTTGCCAGAAACTTGTTCGTCTACAACCCATCTAGAAATCCCAGCAAATAAAACTTCTCCAGGCCTAGGCAAGTGTACCAAATCATTCTGATGCTCTTTTCACAGTCATACATTAACCTGAACAAAGTTCCACGTACTTCTCAGGGTCCAACAGATGCATTACTATACTTAGTCCCTATGGGTGGATACAGATGTTTGTATAAATGATACAAACCTGACATGCTACATTACATACAGTTAGAGAGTTTCAGACAAATAAAGTGCTATCTATCAAAAGAAAATAATAGTAACCTTTGGGAGCAACATATATTAATGAACTCATTGAGGTATTCAATATTCACTTACTAAAGATGTTGGTTTCTGTGCTATGGGCTGGTGACCCTGAGGTGAACTCACCTTCTGTAAGGAGAGAGGACATGCACTCACATTCCTTTAACAGCAGTTAGGAACTATTACTGTAGGTGAGAAACTGTTTATATCATAGAATAGAGGTAAAACAGTTCTGTTGTGAAGCAGAGGAATGCCATTGTATGGACACATCTGTGCTAAGGTTGTAGAGGATGGCGTTATCTGTCTGCTCGGGCTGCCAGAAACAAAGGGGTCATAGACGTTTGGTCCAGGAGTTTTTGCTTTCAGAGCAGAGGCCCAGACCTCCTTGCTAAGCTCTCTGAATATACACACCAGCTGTCATTCAGGGTCATCTTACTTCTCTATGTTCAGGTAAACTTGGCTCAGATACTCAGTCCCATGATTGGATGAGTCCAGACTCCGGCAGATAAATCTGAGAATTCTTGCCTTTCTTCCTACTAATTTCTGCTGTTTCTCCTCTCAGATTTCATGTGTACTCTTGGTTTTTGAATGCCCCAAACTGAGTCCAAAATTCTACCCCTAAGTTAATTCTCATTCAGAAAATAAAAGTCACTTGCGCTAAGGCTATTATGGATCCAGGAGATGTTTCTTAAGGTTCAGGTGGTCTGGCCTCAACTGTGTGACTTTTGAAATCCTTATAGGCATCACTCCTGCCACTGGAAAGGGTTTCAAAACCAATTGACTCAGCATTTGTCTTTATGGCTGAAAGAGAGATTTTCCCAGAAAGTATTCACTTCTTTGCCAGAAACTTGTTCGTCTACAACCCATCTAGAAATCCCAGCAAATAAAACTTCTCCAGGCCTAGGCAAGTGTACCAAATCATTCTGATGCTCTTTTCACAGTCATACATTAACCTGAACAAAGTTCCACGTACTTCTCAGGGTCCAACAGATGCATTACTATACTTAGTCCCTATGGGTGGATACAGATGTTTGTATAAATGATACAAACCTGACATGCTACATTACATACAGTTAGAGAGTTTCAGACAAATAAAGTGCTATCTATCAAAAGAAAATAATAGTAACCTTTGGGAGCAACATATATTAATGAACTCATTGAGGTATTCAATATTCACTTACTAAAGATGTTGGTTTCTGTGCTATGGGCTGGTGACCCTGAGGTGAACTCACCTTCTGTAAGGAGAGAGGACATGCACTCACATTCCTTTAACAGCAGTTAGGAACTATTACTGTAGGTGAGAAACTGTTTATATCATAGAATAGAGGTAAAACAGTTCTGTTGTGAAGCAGAGGAATGCCATTGTATGGACACATCTGTGCTAAGGTTGTAGAGGATGGCGTTATCTGTCTGCTCGGGCTGCCAGAACAAAGTGTCATAGACTGGGTGACTTCTATCACAGTTATTTCTTATGTTTTGGAGGCTGGAAGTACAAGATCAAGGTTATGGCTGATTTGGTTACTGGTGAGAACCCTCTCCCTGGCTTGCAGGTGGCCACATCTCTGCTGTGTCTTCAGATGGCAAAAAGAGCGCGGGCTCTCAGGGGACTCTGTTTATAAGGACACTAATCTTATCGGATCAGGGCCCCACCTTTACAACCTCATTGAACCTTAATTATCTCCATTAAAAAGCCTATTTCCAAATATAGTTTCTAGGAGGGTAGGAGCTTGAACATATGGATTTTGAGGGGAAGTAAACACTAAGTCCATAATAGATGGTATCTTGGAAAACTTCTTAGAAGGGTATCTAGTGGTAAAGATATTCCAGACAAAAGGAAGAGAAAAATGGTAGTATAGTAATAACAATAACAACTCCATACTCTGTTTCTGCGAGGAGACTTATGGATATCACTTTCCAAATCCAACAACAATATCACTGGGAAAACCTTACAGCCTTCATCTAACAGACGAGAAAACTGAGGCTCTGAGAAGTGAGTTGGATCCCAGATCATTCTATGGGTTAATTGGTAGAATTAAGGTTGAATTCAGGTTTTTATAAACTAGTACTGTCACGTTCAAGACTCTTAAAAGATCTTTCTTTTGTACAAATGCTATGCATGACCACCCCAGTTTCCCAGGGGCATTCTAGAATCTTGCCTTTTAGTAGCAGGGAACAAAACCAGAGCTTTCCTGAGTTAACACCTTTTACTTGTTCAGAATGTTTAAAAGTCTCTCTCTCTCTCTCGCTCTCTCCCCCTACACACACACACACACACACACACACACACACACACATCCCAAGCATCTTCTCCATTGGATTTTCACTTCAGCTCAACAGGTGACAGAACTTTATCCTGGAGTCTAAAGAGCTTTGTGTCAGCCCACAGGCTTTTAAGCCAAATTAGCAGATCTAGAAACAATTCCTCAGACCTGCTTGGGTGGAGGGAGATAGTTAAATGCTTCTCTGCCTTTTCTTATCTGACAAATTGGGTTTCCCATAAAAAATGGGGGAAAAATCCTAATAGTGATTCATAGGCAGTTTCGACTCTTTTATCAGCTTTCTGAAAAGTACTTCAGTTTCTTCTCTCCCACCCCTCCTCTTACTCTCACTGTGTTTAGTGTGCCTGACCTGAAGCACGTTAAGAAGAATCAGCGTCGGTGGGTGTGCGTTTCACGAAGGGAAGAGAGGAAATGCGTGTCCTTAAACCACTTACTTGGAGACCTCCTCCAGCATTCTTGCCTGGAGAAGTCCATGGATGGAGAAGCTCGGTGAGTCACGGTCCTTGGGGTTGCAAATAGGTATGTATGGGGCTCCCCTGATGGCTCAGTGGTTTGGAATCTTCCTTCAATGCAGGACATTCAGGATCCATCCCTGGGGTGGGAAGATCCCCTGGAGGAGGGCATGGCAACCCACTCCAGTATTCTTGCCTGGAGAATCCCATGGACAGAGGAGCCATGGGTCGTACAGAGTCAAACACACTGAAGTGACCAAGCAGCAGCAGCAAACCACTTACTTAATCATTTGAACTTCAGTTTCTTCTCCAATTGCAGAGATATAAACATATCTCCCTCACAAGATTGTTTTGGGAGAAGGAAGTGCATAGTAAACTACTACTAGGCACGAAGTATGTAGTACTCAGAAAACAGTAGTTTAATTTCTATTGTTGCCACTTGAACATATTAACAGCATTAGCCATGTATTTTATGGTTTAATGTTGACTCTCAGAAGGAAATTTGGAAATACATTGCTATGGAATTTGTGTATTTAGATTGGTCTGAAGCTGGCTGGTGCTGTTGTTCAAGCCTGTCAGGAATGACAGCAGGGAGGTGTGTTGGGCTATTGTTTATGGAGCATCGCTATAAAGTGATGCTCAGTAGATGAGCAAGTGAAACACTGTCTCACTCCATCCTTCCATTAACTTCATGGTGTTACAGATGAAGAGATTGAACTTTCAAATCACACATCTAGACGCGACCTCTTCAGGATTCCAATTGTGTTTGATTCCCTGTCTCACTCGAAAGCGCATGCTCTTTTGTAGGACACACTGTTCCTTCTAAAGACTTCTCTCTTCAGAAGCGTTCTTTCATGCTCTGTGTGGAAGCTAGAGTGGTAGTGAACGCCCTCTTCCTAAGAGACACAGATGGGGCTCACAGATCTAGCTCTGCTGCTAACGTGGCGGTGACCTGGGGAAGCCACGAATTGCTTGCTCCTCTTCTGTGAAGGAAGGAAGTTAAATCAGATGACATCCAAGATCTCTTCCAGCCCCAAGGTAAGGACATTATTTAACTTACCCTGACAACAGTATCCCGTTGCCAAAGTAAACATGCCCAGGCTCCAGGTGTCTCTGGTTTCAAAGAGTAAGAGCAAAGAAGGAGGAATGCCCTCCCAGAGCACAAGCTGTCCTTGCTCCCACGCTGGTTGACTTCCACTGCCACCACCCACCCTGTGGCGGCGCCGTGGTCCTCACTGTAAGTCAGTTTCCTAAAAGTCAAAACCTGGAGATCATCTCACATCAAAGACAATCTTGAAAGGGGCTGATGAAGCAACAGGCATTCTTCAAAGAAAGGGGATGACCTAGTTCTGGAAATCAGCTCCTTCGTTCAGTAATAAGTTTGCCAAGATAGCTGAGCACAGACAAGATGCTATGAAGATTAATCCATGGATCCAGCTTGAGAGGCGTGTCTTGCTTTACAAAGGTGGATAGGATAGATTGGGGAAAACAAGGAATTTGTACTCAAACGTGTATTGTTATCCTGGCCTTTCCCCATTGCTAGCTGTGTAACCTTAGGACAAGTCCATGAGCTTTTTTAAGACTCAGTAAATCAGTTCAGTTCAGTCGTTCAGTTGTGTCTGACTCTTTACGACTGTCCCTGTCCTGTACCATCTCCTGGAGCTTGCTCAAACTCATGTCTGTTGATTCAGTGAAGCCATACAAACCATCTCATCCTCTGTTTTTTTATTTTCATATCATGATCCTGTCTCACTCCATCCTTCCATTAACTTCATGGTGTTACAGATGAAGAGATTGAACTTTCAAATCACACATCTAGACGCGACCTCTTCAGGATTCCAATTGTGTTTGATTCCCTGTCTCACTCGAAAGCGCATGCTCTTTTGTAGGACACACTGTTCCTTCTAAAGACTTCTCTCTTCAGAAGCGTTCTTTCATGCTCTGTGTGGAAGCTAGAGTGGTAGTGAACGCCCTCTTCCTAAGAGACACAGATGGGGCTCACAGATCTAGCTCTGCTGCTAACGTGGCGGTGACCTGGGGAAGCCACGAATTGCTTGCTCCTCTTCTGTGAAGGAAGGAAGTTAAATCAGATGACATCCAAGATCTCTTCCAGCCCCAAGGTAAGGACATTATTTAACTTACCCTGACAACAGTATCCCGTTGCCAAAGTAAACATGCCCAGGCTCCAGGTGTCTCTGGTTTCAAAGAGTAAGAGCAAAGAAGGAGGAATGCCCTCCCAGAGCACAAGCTGTCCTTGCTCCCACGCTGGTTGACTTCCACTGCCACCACCCACCCTGTGGCGGCGCCGTGGTCCTCACTGTAAGTCAGTTTCCTAAAAGTCAAAACCTGGAGATCATCTCACATCAAAGACAATCTTGAAAGGGGCTGATGAAGCAACAGGCATTCTTCAAAGAAAGGGGATGACCTAGTTCTGGAAATCAGCTCCTTCGTTCAGTAATAAGTTTGCCAAGATAGCTGAGCACAGACAAGATGCTATGAAGATTAATCCATGGATCCAGCTTGAGAGGCGTGTCTTGCTTTACAAAGGTGGATAGGATAGATTGGGGAAAACAAGGAATTTGTACTCAAACGTGTATTGTTATCCTGGCCTTTCCCCATTGCTAGCTGTGTAACCTTAGGACAAGTCCATGAGCTTTTTTAAGACTCAGTAAATCAGTTCAGTTCAGTCGTTCAGTTGTGTCTGACTCTTTACGACTGTCCCTGTCCTGTACCATCTCCTGGAGCTTGCTCAAACTCATGTCTGTTGATTCAGTGAAGCCATACAAACCATCTCATCCTCTGTCATCCCCTTCTTCTTCTTTCTATTTTTCCCAGTATCAGAGTCTTTTCCAATGAGTCGGCTCTTTGCATCAAATGGCCAAAGTATATCTTGCATGATGTAAAGTTAATATATGTAATTTGTGTGTTAGTCACTCAGTTGTGTCTGACTCTTTGTGACCCTATGGAAGTCCACCAGGCTCCCCTGTCCATGGAATTCTCTAGTCAAGAATTCTGGAGTGGGTTTTCATTTCTTTCTCTGGGGGATCTTCCTGATTCCTGGATCAAGCCTGGGTCTTCTGCATTGCAGGCAGATTCTATACCATCTGAGTCACCCAGGGAAGCCCAACTCTTGGAAAAATTAGGCTTAATGAATATGGAGAACGTTGAGAAACAGAGTGAGTTTTGGGGATTTTTATACAGCAACCAGAGTCTTTAGGATCATGTGTCCCTACCCTCTATAATCTTCCAACTTCAGCTTCTCTAGGATGTCTGGTGTTGGAAGCTAGGCTAGCCCAGACTGCCACCCAGGAGACCAAAGCTGGAACCCTGATTCTGAAATGTCAGTCTGGAATGCCTGGAGCCTTATCAAGGCCAATGGCTTTGAGTTGCAAATCTACATAGTAAGGCCAGGCAGCTGTACCATGATTAAGGACCTAAGGTGCTGAAACCGGAAGAGGATAGGAGATATGATGGATGCCAGAGGAGTAAAGCAACGGAGATGAAGAAAAAGGACAGGAAGTGAGAGTGTTAGTCAAAAGTAACTATCCCATGTGCTTGTTATTTATCTCTTACTTTATACATCTTCTCCAGGGAGTCATAACCAACAGGGTCAGACCTTTTCCTGTTTTGTTGGTGCCTCCTTTGTTCCCAAGCCCCAGAGACCCAACATTCAGTCTCTCCAGGAGAGGATAGCCTCATCACTTTAAGGAGTAGAGACTGTCTGAGCAACTCATCCTCATGGGAACTAGGTATGACTTTTCTGTTGGGAACATGAATCTTAGCAAAAAGAAAATGTGGTTCCTGGTTGGGGTGGAGCTAAGCCTGAGAAGATTCTGAAACGTGTAGCCCATTACTCTCTGCAGTCACCTGAAGGGGTCAGAAGTCTCTGAAAAAAAAAATCAATTTACACCCAGGATAAAAAAAACAAAGGGGAAACAAGAGTTCTGATGGATTTATGAGAACGTTTATGTTGCTCTGGGACTATAGGTTTGCAATGGAAGTTGCAAATTAAATGTGACTGAGAGAGAGTTAAAAAGGGATTTTTGTTCCAGGGAAGGAGCTTGACATAATGTTTCTATATTGATATATTTGGAGTGAATACAACCAGATATGTCAGAGATAAGCTAGGTAAAACATGAGCAGGATCTTCATTTGATATGAATCATTGTTCTCTTTCTGATTATATCTGATCTGCGTACTTGTGGGTGTGGCTCAACTCTGAGTTAATACGGCTGGTGGGTCTCTCTTGGTTTTCTCCGTTGTTCTCTGAGGAGCTCTAAAATTTCCAAGGGGTATCGAAGAGGTCGATTCAAGTCCCCTCCCCACTCTCTGGCTTTTGCAGAGCCCCCTTCCAAAGGATAGAAAAAAGGCTTAATGAATATGGAGAACGTTGAGAAACAGAGTGAGTTTTGGGGATTTTTATACAGCAACCAGAGTCTTTAGGATCATGTGTCCCTACCCTCTATAATCTTCCAACTTCAGCTTCTCTAGGATGTCTGGTGTTGGAAGCTAGGCTAGCCCAGACTGCCACCCAGGAGACCAAAGCTGGAACCCTGATTCTGAAATGTCAGTCTGGAATGCCTGGAGCCTTATCAAGGCCAATGGCTTTGAGTTGCAAATCTACATAGTAAGGCCAGGCAGCTGTACCATGATTAAGGACCTAAGGTGCTGAAACCGGAAGAGGATAGGAGATATGATGGATGCCAGAGGAGTAAAGCAACGGAGATGAAGAAAAAGGACAGGAAGTGAGAGTGTTAGTCAAAAGTAACTATCCCATGTGCTTGTTATTTATCTCTTACTTTATACATCTTCTCCAGGGAGTCATAACCAACAGGGTCAGACCTTTTCCTGTTTTGTTGGTGCCTCCTTTGTTCCCAAGCCCCAGAGACCCAACATTCAGTCTCTCCAGGAGAGGATAGCCTCATCACTTTAAGGAGTAGAGACTGTCTGAGCAACTCATCCTCATGGGAACTAGGTATGACTTTTCTGTTGGGAACATGAATCTTAGCAAAAAGAAAATGTGGTTCCTGGTTGGGGTGGAGCTAAGCCTGAGAAGATTCTGAAACGTGTAGCCCATTACTCTCTGCAGTCACCTGAAGGGGTCAGAAGTCTCTGAAAAAAAAAATCAATTTACACCCAGGATAAAAAAAACAAAGGGGAAACAAGAGTTCTGATGGATTTATGAGAACGTTTATGTTGCTCTGGGACTATAGGTTTGCAATGGAAGTTGCAAATTAAATGTGACTGAGAGAGAGTTAAAAAGGGATTTTTGTTCCAGGGAAGGAGCTTGACATAATGTTTCTATATTGATATATTTGGAGTGAATACAACCAGATATGTCAGAGATAAGCTAGGTAAAACATGAGCAGGATCTTCATTTGATATGAATCATTGTTCTCTTTCTGATTATATCTGATCTGCGTACTTGTGGGTGTGGCTCAACTCTGAGTTAATACGGCTGGTGGGTCTCTCTTGGTTTTCTCCGTTGTTCTCTGAGGAGCTCTAAAATTTCCAAGGGGTATCGAAGAGGTGACATATGGCAGAGTTTCCAAGTCCCTCCCCCCTCCCCACTCTCTGCTCAACCAGAAGGACTCCATTTATATCTGTTTCATACAAGAGCCTTCCACCTACAATGTCATCACTGTTCTAAATGGATTCTAGAAAGCACTGTGCAATAGAAGTTTCTGTGAAGATGGATATCTTCTATGCTGTCGACCTACGATAGTTGCCACTAGTCACCTGTGGCTATTCACCACTAGAAATGTGGCTTGTGGAAGTGAGAAATGAACTGTTCATTGTTTTTAATTAATTTTAGTTTTAATTGTCACACATCTAGTGAGTATGTGTCCGTCAGCCAATTCTTAAGGATGACTTTGAGTTGATTTTGTTTTGACTCTATGACCAGAGTCTAAGCATGCCCCAAGGCAAGGAGGTGTCAGAGAGAACACTATTTAAGGAGGAAATGCAAATATCTCAGTAGGAACTGAGCAAAGGATGTAGTGGTGTTTGTAGACAGGAAAAATGTAGACAGGACCTACAGACCACATCCTTGTAATTAAGACTTTGGTGGTGGTGATGTAGTTGCTAAGTTGTGTCTGACTCTTGTGACCTCATGGACTGTAGCCCGCCAGGCTCCTCTATCCATGGGACTCTCCAGGCAAAAATACTAGAGTGGGCAGCCATTCCTTTCTCCAGGGGATCTTCCCTACCCAGGAGTCGAACCCACATCTCCTGTATTGCAGGTGGCGTCTTTCCCACTGAGCCACCAGGGAGGCCAGTTAAGGCTTTACTATAAAGTTAAAGAGAAATATCCAGTGAATGCTTTGTCTGTTATTAATATTTATCTGTAGGAAAGAGCTGTGTGAAAGTAGTTAGTACTGTGGTATAAAATTGAAGCAGGGAAGGAGCTGAAAGAAGGGGATGACCGGTTCTACCTCTCTCTCTCTCTCTTTCTACCTTCTAGTTTCCTGTTGGTCTTGGCCAAATTGAACAGGAAGTTAAGGCTGCAGTCCACAAACTCCACTTCTTGGGTTACTGAGTATAATGGAGAGGAGGGGAGGCAGATCTAGAGGAGCAACAAGTAAGCACAGAGCACACAGGTCGCATACTGGAAAGAGGGAGAAAAGAAGTCAGGATGTCCATTTCAACTTTGAATGAAGAATTCAAACTGTTCTGTCAATCAAAATTTCATTGAAAGAGAATAGTATAGAGGAAAGATGACTACATAGGGGAAAAGAATGATTTTTTTTTTTAGGGAGGCAACAGATGTAACTGAGTTACTTTTTCAAAGCAAAAATGTGTCAGGACTTCCCAGTCAATCCTAAAGGAAATTAACCCTGAAGACTCATTGAAAGGCCCTGATGTTGGGAAAGATCAAAAGCAAAAGGAGAAGAGAGCAGCAGAGGATGAGATGGTTGGAAGACATCACTGATTCAATGGACATGAACTTAGGTGAACTATGGGTGATGGTGATGGGCAGGGAGGCCTGGCATGTGTGGTCCATGGAGTTACAAAGAGTCAGACATAAGTTAGGGACTGAACAATGACAACATTCTTTGGAAGGACTGATGCTGAAGCTGAAGCTCCAATACTTTGGCCACCTGATGTGAACAGCCAACTCATTGGAAGGGTTGAGGGCAAGAAGGAGTAGAGGGTGACAGAGGATGAAATAGTTGGAGGGCATCACCAACTCAATGGACATTAGTTTGAGCAAACTCCAGGAGAGAGTAAAGGACAGGGAAGGCTGGCATGCAGTTCATGGGGTCACAAAAAGTCAGACACGACTTAGCAACTGAACAACAACAACAATACCTACAATGCTAAGACATGGCGCTTCTTATGATGCAGAAGGAATATCTTAGAATAGATATGCAGAATAAAAACTGTGCTTAGGTTGTCAACTCTTATAATGAATCAAGATTTCCCATAGCTTAACACTAAATACATAGCTAAGGATAGGAGGTTTAATCCATCCTTCTAATCCCCTATTTTCCCCTCTCAAATCCCGTGAAGAATAATCAATCAAGGAATTAGTTTAAAAAATCAGAATGAATTAAAGATAATTGAACAGCTAGCTCCTCTAAGTCTGTTGCTCACAAAAGTGAAAAAGTAGAAATAAAAACAATGTACTTGTGTGAATGGAGTGGATTTGTTTTTCATGGAGTGTGATTCACCAAATTCGTGAGCCAGTCAAAATTGGGAGAACAGAAATGTGAGGTTTGTGATGACTCCGTGTTGTTTTTGGTGAAACAAAACAAATCTGTGTGTGTATAATTTTATGCTATTTTTCTGAACTATGGGGGGTGAGCCTTCAATTTTTCCCCCATTTGTTTTAAATAAGCAGTTTTGGAAACTGGCTTGGTTTTGTATGTGAAAGCAGAGAGGGACTGGCCCACTTTCCTTCCATGCTTCCTCCTACCCAGCCTCTAAATAAGGGTGCATTAGTCCCTACCATCCATGTGGGTGGCAACTCTCTTCTTGGTTCAGGGAGAGAAAGAAGCATAGGCAAATAAGAGAGGCTTTTTAGCAAGTTGTAGGACTTGAAAATCTTGCATTTTTAATAATCCAAGGAAAATGTAACAAAGTCAATTATTGTTTAGATGTAATAGAGTTCATCACACTTGGCTTCCAGGACTTGGAATAAGCTATGTTACAAAGAGTCAGACATAAGTTAGGGACTGAACAATGACAACATTCTTTGGAAGGACTGATGCAGTTCTTTTGGCCCCGAGTCAGCCAACTCAAGGTTTCAAAAAACAGAGGATGAAATAGTTGGAGGGCATCACCAACTCAATGGACATTAGTTTGAGCAAACTCCAGGAGAGAGTAAAGGACAGGGAAGGCTGGCATGCAGTTCATGGGGTCACAAAAAGTCAGACACGACTTAGCAACTGAACAACAACAACAATACCTACAATGCTAAGACATGGCGCTTCTTATGATGCAGAAGGAATATCTTAGAATAGATATGCAGAATAAAAACTGTGCTTAGGTTGTCAACTCTTATAATGAATCAAGATTTCCCATAGCTTAACACTAAATACATAGCTAAGGATAGGAGGTTTAATCCATCCTTCTAATCCCCTATTTTCCCCTCTCAAATCCCGTGAAGAATAATCAATCAAGGAATTAGTTTAAAAAATCAGAATGAATTAAAGATAATTGAACAGCTAGCTCCTCTAAGTCTGTTGCTCACAAAAGTGAAAAAGTAGAAATAAAAACAATGTACTTGTGTGAATGGAGTGGATTTGTTTTTCATGGAGTGTGATTCACCAAATTCGTGAGCCAGTCAAAATTGGGAGAACAGAAATGTGAGGTTTGTGATGACTCCGTGTTGTTTTTGGTGAAACAAAACAAATCTGTGTGTGTATAATTTTATGCTATTTTTCTGAACTATGGGGGGTGAGCCTTCAATTTTTCCCCCATTTGTTTTAAATAAGCAGTTTTGGAAACTGGCTTGGTTTTGTATGTGAAAGCAGAGAGGGACTGGCCCACTTTCCTTCCATGCTTCCTCCTACCCAGCCTCTAAATAAGGGTGCATTAGTCCCTACCATCCATGTGGGTGGCAACTCTCTTCTTGGTTCAGGGAGAGAAAGAAGCATAGGCAAATAAGAGAGGCTTTTTAGCAAGTTGTAGGACTTGAAAATCTTGCATTTTTAATAATCCAAGGAAAATGTAACAAAGTCAATTATTGTTTAGATGTAATAGAGTTCATCACACTTGGTTATTGTTACATGGTGCCAGGCCTAGAAAAGGCACCTTGCAATTGTTTTGTGAAAAGTATCATTTCTAACAGGGATCTCCAGTAATATCTGTGCCAAAGATGTATCAGATTATTTTTGACTGACTCTATAGTGTATGTGAGCTTCCCTGGTGGCTCAGTGGTAAAGAATCTACCTGCAGTGCAGGAGATGAGAGTTCAATCCCTGGGTAGGGAAGATCCTTGGAGGAGGGCAAGAAACTCAGTGCAGTAGAGAATCCCGTGGTCCATAGCATCTCAAAGACTCAGACATGACTGAAGGAAGCAACTTAGCATGCACACCCACACACAGTGTATGCTTTCCTGGTGGCTCAGTGGTAAATAATCTACCAGTCACTGCAGGAGATGTGGGTTTGATCCTTGCGTTGGGAAGATCCTCTGGAGAAGGAAATGCCATCCCACTCCAGTATTCTTACCTGAGAAATCCCATGGACGGGGAGACTGGGAGGCTACAGTTTATGGAGTTGCAAAAAGAGATGGACACGACTGAGAACACACATAGTATATGCTCACCAGGATATCGGCAATGGATTTAAACATTCAAATGCTGAATAATGTATATAATCAAGAGTAAAGAAAAAGCACCTCATAATAAATATTTGCAAAATATTTTAAAACAGTAAAAAATTGCTGGTAAGTGTCTTGTGATTGGATAGTTTTATAAGGATTTGAAGGAAGAAAAGTAGAAATCTAACTCAGTTTGGATATTTGATATGTTCTTTTTGAACTTGACTTACCTTTCATTTTGTTACAAACTATGTGCTGTACCTTGAGATATTCTTTGCCTACCACCATTAAGCTGATTTTGTAGTGATGCTGCTTACTGTTTAAACAGTTGTGTTCACGGGGCAATTTATAGCCACCACAGAGAGGGCCCCACTTTCCTTCCATGCTTCCTCCTACCCAGCCTCTAAATAAGGGTGCATTAGTCCCTACCATCCATGTGGGTGGCAACTCTCTTCTTGGTTCAGGAGAGAAAGAAGCATAGGCAAATAAGAGAGGCTTTTTAGCAAGTTGTAGGACTTGAAAATCTTGCATTTTTAATAATCCAAGGAAAATGTAACAAAGTCAATTATTGTTTAGATGTAATAGAGTTCATCACACTTGGTTATTGTTACATGGTGCCAGGCCTAGAAAAGGCACCTTGCAATTGTTTTGTGAAAAGTATCATTTCTAACAGGGATCTCCAGTAATATCTGTGCCAAAGATGTATCAGATTATTTTTGACTGACTCTATAGTGTATGTGAGCTTCCCTGGTGGCTCAGTGGTAAAGAATCTACCTGCAGTGCAGGAGATGAGAGTTCAATCCCTGGGTAGGGAAGATCCTTGGAGGAGGGCAAGAAACTCAGTGCAGTAGAGAATCCCGTGGTCCATAGCATCTCAAAGACTCAGACATGACTGAAGGAAGCAACTTAGCATGCACACCCACACACAGTGTATGCTTTCCTGGTGGCTCAGTGGTAAATAATCTACCAGTCACTGCAGGAGATGTGGGTTTGATCCTTGCGTTGGGAAGATCCTCTGGAGAAGGAAATGCCATCCCACTCCAGTATTCTTACCTGAGAAATCCCATGGACGGGGAGACTGGGAGGCTACAGTTTATGGAGTTGCAAAAAGAGATGGACACGACTGAGAACACACATAGTATATGCTCACCAGGATATCGGCAATGGATTTAAACATTCAAATGCTGAATAATGTATATAATCAAGAGTAAAGAAAAAGCACCTCATAATAAATATTTGCAAAATATTTTAAAACAGTAAAAAATTGCTGGTAAGTGTCTTGTGATTGGATAGTTTTATAAGGATTTGAAGGAAGAAAAGTAGAAATCTAACTCAGTTTGGATATTTGATATGTTCTTTTTGAACTTGACTTACCTTTCATTTTGTTACAAACTATGTGCTGTACCTTGAGATATTCTTTGCCTACCACCATTAAGCTGATTTTGTAGTGATGCTGCTTACTGTTTAAACAGTTGTGTTCACCGGGGGCAATTTATAGCCACCACAAAAGCACAAGGTGAAAATCAATGGGCTGCAGTGTTCCCAGACATGATTTTTATTTATAGATACTGGAAGTGACTGAATCATCCAGAGATGCAGGAAGGGTCTAGGATGCAGAGACAATAATATCCCTGACTTGTGAGGTTACTTCCTTTGCCTTCTTTTTTGGCATGAGAAAACAGAAATCTCATCCTTTGACCTGGAAACTATAAAAACATTCCTTGGGAAACAGCAGGACTCGTGACTACAGGGACCACTATTAAATCTGTCTTGATGTCTGAACATGTGTCCAACTAGGTCTATTGACTAGCTGTGGAGATATTTGAACAAACTCATCAATATCTTTAGCAATTTCATGTATCGAACATCTTTTATGTGCTCAAATCTATTGAATTCATTCACTGACCTTTATCAAAAGAAAATTCATAGAGGCAGACTTGACATAAACATTTTACCAAATGAGAAACCAGCTCTTCGAAAAAAATGAGGGACTTCAAAACCAAAAGTGGCACAGAGCTCAGAGACATTGTTTTAGGATGGTGTATAAAGCAAGAATGAGGAAGTTAACGTTTACCATGATCAGTTGTAACAATGGGGATTTCCAGATGGTTGAGGACTGGCTGAAAGAGATCATTTTATACCATTTTAGGAAGACAATTTAGGTATCATTTATGACCAAAAGAGGCATTTATAAGACAAAACCTATGCAAAATTTAAGCTTATATTCATGAAATCAACTAGATTAAATTTTGCTTATGTGGCTTAACTGATTTTATCTGCTTGGGAGATCTTCAAGTAGTTACCAGTGCACCTGTCTTATTGATCTTCATACACAAATCTAAAAAAAAAAAAATACTGACTAACCAACGGGCTAATTGTCACACATTTATGCCTTGGTAAACTAATTCCAGATGAGCTATTAAAATCCTAAAAGATGATGGTGTTAAAGTGCTGCACTCAATATGTCAGCACATCTGGAAAACTCAGCAGTGGCTACAGGATTGGAAAAGGTCAGTTTTCACTCCAATCCTAAAGAAAGACAATGCCAAAGAACATTCAAACTACCCTACAATTGCACTTATTACACATGCTATCAAGGTAATGCTCAAAATCCTTCAAGTTATGCTTCTCAGTATGTGAATCAAGAACTTCCAGATGTAAAAGCTGGTTTTAGAAAATGCAGGGAGAAACCAGAGATCAAATAGTTGCCAACATTGACTGGATCACAGAGAAAGCAATGAAATTCTGAAAATAACATATATTTCTGCTTCACTGACAATGGTAAAGTCTTTGTGTGGATCACCACAAACCATGGAAATTTCTGAAAGAGATGGGAATACCAGATCACCTTACCTGCCTCCCAAGAAACCTGTAGGCAGGTCAAGAAGTAACTGTTTGAACCAGACACGGAACAACAGACTAGGTCAAAATTGGGAAAGGGGTATGTCAAGGCTGTAATATTGTCACTGGGAGATATTTGAACAAACTCATCAATATCTTTAGCAATTTCATGTATCGAACATCTTTTATGTGCTCAAATCTATTGAATTCATTCACTGACCTTTATCAAAAGAAAATTCATAGAGGCAGACTTGACATAAACATTTTACCAAATGAGAAACCAGCTCTTCGAAAAATGAGGGACTTCAAAACCAAAAGTGGCACAGAGCTCAGAGACATTGTTTTAGGATGGTGTATAAAGCAAGAATGAGGAAGTTAACGTTTACCATGATCAGTTGTAACAATGGGGATTTCCAGATGGTTGAGGACTGGCTGAAAGAGATCATTTTATACCATTTTAGGAAGACAATTTAGGTATCATTTATGACCAAAAGAGGCATTTATAAGACAAAACCTATGCAAAATTTAAGCTTATATTCATGAAATCAACTAGATTAAATTTTGCTTATGTGGCTTAACTGATTTTATCTGCTTGGGAGATCTTCAAGTAGTTACCAGTGCACCTGTCTTATTGATCTTCATACACAAATCTAAAAAAAAAATACTGACTAACCAACGGGCTAATTGTCACACATTTATGCCTTGGTAAACTAATTCCAGATGAGCTATTAAAATCCTAAAAGATGATGGTGTTAAAGTGCTGCACTCAATATGTCAGCACATCTGGAAAACTCAGCAGTGGCTACAGGATTGGAAAAGGTCAGTTTTCACTCCAATCCTAAAGAAAGACAATGCCAAAGAACATTCAAACTACCCTACAATTGCACTTATTACACATGCTATCAAGGTAATGCTCAAAATCCTTCAAGTTATGCTTCTCAGTATGTGAATCAAGAACTTCCAGATGTAAAAGCTGGTTTTAGAAAATGCAGGGAGAAACCAGAGATCAAATAGTTGCCAACATTGACTGGATCACAGAGAAAGCAATGAAATTCTGAAAATAACATATATTTCTGCTTCACTGACAATGGTAAAGTCTTTGTGTGGATCACCACAAACCATGGAAATTTCTGAAAGAGATGGGAATACCAGATCACCTTACCTGCCTCCCAAGAAACCTGTAGGCAGGTCAAGAAGTAACTGTTTGAACCAGACACGGAACAACAGACTAGGTCAAAATTGGGAAAGGGGTATGTCAAGGCTGTAATATTGTCACTCTGCTTATTTAACTTATATGCAGAGTACATCATGCACAATGCTGGGCTGGGTGAAGCACAAGCTGGAATCAAGATTGCTGGGAGAAATATTAACAACTTCAGACATGCAGATGACACCACTGTAACGGCAGAAAGCAAAGAGGAACTAAAGAGCCTCTTGATGAGTGAGAAGGATGAGAGTGAAAAGCTGGCTTAAAACTCAACATCCAAAAAGCTAATGTCATGGCACCAACTCCCATCAATTCATGACAAATAGATGGGGAAAAAGTGGAAACAGTGACAGATTTTATTTTCTTGGGCTCCAAGAATTACTGTGGACTGTGACTGCAGCCACAAAATTAAAAGATGCTTGCTCCTTACAAGAAAAGCTATGACACGCCTCGACAGTGTATTAAAAGGCAAAGACATCACTTTGTTAACAAAGGTTCACAACATCAAAGCTATGGTTTTCCCTAGCTCTGTCATGTAGTCATGTACAGACATGAGACTTGGAACATAAAGAAGGCAGAGTGCCAAAGAATACATGCTTTTGAATTGTGGTGCTGGAGAAGACTGTTGAGAGCCCGGTGGACAGCTAGTAGATCAAATTAGTCATTCCTAAAGGAAATCAACCCTGAATATTCGTTGGAAGGACTGATGCTGAAGCTGAAGCTGAAGTTCCAATATTTTGGCCACCTGATGCAAAGGGTCGACTCATTGGAAAAGACCCTGGTGCTGGGAAAAATTGAGAGCAGGAGGAGAAGGGGGTGACAGAGGATGAAATGGTCAGATGAGATCACTGACTCAATGGACATGAGTTTGGGAAAACTCAGGGAGACAGTGAAGGGCAGGGAAGCCTGGTGTGCTACAGTCCACTGGGTTGCAAAGAGTCAGACGCGACTTGGGAAAAAATGTCTAAAAAAGCTTATGATGGGGGATCACCACAAACCATGGAAATTTCTGAAAGAGATGGGAATACCAGATCACCTTACCTGCCTCCCAAGAAACCTGTAGGCAGGTCAAGAAGTAACTGTTTGAACCAGACACGGAACAACAGACTAGGTCAAAATTGGGAAAGGGGTATGTCAAGGCTGTAATATTGTCACTCTGCTTATTTAACTTATATGCAGAGTACATCATGCACAATGCTGGGCTGGGTGAAGCACAAGCTGGAATCAAGATTGCTGGGAGAAATATTAACAACTTCAGACATGCAGATGACACCACTGTAACGGCAGAAAGCAAAGAGGAACTAAAGAGCCTCTTGATGAGTGAGAAGGATGAGAGTGAAAAGCTGGCTTAAAACTCAACATCCAAAAAGCTAATGTCATGGCACCAACTCCCATCAATTCATGACAAATAGATGGGGAAAAAGTGGAAACAGTGACAGATTTTATTTTCTTGGGCTCCAAGAATTACTGTGGACTGTGACTGCAGCCACAAAATTAAAAGATGCTTGCTCCTTACAAGAAAAGCTATGACACGCCTCGACAGTGTATTAAAAGGCAAAGACATCACTTTGTTAACAAAGGTTCACAACATCAAAGCTATGGTTTTCCCTAGCTCTGTCATGTAGTCATGTACAGACATGAGACTTGGAACATAAAGAAGGCAGAGTGCCAAAGAATACATGCTTTTGAATTGTGGTGCTGGAGAAGACTGTTGAGAGCCCGGTGGACAGCTAGTAGATCAAATTAGTCATTCCTAAAGGAAATCAACCCTGAATATTCGTTGGAAGGACTGATGCTGAAGCTGAAGCTGAAGTTCCAATATTTTGGCCACCTGATGCAAAGGGTCGACTCATTGGAAAAGACCCTGGTGCTGGGAAAAATTGAGAGCAGGAGGAGAAGGGGGTGACAGAGGATGAAATGGTCAGATGAGATCACTGACTCAATGGACATGAGTTTGGGAAAACTCAGGGAGACAGTGAAGGGCAGGGAAGCCTGGTGTGCTACAGTCCACTGGGTTGCAAAGAGTCAGACGCGACTTGAGAGACTGAACAAGCTGTCCCTGGTGGCTCAGACGGTAAAGCTTGTCTGGAGTACAGAAGGACAGGGTTCAATACCTGGGTCAGGAAGATCCCCTGGAGGCTGGAACAGCTACTCAACCCAATATTCTTGCCTAAAGAATTCCACGAACAGAGGAGCCTGGCAGGCAACAGGCATGTGTTCTCCAAGATTCAGATGTGACTGAGAGACTAACACTTTTAACTTTTAAACTCTACATATACATAGTGTCTTAGGCAGAACAATAACTGCCAAAGTGTCAATAGTCTAATCTTAGAACATGCAACTACATTGCATTCCAGGGCAAAAGAGACTTTCCAGACAGGATTAAGGTTTTTGTATTTAAGATACAGAAATGATCCTGGATTATCTGGGTGGACCCAACCGAATCATAGAATACCTTAAATGCAGAGAATCTCTAACGCTGGAATCAAAGAGATATAGCAGAAGTTGGAGAGATTCAAACCCTTGATAAACTTGACCTACCACTGTTGGAAGTGAACCACATGGAAAGCATGAGAAGATAGGCAAGTGACTTCTAGAAACAAGAGAATCGGAACCTCAGCCCATGACTGCAATTTAGTCAGCAATCCAAATGAGCTGGGAAGCAGTTCCTTCCCCCAAAGGGTTTCAGAAAGGAGCTCAGACTGGACGCCACCTTGACTTTGGCCTTGTGGGACTCTAAGCAGAGAAGCCATCTGGTACCGAGACTTCCGGCAATTTTCATGGAGCTGTGAGTTCATAGATGGAGGCTGTCTTCAGCTGCTGCATCTGAGTAATTTGTTACGACAGCAATAGAAAACTAATGCATACAATTTGAGATTTGAGTTGAGTAAGTCTTCTCCATTTAAATGCAGCCAATGAAATATCCAAAGAGTCTTTTCTAATTTCCTCCCAGAAAGGGTCGACTCATTGGGAAAAGAGGGCAAAATTGAGAGCAGGAGGAGAAGGGGGTGACAGAGGATGAAATGGTCAGATGAGATCACTGACTCAATGGACATGAGTTTGGGAAAACTCAGGGAGACAGTGAAGGGCAGGGAAGCCTGGTGTGCTACAGTCCACTGGGTTGCAAAGAGTCAGACGCGACTTGAGAGACTGAACAAGCTGTCCCTGGTGGCTCAGACGGTAAAGCTTGTCTGGAGTACAGAAGGACAGGGTTCAATACCTGGGTCAGGAAGATCCCCTGGAGGCTGGAACAGCTACTCAACCCAATATTCTTGCCTAAAGAATTCCACGAACAGAGGAGCCTGGCAGGCAACAGGCATGTGTTCTCCAAGATTCAGATGTGACTGAGAGACTAACACTTTTAACTTTTAAACTCTACATATACATAGTGTCTTAGGCAGAACAATAACTGCCAAAGTGTCAATAGTCTAATCTTAGAACATGCAACTACATTGCATTCCAGGGCAAAAGAGACTTGCCAGACAGGTTTAAAGGGTTTTTTGTATTTATGATACAGAAATGATCCTGGATTATCTGGGTGGACCCAACCGAATCATAGAATACCTTAAATGCAGAGAATCTCTAACGCTGGAATCAAAGAGATATAGCAGAAGTTGGAGAGATTCAAACCCTTGATAAACTTGACCTACCACTGTTGGAAGTGAACCACATGGAAAGCATGAGAAGATAGGCAAGTGACTTCTAGAAACAAGAGAATTGGAACCTCAGCCCATGACTGCAATTTAGTCAGCAATCCAAATGAGCTGGGAAGCAGTTCCTTCCCCAAGGCTTTCAGAAAGGAGCTCAGACTGGACGCCACCTTGACTTTGGCCTTGTGGGACTCTAAGCAGAGAAGCCATCTGGTACCGAGACTTCCGGCAATTTTCATGGAGCTGTGAGTTCATAGATGGAGGCTGTCTTCAGCTGCTGCATCTGAGTAATTTGTTACGACAGCAATAGAAAACTAATGCATACAATTTGAGATTTGAGTTGAGTAAGTCTTCTCCATTTAAATGCAGCCAATGAAATATCCAAAGAGTCTTTTCTAATTTCCTCCCAGAAATACAATTCTAAGATTCAATTTTACCTTTACGTAATTTTAGCTCAAAAAGCCCAAAGGCTGCAATTACTGAGGAGGGATAATAAGGTACCTAATGTATGCTACCTGAAGAAAATTGGACATGTTAATTTTTGTGGAGAAGCTCCAGTGAATTTCCTGAGAAATTTCATTTTCTAGCACCTTCCAGCCAACAGCAATTTCCAGCCTGGGGATCTGCAGCTGGTGCAGTCCATTATGTTCTGACTGGACTATCATTTTTCAATGAAAAGTTTATCACTGCTTCACCTTCAGTGGGATGCCAGGAACCCAAAACATGTTGTCTTTATGGAAAAATAACTGTCCACGACTGGATGGAAACAATGCGCTTGGCCTCACTGAGTAATGATCCTAAAAACTTTAGAGCTGCTTCACTTTCTGTCTTGGCTTTTCCCATGGTTTCTTCTCATGAATGTACTTGCGCATGTAGTTTATCCTTTCTTGTATATCCCATGTTGCTCAGTAGCAAAAAAGTGTACCTTCTGAATATTTACATTTCTGTAAGAGTCTAGAATGTGATCTTTTAATAAATGCAAGACAATTTGTACAAAAGTTGAAGGCTTTGCGAATTCTCCTATTATATGCCTGAAGCTTTGCTAGTTTCTAGGGATGCGGTGACCAATCAAATATATGTTTTCTGGTCTCAAGAATAAGCAGTTCCACATTGAGAAGATANGGAAGTGACTTCTAGAAACAAGAGCANTGGACNCTCAGCCCATGACTGCAATTTAGTCAGCAATCCAAATGAGCTGGGAAGCAGTTCCTTCCCCAAGGCTTTCAGAAAGGAGCTCAGACTGGACGCCACCTTGACTTTGGCCTTGTGGGACTCTAAGCAGAGAAGCCATCTGGTACCGAGACTTCCGGCAATTTTCATGGAGCTGTGAGTTCATAGATGGAGGCTGTCTTCAGCTGCTGCATCTGAGTAATTTGTTACGACAGCAATAGAAAACTAATGCATACAATTTGAGATTTGAGTTGAGTAAGTCTTCTCCATTTAAATGCAGCCAATGAAATATCCAAAGAGTCTTTTCTAATTTCCTCCCAGAAATACAATTCTAAGATTCAATTTTACCTTTACGTAATTTTAGCTCAAAAAGCCCAAAGGCTGCAATTACTGAGGAGGGATAATAAGGTACCTAATGTATGCTACCTGAAGAAAATTGGACATGTTAATTTTTGTGGAGAAGCTCCAGTGAATTTCCTGAGAAATTTCATTTTCTAGCACCTTCCAGCCAACAGCAATTTCCAGCCTGGGGATCTGCAGCTGGTGCAGTCCATTATGTTCTGACTGGACTATCATTTTTCAATGAAAAGTTTATCACTGCTTCACCTTCAGTGGGATGCCAGGAACCCAAAACATGTTGTCTTTATGGAAAAATAACTGTCCACGACTGGATGGAAACAATGCGCTTGGCCTCACTGAGTAATGATCCTAAAAACTTTAGAGCTGCTTCACTTTCTGTCTTGGCTTTTCCCATGGTTTCTTCTCATGAATGTACTTGCGCATGTAGTTTATCCTTTCTTGTATATCCCATGTTGCTCAGTAGCAAAAAAGTGTACCTTCTGAATATTTACATTTCTGTAAGAGTCTAGAATGTGATCTTTTAATAAATGCAAGACAATTTGTACAAAAGTTGAAGGCTTTGCGAATTCTCCTATTATATGCCTGAAGCTTTGCTAGTTTCTAGGGATGCGGTGACCAATCAAATATATGTTTTCTGGTCTCAAGACATTCACAGTTAACGGTGCAGGTATACACGCAAACGTTTATGACACAATGTGACAAGCACTATACCTGGCGAATATACAGAGGGTTGGAAGCACAAAGAGGAAACAAGAGGTATCTTTTGTGGAGAAGAGGAATGTTGCCGGTTTGCAGCAGAAACAAAGTTCAAGCATAATCTTGAAGGACGAAAAGGTGGGAGCCAGGAAAGAGAAGTGGACTTGCCCTCGGGGTAGTTTGGGTGGACAAGGGATGGGTAGGGGCAGAAGATGAGGTTGGGGGAGCAGAAAAGAAGTTGTAAATAACCAGTGTACCATTGAACCTCACACCAAGGACAATGGCGTGGGGTTGATAAGAGCTGTGTTCATATCCCTATTCACGTCAGCATTCAGATGCTCCAAATTAACAGGATCCATAGGTAGGATTTAAGAGAAGCCAGAGCTGGGCATGGCAGCCGTCAGGCAGCTGCTGTTGTATCTAAGAGCAGAAAAGAAGCTGAAAGCAGGGTGGCGGATTGAAGGCTGAAAATGGACTGGTAGCCTTCAAAGGAGAAATAGCATGAAGACTCTAGACATATAATTGAAAATCACCAGGCAACAATTACGTTTTCAATAGACAAGTGCAATTAAGGATGCTGTTTGGTGACACAAAATAAAGATGCCAGGTAAAACAGTGGCCGTCTTTGCTGAAAGAAGCTCAGCTTAATTGAAACTTCCTGGTGACGGATGTAAGCCAATCCTGTCTCTCTCTTATGAACCAAACAAAAAGGCGCTCCTATTTCATCAGAGCGCTTCAGCGCCCACAGAAGCAGATGCATTAACTGAAAGCACTCACGTGTCATGTCTGACTCTTTGTGACCCCAGGGGCTGTAGCCTGCCAGGCTCCTCTGTCCGTGGAATTCTCCAGGCAAAAACACCAGGGTGGGTGGCCATTCCCTTCTCCAGGAAATCATCCCGACTCAGGGATCGAAGCCAGGTCTCCTGCACTGTAGGCAGATTATTTACCATCAGGCCACCAGGGAAGTCTGAAAGCATTCAGGGACCCACGAAAATGTGCATGGGTGGGAAATTAGCTAAGATCTCGCCACTGAAAGGATTTTCTTATACTACCAACATTAGGCGCATGTTCTTGAAGTCAGAGTAAATGTTAGTTTGGACAGAAACTCATCCAATCTGAAGGTGATCCCTTTCTTTTTTTATTTTTTATTATTATCCTTTTTACTGCTAAGTTGGAGACCAAGAAGGGATATTTGAAAATTGTGCCAGAGCAGATGGATACAAACAGAAAAGGTCACGGCACAGCAGGTCAGGTCAAACCTCTATGTGTGAAAGCAACTCCAGAGACTTCCATGGGGGTGAGCAGGAGGGCACTGAGCTTCCTAGAACTCTGCAACAATGATCCAGAAAAGGACAATGGCGGTGGGGTTGATAAGAGCTGTGTTCATATCCCTATTCACGTCAGCATTCAGATGCTCCAAATTAACAGGATCCATAGGTAGGATTTAAGAGAAGCCAGAGCTGGGCATGGCAGCCGTCAGGCAGCTGCTGTTGTATCTAAGAGCAGAAAAGAAGCTGAAAGCAGGGTGGCGGATTGAAGGCTGAAAATGGACTGGTAGCCTTCAAAGGAGAAATAGCATGAAGACTCTAGACATATAATTGAAAATCACCAGGCAACAATTACGTTTTCAATAGACAAGTGCAATTAAGGATGCTGTTTGGTGACACAAAATAAAGATGCCAGGTAAAACAGTGGCCGTCTTTGCTGAAAGAAGCTCAGCTTAATTGAAACTTCCTGGTGACGGATGTAAGCCAATCCTGTCTCTCTCTTATGAACCAAACAAAAAGGCGCTCCTATTTCATCAGAGCGCTTCAGCGCCCACAGAAGCAGATGCATTAACTGAAAGCACTCACGTGTCATGTCTGACTCTTTGTGACCCCAGGGGCTGTAGCCTGCCAGGCTCCTCTGTCCGTGGAATTCTCCAGGCAAAAACACCAGGGTGGGTGGCCATTCCCTTCTCCAGGAAATCATCCCGACTCAGGGATCGAAGCCAGGTCTCCTGCACTGTAGGCAGATTATTTACCATCAGGCCACCAGGGAAGTCTGAAAGCATTCAGGGACCCACGAAAATGTGCATGGGTGGGAAATTAGCTAAGATCTCGCCACTGAAAGGATTTTCTTATACTACCAACATTAGGCGCATGTTCTTGAAGTCAGAGTAAATGTTAGTTTGGACAGAAACTCATCCAATCTGAAGGTGATCCCTTTCTTTTTTTATTTTTTATTATTATCCTTTTTACTGCTAAGTTGGAGACCAAGAAGGGATATTTGAAAATTGTGCCAGAGCAGATGGATACAAACAGAAAAGGTCACGGCACAGCAGGTCAGGTCAAACCTCTATGTGTGAAAGCAACTCCAGAGACTTCCATGGGGGTGAGCAGGAGGGCACTGAGCTTCCTAGAACTCTGCTGGCTCAGAGCAAATGATCCACATTAGTGAAAACGACACAGCACTGAGGACTAGGGCTTGCGTGCTCAGAAAGGTCTATTTGGTGCATACATTTCATCACGCACCAGTTCAATCTTTAAATGTCACTAGAACAAGGGAAGGAAGACAGGTTTCTGTAAACAGAACTATCAACCTCAGCTGGGGAGGAAGAAACCAGCCTCCATCCCATTTCAAATGAATGAATGAATGAATTCCAATGTATTAATGGTCACTGGAACTTAATTACTTATGAAAATCATACAATCCCCCCAAAAGTCTTATGATTTTTTTCTTCACGTATTTTTTACAATTATGATTTCAAATTCCATAGTGGATAGAACTTGTCCTGTTGGGAAGTATTTTATAGCTCTCTTTCTCTATATTTCAGGGTTCCTTGGAATGATTGTTTGTTTAAAAATCACAAAACTTGTGGTAAAGGTTTCAATGACTGTCTAGTCAGAAAAAATAAACAGCCTTCTAGTTATGTTGAAAGAGGGAATTTAATATGGAGAAATTAGTTACAAAAGTAATAGAAAAACTAAAGAAACAAAATTTGGGAGGGATACAGAAAAACTAAAACACTAAACAATAAGAAAAAAGAAACCTTTTAAAAAGTGGGCAGAAGTTATGTCATCAAAATGGCAACGTAGGAGACCCCAGCCTCTGGCCTCCCACTAAGAACAACAATTAGACAGCTGTCCAAGAACAAAAACTGCTCTGGCAGAGTTCTGGAGTCCAATTAGCAATCTTCAGCAATGCAATAAAACAAAAGATCTAAGAATAACAGCACAGAAAGACAAGGAAGACAGTTTCATTTTGCCTGCACCCTCCCATCCTTCAAGCTGGAATTTCTCAGAAACAAGGTGAAACTTCCCAAGTTCAAAGAGCTCCCCTCACTCATCAGGGTAGGAAGAGTAGGAAGAAGGAGCAGCTTCCCCAAACTGCTGGGGTACCACACAAAGGTCCCACTTCCAGGAGCAGTCAAGCTGTGAGAATGATTGGGATTCACAGTGACCTGCTCTGATTTTGCCTCTGAAGAGGCCAAAGATCAGATCCCTGCAGGTTTCATCAGCTTCAGATTCCCTGAGACCAGCTGTCTGAGTCCCTTCTAGCTCCTTCCATGTTCAACATCAGTAACCATCAGGAAAATGCAAATTAAAACCACAATGCAGTATCACCTCACACCTGTTAGAATGGCTGTCATCAAAAAGACAACAAATAGGACTTCCCTGGTGACTCAGTGGTAAAGAATCCACCTGCCAATTTGGGAGACATGGGTTTGATTCCTGACCCAGGAACATGATACATGCTGCAGAGCAATTAAGCCCAAGTGCCACAATTATTGAGCCTGTGCTCTAGAGCCTGGAAGCTGCAACTATGGAGCCCAAGGGCTGCCACTACTGAAGCTCATGCACCCTACAGCCTGTGCTGGGCAAAGGGGGAGGCCATTGCAATAAAAAGCCTGTGTACTGCAACTAGAGAGTAGCCCCTGCTCTCTGTAACTACAGAAAAACCCTCAAAGGAAAAAAAAACAAAGGCAGCAAATAACTAGTGTTGGCAAGGACCTGGAGAAAAGGGAACCCTTGTGCACTACTGGTAGGATGATAGACTGGAGATTTAATACATAGCCTGATGATTATGGTGAATAATACTGTATTATATACTTGAAAGTTGCTGGGAGAGTAGATCTGAAATGTTCTCACCACAGAAATAAACGATAATTATGGGACATAATGGAGGCATGAGCTAATAGTCTGGTGGCAGCCATTTTGAAAATATGAAAGTGAAAGTGTTTGTTGCTCTGTCGTGTCTGACTTTTCGTGACCCTATGGACCATCGCCCGCCAGGCTCCTCTCTCCGTGGGATTCTCTAGGCAAGAAGACTGGACTGGGTCGCCATGCCCTCCTTCAAGGGATCTTCCCAACCCAAGAATCAAACCTGAGTCTCCTGCATTGTTGCCGATTCTTTACCATCTGAGCCAAGTGTATGAAATCATCAAGTGCACCTTAAACTTACAGCTTCCCAAACTGCTGGGGTACCACACAAAGGTCCCACTTCCAGGAGCAGTCAAGCTGTGAGAATGATTGGGATTCACAGTGACCTGCTCTGATTTTGCCTCTGAAGAGGCCAAAGATCAGATCCCTGCAGGTTTCATCAGCTTCAGATTCCCTGAGACCAGCTGTCTGAGTCCCTTCTAGCTCCTTCCATGTTCAACATCAGTAACCATCAGGAAAATGCAAATTAAAACCACAATGCAGTATCACCTCACACCTGTTAGAATGGCTGTCATCAAAAAGACAACAAATAGGACTTCCCTGGTGACTCAGTGGTAAAGAATCCACCTGCCAATTTGGGAGACATGGGTTTGATTCCTGACCCAGGAACATGATACATGCTGCAGAGCAATTAAGCCCAAGTGCCACAATTATTGAGCCTGTGCTCTAGAGCCTGGAAGCTGCAACTATGGAGCCCAAGGGCTGCCACTACTGAAGCTCATGCACCCTACAGCCTGTGCTGGGCAAAGGGGGAGGCCATTGCAATAAAAAGCCTGTGTACTGCAACTAGAGAGTAGCCCCTGCTCTCTGTAACTACAGAAAAACCCTCAAAGGAAAAAAAAACAAAGGCAGCAAATAACTAGTGTTGGCAAGGACCTGGAGAAAAGGGAACCCTTGTGCACTACTGGTAGGATGATAGACTGGAGATTTAATACATAGCCTGATGATTATGGTGAATAATACTGTATTATATACTTGAAAGTTGCTGGGAGAGTAGATCTGAAATGTTCTCACCACAGAAATAAACGATAATTATGGGACATAATGGAGGCATGAGCTAATAGTCTGGTGGCAGCCATTTTGAAAATATGAAAGTGAAAGTGTTTGTTGCTCTGTCGTGTCTGACTTTTCGTGACCCTATGGACCATCGCCCGCCAGGCTCCTCTCTCCGTGGGATTCTCTAGGCAAGAAGACTGGACTGGGTCGCCATGCCCTCCTTCAAGGGATCTTCCCAACCCAAGAATCAAACCTGAGTCTCCTGCATTGTTGCCGATTCTTTACCATCTGAGCCAAGTGTATGAAATCATCAAGTGCACCTTAAACTTACACAGGGTTATATGTGAATTATGTCTTAATACGGCTAGAGAAAAGTAAAAAACAAAAATGAAACAAAACAAAAATGTGGTGAAAGACATGAACAGGTGCTTCACTGTGGAAGATTTGCCGGTGGATAATGAGCATTTGAAAAGAGGCTCAAGATCTTATCATTAGGAAAGTGCAAATTAAAACAACAAGATCCCACCGCACACCTACTAGAATGGCCAAAACCTGGGACATTCAGCATACCAGGACTCGGGGGAGGCTGGGAATCTGTCACTCTTTGTTGCTGAGTATGTGAAAGGGAACAGCCACTTTGGAAGACAATTCATCCATTTCTTGTAAAACATGCTTTCATCTTAAGATCCAGCAATCCCACTCCTAGGTATTGAAAACTTGATGGAGAAAACTTAGGTCTATACAAATACCACCACATGATGGTTTCTCACGATCGCCAAAACTTGGAAGCAATAAAGATGTCTTTCCATTGGTAAGTGGATAAATACACTATGGTCCATCCAGACAGTGGAATATGATTCAGCTCTAAAAAGAAATGAGCTATGCAACTCTATTTTTGGTTTGTTTCATTTTGGAAAGAACTGATTGCCTCTTCTCTGCCTTCCAATCCATCAGCAGAGGCCGCAGCATCGCCACCACCGGCAGCCCAGGAACAATGTTTGCAGGCTTCAGCCCCATGCAGGACGCAGGAGAGCATGGGAACCCTATGGACACTCCACAAAGAAGTGGCTGGTAATTTAGAGAAAGAAGGAAAAGGTTTCTCCCTGTTTGTATCTGCTGATTTCTCTTTCAGATCCAGCTCAAAAGCAATCAATTAAAAAAAAAGATTAGAGCTGCCAGCGCTACCTGAGTCCTATGCCAAGTGCCCTACGAGACACTTTGCATTCATTATCTCAAACACTTAAAATAACCCAGCAAAGAAGGCTTGAAAATATCCATCGTAGGAAACTGTAACTCTGAGACATTAAGTTGCTATTCCAAGGTCAAACCACTGTTAAAGTAGCAAAGGTAGTAGCTTATCCTGCATTGTTGCCGATTCTTTACCACTGACAAGTCTCCTGATTTTCCATTTACCATCTGAGCCAAGTGTATGAAATCATCAAGTGCACCTTAAACTTACACAGGGTTATATGTGAATTATGTCTTAATACGGCTAGAGAAAAGTAAAAAACAAAAATGAAACAAAACAAAAATGTGGTGAAAGACATGAACAGGTGCTTCACTGTGGAAGATTTGCCGGTGGATAATGAGCATTTGAAAAGAGGCTCAAGATCTTATCATTAGGAAAGTGCAAATTAAAACAACAAGATCCCACCGCACACCTACTAGAATGGCCAAAACCTGGGACATTCAGCATACCAGGACTCGGGGGAGGCTGGGAATCTGTCACTCTTTGTTGCTGAGTATGTGAAAGGGAACAGCCACTTTGGAAGACAATTCATCCATTTCTTGTAAAACATGCTTTCATCTTAAGATCCAGCAATCCCACTCCTAGGTATTGAAAACTTGATGGAGAAAACTTAGGTCTATACAAATACCACCACATGATGGTTTCTCACGATCGCCAAAACTTGGAAGCAATAAAGATGTCTTTCCATTGGTAAGTGGATAAATACACTATGGTCCATCCAGACAGTGGAATATGATTCAGCTCTAAAAAGAAATGAGCTATGCAACTCTATTTTTGGTTTGTTTCATTTTGGAAAGAACTGATTGCCTCTTCTCTGCCTTCCAATCCATCAGCAGAGGCCGCAGCATCGCCACCACCGGCAGCCCAGGAACAATGTTTGCAGGCTTCAGCCCCATGCAGGACGCAGGAGAGCATGGGAACCCTATGGACACTCCACAAAGAAGTGGCTGGTAATTTAGAGAAAGAAGGAAAAGGTTTCTCCCTGTTTGTATCTGCTGATTTCTCTTTCAGATCCAGCTCAAAAGCAATCAATTAAAAAAAAAGATTAGAGCTGCCAGCGCTACCTGAGTCCTATGCCAAGTGCCCTACGAGACACTTTGCATTCATTATCTCAAACACTTAAAATAACCCAGCAAAGAAGGCTTGAAAATATCCATCGTGTAGGAAACTGTAACTCTGAGACATTAAGTTGCTATTCCAAGGTCAAACCACTGTTAAAGTAGCAAACTGGGTAGTCAGTCTCTATTTCATCTGCCAATAGGTTCTGCACTGGTTTTTTTTTTTTTTTTTTAATAATTCTGGCAGCACTTACCTAATCAGAAATTGATTTTTAAAAATTTTCCTGACGTCATCACAAGAGCAGTTCATTCTAAAAGGTGTAAACAAATGCAAGCCAAACCAAGGCCGCAGGAGAGCATCCTCACACCTACTGGCTGGACTCCCTCCTCCCTCTTTCCTGGGTGACATTAAGCTAACCCACTATCTTCTCTTCCATTCACTATCTAAGGAGTAGGTGTTCACAAGCCTGTTTCAAAACAATGAAGATAAGTTAGCCCACACATGACTAATTGCTGTTAGCAGGACTACCTTCCCCACCCGGCTGGACCGAAAGCCCAGGGCCTAGGGTATAAAAATCCCTACGAAATGATGGGTTTTCTCCTATTTGCATTCCTCTCTACAGAGAGTGTGGGCAGATCTTCTCAAGCAGACAGATTAGACACTGAAAGACCAGAGGGGGGACACTGGGCGTGTTGGAGGATCCATAGTTCTGTGCCAAAGGACCCTGCAGGAGGATCAAAGACTGGATGAGAGTGTGCGAAGAAAGCTTGCCGCTGAAGAGCGAAGGCCCCCCGTGAAGTCCTGCAGGGGTGGGCATCTTTAGTTTCATGTATTTGTACAGAATGAGGAGAAGGACTGAGTGGGCCACGTGAATGGTGCTTTCGCGTGGGCTATTGTGGCTGCTTTAGAAGGAGGCCAAGAATGAAAGAAATGTATATAATGCATGAGCTAAGGCTCCGATTAAAATGGGTGGAATATTTGTGTTTCATGTGGGTGAAAGAAGTGTGGGCCTTTTTCTTTAACTTACAAATCCACTGCTGTCAGCAGGGGAGGCTGATTTGCTTGAGAACTTCAGATTTTTGTGCCCTTTTAATCTCAATGTCCCTCTCTGGAAATGGCAATATGTGTATGTTTGTTCCCTTTAATTTATCCAATATTATTCTTCTCTTTCTAGCTATGAAGTATTGTGGGATTATTAAGTTGAGTAGGACATCTTTCTTGTCCTCAAGGAGCTTCCTGGTTAGAAGTGGAGGAAAAGGAGAATGACTCAAATAATTATGATGCCAAAAAAAAAGGTAAATAAGCAAATAGTTTTAAAATGGAGAATGCTGAAAAAGGTGGAGTGGAAAGGAACCCATCACAGAATAAGAGCTTTTATACATCTTTATTTAGGTTGTTACATTTAAGTTTTAAGGTACATACTGTCACTGTACAGAGAGGAAGTGAGGTTCTAAGAAGTAAAGCCTTAGAGTCACAGCATCAGGGGTCACTAGGCTCAGTGCGAGGCCAAGTCTTCAGGTGTTAACTTGAGGACTCAGTAAACGACCAAAGTCCGGCTGAATAGAGGAAAGGATTGAGAATGGGACAAAGAAAACTTTGGAATTGAAGCCACTTGGCCGTGTTTGAGGTCTATGCTGGTTGGGAGGGGGTATTCCAAGAAGAAGCAGAAACAAAATGAACCAAGAAGAAAAAACCAATGAGCCCTATTACACACGTGAGCCCTATTACAAGAACACATGGTCCCATTCAGAAAGGCCATCAAGGGGAAGCCCAGGATCCATGGAGTGAGTACAGAGGCCAGGCCAGGAACAGAGCAGAGGGCAGGAGTGGGTGTCAGGGTGGTACGGGAGGCTTACGAGGCTGTGAGGGGAAATTCTGTCAGTCAGAGGGTTGGATGAATCTGTTAATATTCATTCTCATATTTTCTCTGAGGTTTCCAATTATATTTCTCTCTCTCTCTTTTTTTGTTGTTGTTTGTTTGTAATGCTGAGCCCACAAGTTTGGAAATTAAGGATTCCAGAGATGAACAAATAATGTAACTTGTGATTTCCATAGAACATACTTTACAGTTTAAACGAGTGTGTTGGCATTGCATGCATTGTGTTGGATATTGCAAATGAGAGGAGCCCCAGCAATATCCACCACTCCCTGAATTAAGGGGCCTTCCCCAATCCATACACGTTCACTGATAGCAGAACCTATTTGGGAGCCCAGAACTCCTAAAACCCAATTGAGTATATTCTAAATTCCTTCTTGGTCTCCCTTCTACAAGCAGAAGAACCTACTTCTATCCTAAAATGGGCATTGCTTCTCCTTGTTTGCGGTGCTCAGACTTTGGGATATGAGGTGCCTTTCCAGAGCTGATGGAATCTGGGAGAGCAGGGTGTTTCCGTATCACAGGCGTGCCCTCTGACAGAGGAGGCTTTTGTGTCTCAGCTGCCGTGATCAAGCAGCAGGCACGGATGGTGTGCCCGTAGCTGGCTGCGTGTGTCAGAGCTGGTTCTGTGAGAGCCAGCCTTCTGCGAGCTGCCAGCTGGCCATTCCGACAGCTGCCAATGGCAAAAACATCAGGAAGAACATGTCAGAAAATTCCTGATGCCTCTCCCATGAGCAAATCCCTGTGCAGACCACAGCAGAAACATTACAGCAAATTACTCTTTATCATTATTCCCTTTACAACCAAATGCAGGCTTGTGGACAGCTCTTGCAAAGGCACACCTTGCATATCACATTTGTCTGGGTGGAGGGACAGATGGGGCACAGCACCCTATATGGATATGGGATGGGATTACAAGTCACAGAACCATGGTTTAGGCAAAAAGCAATCCAGGTCCCGAGCCTGAGACTTATGAAATGTGCCAGAAAAGCCACACACACACAGATGGAGGCTTTGCCTCTGAAAGGATTTTCCAGGGAAGCCGCTGCCGCAGCGTGTGTGGGGCGCCTCTTCCGCACAGATCCCACGCACACATCGCCGAGACCGCAGGATCACCCTCCTCTTCCTCTGTGGGGCCCCTGACTGGGTTTTCTCCTCTGGCCTGGGTTTTCTCAACAGTTGTGCTTCCTGATGACTCAGCTGTTTTTCCAAAGCCAAGTCCACTTCTGGGGGTGAGGATGACTGCTCATTTCCCTCGAAGGGAAGAGCAAGATGGTTTCAGGGTTCAAGATGGACTTTCCAAACAATCATGCCAGCAGGAATGGATTCAAGCACGCATCCATTTGGTTCATCTAATATGCACTTAGGGCTTCCCTGGGGGCTCAGCGGTAAAGAATCCACCAGCCAACGCAGGACACAGGGATGCCAACCCTGATGTGGAAACATCCCACATGCCACAGAGCAATGAACCCCATGTGCCACAGCAACTGAGCCTGAACCCTAGAGCCCTGGAGCTACAGTACTGAGCCCTGTGCCACAACTACTGAAGCTGCATGCCCTAGAGCCCATGCTCGGTCATAAGAGAAGCCACTGCAGTGGAAAGGCAGAGCGCCGCGACGAGTGAGCAGCCCACGCAGCAATGAGACCCCAGCATAGCTGAAAAAAAAAGCAAATAAATAAAATTATATACAACTATACCTTCCACATGCTTACCATGTCTTTCTATGACATATGCGCTGTGTCAGGTAACACTGAGTACCAGCGGGAAACAAAGGGGCTTCTGTCCTAATTATGCCAGAAGAAGGTGTACAATTTCTCAAGTGAATCTGTAAGCGCCAACCCTGGTCAGTGTTGTGAAGGGAAGTCAGGCTGTGAAGGATGAGAGGGAAGAGGGCAGCTCAGATGAAGGGGTGATGAATCCAAGAAGGCTGCAGAGGCCTGGGGCAAAGGAGGAGCCTGGAGGCAGCGTGCACGGAGGGAGCTGTGTGGCAGGAGCGGGACAGAGGGCCATGGCGTGCCCACGGCTGAAGGAGGACGGGGGTAACTGAGTGCTAGGTGTTTGAGGATGAGTATTTGCAGAGGAGGCTGCAGAGCAAGGCCAACTCTGACCACAGACTTCTGAATCCTGTTGATGTGTTGGGATCTTACCTTAATGCAGTTTTCAATCAAGGGAATGGAAAAATCACACTGGTGTTTGAAGAGGGTTTTTCCAGGTTGGGGTGTGGGTGGCCCTTGTTCCGGGGTGGGGGGCGAGATTGGGAGCTGGCCACCAGTCAGGAGGCAGTCATGACAGCCTTGATAAGAGAGAAGAGGGACTCTGACCAGGAGGAATGCAGTGGAGTTGGGAAAATGGCCGTATTTGAGATATATTTTGGAGCTAGAAATGTGAAGACTTGGTGATGCGTGTGAGTGCAGACGGATGCGCTGCCATGGCGTCAGGCGGCTCAGGGCTTTCTCTGATCTGAGCCCTGCAAGGCGGTGCTGAGCACACGCTCACAGATAATGTTGCGGACAGCTGAGTGTGCTCTGCCAGGAGTCTTCTGGGACTTGATTCCACACTGTCTTCAGGCCAGTTCTCCAGATCACTCTCAGGAATGACCTCAAGATTCTGCCACACTCACTATTCCCCGTCACCAAAACAAAACTTGCTTTTGCCTGTTTCCTTAGTAGGGACGTTGGCATGCTTCTCTTCCTGCTGCCTGCACAACTCTGCCACAAAATGCTCTGCCTTCAGAGGTAGCAAACATCCCACCAACTCTGTGAAGTCCTCCCTGACTACTCCTAGGCAATGGCAGTTACTACGCTCTCTGTTCTGATCCGGCCCCTCATACCTTTATAGAGCCTTCATCCGTGTTATGCACAGAAGAGTTAGTAGCCTTCACATGGCCTTAGACAGACCAGGCTTCAACCCTGGCTTTGCCTATGAGTAGCTTTCCAATTTAGGACACGTTTCTGGATTCCTTTGGATGAGAGGGAAGAGGGCAGCTCAGATGAAGGGGTGATGAATCCAAGAAGGCTGCAGAGGCCTGGGGCAAAGGAGGAGCCTGGAGGCAGCGTGCACGGAGGGAGCTGTGTGGCAGGAGCGGGACAGAGGGCCATGGCGTGCCCACGGCTGAAGGAGGACGGGGGTAACTGAGTGCTAGGTGTTTGAGGATGAGTATTTGCAGAGGAGGCTGCAGAGCAAGGCCAACTCTGACCACAGACTTCTGAATCCTGTTGATGTGTTGGGATCTTACCTTAATGCAGTTTTCAATCAAGGGAATGGAAAAATCACACTGGTGTTTGAAGAGGGTTTTTCCAGGTTGGGGTGTGGGTGGCCCTTGTTCCGGGGTGGGGGGCGAGATTGGGAGCTGGCCACCAGTCAGGAGGCAGTCATGACAGCCTTGATAAGAGAGAAGAGGGACTCTGACCAGGAGGAATGCAGTGGAGTTGGGAAAATGGCCGTATTTGAGATATATTTTGGAGCTAGAAATGTGAAGACTTGGTGATGCGTGTGAGTGCAGACGGATGCGCTGCCATGGCGTCAGGCGGCTCAGGGCTTTCTCTGATCTGAGCCCTGCAAGGCGGTGCTGAGCACACGCTCACAGATAATGTTGCGGACAGCTGAGTGTGCTCTGCCAGGAGTCTTCTGGGACTTGATTCCACACTGTCTTCAGGCCAGTTCTCCAGATCACTCTCAGGAATGACCTCAAGATTCTGCCACACTCACTATTCCCCGTCACCAAAACAAAACTTGCTTTTGCCTGTTTCCTTAGTAGGGACGTTGGCATGCTTCTCTTCCTGCTGCCTGCACAACTCTGCCACAAAATGCTCTGCCTTCAGAGGTAGCAAACATCCCACCAACTCTGTGAAGTCCTCCCTGACTACTCCTAGGCAATGGCAGTTACTACGCTCTCTGTTCTGATCCGGCCCCTCATACCTTTATAGAGCCTTCATCCGTGTTATGCACAGAAGAGTTAGTAGCCTTCACATGGCCTTAGACAGACCAGGCTTCAACCCTGGCTTTGCCTATGAGTAGCTTTCCAATTTAGGACACGTTTCTGGATTCCTTTGAATTCCAGTTGTTGTTGTTTAGTTGTTGAGTCATGTCCAACTCTTTGTGACTCCATGGATTGCAGCCCACTTAGCTTCACTGTCCATGAGATTTTTCATTCAAGAAGACTGGAGTGGGTTGCCATTTCCTTTTCCAGGGGATCTTCCTGACCCAGGGATGGAACCCATGCCTCCTGCAGTGGCAGGTGGATTCTTTACCACTGGGCCACCACAGAAGCCTTTAATTCCAGTTGCCTCACTGATATAATGGGGCTTCCCAGGTAGCTCAGTGGTAAAGAACCTGTCTGCTGGTGCAGGAGACGTAAGAGACACAGGTTCGATCCCTGGGTCAGGAAGATCCCCTGGGGGAGAGCATCGCAATTCATCACAGTCGTCTTGCTTGGAGAATCCCAAGGACTGAAGAGCCTCGCAGGCTACAGTCCACAGGCTGCAAACAAATGGACACAACTGGAGTGACTTAGCACGCACACTGATATAATAGGAATATTAATAGTGCATGTCTCATGGGATAGCTGTGAGGATTAAATGAGATAAAGAAGGTCAGTTGCTCAGCATGGCGCCTGGTTAGCCATCACCACCATCTAATCATCATTATCCATAATTTTAATAAGTAATCTTTGTTCACCTTTTCTCATAACTGACTAGACTAAGCCTTCCTTGGGGCAGAGATCAGGACTAGCATTCTGGAAGCTCTGATACCAAATACCATGCCAGAAACAGCATAGACCCTCAGCATATATGTTTCCATTATTGAAGAAAATGGATAAATAAGATGAAGCTCTCTGTAAAGTGAATGGGGCAAAACCATATATTTAAGAAGGAAAGCAGGGAACCAGTTGCTGTCCTTTAACCCAAATATTTTGCTTCATTATATAACCTACAATTTATTACCAGGAAAGGAGACATATGCCTCCTGTCCTCAAAAGGCCGTTGCCTGTGGGAAACAAACAGGAAATCCCATTGTATTTCTACTGTTAAAATGGAATTCCTCATTTCTCTTCATGTGCCGAAAAGCAGCTGAATTTTCTGGGGGGCTGGCATCAGGGGGAGTAGAGAGATTGACTTAAAAACTAGGGTTGACGTGTGAGCAGCACATGGGCCCGAAGGAGAAAGCATCACAAACATTCCATTGTAAAGCCTGGTCACAGACGACGGCTTCACTTCTTTCAACAAAGGATCATGCTTAAAAGCATGGTATTCTATCAATTTAACCTCTCTGTTTGGGGGAACAGGATGGTAATAATTTTGAACAGCACTGAACTCTGCTGAACTAATATGCAGACATTCTGAAATATCCAGCAGGATAGAAGACCATACATTATGTTACTTAAAGCCTCTCATTTCTAAATAGAAGAGATTCTAGCCAGTGGAGGAGCCTTTGGTTTTGGCAGGTAATGTGGTGGGTAGATGGGCAAGTTTCAAGATAAGGATACACCGAGGTAGACCTGCATGACCTCATATAGGAGAGAAGAGTTCGGACAGTCATGTGAAAGCTAAAGATAGAAGAGAAAGCTGAAGAGGCAGGGAGAGAGGTGAAAGAATGAACAGAATCCCTACCCAGCCTCTGCCACGGAAAATTTTCAGCACCACGGAGATGTCTGAGATTTTGATTTGTTGTTGGCTGGGCCAACATAAACCCTCTGTTGGCTCTAGCCATCCTCCAGTAAATTATATACTGCTCATGAGATCCTCTGTGTGAATGGATTATTTTAGGGAAAAGCAACTAACTGAAGAAAACCAGAAACATAGTTATTTTTTTCCCATTTGAGAAAGTAGTAAGACACATTTTTAAATGATGGGAAACAAGAGATTACAGGGTCTAGTGCTTTCCAAGCCAAGAAAAGTCTTGGTGTTTTTCTTTATAAGAATAAAGGAACACAAATGACAAAAGAGAAGATAAAACAAGAGAGAAACCTTGTAAACTCTCTCTCTCTATACACACACACACACATACACACACACACACACATATATACTTAATATATATTTAATCATCATCAAATTTATTCTCTTAATTCCTAGTTTATTTACCAAGTTATCTGTGCTGGTAGATTACACAGAGGAAGAAAAATCCAGATGCAAAGTTAATGAGAAAAGATGAAAGTTCATTTACTGTCATATGGGCCTGAAACCCAGGATCCATGCCATTGGTTAATAGTATTTATGATCATTTTACTTACAACTGACAGAAACTCAATTTCAGTTGTCAAATCCAAACCAAGCCAAATCAAAAATGAACCTTTGAATGTTCAGAGGAGGCAAAGTGGAATGTGGAAGGGTTAGTGACTCAGTCGTGCCCGATTCTTTGTGATCCCATCCCAGGCTGGTAATAATTTTGAACAGCACTGAACTCTGCTGAACTAATATGCAGACATTCTGAAATATCCAGCAGGATAGAAGACCATACATTAGGTTACTTAAAGCCTCTCATTTCTAAATAGAAGAGATTCTAGCCAGTGGAGGAGCCTTTGGTTTTGGCAGGTAATGTGGTGGGTAGATGGGCAAGTTTCAAGATAAGGATACACCGAGGTAGACCTGCATGACCTCATATAGGAGAGAAGAGTTCGGACAGTCATGTGAAAGCTAAAGATAGAAGAGAAAGCTGAAGAGGCAGGAGAGAGGTGAAAGAATGAACAGAATCCCTACCCAGCCTCTGCCACGGAAAATTTTCAGCACCACGGAGATGTCTGAGATTTTGATTTGTTGTTGGCTGGGCCAACATAAACCCTCTGTTGGCTCTAGCCATCCTCCAGTAAATTATATACTGCTCATGAGATCCTCTGTGTGAATGGATTATTTTAGGGAAAAGCAACTAACTGAAGAAAACCAGAAACATAGTTATTTTTTTCCCATTTGAGAAAGTAGTAAGACACATTTTTAAATGATGGGAAACAAGAGATTACAGGGTCTAGTGCTTTCCAAGCCAAGAAAAGTCTTGGTGTTTTTCTTTATAAGAATAAAGGAACACAAATGACAAAAGAGAAGATAAAACAAGAGAGAAACCTTGTAAACTCTCTCTCTATATATACACACACACACACATACACACACACACACACATATATACTTAATATATATTTAATCATCATCAAATTTATTCTCTTAATTCCTAGTTTATTTACCAAGTTATCTGTGCTGGTAGATTACACAGAGGAAGAAAAATCCAGATGCAAAGTTAATGAGAAAAGATGAAAGTTCATTTACTGTCATATGGGCCTGAAACCCAGGATCCATGCCATTGGTTAATAGTATTTATGATCATTTTACTTACAACTGACAGAAACTCAATTTCAGTTGTCAAATCCAAACCAAGCCAAATCAAAAATGAACCTTTGAATGTTCAGAGGAGGCAAAGTGGAATGTGGAAGGGTTAGTGACTCAGTCGTGCCCGATTCTTTGTGATCCCATAGCCCACCAGGCTCCTCCATCCATGGGATTCTCCAGGCAGGAATACTGAAGTGGGTTGCCATTCCCTTCTCCATGGTATCTTCCTAACAGAGGGATCAAACCTGGGTCTTCTGTATTGCAGGCAGATTCTTTACCCTCTGAGCCATTAGGGAACCCCCAAATCAGTTTCTTGCCTGATGTGGTTCCACTTCCTTAGGGGCCATTTGGAAACAGAGGGGAGTTTTGCTTAACACAACTGAAGGAGGGGCACTACTTACAAGGGCACTGAGGATGTGAATATCTAACATCAGGCAGAATACTCCACTCAAGGGGAAACCATCTTACCCAGAATACCCAGGGTTCTCCCTCTGAGACACCCTGGCTGGGTGAACAAAGCATTTCAGGCTCTTGGCTCTGCTTTGCAGCAGGGGTTCCCAAACTCTGGGATCTAATGCCTGATGATCTGAGGTGGAACTGATGTAATAACAGTGGAACTCAAATGCAGAGTGAATGCAATGCATTTGAATCATCCCCAAACCATGCCCCAAAACCCGACTGTGGAAAAATTGTCTTCTGTGAAACTGGTCTCCGGTGCCAAAAAGGTTGGGGATCCCTGGCTTACAGGCTGGTTTCCTTCCCAGCTGGGCTCACCACAGGTATTGGTAAAATGGCCTCCTACAGAAGGAAATCAGCCCCGAATATTCATTAGAAGGACTGATGCTGAAGCTGAAGCTCAGCTTGACTTTGGCCACCTGATGTGAAGAGCTGACTCACTGGAAAAGACCCTGATGCTGGGAAAGACTGAGGACAGGAGGAGAAGGGGGTGACAGAGGATGACATGGTTGGATGGCATCACAGACTCAATGGACATGAGTTTGAGCAAATTCCGGCAATAGTGAAAGACAGAGAAACCTGGTGTGCTGCAGTCCATGGGGTTGCAAAGAGTCAGACATGACTTAGTGATTAAACAACAACAATGCCAAGAGAGCCTCTCATTTCCATTTGCTTTAGCAGGAATCCTGATTCTATTGAGGAGGATTGGCCCAACTTGAGTTACTTGTTCATCTTTGATTTGAGAACCAGATTTTCAGGGTGAAGGGGAAGTAAAGTTCAAACTGGCCAGGCTTGGGAAACATCTCCCTCTAGAGCCGTGGTGGGGGGGGGGGGGCAGACAACGCAGGAACACTGAGAAGGATTAAGGAAGTTCCTGAAGAACAACTGAAGTGACACTACCTGGAAGGAAATGGATAGCGGGCAGGCGAATCCCACACATGAGCCCCTTTTTCTACTGTCTAAGTTCACGGTTTTTCTCTTCGATTTTCTTACATTCTGGGATACTTTGGGGCACCAGACTCTCCTGTATCCCTGAGCCTTCACACACATCTTCCCCTCATCCCCAGATGCCTTTCCTCATCTCTTTTCGTTTGGCAAACTCCTATGTATGCCTCAGGACCTACATGTCACCTCTTGTGTGAAGCTTCCGTTTTCACTGTCCCTGCTAAACTTATACCCACCTCCTGTGTGCACAGGGAGCATTTTGTACACAAAAGGCCCGGAATTGAATTAATTAGCAAGGATAAGAAGCTGAACCACCCACATCCTTTTGAAAATGGAAAGCAGATGATGTTGGCTTAGAGAAGATCAAACAACTTCACATTAACACATGCTTATTGAGTGTATACCATGCACAGGATCCCCAAGCAGAATCCTGCCTGAGGTGTGTGCGTGTGGTATGTGCATGTGTGTGTCTAGAATCACAGGCTTTTAACATCTTGGTTTTTTCAAGCTTATCTGGTTCAACCACTTCCTTATTCAGATCAGGAAACTGAGGCTGAAGTGGGTTTCTCTGCAGCTCTAACAACACATAATATGAGCCACCAAGAGGAAGGAAAGGCTGGCACAATTCTAGGCTAAGAAACCACAACTATTAGCTTAAACTTCCTGCCAGGCCAGGACAGAGTCCTTGTCTCCAGTGACAGTGGCCACTCTATAGAGAGAGAATCAAAATCAGTCTTTCCTTGTCTCTGTCTCTCTGTTCCCTCTTCCCTTTCTCTCTGGAAAAACAGAAAACAAAGAGAAGTGAGAGGTGGGACCAGGGCACTGGAACACTGATTCAGACTGTTTTCCCTGTTGATGTGTTTATATAAAGACATTATTGATGACTCACCGCATAGTGCAGAGATATGACACATTTTTCTGGGCATTCAAAACCTGCGGACAAGAGTGTGTATCAGATGCGTGAGGCTCCCAGGGACGTAAAAGTGTTTTAGGGCCAAGGGGTAAAGGTCACTCACTCTCCACAGCACAAGTCCCATCTCTTCTGATCATGGTATCTACACAGACATGCTCTTCTGAAGGCGTCAGAAGTGGAGCTGCACAAGCCCTTTTCCAAATGGAAAGTGGAGGTTTGCTTGGGTTCTTCCCAGGCTCACTCAGGCACAAGCATGCAGAAATATCTCCGTAAAATAATTTCTATGAGACAACGCACAGGCCCCATCCTTCCCAGGGTCACTGCTCCACCTCCACCGTGCCATCGCCTTCTGGCCTGTTTCTGGATTCCAACTCCCTCCAGGTTCTGTCCACCCATCACTCTTCTGCTTGCTTCCAGATCCCTTTAGAGCTTTCATTTTCCTGTTCAGAAATTGCTCAGATAATATCCTGAACCCCCAGCCTGGCATTTGGGCTTTTATTAACCATCCCAACTTCTCCATATGATGTTGATGCATGTTTGGGTACTGCTCCAGGTACCAGGTCACCAAGCCGGCTGTGACCGGTATATAGTCCAGTGGGAGTGCCTTCAGATAGCAATTGCTGAACAGGTGAGTGTGATGAGAATCAGAACATCAGGTCGTATGGTGAGAAGTGTGTGTGTTTGTGTGTGTGTGTGTGTGTGTGTGTGCATGTGTTCGTGGTGTCTCTTGACCTTCTTAGAAGGGTACTACCTTTGGATGGATTGGTAAGATCCCACCTTTATGACCTCATTTAACCTCAGTTAGCTCCTAAAAGCTCTTTTTTCAAATACGGTCCCGTCCTAAGGCACGGTGGTTAGGACTTCAGCATAGTGATCTGGGGAGAGGGGCACATTTCAGTCGCTGAGAGAAGCAGGTCTTCCCTCAGAAGAGGGAAGGGGGTCACCAGTCAGAGGGTCACCTGGACTGTGATCTCGTTAAGAGGCCCTGAGTCAGAGGCGTCCAGTCCAGCCATGACTGGATCCCTGGTCCACTGAAGCCCTGAGACAATCAGGAGGCTTTAAGCATCTAAACTCAAGGTGAATTTTTACACACAAGACAGAGAACACAGATACTGGAATCAGGAGAGGGGTGCACCTTAACGAATATCTGACTACGTGGGGGACTTCAGGGACAGACAAAAGGTGCTGTCTCTCTCCCTTTCTCTTCTCTCTCTCCTTCATGCTGGGAAGCAAGCTCATACCTTGTGACCAGATCCCCTAAGAGGCCCATGTAGCAGGGAATGAATGTTCCCGACCCCAGTCACGGTGGAGTAGAGCCTGCCCACAGCTGCTGAGAGGCCAGAGTGACTCTCCCTGTTTCTTTCAAGGACACTTGTCACAGGATTTAGGGCCCAGTCAGACAATCCAAGATGATTTCATCTCAAGATCCTTAACCTAATTACATTGGCACAGATGCTTTTTCCAAACAAGGCCACATTCACGGCTTCCAAGGGTTTGACATGGACAGAGTTTATATTTTGGGAGGTGGGGAGGGCATGCAACCTGTTGCAGTGAGTCAACTATCTTTATAGGTGGTCTTCTTTTTTCAAGACCATACAACCAAGATTCAAACAGGTAGTCTGTTCTCAAGGCCTCTGCAGTTGAATTTTTATAAAGTTGGTTATGTTACAGGCTCACTGTGAGGATTCAAACTAACGTATATAAAGCACCAAGTGTGATCTCAAAACATAAGCTATCTGATTATTAATACATTTATTATTAAATTTGTGACATGAGGTGTTCAAAAGGCATGGTTGAATTCCTAGCCAAGGTCAGAGAGCTCATGTCCTTGCTTATTTTAGTGAATCCTCCAATCATTGCAATTTTGGATTACAGATTCATTTCTCACCATTCAATTCAGACTCTGGACCCTGACAAAGTAGGGCTTTAAAGCCAGAGAAATATTATAGTCTCTGAGTGGCAGGATGAGAATTCCAACCTTGGGTTCCCTGGCTTACATTTCAGAAACACAGATGACCTGGAACAGTAAATATTTAATATGACACGATGTTAGTTTATACCAATTAGGAGTGGCTGGGTCAAATAGAAGGAGGGAGTGCATAACCCTTCTCCGGGTCTGTGTGAATCAACACAGTTATGCCTTCAGCTTTCCTCATTGCATGGGGTTTGGAGGCTTCAGGAAAGGAACACTTAAACATTTGCAGCTCATACCGACACAATTTACACTGGATGTCCTCCTGCTTGATTGGCAAAGCCACGTGTACCTAAGGACAGGCGGCCCAGGTCAGGCTGCTGTGGGAGAGTGGTTTCCCTGGATAGTGTCAATGCTGGATGAGGTACTGCTTATTACAGGTACATGTTACCCACTCACCTGTTGGCCCCTTCAGTTGGTTGGAATAAGGAGGGACTCAAGGTCTCAGAACTCTGCCCGCCGGTGTACACGTCTACTCTTTTCCACAGCGTGGTGGTGATCACTTCAATCCTACCTATGGGACAGGGACCACCAGTTTTCCTTCCAAGGCAGAATCCTTCCAGTGTCTCTCAGGGCAACATGCTCACAGACCCCAGGGCTGGCAGAGTCACTGGCTTCTATGCCTTTTACCCTGCTCTACAACTGTCAGTCTTTGTCTCTCTCTTCTGCACCATAGCCTACTCACCACCATATCTTCCATGGCACCTATTCTAGGGTGCAGCCAGCAGGAAAAAGTGTGACAAGAGGCAAGGGTATCAAACCAGTTTTATAAAGTTGGTTATGTTACAGGCTCACTGTGAGGATTCAAACTAACGTATATAAAGCACCAAGTGTGATCTCAAAACATAAGCTATCTGATTATTAATACATTTATTATTAAATTTGTGACATGAGGTGTTCAAAAGGCATGGTTGAATTCCTAGCCAAGGTCAGAGAGCTCATGTCCTTGCTTATTTTAGTGAATCCTCCAATCATTGCAATTTTGGATTACAGATTCATTTCTCACCATTCAATTCAGACTCTGGACCCTGACAAAGTAGGGCTTTAAAGCCAGAGAAATATTATAGTCTCTGAGTGGCAGGATGAGAATTCCAACCTTGGGTTCCCTGGCTTACATTTCAGAAACACAGATGACCTGGAACAGTAAATATTTAATATGACACGATGTTAGTTTATACCAATTAGGAGTGGCTGGGTCAAATAGAAGGAGGGAGTGCATAACCCTTCTCCGGGTCTGTGTGAATCAACACAGTTATGCCTTCAGCTTTCCTCATTGCATGGGGTTTGGAGGCTTCAGGAAAGGAACACTTAAACATTTGCAGCTCATACCGACACAATTTACACTGGATGTCCTCCTGCTTGATTGGCAAAGCCACGTGTACCTAAGGACAGGCGGCCCAGGTCAGGCTGCTGTGGGAGAGTGGTTTCCCTGGATAGTGTCAATGCTGGATGAGGTACTGCTTATTACAGGTACATGTTACCCACTCACCTGTTGGCCCCTTCAGTTGGTTGGAATAAGGAGGGACTCAAGGTCTCAGAACTCTGCCCGCCGGTGTACACGTCTACTCTTTTCCACAGCGTGGTGGTGATCACTTCAATCCTACCTATGGGACAGGGACCACCAGTTTTCCTTCCAAGGCAGAATCCTTCCAGTGTCTCTCAGGGCAACATGCTCACAGACCCCAGGGCTGGCAGAGTCACTGGCTTCTATGCCTTTTACCCTGCTCTACAACTGTCAGTCTTTGTCTCTCTCTTCTGCACCATAGCCTACTCACCACCATATCTTCCATGGCACCTATTCTAGGGTGCAGCCAGCAGGAAAAAGTGTGACAAGAGGCAAGGGTATCAAACCAGATCACAGGACTGGCGGTTCAATACAGACTCAATTACGTGCCAGCTCTCATGTTTATCAAGTACCTAAACATTTCCAGTCTTCATCTCTGGCTTAGCTGTACTACTAATAGCATTCATCTGTTTTCTCCACAGAATTGTTGAAGGGGTTAAGTGAAAAATAATTTACATAATAAACTGCAAACGCCTGTGTAATAAATTAGGGTGTTAGCCGACACAGAAACAAAATAAAACATGGAATTCCTTAGCTCTGGCCAATCCTTCTTGCAAAAGAAAACAAAACAACAAAAAAAGCAAACATACAAACAATAGCAGCAATAATGAAAACAAGCAACTAACCCAAATTAATCTATTCCAAAAACCAAGAAACCTTGTGACAAAATAACCTAATCAACCAACAAATCTACCTTAACGAATGTCTTTCTCTCTCTAGTCTTTGTATTCTATTGTTCATCATTCCTTTAGTCAACGAACCCCATTCTCTTCATAATTATTTACATTTTCTAGGGATTATTATTATTGTTTTAATTGCCAGCGTTTCTGGGAAAGGTGGTGTTTGGCTTGAAGTCAGTCTGAAATATAATAACAGTTTTTGATGGGAGTGGAGTGTACAAGGCTTGTTGGTTTAATCCAGGGATGGGCAAAGTGGCCCAAGAGCTAAGAATGTTTTCATATTTTTCAGTGTTGAGAAAGTCTAAAAAATAACATTTTATGAAACATGAACATTTTATGAAATTCAAATCTCCATGACCATAAATCAACTATTGTAACACAGCCACCTCTACTCACATACCATCCATTGTCTATGGCTGTGGCGGGGCAAAATTGTGAGAGATATCCTGTGGCCACACAGGAAATTTTCCTTCCAAGGCAGAATCCTTCCAGTGTCTCTCAGGGCAACATGCTCACAGACCCCAGGGCTGGCAGAGTCACTGGCTTCTATGCCTTTTACCCTGCTCTACAACTGTCAGTCTTTGTCTCTCTCTTCTGCACCATAGCCTACTCACCACCATATCTTCCATGGCACCTATTCTAGGGTGCAGCCAGCAGGAAAAAGTGTGACAAGAGGCAAGGGTATCAAACCAGATCACAGGACTGGCGGTTCAATACAGACTCAATTACGTGCCAGCTCTCATGTTTATCAAGTACCTAAACATTTCCAGTCTTCATCTCTGGCTTAGCTGTACTACTAATAGCATTCATCTGTTTTCTCCACAGAATTGTTGAAGGGGTTAAGTGAAAAATAATTTACATAATAAACTGCAAACGCCTGTGTAATAAATTAGGGTGTTAGCCGACACAGAAACAAAATAAAACATGGAATTCCTTAGCTCTGGCCAATCCTTCTTGCAAAAGAAAACAAAACAACAAAAAAAGCAAACATACAAACAATAGCAGCAATAATGAAAACAAGCAACTAACCCAAATTAATCTATTCCAAAAACCAAGAAACCTTGTGACAAAATAACCTAATCAACCAACAAATCTACCTTAACGAATGTCTTTCTCTCTCTAGTCTTTGTATTCTATTGTTCATCATTCCTTTAGTCAACGAACCCCATTCTCTTCATAATTATTTACATTTTCTAGGGATTATTATTATTGTTTTAATTGCCAGCGTTTCTGGGAAAGGTGGTGTTTGGCTTGAAGTCAGTCTGAAATATAATAACAGTTTTTGATGGGAGTGGAGTGTACAAGGCTTGTTGGTTTAATCCAGGGATGGGCAAAGTGGCCCAAGAGCTAAGAATGTTTTCATATTTTTCAGTGTTGAGAAAGTCTAAAAAATAACATTTTATGAAACATGAACATTTTATGAAATTCAAATCTCCATGACCATAAATCAACTATTGTAACACAGCCACCTCTACTCACATACCATCCATTGTCTATGGCTGTGGCGGGGCAAAATTGTGAGAGATATCCTGTGGCCTTTAGGGCTGAAATATTTACTTTGTGATCCTTTACAGAAGAGGTATGTTGGCTTGATTAAATTCATTTCTTCCCTTTATTCAGTTCTGAATATTGAGCATCTGCTCTAGGCCAGCAACAGGGAGCTGAGAAAGCCCTCAAGAAGTTCACTTCCATTGGCCAAAAAAAAAAAAAAAAAGACAAGTATCCAGCTCATTAAAGCATTAAAGGATCCCATCTAGGCTGGGGACAGAATGCAGGAGCAAGTTAGTGGGACCCACAGTCTCAGGTCAGGAAAATTGAGGTTGACCTTACAGTCGTTATGGCAGCTTACCTGCCCATCTGCCCATGGGTGAATGCCTGTGTAATACATTAGGATATTAGCTGACACAGAAACACAATGAAACACGGAATTCACTGGTTAGTCACCAGCACACCTTTCTCTAGACATGATATAGCCTCATGATAGAGAACAACGATTTTCCCAAAGCTACCTGGGATGTTCTAGAGTCAACGTATAGAAGGTATGTCCAATGAAGACCATCCCCACTTCTTTACAGGTGTTAGCTCTCTACTGCTGAATTCGGATGAAGATTCTGGGGCTGACCCACATCCATGGGGTTCTGCAGAAGCTGGAAGTGGTTTTTGGAGATATTCCAACAATTGGCTTTGCAACGAAGAAAGCCCAGCCTCACGTGCTCCTCCTCTGAATCTGTGTTCCTGGAAGAGAGCAGCCCTGCTCGCACCTCCTGTTTCTTCTTCAGAAGCTTCTCTACTGGCTCTTCCCATGAGCTCGGCCCCACTGAGCAGCTTGCCAGCTGCTCCCTGCTGCTCTACAAGAAGGCCCCTGGGACCTAAAAGCAGGACTGAGAGTAGGCTGAGCCTACAAGGCACTCATCTTGGACCCAACAGTCGAGCAGGTGCCAAAAAGCCAAACAAACAAAAAACCCCACAACTTAATGGTCATGATAAAACACATCAGACTGCAATGTTTTCAAATATCAAAACTAATGTACAATTCCATAATGAACAGAAGTCAGGATTAGTCACAGGGCTGTGCAGAGCTATATCAGAATGGAAGTAAAGTTGAGAAACAAGAAAAAGAAGGGCTGAGAAAAGTTTCAGATATTAGCTGCCTTCTTTAACAATGGTGAATTCCAGGGAAACCCAAGAGTGCAGCTCATTCTAGAAGCATGGGTCAGGGTATATGATGGATTTACTCTAGCTGTGGAGTGTTTCCATGCTGGCTCTCAGGTGGAGTTGAATTATAAACACACAGGCTCATGCAGGCCCCCACCCCTCCGTCCCATCAAGGTGTGAGGACAGGTTCCCTCCAGTGCAGTGCTGTTGCTTTGTGGGGGCTGGGGACCATCTGGAGGTCATTTCAGCCCTGGGGGCATGAGTGCACCCTTCTCAGACAGGTAGTTTCTGTAAGCATTTAGTCTGCATTACCTGTGGGGTGCTGGTGGAGAGGCTGACCATTGAACAGCTGCAAGGTTGACAGAAGTTTCTCAACGGCGAGACATCACTCCACTGGGGTCTTAGAACCATTGTGTACAAAGTACTTGCAACATCCTGTTATTTGGAACTCCATGCCTGCACCCAGCTGGCAAGCCTTAGCCCATTGAAAGGAGTGAGTTTAGAGAGACTTCATTTTATGACTGGTATATGTTGAAACAGGTCGTTCTGCCTTCCAGCATGCTTTCTAAGGGCTTAGTCTTAATTTTTTTTAAAATCACAAATAACAGTAGTCAAAAGGGAAAATGAGACAAGTTATTTCTATTTTTGTAACCTAAGGACATGGAATTTACTATATGGAAATCATGTTCTCAGATCTTCCTTCTCTTGAATTCAAGTCCCTCCAGGGCAGGAAATGAGCATAATTCATTTCTGTATTATCTTTGCATATGACAAAACTGTGTATAAAACATACAGCCTATCAATAATATATTTCAAAAAATATTATTTGAAATGAAATCTAATGCATGTAATCATAGACATAAGCAATACTGAAAATCAAATATGCATTTTACAAACTAGGGAGCAGAAGCCAAGTTTTCATGGCAATTTAGTGAAAGAAATGAAATCATTAACTAATGCAGCTTGCTTTAAGTGCTTTCAGTGACCTTAGGAGCAAACAGATAATAGGCATCACCTGACTCCAGGTGGGAACTGAGTGCCCATCTAGAGGTTCAGCTGAAGGCGATTCTGAAGTATTTAAATATAAAGTGAAGATTTCAATACACAAGCAAGGACTGTTTTGATGCTGTGATGAATATGCATCAGTTCAGTTCAGTCACTAAGTCATGTCCGACTCTTTGTGACCCCATATACTGCAGCACGCCAGGCTTCCCTGTCCTTCACCAACTCCCGGAGCTTGCTCAGACTCATGTCCATTGAGTTGGTGATACATTCCAACCATCTCATACTCCGTTGTCCCCTTCTCCTTTTGCCTTCTATTTTTCCCAACATTAGGCTCTTTTCCAACGAATATGCATGATCCTTTACAAAAAAACACACGTAGATAGAGAAGAAAAGGAGTTTCCCAATATACTGCTGACCATCTGTGTGACCGTACACAAGTGATTAAACCTTCTCTAGTCTGCTTCTTCTCCAATAAAACAGAAAGCATTGTTTCTAGTATTTTATAATTTTGAAATTGCACGTGTTCAAGATTTAGTATGAAGTGGCTCAAAGGGTCAGAAAGCTACATGGTTCATGTTGAAATGTTAATCCTTAGGAGGGAGCAAGTGAGTAATATGTCAAGATGCTTTATGATTCTCATTCTTAAAGCTTCTTTGTGTTACAGCTTTCTTCCAGTTCCAATATGAGGGGAGACCAGGAGGCGGCAGGAGCTTGCTAAGGCTTGCTACAGCCAGAGGCAAAAGGACCTGCATTTTCCTTGGAAACAAAGTGAAGATTTTCCCAAACAGGGAAATTGCCTAAATTATGCAACGTACTTTGCTCTTCCAATCTCTCCATTCTGGTTGAAGTGATTCATGACTTTGGTTTCACCTTATCCTACCTTGCCTTCTGGGCTGATAGCTTTCGCTTTGAAATAGTAAACAGAGATTTTGGTTTTAGATCTGAGTTCTAAACTCAGACCTGTCACTTACTTTGTAACCCTGGGCAAATCATCTAAATAAGTTGAACCTTAGTTTTTTATTCATAAACTGGACTGATTCCCTACTGATGATGAATAATTCAAATTGATTTCTAAGGTGACTAACTCATGCTGGATGTCCAGTGATTGTTAATCTACTTTTAAAAGCATTCTTCCTTGCTATTAAAAGAGTTTTTGAATTTAGGGTTATCACTCTGATTTATCTAAAGACAGATTTTTGTCTAATTCTTGTGTATATGCATCAGTTCATTCCAACTTTTGTCTTTCTTGTTATTTAGCTAGTATAAATTTTGGGCTAACCTCAAAGGAGCTACTTTGCTGGATAAATCCCCTAGATCAGAGGTGGACAGAAGATTTGGTTGAAATGATTTTCCTCCCTGCTACCTGCTGGTGCTGATAATTAGGGACTGATTAGAGATGTTTGTTTGGAAGGAAAACTTCATAGCATGTTTTATCTTGTACATAATATAAAAATAGCTGCAAACACATCAAGTATTAGACTTACCAGACAATAAGAAACAGTAACTGTCATTACACTGTTTAAAAAGGTAGCAGACACACTTTGAAAGAATTATAAAAGAAAGAGGAAATTACAAAAAGCAGCACTTCAGCTTCATAAAAGAGCTAACTAGAATACCCTGAAGTGAAAAATACAGTAAGTGCAATTTAAAACCCAAATGCAGATTTGACATTGCAAGAAAAATTTCTAAATTCAAAGACCAGAAGTTTTACTGAATGAAATATATAAAGATACAACTATGCAAAATATGAAAGAGAGAAGAAACAGAGAAAGGGGCTTCACATATGCTTGAATAGAATTCCAGAAAAAAAATCGAATGGAGAAGAGACATCATTTGAGGAAAACTGACTGATCATTTTTCTGAATCAATCGGAAACATCAACCTACAGATAGAAGCTGAGTATATTTTAATTAAAATAAAAAGAAACCCACGTAGGCTATTCCTGATTTCCTTGGAAACAAAGTGAAGATTTTCCCAAACAGGGAAATTGCCTAAATTATGCAACGTACTTTGCTCTTCCAATCTCTCCATTCTGGTTGAAGTGATTCATGACTTTGGTTTCACCTTATCCTACCTTGCCTTCTGGGCTGATAGCTTTCGCTTTGAAATAGTAAACAGAGATTTTGGTTTTAGATCTGAGTTCTAAACTCAGACCTGTCACTTACTTTGTAACCCTGGGCAAATCATCTAAATAAGTTGAACCTTAGTTTTTTATTCATAAACTGGACTGATTCCCTACTGATGATGAATAATTCAAATTGATTTCTAAGGTGACTAACTCATGCTGGATGTCCAGTGATTGTTAATCTACTTTTAAAAGCATTCTTCCTTGCTATTAAAAGAGTTTTTGAATTTAGGGTTATCACTCTGATTTATCTAAAGACAGATTTTTGTCTAATTCTTGTGTATATGCATCAGTTCATTCCAACTTTTGTCTTTCTTGTTATTTAGCTAGTATAAATTTTGGGCTAACCTCAAAGGAGCTACTTTGCTGGATAAATCCCCTAGATCAGAGGTGGACAGAAGATTTGGTTGAAATGATTTTCCTCCCTGCTACCTGCTGGTGCTGATAATTAGGGACTGATTAGAGATGTTTGTTTGGAAGGAAAACTTCATAGCATGTTTTATCTTGTACATAATATAAAAATAGCTGCAAACACATCAAGTATTAGACTTACCAGACAATAAGAAACAGTAACTGTCATTACACTGTTTAAAAAGGTAGCAGACACACTTTGAAAGAATTATAAAAGAAAGAGGAAATTACAAAAAGCAGCACTTCAGCTTCATAAAAGAGCTAACTAGAATACCCTGAAGTGGAAAATACAGTAAGTGCAATTTAAAACCCAAATGCAGATTTGACATTGCAAGAAAAATTTCTAAATTCAAAGACCAGAAGTTTCACTGAATGAAATATATAAAGATACAACTATGCAAAATATGAAAGAGAGAAGAAACAGAGAAAGGGGCTTCACATATGCTTGAATAGAATTCCAGAAAAAAAATCGAATGGAGAAGAGACATCATTTGAGGAAAACTGACTGATCATTTTTCTGAATCAATCGGAAACATCAACCTACAGATAGAAGCTGAGTATATTTTAATTAAAATAAAAAGAAACCCACGTAGGCATCTCATAGAAAACAAGAAACAGACATTAAACCAAAGTAAAATTCTAAATCCTTGAGACAAATAAAAGACATCTTGACCTCAAAATGCGGCCCTCTATACAATGGAATATTTTCAGAAACAAAAAGAAAGGAAATGATTTATTTGTATTATCTTCATGACTGTGTCTTCAGTGCTAAACTCAGACATGAAAACATCCCCTCACCATTAACTACAAAGCTGGGCAAGGCAATGGCTGAATGCAATATGCCATGTGAATTCTGAAACATGAGCTGAGTAGAAACACACAAATGCAAGAAAGCCGAGGTCTTATTTGAGTCTCTTGCCCTGTTAGAAGATGCAGAAGAAGAAAGGCTTTACTTTATACAGAGTTAACAGTAAGTCCAATTCCTTCATTTTACAGTTTCACAGCTTCCTCCCTCAGGAGGAAGAATCTAAACCCCTCTATCCTAGTGCATTAAGCTGGGAGCTCAATTCAATTCTAAGGCTTGGTTATGTGTTCCTTCCCTTCGCCCTAGCTCCTGATTCAGGAAGCCTGCGGTGGCACCCCCACTGTGTTTTGGACAAACATTCCACAATCTTTCCATTTCCAGTATGCTTTCAGGTGATGTTGGGTACCAGGCCACAGTTTGAAGACCCTGCTGTAAAGGGTGGGCTGTATGGAATGAACAGGAGCTTCCCTCCTGTGTATCGGGTATCATATTCATGACTGTCCTTGGGAGAACTGAGGAAACAGACGCTCAAACCATGTTCTGAGCTCTGTGGCTCAGAGGAGACGTCCTGCTCCTGAGAGACAGCCTGACCTCCCGAGGACTCTCTCCTGGTCTCCTCACTCAGATAGCCAACGGTCTATTCAACAAGTCCCTTTGCATTTGTAACAAACATCTTAAAAATCATACTCCAAAACTGAACTCTCTCTCGTGTGTAAATGCCTTATTGTTATAGTCTCAAGTGTTCCAGTAACACTCAGCTTTTTCCAGTCTCTCGAAACCTTGTAGTTAATCTTAACTATGCTCTTTTTTCTCTCTCAAACTCCATATTAAATCAATAAGCCATCCTGTCAAATAGCCAGAATCTATTTATCCTTACTGTTCTCTCTGCTTCGATCTTGAAATCTATTCCTAGTGCATCGTCCAGAGCCTCTCATGGCTTTCCTTCCATCTCACTCAGAAGGAAATACCAAGTCCTGACCATGACTCACAGCAGTTCCTCTCCTGCTGGAGCCCTCCCAGCCCTGATGATTTGCTTTCTGTCCCTTAAAGGAACACACAGCAGTGTTTCTACCTTGGGAGTCTGCACTTCCCAGAATGCACTTCACCTGAATTCCCACCTCCTAGCTCCCTTCCTCTGGATATGTCCCCATCTCTCTCCAACACATCCTTCATACCACAGTTCCAATCACCTTCCCCGATCAGGCTGTACAAAATGGCAAATCCTCCCCTAACTTATATATTTTTCCACTCTGCTTTATTATTTTCCCCTATATGCCATCGCCTGGTCTTACTCTATTTCTGTTTATTGTTCACCTGCCACTAAAGATCTCATGGGAAGGGCTCCCCTTGCAGCTCAGCTGGTAAAGAATCTGCCTATAGTACAGGAGACCCAGATTTGATTCCTGGGTAGGAAGATCCCTGGAGAATGGATAGGCTGCCCACTCTAGTATTCTTGGGTTTCCCTGGTGGCTCAGCTGGTAAAGATCTCATGGGAATAAGCTTTTTTTAAAAATAACCTAATCTTCAGCACCTGGAACTGTTCCTCTATGTAGCAGGTTCTCAGTAATTTGTGAACAGATGAATTTAAAAGAGGGGAAGACCAAGGCTCAGGAACAGGAAGGGATCAGCTCTAGGACAGGAAAGAAGTTAAGGGGAAATGCAGCCACCTTTCCTGAATCCCAAGCCCGTATTCTTTCTATTAAACCCACACCAAATCTGAGGCTCTTCTGCCTTCAAGAAAGAAGTGTGGCCTCTACTTGAACTGAGAGAACTTGGGCTGAAAATAACTGTAGGTCACGGCCCTCCCTGAACCTCCTTCCTTCCTGTAAGGCCCGAGGTTGTTCCCATAGCTGCTCCCAGAGGACATTAGCAATGTGGCTTATATTTGAGGGTCCCTGGGAAGACAAGAGCTCACATTCCTCTGGGTGTGAGATGAGCCCAGTCCCAGGGCCTCTCCCATGTGACTTGAGGAAGTGGCCTGGCTATTTCCAGAAGACTGTGTCACAGGAGTCAAGTCGCTGCCTGGATTAGTCTTCTGTTAATGACTAGGATGTTGGTGGAATTCACTGTGAGCCCAGGAATTCACTGTGCTAAATCACATCAGTTGTGTCCAACTCTTTAGAACTCGATGGACTGTAGCCCTCTGTACACGGGATTCTCCAAGCAAGAACACTGGAGTGGGCTGCCATGCCCTCCTCCAGGGGATCTTCTGGATCCAGAGACCAAACCGCATCCCTTAAGTCTCCTGCACTGGCAGGTGGGTTCTTTATCACTAGTACCATCTGGGAAGCCCAAAGTGTTCAGGGGCGTCCACCTCTTTGTGACACCATAGACTGTAGTCCACCAGGTTCCTCTGTCCATGGGATTTCCCAGGCAACAATACTAATGGGGGTAGCCATTCCCTTTTCCAGGGTATCATCCCAACCCAGGGATTGAACTTGGGTCTCCTGCATTGCAGGCAGATTCTTTACCATCTGAGCCACCAGGGAAGCTAGTTCCTGCCCAAATACTTTAGCCTGTTCTCATGTTATTCTAATCACCCTCAGGGGTTTGTTTATCCATTCAATAACTATTTATTTCACACCTACTGTGTGCTCCACTCTAGGCTAAGTGAGGGCTCCTGACAAATTGTGAGTAATATTGGCATGATTCATGCCCTCAATAATTTTTAAAAAGCTATAAAAGTCCCACTGATAGGTCACATTTGGAATTTTGACTGTAATGCAGAATGTAAGAAATACAGAAGTTGGGGAGAGAAAAGAGATGCCAGAGACTCCAATATGATCTCATATCTCTTGCCTTACAGATGAGGAAACTGAAGCTCAGGAATGGTACTCTTTTCTGTCTCTTAGGAGAGAGCTGATACACAGATCAGGGTATACTTGTACCCTGGGGTGTGCACATATTATGTGCCTAGCCCAACTCAAGAAATATCCTTTCTTTGCCATTCCCAATGCAAAGATTTCCTAATAACAATAATTATAATAGAAAGTATAATAATTTAATAATGATTAATTATAATAATTATCTGCTATGTATCATACATATATACAGCATACATAGCTAAGGAAAGTCCATGCTTATAATCTAATTACAAGTGCATTAAACAGTGCTAGGTTTAGATCCTCAAAAAAGATTGACAGTCTATGCTGCTTTAGGTGGTTCTACTGAATTTTTCTGACACCACCGCCCCCCACCCCCCGCCCTCCTCCCTAGCATCTCAGGGGAACACTCAGACCCTGCAGTCTCATTTGTACTCCCAGTGGGGAAGAGGACAAGCCAGACTCCACACAGAAGGCCCGCTTCACCCAGTGATAAACCAAGGGGTAGACGGCATTCCAGCTGTGGACGTGCATGTCTGGCCTTCCCCATTCCTCCTTAATCATGTTTCTTATAAAAACTGGCTGTTCCCTTGCTTTTTGTGCAAAGCAGAGAGACTTCCCAGAAATAGCAAAGTCAAGTCTTCATGGATCTAGTTACTAACTCACAGAGAACATGGTGTCTCTGTCTCCCCGGCTGTCTGCCTCTCTTTTTGTTAGAAAGAGCATTATGTTTTGACAGCAATGCATATGGACATTTTACCTGAACTTTAGAAGTATTGATTTTTATCATGAATGTAAGTGAACTCAATCCACAGATTCAAGATGTTCATTATAATGTATTCATGAGTTCAGTTCAGTTCGAATTTTTTGAACCCCCAATCCACTCATGTCCATTGACTCAGCGATGACGAAACTAAATTGTGAGTAATATTGGCATGATTCATGCCCTCAATAATTTTTAAAAAGCTATAAAAGTCCCACTGATAGGTCACATTTGGAATTTTGACTGTAATGCAGAATGTAAGAAATACAGAAGTTGGGGAGAGAAAAGAGATGCCAGAGACTCCAATATGATCTCATATCTCTTGCCTTACAGATGAGGAAACTGAAGCTCAGGAATGGTACTCTTTTCTGTCTCTTAGGAGAGAGCTGATACACAGATCAGGGTATACTTGTACCCTGGGGTGTGCACATATTATGTGCCTAGCCCAACTCAAGAAATATCCTTTCTTTGCCATTCCCAATGCAAAGATTTCCTAATAACAATAATTATAATAGAAAGTATAATAATTTAATAATGATTAATTATAATAATTATCTGCTATGTATCATACATATATACAGCATACATAGCTAAGGAAAGTCCATGCTTATAATCTAATTACAAGTGCATTAAACAGTGCTAGGTTTAGATCCTCAAAAAAGATTGACAGTCTATGCTGCTTTAGGTGGTTCTACTGAATTTTTCTGACACCACCGCCCCCCACCCCCCGCCATCCTCCCTAGCATCTCAGGGGAACACTCAGACCCTGCAGTCTCATTTGTACTCCCAGTGGGGAAGAGGACAAGCCAGACTCCACACAGAAGGCCCGCTTCACCCAGTGATAAACCAAGGGGTAGACGGCATTCCAGCTGTGGACGTGCATGTCTGGCCTTCCCCATTCCTCCTTAATCATGTTTCTTATAAAAACTGGCTGTTCCCTTGCTTTTTGTGCAAAGCAGAGAGACTTCCCAGAAATAGCAAAGTCAAGTCTTCATGGATCTAGTTACTAACTCACAGAGAACATGGTGTCTCTGTCTCCCCGGCTGTCTGCCTCTCTTTTTGTTAGAAAGAGCATTATGTTTTGACAGCAATGCATACGGACATTTTACCTGAACTTTAGAAGTATTGATTTTTATCATGAATGTAAGTGAACTCAATCCACAGATTCAAGATGTTCATTATAATGTATTCATGAGTTCAGTTCAGTTCGATTGCTCAGTTGTGTCTGACTCTTTGGGACCCCATGGACTGCAGGATGCCAGGCTTTCTGTCCTTCACCATCTCCTGGAGCTTGCCCGAACTCATGTCCATTGACTCAGCGATGACGTCTAACCACCTCGTGCTCTGTCATCCCCAAATGTGTATTTCCCCAATACGGCCACCTGATGTGAAGAGCCACCTCATTGGATCAGACCCTGACACTGAGAAAGATCAAAGGCAAAAGGAGAAGGGGCTGGCAGAGGATGAGATGGCTAAACAGCATTACTGACTCAATGGACTTGAATTTGAGCAAACTCCTGGAGACAACAGCAGGGGACAGAGGAGCCTGGCCTGCTGCAGTCCATGGGATCACAAAGAGGCGCACATGACTTAGTGAATGACAACAGATAATAATATAACTCTAGAGTGCATATAACACACAGAAAGCATAACACTTATGCCTATTTGAGCTTATAAAGAAGCTAATTTTAAAGTGTGACAACGTAGGTAGCAGCCCGTCTCCTAGCGCCCCACCCCTGTGATTCTGCCTCTGAACCCACACCCTGCAGACTCTCCTTACAAACAGTGTGTACGGCGGAGGTGACGGTGTGTGACTGCTGAGGCCATGCCATTCAAGGCACTGTGGCTTCTCCTTGCCCTCTCAGGCCACTTGATAATGTCGAACACGGAGAGCTAATCTTTTTAGAGCTCTTTGTACACTGTGCAGTCTAAGCTGCATCCAGGCAGAGAGAGGCGCATCAGAAACAGCCAGCCTGAGTTTACAAGGGGAGGAGACGAGTCAGGACAAATGGGAGGATGGACCCATCAGAAAATCTAAACTCTTTCTGTTTGCAAAGCATACTGAGAAGCCACCTGGAAAGGAAAGATGGGAGAATACTAATTTTTTCCAATAACAACAAATATGGGTAATGCTAATGGTGGGAAACCCCATAGCAGGGCTTATTCTAGTACAATGACCCTGAATCTATGAGAGACCCTGAATCTGGTGAGAGAACAGAGCCCCCCAAAGAAGCTGTGCCCTGATGGGAGTCTCTATGTGGCCCAGAATCTAACTAGCCACGTTTCAGTTACTTGTTGCACACTGCTTATTCTCACATCGTGTTACTGTGGATTTAGATGTCTTCATGTCAGTTGTGACTTTAAAAACTTGTTGGTGAGAACAAGAAAACTTGTTGCTCAAATCTGCAGTGTCTGTTCAGATGAAGAACTCTGCCTTCTGCATGGGCCCACTTCCCTCACTCTCTTCAGCCAGTGGTAGGCAGTGCAGGGTCCCTGCCTTCAAACAGAGTCCAGCTCTTGTAATCTAAACCAAGTAAGAGAAAGAGATAATATCATTATACCCACACAGTTGATTAATTACAAATAAATATTGAAGCCCAGGATTCAGAAACTCATTGAGTTCATTTTCTAAACCATCCAGTTCAAGACAAATAATCAATGAGGATATTGGATGGGATGATACACTTGAGTTTTCACATCATATGATGTTTCCACATCTTTATCAAACTCAAAACAATGAACTTTCAAATTTTATTCAAATTTTCAAGAACATTTCTAACAAAATTGACAGTGATATGAATGTCGTCCTTTGTTTCTGTGTTACTGGATCATTTTCACATTAGGTGCATTTTTCACAGAGTTGTATGAGTAAGTGGCATCACCCTTATTCTGTGGGTGTGGGATCACGATTCAGACACAGCACACCAGAGTACAAGGTGCTCACCGCAGACTCCAGGGAATTCTGTGCCCAGTGTCACACAGACAGCTCGTGGTAGGGGCAGCGTGTAAAGCCGTCTTAATCTCTAAGCAAAGCCCTTCTTGGTTTTCCCTGAGTCAGGGGTCCTTTTGTTCTCTCTCTATAAGGTTTTTATTGACACCGGAGGGGGCATGAGGTTCTTAGAGCAACAGCAGAATCTCTGAAAATCTCATCTCTTCCTGAGAGTTTCCAGAGAAGAAAGAATTAGTTAGAGAGTGGATATGAAGAGGTGGCCAAGAGGTCGTAGCCTGCGGGGTTACTTGAGTGAGGAGGGAGGATTTAACATTTAAGAGGTGGGGGCAGAGGGAGCTGCTGGTGTCAATGGGGAAGAATTTTCCTGAAACAGCTGCAAAAGCAGTTGAGGCCATTTGAGATTCAGAATCTGTCTCATGCTGGATTCTGACTGGACATTTGTTCTAGGTCAGCCCTGGTGAAAAACGACCCTACACATGTGCCACAGGAATGCCAGGATGGAATATCATAGCCAGGTGACATCTGCACCTGGCATTTAAAGGATTCAAGGAAGGGTGAGGCATTCCTGCCGCACATCCAGGCCAGCGGCTCCAGCTCAGTTAGCCTTTGCTGCGAGGTCAGGTGTGTCTTCCTTCTGCAGGTCCAGGGAGGTCCAGTAGCCTCCTGCCTCCCGGATGTCAGTGGACTGGCAGGGAGAACTGTCTGGATTTATTGGTAACATATTTACAACAGAAATCCAAGCTCAACCTTGCAGAACATGTGGCAAGCATTTGTAGGAATCAACACTCCTGGCATTAGTGGGATTAAGTATGATGATTTTTCACTTCCAGGACACTAGTGATTATAAAGCTTCCTTAGTTGTTTTTGAAGTTTTTTTTTTTTTTTTTTTTCCTCCAACCACCCTCCACCCTTAGGTTTCCTTACACATTGAGACATTTACAGTAAACAGGGATTAGCTTCAGCTAACTAAGAGAGGCTAGCAGATGGCTTTAATTAACTGTGTCTTAAAGAGAAAGGATTTAGGGGAACACGAAGATGGTTTACACAGAATAGACTACACATCCAGCGGGTGTGGGTCTGGCCTGCTGCTCCCTCTTCCTGCCTGTCTTCATCCTTTCTCTCTTCATTTAATACTTTTTCTTCTTCAAAGAAGCAATTTAGTGTCACAAAATAAAACATTAATCATTTTGTCACTTGAATATCAATGTGTGAAAGAATATACACATATGTGGATAGACATATATATGAGAAAATAAAAATGATATAAAGAATATATCCTGCGTGATTTGGGAAGGTTTGTGTATATCAAACATATATGAATACAGTGGGGCTGCTTTGCTCAGTCGTGTCTGACTCTTTGTGACCCCGTGGACAGTGGCCCACCAGGCTCGTCTGTTCATATTGTTTCTCCCGGCAAGAATACTGGAGTGGGTTGCCATGACCTCCTCAGGGGATCTTCCTAACCTAGGGATTGGACCCAGGTCTCCAAATTGTAGGCAGATTCTTTAATGTCTGAGCCACCAAGAAGCCCAAGAATTCTGAAGGGGGGTAGCCTATCCCTTCTCCAAGGGAACTTCCTGCCCCAGCAATCTAATCAGGGTTTCCTGAATTGGAGGTGGATTCTTTACCAGCTGAACTATCAGGGAAGCCCCATTAGTGATTGGACAACCGGTAATTCATCTCACAGTCCTTGAGGGAGGGCTGGACAGGGGCCATACATCTTCAACACCATTGTCATCTTCTGAGCTGACACTCATAGAACAAGTGCTGATTTAAATACTTTGTACGTGTTAACTCATTGTCAACAACAGTCTTACAAAGTAGATCCTCCTGCTACCCCTACTTCTACCATGAGAAACTTGAAATACAGAGAAGCTAAGTATTTTCCATAGTCACGAAGCTAACCAATGGCAGATCCCAGATTTAAATGGCCCAGGAACCTAGGCCAGTGACCAAGTTTATAACTATTACACTGCCCACTGAGATATGAGCTTCCCAGGTGGTGCAGAGGTAAAGAATCTGTTTGCCATTGCAGGAGATGTTTGATTCCTGGGTTGTGAAAATCCCCTGGAGGAGGAAATAGCAACCTGCTCTAGTATTCTTGCCTGGAGAATTTCATGGACAGAGGAGCCTGGTGGACTACAGTCCATGGAGTCACAGAGAGTTGGAGATGCCTGAGCACATGTGCACTGAGATATGGGAGGAATTCATGATCTCAGGCATGAACTTTCTATCTCAAGACCTGAGGGTCAGACTAGACAGAATTTACAGGCAACGTAACATGATTAGGGTATTTCCAAGATTGCTCAGGAGGGTTATTATTATTACTATTGTTATTATTTTGCATAAAAAACAAATCACTCAGAACCTCTGTCCAGATGCCTTTAGACTAGATTAGGATGGAGACTTCCATGTTGTCAGTAGTGCAGAGTCAACAACATCACGTCAGAGAGGACTTACAGGTGCCAGTGATAGGCCGCTGGTCTCCACATTGTTTCTCCCGGCAAGAATACTGGAGTGGGTTGCCATGACCTCCTCAGGGGATCTTCCTAACCTAGGGATTGGACCCAGGTCTCCAAATTGTAGGCAGATTCTTTAATGTCTGAGCCACCAAGAAGCCCAAGAATTCTGAAGGGGGGTAGCCTATCCCTTCTCCAAGGGAACTTCCTGCCCCAGCAATCTAATCAGGGTTTCCTGAATTGGAGGTGGATTCTTTACCAGCTGAACTATCAGGGAAGCCCCATTAGTGATTGGACAACCGGTAATTCATCTCACAGTCCTTGAGGGAGGGCTGGACAGGGGCCATACATCTTCAACACCATTGTCATCTTCTGAGCTGACACTCATAGAACAAGTGCTGATTTAAATACTTTGTAGCGTGTTAACTCATTGTCAACAACAGTCTTACAAAGTAGATCCTCCTGCTACCCCTACTTCTACCATGAGAAACTTGAAATACAGAGAAGCTAAGTATTTTCCATAGTCACGAAGCTAACCAATGGCAGATCCCAGATTTAAATGGCCCAGGAACCTAGGCCAGTGACCAAGTTTATAACTATTACACTGCCCACTGAGATATGAGCTTCCCAGGTGGTGCAGAGGTAAAGAATCTGTTTGCCATTGCAGGAGATGTTTGATTCCTGGGTTGTGAAAATCCCCTGGAGGAGGAAATAGCAACCTGCTCTAGTATTCTTGCCTGGAGAATTTCATGGACAGAGGAGCCTGGTGGACTACAGTCCATGGAGTCACAGAGAGTTGGAGATGCCTGAGCACATGTGCACTGAGATATGGGAGGAATTCATGATCTCAGGCATGAACTTTCTATCTCAAGACCTGAGGGTCAGACTAGACAGAATTTACAGGCAACGTAACATGATTAGGGTATTTCCAAGAGTGCTCAGGAGGGTTATTATTATTACTATTGTTATTATTTTTGCATAAAAAACAAATCACTCAGAACCTCTGTCCAGATGCCTTTAGACTAGATTAGGATGGAGACTTCCATGTTGTCAGTAGTGCAGAGTCAAGCACACATCCACAGAGGGAGGGAAGTGGCTATATGAAAAAGAGATTAGGACTTACAGGTGGCCCCCAGCTAGATCAAGTCTTAATCCATGAAACCTGTCAATGCTCCCCTAGATGGTAAATTTCTACAGATGGGATTAAAGACGGTAACATGAGGGCATAGGTTGGATTATCTGAATACATTTCTGTTGTTTTAATTCACCAGGTGGCTACTTGTTACACCACGCCAGGAAACTAATACAGGTCCTTATGTTGTGGTCTAGATAGAGATCTACTATCTTTACAGGAAAAAAATAAAACCTAAATATCTAGAGTACCCATGGCTGAGAGAAACCAGGCACAATGATGAGAGCCATAAAAAGTGGGTCCTGGAAAGTCTCCTTAAGCTACCAGTGGCAGCACCAGTCCGTCCTCTACGGTAGCTGATGTTCTCTGCCAAAGATGAAGAGTTGGTGGGGATCCTGGGCATTCACATAACCAGAAGTTTGATAAACTTGATTTACAAATAGAAATTTGAAGGAAAATAAGGTCCGTTCTGGCCGGGCGTCAGGGTCCCACAACAACACAGGTGGGTTCCAGTGAGAGAGCCGTGGGGGGGAAAGAGGAGGCTCAGTCAGGCAGAGACCCCTGGGTGGGAAAGTGCTGGCTGCATGCCTCTCTCACCTAAGGCAGCCATGGAAATGGAGGAAACAGTTGTGTTCTCTGACTGCTGTCCTCCTGTCTCCATGCCGAGCATAGATGGAGCTCTGAGGAATGTCCCTAAGAGCTCATTCCTGAGGATTCAGCCAAATCCAAAAGCCAGCTCAGGAATGAGGAGCATCTTGTGATTCAGGAAAGTCCCTCTTGTGGTAAAAACAAACACAATCACAGGCAAAAACTCTTCACGTCCCACTGCAAGAGGTTCCAGCATGTGAGCCTCTGCATCCTCTGTAGTTCTTCATAAGATTCAGGGATTTCACCCCCGGGTGATATTGTTGACATTATCTGACTTGTTTGAGAATCATTTCATTTATCAAGTGAAATGTGCACCTTTAACGCAATACAGGTTCAAAAATATAACTCCGATGACTGCTCTTTGGTGCATTTCAAGCCAATGCTTCGTCCATCTCAGATCCGGAACAGAAGACAGCACAGGGCAGCACAGAGAGAGAGATAGAGACTGTGAGACCGAAGATGCGGGTTCTGACTCTGACTCGTTCCACTGGGAGTCATTTCACTGCGAATAGAATGGCTCCTCTGCTCATGGGGATTCTCGCGGTGCCCTCCTCCAGGGGATCTTCCCAACCCAGGGGTTGAACCCAGTCTCCTGCATTGCAGGCAGATTCTATACCATCTGAGCCAACAGGGAAGCCCAGGAAGCCTTTAGCAAAAGCTACGGGAACGAGACAATGAAGACAATGGAGCTCTCACCCTGATCTTGTCAGCTACTGACCTGGAATCATGGTACTTAGCCTCTCTGGCCGGGCTGACTTACCAACCGGGCAAGCACAGTGCTGAGCTTTCAGGGGTCCACATGAATGTTTTAATTTCTTTTAATAAAATTAGAAGAAAAAAATTAGAACCTTTAGGTCAAAGAAAATAGTTTAATACATCTTCTCAACATTTTGTCTTTATAGCCATGCAGTCTAAAATAATGAATTTTAATATTTTCTTATAGACAAAGAGGTCTAGGAAGGGCAAACTGCTTCAGGTCCAAGAAAATCGTAACACAGCCCTTTTCTCTCAGTTTCCTTGCTTGTAAAGAGGGGCGGAATAGGACTAGAGGCTTCTGTGACAAAACTCTAAGCCTCAGAAGAATTTGTGAACTATTCACAGAGGTCTGCAAGCAATTTTATTTTCTAATAAAGTCCAACCATTAATACACACTGTGCAGAGGTTCCCTTGTGTACAAATTGCACTCATTTTGAAATCAAATGGGTCTGGGCTTGAATCATGGCAGTCAGCTCTGTGTCTGCTGTGTGAGCTCAGACCCACCACTCCACACTGGCCTCAAGGGTCTTTACCCGCAATATGCGAAACAAGAAAGCAAGTATCTACTTTTAGTGTTGTTTTAATAATTAAAAGTAACACACACAAAGCACATAGTGCAGGTACTTAACACCCCAGAGGGTCTCAATAAATAAAACTGTTATCAATGTTCATCACTTTCTCTTTGAAACGTAACAGCTGCATGTGACAACAAGCTATCTTATGCCAAACATCTGATTTAGCAAATCAGTGTATAATAAAACTTGAGCAAATGAACAGAACAATGATTTGAGAGACAACATTTTTACTTTGCTTTCTTATAAGCATTACATTTATTTCTTGGGTGGGCTAAAGTTTGGTGACTCTGACGTTATATGTTCATTCAGTAAATCACAAGATTAAATAAAGCATTACAAATGCCATTAATAGAACTGACTTAGAAGAATATTGTCAAGGAAGAGACAAGAAAGCTAGGGGAATGGATTTATTAAGTCTGTAGAGGTTATGGACTGAATTGTATTCCTCCTCCTCCACCACCAGATTCACACATTAAACTCCCAGTGTGACTGCATTTGGAAATGGGGCCTTTATGTGCTAATTCGCTGCAGTTGTGTCGAGCTCTTTGCGATCCCATAGACTGTAGCCTGCCAGGCTCCTCTGTCCATGAGATTCTCCAGGCGAGAATACTGGAGTGGGCTGCCACACCCTCCTCCAGGGGATCTTTCTGACCCAGGGATCAAACCCAGCCCTCTTAGGTCTCCTGCACTGGCAAGCGGGTTCTTTACTGCTGTATGTAGGTAATTAATATTAAATGAAGTCATTAGGGTGAGGCTCTAATCCAATGGGACTGCCATCCTTATTAGAAGACAGGGCACCAGAGTTCTTTGTTTCCATATAAACATAGAGGATGATCTTATGAAGACACAGGGAGAGGTACCATGTGCAAACCAGGACATAACTCTAAGCCTAAAAGAAGAATTTGTGAACTATTCACAGAGGTCTGCAAGCAATTTTATTTTCTAATAAAGTCCAACCATTAATACACACTGTGCAGAGGTTCCCTTGTGTACAAATTGCACTCATTTTGAAATCAAATGGGTCTGGGCTTGAATCATGGCAGTCAGCTCTGTGTCTGCTGTGTGAGCTCAGACCCACCACTCCACACTGGCCTCAAGGGTCTTTACCCGCAATATGCGAAACAAGAAAGCAAGTATCTACTTTTAGTGTTGTTTTAATAATTAAAAGTAACACACACAAAGCACATAGTGCAGGTACTTAACACCCCAGAGGGTCTCAATAAATAAAACTGTTATCAATGTTCATCACTTTCTCTTTGAAACGTAACAGCTGCATGTGACAACAAGCTATCTTATGCCAAACATCTGATTTAGCAAATCAGTGTATAATAAAACTTGAGCAAATGAACAGAACAATGATTTGAGAGACAACATTTTTACTTTGCTTTCTTATAAGCATTACATTTATTTCTTGGGTGGGCTAAAGTTTGGTGACTCTGACGTTATATGTTCATTCAGTAAATCACAAGATTAAATAAAGCATTACAAATGCCATTAATAGAACTGACTTAGAAGAATATTGTCAAGGAAGAGACAAGAAAGCTAGGGGAATGGATTTATTAAGTCTGTAGAGGTTATGGACTGAATTGTATTCCTCCTCCTCCACCACCAGATTCACACATTAAACTCCCAGTGTGACTGCATTTGGAAATGGGGCCTTTATGTGCTAATTCGCTGCAGTTGTGTCGAGCTCTTTGCGATCCCATAGACTGTAGCCTGCCAGGCTCCTCTGTCCATGAGATTCTCCAGGCGAGAATACTGGAGTGGGCTGCCACACCCTCCTCCAGGGGATCTTTCTGACCCAGGGATCAAACCCAGCCCTCTTAGGTCTCCTGCACTGGCAAGCGGGTTCTTTACTGCTGTATGTAGGTAATTAATATTAAATGAAGTCATTAGGGTGAGGCTCTAATCCAATGGGACTGCCATCCTTATTAGAAGACAGGGCACCAGAGTTCTTTGTTTCCATATAAACATAGAGGGATGATCTTATGAAGACACAGGGAGAAGGTCACCATGTGCAAACCAGGAAGAGAAACCTCACCAGAACCCAAATTTGCTTGCTACTTGACCATGAACATCCGCTATCCAGAAGTGCAAAACAGTAAGTGTTTACGCCACCTAGTCTGGGATATGCTTTTATGACTACTCCAGTAGGAATGCGCTAAGTACCAGAGAGATCAGTGCTTGGCCATGTCTCTTCCCCAAAGAGGCAAAGAGTGGAGTCATGGCAGAGGAGGCCTCAGCATTCAGGAGAAGCTCTGCAGAGACATCTCTCCAGGGGAGGACTATTGAGCAGAAGATGATGAAATGGGGGCTTCCCAGGTAGTTCAGTGGTAAGGAATCTGCCTGCTAATGCAGGAGACAGGGATTCAATCCCTGATCCGGGAAGATCCCCCATACCCCAGAGAAACTGAGCCCTTGTGCCACAACTACTAAGCCTGTGCTCCAGAGCCTGGGAGCCGTAACTCCTGAAGCCCTACAGCCCGTGGTCTGCAACAGTAGAAGCCACTGCAATGAGAAGCCTAAGCACCCCCACTTGCCACAACTAGAGAGAATCCCTTGCAGCAACAAAGACCCAGTATGTCCAACCATAAATAAATAAAATAAAATTACAAAAAAAACCCCCACTGAAATGGCGCCAGGCATGTCCGTGCCAAGTGATGATGCAGAAAGAGCAGAGGCCAGGAGGCTGGCGTGAAACCTTAAGAGGACAAGGCCACTGATATTTCCATGATGAGCAACAAAATTAGACAGGCAGGACATGGGTGGTGCCTAGTTAGCCACAGTATCCCAGGAGAGTGCCTTCACTCCCTGATTTCAACTCCTCAGCTCTCAGCTGCCTCAGCATTTCTCTGACAATTTTTTGACCTGACTTTCCTAGTTCTGCACAGAAGAAATTCTGGTCTGTCACTTCCAGTATTGCTAGAAGTAAAGAGACAATATATTCCTAAATATGAAGCTCATGATAGAAAATAAACTCGTGGGAGGGAATCCCCTGAGAGTGAACAGTGAAATCACATAGTCGTGTCTAACTCTTTGCGACCCATGGATGAGTCATGGAATTCTCCAGGCAAGAATACTGGAAAGGGTAGCATTTTCCCTTTTCCAGGAGATCTTCCTGACCCAGGAACTGAACCTGGGTCTCTTGCATTGCAGGCAGATTCTTACCAGCTGATCTATAAGGAAATCCTAAGGAGGGAGTGAACAGACTGGGCACTAATGTACAACATGAACTGAAATAGCGTTTCTGCTTTATTGTTGATCATTCTCATTGGCTCTTAATCCAAAGTCCTTAGAGACATATCTTTTGACCAGACTCAGGGTGAAAATGACTTTTAATAACGGAGTTTCAAGGTATAATAGAACAAGCAAAATCTACCGCAGTGAGATAATGGAGATAATAGAGCTCTCACTCTGACCCTGTTACCTACTGACTAGGAAGCCTTCGCATCTGAGCATCAGGTTTTCCCTCTTTCATGGTGCCTGCTCTTCTAAGCTTTATATCCTAAAGTACCAGTCCTAATTCCCGGCATGCCTTACATCCTTACTGGGTGCTATTTCCCTCCATTCGATCCAAGGGTTTCAGTGCCTCGTGCTGCACTCCATGGCTGCCTGCTTACGTGAGCCCCCTCTTACTGTTAGAGCTTTGCCATTACATTTCTAGAGGGAACAGGCAGTTCTGATGTTTCTTTTCCTTCTGTTTTGACTGAATATTATTTATTATTTAGATTTATAAGCCAAGACCTTTTGCAATAAAGTCATTTGGGGGCACACACACAAGGTTAAAAGCTTTAGGTCAAATACACAGAACTATAAAAATAAACAGCCAGAGTACACAGTAGAAATATTATTTAAGGAAATGCAGTGACTTCAACAGAGTGGCCCTTTCAGAGAAAGTCATTTGCGAAGATACAAAGATGAATAAATCTCAGGGACCTTTCCAGCTGTTTAATTAAGGAACTGGAAAAAATAACCCACCGCTCAGAATTTGCTTCCAAATTTCAGTTAAACCAAATAGGGCAGACAGCCAGACCTTAACCGAAGCAAACCTTCCTTGATGTTTCTCAAAACAGAGACACGAGAATGAGTTCTTACATCTCAGAAAGCCAGGGGCGAGCTCTCCTCAATGCTACCTTATGCAGGAATTCCAGAGAAGTAGCTGAGCATTGTCAGAAAAGTTGGGAAGCCAATGAAATCTTTCTTTCCAGGAGATCTTCCTGACCCAGGAACTGAACCTGGGTCTCTTGCATTGCAGGCAGATTCTTACCAGCTGATCTATAAGGAAATCCTAAGGAGGGAGTGAACAGACTGGGCACTAATGTACAACATGAACTGAAATAGCGTTTCTGCTTTATTGTTGATCATTCTCATTGGCTCTTAATCCAAAGTCCTTAGAGACATATCTTTTGACCAGACTCAGGGTGAAAATGACTTTTAATAACGGAGTTTCAAGGTATAATAGAACAAGCAAAATCTACCGCAGTGAGATAATGGAGATAATAGAGCTCTCACTCTGACCCTGTTACCTACTGACTAGGAAGCCTTCGCATCTGAGCATCAGGTTTTCCCTCTTTCATGGTGCCTGCTCTTCTAAGCTTTATATCCTAAAGTACCAGTCCTAATTCCCGGCATGCCTTACATCCTTACTGGGTGCTATTTCCCTCCATTCGATCCAAGGGTTTCAGTGCCTCGTGCTGCACTCCATGGCTGCCTGCTTACGTGAGCCCCCTCTTACTGTTAGAGCTTTGCCATTACATTTCTAGAGGGAACAGGCAGTTCTGATGTTTCTTTTCCTTCTGTTTTGACTGAATATTATTTATTATTTAGATTTATAAGCCAAGACCTTTTGCAATAAAGTCATTTGGGGGCACACACACAAGGTTAAAAGCTTTAGGTCAAATACACAGAACTATAAAAATAAACAGCCAGAGTACACAGTAGAAATATTATTTAAGGAAATGCAGTGACTTCAACAGAGTGGCCCTTTCAGAGAAAGTCATTTGCGAAGATACAAAGATGAATAAATCTCAGGGACCTTTCCAGCTGTTTAATTAAGGAACTGGAAAAAATAACCCACCGCTCAGAATTTGCTTCCAAATTTCAGTTAAACCAAATAGGGCAGACAGCCAGACCTTAACCGAAGCAAACCTTCCTTGATGTTTCTCAAAACAGAGACACGAGAATGAGTTCTTACATCTCAGAAAGCCAGGGGCGAGCTCTCCTCAATGCTACCTTATGCAGGAATTCCAGAGAAGTAGCTGAGCATTGTCAGAAAAGTTGGGAAGCCAATGAAATCTTTTTTGGCCTCTCAACTAGAAAGGAGTTCTCTCTCCTTCAGGTCTCTTCTGTTCCCTATACAGATTTTGCTCACCAAATGTAAAGGTCTGAAACTTAAAAGGTTTGATTTTCTGTTTGCACGACTGTGCCCTCCTCTTGCTCTGAGCTTCCCTCTGTAATGTGTTCCTGGGCACAGTTCTCAGCTCATGCCACCTTCCATAAATGTTGATTACATAAACGGACAAATGCAAACTGGACACGGACACTTTTCGACCAGAGATGCGGCTCCCAAAGCTAAAATTATTAGGTAGGATGTTTGTGTTTCAACAACTAGAGAAGGTTTGAAAACAGGAACCAGCTCAGGATGGAAAGAGGCTCAAACTGGCTGGCTGTGTTTCAGCTCAACCACTGTCAGGGCTGCACGTGCCTGTCTAAAGAGAAGGCCTGGACCAGCACCTGAGATGGATCTGCACACAGCCCTGGGACCTGGTGCCCTGCACCACCCGGGGCTGAAGCCTTCCTAGATGGCTCAGTGGTAAAGAATCCACCTGTCAATTCAGGAGACGCAAGTTTGATCCCTGGGTCAGGAAGAGCCCCTGGAGAAGGAAATGGCAACCCACTCCAGTATTCCTGCCTGCAAAACCCCACGGATGGAGGAGTTTGGTGGGCTACAGTCCATGGAGTTGCAAGAGCTGGACACGACTAAACACCAACGACCTTCCGCAGCTTCATTCAAAGTTCCAGGCTATTGACTCAGCAAAGAGTCATTCATACATTCTTGTTGAGCAGAGAGACTGTAGCTCTCTGTGTGAGCCAGAGGCAGGGCCCTTCTCCTATGCAATCAGTGGGGTAACAACAGACTCTCAGGGGACCGAGTGTCTGTGTCTGACTTTACCTCTTCACCGATTAATGATGATCTCAGGTAAGTTACTCTGTGCCTCAGGTACTATACATGTAAAGCAGAAATGATATTAATTCCATTCTCATGAGATTGTTGTAAACATTAAATAGATGAATACATGCCAAGCATTTAGATCAATGCTTGGTACATAACGAGCTCTCTGTATTTGCCTTTACTATCATTATGTCTAAATCTGCTTTTCTAATGGGTTTTTTCTTCCTCCTCTTCCTTGTCCTCCTCCTCCCGCTCCCTTTTACCTTTCCCTCCTTTTCTTCCTCCCATCAATAGTATAAACTAACATTATAATTATTAAAAAGTTACCATTCTTTTTAGAATCTCCTTTGAGTCACTTGCTACATAGTGTTATGATTTGAATATTTGGGTCCCTCCAAAATTTACATGTTGAATCCTAACCCTCAAAGATGATGGGTGTTAGAATGTGGGGCTTTGGGAGGTGCTAGATCCTGAAGGTGATGCCCACATGCATGGGAAGAGGACCTTAAAAAAGAGGCACCAGAGTGGCCCAGCACCTTCCACTATGTGAGGACACAGCATGAAGGTGCCAACTGTGACCCAGGAAGGCCATCCTCCCCAGAAAGCAATGAGGCTGGCACCTTGATCTTGGATCCCCAGCCTCCAAAGAAGTACATTTCTGTTGTTTATAAGCTACCAAGTCAATGGCAATGTGTCATGGCAGCTTGTGTGGACTAAGGCAATAATCAATATTGAGTACGCAAAAGTAATGAATGATGTGGGTGTCATTCTCTCTAAGTAAATGAGGAAACGGTCTCAATGTAAAACAGTAAGCAGTTGAAGGGCGCTGCATCCACAGAGGAAAACTGAATGTGAGCCCAAGCTTTCCGCTGCTGTTCACGGCCGCTCCCTCACTTTCCTGGACTCCGTCTCCAGTGACCGTGGTCATTGCACCTCATGCTGATCGTTCGCTGATGACAGGGCTGAGCCCATTCCTTCCTCATCAGCTGTTCCCATTGATGGGATAACCAGATGGTCTCTGGCTCACCTATTCACTCGCACTGCCCGTAGGGATGACAAAAAGACCTTGGTAAACTTTGGTACAAGAGACTCCTGCACAGTAAAACGTGTCCTCTTGGAAACCACTGGAGCAAAAGCCAGATGAAATAGGATGAAGTACAGATGAGGCACAGAGGACAAGAAGGGGAGCAGTTGTAAACATTAAATAGATGAATACATGCCAAGCATTTAGATCAATGTTTGGTACATAACGAGCTCTCTGTATTTGCCTTTACTATCATTATGTCTAAATCTGCTTTTCTAATGGGTTTTTTCTTCCTCCTCTTCCTTGTCCTCCTCCTCCCGCTCCCTTTTACCTTTCCCTCCTTTTCTTCCTCCCATCAATAGTATAAACTAACATTATAATTATTAAAAAGTTACCATTCTTTTTAGAATCTCCTTTGAGTCACTTGCTACATAGTGTTATGATTTGAATATTTGGGTCCCTCCAAAATTTACATGTTGAATCCTAACCCTCAAAGATGATGGGTGTTAGAATGTGGGGCTTTGGGAGGTGCTAGATCCTGAAGGTGATGCCCACATGCATGGGAAGAGGACCTTAAAAAAGAGGCACCAGAGTGGCCCAGCACCTTCCACTATGTGAGGACACAGCATGAAGGTGCCAACTGTGACCCAGGAAGGCCATCCCCCCCAGAAAGCAATGAGGCTGGCACCTTGATCTTGGATCCCCAGCCTCCAAAGAAGTACATTTCTGTTGTTTATAAGCTACCAAGTCAATGGCAATGTGTCATGGCAGCTTGTGTGGACTAAGGCAATAATCAATATTGAGTACGCAAAAGTAATGAATGATGTGGGTGTCATTCTCTCTAAGTAGATGAGGAAACGGTCTCAATGTAAAACAGTAAGCAGTTGAAGGGCGCTGCATCCACAGAGGAAAACTGAATGTGAGCCCAAGCTTTCCGCTGCTGTTCACGGCCGCTCCCTCACTTTCCTGGACTCCGTCTCCAGTGACCGTGGTCATTGCACCTCATGCTGATCGTTCGCTGATGACAGGGCTGAGCCCATTCCTTCCTCATCAGCTGTTCCCATTGATGGGATAACCAGATGGTCTCTGGCTCACCTATTCACTCGCACTGCCCGTAGGGATGACAAAAAGACCTTGGTAAACTTTGGTACAAGAGACTCCTTCACAGTAAAACGTGTCCTCTTGGAAACCACTGGAGCAAAAGCCAGATGAAATAGGATGAAGTACAGATGAGGCACAGAGGACAGAGACTGCGTCGTGGAATATGCCCGTGCTTGGGAACAATGCAGCATGGGCATTTGGCAGACGCTTTGCCTCTCTGGGTTTTGAGGTAGCTGGATTCATGAGCTGTAAGGACTCTTTCTGGTGTAACGTTCTGAGACGTGGTTTCCTCATTCGTGACCAAACATTCCAAGCGGAACGTTTGGCAAGAATGGCTCTGTTCAGTACCTGAACTTCCCAGTACAGGAGCTCCCAGCCACGTGCAGCTCTTGAACAATGGAAATGCAGCTGGTGCAAAGAAGAAATGGAAAGTTGAATGTTTAATTTTAATTAATTAAAACTTAAATAGCCACATGGGATGAGTAAGGCCCCAAATAAACAGCACAGTAGTCTAAACAGTTGCTGAGAGTTGAGACTCTTCTTTCTTCCAGACGCTGAATTCAACTTCAGAGTGATCAAAGTATGAAAAAATGCTCTTTCCTCAAAAACCGTGAAGTCTCGGACAGATCAATTAAGTACAGGCTTGCTGTTCAGCATGTCTGCTCTCTGCCCTCACCTCACCTCTTAAGTCCTTCCAAGAATCCAAGACTCAGCACTTATCTTACTTCCTCTACCAAGAGTTGCTTTTTTTCTGCCTTTCCAAAGAGCATTTTGGTTGTTAATTAATTTATGCATGTTTTCATCATCCACTAGAGTTTAACAGATCTTCATCAGGGTAGGAATTGTTGAATGACCGTACGCTGCTATATTTCTAGCATCTAGAAAGTACCTGGCATGTAGCAGGAGCTTAACAATTTTGTTAGGCTATTTAATTAATTCAATATACCTCACTGAAGGTTTATGCTAGGCTATGCGTTTATATGAGGCACATATTTGACATTAAAAAAAGACATAAATGGAACTGAGAGTCTGGTGAAATACCTGGACATGTAAACAGGATATCTCTTCTCATTCATTCAGAAAGAAACAATACCGATCACCCTGCCCCATGGCAGATGCTATAGCAACTGCTGGGATCACAAAGAAGACTAATAAAGGGCCCTGACAATCAATAAGCTCACTGCCAGGGCCCTAAGGCAGAGGACGTAGACACACACTAGAGGCTAGATGGGCTGCAATCTTCCCTGGATCCTCTGAAGGGAGTCCAGCTCTGCTGAAACTCTGATGTCGGTCTTGCTTGCCTCTGGAACTGTCAGAAAATCAATTTGTGAAGTTTGGAGACATATGAGATGAGAGTCTGATCCCTGGATCTTGAAGATCCCCTGGAGGAGGAAATGGCAAGCCACTTCAGTATTCTTGTCTGGAGAATCCTATGGACAGGGGAGCCTAGCGGCTTACAGTCTATGTAGTGAGCTACAGTCTGTGACAGCAGGCAGAGTCAGACAAGACTGAAGTGATTTAGCACTTACGCATAGTCTTTAAAATTATACATTATAATAACATCAGAGTGAAACTGGATCCAAGACTTGTGCTTAGTGCTTTTTCTCTTTTGAATGAAACACTAATAAGAATATACTAGCTATCATTTACTGACATTGAGGTTTATCCTATGACCCTGATAGAGTGCTCAAAAATGTGCATACATTAGTATGAAAAAATGCTCTTTCCTCAAAAACCGTGAAGTCTCGGACAGATCAATTAAGTACAGGCTTGCTGTTCAGCATGTCTGCTCTCTGCCCTCACCTCACCTCTTAAGTCCTTCCAAGAATCCAAGACTCAGCACTTATCTTACTTCCTCTACCAAGAGTTGCTTTTTTTCTGCCTTTCCAAAGAGCATTTTGGTTGTTAATTAATTTATGCATGTTTTCATCATCCACTAGAGTTTAACAGATCTTCATCAGGGTAGGAATTGTTGAATGACCGTACGCTGCTATATTTCTAGCATCTAGAAAGTACCTGGCATGTAGCAGGAGCTTAACAATTTTGTTAGGCTATTTAATTAATTCAATATACCTCACTGAAGGTTTATGCTAGGCTATGCGTTTATATGAGGCACAGATTTGACATTAAAAAAAGACATAAATGGAACTGAGAGTCTGGTGAAATACCTGGACATGTAAACAGGATATCTCTTCTCATTCATTCAGAAAGAAACAATACCGATCACCCTGCCCCATGGCAGATGCTATAGCAACTGCTGGGATCACAAAGAAGACTAATAAAGGGCCCTGACAATCAATAAGCTCACTGCCAGGGCCCTAAGGCAGAGGACGTAGACACACACTAGAGGCTAGATGGGCTGCAATCTTCCCTGGATCCTCTGAAGGGAGTCCAGCTCTGCTGAAACTCTGATGTCGGTCTTGCTTGCCTCTGGAACTGTCAGAAAATCAATTTGTGAAGTTTGGAGACATATGAGATGAGAGTCTGATCCCTGGATCTTGAAGATCCCCTGGAGGAGGAAATGGCAAGCCACTTCAGTATTCTTGTCTGGAGAATCCTATGGACAGGGGAGCCTAGCGGCTTACAGTCTATGTAGTGAGCTACAGTCTGTGACAGCAGGCAGAGTCAGACAAGACTGAAGTGATTTAGCACTTACGCATAGTCTTTAAAATTATACATTATAATAACATCAGAGTGAAACTGGATCCAAGACTTGTGCTTAGTGCTTTTTCTCTTTTGAATGAAACACTAATAAGAATATACTAGCTATCATTTACTGACATTGAGGTTTATCCTATGACCCTGATAGAGTGCTCAAAAATGTGCATACATTAGAATATTTTAATACTCTTAACCTTTATTCAGTAGGTATGAACATTAATTATATTTTACAAGTGAAGGGGCCAAAGTTAAGAAATAATTTATCCAAGGTCATAGAGCAAGCATGTCGTAAGCATAGAATAAAAACAGAAATTATCTGGGGCTAAATGATGCTTCTCTAAGAGAGAGCAAATTCCTAATTGTATATTTTTCAGATTAAAAATAAACACGAGCAGCCCAGATTTTTCAGAAATTAGTAGGCTCTATATTTCTGGTTTAGAAGTGGAAACACATTTCTTCAGGAAGCCACTGGATTCCATACAGGGCTTATTTTATGCAGTTTGGAGCAGCAATTCATAAATAAAAAAGAATACTGTGCAACACAACACAGACCTTTTATCTTGCACCTGCCTCTTACCCTTGTGCCTATTTATCTCACCACTTACGAGCAGATGTTGGAGATTAGAGAGCATGAAGTCCCTTTTGAAATAATTACCTGACCCTATTATCTTAAAAGACTTGTACCCTGCTAGGTATTTTTCTGAGCAATAGTGGGTGGGATAATCATTCTCTACATCACTGAGTTTTATCCTGGTAGCAATAATAAGACCCAAGTACCAGTCCTATTCGTCGGCTGAAACGTTAGGCACAGCAAAAAATTAACTTGAAACTTTCAGCTTTTTCCTTAACAACAGTTCCGTGGGCTGTGGAGTCATTAGGTGGGTGAACCTGAAGGGGATCCCATGTTTTTAGGAGCCTCTGATTGTGGAGAAAATATTCATGTCTTTCCCCAACTGGAAAAGTCAGTGTAAGACTGAAATCAACATTTTCTATATACCTATGGAGGATATACCATGCTTTTCAACTGGGAGAGGGAATAAGCTGGAAAGAAACGTTGGCCTGAATGTTTACAGAGACATTTTCAAAGAAACATGTGAGACGATAAATTACCCTCTACCCATCTCTCCTCCCATCCCCTCCACTGCCAGAGAAGCTCCTGGTTCCTGTGAGTAAAGAGCCTAACCGTGCGGCCGTGGATATACCGTGTACGTTTTCACAAACATCACTGCTCGGTTTTATATCCTCCTGCATACTTTATATGAAAACTATAAACCATTGTCAAAAACTACAGGACATCATCAAAGCCAGAATGTCAGGAGGCTGACTTGGATACAAAGCAACAACCTTATCCAGATCGCACCAGTTTTATATGAACTGATTTGCCTACGTGCTATTCGGAGCCCATTTACCACACAGGTAGATTTCTGTAATAACAACAGTCAAGAGAGAGTGCCGCTCCATCAGCACAACATCTGTCTTCCTGTCTCTTCGTATTCACACCCCACCACCTCGTCCACCAATCTTTAACTACTGACAACCAATCATCTGCTTACTACCTTTATATGTTTGTCATTTAAGAATATTCTATCAATGGAATAATCAATGAAGAGCCTTTGACTTTGTTTTCATTCATCACAATATTCTTGAGATCCAAACTGTTGCATGTATCAAGATATATTACTTGGAGCTCTCCAGAGAAACAGAACCAAGAGGATTTACATGTATCGAATCTATAGATGACAGTCCCTTTTGAAATAATTACCTGACCCTATTATCTTAAAAGACTTGTACCCTGCTAGGTATTTTCTGAGCAATAGTGGGTGGGATAATCATTCTCTACATCACTGAGTTTTATCCTGGTAGCAATAATAAGACCCAAGTACCAGTCCTATTCGTCGGCTGAAACGTTAGGCACAGCAAAAAATTAACTTGAAACTTTCAGCTTTTTCCTTAACAACAGTTCCGTGGGCTGTGGAGTCATTAGGTGGGTGAACCTGAAGGGGATCCCATGTTTTTAGGAGCCTCTGATTGTGGAGAAAATATTCATGTCTTTCCCCAACTGGAAAAGTCAGTGTAAGACTGAAATCAACATTTTCTATATACCTATGGAGGATATACCATGCTTTTCAACTGGGAGAGGGAATAAGCTGGAAAGAAACGTTGGCCTGAATGTTTACAGAGACATTTTCAAAGAAACATGTGAGACGATAAATTACCCTCTACCCATCTCTCCTCCCATCCCCTCCACTGACAGACAATCTCCTGGTTCCTGTGAGTAAAGAGCCTAACCGTGCGGCCGTGGATATACCGTGTAATGCTTTTCACAAACATCACTGCTCGGTTTTATATCCTCCTGCATACTTTATATGAAAACTATAAACCATTGTCAAAAACTACAGGACATCATCAAAGCCAGAATGTCAGGAGGCTGACTTGGATACAAAGCAACAACCTTATCCAGATCGCACCAGTTTTATATGAACTGATTTGCCTACGTGCTATTCGGAGCCCATTTACCACACAGGTAGATTTCTGTAATAACAACAGTCAAGAGAGAGTGCCGCTCCATCAGCACAACATCTGTCTTCCTGTCTCTTCGTATTCACACCCCACCACCTCGTCCACCAATCTTTAACTACTGACAACCAATCATCTGCTTACTACCTTTATATGTTTGTCATTTAAGAATATTCTATCAATGGAATAATCAATGAAGAGCCTTTGACTTTGTTTTCATTCATCACAATATTCTTGAGATCCAAACTGTTGCATGTATCAAGATATATTACTTGGAGCTCTCCAGAGAAACAGAACCAAGAGGATTTACATGTATCGAATCTATAGAAGTGTTTCTGCCGAGGGATGGCTCACACAGTTGTGGAGGCTGACACATCCCATGGGCCGCCCATCGTAAGCTGGAGGCCCAGGAGGGCCTGCCGTTGAGTCCCAGTTCCCACCTGAAGAACCGAGGCAGTCAGGAGCACGGGCAGCCTGAACTCACTGGATGCAAGTTTGTGTAAACTCCAGAAACTGTCAAGGACAGGGAAGCCTGGCTTGCAGTCCACAGGGTCGCAAAGAATCAGACATGACTGAGTGATTGAACAACAACAAGCAGGGTTGGTATTAGTCTGAGCCAAGGGCCTGAGAGCCAGGAGTCCGGAGGTCTAAGGTCAGGAGACGATGGAAGCCCCAGCACGAGCAAGAAGAAACCCACCCTCTCGGCACCCAATTGCTATATTCAGGCCATCCATGGATCGGATGAGGCCCAAGCCCACTGATAAGTTCCCCAGTTCCCCAGTTCTAATTTTTTCCAGAAACACTCTCACAGCTACACTTGGAAATCACGTTTTATCAGCTGAGTCTCCTTAGGCAAAGTCAAGTGACACATAAAATTAACCATCTCACAAAAGGCTATTCCTTTCCATTGCTGACTAATGTCCCCATGGTATGAACATAACTGCAAGGTGTTTAGCCATTTACCCATTGAAAAACACTTGGAATGTTTCCAGATTTTTTTGTCAGTTACACATAAACTGCTATGAATATTCATGCACAGGTTTGTAGGTAGAAGTAATCTTTTTAAAACATTTTTGTAGGATAAATGCTGCAGAGTGCAATTGTACGGTCCTGTAGTCAGCATGTACTTAGTCCTTTAAGGCACGGCCAAGCTAATTTCTAGAGCGGTGTACCATCTATCCTTCTGCAAGCCATGTGTCTAGTTTCTCTGCATCCTCACAAGCATCTGATATTGTAAATGTTTTAATACAGATGTAGTGCAACCCACTGCAGTCTTCTTGCCTGGAGAATCCTCATGGACAGAGAACCCTGGCGGGCTACAGTGCACTGAGTCATAAAGGGTCGGACAATGGCTGAAGTGACGGAGCACACACAGTGATCTCTTAGTGCATTTTTAACTTGCACAGTGTTAATGATGAATCGTACTGAACATCTTTTTATATGTCAATGTGCTCTCCTTATGTCCTCTCATGTCTAAATCTTTTGCTCATTTTTAAATTGGGTTTAATTTTTTATGTTGCATTTTGAGAGTTCTTTATTTATTATAGATACAAATCCTTAATCAGATACACTGCTTCCAATACCTACAGTTTTTGAAGAAAAGATAAGCAAATCAAATTCTATCTCTGTTTATCTGTCTGCTTGTCTATCTGATTATTAATAGGAACATAATAATTCTCCTCAGAGAGTTCAACAGTGATTTGTTTGTTTTTTTCACTATTAAATAGCACATAAGGATGCTTGGTCTCTGGATTTTCACACATTAGTCAGTGGGTTTGGAGCAAAACCAATTATTATTATTATTCCACTTTTAAAAAGTAAAATGCATAAAGCCTGCTCTCTTTCTTTTCTAAAACAAGTAACCAGTTAAAGATTATTAAACAATTGGAGATGATCTTTGTAGAATTTTGCGGGTTTTTTTTTTTTTTTTTTGAGAATTAACATAGCTGAAAAAACTATAAAAATTATATTTCTGCCAACAAGATAAATGATATCCTCAGTAATCTTTATGCATCCAAATTCTCCCTTAATGCAATGCATCCAGCTGTAGTGACAAGCCTCCTCAATGTATTAAAAGCAGGACATAAAAGGTGGTTTCCAGGTCCTTCAATGTTTCATTTAGACAACTGGAAACTATGTTATTTGGGCAATTGAAAACTATGTTTCCTGCCACTAATTTCTGGGGTGCCCATTTCGGGATTTTTATATCATTGCTCAGACGGGTAGGTGGAGCCCCAGCTCGTCCTGTATTATGTGGCTGAAAACCCAAAACTGGCCAGTTAGGCAATGGAATACAGTTACACAGGAATTGTGACAATTTTGAGCAACAGGAATTCTTCACCTGAAGCTCTGTGCAGTAAGGCATGGCCCCTTTTTAAAATGAAGACATATTTCAAACATAGAAGAGTACAGAAAATGATATAACAGGCACCCATTTACCCACAGGGCTGCCATGAACACATGTCTTTGTGTGAAGTGGAAAAAGACTTGCTTTCTTTCCATCAGAAGCAACAGTGCAGCAGGGGACAGAGGTTGGCACGTGGTATCCGGGCTTGGCCGCTGTGCCCACCTCCCCACCCCCGACAGCCATGGCTGGAGGTAACCACGCTGAAATTAAACACAGGTTCACATGTTGCTGTGTTTGCTTCAGAATCTTAGTACTCAAACCTGAAACCTGGGGCCTCGTCCTGACCGTCCCCTCCTCCCCTCCTGGTCCCCACGGGTCAGCAGTGTGCTCACACTCGCTGAGCATGGCTTCCATCCACTAACATGGCTCTTGGTCTCTGGGTTTGAAAACACAGAGTCTCACAGCACATATGTTTTAACACTTTAACACTGTCACTACTTTCTTCACTGATATCACCTGTTATAAAATTCATCAAGACACAGAGAAACAAAGTATAATAATAACAAAGAATAATAATAGTAATGGCAGCATGTCATTATAGCAGCAAGAAGAAGAAGAATAGTTATGTATTTATTTACTATCTGCTTGTGCTGTTCCAAGCCCTTTATGCATATTTGTGCATGGGACCCTTCGGTTTTGGTGGTCTGGAGAATCTCTTATATTTAATGTGTATGTGTGTGTTCCTATATGTGTGTGTGAGTATGTATTTAACTCAATGTCTGTTATATGTGTGTGTTTGTTGAACTCAGTGTCCACTTCTGAGTAATCTGAGGCTGCATGTTGTTTCACCACTTTAGAAAAATCCTCGGTCATTAGCTCTTCAAATATTGTCTTCCCACTGTTCTCTTCACTGCCTCTTGTAGATTAACATGGGATCTTCTTACTCCATCCTTCCTTAAGGACAACCTTTTTTTTTTGGCTACTCAGCACATCATGTGGGACCTTAGTTCCTTGACCAGGGATCAAATCAGCACCCTCTGTCTTGGAAGCACAGAGTCTTAACCACTGGACCACCAGGGAAGTCGCAAGGACAATTTATGTTTACCATGTCCTATCATCCTCTGTTTATTCTGGAAATGTTCATCAAACAGATTTCTCATTGCACCAATTCTTTATTCAGATGAGTCTAATCTGTTTCATCTGCCCCATGAATCTTTAATTTTGAGAACAATACTTTTCATTTCCAGACGTTCTATTCTTTTCTCTGTCCAATCTGTTTTTAGTTTTCAAGTATCTTTTTTTTCCCCTTTCCTTTTCTTACTGTGTTGATTTCTTCATTTTGGCTTTAATCTGTGTCTTTTAAATTCTTGTTTCATTAACTAATGTCCCTTAGGTTTGAAAGATCCTCATGGTGTGTCTGCTTCATTCTGGTTAGGACAGATGGTTTCCTCATGCACTTTGTAATTTTGGATTGTGAACTCTAATTAAGAGGGCCTCTACCCGCTGCCCACTGCTGCATCCTGTGGGAAATCCTATGCGGCCTGGGTTGCCGAAGTGCCTCCGAAGCCTTTCATATTTATTTGTGCCTGGTGACTCAGGTGGTATAAATTTACAATCCAAACTCATGAGAAGCTGCATTTTCCTGTGGGAATAATAGTAATGGCAGCATGTCATTATAGCAGCAAGAAGAAGAAGAATAGTTATGTATTTATTTACTATCTGCTTGTGCTGTTCCAAGCCCTTTATGCATATTTGTGCATGGGACCCTTCGGTTTTGGTGGTCTGGAGAATCTCTTATATTTAATGTGTATGTGTGTGTTCCTATATGTGTGTGTGAGTATGTATTTAACTCAATGTCTGTTATATGTGTGTGTTTGTTGAACTCAGTGTCCACTTCTGAGTAATCTGAGGCTGCATGTTGTTTCACCACTTTAGAAAAATCCTCGGTCATTAGCTCTTCAAATATTGTCTTCCCACTGTTCTCTTCACTGCCTCTTGTAGATTAACATGGGATCTTCTTACTCCATCCTTCCTTAAGGACAACCTTTTTTTTTTGGCTACTCAGCACATCATGTGGGACCTTAGTTCCTTGACCAGGGATCAAATCAGCACCCTCTGTCTTGGAAGCACAGAGTCTTAACCACTGGACCACCAGGGAAGTCGCAAGGACAATTTATGTTTACCATGTCCTATCATCCTCTGTTTATTCTGGAAATGTTCATCAAACAGATTTCTCATTGCACCAATTCTTTATTCAGATGAGTCTAATCTGTTTCATCTGCCCCATGAATCTTTAATTTTGAGAACAATACTTTTCATTTCCAGACGTTCTATTCTTTTCTCTGTCCAATCTGTTTTTAGTTTTCAAGTATCTTTTTTTTCCCCTTTCCTTTTCTTACTGTGTTGATTTCTTCATTTTGGCTTTAATCTGTGTCTTTTAAATTCTTGTTTCATTAACTAATGTCCCTTAGGTTTGAAAGATCCTCATGGTGTGTCTGCTTCATTCTGGTTAGGACAGATGGTTTCCTCATGCACTTTGTAATTTTGGATTGTGAACTCTAATTAAGAGGGCCTCTACCCGCTGCCCACTGCTGCATCCTGTGGGAAATCCTATGCGGCCTGGGTTGCCGAAGTGCCTCCGAAGCCTTTCATATTTATTTGTGCCTGGTGACTCAGGTGGTATAAATTTACAATCCAAACTCATGAGAAGCACTGGTAGAGACAGATAAACTTTCCTGCTAGCATGTAGACCACAGGGGAGATTTCTTTTCTGGTTCATCTTTCACTTATGGTGCCATATCTGGGGGGACCCGTAGGAGTTTCCTTCCCAGCTCCTGGCTTATTTGGACCCGAGATCTCATCTCCAGGTTTTGTGCTAGTGCTGATGCTCACGATCCTGTTTCTGGGTTGAGCGAATCCAGTAATGTCATTTGCATCTTGGGTTCACAGGCTCCAACTTGTAGTTTTCACGTCCTTATTAATTCAAGGAATCAAAGATATATTTTATCTTTCTGTTTTCTTTCTTCCCCCTAAGATTTAGTGAAGAAGATGATTCTTAACCCATGTGTGTCTTTTTGCAGTATCTGCCATCTTACCGGAACTGGGATTCTTAAAATGTGTTTCTAAGCTCTGGATGGCCCGAGCACGCTAAGAACATGGAGTCAGAAAAAAATGCAGCCGTCAGGGAGAATTTGTACAGGTGGCACGCGGGTTAGTGTCAGAACTACAGCATCGCATCGCATCGCATCGCATCGAACAAGTAAGACAGGCAGTCAGCATTTTGCAAGGTCCATTTGAGTAAGAAAAGTCTCTATAGAAATAACTTCTTTGGTAGAATTTTTATCTTGAGCAGGATTACAGATAAATATTAGCAGCATTTGAGATTAGCGGAAAAGAAAAAAGGCAGAGTGAGAAGTAGAGGGCAATAGAAATAAGAGCCAGGGGCTTGAATGTCACAGGCATTCTGTTTTCTTTTAAAATTCATTGTTTCATCTAACTACTGTGTTGATTTCTTCATTTTGGCTTTAATCTGTGTCTTTTAAATTCTTGTTTCATTAACTAATGTCCCTTAGGTTTGAAAGATCCTCATGGTGTGTCTGCTTCATTCTGGTTAGGACAGATGGTTTCCTCATGCACTTTGTAATTTTGGATTGTGAACTCTAATTAAGAGGGCCTCTACCCGCTGCCCACTGCTGCATCCTGTGGGAAATCCTATGCGGCCTGGGTTGCCGAAGTGCCTCCGAAGCCTTTCATATTTATTTGTGCCTGGTGACTCAGGTGGTATAAATTTACAATCCAAACTCATGAGAAGCACTGGTAGAGACAGATAAACTTTCCTGCTAGCATGTAGACCACAGGGGAGATTTCTTTTCTGGTTCATCTTTCACTTATGGTGCCATATCTGGGGGGACCCGTAGGAGTTTCCTTCCCAGCTCCTGGCTTATTTGGACCCGAGATCTCATCTCCAGGTTTTGTGCTAGTGCTGATGCTCACGATCCTGTTTCTGGGTTGAGCGAATCCAGTAATGTCATTTGCATCTTGGGTTCACAGGCTCCAACTTGTAGTTTTCACGTCCTTATTAATTCAAGGAATCAAAGATATATTTTATCTTTCTGTTTTCTTTCTTCCCCCTAAGATTTAGTGAAGAAGATGATTCTTAACCCATGTGTGTCTTTTTGCAGTATCTGCCATCTTACCGGAACTGGGATTCTTAAAATGTGTTTCTAAGCTCTGGATGGCCCGAGCACGCTAAGAACATGGAGTCAGAAAAAAATGCAGCCGTCAGGGAGAATTTGTACAGGTGGCACGCGGGTTAGTGTCAGAACTACAGCATCGCATCGCATCGCATCGCATCGAACAAGTAAGACAGGCAGTCAGCATTTTGCAAGGTCCATTTGAGTAAGAAAAGTCTCTATAGAAATAACTTCTTTGGTAGAATTTTTATCTTGAGCAGGATTACAGATAAATATTAGCAGCATTTGAGATTAGCGGAAAAAAAAAAAGGCAGAGTGAGAAGTAGAGTGCAATAGAAATAAGAGCCAGGGGCTTGAATGTCACAGGCAATTTAGGAAAGAAACACCCAGACCAAAGAGCTATGTAGCCAGCCCATGGAGAGCTGCTTCTCTTGGCCTGGGGCTGATGAGCTGCACCTGAACCCAATACCGCTCTTTAGGAGTCTGTGTGAACAGGTCATTGCGTGTGCCTGTTGAGTCACTCAGTCTTGTCCGACTCTTTGTGACCCTTTGGACTGTAGCCCACCAGGCCCCCGTTCAACAGATTTTACCCCACAATCTGTTCAACAGATTTTACCCCACAAAATCCATTTTCTAAAGAGCATGAACTCTATTCTTAATGAAGATATTGGATCCTTTTATAAAATTATAACCAAGAAAAAGTCTAATTATTCTTCAAAAGGGAATCTAGGCCAGTGAGACTGATCAGCCAAGAGCTTTACGATTCTACTTTTTGGGGGAACAAATCAGTTACGAAATCCACTCCCTGAACACTTTCCTTAAAAGATAAGCAGTTTTACCTAGGTGTATTATTTTTCCGCTGCAGCTGTTAATAAGGGTGTCCCGGGTGGCACTAGTGGTAAAGAACCCACCTGCCAGTGCAGGAGGCGTAAGAGCCACAGGTTCAATCCCTGGGTCAGGAAGCTTCCCTGGTGGAGGGCATGGCAACCCACTCCAGTATTCTTGCCTGGAGACTCCCATGGACAGAAGAAGCCTGACAGCCTATGGGCCATAGTGTTGCAGAGTCAAAGGCGACTAAAAAGATTTAGCAGGCCCAAAAGCTGTAACAAATTACCCACATTGAGTAGCTTAAAACAATACACATCTGTTATCTTACCGTTTGCAGATGAGAAATGCTCAGGGGCTAAAATCAAGGTGTTTGCAGAGCCGCACTCCTTCTTGGAGGTAGCTGTTTCTCCGATTATCTACGTTGCTGGCAAATTTCAGTCCCTTGGTGTTCCTGGCTCCCAACTTCTAGAGCCACATGCCGTGGCTCCTGGCCCCTGTCCTGCGTCTTCAAAGTCAGAAGCAAGGGCAGCAAAGGTCTCTCTCAGCCTTCACAGCACCCATCTCTTCTCCTGGCGCGGCCCCTCCCCAGCAGACACGTCTGCTTTCCTCTTCCACTTAAAGGGCCGGTGTGATTAGATTGGACCCACGTGGATAATCCAGGAAAACGCCCCTGTTTTCAAAGTCTGTAACCTGAATTCCATTTGAGAAATTCCTTTTGTCATGTAAGGCATCCTATTCGAAGGTTCCAGGACTTAGGATGTGGGCATGTGGGGGGATCCTTATCCTGCCCACTATAACGGCACAATCGAGCAAAAAGAAATGTTATAAAGCATAACCTCAGCTGTAGTACCAATTTATCAAGAGACACCTAATTCCATTTTCCAGCTCAATTTCCAACTGTTCACCTAGGATCCGTTCATCTTCCTTTGATCAATCACATTCGAATGATACACATTTTATAGAAATTCCTACACATCACATTCCAGGAGGGTAAGAAACAAGGAGCTAAAAGTTGACAAAAGAAAGGAAAACACGGTGGGCTAGTCACATCGCTGCTCAGCACTGCATTCCCTGAATTAGTACGGCTTATTCTTGTGAAGGGAAAATGACCAATGGTTGAAATAGGGTCATTCCATGGAAGAGACTGGAGAGGGAAAAAGGGAGAGAAAGTGAGAGGATCAACAGGAAGACTTTGAATTTCTGGATGAAGTTGACTCCAAGGCAGATGTCAACCCTATTTTTTCATGGAACTGTTAATGGGAGCTGTTTATCTGTGTATGTGTTATCTTTGTTCTATCTACTCTGTCAACTATTATCTATCATTTCCACCACCCATCCATCCGTCTTTGGTTGTGTGTGTCTGCGTGTGCGTGTGTAAGTTTTATTAACAAATTACCCACATTGAGTAGCTTAAAACAATACACATCTGTTATCTTACCGTTTGCAGATGAGAAATGCTCAGGGGCTAAAATCAAGGTGTTTGCAGAGCCGCACTCCTTCTTGGAGGTAGCTGTTTCTCCGATTATCTACGTTGCTGGCAAATTTCAGTCCCTTGGTGTTCCTGGCTCCCAACTTCTAGAGCCACATGCCGTGGCTCCTGGCCCCTGTCCTGCGTCTTCAAAGTCAGAAGCAAGGGCAGCAAAGGTCTCTCTCAGCCTTCACAGCACCCATCTCTTGTCCTGGCGCTGCCCCCCCCCAGCAGACACGTCTGCTTTCCTCTTCCACTTAAAGGGCCGGTGTGATTAGATTGGACCCACGTGGATAATCCAGGAAAACGCCCCTGTTTTCAAAGTCTGTAACCTGAATTCCATTTGAGAAATTCCTTTTGTCATGTAAGGCATCCTATTCGAAGGTTCCAGGACTTAGGATGTGGGCATGTGGGGGGATCCTTATCCTGCCCACTATAACGGCACAATCGAGCAAAAAGAAATGTTATAAAGCATAACCTCAGCTGTAGTACCAATTTATCAAGAGACACCTAATTCCATTTTCCAGCTCAATTTCCAACTGTTCACCTAGGATCCGTTCATCTTCCTTTGATCAATCACATTCGAATGATACACATTTTATAGAAATTCCTACACATCACATTCCAGGAGGGTAAGAAACAAGGAGCTAAAAGTTGACAAAAGAAAGGAAAACACGGTGGGCTAGTCACATCGCTGCTCAGCACTGCATTCCCTGAATTAGTACGGCTTATTCTTGTGAAGGGAAAATGACCAATGGTTGAAATAGGGTCATTCCATGGAAGAGACTGGAGAGGGAAAAAGGGAGAGAAAGTGAGAGGATCAACAGGAAGACTTTGAATTTCTGGATGAAGTTGACTCCAAGGCAGATGTCAACCCTATTTTTTCATGGAACTGTTAATGGGAGCTGTTTATCTGTGTATGTGTTATCTTTGTTCTATCTACTCTGTCAACTATTATCTATCATTTCCACCACCCATCCATCCGTCTTTGGTTGTGTGTGTCTGCGTGTGCGTGTGTAAGTTTTTATTTCTCTGGGAGGGATGAACAAAACTACAGCTGCTGAGTCATGTGGCAGCTATGGAGCATGCATCTTTGTATCTATGTATCTGTCACCTTTATCTGTGTGTCTATTGATCCATCCGCCCTTTTACGTGTGTATCTATGCATCTACGTGTCATCTATTCATTCATCCATCCATCATCCATCTTCTATCACCATCACCAACATTCTATTTGGTATGGGATCTTTGAACATGGGGGATTCTGACGAATACATGGGCATTAAGTGGAACCCTTGTGTTTTAGAGCTGGAGAACTTCAGAGGGAAAAGCAGACTTGAGCATGTGCCTCTCTGACTTTAGGGAATTCAGTCCTGCTGTGCTCTAAGCAACACCATGTGTTTCCTGACTATCTCCTTATCTGCCTGGACATTCACCCCCCCTTCAACATTTTAATCTTACTTTCCCATGTTGAATGAATTCCCCTTGGGAGGAAAAAGATTGCAAAAGGGCTGCTTGCCTTCTAGGCATTTTTGTTTTTGAATTTTAAATGTCAAAGTGTTATTTGGTTCTAAAATAAGAGAAAAGGAAAGGTTCTGCATAGGGACAGGCTGGTGGAGCCACTTTAGTGAGCAGAGTGGCTCCCACACGTCCCTCCTGGGCGAAAAGAATTCAGCCTGAGGAGAAGGGTTTGAGAGTCGCAGTAGGCTCTCCTGACCACTAGTTGTGTGTTCTTGGGTGAACTATTTAAATTCTCCCATTTTCAGTTTCCACATAGGAAAAGGGGGATAATCATCAAATCCATTTTGCAGAGGTGTCATGGGGCCTATAGAGAAGGCTGAGTGCCAAAGAATGGGCACTTCTGAACTGCAGTGCTGAAGGGGACTCTTGAGAGTCCCTTGAGCTCCAAGAAGATCACACCAGTCAATCCTAAAGAAAATCAGCCCTGAAGAGCCATTGGAAGGACTGATGCTGAAGCTGCTTGGCCACCTGATGTGAAGACCTGGTTCACTGAAAAAGGCCCTGATACTGGGACAGACTGAGGACAGGAGGAGAAGGGGACAGCAGAGGAGAGGATGGTTGGATGGCACGACTGACGCAATGGACATGAGTTTGAGTAAACTGTCAGAGACAGGGAACGACCGGGAAGCCTGGAGTGCTGCCGTCCATAAGGTCGCAAAGAGTCAGACACGACTTAGCGACGAAACAACAACATGGGGATCATACATGCTGTGACTAACATATGCTTGTTGCACATGAAGAACCAAACAAATGGAAATTACTGTTGAAATTCAACATTAAAGAATCTTTAGCCCCCTTCTAGAGGAAAACAATCTTTACTAATTAAGACATTATATTGAAATCCTGGCTTGGAAACAGGGACATAAAACCTAGCAATATTGTTTCATCTGCTGCCTGAGGATTCAAAAAAATCTTCATTTCTTAAAGGGAATGTACTGGAAATACATTGAGAAAAAACAATTGAAAACACCTGCTAATTGTGTTTCTTTTGACTACTCAGTTTGGAAGCACTTTACAAACTGTTTCTCGCCTTCCATAGAATGAAGCTTGCTCACTCTACACCCCTTAGTTTGCTGGCTTTGTTAGGGTCAAGAAATTTTCTGATCTTACCTGTACACCATTTAATTGGAATCACCAAAAGACACTGAGGATTATCATAATACATCACATTAAAAATTATTTTTAATTGAAGGATAATTGCTTTATACTATTGTGTTGATTTCTGCCGTGGTGGATGAACCTAGAGTCTCTTATACAGAGTGCAGTTGTCAGAAAGAGAAAAACAAGTACCATATATTAACTCATATATACAGGATCTAGAAAGATGGTACTGATGAGCCTATTTGTAGGACAGCAATGGAGATGCAGACATAGAGAACAGATGTGTGGACACAGGGGGAGAAGAAAGAGGGTGGGACAGAGAGTATCATGGAAACAGACGCTACCCTAGGTAAAACAGATAGCCAGTGGAAATTTGCTGTGGACTCGGGGAGCTCAAGCAGGTGCTTTGTAATATGTCACTTTTGAAGTTATCCTCCACTAAAGGACAGAAGTTTTGAAGGGAAAATGATTTTAAAAATAGAAGAAAAAATGTGAAAGTCTTGTAAACCAGTCACAAGGAAAAGTATTTTATTGGCGTCTCCTTTGCCCAGTGAGTTTAGATTCTCTGTGCATGATTGAAGACTCTTCCTTTGTTGCTGGATGCTGCAATACTTCCTAGCACTCCTCTTTTAGATTTTCATGCACTATATCCCTGTCTCAGAAACGTGTGACATACAAAGTGAGAATATATACATTACAAAAATGTATTTTGCTTAACCTATCACTTCCTCACTTTTAGAAAGGTCTTCAGCCCATAATACATTTTAAGATTCTCCAGAAAAAGTTTCACTAAATACTCTTTGGGAAAGTTGAGGTTAGACAGGTCATCTGTCAGAGTTAAACACAGAAGAATCATATTAACCAAATTGTGGTAGAAATATAAACCACATACCGGATAAAGTTAAGTCCATTATGGAAAAGCATAGAGCAGGCTTATTTTGAGATTGTGGGAACAGACATAAAATAAAAATCTTAAAAATTTCTGGGCTAATGGCACGGTATTTTCTTTCTTTTTTTGCAAATTATATCATTGTCACAGAACTAGGTCTCAGTGAGGGTAGTACTCTTATGATTCAGTGAAAAGCCAGAAGGAAAAATAACCAAGTAGGCATCAATTCCTTAAAACCATGATTACCACAACCAGTTATTCACAAGACTGAATCAAGATAAATTCTAGCACACATTTGCCACTGTTCTGCATAGAGAATGAACACTTTTATAATCCCAAATAGAGGTTTGAAAGGCTGTGTACAATCAGACCTTGACTTATTTGCCCTGTCTAGTATCTTTTCCATCTCAACTTATTCCTCCGGGAACTTTGAACTGTTCATAATCCTCTAAATGTGGCATGCTTCCCCACACCTCTGTGCCTGGCCCAAGCAGTTTTCCCTCCCTGCAAACACCTTCCTCCTATTTCCATCATGAGCCCAACTCTCGCTGCCCTGGCCCTCCATCTGATGAGCTCCTGTTGCAGACCTGGTTCAAATCACACTGTCATATCTCCTTCTGATATAACAGTAGCTTCTTCCTCTCTGTACACCTGGAGCTTTGCACACCACCACCCCAGCAAAGACCAGTCAAGTGAAGAAAAATGTGAAAGTCTTGTAAACCAGTCACAAGGAAAAGTATTTTATTGGCGTCTCCTTTGCCCAGTGAGTTTAGATTCTCTGTGCATGATTGAAGACTCTTCCTTTGTTGCTGGATGCTGCAATACTTCCTAGCACTCCTCTTTTAGATTTTCATGCACTATATCCCTGTCTCAGAAACGTGTGACATACAAAGTGAGAATATATACATTACAAAATGTATTTTGCTTAACCTATCACTTCCTCACTTTTAGAAAGGTCTTCAGCCCATAATACATTTTAAGATTCTCCAGAAAAAGTTTCACTAAATACTCTTTGGGAAAGTTGAGGTTAGACAGGTCATCTGTCAGAGTTAAACACAGAAGAATCATATTAACCAAATTGTGGTAGAAATATAAACCACATACCGGATAAAGTTAAGTCCATTATGGAAAAGCATAGAGCAGGCTTATTTTGAGATTGTGGGAACAGACATAAAATAAAAATCTTAAAAATTTCTGGGCTAATGGCACGGTATTTTCTTTCTTTTTTTGCAAATTATATCATTGTCACAGAACTAGGTCTCAGTGAGGGTAGTACTCTTATGATTCAGTGAAAAGCCAGAAGGAAAAATAACCAAGTAGGCATCAATTCCTTAAAACCATGATTACCACAACCAGTTATTCACAAGACTGAATCAAGATAAATTCTAGCACACATTTGCCACTGTTCTGCATAGAGAATGAACACTTTTATAATCCCAAATAGAGGTTTGAAAGGCTGTGTACAATCAGACCTTGACTTATTTGCCCTGTCTAGTATCTTTTCCATCTCAACTTATTCCTCCGGGAACTTTGAACTGTTCATAATCCTCTAAATGTGGCATGCTTCCCCACACCTCTGTGCCTGGCCCAAGCAGTTTTCCCTCCCTGCAAACACCTTCCTCCTATTTCCATCATGAGCCCAACTCTCGCTGCCCTGGCCCTCCATCTGATGAGCTCCTGTTGCAGACCTGGTTCAAATCACACTGTCATATCTCCTTCTGATATAACAGTAGCTTCTTCCTCTCTGTACACCTGGAGCTTTGCACACCACCACCCCAGCAAAGACCACGTCAAAGTCAAGGGCCCATCTCCTTCACCATGGGTAGAGATCGTGTCTTTCTCATTTCCTCGTTGCCAGCACCTAGCAACATGGTGTCTTGGTCCATGTTGATTATAAAAAAGGAGTAGATAGATAAAGAACATATTGTTTGATGAAGAAAATAAGGAAATGAATGAGTGATCAAATTAATGAGCTGGTAAATGACTGACAAATGCTTGAGGGAATGAGGAAATGATTGAGGAGTAAATTATGGTATAGTTATTTAATTAATGGATAAATGAATAAATTATCTAGTAAGAGAATAAATAAATGGATGACTTCCCTAGTAGGGCTTACTGCAATTTCTTTCCACATCAGAGAGGTCATTTCCTCCCATCTCTCACTTGACTCTAGGATTTTATTGGGCATGGAAGCCTTTTCCTAATAGCTTAAAGGATTTCTTTTTATTTTTTTTTTCTTTTCCCTAAAGGATTAAGAACTGTATACCTTTTAATCATTCTAGAGAACCTGCAGTTACAATACGGGACAAACTTATGTTTGATAATATTTTACAAATCTTATTTTATGACTCTTTTGGCAAATTAAACATAGCCCCTTGTGAAGAAAAAAAAAAAGCACAGTTTTTTTGCAGTTCTTCTAGTTACTGGTAAAAGAGGAATGACTTTTATAGTATATCTTGGCTCACAAATTACAGTCTCTCAAGAGTAAGTAGATTTTAGCTGACTTTAATTTATAAAAGACAATGCTGACTTGGAAGAAAATAATTTTAGATTTTTGGGGGATCAAATTTATCAAAATAAATATGGGTCTATGGTATTTTATTTGCATTGATCAAAACATGAACTCATTAGCTTCAGAAATGGTATGGCGTTGACATTGTGGCCAGAGGGCACTCAGGATCTTTGCAGTAAAACAACTGCACAATCACTTTGATTGGGAAAATTATACCCAGGATAATTGTTCAGTATTTAGGACACCCTTTTATTATGCAGCCTGTGGCTTCTAATGAGAATTGTCAAACAGATCATTAGGTTAGGATTAAAACTGTCAACACAGACACTCTACTAAATGAATAACTCTTGATGGAAGGGGACCCATGTCTTTTGCAATGGTTAACAAATATTGAACCTGTAAGATTTCATTGTTGCCTGGTTTTCATGTAACTGAGTAATAGGGCTAGGGCGAAGTGGTACTCAGATGGTAAAGAATCTGCCTGCAATGCAGGAGACCTGGGTTCAATCCCTGGATCAGGAAGATCTCCTGGAGATGGGAAAGACTACCCACTCCAGTCTCCTTGCCTGGAGAATTCCATGGACAGAGGAGCCTGGCAGGCTACAGTCCATGGGGTCAAAAGAGTTGGACACTACTGAGCGACTAAACACTTTAAGTGAATATATGGTTTTAAAAACAGATTGAAGACATTAGAGAAAATTTAAAAGAAAGACAAAATCACCTTCATAGACTATTTTGTCTATCTTTATTTATTCCTGGGAAAAAGGAAGCTCAGACATTCCCTATTTTTTTAGTTTCACTGTTTAAGATTTACCTCTTTCAGACTCATTTAAATGAACATTGATCTTTTCATATTATGTGAAGCATGGATTTAAAAAAAAAGTAAAATTAGAAGTAAATTATTCAATTTTTGATTACTCAAATCTAGCTAATGCTATTAATAGCATTTTTTATTTTTCATATTTCTTTTCTAATGTACCAGTTTAAACATATTTGGTTTCCTCTTATGCTATCTCATGTTCATACAATTTGTGTAATAAAAGTATTTTTAAATAACTTCATAGACTTCAATGATTAAAATAGCCCATAGGCTATTTCATTATAGACCTAAATTTGGCCATTTTACTATGCTTCCAACTTTTAGTTATTAAAAAATGACTGAATTAATTACTTCTATGTACAAAGCTTTTCCCATATTTTGGGTTACTTTCCTAGGATTAATCCTCCAAAAGGAAAATTTCAGTCTACATTATGAGGACTTAAAAGCTTTCATTCAACTTTTGGTATGTCAAACAGATCATTTGATTGGGAAAATTATACCCAGGATAATTGTTCAGTATTTAGGACACCCTTTTATTATGCAGCCTGTGGCTTCTAATGAGAATTGTCAAACAGATCATTAGGTTAGGATTAAAACTGTCAACACAGACACTCTACTAAATGAATAACTCTTGATGGAAGGGGACCCATGTCTTTTGCAATGGTTAACAAATATTGAACCTGTAAGATTTCATTGTTGCCTGGTTTTCATGTAACTGAGTAATAGGGCTAGGGCGAAGTGGTACTCAGATGGTAAAGAATCTGCCTGCAATGCAGGAGACCTGGGTTCAATCCCTGGATCAGGAAGATCTCCTGGAGATGGGAAAGACTACCCACTCCAGTCTCCTTGCCTGGAGAATTCCATGGACAGAGGAGCCTGGCAGGCTACAGTCCATGGGGTCAAAAGAGTTGGACACTACTGAGCGACTAAACACTTTAAGTGAATATATGGTTTTAAAAAACAGATTGAAGACATTAGAGAAATTGAAAAGAAAGACAAAATCACCTTCATAGACTATTTTGTCTATCTTTATTTATTCCTGGGAAAAAGGAAGCTCAGACATTCCCTATTTTTTTAGTTTCACTGTTTAAGATTTACCTCTTTCAGACTCATTTAAATGAACATTGATCTTTTCATATTATGTGAAGCATGGATTTAAAAAAAAAGTAAAATTAGAAGTAAATTATTCAATTTTTGATTACTCAAATCTAGCTAATGCTATTAATAGCATTTTTTATTTTTCATATTTCTTTTCTAATGTACCAGTTTAAACATATTTGGTTTCCTCTTATGCTATCTCATGTTCATACAATTTGTGTAATAAAAGTATTTTTAAATAACTTCATAGACTTCAATGATTAAAATAGCCCATAGGCTATTTCATTATAGACCTAAATTTGGCCATTTTACTATGCTTCCAACTTTTAGTTATTAAAAAATGACTGAATTAATTACTTCTATGTACAAAGCTTTTCCCATATTTTGGGTTACTTTCCTAGGATTAATCCTCCAAAAGGAAAATTTCAGTCTACATTATGAGGACTTAAAAGCACTTTCTATCATTTCCAAACTTTCTAGAAAGAACCTGGATATATTCCAAATACTGAAACAACTCTTTCTCCTCAAGAAGTACCTTATATTTATTTGATGTTTAATAAAGAAGCAAATGTGATTAACTGCTAAAGTCTTCTTTTCTATGTTATTACTCTACTCCTAGAGATTTATATGGTATTTCAAAAGCTCCATTCTAGAAAAATGTTGACACAACAATTTCACACTGCCTTTTCCCTAGAAGCAGTTACACAGAGAGGATATGAATTAATTTTTCTTTCCTTACCCTCCAGAAGATAAAACTGGTCCCAAGGAAGGACATTCCACAGGTCTACTAGCTGTGAAAAAACACTCTTAATGGTTCTGGATCATTGTTAATGCAATTAGCTGACAAGGAATCTTGGGTAAGGAGTCCTGTATTTCTGGAAATGTCCAGAGACAACTTGGATGACCAATTCTTGGAAAGGATTTTAAAGATATTCTAGTTAAACGGTAGTCCAACAAGACTCAATGTAAACTCAAGCTCGAAACCTCTGATTCTACAAATAGATCCACAACTCCACTGTAAACTGTGTATCCAGAACAAGTGACCAATTAAATAATTTGGAAACGATTACATTTCTAAAGAGACCATGAAATAAAATTTAATCAGTTTATTTCAACCTTGTCTTCCATTGGCAAGGATGTCTTCCTTCCTTCCATTAGCAGAGGGTGAGACGGTTGTATGTCATCACCAACTCAAAGAAGCCTGGCATGCTGCAGTCCATGGGGTCCCGAAGAGTCAGAAGTGACTTAGTGCCCGAACAACCACTTCCATTAGTATCCTTTGCAGAAATGAGTGACAGTAACAGCTGAGGACCTTGAAAATTGTGTTTGTTTGTTTTTAAAGACTTTTTAAAAAAAATTTGGCCTTTCTTTTATTGATTTTCATTTATACTCATTTTCATCCATCTTTATTCTTTGGCCTGTGTGGGCCTCCTATTGCAGGGGCCTCTCTCGCTGCAGAGCACCAGCTCTGGGCACATGCGCCCAGAGCACTGGCTCACAATTGGACCCAGTGGCCCAGCTGCTCCGTGGCATGTGGGATCTTCCCGGGCCAGGGATCGAACCAATGCCCCTGGCACTGCAAGGTGGATTCTTTACCCAATGGACCACAAGGGAAGTCCTTTGTTTTTTGGTACCTTGAGCTTAATCTCCTGCCTCCTTGGGTTTCTTTATGTCTTATATTGAACATGTGAATAATGAGCTTGCAAGAGACAACAGGTGCAGATGGAGACATCTGCAGAAGAGACATGCTGGGTCAGGCGTGGGGGGTGCAAAGGGCTGATAAGGTGGGGGTCAAAGGAAGTCTTCCTCAAGGCAAGGTATCCAAGACCATTCTAACCAAGCCACTGACCAGTCTTAGAATGGAACCCAGTCATCCCTCACTTCCCCAACGAACACACTGTTCTCCCTTTCTGTTGACTCACCTCCTTATTCTGCCCCCAAGAACCTGCCAGGCTCTAGTGCCACATGAGAAATCCCCAAAGGGACGCTGGATAGCTGCCCTGAAGAAAAGGAAAGTTTGTCTGGAGAGAGGTGTGGTTAGGAAACACTGATGAATTCAGTCATTTTTTCTGTGTGTACAAAGGAGCTAAGATATTTCCATGGAGAAATATTAATAGGAATTAATGAAGAGCGTTCTAATGGAAAGAGCTAGCCAGATGGGGAACATGCCCCCAAAGAGATAGCGAACATTGAAACTTACTGGAAATGCACTGATGTTGTGTGACTAAGTAGGTCAGTTCATTTAAGTCTTCCATTGGCAAGGATGTCTTCCTTCCTTCCATTAGCAGAGGGTGAGACGGTTGTATGTCATCACCAACTCAAAGAAGCCTGGCATGCTGCAGTCCATGGGGTCCCGAAGAGTCAGAAGTGACTTAGTGCCCGAACAACCACTTCCATTAGTATCCTTTGCAGAAATGAGTGACAGTAACAGCTGAGGACCTTGAAAATTGTGTTTGTTTGTTTTTAAAGACTTTTTAAAAAAAATTTGGCCTTTCTTTTATTGATTTTCATTTATACTCATTTTCATCCATCTTTATTCTTTGGCCTGTGTGGGCCTCCTATTGCAGGGGCCTCTCTCGCTGCAGGGCACCAGCTCTGGGTACATGCGCTCCAGAGCACTGGCTCACAATTGGACCCAGTGGCCCAGCTGCTCCGTGGCATGTGGGATCTTCCCGGGCCAGGGATCGAACCAATGCCCCTGGCACTGCAAGGTGGATTCTTTACCCAATGGACCACAAGGGAAGTCCTTTGTTTTTTGGTACCTTGAGCTTAATCTCCTGCCTCCTTGGGTTTCTTTATGTCTTATATTGAACATGTGAATAATGAGCTTGCAAGAGACAACAGGTGCAGATGGAGACATCTGCAGAAGAGACATGCTGGGTCAGGCGTGGGGGGTGCAAAGGGCTGATAAGGTGGGGGTCAAAGGAAGTCTTCCTCAAGGCAAGGTATCCAAGACCATTCTAACCAAGCCACTGACCAGTCTTAGAATGGAACCCAGTCATCCCTCACTTCCCCAACGAACACACTGTTCTCCCTTTCTGTTGACTCACCTCCTTATTCTGCCCCCAAGAACCTGCCAGGCTCTAGTGCCACATGAGAAATCCCCAAAGGGACGCTGGATAGCTGCCCTGAAGAAAAGGAAAGTTTGTCTGGAGAGAGGTGTGGTTAGGAAACACTGATGAATTCAGTCATTTTTTCTGTGTGTACAAAGGAGCTAAGATATTTCCATGGAGAAATATTAATAGGAATTAATGAAGAGCGTTCTAATGGAAAGAGCTAGCCAGATGGGGAACATGCCCCCAAAGAGATAGCGAACATTGAAACTTACTGGAAATGCACTGATGTTGTGTGACTAAGTAGGTCAGTTCATTTCCATTAGATTTTATAATTATATGATGCAGAAGGACATCGAGGGTGACGGAATGTTATCTGCTATTATCCCTAGCTCAGGCTGAACCACGACCTTGTGACCGACCTCCAATTACAGTCATTTTCAGGTGGACTTCGTAAATGAAGGGAAATCAGTCTTTTGAAAGTAATTCTTAAAAGTGAGAACATTTCTCTGATGCACATTTTCTAGTCTGCTTGGCTGTCCCCTTTGGGCTCAGTCAAAGAAACTCATGCCCTGGAAGTATGTTTAGCAATTGGGCCTGTTCCCAGGTTGCAAGACATTTAGCAAAAATCCAGAGTTATTATTAGATTTAAATGGAGGCTTTTGTCAAAAGGCCTCTTGAACTGTTAGGAAATCAGAGTGCAAATTGATAATGACACACAGCACATCCTTGCCCTGGCAGCTCCCCGAAGGCTGCTGAGACACCCCAGAAAGAACTTGTGTGGCCTTGTGCCAGCCCCGTGTTGCTCAACACACATCCTTCTCCTAAGTCAGCTTGACAACCGCATTCTTCTCTTCGTCGCAGAGGCAGAAGGAGATGGATTAAAGAGGGTGTTTGAACTGAGACTATTAATTTCCTTGCAGTGTGTATTCAAGTCAGATCCCTTTAGAAGAGCCTTTTGTGGTTTCATAAAATTACAACTTTGGCTATCCGACTGCCTTTTCCAAAAGTACAAATTTGGCTTCTAAAGAAAACGCACTTCATAGGAAAAATGGAAAGAAATGAGTATGTAGTTATCTTAAATATATTCATTTTATATAATCATTCTGTTACGCAAAGAAGCAATTACAGCATTAAGTGCTTATTAATAAAAGAAATCATAAAACACAATCTTCATAAAATGTATAAGGTTTTCATGATTTTTATTTGAAAAAAATTAATAGAATAGATCTTTCCCCCTCACATTTTATGAAAGCTTGAAAATAGTTTTCTACACTGTCAGGTTTAAAAATAAATGTTCTCCTTTCTTTAGATTATTACGATGCATTTTGATTTTTCAGGGGTTAGGTGAGAGACCATTCTGTGGGTGAAGTGTGTACTGTCCTGCAAAAAGAAAAAGAAAATGGAGAATGGGTTTGCCTTCAGCTCCTTATTTTATCCTTGGTCCCTCTAGCTTCTTCTAAGTATACCTTATACTTGTGTACAAGTGGATGTGAGTCACTTCACATAAACGTTATTTCATATTCTTACTGCTTCTGTGGCCCAAAATCTACCCCAGCACCTCACACATGGCAGGAAGCCTATTTTGTTTAATGAATCCTTAAATGTAATGCCTAGTAAAGGAGACAGTCTTCTGACTTATTCGAGGGTTAGACAAACTTTTGGTTGGTTTGAACTGACAGGAAACTGAATCCAATGTGCTTACCACTTACCTGAGGAAGGCAACTTGAGTTTTTAGAGTCACACTCACAGTTTGAGGATGAATTCAGACACTAAGGGGCTGGTGAGGGGATAGAACACAGTGAGGATCTTAAGGGGGCCTTGGGAGCAGCTGGCAGCCGCCCCTTCAGTCCCTGTGCTGTGTGACTCTGACCAGTTATTCCCCACCGGGCCTTCTCTTTGCGACTCAATGTAGTGGTTCTCAGTCGGGACCGTGCATTATAGAGCTACCACTGGAGAATTTTTTTTTTTTTTTTTAATTTTGGCCTCTTTTACTGTTTTATTTATTTATTTTCATCCATCTTTATTCTTTGGTCTGTGTGGACCTCCCATTGCAGTGGCCTCTCTCGGAGCAGAGCACCGGCTCTGGGCACATGCGCTCCAGAGCGCTGGCTCATGATTGGACACACCTGCCCAGCTGCTCCGCGGCATGTGGGATCTTCCCGTGCTAGGGATCAAACTGGTGCCTTTTGCACTTCAAGGCAGACTCTACCCTCTGGGCCACCAGGGAAGCCTACCACTGGAGATTTTTAAAATGCTTATGCCTGGGTCTCCCCTCAGACCAGTTAATTCAGAAACCTAGTTGGAGTGGCCCAGCTTTGTATTTCAACAATTCTTCAGAGGACTCCAAAGTGAAGCTGGGTTTACACTCTGGTCGGTGCCTCTCAGACAGAATGTGATAAGAACGATCTGGAATCTTGTAAAAATGCCAATTTTGATTCCACAGGTCTGGGGTGGAGCCTGCGGCTCCTGCCTTGGCAGCCAGTGTCAGGTGAGGCTAGCTGTTGCTGGTGCACTTGGACGAGCATCCAGAACCCAGGAGCTCGTAAAACCTGTGGACTTTCAGGACCCACGGGCTGCATTTGAAGGATTCCTAGGTGATTTAAGGCTTCCTTCCACTCATGGTGCTTGTGGTAAAGAACCCACCGGCCAATGCAGGAGAGGAAAGAGATGCAGGTTTGACCCCTGGATTGGGAAGATCCCCTGTAGAAGGAGATGGCAACCCACGTGAGTATTCTTGCCTGGGGAGTCCCATGGACAGAGGAACCTGGAAATCTCCTGTCCATGGGGTCACAGAGAGTCAGACATGACTGAAGCGACTTGTACTCCGTTACGGATACAGTGTGCTGTCTGTACAGAAGTGACTGAAGTGTACTGTCCCAAGGTGATGCATGACACATCGAACTTTGAAAATTCCTGTCCAAATAATCCATGAGACCCTCCTTTCCCCTCAACACGCACAATCCGCTGCCCCTGCTCTAACACACAAGGTCCCCAGCCTCTGCCACTTCCTTCTACTTCCCTTCCAGTCCCCCTGGGCTCACCACAAGACAACAGCTGAGGCTCCTGGTAATGTTTCCCATGTGCCTGTGGCCTGAGGCTGTCTCCACATATGGGGCCTGTGAGTTCCTTTATATTCAAAAGACCTTCCCCTTGAACTCCTTATTTCCCATCCATCCTTTAAGATTTAGGGCTAAAGTCTTTCAACGAATCTGATGTAACTTGTTCCAACTATTACCTGTCTCTAACTTAGGTACTAGCTCCTCTGTGCTTCCTTACAATGAAAGAAAATTACCCATAAATTGAGCTTCAGCCCAGCTGTAGCACATACATTTTTGGAGTGGCAAAATGCTTATGCCTGGGTCTCCCTCAGACCAGTTAATTCAGAAACCTAGTTGGAGTGGCCCAGCTTTGTATTTCAACAATTCTTCAGAGGACTCCAAAGTGAAGCTGGGTTTACACTCTGGTCGGTGCCTCTCAGACAGAATGTGATAAGAACGATCTGGAATCTTGTAAAAATGCCAATTTTGATTCCACAGGTCTGGGGTGGAGCCTGCGGCTCCTGCCTTGGCAGCCAGTGTCAGGTGAGGCTAGCTGTTGCTGGTGCACTTGGACGAGCATCCAGAACCCAGGAGCTCGTAAAACCTGTGGACTTTCAGGACCGACGGGCTGCATTTGAAGGATTCCTAGGTGATTTAAGGCTTCCTTCCACTCATGGTGCTTGTGGTAAAGAACCCACCGGCCAATGCAGGAGAGGAAAGAGATGCAGGTTTGACCCCTGGATTGGGAAGATCCCCTGTAGAAGGAGATGGCAACCCACGTGAGTATTCTTGCCTGGGGAGTCCCATGGACAGAGGAACCTGGAAATCTCCTGTCCATGGGGTCACAGAGAGTCAGACATGACTGAAGCGACTTGTACTCTCCGTTACGGATACAGTGTGCTGTCTGTACAGAAGTGACTGAAGTGTACTGTCCCAAGGTGATGCATGACACATCGAACTTTGAAAATTCCTGTCCAAATAATCCATGAGACCCTCCTTTCCCCTCAACACGCACAATCCGCTGCCCCTGCTCTAACACACAAGGTCCCCAGCCTCTGCCACTTCCTTCTACTTCCCTTCCAGTCCCCCTGGGCTCACCACAAGACAACAGCTGAGGCTCCTGGTAATGTTTCCCATGTGCCTGTGGCCTGAGGCTGTCTCCACATATGGGGCCTGTGAGTTCCTTTATATTCAAAAGACCTTCCCCTTGAACTCCTTATTTCCCATCCATCCTTTAAGATTTAGGGCTAAAGTCTTTCAACGAATCTGATGTAACTTGTTCCAACTATTACCTGTCTCTAACTTAGGTACTAGCTCCTCTGTGCTTCCTTACAATGAAAGAAAATTACCCATAAATTGAGCTTCAGCCCAGCTGTAGCACATACATTTTTGGAGTGGCAAAAATTGAATTTTTTTTTTTGCTTTTTTCCTACTTATCAAGGTTCCAGCACAAAATAATCTTTTATAATCAGCACACATCTCTTTTTCCATGTAGGTTCTGATCAGGATGGAGAACTCAGGAGGTCTTTCACATCGACCTTTTCTTCCTGCCTCAAGTCTTGGCAACATGCCTTGCAGTTATTGTGAGTGGGTTTCCTATATCAAGTGTCATTGAATCTCCCCTATTTTCTCCTGAGGATGTACTGGGACCTGTGATCTCTTGAAGGCTCAAGACCTCCAGAATAAAGCAGCATTGCTGGGCTACCCTCAGTGGTGGTAATAGACGAATGAGAATGGCATCCACTTGATTTCTGTATGCCTTCCATTTCTGACATTTATCAAAGGTGGCACTGCTTACCAAAGACCAAGGGAGGAAAGATGAAGCAGATCATTTTCACTTGCCGGGTGCTCTCTTAGCTGTTTCCCAGGCTGACTGAGAATACTTTGCATCCCGTACAGGCCCCATAATTTCTGGTTGTTAAAGAAAGACATGTGAGTATTGCCAAAGTGTCCTGGGACCTTGACTCAGTGTCATATGACTTGAAAGACAAGGGCAATGTGGGAGGCCATTTACTTTGAATTTTTTCTTGTGGCCCACACGGAACATTCCTCTAAGAGGGTTGAAGACACTGAGCCTGCATTCACTTTCAATTTAATGTTGGATTCAAATTATGCATATGTACTAAAGTCTCTGAATATCTCTGAGGTGGTCTTTTTGTGTCAGATTTTTACTAGGTATTGGGAAGGGTGATTTTAATGCACCATAGATTTTTTTTTTTTTAAAGATTTATTTATTTATTTTACATTTTGGGCGAGGGTCGGGTTGGGGAGGGAGGGGAGCGGGCAGGCCACTTCTGTTGGTCTTTCATTTCTCTATTTCCATCCATCTTTGTTCTTTGGCTCCTATGGCCTCCCATCACGGTGGTGTCTGTCATCGCAGAGCACCCACTCTGGGTGCATGCGCTCCAGAGCTCTGGCTAGGTAATTTTTGGGCTTTTTCCTACCTGTCTCTAACTTAGGTACTAGCTCCTCTGTGCTTCCTTACAATGAAAGAAAATTACCAAAAGCACCAAAAAAATTTTTCTTTTTTTTTTATAATCAGCACAAAATAATCTTTTATAATCAGCACACATCTCTTTTCCATGTAGGTTCTGATCAGGATGGAGAACTCAGGAGGTCTTTCACATCGACCTTTTCTTCCTGCCTCAAGTCTTGGCAACATGCCTTGCAGTTATTGTGAGTGGGTTTCCTATATCAAGTGTCATTGAATCTCCCCTATTTTCTCCTGAGGATGTACTGGGACCTGTGATCTCTTGAAGGCTCAAGACCTCCAGAATAAAGCAGCATTGCTGGGCTACCCTCAGTGGTGGTAATAGACGAATGAGAATGGCATCCACTTGATTTCTGTATGCCTTCCATTTCTGACATTTATCAAAGGTGGCACTGCTTACCAAAGACCAAGGGAGGAAAGATGAAGCAGATCATTTTCACTTGCCGGGTGCTCTCTTAGCTGTTTCCCAGGCTGACTGAGAATACTTTGCATCCCGTACAGGCCCCATAATTTCTGGTTGTTAAAGAAAGACATGTGAGTATTGCCAAAGTGTCCTGGGACCTTGACTCAGTGTCATATGACTTGAAAGACAAGGGCAATGTGGGAGGCCATTTACTTTGAATTTTTTCTTGTGGCCCACACGGAACATTCCTCTAAGAGGGTTGAAGACACTGAGCCTGCATTCACTTTCAATTTAATGTTGGATTCAAATTATGCATATGTACTAAAGTCTCTGAATATCTCTGAGGTGGTCTTTTTGTGTCAGATTTTTACTAGGTATTGGGAAGGGTGATTTTAATGCACCATAGATTTTTTTTTTTTTAAAGATTTATTTATTTATTTTACATTTTGGGCGAGGGTCGGGTTGGGGAGGGAGGGGAGCGGGCAGGCCACTTCTGTTGGTCTTTCATTTCTCTATTTCCATCCATCTTTGTTCTTTGGCTCCTATGGCCTCCCATCACGGTGGTGTCTGTCATCGCAGAGCACCCACTCTGGGTGCATGCGCTCCAGAGCTCTGGCTAGGTAATTGGACACATCCGTCCAGCCGCTCCACGGCACGTGGGATCTTCCCAGGCCAGGGATCAAACCGGCGCCCCTTGCACTGCAAGGCGGTGTCCTTACCCACTGGACCACCAAGGGAAGCCCTGCACCATAGATTTTTATTGACTTATTTTTTTTGGTCATACTGTGAGGCATGTGGGATGTTAGTTTCCTGAGCAGGGATTGAACCAGAGCCTCCTGCACTGGAAGCGTGGAACCGAAACCTTAACCAATAAACCAGGGAAGTCCCTGTACCACAGATTTTACCTTCAAGGAGATCACATTGTAGATAAGGAGGACCAAGTGGCTAAATATCATCCTGAAGAATAAGACACCATAAGAATACAAAAGAAAAAGCAATTAAGTGCATTGCTCAGGTTTTTTTTAAGGTGACAGTGGTTAGTATGCCCAGGGAAGCTTCTTTTAAAATATTTCACCCAGCCTTTCAGTTAAGGTCTCAGATTCCCTTGCTGTGTAACAAATAACCCTGAAACTTGTTGATGGAAATAGAACCAAGAAACTGGGTCATGAAAAAGAAACAGTGGATTATAGAGACAGTCCTGCCTTTCGCTGATTTATTTAAAAGACAGATAATTATTATGCTGACAACACTAAGATTAAAAATAACAGTAAAGTATGAACTAAGGCACAGGCGCCGTCATTCCGTGAAACGTACTTGTGAATAAAGAGAATATGATTGTGGTTTTCTTGAATCTCTCACGACCCGTGGGTCTACCTGGCACACAAATGGGAGGTGGAGGAAATGTGAGGGTGTGGTTAAAACAGGGGCATTGTTGACAAAAAGCAAGAGGCTGGCCTTGGCCTCATTAGCATATATGAGTCAACAATTCAATGCATATTCAGTTCAAATTTTGGAGAGGATTACAGAGGGAGAGTAGCAGGGTGCAGGCTGCAACAGACCTGACAACAGATCATGGAGAGTGGGTGGAAGGAGTCAGCAAGAACTTCAACACTAACTCGAGACAGAATCAGGTTTCTACTTGGCAAGTGGCCTTGAATATACCACACTGTGAATATAATTTTTCAAAGACAAAAAGGCTCACGTTAAACTTAAAAAGAAAGAACAAAAGTGATAACCAGATACACCCTTATGGAATTTCAAACACCAGAATAAAGAGAAGACTCTGAAAACATCTTTGGGGTTAAAAACGAATAGGTATCTGATGTCTCCTTAGTAATACAAGATGCTGGAGCAAGATGGAGGCGTGTCCATAGTTCTGACGGAAAAGATTTTCAACGAAGAACACTACAGTTCTGGTGGAAGCTTGAGGTCTCCTAGTCAATAACTAGGCTTCTCTTCCTATCTCTAGATACATCTGCAACTTTGTGAAGGTACCTGTTGAGTGTGAACACCCCTGGAGTATGAATTATTAGTCTCAGCCAATCATGGTCAATGTCATCCTTCTTTGCTATTGGTTATTCAAAGTGTGGCATTATGATAGGATTCTATCCAAGAACTGCGTCTAAAAAGACTGTTTTCTGATAAAAGGATACAACTATTCAGGAAGGTCTCTTTGCTTCAGCGGTCCATCTTCCTGTCTCAGACTCATTTGTTTGAGGGATATTATGCTTGGAACTTATGACTGTGAGGTCGCCAGCTAACATACTATGGATGGCCAAGTGGAATAATGGAAAGAGCTTGGGTCATTGATAACATTGTTTAGTCACTGCACCAAGCCTGGTACCACCTACCTCCAGATTTCCTGTTATTTGAGAGAGCTCAGGATTGCTAATGCTTAGGCTCCTGTGGATAGCGTTTGTCCCTTGCCACAGAAGATATCATAAATGATCTGATGCCACCAGGGATGCCATCATGAATGATACCATGTGCCAAATGATTTGTTGGGCACAAGATGGAAAGATATTTTCAGACTTTGAAGTAGCCAAACATTCCCATCTCAGACACTCCATTTCAGAGATGTACCTGAAGGTTTATTTCAGTACACTGAGGAAAGCAGTCAGGAAAGGAAATAGAATTCACCCCAAAAGAGCAAGAAGGGAAGTGCTGACGTGATTGTGCAGTCTGAAAACAGCAAATCAAACTGGAAAAAAAGAGGAAGGGTTGGAAGAACAGATCTGGGAGGGAGAGAGAGAGAGAGTAAGGGGGGGATAAAAGTGGTGGACTTAGTGGATAGAAGATATGATTGAGTTTGTACCACACTAGACATATGATTGCATCATAAAGGGAAATAAACACAGAAAGGAAATAAAAGGCAAGTAGGAATCCTGGTGTGTGCATCTAGGCAGAGAAGATAGCGAATAAATAAGAAAGATTTGGTATGAATATGAAATGAACCACGCTATGGCATGCTAATAAGCAAGGTGACTTAACAGAAGATAGAACATGTGATCTTGCCAAGCAGGATTCTTCCTCTTTTAGAATTTCATCAATTTTGGCATCACACCCCACCTAGGTTTAGCTATAAATACTACTCACCACCTTTAAAAATAAATAGATATAATAGATATAATTATATAGGTATAATTATGTAAAGAAGTAGAATTAATGTTTAGACGAAGAAGAGGAGTTTTAGTTGTTGTTCTCTGACAATGTAGGGCTTCCCTGGTGGCTCAGTAGTAAAGAATCTGCCTGCAGTGCCGGAGACGTGGGTTTGATCCGTGGAGAAGATTCCCTGGAGGAGGGCACGGCAACCCACTCCAGCATGTTTGCTTGGAGACTCCCATGGACAGAGGACTCTGGCAAGCTATGGTCCGTGGGGTCACAGAGTCACACACAACCAAAGCGACTGAGCATCTACTTACACACATCTGACAATATGTACAAAATACTGCGACTGATTAGGTAAAAGTAAAGCTGGCATAGAACAGGAATTCACAGTGGAGCATACCACTGTGTAAGGACACTGGTATCCTTAATATACAGTCTGATAAGGGCTGTTACATATTGGCCAGCACTGGTGGAAAAAGAAAGACATGTTTAAATATGCTACTTGATGTGTAAAGTAACCAACAGAAGAACTAAGAAGAAGAAGAGAATATCAAACCTTTTGAGACTCAGTGAAAGAGTAGTGTAAATGAACAGAACTGTTATGTTTTTATCCTGGAATAGCTGACACAATCCTTTCGGTCTGCTGTATGTCTTTCAAATATCACTTCAGATTGTCACTCACTCTGAGGAAAGCAGTCAGGAAAGGAAATAGAATTCACCCCAAAAGAGCAAGAAGGGAAGTGCTGACGTGATTGTGCAGTCTGAAAACAGCAAATCAAACTGGAAAAAAAGAGGAAGGGTTGGAAGAACAGATCTGGGAGGGAGAGAGAGAGAGAGTAAGGGGGGGATAAAAGTGGTGGACTTAGTGGATAGAAGATATGATTGAGTTTGTACCACACTAGACATATGATTGCATCATAAAGGGAAATAAACACAGAAAGGAAATAAAAGGCAAGTAGGAATCCTGGTGTGTGCATCTAGGCAGAGAAGATAGCGAATAAATAAGAAAGATTTGGTATGAATATGAAATGAACCACGCTATGGCATGCTAATAAGCAAGGTGACTTAACAGAAGATAGAACATGTGATCTTGCCAAGCAGGATTCTTCCTCTTTTAGAATTTCATCAATTTTGGCATCACACCCCACCTAGGTTTAGCTATAAATACTACTCACCACCTTTAAAAATAAATAGATATAATAGATATAATTATATAGGTATAATTATGTAAAGAAGTAGAATTAATGTTTAGACGAAGAAGAGGAGTTTTAGTTGTTGTTCTCTGACAATGTAGGGTTTCCCCTGGTGGCTCAGTAGTAAAGAATCTGCCTGCAGTGCCGGAGACGTGGGTTTGATCCGTGGAGAAGATTCCCTGGAGGAGGGCACGGCAACCCACTCCAGCATGTTTGCTTGGAGACTCCCATGGACAGAGGACTCTGGCAAGCTATGGTCCGTGGGGTCACAGAGTCACACACAACCAAAGCGACTGAGCATCTACTTACACACATCTGACAATATGTACAAAATACTGCGACTGATTAGGTAAAAGTAAAGCTGGCATAGAACAGGAATTCACAGTGGAGCATACCACTGTGTAAGGACACTGGTATCCTTAATATACAGTCTGATAAGGGCTGTTACATATTGGCCAGCACTGGTGGAAAAAGAAAGACATGTTTAAATATGCTACTTGATGTGTAAAGTAACCAACAGAAGAACTAAGAAGAAGAAGAGAATATCAAACCTTTTGAGACTCAGTGAAAGAGTAGTGTAAATGAACAGAACTGTTATGTTTTTATCCTGGAATAGCTGACACAATCCTTTCGGTCTGCTGTATGTCTTTCAAATATCACTTCAGATTGTCACTCACTCTAAGAAACATTCCCAGCCCCCTGACACTCTCGCTTCTAGGCTACATTAGTTAATAATTTCATGTCTGCTGTATGGCATTATCTCATCCATTCACCCATTCAACAGTAGTTCTTAGTGGTGTATTCTCCTCTAGGCTCTGCAGCAGATGCTAAAATCCAGCTGCAAAAAAGAGAGATGTATATGGGTGCCCTTCTCATGGAACTGACACTTTATAGGTAGGGACCCTTTAAAGAATTAAATATGTGATTACAAAATTAAATAAGGAGTTACGATTGCTCTAGGCACTATGAAGGAACATGTAAACAGCAGGGAGAGTAAAGCTGCATAGGGAGTAGACCTAGTTTGGGGAAACTACGAAGGCTTCCAGGAAGAGGTGATGTGTAAGGTGCTCCCTGAAGGGTGATGGGCATTAACAAGATGGAAGGAGGGAGGTGTGGAGAGAAAGGCAAGGCACAAAGGGCCAGAGCAGGGAAGGGTGTCACATGTTGAAAAGGAGAGTCTGTGACGCTCCACGGTGTTGGAATATGGAGAATGTTGTTGTGCTCAGTCACGTCTGACTCTCTGTGACCCCATGGACTGTAGCCTTCCAGGCTCCTCTGTTCATGGCATTTTCCAAGCAAGAATACTGGAGTGGGGCTTCCCTGGTGGTCCAGTGGGTAAGGACACTGCCTTGAAGTGCAAGGGGCGCCGGTTCGATCCCTGGCCTGGGAAGATCCCACGTGCTGTGGAGCGGCTGGACGGATGTGTCCAATGACCGAGCCGGAGCTCTGGAGCGCATGCGCCCAGAGCCAGCTCTCTGCGACAGCAGAGGCCACTGCGATGGGAGGCCCACAGGAGCCGAAGAACAATGATGGATGAAAAGTGGACAAGTGAAAGACCAATAGAAGCGGCCCACCCGCCTCCCTCTCCCTCCCCACCCTACCCCCAAATAAATAAATAAATAAATATTCCATTTCTAAGAAAAAAAAAAAGAATACTGGAGTGGCCTGCGAGGATCAGGGGAAGGACATTCACAATGGCCCTGGTAGGGGCGGAAAGCGGGGCTTGCATCTTACAGGAACGGGAGGCTGTGTTCTAAGTTTTAGCTTTCTCCTGAGAGGATGGGGGAAGCCACTGAAGATTAATTTCAGTGAGATCTATTTGACACTAGACTGAGAGTGAGCAAGCTGCACTTTGTGGGGCAAGCGCAGCCCATCATGTACTTTTTACAAATAAAGTTTTATTAGAACTTAGCCATGCTCTTCATTTGCATTTCTATGACTGCTTTCACAGGATAATGTGCAGAGCATGGCAGACAACATGGAGGTGGCATGGGCTGCAAAGCCTAAAATACTGTCTATTTTGTCCTTTATAGAATGAGGCCTCTGGAACCAATCATCTTCCTTACAAGCAACGTGGCAAATGATACGCGCTTGCAGGCTAGCATTTACTGCACTCCGACCATCTGTATGCATGTTCTATTTCCTCATTATTAGACTGTGACCTCCTCTTTGGGACAAGGACTCATATTCAGTTCACCTTAGTTTCTCTAACTTCTAACGCATTATTGTACAATGAACACTTGACGGAACCTATCCTGCTTATTTATCTCACGGAGCATTAAGTCCATCTGCTAATTTAATTGGTTTGGAAACTCTGCTCAAGAGAGGTGGAGGCCTCCAACATCCAGCAAGTTCCTATTCACACTGGATCTCAAGTTCAAGTCTCTTGAGTCTCATTCCTGTCATCTCGGAACTTCCTTAATTCAGCAGTTCAAAGTAGTCTATAAATAAGCAATCGTTTGACTATCGCTAGAATCAGAAAACTGGATACAGCTCTACTTACAGAGTCATACTTTGAAGCTGTGATGACTCATCTAAGGGGAAAAAAACGTGTCCAAGAGTTTTGTCTAAATCTGTTCTCTAATTGTCTCTGTACAGCAGACATTTGTGTGTTGTCTTAGCTGAACTCAATGAAACACCCTCGAAAGCTTCAGAGATCCTGTGAGGAGTCCTACACGCAGGTCAGAGATGCAGGAGGCTCCGTATTGCAGTTCCATATGCCTGACTGCCCTTCCTATTAGGAGGCTGGAAATATAATTAGGAGACAAGCGCCACAGATGCTGCCGTTTACAATAACCAGAAAAAAAGCACCGAAACGGGTAAGACATGAAAGGATAATTTTGCTTATACAAAATAGCAGACTGCAAACTAAAACCAAGAAAAACAAACAGGCAGATGGGAAGAGCGGAGAAGACACTGGCCCAGCTGTGAGCAGGATTTAGACACCCAGATGCAACATAATTTTGGGGGACGGCTGGGAGAGGAAGAGAGTCTGAAAAAAACAAAAAACAAAAAACCCGGAAACAGAGAAGTTACTGGAGCACAGGGAGTTCCTCGTCTCTCCACCTGCAGCTTCAGCTTCTTCATATCCACCTCCTCCTACCCTGGCTGCGGCGGGCCACTGCCTGGGGGATGGGAGGAGAGAAGAGAACGGAAGGACAGAAAAGAGGGACGGGCCTCATTCCCACCAGAGAAGGCGGCGGCAGCAACGTCAACAGCTGAGATTGCAGAGGAAGAAGAAGAACATGGCTGTTACCCAGAAGAGGGTGAGCTGGAGCGTCTGGTGGTAGGATTAGTAGCGTTACTTAGACGACACCACACGTGCAAGGCAGGAGAGCGCCGCGGCCCTGGGGCGACGCACACACGAGTGACATGGTGCGTGCGCAGAGGGTTGCTGATCAACGTAAGACTGGTGCGATGGGAACTAGTAATCCAAAGACCATTTCCTTTCATCGCCTCCGACCGACAGTAGCAAAACAAACAACAACGATGACGACAAAAATCAAACGAAAAACAAAGAAAAGAACAGCCACCACAGAACCCAGCAACATACTGTTTCCCTTATTTTCTGGGGTTGGGCAACTGAAGGTCTAAGGAGAGAGGCCAGGATTGGGTCTTTACCACGTGCTGAAGAGACTTCTCCAACCATCAAAGAACACAGGTCAGAGGCATCGGAAGAAATACTCCTGTTACATCCAGGCAAATGGGACACCCAACGGCAACGCAGTGGGCTCTTTAGCCAATGGGGAGGGAAAGCTCCTTGGCCAGAGAAGACTGGGGTTGGGGGCCAGGAGGTGGAGGGGGACATCAGCCCTTTCCTCTGCCCTGCTCCTGGAGCACCATGTTTTCGATTCTCTCCCTGTGTGTTCCCATCATTTTTCTTCTTCTGCAACTGGCTGGCTATACATTTTTACTCCCACTCTAAATGTGAGCCCCCCTGGAGGACAACACTGGACATTATCTATCCTCACAGCCCCAGATGCCGGAGAAAGCCTCGCTCTACCTGGGCACCACCCTCCTCCAGACAGGCTCCCCTGACGGTGCGATGGGGGCAGAGCTGTGCTCTCCAGGAGTCCCCACGGGGCAGGCGCTCCGTGAAGGATGGCAAAGGACGGCCCTACTCCAAGCAACCAGCTAACAGGAAGCTCCTGGTCACACCTGACATCTGCTTCCCGTGGATTCTCAGAGCACCGTCTCCCCAAGGCCCCAACCCCACTACATTCTCATCACAGGCCTCCATACCAGGCTGACGCTTATCCCTAGAGCTACTTACACCCATGGCTGATTTTCCTCTTAGCTTCCTTGAAGTGACCTGACCAAGGGATGTGATCACATCTTTTGGACAAAATAAAGGTGTTTCTTTTCTAAATAAGACTTTCTTAGTGACACAGTGTAGCTCATAAAACATCTTTCACAGATAATGGATACTAACGCCATTTTGCATTATTTCTAAATTTATTCCCTTCCCATAGCTCCTGGAACGACCCAAGGCTGGGCTCCTTGAATGGGGATGAGAGGTCTTCTTGGTGGCCATGGGACCGCTCAGGCTGTCGCTACAGGAAATGAGGCAGAGTTTCCATACGGTGGAGGACCCATCTCTTCGTGGGAAGAGAAAAGTCGCCGCTCTGTATTCCAGTTCCTGGGCTGTTCCACCAGCTATTTTGGGGAAGGGGAAAGCCAAGCTCACAACACTTTCCCCAGAGAAAAGATGCCAATGTCCATGTCAGCCATTAGAAACGTCATTAAAGCAGATGAGAAATGGGCTGTGGACAGTTTTATGAGCCCAGAATACTCTTCTTGGAGATTTTATGGAGACCACAGGAAGCCAGAGAGACAATGACATTCATACCCTTTTTTAGAGTCTGGTGAGGAGCAATTTTTTTCTGTAGTCAACAGAGTGTGGTTTTTTTGAAAGGGAAAGTTACTGTTGGGGGCCACGTCCAACGAAGCCTTATTCAGAGAATTTATTGATCTGCTGGAGACTGAATGCTCCAGGCCAAGTAGCTGCGGGCTGAGTGCCCAAATCCTTCTAGAATTGCAGAGAAGATTCTTTTTGATTCCAGGCATCTCTGGGAAATAGTCTTTAGAGAATGCTATTCTGCTCAAATCCCTGTGGTTGCAACAGCACATCTGTAATCTTTTTATCTCTGGTTTGCTCTTTTCTCACGTGACAAAATGAAGTTCAGAAAGGCTGGGGAACTTGCACAGACATACAAATGTAAGCAACGGAGTCAGAATGTGACTAAATTTTCTTCTTTACCATGCTGCCTCTACCCAGGTCTGGAGATTCAGATTTAAAGGCAAGGGTAGGAAAAAGGGCTGCACCAATAAAACTGACCTCAAGAAGGTCTCCTGCATCTTTATTTAGGTCTCCTAGCCCAGCAAAATATTTAGCCCTGTAAATCAAGAACATGTCGCACGGGGGGTGGAAATGACCTAAGGCATGTGATCACATCTTTTGGACAAAATAAAGGTGTTTCTTTTCTAAATAAGACTTTCTTAGTGACACAGTGTAGCTCATAAAACATCTTTCACAGATAATGGATACTAACGCCATTTTGCATTATTTCTAAATTTATTCCCTTCCCATAGCTCCTGGAACGACCCAAGGCTGGGCTCCTTGAATGGGGATGAGAGGTCTTCTTGGTGGCCATGGGACCGCTCAGGCTGTCGCTACAGGAAATGAGGCAGAGTTTCCATACGGTGGAGGACCCATCTCTTCGTGGGAAGAGAAAAGTCGCCGCTCTGTATTCCAGTTCCTGGGCTGTTCCACCAGCTATTTTGGGGAAGGGGAAAGCCAAGCTCACAACACTTTCCCCAGAGAAAAGATGCCAATGTCCATGTCAGCCATTAGAAACGTCATTAAAGCAGATGAGAAATGGGCTGTGGACAGTTTTATGAGCCCAGAATACTCTTCTTGGAGATTTTATGGAGACCACAGGAAGCCAGAGAGACAATGACATTCATACCCTTTTTTAGAGTCTGGTGAGGAGCAATTTTTTTCTGTAGTCAACAGAGTGTGGTTTTTTTGAAAGGGAAAGTTACTGTTGGGGGCCACGTCCAACGAAGCCTTATTCAGAGAATTTATTGATCTGCTGGAGACTGAATGCTCCAGGCCAAGTAGCTGCGGGCTGAGTGCCCAAATCCTTCTAGAATTGCAGAGAAGATTCTTTTTGATTCCAGGCATCTCTGGGAAATAGTCTTTAGAGAATGCTATTCTGCTCAAATCCCTGTGGTTGCAACAGCACATCTGTAATCTTTTTATCTCTGGTTTGCTCTTTTCTCACGTGACAAAATGAAGTTCAGAAAGGCTGGGGAACTTGCACAGACATACAAATGTAAGCAACGGAGTCAGAATGTGACTAAATTTTCTTCTTTACCATGCTGCCTCTACCCAGGTCTGGAGATTCAGATTTAAAGGCAAGGGTAGGAAAAAGGGCTGCACCAATAAAACTGACCTCAAGAAGGTCTCCTGCATCTTTATTTAGGTCTCCTAGCCCAGCAAAAATATTTAGCCCTGTAAATCAGAACTTGTGTTTTTAAGGCATGGATTCGCACGGAGGAATAGGAGGGAGGTGTGAAAATTCTTGGCAGTGTGCTTTCTGCCTTCACAGTATTGCAACTGTGTCTTTTCCCTGGAGTCCCAAGAGAGGGAAGGGGCAGATTATCCAGAATATTCCTGAACTGTGGAGCTTTCTTATTTATTGTGACATCTTGTGGTCACTCCGTGTTACTGCAGCTTGTGTTGCCTCATGAGCCAAACACTCTATTTATTTTTTCAATTTTAAACAATATTTATTTTATTCTTCCATGCAGCAATTGAACCAGAAGTTTCTAATCATCTGATAGGTACCAGTCACTACACTAGGCAACCGAGAATATTAGGACATACTTAACCTAAGAACCATGGAAACACCAAGAAGAAGCTATTACTGCAGCTCACTTTTGATACATAAAAGAACTATCACTCAGTGGAGCATCTGCCGTGAAGTGACCCAGGCCCTCATTTAACTCATTTATTATGCCACTGGGTCTTCACCATGACCACACCTGGTGACTCTTCCCATCCACACTTCAGATATAAGGAAACTAAAGCTACGAAAGGTTATTTAAATTATCTAAGTTTAAAGAAGCTTGTCAGTCGTGAAGTTACATTTTTAAAACTGGTTGTTCATTTCTCAACGTCAGAACTACACTGTTCTGTGTCCAAAGAGCTGGTAGAGACTAATGCCAGTGACGAGGTGACACTTGGGAATGACCTCAATGGCTATGTTTCTTCCATGAACCCATGAAAAACTTTTTTATTAATTTTTATTGGAGAGAATAGTTAGTTTACAATGTTGTGTCAGTTTCTGCTGTGAGGCAAAATGACTCAGCTGTACATATGTGTGTGTGCGGTGTTTACGTTCAGTCGTGACTAACTCTGCGACCTTATGGACTCTAGTCCACCAGGTCCCTTTGCCCATTGGAGTTCCCGGCAAGAATATGGGAGTGGGTTGTCATTTCCTCCTGCAAGGGATCTTCCTGGACCAGGGACTGGACCCACATCTCTTGCATCTCCTGTATTGGTGGTAAAGAATCTGGCTGCCCGTGCAGGACATGCAGGTTCAATCCCTGGGTCAGGAAGATCCCCTGTAGCAGGAAATGGCTACCCACTCCAATATTCCTGCCTGGGAAATCCAATGAACAGAGGAGCCTGGGGGGCTACAGTCCAGGGGATCACAAAGAGTAGAACACAACTTAGCAACTAAACAACAAAAACAATGTTATATATATTATATATATGTATGTATGTGTATATATATATATATATATATATATATATATAAAAGAGAGATTTATAACTCTTATGTTTTCCCTGCTCACATTCTTTGCCAATATTTTCCCACTGGACTTCTTTTTTTATATTATTTCATTATTAGAGTTCTTTAAATATTAGAAATGAACTCTGCTGTCACACACACTGCAAATTACATCCTGGTTCATTGACTTCTAATTTTATTTATGATATTTTTGATAGAAGGTATTTTTTATACTTAACCTAAGAACCATGGAAACACCAAGAAGAAGCTATTACTGCAGCTCACTTTTGATACATAAAAGAACTATCACTCAGTGGAGCATCTGCCGTGAAGTGACCCAGGCCCTCATTTAACTCATTTATTATGCCACTGGGTCTTCACCATGACCACACCTGGTGACTCTTCCCATCCACACTTCAGATATAAGGAAACTAAAGCTACGAAAGGTTATTTAAATTATCTAAGTTTAAAGAAGCTTGTCAGTCGTGAAGTTACATTTTTAAAACTGGTTGTTCATTTCTCAACGTCAGAACTACACTGTTCTGTGTCCAAAGAGCTGGTAGAGACTAATGCCAGTGACGAGGTGACACTTGGGAATGACCTCAATGGCTATGTTTCTTCCATGAACCCATGAAAAACTTTTTTATTAATTTTTATTGGAGAGAATAGTTAGTTTACAATGTTGTGTCAGTTTCTGCTGTGAGGCAAAATGACTCAGCTGTACATATGTGTGTGTGCGGTGTTTACGTTCAGTCGTGACTAACTCTGCGACCTTATGGACTCTAGTCCACCAGGTCCCTTTGCCCATTGGAGTTCCCGGGCAAGAATATGGGAGTGGGTTGTCATTTCCTCCTGCAAGGGATCTTCCTGGACCAGGGACTGGACCCACATCTCTTGCATCTCCTGTATTGGTGGTAAAGAATCTGGCTGCCCGTGCAGGACATGCAGGTTCAATCCCTGGGTCAGGAAGATCCCCTGTAGCAGGAAATGGCTACCCACTCCAATATTCCTGCCTGGGAAATCCAATGAACAGAGGAGCCTGGGGGGCTACAGTCCAGGGGATCACAAAGAGTAGAACACAACTTAGCAACTAAACAACAAAAACAATGTTATATATATTATATATATGTATGTATGTGTATATATATATATATATATATATATATATATAAAAGAGAGATTTATAACTCTTATGTTTTCCCTGCTCACATTCTTTGCCAATATTTTCCCACTGGACTTCTTTTTTTATATTATTTCATTATTAGAGTTCTTTAAATATTAGAAATGAACTCTGCTGTCACACACACTGCAAATTACATCCTGGTTCATTGACTTCTAATTTTATTTATGATATTTTTGATAGAAGGTATTTTTTTATATCCAACTTATTCATGCTTTTCTTCATGGCTGTGTGTTTTGATAAAACCTTTCTAAACCCCTTGTGTAAGTCTGCACATACTGTTTTAAGTTTATTTTTATTACAAAAATATTTAACTTGGCCCTAAATTAGGGATTTTATATTATTTTTCAAAAGTGTAACCAGTTGTTTTGCCTTTATTTAATGAGTAAACCAAACATTTCAACATGCCCAAGTGTTCCCAAGTACTTTGTTCTCCTCTGGAGTTTTTATATGGTTTCACTGCTCTGGCTCTCCTGGGCCCCCCATGCTGTCTCGTTGGAGCTTTATCATGTTTCAGAGTTTGTTAAGCCAAGTCCTTTATCATTACTCTTATTTGAAATATAAAATGGTATGGCCAGAGTCTATCCTTTCAGATGTGCCATAAATATATTCTTTTAATTCAAACTCGGATGTTTAGTGTTCAGTATGAATACGAGAATAGCATGGAAAGGCAGTATCCATTTTAGAATTATGATGGATTTACCTACATAGTCACGTGTTTTCTTCCAGCCCACATCCAGGCCCCCATTCAAGACTCCCTGAAAATACTGGCTGGAAGCTCTCTTTCTCTCTGTTTGAATGGATGTGTGCCCTTTGCTTCCTAATCTACCCCCTCCCATCAGTTACTTATGCCAAGTGACTTCACTTACCATTTTTTAATGTTTTTTAATAATAATTAAATTTCTTTTTAATAGAAAGATAATTGCTCTACAATATCATGTGGAATATTACTTGGCTGTAAAAAAGGAGGACATCTGAGTCAGTTCTAATGAGGTGGACGAACCTAGAGCCTATTTTACAGAGTGAAGTAAGTCAGAAAGAGAAAAACAAATATCATATATTAATGCATATATATGGAATCTAGAAAGGCGGGACTAACGAACCTCTCTGTAGGGCAGCAGTGGAGACACAGACATGGAGAACAGCCTTATGGACAGAGTGGGAGTGGGGAAGAAGGAGAGGGCGGGATGTGTGGAGAGAGAAACGGGGACATGTTAGGTTACCAAATGTAAAATCGATAGCCAATGGGAATTGGCCGTGTGATTCAGGGGACTCAAACCAGGGCTCTGTAACACTTACCCTTTTTAAAATATGTCAGTTGTCTTCCAGGCTCTTCCTGGCTTCTTCCTGATTGTCACTACTGTGACTTGGCCCTTAGGTGGCCTCTTAACCGTCTTTGCCGGCTCCAGGCTTGTTTAGTCCATTTCCAGAGGCACAGCCATGATGGCATCTCAGAGGCCAACCTGGTCATGTCTCTCCCATGCATGAGCCTTTCAACTGCCCCTGGTCAATGGTGATAGAAGGTACAAGGTCTCCACATTCTGTTCCCTCTCCATCTTTTGGACTTCCTCTCCCTTAAAACTCTGTCTTCCACCTTCATTCTACCTGCTCCTTCTTCCCTCCCCATGCCAGGTGATTCACACCTCACTCCCCTCTCTTTTTCTTTGTTTAAAATTTAAGCATAGCTTCCCTGGTGGCTCACATGGTAAAGATCTGCCTGCAATGTCAGACACTGGGGTTTGATCCCTGAGTTGGGAAGATCGTCTGGAGAAGGAAACGGCAATCCACTCCAGTATTCTTGCCTAAAAAAAATTCCATGGATGGAGAAGCCTGGCAGCCTACAGTCTGTTCAGTATGAATACGAGAATAGCATGGAAAGGCAGTATCCATTTTAGAATTATGATGGATTTACCTACATAGTCACGTGTTTTCTTCCAGCCCACATCCAGGCCCCCATTCAAGACTCCCTGAAAATACTGGCTGGAAGCTCTCTTTCTCTCTGTTTGAATGGATGTGTGCCCTTTGCTTCCTAATCTACCCCCTCCCATCAGTTACTTATGCCAAGTGACTTCACTTACCATTTTTTAATGTTTTTTAATAATAATTAAATTTCTTTTTAATAGAAAGATAATTGCTCTACAATATCATGTGGAATATTACTTGGCTGTAAAAAAGGAGGACATCTGAGTCAGTTCTAATGAGGTGGACGAACCTAGAGCCTATTTTACAGAGTGAAGTAAGTCAGAAAGAGAAAAACAAATATCATATATTAATGCATATATATGGAATCTAGAAAGGCGGGACTAACGAACCTCTCTGTAGGGCAGCAGTGGAGACACAGACATGGAGAACAGCCTTATGGACAGAGTGGGAGTGGGGAAGAAGGAGAGGGCGGGATGTGGAGAGAGAAACGGGGACATGTTAGGTTACCAAATGTAAAATCGATAGCCAATGGGAATTGGCCGTGTGATTCAGGGGACTCAAACCAGGGCTCTGTAACACTTACCCTTTTTAAAATATGTCAGTTGTCTTCCAGGCTCTTCCTGGCTTCTTCCTGATTGTCACTACTGTGACTTGGCCCTTAGGTGGCCTCTTAACCGTCTTTGCCGGCTCCAGGCTTGTTTAGTCCATTTCCAGAGGCACAGCCATGATGGCATCTCAGAGGCCAACCTGGTCATGTCTCTCCCATGCATGAGCCTTTCAACTGCCCCTGGTCAATGGTGATAGAAGGTACAAGGTCTCCACATTCTGTTCCCTCTCCATCTTTTGGACTTCCTCTCCCTTAAAACTCTGTCTTCCACCTTCATTCTACCTGCTCCTTCTTCCCTCCCCATGCCAGGTGATTCACACCTCACTCCCCTCTCTTTTTCTTTGTTTAAAATTTAAGCATAGCTTCCCTGGTGGCTCACATGGTAAAGATCTGCCTGCAATGTCAGACACTGGGGTTTGATCCCTGAGTTGGGAAGATCGTCTGGAGAAGGAAACGGCAATCCACTCCAGTATTCTTGCCTAAAAAAAATTCCATGGATGGAGAAGCCTGGCAGCCTACAGTCCAAGGGGTTGCAAAGACTTGGACATAACTGAGTAGTTAACACACAGTTGATTGACAATATTATGCTATTTTCAAGTATATAAAAAGTGATCCATGTATGTATTTCTTTTTTGATGTAATCTCCTGACATGCCCTTCCCCACTGTTTCAGCTTCCCGTGCGAACAAGTTAACACCTGTCTTTCCTTAAGACTGAGCTCAAATGACTTCATCTTCTTCCAGACACATCCTGCGACATCCTCAGTTCCTCTCTGCTCAGGTTCCACTCCAGACCCTCTTCCCATGTTCCCAGACATGCAGAGAGCAGCTGAGTGTTTTTCATATTCTCATATGGTCATCATCACCTCTCCACAGGAGATTATGATTTTCTATTTAGGTCTTTGGTTTTCAAAAATATGAATTACATGAAGGTTCTGACTATATCCTAAAAATGTATAAGTGCATAGACTGTCATTACAGAAAAACCCAACCAATCCATGTGTAGAGATGCAGATTCTCGACTAGCTCTGAAAGCATCTATAATACTCGTCATTCTTGTATTGTCCTTCCTTCAGTATCCCCTCTTCTAATCCTGTTGATCATGGCCCTTAAAACCAATCTGAACTCTGCATTAGAGGATAGAATAATCCTTTGGGGAAATTTTGTCTTGCAGGTTAAGCACAGAGAGCATGCATTTTGTAAGCCCTTTCTTTCCTATGGCTCATTCTGGAGCCTCGAGACTACAAGGAGCAGGACACTGCCTTCTCCAAAGCTGGGGAGGATCTTTATTACCACGTTCACATGAGCTAACACTTTCTGGAGCTCAGCGACTACCATTCCTGGGAGACAAGAAGCAGTTGTCATCGAAAATGCGTGGCTCGGCTCTGCAGACCTCTTTGAAACTAACTTCACATGTTATCCAGGCCACCCTAGGTTGCCATGGAAACCAATGTGTCAGATCAGCAAAATATAAGATATAGATTTCGAAGAAGTCACTGATGCTGCAACCTCCTTTTCCCTTTTCTGTCTCTCTCATGCCCTCTTTGTGCAGGCATGTGTGTGCTCGTGAGTGTGTGTGTGCGCGCGTGTGCCCTCGCATGTGTCTGAATGAGAGCTCCGTGTCCAAAACCACACTGTCCTTTCCCCTTGAGGGTACATGCAGGGCTGGGACCTTGCAGCTGATTTGAACTGCTGGGGTGGGGGCTTCTTCTGACAGGCACCCCAGCCCAGGGACCCACAAAGGGAGCCTTGCCTTTCTTGTTACTGTCTAAATAGACTTCATAGAAGAAATAGTTATGTAAGGAGAAATAAACCACCGCCAGTCCTGAGGACCAAGCCACATTCCACAGAAAGGAAAATAAGAAACTGCGGTCGGTGTTGTGTTAGTGTCTCTGCTGTTAACACAGGGCCCCCGTCCAGAGCCAGGGAAAACATCTCATTCAGACCTTGGAGGGGGCCCTCCTCAAGGTCGCTGTTTCAGCTTGGTCAGGGAACCCACCCAGGCAGCACAGTGGCAAATCTTTCCAGGGTCAGAAATTCCAGCTGGATGCTGCCGTCGCTTTGGGCTTTAGTTTAGAACGAGGCAGACTAACGAGAGAAGCCCAGCTGCTGGCTTGTACTCGCTTGGGCTCCCATTCACTAGATGGTGAGATGACCGAGTTCCAGGTTCACAAATGCTCTCAGTTGCCTTGTATACGCTGTGGGGTTGGAGAGCAACGTGGCGGCTTCTGGATGCTCAGACATTCAGGGCGGTGTGCTGATGTGGGTGAAATCTGAAACTCAGACCCCATAGGGAGGAAGCAAGCTGTTTGGAGCACTGTCTGCATACAGGGTACTGTCCCAAAGTGTTTCAGACACATTCTATGAAACCTTGCTCCATTCCCACAGCAAGCCTGCATGCTGAAAGCATTAGACGCAGAAAACCGACAACGAGGCCAGGTAAAATGTCCAAGACCACATAACTAGGAAGAGGCCAGTATGAGAGCTGATCTCAAGCCTTTAGGGCATCTCACACCCTGTTTCTCTTTCCACTTCTCATTATAACACATTAAGCATTACAGGCACACACAGAATCACGAAAAAGCCCTGTAGCTGCACGTTGCTCTTCCCGCCTAGGCCCACCTTATATGTACAAATAATTTCAGAAAGCACTCTTAGAGGAAGCATTAGTAACACCATGAAAACTAGTCTTTCCTCTTGTGAAACTGAACACTCCATTTAGAGTGAGTCAGGAGAAGAAAATTAAAGTTTAATTTCCTTCTTTCCTCCTACCCTCCCTTCCTTCCTATCTTCCTACCCAAAATCCGTCTCGCCTCAATAATTCAACATGTGAGTTTCGTACATTTATTTTGTTTCAGGCTTTGTACTATGCACCGGGCTAGAGAGATGCATCCTTTACTCTGAGTTTTCTGGGGTTGGAAGGCATTTCCAGGGCAGGCTGTGGTTACAAAGCCTTCCAGGACATAAAGGGCTTAGTCACTGGCTTTCGTGGATAGAGTTTCCTCATTATCTTTCATTTAAAAGAGTATTCAGATTTTCTTTTAGACTCATCTTATACCTTGGCAAAAAGATGTCAAGCTATTTACCTTTATTTCACAAATATGTATTGAGGTGCTCTCTTTGAGCAGACTGCCCTCTTGTTACTCACTGGATTCAGAGTTCTCTGCCCTTGCGAAGCATCTCATATTGTCCAATGTTTTAATCATAACAATAGCTACTATAATTATCATGTATGAGGAATCTGTGTAAACATTGCTTGTACAATAACATGAATATTTCTATAATGACCTTGTGATCATGATATTATTATCATTATCAATTTAAACATTAGAAAACCGAGGCCCTGGGAGTTAAGTGCATACTAATTGATGTAAATGAAGGAACAGAAGCATGAATGGAAATTCAACAGTTTCAGGTTTACGTCCCTTTGAAATGGAAATCATCACAACAGCCTCCATTTGAAGCCAGTGACTTGTAATTCTAGCAGAGTTCCAATGGTGTTCTTCAACTAAGACTGGTCATTTTGACTTGTCTCTTTCTATAAAGGTGAAACTCTACCTAGAAGGTTCTTTTTCAGGAACAAGGCTGCAGAGAGGCTGAGAAACAGTTTGGATAAGTCAGATTTGGGATAAGCCCATGAGCCATGCCTCATACTGAAAACTGTCAAAACTCAAGAGCAGTGAAAGGTTTCTGGTTTCTTGGAGGCAAAAACCTTCATTTTGTTGTGGATCAATGATACACGAAATTAGAAAATATTCATTAAACATTTCCTCCCAATGACTGGAAATTTTAAGTCATTTCTCTATTTTTGTTCCTTTAACTTGGATTTCCTGTCAGTGATGTAAACAGATCTTCATGGCTTGCTAACATAACTCCTTTCATGGTTTATTCACTAAATATATAATATCTATCTATATATACATACCTATTTTTTACTGGAAAGAGCAGTGTGCTGAACACTGGGCTCAAAACGGAAGGGAGCCAACACCAGGGCAATGCAGGCGGTGATCGAGACACCTCATATTCATCAATACCATTGTCTTTGTCAGGCAGGTCAGACATTTCCACAAAGTCTCACTAGAGTCCAAGTGGATTTGGTATTAAGCAGACTTTTTTTTAGGTGGATTATTCATTGCAGAAAAAAAAAGCAATAAAAACTACAACGTGGCACTACATCTTCTCCTTTGTTTACTGGTTATCTACAAGTCACTAAGAAAAAACCAAACTAGTCTATTCAGATAGAAAGTAAAGACTCAGTCTGCTATCTGAAGAGGCTTCCCTGGTGGTACTAGTGGGAAAGAACCTGCCTGCCAGTGCAGAGGCTACTATAATTATCATGTATGAGGAATCTGTGTAAACATTGCTTGTACAATAACATGAATATTTCTATAATGACCTTGTGATCATGATATTATTATCATTATCAATTTAAACATTAGAAAACCGAGGCCCTGGGAGTTAAGTGCATACTAATTGATGTAAATGAAGGAACAGAAGCATGAATGGAAATTCAACAGTTTCAGGTTTACGTCCCTTTGAAATGGAAATCATCACAACAGCCTCCATTTGAAGCCAGTGACTTGTAATTCTAGCAGAGTTCCAATGGTGTTCTTCAACTAAGACTGGTCATTTTGACTTGTCTCTTTCTATAAAGGTGAAACTCTACCTAGAAGGTTCTTTTTCAGGAACAAGGCTGCAGAGAGGCTGAGAAACAGTTTGGATAAGTCAGATTTGGGATAAGCCCATGAGCCATGCCTCATACTGAAAACTGTCAAAACTCAAGAGCAGTGAAAGGTTTCTGGTTTCTTGAGGCAAAAACCTTCATTTTGTTGTGGATCAATGATACACGAAATTAGAAAATATTCATTAAACATTTCCTCCCAATGACTGGAAATTTTAAGTCATTTCTCTATTTTTGTTCCTTTAACTTGGATTTCCTGTCAGTGATGTAAACAGATCTTCATGGCTTGCTAACATAACTCCTTTCATGGTTTATTCACTAAATATATAATATCTATCTATATATACATACCTATTTTTTACTGGAAAGAGCAGTGTGCTGAACACTGGGCTCAAAACGGAAGGGAGCCAACACCAGGGCAATGCAGGCGGTGATCGAGACACCTCATATTCATCAATACCATTGTCTTTGTCAGGCAGGTCAGACATTTCCACAAAGTCTCACTAGAGTCCAAGTGGATTTGGTATTAAGCAGACTTTTTTTTAGGTGGATTATTCATTGCAGAAAAAAAAAGCAATAAAAACTACAACGTGGCACTACATCTTCTCCTTTGTTTACTGGTTATCTACAAGTCACTAAGAAAAAACCAAACTAGTCTATTCAGATAGAAAGTAAAGACTCAGTCTGCTATCTGAAGAGGCTTCCCTGGTGGTACTAGTGGGAAAGAACCTGCCTGCCAGTGCAGGAGGCGCAAGGGACATGGTTTTGACCCTTAGGTGAGGACGATCCCCTGGAGAAGGAAATGGCACTCCACTCCCATACTCTTCCCTGGACAATCCCACGGACAGAGGGAGCCTGCCAGGCTACGGTCCGTGGGGTCACAAAGAGATGGACACGACTGAGTAACGGAGCATACAAGTTTTCTGAAATCAGGAAATACCTTTTGTGACTAAGAAGAAAATACGTACAACATCTGAGATTATGATCCCTCATATTTGCTGACAGCGTAAAAATACTCTCTCACTTAAAAGTAAGTGGGTGAATAGAAATGGAAAATTTGGAAAATAGTTTCTAAGGTACTTCACTGCAGAAGCAATCTTCAGAACTCCTGGCAGGTTGCTCTCTGAAAGAGTCTCTCCTGTCTCTACAGCCACTCTGGGACTCACTGTGGCTGCCTGTTGAAGTCAGACTCCTTAACTCCAAAGCAGAGCTTCTACCATTGGCCACATCTACAGGGATTTCCATTCTTTCCTTTCTTCCCTCAGTGACTCAGAAAGTAAGCTGGGGACATGTGAGGCACTTTTGTAGCATAATCATTGTGTAAATAACCTGAAACTTACATCCATATAATTACTTTCACAAATCCTGTATCCCTTCCAGACTAGAGATTCTGTTGTTTTTTGTTTTGTTTTGTTTTGAATGCATCTTGAGGAAGTCTTCTAAGAATCTTGCATCACAAAAGCCTTTCTCCTGCCTCTGGTTTGAACTTGTTCACTAGAGGCTAAAGTTCATGAGGGTGGCGTCTATATCTTTCTTTATTTTAATTATTGTTTTCTCAGAATCAAATCCAAATCCACTTTGTAACTGGAGCTAACCAAGCCAGGCCAGGGCATTGTCGGAGGAGCTGGCTATACAGACATTCTCTATAATGGTCAGAATTTTAAATGTTATGATTAAGAAGGGCCAGCTCAAACAAAAGTCTACCTAACTGTGGTATTGGAGAAGACGCTTGAGAGTCCCTTGGACTGCAAAGCATCAAACCAGTCAATCCTAAAGGAAATAAACTCTGAATAGGATGCTGAAGCTGAAGCACCAATACTTTGGCCACTGAATACAAAAAGCCAACTCATTGGAAAAAACAAACTAACAAACAGATACTGGGGAAGACTGAAGGCAACAGGAGAAGATGGGTAGCAGAGGCATAGCATGACTGACTTAAGGACATGAATTTGAACAAACTGTAGGAGACAGCGGAGGACAGGGGAGCATGGTGTGTTGCAGTCCAAGGGGCCACAAAGAGTCAGACATGAGTTAGCAACTGAACAACAATTTGAGAAAAAAAATGAAACAAGCTTCGAAAAAACCTTTAATTCTGACCTTTGCAGAGCACAGACACAAGGACATTTTATGAACCGAACTACATAAAAAATTCTAGGTATTTTACTCAGGTGCAATTATATGTAATACACAAGCATCCAATACAATACATTCTACTAACTTTTCATTGAGCCCAGGGGTTCTCAACTGTGGTTGATTTTGTCCCTTGGGGGACATTTCTAGAGACATTTTTAGTTGCCCCAGAGGGAAGGGAAAGCACACCTGGCAACTAACGGGTGGAGGCTTTCTGCTATGCGCAGGATGGCCCCTATGCCCTCACCACAGCAAAGGATTATCCAGACTGAAGTGTCAAAGCCGATGAGATCGGAAACCCTGACCAAATGTGGCCGTGACCAAGCGCCTCTCCTCCGTGAAGCCCGCACACATTCCTCCAGTGTTTGTGGCCTCTTCCTTTAGTCGCTCATCCTTCCTCGCCCTCCTCTAGGTGCTGTGTCCCTGCTGTCTCTGGTCTTACTCCTCAAAGCCAGGCACACCCACTCGTTGCTGTGAACAGTCATCTCCAACAGTCATACTAACTGTTGTCTTTCCTCCCCTCTGCATATATCCCAACTTTATTTGCTTTCAACAAACTGAACTTTGTCTGTTTTTTTAGTTGTTGTTGTTATTTGGGCCCTAAGTTCGCTCTTTGGACTTGACATTGCTGTTTGGTTTCCTTAGCAGTATCTTTTTGAGATACTTGGTAGCAGACAGGCAGGTATTTCATCACTCCCCATCATCACTTTTGAGAGAATTCACTGCCCTGACTCTAGTCTCACACCACACCAACTCATTTGGTCAATTATTAGCCTAAAGTCATCTGCATCCCCAGTAATAAGTGGGTTCAAACTCACTTACTATTGATGATGGCAGTGGAGGCGCAGCTCCCACAGACCAGAAGCACATAAATACACGTGGTCATTGGAAACTGGAAAGGATGGCCTTGTACGTGATTATTGGACAGGAAAAAATATTAGTTAAGAGCAAGTGAAATATTCAGACTTATTTTCCTTTGGTCTGATATGTTCTATAGTTTGTTAGGTTTATGATTTAACTATAGGGACATTAAACTAAAGGACTAAAATGTGCAGAATAAATTAAATACTGTTTTAATAACTGCTCTTCCCAATCTTGCTGGTGTGACACCTAGCAGCTTCAAAGGGCTGTGGTGAGCAGAAAGTTCCACACCAGCTCTCCCGGACGACTTGTCTTCTCATCACAAGTAAACTTATTTATTAGCTTATTAATCAATAGTTAAAAATTATCAGGACATAGGGTGGATGACACAGATTACAATGACCTATATACATATTTTAATGGTCACGGCTTATGCAATTGCTTAAAGGTAAATTTAAGTGCGATATTTACATTGTGTAATACTGGGTATATTTGCTTCTTTCGATGTGCCATTCTAAATGCCAGATGCAATATATTTGCTTTTTAACTTTTCATTACAACTATAACACACAGTAAAGTGCACAAAATTTAGTGCATTTTTTATTTTATTGCACTTGTTTGCTTGAAGCAAACACCTTCATGTAACCAACTACCACTCACAAAATAAAAAACACTACACAGAACCCGAAACTCTCCCTCTCGCTACCTTCCAGGTATTACCACACTCTAAAAGGAAATCACGCTTTTAACCTTTATCACCACAGAATAGTTTTGTCTGCCCTTGAGCTTGTAACTGGAAACAGACAGTAATTTTTCTATAAGAAGCAATTTTTAGTGGTATGATAAAATTGTTTGGTTTCCTTAGCAGTATCTTTTTGAGATACTTGGTAGCAGACAGGCAGGTATTTCATCACTCCCCATCATCACTTTTGAGAGAATTCACTGCCCTGACTCTAGTCTCACACCACACCAACTCATTTGGTCAATTATTAGCCTAAAGTCATCTGCATCCCCAGTAATAAGTGGGTTCAAACTCACTTACTATTGATGATGGCAGTGGAGGCGCAGCTCCCACAGACCAGAAGCACATAAATACACGTGGTCATTGGAAACTGGAAAGGATGGCCTTGTACGTGATTATTGGACAGGAAAAAATATTAGTTAAGAGCAAGTGAAATATTCAGACTTATTTTCCTTTGGTCTGATATGTTCTATAGTTTGTTAGGTTTATGATTTAACTATAGGGACATTAAACTAAAGGACTAAAATGTGCAGAATAAATTAAATACTGTTTTAATAACTGCTCTTCCCAATCTTGCTGGTGTGACACCTAGCAGCTTCAAAGGGCTGTGGTGAGCAGAAAGTTCCACACCAGCTCTCCCGGACGACTTGTCTTCTCATCACAAGTAAACTTATTTATTAGCTTATTAATCAATAGTTAAAAATTATCAGGACATAGGGTGGATGACACAGATTACAATGACCTATATACATATTTTAATGGTCACGGCTTATGCAATTGCTTAAAGGTAAATTTAAGTGCGATATTTACATTGTGTAATACTGGGTATATTTGCTTCTTCGATGTGCCATTCTAAATGCCAGATGCAATATATTTGCTTTTTAACTTTTCATTACAACTATAACACACAGTAAAGTGCACAAAATTTAGTGCATTTTTTATTTTATTGCACTTGTTTGCTTGAAGCAAACACCTTCATGTAACCAACTACCACTCACAAAATAAAAAACACTACACAGAACCCGAAACTCTCCCTCTCGCTACCTTCCAGGTATTACCACACTCTAAAAGGAAATCACGCTTTTAACCTTTATCACCACAGAATAGTTTTGTCTGCCCTTGAGCTTGTAACTGGAAACAGACAGTAATTTTTCACTGTCTATAAGAAGCAATTTTTTTAGTGGTATGATAAAAATGTATTCTTTTTCATATACATATTTCTAGTTTCTGCTTTAATGACCAACATTATCATATTCAGGGATTCTTTTCTTTCTTTCTTTCTTTCTTTATTTTTTTACATGTATGTTCCCAGATCATTTATATGCATATCCCTGGACCCTCCCTCCACCCAGTTCCCCCCCTCCCATCCCTCCAGACCATCGCTCCAAGTGGTTGTAGGTACTCTTATTCCCCTAGCACAATGACAATAGCTATCTTTTCCACACATGACAGTATAGGCTTCCATGTTACTCCCTCCATGCCTCCCTCCCACTGTTCGGTCTCCACAATGTCTTTATGTCTAGTCTCTGTTTTTTCATGAGTTCACTGCGTATGTTATCATGACCATCTTACTAGATCCCATATATATGAGTTAGTATACTATACTTGTCTTTCTCTTTTTGACTTACTTCACTTTTTATGATAGGTTCTAGAGCCAGCCACCTCATTAGGACTGAGTCTTCTGCATTTCTTTTAACAGCTGAGTAGTATTCCATTGTATATATGTACCAGAGCTTCTGGATCCATTCATTTGTCAATGGACATCTAGGTTGCTTCCATGTTCTGGCTATTGTGTAGAGAGCTGCAATGAACATTGGGGTACAGGTGCCTCTTTCAGTTTTGATTTCATCAGGATATAGGCCTAATAGTGGGATTGCTGGGTCATAGGGTGCTTCTATTTTTAGTTTTTTAAGGAATCTCCATATTGTCTTCCATAGAGGTTGTATTAATTTACATTCCCACCAGCAATGCAAGAGGGTTCCCTTTCTCCACACCCTCTCCAGCATTTGTTGTCTGTCGATTTGTTGATGATGGCCATTCTGACAGGTGTGAGGTGGTATCTCATTGTGGTTTTAATTTGCATTTCTCTGATAATAAGCGAGGTTGAGCATCGTTTCATGTATTTTTGGGCCATCTGTATGTCCTCTTTGGAGAGGCGTCTCTTTAGATCTTTTTCCCATTTTTTGATTGGGCTGCTCGTTTTCTATTCAGGGATTCTTGATAAGAACATTTTTCTGTCCCATCTTTAGCAATATTTTCATTAGATAACAAAATAGAGAACATACTCAACCATAAAGCTGCAAATAGGCATGAAGAAATCAAAATTCTACTTAAAGTAATTTTAGTGATAATCATTTGGTAGACTCACAACTCCAGATGCACAAATTACAAATCTAGAGAACATGGTGCCAATCTAAAACCTAGCTAATGGAAGAAAATTACATTTTCATTACATTCATAAATCAAAAAGTATACAACATGATAAATCCATCAATGGAATATTTGCTTTGGTCATATTTCTGAGAAGACTTAATGACATGGAAATCTGTTTTCGATGGAATAATAAATGGTAAAATGTGGAAAGCAGAGCTGAATACATATGTGTTTCTATCCTATACAATAGCAATCTGTTCATGTTATAAACAAATCATTTTTAAAGTTATGAAATAGATAAATTTAACCACAGTTATTTTAAGATTGTGAGTTGCTTATGGGTGGTTAGCATTTGTAGTTTTTATACTATCTTATATTTTCTAAATGTTATTATTAGTTTTAATAGTGTAGAGCTAATATTTAATACGTTATTTCTTTGGGGAAGGAAATGGCAGCCCACTCCAGGAGTCTTGCCTGGGGAAGCTCTTGGACAGAGGAGCCTGGTGGGCTACAGTCCACGTGATCGCAAAGGGTCCAGCATGACTAAAGTGACTAATCACGGCCTGTCATGTCATCTGAAGATAATGCTAATTTGCATCCTGCTCTAGTGGATGTGTTTGATGTTTCAGGTCTTACAGTGTTGGCTAGAAATGAAGCAGCCATCTAAATCTATTTCCTGACTTAAATGAAAACGTCTGCAGTGAATCATTATTAAGTACGGAGTTCAGTATGGGCTTAAGATAAGTATTCCATCACGTTTCTGATGTCATTTTTGCTACTTGCTGTTTGTACTAAAGATTGTAATTTGCTATTGCATTTCAGCCAGATCCTATGAAATATCAAAAATTAGTTCTGGCTTTTGTGAACAAGATAGGCATAACACAGAAACATCCGACTATAAGATAAAAAATATAGAAGTTTCCATGGGAACTTTGGAAACAGTGATTCAGGAACTGCTATCCAGGCATCATGTTAACAAATAAATATCACTTTTGGGAAGAATTTGTTATTGCTTAAATAAAAAAGATAGCCAATTAAGAAATGCGTTTGAAATGTTCATTTGTTTTTTAATTTGTATTATACACTTTGTTGTCTTAAATAAGTGCATGTGTGCTCAGTCACTAAGTGATTTCCAACTCATCGCGACCCCATGGATTGTAGCTCACCAGGCTCGTCTGTCCATGACATTTTCCAGGAAAGAATGCTGGAGTGGGTTGCCATTTCCTTCTCCAGGGGATTATCCTGGACCATGAATTGAACCCAAGTCTCCTGCATCTCCTGCATTGGCAGGTGGGTTCTTTACCACTGTGCCATCTGGGAAGCTCAGTGCAGTCAAAATACAGGTGGTTGTGCGTGAGTGAAGATTACAATAGTAGCAGTTATAGAGAATAAAAATAATATGATGATATTGTACCAATGTGGTTATTCATATCATTTTCTCCTCCTGGTAAGGAAAATGAAATCCCCACTGGTTTCTACCTCCAGAGTAACTCAGCCTTCAGTCCTAGAATTTAGCCCTTCATGTTTGTCTATTAAGTTCTCTAGAAGATCCATAAACAGTTTCATTTTCCTACAGGTACTTACGGGGGCCCCCTGGTATATGAACTATATACTTGCTGTATTCTTTTATACCATGACAGCAGTAGCAGTTGGAGCAGCAACAAATATTGATCAAAAGCCAGATGTTTTGGCTTGTGCTAGAGCATTAGATTCCCTTCTGCAGAAGTCACTATACAGCGTAACAAAAAGTCTTAAATATATTCTAATAGTTAAAAGTTTTGATTATTTAATTTGCTACTTGCTGTTTGTACTAAAGATTGTAATTTGCTATTGCATTTCAGCCAGATCCTATGAAATATCAAAAATTAGTTCTGGCTTTTGTGAACAAGATAGGCATAACACAGAAACATCCGACTATAAGATAAAAAATATAGAAGTTTCCATGGGAACTTTGGAAACAGTGATTCAGGAACTGCTATCCAGGCATCATGTTAACAAATAAATATCACTTTTGGGAAGAATTTGTTATTGCTTAAATAAAAAAGATAGCCAATTAAGAAATGCGTTTGAAATGTTCATTTGTTTTTTAATTTGTATTATACACTTTGTTGTCTTAAATAAGTGCATGTGTGCTCAGTCACTAAGTGATTTCCAACTCATCGCGACCCCATGGATTGTAGCTCACCAGGCTCGTCTGTCCATGACATTTTCCAGGAAAGAATGCTGGAGTGGGTTGCCATTTCCTTCTCCGGGGGATTATCCTGGACCATGAATTGAACCCAAGTCTCCTGCATCTCCTGCATTGGCAGGTGGGTTCTTTACCACTGTGCCATCTGGGAAGCTCAGTGCAGTCAAAATACAGGTGGTTGTGCGTGAGTGAAGATTACAATAGTAGCAGTTATAGAGAATAAAAATAATATGATGATATTGTACCAATGTGGTTATTCATATCATTTTCTCCTCCTGGTAAGGAAAATGAAATCCCCACTGGTTTCTACCTCCAGAGTAACTCAGCCTTCAGTCCTAGAATTTAGCCCTTCATGTTTGTCTATTAAGTTCTCTAGAAGATCCATAAACAGTTTCATTTTCCTACAGGTACTTACGGGGGCCCCCTGGTATATGAACTATATACTTGCTGTATTCTTTTATACCATGACAGCAGTAGCAGTTGGAGCAGCAACAAATATTGATCAAAAGCCAGATGTTTTGGCTTGTGCTAGAGCATTAGATTCCCTTCTGCAGAAGTCACTATACAGCGTAACAAAAAAGTCTTAAATATATTCTAATAGTTAAAAGTTTTGATTATTTAATTAGCACATTGAGTCCACTTGATATTAGGAATATAATGGAAGAGAAATAAGTTAAACAGTGTGTGTTATTCACTCAGTTGTCTCCGACTCTTTGAGAACCCATGAATTGTAGCCCGCCAGGCTCCTCAGTCCATAGAATTCTCTAGGCAAAAATACTGGAGTTGGCTGCCATTCCCTTCTCCAGGGGTTCTTCCTGACCCAGGTATTGAATTCAGGTCACCCACATTTCAGGCAGATTCTTTACCATCCGAGCCACCAAGGAAGCCCTATTATAGCTTGACGGTTTACTCCACAGGTCAACATGCTGCATACCGTTAAAACTGCACAATGAACTTTGTGTGTGTGTGTGCTCAGTCGCTCAGAGGTGTGCAGCTCCTTGCAGCCCCACAGACTCTAGCCCACCAGGCTCCTCTGTCCATGTGATTTTCCAGGCAGGAACACGGGAGTGGGTTAGCACGTCCTATGCCAGGGGATCTCCCCCACCCAGGGATCAAACTCGTGTCTCTTATGTCTCCTGTATTGGGGCAGATTCTTTACCATTAGTGCCACCTGGGAAGCCCAGTGATCTTCTAAGTAAATGGTATTACGAATATTTTTATAGATTTCAAGACAGAGGTCCAAAGTTACTAGGCAACTTTCAAACGTTTGGACCGTACCATATAACAGAGAGAAGATTTTCACCGAAGTATCTCCAACCCCTCCGGCCACGTTTTATTCTATCTTTTACTGTCTCTGAAAACTGTGGGAGCCAGCGATAGATGACTCTGGCAGTCACAGGCATTGTGTCCCCAAAAGTCAACCTCCAGAGTAACTCAGCCTTCAGTTAGTTCCCTTCATGTTTGTCTATTAAGTTCTCTAGAAGATCCATAAACAGTTTCATTTTCCTACAGGTACTTACGGGGGCCCCCTGGTATATGAACTATATACTTGCTGTATTCTTTTATACCATGACAGCAGTAGCAGTTGGAGCAGCAACAAATATTGATCAAAAGCCAGATGTTTTGGCTTGTGCTAGAGCATTAGATTCCCTTCTGCAGAAGTCACTATACAGCGTAACAAAAAAGTCTTAAATATATTCTAATAGTTAAAAGTTTTGATTATTTAATTAGCACATTGAGTCCACTTGATATTAGGAATATAATGGAAGAGAAATAAGTTAAACAGTGTGTGTTATTCACTCAGTTGTCTCCGACTCTTTGAGAACCCATGAATTGTAGCCCGCCAGGCTCCTCAGTCCATAGAATTCTCTAGGCAAAAATACTGGAGTTGGCTGCCATTCCCTTCTCCAGGGGTTCTTCCTGACCCAGGTATTGAATTCAGGTCACCCACATTTCAGGCAGATTCTTTACCATCCGAGCCACCAAGGAAGCCCTATTATAGCTTGACGGTTTACTCCACAGGTCAACATGCTGCATACCGTTAAAACTGCACAATGAACTTTGTGTGTGTGTGTGCTCAGTCGCTCAGAGGTGTGCAGCTCCTTGCAGCCCCACAGGACTCTAGCCCACCAGGCTCCTCTGTCCATGTGATTTTCCAGGCAGGAACACGGGAGTGGGTTAGCACGTCCTATGCCAGGGGATCTCCCCCACCCAGGGATCAAACTCGTGTCTCTTATGTCTCCTGTATTGGGGCAGATTCTTTACCATTAGTGCCACCTGGGAAGCCCAGTGATCTTCTAAGTAAATGGTATTACGAATATTTTTATAGATTTCAAGACAGAGGTCCAAAGTTACTAGGCAACTTTCAAACGTTTGGACCGTACCATATAACAGAGAGAAGATTTTCACCGAAGTATCTCCAACCCCTCCGGCCACGTTTTATTCTATCTTTTACTGTCTCTGAAAACTGTGGGAGGCAGTGATAGATGACTCTGGCAGTCACAGGCATTGTGTCATCAATGGGAGTTTTCCAGACCTAGTAATCACATGCTTTCAGCTCCATCTACATCTCATCTGCACAGGGGTCAAAGTGATTAATAGCCTCATCAATGAAAAGCATGAATTTAATTCTATCCAATCCAATTCAACTCAAGCTAAAACTACTTTTATTTATTTTTTTATTTTTGGAGCACCAGTTTCATAGTCACTCCTCTGCTTGGTTTCTGTACTGGGACAATGAAGAGCTACAGGTGTGAATTTCATCTTTTGGAATCTTGTCATCCAGCAAGTGATACAACTATCGATTGTGAACAATTAACATGCCAACCTGAGAACTGATGATACCTGTGAAAGCATCCACTGTGAACCAGACAAGTCAGGACTGGATGCAAGTGTTGATACTTCTTAACTGTACAACTGTGGAGCATTTTCTCATGTATTAGAATAACATGAGAATAAAAACAATACTTAAGATTTTTTTGAGTGTTAAAAAACATCCACTACCTTTAGAAGTCCACTATGATTCCATATGAGCCAATGGAGCTCAGAGTCTTTGAGAGGATTAAAGTAAATATGGAGGCCACATTCCTCTTCAGATAATTAACGTCATCCCTGTATTTAGTTAGAGGCTGAGACAGCTTAGAAAATGAACCAAGACTTTGAGTCCTGGGTTTCAAACACAGAAGGTGAGTATGCTGGGCTGGATTGGTTCCGTGTAATTCATAAATCCTTGGAAAGGAGAACTTGTATATGGCCAAGCAGAGATAGTTAGAGACGTATATTTTGGTCCAGGTATCTCAGCAGCATGAACTGAAAGAATCATGTAACTTGGAGATCGAGTGTTTTGTTCTGGGGCACATCTGACGGAGGGTTCTCATGGGAAGAGGGACTGTTTCTTTAACACCTTGAGAAGCCATACATACTTGGATTATTTGGGGCTTGTGGACTCCATCTGTCAGCAGAAGGATGTGGCTCAGTAATACCAGGGGCAGAAGTGACAGAGAGCAGATATCCAGAACTGGAAACTCATCCGGCCACGTTTTATTCTATCTTTTACTGTCTCTGAAAACTGTGGGAGGCAGTGATAGATGACTCTGGCAGTCACAGGCATTGTGTCATCAATGGGAGTTTTCCAGACCTAGTAATCACATGCTTTCAGCTCCATCTACATCTCATCTGCACAGGGGTCAAAGTGATTAATAGCCTCATCAATGAAAAGCATGAATTTAATTCTATCCAATCCAATTCAACTCAAGCTAAAACTACTTTTATTTATTTTTTTATTTTTGGAGCACCAGTTTCATAGTCACTCCTCTGCTTGGTTTCTGTACTGGGACAATGAAGAGCTACAGGTGTGAATTTCATCTTTTGGAATCTTGTCATCCAGCAAGTGATACAACTATCGATTGTGAACAATTAACATGCCAACCTGAGAACTGATGATACCTGTGAAAGCATCCACTGTGAACCAGACAAGTCAGGACTGGATGCAAGTGTTGATACTTCTTAACTGTACAACTGTGGAGCATTTTCTCATGTATTAGAATAACATGAGAATAAAAACAATACTTAAGATTTTTTTGAGTGTTAAAAAACATCCACTACCTTTAGAAGTCCACTATGATTCCATATGAGCCAATGGAGCTCAGAGTCTTTGAGAGGATTAAAGTAAATATGGAGGCCACATTCCTCTTCAGATAATTAACGTCATCCCTGTATTTAGTTAGAGGCTGAGACAGCTTAGAAAATGAACCAAGACTTTGAGTCCTGGGTTTCAAACACAGAAGGTGAGTATGCTGGGCTGGATTGGTTCCGTGTAATTCATAAATCCTTGGAAAGGAGAACTTGTATATGGCCAAGCAGAGATAGTTAGAGACGTATATTTTGGTCCAGGTATCTCAGCAGCATGAACTGAAAGAATCATGTAACTTGGAGATCGAGTGTTTTGTTCTGGGGCACATCTGACGGAGGGTTCTCATGGGAAGAGGGACTGTTTCTTTAAGACCTTGAGAAGCCATACATACTTGGATTATTTGGGGCTTGTGGACTCCATCTGTCAGCAGAAGGATGTGGCTCAGTAATACCAGGGGCAGAAGTGACAGAGAGCAGATATCCAGAACTGGAAACTCAGGGGAAATACACTTTTATGTATTTTTAACTTTATTATTCTTTTTTTCATCCTGCATTGGACTCTGTTAGCAGACACTGCATTAGCAGACATGTGCATTCGCAAGCAGGAGGTTTTACCTGGAGGATCGCCTGGCCACGTCCCCTCGGGTCCAGAGCATCAACCCAGCAGATGGCATCCTTGTCCTGGTCCCACGTTCATCTCTATGACCCACAAAAATATTGAGGGGTAATGAACTCTGTAAAAAAAAGTCTAGGAACTTTGCTAGAAAATAGGTTGTGATTTAGACCCAATTTTTAAAATTAAGGTCCAGAGGACAGTATTTACACTCAGATGCTACTGAAACCTAAACTATATTGAAGACTTAGAAAAATAAACTAGCACTGAATTGATCATTTTAAGAATTATTGTTATTTTGAACCCAGATGGAAGACATTCCTTGAGGGACTTTCCTCGGGCAACAAAAGTAGTGTTGCTAAGTGGTCTGTTTTCTTTGTCGTAAGAGTGCCTGTTGGGTACCGGGTTCTCTTCACAATTTATTATTTGTTTACGGGAAACCTAGCAGGAAGAAATGAGCAGCTCTGTGTGTTTACATGTGAAGCCATGTGGCACAGGTGGAGGGTCACCCTTACAGGACTCTAGAGAGCTTTGATTGTACAGGTCAAATACATAACATAGGGCTGGCCCGGAATCTGATCCCTGAGAAACTTCAATCAGAGGGTGGCCGAAATGTAGAAGTAAGTGTTCGTCCCAGGTGTTGACCATGGAAGACGTCCCATCGAGCCGCAGGCAGTGGGGAGTGACTCAGCTCACTGTCTGTTTACCCTCCTGTGTTCTAGGCTCTGAGTGAACCACTTCTCATGTAATAAACACGCCTGGACTCTGTCCATTCCTTTAACCCCATGATCACCTGTGCACCAGAGTCTCACCAGTGGATGAAGAGGAGTCATGTGTGCTGATGAGCTGTTCTCAGCAGTCAGGCTGCTCCTCTCTCCGTCTCTCAGTGCATCTTCCTTGCATTTCTATCCCTGTTGATGTCTAACTCCTAATTCTTATTTTTTCTTTTGGAGTCTCCTCTGTCCTCATACGATTTCTTCCCTGGGTCTTCTCAGTGTGAGTCTCTAAGATTTTTCCCGAATCATGAGTCTTCTCTCCCTTCATTGTTTTTTCATTTTTTCCCCTCAGAAATGCTGAAAAATGATAATCTGTCCCTAGGCTGACTGTGGGACAAAGTCCTGACTCTGGCTCAGTGCTCAGACTGACTGGCCAAAGTGCCAATGGGCTAGAATTCCTAGTATCGAGGACAATGCTCTAGCATCCTGGATGGTAAAATGTGTCTTCTTTTGTTGGAGAGGACAGATATCTTTCCTCTTTATTTATTTATTTGTTTGTTTTCATCCATCTTTATTCTTTAGCCTGGGTGGGCCTCCCATTGAAGTGGCCTCTCTCATTGCAGAGTACCAGCTATGGGCACATGCGCTTCAGAGCGCTGGCTTGCAACTGGACCCACCTGCCCAGCTGCTCCACATCATGTGGGATCTTCCTGGGCCAGGGATCAAACCAGTGCCCCTTGCACTGCAAGGCGGACTCTCTACCCACTGGACCACCAGGGAAGTCCCTGTCTTTCCTCTTAATGAAAGTAGGTTTCTTGTGGATGCTGGAACATCGCTTCCTCCATTATGCATCCCATCTTGGAAATCTGTGTCAGCAAACTCCAGCACAGGCAGGAAGTGTGTGTGCGTGCTCACATCCCTTTCTGCATCAAGTTCCCAGGAGGCTCTATAAAGCGATCACTGCCCAGAGCAGCTCACCTGCTCTGGACTACTCTGTGCCTGTTACAACGACCTTCTCAAGCCTTCCTGCTTCTGGCCATTGGGATGTCATAAATGAGAAAATGCCCAATGATGATCTGGATTCATTAAGAGGATTTTCAACATTTTAAATGGACATAGACTTAATTAATAAAGGTATCTTCAAAAATAATATTGCTTATTTTCCATTTAATTTACAAAATACATATTTTTCACACCTGCTGAGCACCAATCTTATAGCTAAATGGTGTCCTTATAGTCTCAAAAAATTTTAAGAGGATTCAATTTATGCTTCCTTGCATTTCTATCCCTGTTGATGTCTAACTCCTAATTCTTATTTTTCTTTTGGAGTCTCCTCTGTCCTCATACGATTTCTTCCCTGGGTCTTCTCAGTGTGAGTCTCTAAGATTTTTCCCGAATCATGAGTCTTCTCTCCCTTCATTGTTTTTTCATTTTTTCCCCTCAGAAATGCTGAAAAATGATAATCTGTCCCTAGGCTGACTGTGGGACAAAGTCCTGACTCTGGCTCAGTGCTCAGACTGACTGGCCAAAGTGCCAATGGGCTAGAATTCCTAGTATCGAGGACAATGCTCTAGCATCCTGGATGGTAAAATGTGTCTTCTTTTGTTGGAGAGGACAGATATCTTTCCTCTTTATTTATTTATTTGTTTGTTTTCATCCATCTTTATTCTTTAGCCTGGGTGGGCCTCCCATTGAAGTGGCCTCTCTCATTGCAGAGTACCAGCTATGGGCACATGCGCTTCAGAGCGCTGGCTTGCAACTGGACCCACCTGCCCAGCTGCTCCACATCATGTGGGATCTTCCTGGGCCAGGGATCAAACCAGTGCCCCTTGCACTGCAAGGCGGACTCTCTACCCACTGGACCACCAGGGAAGTCCCTGTCTTTCCTCTTAATGAAAGTAGGTTTCTTGTGGATGCTGGAACATCGCTTCCTCCATTATGCATCCCATCTTGGAAATCTGTGTCAGCAAACTCCAGCACAGGCAGGAAGTGTGTGTGCGTGCTCACATCCCTTTCTGCATCAAGTTCCCAGGAGGCTCTATAAAGCGATCACTGCCCAGAGCAGCTCACCTGCTCTGGACTACTCTGTGCCTGTTACAACGACCTTCTCAAGCCTTCCTGCTTCTGGCCATTGGGATGTCATAAATGAGAAAATGCCCAATGATGATCTGGATTCATTAAGAGGATTTTCAACATTTTAAATGGACATAGACTTAATTAATAAAGGTATCTTCAAAAATAATATTGCTTATTTTCCATTTAATTTACAAAATACATATTTTTCACACCTGCTGAGCACCAATCTTATAGCTAAATGGTGTCCTTATAGTCTCATGAGAGGAAGAAGAAAAGAGTGATCTGTGCTTTGAAGAATAACCCAGGATGATATGTCCGGTAGGGCTCGCCTAAGAAGGCGGGAATAATACTTCCTTTTTGAAGATAAGCTAGCTATTTCCACAGAGAAGAACTGGATGCTTGGAGATCTGGCTCAAAGCCTTGTGCTAACTCCCAGAGTCTCTACTCGTGTATCCACTAGTTCCCAGACTCTCTCGACTCTGTTGACAACAAGTGGATCCTAGATCATCATCCTAGATCTGGAATAACAAGGAAATCGTCAATGAGGATGACTTTCTTTTTGTTAAAGGGGATCAACATAGTACAGTGAGGACGACTGAGCAGCGGGCAGGCGAAGAGGCACCTCAGGAATATGAAATAGAAGAAACCTGACAGCTTAAATCTACAACAGTAAAATAACAGAGCTCCCTGCCACTAGAGCGCCATAGCTCTGTCTTCTTCTTTCATTTTCTCTTCTGCCAAAGCACCACATTTGACCCTGTGTAATGTCTTTTAGAGAATGTACCTTTCTGAATGATGTGCCCAAGCAGCTACCTGATGGCTTTCTCACAGGCAAAGCTTCCCTTGCACAGACTGTATACTGGGTGCTGAGAAAGGCCCAGCTTTACGCTCTGGACTTTGCTCTTTCCTTTTATCACTGAGAAGGACAGAGGAGTTCTGTCTGGATACTTGGAGAACATCATTGCTGATCTCATATCCCTGTACTAGTCAGCATCCTCAGGGGAGTGATGGCCGCTTATCTGATGCTGAGGTAGGCATCCGATGTCATCATCTGTAAATGACAGTTCCCAGATGGATTTCTGCTGACGTTTCAGTTTCTATAGTTTTATGATTTTGAAAATGTGTACAAAGATGCTCCGACTATGTAGAGGTGGTTAGATACCGTTAACCACACACGCTACACACAGTAGGGTAGGAATTCCATCTTGAGCATGACTTGCCTCGTACTGGTAAGGACTCCAGACCCTTGCAGGCGGAGCACTGGTTCGCTTCTGCCTGTGGGTCCGCGTCTCTTCTGTCAGGATGGTTTTCCCGCTCTTGCTGCATGTGGCCTGGTCTGCAGTAGAACATAAGCTGCTGACTTCGGGGACATAGCTGGGTCTTAGTTTTGCTTCAGTATTTGCACATAGCATGATCTCAAGCTCCCCAGTGTATGGACAGATGCTTAAATTTCCCTCTGCATCTTGCTTCCTGTGTTAAAAGCAGAAGCGGGCTCTCTATGTGAACGGAAGTCTGCCTTTGCTCTGCAGGATCCGTCATTTGGCGACTTGGAGCAGTAGGAGGGACATTTTAAACCTCTCTCTGGAGGGAAGCATCCCTTTATGGTTAGAATCTGAACATATGGACTTTGGCATACTTCCTCTACAACATCATTAAACATCAACCAAGCAGCAGCAGTTCAAGAGTAGTCGAGGGTATCATTGTTTATCACTTCATGCCTGATGTGATCTGGGCTACATTAGCAGCAGTTGGAATGCCCCCAAACAATGACTCCATCCCATGGGTCCCTAGCCACCTTTAGGCCAGATGTCACTGCCTTATCTAAGGTCTCATGTGGTACAGATGCAAACCAGGCAGCCCTGAGCTGTAAAGCTCCAGATGATGGGCATTTGTCCTGTGTAGGTGCTGGAGTTCTGCATGAAAAAAAAAAAATGAGGACAGAAGCTCTGCAGCCACAACATGGAATGTATTCTAGGTGACTGCAGCTTTGGGTGTGAAGGATGGATTCTGCCCAAGTGGATCAGCACCAAGGATGCTAAGGGGACAGGCCAACCTTCGGAGAGAAAGCACCTTTTCCTGATGGAGCCAACTGACCAACTTAGGGGACGAACGATGGGTCCCCTGGTCCTTCACCTACACTAGCAAAGGTCTTGGGATCAGTCCAACCCTCTGAGACTATCTGGCGTCTCTTGATGGTTGAGCACGTTCCCAGTCAAATTCAAATTTGCTGTCTTCATCTGCATGAAAAATCCAGCTACCATCAACTGGAAATATGATGAGCCATCTTAGGAGACATGAGGTTTTGTTTTATAATGTAAAGTTAATACACTCTCGGCTCAGGCGGAGCACTGGTTCGCTTCTGCCTGTGGGTCCGCGTCTCTTCTGTCAGGATGGTTTTCCCGCTCTTGCTGCATGTGGCCTGGTCTGCAGTAGAACATAAGCTGCTGACTTCGGGGACATAGCTGGGTCTTAGTTTTGCTTCAGTATTTGCACATAGCATGATCTCAAGCTCCCCAGTGTATGGACAGATGCTTAAATTTCCCTCTGCATCTTGCTTCCTGTGTTAAAAGCAGAAGCGGGCTCTCTATGTGAACGGAAGTCTGCCTTTGCTCTGCAGGATCCGTCATTTGGCGACTTGGAGCAGTAGGAGGGACATTTTAAACCTCTCTCTGGGGGGAAGCATCCCTTTATGGTTAGAATCTGAACATATGGACTTTGGCATACTTCCTCTACAACATCATTAAACATCAACCAAGCAGCAGCAGTTCAAGAGTAGTCGAGGGTATCATTGTTTATCACTTCATGCCTGATGTGATCTGGGCTACATTAGCAGCAGTTGGAATGCCCCCAAACAATGACTCCATCCCATGGGTCCCTAGCCACCTTTAGGCCAGATGTCACTGCCTTATCTAAGGTCTCATGTGGTACAGATGCAAACCAGGCAGCCCTGAGCTGTAAAGCTCCAGATGATGGGCATTTGTCCTGTGTAGGTGCTGGAGTTCTGCATGAAAAAAAAAAAATGAGGACAGAAGCTCTGCAGCCACAACATGGAATGTATTCTAGGTGACTGCAGCTTTGGGTGTGAAGGATGGATTCTGCCCAAGTGGATCAGCACCAAGGATGCTAAGGGGACAGGCCAACCTTCGGAGAGAAAGCACCTTTTCCTGATGGAGCCAACTGACCAACTTAGGGGACGAACGATGGGTCCCCTGGTCCTTCACCTACACTAGCAAAGGTCTTGGGATCAGTCCAACCCTCTGAGACTATCTGGCGTCTCTTGATGGTTGAGCACGTTCCCAGTCAAATTCAAATTTGCTGTCTTCATCTGCATGAAAAATCCAGCTACCATCAACTGGAAATATGATGAGCCATCTTAGGAGACATGAGGTTTTGTTTTATAATGTAAAGTTAATACACTCTCGGCTCAGTCTGTTCACAACAGACAGAGCTTTGGTTCATCTGCTGAACAAATATATACCTCTGAACTAAAGGAAGATCCTTGCATACAGAAGAGGCACTGGAGAGAGATTTATATCATGATGTTCATCAAGTATAAATAAGTTCCTGTTCATTAGAACATTCTCTCTCCAGACCCAGCACACTCTCATTTCACCAGAAAAAGTAAACATTTGAAAGATTTTTAATGACTTTATCCTTTGAATCTCTGGCTCCACAGAGGAAATGGAAAATAAATACATCATGCTTATTACTTTAAGAGTATGGTTAGCTCATCGAGAACTGCATTTAATTTGATTGTTAGCTGTACCTCGATGTCACTCTGAGTCAGCAAGCGCATTTCCAAAGTTACATATACTCTATATTTCCAATCCCAGAATTCAGCTTTTCCTTCACCTTGATTAAAAATGTGATATGAACTAGTGGGGAACAATATCAATTTTGGAATCATCAGATATTACTTCAAATTTCAGCTCCCCATTTTATCATAGAGAGAGACTAGATTGTTTATACTTCATCAGCCTGCTTCCGTTACTAAATCTAGAGATAGCCACTCAGTTATGTTTTGTGATGATTATCAAATTGAATTAAAGAGCCAAATGAGAGTTCCTAATAGGAATCTGTCTCAGTTCAGGTTTTCTTTTCATCCAAGGACCTCCTAGTGGAGAGCCTATAAAAGATGTACCTCAATTTTGCTTTGAAATGCTTACTCTCTGCCAAAAAATGAAAAAAAAGTCTTATGTGTGGGAGTAAACAACAAAACTCTGTACAAAACAAAACAAAATGAAAAAAAAAAAAAAAACCCATAGCCTTTCAGCTTTACTGCTCATTTCTTAATTCTTTCTTCCTTTCTAGTTCTACTAACCAGTCTTCTAGCTTTCAGTTGCTCTTTTGCAGAGGCTCAGCTGCCACCAGACCACCAGCCTTCCTGAGCACACTGTAAACATCATTTCTCTGAATTCATTAGGGCCCTGTGGTCCACATAAGCCAGTTTGAAGGTTGTCCTTCATTTAGTCGTTTATTCATTGATTCCATAAACAAATGTGCATTTATCCCTGGGAAGTGCATATAACCTTGGAAGTCACAATGGACACATGGGTAAATAAGGACTATCCTAAGATCACAAATCTAGTGAGGAAACAGACAAGCAATTGCCTTGAGTAACATGATTGATACATTTCTTCTAGAGGGCAGTAGTCTTTCTCTAACCATAATTTCCTGACTTTCAGAAATTTGCTTTTACTTGACTTCTATTTTGCCTCTGCGGTGAGAGTTTTGAACAACTCCAAAAGAGTTACTTTGTGTTGATGACAGACACTTGTTTAGGTGGAGTCTGTAGGACACTATTTAAATACTGGATGTCTTATTACAATGTGAATGCCTTATAGGCAAATGCTTGGCCACAATTATCCATACCCTCCCTACAGAATGTGGTCTGCTTTTCTCAATAAATGGATGAAAGATGAAAGGAAGGAGGACTGACTTTAGAGATGGACTTTGAACTAAAGTTTTGCTTTGTCATCTGTAGAACCCGAATCTGAGACTTCATTTCCTTGAGGCTCAGTTTCCTTGAGTGCAAGGGTAGCTGATAAAAGCTAACATCAAGGATTGCTTTATTAATCAGTGTAATGCAAATCAGGCACAGGATTCAAGATTTAGCACCCAGTACGTGCTCAAAACTTGTCAGTTCCCTTCTCCTTCTCTTTCATTCAATCAATTGTAAGCACAGATAGGGCAGTTATTATGATGCCTAGCACCTAACCAAGCAATGATTAATTACTGCTTCCTCTGTCCACTGTGGATAGTCAGGATGCTGTGGTCCAGTTTTACTTTTGAATGGCAGCAGGTGGGCATGAATCCATACATGTCCCTTATCCCATGATCTGCACAGCATTCAAGCATATTTCTCTGTGAGCACTGCAGACCTGAGACCTCATCACTTAGGAACAAAAGATGAGCAGGCACGCAAGTATAATTTGTCATTTAAATTCTATAATGGTCTTTGAACTACTACATAAAGACCTGCTTAATTAAACATCCACGAGTGCTGATTTAACAGACTTCCAAGTCACAATGGACACATGGGTTACAAATTTGAAGGTTGTCCTTCATTTAGTCGTTTATTCATTGATTCCATAAACAAATGTGCATTTATCCCTGGGAAGTGCATATAACCTTGGAAGTCACAATGGACACATGGGTAAATAAGGACTATCCTAAGATCACAAATCTAGTGAGGAAACAGACAAGCAATTGCCTTGAGTAACATGATTGATACATTTCTTCTAGAGGGCAGTAGTCTTTCTCTAACCATAATTTCCTGACTTTCAGAAATTTGCTTTTACTTGACTTCTATTTTGCCTCTGCGGTGAGAGTTTTGAACAACTCCAAAAGAGTTACTTTGTGTTGATGACAGACACTTGTTTAGGTGGAGTCTGTAGGACACTATTTAAATACTGGATGTCTTATTACAATGTGAATGCCTTATAGGCAAATGCTTGGCCACAATTATCCATACCCTCCCTACAGAATGTGGTCTGCTTTTCTCAATAAATGGATGAAAGATGAAAGGAAGGAGGACTGACTTTAGAGATGGACTTTGAACTAAAGTTTTGCTTTGTCATCTGTAGAACCCGAATCTGAGACTTCATTTCCTTGAGGCTCAGTTTCCTTGAGTGCAAGGGTAGCTGATAAAAAGCTAACATCAAGGATTGCTTTATTAATCAGTGTAATGCAAATCAGGCACAGGATTCAAGATTTAGCACCCAGTACGTGCTCAAAACTTGTCAGTTCCCTTCTCCTTCTCTTTCATTCAATCAATTGTAAGCACAGATAGGGCAGTTATTATGATGCCTAGCACCTAACCAAGCAATGATTAATTACTGCTTCCTCTGTCCACTGTGGATAGTCAGGATGCTGTGGTCCAGTTTTACTTTTGAATGGCAGCAGGTGGGCATGAATCCATACATGTCCCTTATCCCATGATCTGCACAGCATTCAAGCATATTTCTCTGTGAGCACTGCAGACCTGAGACCTCATCACTTAGGAACAAAAGATGAGCAGGCACGCAAGTATAATTTGTCATTTAAATTCTATAATGGTCTTTGAACTACTACATAAAGACCTGCTTAATTAAACATCCACGAGTGCTGAACCTGCCTCCTGCTTGAACTTCTTACTGAGAACTTCCTCTTTACTTTAAAAATATTGAGTGTGGTTCTTTCTCAATCCAGGTACACAGCTTTTTCATACATTTGTTCTGAATTTACCGAAATGCTAACTTTGCCTTAGGCAAAATGCTGGAATTCTTGAAAACTTTAAGTGCCTTTCTGCTTAGATAAGAGGAAATAGCTAGTTTCCCACACTATGATATTAAGCTATGTATTTATGAATTTTTGAAAATGTCTTCTAAGTCACAAGGCATTATGGGGGGTCGGGGGTGGGGTGGGGGTGCTGCCTGAGAAGAGAATGGATTGGGAGACCGGATATTCAGGCCACTAACTGTTTCTTGTTGACAATATAATTCAACCTTTCTACACCATCTGCGATGGTAGCAAGGTGCTTGGAAATTCATTGAATGGCTTTCTTGCAATTAAAAGCATATGTATAAAGTTTAGAACCAGGAAACACAGTTTTTTATATCTTATTTTTTCTGTATGGTTCTCTCCCCAATGACTCAAATATTAAAGCCATAACTCCTCAAGCAGAGACAGGCGGAAGTCTGAGGCTGAACGCAAATGGATTTGTCACATGACTGGAATTCCAACTTGACTGAGGCCAGGCCCATCAACTGTTTCACCTTACTTACTTGATATACAGTTAAGGGAGATGGTAAGCAAAGTTAAACTCTGTGAGATAACATTAGGGAATTGTATCAGTCCCACTGTCAACTCTGGATCGCTTAGTGAACATGCTGTGTCTTTTTTTTTTTTTTTATGTATTCACTAAGCTCACAAGTACCCCAGTCCTCCTCTGTGGCAAGCACTACTGCATGGAAACACCTACAACAGCAATCCCACGAAAAGAGGCGGGTGCATCAAAAACTGATGAGAATCTGAGAGAAGGCATCTCATTCTTTCACTTCTTCTATGTGCAATTACAGCTCTGTGTTTAAAGCTGAATTTCCGGCTAGGAGGTTCTATATAAATGAAAAGAACTACTAACTCACAGTAGGCATAGCTTACTAAGGGAGCTGAAGTGCCAACAGAGTGGTTACTTCATACTGGTTAATTAATTAATTTATTTATTTTAAAGATTTATTTATTTATTTATTTAGGGCGGGGGACAGGTTGGGGAGGGAGAGGAGCGGGCGGACCACTTCCATTGTTCTTTCATTTATCTATTTTCATCCATCTTTGTTCTTTGACCCATGTGGGTCTCCCATCGCAGTGGCCTCTGTCATCGCAGAGCGCCGGCTCTGGGCGCATGCGCTCCAGAGCTCCGATAAGAGGAAATAGCTAGTTTCCCACACTATGATATTAGCTATGTATTTATGAATTTTGAAAATGTCTTCTAAGTCACAAGGCATTATGGGGGGTCGGGGGTGGGGTGGGGGTGCTGCCTGAGAAGAGAATGGATTGGGAGACCGGATATTCAGGCCACTAACTGTTTCTTGTTGACAATATAATTCAACCTTTCTACACCATCTGCGATGGTAGCAAGGTGCTTGGAAATTCATTGAATGGCTTTCTTGCAATTAAAAGCATATGTATAAAGTTTAGAACCAGGAAACACAGTTTTTTATATCTTATTTTTTCTGTATGGTTCTCTCCCCAATGACTCAAATATTAAAGCCATAACTCCTCAAGCAGAGACAGGCGGAAGTCTGAGGCTGAACGCAAATGGATTTGTCACATGACTGGAATTCCAACTTGACTGAGGCCAGGCCCATCAACTGTTTCACCTTACTTACTTGATATACAGTTAAGGGAGATGGTAAGCAAAGTTAAACTCTGTGAGATAACATTAGGGAATTGTATCAGTCCCACTGTCAACTCTGGATCGCTTAGTGAACATGCTGTGTCTTTTTTTTTTTTTTTATGTATTCACTAAGCTCACAAGTACCCCAGTCCTCCTCTGTGGCAAGCACTACTGCATGGAAACACCTACAACAGCAATCCCACGAAAAGAGGCGGGTGCATCAAAAACTGATGAGAATCTGAGAGAAGGCATCTCATTCTTTCACTTCTTCTATGTGCAATTACAGCTCTGTGTTTAAAGCTGAATTTCCGGCTAGGAGGTTCTATATAAATGAAAAGAACTACTAACTCACAGTAGGCATAGCTTACTAAGGGAGCTGAAGTGCCAACAGAGTGGTTACTTCATACTGGTTAATTAATTAATTTATTTATTTTAAAGATTTATTTATTTATTTATTTAGGGCGGGGGACAGGTTGGGGAGGGAGAGGAGCGGGCGGACCACTTCCATTGTTCTTTCATTTATCTATTTTCATCCATCTTTGTTCTTTGACCCATGTGGGTCTCCCATCGCAGTGGCCTCTGTCATCGCAGAGCGCCGGCTCTGGGCGCATGCGCTCCAGAGCTCCGGCTTGGTAATTGGACACATCAGTCCAGCCGCTCCGCAGCACATGGGATCTTCCCAGGTCAGGGATCGAACCGGCGCCCCTTGCACTGCAAGGCGGTGTCCTTACCCACTGGACCACCAGGGGAAGCCCCGTACTGGTTAATTTAGAAAGAAATGAAGACTCTAAGAGACTTACAGGCGAGACAGAGTATCAATTTGGGGGACAGAGAGGTCACCCCCTTCAGTCTGAGAACCTGGTGGCCTCTTCTATCAGCCTAATCGCTGTCAGGCCAGTCCCACAGATCAGAAGCCCTTCCCTCCCACGGGATGAAATCCGCGAGTGTGCTGTGTCTGTGTCTTAGTAGCACCCCCGACCCTTGCCCTCCATCTGTCACTGGAGGTCAGTTTGGTACAAATACATGCAGGGATTCGAGTCTGGTCCTAAACTCCGGTCCACTTGACTAGAGAACGAACGTCTAATCAAGGCATCCCAATGCCTACCTATTCCAAGAGCGCTTGAACTAAACATTTATTATATTTGTCTTTCTGGAACTCAAAACCCTCCTTTCTTTGAGGAACTGTTCTTTCTAACAAAAAATCATGTGATTCTGGATAATGAACCATGATCCTCTACGACCAGAAACATTGACCCAGAAGTGGACTTGCCACCAACTTAAGCCCCATGGAGTTTATATCCAGTATTTTAAACTTGCAAAGCCTGGAAGGATGAGAAGGAAGCTCGACCCCAGAATCAGAAAACATGCATGTATTCTTTTTAAATAATACACATTTCCTGACACATGAAAAAAGCATGTCTGTAGTGCAGAAGAGAATCATTAAGTGTGTGTGGGGGGGTGTTTTCCAGCCCTTCCTTTATCAGCAAACCTAGGGGTGACACGCATTGCTGTGTTTCCCTATGGCTGGTGCCTTATCCACCCCCTCCATCAGCTAGGATGTGTTTTCACTGGTGCTTTCAGAACAGCAGTGTTTACTGACCTTTCTCTCACAGGAAAGCCTTTTATTTTCCTGTGGAACAGATGTGAGAAAAGAATCTGGCTGAGGCCTTACGCTGCCTGCATGGTGGTAGCAGTTTCTCTCCCACAGGTCTACGCCATGGGGGAAACTTTTTCAAGACCCTCGCCAGTCCCTGGGAGTGTCTGATGAGGCCCATGGGGAAGAGCCTGTGTGAGGGTGAATCTCCTACATCTGTGATTTCCTAGGACCCAAGAGTCTGGCATCAGGGTATAGAGAGTATCCACTAACTTATAAATAACTCTAGCTTAATTCTGACTGGTGCCCAGTTGCATCTTTCCAGTTAGGATTTATTATTTGTCTTTTGCTGAAGGTCAGATTTTCTGAGGTTTCAGATTGATTGGGTCTCCTATTACCTCGGGCAGTTTCGAGTTAAGTCTTGAATGGGTAATTCAATTCAACTCAGGTTTTTATTCTTGTTATGTTAGAAACAAAGGTCTCTCCAGCTCTCTACATTCCAAAGAGAAATCGAAAGTCTGAATAACACCTTAAAAATACATGTATTTTATTGAAGCACTTTGTGATCCATTATGATCTGACTGTTGCTTTTCTCTCCAAAATTCATCTCTCATATTTTTATAAATACGAATTTCAGCTAAAATACAAGAACAAAGGAATGGTAAAAGGTAGAAATACCAATACCATATTTTAGAGTCATAGAAGTATATATGAAAATAATTAATAAGAGAGTTAAAACTTGGTATCTGTGTGCTAGGAGTGAAGAAATTTTTTCTTAATATACTTTGTAGAACTGCTGAACAATTTCAATTATATGACAGTATGGGCTTCCCAGATGACGCTAGTGGTAAAGAACCCACCTGCCAATGCAGGAGACATAAGAAATGCAGATTTGATCCTTGGGTTGGGAAGATTCCCTGGAAGAGGGCATGGCAACCCACTCCAGTACAGTAATCTTGCCTGGAGAATCCCATGCACAGAGGAGCCTGGTGGGCTACAGTCCATGGGACTGCAAAGAATCAGACACACTGAAGCAACTTGACATGTATGCACACATAACTTTTATAAAAAAAAATTAACTTAAACAACATGAAATGAGATAACAATTAAGGTAACTTGCATATCATACAGTATCAGCAATTCCATTTTCTACCCAGTTATCTAACTGTGGGACCTCATACAAGTCATTGTCCTTGCTAGGTTTGAGTTTCCTAGTTCACTGAGAGAATTGACCCAGAGTATAACCCTTTTAAAAACTAAGATTTTATTAATCTCCTTAATATTTACAAATACTTCAGTCTAGTTATACTGGTATCATCTTTGAAGATTAAGGTCTTCGTCCCTAATCATAAGCTTTAACCTTTTGTCATAACTATATTATTAAAGCACACAGGATCTAAAATTCTGTCTTATTATGAAAAAATTGATAAAATGGTTTTCTATGCATAATCTGCAGTTAGGATTTATTATTTGTCTTTTGCTGAAGGTCAGATTTTCTGAGGTTTCAGATTGATTGGGTCTCCTATTACCTCGGGCAGTTTCGAGTTAAGTCTTGAATGGGTAATTCAATTCAACTCAGGTTTTTATTCTTGTTATGTTAGAAACAAAGGTCTCTCCAGCTCTCTACATTCCAAAGAGAAATCGAAAGTCTGAATAACACCTTAAAAATACATGTATTTTATTGAAGCACTTTGTGATCCATTATGATCTGACTGTTGCTTTTCTCTCCAAAATTCATCTCTCATATTTTTATAAATACGAATTTCAGCTAAAATACAAGAACAAAGGAATGGTAAAAGGTAGAAATACCAATACCATATTTTAGAGTCATAGAAGTATATATGAAAATAATTAATAAGAGAGTTAAAACTTGGTATCTGTGTGCTAGGAGTGAAGAAATTTTTTCTTAATATACTTTGTAGAACTGCTGAACAATTTCAATTATATGACAGTATGGGCTTCCCAGATGACGCTAGTGGTAAAGAACCCACCTGCCAATGCAGGAGACATAAGAAATGCAGATTTGATCCTTGGGTTGGGAAGATTCCCTGGAAGAGGGCATGGCAACCCACTCCAGTACAGTAATCTTGCCTGGAGAATCCCATGCACAGAGGAGCCTGGTGGGCTACAGTCCATGGGACTGCAAAGAATCAGACACACTGAAGCAACTTGACATGTATGCACACATAACTTTTATAAAAAAAAATTAACTTAAACAACATGAAATGAGATAACAATTAAGGTAACTTGCATATCATACAGTATCAGCAATTCCATTTTCTACCCAGTTATCTAACTGTGGGACCTCATACAAGTCATTGTCCTTGCTAGGTTTGAGTTTCCTAGTTCACTGAGAGAATTGACCCAGAGTATAACCCTTTTAAAAACTAAGATTTTATTAATCTCCTTAATATTTACAAATACTTCAGTCTAGTTATACTGGTATCATCTTTGAAGATTAAGGTCTTCGTCCCTAATCATAAGATTTAACCTTTTGTCATAACTATATTATTAAAGCACACAGGATCTAAAATAAACTTGCAAGCTGTCTTATTATGAAAAAATTGATAAAATGGTTTTCTATGTAGAGTATCATAGCATCTGCAAATAGTGAGAGTTTTGCTTCCTCTTTTCCAATCTGGATTCCTTTTGTTTCTTTTTCTTCTCTTAATTGCCATAGCTAGAACTTCAAAGACTATGCTGAATAATAACCCTGTCTTGTTCCTGATCTTAGAGGGAATGCTTTTAGTTTTTCACCATTGAGAATTATGTTTTCTGTGGGTTTTATCAAATATGGCTTTCACTATGTTGAGGCTGGTTCCTTCTATGCCCATTTTTTGAAGATCTTTTTTTTTGTCCTAAATGGGTGCTAGATTTTATCAAATACTTTTCTGCATCTATTGAGATTATTATATGATTTTTACCTTTCAATTTGTTAATATGGTGTGTTACACTGTATTATCTAAAAGAATGTGACTCTCATGTCTTCCCACATTTCACAAAAGGTTAGTGTGCTTACCTTTTCCCTCCCCTCTCACTGACAGAAAAAATATTCCCACCATTTACAGAGGTTAAGTGTATCAGCAGCAAACAAATTCTCTCTAGTGTTGACATTATATAACACCAGAGGAGCATAGCAATTTGACATACATAAATTTGCCTGGTCCACAGTAGACTTTGAATAAATACTAGTTTCTAGGATTATAAATTCACAGTATATATTTTTTGATAATTAAGAAAAAAAAGCTTCCTGAGCTATAGTAGCCACACTCTACTACCTAATTGGCAGAAAGTTTCTCCTGGAAAGGAGCATGTGTTCTCTGCTCAGCATCCTTTTAAGGGCTGATGCTGCTGGCTGTGGATCTCAGCCCCAGCTCTTCTCCCAAAAAATAATGAACTCAGGGCTCATACAAGTCATTGTCGTTGCTAGGTTTGAGTTTCCTAGTTCACTGAGAGAATTGACCCAGAGTATAACCCTTTTAAAAACTAAGATTTTATTAATCTCCTTAATATTTACAAATACTTCAGTCTAGTTATACTGGTATCATCTTTGAAGATTAAGGTCTTCGTCCCTAATCATAAGATTTAACCTTTTGTCATAACTATATTATTAAAGCACACAGGATCTAAAATAAACTTGCAAGCTGTCTTATTATGAAAAAATTGATAAAATGGTTTTCTATGTAGAGTATCATAGCATCTGCAAATAGTGAGAGTTTTGCTTCCTCTTTTCCAATCTGGATTCCTTTTGTTTCTTTTTCTTCTCTTAATTGCCATAGCTAGAACTTCAAAGACTATGCTGAATAATAACCCTGTCTTGTTCCTGATCTTAGAGGGAATGCTTTTAGTTTTTCACCATTGAGAATTATGTTTTCTGTGGGTTTTATCAAATATGGCTTTCACTATGTTGAGGCTGGTTCCTTCTATGCCCATTTTTTGAAGATCTTTTTTTTTGTCCTAAATGGGTGCTAGATTTTATCAAATACTTTTCTGCATCTATTGAGATTATTATATGATTTTTACCTTTCAATTTGTTAATATGGTGTGTTACACTGTATTATCTAAAAGAATGTGACTCTCATGTCTTCCCACATTTCACAAAAGGTTAGTGTGCTTACCTTTTCCCTCCCCTCTCACTGACAGAAAAAATATTCCCACCATTTACAGAGGTTAAGTGTATCAGCAGCAAACAAATTCTCTCTAGTGTTGACATTATATAACACCAGAGGAGCATAGCAATTTGACATACATAAATTTGCCTGGTCCACAGTAGACTTTGAATAAATACTAGTTTCTAGGATTATAAATTCACAGTATATATTTTTTGATAATTAAGAAAAAAAAGCTTCCTGAGCTATAGTAGCCACACTCTACTACCTAATTGGCAGAAAGTTTCTCCTGGAAAGGAGCATGTGTTCTCTGCTCAGCATCCTTTTAAGGGCTGATGCTGCTGGCTGTGGATCTCACTAGCTCTTCTCCTCTCTGCCCTCCACCTCTCTGAACTGGCTCTCTGTCCTTACAATTAAATGAAATTAAAATTGAACTCAGGGAAGGTGGCAGGTGGGAGTTAGAAACAGAAGAGCTAGTGGATTTGGAAGTTTTATACGGGCCCTTCTTCTCACCCTCCACACAACTGAATTAATTTCAAATTGAAATAGATTCATTTATATCCATATTATACAGAACATTCTAGCAAAGTTTTCTTGACTTGGGCCAATTTCTAAGTGCTTGCTTCCCTTTCATTTTAAAAGAAACTTGAGACTCTGGTCTTTATTAAAGAGGAAGAAAACATCATTGATGTCCAGCTTTCCTTCAGCTCCTCTGAATGTGAGCAGACTGCATGACTCATCTTTCCTAGAAATACATCAGTGAGATCATCATGTCTGTTTCCTTCCCACTCTGAGTACAGCTGAATTGGTTTCCTCTGAGTTAAGGGCTAGGTTTTTTTTTTTTTCCTGAAACAACATTTGCTTGTTAACAGACAATATTTTAATCATATAATTGGAGAACAGAAGAAAGAAAATGAACAGAACTTAGTACATTCTTTCTTTCAGATAGCTCAGTCCCTTTCCCAAACCAAGACTGTGTAGATGATGGAAAGAGATATGCCTGCCTTTTGTTTCAGTGCCTCTTGGGACAGGGGACTCACCACCTTCAGAGGCAATTAGTTTTGTTTGTAACAGATGGTTCTTACTTACAGAGACCTAGAGTCTGATGGGCTATAACTTTTATTTGTTTTCCCTAGCCCTGACTTCCAGGATCGAATATAATATGCCTAGTTCTTTCTAGCTGATACCCCTCCAGATATTTGAAGACAATTATCATATCGCATGATCTGCTCTACCTCAAGTATAGAGTGCACAGAATATGATTTACTTTACTTTAGCTATTTAATTGTGCTTCTAGGTAAATTTTGAATAAGGAAATGGCAACTCTCTCCAGTACTCTTGCCTGGGAAGGCCCAAGACAGAGGAGCCTGTTGGACTACAGTCCATGGGGTCCCAAAGAATTGGACACAACGTAGCTACTAAACATGCACACACACACGCACGCACACACACACACACACTAGATAAGCCCATGGAGTTGCAAAGAGTCCTTACAATTAAATGAAATTAAAATTGAACTCAGGGAAGGTGGCAGGTGGGAGTTAGAAACAGAAGAGCTAGTGGATTTGGAAGTTTTATACGGGCCCTTCTTCTCACCCTCCACACAACTGAATTAATTTCAAATTGAAATAGATTCATTTATATCCATATTATACAGAACATTCTAGCAAAGTTTTCTTGACTTGGGCCAATTTCTAAGTGCTTGCTTCCCTTTCATTTTAAAAGAAACTTGAGACTCTGGTCTTTATTAAAGAGGAAGAAAACATCATTGATGTCCAGCTTTCCTTCAGCTCCTCTGAATGTGAGCAGACTGCATGACTCATCTTTCCTAGAAATACATCAGTGAGATCATCATGTCTGTTTCCTTCCCACTCTGAGTACAGCTGAATTGGTTTCCTCTGAGTTAAGGGCTAGGTTTTTTTTTTTTTCCTGAAACAACATTTGCTTGTTAACAGACAATATTTTAATCATATAATTGGAGAACAGAAGAAAGAAAATGAACAGAACTTAGTACATTCTTTCTTTCAGATAGCTCAGTCCCTTTCCCAAACCAAGACTGTGTAGATGATGGAAAGAGATATGCCTGCCTTTTGTTTCAGTGCCTCTTGGGACAGGGGACTCACCACCTTCAGAGGCAATTAGTTTTGTTTGTAACAGATGGTTCTTACTTACAGAGACCTAGAGTCTGATGGGCTATAACTTTTATTTGTTTTCCCTAGCCCTGACTTCCAGGATCGAATATAATATGCCTAGTTCTTTCTAGCTGATACCCCTCCAGATATTTGAAGACAATTATCATATCGCATGATCTGCTCTACCTCAAGTATAGAGTGCACAGAATATGATTTACTTTACTTTAGCTATTTAATTGTGCTTCTAGGTAAATTTTGAATAAGGAAATGGCAACTCTCTCCAGTACTCTTGCCTGGGAAGGCCCAAGACAGAGGAGCCTGTTGGACTACAGTCCATGGGGTCCCAAAGAATTGGACACAACGTAGCTACTAAACATGCACACACACACGCACGCACACACACACACACACTAGATAAGCCCATGGAGTTGCAAAGAGTCAGACATGACTGAGCATGGAGATACTCGCACTAGATGAACACTTTGTCCAAAACTCACAAAAACCCCTCAAGTATCAGATTTCACATTTCTTTAAATTTCTGTTTCACCAAATCGACAAGTTGCGACCACAGAATTGGCAACATATTTTTTGTCTGAATTACATGGCTAAGTTGGCATTGGTGCTGTACAAAAATCTAGACTGAGTTTATGAACAAAACTATGAATATTTCTATTTTTTAAATTTCTCAGTCTATTCCTGAACAATGGTGTCTAAATCAAATTACTACATCAATCTATGTGGGATTCAATTTTAAGTCCTCATTTATTCATTTTATATTATTTCTGTGCAAACAGAATGTAGCATGATGTATGATGTTTATTCTATTTTTCTATGTTCAGAGATCATCCTCCCAGCTATTGAGTTTATTCTGAGATACCTCTTGAAACTGAAGCTGAATAGAATTCCGAATTTATAATCAGCTGCAAAACATAAGGTTGCCTGAAGAAACAAACAAAACAAAAATAAAACAAAACAAAACCGGAGCATTAAGAAAATATATGAATATCCCAATAAGCATTCCAGCTGTGTGTGTGTGTGTATCTACATATATATACACACGAGGAAGCATAAAATGAAATGGAATTTTAAATATTCAGTCTGGAAAGAATCTTAAGATTTACTGCATAGGTTTACGGGTGTGTGTGTACATGCTTAGTTGCTACAGTGGTGTCCAACTCTTTGCAACCCAATGGACCATAGCCCTCCAGGCTCCTCTGTCCATGGGTGCCAGTTAATTAATTGTCCAATGAGTTTTGGAAGTGTAGACTCAGAACATGAAAGCTAAAAGAGAATCTAGAAAGGCAAGAGCTCACAGACTGAAAACAAAATTGATCGTTAGAAACTATGCAAAATGGCACTTGAGTCTTTCTCTTGGGTTGGCCCCTTGAAAACTGCAATGAGAAGGACAAGAGCAGAATGTCCTCTTTGCAGATACGGTCTTTTCTTCCAGTTGCGCCCCAGGAGACTGACCTACATTCTGCAGGATCGCCCCCTTTGAATTCTGGGTCAAAGAACCAGCAGAACTTTGGGGCTGGGGAAGAGAACCTGAGGGTTTATTCTCATGTCTCCTGTTCCCATCCACTGACGCACAGCTCCTATCAGGCAGCTCTTCTCCCATGGCTCCAGTTCCCTTAGGCTCCATAACTTTTCTTCCTCCTCTGGTCCTTCCAGGCTTCAACGTCATAGGTACCAGCTCCCATCTTGGAATGAAGACTGTTCTTCTGCCCATTGGTTCTCTCAAACCTGCTCAACCAACCACAAATACTTCTCAGTCACGTCCAACTCTTTGTGACCCCGTGGACTGTAGCCCACCAGGCTCTTCTATCCTTAGAACTCTCCAAGCAAGAACGCTGGAGTGTGTTTCCATTTCCTTCTCCAAGGAGTCTTCCCGATCCAGGGATTGAACCTTGGTCTCTTGCATTTCAGGCAGATTCTTTACCATCTGAGTCACCAGAGAGACTCTGTTCACATCTCTTCATCGAACAGCCTTTGCTTACCCACTCTGAGCCTATTTTCTGCTGAAACTGATTGCTACAACACCTGCAGATATCACATGGGACAAAAGGTGACTATTTTGGAGGCAAACACATGTACTTCATGTTTTTGGAGTTACAGTGGATTCAGATTAAAAAGATCTAGATTCCCTTCTTACTTCTGAATGTGACCTGCTTTGTGACCTTGCTCATTAATTATCCTCTTAGAGACTCAATATTCATCCGTAAAATGGGGATAATATTTAACTCAGACTTACTGTATAAATTAAATTGTTAAGAGCTTACTATAGACATCCACTGCTTTTTCCCGACTTTCCATCTCCTTTGGTTTTTGATAACCTTTTACAAATAATTGATAATATAGCAGTTTTCATTGTCTTTTCAGCCCAGTCTCCTAATATCTCCTGGATTTATTCTTCAATTTTCTTCCTTCTTCTCCAAATTCTGAGAGGTCCTGTAAACAATAGCATCAGTACCCAAATCCAGATCCAATGAGTTCAGTGTCTATTGAGGACCAGGAGTGGCCCACTTTGGGGCAAATCCATTTCTACCACCTCCACTTTCCCCAAGCTCACCAATAAAAACCTTTCTTTATGCCCAGTTTTCTGAGATGCAATTATGTGGCTTGGACTAAGGACTTTGTTTAACTTTAAGACTTTGCCTGAGTATTTTCAGAGCTTTTGTAGGCATGCCTTTTCTGACTTCCTCCATGTTGGGCCAAGAAGGGTTTGTGCTTAAGATTCCCACTCTGACTCTCCTAGCTTTCTGCTTCTCTATCGAATTTATTTCAGAAAGCTGAAGGAAGAAAAGCCCAGCATCTTCGCATCCTTGAAAGCAAAGCAAGTAAAAATGTAAACTGCAATATGTGTTTAAAGTTGTTTAATAAAACCTCCTTTTCCTGTAGCCCTGTTGAATTGGATAAGAGTCATATTTTCATAAGGGGACTGACCTGAACACTTAGGGACTTCAGTATTCTTAACCATGCTGAGTTCTGGTTGTCTCATTTGTAAGATGAAAAAATAAGATCTTGATGAGGAAGTAGCCAATGATAAAGGACATTTGGGATAATGAGAGATCTATTGTATGAGAAAATACTCAGCACAGTGGCACCTCGTCAACCAGCGGGAAGTTTCATTATGTATAATTCATCTCTCTTTTCATGGTATATGTTTTTAAAAGGCCATGTTGATTCCTCTTTCTATATTTGAATTATTTCAACCAGCTTTCTACCAGACACTGTTTCTTAATAGTCATTGTGGTTTCTGTGCATAAACAAACGGCTGACTTTGAATATATCAGAACTGTCAATTAAAAAACGAGTGATTCATTCAGAATTTATGGGCAGCTGAGAAGCTAGGTTTGGATGTTTGTTTTCCATTTAGTAAATCAAGGGAAAGCATAATGCTCATGACAGCAGTAATAGATACTACTCATAAAACAGTCAGTCAGTGCCGGGCATTATCATAAGCATTACACATCCTTAACATGAGTTTGAGAAAACTCCGGGAGATAGTGAAGGACAGGGAAGCCTGATGTGCTGCAATCCATGGGTTCGCAAAAGGTCAGACATGACTTAGCATCTGAACGACAGCAACAACCTTAACTCATGGGATCCTCCTAACAAAGCACAGTATAGTTATTGCCTGCATTAACAAGTGAGAACACTGAAGGATAGTGTTTCACTTGGTCACACATTATATGCTGAATTATGCATACACTCTGCCCCCATAAAAAATTTTCACAATGATACCCACGTCCCAATCCAAGGATTCTGCCAACAGGTTTATTTACTCGGTGAAATGGGATTTTGTATATGTGATTAAACTAAAAACCTTGAGATGCATAGATTATTTTACATTATCCAGGTGGGTCAAATTGAATCACAGTGGTCACCAAAAGAACAAGGCGGTGATGAAAGGAGAGGCCAAAGGGATGCTGGACCAGGCGGAGCAACGGGATGTGGGCAGCTCTAGAACCTGGAAAGACAGAAGGAACAGATGTCCCCTGCGGTTCCTGCTGAAGACACTCAGCCCTGCCGACACCCTGATTTTAGTCCACTGAGGCTGATTGTGGACTTCTCACCTCTAACACTATAAGAAAATAAGTTTGTGTTATTTTAAGCCACTAGGTTTTTGGTAATTTGTTGAGGAGCAATGGAAAACTGATCAGTTAAGTGATTAGCCTAAGGTCATACAATTAGCTTGCATGAAAATGGAAGTGAATTCTAACCAAGAGATCTATTGTATGAGAAAATACTCAGCACAGTGGCACCTCGTCAACCAGCGGGAAGTTTCATTATGTATAATTCATCTCTCTTTTCATGGTATATGTTTTTAAAAGGCCATGTTGATTCCTCTTTCTATATTTGAATTATTTCAACCAGCTTTCTACCAGACACTGTTTCTTAATAGTCATTGTGGTTTCTGTGCATAAACAAACGGCTGACTTTGAATATATCAGAACTGTCAATTAAAAAACGAGTGATTCATTCAGAATTTATGGGCAGCTGAGAAGCTAGGTTTGGATGTTTGTTTTCCATTTAGTAAATCAAGGGAAAGCATAATGCTCATGACAGCAGTAATAGATACTACTCATAAAACAGTCAGTCAGTGCCGGGCATTATCATAAGCATTACACATCCTTAACATGAGTTTGAGAAAACTCCGGGAGATAGTGAAGGACAGGAAGCCTGATGTGCTGCAATCCATGGGTTCGCAAAAGGTCAGACATGACTTAGCATCTGAACGACAGCAACAACCTTAACTCATGGGATCCTCCTAACAAAGCACAGTATAGTTATTGCCTGCATTAACAAGTGAGAACACTGAAGGATAGTGTTTCACTTGGTCACACATTATATGCTGAATTATGCATACACTCTGCCCCCATAAAAAATTTTCACAATGATACCCACGTCCCAATCCAAGGATTCTGCCAACAGGTTTATTTACTCGGTGAAATGGGATTTTGTATATGTGATTAAACTAAAAACCTTGAGATGCATAGATTATTTTACATTATCCAGGTGGGTCAAATTGAATCACAGTGGTCACCAAAAGAACAAGGCGGTGATGAAAGGAGAGGCCAAAGGGATGCTGGACCAGGCGGAGCAACGGGATGTGGGCAGCTCTAGAACCTGGAAAGACAGAAGGAACAGATGTCCCCTGCGGTTCCTGCTGAAGACACTCAGCCCTGCCGACACCCTGATTTTAGTCCACTGAGGCTGATTGTGGACTTCTCACCTCTAACACTATAAGAAAATAAGTTTGTGTTATTTTAAGCCACTAGGTTTTTGGTAATTTGTTGAGGAGCAATGGAAAACTGATCAGTTAAGTGATTAGCCTAAGGTCATACAATTAGCTTGCATGAAAATGGAAGGAGGCTGAATTCTAACCAAGTCGGTTTGAGTCCAGAATTTTTACATTTGACTGTATATATCATTTCTTTTAAAATCTGTCAGCTACTGTTCAATTTATGTGGATAATAATGCCCACCTCACTTGAGATAATGATTTAAATTCCTGAAATATGTTGTAGAAGACTGAAAACAACATGGCTGCAATATTTGCAGCTCGACTGATGAAGAGATGCCATTTCTTTCCTCACTCCCTGAATCTGGGGTTACCTTGTGACTTGGTTTTGCAGCAGAATGTAAATTCTGTGCTTCCATGGTGGAATGTCTTTGCCATCATATAAACAAGCCTAGTCTAGCCTCCTGGGGGGCAAGAGGCCATGGAGGGAGAGCCAAAGGGCTCGGTGAACAGCATGAACTGCCGGAGCTATAAATGAGGCCCCTTTAAATACTTCTGCCCCAGCTGATCTTCTTGCTTTGCAGAAGCCCAGGCAAGACCCAGCAGGACTGCTCAGAACCATAAGAAATGATTAACTCATTATTGTTCTAAGTCCACCAGATTCTAGGGCCTCCCAGGTGGTGCTAAAGAACCTGCAGGCCAGTGCAGGATAAGAGATGCAGGTTCAGTAAGAGATGCAGGTTCAATCCCTGGGTATGGAAGATTCCCTGGAGGAGGACACGGCACCCCATTCCAGTATTCTTACCTGGAAAATTCTATGGACAGAGGAGCCTGGCAGACTACAGTAAAAGGGGCCACAAAGAGTTGGACACAACTGAGTGACTGAGCACACACTGGATTCTAGGGTGATTAGTTATAAAGCATTACATAATTGATACATATATAAAGTACATGAACTATATCTTCACTCTTTAGAGTAAGAAAATATTCAACTCCCCCCAAAAGTCAATTTCCAAAGCAATAGCAAACATTGGTTAAATGTGGATTGAAATTAATTTCCTCTCTCAATTCCAGGTCTTGGAAATATATTAACAAGACAAAGTTAATGTCTACTAGGGTGCTAGGGATCTTACATATTTAATATTCTCAATAACCCAGTCAGAATCCCCATTTTAAGATAAGGAAATTGAGTTCCTGAGAGACTGAGTCTCTTGTCTGAGGTCACAGAGCCAGAAGAAGCAGAGAAGTATTTTTAACCTAGAACTGCCTTGAACAAAAGTCCATTCTTTTTCCAAACTCAGCTGAAAATGTTCTCAGCAGTCCCTGAAGACATCATTTTGCTCTTGTAAATGTGTCCAACTAGTTTTCATCAGTGAGTGGAAAATAGCCAAGATACTATATTCTATGAATTCTTCCTTAATGCTGAAAATCCGCTGGTAACGGTTGCCAGGCAAAATGTCTTATGCATTCTTCCTCACTCCCTGAATCTGGGGTTACCTTGTGACTTGGTTTTGCAGCAGAATGTAAATTCTGTGCTTCCATGGTGGAATGTCTTTGCCATCATATAAACAAGCCTAGTCTAGCCTCCTGGGGGGCAAGAGGCCATGGAGGGAGAGCCAAAGGGCTCGGTGAACAGCATGAACTGCCGGAGCTATAAATGAGGCCCCTTTAAATACTTCTGCCCCAGCTGATCTTCTTGCTTTGCAGAAGCCCAGGCAAGACCCAGCAGGACTGCTCAGAACCATAAGAAATGATTAACTCATTATTGTTCTAAGTCCACCAGATTCTAGGGCCTCCCAGGTGGTGCTAAAGAACCTGCAGGCCAGTGCAGGATAAGAGATGCAGGTTCAGTAAGAGATGCAGGTTCAATCCCTGGGTATGGAAGATTCCCTGGAGGAGGACACGGCACCCCATTCCAGTATTCTTACCTGGAAAATTCTATGGACAGAGGAGCCTGGCAGACTACAGTAAAAGGGGCCACAAAGAGTTGGACACAACTGAGTGACTGAGCACACACTGGATTCTAGGGTGATTAGTTATAAAGCATTACATAATTGATACATATATAAAGTACATGAACTATATCTTCACTCTTTAGAGTAAGAAAATATTCAACTCCCCCCAAAAGTCAATTTCCAAAGCAATAGCAAACATTGGTTAAATGTGGATTGAAATTAATTTCCTCTCTCAATTCCAGGTCTTGGAAATATATTAACAAGACAAAGTTAATGTCTACTAGGGTGCTAGGGATCTTACATATTTAATATTCTCAATAACCCAGTCAGAATCCCCATTTTAAGATAAGGAAATTGAGTTCCTGAGAGACTGAGTCTCTTGTCTGAGGTCACAGAGCCAGAAGAAGCAGAGAAGTATTTTTAACCTAGAACTGCCTTGAACAAAAGTCCATTCTTTTTCCAAACTCAGCTGAAAATGTTCTCAGCAGTCCCTGAAGACATCATTTTGCTCTTGTAAATGTGTCCAACTAGTTTTCATCAGTGAGTGGAAAATAGCCAAGATACTATATTCTATGAATTCTTCCTTAATGCTGAAAATCCGCTGGTAACGGTTGCCAGGCAAAATGTCTTATGCTAAAATTGCCTGTCTTATAAGAAGATGTTAAAATGATTTTAAAGAGCCTTCTCTCAACATGCATGATATTGTTAACTCTGCTCTTTTTCTCTCTCTCTGAAATACAATGTGGAAAAAAATCCACATCTTAAATAGAAAACTCTGATGTTGAAAATTGCAACTGGATACTCCAAAACAACTGCGGAAGGGAAGGTGTAGTTAGCTGAGATGATCTATTATCCTTGCAGAATCCTTTGGAAATGCACATGCACAGAACACAGAGGAGAACAAAAAGGATTCTTCTTTGTCATTTTCCTTGTCTCACAGTTTTGTCTTGTCACCATTTTCAATCAAAGGCAGTATGTGAGAAGCACATTGGCTTGGACTCAAGAAAGGATGGAAGTGTATCTAAGAAACACAAACATTTTTTTTTTTAAATCGGAGTATAATTGCTTTACAATGTTGTCCTCTTGCTGTACAATGAAGTGAATCAGCTATACATATACATACATTCCCTCCCTCTAGACTCCCTCCCACCCATTTAGGGCATCAGAGCACCGAGATGAGCGTCCTGCACTATACAGCAGGTTCCCTCTAGCTCTCTGTTTTATACAAACATACTTGAATTAAAAATCAAAGTTAAAATAAAATAACATAAAAAAGGAAACTTGCAAACAATTTCTCTCCACAGTCTACCCTCAAGGAGGCTGACTGTGCTTTCTAAGTATGCGCTTCCCATAGTGACTTTAGTCAGGCTTCACATACAGAAAAAGAACACTTTGAGATGGAGGTGCCCAACCAGCACCATTCAGCGGGTGCTCAAGGCTAAAAAGCAGAGAGTATTTTAACCTAGAACTGGGCCTTGAGTCTCTTGTCTGAGGTCACAGAGCCAGAAGAAGCAGAGAAGTATTTTTAACCTAGAACTGCCTTGAACAAAAGTCCATTCTTTTTCCAAACTCAGCTGAAAATGTTCTCAGCAGTCCCTGAAGACATCATTTTGCTCTTGTAAATGTGTCCAACTAGTTTTCATCAGTGAGTGGAAAATAGCCAAGATACTATATTCTATGAATTCTTCCTTAATGCTGAAAATCCGCTGGTAACGGTTGCCAGGCAAAATGTCTTATGCTAAAATTGCCTGTCTTATAAGAAGATGTTAAAATGATTTTAAAGAGCCTTCTCTCAACATGCATGATATTGTTAACTCTGCTCTTTTTCTCTCTCTCTGAAATACAATGTGGAAAAAAATCCACATCTTAAATAGAAAACTCTGATGTTGAAAATTGCAACTGGATACTCCAAAACAACTGCGGAAGGGAAGGTGTAGTTAGCTGAGATGATCTATTATCCTTGCAGAATCCTTTGGAAATGCACATGCACAGAACACAGAGGAGAACAAAAAGGATTCTTCTTTGTCATTTTCCTTGTCTCACAGTTTTGTCTTGTCACCATTTTCAATCAAAGGCAGTATGTGAGAAGCACATTGGCTTGGACTCAAGAAAGGATGGAAGTGTATCTAAGAAACACAAACATTTTTTTTTTTTTTAAATCGGAGTATAATTGCTTTACAATGTTGTCCTCTTGCTGTACAATGAAGTGAATCAGCTATACATATACATACATTCCCTCCCTCTAGACTCCCTCCCACCCATTTAGGGCATCAGAGCACCGAGATGAGCGTCCTGCACTATACAGCAGGTTCCCTCTAGCTCTCTGTTTTATACAAACATACTTGAATTAAAAAATCAAAGTTAAAATAAAATAACATAAAAAAGGAAACTTGCAAACAATTTCTCTCCACAGTCTACCCTCAAGGAGGCTGACTGTGCTTTCTAAGTATGCGCTTCCCATAGTGACTTTAGTCAGGCTTCACATACAGAAAAAGAACACTTTGAGATGGAGGTGCCCAACCAGCACCATTCAGCGGGGTGCTCAAGGTCAACATCAGTGGTGATGAGTCATGTTGATAGAAAACACCCTTGACATGATGTAATGAAAATGGCACTTAATCTCCATGGTTTTCCTTCCCAAATCCTATAACTCCAGTCTGATAATGAGAAAAAAAAAAAATCAGACCAATTCTAATTGAGGGATGTGTCAGTGGTAAACAATCTACCTGCCCATGCAGGAGACAGAGAGACTCCAGTTTGATCCCTTGGCCAGGAAGATCCTCTGGAGGAGGGCATCGAATCCCACTCCAGTATTCCTGCCTGGAAAATATCATGGGCAGAAGAATCCAAAAAGACACAAAATGTCAGATAGGACTGAAGCAACTTAGCATGCACACATGCATTCTTGTAGGAAACAAACAAACCCTACTTATAGCTACCTATGCGTAAAACTCAACGTCTTCTTGTTGTTTAGTCACTAAGTCTTTGAGATCCCATGGACAGAGGAACCTGGTGGGCAACAGTCCACCCGGGCAAGAAGACTGCAGTGGGCTGTCATTTCCTTCCCCAGGAGATCTTCCTGACCCGGGGATGGAACCCGGGTCTCTTATGTCTCTCAAACTGACAGGAACATTCTTTACCACTGAGCCACCTGAGAAGCCCGCAAACTCAACTTAATTTTATATAGAAAAACAAAATATTTTTCATGATATTAGTATATAAATTAATTTATTGTATATATTGAAGAATGGTTATCAATTCCTTTCTTTGGAACTTTACCGAGGCTTGGTCACTATCCTGAAAACTGATGTCACCAAAGACATCTCTGCTAATGAAATGTCTATGTTTAATATAAAGCACAGAAATGTGTTTCTGTTCCTGGTTATCATATCCTCATTCTATGCAAATGCAAAAGTAACTCATACTTGGCATCTATTAGGAGAGCTGTTTCTCAGTAATGATCTCTTGAAGCATCTATTATCCTATGGTCATTTCTTTTTATTTCTCCATGATATCACATGAAATCATTCTATCTACTTGTTGAAAATTGTGTGTGAGTAGGTTATGTAATTTGTGAATTTATTTCCAGATGGTAGAAAAGGCATTCAACCATTTGTTATAAAAAAGGGACGTTTAAATCTCAGGGTTGAGAACCACTAACTCGGTACAAACAAACCTAGGGTGGCATCTCTGATAGAGACAGTTCATTGTCTACCAAAATGTTCAGCTACTTTTCTATACAGATATCCAACCTATACCTCCATTTTCAAGGCCTTCCTGCCTCTGCTAAAGACTTCACGACTAGTTTTTAGCACCAGCTATTGCAAGACGACTAAGTGTTCTCTACTGTCTTCTTCCCTGGTTAGAAGCAGCTAACTCCACAGACCTGGGGGATGATCAGCCTCGAGCTAGAGAGAACTAAACCTCAGAAAAGAAGATGAAGAATCTCTGATCACCAGAAGTCTCCATCTTTGACTATAGTGGAGGGAAAAAATAACAGTGATGTCATCGACGTCTTGGGGGTTTTGTTATAGCAAACTGGCATAACTAAACTAACACACAGAATACCAGCCTCATCCCTCACTCACATGTCATTTACCAAGGGAAGGTCCTTTAAAAAATCTTTAAGGTCAAACTTAGGAATAGTCTTAATAGAGTTATTGTGAGATGGAAGTGATATCATACTTAGAAAAGCACTTGTCCTGAGTGAGCTGTAAGTTCATTTGTCCATTGCTTTGTTTTTTTAAATGCATTTATTTATTTATTTTATTTTTGGCTAATTCTGGGTTTTCACTGCTTCTGCAGGCTCTTCTCTATTTGCAAGGAGTGGGGGCTACTCTCTAGTTGAGGTGAGCAGGCTTCTTGTTGCAGAACTCGGGCTTGAGGGCACATGGGCTTCAATAGTTGAGGCGCATGGGTTCAATAATTGTGGCTTCCGAGGCTCTAGAGCACAAGATCAATAGTTGTGGCTCATGGGCTTAGTTGCTCCACAGCATGTGGGATCCTCCCGGATCAGGGATTGAACTCATGTCTCCTGCATTGGCAGGCAAACTTTTTCACCACTGAGCTACCAGGGATGCTCCCCATTGTTTTTTTCTACTTATCTACCTGTCATTTAACTCCAATAATAAACATTCAGGAACAAATCCTTAGGCCTCAAATTCACTAAAACTGTGGTGGAATGTGACTAAGGCTCTGAGTGGGTCTTTTTAATTCAGAGCTTCTAAGGTCACACTCTATTCTTCCTCATTCTTAGCATTAAAGGTGGCATTTGGAAAATACAGTCATTACTTTCTTTATGAACCCAGTCGTATATACCAAAGGCTCTGTTGGATGGTTTGTGAACCAGTTCATATCAAGGCCTTCCTGCCTCTGCTAAAGACTTCACGACTAGTTTTTAGCACCAGCTATTGCAAGCGACTAAGTGTTCTCTACTGTCTTCTTCCCTGGTTAGAAGCAGCTAACTCCACAGACCTGGGGGATGATCAGCCTCGAGCTAGAGAGAACTAAACCTCAGAAAAGAAGATGAAGAATCTCTGATCACCAGAAGTCTCCATCTTTGACTATAGTGGAGGGAAAAAATAACAGTGATGTCATCGACGTCTTGGGGGTTTTGTTATAGCAAACTGGCATAACTAAACTAACACACAGAATACCAGCCTCATCCCTCACTCACATGTCATTTACCAAGGGAAGGTCCTTTAAAAAATCTTTAAGGTCAAACTTAGGAATAGTCTTAATAGAGTTATTGTGAGATGGAAGTGATATCATACTTAGAAAAGCACTTGTCCTGAGTGAGCTGTAAGTTCATTTGTCCATTGCTTTGTTTTTTTAAATGCATTTATTTATTTATTTTATTTTTGGCTAATTCTGGGTTTTCACTGCTTCTGCAGGCTCTTCTCTATTTGCAAGGAGTGGGGGCTACTCTCTAGTTGAGGTGAGCAGGCTTCTTGTTGCAGAACTCGGGCTTGAGGGCACATGGGCTTCAATAGTTGAGGCGCATGGGTTCAATAATTGTGGCTTCCGAGGCTCTAGAGCACAAGATCAATAGTTGTGGCTCATGGGCTTAGTTGCTCCACAGCATGTGGGATCCTCCCGGATCAGGGATTGAACTCATGTCTCCTGCATTGGCAGGCAAACTTTTTCACCACTGAGCTACCAGGGATGCTCCCCATTGTTTTTTTCTACTTATCTACCTGTCATTTAACTCCAATAATAAACATTCAGGAACAAATCCTTAGGCCTCAAATTCACTAAAACTGTGGTGGAATGTGACTAAGGCTCTGAGTGGGTCTTTTTAATTCAGAGCTTCTAAGGTCACACTCTATTCTTCCTCATTCTTAGCATTAAAGGTGGCATTTGGAAAATACAGTCATTACTTTCTTTATGAACCCAGTCGTATATACCAAAGGCTCTGTTGGATGGTTTGTGTCATTCATTCATCAGAAAAATGTAGTGTTTGTATCTTAGTGAAAACTGTAATTATGGCTAATATGCATCACACTTCTCTAAACGGAAGAGCCTGCAAATTAATGCGGTAGAATTTTAATGTTCAAATCCCATTTAATCCCCTTGCGTAGATTCCCAAGAGGGCTTCCAGAGTTTCCAATTTGGGCCTTGATAAAATGAAGGTATTTGTTTAAAAATCTGTTAGAAACTATAAATATGGAAATGCTGAGGCTAATGCCAGTGGGTGCGTCAGCCATTCAGTGTTTCATTCAGAAACATGGCCCACAGACTCACAGCACTTGCGACAATCCTTTTCCCCAAATGCCATGCTTCCTATAGGAAAGAGCGGGCAAGTCCTTTCAAAGAGAGCATTTGTTTGCAAATAATACCTTGTCCAAGACTTCCTAGATAATCCATTTTTGAAAAAAAACAGAGACATTGCCAAAATTTAAGAAGGAATATGCATATCTGGCCCCAAATCTTTAAATTCTTGTAGCTTATCACAAGGAACATTTTTTTCTGCACACCATGAAAACAACAACTGTTCTTATTCATATCAATGGCATGGGAGTGGATAGTTTAATTGCATGTTAAGATTTCTAAACACTGACTTGATCTTTCGTCCTCATCGGAATGACCCACAATGGAACACTGTAGTCTACAGAAATATCTGGGGTCAAGAATGTCTCTGAAAAGCTCACCACAGTTTTCTCCCATTGCATTCTCCCCACCAAAACTACCTATATGGAGACAGAATACATGAGATTTTAGGTTCCTAGGGGCACCTAACGTCAGCACATGCACACCAGGGTGAGATTTTCTGTGTTTTAGGATAAAGGTCCACCAGCTCAGGCCTTACAGACGCTCATCTGTCCCTTGGCGTCTCCCCTGGACTTTCTCACTCAGCTGGGCCCTCCACTGCCTTCACAGCAGCAGTATGCCAGTCTCTGTCAGGTTCTTCCACTGGGCATGCTCATGCTTCTGCACCCTCACACATTCTGATCTCCTTGATCTGGACACGTTGTCCTCCTATCACCATCTATCCGATTCACTCATTAACCTGCAAAATGTGAGCTCCGATTCTGTCTCCTCTGTGAAATCTGATTTTCCAGGTGGACTCTCTCATTAACGTCTCTGTGCCCTAAAAGCACAGACTGCATTACTCTCTATTATATTAATCCCTGAACAGGGACTAAGTTCTACTACCATTTACATCGCTGATCTCTAACATGACATCTGATAGGCATAGTCGCGCTCAGTCAATGTTTGAATGAAGGATGAATGAATGAGTGCCTCCTTTATATTTTGAAAGAGAGAGGACTAAACGTACATTTGAACAACTGAAACAAAGAACAGCTCCCAGCGTCAGGAGCAAGGCGTCAGCACACTTTATCAACGAACCGCAATGGCAAAGCTAATGTAATTAGTTCGTTTCAGATCACATCAGAGGTGGCGTCAAGAGACGAGAACCGGAACAAAGAGTGATGCTAGATGGAAACACTGAGCAACAACGTCGTCCGGAGGAAAAGGCAGGAGCGGTTATAATGACTCTGACAGTATTTTATGAGATAAAAACATGCTACGGGCAAACTTGCTTAAACAAATGATAAAACAAACACAAACCTAATAAGCAGAAGGGCTGAGTTGAAGCCCCAGGAAAGGAGGGGGCTGCTGTCCATATTAGGGCGTGAACTTTAGCGAGTGGCACACATTCTTCACAGATGTGCCTCTCTCACCGAGAAGAGGCTGAGACTGCAGAGAAGAGGAGGCAGGTTTCCGCAGGTGCCGCCTCCCCTCTGTGACCCCTCATCCAGCTCTCTAACACAGCTCCCCGACTTCTCAGAATGATGGCGAGGGCCAGTGAGCCCTGGGCGAGAAATCAGGATTCCAGTGGGATCTGCAACCTACTTGCTCTGGGACCCAGGTAGGTTATTCACTCTACCAACCCGGATTTCTTCGTTTATGAATGTGGGTCATTTCCACTGCTCTCACGGGTGTTAAAGGGGAAGAGCATGGGAAGTTCTGAGCTCACCAGGTGGCACTGTGAGCATTCACTGTATTGTACACGGTTGGCTGAATTTATGTGTATGTCTTCCATGAAAGCACAAGATCTTTGAAAGCAGGAACTAATTCTTAGCTTTACTTCCCAAAAGCCTGAAATATGATAGACAATTAATTATATTCACTGACAAGAAAAGAAAGAGATTTTTAGTACACACTTCCTATAAAAATGAATTCTGTACTGTGTTAATTCCTGGAAGATAAACCATGAAAAAAATAAAGACTAAATCGTGGTTTATTGGTCCCTAAGAAGATTGGGATCACCTCTACAGATAAGACATAGGCTACGTGTAAGGCCTTAGCATAATATAAAACAATATGTCAATAAGTTCTCACGACATAAAGCAGGAGATGTGTTACAGTAATTGGGAAATGGTGTTCATACCCAGCTCTTCACAGACACTTTTAAAGTAAATAAAAAATATCTTCCAATGACAGAAATGTTCTTATACTTCTCAAGCATGCTATTCTCCCACTTTATGGAGAAAATTATATGAATTTAACTTTAATCCACTGGATAGAAGTTCTTTGAATTCCAAACAGAAATACAGAAGCACAGTTATTAGTTTAGCTGAAACATCTGTTTCCAACTTCCTGAAAGGAAAAGGAGAGGTTGCCAATGTATATACATATATTTGAAACAGGGTTTATAACTGCACACATGGACACAATATGCATTTGTAAATTTTCCAATAGGTCTAAGGTCCTAAAAAAATGAGATAAAAACATGCTACGGGCAAACTTGCTTAAACAAATGATAAAACAAACACAAACCTAATAAGCAGAAGGGCTGAGTTGAAGCCCCAGGAAAGGAGGGGGCTGCTGTCCATATTAGGGCGTGAACTTTAGCGAGTGGCACACATTCTTCACAGATGTGCCTCTCTCACCGAGAAGAGGCTGAGACTGCAGAGAAGAGGAGGCAGGTTTCCGCAGGTGCCGCCTCCCCTCTGTGACCCCTCATCCAGCTCTCTAACACAGCTCCCCGACTTCTCAGAATGATGGCGAGGGCCAGTGAGCCCTGGGCGAGAAATCAGGATTCCAGTGGGATCTGCAACCTACTTGCTCTGGGACCCAGGTAGGTTATTCACTCTACCAACCCGGATTTCTTCGTTTATGAATGTGGGTCATTTCCACTGCTCTCACGGGTGTTAAAGGGGAAGAGCATGGGAAGTTCTGAGCTCACCAGGTGGCACTGTGAGCATTCACTGTATTGTACACGGTTGGCTGAATTTATGTGTATGTCTTCCATGAAAGCACAAGATCTTTGAAAGCAGGAACTAATTCTTAGCTTTACTTCCCAAAAGCCTGAAATATGATAGACAATTAATTATATTCACTGACAAGAAAAGAAAGAGATTTTTAGTACACACTTCCTATAAAAATGAATTCTGTACTGTGTTAATTCCTGGAAGATAAACCATGAAAAAAATAAAGACTAAATCGTGGTTTATTGGTCCCTAAGAAGATTGGGATCACCTCTACAGATAAGACATAGGCTACGTGTAAGGCCTTAGCATAATATAAAACAATATGTCAATAAGTTCTCACGACATAAAGCAGGAGATGTGTTACAGTAATTGGGAAATGGTGTTCATACCCAGCTCTTCACAGACACTTTTAAAGTAAATAAAAAATATCTTCCAATGACAGAAATGTTCTTATACTTCTCAAGCATGCTATTCTCCCACTTTATGGAGAAAATTATATGAATTTAACTTTAATCCACTGGATAGAAGTTCTTTGAATTCCAAACAGAAATACAGAAGCACAGTTATTAGTTTAGCTGAAACATCTGTTTCCAACTTCCTGAAAGGAAAAGGAGAGGTTGCCAATGTATATACATATATTTGAAACAGGGTTTATAACTGCACACATGGACACAATATGCATTTGTAAAAATTTTCCAATAGGTCTAAGGTCCCATTTGGTTAGGAGAAATAAGATGCTGGTGGACCTTGTGATAGGAGAACATGGGTAAACACTGCACCTCCCTCCTGGGGATTCTAGTTTCTGGGAGAGTGCTGAGGTTACCACTGAGTGGTCAGTGCCAGCCAGATTCCAGACATTCAGTCTGATGTTTACCTGTGGGTAATGCACTTCTGGAAGACTCCATCTCCCAAAAGAAAGGAAGAAAAGGTTCTGTCAATAGTAGGGACGAGGGAATGACTGGGTATAAAATACTGTAGGTCTGAGCTCTGGCCAATCTTCATTTACAAATTTTATTTATGCTTTTGGGAAAGGCACCTCTCATTCCATCCTCCTAGATCTAAATTTCTAAATTCTCTCATCCATAAAAGGCAAAACACTGACAGGAAATGGGTCATGGTTTTTGTACTCCAGATCACTTGAAATGGTAATAGTCCTTAAGTCGGTAAACAAAGAGCTAATAGGAGGGAGAATATAGATTTCCTAAATAATACTCCAATTGTCTTAAGTAAGGGCTTAATCACCTAGTACCCATTAAACCCCAGTTCCCTTCCTCTGTCCAGGTAGGAAGGATGTGACTTGTGTCAGAAACTGCTGGGAGGAATCTCATTCTCTTCCAGGTTCCTGCCTGACAACTGAAGCCCCAAAGCCTACATGAGCTCATTACAGAGGAAGAGAAGCCAAGAACTCAAATCAGCAGGCAGGTGTGATGTGATTTGGATGCAGAGGTTGAGATCTATAGACGCAGTGGCACAGAAAATCTATTTTCTGACCTAGAGATAATAAAGCAAAACAACATACAAAGCTAAGACTTCTTTTGGAACCTGAACTTGGCCCAGTTATTCTTCTGAGCAATAGGACAGATCATAAAGGATCCTTCTCTTGCTGTATCATGAGGAATGCTGAATGAACGAGGGAATGAATGAAGACAGGGACACACTGCCTAGCAGCTCTAAGCTTCAGTTTTCCTGTTGATGATAAAGAGTGAATAGCACGTACTTTGTTTTTAGGTATTAAATAAAACCAGCAAATGGAAGATCTAACACAGGGCCTACATTTCATAGATGAGTAAAAATCATTAGCTTCACTATGCTACAGAAGTGCTTTTGTAAAACAATTCTTTTTAATGAAACGGAATTTAATATCAGTCTGTGTTCTAGGCCTTTTTGCCTTCCCTGGTGGCTCTGCTGGTGAAGAATCTGCCTGCAATGAGGGAGACCTTGGTTCAGTCCCTGCGACGGGAACACCCCCTGGAGAAGGGCATGCCAACCCACTTCAATACTCTTGCCTGTAGACTCCCATGGCCGTTACAGCTGCCTTTTCCTCCTGTGCCTACTGTTTGCATCAGACACAGTACTGCCTTGTCTCTGATAATCATGATTTAAAATTCAAAATGGTAACAGTAACGTGGAATCCTGAGAGCAGTGTCTTTGTGTTTACCTAGCCCTGAGGTCACTCACTCAGAGGCAGGAGCTTTTCTCTAGGTCCACTGCTGTTGTTCAGGGAAGAAAACACTTTAAATAATTGGAGATGAGAAAGCTGCAAGACATTCCTTCTGAGGGTAAAGGAGTAAAGGAGTAAACCAGTCTGTAGCATGACCCATCCACCAAGCTGAGCAGAAGCAGGCATCTGGGCCAGACACCCCGAGGGCAGGAGGGAGGCAGCCAGGTGTCGGGGATGGATGTGGTGAAGTCCGGGAGGTTGTGGCGGTAATCAAGCTTCATAAATCTCTCCAAGCAGTGGAGACCCACGGAATACCAGGAAACAACATTCCCTGAAATTCTCACTGTCTTTTTACAGAAACGTTTGCCAAGCATTCAAAGTAAATTATGGCTTGTTAGCCAAAGAGGAAGCATACAATATTTAGACTTCCCTAGAAATTTTGACACATTGATACTTTTGAAGGAAATGGGGCACAACCATATTCTTTCAGGCTCCAGAGTACAGAAAAGGAATGGATGGGTGGAAATTATAGGGAGAGAGATTTTTGGATAAATCTAGCCTAGCTGCATAGAAAGTTGTCTAACAACGGTGGCTTCAGGAATGTTAACTTCCACGTGCTTGCACGCATACTAAGCTGCTTCAGGCGTGTCCGATTCTTTGCGACCCTGTGGACTGTAGCCCGCCAGGCTCCTCTGCCCACGGGACTCTCCAGGCAAGAGTGCTAGAGCAGGTTGCCATTTCCTTCTCCAGAGGATCTTCCTGATCCAGGGATCAAACCTGCTGCTCTTGCATCTCCTGCATTGGCAAGCAAATTCTTTACCACTGAGTCATCTGGGAAGCTCCGGGGGTCCTGAAAACAATCCCCTTAGGACACCAAGGGATGATTGTGTATCCAGTGCTTGCTGAGCACCTCCACAAGGTGCCCAGAACTTCACACAGCATGTTTAAAATTAAAATGAGACTGATACTGAGAAATGGCTGCAGCAGTTTCGATTTCTTCTAGCAGAGCTGAAGGGAGACTGCCTTTCCCAGACATTTTCTTTTTTTTTTTACAGCTGTAGTTCTAGGAATGAGACTGTGGACATGTTTGATTCAGCAATGTGTGGCATTTTGTGTGTGTGTGGGTGGGGGGCGGCGGAGGGGGAGTTGTTCTGTGATACCTCAGGCTACAGCCAGCTCCTGGAGCCACCTAGGAATTCTGCAAGAACCTTTACTAAATCCCATTTTTGTTTAACAAGAGAGCGTGCCTTCTATTTTCTTCAAGTGAACCGTGACTAATGTCATGTTACAATACTATTTCACACTGCATCAAAACCTGCTTCTTTTCAGGTATTCCTTGCCTTGCTGAATGGTACTGCAAACCATATACGCACAGGCATGTGATGTGGATACTGATTTTCAAAACTTAAATCTAAGTCCGTCTGACCCATGAAAAGGTTTCTTAATGCTCTTGAAACCAGCCATGACCACTCCTTTTTCTGTACCGACTGTCCAGACTCATACCATAGCTTTATAATTATACATATTTGATCCTATTTCACTATGGAGGAGCAGGATTGATGCTGATCAACTGACTGATTTCAACACATTTTAATCATAGACTGGGGCTCTGACCTGCCCGACAGGAGACACCACTGCAGCAGAGATCTGCGGGCATGGAAGGATGCTGTCTCTCCCTCCACACCCTCGCCACGACCCTGTTCACACCTTGCTCATCCATCTGACTCCTGCCACAGACAGAAACCGAGCCCCTGGAGGCAAGAATAAAATGCTCACTCCTGTATTCTGTGTGTCTAGCACAAAAAGTCCATGTTCTGAGTGAATAAAGAAACAAATCCTCCCAAACACACATGAATTCGTCAATCAAGGTTTCCTTAAGAGAACTTACAAGATTTGAGTTTAAAAACTCCATTGTAGTGTGAGTATATTTATGGTGAGTACATTGGGACATGGCTCCCCGTGTCTCCACCACCCACCTCTCCTCTGTCCACACTCTGGTATCATCACTTCCCCTTGAAAATGGGCTGAACACAGTGATGTCATGTGAATCAAGGGGTGTAGCAAAGTGATGGGGAGATGCACTATGACTTGGTTATGCAAGATCATGGCTTCCCTCCTTGGATCTTTGCAAAGGTTGGCTCTGATGCAAAGACTACCTGGCCAGAAATGGAGGCAAGTTCCCTTCCACTCAGCAGCCAACACAGACCTGAGGCCCCCAAACTCATAGCTTTAAAGGAGCCAGATCCTATCCACAACCACCAAGTGAGCTTGGATGCAGATCCTGCCCCAGCTGAACCCAGAGCTGACTACGATCCTTGACGGCAGCCTCATGAGAGGCCCCAATGCACAGGATTCAGCTGAGTCACACCCAGGCCCCTGATCTACAGAACATACTAGAAAATACATGAGCACTGCTTTAAGCCATTTATTCTGGAGAAATCTGTTTACAAATTGATAACTGATGTAGTGCTTGTGTGTGTTAACTGCGACTTAGACAAAGAATACACTGATTTTCAAAACTTAAATCTAAGTCCGTCTGACCCATGAAAAGGTTTCTTAATGCTCTTGAAACCAGCCATGACCACTCCTTTTTCTGTACCGACTGTCCAGACTCATACCATAGCTTTATAATTATACATATTTGATCCTATTTCACTATGGAGGAGCAGGATTGATGCTGATCAACTGACTGATTTCAACACATTTTAATCATAGACTGGGGCTCTGACCTGCCCGACAGGAGACACCACTGCAGCAGAGATCTGCGGGCATGGAAGGATGCTGTCTCTCCCTCCACACCCTCGCCACGACCCTGTTCAGACCTTGCTCATCCATCTGACTCCTGCCACAGACAGAAACCGAGCCCCTGGAGGCAAGAATAAAATGCTCACTCCTGTATTCTGTGTGTCTAGCACAAAAAGTCCATGTTCTGAGTGAATAAAGAAACAAATCCTCCCAAACACACATGAATTCGTCAATCAAGGTTTCCTTAAGAGAACTTACAAGATTTGAGTTTAAAAACTCCATTGTAGTGTGAGTATATTTATGGTGAGTACATTGGGACATGGCTCCCCGTGTCTCCACCACCCACCTCTCCTCTGTCCACACTCTGGTATCATCACTTCCCCTTGAAAATGGGCTGAACACAGTGATGTCATGTGAATCAAGGGGTGTAGCAAAGTGATGGGGAGATGCACTATGACTTGGTTATGCAAGATCATGGCTTCCCTCCTTGGATCTTTGCAAAGGTTGGCTCTGATGCAAAGACTACCTGGCCAGAAATGGAGGCAAGTTCCCTTCCACTCAGCAGCCAACACAGACCTGAGGCCCCCAAACTCATAGCTTTAAAGGAGCCAGATCCTATCCACAACCACCAAGTGAGCTTGGATGCAGATCCTGCCCCAGCTGAACCCAGAGCTGACTACGATCCTTGACGGCAGCCTCATGAGAGGCCCCAATGCACAGGATTCAGCTGAGTCACACCCAGGCCCCTGATCTACAGAACATACTAGAAAATACATGAGCACTGCTTTAAGCCATTTATTCTGGAGAAATCTGTTTACAAATTGATAACTGATGTAGTGCTTGTGTGTGTTAACTGCGACTGAAAATTAAGACAAAGAATACATGAAGAAAAATGATTAGCATGATAGATTTTGTTTTTGTTCTCATGTGCTAATCATGACACATGGGCTCTGTGTTTGTGGGAGTGCATGAAATAGCATCACAGCAGAGTGAAAAGAAATAACATTTTTTTTTTTTTGAAATGAGCAAAGAAGGACTTGGGGCAAACCTAAGCTCTGCGAGTAATGATCTGTTGGAATTCTGAAATCAGTTCATATGAATATTGCATCTCTTGCTGCCCTAAGGATAAATGAGAGGGAGAACCTGACAATAAATCCAGAGCCATTGGGTTATAAAGCATCAGAGCTCGAGAAAATATTGCTTTGGTAACCTAATGTCACAGGAATCCTCAAAATCACTGCCAAATTTTCTGCATAGGAGGGTAACAGAAAAAAACTGAACAAAGCCTTATGAATAAACATAAATAATTCTTTAAGCAATGGTTTGTTACCTGTGTCATCCAGTGCATGGCTGTTCCCCTCCATGTGATCAGAATTATTTTATTTCTCTGATCTGTAAGAAAGGAACAGGCTGTCTATAAGGGAGACCCCTCTAAAAGCAGCGTGCTCCTAGGATATTTATTGTGGAAAGAACCAGTGCCCCAAAGAGAGCAACAAGCTTTTATGGGAAATGACATTTAGAGTATGAGATATGATCCCACATAATACAATCATCTCTTTGAACAGTGACCAAGAAAACTCAATTCCATTGTGATAATATTTTTATTGGCAGTCTATTTTAGGGTTGTCATTAATCATGTGTTCAGACAGTAACAAGACTCCCAGAAAAGTAAAGATGCAAATATGTGAGTAAGGACTCCTAAAAAACACCAAGATGATAATATTTTCACTATGTCTAAATCACCAAAAGGGAATTTTATTTTTAATATCTAGATGAAAAAATACTCCACATTTATAAATGTATTTATTGAAACACAAGATAAGTGTAATTTGCTCTTTCTTGGACATCATTTCCTTTACTTATTTATTTTTTATTTTTCAACCTTCTCCCATTCTTCTTCTCAACTAAATGGTGATCACCTGGAGACTGGGAAGTGATAACTGGGGAAACCACATCACGCACGAATGACTGTCTGGATTTGAGATAGTTAGCTCAACTGAGACTACTTACTGGGTTTTAGTCACTAAAAACCTCAGTAGGGTTACTGTTTGAGATCTGGTAGCAGCTTGCTTTTCTAACACTGTCGAACCCTGTATCTTTGGATTTTCTCAATTGTTGTGGATATCTGTTTGAAAATAAGTCTTGTTCTTGCCTGAATGCTCCTTTTTTGCATGACACTGTGCTAAATAAAATCAATATAATTTGATATGCAAATATTCTAACTTTTTCCAACTACTTCCCCTAGAGCTACAGAAATCCAGTAGACTGAGGCAACAGTTTGCCAAATACTCCGCCACAGTAAGACAAAATTCTTCACTCTTCTGACCTAATTTATTTTTACTTGCCACACCCAAACCACCCACTAAATCAACGCCAAGGTATTGGTTTCTATAATAGTTGCAATTACCATAGTACTATACTCTATAATAGTTTCAATAGCTTTGAAACAAATTCCCAAACCTCAGTAACTTAACATTATACGTGCTTATTTTTCCGTAACATTAAGTCCAATGTTGTGTTCAGTGATGGCTTTCTAATGATAATTCAGGACCCACCTCAGTGTCTCTATTTAGCTTTTCCACTATTACTTGGGATCATGGAGTTACATGCACCAGTGGACAAGCAGGGAGGGATGAGAAATCATTTGCAGGAAGCTATCTTTACACAGGCCAAAAATGGTATATGGCACTTTCATCTTCATTTCTGTTGGCTAGAAATAAGTCACTCTTGGTCATGTGAGCTATAGTGAAGGCCGAGAGATGTTGTCTAGCAGTGGGCTCAAGGATAAGAGGAAATACATCTGTGAGTATCTAGGCAGCCTCTACCACACTCATAGAAAAATAAATGGCTAACCATATTCTTGTCCAGAAAATTCTTTGAACAGAGGAGCCTGGTGGGCTACATACAGTCCATGGGGTCATAAAGAGTCAGATATGACTGAACACACACACACACACAAACAGCTAACATGCTGAGCCTATTAAGGGAAGAAATAGAACTTTACAGTAAATCCATCAGTCTGACACAGCACATTTTTATATGTACCTATCTAAACCCTCCTCTTAGAATCTGCTGAACAGACTGTAGCTGAGGCCTGGCCTGAGCATGGTGTCAGGGAAAGTCACGGAAAGCCTAAAGAGAGCAGGACCAAGGGTCTCTGAGTGCTGCTTTCAAAGACCAGAATCAGACGAAAACCATATTGATTGTTTTATCGGGGCATTGATCAAAAGTGGATGGGAAGAGATATAAAAATCAGCTTACTGGCATCCCTGGTGGCTCAGTGTTAGAGAATCCCCTGCCAATGCAGCAGACATGGCTTAATCCCTGGTCCACGAAGATCCCACGTGCTGCGGACCAACTGTGCATGTGAGCCACAACTACTGAGCCTGTGCTCTAGAGCCTTGGAGCTGGAACTACCAAGCTCACATGCTGCAATTACTGAAGCCTGCACGCCTAGATCCCGTGTTCTTGCTTGCCACAACTAGAGGAAAGCCCTGCAGCAACAAAGACCCAGCATAGCAAAATAAATAAACAATTTTTTTAAAAGTCTTTAAAATTTCAAGAGATTCTCAAGGATATTAAAGCTCAAAACATAAGGATGATGGACGGGACAGCAGCGTAGGAAAACCTCTCTGAGATGTTGCCACAAACTCCAAGGCCATTTTCCTAAGCATTCTTTAGTTTCTTTTGGAAGCAGAGAACGACTTGTTCAGAGCTCTGAGTGGATCAGGATAACACCAACTGTAAGTGACAGAGCTTTGTTTTCTTCTTTTTAAACATGTAATAAATTCTCATCATCTAAAGTACCAATAATGCCTTTGCTGTCCCATTTTTCCTGGGTTTGCAGAGGTTAAAGGAATTATTACATAGCAGTTTCCAAGTCTGGAGAAAAAGAGGTAATCAAATTGGCCCACATCCCAGAGAAGCTGTGAGGTCTCACTGAGCTTCAGTGCCAGCTGAAAGAAGCATTTTGAAATTCAGACCAGGAGGGAAAGATCCAGAAACTCTATAACCAGGAACTGTCTCTGAGAAGCAACTTTAATCACAGGGTTTCCGCCCAACTCAGAAAGGTTCCTTTACTCCCTGGTCTCCTCCAGGTCATATGGGAAATAGGATGCTTAGCCACACATTGTACTTTTATCCTGAGATTACTAGCCATCCGGACAAGCCTCAAGAAACACAGGAGGAGCAGAGTCACTGCCTGACCACAGGCTGTAGCACAGAATAAAGCGAGGAAAGAGGATCGCTATGGCGTTCGAGAACTTTAACTGGAGTTCAGGCAAGCCAGTCCTTGGCCACTGGCCAGTCACTTGACCTTGCTGAGTTTCAGCTCTTCCATCTCTTAAGATGTCAACAGGGCATTTCTTAAGAGCCAGGATGGTATTACCCTCCCTATGCATTCTCAGACTCAGCGCAAGTATTCAGTAAATATTTGTTGAGATCATAAACAAGCAAACAAACAAATGGCTCTCCAGATCCCAGATGGGTTGATGTTTGGATTACAATAAGATTATTCATAAGACTTTTAGTAAAGTCATTGTATACATATTCTACGAGTTAGTATCCCATTAAATGTGATGCTTAAAAAAGGCGGATTCCATAGGGGAGAGCGATTTCATCAGTTGTATATTCCTATCTATATCTTTCCTTTCCACAGAATTCCTTAAACCCAAGCAACAAGCTCTGGCTGTGTGGCAGGACCCAGGGCTGGACACTCTGAGAAGATAGAAATCATACAGGATTTGGAAAAGTTGGTCTGTCCTTTCCTTTTAGTTTCTTTTGGAAGCAGAGAACGACTTGTTCAGAGCTCTGAGTGGATCAGGATAACACCAACTGTAAGTGACAGAGCTTTGTTTTCTTCTTTTTAAACATGTAATAAATTCTCATCATCTAAAGTACCAATAATGCCTTTGCTGTCCCATTTTTCCTGGGTTTGCAGAGGTTAAAGGAATTATTACATAGCAGTTTCCAAGTCTGGAGAAAAAGAGGTAATCAAATTGGCCCACATCCCAGAGAAGCTGTGAGGTCTCACTGAGCTTCAGTGCCAGCTGAAAGAAGCATTTTGAAATTCAGACCAGGAGGGAAAGATCCAGAAACTCTATAACCAGGAACTGTCTCTGAGAAGCAACTTTAATCACAGGGTTTCCGCCCAACTCAGAAAGGTTCCTTTACTCCCTGGTCTCCTCCAGGTCATATGGGAAATAGGATGCTTAGCCACACATTGTACTTTTATCCTGAGATTACTAGCCATCCGGACAAGCCTCAAGAAACACAGGAGGAGCAGAGTCACTGCCTGACCACAGGCTGTAGCACAGAATAAAGCGAGGAAAGAGGATCGCTATGGCGTTCGAGAACTTTAACTGGAGTTCAGGCAAGCCAGTCCTTGGCCACTGGCCAGTCACTTGACCTTGCTGAGTTTCAGCTCTTCCATCTCTTAAGATGTCAACAGGGCATTTCTTAAGAGCCAGGATGGTATTACCCTCCCTATGCATTCTCAGACTCAGCGCAAGTATTCAGTAAATATTTGTTGAGATCATAAACAAGCAAACAAACAAATGGCTCTCCAGATCCCAGATGGGTTGATGTTTGGATTACAATAAGATTATTCATAAGACTTTTAGTAAAGTCATTGTATACATATTCTACGAGTTAGTATCCCATTAAATGTGATGCTTAAAAAAGGCGGATTCCATAGGGGAGAGCGATTTCATCAGTTGTATATTCCTATCTATATCTTTCCTTTCCACAGAATTCCTTAAACCCAAGCAACAAGCTCTGGCTGTGTGGCAGGACCCAGGGCTGGACACTCTGAGAAGATAGAAATCATACAGGATTGAGAGTGTCTGGTGGAGAGTAACCAGCACCCTCTTGGCTGGGACAAGTCCTTCTCTAGCTGACAAGGTTCTCCAAACGTTCTCTGTCCTCTCTGGAGGGCTGTGCAGCTCTCAGACAGGCACAGTGACAAGAGAGAAGGTCTGAAAAGTTCCTCCTGCCCTCCTCACCATTCTCCATCAGGTTACCAACTAAATTGCCCTTGCAGTCTATACAGCTAAAATAAAACACAAGCTAGACTCTCATTAACTGGTGAGACAGCTATGTCTATGTACTCACAAATAAAAAGATAAATTCAATAGGAACAAAATGTCTATAGCAGCTGTGGCTTGTGTTTAGATGCAAGGTGAATTTAAGCCCTGAAGTTGGCAGAAAATGCTTCCTGGGTCTATGGCCATACTACCCTTAACACACCTGATCCCATCTAATTTCAGAAGATAAGCAGGGTCAGGCTTGATTGGTACTTGGGTGGGGGAAAATGCTTTTTAGAGGTAGAGGTGCTTGACATGGCTCTTGCAAGATGCTTTGTATTAAGGAAGAATGAGAACTTGAGAACAGTTCTGGGGTGAGGGCCGTGGGCAATGAAAACCACATAAATTAACGGTATGCAGGACGAGCTTGGTGGCTGGGTGATTATGCAGGGAGACGAGGTGGTGCTGAGAAAATGCAGGTCAAGTGGGATCAGAAGGTGGGTTGCTTTTTTTGTGGGTAATAGAAGTCAGTGATTGATGGGTTTTAAGAAAAGATATGGCATGATCAGACTAGATTTTTAGGAAACATTATTCTGGTAACAGTGTTTGGACAATGGTTACACAGGAAAAGAGTAGAAATGGGAAATGAATATGGTTGGGGTGTGTTACCCACCTAAGCTCTGGAATGCATTCTTGGACCAAAACATCCTTGGGGCCAAAGCGATCAGGTCAAGGAACATGGTCAAAGCATCCTGGTCTATTATACAACAGTTGCTTGGGAATCCAAAGGATGAGTCAGTTATTACTGGAAGAAGTCTCAGTGGTGATGTTTAGGAAAATTATCTGCTCACAATCTGTTTAAGGAGTGAAAAGGGCAAGCTACTTGAAATAATGATGACTGTGAAGCTGTCAAAAAGAGTGATTATTGGGTCTGGGTAAAAGTTCTTCTAAGTCTTGAATGAACTACTTGAATCTAATGATCGTGTATCAGAACAATCCCGTCTACGCTTGACAGACAGGTGCATTACGTGATGCCTGGAGTACATGCCTTTCTCCATAAGCCTTGGCTGGGTCTATACACTCAGCTGTGACAGCCTCTTCCTTTTCTACTTCTTACATATTGTTGGTTCCCGGTATCTTGCAAATGAATACAGTGGGTCAAGGGAAGGGTATATTGCTGCAAATCTGTTAAAGAAAAGCAAATCCCAACGCCAAGAGCAGAGGAAAATTCTCCCGGGGAGTGAGCCAATGTCACTGTCTTTGCTTGGAGAAATGTGGCCAATAATTATATCCGAGCTGTGAAAAAGAACATTTTTCCATCCTCCGCTGGCAGAGGGATTTGGACCACATCTGTTAAATATTTATCAGTAGCAGGTACTAGTTTATCTTAGTTTTACATTCATGTGCTGATCATCAGAATTTTGATCTCATTAAGCTAGAAAATTGCTGGTGGAACCTGGTTTCTCTTATGGAGACTGGTGTACATTGTGGATCTGGGGTAGGTGAAGAAAAAACCCCTAAGCAGATAAAACTGTACATGAAGTGAGGCGTTTTGCCCTCAGTTTGCTACATAAATATCGATTTCTTTTTCTTTAGGCAACTGGGATCTGAGTTGAACATTTGTAATCTTAGTTAACTTCTGAAATTTTGAGAAGGTAACCTACATGTAAAACTTTTCTAGAATAATTTATGCCTCATGACATAGGGTTATGGTATTTATAACTTTTTAGAGTCATTATTTGGATGAGGGTGATTTTGGTAGTGGGCCAAGTTTGGTGAGTTTGGCATCATGCTTGACTTTTTTCATCTTCTTCTTCTAACATTAAATGTACATGATATGGCTCTAAACTTGATTATTTGTAACCACCATATTTAATGAACTAGTTACTCTCAAAAACTTCACCTACTTGATTTCTGGCAAGAGTGTAACATGCTAAAGGAACCACAGTACTTTTCCAATCTGTCCCCTTAAGTGATAGAACTCATTAATTTTTCTTTCTGAAAACCTTTCTCCCAACTTGAAGAATTTTCTTATGTTGACAGGCTGGGATGTGATGGCAAAGGGAACACCAGGGCACCATTAAGTGAAAACTAAGCTAATGTTGCAGGTCTGGCAAATGTGGCCATGCATCCCTTCTAGCCTTACGGTCTCCCCTAGACAACTCACCTTCATCTGTATGATTGTCAGTAATGATTCTCCAGGATACTTATGAAGAGCAGCACTTAAGAAAGTGAATCATTGCGTAGAGCAAGGGTGAGTATCTCCATCACACAAACATGGACTCAGAGACACTGCTCAGGGGCTGCAGACTTATGTAGGAGGAGTAGGATTCTACAGCAGAGCTCCCCAAATCAAGCCTGTTTCTCCCACTTGTGATGTGCTGCCCTGTAGAGGAGTTTGAGCCAACGAATCCCCACCATGCTGGCTATACCTCTACCTTGCCACAATACTCATCTGCAACCCTAGTTACCACCTTCTTTGGTTTTAGAAGAGACAGTCTCTCAATCAGGAGGAACATGGTCAGATAATGTTGCAAGCCCCATTTTCAACTGGACACCCTCTGCATTTCCTTTCTCAGTGTTACAACCAGACTGTATTTATACTCCAGCCTTGCATTCACAGTCACCTTCCTCTTGTTCTTCCTCGTCCCCTGGACCCTGACTTCCCTTACCTATTTCCTCCCATTCCCAGATGACATCTCTGTACAGTGAGGGTCTTTTCATTCTTCAGAACTTACCCCCAATACTCTTTTCTCTCCTCAATATATCCTTGAGCTCAACAAGGTTCAATCACCTCACCATTTGAATTACAGCAGAATTTGTCTCTACCTGTTTTATTCACTCACCACTTATTTCTTCCACTGTGTTCTTGTATTAACGAACACCATACTAACATGTTGTACTGAAAGCTCTTTAAGAGCAGGGGTTACCTGTTCCATTTTTCTATTGGCTGCTTCTGCGAACTTTTCCTCACCTCCACCTCTGAAACTCCTACAGGTCCTATCAGTTTATTCATTATTTGGATTACGATATGTTCTGGTGGGTTCCGAGGATGATGAGTGACTTTTTTACTTCTGAGACTTGTTTCAACCTTTATGGAAATAGTCTTGAAAAATGGATTTCACTGTTGGCTCAGACAGTAAAGAATCTGCAGGAGACCTGGGTTTGATCACCTGGAAAGGGGAATGGCTTATCCACCCCAGTATTCTTGCCTAGAGAATTCCATGGACAGTGGAGCCTGGCAAGTTACAGTCCTTGGGGTTTCAAGTTAAGTCAGACACAACTCAGCAACTAACACTTGTCAAAGAAAGACATTTAAAATGCACGATGTGATGACTTGATATATGTATCCAATATGAGAGGATTCATGTGTTGATGAACACATCCATCACTTCTCACATTTATCTTTTTTAAATTGTGAGAACAATATAAATTCTACTTGTTTGAATCTCAGTGATACAATACATTGTTATCAACTAAGTCACCATGTTACACATTAGCTCTACAGACTTTGTTCATCTTATATGTGAAACTTCTATGAGGTCAACTTTTTTTTGATTGTGCATACAAATGAGATCAATCATACAGTATTTGTTTTTCTCTGTCTGGCTTGTCTCACTTAATATAATAATGCCTTATGGGTTCATCCATGTTGTCACAGATGGTAGGGTTTCCTTCTATTTCAAGGCTGAATAATATAAACTTGTACATATATATATATATATATATATATATATATATTTATATAACTTTAACAAATTCATTTATTAGTTCTAACAGTTTTTTGTGGAATCCTTGGATTTTTTAATACATACATCACCAGTAAATAAAGGTAATTTATCTGTTCCTTTCCCATTTGGAAGACTTTTATATCTTTTTCTTGACTTATTGCTCTGGCTATGGTTCCCAGTATCACACTGAATAAAAGTGGCAAGAATCGGCATCCTTGTCTTAGTCCTGGTCTTAGAGGAAAAACTCTTAGCTTTTCACTATTGAATAATATTAGCTGTAGGCTTGTGATGTATGAGTCTTCCTAATTTATTTTCTTAATGAGTATCTGTTGAGATAAATAGAATTAGAAGTTACAGTAATAAACAATGATGATATAATAGATGTACAAAATTGAGAGATAGCTCAGAGGATAGAGGGACAGATAATACCGAAGAACGAAGAGCTTCCCCAGGGGAGTCTCCCCAGAATGAACGGCATCGGAGCTGAGCTCGGAGGAAGGAAAAAGGACCCGAGGGAACAAGAAAGAGGAAGAGAAGAAGAGCCGTTTGAACCCTCCTCCAACAAATGTTAGCGGCGTTGGTGGTTTGGTCACTGGCATGTCTGACTTTTGAGACTCCATGAGATATAGCCAGCCGGGCTCCTCCAAACATGGCATTGCCTAGGTGAGAATACTGGAGGGGACAGTGTCAAAGAAAGACATTTAAAATGCACGATGTGATGACTTGATATATGTATCCAATATGAGAGGATTCATGTGTTGATGAACACATCCATCACTTCTCACATTTATCTTTTTTAAATTGTGAGAACAATATAAATTCTACTTGTTTGAATCTCAGTGATACAATACATTGTTATCAACTAAGTCACCATGTTACACATTAGCTCTACAGACTTTGTTCATCTTATATGTGAAACTTCTATGAGGTCAACTTTTTTTTGATTGTGCATACAAATGAGATCAATCATACAGTATTTGTTTTTCTCTGTCTGGCTTGTCTCACTTAATATAATAATGCCTTATGGGTTCATCCATGTTGTCACAGATGGTAGGGTTTCCTTCTATTTCAAGGCTGAATAATATAAACTTGTACATATATATATATATATATATATATATATATATTTATATAACTTTAACAAATTCATTTATTAGTTCTAACAGTTTTTTGTGGAATCCTTGGATTTTTTAATACATACATCACCAGTAAATAAAGGTAATTTATCTGTTCCTTTCCCATTTGGAAGACTTTTATATCTTTTTCTTGACTTATTGCTCTGGCTATGGTTCCCAGTATCACACTGAATAAAAGTGGCAAGAATCGGCATCCTTGTCTTAGTCCTGGTCTTAGAGGAAAAACTCTTAGCTTTTCACTATTGAATAATATTAGCTGTAGGCTTGTGATGTATGAGTCTTCCTAATTTATTTTCTTAATGAGTATCTGTTGAGATAAATAGAATTAGAAGTTACAGTAATAAACAATGATGATATAATAGATGTACAAAATTGAGAGATAGCTCAGAGGATAGAGGGACAGATAATACCGAAGAACGAAGAGCTTCCCCAGGGGAGTCTCCCCAGAATGAACGGCATCGGAGCTGAGCTCGGAGGAAGGAAAAAGGACCCGAGGGAACAAGAAAGAGGAAGAGAAGAAGAGCCGTTTGAACCCTCCTCCAACAAATGTTAGCGGCGTTGGTGGTTTGGTCACTGGCATGTCTGACTTTTGAGACTCCATGAGATATAGCCAGCCGGGCTCCTCCAAACATGGCATTGCCTAGGTGAGAATACTGGAGGGGACAGCCATTCCCTCCCCCAGGGATCTTCCTGACCCAGGGATTGGACCTGGGTCTCCTGAATGGCAGGTGAATACTACTGAGCCACTAGGGAAGTCTCAAGCAACATTTATTTTGCTCTTATTTTGCAGCTGGCACAGAACACTTTGTCGGATTTAAAACAGTGAATAAGACCAAGCTGGGTACAAAGGTATGAAACAAATTGCAACAGCAGTCACTCTAAAAGGGAATAAAACATTGAAAATCTTTGAAAATACCTTGATCACTGTTTCTCACATGTAAAATATGAATCATAGTAATGATGATAAAAATATCTACCTCACAGTGTCATGAGGAAGGTCAGGGAGATAAAATGCAGGAAAGAGATATACCTCAAAATTCTCTCTGAATACCAGTAGAGAATAACCCTTAGTATCATAGGACTCACAATGTCCTTTAATTGCATTTATCTTACATATAATACTCTTAAAAACCAAAGGAAAGAAGAAGTCATTGTGTAAGACAAGTGGTAGGTTCTCAGAGGAATCAGCGGGCAAATGAAATTACAAATCTAGTATAAGAAACTGAAAGATGAATCACCTGATACATCCTGGGCTATCTTTAGCAAAGGTGGGAACCTCATTTAGGCAGTAATGAATTACAGGTGCCCCAACATTTTCGTTTGTTATGATTAACTTGGGTTGGGTGATTCATCTTGGATGTCAGCTCCAGGAGACAGGTGGAAGTTTCAGTCTGAGATGGAAATTATTTCAAAAGTAATCAATCCTCTCAGATGACAGCCTTTCCCTGTTACCAAGTCTTGAAGCTTGATGAGCGAGCTGGCCATGCGATGTACATTCCACAGTAGCGAAAGGAACAGATGAATTATTTCACAGAAGCTTAACCTGGTGTTGAGACAAAAGGGAAATATCCCCTTGTTGGTTTGGGGTAAAAAAAAAAAAGGCAAGAAGAAGGAAAGTTGATGCAGTATTCGTCTTTGCCTGTCCTCCTAGCTCCCACCCTCTCACCAACGCTGGCCTCCCTGCTCTTTTCCACTGGCCCAGGCTTGCCCATTCCTTGGATGGTTCACACTTGTTCCTTTGGCCTGGAGCGTCCTTCCTGTCTGTATCCTTTCGGTCTGTGAGGTCTTTCCTTGCCAAGCTATTTAGAATAGAATGCACCCGCCTCCTTTCAAGTACTTCCTGCTCTCCTTCCCTCCTTTGTTTCTTCTCCACAGCTCTGATCGCTGTCAGACAAACTATATTATTTCACTTGTAACTGTTTGCTATCTGTCTCCACCCATCAGCACACACTCTGTGAAGTCAGAGGTTCCGTCTACTGGCTCCCCAATGCGTCTCTCAGATGAGAGACATGCTTGCCACATGGAAGCCCCTTGTCACGGAGCTTGGGAGTAAATGAATGAATCTTTACATGTGATGGTCTTACCATGCTTTTCAAAATATTTCCAACTTGTAAAAATTAAATATTTCCATGATCTGTCTACCAATACAAGTGGATGTAAGAGACTCAAGTTCGATCCCTGGGTTGGGAAAATCCGGATGTAAGAGACTCAAGTTCGATCCCTGGGTCGGGAACGCATGACAACCCACTCCAGTATTCTTGCCTGGAAAATCCTACGGACAGAGGAGCCTGGTCCATAGGGTTGCCATGACGGAAGCAACTTAGCATGCATGACATTTCAGATTTTCAGCATAACCATAGCTTGCTAAGAACAAACATTGAAATGTGATTTCCAAGAGGTGATTATTTAAATGTTGGAAGCTTCACTTACTTTAAAATTTAGGTTTGATTTTAAAATTCAACATAGCCCTAAAGCAAATAAAGGGAAATTATTTCAAAAGTAATCAATCCTCTCAGATGACAGCCTTTCCCTGTTACCAAGTCTTGAAGCTTGATGAGCGAGCTGGCCATGCGATGTACATTCCACAGTAGCGAAAGGAACAGATGAATTATTTCACAGAAGCTTAACCTGGTGTTGAGACAAAAGGGAAATATCCCCTTGTTGGTTTGGGGTAAAAAAAAAAAAGGCAAGAAGAAGGAAAGTTGATGCAGTATTCGTCTTTGCCTGTCCTCCTAGCTCCCACCCTCTCACCAACGCTGGCCTCCCTGCTCTTTTCCACTGGCCCAGGCTTGCCCATTCCTTGGATGGTTCACACTTGTTCCTTTGGCCTGGAGCGTCCTTCCTGTCTGTATCCTTTCGGTCTGTGAGGTCTTTCCTTGCCAAGCTATTTAGAATAGAATGCACCCGCCTCCTTTCAAGTACTTCCTGCTCTCCTTCCCTCCTTTGTTTCTTCTCCACAGCTCTGATCGCTGTCAGACAAACTATATTATTTCACTTGTAACTGTTTGCTATCTGTCTCCACCCATCAGCACACACTCTGTGAAGTCAGAGGTTCCGTCTACTGGCTCCCCAATGCGTCTCTCAGATGAGAGACATGCTTGCCACATGGAAGCCCCTTGTCACGGAGCTTGGGAGTAAATGAATGAATCTTTACATGTGATGGTCTTACCATGCTTTTCAAAATATTTCCAACTTGTAAAAATTAAATATTTCCATGATCTGTCTACCAATACAAGTGGATGTAAGAGACTCAAGTTCGATCCCTGGGTTGGGAAAATCCGGATGTAAGAGACTCAAGTTCGATCCCTGGGTCGGGAACGCATGACAACCCACTCCAGTATTCTTGCCTGGAAAATCCTACGGACAGAGGAGCCTGGTCCATAGGGTTGCCATGACGGAAGCAACTTAGCATGCATGACATTTCAGATTTTCAGCATAACCATAGCTTGCTAAGAACAAACATTGAAATGTGATTTCCAAGAGGTGATTATTTAAATGTTGGAAGCTTCACTTACTTTAAAATTTAGGTTTGAGTTTAAAATTCAACATAGCCCTAAAGCAAATAAAAGGGGGAGACTGATAGATCAAAATAATTACCCTTTTCTAATAGAATAAAAGGAAATAGAGTTAGTTTACTCGTCTATCAATTAGCACATATCTTGGAGCACTTACAAATGTTTCACCTACTTTATGAGCTGGAAGAAAGCCTTAATCTGTAAGCTAAAGTGGCTTATCCTCTAGTTTCTTTGGAGTAGTACTGAGCATTAAGGAGACACTATTGGAAGTGGAAGACCCCTTTAATATAGTGGCCTCTATTAACTAACTGAATGACATTAGTCAGGTAGATTTTCATTTCTGAGTATGAGCATCTCTCTCTATTAAATAGGGGCTGGGAATACTAATAGTGCAAGAACTTGACATTCCTTCTCAAAGCAAAATATTAGATTTTGTAACCAGGAGATAGGGCTGGGGAGAGCAGCTCCTGCAGCTGGTAAAAGGGAATCCTCTTGTGGTCTGTTGGGTCTGAGCAGGCATGGTGCAGTGAGGAACAGACAGGATCAGGATGCTTTGCAGGAGTAGCCCGGATGGACAGAGATACAGAGAGGAAGCACAGACTCCTCAGGCACTTTGGGATCAACATGCTCCTGCTGTAGGTTACCAGCCTGTAGGCAGCCCAGTAACATGGCTCTGCCGCCACCTGGTGATGCTTCTCAGAATTTCCCTGCAACTCCAAGGGCGCCAGCCATTGATTTTGTTCTGGAAAACACCCTTTACATGCAAGCTCACCTGGTGAATCCATGAAACTGAAAAGATTTATTAGTGGCATTAAATAGATATAGCTCAGAGAAAGGGAGAGCAAGTCTATTCTAAGAAAGAAGTGAAGAACAGAAGGCCCATGTATTACACTTTAAAACAGGATTCTGAGTGTGGCCAATTGTACATCTGAGATTTGTAAATCTGCCTGGTGAAACGGCTCAGTAATTTAACTTTTTATCACTGATTTTCATTCAAACAACAAAAATTCTTTTCAGGCTTGGTATGTATGAAAGGCAGGTGAGCACAGTGCTGGGTCCAGGCCACAGGGAGCTCCACTTGGATGGGCTTTCCACCCAGTGTGTGGAACCTGAACCAGAAGGCGGTATTCTCCTGTGAGAAGTGCAGGGAATGCCACAAGAGCTCAGGAGGGAGAGTGGAGCACTGTGTGCCAGGGCGCGGGCACTCCTGAAAGGTCAGAAACGCCTGACTTGGACAGGTGACCCAGAATAGGGGTCCAATTCTGAAGATCAAAAGTAAAGACAAATGCTACTGTCTAGAAGAACAGAAAAGCAACAAGGACTGACTGTACACACAGGAACTATGTTCAATATCTTGTAATTACCTCTCATGGAAAAGAACCTGAAAAGTATACATATGTTTATAACATGTATGTATGGGCTTCCCAGGTGGCCTTAGTGGTAAAGAATCTGCCTGCCAATACAGGAGGCAGAAGAGAGGCACATTTGATCCCTGGGTAAGATCCCTTGGAAGAGAAAATGGCAAACCATTCCAGTATTCTTGCCTGGAGAATTCCATGGACAGAGGAGCCTGGTAGGCTACAGTCCATTGGTAAGGAGTTGGATACAACTTAGTGACGAAATAACAACAGTACACATATATGGATAACTGAATCACTTTCGCCATACATCTGAAAACTGTCCTAGAGGGGAGTAGCCCGGATACAGAGATACAGAGAGGAAGCACAGACTCCTCAGGCACTTTGGGATCAACATGCTCCTGCTGTAGGTTACCAGCCTGTAGGCAGCCCAGTAACATGGCTCTGCCGCCACCTGGTGATGCTTCTCAGAATTTCCCTGCAACTCCAAGGGCGCCAGCCATTGATTTTGTTCTGGAAAACACCCTTTACATGCAAGCTCACCTGGTGAATCCATGAAACTGAAAAGATTTATTAGTGGCATTAAATAGATATAGCTCAGAGAAAGGGAGAGCAAGTCTATTCTAAGAAAGAAGTGAAGAACAGAAGGCCCATGTATTACACTTTAAAACAGGATTCTGAGTGTGGCCAATTGTACATCTGAGATTTGTAAATCTGCCTGGTGAAACGGCTCAGTAATTTAACTTTTTATCACTGATTTTCATTCAAACAACAAAAATTCTTTTCAGGCTTGGTATGTATGAAAGGCAGGTGAGCACAGTGCTGGGTCCAGGCCACAGGGAGCTCCACTTGGATGGGCTTTCCACCCAGTGTGTGGAACCTGAACCAGAAGGCGGTATTCTCCTGTGAGAAGTGCAGGGAATGCCACAAGAGCTCAGGAGGGAGAGTGGAGCACTGTGTGCCAGGGGCGCGGGGCACACCTGAAAGGTCAGAAACGCCTGACTTGGACAGGTGACCCAGAATAGGGGTCCAATTCTGAAGATCAAAAGTAAAGACAAATGCTACTGTCTAGAAGAACAGAAAAGCAACAAGGACTGACTGTACACACAGGGAACTATGTTCAATATCTTGTAATTACCTCTCATGGAAAAGAACCTGAAAAGTATACATATGTTTATAACATGTATGTATGGGCTTCCCAGGTGGCCTTAGTGGTAAAGAATCTGCCTGCCAATACAGGAGGCAGAAGAGAGGCACATTTGATCCCTGGGTAAGATCCCTTGGAAGAGAAAATGGCAAACCATTCCAGTATTCTTGCCTGGAGAATTCCATGGACAGAGGAGCCTGGTAGGCTACAGTCCATTGGTAAGGAGTTGGATACAACTTAGTGACGAAATAACAACAGTACACATATATGGATAACTGAATCACTTTCGCCATACATCTGAAACTAGCACTGTCCTATAAATCAACCAGACCTCAATTTTAAAAAGGGAATGATAATTCGAAGGGGAAGGAATCAATGTGGGGGAGCTTGGGGGTTAGGAAGCTCAGGGTGTCCCCAGTGCACGTGCTAAAGTTCCTGCCCAGGGTTCAGGATGCCTTCTCACAATCCTAATCCTAAATTAAGGGGCTGAACCTTTACTGCCCACAGTGATGAGGGTTGTGACACATTGGGAATTCATGAAACCAAAACTTCATGTGAATTCATTAAAGGGAAATGTAGACATTTTATTAAGAGTTTGTGACTTTCAGAATTAGAGTTCAGCTCTGAGGATCTTCAGCTGGGAAGCCTATTCATCACACTCATGTGGTCACCTTAATGATTTTTTCCCCAGGTGGGCAAATATATTTCAAAAGCTGTTAGTCAGCCTTGAGAGAAAATTGGATTTAGAAGAAGTAGAAATACACATGCTTTGTTTGGAGTAAGTCAGACAAATTAACGTGTGACCTCTTCTAGATTTGTGAATATTTCTGACATTTCCAGTGAGTTTGCTTTTGGGGGAATCAACACAGTGACCTAGGAGAGTAAAAATGCAGTGCCGATAGCAAGTGCAATGGCGGAGAATCTGCTCATAACTCTAAAGCATGGATGGCTTAAATGTTTCCAACAGAATGAATATATGCCAGATACCAGCTTCATTAAAATCCTAGAAGATCAAAAGTAGAAGAAAACAGAAAAGCAACAAGGACTGACTGTACACACAGGAACTATGTTCAATATCTTGTAATTACCTCTCATGGAAAAGAACCTGAAAAGTATACAGATGTTTATAACATTTATGTATGGGCTTCCCAGGTGGCCTTAGTGGTAAAGAATCTGCCTGCCAATACAGGAGGCAGAAGAGAGGCACATTTGATCCCTGGGTAAGATCCCTTGGAAGAAAATGGCAAACCATTCCAGTATTCTTGCCTGGAGAATTCCATGGACAGAGGAGCCTGGTAGGCTACAGTCCATTGGTAAGGAGTTGGATACAACTTAGTGACGAAATAACAACAGTACACATATATGGATAACTGAATCACTTTCGCCATACATCTGAAACTAGCACTGTCCTATAAATCAACCAGACCTCAATTTTAAAAAGGGAATGATAATTCGAAGGGGAAGGAATCAATGTGGGGGAGCTTGGGGGTTAGGAAGCTCAGGGTGTCCCCAGTGCACGTGCTAAAGTTCCTGCCCAGGGTTCAGGATGCCTTCTCACAATCCTAATCCTAAATTAAGGGGCTGAACCTTTACTGCCCACAGTGATGAGGGTTGTGACACATTGGGAATTCATGAAACCAAAACTTCATGTGAATTCATTAAAGGGAAATGTAGACATTTTATTAAGAGTTTGTGACTTTCAGAATTAGAGTTCAGCTCTGAGGATCTTCAGCTGGGAAGCCTATTCATCACACTCATGTGGTCACCTTAATGATTTTTTCCCCAGGTGGGCAAATATATTTCAAAAGCTGTTAGTCAGCCTTGAGAGAAAATTGGATTTAGAAGAAGTAGAAATACACATGCTTTGTTTGGAGTAAGTCAGACAAATTAACGTGTGACCTCTTCTAGATTTGTGAATATTTCTGACATTTCCAGTGAGTTTGCTTTTGGGGGAATCAACACAGTGACCTAGGAGAGTAAAAATGCAGTGCCGATAGCAAGTGCAATGGCGGAGAATCTGCTCATAACTCTAAAGCATGGATGGCTTAAATGTTTCCAACAGAATGAATATATGTCAGATACCAGCATTATCCTAGGAGAATTAAACAGACAGGTTATGTTCTGGGCTTTTAAAAGAGCCAACACCGATGAATGAATGGAAAAATATTTGTCATTTTTAGATATCGTTCATCTTTAAACTTCAATAATTTTGTAATGTTATATGAAAAAGTAGAAATACACATTTAAAAAATTCATTTTATGTTTCCATTTACAGGTTATTTTCATGTTTTCTAAACACGGTTTTAAAACATACCCTTTTCTAGAGAACATTCCAGGTCCTCATGAATCAGGCGGGCCATCCAGGTGAATTCTATGGTTTGCCAATTTGGGGAAACACTTTGGAACTGCCTTCTCCAAATCCTCAGCTGGTAGCTCGGACATGATTTAGTGACTGAACAATTGTATGTAGCATGTCCTACATGGGCCTCATACAGCGTAGGCACTCCACAGGTCATCAGCCTCTCTCTCTCTTACACACACACACACACACACACACAGACACACAGACACACACACAGAGACACAGACACACACAGACACACACACTCCGAGTCTTGTTCCAATATAACAACAAGGTATGACAACCTTGGTTTTTTTTCTATTCTGGTCATTGCTATAACCAAGGTCTGCCAGGTCAGCCCACTAGTGTTTACTCAAGGATTATGCATCTATTTCTTCATAACTGAGGATATCAAAGAGGATGACTCATATTGAAAAGCTGTTTAAATATGTGAAATATTACTCAGCCAGAGGGCATTTTAAAATGATCTGCCTTCCAACTCTCTGTTGTCCATGGAGATCTTAAAACTTTTATTATTTGTTCTCAACGCAGAGGTTGTAAGGTTGAGCCCCCTCACGACTTCTTGGCATCAGTTTAAACATTTCTCTATTTAAAAACATTTGTAGTGTGCGAGCTTCCTGGGTAGCGGAGACAGGAAAGAATCTGCCTGCAATGCAGGAGGCCCCCATTCATCATTCCCGGGATCGAAAGACCTCCTGGAGAAGGGAATGGCTATCCACCCAGTATTCTTGCCTGCAGAATTCCATGGAGAGAGGAGCCTGACAGACTACAATCCATACGATTTCCAAAAATCTGACACAACTGAGGGAAGAACACACACACACACACATGTTGGGCTAGGTGAGTGTCAGTTTTCAATATGTGAGCTCTTGGCTGCAGAGGGCCCTGGCAGGTACATATGCCTCATATTAGCTGCCCAACGGGTTTTAAGCAAAAAGGTAGTAACTGATTGGCAAATCCCACTGGATATTTGGGGTTTAATTACATATCAGTTTGGTAGCCCTATTTCACATTTTCTACTTTGTTGTTAGACATGTTTTCTGTAAAATGTGTAACTTTCCTGGCCTCCTCAACCTGGGTTTCTGAAGATTTTTGCAGTCTCTTACCCATCTCCCCAAATCAAGATGGTCCTTGTCACGTCCCCACTTAGACTCGATTTCTGCTTATTAAACCCCTCCCTCACTGCTCCTTGCCGACCCCCTCCACGTGTAACCCCCCCTGGACTGTCATTAAGCTCGAATCCTGACAGACAGTGCTGTTTGCTTACTAGGAGCCATTTTTCATTTTCCTCCTTGCTAACAGAAATCTGACCTTTGTTCATCAGAGTAGTGGGGCATGAAGGGAAGGAAGGGAGGTGCTTCACCTGTTACTTGTGTTGAGTGGAAGCCAGTCTTGTAATCCGAGTTCTTCCACCTAAGGATCGAAGTGCGTTGGTTGAATATTGGGTTATAATGGTGCATGTTTTGAGTTTTTGGTTACGACTTTCTTCATAGACTAAAATCTGTGGGGAAAAGAACCACACACACTTTTTCGTCCTGTCGACTCTTCCCTCCCCTTGTGAAGTTGCTGTACAACTATCAATTCATAACCAAGAAGGAAAGACCAAGAGTCACAGAGACAGCCACCAAAACCTTACACTCTGGTGCTAACTGATGAGTCTGGGCCCACCTTTCTCTAAGTATCTCCCAAGCACAGCATTCGTGTCGCGATGGGATATGTGATTACAAGTCCTTGTGGCTTCTGCAGGCTAATGGTCACTGTGTCCCGGCCTTACCCTATCCTGGACGATGGGTGACCAGCCACAGGGTGGCCACAGTCCAAGAGCTCACAGTGAGAGGGAACAGGAGGAAGACAATGTGAGAGAATGGTCTTCTGTTAGGAGGAAAGTCACGAAAGCAATGCTTCTTGTTTGTAGTAGCATTTCGTCCTTGACCTACATGAAAGCTTGACATTGTTAGTCCCACTTAAGAGATTGGAATATTGAGGATGAGAGTTTAAGCAACTTGTCCAAAGAGCCAGAGTTTGTTAACCAGGTGATGTGTGTTTACTTACGAGGTTTCTATTCATACAGCCTACAGCTCTGTTCTATGCCATAACGATGAAATCTGAATCCTAACATGGTTTTCAAAACCTACATAATGTTATCTTTTATTTATTTATTTATTGGGGTATATTTGTTTTACATTGTTGCATTAGCTTCAGGTGTACAGTGAAGTTAAGTGTTACACGTTTTTACAGAGTTTTCTTACTTACAAATACACATAATCCCCCAACAGTCATAGGTGTACCCCTAATCCCTCTCACTTGAGCCCTCCCTCCCTTTTCCCTCTTTCCCCCTCTCCAGGTTGATGCTTAGTCACCATGAAGGTTCCTTTAGTCTTACAGCTTAATCACAGTGGTACTCCCTATTATATATGATAATGTAGGCGTTTCCTTGTTGCTCTTTCCATACCTTTCATCTGATCTTCTCTTCCCCCAGTGTCTTTAGGTCTGTTCCTTATGTCTGTTTGTCCATCACTGCTCTGCATGTCCATTTATGGATACCATCTTCATGATGTTATCTTTCATCACCCTCTCCTATCAACGTTTTACTTAAAATTCCTCAAATGTTTGAGGTGCTTCTCCCTTCCGGGTCTTTGCTTACGCCAGTCCCTCTGTCGGCAAGGCCCTTCTTCCTGTTTTCATCTGGGTGAATCCTATTTTTCAGAACTGTGCTAGGATGTCACTTTTTCCTGAAAGTTTGCTCTAATCTCCAATCAGTCTGAAATGATACCCATTATATTTAAATTGAACACTTCTGTGCCTGATCCTGTGCAAATTGCTGGTCCTTTGGGAGATGAATTCCCTGAGTTAGGAGCAGATTCCAGCTGCACTGGGTAATAGTCCTTATCCATCCTCATCCTTGAGAACACAATATATTTAACTTGAGCTCCAACTCCTCTTGGTTTATCACGCATTCAAGGGTTGAAAGAGGGGGAATTTACAATTCTAAAATATTCACTGATAAATATAACGAGTTTTCCTGGTGATAAGCCAGAATAGCAAGTGCTTAAAAGTATTTGCTGTGTGAATTCTGTGCCTGTTCCTTGACCAGTAAACAGATGACTAAAAACACAAGCAATAACTAAAAACGTTCAATATTCTCCAACTATTTATATAGGCTAATTCAGTATGGTCACAATCACTGAAACAGAGAGTCCTGTTTAGAAAGCCACAGGAAAACAAGGAAAACAAAGCATAAATAAGCCAGACTATCCACCAGTATTCCACCTCCTGAAGGTCACTGCAGTATCTGTCATACAATTAAATATTATAGGAATGAGATAAGTTAGTTTCCATGTGAATTTCTATGTTCTTTGACAAAGTATTCAAATTAGGTATTTTTATCAGAACTTAGAGAAACAGATGATTTAAGAAAGAAAAGCCATAGACAGGAATAAGAGTGAGGATAAAGTCTTTGAAAACTACATCGTATTCAAATGTAACTTCTCTACTTCTGACAAACTCACTGTGGGATGTGCACACGACGCGGGAGTTGAACTCCCTGTGTTGAACTCACAGCAAATACTTTTGAGCACCTGCTATTCTGGTTTATCACCAGGAATCCTCATTATATGTATCAGTGACTATTTCAGAATTGTAAAATCTCCCACTTTAAGCCCCTGAATGTGTGATAAACCAAGAGACAGAGTGCTTCTGGAGAAACAGGAGCTTAGAATGGAGAAAACAGGTCACTGACAGAAGTCTTGCCTGGGGACAGAGAACAAAGAGTAATTCCAGATGGCATCCTGGAGAGGGTAGAGGAAATCCACTCATAATTGTAGATTACGTGAGCAAACATTAACTCTATTGAACAGCCCAGAAAAACAGAGTCCTTTAATAAACTGTCAGAGATGGCGCTGATAATTTAAAATGAAAGAACTCAGATATACCTAAATAGAAAAAAAGAAAAAAAAGCTCTGAACTTGAAAAAATGATAAAAATGATTTTCTATTCACAGAGCTATAGTTAACAAAGAGAAGCATTGTTAAAAATTTTATGTTAAAATGGATATAAAAATAGACCTCCATTTTGAAAGGGAATGCTATAATCTTGAAGGTGTGTATGAACACACCAAAAAAAAAAAAAAAAAAGAGGTTGAAACAATCTTGTAGTATAACCCTAAAATATCTGTGTACTGTTTTTAGAGAGGACACATGGCTTGGAGTTATGAGGACTTTTAGTTAAAGCCTGAATCTCTATTCCTACTGGACATGATGCATGAGTCTTAATGACCTAATCTGTTATGGTAACAATTGTTAACTTTTCTTCTACAAAAGAAAAGGTACCATAAGTAAATTGCCTAAATGGGTCTTTAAAATAAAACACAATTATGCATTACTCTGAACATGGAGACAGAAGACCGGAAATAAATCCTCCAACAGTGAAAACTGGTCTTAACCTTCTGGCTACTGTCCCAGTGGCCTATTCTTTGGGGGCGGGGGAGGGGCACATTCTGAGTAGTTTCTTTGGTTTAGAAGGCTTTCCTTGAGAAGCAGGTACTGGCACTAGATTGTGTGACATACAATGGTAATATGACCTTGCCTGTGCATAACCTACACATCTCAACAGATTCTTCTTTAATTTGATCTTCACCTGACAGAATTCACAACTAGATATATAGATTATGGAACAATGAAATTTCCAACTCAGGAAAGAGTTCAACTGTTTATTACACTGATCCAACGTCATAGTTTTTAGGCTGTCCTCTTGCGTTCCAAGGTAGTGAGACAAAGGCTGGAGGTAGGATAACGATGTGGGGACAGATTCCATAGAGAGCAGGAAAGGTGAGACAATGAATGGCCCTCTTGTAATTGCGATTAAGCAGGAGAGAGGAGTTCAATTTCCCTGAGCCCAGGCAATGCTTCACTCCATGGGCTTTCTGAAAACAGGAATCAGAACAGCAGGCAAGGGAAAGATCCTCATGCATGGAAAGCTCGACAAGGAGAGGATGAAGAAAAGACCGGGGGAGGCCAGCGACTGTCAGGCAGAGTACCGAGGGGAGAGTGTGGCTCCTGAGTTCTGAAAGGTGATCACTAAGTGGAAAAATAAATCTTTAGAATCTTGCTGGTGTGCTGTTTTCAAAGTCATGTTGAATGAAAAGTTTTCATTCTGCCTTAAAAATATGTGAAACGAGTTGAGAACTAAACAAAGCTGCAACAAAGCCTGGACCGACCTTACCCATAGGTTGGATCCAATCAACTTCTATACTGGCAACCTGTTACATCCTTCTTTTGAGTATAAATATTATTTTCAGGTCCCTATCGTTCTTTCATATAGAACCTATAGCACACAGTTATAAGCTAGGGGAAAACAAAGGGTTGAAAAATATAACCTATCATTAAGATAAAAAATAGAAACAGGACCAGAAGTCCTGTAAGAATTATCAAGGATTTAATGTGATAATGATGATTATGTTAACAAAGTAGAAAAGGAAGACAACATGAGTAAAGTATACTAATAAAAAACATGTGAAATGGAAAATACAATCAGAAATTAGATGTGAAAAACTCATTTGCTCGGTTAATGAGCAGTATTCCCGCCTAGGAAATGGGAGCTTGGCAGCCTACAGTCCATGGGGTTGCAAAAAAGCCAGACACAGCTTAGCAACTAAATAACAGGAACACCACCGATGAACAACCCACTTGTCTATCAAGAGCATAATAGAAACACTGTGGTATATTCATGGCACAACTAGATATATAGATTATGGAACAATGAAATTTCCAACTCAGGAAAGAGTTCAACTGTTTATTACACTGATCCAACGTCATAGTTTTTAGGCTGTCCTCTTGCGTTCCAAGGTAGTGAGACAAAGGCTGGAGGTAGGATAACGATGTGGGGACAGATTCCATAGAGAGCAGGAAAGGTGAGACAATGAATGGCCCTCTTGTAATTGCGATTAAGCAGGAGAGAGGAGTTCAATTTCCCTGAGCCCAGGCAATGCTTCACTCCATGGGCTTTCTGAAAACAGGAATCAGAACAGCAGGCAAGGGAAAGATCCTCATGCATGGAAAGCTCGACAAGGAGAGGATGAAGAAAAGACCGGGGGAGGCCAGCGACTGTCAGGCAGAGTACCGAGGGGAGAGTGTGGTTCCTGAGTTCTGAAAGGTGATCACTAAGTGGAAAAATAAATCTTTAGAATCTTGCTGGTGTGCTGTTTTCAAAGTCATGTTGAATGAAAAGTTTTCATTCTGCCTTAAAAATATGTGAAACGAGTTGAGAACTAAACAAAGCTGCAACAAAGCCTGGACCGACCTTACCCATAGGTTGGATCCAATCAACTTCTATACTGGCAACCTGTTACATCCTTCTTTTGAGTATAAATATTATTTTCAGGTCCCTATCGTTCTTTCATATAGAACCTATAGCACACAGTTATAAGCTAGGGGAAAACAAAGGGTTGAAAAATATAACCTATCATTAAGATAAAAAATAGAAACAGGACCAGAAGTCCTGTAAGAATTATCAAGGATTTAATGTGATAATGATGATTATGTTAACAAAGTAGAAAAGGAAGACAACATGAGTAAAGTATACTAATAAAAAACATGTGAAATGGAAAATACAATCAGAAATTAGATGTGAAAAACTCATTTGCTCGGTTAATGAGCAGTATTCCCGCCTAGGAAATGGGAGCTTGGCAGCCTACAGTCCATGGGGTTGCAAAAAAGCCAGACACAGCTTAGCAACTAAATAACAGGAACACCACCGATGAACAACCCACTTGTCTATCAAGAGCATAATAGAAACACTGTGGTATATTCATGGCATTAAGTACTAATGGAGGAGGGATGGGAGCTAGGGATATACATATGACTAATCCGGGATTATAGATATCTATAAACAACAAAACACTGCAAAAGTAAAAAGTAAAATAAAAATAAAAAAAAATACTAATGGAAAGAATCAGTAACTACTTAAAAGGATCTCAAAATTTATGTAGGGAGCAAAAATAAACATGCCAAAAGAATGCATATGGTATAATTCAATTTATTTGAAGACTAGTAAGAGGTAATGCAGAAATGAGAAGTGATCACCTCATGGAAAGCAGGCAGCTGGAATTGCTCAGAAAGGGGCCCAGGAGAATATCTGTCATGGTGGGTAAAAAAGATCTATCTTGTGTTTCTGTTGGAGGTTACTATGAGCATACTTATACTAAGGCTTCCCAGGTGGCTCAGTGGTAAAGAATCCACATGCCAATGCAGGAGACACAGGAGATGTGGGTTTGATCCCTGGGTCGGGAAGATCCCATCCCCTGGAGGAGGAAATGGCACCCCATTCTAGTATGCTTGCCTAGAGATTTCCATGGACAGAGGACCCGGCAGACTACAGTATGTGGTGTTGCTAAGAGTTGGACACAACTGAATGACTAAGCAACTGAGCACGCACACACATGAGCATGTATAACTGAGAAACTCATCCAGCTGAACCCTTCAGACCTATGCAGTTTTGTATAAACAAACTATGCCTCAGTTTACCTTTTTTTTTAACAGTTTCTTTTTTTTTTAAAGATTTATTTATTTATTTTGGAGGGGTGGGGTGGGTAGAGAGGGGAGCAGGCAGGCCACTTCTATTGGTCTTTCATTTGTCCATTTCCATCCATCTTTGTTCTTTGGCCCGAGTGGGCCTCCCATCGCGGTGGCCTCTGTTGTCGCAGAGCGCCAGCTCTGGGAGCATGCGCTCCAGAGCTCTGGCTCGGTAACTGGACACATCGGTCCAGCTGCTCCGCGGCACGTGGTATCTTCCCAGGCCAGGGATCGAACCGGCATCCCTTGCACTGCAAGGCGGTGTCCTTACCCACTGGACCACCAGGGAAGCCCACCTCAGTTGAAAACAGTGAATAAAGGCTGAATATACTATACATTAGGGAAATGAATATGTTAAATTTGCTAACAGTTATATTTTATTACAGTATATGTACAGTCAGTTCAAGGGCACCTTACTTACTGCATAGAACATAATGTGAAGTAGTGATTTAATTTATAAACCTATTTGCCATGTGAAGAAACTGGATCCAGAAGTGCAAATAATTTCTCAATTCATACAGCTACTGGTGCAATTATAAACAGAATTCTAGTCTTTTGGCTTCAAATCTCATGAGCCCCTCAACCTCAGTGGTAAGGGTACCATGTGATGTTTTCTAAACGTGTCGTTCTCTTAGTGTGACTTTGAGAGTTGATGAGTCTGAGGGCATTGGTTCTGTGCATGGACGATTGCACTGCTGGAGTGTCCTCGATGTAAGTGACTCTGCCTGGGATTTATGATTCTGAAAGTTAGAGCTTTTCTGGACGTCTTTTCACTGACGGGCTAGCAAGCATGAGCACCAAAAAGCTAATGGCATCTTAGAGTATGAGGTAATGATTTATATGACAAGTTCTTCAAGTGTTAAAAATGCTGGCAATTCACATCCATGAGGCCACATGCACAGAACTTCTCTCTTCTGCCATGGACTGCTGATAAAATACTTTTAATTATATTGTGCAATTATCCCAAAGAAAATAGATAGCTTTCAGCTGCTGAGTTTCCTTTCAATGACCTGATTAAAATGCATCAGGGGAGATAGGACCCAGATGTTCTTGTCATTAACTGATAAGACATTGCCTGTAATCTCTACCGACTGCTGAAATCATAGGAAAAATGCAAAGAACAGGAAAAGAGCAATGTCTTAATAGCAAAATATGGACAGAATCTCCTATGAGCTGTATATTTTGAGAATTTATCTTCTTTACCTTTTAACGATCATATGTATTTTCCCTGGAGTTTGGCAGCCATTCCGTGCTATCTCTACTGGTTCACTGGAAAAAAATTACAGCAGTGATGGCAGATGTGCCTTTTGAATTTATAGATAGTGTTGATTTGAGACAAAATCACAAAATAAAATACCTTTACTTCCAAGGCTGTACATGTTTGTTAACAGGGTAGTTATTTTTATTTTACGATTCTGTCATTTTTATTTTATAATTATTTTTACTTTGAGATTCTGAATAAAATGTAATTCTTACTCAGATTATGATAATAGTTCATATCCTTGCCATTGGCTCCTTTGGATTCCTATTCATCCTTTAAAATGTCTCCAGGTCCAGGTGGCAGTCGTGGTAAAGAATCCGCCTGCCCGTGCTGGAGATGCAGGAGACATGGGTTCAATCCCTGGTTGGGAAGATCCTCAGGAGAGCCCACTCCAATATTCTCACCTTACAATCTCAATGGGAAGAGGAGCCTGGCGGACTACAGTCCATGAGTCACAAAGAGTCAGATACGACTGAGCAACTACACACAGGCTGATATTTACAGGACATACAAATCAGCATGGCTCCACTCTTCCCAAACACCCACAGTGGAATGGGAGAATAGTTACCCTTAAATAGCCTAGAAGTCAGCTATCTTTCTTTATAAAGAGACAAAGTAAAGTTTCAGGCCTATAGGCCATCGAGTCTCGGTTTTTGTTGTACCCACAAGTAATATGTAAATAAATGCATATGGTTATGTTCTAATAAAACTTTACTTACAAAAATAGCAGTATATATGATTTGATCCATGGGTCATACTTTGGTGACCCCTGAACTAGTAGACCAACAATGTGTTCTGATATAGAATTGTACTTTGAAAATCTGGAGAGTTTATTTTTAATTCTCTGAAAATGGCCGCCAAACTTCCTGAAGTGTCATGAAACACAAAGTTGTCCACACAATGTAAAAACAGTCAAGAAACCAATGTTAGGGATTAATTCTTATTTCCATTAGTAACCAAATTACTCACTTTTGATAGGGCCAAATATATGTGCAAACAATTACTAACTAGATATTAAATCTATTTTATAAAATAACCTTGGAAGAAGGCCCCAAAGTTATAATTTATAGATTTAATATTAGAATATTTACTACACTCTTTGTTGACAAAGTGTAGCATGCTTTATTAGGAACAGAAGACTCAGAGGGTTAATTATGTCAACAGACCTTTCTCCTTGAAAAGTGTAGTCTGAGCGGACAGGTTATGGCATTAACTGTTTTCACCCACATTTGAGAATGGCAGAAAATTTTAAATAAAAATGTCCAGCATCAGAGATTGTCAAGTTATCTACTTAGATGTTCCATGGTTATTTCTAGCCCAACATATATAAGTCATCATTTCTCCCCCAATTTTTTCTTCCATAGGTACCCCATTCATCTGATATAGATATTTACTGAAAAAGTATGTGAGGGAAATAAACAGGTGTGCATTTCTATTAGAGGTCAGTTTACATGCTTTTTGGTTTCTTTAGCTTTTGTCTCTCCTGAGGAGAGGAGGCAGTGTTCCTCATACCATTCAATCTGTGCTAGTGTTTGTTTTTCACTTTTTTCGTTTTTTGTAATGGAAAGGATACAGACTCACTTCTCAAAAATCGCAGGCAATAAAATTTTCATCAATGAGGATGAGTGTGATCAATATGGATGACTCTACTTCTCTCGTCAGTGTTAGATCTGTACAGTTTCTGTGTCACGGACAGCCCTGACCACAGACAGTACTCTCTCTGACAGAGATCGCCCACGGTTTGCTTAAGGGACTAAGCTAGTGCAGAAGATATTTTCAAAGACAATAATAATTCCTCACTTCCTGCATGTTCTTTTGCAATGTGGTCTTGCCTCCGTCCCATCAAGAGGTGAACTCTTCAGCTGCCCTGGAACCTGATTGGACCCTATGCCTGATGTGGACGGACAGAGTGAAGCAGAAGGGATACCACGTGACCTCTAGGGCTCGAAGCTTCCCCTTTCACCCCTGCCTCATGACATGTAGAATCCCAGTCTCTTCCTGGAGAGACCATGAGGAAAGAGGGACCCCAGTTATTCTAGCCATTGCAGGGAAGTGCCATATGACTAAGACCATCGTGGATCATTCTCCCACACCCCAGCTGCACCTGCAGATGATGCCAAGAGCTGGGAGTGACCTCAGGTGAGACCAGAACAGCCCGCTGCACACTGCAGGGTCATGAGAAAAATAAATGATTCTTGGGCAATGGACATAGTGGATGTGGGTTCTTTCTATGTGTTTGTTCTGCATGAACATGATGGAAGAAAAAAATCTTTGTCATGTTAAGGGCCTAAAAAGATGGGGAGTTGAGTGGCTGCTGGATGTCTGTTTCACTGGCAGAAAATTTTAAATAAAAATGTCCAGCATCAGAGATTGTCAAGTTATCTACTTAGATGTTCCATGGTTATTTCTAGCCCAACATATATAAGTCATCATTTCTCCCCCAATTTTTTCTTCCATAGGTACCCCATTCATCTGATATAGATATTTACTGAAAAAGTATGTGAGGGAAATAAACAGGTGTGCATTTCTATTAGAGGTCAGTTTACATGCTTTTTGGTTTCTTTAGCTTTTGTCTCTCCTGAGGAGAGGAGGCAGTGTTCCTCATACCATTCAATCTGTGCTAGTGTTTGTTTTTCACTTTTTTCGTTTTTTGTAATGGAAAGGATACAGACTCACTTCTCAAAAATCGCAGGCAATAAAATTTTCATCAATGAGGATGAGTGTGATCAATATGGATGACTCTACTTCTCTCGTCAGTGTTAGATCTGTACAGTTTCTGTGTCACGGACAGCCCTGACCACAGACAGTACTCTCTCTGACAGAGATCGCCCACGGTTTGCTTAAGGGACTAAGCTAGTGCAGAAGATATTTTCAAAGACAATAATAATTCCTCACTTCCTGCATGTTCTTTTGCAATGTGGTCTTGCCTCCGTCCCATCAAGAGGTGAACTCTTCAGCTGCCCTGGAACCTGATTGGACCCTATGCCTGATGTGGACGGACAGAGTGAAGCAGAAGGGATACCACGTGACCTCTAGGGCTCGAAGCTTCCCCTTTCACCCCTGCCTCATGACATGTAGAATCCCAGTCTCTTCCTGGAGAGACCATGAGGAAAGAGGGACCCCAGTTATTCTAGCCATTGCAGGGAAGTGCCATATGACTAAGACCATCGTGGATCATTCTCCCACACCCCAGCTGCACCTGCAGATGATGCCAAGAGCTGGGAGTGACCTCAGGTGAGACCAGAACAGCCCGCTGCACACTACAGGGTCATGAGAAAAATAAATGATTCTTGGGCAATGGACATAGTGGATGTGGGTTCTTTCTATGTGTTTGTTCTGCATGAACATGATGGAAGAAAAAAATCTTTGTCATGTTAAGGGCCTAAAAAGATGGGGAGTTGAGTGGCTGCTGGATGTCTGTTTCACAATTCATCAGTACACAAATCTTAATAAACACCGAGAATTTGCTCCTAACATTCCCTGCTATCTGTTTACAGAGTATTAGCAAGTTGGAGAGCTTTGTAGATACAGAAAAGGAAGACCATTTTAGTTTTCGGTATGTTACAAGTTTCAAAGAAATTTCACAATCACCATCTAATGTGTAATTTAAAACTGTATCAAAGAGATTCACAGGGCAGATATCATGAGCCACATAAAATTTTTGAGGGCTAAGGAGGTTAATAATGCCTTTATCAACAACACAGGTAAGGACAGACAGAACTAAGATTTGAAATCATATTTTTAAGTTTAATCTCTTTGATTACTATTCATTAGGTGTAAAGTTTACGTTGTGTATGAGAAACAGGGAGATGTCTTTAGTATAAACCAAAATTCAGGTTCTGCAGTTAGTGATCTATCACTGAAAATGTTTGTTCATATCTAGGCTAAAATATTAAAATTCACAAGGGGCGCGAGTGGTAAAGAACACGCCTGCCAGTGCAGGAGACACAAGAGACGCGCGTTTGATCCCTAAGTTGGGAAGACCCCTGAAGGAGGGCAAGGCAACCCAGTTCAGTATTCCTGCCAGGAGAATCCCAAGGAAAGAGCAGCCTGGTGGGCTACAGTCCCTGGGGTCACAAAGAGTTGGACACAACTGAAACAACTTAGCATACACACAGGCTAAAATATTACAGATAGCACAGAAGTCTGTTTTTATTGATCTTTGGGTCAAATGAAGCGTGTAAGTTGATAGGTATAGTGCCTGCCATATAGCACCTTCTAAAAATAGTGATTATTATTCTTTTTATTACTCACTGATACTACAAATGCTTAGAACTCTCCCTCAGTACGTACCAACACATCGATAAACACACGGCCCAAGGATATTAATGTTTAGCTTTCAAGATGAAAATTACATTTTGGTGCATGAAAAATATTGTACACTGTTTTGTATGTTCTCATCCTAAAATTATTAGGTAAGCTTTGATTTTTACAATTTCTATAAACTGTAAATGAACCTGTATTTTCATTTTTGGTGGAAACATATGAGTAGACATGATTACTCAAAATCTTTCTACATCACATGTAATTTTTAAGTGAGAAGAAATGTTTATAACTTCTTAATAAATCATATTAACATTTCTATATTAGGGGCTATAGGGAGGTTTATATAAGAAGTCTATTTTTGTTGTGGTTGCTAACTTTCTCGCATTTTAGGTTTTTCAATATTTTAAGGGCTATGAGTCATTACAGACAGATCAATTCCTTGCTTGCTCACAAAACAGTTTATCTCACTTTACTATTGCTTAGCCATTTCTAATGCTAGATGCCTGATCTGATAGTGCATTGGTTTTATAATCAAGCCCTCTCACCTACACGCTAGTTCTCATTTTCTATTCAATATCTGAGCTTATTTTCCTGATCTATTAATCTTTGTATTCTTTGCATTAGGGTTGGCTTTCTAAGTTATCCTGGCCTTTCTTTTGAAATTGAAATCCCCTAGGACTACACTATTTAATGGAAGAGAGAGACAGAGGAAAAAGGGAGGCGGGTTTAAGAAGCTATTTCAGGTGAGTTTTATGATTTTCGATTTGGCTTTACTTGGAATAGAGTTCAGGCAAACCATTTTGTGCTTCAGATCAGAGGCACATTTGGATCCCTGCGGTTCTTTCATTAGACCAGCTCTTTCTGTAGCTGACCTGACTTAGTCTCCTTGAAGAGGGTTATTCTGAAAATCCATTTCCTGCCTTATCAGGTGAGAGGAGCTCAGAGTGTATTCTGAATACATTTTTAAAAGAGGAATAGTGAAAAAGGACTGATTTTTTTTTATAGAGAGTTTTGTTCCTTTCTACCTGTAGGAGTTCCCCTGCAGAAGAGATTTACAGTAGACAGCCCCCATGATGGAAATATATTGTAAATGTGGAACCAAATCTCAGAGGTCAAAAATCCCCTGATTAGATGCTTGAGCTTACAATAAAAGATATTTAAGATTGACTCTATGCATTTACAATAATGTATAATATTTTTCAGGCACTGGCATTCATGTATATTGCATAGTTTAAAAAATTTTTCAGGCAATGGTAAGCTTTGATTTTTACAATTTCTGTAAACTGTAAATGAACCTGTATTTTCATTTTTGGTGGAAACATATGAGTAGACATGATTACTCAAAATCTTTCTACATCACATGTAATTTTTAAGTGAGAAGAAATGTTTATAACTTCTTAATAAATCATATTAACATTTCTATATTAGGGGCTATAGGGAGGTTTATATAAGAAGTCTATTTTTGTTGTGGTTGCTAACTTTCTCGCATTTTAGGTTTTTCAATATTTTAAGGGCTATGAGTCATTACAGACAGATCAATTCCTTGCTTGCTCACAAAACAGTTTATCTCACTTTACTATTGCTTAGCCATTTCTAATGCTAGATGCCTGATCTGATAGTGCATTGGTTTTATAATCAAGCCCTCTCACCTACACGCTAGTTCTCATTTTCTATTCAATATCTGAGCTTATTTTCCTGATCTATTAATCTTTGTATTCTTTGCATTAGGGTTGGCTTTCTAAGTTATCCTGGCCTTTCTTTTGAAATTGAAATCCCCTAGGACTACACTATTTAATGGAAGAGAGAGACAGAGGAAAAAGGGAGGCGGGTTTAAGAAGCTATTTCAGGTGAGTTTTATGATTTTCGATTTGGCTTTACTTGGAATAGAGTTCAGGCAAACCATGTGTGTGCTTCAGATCAGAGGCACATTTGGATCCCTGCGGTTCTTTCATTAGACCAGCTCTTTCTGTAGCTGACCTGACTTAGTCTCCTTGAAGAGGGTTATTCTGAAAATCCATTTCCTGCCTTATCAGGTGAGAGGAGCTCAGAGTGTATTCTGAATACATTTTTAAAAGAGGAATAGTGAAAAAGGACTGATTTTTTTTTATAGAGAGTTTTGTTCCTTTCTACCTGTAGGAGTTCCCCTGCAGAAGAGATTTACAGTAGACAGCCCCCATGATGGAAATATATTGTAAATGTGGAACCAAATCTCAGAGGTCAAAAATCCCCTGATTAGATGCTTGAGCTTACAATAAAAGATATTTAAGATTGACTCTATGCATTTACAATAATGTATAATATTTTTCAGGCACTGGCATTCATGTATATTGCATAGATTATACTTAGTAACACAAGGCAATTACAGTCTGTGTAAGGTCAGGCGAGTAGAGTGGGGTCATTATTTAAGAATCTGAACTTACCAAGTCAAACTCACTTGGACCTCAGTCAGGTGAAGAAGTCAGTAGAGAAGGAGGGGATGGAAGACAGATCTTTTCTGCCTTCACATTTAGTGAATTCAGACACCAAAGGACTAGGTAAAAGAGTAGGGGTGGAGAAGAAACAGGAAAGAAGGGTACCTGCCCCTGTCCTGAGTGATAACTAGAGCATGAGCTTCTTTGGATGAACTTGCACAGAATAGAACCTGGAGCCTAGACCTGAATCCCAGGCTGGCCGCTTCCCAGCTGTGTGACACTGGAAGACCTACTTAACCGTTCTCTGATTCAGTTTCCCCATCTATACAAGACAGCTAGTAAAAGAATTGTGTTCATATGGTTTTAGTGGCCATTAGTGCAGTTCAGTTCGGTCATGCAGCTGTGTCTGACTCCTTGTGACCCCATGGACTGCAGCACACCAGGCTTCCCTGTCCTCTACTGTTTACTGGAGCTTTCTCACACTCGGGTCCATTGACTCAGTGAGGCCATCCAACCATCTCGTCCTCTGTCGTCCCCTTCTACTTTTGCCTTCTATTCTTCCCAATATCAAGCTCTTTTCCAATGATTTGTCTCTTCTCATCAGGTGGCCAAAGTATTGGAGCTTCAGCTCAGCCATAAAATGAGTTAATCTGCTTGAGAACATAGTGCCAGGCACGTTATAAACTCTATTTAGACTTTAGACTGATCTCTCTTTATTAATGATACTTGTCATCTGAAGGAGTCAGCAGCCATGAATACCAATTTTAATGAGCCAGGTCACTACCTAATTAAATCTCTGATATTTCCCCCATTTCTTACATGTCTCCCAACAGTATCTCTATTTGGTGTCTCACTCTTTGAAATCAATTCTCAAATAGGCAGTCTCAATCACTGTGTTCCTTCTGATTGACTCTGTGTCATCATTCTTCTTTGAAAACCCTTCAATCGTGTTCCGTTCCCCACCAGGTCTAAGCCACTAACTAAATATGAGACCCAAGGCCTCTCATGCTCTCATCTCAGTGTATCCTAAATGCCAGGCTTCATCTCCTCCTACAGCTTCTGTTCACGAATGTCTATATTTCACTGTGACGTATTTTCTGTTTGCTTTAAACTTTCTTCACCTAAAGCTGGCTTGTGAAAACATACGTAATCACTCAAGAGATAACAAAAGGAAGAGATAACAATGATGCTCTCTGCTATTCTTTAAAAATCTGGGTGTGGACACGTACCTGTATACAGTTTCTCCCACCTCAAAGGTCTTTTCCTGTATGTCACTTCCAAAAACATAAGAATCTGCCTTCCTTTAAATCAACGGTTCCTCACTTAATAAGATATCGGAACGTAACCCACATTCTTGGCTTACACTGGAGGTGATGTTAAGTCTGTGAATCCACTCAGAATAAAGAAACTATGAGTAGCAATTTTAGAAGGAAGGGACAGAAAGAGGGAGGGATGGAGGAAGGAAGGAAAGAAGGAAGGAGGAAAGGAAGGAGAGAAAAAAGGACAGGAGGAAGGGACGGAGGAAAGAAAGAAGGAAAAGAAAGAAAAGGAGGAAGAAAAAGGAAGAACATCCTAGCCCTTCCAGTCCTAACTAAATCCAGCTGAACAGATATAAAAAGCAGCTATGACATGCAAAGATAGATGATTATTGCCAAAACGAGGGAAGTCACTCAGTCAGCATGTGCGTGTGTGCTCTGTCTCTTTATCATTGTCTGACTCTTTGTGACAGTATGGACCATAGTCTGCCAGGCTCCTCGGTCCACGGGATTTTCCAGGAAAGAATACTGGAGTGGGTTGTCATGCCCGTCTCCAGAGGATCTTCCTGACCCAGGGATCAAAGCCGTGCCTCCTGCATTGCAGGCGGATTCTTTACCCAGTGAGCTATGAGGGAAGTCTCAGTCAGTTAGATTTAACATCTAAAACTATGTCATTAAAAGAAATAACACTCTGACTGCATATTTTTCTTATCATGATTCTTAGCAAGTTTCTTTACTAATGAGATCTATAAACGTTGCTCTTTTCAGGAGCTACTCTGGCTAATTTGCTCTTAGCTTACTTCTGTACTTTTGCCACTGTTCTTGCATTTTTAGAACTTCTCTTCTGTTTCTGCAGGAAGAAAACAAGACCAAGACAAAAGACAATGCCCTGAGGCATATTATATGAATAAGGAGAGAAGGAACATGTCCTAGAATTGGTTAGAAAAGGCCCACTGTGTGATGAAAGAAAGGCGACCATGGACTTTGTTTTCAGAAACTGTAGGTGAAACTCACTTGGTCAAGGAATCATTTATCCATCTACTAGTTCTCTTCCTAGGGCACAACACACATAGTAGTTGCTCAATAAAAATTACCTTTTGAGGCAACAAAAAACCCTGCTAACTTATTCATTCTCACTCCATAGTTTTGTCTTCTCGAGAACGTATATAGTTGAAATCATAGAGTATATGTTACTGGTACAGTTTTGTCTCCCTGATTTCAATTAAAAGCTAGATCAATGTACAATTAACATTCAGGCCTCTTCCATAGATGGCAGGTGGATAAATTCTTTCAAGACACAGGACTAAGAGACTGCTAGTACCATTTTCAGCATCTTTTCCGTATTCTATAATTCAGATGGAAATTTTCTTAGGCATCTTTTGCCAGCCAGTGAGTACTGGCTAGAGAACAACAGGAAAGTCTTAAACATAATAACGTCTAGTTATTGAATATTTTCTATGGTATGCACACTATGCAGGCTGCTTTATATTTATCACTTGAATAGTTTAGAACAGTCCTGTAGATAATTATCCTTTTACAATGGTAAAACTGTAATTCACCTATGGTGATAGTATAATTAAGGTCATTTTTTATAGTTGTAGATGCAAGATCAATATTAGTGATTTCTGATTCTGAGTCCGTTTTCTTTTTCATACTCTAAGCCTTGTCTTTCTTCTCAGTCAGAACTAGAACTTTCTTTTGATGCCTCAAATGGTTTTAAAAGATCTGGCACCTGCCCAAGACTAGGCTTTTTTTGTTGTTAATTGTAGCCCTGAAAATGAAGGTCTCCAATTGTCCTTCAGGGGCGATTGAGAAAATATTCCTACATGTACTGTTCCTTAATGGCTCTACTGCTATAAATAATGTATATGACACAGTGTAAGATCAGCCCTCATTAAAAAAGATGGAGTTCCCAACTATTCACTCCTGTAACCAACTGTGGATCAATAACACTGTGATTAACTGCAGGCTCCTGCCTGAGAATTGCCTGCTCTGTGCAGCGACACCACTGCGCTGGTATGATGTCGATGTAAAGGGCCAGGAGCTATAGTTTATGTGACAATTAATAAAAGACAGAAGCAAGGGTTGTGGCTTCAGGAGCCAACTGAACACTAGGCAAGTGGAAAAGAAGAAATTACATTTTTTTTTAAACAAAAACAAACGTTTGGTTTCACCTTACCTGGCTTACTGCTACACTCAGGGGTGGCAAGGAGTGTCTCCAGTTCTGATTCCTGGGGAGCCTCATCTGTCTTCAGGAAGCTTAGGAAGCTTCCTGGGTTCCCCTGGTAGCTCAGACAGTAAAGAATCCGCCTGCAGTGCAGGATACCTGTGTTGAATCCCTGGGTCATAGAGATCTCCCGGAGAAGGGAATGGCTATCCACTCCAGTATTCTTGCCTGGATAATTCCATGGACAGAGGAGCCTGGTGGGCTACAGTCCAAGCAAGGTGTCACAGAGTCAGACACGACTGAGTGATTAACTCACACACATACAGACACACACACACATACACACATAGGAAATCTCCTGGGACTAAGGTTGTGAGCATTCAAATTATCAAGGTTATTCCAAAGATGGTATATTATTTTAAAGAGCATGTTTTACTGAAGATACTCCCTAGTCTGTTTTTCAAAACGGTCTCTTTCCCAGTTTCTAGGGAACTGTACCTGAATTACAGGTAGGATTGTAATAAAAGAATAAGTAGAAGGTAGCAGAGCTAGAAAACTGTGAGTGCATCCTAGCAGTTTCTGCAGGATTTAGGTGAAAACAACTTGGTCAGGCACTAGAGCCTTCCTGCTGGGAATGAGGAGCACTGATGTTAGTATTGCTGGTTATGCCAACAGTAGCCCTTATGCTGGACACCAGCACTGTGGCAACTTCAGTGGGATCTGCTTTTTCTCTCTTCTGTTTCTGCTCGGAAGAGGAGGACACAGGCAGATGCCATGGACCGTCAAAACGACTAGCATAAGGAGCATGTGAAGCGACTTTCTTGGATGCATTGAAGTGAGATAGACTGAACTGACCTCAGCAGGAAGGAACCAACCAGTGGGAAACAGGACAGAACTCCTGAGAATATGAGTGGAACTACAGACTGGTACCAGGGAGTGGTCACGTACTACCTGGAAATTGGGAGGGGTCCACCCCATGACTGAGTGGGTGTGCGTGAAGGTTTTAGGTAGGGAGGTTTCCAAAGCCTCATCTTGTCTACCCAGAGGGACTGAGAATAGGAAGCTGAGCCAGTAGAGTGTAAGCCAAAAGATCTGACACCAAAAGGTTAATACACAAAAAGAAAAAAGTGATTATCTGAGTCATCATTTGAACAGAGAAAATAATATCTAAGAGAATCAAGCATACAGACTCATTAAGTGAAATTACAAACTCTTTTAAATGGATAGTACAAAATACAATTTTACATTAAAAGGAGAAGAATTATCACCCAAAGAAGAAATTTTCATTTTATGAGTTCTAAGAAGTCGAGTAAAAGAGTCTACACATGTATAGAATGGCAATTATTAAATAAGCTATATTAAACCACACTGAAATGTCTTTATTTTGCACAATGAGTCAGTCATTCCAGGCATTTTGGTGTCTGCTAAATTCAAGCCTTGGCTTTTCATCCCAAGCCATCCATGTTCTTAGCCGAGTGCTGAGAATGGCGGGTGTTCAGCCTTCCAAGTTCAGGAAAAGCTCAGGAGGAGATAGCTGGCTACAGGGTGGGGACCGGCGGGGACAACCCTGCCACCGGAAAGCAAATGTGAGAGGCTACTCAAAGCTAAGACAGGAACTACAAGATGTGATTTTAAAAGATCTAATTTCTCCATTAGCTATTCTGCCTTTGAGCTCCCTTTAACATTACCTGATGAAATTACATGAGTCATGTAACACACACCTGTTGGACCGGGTTTTCAACTCATCAGATCCAGGAATGGAAAACAGCTCTTAGTTTCTTAGCTTGTATTAAGGAAAGGACACTTTGTGTTAGAAACAGTTCCCAGGCTCTTTGAATGCACACATTGCGGGTTAATTATATATATATATACATGGGTTGTTAACAGCCTACTCTGTGCATAGTGCTCATCCTTTTACTCAACAATCTACCATTTAGTGACTAGGATGACAGATGGATAGGGAATCACAGTTGAGCTTAACCAGAATTTTGGTAAAAGGCATCACCAGTTATGATGAGAACACTGAAAGGCAGCGGGCCCAGTTTGGACATCCAGTGAGAGTTCCTAGAAGAGGTTTCCCATCAGCTCTGTGTGGAGATGTCAACACTGGCTGCTGAGAAATAGTAGAATGTTGGAAGTGCTTAAGTGCTTAACTGGAAGCAATGGTTGAGAGAATTATTCTCCCCTTTGCAAAACTGGACGCATTCCCTGACAAAGTTACCTTCAGCAGGCTGTCAACTTGCTCAAAGGCAGAGCCTCCTCCAGTCAGGTCAAAGGGAGTGCAGGAGGGGGTGAGTATATAAACACCTACAACAAGAAAAATATGAAGACTTTGCTTCTAGGTGTGCGTGCGTGCTAAGTCACTTCAGTCAAGTCTGACTCTTTGCGACCCTACGGATTGTAGCCCACCAGGCTTCTCTGTCCACAGGTATTCCCCAGGCAAGAATACTGGAGTGTGTTGCTAGGCCCTCCTCAACCCAGGGATCTTCTCAATCCAAGTAGCAAGCCCGTATCTCTTATCTCTTGCATCGGGGGGTGTGTTCTTTATCACTAGCATCACCTGAGAATTCCTTGCTTCTGGGAGGGTCCATTTGTTTAGACCTGAAAGTGGAAAATCAGGGATCATCGGTTTTCTAACAAGTGTGTAGGCTGCTGACTTCTTTCACTCTGTTTTAGGTCAAAGCCATAAAAATTCTACCCAGTGTAAACAGAAATTTCTCCATTAGCTATTCTGCCTTTGAGCTCCCTTTAACATTACCTGATGAAATTACATGAGTCATGTAACACACACCTGTTGGACCGGGTTTTCAACTCATCAGATCCAGGAATGGAAAACAGCTCTTAGTTTCTTAGCTTGTATTAAGGAAAGGACACTTTGTGTTAGAAACAGTTCCCAGGCTCTTTGAATGCACACATTGCGGGTTAATTATATATATATATACATGGGTTGTTAACAGCCTACTCTGTGCATAGTGCTCATCCTTTTACTCAACAATCTACCATTTAGTGACTAGGATGACAGATGGATAGGGAATCACAGTTGAGCTTAACCAGAATTTTGGTAAAAGGCATCACCAGTTATGATGAGAACACTGAAAGGCAGCGGGCCCAGTTTGGACATCCAGTGAGAGTTCCTAGAAGAGGTTTCCCATCAGCTCTGTGTGGAGATGTCAACACTGGCTGCTGAGAAATAGTAGAATGTTGGAAGTGCTTAAGTGCTTAACTGGAAGCAATGGTTGAGAGAATTATTCTCCCCTTTGCAAAACTGGACGCATTCCCTGACAAAGTTACCTTCAGCAGGCTGTCAACTTGCTCAAAGGCAGAGCCTCCTCCAGTCAGGTCAAAGGGAGTGCAGGAGGGGGTGAGTATATAAACACCTACAACAAGAAAAATATGAAGACTTTGCTTCTAGGTGTGCGTGCGTGCTAAGTCACTTCAGTCAAGTCTGACTCTTTGCGACCCTACGGATTGTAGCCCACCAGGCTTCTCTGTCCACAGGTATTCCCCAGGCAAGAATACTGGAGTGTGTTGCTAGGCCCTCCTCAACCCAGGGATCTTCTCAATCCAAGTAGCAAGCCCGTATCTCTTATCTCTTGCATCGGGGGGTGTGTTCTTTATCACTAGCATCACCTGAGAATTCCTTGCTTCTGGGAGGGTCCATTTGTTTAGACCTGAAAGTGGAAAATCAGGGATCATCGGTTTTCTAACAAGTGTGTAGGCTGCTGACTTCTTTCACTCTGTTTTAGGTCAAAGCCATAAAAATTCTACCCAGTGTAAACAGAAATTGAAGTAATCTGGGTCTTGAAAGGATTTTTTAATGGATTTTTTTCAACTCCATCTATTTGAATGGAAGTAAAGAATCTTTTCTGAAGACTTAGCTGTGCTGGCTCTAAAAAACAGGCCACAAGCTCAGTGACCCAGCTCTGGCTTCCAGGGCATTTCCAAGTGACCCCGCTCTGCCACTGCGTTGACAGTCCAGACATGTTCTCAAAATAAGAGGGAAAGCAAAGCATTGCACTGAAGCTCTCAAGGGACTACAAGACATACCATTTTAAAAATAGCATTTTTGTTAAATGTGTCTAGTGACCATTTGCTGCCCACTCAGAGAAGTGTGCCTGTGTGTGAGCAAGAAAGAAAAGCCCCTTGGTTAGGCCACTGGATGTTCTGTCAATATCCACTCTGTGATGGATATCAGAGCAGTCCTTGTGATTCTCCTAAATATGAAGCACCAGGTAAGTTGGGCGTTTATCCTCACACTCGGAGGAACACTGAATACAAGTGCTTGGTCTTGAATTGCAACCATTGGAATTTAAGTGCTATAAAAATGAACTTAGCAATAGTAAGCGAGTTTAATAAAACTGTTCTTCTGAAGTACTAGGGTGCATTGCTGATAAATGCAACAGCAAGACATTTTGAAACATTGCCTACATGGGACTAAAATAATTTTTAGACAATCTCAATATCCATAAACATGAATGATCCCTTAGAACAACCAGGACCCCTTAGAATAGACTTGATCTTCATAAGGCTGGATTTCCATGCACACAACTCTACTTACTATCTTGGGCAACTTGCACAATTGATTATTCATAGGCCACTATGATCCAACATGTAATTTAATTGATTATAAGTTTCAATTTCTTAAACTGTAATAGACACATAAATATTGGAGGATTCTTAAGAGGACTACAAATAATATGAGCTGCCACCGTGTTCCTGATTCTGCCAACAAGGGTCAATGCCACATCTTCCTTGTTACTCCAATTAACTCACTCACTTGTGTCGAGTCAGCATAAACTTGAGTCTCTTCACCAGGGCTGACTGCTGTGAGTACTCCTGAGGATCGTTGACCATAACACATACTTTTACCTAAGACAGCAGCACTCACAGGACTCATCTTTGTGTTTCTCCTGTGGAAGATGCTTTCCTTAAAGAATAATACATTTAGATGACACATAGAACAACCATCCAGAAGAAGCGACCGTGCATGCTATCATATTTTGAATGAGTATACATAAGGAAATATAATTTGTATTTTCTTAATGTTTAAATATGTAGAAATTGTGTATAGTTCAAATTTTCTGTTTAATCATTATTTACCATTTTTAAAAAAGATTTCTGATATTCTCATTTTTAACCAGAAGAGGCCACTATGATCCAACGCAATGGATTTATTGTCATATTGACTAATTCTACTTGGTTGCAGGTACTTTGAAAGGCAATGGTCACACAGACGTCCTTCTTTTCTCTTGACCCTCCTTTTGAAAGGCAGCCTCCTCTTACATGCTGGCATAGTGTTTGTAAAATATTCTTCCTCTGGCTCCTTGGGAGAAGCCAAGAGTTTAGAGACAAACATAGATTTAAGTCTTGATTTAGCACAGACACAAAGGGCTTAACCCTGGAAAATAACTGAAAGTTGTTCACTTCTACAAGGAGAAAAGGATGGTATTTGTTTCCTGCTTTTAAGATTAAATGAGCTATTGCTATTCGAGTGCTTCAAGAGCACCTGTAATAAAGAAGAAGCTCCTGTTTGTTCCTATGCCTAGAATGCATTCCTAGAATTTCTGATACACTGTTCTCATATCTGACTTTGTTGCCAAGTACACTTTAAAGAACCCTAAAATGTACATTTATATACATTTACCTAACAATGGGAATAATGGAGGGAGGTTAAATTCCAGGTTAACATAGAGACATATGAAGAATGACTGGAAACTGGAGATGATGGATGTACTGATTTTTAAATTTTCAAATTGTAATTAAATTTTTACCTTTACATTTTCAAATAGCAAGCACATGCATCCTTTTAATGACAAAATATTAAAATAAATCAACAGCTGACATTTCTTTATATATTTCTTCTATTTCTGTTATCATTTATCAAATGGGCATGTGTGAAACTGAAAACTAAAACACTAAAAGGAATGGTTGGGATTTCCCTGGTGGTCCAGTGTTTGAGTGTCTGAGGGGATGTGGGTTTGATCCCTGGTTCAGGAAGATTCCACGTGCTGCAGAGCATCCAGGCTTGTGAGCCGCAACTACTGCGTCTGCGCTCCCTAGAGACAGAGCCCGTCCTCTGTAACAGGAGAGCTCACTGCAATGACAAGTCCACGCAGATGGCCAATGGACACATGAAAAGATGCTAGTCATTAGAAAAATGCAAGTCAAAATTACAGTGAGTTATCACCTCATACCTGTCAGAACGGGTATCATTAATACCTACAAATAACCAATGCTGGAGAGGAGGTGAAGAAAAGAGAACCCACCTTCACCGTTGGTGAGGATGTCAATTACCTCAATGACTAAGGAAAACAGTATGGAGGCTCCTAAGAGAAGGACAAGTACAATAACTAACACATATATATGGAATCTAGTAGGATGGTAATGAGAACACACGCAGTGAAGCAATGGAAAAACAGACACAGACAGAAGACATATGGACATTGTGGGGAATGAATAGTGGGTGGAAAGCGTAAAGGAAGTAGCATGAAAACCTATACTATCATATGTGAAAAATACAGCTATTGTCATTGCGCTGTGAGAAAAGGGGATCCTGCAGGGGTGCTGTGCGACGGCCTGGAAGGGTGGGATGGGGGGGATATACATATGACTAATCTGGGATTATACATATCTGTAAACAACAAAACTCTGTAAAAGTAAAAAGCAAAATGAAAATTTAAAAAAAATTACAAATAGAGCTACCATATGGAGCAATTCTAGTCTACGGAATATATCCAGGAAAACTAGAATTCAAAAAGATACATGCACCCTGGGCTTCCCCTGGTGGTCCATTGGGTAAGGACACCGCCTTGCAGTGCAAGGGGCGCCGGTTTGATCCCTGGCCTGGGAAGATTCCACGTGCCGCGGAGCGGCTGGACCGATATGTCCAATCACCGAGCCGGAGCTCTGGAGCGCATGCGCCCAGAGCCGGCGCTCTGCAACAACAGACGCCACCGCGATGGGAGGCCCACAGGAGCCAGAGAATGAAGACGAATGAAAATAGAGAAATGAAAGCCAATAGAAGTGGCCCGCCCACTCCCCTCCCTCCCCAACCCGACCTCCGCCCAAAGTAAATAAATAAATAAATCTTAAAAAAAAAAAAAAAGATACATGCACCCTATGTTCACAGCAGCACTATTTACAACAGTTACGATGTGGAAAGGACCTAAACGCCCATTGATAAAGAAGATGTGGTATATATATAGAGAGAATACTACTCAGACATGAAAAAGAATGATGCCACTTGTAGCAACATGGATTGACCTAGAGATTATCATACTAAGTGGTCAGAAAGACGCATATTATACATGATCACTTATATGTGGAATCTAAAATATGACACAAATGAAACTATTATGAAGCAGAAACAGACTCACAGACACAGAGGAGAGACTTGTGCTTGCCAAGGGGGAGAGGAAGGTGAGGGAGGGAAGGAATAGGGGGTTTAGGATTAGCAGGTGCAAACTATTATACATAGTATGGATATAGGACAAGGTCTTACTGTATAGCACAGGGAACTACATTCAATATCTGACACTAACCATATTAGAAGTTAATATGAAAAAGGATATATATAGAGATATATAGATTTATACAGCTGAGTCTCTTTGCTATACGGCCGAGACTAATACAGCATTGTAAATCAGCTATAGTTCAATAAAATAGTTTTTAAAAAGAATAAATGGAAAGATTTTTTAGGTGTAAAGTAGTGCAAAGATACTACTTTAATGTTAAATATTTCTTATAGGACTTCTTTTGGTTTTCAGAAACCTCTCCTTCAAAAGAAATATACTTTTTGAAAAAAGTTGAAGAGATTGAGAAAGCAAAGAATATAAATGAACATTAGTACTTCTATACCAGGTTACCATATATCTGAATTCAGAAGATGTGAATATACTTTCCTAGTACTGAGCTTTATACCTCTATTCCACTCCACCACAAAAGGGTAAAGAAAGGGTTTACCTGGGAAGATTCCACGTGCGCGGAGCGGCTGGACCGATATGTCCAATCATCGAGCCGGAGCTCTGGCGCATGCGCCCAGAGCCGCGCCTGCAACAACAGACGCCACGCGATGGGAGGCCCACAGGAGCCAGAGAACGAAGACGAATGAAAATAGAGAAATGAAAGCCAATAGAAGTGGCCCGCCCACTCCCCTCCCTCCCCAACCCGACCCCCCCCCAAAATAAATAAATAAATAAATAAAAAAAAAAAAGATACATGCACCCTATGTTCACAGCAGCACTATTTACAACAGTTACGATGTGGAAAGGACCTAAACGCCCATTGATAAAGAAGATGTGGTATATATATAGAGAGAATACTACTCAGACATGAAAAAGAATGATGCCACTTGTAGCAACATGGATTGACCTAGAGATTATCATACTAAGTGGTCAGAAAGACGCATATTATACATGATCACTTATATGTGGAATCTAAAATATGACACAAATGAAACTATTATGAAGCAGAAACAGACTCACAGACACAGAGAAGAGACTTGTGCTTGCCAAGGGGGAGAGGAAGGTGAGGGAGGGAAGGAATAGGGGGTTTAGGATTAGCAGGTGCAAACTATTATACATAGTATGGATATAGGACAAGGTCTTACTGTATAGCACAGGGAACTACATTCAATATCTGACACTAACCATATTAGAAGTTAATATGAAAAAGGATATATATAGAGATATATAGATTTATACAGCTGAGTCTCTTTGCTATACGGCCGAGACTAATACAGCATTGTAAATCAGCTATAGTTCAATAAAATAGTTTTTAAAAAGAATAAATGGAAAGATTTTTTAGGTGTAAAGTAGTGCAAAGATACTACTTTAATGTTAAATATTTCTTATAGGACTTCTTTTGGTTTTCAGAAACCTCTCCTTCAAAAGAAATATACTTTTTGAAAAAAGTTGAAGAGATTGAGAAAGCAAAGAATATAAATGAACATTAGTACTTCTATACCAGGTTACCATATATCTGAATTCAGAAGATGTGAATATACTTCTCATACTGAGCTTTATACCCTCTATTCCACTCCACCACAAAAGGTAGAGGGGTTACAAGATTTTGCACATCCCAGAGCAAATCACTGTATTAAAACTTTTAATAGATAAGGTACATAGATTTCTTTCATAAAGAGGAGAAAGGACTATTTGTAAATTTGAAATATGTACAGGCAGATCTATAGTAAGAGATATTACAAATGAAAGTTAACAATCTGGAAAATGACTTTCATTTGACCTAGGTTCTCAAATGAAGCTTCTTCCTTTAACACACTCTAATCATATACAACTATGTAAGGTAAGGACAAAATAGAAAAAAAAATGTAATGTTTGCAAGGGAGGTAACAACATGGATTGAGCATTTTAAATTCATTCTGTAGCTGTGAAATTAGAACTAAGCTTTCTAGACTAGAGTGGCATGAAACGTGATCTGTAATGGTTGCCTCTTTTGAATATGGCCCTCTTTGTACCAACGGGCATTTTCCCTCATGGTGAGGCAGAGTCTGAAAACTGCATTTCTATGACACTCTCCCCACATTCTGGAAACCAATGTTCTGCCAAGCTTAGTCGTGGAATACAGACCTGAAAAGGTGTAGTCCTGGACCTCCTAAATCCATGTATAATCATGCAGGCACACATGCAGGAAGATGGTGATGCCCCATCATGTTCTGTGGCTGCGGGTGCCACAAGAGGTGACATTGTGAGTCTCAGCGGAAGCAGCCATCTCCTTGGAATTTCCGGAGGACTGGAGGCATCTGCCTCATCACAAACTCTATTTGCTTTGATAATCTAAGTACATATTTCTCAAGGGAGTACACAAATCTCAACTCAGAAGTCTTGCTAGAATGCTTTCTTTGATGAAGCAGTATCTTAGTATAATAGCAACGTTAACTAGTTAGACATAATTTTTTTGTTCTCAAATTCTTCATGGAGCTTTAAGTAGTGCAAAGATACTACTTTAATGTTAAATATTTCTTATAGGACTTCTTTTGGTTTTCAGAAACCTCTCCTTCAAAAGAAATATACTTTTTGAAAAAAGTTGAAGAGATTGAGAAAGCAAAGAATATAAATGAACATTAGTACTTCTATACCAGGTTACCATATATCTGAATTCAGAAGATGTGAATATACTTCTCATACTGAGCTTTATACCCTCTATTCCACTCCACCGCAAAAGGTAGAGGGGTTACAAGATTTTGCACATCCCAGAGCAAATCACTGTATTAAAACTTTTAATAGATAAGGTACATAGATTTCTTTCATAAAGAGGAGAAAGGACTATTTGTAAATTTGAAATATGTACAGGCAGATCTATAGTAAGAGATATTACAAATGAAAGTTAACAATCTGGAAAATGACTTTCATTTGACCTAGGTTCTCAAATGAAGCTTCTTCCTTTAACACACTCTAATCATATACAACTATGTAAGGTAAGGACAAAATAGAAAAAAAAATGTAATGTTTGCAAGGGAGGTAACAACATGGATTGAGCATTTTAAATTCATTCTGTAGCTGTGAAATTAGAACTAAGCTTTCTAGACTAGAGTGGCATGAAACGTGATCTGTAATGGTTGCCTCTTTTGAATATGGCCCTCTTTGTACCAACGGGCATTTTCCCTCATGGTGAGGCAGAGTCTGAAAACTGCATTTCTATGACACTCTCCCCACATTCTGGAAACCAATGTTCTGCCAAGCTTAGTCGTGGAATACAGACCTGAAAAGGTGTAGTCCTGGACCTCCTAAATCCGCGGTATAATCATGCAGGCACACATGCAGGAAGATGGTGATGCCCCATCATGTTCTGTGGCTGCGGGTGCCACAAGAGGTGACATTGTGAGTCTCAGCGGAAGCAGCCATCTCCTTGGAATTTCCGGAGGACTGGAGGCATCTGCCTCATCACAAACTCTATTTGCTTTGATAATCTAAGTACATATTTCTCAAGGGAGTACACAAATCTCAACTCAGAAGTCTTGCTAGAATGCTTTCTTTGATGAAGCAGTATCTTAGTATAATAGCAACGTAACTTAACTAGTTAGACATAATTGTTTCTTTGTTATGTATGGCTCCAAATTCTTCATGGAGCTTTAAGCTGTGCTGAAATTGAATATTATTTTTGAATAATTATCCTTCCTACTAATAAACTAATCAGGGGCTCTCTTGTGGCCAGCAAAGTGAATGGTTTTCAGCTGGACTCTTGGTGAAAAAGCACACTTGGTCCCACAGATGGCACTGTGCTATAAATCTGTAAAGTTATACAACTGAAATAAAAAAAAAGATAATCACTATCTTTTTTTTCCCCAAGCAGACTTTATGAAGCATTAATCAATTCAGAGAAGCTAATAAAATGCCTGGAAAATGAATCCCAGTGTTATTTAAATTATAGTGGTTTATCAGTAAACAGAAGAAATTTATGAGGCCACTATAGGAGCATACTAAAAGGCAAGCTGGTTAAAATAGATTTGACCCCTGAGGAAGTTTGGGGATATTTTTATGCAAAGAATAAAGTTTGGGTGTGTTGTTGTGTACAGAATGAATTCCATTATTGTGTTTTGTTCAAGGAGTCAACGTTGACAATCCCCATGTTGAAATCAAGTTGTCTGTGCAGCAACAACTTTTGTAAAATTTAAAACACTGTCAGCCCTTATCTGAGATGCTGGGCTCTTTAATATGTCAGAAGAATGTTTGCCTACCACTGTGAACTAACGTTTATTTCTGTTCTAAATTAGAAAAACAATAGGGCTGAATCAGCTTGACATGACATTTAGAGGAATGCCACCAGGGCTATGTTCATCGGTGAGGAAGAAGAAGTAGGAGAGATGGTTCCCAGAAATGAGGTGTCTGCTGCCGTCATCACGGGGCTCTGGGAGGGAGGCTGGTTGGAGGCCCTGGGAGTGTGTGGGTAACAGGAGCCTAGGAGCACATATAGAATGCTCTGCATTTTACAGGGCCTTCATGGGTGGGATTTCATTTGCTTCTCAGCAGCAGTCATTTTTTTAATTCTTAGTTTTTAGTGAAGCATAGTTGAGTCATAATGTTTCAGGTTTAGGACAAAGTGATTCAGTTATATATATTTATATACACATATATATTCTTTTTCAAATAGGCTATTATAAGATAATATAGTTTCCTGAGCTCTAGATGGGTCCTTGCTTTTTTTATTTTATTTACTTTTTTAGGATGGTTATTGTTTTATTTTTGAGATTTTCACTGCAACTTTTCAAGAGATGATTTCAAATTTCAAAATCAGCTTTGTTTTTATCTAAGATTAAAACATTGCCTCAGAATTCTAATTTGCATAATTTAGGAGAATAACAATTCATAATATTCATATATATTGTGAAACAATATAAAATTTATTGACAAGAGGGTAAATAGCTTTTAATCATCTATTTATTATGTTAATTAATTTTTGTTAGCATATAGTTGCTCTCAGTAATATTTTAAGGAAGGAATTAGAAACAAAAGGAGAGTGAAGTATTATCATTTTCTGATGAGGAAACTGAGCAGCAAAAGCTCACCTTGCCTTGATTTATGGTCCCACGTGCTACTACTTGACACAAGTAAAAATACTATGTTGCTTTTAATTTTAATGACCTATTAGTGATAAAAAGAGAAAAGTTTCACTTTAAGAGTCTGCTTCTTTTCAAGTTTCTTCTTTTTTTTTTTCTTTCTTTTCCACTGTTGGGATGACACAAGGCTTAGAAGTTACATTTTTGTAAATGAAGACTGTTTTACCCATGACCTTCTGTTCACCAGAAAGACAATGTGATACAGTAGGAAAGACCAAAGCTAGAGGCTGGTCCACGTGATCCCTCCTAATTTATATCTCCAGGCCTGTGTTTTCTCATTTATATAACCGTAGAGTAGAAACAATTATTTCTAAAGTCCTTATTAACACCAAAACTCCATCATCATTTCATTTTCCTAATGTTGAACATAAGAAATGATGTATCATTTAATGATCGCATTACCACAACCAGTAAATTATATTTTAGAATAAAAATATTCAATTACTTATTAGTAAGTCTGTGAACATGGCAGTGGATTTCTAGGTTTTTCTGACATCATCAGTAGTTTTGGAAATCAGTTCAATAGAAAGAATGATTGAACTTCATTCTAAAACAGCTTGACTTTCTTCTCTTTCTCCTGTCTGTCCCCCCTTCCTTCTTGCATTCTTCTCACAGAATTTACTGAGAAATTATCGTGTGCTAACTTCTGCACAGAGTACAGGGATAAAGCTGTTGTAAATCAAATCCTGACACTGCCTGTTAGAGCCTACCGATCTAGAGATATTTATTTTGAGATTTTCACTGCAACTTTTCAAGAGATGATTTCAAATTTCAAAATCAGCTTTGTTTTTATCTAAGATTAAAACATTGCCTCAGAATTCTAATTTGCATAATTTAGGAGAATAACAATTCATAATATTCATATATATTGTGAAACAATATAAAATTTATTGACAAGAGGGTAAATAGCTTTTAATCATCTATTTATTATGTTAATTAATTTTTGTTAGCATATAGTTGCTCTCAGTAATATTTTAAGGAAGGAATTAGAAACAAAAGGAGAGTGAAGTATTATCATTTTCTGATGAGGAAACTGAGCAGCAAAAGCTCACCTTGCCTTGATTTATGGTCCCACGTGCTACTACTTGACACAAGTAAAAATACTATGTTGCTTTTAATTTTAATGACCTATTAGTGATAAAAAGAGAAAAGTTTCACTTTAAGAGTCTGCTTCTTTTCAAGTTTCTTCTTTTTTTTTTTCTTTCTTTTCCACTGTTGGGATGACACAAGGCTTAGAAGTTACATTTTTGTAAATGAAGACTGTTTTACCCATGACCTTCTGTTCACCAGAAAGACAATGTGATACAGTAGGAAAGACCAAAGCTAGAGGCTGGTCCACGTGATCCCTCCTAATTTATATCTCCAGGCCTGTGTTTTCTCATTTATATAACCGTAGAGTAGAAACAATTATTTCTAAAGTCCTTATTAACACCAAAACTCCATCATCATTTCATTTTCCTAATGTTGAACATAAGAAATGATGTATCATTTAATGATCGCATTACCACAACCAGTAAATTATATTTTAGAATAAAAATATTCAATTACTTATTAGTAAGTCTGTGAACATGGCAGTGGATTTCTAGGTTTTTCTGACATCATCAGTAGTTTTGGAAATCAGTTCAATAGAAAGAATGATTGAACTTCATTCTAAAACAGCTTGACTTTCTTCTCTTTCTCCTGTCTGTCCCCCCTTCCTTCTTGCATTCTTCTCACAGAATTTACTGAGAAATTATCGTGTGCTAACTTCTGCACAGAGTACAGGGGATAAAGCTGTTGTAAATCAAATCCTGACACTGCCTGTTAGAGCCTACCGTCTAGGAGATCATCACGTTACCAACGACTGGAGCACAGGAAACAGCGCTAAGGAGGGGGGACATGTGGACCAACCCAGGGCTGCCTCCACCCAAAGTAAAAGCAGAGCCTCCTCTCTGTTTATCAGTTCATTCCACTGCATCTTTCCTTCTTCAGCTTTGATGAGCAGACCTTCATGATCTCAAAGATGCTTGTGTCCAGGGGAAAAATCTCTAGATACTGTCTGCATTAGTTTCCTAGAATTCCATAACAAATATCACAAACATGTGGCTTAAACAAGAGAAATCTATTCTCTTACAGTTACGGAGAGTAAAAGTTCAAAAGGACGGTGTTGGTGGGGTTACGCTCCCCCTTAAACTTCTGGCGAAGTATTCTTCGTTGCCTCCTACAGCGTTAGTGGATCCTGGCAGTCGCTGGAACTGTTGGTTTGTAGCAGCATAGATCCGGTCTCTGTCTCCATCTTCATGTGAACATCTCTGTGCCTCCTCTGCGTCTTCAAGTCTCTCTCTCTCTCTTTCTCTCTCTTCATAAGAAGAGCAACCATTGAATTCAGCTCCCTGCCCCCAACCCCCAGGTCCTCACCTTAAATTCATTACATCAGCCAATGTCTTATTTCCAAATAGGTTACATTCACAATTTCCAGGTTGATTTACATCTTTGAAGAAACTATTCAACTCAGTTTAAGCCTTAGTAGCTTAAGGGAAAACAAGATACTCAAGAAGGAAGCAAAAGAAGAGATGTTACTGGTAATACCACTGCAGACGGTGACTGCAGTCATGAAATTAAAAGATGCTTACTACTTGAAAGAAAAACTATGACAAAACTAGATGGCAAATTAAAAAGCAGAGGCATCATTTTGTCGACAAAAGTCCATCTAGTCAAACATATGGTTTTTCCAGTAGTCATGTAAGTATATGAGAGTTGGACCATAAATAAGGCTGGGTGCAGAAGAACTGATATTTTCAAACTGTGGTTCTAGGGAAGCCTTTTGTAAGTCCCTTGGACTGCAAGGAGATTAAACAAGTCAGTCCTAAAGGAAATCAACCCTGAATATTTTATTGGAAGGGCTGATGCTGAAGCTGAGACTCCAATACTTTGGCCACCAGTTGCAAAGAGACGACTCGTTGAAAAAGACCTTGCTACTAGGAAAGATGGAGGACAGAAGGAGGAGGGGATGACAGAGGATGAGATGGCTGCATTGCATCACCAACTCAATGGACATGAATTTGAGCAAACTCCGGGAGACAGTGTAGGACAGAGAAGCCCGGCGTGCTGCAGTCCTTGGGGTCGCAAAGAGCTGGATACGAGTTAGCAACTAAACAACAACAACTACATGTATATTTTTAACGATTATGTACATGATACATGGTTTACTAAAAGTATAGGCTTATGAATTTGAAATGAATGATGTTTCCATTTAAATGTTTATAGTATACAGTTATATACTATATAGTATACAGTTATATACTATATAGTATACAGTTATATAGTATACAATATAGTACAGTTAGGGGGATTCTGTGCTGATCACAGGCAGCTGTAATCCTGGGCCAGGCTGACTCTCGCAGGAGTCAGTAACTTCATCCTCACTGCCCAGCAAGGTAGAACAGAGTGCCTTTTCATTCCCCTTCCATTCTTAAAAAAAATTACTGATGAAGTGGTTAAGGGAGGAAGGCCACAGGAAAATGCAAACTGCAAGTCTGAACAATCACAGAACAGAATAATTGGCCTCTGAATTATTAAGAATGTGTAGAATTCTTGACAGCATAATGATTCTACCACATTTTCTTTCAATTTTCTTTGATTCAAAAATTTTCTTTTTCAATTTAGCCAGGTTAAACTTTGGCTAACTCAGCCACTGCAGACGGGGTGACTGCAGGTCATGAAATTAAAAGATGCTTACTACTTGAAAGAAAAACTATGACAAAACTAGATGGCAAATTAAAAAGCAGAGGCATCATTTTGTCGACAAAAGTCCATCTAGTCAAACATATGGTTTTTCCAGTAGTCATGTAAGTATATGAGAGTTGGACCATAAATAAGGCTGGGTGCAGAAGAACTGATATTTTCAAACTGTGGTTCTAGGGAAGCCTTTTGTAAGTCCCTTGGACTGCAAGGAGATTAAACAAGTCAGTCCTAAAGGAAATCAACCCTGAATATTTTATTGGAAGGGCTGATGCTGAAGCTGAGACTCCAATACTTTGGCCACCAGTTGCAAAGAGACGACTCGTTGAAAAAGACCTTGCTACTAGGAAAGATGGAGGACAGAAGGAGGAGGGGATGACAGAGGATGAGATGGCTGCATTGCATCACCAACTCAATGGACATGAATTTGAGCAAACTCCGGGAGACAGTGTAGGACAGAGAAGCCCGGCGTGCTGCAGTCCTTGGGGTCGCAAAGAGCTGGATACGAGTTAGCAACTAAACAACAACAACTACATGTATATTTTTAACGATTATGTACATGATACATGGTTTACTAAAAGTATAGGCTTATGAATTTGAAATGAATGATGTTTCCATTTAAATGTTTATAGTATACAGTTATATACTATATAGTATACAGTTATATACTATATAGTATACAGTTATATAGTATACAATATAGTACAGTTAGGGGGATTCTGTGCTGATCACAGGCAGCTGTAATCCTGGGCCAGGCTGACTCTCGCAGGAGTCAGTAACTTCATCCTCACTGCCCAGCAAGGTAGAACAGAGTGCCTTTTCATTCCCCTTCCATTCTTAAAAAAAATTACTGATGAAGTGGTTAAGGGAGGAAGGCCACAGGAAAATGCAAACTGCAAGTCTGAACAATCACAGAACAGAATAATTGGCCTCTGAATTATTAAGAATGTGAAGAATTCTTGACAGCATAATGATTCTACCACATTTTCTTTCAATTTTCTTTGATTCAAAATCAATTCCAAATTTACTTGTATTATTATTAGACATGCCATAGTTAATATGAGGGGCTTCAAACAAGGACAGCTTAAAATGTTTTTATGATAGATGAGTTGCTAAACCCTTAGTCACACATCAGACTTCTTAAGATGCAATTTATGTTCAATTTTTTTTTCAGTTCTGGGAGAATTTTCATTGAGGGAGAATACACTTCTGTAAAGCCAAAGTAAAATAAATACTCTGAAACTGTAGGATTTTTGCCCCTTCCTGGGTCAGACTTCATTCAGTTGAGGACAAAGTATGGGTTTCATTCCATGGTTTCCTTCTCTTCTCATCTTTCCTTTCCTTTTTCTTTCTGCTCTCTTTTCTTTCAGAGACTAGAATTGTTTTTATACTGAAATGTGAAAGTCCATCAGTGTGTGATTTTCTTTGTGAACCTTTCCTAAAAGACTACAGTAGATAGAATTCAAACTTTGTGTCCAAAAAGATTAAAAGAAAGAGATCCAAAGCTAACTATGTGAAGTTATATCTATGTATATATCAGCACTATATTGATATAAAAAACATTTGAGTTGTATACCTTAAAATATACAATTTTGGGCTTCCCCTGGTGGTCCAGTGGGTAAGGACACCGCCTTGCACTGCAAGGGGCGCCGGTTCGAGCCCTGGCCTGGGAAGATCCCACGTGCCGTGGAGCGGCTGGACTGATGTGTCCAATGACCGAGCCGGAGCTCTGGAGCGCATGCGCCCAGAGCCGGCGCTCTGCAACGACAGACGCCACCGCGATGGGAGGCCCACAGGAGCCAAGGAATGAAGACGAATGAAAATAGAGAAATGAAAGACCAACAGAAGTGGCCCGCCCACTCCCCTCCCTCCCCAACCCGACCTCCGCCCAAAGTAAATAAATAAATAAATCTTTAAAAAAAAGAAAAAAAATATATATATACAATTTTATTCATCAATTATATCTTAACAAAGCTAAAAAAAAAAAAAAAAAAGCACATTCTACAAGTTCCAATGCAGTTACTGGAATAGGTCCTGTTTAGGTCCCCAGATGACCTGAGGGAGGAGGTAGGCGGAGCTTAGGGAAGAGGTAAGAGGAGGTTAAAAAAGGAAAGCAGGCTTGTCTAAGATCACTCAGAGAGTTTGGGAGCAAACTTGAGATTAGGATAGGAGCTTATGACCAGCACACGTGCAGCTGGAGCTTTGGGTGAATTTTATAAACGTCTCCGTTTGCCAGTTCAAAAGATACCTTTCAGGTACAGAAGCACCACACCAGGTGCGCTCCTGCTTGTCTACACAGGTTGAGCAGAGCTGGAGCCTCTGCACCTATAATTCATGTTCCCCTTCAAGGGGCAGTCCTGGGCCCTCGTTCTGGGACAGACTTCCTTAGTCACCGTTCACTTAGTTTAGCTTTGATGACTAGTCCTCAAGTGATGCTCATTTCCTTGGCAGAGGAAAGATATTTTTCAAAGTTGGATACATAGAGTTGCCTATAACAGCTGCCAGAAGGTTCTAGGCACATGGACACCTTGAAACCAGTAGTTATTAATGTTTTGGGATGGGTTTGGATTCTGGATGGTTCTGCCTCATCTAGCTATATCTGCCTAGATGTTAGACTCATTATGGAAAAGTTCTTCTTCTTCAGAGAGACTGATTTTAGCAGTTAAAACATGATTATATGAAATAGAAGGACTAATGCACACTAAGGATATTTTTAAAAGATCGAAAAAGATTATGTGACACATAAAAGTGCTAAACGTATGTATTGTGTTTTTAATGAATTAAACATAGAAGCAATAATACTTAGACACTGATCATGAAGGACTTATCATCTCATGAATTCTACTTGAAGTGTTTTGGAAACAATTACTGAGTTATCTTCAAGGACTAGTAACTGATTTTACTAAAAACATAGAAAAAACCAATAAGACAATGTTCTTCCCTACTCATGGTTCTTCCTTCATTCATAAACACACAGTTATATTTCTTAAATCTAATTTTGAGTTTAGTATTTGACACTCAAGTAAGAAACTGCCCACAGGTTTACACTGTAACGCCAATGGAAATAATCTTTCATCTGTCCCCATTTGTGTGTGGTGAGGGGAAGGGTATAGGGAAAGAGGAAGAAACAGAGAGAGACAACCAATGAGAGACAGAAAGGGAGAGAATGAATTTTGAATAGAATGAATTCAATACACGTATTTACATCTATTTGTAATTTCAGTAGCTACTTGTAATTGAATATATGTACATATTCTTTAGGGCTTCCCTGGTGGCTCAAGATGGTAAAGAATCTTCCTGCAATGAGAGAGACTTGGTTTCAATCCTTGGGTCAGGAAGATCCCCTGGAGAAGGGAATGACCACCCACTCCAGTATTCTTGACAAATCTGGGAGAATTCCATGGAGAGAAGAACCTTGTGGGCTACAACCCATTGAGTCGAAAAGAGCTGGACATGACAGAGTTATGAACACTTTATTATTTTTTTTAATATATTTTTTATAGAGGTGGAATGGTGATGTGAAATGAGAATCAACTTTGCAATTTGACACAAGCTAATCTTTCATTCAATTTAACCATTTATTGACTGTATAAATTTGAGTAAGCTACTCCGGTATCTGGAGTCTCAATTTTATCATCCAGAAAATGGAATTAATAACAGTTTACAAATATGTCATAAGGGCACATAGCATTTGGTTCATAGTAGGTGCTCAGTGAATCATGAGTACTGCTTTTGGAGGCCAGAACAACATCTCGTGAGTATTCACTTCAGCTGTGTCTGATTCTTTGCGACCTTATGGTCTGTAGCCCGCCAGGCTCCTCTATCCATGGGATTCTCCCAGGCAAGAATACAGGAATGGGTTGCTATTTTCTCTTCCAGGGGATCTTTCTGACCCAGGGATTGAACCTATGTTTCTTATGTCTCCTCTACTGGAAGGTAGCTTCTTTTCCACTTACGCCACCTGAGCTACAGTTCATGTTTGTGCTGAGAAGACAGAGCATTTGATTCTCAGAGCAGCACCGCTGGGCCCTTTCAGGGCTGTGAGCCATTCGAGGAGTACTAAGAAATGAAAGACCAGCCCCTCTGAAATCTCCGAGCAACTCTATTCCCAGTCCACAGAAACCTTTATTCCTACTTTGGCAGCAGGATTTCATGATTCCTTCCTCTCTCATTTACTATCACATACCACATACAAAAATGCACAGGTTTACTTAATTCTTCTGAGGATTACTGAGGGTTGACCCACTCCCTACACAGAGTCTGTTCCAACAAGTTTGATAAGATTTTTCTTCTGATTTCCCCAACATCTTCCACCTTGGTTCAGGACTTCATTAAGTTTCATGCAGAGTGTTCCAACAGCCCACTCGCTATTCTTTTGACCTCCACATGCTCCCCCCTCAGTTTGTCCTTTGCAGGAAAGCCAGAGTGAGCTTTCTCAAAATAAGGATCTTTTTATTTTATTATGAGGCTTTTGATATTTGAAACAATTATCTCAGTGAGTAATGAGAAGTCCTGTGGGATTATGGCTGGCAAAAAGAAGCTTGTGAGAATTGAACAAGGATTAAATTGGCTTTGATGCTTACTCAGAGTGCTTTTTATTCTCTGTAACCTAGAATAGAAAGTTCCAAGTCCACTTCACAGGAGGAAGACTGGATGAAACGACTCAGGATGTGAGGGGAGACCAATCTGCTGAGATTATTGTCACGTGATATTGTCTTCTCTAAACTGTTTATGAGTGTTCTGTCTGCATTGATAATTGGGATGTACTCATTTAATTAGAAAAATGATAGGAGAAGAGATTAAGCATAGATACTTTCAACCATGTATGAACACAGGACACTAGGCATCAACAATAGCAGAAAATTAATATTTTTAAACACTCAGTTTGAGCTGGATGCTTTCCACATGCTATCTCACTTAATCCTCGTGGTGATTTTTTACAAAGTAAGGATCATCATCTAGATGATAAAGATGAGAGCTGAAGGCTTGGAGAAGCATCATCACTTGTCCCAGAGAAACTCACTAGCAAATGTCAAACCCAGTTTTTTCCAAAACCCCCTGACATTACTCTTTCTTTTGCATCATGCTGTCTCTTGGTAGGAAAATCTCATCTCACAATAGTTTGTATCCAGTGTTTATGCATGCAACCTTTCACAGTCGTTTCATTCCCTTAAATATCTATTAGACATTCATGGGCTTCCCGGGGGGTGCTAGTGGTAAAGAACTTGCCTGCCAATGCAAGAGATGTAAGAGACATGAGTTCAATCCCTGGGTAGGGAATATCCTCTGGAGGAGGGCATGGCAACCCATTCCAGTATTCTTGACTGGAGAATCCTATGGACAGAGGAGACCAGCAGGCTATGGTCTGCAGGGTCACAAAGAGTCAGACACCACTTAAGCAACTTAGCACATCATGTTCTTTGATCCCAACATCTTCCACCTTGGTTCAGGACTTCATTAAGTTTCATGCAGAGTGTTCCAACAGCCCACTCGCTATTCTTTTGACCTCCACATGCTCCCCCCTCAGTTTGTCCTTTGCAGGAAAGCCAGAGTGCGCTTTCTCAAAATAAGGATCTTTTATTTTATTATGAGGCTTTTGATATTTGAAACAATTATCTCAGTGAGTAATGAGAAGTCCTGTGGGATTATGGCTGGCAAAAAGAAGCTTGTGAGAATTGAACAAGGATTAAATTGGCTTTGATGCTTACTCAGAGTGCTTTTTATTCTCTGTAACCTAGAATAGAAAGTTCCAAGTCCACTTCACAGGAGGAAGACTGGATGAAACGACTCAGGATGTGAGGGGAGACCAATCTGCTGAGATTATTGTCACGTGATATTGTCTTCTCTAAACTGTTTATGAGTGTTCTGTCTGCATTGATAATTGGGATGTACTCATTTAATTAGAAAAATGATAGGAGAAGAGATTAAGCATAGATACTTTCAACCATGTATGAACACAGGACACTAGGCATCAACAATAGCAGAAAATTAATATTTTTAAACACTCAGTTTGAGCTGGATGCTTTCCACATGCTATCTCACTTAATCCTCGTGGTGATTTTTTACAAAGTAAGGATCATCATCTAGATGATAAAGATGAGAGCTGAAGGCTTGGAGAAGCATCATCACTTGTCCCAGAGAAACTCACTAGCAAATGTCAAACCCAGTTTTTTCCAAACCCGCTGACATTACTCTTTCTTTTGCATCATGCTGTCTCTTGGTAGGAAAATCTCATCTCACAATAGTTTGTATCCAGTGTTTATGCATGCAACCTTTCACAGTCGTTTCATTCCCTTAAATATCTATTAGACATTCATGGGCTTCCCGGGGGGTGCTAGTGGTAAAGAACTTGCCTGCCAATGCAAGAGATGTAAGAGACATGAGTTCAATCCCTGGGTAGGGAATATCCTCTGGAGGAGGGCATGGCAACCCATTCCAGTATTCTTGACTGGAGAATCCTATGGACAGAGGAGACCAGCAGGCTATGGTCTGCAGGGTCACAAAGAGTCAGACACCACTTAAGCAACTTAGCACACATGCAAGCATTCATGGCATAGAGGACAAATGATGCTTTTCCTCTCTCTGAGTTTTAATACTGAATGGTTACTGCTGCTTCCCCTCCTATACACTTGTTTTCTAAGCACAATGCAATTATCACCCTCCTGTGAAATGTGGGTAAGAAGATACAAACTCAAAATTACAGAAGTACAACCAGGGCAGTTGCATGGGGCATTTGAAATGATCTAGTCCACAGACTTTTAAGCATGCAGAAGACAGCTCGCTCTCTTCTCCTGGGCACCATAACAACTGACATAATCAGTTCTACACTGGACAAGAGAAGGACTAAGGCATAGCACCAAGCTAAATAATATATTACTTGAGACTTACATTTCTAAAAAACATCAATTTTATATTTTTCACTGTACACAAATAGATGATATAAGCCACAAGCATAAATTTTCATTAAACAAACCATAGGACTGACCTCATACTTTTTCTGTTAATGAGCTTTTGTTATTCTCTGTGTGACCTTTAACCACGCATGTGTAATAGCAGACTGTAGGTTTAAAAAGTATGGGTGAATACTTGTATACATACTGGATCATTTTCTGCTTCCCACCTAGTCCCCCCCACAAACATAAAGAGGAATGAAAAAAAAAAGAGAAAACTATGTTAGTACATAGTAAGTTGTTGATGTCTTAAAGAAGCATAGTCATTGTCAAGTGAAAGCACTGTCTGCTTTAGACCAATAATCTCATTTTTTTTTTAAATTAGAAAAATAGAGTCTAGAAAAAGGACATAATTTAAACTGTCAAACTGCTTTTACTCATGAAGTCTATCCCGGCTGGTTTTAATCCTCTTACTATTTCTCAGGGGAAAATGCTGCTTTGGCAAACCACATTTCTACGGCTCTCTGCTGGAGATATGATTGAAGCCTCTGCTTTCTGTACATGCACATACACACGTATGCATATGTACACACCCTACTGGCATTGCTTAAAGACCATGCTGACTTTTTCCTTTTAAAAAAGCAATGTGTGCTTGTCCCTGAGCAATTTTTTTTTTAATTTTATTTTATTTATCTTTTTTGGGGGGTGGGGTGGGGAGGGAGGCGGATGGGCGGGCCACTTCTATTGGCCTTTTCATCTCTCCATTTTCATCCGTCTTTGTTCTTTGGCTCCTGTGGGCCTCCCATCGCGGTGGCCTCTGTCATCGCAGAGTGCCGGCTCTGGGCGCACGTGCACCAGAGCTCTGGCTCGGTATTTGGACACATTGGTCCAGCCGCTCCGCGGCACGTGGGATCTTCCCAGGCCAGGGATCAAACCGGCGCCCCTTGCACTGCAAGGTGGTGTCCTTACCCACTGGACCACCAGGGGAAGCCCAGCAATTTTTAAAAATGGTCACAAATTCTAAAGAGGAAAGTAAAAAGTCTCCTTATTTTCCCACTAATTTAAATAATACATTTGTTTAGGAGAAGATAATGAAAATTTGAAAAATGAATAAATCTTTTTTCCAGTAGGTTGTAATTGTACTAGTGTTCACCAAAATGTCAATGGATTTGTTAAGAAGTTATGTCTATACTCTTATGATTTTAACTAACATTTTCACCTTACTCAAATTAAACAGTGCTTTTTAAAAAGGAAATAAAACCAGGTATGATGATACCAAGACTAAGTAAGCTTCAGTCTACAAATCTCTCTACTTGCGAATTAACCTCTATGAAAGAAAGATAAGCTTCTCGTTAGTAGTCTCTTTCCTCTGTCCAATACCCAAAGATCCACTTTTCAGTCAATACATTTTATCTCTTCAAATTAACTACTCCTGTAGTGATCCTGATAAAGATGATTAGTAGTTGGAAAAAACATGATTTTATCTTCATTTTCTAAGTTACATTTTATTGAAATGAATATTCTTTTTCCTATTTTCTTTTTAATTTCAAAGACTAGCACTTAAGGTTGATTAACCACCATTATTAAACTAAAGTGCATGCAAATAAGAATAGATCCTCTTCTGAGAGAAAATACTTTTAATCTTCAATGAAAAAGTACTGTGGGCTACTCAGATCCAGTTGCTAGGACTTAGAGAAATCCGGATTCCAACTGGTAGGAATTCAGAAAGAGGCCCAAATCCTGCATGTTGCGGAAAGGAGCCTACATAGAGGAACCAACCATTAGAATAGGCTAGTCTCTCCATGATGCCATGGGGACCAGGATCTGAGGAAAAGAGGGGATTTGGAGCTTAGGAAGCCTTCTGTGTCTTAATCAAGGACATTCCCCAGAAACTCCTCTGCCACTAAAAAAATCTGCAAAATGTGGTATGATTTGGTTCACTGATTACCATTAATTACATCAGGGCAGCATTCATTGTCTAATTTAAAACAAGGGAAGCTCCTGGAGGGACCGAGGATTCCAAGGTTGAAAGCTGAGTCAGGAACTCTCTTACCTATTAAATGACCAGGAATTCTCTGGTCTGTGGAGAAAGAGTGGAATGAAGGGTGTTACACGGTATTCTTAGGAGGTAAGCCCCAAGCCCATGTCATGACCAACTAAGAAGCAAGTGTACTTGAGTTTGAATCCTGTCACCCTGGGCAGTGGTGTGAGGCATCATGCTCTGGAGCTTGCTAAGTTGAATTGGATTTCCTGTTTAATCATGTGGCTAGCAGGTAAGCATGATTATCACAGCCAGTCCTTGAAACATGGTTCATCATCTTCTCTATAGCTCCAAGAAAGTGAATACAAGAAGACGGTGATAGAACAGATCACCTTTAAAGATTTCATTTACATTCAGAAGGAAAAGGTTCTAAGAGACAGGGTGACATTAAGGCAGACACTGAAGTCAGGGACTGAAAGTATAACTGAATCAGTGATGACGTGACATCTTCTTAATTACCCCTTTGCATTTCAGGAAAAGTAAGCAAAATAACCAAAGAATGAGAGGTCATTTGAAGATCAGATCTACACGTTCCCCAGCCCCAATACATTTTATCTCTTCAAATTAACTACTCCTGTAGTGATCCTGATAAAGATGATTAGTAGTTGGAAAAAACATGATTTTATCTTCATTTTCTAAGTTACATTTTATTGAAATGAATATTCTTTTTCCTATTTTCTTTTTAATTTCAAAGACTAGCACTTAAGGTTGATTAACCACCATTATTAAACTAAAGTGCATGCAAATAAGAATAGATCCTCTTCTGAGAGAAAATACTTTTAATCTTCAATGAAAAAGTACTGTGGGCTACTCAGATCCAGTTGCTAGGACTTAGAGAAATCCGGATTCCAACTGGTAGGAATTCAGAAAGAGGCCCAAATCCTGCATGTTGCGGAAAGGAGCCTACATAGAGGAACCAACCATTAGAATAGGCTAGTCTCTCCATGATGCCATGGGGACCAGGATCTGAGGAAAAGAGGGGATTTGGAGCTTAGGAAGCCTTCTGTGTCTTAATCAAGGACATTCCCCAGAAACTCCTCTGCCACTAAAAAAATCTGCAAAATGTGGTATGATTTGGTTCACTGATTACCATTAATTACATCAGGGCAGCATTCATTGTCTAATTTAAAACAAGGGAAGCTCCTGGAGGGACCGAGGATTCCAAGGTTGAAAGCTGAGTCAGGAACTCTCTTACCTATTAAATGACCAGGAATTCTCTGGTCTGTGGAGAAAGAGTGGAATGAAGGGTGTTACACGGTATTCTTAGGAGGTAAGCCCCAAGCCCATGTCATGACCAACTAAGAAGCAAGTGTACTTGAGTTTGAATCCTGTCACCCTGGGCAGTGGTGTGAGGCATCATGCTCTGGAGCTTGCTAAGTTGAATTGGATTTCCTGTTTAATCATGTGGCTAGCAGGTAAGCATGATTATCACAGCCAGTCCTTGAAACATGGTTCATCATCTTCTCTATAGCTCCAAGAAAGTGAATACAAGAAGACGGTGATAGAACAGATCACCTTTAAAGATTTCATTTACATTCAGAAGGAAAAGGTTCTAAGAGACAGGGTGACATTAAGGCAGACACTGAAGTCAGGGACTGAAAGTATAACTGAATCAGTGATGACGTGACATCTTCTTAATTACCCCTTTGCATTTCAGGAAAAGTAAGCAAAATAACCAAAGAATGAGAGGTCATTTTAAGATCAGATCTACACACGTTCCCCCAGCCCCAAATCTCCCGCCTCCCCATCTCCCTCCTGATCCCACCCCTATAGCAGGAAACAACAAAACTCTGTAAAAAATAAAATAAGATTTAAAAAAAAGATCAGACCTAGTTAGAAGCAGTGGTAGAGGGACTAAAAAACATGTGAGGACAATTCAGGTTTTCCTGCAAACATTTTTATTTATCTATTCTAGAAGATCAATGAGAAGGTAGGAAAGGGGTTGACCAGAGAGAACACATTACCTCCTGCAAAGGCAGGCTGTAGGCAACCCCAGACTCTAGGTGAGACAGCACAACATGTATCAGAAACTAATTATTTCAGCCAGCAACAAACCCCAATACACACATTGATAGATTAGTTCTTCCTAGGATTTGATGGTGGATTACCAACAAAATGTGCTCATAGAAAAATTGTCTGGAAGTGTTGGAGAATTATCCCAGTGAATGCTGCTGTAATTATAACATTAAAATAGTATTAAAATAATTGAGCCCCTTTGAGGAGTACAAAACACTTCTTGAGAAATTTTCAATGATTTCAATCTGAGTTTAAGATTTTTCATCCAGAGTCAAAACAGAAGGAGGAAACAGTTTATCCATAATGAACTAGGAAATAAATTATGAGAAATGCTCAGGGCTAAAGAATCAGATATAGAATTACCAACAGAGAAATTCAGAGCAAGAACTTTTCACCCATACTCCATAGATTTAAACAGGCATCATATTGAAGGAGAAATTCAATAGAGGATGGATCAATAGGTCAAAAATACTGGTCAGTGAAATATTATGTTTAAAGTGCTACAATATGTCCTATATTGAATTAGGGTATTATTCAAGAAGAAGAAGAAAAAAAAGACAAAACTTAAAGGAAAAGACATCATTTCTATGCTACTAAGGAACCTACAGGAGAGTTAGAAAAGAATAAATAAAACCATATTGTTTAAATTAATGAAATATTTTACTGTGTGGGAATCAAAATGCTATAGGAATTTTGATGGTGAAGAGAGCACATAAAGAGGCCAAAGAAGGCTGATGGTGTCAGAGGGGGCTTCAGAAAGTGTTGTCTAGTTTAAAAGATTAGTATAGTATGGGAGTAAAGTACTTTGCTCAGTAAATACCTGGTTAGTCTATAGGATCTGAATAGGTCATCCTACCCTTCCTATCTGGAAGGGCACACAGTAACATCCATATACCAAAGGTAGTCGCACAACCTCTTAGAGACTAGCAGTAAGATTAAAAGACAAAAACAGCAAAATCAACTATACCCACAAAAGATGCACACAAAATGATAAAAACATGATGTCAAGCACATTACGAATGGAGGCGCAGTAAAGCATGCAGGGTTGTTCAAATGTGTTCAGACTTAACAGGATTAGCAGCTAAAGATGATATACATAGAATATGTATCCCCCATCCCACACAGACTCACCTGGGTGGTCCAGCAGGCTTCGATGGGTCTGGAGAGCTGGCTAGAGTTAGCTTACCTTTCCATGTAGTCCGCTGCTAGTTGGTATGATCAGAAAGTCCAGGTGTGTAATTTTCCTCTGTGTAATTTTCACTGCTGTGCTAAAAAGTAAATACATAAAATAATAAATTCTCATAACATCTACTTTAGAGAGAAAGTTCATAGAAAGTTCACCCTCAGGCTCTCATGTTAGAAAATGCTTCCACTAATTATTTACATTAGAAAGTTGCCATGAGGTTTAAATAAAATGATGCCAAAAAACGAAAACAAAAACAACATTGTGAACTCTTTGACTTCCAGTAAGTAGAAGGCACTGGGATTTTTTTTTTTCTTAAATTGGGTCTTTGTAGCTATACATAGAAAAATATTTAGTCTTCTTTTATGTTGTTACTCAGTTCCAATTAAGTCAAAAAAAATCATTATTAAAAGTATTGTTTCCTGCTGTGTAAGCTGCTAAATGCTTATATCTCTGATACAGGATTCTGTAAATAATGTCATGCTGAATTGGCACTTATGAGGGTGAAGTAACTTCCAGATTGTGCCAAGAATGAAGATCTCTCTCTTCCTCTCGCCCTAACCCAGCACTTTTGGACAAGAGCATGATCACCATGGGACACCTATACTTTCCTCCTGAGTAAAGCAATTTTAGCTCATTTCTCATGTAACCATGGACGTGTCTTTTTTTACATGTGCGATATCAGGAACAAAATGCAGGGCAAGGTTAGAGGAAGAGAGGCAGAGAAGTGAGACAGACAAGAACCCTCCCTTCAAGGTAAGTGTTTATCCTACATGTATTGAACTTGACTGTGAGGCTCAGAAGGTAAAGAATCTGCCTGCCATATTGGGAGACCCAGGTTGGATTTCTGGGCAGCAAAATCAACTATACCCACAAAAGATGCACACAAAATGATAAAAACATGATGTCAAGCACATTACGAATGGAGGCGCAGTAAAGCATGCAGGGTTGTTCAAATGTGTTCAGACTTAACAGGATTAGCAGCTAAAGATGATATACATAGAATATGTATCCCCCATCCCACACAGACTCACCTGGGTGGTCCAGCAGGCTTCGATGGGTCTGGAGAGCTGGCTAGAGTTAGCTTACCTTTCCATGTAGTCCGCTGCTAGTTGGTATGATCAGAAAGTCCAGGTGTGTAATTTTCCTCTGTGTAATTTTCACTGCTGTGCTAAAAAGTAAATACATAAAATAATAAATTCTCATAACATCTACTTTAGAGAGAAAGTTCATAGAAAGTTCACCCTCAGGCTCTCATGTTAGAAAATGCTTCCACTAATTATTTACATTAGAAAGTTGCCATGAGGTTTAAATAAAATGATGCCAAAAAACGAAAACAAAAACAACATTGTGAACTCTTTGACTTCCAGTAAGTAGAAGGCACTGGGATTTTTTTTTTCTTAAATTGGGTCTTTGTAGCTATACATAGAAAAATATTTAGTCTTCTTTTATGTTGTTACTCAGTTCCAATTAAGTCAAAAAAAATCATTATTAAAAGTATTGTTTCCTGCTGTGTAAGCTGCTAAATGCTTATATCTCTGATACAGGATTCTGTAAATAATGTCATGCTGAATTGGCACTTATGAGGGTGAAGTAACTTCCAGATTGTGCCAAGAATGAAGATCTCTCTCTTCCTCTCGCCCTAACCCAGCACTTTTGGACAAGAGCATGATCACCATGGGACACCTATACTTTCCTCCTGAGTAAAGCAATTTTAGCTCATTTCTCATGTAACCATGGACGTGTCTTTTTTTACATGTGCGATATCAGGAACAAAATGCAGGGCAAGGTTAGAGGAAGAGAGGCAGAGAAGTGAGACAGACAAGAACCCTCCCTTCAAGGTAAGTGTTTATCCTACATGTATTGAACTTGACTGTGAGGCTCAGAAGGTAAAGAATCTGCCTGCCATATTGGGAGACCCAGGTTGGATTTCTGGGTTAGGAAGATACCCCGGAGAAAGGAATGGCTACCTACTCCAGTCTTCTTGCCTGGAGAATCCCATGGACAGAGGAGCCTGGTAGGCTACAATCCATGGGGATACAAAGAGTTGAATGGGACTGAGTGGCTAACACTTTCACTTTCATGTGACTGAAATACTATAAATTGCTGTCTATGCACTATTTACATTCCTGCAAAGAAACATGCTGATTTAACAGTGCAAACCAAGGTCTCTAACAGATCTAGGTGGAATACAATTTTGATTTTGGAATATGAAGTTGGATATAAATAAGCAGTGTGATTTCTCGGGTAGAACCAATGGAAGCCCTAAAAATCTGCCCCGTTAATCTTGATCTGTTCTTCACACAGGCAGCTATCTTGGGAAAGAACATTTTCTGTTTTTCCTCTGTGGGCCCAGCAAATGGAAAGTCTGTTAAGGGCTGACCCAGAGTGGTTTGTGGCACTGGGGACTTTACTCTCCTAAGGGAAGAGACCCAATTATTTTCTGTAGCAAAACTCAATTTCTCCTGGCTTCATTGCTCCAAAACTAAGAGTTACATGACTCATTTGGGAATTCCTTTTTCTCTAGGCAAAATGAGTTTCATATTCTGCACATGCCCAGAGGCAATTCTCTGGATATTTGACCAGAGTCATCAGCTGGGTATCTGGATAACTGTTCATCCTTTAGTGCCAACACAGTGGATGCAATCCCATTTGGGGAAAAGTGAAACAAAAAATATAATGAGGGTGAAGTAACTTCCAGATTGTGCCAAGAATGAAGATCTCTCTCTTCCTCTCGCCCTAACCCAGCACTTTTGGACAAGAGCATGATCACCATGGGACACCTATACTTTCCTCCTGAGTAAAGCAATTTTAGCTCATTTCTCATGTAACCATGGACGTGTCTTTTTTTACATGTGCGATATCAGGAACAAAATGCAGGGCAAGGTTAGAGGAAGAGAGGCAGAGAAGTGAGACAGACAAGAACCCTCCCTTCAAGGTAAGTGTTTATCCTACATGTATTGAACTTGACTGTGAGGCTCAGAAGGTAAAGAATCTGCCTGCCATATTGGGAGACCCAGGTTGGATTTCTGGGTTAGGAAGATACCCCGGAGAAAGGAATGGCTACCTACTCCAGTCTTCTTGCCTGGAGAATCCCATGGACAGAGGAGCCTGGTAGGCTACAATCCATGGGGATACAAAGAGTTGAATGGGACTGAGTGGCTAACACTTTCACTTTCATGTGACTGAAATACTATAAATTGCTGTCTATGCACTATTTACATTCCTGCAAAGAAACATGCTGATTTAACAGTGCAAACCAAGGTCTCTAACAGATCTAGGTGGAATACAATTTTGATTTTGGAATATGAAGTTGGATATAAATAAGCAGTGTGATTTCTCGGGTAGAACCAATGGAAGCCCTAAAAATCTGCCCCGTTAATCTTGATCTGTTCTTCACACAGGCAGCTATCTTGGGAAAGAACATTTTCTGTTTTTCCTCTGTGGGCCCAGCAAATGGAAAGTCTGTTAAGGGCTGACCCAGAGTGGTTTGTGGCACTGGGGACTTTACTCTCCTAAGGGAAGAGACCCAATTATTTTCTGTAGCAAAACTCAATTTCTCCTGGCTTCATTGCTCCAAAACTAAGAGTTACATGACTCATTTGGGAATTCCTTTTTCTCTAGGCAAAATGAGTTTCATATTCTGCACATGCCCAGAGGCAATTCTCTGGATATTTGACCAGAGTCATCAGCTGGGTATCTGGATAACTGTTCATCCTTTAGTGCCAACACAGTGGATGCAATCCCATTTGGGGAAAAGTGAAACAAAATATTAAATCCATTATGGATGTAAACACACATCAGGGACAATAATTCTAAGTGACAGTCAAAATGTGCACAATGCTTCAGGATTGATAAAGCACAATGATAAAGCACATTACACAACTTTACACAATCATATTCCACAAAAGGAACCTATAAAGTAAATGTAATTACTTCTGTTCATTTTACAAAAAGCAAACATAGCTAAGAGGAGTCGTAGAAATTTGTTTGGAGAAAGGAAAGAATGGATGCTTATCTTTATTAAACATGAATTATTTGCTTAGGCCAGTAATATTCTATCATTTTACTTTTCAAAAAGTCATGTAACTTGTGTATCTCATCCTCCACGTCTGTTGTTGATGATATTGAACCTAATTTCCTAAAATGAAACTGCTTCTTTCATGTCTTTGCGCACACCTGCACCCTAGGTCATGCTGAATCTTCCATCTGGAATACAATTTCTTCCACTGCTCTGTCTATCAGACTGTTCTTTCAAAGCACAAACATGCTATTTAGACACATGTCCTCACAATGCACTGGACAAAAAGTACTAAGTTAATGTTTACAGTGTGCATGAACTCTGTCGCTAAGTTGTTTCCAATTCTTTGTGACCCTGTGGACTGTAGCCCGCCAGGCTCCTCTGTCATGAAATTTCCCAGACAATAATACTGGATTGGGTTGCCATTTCCTTCTCTACAGCATCATCTTGAACCAGGGATCAGCTATCTTGGGAAAGAACATTTTCTGTTTTTCCTCTGTGGGCCCAGCAAATGGAAAGTCTGTTAAGGGCTGACCCAGAGTGGTTTGTGGCACTGGGGACTTTACTCTCTAAGGGAAGAGACCCAATTATTTTCTGTAGCAAAACTCAATTTCTCCTGGCTTCATTGCTCCAAAACTAAGAGTTACATGACTCATTTGGGAATTCCTTTTTCTCTAGGCAAAATGAGTTTCATATTCTGCACATGCCCAGAGGCAATTCTCTGGATATTTGACCAGAGTCATCAGCTGGGTATCTGGATAACTGTTCATCCTTTAGTGCCAACACAGTGGATGCAATCCCATTTGGGGAAAAGTGAAACAAAATATTAAATCCATTATGGATGTAAACACACATCAGGGACAATAATTCTAAGTGACAGTCAAAATGTGCACAATGCTTCAGGATTGATAAAGCACAATGATAAAGCACATTACACAACTTTACACAATCATATTCCACAAAAGGAACCTATAAAGTAAATGTAATTACTTCTGTTCATTTTACAAAAAGCAAACATAGCTAAGAGGAGTCGTAGAAATTTGTTTGGAGAAAGGAAAGAATGGATGCTTATCTTTATTAAACATGAATTATTTGCTTAGGCCAGTAATATTCTATCATTTTACTTTTCAAAAAGTCATGTAACTTGTGTATCTCATCCTCCACGTCTGTTGTTGATGATATTGAACCTAATTTCCTAAAATGAAACTGCTTCTTTCATGTCTTTGCGCACACCTGCACCCTAGGTCATGCTGAATCTTCCATCTGGAATACAATTTCTTCCACTGCTCTGTCTATCAGACTGTTCTTTCAAAGCACAAACATGCTATTTAGACACATGTCCTCACAATGCACTGGACAAAAAGTACTAAGTTAATGTTTACAGTGTGCATGAACTCTGTCGCTAAGTTGTTTCCAATTCTTTGTGACCCTGTGGACTGTAGCCCGCCAGGCTCCTCTGTCATGAAATTTCCCAGACAATAATACTGGATTGGGTTGCCATTTCCTTCTCTACAGCATCTTCTTGAACCAGGGATCAGATGCACATCTGCATTGCAGGCAGGTTCCTTACCATCTCAGCTACCACAGAAGCCCCAGTATTTATGGCAGAACATAATAAACGCATTAGGGGTTAAGTTGCAGGAAGGGAAGAGTTATTGAAGCTGCCATAGTAACATAGCTCACACATGTTTCTGCTCTTAGTTCCAAACATAGCAGAACATTTTGCAGCAATTTGTCAAGATAAACGTATGAACTAATGATGTCTCTGCTATGGATGACACACCCTTTGATGGTAGCTATTCATATGTTACATAAATTTTTCAAGAATACATTCCAAGCCCTGGAAGAATGCATTGTTGTGTTTGGCAAAAATCTTCTAGGAGTTCTAAGTTCTGCTTAACGAAGACCAAAGTATGTTTACAGCTAATCTATGAGAAGTGGCCAAGCCACAGTGACATAGAGCCTTCCAAGGGACCCTTTCTAGAGTCAGAGGATCTAATGTTTAAGTGTTCCCCACCCTGAGAAAGTATTCTTTTTGACATTCTCGGGTAACGTGCTTCAGCGAGAAGAAAGCAGTTATTTCACTAAGATCTGATGCACAATGAAACTTCTTATAAATCCAGACTTCAACCTGTCATTCTAGTGGTCTCAGAAGTATTCAAAAACTCTGTAGTACATTTGAATGTGTTATGCTAGTTTTTAAACTCATCAAATTACATACAGAATAAAATTTAAGCCACGTTCCTGAAGCAATGCCAGAGTACACTGCAGTGACAGGGTTCTACGAAACCCAGTTAAAAATGACTGAACTAGGAGATGCCCTAGACCTCCAAGATGGCATGCCGAGAGCTCTTAGCAGCACCATTTGGGTGGCAGGTCTGTACGTGGAGGAGGTTTCAGTACTGCTAGAGAGAACCTCAGAGATCCTCACAAGGAGCACCGGGTACCAGGGAGGATCTGGATGCATCCTCTTGACACTGCAGACTCCATGACAAAAACAAAGAAGGGTCAGAGTGTACGGGGCCCAAGCAGAGGCTCCGGTTGTACTCATACCTGTACAACAAAGTACTGGTACTGGCTCTACTACCGTCTTTCTTGGTAAGGAAAATAGGGAGCTTGGGGCTGCAGACAGCCCTAGTTGGTTTGACTCTAGGGAGTTCACTTTTCTTCAGTAAAACCATTTCTCTTTCCCAAAGATGAGGACTTGGACTAAATCATTATTTTTAAAGAAAGATTTTGAGGACTGGCTCCTACTTTGTAACTGTGTAACACTTGAAACCACAGACCTTCTCCTTCTGAGGCTTTCCCTTTCTTACTTGTCTAGTGAGGATTCAAAATTTCTACCCATTTCACACACTGTTATGATTTAACCAGCTAATGTAACCAAAGTGCTTTCCATAATACAAAGCTGAGGTTTGCCTCAGCTCCCTTCCAGTTTGAAAAGTCAGACGTCAGTTCTATGAAAAGTTTTAGTGGATGAGATATATTATTTTATTCTTGCTGTTGAGTTGGCGCTGCATTGGAGGGAAGGCTTGCCACAGCTGACTCCTACCATAGAAGCCTCTCCTTCCCCAGCACCAACCCCAGCCAAACTGACTGTAGGAACAGGCAACATCCAAACGACTGGAATTTTAACCCCGACTGTTCTGCTTGCTCCTGCTTGTGTGTGTGTGTGTTGTCACTCAGTTGTGTCCAACTCTTTGGGACCCAATGTACAAAGTCTAGAATGGATACTTCTATGACACCAATTTATTTATTCATTGATAATCCCAATTTATAGACTGAATTAGTTCCTGCAGTCTCCATTCAGGTTAGGAATCTGAATCATAAAGCATGCATTCCTTTTCAGTTGCAAAAAGGAGCCTTAATAATTTCATAGTCAACCTTTGCCTTTAAGAATTTCTAATACATTTATGTGGTCATTTTGACAGCTAAATATTATTTTAGAACCCAGCATGTTTGAGAGATTTTCTTAATACAGCATGAAACACTTCAGGTAGTTTGAGCAAATGGTGATTTTCCACAGTCGCTGTGCTCCACGGACTAAACAGAACAAAGGGATATCTGAGCCCTGGGTTAGACCAGGAAATGTTGGAGTTATCAGGAAAGATAAAAGCCTGTCAGTCTTGGCCTTTCCATTCTGGCCCTTTCTGGCCATAAGTAGGACTTTTCTAACATAAAAAGAAACCTCGTAAAGTGGAGTGGTGAGAGACAGAAAGTGAGACTTGCTTAAATGACTTTTCTTTCTTTGCGTTCCCTTATTTTGGAACTGATGAGGGTCCACCGGGGCTTCCCTGGTGGCTCAGTGGCTGCTAGGTAAAACCATTTCTCTTTCCCAAAGATGAGGACTTGGACTAAATCATTATTTTTAAAGAAAGATTTTGAGGACTGGCTCCTACTTTGTAACTGTGTAACACTTGAAACCACAGACCTTCTCCTTCTGAGGCTTTCCCTTTCTTACTTGTCTAGTGAGGATTCAAAATTTCTACCCATTTCACACACTGTTATGATTTAACCAGCTAATGTAACCAAAGTGCTTTCCATAATACAAAGCTGAGGTTTGCCTCAGCTCCCTTCCAGTTTGAAAAGTCAGACGTCAGTTCTATGAAAAGTTTTAGTGGATGAGATATATTATTTTATTCTTGCTGTTGAGTTGGCGCTGCATTGGAGGGAAGGCTTGCCACAGCTGACTCCTACCATAGAAGCCTCTCCTTCCCCAGCACCAACCCCAGCCAAACTGACTGTAGGAACAGGCAACATCCAAACGACTGGAATTTTAACCCCGACTGTTCTGCTTGCTCCTGCTTGTGTGTGTGTGTGTGTGTGTTGTCACTCAGTTGTGTCCAACTCTTTGGGACCCAATGTACAAAGTCTAGAATGGATACTTCTATGACACCAATTTATTTATTCATTGATAATCCCAATTTATAGACTGAATTAGTTCCTGCAGTCTCCATTCAGGTTAGGAATCTGAATCATAAAGCATGCATTCCTTTTCAGTTGCAAAAAGGAGCCTTAATAATTTCATAGTCAACCTTTGCCTTTAAGAATTTCTAATACATTTATGTGGTCATTTTGACAGCTAAATATTATTTTAGAACCCAGCATGTTTGAGAGATTTTCTTAATACAGCATGAAACACTTCAGGTAGTTTGAGCAAATGGTGATTTTCCACAGTCGCTGTGCTCCACGGACTAAACAGAACAAAGGGATATCTGAGCCCTGGGTTAGACCAGGAAATGTTGGAGTTATCAGGAAAGATAAAAGCCTGTCAGTCTTGGCCTTTCCATTCTGGCCCTTTCTGGCCATAAGTAGGACTTTTCTAACATAAAAAGAAACCTCGTAAAGTGGAGTGGTGAGAGACAGAAAGTGAGACTTGCTTAAATGACTTTTCTTTCTTTGTGTTCCCTTATTTTGGAACTGATGAGGGTCCACCGGGGCTTCCCTGGTGGCTCAGTGGTAAATAATCTGCCTGCAATGCTAGGAAATGTGGGTTCAATCCCGGAGTCAGGAAGATTCACTGGTAGAGTGCATGGAAACCCACTCCAGTATTCTTGCTGGGAAAATCCATGGACAGAGGAGGCTGGTGGGCTACAGTCCATGGGGTGACAAAGAATTGAACTCGACTGAAGCAACTGAGCACAGTACAAGGTCCAGCTATAAGACGGTGAGATGTTTGGATAGCGTCATCAACTCAATGGACATGAGTCTGAGCAAACTCTGGGAGACAGCAAAGGACAGGGAAGCTTGGCATACTGCAGTCCATAGGGTCACCAAGAGCTGGATATGACTTAAGTGAACAACAAAGGCTTCACCACATCTATGTGTGTGTACATGCCTATACATGTCTCTAACTTAATTCTGCACATCCATGTATATAATTGTATGCAGGCACTAGTATGATTATGACATACGCAGTGCTATTATTATCTTTCTACATGTTTATACTTTGTTGAACCTCTCCCTCTACTTTCTTTCTTCTCAATTCCAGACTTTTCCTTCACTACAAACCAGGTAACATATGTATTTATATATGCACATTCCCCCATATGTAACACATGCGCTGATGCTTATAAATGATTGTTCTTTGCCCATTTTTCAAAGTGAAATTATGTTACATACACTTCCCTTTTGCTATTTTTCTTTATTGTCTGCATGCATTCGGCACCCTAGTGGTGACTGCAGCATGATTTATTCTGACAGTCTCCAGGTGATGGACTTTCCTGGTTTTCTAATTTTTCCCTCTGCAAAACAATGTTTTAATAGAAATTCAATGTTTTTACCTGTGCTCCACGGACTAAACAGAACAAAGGGATATCTGAGCCCTGGGTTAGACCAGGAAATGTTGGAGTTATCAGGAAAGATAAAAGCCTGTCAGTCTTGGCCTTTCCATTCTGGCCCTTTCTGGCCATAAGTAGGACTTTTCTAACATAAAAAGAAACCTCGTAAAGTGGAGTGGTGAGAGACAGAAAGTGAGACTTGCTTAAATGACTTTTCTTTCTTTGTGTTCCCTTATTTTGGAACTGATGAGGGTCCACCGGGGCTTCCCTGGTGGCTCAGTGGTAAATAATCTGCCTGCAATGCTAGGAAATGTGGGTTCAATCCCGGAGTCAGGAAGATTCACTGGTAGAGTGCATGGAAACCCACTCCAGTATTCTTGCTGGGAAAATCCATGGACAGAGGAGGCTGGTGGGCTACAGTCCATGGGGTGACAAAGAATTGAACTCGACTGAAGCAACTGAGCACAGTACAAGGTCCAGCTATAAGACGGTGAGATGTTTGGATAGCGTCATCAACTCAATGGACATGAGTCTGAGCAAACTCTGGGAGACAGCAAAGGACAGGGAAGCTTGGCATACTGCAGTCCATAGGGTCACCAAGAGCTGGATATGACTTAAGTGAACAACAAAGGCTTCACCACATCTATGTGTGTGTACATGCCTATACATGTCTCTAACTTAATTCTGCACATCCATGTATATAATTGTATGCAGGCACTAGTATGATTATGACATACGCAGTGCTATTATTATCTTTCTACATGTTTATACTTTGTTGAACCTCTCCCTCTACTTTCTTTCTTCTCAATTCCAGACTTTTCCTTCACTACAAACCAGGTAACATATGTATTTATATATGCACATTCCCCCATATGTAACACATGCGCTGATGCTTTTAAATGACTGTTCTTTGCCCATTTTTCAAAGTGAAATTATGTTACATACACTTCCCTTTTGCTATTTTTCTTTATTGTCTGCATGCATTCGGCACCCTAGTGGTGACTGCAGCATGATTTATTCTGACAGTCTCCAGGTGATGGACTTTCCTGGTTTTCTAATTTTTCCCTCTGCAAAACAATGTTTTAATAGCAATTCTATTATGTATACTCTGACATATTTGCACTTTCATTTCACGGGATAAATTCCCATGAGTGAGATTGCAGGGTCAAAGGAAATATTTACTTTTATATTTTCACAGATTGTTGTCTAAAACCTCTGTAACATTTCACACTTCTGTCACAATGTAGGAAGGGATATTTCTGCCACTTCTGTGTACTATTGAACTTTAAAAGGTTTACCAACCTTTTTAAATATAATATATGCAATTATTACTTCAATTCGCACATCCTTAGATACCAACAACTTTAATTATTTTCTCATACGTGTACCTGCCTTTTGAATATGCTCTCTTCTTTCCGGACTCTTCATACTTTTTGATTTTCCTAAATCCGGAGTGTCTTAATTTTCAAAAGCAGACTTGTTTCTATTAACTGCATAGCAACTGGACATCTATGAGATATGTTTATGAAAGCATGACTAAGATGAAAAGAACTACAGATGTCTCAGAGCAGCAGCGAAAGGAACAAAATGACCTTTGTGGTTTTCATAATTCTTTTGGTCAAGTCTCTACTCTAAATAAATTAAAAGAGCAAACATACCACCTGCTACTATATCGATGGTTCAGTTAGTTACAAAGCAAACGTAAGTAGACCCAATGGCTTAGTAAACAATAAACACATAAAGCCTGAAATTTCATTTTTTTAAAATTTATTACTGGAGTTGATCCTGGAAATCTGGCATGGAGCCTATCCTTCACCTAAATCCACATTTCTGGAATTCTCTGAACTTACTCTGAGAGAGAGCCTGAAATAGTTCTGCTGTTTCAGTGATGGAAGAGCAATCCAAAGGACGGCGGGGTAGGTCCTACCAGGAGAAATGCTTTTGCTGAGTTGTGAGTATCGAGTGGGCACTCAACAGGAAGGAAAGGGAAGCTCTCAGGTGTGTGCAGAAACCCTGGGAGGCCCCAGGTAACGACTTCCCAAAGGCCTCTTCACCTCCCTAAGCCTCAGAGTCCTTGTCTGTGATGTGTGTAAGATTCATTTTCAGGTGACCCCTTGCTGGTTAATAATCAAATAGGTTATCACGTGTAAAGTCACATTTTAAAGCTCTACTGATGTCATTGAGGATGATTTTTACTCTGAGAGTGCAGCTCTGTGAGGAATTTAACTATTCACTCTTTAAAACCATAGTTTAGTGCTTGATGCTGAAAAAAATCCACCTCTACAAAATAATACACTTGCTTCTCCTAGGGAGGCCCCGAGAGATGGGACTGTAGACATTCTTAGGATGCTCTTATTTGTAATTTAAATGAAGCTCATCGCGGGCCTCTTCATCCCTTCACCTGGCAGCAGCTGCCCCTTTCTGCCTCTCCTTCCTCCTTCCCCTTCTTTTGGCCACTAATGTGTAAGTAGTGCTGTGGAGGAAGGCTTGAACTCATCACTGTGTATACATTGCATCGCCAAGCCTCACTGTAAAATTATACAGAAGCTATAGTTATGCACAAATTATAGAGGAGGAAGTCAAGGTGAGATTTAAACAATGTTTCCAAAGCCCCTGCCCGGGTCCAGCGGTTTGGTCTGAACCCCTGTGCACGACCCGCCTACCTTACTGCCCTCAGGTCTGGTGTGGATGCAGTATGTGCTGAGCTTTACAATGCTTAGATTGTCTGACCTTCCAAAAGAGCACTGAATCATCTAGACAGCAATTAAGATGACTTTGTGATCACTGAGTGCAGGGCACAGTAGTGACCTCAAGGAAGAGTTGGCATGGGGATAATACAGATGACCTCCTGTGACTTCAACCTCCCACGCTCTCATGCCCAAGTCAACGCCTTCCACTGCGCAGGGCGCTGCCATAGCCCACGCTGTCAGGGGACTGCCAGTAAGTCTTTCTTCTAAAGAAAAACTGCCACTATCGTTGCATGATTCATTTTCTATGGCCTAGAAAATCATCGCCACAAAGCGCAAGGAACGGAAGACTTGGGATGTGCAGCATGGGTTCAGGTTCGGGCCCCCTCTTGTCTATGGTGGGACTGTATTAGCTTCCCAAGGCTCCCTTAGCCAAGTGCCAAAACCTGGGCGGCTTAAACCAAGTGTTCTCTCACAGCTCTGGAGGTACCGAGTCCGAAATCAAGGCATTAGCAGGACCATGCCTTCTCTCTCCGTTTCTGAATTGTTACCACAATTTCACAGGTCAAGTTCACAGGTACTGAGGGTCATGATTTCCTCGTATCATTTTGCGGGACACAATTTAACCTACAATAGGGATGTTAGAAAATATATATTTTCCCTCTATCATTTAACACCGTTCTAAAGGAGGCGTTTTCAGGTCAGGGGATCTGATTTCCTTTCCAATTCTAAATAGACCATGACTGTGACCCTTAGGAGGTCAAGGATACTTTTATAGACTGGAGAGTTTGTTTTAATTGAAAGAAAAGATAAAAATAGATTACAAAGCCACCTATGTGGACACACACACACACACACACACACACACACACACACACCCCACCCCAGGCTTCTGGGAGAGCAGTTGAAGCATGCAGTGTGCTGGTGGGGTCAGAAAGTTCTTCAAGATTTCAAACCCACAGTGGATTGCCAAAAAGCTTAGATCCTGCCTTTTCTGACAAAATTAGCATGTTTCCAAAGCCCCTGCCCGGGTCCAGCGGTTTGGTCTGAACCCCTGTGCACGACCCGCCTACCTTACTGCCCTCAGGTCTGGTGTGGATGCAGTATGTGCTGAGCTTTACAATGCTTAGATTGTCTGACCTTCCAAAAGAGCACTGAATCATCTAGACAGCAATTAAGATGACTTTGTGATCACTGAGTGCAGGGCACAGTAGTGACCTCAAGGAAGAGTTGGCATGGGGATAATACAGATGACCTCCTGTGACTTCAACCTCCCACGCTCTCATGCCCAAGTCAACGCCTTCCACTGCGCAGGGCGCTGCCATAGCCCACGCTGTCAGGGGACTGCCAGTAAGTCTTTCTTCTAAAGAAAAACTGCCACTATCGTTGCATGATTCATTTTCTATGGCCTAGAAAATCATCGCCACAAAGCGCAAGGAACGGGAGACTTGGGATGTGCAGCATGGGTTCAGGTTCGGGCCCCCTCTTGTCTATGGTGGGACTGTATTAGCTTCCCAAGGCTCCCTTAGCCAAGTGCCAAAACCTGGGCGGCTTAAACCAAGTGTTCTCTCACAGCTCTGGAGGTACCGAGTCCGAAATCAAGGCATTAGCAGGACCATGCCTTCTCTCTCCGTTTCTGAATTGTTACCACAATTTCACAGGTCAAGTTCACAGGTACTGAGGGTCATGATTTCCTCGTATCATTTTGCGGGACACAATTTAACCTACAATAGGGATGTTAGAAAATATATATTTTCCCTCTATCATTTAACACCGTTCTAAAGGAGGCGTTTTCAGGTCAGGGGATCTGATTTCCTTTCCAATTCTAAATAGACCATGACTGTGACCCTTAGGAGGTCAAGGATACTTTTATAGACTGGAGAGTTTGTTTTAATTGAAAGAAAAGATAAAAATAGATTACAAAGCCACCTATGTGGACACACACACACACACACACACACACACACACACACCCCACCCCAGGCTTCTGGGAGAGCAGTTGAAGCATGCAGTGTGCTGGTGGGGTCAGAAAGTTCTTCAAGATTTCAAACCCACAGTGGATTGCCAGAAGCTTAGATCCTGCCTTGCTGCTGAGGTCACCTGCTCAGTAGCTTACAGGAGTTTTGTCTGCACAAAGATTAATTTAGAGATTAACCACGTGACTTTGCAGAGCCCCCTGAAGGCTTTTCATGAAAACTCATGAAACATTTGTGGCTGGTTGTTAACGTTTATGAATGTGTGTGTTCAACCAGAGTCGCAGCTCTGCAGAAACAGATTTGCATGGCCCCTTCACTTTCTTCTTCTTGAGATTTCATTATCTGAGTAATTTCCTACAGACTGAAAAGTCAAATATTTGGGGGGTTCAACCACCTTTCTGTTGGATGACAACTATCTGGTATATTAATCACCTTGCCATAGACAATGGGAGTTTATTTTTAGTATTTCCAAGGACTATACACCACCGTGTGTGCTCAGGAAAAAAAAAAAAAAAAGAAATCCAAAGGTTTATAACAGGGAGTCTGTTCCAATTCTTGTGCTTTTCTCTTCATGAGGGAGGATGTAGGGGAAATGGAAGGACACCAGAGAGGACGAGGAACTAACTCTGCTGTGCCCAGGCTCAGGGAGCACACTGGCATTTGTAATAGCTTTTATGTGGCAAGAGCTTTGCAAAACTCATCTCACCTCACCAGAGTCTACAGGAGCATGTTCTTATTGTTCCCATTCTACAAAAGAATGATTTGAGGTTTCTGAAGTTCCATCATTTGCTTCTGATTAAAAGAGTGATAGAAAATGGAGCAAGAATTTGAATGGAGATTTGGTAGATTCAAAATCCCTATGCATTTGTCTCTAAACCATGATGTGTGTGTAGTGTGTGTGTGTGTATAGTGTGTGTGTGCGTGTGTGTCCGTGAAGAAACAAAGGCAATGATTATCCTCCAAAGGAATTTTTGTTAGGAAACGTAAAACTTCCTAGTTTGTTTCTTGCTCCACAGATTCATCTCAAGTTTCCCCTTGCAAAATGTTCAGAGCTTAAAAGCTTAAGTCTGATAACTGGATAATGAATGGCTGGATAGTGTGTTAGAAAAGAGGTTCTTAGCATTTATACTAGAGCTTTCCAAACAGAACTGGAAGGATGTATATATGTGTGTACAAACATAATAGATAAAGTAAATAAATAAATAGCCTGTTGTAATTAGTTTCCTGATTTAAATGTGAATCTCCTCCAAAAACATCCCCAGAATAATGTTTGATCAACTATCCAGGCAATTCTGTAGTCCAGTGAAACTGACACATAAAATTAACCACCACAGCAATGGTGAACCCTTCTTTTCAGAAAAAAATGAAGCTCAATTTGCCAAAATGAATAAAGTTTAATCTTATTTGGACCTAAAAGAAGTATAGGTATAATTTGAAAACTGGGAAAAAGACGACACGATTTCTGCAACAAAGCACTTTCCCCTTCACATCTAATTAGAAGTCTCTGAAGTTCTCTGTAAGCATCATATCCTACTGTTTCTTCCCACTCAAGCCATGTGCTGAAAATGCCAGAATACTCACATTCCCTGAACACCCCATGTGGCCGTGCACTCATGAGCCTTTGAGCCTGCTGTGCCCTCTGCATCAAGTGACCTTTCCCGCCCGGTCCTCCACCCGGGAGAAACCGACTCAGCTTTCAAAGGCTGCGGCAGACATCTTCCCCTCTGGGAAGATTTCCCCAGCCATTTGACCAACAACATAGGCATGTACCCCTATTTGGTCAGAGAGGAGTCTTGACAGCAGTAGCAAACATCTGCCCTGATTCTTTCCTTGCTGCAGACTCACCGCCCCTGCCTACAACCCATCAATCAATCGCCGCTGTACTGGCCGCTCCAGCAACTTCTGCAGGAGTCGCTCGGTGCTTTCTCACTCTGTTCCCAGCACTCTCCTTTGATTCAGGTCTAAGCCCACTCCTGACTTCGCCACTGCTTCTGCTTTATGTTGGCTTCCCCAGGTGGCTCAGTAGGAAGAACTCTGCCTGCCGATACAGGGGAGTAAGAGATGCTGGTTTAATCCTTGGATCGGGAAGATCCCCTGGAAGAAAAAATGGCAACCCACTCCAGTATTCTTGCCTGGAAAATTCCACAGACAGAGGAGCCTAGTGGCTACAGTCCATAGGGTCACAATGAGTCAGACACATCTGAGCATGCATACATGCTAATTTATGTTGGCATTTGTCTATTCTGATTTCAGCTTCGGAGGCCTCCCAAAGAGTCACTATTTTCTATATTCCTGCACTATTCTGGGGAGCTTTGAAGAACACCCATCTGGAAAACCAAATTCTCACAAAGGGCCTTCTTCACTCGTGTATGTGTGTATTCACTCACTAAGAATTCCTCACTCTCTGCTCAGTCTGTGTGATTATCTCTCTCCTGTTGGAGAGTGAGCTCTTCTCCTGTAGAAATTATAATTTATTCACTTTTGAACGGCTGGTGATTTCCATATGCCCAGCATGCCTAGTAAACATGTGATATGAATAAAATTAAATACATCTTTATTCTGAGTGTCCTCCTTGCTCCTCTAAGCTGCTAAATTCTTGCTATCATTTGAGTGCTAATTCTAGTCTTCTTGGGCTACCCCAGAATACTCACATTCCTGAACACCCCATGTGGCCGTGCACTCATGAGCCTTTGAGCCTGCTGTGCCCTCTGCATCAAGTGACCTTTCCCGCCCGGTCCTCCACCCGGGAGAAACCGACTCAGCTTTCAAAGGCTGCGGCAGACATCTTCCCCTCTGGGAAGATTTCCCCAGCCATTTGACCAACAACATAGGCATGTACCCCTATTTGGTCAGAGAGGAGTCTTGACAGCAGTAGCAAACATCTGCCCTGATTCTTTCCTTGCTGCAGACTCACCGCCCCTGCCTACAACCCATCAATCAATCGCCGCTGTACTGGCCGCTCCAGCAACTTCTGCAGGAGTCGCTCGGTGCTTTCTCACTCTGTTCCCAGCACTCTCCTTTGATTCAGGTCTAAGCCCACTCCTGACTTCGCCACTGCTTCTGCTTTATGTTGGCTTCCCCAGGTGGCTCAGTAGGAAGAACTCTGCCTGCCGATACAGGGGAGTAAGAGATGCTGGTTTAATCCTTGGATCGGGAAGATCCCCTGGAAGAAAAAATGGCAACCCACTCCAGTATTCTTGCCTGGAAAATTCCACAGACAGAGGAGCCTAGTGGCTACAGTCCATAGGGTCACAATGAGTCAGACACATCTGAGCATGCATACATGCTAATTTATGTTGGCATTTGTCTATTCTGATTTCAGCTTCGGAGGCCTCCCAAAGAGTCACTATTTTCTATATTCCTGCACTATTCTGGGGAGCTTTGAAGAACACCCATCTGGAAAACCAAATTCTCACAAAGGGCCTTCTTCACTCGTGTATGTGTGTATTCACTCACTAAGAATTCCTCACTCTCTGCTCAGTCTGTGTGATTATCTCTCTCCTGTTGGAGAGTGAGCTCTTCTCCTGTAGAAATTATAATTTATTCACTTTTGAACGGCTGGTGATTTCCATATGCCCAGCATGCCTAGTAAACATGTGATATGAATAAAATTAAATACATCTTTATTCTGAGTGTCCTCCTTGCTCCTCTAAGCTGCTAAATTCTTGCTATCGTTTGAGTGCTAATTCTAGTCTTCTTGGGCTACCCCAGCTGGAGCTGATTTATTTTTAACTAGGTTTCTAATTCCCATAGAAACCAGATATAATACATCTTACAGTCTGGTTACATGCTGTGTCTCTTGCTGAAGCTCTGTAAACCTGAATCAGAAAGCTGGAGAACCAGCAACTCCATCTTCCAAAGGCTGGAGAGCATAGATGTCTCAGCTCACGCACAGAGAGTTAATGTGCCTTCCCTCCACCTTTCTGTTCTATTCAGTTCCTTAACAAAGTGAAAAAGTTCATCACGTTGAGGAGGGCCATTTGCTTTTACACTGTTCACCAATCCAGATGCAGTCTCTTCTAGAAATACCACACAGACACACTCAGAAATAATGTTTTACTTGCTATAGGCACATCCCTTAGACTGGTCAAGTTGACACAAAAATTAATCATGACCCAAGGCAAATGGGCAGGTTAGAATTCCAGAGTCTTAGGGATTGAGTGGTCACGACCAAGTGCTAAGGCATGTACTTAAGATTTCAGCAGTTCACTTTCTCCAAGCCCTTTCCTCTCCATGTCTAATTTGTTTCGTCCAGTTGCTCAGTCGTGTCCAATTCTTTGCAACCCCATGGACTGTGGTCTGCCAGGCTCCTCTGTCCACAGAATTCTCCAGGCAAGAATACTGAAGTGCACTGCCATGTCTTTCTCCAGGGTATCTTCCTGACCCAGGGACCAAACTCACATCTCCTGCATTGGGAGGTGGATTATTTATCACTGAGCCACTGAGAAAGCCACTCTAGATCTAATGTTAATACTTTTCTTCTATTCAAAGTAAAAAACACCCTTTTAAAAAAATATCTGTCTTTCTGCCTTTTTGAGATAGCAATATGATAAAGAAAATTAAATTTGGAAAAGGGTTAAAGCACTCTATTGGGAAAAAGTTCTTATTTGGAACTAAAGCTCACTCTCTGCTCAGTCTGTGTGATTATCTCTCTCCTGTTGGAGAGTGAGCTCTTCTCCTGTAGAAATTATAATTTATTCACTTTTGAACGGCTGGTGATTTCCATATGCCCAGCATGCCTAGTAAACATGTGATATGAATAAAATTAAATACATCTTTATTCTGAGTGTCCTCCTTGCTCCTCTAAGCTGCTAAATTCTTGCTATCGTTTGAGTGCTAATTCTAGTCTTCTTGGGCTACCCCAGCTGGAGCTGATTTATTTTTAACTAGGTTTCTAATTCCCATAGAAACCAGATATAATACATCTTACAGTCTGGTTACATGCTGTGTCTCTTGCTGAAGCTCTGTAAACCTGAATCAGAAAGCTGGAGAACCAGCAACTCCATCTTCCAAAGGCTGGAGAGCATAGATGTCTCAGCTCACGCACAGAGAGTTAATGTGCCTTCCCTCCACCTTTCTGTTCTATTCAGTTCCTTAACAAAGTGAAAAAGTTCATCACGTTGAGGAGGGCCATTTGCTTTTACACTGTTCACCAATCCAGATGCAGTCTCTTCTAGAAATACCACACAGACACACTCAGAAATAATGTTTTACTTGCTATAGGCACATCCCTTAGACTGGTCAAGTTGACACAAAAATTAATCATGACCCAAGGCAAATGGGCAGGTTAGAATTCCAGAGTCTTAGGGATTGAGTGGTCACGACCAAGTGCTAAGGCATGTACTTAAGATTTCAGCAGTTCACTTTCTCCAAGCCCTTTCCTCTCCATGTCTAATTTGTTTCGTCCAGTTGCTCAGTCGTGTCCAATTCTTTGCAACCCCATGGACTGTGGTCTGCCAGGCTCCTCTGTCCACAGAATTCTCCAGGCAAGAATACTGAAGTGCACTGCCATGTCTTTCTCCAGGGTATCTTCCTGACCCAGGGACCAAACTCACATCTCCTGCATTGGGAGGTGGATTATTTATCACTGAGCCACTGAGAAAGCCACTCTAGATCTAATGTTAATACTTTTCTTCTATTCAAAGTAAAAAACACCCTTTTAAAAAAATATCTGTCTTTCTGCCTTTTTGAGATAGCAATATGATAAAGAAAATTAAATTTGGAAGAAAAAGTATTAAAAAAGGTTGTTTATTGGGAAGAAAAAAATCACTCTATTGGGAAAAAGTTCTTATTTGGAACTAAAGCTGCTAATCTGGGATGTATTTTCTCCATTTAAGGGGGTCATTTCTGGGGAAAAAAAGTAGGTTACCCAGCCTGATCTTACTGTAAATGTGCTAACTGACTTTCTGAGTGAGTTGAATTCAGGTCCATGTGAAATAGTTAGATGAATGTTTCCAACCCTAAGTATATTTATGTGACTAAACAAAGGTGAGAAAACTGGTCTAGAAATGACCGTTTGGAGTCATAGTATAGACACAGCAGGTGAAAACAGATGATAGGATATAGTTGAGCTGTGAGAGGAGTAAAGACTGAGGGCAGAGACTTGTCAGACAGAGGAGCAGAGAAAGAGCTGCTGATGCAGGTCAGAGTGGGGATAGGAAGTAGGTCTAGATGGTGTCATTACATAGAAACCAATGAAGAAGGGATCAGTAGAGACAGACTTGGAAAAAACTGAGAGTCTGTATGGCGTATCAACTAGTCCATTGATGGTGACTTTAGCAAGAGAATCTTTGAGTTTGGGGTCTAAAAATCACCATACTTTTAGGAGGCAGTCAGAAGTGAGAGTGTAGAAGTTGCAGTCAATTTGGGAGACTCTGGGGGTGGGGAGCCAGTTAAGAGCACGGGGTTGAGGCACTGGGGACAACAAACTTATGGCAGAATTGATCATAAGCAGAAAATGTCAGGTATTTATCTTAACCAACAAGCACACCTTAACCACCCTGGGTGAGCTGGTTTAGGACTGTGACAGGCAATGAATGAAGTTGCTGATCTTTCCACATACCCTGTCATTTCTTTTGGTGATTGTGAGGATTCCCCCTGACAAAGCCTTCTGTGTTCGTCATGGAGAGTGAAATCTCCCCATTAAACAAAATGAAGCTTTGGACTTCCCTGGCAGTCCGGGGTTGAGAATGTCTTGCAATGCAGGGTACTCGGGTTCTACCCCTGGTTGGGAAACTAAGATTCAACATGCCCGGGTCAATAAGCCCGTGTGCCCCAAATACTGAACCTGCATGCCACAACTAAGACCTGCCATGGCCAAATAAATAAATAAATATTTTCAAATGAAGTCGTAAGTAATTTATATCCTACAGTCTTTTTCTTTACACTTCAAAATTTTCCTTTACACTTACTCTATATCCATGTCAGGAAAATGAATCTAAAGCCATTAATAACAGTAGCCTAAAGCAGAAAAGTAAATACTATTCCTTTGGGTCACCCATTTTTTTTCAGTTTTATTCACTCACTGGCTTCCTGCTTTCAGAACACCATCAATTTCACTCAGATCCTTATTCTGTTCGTCCATGTTTTTTTAATAATGCTATTATGAGATACAGCTTTAAATGTTTATTAAATATTTTAAAACACACAGATTGGTATAATTTAATTCAAAAATGTTAGCATTTCTCTATAAAATTAGTGAACTCCCTTTAATGGTTTGTCTTCTAAAATTGCCTTGGGGAGGAAAAAAAAACGAGAAAGCATTCCTATTTTCCTAGCCATGTTAGAATTTAAAACCAGCCCAGTATTTGTGTGATCAAATTTGTAATAATCTGTCACTACTGACAGAAAAGAAGATTAAGGGATTCAATTTATTACAAAGAACAAAAGTGAGGTATCTCCTCCCTCCATAGAAATAACAGAAAAATTCTAGAGTTGTTTCAATATCATTCTCATATTTCTGATACCATGACGAGGACAGACTTGAAGGGAGGAATTCTATCTGTTCACAACACTAACAATGAAAATTTGATTCCTCAGTATCAGGTGCTCTACATATTCCCTAATATATAGAGGGAATATTCCCTAATATATCGGGCTTGGTGGGTAGGACTCTCCTTAAATCCTTCAACTTGACTAGATCATCATTCTTTCCCTCTCGTTGGGAAGAGCTGAATATACATCAACTCATGTTTCAGCTCTTTGAGAAGGCCAAGGATTAAGAAAGTATTGTTCCCCCTCATGAATTTATGAACAACACTCTCCATACAAGAATTAAGTGACATGTTAAGGCCTTAGATAGATAACTTCAGTAAACTTCTCTATGTTATCAAGAATTAACTGTTAATAGATGGCTGAAAGTAAAGATTTGGCCTGCTTGTCTCACTCTGGCAGTACTTAACTGTTTACCTACACCAATATATATTCAGTGCTTGAGATAACTGGAAAGATACAGAGGCCTTCTCTTTGGTCTCCTTCTGTAAATTTCCCTCCACAGCTGCTGAAAGACACATAAATGTGTCTGTTTATTTTTGCCCCAACCTATATGAAGTGAAATACATTCATGAATGTAGTTTGAAGGACAGGTGAATCAGTGTCCAGTTCAGGCTTAAAAATTATTTCTCTCCACATAAACATCTTTCTTGGGTATATCAAAAGCATCTTTATACATTGGTGTCAAAGGCTATTTTTATTATTTTTTAAAGTGGTGTCAATTCTTATCAAATTTAACTATCATTTAAATAAAATTCTAATCATAATCTCAATAAGTTTTGTTTTCACAGAATATGTCTAAAAACTTCAAAATACATATGGATGTGTAAACACCGAAAATGCATCAAAACTGTTGAAAGAAAAACAATGAGGGATATCTTTTTCTATTATAAAGAATTCATAGGAAGCAGCTGTGATTAAATTAGTGGAACAGAGATAGGACTTAGGCAGAGCCCAAATGGAACGCAGTAAAAGAACTGGAAACAGACCCAGTGATATGTGGTCATTTCATATAGACAGATCATATATGTCAGATATGGAATCAAAAGCCAATGGATTGAACATGGGATACTTAATAAACTATCATGAGAGTTGACTTTGAATATGAAAATACTGCAAAACTAGATCTCAACTTGAGGCCATATCCTAAAGTATATTTCAAGGAAGATCAAATTCCTAAATATAAAAAGTAAATCTTTAAAACTTTAAAATACAATGTATTAGATCTTTTATCATACTTACTGGAAAAGAAAAACAGTAACAGATTGTTTTACATGAACAGTCAACTGCTATACTTGCATAGAACACAATTCAAACAAATTCTTCATTTCTTTTCTGCTTGTATAAAAAACCAGAAAACTCTAGTGCTAAACAGTTCTATCTGGACACAAGGGAGGCCTCCATCTTTTTATGGGCCTAGGAAACAGCTGTGAGGACCCTCACCTCTGGAAACACTTTGCCCTGGTTTGTGACTATTTATTCTATGAGTACCATGGAGGACTACTTTAGACCCTAATTCCCCCAGTAGGCTTGAGATAACTGGAAAGATACAGAGGCCTTCTCTTTGGTCTCCTTCTGTAAATTTCCCTCCACAGTGCTGAAAGACACATAAATGTGTCTGTTTATTTTTGCCCCAACCTATATGAAGTGAAATACATTCATGAATGTAGTTTGAAGGACAGGTGAATCAGTGTCCAGTTCAGGCTTAAAAATTATTTCTCTCCACATAAACATCTTTCTTGGGTATATCAAAAGCATCTTTATACATTGGTGTCAAAGGCTATTTTTATTATTTTTTAAAGTGGTGTCAATTCTTATCAAATTTAACTATCATTTAAATAAAATTCTAATCATAATCTCAATAAGTTTTGTTTTCACAGAATATGTCTAAAAACTTCAAAATACATATGGATGTGTAAACACCGAAAATGCATCAAAACTGTTGAAAGAAAAACAATGAGGGATATCTTTTCTATTATAAAGAATTCAGAGGAAGCAGCTGTGATTAAATTAGTGGAACAGAGATAGGACTTAGGCAGAGCCCAAATGGAACGCAGTAAAAGAACTGGAAACAGACCCAGTGATATGTGGTCATTTCATATAGACAGATCATATATGTCAGATATGGAATCAAAAGCCAATGGATTGAACATGGGATACTTAATAAACTATCATGAGAGTTGACTTTGAATATGAAAATACTGCAAAACTAGATCTCAACTTGAGGCCATATCCTAAAGTATATTTCAAGGAAGATCAAATTCCTAAATATAAAAAGTAAATCTTTAAAACTTTAAAATACAATGTATTAGATCTTTTATCATACTTACTGGAAAAGAAAAACAGTAACAGATTGTTTTACATGAACAGTCAACTGCTATACTTGCATAGAACACAATTCAAACAAATTCTTCATTTCTTTTCTGCTTGTATAAAAAACCAGAAAACTCTAGTGCTAAACAGTTCTATCTGGACACAAGGGAGGCCTCCATCTTTTTATGGGCCTAGGAAACAGCTGTGAGGACCCTCACCTCTGGAAACACTTTGCCCTGGTTTGTGACTATTTATTCTATGAGTACCATGGAGGACTACTTTAGACTAATTGTTCTAGAGAGGTGAGATCTCAAAGGACAAGGCAAAATTCTGCTGATGGGAAAGACAAATGCATTCTTCTCTCTTTTTGGCAAGGGGGGAATTCTTTCCAGTTGGCCAGTCTATTGTCACAGTTAGGGTTTTACTTGACTTTGAGCACCTTGCTTTTTGCACATACCAAGCTGTCCCCATATATGGCATAGAAAAGCATGAGTAAGTCTCTTTTCTTAATGAAGAAATGAATTAACTTACTTAATGGTTTGTAGCATACACAGTGATCCACCAGTGTATAAACCTATTTAAATCTCAATAACCTCAGATATGCAAGTGATATCACCCTAATGGCAGAAAACAAAGAGGAACTAAAGAGTTTCTTGATGAAGGTGGAAGAGGAGAGTGAGAAAGCTGGTTTAAAACTCAGCATTCAAAAACGAAGATCATGGCATACGGTGCCATCACTTCATTCCAAATAGAAGGGGAAGAAATGGAAACAGTGACAGACTTTATTTTATCATACTCCAAAATCATTGTGGATTGTGACTGCAGCCATGAAATTAAAAGATACTTGCTCCTTGGAAGAAAAGCTATGACAAACCTAGACAGCACATTAGAAGGCAGAGACATAATTCTGCCAACAAATGTCCATCTAATCAAAGCTATGGTTTTTCCAGTAGTCATGCATGGACATGAGAGTTGAACCATAAAGAAAGCTCAGTGCTGAAGAAATCATGCTTTTAAACTGTGGTGCTGCAGAAGACTCTTGAGAGTCCCTTACAACAAGGATATCAAACTAGTCAATCCTAAAGGGAATCAACCCTGAATATTCATTGGAAGGACTGATGCTGAAGCGGAAGCACCAATATTTTGGCCACCTGATATGAAGAACTGACTCACTGGAAAAGACTCTGATGCTGGGGAAGACTGAAGGCAAAATGAGATGGGACAGCAGAGGATGAGATGGTTAGATAGCATCACTGAATCAATGGACATGTATGTAAACAAACTCCAGGAGGCACTGGAGGACAGGGAAGCTTGGGTTGCTGGTGTCCGTGGCGTTGCAGAGAGTCAGACAGGACTTAGCGACTGAACAACATCCAAATGATCATCTGTCAATATCAGTGAGGACAGATCTTCTTTACTCACTCTACTCATTCAAATTCTAATCCAGACACATCCAGACTTGATGCTATACCATTATCTGGTATCATTTAGCTCACTCAGGTAAGGGGTGACCCATGAAATTTTCCACCACAAATACCAAAGCTACGCTTGAACATGGGTTGATGGTCTCCATGTGTATCAATACTGTATTTATTTATTTATTTTTCAATACTATATGTATTCATTTGGTAAATGCCTACTCAATGCCTTCTGTGGTCTGAGTTGAACACTGTTCTTATAGAACTTAACATTTCTGGAGGGAAAACCTAACCTCATTCTGATATATATATAGTCATACTTACTCTTTTTCATACTTAGGGAGTGTTCATTAGTAGGTCTGTGTTTAGACTTTTCTACTCTAGGATTTCTTTGCCCTAGCCTGTACCAACATCACATTCTCTTTACTAGAATCTTCAAAGGTTTCACAATTTTAAAGAGCTGTAAAATTAAGAAATATAAACCCTTTTGCTCTTAGGTTAACTTGACAATCACTGACTCTTTGCATTTCCAAGTAAATTTCAGAATTAGTTTGTCAGTTTACACACACACACACACACACACACACACACACACACACACACAAATCCTAGATTCTGGATTGCACTAAATCTGTATATAGGGCTTCCCCTGGTGGTCCAGTGGGTAAGGACACCGCCTTGCAGTGCAAGGGGCGCCGGTTCGAGCCCTGGCCTGGGAAGATCCCACGTGCCGCGGAGCGGCTGGACTGATGTGTCCAATCACCGAGCTGGAGCTCTGGAGCGCATGCGCCCAGAGCCAGTGCTCTGCAACGACAGATGCCACCGCAATGGGAGGCCCACAGGAGTCAAAGAACAAAGACGGATGAACAGAGAGAAATGAAAAGACCAATAGAAGTGGCCCACCTGCTCCCCTCCCTCCCCAACCCGACCCCCACCCAAAATAAATAAATAAATAAATAATAAATCTGTATATAATTTTCAAAGAATGAATATTTTACAACATTGTCTGTCTTTCACTTATGAAATGTATCAAAATGGCACAAAACATATAAAATCTCTATTGTTTGACTTGAAAAATTCTTCTTCATACTAGAAAACTTCTAAACAGATAATCAGCAACTCTAAATGACCAGTGTCATATATTCTTGCAAACATTTAGTAAAACACAGCTCTTGAATTAAAACTTTCAGAAAATAAAATAAGAAATAACCTTTAGTAACTCATGAGGTTGCTACTGAAATTTGAAACAAAATACAAGAAAAAATAATTCACAATTTTTTTCTCTAAGAATAGGTGCAAAAATTCTAAAGAATATAATACAAGTCACATCCAACAATTTGCCAAGAGAACAATACATCAAGGCAATGTGCAGTTTGTTCTAAAAACACAAGGTGGTTAGCATTTAATAAAACAAATTGATGTAATTCAGCAGTGCGATTCTCTAACAATGAAAAAGAGATAAATATCACTTGATGATCTCAATAAATGCAGAAAAATAAATCTTTAATGCGTAGTGCTGACTGTGGTAAATGTCCTTTCACTCTAACAATAAAGGAAACATCCTTAATCTTATCATGTTTTCTATATACAAAAGTAACTATCACATTTAGCTATGAAATTTTAAAAACTTTTTTCTGAAGTTCATAAATGGAGCATGGCTGGGAAGGAAAAAATAAGCTTTTATTTTCAGATTTTATACACATAAATCGAAAAGAATCTATAAACAAATAATTAGACTTAATATGTAGTTATACCACGATTGCTGAGTACAGGTCAAAGATAGTGAGTCTGTTTATATAGGCCAGCAACAAGAAAACAGAAAATAGTCATTTAAACATTATACCAAAGATGTCAATTGTCGTTTACAATGTCAATTGTGTCCAACCTGACGTACAGACTCAGTGGGATCCCATAGTTAATCCTCAGGTTCACCTTTATAGGACAGGCTGCACCTACTGCAAACACCTGTGCTTCACTGCCTGAGCCTTGGGTGTGGGATACCGTTACTCAGTAGAAGGCATCATAAGCCTAAATAAAAGGTAATTTTCCCAGCCTATTTCTCTACCTAGTTCAGTTAATTAAGTTATTTATCCCTCCATAGCTTTACATAATAATTAAAGGTGTTGGTAGACGGTAATCTGAAACAATTCTTAATAATTTTTTTCCATTTCAAAGGATATCTTCATTTAAAAGATGACTAAATGCCATCTCTCAAAGCGGTCACTTTGCAACCAGTCTGCTTGATCATGCAGTCTCAAATCGTCTTGTCTGACTGTGCTTCATTTGGCATATCTATTTCAACACAATAAACTACCCAACATCAAAATGAAAACAAACTGCTAATACTAGGAAAGAAAGTAAGTTTTATGTGTGGAGTGTTTTTAATATGGAATGGGGTGGAATTTCTGTGAGGTATATTCTAAAAATGAAGTTTTTTTTTCCCTTCGATACTATGATCCCTGAAAGAGGGATGAGTTACTTTTAAAAGTTGAATTCTCTTAAAGAATGCAGAAACACCCAAGTTCACACTTGGAATTTGGAGTAGAATTCAAGTTTAATAAAAGCAATGGCCCATGTATCTTTTTTTTTTTTTTTTTTAGATTTATTTATTTATTTATGGGGCGGATGGGGAGGGAGGGGAGCAGGCGGGCCACTTCTATTAGTCTTTCATTTGTCTATTTTCATCCATCTTTGTTCTTTGGCTCCTGCGGGCCTCCCATCGCGGTGACCTCTGTTGTCGCAGAGCACCGGCTCTGGGCGCATGCGCTCCAGAGCTCCAGCTCAGTAATTGGACACATCGGTCCAGCTGCTCCGCGGCACATGGGATCTTCCCAGGCCAGGGATTGAACTGTTGCCCCTTGCACTGCAAGGCAGTGTCCTTACCCACTGGACCACCAGGGAAGCCCCCCACCATGTATCTTTTTATATAAAACTGCTCATCCTGTGCAGTGGAGATGAAATCATCAGTTCTGATACAAGATTCTGAGCATGGGAGGCCCTACACAGCTATTTCTAACTACAACTATGCCCCCTCATTCCAGAGGGAGAGTCTGGCACAGTGAGAGAAACCAAGTAACACTGTAATCTTTGGTTAAGTTAGACACTTTGTTCTGGTGGGGCAATCTGGAGCACTGAGTAGATGCGAGGGCTCATTTTGTTCCTTTAGCCAAGAGCGATGGTAAAAGAAGTCCTCTTACCTCTTTTTTCCATCTTTGTTTAATACTTATTCACTATGAGTACTAATCTAAAGAGGCTCCCCTGACGGCTCAGTGGTAAAGAATTTGCCTGCCACTGCAGGAGACGAGGTTCGATGCCTGGGTCAGGATCTTTGTGACTATGCCATTTGGCATTACCAGTCTGCTTGATCATGCAGTCTCAAATCGTCTTGTCTGACTGTGCTTCATTTGGCATATCTATTTCAACACAATAAACTACCCAACATCAAAATGAAAACAAACTGCTAATACTAGGAAAGAAAGTAAGTTTTATGTGTGGAGTGTTTTTAATATGGAATGGGGTGGAATTTCTGTGAGGTATATTCTAAAAATGAAGTTTTTTTTTCCCTTCGATACTATGATCCCTGAAAGAGGGATGAGTTACTTTTAAAAGTTGAATTCTCTTAAAGAATGCAGAAACACCCAAGTTCACACTTGGAATTTGGAGTAGAATTCAAGTTTAATAAAAGCAATGGCCCATGTATCTTTTTTTTTTTTTTTTTTAGATTTATTTATTTATTTATGGGTGGATGGGGAGGGAGGGGAGCAGGCGGGCCACTTCTATTAGTCTTTCATTTGTCTATTTTCATCCATCTTTGTTCTTTGGCTCCTGCGGGCCTCCCATCGCGGTGACCTCTGTTGTCGCAGAGCACCGGCTCTGGGCGCATGCGCTCCAGAGCTCCAGCTCAGTAATTGGACACATCGGTCCAGCTGCTCCGCGGCACATGGGATCTTCCCAGGCCAGGGATTGAACTGTTGCCCCTTGCACTGCAAGGCAGTGTCCTTACCCACTGGACCACCAGGGAAGCCCCCCACCATGTATCTTTTTATATAAAACTGCTCATCCTGTGCAGTGGAGATGAAATCATCAGTTCTGATACAAGATTCTGAGCATGGGAGGCCCTACACAGCTATTTCTAACTACAACTATGCCCCCTCATTCCAGAGGGAGAGTCTGGCACAGTGAGAGAAACCAAGTAACACTGTAATCTTTGGTTAAGTTAGACACTTTGTTCTGGTGGGGCAATCTGGAGCACTGAGTAGATGCGAGGGCTCATTTTGTTCCTTTAGCCAAGAGCGATGGTAAAAGAAGTCCTCTTACCTCTTTTTTCCATCTTTGTTTAATACTTATTCACTATGAGTACTAATCTAAAGAGGCTCCCCTGACGGCTCAGTGGTAAAGAATTTGCCTGCCACTGCAGGAGACGCAGGTTCGATGCCTGGGTCAGGAACATGCCCTGGAGAAGGCAATGGCAACCCACTCTAGTATTCTTGCCCAGGAAATCCCATGGACAGAGAAGTCTGGCAGGCTACAGACCATGGGGTCACAAAAGAGTTGGACAGACCTTAGTGACAAAACAACAACTAATCTGAAACTCCTGGAGAGCTTGCTGAAAAGGCATGTGCCTCACCTCATTCCCTCAAAGTCTGAGAGGAGGGTGAGAATATTACATTTCAATAAGCACAATGGGAGATAATAATCAATATTATACTTATCAACTAAGGTTTGTTGAGTACTCACTTTATATGCATCATCTTATTTGTGAGAACATCACTAAAAAGGTGTTGCTACTGCAACCATCAATACTATTTTAAATGAGACAACTAGAGGTTTCATAACTATGGAGCCAAGGTAATAACTACCACATTTAATTAAACTGAGTATTCGTTGAGAAACACCATTTTAGCCCATGGCACCTCTCTTAGGTATGAGATCACTCTAAGATGGTCTTCTGGAATAAGGGGTATAGAAAAGCTGAGCAAATAAAAATGCAAAGAGGCAAATAGAAGCGGGTGGTGGAAAAACTGGCCTCTTGCTTTTCTCATCACTTAGCTGCCTGTGACTGATCCACTTCTATTGGTGCTTGAGTGTTGCATTTAATGTAGTTGATCCTCAGCTGATTGGTTCAGTGTTTTCTTATGCCTGTTATTACTGATACATAATATTAAAGGAATGGTTTGTTACAGATGATCCTAGTTCAATATCGTCTTCATTTCCAGATAGATAATTATAAACGAAGAGAAACCAAGTGATTTCTATCAGAGTATATGATTAGTTATCCACAGAATAGCAACAAAACTCGGGCTTCCTCACTTTTTCTCTTAGTACTCTTGCTTTCCCTCTAGTCCTTGAACTCAGATCACCTCTGGAGCCTTTCGTCACATTTTCAGAAGCATTAAAATCTCAAACTCAAACTTTATTCTACAAAAATCTAGAGTCCTTTTGAACTCAAAAATCAAAATGAGGCTCCCCTGACGGCTCAGTGGTAAAGAATTTGCCTGCCACTGCAGGAGACGCAGGTTCGATGCCTGGGTCAGGAACATGCCCTGGAGAAGGCAATGGCAACCCACTCTAGTATTCTTGCCCAGGAAATCCCATGGACAGAGAAGTCTGGCAGGCTACAGACCATGGGGTCACAAAAGAGTTGGACAGACCTTAGTGACAAAACAACAACTAATCTGAAACTCCTGGAGAGCTTGCTGAAAAGGCATGTGCCTCACCTCATTCCCTCAAAGTCTGAGAGGAGGGTGAGAATATTACATTTCAATAAGCACAATGGGAGATAATAATCAATATTATACTTATCAACTAAGGTTTGTTGAGTACTCACTTTATATGCATCATCTTATTTGTGAGAACATCACTAAAAAGGTGTTGCTACTGCAACCATCAATACTATTTTAAATGAGACAACTAGAGGTTTCATAACTATGGAGCCAAGGTAATAACTACCACATTTAATTAAACTGAGTATTCGTTGAGAAACACCATTTTAGCCCATGGCACCTCTCTTAGGTATGAGATCACTCTAAGATGGTCTTCTGGAATAAGGGGTATAGAAAAGCTGAGCAAATAAAAATGCAAAGAGGCAAATAGAAGCGGGTGGTGGAAAAACTGGCCTCTTGCTTTTCTCATCACTTAGCTGCCTGTGACTGATCCACTTCTATTGGTGCTTGAGTGTTGCATTTAATGTAGTTGATCCTCAGCTGATTGGTTCAGTGTTTTCTTATGCCTGTTATTACTGATACATAATATTAAAGGAATGGTTTGTTACAGATGATCCTAGTTCAATATCGTCTTCATTTCCAGATAGATAATTATAAACGAAGAGAAACCAAGTGATTTCTATCAGAGTATATGATTAGTTATCCACAGAATAGCAACAAAACTCGGGCTTCCTCACTTTTTCTCTTAGTACTCTTGCTTTCCCTCTAGTCCTTGAACTCAGATCACCTCTGGAGCCTTTCGTCACATTTTCAGAAGCATTAAAATCTCAAACTCAAACTTTATTCTACATAGAGAAATAGAGTAGCATTAGAGCAGTCTTCTATAAAAGGTAAGATGAATAATTTAGCAGTTATGAAGTGTTACATGCAAAACCTGTAAATTTTCCTAAGGTTATAGAAATTGTTTTACTGAAAAGACTCAGTGGGAAAGACCCTGATGACAGGAAAGACTGATGGCATGGAGAGAAGGGGGCAACAGAAGATGAAATGGTTGAATGGCATCATTGACTCAATGGACATGAGTCTAAGCAAACGCTGGGAGATGGCGTAGGACAGGGACATAGGGCTGGCGTGCTGGAGGTCATGGGTTGCAAAGAGGTGGACATGACTGAGCGACTGAACAACAACTTTGCTTTAAGAGAAGAAACACTGGCTTCTAACTTCTGTGGTTTGAAGTATCTACATATGTTCAATCTCCGAATATGTTTACCATTTCAGTTTCAGATTTTAATTATTAGAATCAATAGCACTGCTGGAGTTATAAAAGCATTTTGCTCAGATTTTCTTTCCTTTAATGTTCAAATTAGTGAAAGTTAGAACCGTAGTACAATTGAACATTCACAGAGGACCCTTAAAAAGAGCATAATTAGAGTTGATTTCAAAGAAAATCATAGGAATTTGCCTGGCACAATTCAATTCATAATTAGATTTGATTTCAAAGAAAATCATAGGAATTTGCTGGCAGAATTCAATTCATAATCCCACCAACCAAATTTATTCTATTTTTAACTTATGATTCACGTAGAAAAAATTGTGTAACAGTATAACAGAGTGATTTCCCCCGAAAGCCCTCTTTATGATGAATATGCAGATATAAATAGGCTCAGTTTCCATATTTTTCAACTTTCCCATGACAGTTCATGGCATTCTTAATTCATAGGAGACATTTTGTTATGTCTCTTGGATGCAAATTATACAGAGATTTAGGATAATCATGAGTACTTCTTTTAAGCCTAAAATAATTCAAGGCCACTCTTTCTTTGTCTTTGTAAGGTTTCTAATTGGATACAAAGAAAGAATATTTCAGGGTCTTCTCATTTTCCCAAGAAGCATTAAAATCTCAAACTCAAACTTTATTCTACATAGAGAAATAGAGTAGCATTAGAGCAGTCTTCTATAAAAGGTAAGATGAATAATTTAGCAGTTATGAAGTGTTACATGCAAAACCTGTAAATTTTCCTAAGGTTATAGAAATTGTTTTACTGAAAAGACTCAGTGGGAAAGACCCTGATGACAGGAAAGACTGATGGCATGGAGAGAAGGGGGCAACAGAAGATGAAATGGTTGAATGGCATCATTGACTCAATGGACATGAGTCTAAGCAAACGCTGGGAGATGGCGTAGGACAGGGACATAGGGCTGGCGTGCTGGAGGTCATGGGTTGCAAAGAGGTGGACATGACTGAGCGACTGAACAACAACTTTGCTTTAAGAGAAGAAACACTGGCTTCTAACTTCTGTGGTTTGAAGTATCTACATATGTTCAATCTCCGAATATGTTTACCATTTCAGTTTCAGATTTTAATTATTAGAATCAATAGCACTGCTGGAGTTATAAAAGCATTTTGCTCAGATTTTCTTTCCTTTAATGTTCAAATTAGTGAAAGTTAGAACCGTAGTACAATTGAACATTCACAGAGGACCCTTAAAAAGAGCATAATTAGAGTTGATTTCAAAGAAAATCATAGGAATTTGCCTGGCACAATTCAATTCATAATTAGATTTGATTTCAAAGAAAATCATAGGAATTTGCTGGCAGAATTCAATTCATAATCCCACCAACCAAATTTATTCTATTTTTAACTTATGATTCACGTAGAAAAAATTGTGTAACAGTATAACAGAGTGATTTCCCCCGAAAGCCCTCTTTATGATGAATATGCAGATATAAATAGGCTCAGTTTCCATATTTTTCAACTTTCCCATGACAGTTCATGGCATTCTTAATTCATAGGAGACATTTTGTTATGTCTCTTGGATGCAAATTATACAGAGATTTAGGATAATCATGAGTACTTCTTTTAAGCCTAAAATAATTCAAGGCCACTCTTTCTTTGTCTTTGTAAGGTTTCTAATTGGATACAAAGAAAGAAAAGGTGATTTCAGGGTCTTCTCATTCTTTCTAGCCACCCCTTGTGTGTGTGTGTGTGTGTGTGTGTGTGTGTACATTCTATCTTATTTTTACCACCATCCTTAAATTAAGAAATCTTAGTAAGCTAGAGTAATGAGAGGAGGACATTAAACTTAAAACAAATATTGACCAATCCCTGTACATGTGTGAAGAAGGGGACAATGGATCATTATGAAGCATTTATGGCATGTTATGGACTTGTGTGACTGTGTCTCATGTTTACCTACTTTTAATAACAACATGCTTATGTAGAATTCATGATGTGATACCAAGAAACTGAAGTTCAAAGATAATAATATACCCCCGTGTTGAGAACAGGTTGTGTAGTTTATACTCTTATAAGAAAACAAAACAAGAGAAAAATAATAGTTGCAAGGACTGAAAAGGGAAAACAACCTGTCATTATTCCCAGAAAATGCTTTTTTCCAAATAATACCCCAAGGAGATCGACAGATAGTTATAAAATTTAAGAGGGTTAGACAAGTTTGTCAGATATATATTCACTAACAGAAAAAGTAAACTGTGTTTCTACTTACCAACAACAGTTGTAAACATTAATGTTTAAAAAGAATGGTATTTTCAACAATAAAATATAAAATTCTATTGAATAAAAGTAGTATGTACAAACCTTAGAAAGAAAAAGATAAAATTAAATAAGTGGATAGATATAGTAAGGTTATGAATACAAGAGGCTGGTATCATAAAATGGCAACCCCAACAAAAGTTATAGAGATTAATTATAATACCAGTAAACTTAAAACAGACTTTCTTTGTATGAATATGACTGGAAAATAACAAGCCAAATAGCTTCCCCATAATAACAAAAAGTTAATGTTTACTAATTAATAAAGGAAATGTACGAAATCTTACGTACCGATACAAAGACTTATAACAAAAATATACTAATTACTGTGATTTTATGCAGTGATAGATAACTGAAGATGGTATAGGGTAGAAGATATATCAATAAACTCATTTGAAAATTTTTATTGATCTTCCATTAATATCAGTGGGAATATAATGACCATTGAAAAGAGTAAAACAATTGGTCATATATATGGGAAAATTAAAATGAATTATTATGTCATTCCATTCACTAAAATAAACTTTAGTAAATTTAAGAATTTAAATGTACAAAGCAATACTTGAAAAAAGAATTAATATCAGAGAACATACTTATGATGTTAAATATTTTTAAAGTAAACTTTAACTAGAAAAAACTTATAGGTAAAGATTATGAATTGGACCACCTAAAAATAAACAATATTCGTTTATCGAAATCGCCCTTAAGGAGAGTAAAGATTCAGAGGCACAAATTAAGAGAATGTATTGTTAAAATGTAAATCCAAAAAGGAAAAAACAAAAAAAACAGAACACATAAAAACGGTCTGCAAATCAACAGAGGATTAGGAGAAATTCATAAATAGGTATTTCATTGACAAGAATATGGAATTATCTTGGAAAACCTCAGAAAAAATACTGGAACACAACTGAAAAACAACATGAGGCATCAGTGTACAGTATTTTATGTATTATTTGTCTGAATATTACATTATATAATATAAAGGAAATATAATAATAAAGGTCTTTAAACAAATGACCTAGAAGGTAAGCTTTTCAGAAAAAAATCATATGCACAAAAATCTTAGAGTATAAATCTATTTACACAGGGCTTCCCTGGAAATTCAGATGGTAAGGAGTCCACTTGTAATGCAGGATTCCTGGATTAGGGAGATCCCCTGGAGAAGAGAATGGCAGCACACTCCAATATTCTTGCCTGAAGATTTCCACAGACAGAGGAGCCTGGTTGGTTTCAGTCCATCAGGTTGCAAAAGTCAGGCAGGACTGAGAGACTAACAAATTACACGTATCCCAAAACAGGTTAAAACTCAGCTGTGAAGAAGACACAGAGAATGGAATACTACATAGCTGTAAAAAGAAATGCAGAAGAATCAGTCCTAATGAGGTGGCTGGATCTAGAACCTATCATAAAAAAGTGAAGTCAGTCAAAAAGAGAAGGACAAGTATAATTTACTAACACAAATATATGGAATCTAGTAGGATGGTAATGCAAACACACGCAATGAAGCGATGGAAAAACAGACATGGACAGGAGACATATGGACATTGTGGGAATGAACAATGGGTGGGAGGCGTAAAGGAAGTAGCATGAAAACCTATACTATACGTGAAAAAAATAGCTATTGTCATTGTGCTGTGAGAAAAGGGGATCTAGCAAGGGTGCTGTCGACGACCTGGAGGGTGGGATGGGGGATATACATATGACTAATCTGGGATTATACATATCTGTAAACAACAAAACTCTGTAAAAGTAAAAAGTAAAATAAAAATTAAAAAAAAGATGAAGATACAGAGAACTCATACAAATGTTCAGTATGGCGGTTTTCTTTATGAAAGCAGAAGAATCATGATTCAGGTATGTGTTTCCTAAGCTCAATAGCAGTTTCCTAAGTCATCATTTTACCTTAATTCTTTAAACTCCACATTCATGTTACATATACCCTAACACATGTGTTTTGAAAGGTATATTTAAAAATAAAATAATGGAAGGAAGGAAATCAGCTCAAGGTCTTTCTACTTTGTTTCCAGCCGTACTCAGAACTGGGAACTGTGGACTCTGAACTCTCACATTTTTAGTAAATGATCACTGAATAATAATAAAGGTCTTTAAACAAATGACCTAGAAGGTAAGCTTTTCAGAAAAAAATCATATGCACAAAAATCTTAGAGTATAAATCTATTTACACAGGGCTTCCCTGGAAATTCAGATGGTAAGGAGTCCACTTGTAATGCAGGATTCCTGGATTAGGGAGATCCCCTGGAGAAGAGAATGGCAGCACACTCCAATATTCTTGCCTGAAGATTTCCACAGACAGAGGAGCCTGGTTGGTTTCAGTCCATCAGGTTGCAAAAGTCAGGCAGGACTGAGAGACTAACAAATTACACGTATCCCAAAACAGGTTAAAACTCAGCTGTGAAGAAGACACAGAGAATGGAATACTACATAGCTGTAAAAAGAAATGCAGAAGAATCAGTACTAATGAGGTGGCTGGATCTAGAACCTATCATAAAAAAGTGAAGTCAGTCAAAAAGAGAAGGACAAGTATAATTTACTAACACAAATATATGGAATCTAGTAGGATGGTAATGCAAACACACGCAATGAAGCGATGGAAAAACAGACATGGACAGGAGACATATGGACATTGTGGGAATGAACAATGGGTGGGAGGCGTAAAGGAAGTAGCATGAAAACCTATACTATACGTGAAAAAAATAGCTATTGTCATTGTGCTGTGAGAAAAGGGGATCTAGCAAGGGTGCTGTGCGACGACCTGGAGGGGTGGGATGGGGGGGATATACATATGACTAATCTGGGATTATACATATCTGTAAACAACAAAACTCTGTAAAAGTAAAAAGTAAAATAAAAATTAAAAAAAAGATGAAGATACAGAGAACTCATAAAAATGTTCAGTATGGCGGTTTTCTTTATGAAAGCAGAAGAATCATGATTCAGGTATGTGTTTCCTAAGCTCAATAGCAGTTTCCTAAGTCATCATTTTACCTTAATTCTTTAAACTCCACATTCATGTTACATATACCCTAACACATGTGTTTTGAAAGGTATATTTAAAAATAAAATAATGGAAGGAAGGAAATCAGCTCAAGGTCTTTCTACTTTGTTTCCAGCCGTACTCAGAACTGGGAACTGTGGACTCTGAACTCTCACATTTTTAGTAAATGATCACTGAATACCTAATTTGTGTTGGGCAAATCCATATGTTATCTTATTTAATTCTCACAAAAGAGGTGAGAGTCACTTCTTGCACATGAAGACTAAGAGTTAAGTCTTGCAAAAGATCCCCAGGTACAGAAAAAGTTATTAGATCTATTTCAATTAACAGCATTCATTTATTAAAGTCAAGAGACTGCACCAGAAAACTGATAGCATTATTACCATAAATCCCTTAAATGACCCTTAAAATTGGAATCACTGTTCTTACTACAAATGAGAATAAATAACTTGATTAAACCAAGCTAGTCAGTGGCGGAGTGAGGAGTCAAACCAAGTGCATTGCAATTCTAAAACTTACGCTCTTTCTCCGACAAATGAATCCCAGTCTCTTGACAATTCAATTAATTTTCTTTCCCTTACTTATAGTTTTCCCTCACATTTGAGCATCACACTTTACATGTTAACATCATACACGTTAGTTCATTAAAGTTTTACAACCTTTAAATGTAGAGACTGGAGTTAACATATAGGCTAAAAATGCAGAATGGACTATAGAAACAATACAGCCTGACTTTCAGTCTGATACTCTTTCTGTAATAGAGCAATGTGTTCATCTAATGAGCAACTATCTCAAAATAAAATACACTTTGAAAAGTGTTATTATAATGCAGTCTGTGCAGCTTTTAAAGTCTACCTTCACTTTTCCCCAAGTAAAACAATTGTTACAGTCATTTTTTTCAAAAGCACCTCTCAGCAAACTGTTTTCTATGCTATTTCACATCTGGCCCTTCTCTCCACAGATGTTCTGGTAGTAAAAATAGCTGAAGAGAATAAGAGTAAGGAAAGAGCAAGAATTCAAGACTGGAAATAAGCTCCCTCATTTATTTTCAGTCTATGACTTTCTTTCTATTTAACAATAGGCATCCTAGAACGACTGTTACCAAAGATTTGGAAAGATTTGCCAAACTTTTAGAGCAGGGCTGTCTGAAGTTAGAATCACACGCATGAAGAATCACAAGTGCACTCTATAATAAGGATTAGTTGGAGTTGGTGGTGGAGAAGACTGCCGAGAGCCTTTGGACTACAAAAGGAGATCAAGTCAGGCAATCCTAATGGAAATTGGCCCTGAATATTCACTGGATGGACTGATGCTGAAGCGTCAATATTTTGGCCACCTGATGTGAAGAGATGACTCACTGGGAAATACCTTGATCTTGGGAAAAACAGAAGGCAGAAAGAGAAGGGGATTACAGAGGACAAGATGGTTGGATGCCATCACTGAGTCAATGGACATGAATTTGAGCAAGCTCTGGGGCACAGTGAAGGACGGGGAAGCCTAGCATGCTGCAGTGCATGGGGCTGCAAAGAGCTGGACACAACGGAGCGACTGGAGTGAACTGATGCCCTCGACGAGCTCATGGAAGGTGGTTATTGCTTCAGTGTCATTATTCATTCACACAAGAAAGATTCTGTACTAGGAACCTACTGCTGCTCTAATAAATTGCCACAGGCCTGGTGGCTTTAAACCACATGGACTCATGCAGCTCTGTCCATCAGAAGATGACACAGGCCTCACAGTGCTGGTCCTGGTGGGGCTGCAGTCTCTTGCAGAGGGTCTAGAGGAGACTCTACTGCTCCGCTGCCTCTAGCTTCTGGAGCCCACAAGCATTCCTTGGCTCCTAACTCACTTCCTCCGTTTCAGAGCCAACAATAGCAGACTGAGTTACTCTCACATTACACCTCTCTGGACCCCTCTTCTGCGTCCACTTTCACTTTTTAAGGCACCTGTGACTAGTTGTGGATCCACTAGATTACCAGAGTAATCTCTTTATAATAAGGTCAAGTCAATCAGCAATTTTAATTTCATCAGATTTCTTAATTTTCTCTGTTATGTAACATAACATACTCATAGGTTCTGGGGATCAGGACGTGGACCTTTCTGGGGTGTATTATTCTGCCTCCTACAAGGGCAAGCCATCATTTATTACTTACATCATAAAAATGTCCAGTTCATTCAGTTAGGAATGCCTGCTTCCTGGTAGCCCTGTGAAGAGTTTTACTGAGAGAAATTATTCTGAGTTGTTTTAATGAGAAGGAGGGTAAGCGTCTTGGGTATAAGGTTTTCTCTGTTCACTGAAGGTATAAATGGCGCTGGTTTCTTTCTCCACTACAGTGTTCTTTCCAACCCAACCTACACCAACACTAATCAACTTCTTTTGGCTTTTGGAACGAGCCATATGCTCTCTTAATTATATGTTTAGTTTTCACTCACTGAATATCCTGGAACAATTGGTTTTATCTTCAACCTCAGGATGTTTTTATCTCTATTATGAGCACACTTTGCTGTTATAAACTCTTTCACAGAGGAGTCCATATTTCACTTTTTTATCTTTCTATCATCTAGTACAGATATTAGAGAACAAACTTTTTTTATTTGTCTAATGAAAATTATTTAAAATTTATTTAAAAGAATAATTGAATGAGTTCTAATAGAGGTAGAATACAGTCATCATCCTAAATATGAAACTGAGACTAATTAAAAAAAAACTGTTTCAATTGCTTTAATTTGACAGATCATCCAATCAAGTTTTACACTGTGCTTTAATGTAAGTTAATTTAAACATATTTTCCAGAAAATTAATGAAGCTATATTAAATAGGTTTATTGAACTGTATACCTTTGCAATTCTTATTTAAATAATCTGATATTTGCTTATATACTGCCATTTTATAAATTCTTATTTAATTGCTGAAATTATTTTAAGTGTATTACTATATTTTCTGCTTTGGGATCTCATTTCTGTTATAAACTAAAGAAGACATAGAAATTCAAAATAAAGGTATACTTGATTTCCAGGTTTTATTTCCTTTGGATATAAGTTCAGAGTTGGGATTGTGCGGATATGGTAATAGTTTTTATAAGTTTACGAGGAACCTCCATACTATTTTCTCTAATGTCTCACAAAGGGGGTATACCCAATAGTCAAGATGTAGAGATGATCTAAGTGTCCATCAATGGATGAATAGATAAAGAAAATGTGCTGTATGCAGGCAATGAAATATTATTCTGCCTTACAGAAGGAGTGAAAGAATGAAGGAAATTCTGCCATGGGTAATAACATGAATGAACCTGGAGGATATTACACTAACTAAAATAAGCAGGTACTGAATGACAAATACTGCATAATCCCATTTATACATAGAATCTGAAGTCTTTAAGCTCACAGAAACAGAGAGTAGAACAGTGGTTACCAGGGAGGAGGTATTAGGGAAACAAGGAAATCGTCAAAGGGTATGAAGCTTCAGTGACGCAAGATGAATGAGTCCTGGCAATCTACCATACGGTGTGGTGGTAATAGCTACCACCACTCTCTATACCTGAGATTTACAAAAAGCATAGTTCTTTAACGCTTCTACACACACATACACAGGAACTATGTAGAGTGATGGATATGTTCTTTAGCTCGATTGTGGCCAACTTTTCACAATGTGTACATATATCAAAACATCAAATTGTATGCCTCAAATATACACAGTTTTTATGCCAGAGATATCTCAGTACAGTTGTTTAAGAAGCACATTATAGAACAACATCTCTATTTTTATACTAATGAAAGAAAGAAGATGAATGACAACTACCAGTTATTAAGAACTTAATGTATTTCAGACAATATGCTCAATCCTTCATCTTCAATGTCAGGAGTCTTCCACTTTGATGTAAATTTAGCATTATTAATTTATTTCTGAGGTGCAGAATTGAAGATCAACAATGTAATATCACACATCACACCAATTCTAAAATAAGCGTGTCGTCAGTAAAACAATGCTTCTTACCATTTCTCTGTGACCACAGGGCTTCCACTTTGGGAACCGTGATGGCCAGCTGCTCAGAATTTTCAATATTTCACACATAGATGAATTTCATATGATTGCTTTTCTAACTATTTACAAACTTCATGGACAGAACCTAAAATCAAATGGGAAATTTTGAAATTTTTTTTTGTATAAGCTTGGTTTATGGTAATAGTTTTTATAAGTTTACGAGGAACCTCCATACTATTTTCTCTAATGTCTCACAAAGGGGGTATACCCAATAGTCAAGATGTAGAGATGATCTAAGTGTCCATCAATGGATGAATAGATAAAGAAAATGTGCTGTATGCAGGCAATGAAATATTATTTGCCTTACAGAAGGAGTGAAAGAATGAAGGAAATTCTGCCATGGGTAATAACATGAATGAACCTGGAGGATATTACACTAACTAAAATAAGCAGGTACTGAATGACAAATACTGCATAATCCCATTTATACATAGAATCTGAAGTCTTTAAGCTCACAGAAACAGAGAGTAGAACAGTGGTTACCAGGGAGGAGGTATTAGGGAAACAAGGAAATCGTCAAAGGGTATGAAGCTTCAGTGACGCAAGATGAATGAGTCCTGGCAATCTACCATACGGTGTGGTGGTAATAGCTACCACCACTCTCTATACCTGAGATTTACAAAAAGCATAGTTCTTTAACGCTTCTACACACACATACACAGGAACTATGTAGAGTGATGGATATGTTCTTTAGCTCGATTGTGGCCAACTTTTCACAATGTGTACATATATCAAAACATCAAATTGTATGCCTCAAATATACACAGTTTTTATGCCAGAGATATCTCAGTACAGTTGTTTAAGAAGCACATTATAGAACAACATCTCTATTTTTATACTAATGAAAGAAAGAAGATGAATGACAACTACCAGTTATTAAGAACTTAATGTATTTCAGACAATATGCTCAATCCTTCATCTTCAATGTCAGGAGTCTTCCACTTTGATGTAAATTTAGCATTATTAATTTATTTCTGAGGTGCAGAATTGAAGATCAACAATGTAATATCACACATCACACCAATTCTAAAATAAGCGTGTCGTCAGTAAAACAATGCTTCTTACCATTTCTCTGTGACCACAGGGCTTCCACTTTGGGAACCGTGATGGCCAGCTGCTCAGAATTTTCAATATTTCACACATAGATGAATTTCATATGATTGCTTTTCTAACTATTTACAAGAACTTCATGGACAGAACCTAAAATCAAAGGCTAGTAAGAGTATGTTTGACAGTGCCATGGACCAGTTATTAATTTTTGTCTAGATTAGCAATGAGACTGTTTTAAATCCCAAGGATGTTGTCATTAATTTTTTTTTATCTATGATGAAATCTATCATAGCAGAATTCTTTTAATTAGTGTTCATTTAATATATCAACTTATTTTTAGACTGAATTTATTTTAACCTTTTTGGTCATTTCATTGATAAAATATGTACAGCAGGTAGAGGTGGGAAGTGCTTAAAGAGTCTGTATTCAGGATCCTTGCTTGCAGATAAAAGCGCACTGACCTAAAAAGGAGCTGCCCTCTGCGGGGTTGGGACCAGGGCCAGTGGCTTTCCATCCATGACTTACGGCTCATTTGCCCCTCTAGTCCTGCCAGAAATCAGTGACTTATCTAAAACTAGCTTAATCACCAGCAGTGAGAGTTAAAGCTCTTAAGCTCATAAGTGTGTTGCTAATTCACGCTGGTTTACAAATCTTCTGCAGCAGGGATTCTCAAGCAAGTTCTCTGCCTGCATTTGGTTTTAGAGGTTTGTGTTTCCCACCTCCCTGTAAAGGACAGAATAAGAAACTAGTTTGAAATTCAAGATAGTTATAGTCAGTAATTTCACTTTTCTACCTGTTAATTACCAATCCTATTTTCTCCTTGATACCTTCTTTCTGATGGCATACAGGCATACTTATACAACTTCATGGTACATACATGGGGAAAAACTGGAAACAGTAGTAGATTTTATTTTGAGAGAGGCTCCAAAATCATTTTGGATGGGGACTGCAGCCAGAAAATTAAAAGACATTGCTCCTTGGGAAAAAAGCGATGACAAACTTAAATAGTGTATTAAAAAGCAGAGATATGGGACTTCCCTGGTGGTCCAGTGGGTAAGGACACTGCCTTGCAGTGCAAGGGGCGCCAGTTCCTTCCCTGGCCTGGGAAGATCCCACGTGCCGCGGAGCGGCTGGACCGATGTGTCCAACTACCAAGCCAGAGCTCTGGAGTGCATGCGCCAGGAGCCGGTGCTCTGTGACAACAGAGGCCACTGCGATGGGAGGCCCACATGGGCCAAAAAACAAAGATGGATGAGAATAGATAAATGAAAGACTAATAGAAGTGGCCCGCCCACCCCCCTCCCTTCCTAACCCACACCCCACCCCCACCTCCCCAAAAAAAGCAGAGATATCACTTTGCCAACCAAGCGTATAGTCAAAGCTATGGTTTTTCCAGTATTCATGTATGAATGTGAGAGTTAGACCACAAAGAAGGCTGTGGGTTCTGAGTTGCTTCAGCCATAAATGACTCTTTGCAACCCTATGGACTATAGCCTGCCAGGATCCTCTGCCCATGGGATTCTCCAGGCAAGAACACTCGAGTGGGTTGCCATTTGCTGAAGAATTTGAAGCTTAAAATGTGGTGCTGGAGAAAACTCTTAAGAGTCTCTTTTTCCTGCAAGGAGATCAAACCAGTTCATCCTAAAGGAAATCAACCCTGACTATTCATTGGCAGGACTGATCCTATACTCTCGCTACCTGATGCAACAAGCTAAGCTATTGGAAAAGACCCTGATGCTGGGAAAGACTGAGGGCAGGAGGACAAAGGGGAGACAGAGAATGAGATGGTTGGATGGCATCACCGACTCAACGGACATGAGTTTGAGTAAATTCTGGAAGATGGTGAAGGAAAACCTGGTGTGCTGCAGTCCATGCAGTCACAGAGTCAGACAGGACTTAGTAACTGAATTAAATTTCCTTTCTTTTTTTTTGTTTTTGGCATACAGGCATACTTATACAACTTCATGGTACATACATGGGGAAAAACTGGAAACAGTAGTAGATTTTATTTTGAGAGAGGCTCCAAAATCATTTTGGATGGGGACTGCAGCCAGAAAATTAAAAGACATTGCTCCTTGGGAAAAAAGCGATGACAAACTTAAATAGTGTATTAAAAAGCAGAGATATGGGACTTCCCTGGTGGTCCAGTGGGTAAGGACACTGCCTTGCAGTGCAAGGGGCGCCAGTTCCTTCCCTGGCCTGGGAAGATCCCACGTGCCGCGGAGCGGCTGGACCGATGTGTCCAACTACCAAGCCAGAGCTCTGGAGTGCATGCGCCAGGAGCCGGTGCTCTGTGACAACAGAGGCCACTGCGATGGGAGGCCCACATGGGCCAAAAAACAAAGATGGATGAGAATAGATAAATGAAAGACTAATAGAAGTGGCCCGCCCACCCCCCTCCCTTCCTAACCCACACCCCACCCCCACCTCCCCAAAAAAAGCAGAGATATCACTTTGCCAACCAAGCGTATAGTCAAAGCTATGGTTTTTCCAGTATTCATGTATGAATGTGAGAGTTAGACCACAAAGAAGGCTGTGGGTTCTGAGTTGCTTCAGCCATAAATGACTCTTTGCAACCCTATGGACTATAGCCTGCCAGGATCCTCTGCCCATGGGATTCTCCAGGCAAGAACACTCGAGTGGGTTGCCATTTGCTGAAGAATTTGAAGCTTAAAATGTGGTGCTGGAGAAAACTCTTAAGAGTCTCTTTTTCCTGCAAGGAGATCAAACCAGTTCATCCTAAAGGAAATCAACCCTGACTATTCATTGGCAGGACTGATCCTATACTCTCGCTACCTGATGCAACAAGCTAAGCTATTGGAAAAGACCCTGATGCTGGGAAAGACTGAGGGCAGGAGGACAAAGGGGAGACAGAGAATGAGATGGTTGGATGGCATCACCGACTCAACGGACATGAGTTTGAGTAAATTCTGGAAGATGGTGAAGGAAAACCTGGTGTGCTGCAGTCCATGCAGTCACAGAGTCAGACAGGACTTAGTAACTGAAGACAGCAACAGCAATACTGAGTTTTATTGAGCTTTCCAGATACTGTATTTTTTCTTTTCTTTAAGATTTGTGGCAGCTGTGTCAAGCAAGTTTATTGGTGGCATTTTTCTCAAGAGCATTTGATCACCTCACATCCCTGTATCACACTCTGATAATTCTTGGTATGTTTTAAACTTCATTATTATTATATCTGTCATGTCAACCTTTGATCAGCGGTCTTTGATGTTACTATTGTTATTATTTTTGACATCTTCACAAATTGCTCCCATCTAAGTGGAAAAACAATCAATACATGTTGTTTATGTTCTAAGTGCTCCACTGACCAACCCTTCCCTATTTCCTGAGACACAGCAACATTGAAATCATGCCAACCAATAAACCTACAATAGGCTCTAAGTGTTAAACTAAAGGAAGAATTTCATATCTCTTACTTTAAAAGCTAAAAATGATTAAATGTAGTCAGGAAGGCAAACTGAAAATTAAGATACGTTAAAGCTAGATCTCTTGGACCAAGGAGTTAACCAAGTTGTGAATGCAAAGGAAACAATCTTGAATAAAATTAAAAATGCTATGCCAGTGAACACACAAAAGATAAAAAAGTAAAGTGACCTCCTTGCTGATATGGAGAAATTCTTGGTGGTCTGGTTAGAAGATCAAACCAGGCAAAACACTAAGCCAAAGCCTAATACAGGGCAAGGCCTTAACTTTCAAACTAACTAACAACACGCCACTTAGTTAGTAACCTCACTAGTATTATATAAGTCATGTGTGCAATGAACAAGCTTCCCAGGTGGCTTAGTGGTAAAGAATTGGCATGCTAATGCAGGAGACTCAGGAGACAGGTTTGATCACTAGGTCAGGAAGATCCCCGGGAGGAGGGAATAGCAATTCACTCCAGTATTTTTGCCAGGATAATCCTGTGGACAGAGAAGACTGGTGGGCTACAGTCTGTGGGGTTGCAAAAGAGTTGAACAGGACTGAGCACACATGGAGAATAGCCAATAAACATTGCCAGACAGCATCAGAGGCAGAACATTGCTCTAAGATCTAGACTCAGTATTTTGAGTTTGACAGTATGTCACATACTAACGTAAACCAATGTAAATCCCAGTAATGCCCACCTAAACAAGAGGAAAGAAGTGCTATTAATACATAGGTATTCATTAAAGAAAATAAAAACTTAATTGTATTTTATGCATATGGAATGATTTTGCAGAAAAGGTAGGAGTGTGGTAATACTGGTAGGTAAACTAAGGCTAGAAAATTTCAGGACATGCCTAACATTACAGAAGATTCCTGTAAAGGCTCAAGTCTATGTTTATTCCTAGGTCTGACTGATTAACAAACCAGTTACTTTCATGATTTCATGTTTACCACCGTAGATGGTCAACAAGAATAAAAGAGGATGGATACATCAGTATTTATGCAAATTTCACTTCTTTTGGTCTATCTCCAGATATATTATTTCAATTTCAGCTTCTCCAGATTAAATATATATATATACTTAGTTTAAGAAAGCTATCTTTCATGAAGCTAGTTGTATAATGTCTAACAAAGCTCATTATTTATAAATCTTCATGTATATACGTATATATATCTATCTGAAAATCTGAAAAATTTAAAAACTATACTTTCTGCATTAAAAGCACAGTATTCAAGTACTTAACCATAATCAGAGACTAAAGATTAGAAATAAAATTATTTTCTAGATTAAAATAAAATTTTAAGTATGGCCTCTGATTAAATGCTTGAGTTTTAGCTATTAAGCATGGAAATAATTTAGTGGAATATGGGTACCAAGGTCACAGTAACCTCCCTTAAAAATATAACCATAATAACTTGTGTTCAGTGGTAGAGGTATCAGGTAGTATTTAACCACTTTTATACATGCATGTACATTATTAAGGCTGAACTACTCCTGACCCTCTTAAATAAATGATCCATTATTGAGTGCAGTGTTTGGAAAATGTCTTTGAAATGCATACATCACCACAAAACTGACAGCCCAAAGCTGAGATAGGGAGGAAAAATGAGACATAACATTTCAGGAGTGCTAGAACTCTATACAAGGTTATACTTGAGTAATTTCATCTAGCTGCCGTGATGGAAAAGACCTATGGATTGTAAGTATTACTTTTTTTTTTTTTATCTTATGGGAAAGTATTCTAAAGGATTAATACCATATTTTTTACCTGTTATCTGCTCTTTCTCCCTTCCTATCTATGACTGAATCAGAGTAGTTAAGGAATTGAACATGAAATGTTAATTTCTGAGTCCTATTCTTAGATATAAGACAAATTTCAGGACATGCCTAACATTACAGAAGATTCCTGTAAAGGCTCAAGTCTATGTTTATTCCTAGGTCTGACTGATTAACAAACCAGTTACTTTCATGATTTCATGTTTACCACCGTAGATGGTCAACAAGAATAAAAGAGGATGGATACATCAGTATTTATGCAAATTTCACTTCTTTTAGTCTATCTCCAGATATATTATTTCAATTTCAGCTTCTCCAGATTAAATATATATATATACTTAGTTTAAGAAAGCTATCTTTCATGAAGCTAGTTGTATAATGTCTAACAAAGCTCATTATTTATAAATCTTCATGTATATACGTATATATATCTATCTGAAAATCTGAAAAATTTAAAAACTATACTTTCTGCATTAAAAGCACAGTATTCAAGTACTTAACCATAATCAGAGACTAAAGATTAGAAATAAAATTATTTTCTAGATTAAAATAAAATTTTAAGTATGGCCTCTGATTAAATGCTTGAGTTTTAGCTATTAAGCATGGAAATAATTTAGTGGAATATGGGTACCAAGGTCACAGTAACCTCCCTTAAAAATATAACCATAATAACTTGTGTTCAGTGGTAGAGGTATCAGGTAGTATTTAACCACTTTTATACATGCATGTACATTATTAAGGCTGAACTACTCCTGACCCTCTTAAATAAATGATCCATTATTGAGTGCAGTGTTTGGAAAATGTCTTTGAAATGCATACATCACCACAAAACTGACAGCCCAAAGCTGAGATAGGGAGGAAAAATGAGACATAACATTTCAGGAGTGCTAGAACTCTATACAAGGTTATACTTGAGTAATTTCATCTAGCTGCCGTGATGGAAAAGACCTATGGATTGTAAGTATTACTTTTTTTTTTTTTATCTTATGGGAAAGTATTCTAAAGGATTAATACCATATTTTTTACCTGTTATCTGCTCTTTCTCCCTTCCTATCTATGACTGAATCAGAGTAGTTAAGGAATTGAACATGAAATGTTAATTTCTGAGTCCTATTCTTAGATATAAGACAAACTTCACATATGATGAACCTAATTGAAGAAACTGTCCCTAAGGATCATTAAACTCCCTTTGTCTTACTTTAATATTCATGGTCATGATGGGGATGGGCAGATTTCTCCCTTGCCCTTCTTGAGTTCTTTGGCTAGTCTAATAATTAAACCGAAATAAAACAGATGAGTAGGGATAAAATAAAGTGATGTAATTCATGCTTGCAGAGTTCTCATAGAAATGGGTCCTAAAAAGGGTCGAAGCAAGGCATTTTTATATTTTTAACATGAAGACATAATAAATTCAGGCAGGATTGATAAAACAAAGAAATTTAGGCTTGGGATAGCAAATGAGTAATAAAGTAACATGTTTGTTTATATAGGTTACTTGGTCTTTAATTCTCTATCATTTGTGACAAAGATATTCTTCCAGAAATCAGATGCAGAGAGGACATCTTTCAGGTGCTCTCTGGAGAACAGAGGAGGTCAGAGTTCCTTTTCCTCATCAGCTGTTTTCCAAACAACTACAAAATAATCAATAGGCCACTGTGGCGTACTGAGGCCAGCCTACCCTGAGTCCAGTGCTCACCGTAAAAGTCTCTTACGTATGTCCACTGAATAGAGTCACCAGAAAATCATGACATCTGCAGATTTCAGTGTTTCCTTCCCGGCCAAATACCTTTCCTGCAGTGTAAATCTGAACATTGAATTTCAGTTGTTAAAGTATGGGACCTTAATTTTTTGTGTTCCATTATGTTTTAATGAGTAAAGACAAGAAAAAAGATACTGTTACATGTATCGGGTTTCAAGAGTTTTATTATATAAATAGCTTTACTGCAACATTGACTTGAAAACATAATCCTATTAAACAACATACAAATGAAAGTCAAGAACACATGCATGTGGGAATAAAGCCTAAAAGACTCATTATAAGATTTAAATCCACATAATTACAGAATTAAATTGAATTCAATGAGATGATTATGGTCATGAAACAGAATACTTATGATATACTTAGTAAAGAGTTTGCATAGTGTATAAATGACGATTGATATAAAATAACAATAGACTTCTACTTTTGAAGTGCTTTCAAGATTTCCAGGCAATAGTGCAAGATGTTGAAAAAAAAATTAGTGGAAATACATATGATTTTTGGCCCAAGGCTGAAAAATAAATCCCTCAGAGTGTGTTTGAAATGGGAAAAATTATATTTCAAAAAAATCAAGTACAGGCAAACTTGATATAATGGTCACTTGGTCTTGGATATAGTGACTTCTGCTTAATATCTTAGATCTGCTAAATCAAATTTTTCTAGGCCTACAGACCAGGAATCTGCTTTATACACAAACAAGCTGCCAAGGTGATTTAATCACACCAAAATTAGAACATTAGTCTTTTTAATAAATGGGAAAGTCAACAGGTAATTGAAATGAAGAGAAAGAAATAACAGGCTAGTAAGTGTCCTGTAAGCACCCAGGATATTACTGCTACCAAGAACAGTCTCTGATGCAAACAGCCTTTAAACTAGGACTTGGGCTATGGGCAGATTTTGTGTATATTGTGAGAGGAGCAAGGACATAGCTTTCTTGATACGGAATTTAAGAAGTAAAACAAACTTAACAGTTCAGCCTTAACATGGGTGCATAGTGAGAGGGGGCAAGACACATTTTTTCTATGTTACAACCTTTTCTTTTCAAAATGATCTTTATCTCATTAGTAACACAAGCTGATCATCATATGTGAATACTTCATGCATGTGTCTAGTTTCAAACGTCTTGATTATCTTAGCATGAACCATGTCTCTTGAGTTGGTAACTATTTTTAGTATTTAGAATTCTCTTTAATTGCATAAAACCTAGCATTTCTTTAATAAAAGTAAAAATATAAAATTAACTTGTTTTTGACAATACTTTCTAGGGAATTTAATTGAATCAATTGAAGAATATATATAAAAATAAGCAAAATTTAGTTCTGCCTAATTAGCCTTGTGCTGAATATGTACAGTTTAGATATTATTTAACACCTCAGATAAAATCTCTTTTTTAATAGTGGGCCAAGAGACTTGGTATATATAGCATAGTCTATTTGAGAGACTGTCTAGCTTCCTATGCAGTACATTCTAACTTGCATCTTATCTTTGATGATTAACTGCTCATTAAATAGAAGGTCCCACAGAAGATACCACAGATCCTTCCAGGCAATAGTGCAAGATGTTGAAAAAAAAATTAGTGGAAATACATATGATTTTTGGCCCAAGGCTGAAAAATAAATCCCTCAGAGTGTGTTTGAAATGGGAAAAATTATATTTCAAAAAAATCAAGTACAGGCAAACTTGATATAATGGTCACTTGGTCTTGGATATAGTGACTTCTGCTTAATATCTTAGATCTGCTAAATCAAATTTTTCTAGGCCTACAGACCAGGAATCTGCTTTATACACAAACAAGCTGCCAAGGTGATTTAATCACACCAAAATTAGAACATTAGTCTTTTTAATAAATGGGAAAGTCAACAGGTAATTGAAATGAAGAGAAAGAAATAACAGGCTAGTAAGTGTCCTGTAAGCACCCAGGATATTACTGCTACCAAGAACAGTCTCTGATGCAAACAGCCTTTAAACTAGGACTTGGGCTATGGGCAGATTTTGTGTATATTGTGAGAGGAGCAAGGACATAGCTTTCTTGATACGGAATTTAAGAAGTAAAACAAACTTAACAGTTCAGCCTTAACATGGGTGCATAGTGAGAGGGGGCAAGACACATTTTTTCTATGTTACAACCTTTTCTTTTCAAAATGATCTTTATCTCATTAGTAACACAAGCTGATCATCATATGTGAATACTTCATGCATGTGTCTAGTTTCAAACGTCTTGATTATCTTAGCATGAACCATGTCTCTTGAGTTGGTAACTATTTTTAGTATTTAGAATTCTCTTTAATTGCATAAAACCTAGCATTTCTTTAATAAAAGTAAAAATATAAAATTAACTTGTTTTTGACAATACTTTCTAGGGAATTTAATTGAATCAATTGAAGAATATATATAAAAATAAGCAAAATTTAGTTCTGCCTAATTAGCCTTGTGCTGAATATGTACAGTTTAGATATTATTTAACACCTCAGATAAAATCTCTTTTTTAATAGTGGGCCAAGAGACTTGGTATATATAGCATAGTCTATTTGAGAGACTGTCTAGCTTCCTATGCAGTACATTCTAACTTGCATCTTATCTTTGATGATTAACTGCTCATTAAATAGAAGGTCCCACAGAAGATACCACAGATCCTTATTTTCGCACAGCATTTGTAACATCTATTGAATACCCAATGTAAGTACTGGGCATACTGACTTGTGTATTAAAACATAGCTCACCTCAACACAAGGAAACAAATGGTTGTCTCTGAAGCAAGAATAAATCCATAAGCAAGACTGCACATAGCCTTTTCAGAAATGAGTAAATTCCACAGCTTTATTTATTGATACTGCCCTAGCATTTTTCATAGACTGCATGAGGTAAGGACTGCAAATTCTATAGAAAAGTAAAAGAGGTCAGAATAACAGATGAAATTTCAGAAGCATGATGCAATTTTTCAAATCAGAACAAGAAATACTAATGTTTTACAAATAAGAAAATACATCCTTATTTCGCACATGACCTGTAACATCAAACACTCAATAAAAGTATTTGCACTGTTAACCAGATAACTTTCAATGATAGTTCACAAATAAATTATAATATGAACATCTAAAGTGATAAACATATAAATATTTGGCCCTTAAAAAGCAGTAAGTGTCAAATATTCTTTATATTCTACAGAGGTCAGATGTTTTGGAATATTTACGTATAAACAAATCACTGAATCCAGCATCTCACTTTATGTTGTAGCTGCTTCCAATAAATGTTCTGAGATGAGAATTTTCATTTTCTTCGTCCTCATTTGCTATATTCCTGTATGATTACTGTTTCCTCCAACATTTTAGGAAAGTTTTTATTTGTACTCCATGTTTTTAGTAATTAAAAAGAAAGTGTTTCCTTGTTTACCTGCTCACTCCAAAAGGAGCAGAAGACAGTTCCCAATGAATAAGTGAAATCTGACAGTCAGAGTGGTGGTTAAATCTGTGGGTCGGTATATTAACAAATTTGGTTGATAAATACTTGCCTCCAAATTGGAGAAAGTGCACTTTAAAAGTAAAAGTCACTAGACTACATTTAGGAATACAGTAGTAATTGACTCATGTAAAAATGTTTTTAGGAAGATAGAAAATTAAGATGCATTTTTGATTTACAGAAATGTGACACTAGTGCAATAGCCATGGTCTTCAGTTTGGGCTAAGGCATACCTAGGCTCACAGTTGAAGGACAATGGCCTGGAGCTCCAACTACAGCCATGGACTAGACAAAAGAGAAATACCTCACAGGGACTGAATCGAATGATAATCATATAGTTCTGTGTTTTAGTTAACTAGGTCAACCAGATTTAATACTGTCTGTTACAAACTCTTTTTTTCAGATGTCTAGCGTGTCTATTCATTAATGATAAAGCTGGTGTTTTACAAAGTTTTATCATTTTGTCATAGCTGTTTGCTTTACTAAATCATCGTTATACAAAGAATACTATCCATGTTTCTTAGTGAAAGAAAAACTGAGTTTTACATTATTTCTATGTGAATGTAATCAGAACTATTATGTTTCTTATTACATCAATAGATCTTAATTTATTCTAAAATATCTTGGTCACAAAATCAAAATAATTTTACTTCTTCATCATATCATAAGGGGTTTGGACTTATGCAAATAGCTTTGGCTTTAAAAAAAGAAGTTAAAAAATATTTTCATAACATGAAAAAATATACAATAAATCTAGTGCTAATTCACAGAAGATGAAAATTTCATTGACCTAAAGCATTTTAAGACTTATGACTTTTATCCTCAAGTAGTAGCATCTTTTCCAGCATACAGAAGAACAAGGCGGGTCACACATACACATCACTTTGTTCCAGTCTGTGATATCTATTTTATAACATTACTAAGATTTCCTTGGAGAATAAACATGGTCTATCCTAACAGTATGTGTAGTCTACTGGAACTAAAAGAAAAACCAAGTGGGTCAAGACAAGATAGTATTTCAGATGCTCTCATAGGAAAACATACAGAATACTGTAGAGAATTGAGGACGGGTCTCCGGGGACATACCCGAGACTCAGAGACTGTCTTTGAGAACTGACACTGGAGATGAATCCTGAATATTAGTCTATTGATTTCCTACTGCTGCACAATAAATTATCCTGAAATTTACCGCCCTAAAACAAGGCACCTTTATTGTCTCAACTTCTGTGGACCTTCTGACTCAGAGTCTCTTGCATGTAGAATGACCAGCCATCCCAGTTGGTCCACGATCTTCCTGGGTTAAGCTGGAAGCCCGATATTCCAAGAAACTCTTATCCCCAGGCAAAACAGGATGAATGGTCATCTCACTCACAACACTTCTATCAAGATGCTGCCTGAGGACAAAGCCACCTTTCAAATGGGGCAGGATCAACTGGGGCGGAATCTGTACCCAGACTGCAGGCAGTGGCTGTTGACAGGATTCAGTTCCTTCAGGGCTTTGAGCCTGAGGGCCGCGGTTTCCACTGACCACTGGCCAGAACCTGCCCTCAGTCCCTTGCCCTCAGTTACCCTCTCTGTCAGAGCCATTGTGTGAGAAGAGACAGGGGAGAATGCCTGCAAGAGGAAAATACTGTCTGATAGCCTAACCATGAAGAGTCATCTCAACATTTTTGCTGAATTCTATTTGTTAAAATCATTCCACTAACTAATTTCAGCTCAACCACAAGAGGAAGGAAATAAGCAAGCACAGTATCACTAAGGATGAAGGGTCACTAGGAGACAGTGACCAGACAGAAGAGGAATTAGGTAAAAGAAAACCCCCAAAAAAGAAGCATGCAAAAATTGTATGCCTGTCGATACTGACACCTTAGGCTGCATTTGACCTAGTCGTAAAGAATCTGTCTGCCAGTTCCCTGGGGCAGGAAGATCTCCGTAAAAGACCATGGATTTTATAACACAAGGCGGTCACACATACACATCACTTTGTTCCAGTCTGTGATATCTATTTTATAACATTACTAAGATTTCCTTGGAGAATAAACATGGTCTATCCTAACAGTATGTGTAGTCTACTGGAACTAAAAGAAAAACCAAGTGGGTCAAGACAAGATAGTATTTCAGATGCTCTCATAGGAAAACATACAGAATACTGTAGAGAATTGAGGACGGGTCTCCGGGGACATACCCGAGACTCAGAGACTGTCTTTGAGAACTGACACTGGAGATGAATCCTGAATATTAGTCTATTGATTTCCTACTGCTGCACAATAAATTATCCTGAAATTTACCGCCCTAAAACAAGGCACCTTTATTGTCTCAACTTCTGTGGACCTTCTGACTCAGAGTCTCTTGCATGTAGAATGACCAGCCATCCCAGTTGGTCCACGATCTTCCTGGGTTAAGCTGGAAGCCCGATATTCCAAGAAACTCTTATCCCCAGGCAAAACAGGATGAATGGTCATCTCACTCACAACACTTCTATCAAGATGCTGCCTGAGGACAAAGCCACCTTTCAAATGGGGCAGGATCAACTGGGGCGGAATCTGTACCCAGACTGCAGGCAGTGGCTGTTGACAGGATTCAGTTCCTTCAGGGCTTTGAGCCTGAGGGCCGCGGTTTCCACTGACCACTGGCCAGAACCTGCCCTCAGTCCCTTGCCCTCAGTTACCCTCTCTGTCAGAGCCATTGTGTGAGAAGAGACAGGGGAGAATGCCTGCAAGAGGAAAATACTGTCTGATAGCCTAACCATGAAGAGTCATCTCAACATTTTTGCTGAATTCTATTTGTTAAAATCATTCCACTAACTAATTTCAGCTCAACCACAAGAGGAAGGAAATAAGCAAGCACAGTATCACTAAGGATGAAGGGTCACTAGGAGACAGTGACCAGACAGAAGAGGAATTAGGTAAAAGAAAACCCCCAAAAAAGAAGCATGCAAAAATTGTATGCCTGTCGATACTGACACCTTAGGCTGCATTTGACCTAGTCGTAAAGAATCTGTCTGCCAGTTCCCTGGGGCAGGAAGATCTCCCCAGGTAAGGAAATGGCAGCCCACTCCAGTATGCTTGCCTAGATAATCCCATGGACAGAGGAGCCTGGTGGGGCTACAGTCCATGGCATTGCAAAAGAGCTGGACACAATTTTAGTGGCTCCATAAAAGAAGAAGCATACACGAATTGTATGTGTATAGATATTGATAACTACTTTATACAGCATGCAACTTGACCACATTTTATCTAATTTTAACAATGAATACATTTTATCAATCAATAAACACCAACGAGATTTTATAGTTAATTTCCTTTTAAATTTATATGTGTATTTCTAATGCATACACTTTGTATATATTCATGTTGGAGTGGAATGTCTGGTTGTGAGGGATCTTTTTTCTTTCTGCTTTTTAAAGTTATTTTTAAGTTATAAAATTCCAGCAAAAAAAACCCCAAAATCTGTACAATTGAAGTTTCAAAAGGGCAACTCTAAAAGTAAAGAACGAATGTCTCTCAAATGGTTACAATGCTTATGATACCTACTGAGTTTTCCTGTCTTTGAGAAAAGCGCATTTTCTCTTGCTTTCTGACATTTTCATTTTTTTCAATGTCTTTTTCAGCCTTCCAGACACTGCTTTTGCTTCGAATATTTCTTTCTCCAAGATCTACGCTTCACCCTCTGCCCTATGATGCTTGTTATTCCTTTAGAATTCAGTCCAGCCATCACTTTCTCAGTATTTTCTTAGCTAATATAATTTCCCCTATTTAGCATCCTAATGCCCACATGTTTCATTTTCTGGCATCATCACAGTTCTATTTTTACATTTATGATATGATTATTTAGTTTTTATTTATTTCCTGGAACATTAGTTCCATGTGGAGACTCACCATGTTTTTCTTCCCCTTCTTAAGCTAATATCTGGTGTAATATAGATTATGTTTATATAATGAATGAGTGAATAAATACATATCCAATAATGGACTTTTTTTGGTAAATGACTCTGTTCTAATTAAAAATACTTTTGTATTTGGGATATATATACATATATTGTGTGTGTATATGTATATACACACACAGACACACACACAAACATCTGGTGAGTAATTAGGTAGATAACAATTTTATACAGAACATATTTATTTATTTTCTTAAATTTAATATTTTTCTCATCAATCCAGACCTAATCATCAAGATTTTTAGGCAAAGAAAAATTCATTTAAATATATCTAATTTGAACTATATGCCATAAGAAGGTCATAATGATATGAATCCTTTAATTTTACTCATTTAGATAACAAAACACTTTAATATACATTAATGTTTCTGTATTCCTGTTGAAATTATTTCAACATAGCAATATCTCCATTTTAAAAACTAGTGTAGTGAAGCTCAGTGCAATTTAGTGTTCTAACTGAAGGTCACACTGCTTCTGAAAACAATGCTTTTTTAAAAAGTATAGATACCATCGAATTGCTCTTAGCTTCACTGTGGTACTTATGATCCAGCAGTTGTTTCCAATGTGTTGGTGTTAAACTCTGTGCTTGAAGCCCAGAGGGACTCTTCAGTGAGAGAAGGGAGGGGCTGGTCACCACTTTGGTGACTCCTCCTGATTGGGCAGTATTTATGCTGAAAAATGGATGTGCCACTAGAGGGCACAAGAACCTATCAAACAGATTCACTGAATGTCTTTTTTTAATTTTTCTATCCCTTCAAGCTGACTGAAAAGGAGAAAGAGAGACAAAAGAAGAAGCGGAGATTATTTTTTAAGCAATTAAAAGTCAACTATTTCAAATTTCATTATTGTATGCAAGTTAATCGCAAAGTAGAACTATTCATTAGGCTAAACAAACATAAAAACTGCATGGATTTGAGAGGTTCAGGAACATTTGTTGCAAACCCTTTTATTAATAAATATTTTATATGCTTTGACATTCAGAAAATGTTTTCATGTGATCACCATGAAAAGATATGTTTGACTTAGAAACACAAATCCAATGTTCTTTCCTTTTTTTCTGTCCCACATACCCTTCAGTGTAAAGATTTAGTTTCATCTTTCTTTTTTCGGGGGGGGGATTCTTTCTTGATAATATCAGTCCCAAGAATTATATTCGTCCTCCTCATGAACATTAATAATTTTATCATCCATCTGTTTATCTCACTCATATAATAAATGCTTCCTAGGTGTCACACACTGAACTGGGATAGAGATTGAGACTTCAAGACATAATCTTTGAATTGAAGAAACTCAGAGACTAGAAGATACTCTTTTTTTTTTTTTTAAAGTGCCTCTAAACAGAAATTCTTATATTACAGATCATGAACCACAAAAGTTTAATTCATTTCCTCCAAATCACATCAAGAAGGCCAATTTGACTCCAAAACCAGATTAACAGTGATTTTAATCCGAAACATTCCAGTAGGAACATAAAGAATCCACCTCCAATTCAGGAGACATAGAGACATGGGTTCGATCCCTGGGTCTGGAAGATCCTCTGGAGTAGGAAATGGCAACCCACTCCAGTATCCCTGCCAGGATAATACCATGGCCAGAGGAGCCTGGCAGGCTACAATCCATGGGCTCACAAACAGTCAGACAGGACTCAGTGATTGAGCACCCACACTTACCAATCTGATCTTAATCACTTGTTTATAGGCATACATTTTGAGTATAGTCCCCAGTAGGTCTTGATGCAACTATGCCTATTTCCTGGCTCCATATTAATAAAGAAATTAAGATAGAAGATTTGAGAATTAAAAAAACATGGCAAAAGTGTACTGCATAGACATTTACCAAAAGGAGCTATATTGAACAAAGAAGTCTTTAGCACAAACCAGAGATTTTTTAAAAAAGAAACATTTTATAATGATATAAGTCAATAAAACAAGGAGGTATAAATTAATTACCTACATATGAACTAAAATGCATCTTTCAAACATAAAAACTGCATGGATTTGAGAGGTTCAGGAACATTTGTTGCAAACCCTTTTATTAATAAATATTTTATATGCTTTGACATTCAGAAAATGTTTTCATGTGATCACCATGAAAAGATATGTTTGACTTAGAAACACAAATCCAATGTTCTTTCCTTTTTCTGTCCCACATACCCTTCAGTGTAAAGATTTAGTTTCATCTTTCTTTTTTCGGGGGGGGGATTCTTTCTTGATAATATCAGTCCCAAGAATTATATTCGTCCTCCTCATGAACATTAATAATTTTATCATCCATCTGTTTATCTCACTCATATAATAAATGCTTCCTAGGTGTCACACACTGAACTGGGATAGAGATTGAGACTTCAAGACATAATCTTTGAATTGAAGAAACTCAGAGACTAGAAGATACTCTTTTTTTTTTTAAAGTGCCTCTAAACAGAAATTCTTATATTACAGATCATGAACCACAAAAGTTTAATTCATTTCCTCCAAATCACATCAAGAAGGCCAATTTGACTCCAAAACCAGATTAACAGTGATTTTAATCCGAAACATTCCAGTAGGAACATAAAGAATCCACCTCCAATTCAGGAGACATAGAGACATGGGTTCGATCCCTGGGTCTGGAAGATCCTCTGGAGTAGGAAATGGCAACCCACTCCAGTATCCCTGCCAGGATAATACCATGGCCAGAGGAGCCTGGCAGGCTACAATCCATGGGCTCACAAACAGTCAGACAGGACTCAGTGATTGAGCACCCACACTTACCAATCTGATCTTAATCACTTGTTTATAGGCATACATTTTGAGTATAGTCCCCAGTAGGTCTTGATGCAACTATGCCTATTTCCTGGCTCCATATTAATAAAGAAATTAAGATAGAAGATTTGAGAATTAAAAAAACATGGCAAAAGTGTACTGCATAGACATTTACCAAAAGGAGCTATATTGAACAAAGAAGTCTTTAGCACAAACCAGAGATTTTTTAAAAAAGAAACATTTTATAATGATATAAGTCAATAAAACAAGGAGGTATAAATTAATTACCTACATATGAACTAAAAATGCATCTTTCAAATATATAAAATGAAATTTGATAAAACTAAAGAGGAAAAAAAAATCTATAATCATGGTGGGGGATTAAACACATGTTCTTCAGAAAACAAGAAATCTGACCTGCACAAATAAAGTTTATTTATTTGACACATTGATAGAACTCTATATCCAACAACTGCAGAGTGCATGTCTTTCAAGTTTACATAAAATTAGGACAAAAAAATGATTATATAGATGACGGAAAGAAAGTTTGAACACATTTAAAAGGACTGGAGTTATCCAGAGCAGGTCTCTGACTATAGCAATGTGTATTATGTACATTTTGGTTTAAAACATTAAAAATGTAGGTAATTCACCATCTTATCAGAAAAAAGAGAAAACAATGTAATTACCTTATATATGAAAAAAATACTGAAACTGAAAGCTCTCAATAAATCATAGTTACAAATGTTCTTATGAGGTGAAGCACGTAAAATAAGATACACAGAACAGAGTGCATGAAGGCCCTTCAATATTATGCCATCAATTTGGTAGGAATATAAGCAGATGTTAGAATGTCTCAAGATATGGCAGAATGGGATGAGTCTTTTAAGATCAACATGGATTGGAACAAGTAGAATTTGGGAACCATTATAGTAAGGCAGGTAGAAAGAAATGAGGGCATGCATGAGGTACATATGGCAGGAATTACTGTCATTCTCATGCAATACAATCAATATGTTCTGTCTACAAAATGAAATGCCCTTCATATATTACAGACTCTATTTGCAGCTCTAGGAAGTGTTGGTACATATGATCAATTCTCTGATCACACCATTGAGAATTCACCCTTTTGACTCATATTGTTTGAAATCAAATAATTTTGAGTATAGTCCCCAGTAGGTCTTGATGCAACTATGCCTATTTCCTGGCTCCATATTAATAAAGAAATTAAGATAGAAGATTTGAGAATTAAAAAAACATGGCAAAAGTGTACTGCATAGACATTTACCAAAAGGAGCTATATTGAACAAAGAAGTCTTTAGCACAAACCAGAGATTTTTTAAAAAAGAAACATTTTATAATGATATAAGTCAATAAAACAAGGAGGTATAAATTAATTACCTACATATGAACTAAAAATGCATCTTTCAAATATATAAAATGAAATTTGATAAAACTAAAGAGGAAAAAAAAATCTATAATCATGGTGGGGGATTAAACACATGTTCTTCAGAAAACAAGAAATCTGACCTGCACAAATAAAGTTTATTTATTTGACACATTGATAGAACTCTATATCCAACAACTGCAGAGTGCATGTCTTTCAAGTTTACATAAAATTAGGACAAAAAAATGATTATATAGATGACGGAAAGAAAGTTTGAACACATTTAAAAGGACTGGAGTTATCCAGAGCAGGTCTCTGACTATAGCAATGTGTATTATGTACATTTTGGTTTAAAACATTAAAAATGTAGGTAATTCACCATCTTATCAGAAAAAAAGGAGAAAAAATGTAATTACCTTATATATGAAAAAAATACTGAAACTGAAAGCTCTCAATAAATCATAGTTACAAATGTTCTTATGAGGTGAAGCACGTAAAATAAGATACACAGAACAGAGTGCATGAAGGCCCTTCAATATTATGCCATCAATTTGGTAGGAATATAAGCAGATGTTAGAATGTCTCAAGATATGGCAGAATGGGATGAGTCTTTTAAGATCAACATGGATTGGAACAAGTAGAATTTGGGAACCATTATAGTAAGGCAGGTAGAAAGAAATGAGGGCATGCATGAGGTACATATGGCAGGAATTACTGTCATTCTCATGCAATACAATCAATATGTTCTGTCTACAAAATGAAATGCCCTTCATATATTACAGACTCTATTTGCAGCTCTAGGAAGTGTTGGTACATATGATCAATTCTCTGATCACACCATTGAGAATTCACCCTTTTTGACTTACATGCATTGTTTGAAAATCAAATAATTTTGTGGTTCTTTAAAGGTTTATTGAAGAACTGATTCAAATTTGGATTTTTTTAAATACTGAAAGTTTTAAATAATATAATAACCTATTTGTACTATGTATAATCTTCTTAATTTTGTCCCCTAGTTCTATACTACTCTATTGTTTCAGAAGAGACAATATTTTTTTCTCATGAATTTGTATGTATCTTCATGCAGCACAAGTTTTATTAAAAACAAAACAAAACAAAACAAAAGAGAGAGCTTCTAGCAAAAGGCACTAGAAGTGGGTAGGAGAGGACCCTGAGCAGCTAGATTAGGCTGGGCATTTGGTACTTTTCCAGTTGGTTATTAACAAGGTTGTGAAAGTCTTATTAGACCCACTACTACAACATCAACATACAATTAGCCAGAGGATGGCCTCCAGACATCAAGACTAGATGAGCTATTCCAGTGCAAAGTAGTTTGCATCCACAAAACAATAAAGTTACTTTCAGAGTAGATCCCCATCATGGCAAACAGGTAGGCTAAAAAAAGTTTGCTCCCCTCCATCTCCTTCTCCTTGGACACCACTGGCCTCCTTACCAAGTCTGCCTATTCACCCTTTCACTGGGAAAGACTGAGGGCAGAAGAAGGGGCCGCAGAAGATGAGACGGTTGGATGGCATCACTGACTCAATGGGCATGAGCTTGTGCAAACTCTGGGAGACAGTGAAGGACAAGGAAGCCTTGTGTGCTGCAGTCCTTGGGGTCGCAAGGTGTTGGGCATGACTTAGCAAACGAATGACAACAACAGAGAATGAGTATGTTTATACTTACAGTTCTGTCAGTTTTTGTTTCAAAATTATGGATTGGAAAACTACAACATACATATGTATATATACTTAAGCACTTGGTATCATACTTTCCAATAAATAGTATGGTTGAGACAAAATATGGAACCATTATAGTAAGGCAGGTAGAAAGAAATGAGGGCATGCATGAGGTACATATGGCAGGAATTACTGTCATTCTCATGCAATACAATCAATATGTTCTGTCTACAAAATGAAATGCCCTTCATATATTACAGACTCTATTTGCAGCTCTAGGAAGTGTTGGTACATATGATCAATTCTCTGATCACACCATTGAGAATTCACCCTTTTTGACTTACATGCATTGTTTGAAAATCAAATAATTTTGTGGTTCTTTAAAGGTTTATTGAAGAACTGATTCAAATTTGGATTTTTAAATACTGAAAGTTTTAAATAATATAATAACCTATTTGTACTATGTATAATCTTCTTAATTTTGTCCCCTAGTTCTATACTACTCTATTGTTTCAGAAGAGACAATATTTTTTTCTCATGAATTTGTATGTATCTTCATGCAGCACAAGTTTTATTAAAAACAAAACAAAACAAAACAAAAGAGAGAGCTTCTAGCAAAAGGCACTAGAAGTGGGTAGGAGAGGACCCTGAGCAGCTAGATTAGGCTGGGCATTTGGTACTTTTCCAGTTGGTTATTAACAAGGTTGTGAAAGTCTTATTAGACCCACTACTACAACATCAACATACAATTAGCCAGAGGATGGCCTCCAGACATCAAGACTAGATGAGCTATTCCAGTGCAAAGTAGTTTGCATCCACAAAACAATAAAGTTACTTTCAGAGTAGATCCCCATCATGGCAAACAGGTAGGCTAAAAAAAGTTTGCTCCCCTCCATCTCCTTCTCCTTGGACACCACTGGCCTCCTTACCAAGTCTGCCTATTCACCCTTTCACTGGGAAAGACTGAGGGCAGAAGAAGGGGCCGCAGAAGATGAGACGGTTGGATGGCATCACTGACTCAATGGGCATGAGCTTGTGCAAACTCTGGGAGACAGTGAAGGACAAGGAAGCCTTGTGTGCTGCAGTCCTTGGGGTCGCAAGGTGTTGGGCATGACTTAGCAAACGAATGACAACAACAGAGAATGAGTATGTTTATACTTACAGTTCTGTCAGTTTTTGTTTCAAAATTATGGATTGGAAAACTACAACATACATATGTATATATACTTAAGCACTTGGTATCATACTTTCCAATAAATAGTATGGTTGAGACAAAATATCAATCTGTCTCTCCACTTCCCTTTTCCACATCATACAGTTTCATTCACAGCATTTAAAGCATGCACTGTTCCTATTCAGATAAAGTATGCTAACCTGAAACAGACACTCAGGTATTTCTCCTGCAAAAAATGGCTCTACTCAGGGTCAGCAGAGAACCACCTTCTAGGTTCTGCACCGTGGTGAGCCTAGGGCAAGTTCCTACTACACAAGAAAGGAGAACTCTTTCAGGGAGAAGAAAAGAGAGGCTTAAAGCAAACAGACTCCGTGGCTTTTCACTGGCTGCGTCCTTACCAGGAAAGAAGGGGAGTTTTGTTAAGGAGAACGAAGAGTTCTCCGCTGGTCTCTCAAGTCTAATTAATTGAAATTTTTCTGTTAATTAATTTTTCTACAGCTACCACCATCTCACATTTTATGTTGCTCCTTCGTGATTTTTTGGTTCATGACCTAAACAACCTAATACCTTCTTTGTTCCTTAATGATGTTCTATTTACCCTTCAACAAACAACAATTGTTTCTTACTATTAATAAACATTTCTTAAGAATTTTAATGATAGTGTGTCTTTTTTAAAACTGTAACTGAGCACCACAAGCATATGAGTCAATGTTCAGCCCTATTCTCTGATTATCACACAGAAGACAGGCTGATGACAAAACATCTATTATCCCATACGTATTTATAGTGCATCCTCATAAAATGGAAAAATTTGAAATATGAATAATGAAACTAATAAAGAGTTTTTAAAGATGTGGAAAATTATTATACTACAAAGTTTTCCATCAAAAGCAGACATAAAATTTAATGTACAATAGAATACCCATCATGTTAAAAGCTACCTCATAAAGACTGGAGGAAAACACATTAAACTACTAAGTGTGGTCATCTGTGAAGGGCATGAGCTTAATGGGGCAAACGAATTGCAGTCCTTGGGGTCGCAAGGTGTTGGGCATGACTTAGCAAACGAATAAAAAGTATTGTTTATACTTACAGTTCTGTCAGTTTTGTTTCAAAATTATGGATTGGAAAACTACAACATACATATGTATATATACTTAAGCACTTGGTATCATACTTTCCAATAAATAGTATGGTTGAGACAAAATATCAATCTGTCTCTCCACTTCCCTTTTCCACATCATACAGTTTCATTCACAGCATTTAAAGCATGCACTGTTCCTATTCAGATAAAGTATGCTAACCTGAAACAGACACTCAGGTATTTCTCCTGCAAAAAATGGCTCTACTCAGGGTCAGCAGAGAACCACCTTCTAGGTTCTGCACCGTGGTGAGCCTAGGGCAAGTTCCTACTACACAAGAAAGGAGAACTCTTTCAGGGAGAAGAAAAGAGAGGCTTAAAGCAAACAGACTCCGTGGCTTTTCACTGGCTGCGTCCTTACCAGGAAAGAAGGGGAGTTTTGTTAAGGAGAACGAAGAGTTCTCCGCTGGTCTCTCAAGTCTAATTAATTGAAATTTTTCTGTTAATTAATTTTTCTACAGCTACCACCATCTCACATTTTATGTTGCTCCTTCGTGATTTTTTGGTTCATGACCTAAACAACCTAATACCTTCTTTGTTCCTTAATGATGTTCTATTTACCCTTCAACAAACAACAATTGTTTCTTACTATTAATAAACATTTCTTAAGAATTTTAATGATAGTGTGTCTTTTTTAAAACTGTAACTGAGCACCACAAGCATATGAGTCAATGTTCAGCCCTATTCTCTGATTATCACACAGAAGACAGGCTGATGACAAAACATCTATTATCCCATACGTATTTATAGTGCATCCTCATAAAATGGAAAAATTTGAAATATGAATAATGAAACTAATAAAGAGTTTTTAAAGATGTGGAAAATTATTATACTACAAAGTTTTCCATCAAAAGCAGACATAAAATTTAATGTACAATAGAATACCCATCATGTTAAAAGCTACCTCATAAAGACTGGAGGAAAACACATTAAACTACTAAGTGTGGTCATCTGTGAATTTTGGGATTATAGATGCTGGTAATTTATTTAGAACATTCTTCTCTGTCTATACAGTCATGATCATATATTACAAAATGTTTTATTAAGTATAGTTTCTTATTTCTTGCAAAGTGTAAAGGACTGTCTTGGTTTTTTTTCTTAAATTAGGGAATTAATATTAGGTTGGAAATAGGCTAGTTAGTGACATAGTTATAATTTTTCCCATATATCTAAGTTTCATATTTTTAGTTTTATTCTGGGAATTTTCCTCTTAAGATAATAATTCTACATTGAAACAGTTGTTTTTATATTTTTGTTAGTTCAATTTTCCTCTACTGAATTAGCTTCTACTTCCAAGACAGATGAACTTGAATAATGGTAACAATAGTATTAATTTACTATTTAAAAACAGTACTCGTTATGTGCTAGTCACAAAGTGCATTAACATTTTTATGTGTACAGTAATGTTGTATTTCAAAAATTTCCTATGTTATAGAGACTATTTTTATCACCATTTTGGAAATGAAGATACTGAGATGAAAAGAGTTGGTACCTCCTATATGATCGCCCACTAGCAAGTGAAGGTAAGAACTCAAATACAAGCTCTTGGGCTCTGGAAATCAAACTCTGAAACCATCAAGTGTGTCATCTCTTTGATATGCTCTGTGTCTCTGCACTGTACCTTCCACTCAGCCCTGTCCACAGCAGGTGCACAGCCAATAAACGTAGGACGGCCGATGATAAAAACGCTTAAAAAAACTTAAATGATGAACAAATATTCACTTATATTCCTAAGTCCTTATTTTCCATATAACTTAATAGTGTATAAAATATTCCAGAAGTGACTTCAGTCCACAGAGGAAATGATCTATCTCCTAACTGCAGTAGCCCTCAGCCCTCCTCACTTTCACATGACATTGGACAATCTGGGCATTTAGTTTTATGAGTCACGACACAACTAAACATGTCTACATTATTCTCCATTTTAAGTTCAATTCCATCTTCTGCTTAAACAATATACTCTCCATAAAGCATGACTAAATCATATTTCCAGCAAGGATCAAAAAACAAATTGACAGAGTGACGAAAGAAACCCACAAAGCAGAAGCTAAATAGGACTGTAGATACCCTACCCACCCCACTCTTCAAATTCTAGCTCATGCACAAATGACAGTTTTACTATGCATAAATAATGAGGTGACTAATATTCTCCCTTAAACCCAGTAGGCAATGTTTTTCTGTGTAAACATATGGACTCACGTAACTTCAACCTTTTCTGTATGCTTCCCCCTTTAAACTTGCTAGTTTTCCAGGAGGTAAAATTAAAGTCTTTTCAGTTTCATCCACAAAAGTATATTTAAATATTTATACCGGTAAGTAAAATGGATTTATGGGCTTCCCTGGTGGCTCAGACGATAAAGAATCTGCCTGCAGTGCAAGAGACCTGGATTCAGTCCCTGGACTGGCAAAATCCCCTGAAGAAGGGAATGGCTACCCACTCCAGGATCCTTATCTGGAGAATTCAATGGACAGAGGAGACACACTGCTGTCTTCTGTTCAGCCTGAAGCTGAGCTTCGGAGTCGATACACTCCAGGGACTAATGTTATGTCCAGTCTCATTTTCCACGAGGGATAGCTTCTCCTGCTATATCACACTGAAAGGGTTACATAAATACTAAGCATACATTTTAGATTTCAAGCACTCAGTTTTCTCTGGATTTCTGCACATGGTGGGAGGCAGCGTCACTGACTATGAAATTCAATCCAAAAATGCTATTACATCCAATGGCTTTATGATAGCGGTTAATTTTTTTGTATTAGTATCCAATTTGTAAAACTTACCCTTGTCCAGTGCAGAAAGCTGTTAAGCGAGAGCATACTTTAAAAGTAATAAGCACGTGGAATAAAAAGGCCATCTTTCTACTGAGAATGATTTTTGAGTGATATACTGCCTGTTTAAAATTCATAATCCATGATCCTGTCTTCTGAACTGAAGATGGAGAAATATGACTATTTTCATTTTTCTTTAAATTTTCACTCTTATTGCAAAAGTTTCTTGACTGTGTACCCTGGGTGTCAAATGATCTCATAGCTTTAATAATCATTTTCAAAAAGCAAAGGAACTCCCAAAAACAAATTTCCAGCAAGGATCAAAAAACAAATTGACAGAGTGACGAAAGAAACCCACAAAGCAGAAGCTAAATAGGACTGTAGATACCCTACCCACCCCACTCTTCAAATTCTAGCTCATGCACAAATGACAGTTTTACTATGCATAAATAATGAGGTGACTAATATTCTCCCTTAAACCCAGTAGGCAATGTTTTTCTGTGTAAACATATGGACTCACGTAACTTCAACCTTTTCTGTATGCTTCCCCCTTTAAACTTGCTAGTTTTCCAGGAGGTAAAATTAAAGTCTTTTCAGTTTCATCCACAAAAGTATATTTAAATATTTATACCGGTAAGTAAAATGGATTTATGGGCTTCCCTGGTGGCTCAGACGATAAAGAATCTGCCTGCAGTGCAAGAGACCTGGATTCAGTCCCTGGACTGGCAAAATCCCCTGAAGAAGGGAATGGCTACCCACTCCAGGATCCTTATCTGGAGAATTCAATGGACAGAGGAGACACACTGCTGTCTTCTGTTCAGCCTGAAGCTGAGCTTCGGAGTCGATACACTCCAGGGACTAATGTTATGTCCAGTCTCATTTTCCACGAGGGATAGCTTCTCCTGCTATATCACACTGAAAGGGTTACATAAATACTAAGCATACATTTTAGATTTCAAGCACTCAGTTTTCTCTGGATTTCTGCACATGGTGGGAGGCAGCGTCACTGACTATGAAATTCAATCCAAAAATGCTATTACATCCAATGGCTTTATGATAGGGGTTAATTTTTTTGTATTAGTATCCAATTTGTAAAACTTACCCTTGTCCAGTGCAGAAAGCTGTTAAGCGAGAGCATAATTTAAAAGTAATAAGCACGTGGAATAAAAAGGCCATCTTTCTACTGAGAATGATTTTTGAGTGATATACTGCCTGTTTAAAATTCATAATCCATGATCCTGTCTTCTGAACTGAAGATGGAGAAATATGACTATTTTCATTTTTCTTTAAATTTTCACTCTTATTGCAAAAGTTTCACTTGACTGTGTACCCTGGGTGTCAAATGATCTCATCTAAAATGGTACAAGCTTATATAAAGTATATATATGGAGCAGAATATAGGGTATACGCTAAAGAAATTTTACCGTGAGTGACTATAGCAAGTTGCTCTTTCTTAATATATCAGTTGACATTTTGTGTGCAGAATCCATGCATTTCTAATAGTTCCTATAAAATGTCAGCCTGTTCAGGAACAGTCAGCTGCCAGGGAACAGTTTCCTGCAACCCATACAGGGGCCAGTGCTGCCCCACTGCCAGGCTGAGGTCCCAGAGATGCGTCACACACAACTTCTCTGAGTAAGAGCAAATGAGCTCTAAATGGCATCCACAATTCTGCCCTCCACCATTCTGCCCTCCACCATTCCCCACTGAAAACTGAACATGAAGGTCTACTTTTCCAAAACCTCTATGCAATAGAGACAAAAGGAAAAGAAAGTTACATTCTGAATTCTATTATTTGAATTGAGTGAGACTTGGAAATTTGCAAAATGAATAAATTCATTTCATTATCAATCAAAACCACTCACTTGCCTGTAAAATTTTCTTTCTTCTCTCCCTCACACCTCATCCTTGATGCACACAGGGCTCCTTCTTGCACTGTAGAGGGTTTCCTATAGGAAAAGAAATTGAAACCACATAAAACATGAAATTTGTTTTCAACCATGAATTTTGTTTCAAATACAATGTAAACATTTATTTTATTAATAAGCCTCAACTTTCATGTAGCTTAATCTAACGTCCCTAGGAAACTCTTCCAGTTTCCCACACTAGCCCTAGCCATTCTGATTTCTGCACATGGTGGGAGGCAGCGTCACTGACTATGAAATTCAATCCAAAAATGCTATTACATCCAATGGCTTTATGATAGGGGTTAATTTTTTTGTATTAGTATCCAATTTGTAAAACTTACCCTTGTCCAGTGCAGAAAGCTGTTAAGCGAGAGCATACTTTAAAAGTAATAAGCACGTGGAATAAAAAGGCCATCTTTCTACTGAGAATGATTTTTGAGTGATATACTGCCTGTTTAAAATTCATAATCCATGATCCTGTCTTCTGAACTGAAGATGGAGAAATATGACTATTTTCATTTTTCTTTAAATTTTCACTCTTATTGCAAAAGTTTCACTTGACTGTGTACCCTGGGTGTCAAATGATCTCATCTAAAATGGTACAAGCTTATATAAAGTATATATATGGAGCAGAATATAGGGTATACGCTAAAGAAATTTTACCGTGAGTGACTATAGCAAGTTGCTCTTTCTTAATATATCAGTTGACATTTTGTGTGCAGAATCCATGCATTTCTAATAGTTCCTATAAAATGTCAGCCTGTTCAGGAACAGTCAGCTGCCAGGGAACAGTTTCCTGCAACCCATACAGGGGCCAGTGCTGCCCCACTGCCAGGCTGAGGTCCCAGAGATGCGTCACACACAACTTCTCTGAGTAAGAGCAAATGAGCTCTAAATGGCATCCACAATTCTGCCCTCCACCATTCTGCCCTCCACCATTCCCCACTGAAAACTGAACATGAAGGTCTACTTTTCCAAAACCTCTATGCAATAGAGACAAAAGGAAAAGAAAGTTACATTCTGAATTCTATTATTTGAATTGAGTGAGACTTGGAAATTTGCAAAATGAATAAATTCATTTCATTATCAATCAAAACCACTCACTTGCCTGTAAAATTTTCTTTCTTCTCTCCCTCACACCTCATCCTTGATGCACACAGGGCTCCTTCTTGCACTGTAGAGGGTTTCCTATAGGAAAAGAAATTGAAACCACATAAAACATGAAATTTGTTTTCAACCATGAATTTTGTTTCAAATACAATGTAAACATTTATTTTATTAATAAGCCTCAACTTTCATGTAGCTTAATCTAACGTCCCTAGGAAACTCTTCCAGTTTCCCACACTAGCCCTAGCCATTCTGATCTCTGAATGGTAGCATGGAACTTTGATTAAGGATAGAGATCCAAGAGCCATACTGCCCCTGTTAAATCTTAGTTCTATTTCTTGTGAGCTGTACATCTTTGGCATGTCATGTAACTCCTCTATGCTCCAATATCTCTATTTTAAAAAATATGAGTGATAGTGTTAGTTACCATTATGGACTGATTTGAACATTAAATTAACCTATAGGTGTAAAGTACATTAAATAGTGCCATAGACAACATAACTATGCTATTATTAGTATCACCTGTATTTCTCTCTTGACTGTTGCATTATTATCTCAACTTATCAGTTTGTACTTTTCTCAGGCTCTATTGATTTATATTTAGTTACAGATACTGGAAAGAGAGGAAAAATAAGCTAGTCCTGGATTTTTGGATCGTTCACAGTATTGACATAAATCTACGCATGCTAGGTTTTACCTTGAGGAAAAAAGAGTAAAACAGTGTATTATTTTATGGTATACACATGCCAAGTTAGATAATTCACTGGTTTACCGATGCATATGTGTATGACGGTCTGTATAAAGATGCTTTATACAAAACCATGATTAGAACACAAAAACAGAACAGAGAAAAGCTTAACAGATGAAAATTGTGAAGCAATTTTAGCAATCTAGCACATGAGAACTAAATGGAGCTTTACACACTTAGGCATTCAACAGAGAAGGAAAGAACAGTAGCTTCTACCACTGTACCATTTTTTTTAAAGAATACTAATTCTTGACAAAGTTGTTACTTCTTCACCAATTTTACATTCTAAGGGAAATTTTATCATATGGTGAAAAAGAATCAGTGATGAAATCACAAATGATTTCACTCAAGGTGAATAATTACATGTTTATATATTAGATTTTAATATATATATAAGGTCAGAGAATAGTATTGGTTTGTCTCTTAGTGTGAATTTCCTATGGGCTTTTAAGTATAGTATTTCAAATACCAATGAAATTTGTTTCAACTTTTTAAAATACAATGTAAACATTTATTTTATTAATAAGCCTCAACTTTCATGTAGCTTAATCTAACGTCCCTAGGAAACTCTTCCAGTTTCCCACACTAGCCCTAGCCATTCTGATCTCTGAATGGTAGCATGGAACTTTGATTAAGGATAGAGATCCAAGAGCCATACTGCCCCTGTTAAATCTTAGTTCTATTTCTTGTGAGCTGTACATCTTTGGCATGTCATGTAACTCCTCTATGCTCCAATATCTCTATTTTAAAAAATATGAGTGATAGTGTTAGTTACCATTATGGACTGATTTGAACATTAAATTAACCTATAGGTGTAAAGTACATTAAATAGTGCCATAGACAACATAACTATGCTATTATTAGTATCACCTGTATTTCTCTCTTGACTGTTGCATTATTATCTCAACTTATCAGTTTGTACTTTTCTCAGGCTCTATTGATTTATATTTAGTTACAGATACTGGAAAGAGAGGAAAAATAAGCTAGTCCTGGATTTTTGGATCGTTCACAGTATTGACATAAATCTACGCATGCTAGGTTTTACCTTGAGGAAAAAAGAGTAAAACAGTGTATTATTTTATGGTATACACATGCCAAGTTAGATAATTCACTGGTTTACCGATGCATATGTGTATGACGGTCTGTATAAAGATGCTTTATACAAAACCATGATTAGAACACAAAAACAGAACAGAGAAAAGCTTAACAGATGAAAATTGTGAAGCAATTTTAGCAATCTAGCACATGAGAACTAAATGGAGCTTTACACACTTAGGCATTCAACAGAGAAGGAAAGAACAGTAGCTTCTACCACTGTACCATTTTTTTTAAAGAATACTAATTCTTGACAAAGTTGTTACTTCTTCACCAATTTTACATTCTAAGGGAAATTTTATCATATGGTGAAAAAGAATCAGTGATGAAATCACAAATGATTTCACTCAAGGTGAATAATTACATGTTTATATATTAGATTTTAATATATATATAAGGTCAGAGAATAGTATTGGTTTGTCTCTTAGTGTGAATTTCCTATGGGCTTTTAAGTATAGATGTTTGATATTTTCGCTTTTGCTGCTCATACTTGGTATAGGTTAGAACTCTGATAACACAGGAAGAAAAAAGAATCATGTAAGTTCCCACTTGAACATCAGTCTTCTTAAGCATAAATTTGGCAAGATCTGAGTAACAACTAATGTAAGATTTAGCTCTCTGGAAAGTCTCTTCATTGCGCTTCCATGGTGTCACCTGAAGAAGATCCCAGAGTTTCTAATGAGACAGCAGAGTGGATATCCTGTAATAAAAGTCACAGCATTGTACTGACGGCAGATGGATGCTGAATAAACCCTGAGGATTTTTTCTTATAAATAATCCAAATTCATGTGAATACCCAATACACAATGTGCTTTAAATATTAAACTAGGGCTTTCCTGGTGGTCCAGTGGGTGAAGAGTCTGCCTTGCAGTACAAGGGGCACCGGTTGGATCCCTGGCTCAGAAGATCCCATGTGCCGTGGAGCAGCTGGACAGGTGTATTCAATTAGGAGCCAGCGCTCTGGAGCGCATGCCCCCAGAGCCAGTGCTCTGCAATAAGAGAGGCCACTGTGATGGGAGGCCCACACAGGCCAAAGAATAAAGATGGATGAAAAATAAATGATGACTTAGAGACAAAAAAAGGTAAAATTTAAAATAAAAAAATAAACTAAAGTAACAACAGAACAGAACTGTTGAGTGGGAAAACAAAGATTCTCAATAAAATAACAACAAAACAGGCTTCAGAGAGAAAACTGTGGTTCTCAAAGGGGCTCTGTACCAATAAACTGGAACAAGTCTGAAGCACCCCAAGGTTCAGCTTCTTGATCTATGTGAAATGCTTTGGAAAGAACATATGAGATAACAGTGTTCCACCTGAATCCCTGGTTCAATATTTGACACATGATAAATTCAAGAGAAGTCAGTTATTTCCTTTTGTCCCAAACTTCCTACGATTTACTCTGAAAGATCCGTATTAGAAAGTACAGTTAGTAAGGATACATGGGTCATATGGTGAAAAAGAATCAGTGATGAAATCACAAATGATTTCACTCAAGGTGAATAATTACATGTTTATATATTAGATTTTAATATATATATAAGGTCAGAGAATAGTATTGGTTTGTCTCTTAGTGTGAATTTCCTATGGGCTTTTAAGTATAGATGTTTGATATTTTCGCTTTTGCTGCTCATACTTGGTATAGGTTAGAACTCTGATAACACAGGAAGAAAAAAGAATCATGTAAGTTCCCACTTGAACATCAGTCTTCTTAAGCATAAATTTGGCAAGATCTGAGTAACAACTAATGTAAGATTTAGCTCTCTGGAAAGTCTCTTCATTGCGCTTCCATGGTGTCACCTGAAGAAGATCCCAGAGTTTCTAATGAGACAGCAGAGTGGATATCCTGTAATAAAAGTCACAGCATTGTACTGACGGCAGATGGATGCTGAATAAACCCTGAGGATTTTTTCTTATAAATAATCCAAATTCATGTGAATACCCAATACACAATGTGCTTTAAATATTAAACTAGGGCTTTCCTGGTGGTCCAGTGGGTGAAGAGTCTGCCTTGCAGTACAAGGGGCACCGGTTGGATCCCTGGCTCAGAAGATCCCATGTGCCGTGGAGCAGCTGGACAGGTGTATTCAATTAGGAGCCAGCGCTCTGGAGCGCATGCCCCCAGAGCCAGTGCTCTGCAATAAGAGAGGCCACTGTGATGGGAGGCCCACACAGGCCAAAGAATAAAGATGGATGAAAAATAAATGATGACTTAGAGACAAAAAAAGGTAAAATTTAAAATAAAAAAATAAACTAAAGTAACAACAGAACAGAACTGTTGAGTGGGAAAACAAAGATTCTCAATAAAATAACAACAAAACAGGCTTCAGAGAGAAAACTGTGGTTCTCAAAGGGGCTCTGTACCAATAAACTGGAACAAGTCTGAAGCACCCCAAGGTTCAGCTTCTTGATCTATGTGAAATGCTTTGGAAAGAACATATGAGATAACAGTGTTCCACCTGAATCCCTGGTTCAATATTTGACACATGATAAATTCAAGAGAAGTCAGTTATTTCCTTTTGTCCCAAACTTCCTACGATTTACTCTGAAAGATCCGTATTAGAAAGTACAGTTAGTAAGGATACATGGGTAAGAGGGTCTTTTCTGGCATATCCATTGTTTATGGAGACACAAGAGGTTGCAGTGCGGGGAATGTGGAGAGATGATGCTCAGCTGAATGGGAGCAGAGAGTCAATTTGCAGGCCACCATGTTTTGTGAAGATGCTTGAGAACTAAACTGCCAGTGTTCCTGTGCCACTTGATTTTCAAAAATAGAAAGAAATCAGTGGGCAGAGGTAACCTTAAAATGCCATAATGAGCAATAAAGCTGATTCTTTTGTGCAAAAGCAGAATACCATCCTAGTTGTCTGGAGTAAATAAGAGCATATTGACCTTATATCTGTCACTGAACCCAGTGACCAACACAGTGGCCAATGGGCAATCAATACATGATGGAAAGGAGAGAAACACGACACCAGCTGAAGTACTCACAAAGCATTCACCAAAGATGCAACTAAATGCTTTATTTGTTGATTAAAATATAAATTTCTGAAGGAGTCTGCCTCTGGATTATCAAGAACGATGGACACTACATTTGGTAGCAGGCCCAGGAAGCAGCCTTGCTCTGCATTTTGAAGGTATATGTGCTTACCCTGTGCTCAATTTATTGAAAAGTAGTTAATGTACTGACTTATTTGTTTAACCCTCTGGCATCCTCTCTGTTTGTCAACCGTGATGTCTAAGCTGGGTAGAGACTTTGCTCTCAAAGAATAAAGATGGATGAAAATAAATGATGACTTAGAGACAAAAAAAGGTAAAATTTAAAATAAAAAAATAAACTAAAGTAACAACAGAACAGAACTGTTGAGTGGGAAAACAAAGATTCTCAATAAAATAACAACAAAACAGGCTTCAGAGAGAAAACTGTGGTTCTCAAAGGGGCTCTGTACCAATAAACTGGAACAAGTCTGAAGCACCCCAAGGTTCAGCTTCTTGATCTATGTGAAATGCTTTGGAAAGAACATATGAGATAACAGTGTTCCACCTGAATCCCTGGTTCAATATTTGACACATGATAAATTCAAGAGAAGTCAGTTATTTCCTTTTGTCCCAAACTTCCTACGATTTACTCTGAAAGATCCGTATTAGAAAGTACAGTTAGTAAGGATACATGGGTAAGAGGGTCTTTTCTGGCATATCCATTGTTTATGGAGACACAAGAGGTTGCAGTGCGGGGAATGTGGAGAGATGATGCTCAGCTGAATGGGAGCAGAGAGTCAATTTGCAGGCCACCATGTTTTGTGAAGATGCTTGAGAACTAAACTGCCAGTGTTCCTGTGCCACTTGATTTTCAAAAATAGAAAGAAATCAGTGGGCAGAGGTAACCTTAAAATGCCATAATGAGCAATAAAGCTGATTCTTTTGTGCAAAAGCAGAATACCATCCTAGTTGTCTGGAGTAAATAAGAGCATATTGACCTTATATCTGTCACTGAACCCAGTGACCAACACAGTGGCCAATGGGCAATCAATACATGATGGAAAGGAGAGAAACACGACACCAGTTGAAGTACTCACAAAGCATTCACCAAAGATGCAACTAAATGCTTTATTTGTTGATTAAAATATAAATTTCTGAAGGAGTCTGCCTCTGGATTATCAAGAACGATGGACACTACATTTGGTAGCAGGCCCAGGAAGCAGCCTTGCTCTGCATTTTGAAGGTATATGTGCTTACCCTGTGCTCAATTTATTGAAAAGTAGTTAATGTACTGACTTATTTGTTTAACCCTCTGGCATCCTCTCTGTTTGTCAACCGTGATGTCTAAGCTGGGTAGAGACTTTGCTCTCTAAGGATCCTACAGGGAAACAAGCAAGGGACACAGTATCCACTCATGAACCTGAGAGAAAGTATGTGCCATTCTGTTGTTGACCATAGAGGTCAAACCTGTCCAGATGACTTTTTCTACAGGCCTGAGGATGTCGGTTTTCTGAAAATCGTGACTATAGCAAGAGTCACACAGCTCCTGAAATATCACATGATCAATGTAACACTGAAAAGAACTTTATCCTGAAAGCATGTTGTAGTATGGGTCACTATGAACCATAGTCTAGCTTTATGTTTCTACAACCCTGAAATTCAATGTCTGAGTTTAAACAGACCCTTGTTTGCTATTGGTCTGATACTGAGTAACTCACTGAGGAGGAAGGAAATAAACTACCAAACTGGTTTATTTACTCAAAGATGACAATATAAGTTCTGAATGTCTAGTGAACTGACATATTCTATCAAGAGCCATCTCTTTCCAGAACAAAAGTTTGGAAATAAAATTTATGAGTCAGAGGGTTTCTTAGAAAGCAGGAACTTAGAACAAGGAAGAGACCAACTTGAATTCTCCTCAGTATCACACAGCGCTTAATATATTAAGAAATATATATATATATATATACATACATATACACATATATATATATGACTTTAGTAAAGATATAGGTTGTAACACCTGCCCAGAATGTATTGTGACTGAAAACTAATTACAGAGATGCTGTTCACTTGTACCACAGTGAGTAGTCTGAGATTATATATCAGAAACTTGGGTTTTGATTTCAACTCTCTCACTTATTAGATGTGTGACTATAGCATTTTGCTTAATCTCTCAGTTTCTACAGTACAGATACTCATACTAATTTTTTCTAACACAAAATTATTATAAGGACAAGAATGCCCTGCATTTAAAACCCTTTGTGAATTGTGATATATTTTACTGATTCACAATATCATCATCAATCCTCTCACAATGTTTTCTCTGCCTTTGATGGAAATGCATTTTTTTAAATGAGTAGAATTTTGAGGTATACAGAAAACTTCCTTTGCTTTCATAACAAACAGCTTGCAATTAACGGCATTTAATTTTTATGAGTATGCTCATAGGAAAATCCCATTATCTTATGGAAACTTGGTGCATATTCAGTAAACACTTTTCAAATGCTACCTAAATTGTCTTTCTAAAATATAAATACATGTGAAGGAAGAAAATCAACTGCTTAAATGGATTTCTGTATTTGCAGTCTCTAACAATAAGCTCCTATGAAGGAGGATAATGAGGTTTTACATTTGCATAACACCTGTTTAAACAGGCTCAGGTCGAGAAGGAAATGTACCTTGAACCAACCAATGTCCTGGGCCTGGAAGTGCTGAGAACAATTTGAAATATTTGCCTCTAACTTAGCTGAAACCACTTTACAGGCTCTTTTCAGGAATAGGCTGTTTTAATGTTCATTGTGTTTACTTACAGCAAACAAAGTATACATCAAAAGTTTGAGCTTCATTGTTTCCTACTGCTAAACAAATGAAAAAAATAATTTTTCTGAATGTCTGAATGTCTAGTGAACTGACATATTCTATCAAGAGCCATCTCTTTCCAGAACAAAAGTTTGGAAATAAAATTTATGAGTCAGAGGGTTTCTTAGAAAGCAGGAACTTAGAACAAGGAAGAGACCAACTTGAATTCTCCTCAGTATCACACAGCGCTTAATATATTAAGAAATATATATATATATATATACATACATATACACATATATATATATGACTTTAGTAAAGATATAGGTTGTAACACCTGCCCAGAATGTATTGTGACTGAAAACTAATTACAGAGATGCTGTTCACTTGTACCACAGTGAGTAGTCTGAGATTATATATCAGAAACTTGGGTTTTGATTTCAACTCTCTCACTTATTAGATGTGTGACTATAGCATTTTGCTTAATCTCTCAGTTTCTACAGTACAGATACTCATACTAATTTTTTCTAACACAAAATTATTATAAGGACAAGAATGCCCTGCATTTAAAACCCTTTGTGAATTGTGATATATTTTACTGATTCACAATATCATCATCAATCCTCTCACAATGTTTTCTCTGCCTTTGATGGAAATGCATTTTTTTAAATGAGTAGAATTTTGAGGTATACAGAAAACTTCCTTTGCTTTCATAACAAACAGCTTGCAATTAACGGCATTTAATTTTTATGAGTATGCTCATAGGAAAATCCCATTATCTTATGGAAACTTGGTGCATATTCAGTAAACACTTTTCAAATGCTACCTAAATTGTCTTTCTAAAATATAAATACATGTGAAGGAAGAAAATCAACTGCTTAAATGGATTTCTGTATTTGCAGTCTCTAACAATAAGCTCCTATGAAGGAGGATAATGAGGTTTTACATTTGCATAACACCTGTTTAAACAGGCTCAGGTCGAGAAGGAAATGTACCTTGAACCAACCAATGTCCTGGGCCTGGAAGTGCTGAGAACAATTTGAAATATTTGCCTCTAACTTAGCTGAAACCACTTTACAGGCTCTTTTCAGGAATAGGCTGTTTTTAATGTTCATTGTGTTTACTTACAGCAAACAAAGTATACATCAAAAGTTTGAGCTTCATTGTTTCCTACTGCTAACCGCAGAAGTTACCAGATGCATTTTTTTTCTACTTCTTAAGGCAAATTGGTACAATTTTTCCTAGAATATGTTTAGTCATCTCACTAATTGTGAAGCTTTTTTTAAAAAATAAATATGTTTGAAAGATTTGAAATCAGTTATTATTTGAAAGTGTCCTGTCCCAGAGATCATTGCAGCAGTCACTGATGATCAGCAACATTTTGTAGAATTGTTTTAGAAAAACATACACAAATACCAGCTCATTAACTAATAGGTTTCCTTCCCTTCTACTCAAGCCAGAAGCTTTCCTCAGTTTTCCTATGGAAATTTCTATTAAGCAAATAGCACAATTGTGGTTAATATTACATTTTATGAGCAGTTGGATTTTTACTATTCAAAGCAGTTGTATTTCAGCCTTCTGTAATGGCGGTCATAGTTTGCTCTTTGTTTATCTTTTGGCCTTTTAAAAAATTTTCAACCTATATACTAACATCATTCATTTACAAAAGTCCACCTTGAAATCAATCCAGATTTTTAAAGTCAAAATGTTTGTGATTTACACTTGTCTTTAAGACCATGAGATTCAAAAACTAGACACTAGACATTCATGTGGAAAAACAGGAATTTCAGTATTAACCAGATCTGGATTTGAGCCCCAGGTCTGTTATTTATGGCTTTAAAAATGTGAAAAAGTCACATCATTTTTTTGCCGTGTTTTCTGATCTGTACAATAGACCCTCAAATGCTTACTTTTTAAATTATAACAAGAATCAGATAGGATAGTTGGTCTTAGGACTTTTACAAGGAATATCTGCTCAGTGCTACTTCACATCCCATCATTTAACCACAGCAGGTTAAAAAAAAAAAGACAAACATGTCTATAGATACATAAAACATCCTTACTCAAACTTAACTGAGGGCTGGTAAAATTTAACCTGGTAGCTCAGTGGTAAAGAGTTTGCCTGACAAATTTACTTTGCCTCTAACTTAGCTGAAACCACTTTACAGGCTCTTTTCAGGAATAGGCTGTTTTAATGTTCATTGTGTTTACTTACAGCAAACAAAGTATACATCAAAAGTTTGAGCTTCATTGTTTCCTACTGCTAACCGCAGAAGTTACCAGATGCATTTTTTTTCTACTTCTTAAGGCAAATTGGTACAATTTTTCCTAGAATATGTTTAGTCATCTCACTAATTGTGAAGCTTTTTTTAAAAAATAAATATGTTTGAAAGATTTGAAATCAGTTATTATTTGAAAGTGTCCTGTCCCAGAGATCATTGCAGCAGTCACTGATGATCAGCAACATTTTGTAGAATTGTTTTAGAAAAACATACACAAATACCAGCTCATTAACTAATAGGTTTCCTTCCTTCTACTCAAGCCAGAAGCTTTCCTCAGTTTTCCTATGGAAATTTCTATTAAGCAAATAGCACAATTGTGGTTAATATTACATTTTATGAGCAGTTGGATTTTTACTATTCAAAGCAGTTGTATTTCAGCCTTCTGTAATGGCGGTCATAGTTTGCTCTTTGTTTATCTTTTGGCCTTTTAAAAAATTTTCAACCTATATACTAACATCATTCATTTACAAAAGTCCACCTTGAAATCAATCCAGATTTTTAAAGTCAAAATGTTTGTGATTTACACTTGTCTTTAAGACCATGAGATTCAAAAACTAGACACTAGACATTCATGTGGAAAAACAGGAATTTCAGTATTAACCAGATCTGGATTTGAGCCCCAGGTCTGTTATTTATGGCTTTAAAAATGTGAAAAAGTCACATCATTTTTTTGCCGTGTTTTCTGATCTGTACAATAGACCCTCAAATGCTTACTTTTTAAATTATAACAAGAATCAGATAGGATAGTTGGTCTTAGGACTTTTACAAGGAATATCTGCTCAGTGCTACTTCACATCCCATCATTTAACCACAGCAGGTTAAAAAAAAAAAAAAAGACAAACATGTCTATAGATACATAAAACATCCTTACTCAAACTTAACTGAGGGCTGGTAAAATTTAACCTGGTAGCTCAGTGGTAAAGAGTTTGCCTGCCAATGCAGGAGACACGAGTTTGATCCCTGATCCTAGAAAATCCCACATGCTGCGGAGCAACTGAGCCCATGAGCCACAACAAATAAGCCTGTGCTCTGGAGCCTCGGAGCTGCAACTGTGGAGTCCATGTGCTGCAACTACTGAAGCCCATGTGCCCTAGAGCCCAAGTTCCACAACAAGAAAAGTCACCACAATGAGAAGGCTGCTCACCTCAACTGGAGAGGAGCCCCCACTCCCTGCAACTAGAGAAGGCCTGAATCAGCAGAGAAAATCCAGAAGAGCCAAAGAAACAAATAAATTTTAAAAATGTATTTCTTTAAAAAAATGAAGGTCTAATTAAAATAAATTAACTGAAAATATTATATACATTATATATCAGTTTCAGACACTTTAAAAGAATATACTCAACAATTTATGTAACAATTTAAAACTGTGTTTTATAAAGAAAAGACTATTTGTATTAAAGCCAGAGTTATTTATCATATTCTAATCAGGAGACTGTACTTAATTTTAAGATCTAGCACCAAACAAACTTCTATTGATTAGAGGTTCAGAAGACTGATTAGAAATTTTAGCCCATAACCCTTAGTAGATGATAGACTTGTATTTTGATTTTGTGGTAGACCCAGGAATCTGTACTTTTTACAAGTTTCCCAGATGATTTTGATACAGATGGCCAATAAACCACATTCTGAAAAACACTCAAATATGTCACAAACAATCCCCAACTCAACATACGGTGGCACTAAAACATGCATGGCATTCATTTGGAGTGCAAAGGAATCCTTGAATTTAATCAATCAACATTTATTAAGTCATTATTCTGAGAACGGCAGTCTGCCAAGTGCAATCAAAGATGAAGAGCTATCGACGAATCTGTGCCAACCTTCTTCTAACACAGAAGAGCAAACAACAGCGTGCTAGATAATGTGTGTTTCATTGTTGATTAAGAAATTGTCATCTAGGTTATGCCATTTTTCCCCATTTTAAAATCAAGGATTAATGCAAATTTTACTTGCTTTGAGAGTACAGATGATGGCATTGTAGGCAGAAGGAAAGACTTCCTTACATCTCCCAGTGTATCATTACAAATGATCTCTTCTTAATACAAAAGATCTCTACTGAATGCAAAAGCTCAAATTTTGAAAGCACTCACTTTGCAGAGTCTGAGTTTATTCAGGATTATAACCCTAGCATCTTGCTCAAAACACCAAAAAAGTGCTTTTGTGATTTTTCTTATATGAAAATTCTCCAGATTTTCATGTGTCTTATGACTTTAGAAGTCCAATATTTTTATTTCCCTTTTTTTTCAGACTTCTCAGAGGGAGACAACTGGACCCAATTTCTTGCTAAGGAAATACATTTTATCAATTGATCATAATTCTGCTGGACCCAAGCAGTGCCACGGCATACATGAAGTCTTGCTCTTGAAGAAGCTAAGGCATTAGATGTTTAAGTGATTTGACTGAGATCACATGGATCACTACTGGGAAAACCTGAGCATCAATCCCAGACTTTGAACGCTTAATTCTGTGCCCTTGACTGCATGTTCAGAAGTATCGGTTGTGGAATGAGGGCATCACTTGGTTTTAGGAAAACTTGATCCAGGCTAATGCCAGCTGAAATTTTTTTTGTAATTGTACCTCCAATAACAGAATTAATGCTGTGTATTATGAATTATAAAATTAGGTTTTAAAGTCATGATTAAATTTCATGAGAGTATAAAGAACTGAAGATAGCATTATCATAATGGTAACTTACTGAGTTTTAAAATTCTGATTGATGGAGGTCTACGATATCAGAACATTAGGGAAGACAATATTCCTCCTATACAATGGATCCATAGCTTGGTTTTACAAAATTTGTTGTGCTTTAAATAAACTCATGGATCAAACTATCAAAAAGGTTCTCTAGGCCCCAACTCTCTAGATAAACAACTGTTCAAAAAATACCTAGATATGATGTTATGAGAATGTACGCTAATCTCAAATGCCATCTCACTGTTTAATGAAACTCCTTTTTCAAAAAGTTCTGAAGACATTCAGAAACCCACTGTTCACTCATTCAGCACTTCAAAGTAGAATTAAGTTTTTTAGATGCTGAATATAAAACACAAAAATGCAAATTTTACTTGCTTTGAGAGTACAGATGATGGCATTGTAGGCAGAAGGAAAGACTTCCTTACATCTCCCAGTGTATCATTACAAATGATCTCTTCTTAATACAAAAGATCTCTACTGAATGCAAAAGCTCAAATTTTGAAAGCACTCACTTTGCAGAGTCTGAGTTTATTCAGGATTATAACCCTAGCATCTTGCTCAAAACACCAAAAAAGTGCTTTTGTGATTTTTCTTATATGAAAATTCTCCAGATTTTCATGTGTCTTATGACTTTAGAAGTCCAATATTTTTATTTCCCTTTTTTTTCAGACTTCTCAGAGGGAGACAACTGGACCCAATTTCTTGCTAAGGAAATACATTTTATCAATTGATCATAATTCTGCTGGACCCAAGCAGTGCCACGGCATACATGAAGTCTTGCTCTTGAAGAAGCTAAGGCATTAGATGTTTAAGTGATTTGACTGAGATCACATGGATCACTACTGGGAAAACCTGAGCATCAATCCCAGACTTTGAACGCTTAATTCTGTGCCCTTGACTGCATGTTCAGAAGTATCGGTTGTGGAATGAGGGCATCACTTGGTTTTAGGAAAACTTGATCCAGGCTAATGCCAGCTGAAATTTTTTTTGTAATTGTACCTCCAATAACAGAATTAATGCTGTGTATTATGAATTATAAAATTAGGTTTTAAAGTCATGATTAAATTTCATGAGAGTATAAAGAACTGAAGATAGCATTATCATAATGGTAACTTACTGAGTTTTAAAATTCTGATTGATGGAGGTCTACGATATCAGAACATTAGGGAAGACAATATTCCTCCTATACAATGGATCCATAGCTTGGTTTTACAAAATTTGTTGTGCTTTAAATAAACTCATGGATCAAACTATCAAAAAGGTTCTCTAGGCCCCAACTCTCTAGATAAACAACTGTTCAAAAAATACCTAGATATGATGTTATGAGAATGTACGCTAATCTCAAATGCCATCTCACTGTTTAATGAAACTCCTTTTTCAAAAAGTTCTGAAGACATTCAGAAACCCACTGTTCACTCATTCAGCACTTCAAAGTAGAATTAAGTTTTTTAGATGCTGAATATAAAACACAAAAATGCTTTGTTCTTCCTAGCAGCTCAAGTTTTCTATCCGAGTTGACTATCAGTAAGTAAATACTTATAATACAAATATTCACCTATAAACCAGTTCCAAGTGTCATCAGATTACAGAGGATAGGAATTCAGTACAGTTTTTAAGACAGTAAACTTCAGAATTGACTTCTAAGTTCAAATTCTGGCTTTGCCAGTTATTAACTGGATGACTCTGGGAAATTTACTTTAGCTCTCTCTGCCACATTATCTTTATTTATAACAGAGGGGTTTTAGAAATATATGCTTACTTAAGTTAAGGGAGAATTTAATTAAATAATACATCTAAGTTGCTTTGAAGAGTACCTGGAATATGATTATGCCATATAAACAAGTCTAATCTTACAAACACAAGGTTTAAAAAATAACTTTCTGAAAAACAAACATAAAGCAGTTATAAAGTGATGAACGGAAATTTATCAGGAATTAAAATGGTGGAAAATGTCCTACAACATACAGAAAAAAATGTGGACAGCATGAGCAACACCATAGAACAGAGACCAACTATGTAAAGGGCAAGCATAATGGAGGCGGTGAACTTGTGAAGATGTGTAAAGAAAGGTTCAGAGATCTGAAAAGCCTTAGCCTGCCCTTTGAAAATGTAACTTTTAAGGAATCATCCTTTCCTTCATTTCAGCAGCAAAAAGAGCTTCTTCAAGAACATTGCAATATATGGATTGTCCTAGGCACTCAAGAACATCAATTACATTTACTCGGGGTGTACGTGTTCAGTCGCTCAGTTGTGTCTGACTCTTTGTGACCCCATGGACTGTAGCCCTCCAGGCTCCTCTGTCCACGGAGTTTCCCTGACAAGAACACTGGAGTGGATTGGGACTTCCTTCTCCAGGTGATCTTCCCTACCCAGGGATCAAACCTGCATCTCCTGTGGTTCTTGCATTGGTGGGTGCATTCTTTACCACTGAGCCACCTGGGAGGCCCATATTTACGCTAGCGATTGCCTAGTATAACACACTTCCAGTGTTTCAGAAAATTCTCCTAGCTGTATTATGAAGGATGGACTGAAGGGAGGGGAAGAGACTGAAAACAGGAAGACAAATTTAAACTCTCTTGGAATTATGTGGGTAAAAAATTAATAAACTTTGTCAGAAAAAAATTTCACTGAACAGTTAGACAAATTCTAGGGCCAAAAATTTACTGAATCTGAAATTTTGCCAAGAGTTCTCAGCATAAATGTACATCATAACAAAATACTAGTTTGAAGCGTGTGTAATTCCCACTTTGTAGAACTAAAAGAGTAGAACAGTAGTTATTTCATATGATTCATCCTAGTACTTTATTTAGAGGTAAACAATTTAGTACACGACATGATAAAGAATGCCAAAATAAACTCAAATGATCTTAAAAAATTGACCAATAGACTTGAATTTTCTCATTTATAATGACTGGATTTAGGAATTATATCAAGTTACTTTTTATAATTATCTGCAAAAGAAATAGAATATGTAATTACATTCTCTTCAGGTATATATATTTTAAAGAAAATTATTTCAAAGATAATTAAATGAACTAAACATTACTTTCTAATCTTTTTGAGATGAGGAAGTGTATTAGTTATGTTCTTCAAATGCCATTTTTTTTAGTTCAGTAAACCTATTTAAGGTGCTGTGATTTTATAGTTTTCAATAAAGATTTAATTATGCATAAGATCATTAAAACCTGTCCTTGCAGACCTTTCAAAGGGAGAGCTGCTTTCAAGCAACTAGATGTTCGTAAGCACTGAGATGATGAATAATAAGGGTCTGTTCATGTTCTTTTAATTTTAAACATAATTTAAAATAAAGACCCATTACCTCCAACCTATTCCATTTCTTCCATGAGATAACGTCTTTGGGACAACTGTCTTGCCTTTTCACCCTTTCTCATAGGCACTGAAAAGTCCTGAGGTTTTGTTGGCCTGGACTGGAACACAGGCACACTCCTGGTGGGATTCAGAACCCCCGGGTTCTCTTTGGATGACATACGGGATGTTCTGTGAGACGGCAGGATTAAAGATGGTGCTGGGAAGGAAATCTAACAGGAAGAGACATTTGACTAAGAAGACCTTATCCTGAGCATCAGAATGAGGGCATCATTGTGGGTTCCCTGTAACAGTCTCGTGATGTTCCAGATCTGAGTCTTAGATATAAACAAGGAGTAAAATCGCAGAGAAATATTTAACCATCTGTAACACAATGACAGTTTCCTCTAGGATGAGTACAGTAAGATGCTTATTGTTGCTGTTCAGTTGTTCATTCATGTCTGACTCTGCAACCTCATGGACTGTAGCCCACCAGGTCCCTCTGTCCATGGGACTGCCCAGGCAATAATACTGGAGTAGCTCGTCATTTCCTTCCCTAGGGATTTTCCCAGCCCAGGGATTGAATTCACACGTCCTGCATTAGTAGATGTGTTCTTTATCATCGAGCCTTGAAGGAAGCCCGAGTGCAATAAGGTGTTATATGAAATACATAAGAGGAATTAGTTTGTATTTAGAGAAGAACGTGTCCCAACTAGGAGGCGTTGTGGGGTTGTATGTCACTGTAAGCCTTGGCACTGGGACTCTGTGACTTCATCTTTGATACCGATTAACTGTGTTATACTGAGCAACCAACTTAGCCTCTCTGGGCCTCTGTAGCCTCATCTTTTAAAGAAAAAAAAAGGGGTATTAGTTATGTTCTTCAAATGCCATTTTTTTTAGTTCAGTAAACCTATTTAAGGTGCTGTGATTTTATAGTTTTCAATAAAGATTTAATTATGCATAAGATCATTAAAACCTGTCCTTGCAGACCTTTCAAAGGGAGAGCTGCTTTCAAGCAACTAGATGTTCGTAAGCACTGAGATGATGAATAATAAGGGTCTGTTCATGTTCTTTTAATTTTAAACATAATTTAAAATAAAGACCCATTACCTCCAACCTATTCCATTTCTTCCATGAGATAACGTCTTTGGGACAACTGTCTTGCCTTTTCACCCTTTCTCATAGGCACTGAAAAGTCCTGAGGTTTTGTTGGCCTGGACTGGAACACAGGCACACTCCTGGTGGGATTCAGAACCCCCGGGTTCTCTTTGGATGACATACGGGATGTTCTGTGAGACGGCAGGATTAAAGATGGTGCTGGGAAGGAAATCTAACAGGAAGAGACATTTGACTAAGAAGACCTTATCCTGAGCATCAGAATGAGGGCATCATTGTGGGTTCCCTGTAACAGTCTCGTGATGTTCCAGATCTGAGTCTTAGATATAAACAAGGAGTAAAATCGCAGAGAAATATTTAACCATCTGTAACACAATGACAGTTTCCTCTAGGATGAGTACAGTAAGATGCTTATTGTTGCTGTTCAGTTGTTCATTCATGTCTGACTCTGCAACCTCATGGACTGTAGCCCACCAGGTCCCTCTGTCCATGGGACTGCCCAGGCAATAATACTGGAGTAGCTCGTCATTTCCTTCCCTAGGGATTTTCCCAGCCCAGGGATTGAATTCACACGTCCTGCATTAGTAGATGTGTTCTTTATCATCGAGCCTTGAAGGAAGCCCGAGTGCAATAAGGTGTTATATGAAATACATAAGAGGAATTAGTTTGTATTTAGAGAAGAACGTGTCCCAACTAGGAGGCGTTGTGGGGTTGTATGTCACTGTAAGCCTTGGCACTGGGACTCTGTGACTTCATCTTTGATACCGATTAACTGTGTTATACTGAGCAACCAACTTAGCCTCTCTGGGCCTCTGTAGCCTCATCTATAAAATGAACAGGAGAATAGTGTCAAATTTAGAAGGTTGTTGTGAATATTAAATGAAGTTGCATATGCATGGCATTACGAACAGTGCCTGCCACACAGTAAATGCATGCTATGTTTATAATTATTTGCCATTATTAGCTACAATGAGTCTAGGGGAAGCCCTTGGAAAGACGGTGTAGAGTTATACTCCGGGTATCACAATGTAGTCATAGGAACCAAAGGACTGGGGACCTGACAAGACCTCACTGCAGCAAAACTAAAAAATCACTGTAACATACTGAAAACAATAAATCTGAAAATCAAATAGGCAATAAATCTGAAAATCAACTAAGCATCTTGTATATTTACTTGTTAAATGTGGCAGTCTTAACCAGATACTTGATGAAGTAAAAAAGTCAGAAGCTACTGCTATGTCTTTGGATTCACTCAGATCAATTACTTCCAATCACTGAGCATCAGTTTCTGTACCTGATACAGCTTGCATGCGTGCTAAGTCACTTTAGTTTTGTCTGATTCTTTGCATTCATGGACTGTAGCCCACCAGGCTCCTTTGTTGGTGGAATACTCCAGGCAGGAATACTGGAGTGAGTTGCTGTGCCCTCCTCCTGGGGGTCTTCTGGACCTAGGGATAGAACCTGGGTCTCCTATGTCTCCTGCATTGGCAGGTGAGTTCTTTACTGCTAGCAACATCTGATGTAAGTTAAGAGATGATTAAGAGATGACCTCTAAACCCTTTTGGAGCTCTCATGTCCTGCATATGTAAATAACGTTTAGAATTTGTGGTCAGTTACTTTCAATATATGTATCTAATATGCTTATTGACATTAAACTCATTCTCATGCATAGTTCATTACTTCTGTTATTTTATGTATAGTTCTGAAAATAAGTTCATTTTCAAGGCCCAAAGAGTTGGACATGACTGAGAAACTAACATTGTTTTTAATACTATACAGTTAATAAATTTAGTGGTCAGGTTAACCCTTAACCACTTTTGTTTTTATTTACTAGGAGGCGTTGTGGGGTTGTATGCACTAAGCCTTGGCACTGGGACTCTGTGACTTCATCTTTGATACCGATTAACTGTGTTATACTGAGCAACCAACTTAGCCTCTCTGGGCCTCTGTAGCCTCATCTATAAAATGAACAGGAGAATAGTGTCAAATTTAGAAGGTTGTTGTGAATATTAAATGAAGTTGCATATGCATGGCATTACGAACAGTGCCTGCCACACAGTAAATGCATGCTATGTTTATAATTATTTGCCATTATTAGCTACAATGAGTCTAGGGGAAGCCCTTGGAAAGACGGTGTAGAGTTATACTCCGGGTATCACAATGTAGTCATAGGAACCAAAGGACTGGGGACCTGACAAGACCTCACTGCAGCAAAACTAAAAAATCACTGTAACATACTGAAAACAATAAATCTGAAAATCAAATAGGCAATAAATCTGAAAATCAACTAAGCATCTTGTATATTTACTTGTTAAATGTGGCAGTCTTAACCAGATACTTGATGAAGTAAAAAAGTCAGAAGCTACTGCTATGTCTTTGGATTCACTCAGATCAATTACTTCCAATCACTGAGCATCAGTTTCTGTACCTGATACAGCTTGCATGCGTGCTAAGTCACTTTAGTTTTGTCTGATTCTTTGCATTCATGGACTGTAGCCCACCAGGCTCCTTTGTTGGTGGAATACTCCAGGCAGGAATACTGGAGTGAGTTGCTGTGCCCTCCTCCTGGGGGTCTTCTGGACCTAGGGATAGAACCTGGGTCTCCTATGTCTCCTGCATTGGCAGGTGAGTTCTTTACTGCTAGCAACATCTGATGTAAGTTAAGAGATGATTAAGAGATGACCTCTAAACCCTTTTGGAGCTCTCATGTCCTGCATATGTAAATAACGTTTAGAATTTGTGGTCAGTTACTTTCAATATATGTATCTAATATGCTTATTGACATTAAACTCATTCTCATGCATAGTTCATTACTTCTGTTATTTTATGTATAGTTCTGAAAATAAGTTCATTTTCAAGGCCCAAAGAGTTGGACATGACTGAGAAACTAACATTGTTTTTAATACTATACAGTTAATAAATTTAGTGGTCAGGTTTAATCCCTCTTCTTTCAAATCTCTTCTACTTTTGTTACTCTCAACATCCTTGAGCTTTGAGTTTTCTTTTGGTATTTAAAATCAGTTGTTAGTGTGGGATATTAAAGTAGGTACATGTAAAATTAGATATATTACTCAGAGAATAATTATTGAAGTATAATCATAAATTTTCACTAATAAATAATTATTGAAGTATAATTATACATTTTCACATTAGAGGAGACACTAACTAAAGGCATTTTTTTCTCCTTTGCAGTATCATTACTGTGATTCTACTTTTAAAGTAGGATTTCAAGGTTTTCTAGGGAAGGAGATTGGTGTCAGAAATTCCAATAAAAGCTTGATTGTGTGATAGATGACCTGTTCAAGTAGTGATACATAGTTCCCAATAATTTAAAAAGCACATTCAGCTCTCATTCCACTGTTCATATGACATATATTTGATTTGAAATTTTGCAAAAGTGCTGCCCAATCATTCTTTGTACTTAAGTTGAAGGGGAAAGCTGTAAGTATCACTAAAGCATGACACTTCCAAGCACATATTTGCAATATATATATATATTTTCACATTTTTCCTTGAACACTTAACAGGTCAGTAGGCAAGATATAGAGACAGAGTACTTCAGTGTAATACAAGGCTTTTAGGAGCAGATTGATGTCTTCCCTCATAAATTAGGAATTAGGCAATGACAAAAGACAGCAATCAGAGGCATTTTGTTTTCAATTAAGAGCTAGAATAGGGGTTTTCCTGGGTGTCCAGTGGTTAAGAGCTCACTTCCCAGTGCAGGGGGTATAGGTTCAGTCCCTGGTTGGGAAGCTAGTATTCCACAGGCGGAGGGGCCAGAAAAACCTAAACATAAAACAGAAGCAGTATTGTAACAAATTCAATAAAAATTTTTAAAATGGTCTACATCAAAAAACATCTTAGGAAAAAAGAGTTAGGAGAAAGGCAGTCAGGAAGGTACTCTGTATAAGTGGTCAGTTACTTTCAATATATGTATCTAATATGCTTATTGACATTAAACTCATTCTCATGCATAGTTCATTACTTCTGTTATTTTATGTATAGTTCTGAAAATAAGTTCATTTTCAAGGCCCAAAGAGTTGGACATGACTGAGAAACTAACATTGTTTTTAATACTATACAGTTAATAAATTTAGTGGTCAGGTTTAATCCCTCTTCTTTCAAATCTCTTCTACTTTTGTTACTCTCAACATCCTTGAGCTTTGAGTTTTCTTTTGGTATTTAAAATCAGTTGTTAGTGTGGGATATTAAAGTAGGTACATGTAAAATTAGATATATTACTCAGAGAATAATTATTGAAGTATAATCATAAATTTTCACTAATAAATAATTATTGAAGTATAATTATACATTTTCACATTAGAGGAGACACTAACTAAAGGCATTTTTTTCTCCTTTGCAGTATCATTACTGTGATTCTACTTTTAAAGTAGGATTTCAAGGTTTTCTAGGGAAGGAGATTGGTGTCAGAAATTCCAATAAAAGCTTGATTGTGTGATAGATGACCTGTTCAAGTAGTGATACATAGTTCCCAATAATTTAAAAAGCACATTCAGCTCTCATTCCACTGTTCATATGACATATATTTGATTTGAAATTTTGCAAAAGTGCTGCCCAATCATTCTTTGTACTTAAGTTGAAGGGGAAAGCTGTAAGTATCACTAAAGCATGACACTTCCAAGCACATATTTGCAATATATATATATATTTTCACATTTTTCCTTGAACACTTAACAGGTCAGTAGGCAAGATATAGAGACAGAGTACTTCAGTGTAATACAAGGCTTTTAGGAGCAGATTGATGTCTTCCCTCATAAATTAGGAATTAGGCAATGACAAAAGACAGCAATCAGAGGCATTTTGTTTTCAATTAAGAGCTAGAATAGGGGTTTTCCTGGGTGTCCAGTGGTTAAGAGCTCACTTCCCAGTGCAGGGGGTATAGGTTCAGTCCCTGGTTGGGAAGCTAGTATTCCACAGGCGGAGGGGCCAGAAAAACCTAAACATAAAACAGAAGCAGTATTGTAACAAATTCAATAAAAATTTTTAAAATGGTCTACATCAAAAAACATCTTAGGAAAAAAGAGTTAGGAGAAAGGCAGTCAGGAAGGTACTCTGTATAACTTCAACAATTACAAGAAGCTTCATGATAAGCATTTGGTGATGCAATTAAATAGGATGAACATTATGGCTTTGGACCTTGAATAGGGTTGGCCCTCTTTCTAGTAGAAAAAGCCTAAAGAGGGAAAATATTCTTAGGGAAACAAAGTAGTGCCTTGAAGTCCAAGAGAAAACAACTTTTCTTTTCCTAACCATTTACTCTTTTCATGCCAGTGAGTAATGGGCAGACAGACAACTGTGATTATCAATTTGTCCTGAGGTCAAATAAAGGTGTGATACAGAACAATGTTGGAGGATGAGCAAATGCACTGAGAAGCCCCATGGTATGTTTCCCCAAGAGTTTGGCAAGGTGGTATGCTGGTTTATGGTACTGTGGGGGCAGCGTGTGAGGTTCACAACATGTTCTAGACCTGAAAACAGCAAATACGGCTCTTGGGTGTATCCTCCTTCTGCCTAGCCCAAGAACTAAGAATGCTTTTCACGTACTTACACACCTAAGAACAATCAAAATAATAATAGCAATTAAGTGCAAATTTCACTGGTCCTAAACAAAGTTTCCTTGAAACAAACCACACACATTAACCTACATACTTCTGGCTGTTTTTATATTATTAATATAGCATCAGACGCAAATAGATACAACAGAGACTGGCCTACAAAGCCTAAAATATTTACCATTATCCATTTAGGGAAAGAAGTCTGCAACTCTTATACTGAACACTGATTAATCCTGTTTTATGATAACTGGAAAGAACTGGAATATCTCTTGGTATTATCACTTCTCTGTTTTTCAAGCATTCTTTGGAATGGTAGATGAAGAGAGGAAATGAAATAGAATAAGTAACTACGGACTTGTATTTATTTATGATTCAAAAGACAGCAATCAGAGGCATTTTGTTTTCAATTAAGAGCTAGAATAGGGGTTTTCCTGGGTGTCCAGTGGTTAAGAGCTCACTTCCCAGTGCAGGGGGTATAGGTTCAGTCCCTGGTTGGGAAGCTAGTATTCCACAGGCGGAGGGGCCAGAAAAACCTAAACATAAAACAGAAGCAGTATTGTAACAAATTCAATAAAAATTTTTAAAATGGTCTACATCAAAAAACATCTTAGGAAAAAAGAGTTAGGAGAAAGGCAGTCAGGAAGGTACTCTGTATAACTTCAACAATTACAAGAAGCTTCATGATAAGCATTTGGTGATGCAATTAAATAGGATGAACATTATGGCTTTGGACCTTGAATAGGGTTGGCCCTCTTTCTAGTAGAAAAAGCCTAAAGAGGGAAAATATTCTTAGGGAAACAAAGTAGTGCCTTGAAGTCCAAGAGAAAACAACTTTTCTTTTCCTAACCATTTACTCTTTTCATGCCAGTGAGTAATGGGCAGACAGACAACTGTGATTATCAATTTGTCCTGAGGTCAAATAAAGGTGTGATACAGAACAATGTTGGAGGATGAGCAAATGCACTGAGAAGCCCCATGGTATGTTTCCCCAAGAGTTTGGCAAGGTGGTATGCTGGTTTATGGTACTGTGGGGGCAGCGTGTGAGGTTCACAACATGTTCTAGACCTGAAAACAGCAAATACGGCTCTTGGGTGTATCCTCCTTCTGCCTAGCCCAAGAACTAAGAATGCTTTTCACGTACTTACACACCTAAGAACAATCAAAATAATAATAGCAATTAAGTGCAAATTTCACTGGTCCTAAACAAAGTTTCCTTGAAACAAACCACACACATTAACCTACATACTTCTGGCTGTTTTTATATTATTAATATAGCATCAGACGCAAATAGATACAACAGAGACTGGCCTACAAAGCCTAAAATATTTACCATTATCCATTTAGGGAAAGAAGTCTGCAACTCTTATACTGAACACTGATTAATCCTGTTTTATGATAACTGGAAAGAACTGGAATATCTCTTGGTATTATCACTTCTCTGTTTTTTCAAGCATTCTTTGGAATGGTAGATGAAGAGAGGAAATGAAATAGAATAAGTAACTACACAAGGACTTGTATTTATTTAAATAATGATTCGATTGTGTGATAAACAAGAAGTAGGTTATTTCCCAGTTTGGAGGACTTGGATAACAGAATCAATCTTGGATGAACCCAAAGGGTAGGTTGTCTTGATAGCTCTAATCAGAAGAGTAGAATTTTATCTTCCTTTTTAAATATACTCAATTTATACACTCCAGGCAGGCAGGAGAGATGTCTGGCTCTCAAGGCCATTCGGTGCTATATTTCCTCTTATCCTTGTCAACCGCTCCCCCTCAAAGTTTGTAGAAGTGTCATTGTATTCTCATATCAGATACAATCCATGATCAACACATGCCATCAAATTTACTCAATTTAAATTATAACTCAATTAGCATTTTCATGAATTCATACAGTGGTGAAAGCAACACTGCAATTCTGTTTTGGAATCCTGCCAACCACGGTCCAGCCCACTGAGGACGGAAACTAGCCTTCTGCTTTCCCCTTCCCTGAACAGAGAAACGGTCATGACATCATTCTAGCTGTCCTCTGATAGCTTGTTACGTGGAAGAGAAATATGGGTTTGTTCTATAAGCGTTCCAGTAATGTCCAGAACCAGTGTTGGAAATGGGTAGAACATAGAGAGACCTAGAACTTTTTAATGATCTCAGCTGGACATTTTTGGACTAGGCTCCCTTGGCAATCAGTGAAATATTCAGTAGGATCTGAGTGAGCCACTGCTTGTGAAGGATACAATAGAATTGGAAGTCCACTGCTAAGGACTCACTACCCACTTTCATTGCCCAGGGCAGGATCTGATCCCTGGTTGGGGAACTAAGACCCTACAAGATATGTCACCTGGACAAAAAAAAAAAAGAGACTGGAAATAGAGATAGATCACCAGAAGATAATGCCATTCTTATGAATCTCAAAACAATCTAAGACTTAAAGTCAGCTTGAGAAACATCAAATAGATTTTTCAAAGGAAAAGCATACCTTTAGAATAGCTAAGTGATGAAGAATCTGTAGATGAAGCTACTCTTCATGGGTGCCCATTGAAGCTTAAGGCACATTGTTTTAGGTGCAAGGATGTCAGGGCCACGCATAAACTTGAAAATCTTGCTCAAGCCAGTGCTGCACCATCATTTGAAGTGATGCTTTATCTGGTGTGAGATTTAATGTTACAGTCTGGCAGAATAGAATGTAATCTTATTACAAGAAGCAGATATATTTTGGGAATCCTTTGTTATAAAAATATATCATTGGAATTCAATTACATACCAATCACACAGGTGTGTTTATGCTAGATTAGCTCAATTTTTTTTTTTTTTTTTTGGTGGCTGTTTTGGCGCATTGGATTTGCACCATTAACTCTTGTCTTAAATATAAAAAATACAGTGTCATGATGGCTAAGGACAAGCTGAGAGATCTATCAGAAGCCCTTATTTCCCATCATTTATTATGTTCATTCTCCCATTTGATGATGCTTTACATCATACTATGTTGAGTCTGACAACATTGATTGCTGTCAGGATAGATAAGCTCAAGGTTTTTGTATAATATGAGGGCACTAAAATCCAAATACAAATCAGTATTTTTTATTTTGTTGGCTAATGTCAAATTATTGATCCAACTAAGCATTCACCTCTCTGGCTAGGCTTTGTCAGATCTCACCTGCTTCTGGAGTTAATTTCTCTCCTTCTCTGAGACCTCCGATACACTACTAAAATTTTTTTGTAATACTAAGCTTTATATTTTAGGGAGGGCCCTCGAGGGCTTAGGTGCACCATCACCCACCCATGGAAGCACAGGTTCTGTACACAGAAGAAACGGATGCTATCCAGAAGCTGCAGAACCTACTCTTCAATGTATAATGACAAGAGCTAGATAAATACAAATAGGACAGAATTCTGACACCATTAAGTGAAAGAGAACATAAAGGGTGGATAACAGAGACATTGCTATAGTGGGAAAAATTTCCCATATTAAATATGGTGCAGACACAGTGTTTAGCACCCTGGCTAGATGCAAGGGAGGTTGTGCTACAAAGCAAAGCACCACTGTGGTGGTGCTTAAAAGCTTTGGGAACCCATGACCCCCAAATGATGTAACAGAGACAGCACAGTAGAGGAGAGAATCGAAAGGTCTCCACCATGGAGAATGAACTTCTGTCAAAACCACCCTCAAGGTTGAAATCTACAAGAAGGCTATTTTCAGACCATGATCCCTAGGCAGCTACAGAACTGTGATCCCAGAGAGGAAAGAAAGAAATGAGATGACCCTTTGATTACACCAGTTTACTGCTTGGAGACAATTTACAGGCTGCGATAGGGAAGAAAAACCCAGTGTCTCTTTGAGTTGAGGAGGCAGAGATCTAAACTAGGGAAGGTTGAGCGTGGAGTCAGATTTGCATGGCAGAGCACCGAAGAAAGGCAATTGAGCAGAGAGCTCCTGAGATCCGCAGAGGATTCCTCCCTTTTTTAGTTAGAATCCTACCTGCACAGAAGAAATACTACCCAAACAGTCAACCAAACAACTCTACATAGGATGGGAGGGGAAAATAGCAAATATTCTTGGAAGATTGTATGCTGTATGTTTAGAGGTATATTATTTGAAATTAAAGATATATATTATAAATGTGAGAATCATCTCTATTTCCTGGAAAGATTCTTCCCTCATACATTTTTATTATTTTCTCCTTACTCCATTGTCCTAATTGCAGGCACACTTCACAGCTTTATGTAGACATAAAAAAATAAGGTAGGCGTTAAGGTCATACTAGGATGTTTATGCTTGGATGGAGGTAGTACACTGCACTGCTTTCTCAGCAAAAGGTTCTTCCTCTTGCTGGACCATAATTTTTCACTGCATTTAAATTTCTCAATAATAGTTAATCTACTGAAATATTACCTTAAGAAGGAATGAGAAATGGAAAGTTAATCCTGTTTAAGTAGTATAATATATCCTATTTCTCAAATGCATCTTGGTACATTTTACATTAGATGATGAACAGACTGTAATGTCTTTTGCTTTTGAACGACAACAGACTATTAGCATTAAATCCTATATTCTTGGAATTTGAAACTGATCTATCCTACCAGATGGAAAATTAAGTTATTAACTTTACATTTTATTGAATATGACTACTACCCATAAATCAGGTTTATGGGTAAGAACCGTATTCTAAATAACAGCCTATTTTATGTTCATGTTTTGTAACATTGAAATTATTCTAAATAACTGTTCTAACAATATAGTGCATTTTATCAAAGTTATCTTTGTGTGTTCTCCGTGTTGCAAACGTAGCACACTCATTATGACACAGAGATTAACAGTACACATTCTATTATTTCCTCATTCTAAATCCTTGCTCTACCATTTTCTCTTATTTTCCTCAGTAACGTTGTGTACAATATTCCTCATTAAACAAATAGATCAATAATAATATATTTGCTGTTACTATTGTTCAGTTGACTAGTCGTGTCCTACTCTTTGCGATCCCCATAGACTGCACCCCGCCAGGCTCCTCTGTCCATGGGATTTCTCAGACAAGAATACTGGAGTGGGTTGCCATTTCCTTCTTCAGGGGATCTTCCAGATCCAGAGATCAAACTCATGTCTCCTGCACTATCATTTACCTCTGAGCCACCAAGGAAGCCCATCAACTGTATACAGAGTGCTAAAACACAAAGATCACTGCTCTATTGTTTTTCCAATACTCAAACTATTTACTCATTATTGTAATAAGTAAAACATCTTTGAAGATAGGATCTTTCTCTTCAATTTTTATTGAGATGTCTGCCACATAATAAGGCTTCTTTTTTTTTTTAATCAATGAGTTAAAAAGTTATTGGCAACATCTGACAAAATGATCATTCTTTTTCTTAATTTCTAAGGTTTCTTTTACCCTGTACTATATGATTCCTTCTTTACATTCATTGATTCATTTAACTTTCACAGCTTCATTCTTCCATATTGTACATTTCTAAAATACATATTTAATTTATGTAATATTGGAAAACATGCTGTTGTGCAGAAAATTGTTTGACATAATTCTCATATAAATATAATTTCCATATAAAATAATTTCCTTTTACATTAGATGATGAACAGACTGTAATGTCTTTTGCTTTTGAACGACAACAGACTATTAGCATTAAATCCTATATTCTTGGAATTTGAAACTGATCTATCCTACCAGATGGAAAATTAAGTTATTAACTTTACATTTTATTGAATATGACTACTACCCATAAATCAGGTTTATGGGTAAGAACCGTATTCTAAATAACAGCCTATTTTATGTTCATGTTTTGTAACATTGAAATTATTCTAAATAACTGTTCTAACAATATAGTGCATTTTATCAAAGTTATCTTTGTGTGTTCTCCGTGTTGCAAACGTAGCACACTCATTATGACACAGAGATTAACAGTACACATTCTATTATTTCCTCATTCTAAATCCTTGCTCTACCATTTTCTCTTATTTTCCTCAGTAACGTTGTGTACAATATTCCTCATTAAACAAATAGATCAATAATAATATATTTGCTGTTACTATTGTTCAGTTGACTAGTCGTGTCCTACTCTTTGCGATCCCCATAGACTGCACCCCGCCAGGCTCCTCTGTCCATGGGATTTCTCAGACAAGAATACTGGAGTGGGTTGCCATTTCCTTCTTCAGGGGATCTTCCAGATCCAGAGATCAAACTCATGTCTCCTGCACTATCATTTACCTCTGAGCCACCAAGGAAGCCCATCAACTGTATACAGAGTGCTAAAACACAAAGATCACTGCTCTATTGTTTTTCCAATACTCAAACTATTTACTCATTATTGTAATAAGTAAAACATCTTTGAAGATAGGATCTTTCTCTTCAATTTTTATTGAGATGTCTGCCACATAATAAGGCTTCTTTTTTTTTTTAATCAATGAGTTAAAAAGTTATTGGCAACATCTGACAAAATGATCATTCTTTTTCTTAATTTCTAAGGTTTCTTTTACCCTGTACTATATGATTCCTTCTTTACATTCATTGATTCATTTAACTTTCACAGCTTCATTCTTCCATATTGTACATTTCTAAAATACATATTTAATTTATGTAATATTGGAAAACATGCTGTTGTGCAGAAAATTGTTTGACATAATTCTCTCCATATAAATATAATTTCCTATATCAAAATAAAAGTATAGCTCATGTCCCTTATTAAAATGTTACAAATGCATACTTCAGTTTTTATTTAAATATACTTCAGTTTTGATGATGTATTAAGTGCTATGAAGTCTATGAAGTCAATTTATTTCTGTAATTTTTGTTTAAAAGGAACACTTATATTTTACAGAGATTCAAAATGAAAATAACACTCTTGACATTTACTCATTTATTTGCCATTGTTGGTAATCTTCATTTTGTTTGGTTGTATTTTCACATTTCCACTTAGCATAATCATTTCTCTTTATTTGAATTTCCTTTCTAATGTTTATTGTAGGTTAAATTCATTGACAATTGATTATCTTAACTTTTATTGGTCTGAAAAAATTTAATTTGTTCCTTTAATTTGGGAAGACATTTTCTAAAGATTTTATTTTTATTTTTAAGAATTGAAAGTTACCTCTCCATTTTCTTCTAATCTTCTCATTTATGGAAATAGCCTGAGGAAAGAATTCTGAGCCTTATACTTATTCCATTGTACATATCTTTTAATCTGTGGCATATATACATATGTGTATACATATATACTGTCACAAATTTTATTAACATTGTCATGATTTTTAAGTAATATATTTTCTTAAAGTGCATTGAGTTTTATAGAAGTTGGGGGTTTATTTTTCATCATGTTTGGAGAAAAAAGGTATCCATTATTTCCTCAAGTAATTTTCTGTATATATTGCTGAGATTACAATTTTATCTTCATATTACTTTACATTTTCCCACAGGTATTCTAAGCTCCCTTTTTTTTTTTTTTTCAATTTTTTCCCTTTTATTTCTATATCTTATTTCAAATGGTTCTACAGTCATATTTTCAAATTCACTATTTTTTTTTATAGAATCTAATCTAACATTAATACCATTTGGGATATTTTAAATTTCAGATATTACATTTTTCTTCTCTATAAGTTAAATTTCAATCTTCATATATTTTTCACTTATTTGCTCATTATATTAAAGTTTTCTCTATTTTTTAATATGGCACTTCATTTATACAGGTGTTTTATGGCTTAATTTTATCATTCCTATCATTTATGTATATGTTCTATACATCAAGTTTATTTGGATTGCATATTATATTTTCTTGCCTCTTCTGACACTCTTTCTCCTATAAGATCTTACACAGCTCAGTTACTATAAGTGCTACTTATATACCGATGGTTCAAGTGTATATTTCCATAGCCCAGAATTTCCTCTCTTCCCCATTATACTCAACTTTTTACTTGACATCTCATCTATTAGCCCTCTCAGGATTATTCAGACCATAACAGAATTGTTGATAAAATTAAACAGATAATGTCACTATGCTCCTTAAACCCTTTGTAAAAATACAAGGAATTAAAATATTTTTACTATGTTTTATAAAGTCCTCTCTGATCACTTAATTCAGTTCTTTAATCCACCCATTCACTATGATCAGGCCACACTGCACTACTTTCTGTCTCTTGAAGACATGAGTCTGCTTCCACCTCAGGGACCTCGCACTTTCTTTTCTTTAAAACCTCTGCTGGCCAGATTTTGACATCACAACATTTAGGAGACAATTCATGTATAGGTATATGTGTGTGTGTTTGTATGTGCAAATCAAGTGAATTCATACATGCCACTTTCTGTAACAATATCACTTCTGTCTTCTCTATTCTTATTGCAATTATCATTGCTTCCTTTTACATTCATTTTTGTATTTGTTTTCTTGTTCCTCCAACCAGAGTGAAAATCCCTCAAGTGTTAAGACCTGATTAAGTTTATGAATCAATGAATTATCAGCACTTTGATGAGTTTCTGGTGCAAGTAGGAACTAAATTCATACTTATTGAATACATGAATACATAAATAACATACTTTATTGTAAAAATATTAATACATGGATGCATAAAGCACTTTAATTTAAAAAAATCTGTCTAAGGTGGAGGTAAAAGTTGTGCCAAAATTTTTCTATTGATGTACAAAATAATTGTCTAAAGGCTCTTATTTTGACTTTTGATTAGAAATAAGCCAGGAAATGAAAAGACCTTGTTTCAGTAAGACTAGTACAATAGACAGAACATCATTCATGATATTATTATATTGAAAATGTAAAGAAACTTATTTAAATAGGCAGTATATTTATTTCCTGCATCTACAGCATAATGATACAGACTAAAGAATAAAAACCTTTCAGGAGTGTTTTCAAAAGAATATTTTATTCACATCAGTTCCATAGTAATCCCACATTGTAACAATTCAAGAGATAAGAGAATTTTTATAACTTATTTTTCTAAAGTATATAACTTTTATTAACTTGTATACTTTCTGCTCCCACATATTTAAGACTGAGTTTGTCATGACTTTTGTTTGTATTAGTCTGCTTCTTTTCCTCAGATTTACATTTGCTTTAACAAACTGAACTATCCTTTGTTTGCTTAAATCATAAGGAGGGCTTCCCTGGTGGTCCAGTGGGTAAGGACACCGCCTTGCAGTGCAAGGGGCGCCGGTTCGAGCCCTGGCCTGGGAAGATCCCACGTGCCGCGAAGCGGCTGGACTGATGTGTCCCATAACCGAGCCGGAGCTCTGGAGCGCGTGCGCCCAGAGCTGACACTCTGCGACGACGGAGGCCACCGCGATGGGAGGCCCACATGGGCCAAAGAACAAAGACTGATGAAACTAGAAAAATGAAGGACCAATAGAAGTGGCCTGCCTGCTCCCCTCCCTCCCCACCCCCACCAAAAATAAATAAATAAATAAATCTTTGAATAAAAAAGAAATCATAAGGAGCATGGCAAAGTTCTGAGTGAAATGGAAGCTCCTATGCTTGACTATTTTATGATTTTGATAAATTTCTTGCTGTTGCTTATGGGAATGCATGTTAAGTGGCAACTTCAAATGGAATGTCTAAGCCCTATACGGATTAACCAAGTCGTAGTGACTCAGGCTTTTCAAGAAAAATCACCTGTCAAACAGAATGGGATGAGTCAGAGCTCCTCAGAAGTTTAGAGGAACATCTTTTTCCCACAAATGAATGACTTCAACTATTCCACCATGAATGCTGAAATACAGCCTATAATAGAAAGAAAACATACTGTGAGGTTAGAAGAGGAAACTTGGACATGAAATGGGGATTTGCTATCTTTACTCATTTTCTACTAATTCCAGATTATGTACCTGTAAAATGTGACACAGTACCTAGCTAGTCACATGGCTATGAAGAAGAAATGAGTCAATGGAGAGCCATCAGAAGAGAACCTGACATACAGCTACCTAATCAATAAAGCTATCTTTATTTCTTACAACTATTCATATCCATCAGGAAATTTTAAATGTCTTTTTTGTAATTGTGTGAAAAAACCAGAGAAGCATACATCATTGGATATTTTTAAAAACTTTGTTAAAATGAATCCATTTTTATGATACTCTTAAGGGTCAGAAAAAGTATTTAAATAAATAATGTCCCAGGCTAGAAATTTTAATTTTTTTGTGCCTAAAATTTAACTTGTCTCTATTTTCTAATAATAATTTTTTGTACTGTTGCTTATAAAGGCCTGAGGGCAGTCTAAAATATTCATTTAACAAACATGTACTAAATATTAACTAGAAGTTATAGATATATCCATTTATCTTATTTTCTGTTTATATACCATTCACTCATGTATATCTCCTTTCTTTCAACACACTTATTGATATAGTAATTTATGCTAGGAACTAAGAGGAGCTAGAAATACCAAAAGGAACACGAAGCAAATAGCTCTACTTTATGAATGGTTTATCCCACATTGAGATATTATCTTTAGCTCCATTGAAAATGGTAGAGTGGCAAATGACTGAGAAAGACCTTTCTGGGACAGTGCTATGTGATGATCTGTATAAAATGAAAATAATGATTGAGATATAGCCCCAGTCTATGGTCTGGTGGAAAAGACAAGTGTGCAGGCCATGTTAAGTGGCAACTTCAAATGGAATGTCTAAGCCCTATACGGATTAACCAAGTCGTAGTGACTCAGGCTTTTCAAGAAAAATCACCTGTCAAACAGAATGGGATGAGTCAGAGCTCCTCAGAAGTTTAGAGGAACATCTTTTTCCCACAAATGAATGACTTCAACTATTCCACCATGAATGCTGAAATACAGCCTATAATAGAAAGAAAACATACTGTGAGGTTAGAAGAGGAAACTTGGACATGAAATGGGGATTTGCTATCTTTACTCATTTTCTACTAATTCCAGATTATGTACCTGTAAAATGTGACACAGTACCTAGCTAGTCACATGGCTATGAAGAAGAAATGAGTCAATGGAGAGCCATCAGAAGAGAACCTGACATACAGCTACCTAATCAATAAAGCTATCTTTATTTCTTACAACTATTCATATCCATCAGGAAATTTTAAATGTCTTTTTTGTAATTGTGTGAAAAAACCAGAGAAGCATACATCATTGGATATTTTTAAAAACTTTGTTAAAATGAATCCATTTTTATGATACTCTTAAGGGTCAGAAAAAGTATTTAAATAAATAATGTCCCAGGCTAAAAATTTTTAAATTTTTTTGTGCCTAAAATTTAACTTGTCTCTATTTTCTAATAATAATTTTTTGTACTGTTGCTTATAAAGGCCTGAGGGCAGTCTAAAATATTCATTTAACAAACATGTACTAAATATTAACTAGAAGTTATAGATATATCCATTTATCTTATTTTCTGTTTATATACCATTCACTCATGTATATCTCCTTTCTTTCAACACACTTATTGATATAGTAATTTATGCTAGGAACTAAGAGGAGCTAGAAATACCAAAAGGAACACGAAGCAAATAGCTCTACTTTATGAATGGTTTATCCCACATTGAGATATTATCTTTAGCTCCATTGAAAATGGTAGAGTGGCAAATGACTGAGAAAGACCTTTCTGGGACAGTGCTATGTGATGATCTGTATAAAATGAAAATAATGATTGAGATATAGCCCCAGTCTATGGTCTGGTGGAAAAGACAAGTGTGCAGAACAATAGGCTATTTTCTCTGGGAAAACTGCTGTGACAGAATGTTAAATGGAGAGTTTTGACTGAGGTGCCAAAATATGATACATATCAGACCTCAAATGAGTTATGAGACAGATCAAAATGCAATCTTCAAAGATGTGTGAATTGGACCACAAAGATGGCTGAGCTCCGAGGAACTGATGCTTTTGAAATGTGGTGCCAGAGAAGACGACTCATGAGAGTCCCTTGGACTGCAAGGAGATCAAACCAATCAATTCTAAAGGAAATCAACCCTGAATATTCATTGGAAGAATTGATGCTGAAGTCCAGTACTTTGGCAACCTGATGCAGAGAGCTGACTGACTGGAAAAGACACTAACGCTGAGAATGAAGAGGCTTGAAAAGAGAAAAGGGTGGCAGAGCAAGAGATGGTTAGATAGCACCACTGACTCAATGCACACGAATTTGGGCCAATTCTGGGAGATCGTGAAGGACAGAGAAGCGTGGCATGCTATGATCCATGGGGTTGCACAGTTGGACACGACTTAGCAACTGAACAACAACAAATACATATTAAGAAATTTTGAATGTTCTTAGACATTTTATCCATTTCAAGGATTGCAAATTTTTTTAAATGTTATGAGGAAAACTTTAAGAAGAGGAATTTCATAGAAAAACGTTTAGGTAAGTATCACAAAATGGGCTTGACGATAAGTAGATTTTTGTACTGTTGCTTATAAAGGCCTGAGGGCAGTCTAAAATATTCATTTAACAAACATGTACTAAATATTAACTAGAAGTTATAGATATATCCATTTATCTTATTTTCTGTTTATATACCATTCACTCATGTATATCTCCTTTCTTTCAACACACTTATTGATATAGTAATTTATGCTAGGAACTAAGAGGAGCTAGAAATACCAAAAGGAACACGAAGCAAATAGCTCTACTTTATGAATGGTTTATCCCACATTGAGATATTATCTTTAGCTCCATTGAAAATGGTAGAGTGGCAAATGACTGAGAAAGACCTTTCTGGGACAGTGCTATGTGATGATCTGTATAAAATGAAAATAATGATTGAGATATAGCCCCAGTCTATGGTCTGGTGGAAAAGACAAGTGTGCAGAACAATAGGCTATTTTCTCTGGGAAAACTGCTGTGACAGAATGTTAAATGGAGAGTTTTGACTGAGGTGCCAAAATATGATACATATCAGACCTCAAATGAGTTATGAGACAGATCAAAATGCAATCTTCAAAGATGTGTGAATTGGACCACAAAGATGGCTGAGCTCCGAGGAACTGATGCTTTTGAAATGTGGTGCCAGAGAAGACGACTCATGAGAGTCCCTTGGACTGCAAGGAGATCAAACCAATCAATTCTAAAGGAAATCAACCCTGAATATTCATTGGAAGAATTGATGCTGAAGTCCAGTACTTTGGCAACCTGATGCAGAGAGCTGACTGACTGGAAAAGACACTAACGCTGAGAATGAAGAGGCTTGAAAAGAGAAAAGGGTGGCAGAGCAAGAGATGGTTAGATAGCACCACTGACTCAATGCACACGAATTTGGGCCAATTCTGGGAGATCGTGAAGGACAGAGAAGCGTGGCATGCTATGATCCATGGGGTTGCACAGTTGGACACGACTTAGCAACTGAACAACAACAAATACATATTAAGAAATTTTGAATGTTCTTAGACATTTTATCCATTTCAAGGATTGCAAATTTTTTTAAATGTTATGAGGAAAACTTTAAGAAGAGGAATTTCATAGAAAAACGTTTAGGTAAGTATCACAAAATGGGCTTCGAACGATAAGTAGATTTTTGTTTTGTTTGTGCTTTGCTTCGTAGGAAGGCAAGGGACAAAGAGAAATGGCATTTCAGATTTAAGTTTTGCAAGGCCAGTCAGATATTAGAATTAATCATTTCGCAACAATGTTATCAAGTAGCAGGTTCAGGGCATGAGAGAGACTGAGGCCTGAATGGGAAGTTAGAGGCCTATCCAGAGGACAGTAGAAATCTAAGAAATTGTGTCTGTAAGTTATGGGAAGCTACTAAAAGTCAGTCATGAGAGTAAGAGGAAATTTCAGGATATGTAGTATACCTCTAGGGGATGGTGACTGAACTTAAATATCCAGAGAGCTCAAATGTTCCCTGTAAATTGAACATTCTGCAACCTTCTGAAATCATTTCTTGTTTTTCAGAGATATTTACTTGATAATACTAGCTTTAGAGAATCAGACTAGAAACTGTAGGTTTTTCTATGGAATCTAGAGAATGAATGCCATAGTCTGCTAATGCATAGACTTTAATAAAGACGTTAACACAGGGTTTCTGGTGGGCATCAATTCATTGCACTTCACCTTTTGTGTAAAGAACAGGAATTCTGTGAATCATCATTTAAGATACAGTAACAATAAACTGTACATCACCATGGAGGACCTTGCATTGCTTAGTACAATATTTCAACAAAGACCTAGAGGATTCCTGGGAAAAAAATTAAGGATTCTCGGTCCCCTCCTTTAACTTGGCCCCCACAAATTCCAACCAGTTCAACCAGTTCTGTGTATAAATCCATTCAATGTCTGTCTATTGCTTTTAAATAAAGAACACAACATTTAGTCGATCTGAATGTACTTTCCGTGCTCTTTACTCTCACATCTCACCAGCTGTATTTTATGCCACTCTGTCTCTTTCTGTTGTTCAGCAACCTAGGTCATTTTCCAAGGTCTTGAAATTATCGTATGCTTTATGGAGAGGGCAGGGCATCTATGCTGGGAATGCCAATCTCTTCCTTCTATGTATCTAATTACTAGTCATTCGACTTAGCAACTGAACTAAGCAACAAATGGGGTCATAATTAAAAAAAAATTTTGATTTTGTTCTTAGACATTTTATCCATTTCAAGGATTGCAAATTTTTTAAATGTTATGAGGAAAACTTTAAGAAGAGGAATTTCATAGAAAAACGTTTAGGTAAGTATCACAAAATGGGCTTGACGATAAGTAGATTTTTGTTTTGTTTGTGCTTTGCTTCGTAGGAAGGCAAGGGACAAAGAGAAATGGCATTTCAGATTTAAGTTTTGCAAGGCCAGTCAGATATTAGAATTAATCATTTCGCAACAATGTTATCAAGTAGCAGGTTCAGGGCATGAGAGAGACTGAGGCCTGAATGGGAAGTTAGAGGCCTATCCAGAGGACAGTAGAAATCTAAGAAATTGTGTCTGTAAGTTATGGGAAGCTACTAAAAGTCAGTCATGAGAGTAAGAGGAAATTTCAGGATATGTAGTATACCTCTAGGGGATGGTGACTGAACTTAAATATCCAGAGAGCTCAAATGTTCCCTGTAAATTGAACATTCTGCAACCTTCTGAAATCATTTCTTGTTTTTCAGAGATATTTACTTGATAATACTAGCTTTAGAGAATCAGACTAGAAACTGTAGGTTTTTCTATGGAATCTAGAGAATGAATGCCATAGTCTGCTAATGCATAGACTTTAATAAAGACGTTAACACAGGGTTTCTGGTGGGCATCAATTCATTGCACTTCACCTTTTGTGTAAAGAACAGGAATTCTGTGAATCATCATTTAAGATACAGTAACAATAAACTGTACATCACCATGGAGGACCTTGCATTGCTTAGTACAATATTTCAACAAAGACCTAGAGGATTCCTGGGAAAAAAATTAAGGATTCTCGGTCCCCTCCTTTAACTTGGCCCCCACAAATTCCAACCAGTTCAACCAGTTCTGTGTATAAATCCATTCAATGTCTGTCTATTGCTTTTAAATAAAGAACACAACATTTAGTCGATCTGAATGTACTTTCCGTGCTCTTTACTCTCACATCTCACCAGCTGTATTTTATGCCACTCTGTCTCTTTCTGTTGTTCAGCAACCTAGGTCATTTTCCAAGGTCTTGAAATTATCGTATGCTTTATGGAGAGGGCCAGCACGCGGAGCATCTATGCTGGGAATGCCAATCTCTTTTCCTTCTATGTATCTAATTACTAGTCATCCTTCAGATATCAGATTAGACTACTTCCTCAAGGCAGCCTGACCTCAGTCCCCAGAACTCCGTACTGCATCCTCTAATATAGCCATGTGTTTTGTTTCAGAGCACGTCACAATTGTAAGTCTGGACATTCTAGCCTTCCTGACAGCTACCATTTATTATCTCACAGCTTCTGTGATTCAGGAATCTTCACGTGGTTTAGCATGGGCTCTCGTAAAGCTGCAGGTGAGGTTTGGGCCAGGGCTGAGGGCTACTTGGAGGCTCAACTGGGGAGTCTCTCGGCTCACCTGCAGCCTGTGGGCCCTGATTTCTTACTGGTTGTTAGCCCAAGGTCACCTCGGTTCCTTGCCATGTGGCCGTCTCTGAAGTGCAGCTCCTAGTCTGGCAGCTTACTGCTTCAGAGGCAGCCATAGAATTTTCTAGCAAGATAAATATCACAATCTTATGTAATGCAATCACAGGCTGTTTTCTATGCTGTATGCTATTGCTTAGAAGCAAGTCACAGGTCCTACCCACACAAAGGGGTGTTGAGTATTGAAAGGTGTGAAAACCAGAAGATGGTGTTTGTAGAGCACTCTGCAGTCTGTGATAAACACAAGAAAGCTAGCAATAATTACCAAAAACAGTGATCATCAGAAACACCCAAATGTAAAGAAATTTTATAGACTATGCTAAAAGCATACAAACGTTAGAAACTAAAAGGAGCTTTTGAATACATAGGAAACAGCCACAATTTTATTTAAAGTTAAAAACAAGATAAAAGTGTATGTATAGATTGATTCCTATAATTCCATACGTCATGCTAAAAACATGGATGTTGGATGTGACAATGTCAAAACATTATCAATTTCTGCCTCATAGTGCTTTTTATTTACTTGCTTTGTAATATTTTATTCTATATTTCTGCCTGTTCAACCAGTTCTGTGTATAAATCCATTCAATGTCTGTCTATGAAATAAAGAACACAACATTTAGTCGATCTGAATGTACTTTCCGTGCTCTTTACTCTCACATCTCACCAGCTGTATTTTATGCCACTCTGTCTCTTTCTGTTGTTCAGCAACCTAGGTCATTTTCCAAGGTCTTGAAATTATCGTATGCTTTATGGAGAGGGCCAGCACGCGGAGCATCTATGCTGGGAATGCCAATCTCTTTTCCTTCTATGTATCTAATTACTAGTCATCCTTCAGATATCAGATTAGACTACTTCCTCAAGGCAGCCTGACCTCAGTCCCCAGAACTCCGTACTGCATCCTCTAATATAGCCATGTGTTTTGTTTCAGAGCACGTCACAATTGTAAGTCTGGACATTCTAGCCTTCCTGACAGCTACCATTTATTATCTCACAGCTTCTGTGATTCAGGAATCTTCACGTGGTTTAGCATGGGCTCTCGTAAAGCTGCAGGTGAGGTTTGGGCCAGGGCTGAGGGCTACTTGGAGGCTCAACTGGGGAGTCTCGGCTCACCTGCAGCCTGTGGGCCCTGATTTCTTACTGGTTGTTAGCCCAAGGTCACCTCGGTTCCTTGCCATGTGGCCGTCTCTGAAGTGCAGCTCCTAGTCTGGCAGCTTACTGCTTCAGAGGCAGCCATAGAATTTTCTAGCAAGATAAATATCACAATCTTATGTAATGCAATCACAGGCTGTTTTCTATGCTGTATGCTATTGCTTAGAAGCAAGTCACAGGTCCTACCCACACAAAGGGGTGTTGAGTATTGAAAGGTGTGAAAACCAGAAGATGGTGTTTGTAGAGCACTCTGCAGTCTGTGATAAACACAAGAAAGCTAGCAATAATTACCAAAAACAGTGATCATCAGAAACACCCAAATGTAAAGAAATTTTATAGACTATGCTAAAAGCATACAAACGTTAGAAACTAAAAGGAGCTTTTGAATACATAGGAAACAGCCACAATTTTATTTAAAGTTAAAAACAAGATAAAAGTGTATGTATAGATTGATTCCTATAATTCCATACGTCATGCTAAAAACATGGATGTTGGATGTGACAATGTCAAAACATTATCAATTTCTGCCTCATAGTGCTTTTTATTTACTTGCTTTGTAATATTTTTCTTATTACCTAGTTAATATATGATATGTTCATTATTTGTACACTTTCAAAAAATATAAACTTTAGAAATTAAAATAAAAGCACAAACTGACTTTTTCTAGAGGTATTCTTTATTTCTTCTAATAAATGGCAGAGGATTGGCAGAGATCCTTAAACCCAGGAATCAGCAAACTTTTCATTTGTTCTTGTCAGACATCAAGAAAGTATGTGAGTGTGGCCCTCAACAGCTCTCTGCCTTTGCAGCACAGTCTCCGCAGGATTGAGAGACATCTATCTGGGACAGGCATCTCATTTCCTTAGCAATTAAAATCACTGAATAGAGAACTCAAACACTTTTAGGTGAAAAACTCCAGCACGGCCAAAGAAACTGCTGACTCTTTATGTAGGTCCATACTGTGGATGCATCTGAATCATCCTTCTTCAGACATTTCCCTACTTGCCATGTATGCAGCACTAGTTATAAAGAATCTGCCTGCAATGCAAGAGACATAAGACACACAGGTTCGATTTCTGGGTCAGGAAGATCCCCTGGATTAGGAAATGGCAACCCACTCCAGTATTCTTATCTGGAGAATCCTACAAACCGAGGAGCCTGGTTGGGCTACAATCCATGGGGCCCGAAGAGTCTGAAACGATTTAGCACACGTAGCACACACAAACTTCATAGGTAAACTCATCAGATAAAAGCTTAGTGACCAGTTGTAATGGAAATGGAAATAAAAACAGACAATAGTTACATTTCCAATATGAAGCAGCTTGTGGGGATTGCAAGAGTTAGGAATTCCTTTAATCTAACAATTTTTCTCATAGTGAGAATGCTGAGTACCCAAAAACTGTGGAGATTGTTTCTCCATATTGTGAAATATTGATATGTTTAATTCCCCAACCTATTAGAACTACATGTGTATTTATTTGATACTGAAATGTAGCAGGGCCCTACAATCCTTTCCTCCCATGTCCTCAATCTGCCTTTAGTTTGTAGAAAAAAAAAATTAGCCAAAGAGTAAGTTTAACCAGCCAAGTGATAAAATGAAGAAATAAGTAAAACAGTCAAATGGCCAGATAAAATTAATAATAGTTTAGTCTTTAAGGAAAGTCAAGGACCTTTGGCTCCTCCGCAAGGGCTACACATCATATTCTGAGCTGTCTTATTGATACCTAAACTCCAGCAGCTGGAAGAACTTAACTACGTGATGGCCTGACTGTAGACATGACAGACATTGTCACAATTCTGAGAACTGGCCTTTTGCCTTAAAGGAATCAGAAACAGTCTCAGCAGAAAGTATGTGAGTGTGGCCCTCAACAGCTCTCTGCCTTTGCAGCACAGTCTCCGCAGGATTGAGAGACATCTATCTGGGACAGGCATCTCATTTCCTTAGCAATTAAAATCACTGAATAGAGAACTCAAACACTTTTAGGTGAAAAACTCCAGCACGGCCAAAGAAACTGCTGACTCTTTATGTAGGTCCATACTGTGGATGCATCTGAATCATCCTTCTTCAGACATTTCCCTACTTGCCATGTATGCAGCACTAGTTATAAAGAATCTGCCTGCAATGCAAGAGACATAAGACACACAGGTTCGATTTCTGGGTCAGGAAGATCCCCTGGATTAGGAAATGGCAACCCACTCCAGTATTCTTATCTGGAGAATCCTACAAACCGAGGAGCCTGGTTGGGCTACAATCCATGGGGCCCGAAGAGTCTGAAACGATTTAGCACACGTAGCACACACAAACTTCATAGGTAAACTCATCAGATAAAAGCTTAGTGACCAGTTGTAATGGAAATGGAAATAAAAACAGACAATAGTTACATTTCCAATATGAAGCAGCTTGTGGGGATTGCAAGAGTTAGGAATTCCTTTAATCTAACAATTTTTCTCATAGTGAGAATGCTGAGTACCCAAAAACTGTGGAGATTGTTTCTCCATATTGTGAAATATTGATATGTTTAATTCCCCAACCTATTAGAACTACATGTGTATTTATTTGATACTGAAATGTAGCAGGGCCCTACAATCCTTTCCTCCCATGTCCTCAATCTGCCTTTAGTTTGTAGAAAAAAAAAATTAGCCAAAGAGTAAGTTTAACCAGCCAAGTGATAAAATGAAGAAATAAGTAAAACAGTCAAATGGCCAGATAAAATTAATAATAGTTTAGTCTTTAAGGAAAGTCAAGGACCTTTGGCTCCTCCGCAAGGGCTACACATCATATTCTGAGCTGTCTTATTGATACCTAAACTCCAGCAGCTGGAAGAACTTAACTACGTGATGGCCTGACTGTAGACATGACAGACATTGTCACAATTCTGAGAACTGGCCTCAAAAAAACGGGAAGAAACAGACCCTGGAACTAAGGACTATTTCTAAAACAGTCAATACGGTGCTGATCAGACCATCCATGACTAATTTCAAGATGAGGGTCAAAGCTGACAATGCTGTTTTTGCATGCAGCCTCCGCCCTCCTACTAGAAAAGCTCTTACTGACAGTGGGTGAGGGTGGGAGGATGAGGTGAGATGGGGCGGTGGGAGAGTCGCCCTTTGGGCAGGAGTCCAAACTCCTCCCCCCCCACCATTGCTGGCCTCTGAAATAAAGCAAATTTTCCTTTTCACCAAGCTAGCCTTTTTATTGGCCTTTGAGTAGGGAACAGCCAGGCCCCCACTTCCAGGAATAATACTTTAAGATGCTTAGGAATAGTAAGTGAGCCTCATTTACATAAACCACATTATAAAATACAAATGTAAAATATTGGAATGTGCTGATCGGACATTTCCAATTTTCTCTTTGAAGTGTTTGAGTGTGTCGCTATATATACCCTGCCAGTTTTTCTTCATAGTTTATTATGTTTACTTAATTTTTTCCTTTTCACCAGACTGATGAAATCTCTTATCGGTTTCCACTTCATATTAATAAATGCTGAATGAACATGATGTGCCTCCCATCTATCTTTCTTGGCGAGTGGGAGAGAATCACGAAGCAGACAAGTTGAGGCTTAATAAGATGCATGTTCCTTAGGATGCAAAGGCTTAGTCTGAGAATCCACCTGTTTAAATCATGTCTGCCATTTGCCATAGTTCAGTGCACTGAATTTAGGGCTGAAGACTGGTGTGTGGTGATGACTTGGGGTGGGAGAAAGTTTCTCCTCACAGAAATGCTGTTGTTTATATTCAAATGTAAAAAGCTAATAACATGCTGCTTATAGACTCTCCTTATACAGCATCATGAGAAAATGTCAGGAAGCAGCAGATAACAGGAATCATTTCTACCTGACTTCTCATGCAACGCATTAAATTCTCTGCAACAAAAATTATAATAATCTGCCTGATAGTGAACACGAAAATTACTGTCTGTATTTAGTAAGTGGCCTTTTCCTCATGTCTTATCTGAAATATATGACCTTGAATACTATTTGGAGAAAAAAGCTGGATTTTTTATTTCATACTTCTCCTTTATCTTACCAATTTTGTATAATCGTCTCTTGATACATGTAATGATAGTAATCCTATTATGCTAGCTAAACTTTTAATTAAAATAAGTTCATAATGTTCAAATGGTTCTAATTTGCACATAACCAGGTATTTTCTGTTTTAACTGGTTTTAATGTTATAAAGGAGACTATCACAGTTGAATATTTTTCTTAAATGGAGATGTTATTTATAAAGCCTGTAAACACTCTTTGACTTACTGGATACATGGTAAAGCAGCACAAACACCCTGAGGCTCACTGACAGGCTAAGAAGTTACTGTTATGTCTATTTTATATGTATGGCTTTAAAGAGAAGTAGAAACCTGTGAAAATGAAATAACTGACTAATATGTGAAGAATGCTTGTGTTTTCTCATACATTTTGTTAGGCTATTGTGTGTGTGTGTATGCCTAGTCACTCAGTCACGTCTTACTCTTTGGGACCCTGTAACCTGTAGCCCATCAGGCTTCTCTGTGCATGGAATTTCCCAGGCAAGAACACTGGGGTGGGCTGCCATTTTCTCCTCCAGGAGATCTTCCCAATCTAGCGATCGAATTCACATCTCTTATATCTCCTCCACTGGGGAGACATAGGGAAGCCCTTTATCTTAGGGCTCCATCTCTTTAGCCCTATGCCACCTGGGAAGATGTTAGTCACTCAGTTGTGACTTTTTACATTTTCAAAAACACAAAAATAATAATCCTAGGCCATATTGTCACATGGCTAGCAAGGTGGAGAGAGGATACTACATAGCTAGAAGGGACTGGTGTGTGGTGATGACTTGGGGTGGGAGAAAGTTTCTCCTCACAGAAATGCTGTTGTTTATATTCAAATGTAAAAGCTAATCATGAGAAAATGTCAGGAAGCAGCAGATAACAGGACTCATTTCTACCTGACTTCTCCTGCAACGCATTAAATTCTCTGCAACAAAAATTATAATAATCTGCCTGATAGTGAACACGAAAATTACTGTCTGTATTTAGTAAGTGGCCTTTTCCTCATGTCTTATCTGAAATATATGACCTTGAATACTATTTGGAAAAAAAAGCTGGATTTTTTATTTCATACTTCTCCTTTATCTTACCAATTTTGTATAATCGTCTCTTGATACATGTAATGATAGTAATCCTATTATGCTAGCTAAACTTTTAATTAAAATAAGTTCATAATGTTCAAATGGTTCTAATTTGCACATAACCAGGTATTTTCTGTTTTAACTGGTTTTAATGTTATAAAGGAGACTATCACAGTTGAATATTTTTCTTAAATGGAGATGTTATTTATAAAGCCTGTAAACACTCTTTGACTTACTGGATACATGGTAAAGCAGCACAAACACCCTGAGGCTCACTGACAGGCTAAGAAGTTACTGTTATGTCTATTTTATATGTATGGCTTTAAAGAGAAGTAGAAACCTGTGAAAATGAAATAACTGACTAATATGTGAAGAATGCTTGTGTTTTCTCATACATTTTGTTAGGCTATTGTGTGTGTGTGTATGCCTAGTCACTCAGTCACGTCTTACTCTTTGGGACCCTGTAACCTGTAGCCCATCAGGCTTCTCTGTGCATGGAATTTCCCAGGCAAGAACACTGGGGTGGGCTGCCATTTTCTCCTCCAGGAGATCTTCCCAATCTAGCGATCGAATTCACATCTCTTATATCTCCTCCACTGGGGAGACATAGGGAAGCCCTTTATCTTAGGGCTCCATCTCTTTAGCCCTATGCCACCTGGGAAGATGTTAGTCACTCAGTTGTGACTTTTTTTTTACATTTTCAAAAACACAAAAAAATAATAATCCTAGGCCATATTGTCACATGGCTAGCAAGGTGGAGAGAGGGATACTACATAGCTAGTAAGTGCTGAGATTGAAAGTGTTTCTGATCAAAACTTCCCTATATTTTTCACTATCACATTCCATCCTAACCACAGCTAAATTTTCTCTAGAGGGCTCTGGCTCAGCGATTTAACTAGCAAATGGCCTCAAGGTCAATCTCAAGCAGTCCTCCTCTGAGGACGACCAGCACCAATCCTACATAAGACTGAGTACTAACAAAGACAGCTATGGGTAGAAAATCCCAGGAGAAATAGGATCAGAGAATGAATCTAGTGTAAAGTTCAAATCAAATGTCCTAAGCAAACATTTTATACTTAAACATATTTAACTATAGGAATAAAACTACAATAATGGTGTTCATTGTGTCCTGAAACATTTTTCACATACCTAGAAAAAACTCCATAGAAATTAAGCAATTTTACAAATATATGGTAAATAGTGAAATCATATCATTCTTTTATCTAGGAAATGTTTAGATATGAAAATGTGGGAGAGGTATTATATTGAAATATCTGTGGAATACAAGTTATATATACTATACAGGAAAAGTAGTATTAATCTATTGCAAACAGAAAATTATGAAATGGAAACAGATTTGGTTACATGCAACACGCTTAAGTTTTACTTAATCTACTGTAAACTGCAGATACTTTAAATTTTCATATTTATAGATATTATCTTGCATCTTAAATTTTCCCTTAATATTACAGAGTGGGTTTTCATACATTATAATACTATTTATGTAAATAGTATTATAATGAGTACATGTTGAGATGAATATATTATACATTATTTTGTATACTACTCTTAAACTTATTTTCTTTTCTTTTCCTTAATGGGTTTCTACTTTATTATTATATATTTTAATAAAATATTTAATACAAACATTGCTGGTTACTTCAGATTACTTTCTCAAGACTGATTTTAAGAGGTGGGCTGAAGTGTATGAATCTTCATAATATGTGCTATCAAATTGAAAGATTCTCTATTAACCAATAATCAGAAAGCAAATATCAAACATTCACATAATTTATTTAATCATTTGACCACAGGTTTGTTTTCAAGCAATTTAAAAGATCACATTTATACAGTGGCTCATAAAGTCTACATCTGAAGTCTTATCTAATTTGCTTTTTCAGTTTTTACTTATCAGATTTTTAAAACATATATCTAGCTACAATCTAAAATTATGTTCAGAATGAGATAATTAATGTGACTATACAGAGTTAATAAAAATATGTACAGTTCAACTCAAAAATAACACAGGCCTAGGCATATTTGTCTTACAATATGAAGTGCTTATATGTAATTGTATTTAGGCTTTTGGTTTGTGGAACATCAGTCTTAAATCCAATTATTACCTTTGCAAACATTTATAGGATCTTTGAACCTTGTTGGTACTCATTAGACTATATAACTCTAAAGTTTCTTACAGAAACAAGATTCTGGACCTCAAAGAAAAGTGCAAAATAAAATAGCCATAGGAAGAATGATTCTACACAGCTGTAAAAGGTCAGAGAAAATGCCAAATATCAGAAAAATTCAGAGGATCTTGCTATCGTTATTTTAACAAAACTGAAAATTGACTTTTATTTTTTTTACAGAGACTAATGCAAATTATACATGCCGTAAGGAAGTAAGAATCCACTGCAGATCACCAGGAAATCATTTAAAAACTGGAACAAAATAATCTTTGATAAATCATAAGGAGTATTCCCTCTTAAAGGAGTTTGCTTATGAATTTGATTTTAGTGCTTGTGCTTATAAACATTAATTTCATTATGAAAGGCTGTAATTTACTTTCCCCCTAGGAAAGAAAACTCTATCTTAGATTATATTTGCATATCTTTTTAATAACCTCATTCCATTTTTGACATGTAAAAATATTTATAGTGCTGGGAGGTCTGGTATTTTTGTACTCCTGACAGTACACAGAGCAACCGGCTTAGAAATGGCATAAAGTCATATCTTATTAATGTTCACATCGAGGAAAGCAGGGACACACTCAAGAGTCCCTGGATCAAGTATAATGATCAGATGAAGATGCTGTAATTGAAATTTCCATAGATACTGGCTTTTCTCCAAATGTACTAATTCTAAGAAGGAGTCAGTACTATTTATTTTAGGAAAGTTTTTTATGTTTTACATTTATAGAATTCTAAAACTGATACCATCTGAAAGTATCATCTGATCACAGAGGTGGGCTTCTTTTCTGAAGTCAGTCCCCTCTTCTCATTTACTGCCATTCCCATCCTAGGGCAGGACTGATTGCTTCTTGCCTGGTCTATTGCAACTGTGCTCATCTTGCGTAGTCCCCAAGCCCCCCTCTCCTTATTACCACTCCCATCTGTATTGTTCAGCCATTGTCACAACAGTGTATAAAGAACTACCCCAAAAGGCAGTGGCTGAAACGGCAGCTATTATTTTCACTGATATGTAAACATCTGGCAGCCCCTTTGGCCTCCCTTTGAAACATTTATAGGATCTTTGAACCTTGTTGGTACTCATTAGACTATATAACTCTAAAGTTTCTTACAGAAACAAGATTCTGGACCTCAAAGAAAAGTGCAAAATAAAATAGCCATAGGAAGAATGATTCTACACAGCTGTAAAAGGTCAGAGAAAATGCCAAATATCAGAAAAATTCAGAGGATCTTGCTATCGTTATTTTAACAAAACTGAAAATTGACTTTTATTTTTTTTACAGAGACTAATGCAAATTATACATGCCGTAAGGAAGTAAGAATCCACTGCAGATCACCAGGAAATCATTTAAAAACTGGAACAAAATAATCTTTGATAAATCATAAGGAGTATTCCCTCTTAAAGGAGTTTGCTTATGAATTTGATTTTAGTGCTTGTGCTTATAAACATTAATTTCATTATGAAAGGCTGTAATTTACTTTCCCCCTAGGAAAGAAAACTCTATCTTAGATTATATTTGCATATCTTTTTAATAACCTCATTCCATTTTTGACATGTAAAAATATTTATAGTGCTGGGAGGTCTGGTATTTTTGTACTCCTGACAGTACACAGAGCAACCGGCTTAGAAATGGCATAAAGTCATATCTTATTAATGTTCACATCGAGGAAAGCAGGGACACACTCAAGAGTCCCTGGATCAAGTATAATGATCAGATGAAGATGCTGTAATTGAAATTTCCATAGATACTGGCTTTTCTCCAAATGTACTAATTCTAAGAAGGAGTCAGTACTATTTATTTTAGGAAAGTTTTTTATGTTTTACATTTATAGAATTCTAAAACTGATACCATCTGAAAGTATCATCTGATCACAGAGGTGGGCTTCTTTTCTGAAGTCAGTCCCCTCTTCTCATTTACTGCCATTCCCATCCTAGGGCAGGACTGATTGCTTCTTGCCTGGTCTATTGCAACTGTGCTCATCTTGCGTAGTCCCCAAGCCCCCCTCTCCTTATTACCACTCCCATCTGTATTGTTCAGCCATTGTCACAACAGTGTATAAAGAACTACCCCAAAAGGCAGTGGCTGAAACGGCAGCTATTATTTTCACTGATATGTAAACATCTGGCAGCCCCTTTGGCCTCCCTTTGAAACATTTTTTTCCATGCCCCCCACATCCTGACATCTGCCAATTCTCCTACAATGCTCCCTTGTGTCCTGTGCATGGTTTTTATACCATACATTCATGCAAAATATTTATTCAATGTCAAACAGAATAGGTATTTGGGATAAATCGATAAACAGAACAGATTCCTGATTATTATATTAACTGAATTTTCTATCTCACTTTGCCACTATCCTAACCACCTCCACTCGCCAAAGATAGGTCATTTGTCTTTGTGTACCTTCAGGCATTAGCAGAGTGCTAGGCATATATTTGGTGTCCACTGATGAAATAAATAATTGATGAGTAATTTAAGATGCTACGGGGTCTTAAACTCTTCTAAGTTCTTTTTGAACTGTTTAGGCTGTAACATACCTAGTGTATTTGACACTGGAATCAATTGAATTTTAATCCCTTAATTCATGAAAATTATTTCCAGTAATAACACCAGATAAAAAGCAAAATTAATTAAAAAAACACATGTTACAGGGAATAAGGAGAAAAAGTATAAAACTTATATGGTGTTAATGCATTTTTTGAAAGTCTGAATTTAATGATCCACCACAATAATGAAATGCAATAGACTCTACTTTTTTAATCTTTCCTTTGTTTTAAAATAAACCCCTCATTTTAAAAATTTTATTTTAAAAATTTAATTTTTAAAAGTTATTATTCAGATTCAATAAAACATTTGATATGCAGTTTAATTATTTACTCAGCTAAGGTAGTATATGCCTTACTGTTTATATGTTACACTGCTGTAAATGTTAAACATAAAATTTGTCTGTTTCATTATTATTATTATTGTTTTTAATTCCTTAGAGACAGCACATTCCTTGCCGACGCTGCAGTAGCCCCCTCCCACGTCCCTGCTCTCTGCTATGTCACTGTGCCTATGTAAGGGTGGAAAAAAGTAATTGTGTGCCTCTGTACATATATTTACACAGACACACACACACACATAGAATTTTATATTCTATTGTAGTCAGGCAATGGAGAAATGATATAGACATTTCTAGAATAGTGAGGTAAAGTGACTCTCTGAAAATAAAATTGATCAAATAACCATGGGGAATGGGTAAAATGGCCCTATCAGGAGGTCGTCTGCTCCCAAAGATGAGCTGTTAGGCCCTTCTTGTAATACCCAGACCCTGCTCCAGAGAGACCAGGAGCATCCTCTTCTGTCTTCTTAGAGACTTTGTCAATTACATTAGGCTCTTTGGATGAGGTTTTTTGAGGGTGACTGACACAACAGGGAGTTGACATAAATAAGAGGTTGTTAAAATTGGTTAAAACGTGATCAGACTATTTTGATACAATTATCATTAGAGTAAGAAAAGAGAATTTATCTGCCTGCTTAATAATTCTTGTTGAACATACCATTTTAAGCCTTTCAATTGATTGCCCATTGAAAAGGAAATACACAGTTTAAATGAAGGTAGTGGGCTTCCTTGTTGGCTCAGTGATAAAGAATCTGCTTGCCAACGTAGGGGAAATGGGTTGATCCCTGATCTGGGAAGATTCCACATGCTGCTGAGCAACTAAGCCCAGCACCACAACTATTTGGCCTGAGCTCTAGAGCCCAAGAGTTACAACTACTAAAGACCATGTTCTCTAGAACCTCGGCACCACAACAAAAGAAGCCACAGAAATGAGAAGCCCACGCACTGCAACTAGAGAGTAGCTCTGCTTGCCACAACTAGAGTAAAACTCATGCAGCAACGAAGACCCAGAACAACCAAAAATACACAAATAAAATTTTTTAAAAAATCAAGGTACATTTCTGAGAAGAGAGTGCACCAATCAAGAGCAACTGCAAGATAAACAGATAATATGTGCTCGTATGTGGGACATGCGGTAGATGTGAGGAATGAATCAAGGGCATAAATTTGAAGCAAAAAGCAGCATTTGAAAAATGAGAAGAGGAGAGGAGACCCTGGCTTGTTCTTATCAAGTTGCTACAGAGGTTGTGGAATGACGCTGACGTGAGAATGGAGCTGGAGTGGTAGGCAGGAAGCTGATTATGAAGTAACTTCTGTGACTTGCCAAGAAGTGTGGGTTTTACTCTTAGCCTTTTGGAAAGCAGTGAGGGTTTGTGACAAGAAATGACACAATACGATTGTGTTTGCCAGCCAGATGCACCTCCAGAGGTACTGGAGGCTTGCTCCTTGGGAAGGAATAAAAGAAACAGGACCACAAGGAGAAGCTGAACTGAAATGCACTGGTGAAAAGGCCACAGCTGACCCATGGGGTGCCCTCGATGGGTGACTGACCTTCAAAGTTGTCCCTCTTTGAGCAAAGGGGTATTCATTTACACTCCTGTTTCCTTGGGTGTCACTTCTCTCAGGAGAAGAGTTTGATCATGGGCTTGGGGTTCCCATCCTCTTCTGTCTTCTTAGAGACTTGTCAATTACATTAGGCTCTTTGGATGAGGTTTTTTGAGGGTGACTGACACAACAGGGAGTTGACATAAATAAGAGGTTGTTAAAATTGGTTAAAACGTGATCAGACTATTTTGATACAATTATCATTAGAGTAAGAAAAGAGAATTTATCTGCCTGCTTAATAATTCTTGTTGAACATACCATTTTAAGCCTTTCAATTGATTGCCCATTGAAAAGGAAATACACAGTTTAAATGAAGGTAGTGGGCTTCCTTGTTGGCTCAGTGATAAAGAATCTGCTTGCCAACGTAGGGGAAATGGGTTGATCCCTGATCTGGGAAGATTCCACATGCTGCTGAGCAACTAAGCCCAGCACCACAACTATTTGGCCTGAGCTCTAGAGCCCAAGAGTTACAACTACTAAAGACCATGTTCTCTAGAACCTCGGCACCACAACAAAAGAAGCCACAGAAATGAGAAGCCCACGCACTGCAACTAGAGAGTAGCTCTGCTTGCCACAACTAGAGTAAAACTCATGCAGCAACGAAGACCCAGAACAACCAAAAATACACAAATAAAATTTTTTAAAAAATCAAGGTACATTTCTGAGAAGAGAGTGCACCAATCAAGAGCAACTGCAAGATAAACAGATAATATGTGCTCGTATGTGGGACATGCGGTAGATGTGAGGAATGAATCAAGGGCATAAATTTGAAGCAAAAAGCAGCATTTGAAAAATGAGAAGAGGAGAGGAGACCCTGGCTTGTTCTTATCAAGTTGCTACAGAGGTTGTGGAATGACGCTGACGTGAGAATGGAGCTGGAGTGGTAGGCAGGAAGCTGATTATGAAGTAACTTCTGTGACTTGCCAAGAAGTGTGGGTTTTACTCTTAGCCTTTTGGAAAGCAGTGAGGGTTTGTGACAAGAAATGACACAATACGATTGTGTTTGCCAGCCAGATGCACCTCCAGAGGTACTGGAGGCTTGCTCCTTGGGAAGGAATAAAAGAAACAGGACCACAAGGAGAAGCTGAACTGAAATGCACTGGTGAAAAGGCCACAGCTGACCCATGGGGTGCCCTCGATGGGTGACTGACCTTCAAAGTTGTCCCTCTTTGAGCAAAGGGGTATTCATTTACACTCCTGTTCCTTCTCATCTCTCACGGGCTTGTCAATGGCTTTAGCACGTCATCAGGAGAAGAGTTTGATCATGGGCGAGGGGGTTACTGGGGGGAGAGCAATTCCCAGGGAAGGTTTCAGCTGAGAACTGTCCACCAGTCAGTGTGCCTAGAAGCTGGGAGAATGAGGGTCTCAGTTTTGAAACAGAGATCTGGTTGACTCACTACAGTATTCTCTTCACTTTACAGACTGTATAACAAGTTTATCCTAGTAAAATTAAGCCTAGTAAAGGAGGGGGATCTGATGTCTATGAAAAGCTGGTAACAAGGGCTTTGCAGTTGCTGATTTTTCAATGAATGGATGTTTCCTTTCAAAGATTTGTGAGATTATCAAATCGGAAACTAGAAGAAAAATAAAGTGCTGAATGAAGAGAGACAGATAATAAAGCTATGTGTAACTTCAGCTAATATCATTGATCTATTTAGAGAATTTTTTAAAAATTTCAAGACTCTTAAGTGGGTTTTCTGTCAATATACTATTTGAAATGCTATTAATTTCATCAACGATAAGCTTTCGATGGTGTCTATCTCTCTAAAAGACCATTTTTTCTAAGTTTTCAAAATGTTATTTGCCTTTTAAATGCATTAAATGACATCTTTTTTTTTTTTTTTGCATTAAATGACATCTTAAAATGATGATTAGCATTCTCAATACCCAAAAGAATTCTGTGGTTTCTACATTTTCTGAATCTATCTTAAATCATTAGCACTGAAATATTGGATTACACTGACTTGTAAAATAAAACAGTCTCAATCACAAATCTCAGCCAGGATGGCCTCACATTACTTAGCAGCTTCACTGCACTTTAGACAAGATGCTTCTTCCTGTCTCTAGGGCCTGACGGCTCCCTCCACCCCTGCTCCTAAGGAACCTACCTGGTTTAAACCCAGAGGTATCTTCCTGTTCTTTTCTTAAATCATTTATTTCAAAAGAACCTGCAACGGAAATATATTTCTCTGCCCCTTTGAGATGTCAATCTTTCCAAAGCTACCTTGCCAATTCTGTGACCTTAATGTTCTTTCTCAAACACTGGGGAAACTTCCCTGGGTAGAGCAGTTGATAAAGGTAGCGCCCTGACTGTCCCAGGTTCCAGAATAGAGGAAGAGGCTAACCTCGAAAAACACCTTGCTCCAAGTCATAAAACAACGTCCATTCTGAAGACATGAAAATGTTTCCTTTCCCGCTGAGTAACACCAGTTTGCCAGAACAGAATACTTAGGCTATCCCATCCCCAACTCTGAAAAATCTCCCTGCCTTGTTTTAGTGACACTGCACTCTGCTCCCTCTTGTGTTGCCAAAGCCTTGGATAAAGTCTGTATCTTTCTAACTTTGTCCAGTGTAATCTTTGCTCTGATAATCTATAAAATTTCCTAATTCCTCCCATAATAGGTCATTTATATTACTTGTTTCTCTATTTCACTCTTTTCACCCCCAAAATTTTTAACTAGTTGTGTCTGGGTTATTAAATGCATCTAATTTACTTATATTCAACTCCTCTTTAAAATGATAGCAATATTAAGTGTTTATGTTATGGATTCAAACACATTCATAGATATGAATGAAAATTCCTTTAATCTCTTTTTAAACTTAACTCACTAATTATTCTATCAAGCCATACTTGTGGACTTTTTATACTTACACAGGAATATCAACAAATATTCTTTTGTTTAGACAATTCTTCTCAGATTATTGTATGAAAAATGGCTAGGAGCAAAACAAACTACAATTAACTACTGGAAAGAAAACAACATTAATTTTAAAAAGGTCAAATATTAAGGACTAACTGATTTAAAGTTAAAAACAATTCAAAGAATGAAATTTTAATTTCATCTAGGAAAATCCGAACCTGTGTCATCCCTGTAATCACCCTTCCTCTTTTATTCATTCTTGACCTTATATTGAAACAGTTGTTTGTTTCTTCTTGTGTGGACATTGCATATGATTTGGCACTTCCTAAACACAAAGCACTCTAAGTGTTGCATCTGTAAGAGTGAATTAGCAGATATATATCCTGCCCTTTGGAAATGGCAACCTCACAGCTCAAACAGTCATCATGCTGATTATTATATAAATGATTACTTAGTCATCATTAGAACATCTATAAAATAAGAGTGTAGAGAGCCACCAGATTTTGTCCCTGGAGACTGGGAAAATAGTTTAGAGTAAGTAGTGAAGGAAATACTCTGAAGCAAAATTAGTTGATAAAGGTAGCGCCCTGACTGTCCCAGGTTCCAGAATAGAGGAAGAGGCTAACCTCGAAAAACACCTTGCTCCAAGTCATAAAACAACGTCCATTCTGAAGACATGAAAATGTTTCCTTTCCCGCTGAGTAACACCAGTTTGCCAGAACAGAATACTTAGGCTATCCCATCCCCAACTCTGAAAAATCTCCCTGCCTTGTTTTAGTGACACTGCACTCTGCTCCCTCTTGTGTTGCCAAAGCCTTGGATAAAGTCTGTATCTTTCTAACTTTGTCCAGTGTAATCTTTGCTCTGATAATCTATAAAATTTCCTAATTCCTCCCATAATAGGTCATTTATATTACTTGTTTCTCTATTTCACTCTTTTCACCCCCAAAATTTTTAACTAGTTGTGTCTGGGTTATTAAATGCATCTAATTTACTTATATTCAACTCCTCTTTAAAATGATAGCAATATTAAGTGTTTATGTTATGGATTCAAACACATTCATAGATATGAATGAAAATTCCTTTAATCTCTTTTTAAACTTAACTCACTAATTATTCTATCAAGCCATACTTGTGGACTTTTTATACTTACACAGGAATATCAACAAATATTCTTTTGTTTAGACAATTCTTCTCAGATTATTGTATGAAAAATGGCTAGGAGCAAAACAAACTACAATTAACTACTGGAAAGAAAACAACATTAATTTTAAAAAGGTCAAATATTAAGGACTAACTGATTTAAAGTTAAAAACAATTCAAAGAATGAAATTTTAATTTCATCTAGGAAAATCCGAACCTGTGTCATCCCTGTAATCACGCTTCCTCTTTATTCATTCTTGACCTTATATTGAAACAGTTGTTTGTTTCTTCTTGTGTGGACATTGCATATGATTTGGCACTTCCTAAACACAAAGCACTCTAAGTGTTGCATCTGTAAGAGTGAATTAGCAGATATATATCCTGCCCTTTGGAAATGGCAACCTCACAGCTCAAACAGTCATCATGCTGATTATTATATAAATGATTACTTAGTCATCATTAGAACATCTATAAAATAAGAGTGTAGAGAGCCACCAGATTTTGTCCCTGGAGACTGGGAAAATAGTTTAGAGTAAGTAGTGAAGGAAATACTCTGAAGCAATGACATTCTGGAGGACTTGAAAGCTAACAGTAGAACAGAGGAAGAAGCAGGAAGGAGAATTGTATAGAAGACCTGGGATTCAAAGAAACCACACTTAACCAGACTGTGAGGTAGGGAGATGCACTGACTGAAGATGGTAAGAAGACAGTGAAAAAACTCTTTAGTCTCTTCCTTACACAAAAGATTTTGGATTTGAGCAGTTTAAAGTTTGACTGAGTAAAATGTGTCGTGTTGGTCTGGAAAAGACATGATCAGAGGTTTCTTCCTTTTTCAGGTATTGTTATTTTAAACAGACAAAAACAAATTGGAGAGGGATATTAGGGAGACATTGTATTCCAGCTAAAGCATGATTTTAACTTTTAAATTAGCAAACTTTGTATTACATTACAAAATTTATGTTACATTATAGAAAACAGAAAAGCACACTCATTCTAAAAGTTGTTATTGCTTTGATATGTTTTTATCTTAAGCTCTTTTTGCCACCTATTTTCATAATTGTCATATACAATATGTTTATACTGACTATACTTGTTTAATCTACTTGAATCAATTAAATTCTAAGTGTTTTATAACATGAATAAACACTGCCAGCATTATTTTGATTTAATCTATAATCTTGGAAGTATATCATTCTAAACATATTTTATATTCTTTCATCATATCATTCTATATTCACTGCTTACTGAACATTCCTATTTGAATATCTAAGAGAACACTCAAAGAGATTATATTTAAAACCAAACTCTTGATTCCATCCCTTGTCCCAAAGCTGCTTTTCTAGAAGTTTTCCCTATCTCAGGAAATGGCAATTCCATCTCACCTGCTGCTCAAGTGAAATCCCTGGTGGTCATCACAATGTACTTTTTATTCTTATCAAAAGCATCAAAAAGTCCTGTGAGGCCTAACTTTGAAACATACCAAAACTTCATTTCCCAACATCATTACTAGTCCTGTTTTGTAGGCCTAGTCAAACAGTCATCATGCTGATTATTATATAAATGATTACTTAGTCATCATTAGAACATCTATAAAATAAGAGTGTAGAGAGCCACCAGATTTTGTCCCTGGAGACTGGGAAAATAGTTTAGAGTAAGTAGTGAAGGAAATACTCTGAAGCAATGACATTCTGGAGGACTTGAAAGCTAACAGTAGAACAGAGGAAGAAGCAGGAAGGAGAATTGTATAGAAGACCTGGGATTCAAAGAAACCACACTTAACCAGACTGTGAGGTAGGGAGATGCACTGACTGAAGATGGTAAGAAGACAGTGAAAAAACTCTTTAGTCTCTTCCTTACACAAAAGATTTTGGATTTGAGCAGTTTAAAGTTTGACTGAGTAAAATGTGTCGTGTTGGTCTGGAAAAGACATGATCAGAGGTTTCTTCCTTTTTCAGGTATTGTTATTTTAAACAGACAAAAACAAATTGGAGAGGGATATTAGGGAGACATTGTATTCCAGCTAAAGCATGATTTTAACTTTTAAATTAGCAAACTTTGTATTACATTACAAAATTTATGTTACATTATAGAAAACAGAAAAGCACACTCATTCTAAAAGTTGTTATTGCTTTGATATGTTTTTATCTTAAGCTCTTTTTGCCACCTATTTTCATAATTGTCATATACAATATGTTTATACTGACTATACTTGTTTAATCTACTTGAATCAATTAAATTCTAAGTGTTTTATAACATGAATAAACACTGCCAGCATTATTTTGATTTAATCTATAATCTTGGAAGTATATCATTCTAAACATATTTTATATTCTTTCATCATATCATTCTATATTCACTGCTTACTGAACATTCCTATTTGAATATCTAAGAGAACACTCAAAGAGATTATATTTAAAACCAAACTCTTGATTCCATCCCTTGTCCCAAAGCTGCTTTTCTAGAAGTTTTCCCTATCTCAGGAAATGGCAATTCCATCTCACCTGCTGCTCAAGTGAAATCCCTGGTGGTCATCACAATGTACTTTTTATTCTTATCAAAAGCATCAAAAAGTCCTGTGAGGCCTAACTTTGAAACATACCAAAACTTCATTTCCCAACATCATTACTACTGCTACCTATGTTTCTTGCCCAATAAATTTATTACAGTATTCTTACTAGTGTTCCCATGAATGCATGCAGGTGAACACAGGGCAAAGAGTCACTGACAAAAAGCGACTACAGAGCACTTGCCCTTTGCTCTGCCAAATGCATGGCCTGTAGTCAGAGGTTATCCAATATGCTTCTAATCCATATAAAGTTAGTAGCAGGGACAAGAGTCTACCATTGTTGTTTTTGAACTTTATTATATTTCCTTTCAAAATAAAAGCCCTGGCCATATTAATAGTCAAATATAGACACAATAATATTAAATAAGGTTTTCACCTAATGCTTATTTTTTAATTTTATAGAATTCAGGGGACTGAAGAGTCAAACTTTTCTTTTTTCATGTGACTGCACTGTTCAGTTGGGTAAGGTGACCTATTAAGTCTTTGACTTTTTTTTTTATAGTTTTCTGTGATCTGTGATAGTTTCCAACTGCATGTGATCCATTTTTCTTTAAATTTATTTTTTAATATAGGCCAAATCAATGTGGCATGCAAATTAACGGAGTGGCATTCATATTTATGGCATGTTCCTAGACTTTGAGAGAGGTATTTTTCCTACCATGCTAGTATAATTATGTTGGTAGAATTAGATTTATTTAGGATATAAGAAAATGTGATTGTGGTGAAATACATTTTTCTCATAATTTTGATGACAAAAAGTTACAATTTATGGTATCTATCTTAGTTCCACCTGTTTTCAGATGCCAAGAGTCTCCTAAACTTTAAATTGAAAGCTTAATGACTAAAGGGGAAACTTTAATGGGAATACTGAGTTGAATGAATCATACATTTACTGAGTAATGATTATACATTAATGAGACTAAATTTAAGTCTAGTAGTTTTGAGCTCCTCCGTGTACAAAGCATAGTTCTTAGCCACATCGCTTAATGTCTGAGTCTAATTCATTTTCTGTAGAATCTAGGTCCTCTTTTATGACTTAGACATTAAATGTAAATTGCATTGCATAGTGTTATATATAAAGTGATTGTTCAATCTGTGCATTTATAACATTAGTAGTATCTGTTCTCCATTGTGATAAGTAACTCAGTCTTGTCCAACTCTTTGCAACCCCATGGTCTATAGCCCACAAGGCTCCTCTGTACATGGCCATGGAGGTAAATAAATAAAACTGAATTCTCTTGAAAATACTGAAAACATATTTGGCTGTACATCAAAAACTGTAATGAATCCAATTGTGAACTTGTATTTTCTCAGCATATTTCTTTCCCTGTCTATTAGGTAATTCAGGGTTTTTTGGTGCAACCTAAATCCCTGCCATATTAATAGTCAAATATAGACACAATAATATTAAATAAGGTTTTCACCTAATGCTTATTTTTTAATTTTATAGAATTCAGGGGACTGAAGAGTCAAACTTTTCTTTTTTCATGTGACTGCACTGTTCAGTTGGGTAAGGTGACCTATTAAGTCTTTGACTTTTTTTTTTATAGTTTTCTGTGATCTGTGATAGTTTCCAACTGCATGTGATCCATTTTTCTTTAAATTTATTTTTTAATATAGGCCAAATCAATGTGGCATGCAAATTAACGGAGTGGCATTCATATTTATGGCATGTTCCTAGACTTTGAGAGAGGTATTTTTCCTACCATGCTAGTATAATTATGTTGGTAGAATTAGATTTATTTAGGATATAAGAAAATGTGATTGTGGTGAAATACTTTTTTCTATAATTTTGATGACAAAAAGTTACAATTTATGGTATCTATCTTAGTTCCACCTGTTTTCAGATGCCAAGAGTCTCCTAAACTTTAAATTGAAAGCTTAATGACTAAAGGGGAAACTTTAATGGGAATACTGAGTTGAATGAATCATACATTTACTGAGTAATGATTATACATTAATGAGACTAAATTTAAGTCTAGTAGTTTTGAGCTCCTCCGTGTACAAAGCATAGTTCTTAGCCACATCGCTTAATGTCTGAGTCTAATTCATTTTCTGTAGAATCTAGGTCCTCTTTTATGACTTAGACATTAAATGTAAATTGCATTGCATAGTGTTATATATAAAGTGATTGTTCAATCTGTGCATTTATAACATTAGTAGTATCTGTTCTCCATTGTGATAAGTAACTCAGTCTTGTCCAACTCTTTGCAACCCCATGGTCTATAGCCCACAAGGCTCCTCTGTACATGGCCATGGAGGTAAATAAATAAAACTGAATTCTCTTGAAAATACTGAAAACATATTTGGCTGTACATCAAAAACTGTAATGAATCCAATTGTGAACTTGTATTTTTCTCAGCATATTTCTTTCCCTGTCTATTAGGTAATTCAGTCTTTGGTGCTACCTATCTTGATATTCAGGAACTTCCTTATTCAAAGTGGCCTGGCACATAACAGGTAACCAAGAAATACTTTTAAATAGGACATTTCAAACAAAAGTTTTTACTGTCTATTGTCATTACACTGAATTTGTCCTGTTCATTCTTTAATCTATCCTTGAACTCCATCCTGACTGATTGGTTTCTATTTTAAACCCTTACTACTTTCTAAACAGTGAAAGTATTGTATCTGTAGTGCGTAACTTCCTGGAATTTGAAACAAGAGTGTCTTTGGAAGGTGTTGCCAGTTTCAAGGTGGGCAAGTTACTTAACCATTCTGTGCTGCACTTTCCTCATCAATCAATGGGGATAATCATTATGCCTATGCTATGAGTGTGTCATGAGGAGTAAATGCATATAAATTGCTTTTTTTGTACACAGTGATTTGCATAACATAAGCATTCAATAAAATTTAACTATATTGGTATTTAATTGCAGCATTGAAATATTTCCCTGAATCTTAGTCTTCCTGAAAAATTCAATCCCATTAGCAATTCGCTCATTTTTTTTCCCTCAAGGGCATGTTTATTTATTATTACTCAAATGCTCTGATGGGCACTGTATCTACAAATTTGAATGTCCTGTGATTTTTGCCACTCAGAACTTCATAGTTTTAAGCAGAAGCAAAATTATTGGAGGTAAACAAATTAATATTCACAAACACTTTCACAAAAATAAATAGGTAAAACCAGAAATTTTTAATGATAGACCTAAGAAATAATTGTAAAATGAACATACCAATTTCTATAAGAGCAGTGCTCATGAGAAGTGGACTTACTTTTCATGATTTTAAAAAGTGTTGTTTTAATTTTTCAACTTTTGTGCAATGAGTTTACTTTTCATTTACCCTCACATGTTAATGATCAAACCATTTCTTACAGGATTTTGCCAGACCACTCAAGTCTTCTTTCTTTACCCTTCCACTGGACAGAAGACATCTCTCCTGAGTCTTTAAATATTTTCTCTCCACCTAAAGGTCTCCCATGCCTTCTTCTCTTCTAAAAACCCACTAGCATTATTTTCCTCTGATTTCCTCAGAATAAAATCAAATTTTGTTTTGAAAAGCACTAGACCCACCTCTAGTCATGGGCAGGAAGTGGGCAGGGAGAAAAGATTTGGGAAATATTTTGTGGTTCAGTCACTAAATTGTGTCAACTCTCTGTGACTCCATGGACTGCAGCACACCAGGCTTCTCTGTCCTCCACTATCTCCCTGAGTTTGCTCAAATTCATGTCCATTGAGCCACGATACTATCTAATCATCTTATCCTCTGCTGCCCTCTTCTCCTTTTGCCTTCAGTCTTTCTCAGCATCAGTGTCTTCTCCAATGAGTCAACTCTTTGCATCAGTTGGCCAAAGTATTGGAGCTTCAGCATCAGTCCTTCCAATGAATATTCAGGGTTAATTTCCTTTAGGATTAACTGGTGTTATCTCCTTGCAGTCCAAGGAACTCTGAAGAGCTGTCTCCAGTACTGCTTTTGAAAGCATTAATTCATTGGCACTCAGGGTTCTTTATGGTTCGGTTCTCACAATACATGACCACAGGAAAAACCACAGTATTGACGATATGGATGTTTTGTTGGCATAGTGATGGCTTTGTTTTTTAACGTTCTGTCTAGGTTTGTCATAGTTTTTCTTCCAAGGAGCAAGCATCTTTTAATTTCAAGGTGGCAGTCACCATCTGCAGTGATTTTAGAAACCAAGACAAGAAGATCTATCACTGTTTTTTTTCCATGTCCAAGGAGCGTTTTTCACAAAAATAAATAGGTAAAACCAGAAATTTTTAATGATAGACCTAAGAAATAATTGTAAAATGAACATACCAATTTCTATAAGAGCAGTGCTCATGAGAAGTGGACTTACTTTTCATGATTTTAAAAAGTGTTGTTTTAATTTTTCAACTTTTGTGCAATGAGTTTACTTTTCATTTACCCTCACATGTTAATGATCAAACCATTTCTTACAGGATTTTGCCAGACCACTCAAGTCTTCTTTCTTTACCCTTCCACTGGACAGAAGACATCTCTCCTGAGTCTTTAAATATTTTCTCTCCACCTAAAGGTCTCCCATGCCTTCTTCTCTTCTAAAAACCCACTAGCATTATTTTCCTCTGATTTCCTCAGAATAAAATCAAATTTTGTTTTGAAAAGCACTAGACCCACCTCTAGTCATGGGCAGGAAGTGGGCAGGGAGAAAAGATTTGGGAAATATTTTGTGGTTCAGTCACTAAATTGTGTCAACTCTCTGTGACTCCATGGACTGCAGCACACCAGGCTTCTCTGTCCTCCACTATCTCCCTGAGTTTGCTCAAATTCATGTCCATTGAGCCACGATACTATCTAATCATCTTATCCTCTGCTGCCCTCTTCTCCTTTTGCCTTCAGTCTTTCTCAGCATCAGTGTCTTCTCCAATGAGTCAACTCTTTGCATCAGTTGGCCAAAGTATTGGAGCTTCAGCATCAGTCCTTCCAATGAATATTCAGGGTTAATTTCCTTTAGGATTAACTGGTGTTATCTCCTTGCAGTCCAAGGAACTCTGAAGAGCTGTCTCCAGTACTGCTTTTGAAAGCATTAATTCATTGGCACTCAGGGTTCTTTATGGTTCGGTTCTCACAATACATGACCACAGGAAAAACCACAGTATTGACGATATGGATGTTTTGTTGGCATAGTGATGGCTTTGTTTTTTAACGTTCTGTCTAGGTTTGTCATAGTTTTTCTTCCAAGGAGCAAGCATCTTTTAATTTCAAGGTGGCAGTCACCATCTGCAGTGATTTTAGAAACCAAGACAAGAAGATCTATCACTGCTTCCACTTTTTCCCTTTCTCCTTGCCATGAAATGATGGGACCAGATGCCATGATCTTAGTTTTCTGAAGCCAGCTTTTCACTCTCCTCTCTCACCTTCAAGAAGCTCTTTAGTTCCTCTGCCACTAGAATGGTATCTAATGGCAGAAATCAGGAAAGATTATCAAATACTTGGTTGAAGCAGCCTGTAGTTTTTTCCTGATTTTGATACTCACAACAGATATTCATAACATAAAGGCTCTGATAAAAACTCTATTAAAGGATCTAGCATTCCGTTTATTTATGGACCCCCCTTTACATTTAATATACTAAAATAATTATATTTGAAAAACACTAATATTTTTTTAAAAATATTCTTTATTGTGGTTTATTTTCATGTTGGGTGAAAACTCATAGACTAAAAAAATCCTTATGTTCTTATTATTACAAATTTGAAAGATAATATGAGCTATTATATATGTGTATACATGTTCAACTAAACATAGATACATATGTACATATTTTTATATAGATATCATTTTAAACACACAATATTTAATTGTGGAAAATATAAAATGTTATTCTCTGGATTAGAATGATAAAGTAACTATATAGTTTGAAACAGAACTATGTTAAACCTCTCATATAAGCTGTCCTTCCAAATTTGACATTCTGAATAAAAGAGAGTCATCTTAAATTTCTTCTTTGTCATCAGGAAGCCTGAACTAAAACATAGATCGTTCTACTGTGGTCTTTCGAAAGCTTAAGCCAACCGTGGGACTTAGGCAACCATGCAGTTTAGAGGTACCATCATTTTCCATACAGTATCACCCTCACTTCTGATAACAACTGCAAGTTCAAGAAGCTCCCTCAACTACTGTCGAGTTTGATAATTCACTTGAAAAATCTCACAGAACTCACTGAAGGCGACTGCATTCACAGTTGTGGCTTATTACAGAGAAAGGGTATAGATTACATCAGCCAGAGGAAGAGACACCTGGGATAGGGGCCAGGCGATAAGTAGATGCAGAACTTCTGCTGTCACCCCTCCTGCCACCACTATTCTCCTGAAATAGACATGTGACAATACCACAGAGTACTGTCAAGTTCAGAATTTTTATTGGAGTTTCAGGTTGTAGACATGATTGACTGACAGGCTCATTGACTGACTGATGTTTATGTGGTCGATCTCAGCCTCTAGATTGATTGATATTTCATTACTCAAAACTCCCACCATAAATCATATCATTGGTCTTATCTGGCAGGCCCACTGTCATTCTAAGGTACAGCCACCCACCTTCACCACAATCACACTGTTGTTGTTCAGCTGCTAAGTCTTGTCTGACTCTTTGCAACCCTATGGACTGCTGTACACCAGCCTCTCTAACCCTTACCATCTGCCAGAGTTCACCCAAGTTCATGTCCATTGACATGGTGATGGTGGTGACCATGGTGACCATCCAGATCATACTGCTGCTATCTGGCTATTACAAGCCCCCCAGGCCAGCAATGACCACTAGTTAGGAGCCAAAGGCAAAGTCTAGACCTCAATTAAATACTTTATTATACCATACAGGCTCTCATGTAAAATATCCATAATTAAAACATTCTATTAGAATAAATATTTCTATTTTTTGAAGTATCCCCATGTGAATATACTACAATAATAGTTAATTTCCACAAAGTCATAATTCATAGAAAACTAGATCATGAATATTTCTGAAAAAAAACCCCACTACAGATAAGGGAAGTATAATCTAGAGATATGAAGCCCATCATATGGCTTGAAGATTTCTGCTATTTTTCATCATTTTCTTTCTTTTATTTTCTTCCTGTGCCCTTAATATCAACTTTTACCCTTCTTTCTTTCTTATGCCACTAGAGCAGAATTTTTCGTTGTTAATGAAAAAAGAAAAAGTGAAAATGTTAGTTGCTTCAGTCCTGTCAGACTCTTTGTGACCCCATGGCCTGTAGCTGGCCAGGCTTCTCTGTCCATGGAATTCCCAAGGGAGAATACTAGAATGAGTAGCAAGTCCCTTCTCAGGGATCTTCCTAACCCACGGATTGAACCCAGGTCTCTTGCATTAGCAAGTGAGCCACCACATAAGCCCTCTCCAAAAGAAAGGCATGACGGGAGGGGCCAGGCATAAACTCTGCCACCTGACCTATTCTCCTGAAATAGACATGTGACAATACCACAGAGTACTGTCAAGTTCAGAATTTTTATTGGAGTTTCAGGTTGTAGACATGATTGACTGACAGGCTCATTGACTGACTGATGTTTATGTGGTCGATCTCAGCCTCTAGATTGATTGATATTTCATTACTCAAAACTCCCACCATAAATCATATCATTGGTCTTATCTGGCAGGCCCACTGTCATTCTAAGGTACAGCCACCCACCTTCACCACAATCACACTGTTGTTGTTCAGCTGCTAAGTCTTGTCTGACTCTTTGCAACCCTATGGACTGCTGTACACCAGCCTCTCTAACCCTTACCATCTGCCAGAGTTCACCCAAGTTCATGTCCATTGACATGGTGATGGTGGTGACCATGGTGACCATCCAGATCATACTGCTGCTATCTGGCTATTACAAGCCCCCCAGGCCAGCAATGACCACTAGTTAGGAGCCAAAGGCAAAGTCTAGACCTCAATTAAATACTTTATTATACCATACAGGCTCTCATGTAAAATATCCATAATTAAAACATTCTATTAGAATAAATATTTCTATTTTTTGAAGTATCCCCATGTGAATATACTACAATAATAGTTAATTTCCACAAAGTCATAATTCATAGAAAACTAGATCATGAATATTTCTGAAAAAAAACCCCACTACAGATAAGGGAAGTATAATCTAGAGATATGAAGCCCATCATATGGCTTGAAGATTTCTGCTATTTTTCATCATTTTCTTTCTTTTATTTTCTTCCTGTGCCCTTAATATCAACTTTTACCCTTCTTTCTTTCTTATGCCACTAGAGCAGAATTTTTCGTTGTTAATGAAAAAAGAAAAAGTGAAAATGTTAGTTGCTTCAGTCCTGTCAGACTCTTTGTGACCCCATGGCCTGTAGCTGGCCAGGCTTCTCTGTCCATGGAATTCCCAAGGGAGAATACTAGAATGAGTAGCAAGTCCCTTCTCCAGGGGATCTTCCTAACCCACGGATTGAACCCAGGTCTCTTGCATTGCAGGCAGATTCTTTACTGTCTGAGCCACCACATAAGCCCCAGTGCTCACTAAAAGTAATATTCTTTTTGAAAAATACTTTGGATCATTGCATAATATTAAATGAGTCCAAGTAGGTTCTTGAATTCTCGTTAGTCCTCATCATACATATTTGCTAGGTTAACATGAGAAACCGTTCTTGTTCTTGTTTGTGGATGATCTCTGTTTATCTGTTTATATGTCTATTTAGGTATTTTCAATACGACTCATTATTTAGCTGGACTGGGTATGAGCTTTGGGATAAATCTGTGCATAGTGCACTGGCTTTCATTGATTAGATGCACAATACTGCGTTTGAGTGTAAATGTCTACATCTAGAGTAGAATGGGAAGACAGTTGCTCCAGCAACCTAGAAGTGGTAGAACATCACCAATTCATTGAGCATTTATCAGTATCTACCAGCTGCCAGATACCATGGTTGCTACAATAATGTAAGGCACTATCTTTTTATTCCTGAACAAGTTCAATATACAAAGGCTACAAATACATATTTTGGAAGTACAGCTATTTACTTAAAGTCAAGTTTATCAGGTTTTTTCTTACAGAAAAATTTTAATGATTTGGTCAAATTTTAGAAGCTATTTTGAAATTAGTATATATTTTTAATAAAAGGTGAAAGAATCAGGCAGTGGAATCTAAAACTGGCTCTCCTGAGCTTCCCTGATTTTTCTTCAAAACAAGGGCAATTTTTAGATGAACTGCCCTTTCCTTAGGCCAATTCAGAGGTCTTTTTGTTTTTGCACCCAACCTTGCTGAATATTGCCCATTAATGGCAGTTTCTCTTAGTCTTTCACTGAAATACTGCTGCACTTTGGTGATTTTAGGACTCCACTATGTACACTGTGTCAAATAATATCAATGCAGTGAAGTCAGACACATTCATCAAAAGTTTTAAGAATATCAACATGGTAAAGATAAGCCATGAATTTAAATTTGTGATTAAATATTATTAGAGGAGTCAAATAGAATTCTAGTTAATAATCCTCAGAGAGAATTACCTATAGACAGAGTTGTCTCTGCTAAGAGGCTGCATGAACAATGGAACAGTCTGTTCAAGTCTAAGGTCCAACAGTTACCAATATATGAATTTGGGAAAATGAATCACTACAGTCTCAAAGTAACCTGCAATAGGGAATAGCTCTATTCATAATACTCACAGTGTTATTTCAAGGCTCATGATAAAAATGGATAGAGGTTTGTGAGATATTTTGAAATTGCTAAATATTTTATTTCTATATTAATTATTTCAGTGCAATTTCTCTTGATTTCCCAATGATGACTCCTATGAATAAAGATGGGTTTTAATTGAGTGGGCATGTCTAACTGGTTTGGTTCATTGCTAATAAGACTAACAATAGCATTAAATATTCATTGAATAAAATGATGAATAAAAATGAATGCATTCTTAAAGCTCTACAAGACATGATTAAGTTTTACTACCTTTGACCACAAAGAAATATGTAAGAAATGACTACATGAAATATTAATTTTGACCTTAATTAGATATATTGCTGATGCAAAAGTTTCATTGTAAATCACTCTATTGTAAAATCTAAAGAAAGTTTTTGTTCATGATCGTAAATAACAAGAATTATGATTAAGTCTGAAAATCAGTGGGATTCATTTTATTCTTTAAGTGGATAGGACCATGCTGTTAATGATGACACAAACAGGAGGTAGAAAGCTGACCCTTTCTCATTATTCCACTTTGAAAAGCATTCTTTAGACGCCTGCGATAAAGCAGTCAATCATCAGCAAAAGACTGGTTAGTTGGAGAGTGTATTTAAACTGTGGTCTGCAGTAGACCAGTGTTGGTCTTCAGATAAAGAGTAATAAGAAAGGGTCAAAGATGGACCTAAAGAAGAGTTGGAAGAGTAAAGGGCAGGTAAGGGGACTAAAGTACACTTCTAGTTTAATCATATGTACACTGTGTCAAAAATCAATGCAGTGAAGTCAGACACATTCATCAAAAGTTTTAAGAATATCAACATGGTAAAGATAAGCCATGAATTTAAATTTGTGATTAAATATTATTAGAGGAGTCAAATAGAATTCTAGTTAATAATCCTCAGAGAGAATTACCTATAGACAGAGTTGTCTCTGCTAAGAGGCTGCATGAACAATGGAACAGTCTGTTCAAGTCTAAGGTCCAACAGTTACCAATATATGAATTTGGGAAAATGAATCACTACAGTCTCAAAGTAACCTGCAATAGGGAATAGCTCTATTCATAATACTCACAGTGTTATTTCAAGGCTCATGATAAAAATGGATAGAGGTTTGTGAGATATTTTGAAATTGCTAAATATTTTATTTCTATATTAATTATTTCAGTGCAATTTCTCTTGATTTCCCAATGATGACTCCTATGAATAAAGATGGGTTTTAATTGAGTGGGCATGTCTAACTGGTTTGGTTCATTGCTAATAAGACTAACAATAGCATTAAATATTCATTGAATAAAATGATGAATAAAAATGAATGCATTCTTAAAGCTCTACAAGACATGATTAAGTTTTACTACCTTTGACCACAAAGAAATATGTAAGAAATGACTACATGAAATATTAATTTTGACCTTAATTAGATATATTGCTGATGCAAAAGTTTCATTGTAAATCACTCTATTGTAAAATCTAAAGAAAGTTTTTGTTCATGATCGTAAATAACAAGAATTATGATTAAGTCTGAAAATCAGTGGGATTCATTTTATTCTTTAAGTGGATAGGACCATGCTGTTAATGATGACACAAACAGGAGGTAGAAAGCTGACCCTTTCTCATTATTCCACTTTGAAAAGCATTCTTTAGACGCCTGCGATAAAGCAGTCAATCATCAGCAAAAGACTGGTTAGTTGGAGAGTGTATTTAAACTGTGGTCTGCAGTAGACCAGTGTTGGTCTTCAGATAAAGAGTAAAATAAAAAGGGTCAAAGATGGACCTAAAGAAGAGTTGGAAGAGTAAAGGGCAGGTAAGGGGGACAGAAAAGAAAGTGAAAATGAAGTCGCTCAGTGTGTCCGACTCTGTGCAACAATCCATGGAATTCTCTAGACAAGAATACTGGAATGGGTAGCCTTTTCTTTCTCCAAGAGACCTTTCCATCCAAGGGATCAAACTCAGGTCTCCCGCATTGTGGTGGATGGAGGATTTTTACCATCTGAGCCACAAGAGGAGCCTAAGAATACTGGAGTGAGTAGCCTATTCCTTCTCCAGGGGAACTTCCCGACTGAGAAATCAAACCAGGGTCTCCTGCATTGCAGGCAAATTCTTTACCAGATGAGTGATATAAAACAGAGAAGCAGAACAGCATGTTGCTCCTGACGTGGGCTCCTTTACACATGTATCTTAAACCACCAACTGTATATTAATGATCCCATAGCTCTTGTCCAGGTCTCTCAAGAGCTCTTTATCCAGGTATAGAATTACTTGTGGTAAATCGTAAAATGAAACCACCGACCCTTCATGTATTTCTAACACTGATATCATTACCTTAATCCCATAAACCTAGTCTTCATCCTGTATTACTTAGATCTAAAAACTTTACCAGTCACTTTTTCAACAGTTATTTATCGATAAACTGATATGTGTCCAGCCTTCTGGTGAAGTAACAGAAAGGAAAAAAGGTAAGTGAAGTTGCAAATGCAGCATGGTATAAATAAGGGTTTTGGAACTGGAGGCCCTGGAGAACTCAAAAGTCAGGAAGTCATTTTATTTGCTTGATTTTCATCATTCCCTCCATCTAATTAGGAAACAGTTTCTACTAATATTTGTTTACTTAAGAAACACACACATACCTCTGTGCATTTATCCATCTGTCATTTATTTCAGGTCATCAGCTGTTAATGATGACACAAACAGGAGGTAGAAAGCTGACCCTTTCTCATTATTCCACTTTGAAAAGCATTCTTTAGACGCCTGCGATAAAGCAGTCAATCATCAGCAAAAGACTGGTTAGTTGGAGAGTGTATTTAAACTGTGGTCTGCAGTAGACCAGTGTTGGTCTTCAGATAAAGAGTAAAATAAAAAGGGTCAAAGATGGACCTAAAGAAGAGTTGGAAGAGTAAAGGGCAGGTAAGGGGGACAGAAAAGAAAGTGAAAATGAAGTCGCTCAGTGTGTCCGACTCTGTGCAACAATCCATGGAATTCTCTAGACAAGAATACTGGAATGGGTAGCCTTTTCTTTCTCCAAGAGACCTTTCCATCCAAGGGATCAAACTCAGGTCTCCCGCATTGTGGTGGATGGAGGATTTTTACCATCTGAGCCACAAGAGGAGCCTAAGAATACTGGAGTGAGTAGCCTATTCCTTCTCCAGGGGAACTTCCCGACTGAGAAATCAAACCAGGGTCTCCTGCATTGCAGGCAAATTCTTTACCAGATGAGTGATATAAAACAGAGAAGCAGAACAGCATGTTGCTCCTGACGTGGGCTCCTTTACACATGTATCTTAAACCACCAACTGTATATTAATGATCCCATAGCTCTTGTCCAGGTCTCTCAAGAGCTCTTTATCCAGGTATAGAATTACTTGTGGTAAATCGTAAAATGAAACCACCGACCCTTCATGTATTTCTAACACTGATATCATTACCTTAATCCCATAAACCTAGTCTTCATCCTGTATTACTTAGATCTAAAAACTTTACCAGTCACTTTTTCAACAGTTATTTATCGATAAACTGATATGTGTCCAGCCTTCTGGTGAAGTAACAGAAAGGAAAAAAGGTAAGTGAAGTTGCAAATGCAGCATGGTATAAATAAGGGTTTTGGAACTGGAGGCCCTGGAGAACTCAAAAGTCAGGAAGTCATTTTATTTGCTTGATTTTCATCATTCCCTCCATCTAATTAGGAAACAGTTTCTACTAATATTTGTTTACTTAAGAAACACACACATACCTCTGGCATTAAGCATCTCCTTATCCATCTGTCATTTATTTCACATCATTGACTTTTATCTAGGTTGTTACAAAAATCTCAACACTGGTTGCCCTTGCTTCTTTTCTTTCCTTAGATCTTACAAACATCTGGTCCTCAAAATCCTATCATTGAAAAAATCTTTCCATTACACAATATATCTTTATTCATAGGACCATGACTTAAATTCATTGGCTGGACAAATAAAGATCTTGCATACCTACTTAGTATTAACTTTTGCCAGTTAAGGCTTCCATGGTGGCTCAGATGGTAAAGAACCTGCCTGTAATGCAGGAGATCCAGATGTGACCTTGGTTTTGGAAGATCCCCTGGAGAAGGTAATGATCACCTACTTCATATTTTATTCTAAGGACAATTCTATAGAGAGAGGAGCCTGGCTATTTTTGGACAATCCTATGGATTCAGGAGCCTGACAGGCTACAATCCATGGGGGTGCAAAGAAGTGGACATGACCAAGTGACACACACACACACACACACACACTCACTATTTAACTCTGAATCTATATTTTACAGAAATGTTAAGTCACTTCCTCAAAAAACACAGCAGTATTTCTCAATATTTTGGATTTTGCTTATGCTTTGCCCTCTGCTCCAAATTCTACCTTCAGGAATTCCATTTCCTGTGGGGCCCTAAATGAAAGAAGGCCTTTGCAAGCATAAGGAAGCTTAAGCACATATGTACGGTTTGGAGCTAAGGTGGGGCCTACAGGAACAGATGAGGGCATAATCTAAAGTCGATTGTCAAAGCTTCTGATCGATCACCCTGGTTTCCGTGCTCGTGGACAATGCATGCTCACCATAGATTCCTATTGCAATGTAAATGCATAATTGCTTGACCTTTAGCTTGATTGGTGTAACTATGGGAAGTCCCTTGCAAAACCCCCTTGTTTGCCTATAAAAGCTGTAAGTCTACACTAATAAAACAGAACTGCTTTGACAGAACTCCTGCCGTGTCTGATTGTCTCCCGCTTTCCGGGCGAGGGGGATGGGTGGCAGGCAGCAGACTCAACCCTCTCCGATCTTCCCATGGCTTGGCTACGCGGCAATCCCGCCACCGTTTCTCCTCTGCGGGCAGCCCGCAATTTCCCATCTGGGGAAAATTGTGTTCAACAAGTCTCAGATCAAAGTCTTTGAATTTTGAAGCTTCCCCATATTCTGCCAGACAAATCTTTTTATTTTTTGCTTCCTCTGATTTTCTCTATGCTGTCATTGCCTTTTTACATTTCTTAAGAAACAAAGAATCATTCATTTATCTGTCTACTAAGTACACTATCATAATGCAGTTATTTTCTTATCTACATTTACTTCTGCTAATGCCTAAAATGTATTTGAGGGAACTAACTTTTGCATCTAAGTCAAGAATTATACCATTATTTTTGTACTGACTGTTTCTAGCACGGTATTGAATAGATGTAAGATGCAAATAAGATATTTTTGAAATGGGACAGAAAAAATGGAAAACAGATTTTAATTTAAAAAATTTGAAAAGCCTCAACTTTGAGTCAGCAAAAGTTTAAGTATATAATAATCTAAGAGATAACAATTACTGAATGCTTACTATATTTTTTTTCTCAAAAGCAACTGAGATAATAGGGCTGTTAATTGTTATAGATTATAGAGATTTGAATAGAAGCAACTTGATCTCAGAAAGATGCAAGCAATAGAAATTAATGCACATATATAGTTGCATACCTATATATACATACATGCATACATACATCAGATGTAGCAAATGAAATCTCAAGTGGTCTATACTTGGTTTGCTCTGGTTTTGTTTGTTTGTTTTGTTTTGTATTGTCTTTGTTTTGACATTGCTCTGATGTTCTTTGGAATATCTAATCTAAAAGTTACTGATTAAACCTCGATGCTCACTCTTGATTTAAAAAAAAATTAAAAAGGAAAGCAATGAAATCACTATGTACTGTGAACTTTGCTTTCCCAGGCATTCTCCACAATGCCTTACACTTGTGATTTTAACTCATCTGCAATCAAACCTGTGACAGAGGAGTCCTGACTCACTTCCCTTTGCATAGATGGAAGCATGGCTGGAACCTGAGTGAAGATACCTAGCTTGTGCTGGAGGGGGTTTAGGGCACCATAAACTACCTATGGGTCTAAGATCTCAGGCCATAACGAAAAGCAGTCACTATTAAGTGAATTAAATAGCCTCCATTGTTTAAGGAGAAACTGTTTCAAGGAATGTTTAAAGACCATCCAACAGCTTTTAGTGTGTGTCCCTTTTATCCCCTGGTGAAAAGAATTAAGAGTTCAGCAAATTACACATTCTGATTTGTTGCACATTCCTGGATGATTTATGAATATTTTTGAAGAAATTATATGGCATCTTTCTGAATCCGGTAATAGACACATGTTTCATCTTGATTACCTAATTGATTCTACCAGGAAGGAATACAAATGACTACAATAAACTGACTAACCAATGGAGCAATAAATCCCAGGCCTGGCCATAATGCAGAACCAACCAGTGAAGCACCATTCTTTATATGCTAAAAACATCACAATGGAAAAAAACATTTTCTTTTCTCTCTAGTGTGGCCTAGCAAGGAATGACTGTGACTAGATCAACTACCTTTGTGTTTTAGGAACTGGTCATCTAGTCAATGAATATTTATGGATGCCTTCTTGGTGACAAACTCTCTGAAAACATGTGGGAAACAGAAGCAAATAAGGAATGTTCCTTCCTTCTTAAAGGCGTCATGTTTAGTGAAGGAGAAAGGAAGTGAGGAGAGGAAATAGAACACCATGTTAAACAGTATAATGGAGGAAGTAAAAGTATTTTGTAGAAAGAAAGATTAACAAGTCAGTGAAAGCATCTCCTTTGCTTATCTCTCACAAGGTGCCTTGCTTTGTGAGGTATCTTACATTCACCTGTTTTAATTCTCATGGTAAAATTATGCAAGATAAGTGTAATTACCCCAAGTGATAAGGTAATAGGAACTTGGATCAGTTGGCACAAAGTCACAGAAAACATAGTGGAAAAGTCAGATTTTGAAACTGTTCCTATATTGCTTCAAAAATTGATTTTTAGGGGCACACTTGTCCCTCAAGAACTGATTGATGAATCCTTCATGCTTTATAATTTACTTTCGCCCACATTAGTGTTGTAGCCATTATAATACCAGCTCCTTCACCACACAGCTTTGTAACTTCGGCTGTGAGACTACATTGTCTCCGTGCTTCCTTTACTCATTTGTAAAATCACATAGTGCTGTTGTAAGGAATCAAAGAGTGATGTGCTATAAGGCAGAGGCTGGTAAGCATTCTCTTTAAAGAGCCAGGCAGCAAATACTTCCAGTCTGCAGGTGACGTCATGGTCATAATGACTATTCAAATCTGCAGTTGTAGCATGGAAGCGACAACAGACAATATGCCAATTAATACGTTTTTCTGCAAAAAAAAAGAAAAAAAGAAAAAAAAATTGCCAGAAATGGTGGAAGGCAAGATTTACTATGTTGGCCTTAGTGTGTCAACTTTTGTTATGAAGTATGTACTGAATAAATATTAATTCATATTATTAGCACTGTATTTTTTTCAAGCTTGAAAACTCTGAATATGGAGTGTCTTGTCCAGGGTCAAACATACAGTATATTGGCTAGGCTGAAGCTTGCATCCAATTTTCTAAATTCAAAGTGGGTGTTCTCTCTGGAAGGCTAACTTGTGTAAGTCTAGTGACCTTTCTGATTTGTCTATTAAGAGTATCCCGTCGTTATACTGTTTCAGGAGAAATAAGTGCACCTTTTCCATTTCAGGCTCCAATTGCTTACTCACTGAGGCAGAAGAACAGGGATTTTTAGATGGAAAAACTCTAATATATTGGTAACAAATATAAAACCACCGAATTTTGCTGATTCTGAAGATCACCATAGAGAGAAAACTATAATATAAAAAAAAAAAAAAAAAAATTGTCATGGCTTCGACTGCCATTTTCAACCTCAAACAATATATCGTCAAATAAGTTATCACTTGAACATTCACATCTTTGTCATATCTATGCCTCTAAATTCTGTGGGAAATATTTGAAATTGCCATGGATCCCTAGTGATTCTACCCTACTTAAAGGCTATTTTTCAAACCTTACCATTGCCGGCTATTCCTCTGAGCACTCTTGTCAATTATTGCATGAATTTTATTGCCCCTTATCATGAACACCTCATATTTCATTAGTTTTATTGTTTACAAAGCCCTTATGTTCTTTCAAGTGTTAATACTTTAATTATTTGCTGTTGTTGTTTAGTCACTAAGTTGTGTTCGACTCTTTGCGACCCCACAGACTGCAGCACACCAGGCTCCTTTGTCCATGGGATTTCCCAGGCAAGAACACTGGTGCGGGTTGCCATTTCCTTCTACAGGGGATTTTTCAGACCCTGGGATCAAACCTGAATCTCCTCCATTGGCAGTTGGATTCTTTACTGCTGAACCACCAAGGAAGTCTTTAATTCTTTGGCATCACTATATTTTACACACATGTCAATTTCTCTCCAACTAGCAGGAAGAATCTTTGGAAGCCTGGGTCCCCTGTAATGGATTTGCCTCTACAGAGTCCTGGTTTAGAATCCAGCCACTGCTTGAAATTAGCTCTGTGTCACTGGATAAGTTATAGAACTTCTCTGACTCTGCTTCTTTATCTATAGAATTGAAATGCTGTCTGTCTTAGTATTCTTTTAAGGATATATAAAATATGAAAGGCTAACATCCTGCTTCATGCTTGCAACCTCAGTTTCCCCCACAACATATTCTCTTTCTTCTACTTTGCTTTTCATGCAATCTTGCAGAAAGGAGGGTCTTAGAATTTGTTCTTTGTTTGATGAATATACTATCGGAGATCTTTCCATTAATTGTATACTAAATGCTCATAAAATGACTTTAAAAGCACATCCATATTCTTCATCTATCTAACCTAAGTGTAATAATATGACGGTTATAATAGAGACCTACTCAGAGTGATATGTAATGCATTGTGTCCTTTAAGATACATTCAAAGACTCATTCTATTTTTCTCAAGCCACACAATTTTTATACACACCAGTTTATTTACAGCAAAGTGGAATTATTTCGGTCTTTATGACTAAATAAATAGATTCTCTAGGTTTATCTACTCTATTTATTTATTGTTGCACATGTTTCAAAGTAATTTGACTTCTACCTTCATAAAAACTCCCTGAAATAAGCAGAGCAGGGATTTATCAATCTTGTTTCCACACCAGGAGAAATGCTGATGGAGTTATAGAGAGCTCAAAATGTGTACAATACAATTCAAACTTGGGCCTTCTTCTCTCAGCACTATTTTACCTGTTAATACTTTAATTATTTGCTGTTGTTGTTTAGTCACTAAGTTGTGTTCGACTCTTTGCGACCCCACAGACTGCAGCACACCAGGCTCCTTTGTCCATGGGATTTCCCAGGCAAGAACACTGGTGCGGGTTGCCATTTCCTTCTACAGGGGATTTTTCAGACCCTGGGATCAAACCTGAATCTCCTCCATTGGCAGTTGGATTCTTTACTGCTGAACCACCAAGGAAGTCTTTAATTCTTTGGCATCACTATATTTTACACACATGTCAATTTCTCTCCAACTAGCAGGAAGAATCTTTGGAAGCCTGGGTCCCCTGTAATGGATTTGCCTCTACAGAGTCCTGGTTTAGAATCCAGCCACTGCTTGAAATTAGCTCTGTGTCACTGGATAAGTTATAGAACTTCTCTGACTCTGCTTCTTTATCTATAGAATTGAAATGCTGTCTGTCTTAGTATTCTTTTAAGGATATATAAAATATGAAAGGCTAACATCCTGCTTCATGCTTGCAACCTCAGTTTCCCCCACAACATATTCTCTTTCTTCTACTTTGCTTTTCATGCAATCTTGCAGAAAGGAGGGTCTTAGAATTTGTTCTTTGTTTGATGAATATACTATCGGAGATCTTTCCATTAATTGTATACTAAATGCTCATAAAAATGACTTTAAAAGCACATCCATATTCTTCATCTATCTAACCTAAGTGTAATAATATGACGGTTATAATAGAGACCTACTCAGAGTGATATGTAATGCATTGTGTCCTTTAAGATACATTCAAAGACTCATTCTATTTTTCTCAAGCCACACAATTTTTATACACACCAGTTTATTTACAGCAAAGTGGAATTATTTCGGTCTTTATGACTAAATAAATAGATTCTCTAGGTTTATCTACTCTATTTATTTATTGTTGCACATGTTTCAAAGTAATTTGACTTCTACCTTCATAAAAACTCCCTGAAATAAGCAGAGCAGGGATTTATCAATCTTGTTTCCACACCAGGAGAAATGCTGATGGAGTTATAGAGAGCTCAAAAATGTGTACAATACAATTCAAACTTGGGCCTTCTTCTCTCAGCACATATTTTAAAATATGTACCACACCTCTGTTGCCACTGTAAACATAAGTCAAAGAAAACAACGATGATAGAGTAAGAAAGATGTTTGTACCATAAGGGATGGTCTAGGCATGTGTAAGACACAATCCTGCTTTCAAGAAATCCACATACCGAGCTATCCTGGTTTTCTGAGGTAATTAAGTTTGGAGAAGTAAATAGCAATTAGAGAAGATATAACTAAAATACACAAATGACCAGACAGGTAGATGGTTTTCTTTCATTATTACTACTAAGGATAGAATTGCTTCCCAAACATCAATACCCAATGATACTTGTTAAAATATTTGTATAGTCACAGGAAGTAAGTGCCAAAATTATCTTACCCAGTGAGGTAGGGGTTACTATCCCCATTTTATAGATTATACAAGTGAGACACAAAACAGGTCATGTGGCTGTTGGGTCCAAGGTTATATTAAGATGCTAATATGCCCAGGATTTTAACCTATGAGGTCTATTTCTAGGGCCCACAATTAACTGCTGCAATACTTGGATTATCTGATAAACTAATTCTCAGCTGCTAGATTGTTTACTTCTCAGGTTACTATGTAGACCTTCTAAACAATAACAGACTACTTGAAAGTATATGTCTGAAGGCACTGGGCAGATGGAAGTGCTCATCAACCCACTGGAGCAGGGTTTCCAGAGGACCCTAGGCTTCTATTTTGTGCCTTCACTAGGACCCCGCCGCAGCTCTGAGAGAGAACAAGGCTGTGGAAACAGGTGGAGTTTTGGAATCTATCCTGAGTTTAAATACTTTCTCTTTCCGTTCTATAAAAAAATTAAAATAATGGGAGTTTGTTTCTCAGTGTGCATAATGGACTTAAAAATGGAGTGTTAGAGTTGTTAAAAGGAAATTAGATGCTACTTTGTTGAGCATTTATGGCATTGTTAATGGTCTACAGACATGCATAGATATAGGCAAAATATTCTCAGCTTCATCAGCAGGTAAGAAGCTTTATCAATCTTGTTTCCACACCAGGAGAAATGCTGTAAAGGCAAATTACAATTCAAACTTGGGCCTTCTTCTCTCAGCACATATTTTAAAATATGTACCACACCTCTGTTGCCACTGTAAACATAAGTCAAAGAAAACAACGATGATAGAGTAAGAAAGATGTTTGTACCATAAGGGATGGTCTAGGCATGTGTAAGACACAATCCTGCTTTCAAGAAATCCACATACCGAGCTATCCTGGTTTTCTGAGGTAATTAAGTTTGGAGAAGTAAATAGCAATTAGAGAAGATATAACTAAAATACACAAATGACCAGACAGGTAGATGGTTTTCTTTCATTATTACTACTAAGGATAGAATTGCTTCCCAAACATCAATACCCAATGATACTTGTTAAAATATTTGTATAGTCACAGGAAGTAAGTGCCAAAATTATCTTACCCAGTGAGGTAGGGGTTACTATCCCCATTTTATAGATTATACAAGTGAGACACAAAACAGGTCATGTGGCTGTTGGGTCCAAGGTTATATTAAGATGCTAATATGCCCAGGATTTTAACCTATGAGGTCTATTTCTAGGGCCCACAATTAACTGCTGCAATACTTGGATTATCTGATAAACTAATTCTCAGCTGCTAGATTGTTTACTTCTCAGGTTACTATGTAGACCTTCTAAACAATAACAGACTACTTGAAAGTATATGTCTGAAGGCACTGGGCAGATGGAAGTGCTCATCAACCCACTGGAGCAGGGTTTCCAGAGGACCCTAGGCTTCTATTTTGTGCCTTCACTAGGACCCCGCCGCAGCTCTGAGAGAGAACAAGGCTGTGGAAACAGGTGGAGTTTTGGAATCTATCCTGAGTTTAAATACTTTCTCTTTCCGTTCTATAAAAAAATTAAAATAATGGGAGTTTGTTTCTCAGTGTGCATAATGGACTTAAAAATGGAGTGTTAGAGTTGTTAAAAGGAAATTAGATGCTACTTTGTTGAGCATTTATGGCATTGTTAATGGTCTACAGACATGCATAGATATAGGCAAAATATTCTCAAGCTTCATCAGCAGGTAAAACATGCTTCATTCAGTTTTTCTGGAGAAGTAACAAGAGATTACGGTTAAAAGCAGAAGCACTAGTGTCAAAGAAATTAGGTTGGGAATTTGGCTTTTCTGTTGGAAAATTATTTAATTTGAGGTAAGTTACTTACTCATCCATTCTCATCCTGAAGTGAGGAATGATAATCACTTACCACCGTGAACGTGAAGTGAGAATTTTTTTCTAAAGGTTTGGAACAATGCTTGATGTATAGCAAGCAAAGTGTCTAATCTTTACCAATAATCACCTACAATTATTAAAACTTTACATTTCAGAAGTGTGAACCATCATTTATTGATTTGTATGTCCCATGGATTCCTAGCCCCAACATTTCAAAAAGAAACTCAGGTGTCCTGTGTACAATGAAGTTACCTTTAGAAATGTATGGGGCAAGAAGGAGATGTGGGATTTGGGAAAGATGTTGCTCAGATAATCAACATTCAGAGACAGATTAGCAGCTTTTGGGCTTCACTGTCCCTTGCTTGAGGAGTTCTTCAATTGCACTGCCTGTCTGATTCTGCGGCTTTTGTTAATTCTCTTTAGATTCGGCTCATCTCTGGGTCATGTGTGGTCCTGGTCTGTGCCAGTGCTGATTCAATTTTTAACTTTCTCTGTGGCAGGACTTCACAAACTATCTATGATGAAGACTATGTGTGTTTGTTTTCCTATCCTTACATGTTAGTTTCCTTTACTGTGTCACAGTTATAAAGGCCAGAAGTCTGAAGTCAAGGTGCTGGTGGGCAGTGTCTGTTCTCATTGAAAACTACCTAGGGAATTCTTCCTTGCTTCCTCTAGCTTCTGGTGGCCTGCCGACCATCCTTGACGTCCTTTTGAGTCCCTGCCACCCTCGTCAGGTGGCATCCTCCCTGTGCGAATGTCTTCACATGGCATTTTCTGTGCATGCCTGTGTTCAATCTTCCTCCTCTAAGGACAGCAGTCATACTGGGTTACAATACAGCCTAATGGCTCCATAGTACTTTGAAGATGGAGTCATCTGCATCTGTGTGTCTGTATACATGTATATGTATTGGGTACTGAGGTACGGAGGTTAGAAACTGGGCATATATACACACACACATATACACTTTGGTGCTGTAAAGAGTACCATATAGATCATCTTTTTATGTCCTGTTTAAGGAGACAACACCACTGATCAGATGCTTGAATAGCAAGCAAAGTGTCTAATCTTTACCAATAATCACCTACAATTATTAAAACTTTACATTTCAGAAGTGTGAACCATCATTTATTGATTTGTATGTCCCATGGATTCCTAGCCCCAACATTTCAAAAAGAAACTCAGGTGTCCTGTGTACAATGAAGTTACCTTTAGAAATGTATGGGGCAAGAAGGAGATGTGGGATTTGGGAAAGATGTTGCTCAGATAATCAACATTCAGAGACAGATTAGCAGCTTTTGGGCTTCACTGTCCCTTGCTTGAGGAGTTCTTCAATTGCACTGCCTGTCTGATTCTGCGGCTTTTGTTAATTCTCTTTAGATTCGGCTCATCTCTGGGTCATGTGTGGTCCTGGTCTGTGCCAGTGCTGATTCAATTTTTAACTTTCTCTGTGGCAGGACTTCACAAACTATCTATGATGAAGACTATGTGTGTTTGTTTTCCTATCCTTACATGTTAGTTTCCTTTACTGTGTCACAGTTATAAAGGCCAGAAGTCTGAAGTCAAGGTGCTGGTGGGCAGTGTCTGTTCTCATTGAAAACTACCTAGGGAATTCTTCCTTGCTTCCTCTAGCTTCTGGTGGCCTGCCGACCATCCTTGACGTCCTTTTGAGTCCCTGCCACCCTCGTCAGGTGGCATCCTCCCTGTGCGAATGTCTTCACATGGCATTTTCTGTGCATGCCTGTGTTCAATCTTCCTCCTCTAAGGACAGCAGTCATACTGGGTTACAATACAGCCTAATGGCTCCATAGTACTTTGAAGATGGAGTCATCTGCATCTGTGTGTCTGTATACATGTATATGTATTGGGTACTGAGGTACGGAGGTTAGAAACTGGGCATATATACACACACACATATACACTTTGGTGCTGTAAAGAGTACCATATAGATCATCTTTTTATGTCCTGTTTAAGGAGACAACACCACTGATCAGATGCTTGAATAGCACATCAATGCAAATGGTTATTAAATTCCAAAACACTACTGATTTCTACCTTAATTCAAGATTCTTCAATAACAGTTTGTAGAGTGACCTGTCAACCACGGTTTAGGAAGTTCTGGTCTGCGGGATAAATCAGCAAGAATGCAAATGCTAGTTTCTGAATTCTACACCAAAGCATGGAAGCTGGAGATGTTCAAGAACTGAGCCTGTTCAAGGGGTCAGTAGGACTGATGGAGCTCTGATAAGTCCTCGTGCTTTGCCATTGCTCCTCTGAATTGCCCTTCTTTTCATTTTTGCATAGCTAACTCTTGTTCATCTCTCTAACTCAAGCTGAGCTTTTCCAAATGCCCAGTGAGTCTGGTTAAATGCATCTCCTCTCTATTTCCACAGCAGCCTGGTTACTCCTATGTTTGCACTATAGTCACCAATCAACTGTCCCTCTTCCCCCTCAATAAGCTGAATTAGTGCCCCTGAAGGCATGGGCTATGCTTTATTCTACTGATTCTTCCCAATGTTCTTTTAGTGGCTGGTGCATATTCTGTATGCTGTTTATATTCATAACTAATAACTAATAAATAAATAAATTCATTTCCTCTCCTAGAAATAGTACTTCTCATCAGGGATACTTTTAATTCTCTTAAGTCTTGGTTTATGTCTCCACTTCATCAGATGGTGGAGCTATCAAGCACAACAGCTGACTCATGGAAACAATCCTGATGCTTGGAAAGGCTGAGGGCAGAAGGAGAAGGGGGTGATAGAGGATGAATTGGTTGGATGCCATAAACAACTCAGTGAACCTGAACTTGGGCCAGCTCCAGGAGATGGTGAGGGAGGCCTAGTGTGCTGCAGTCCATGGTGTCACAAAGAGTCAGATATGACCTGGCAAAAAAACCCTGACAGCAGTCATACTGGGTTACAATACAGCCTAATGGCTCCATAGTACTTTGAAGATGGAGTCATCTGCATCTGTGTGTCTGTATACATGTATATGTATTGGGTACTGAGGTACGGAGGTTAGAAACTGGGCATATATACACACACACATATACACTTTGGTGCTGTAAAGAGTACCATATAGATCATCTTTTTATGTCCTGTTTAAGGAGACAACACCACTGATCAGATGCTTGAATAGCACATCAATGCAAATGGTTATTAAATTCCAAAACACTACTGATTTCTACCTTAATTCAAGATTCTTCAATAACAGTTTGTAGAGTGACCTGTCAACCACGGTTTAGGAAGTTCTGGTCTGCGGGATAAATCAGCAAGAATGCAAATGCTAGTTTCTGAATTCTACACCAAAGCATGGAAGCTGGAGATGTTCAAGAACTGAGCCTGTTCAAGGGGTCAGTAGGACTGATGGAGCTCTGATAAGTCCTCGTGCTTTGCCATTGCTCCTCTGAATTGCCCTTCTTTTCATTTTTGCATAGCTAACTCTTGTTCATCTCTCTAACTCAAGCTGAGCTTTTCCAAATGCCCAGTGAGTCTGGTTAAATGCATCTCCTCTCTATTTCCACAGCAGCCTGGTTACTCCTATGTTTGCACTATAGTCACCAATCAACTGTCCCTCTTCCCCCTCAATAAGCTGAATTAGTGCCCCTGAAGGCATGGGCTATGCTTTATTCTACTGATTCTTCCCAATGTTCTTTTAGTGGCTGGTGCATATTCTGTATGCTGTTTATATTCATAACTAATAACTAATAAATAAATAAATTCATTTCCTCTCCTAGAAATAGTACTTCTCATCAGGGATACTTTTAATTCTCTTAAGTCTTGGTTTATGTCTCCACTTCATCAGATGGTGGAGCTATCAAGCACAACAGCTGACTCATGGAAACAATCCTGATGCTTGGAAAGGCTGAGGGCAGAAGGAGAAGGGGGTGATAGAGGATGAATTGGTTGGATGCCATAAACAACTCAGTGAACCTGAACTTGGGCCAGCTCCAGGAGATGGTGAGGGAGGCCTAGTGTGCTGCAGTCCATGGTGTCACAAAGAGTCAGATATGACCTGGCAACTGAACAACAGCTACAAACAAATTCAGAATAGTTATGAATATTTTTAGGCTCCTGGTGAACGCAAGTCTTCCATCAAAACAGTAGTGGCCACTGAGGACTTCAGAGTTTAAACAGATCATAATTCTCAACACAAATCTTGTTGGCTTGGAAGATACTTTGGTATCCATGATTATATTTGAGACATATGCTGTGCCCACACTGCTAACGTCCAGTTAGGTATTGCACGAACAACTCCTTATTTCATGTATTTTATTTAGCATTGAAATAGTCATCATATCAAAAAAAAAAAAAGTAATAGTTTCTATCTTTGTCCTCATATTTGTAGTTAGTGTGATAATTGCTCAGCCGTGTCTGACTCTTTGTGACCCATAGTCTGGAGCCCGTCAGGCTCCTCTATCCATGGAATTCTCCAGGCAAGAATACTGGAGTGGGCTGCCATTCCCTTTTCCAGGGGACTTTTCCCAAACCAAGGATCAAACTTGAGCTTCCCGCATTGTAGGCAGAGTCTTTACCATCTGAGACACCAAGGAATCCCCAAATTTGTAGAACATGCTATTGTTGGATATTAGAGTATGTATGAATGAGGTTACATTTTTAGTGCACTGATTAGACATACATATGTCTTTAGGGAGTAAACCTAAAAGTCCAAAGAAATTCTGAATTGGTTTTCATATATGATGGTTTCTCACATCAGTGATCTGTAACCCCCAAGTCCATAGAGAATTGTCCATAAGTGTAAGAAATGAAGCCATGCGGTTTTAAAAACAGCTGGAATTCAATTAAAATCTGTGGAGCTGTATTGAACTGAATGTAATAGACTTGCCTACACACTCATTAGGCTTTTTCTTTTTCTAAGAACCAATTTGTCTTCACTTTTTACAAAGCAGTTCCTTTCAGGAAGTTGCATTCTAAATTTATATGTTCCCAAAATTATTCTATTCATTTTGTTCAACAGATAATTATGCACCATTAAGGGACTTAAGAATGTAGTATTCATCATGTCAGAGACTGCTTGATTTATCATTGTCAGCTTGAGGTCCACATGTACCAAGTTCTCCTTTCAAAGGTCACTGACAAAGGTGAGTACCCTTCTCTTTCCTATGAGCCTGTGGTTGTAAGAAGCACAGTAAACCTTTGCCTAGAGATCAAGGGGAATGTTAACTTCTACTGATGAGTTTCATCCTGGGAGGACATGTGATGGACCCGCAGGCGCATCAACGCACATTCTGCCGATCTAGTTTTCCTCTCAATCCTGTCTGTTAACCTTGATCTGCACTCTGGCTTCCTCCTCCCACTGACTTTATTGAGTAAATTATCAATTGTTTATTTCAACACTAGACAGTGATTAGGGGGAAAAAAGGCTTAACATAGAAGAGAGGAAAATAAATTCTGCTCTTTTATGAAGAAGCTTGCCATTTTTGATAATGCTAACAGTACTGTTTTGTTTTCCATGAGTGACCTAATTTTGCCACTCTTAATTTAATAACCTTGTCAAACAAAATCATTTGAAATTTATAGTAACTTTAGCTTACATTTGCATACTAATTCCATGCATGAATTACTTTGAAAATGTTTCTTTGTAATTAATAAATACAGGCTTTTACATCAGAGGAGAGCTTTGAAAGTTACTTCCTGAATTTTTCATAAATTCTTCACCTATGTAATCTCTTTTTCTCTCATTCTTCTGTAAGTTTGAATCCTAAATACCTCTTATTTGCAACAATATATGTAAGGCCAATGGAAGATTATTATGGTGAGTAGCAAGGGGTCATTCTGCAATCCACTTAGTACTGGATTAAGAGTATTTCAAGACAGCAATCATAAGAAAAGCTGAGATGTGATGCAATGCTGTTCAACCTTTCTTTCTAGCCCCACTTCTGAATTGCTCCTCAGGGTGCTAATCATCTCTCATTTCCAATACTACAACCTCTGCTTTGCTAGCCTGACTTTCTGTCAATTCTGTCTCTCCTGTCACTTGGAAATTGCCAGGAGAAAATCGACCTTTATTGCTGCCAGATTGCAATTTACATGGTAGGTAGGTCGGCGTATGTGTCTGGTTGTAATGGTTGAATTTTAGAGTAATTATGCACCATTAAGGGACTTAAGAATGTAGTATTCATCATGTCAGAGACTGCTTGATTTATCATTGTCAGCTTGAGGTCCACATGTACCAAGTTCTCCTTTCAAAGGTCACTGACAAAGGTGAGTACCCTTCTCTTTCCTATGAGCCTGTGGTTGTAAGAAGCACAGTAAACCTTTGCCTAGAGATCAAGGGGAATGTTAACTTCTACTGATGAGTTTCATCCTGGGAGGACATGTGATGGACCCGCAGGCGCATCAACGCACATTCTGCCGATCTAGTTTTCCTCTCAATCCTGTCTGTTAACCTTGATCTGCACTCTGGCTTCCTCCTCCCACTGACTTTATTGAGTAAATTATCAATTGTTTATTTCAACACTAGACAGTGATTAGGGGGAAAAAAGGCTTAACATAGAAGAGAGGAAAATAAATTCTGCTCTTTTATGAAGAAGCTTGCCATTTTTGATAATGCTAACAGTACTGTTTTGTTTTCCATGAGTGACCTAATTTTGCCACTCTTAATTTAATAACCTTGTCAAACAAAATCATTTGAAATTTATAGTAACTTTAGCTTACATTTGCATACTAATTCCATGCATGAATTACTTTGAAAATGTTTCTTTGTAATTAATAAATACAGGCTTTTACATCAGAGGAGAGCTTTGAAAGTTACTTCCTGAATTTTTCATAAATTCTTCACCTATGTAATCTCTTTTTCTCTCATTCTTCTGTAAGTTTGAATCCTAAATACCTCTTATTTGCAACAATATATGTAAGGCCAATGGAAGATTATTATGGTGAGTAGCAAGGGATCATTCTGCAATCCACTTAGTACTGGATTAAGAGTATTTCAAGACAGCAATCATAAGAAAAGCTGAGATGTGATGCAATGCTGTTCAACCTTTCTTTCTAGCCCCACTTCTGAATTGCTCCTCAGGGTGCTAATCATCTCTCATTTCCAATACTACAACCTCTGCTTTGCTAGCCTGACTTTCTGTCAATTCTGTCTCTCCTGTCACTTGGAAATTGCCAGGAGAAAATCGACCTTTATTGCTGCCAGATTGCAATTTACATGGTAGGTAGGTCGGCGTATGTGTCTGGTTGTAAAGGATGAATTTTAGAGTCATTCTGGCTTTTCTTTGTAAGCTCATGCTATTCTTTTCTTCTAATGTTTGTTCCACTCACCTTCTTTGTCTACCTGCTTCCACTGGGACGGATTGAAAAGGGCATTTCAGTGAAAACTTTCAATCCAACAAGCCCTGGCTGACCCAAGTGGTAATACACATAGTAACGTCCACAAAAGGCTTTGGGTTTGAGGGCTAAGGGAGCGTAAACCCAACCCCTTTCTCCTGACAAGCATTTCCCTGAGAGTTTTCTGGCAGGAGTGTGTCTGTGTCTGAAAATGCCCACCTAAAATAGGCGATTTGCTGTTCTCATTTATGCAAAGTCAAAATATAAGCTAGCAGTGCCTCTCAGTAAGGGCCCAAGATGAAATTCTAGGATAAGTAAGCTAACTTTTTAAATTATTTCAAAGTCTCCTGATTCTATTTGCATAATAATTCTTTTTTCAGAGTTTTCCTTTACATTCTATTGATTGAGTTGATGCTTCTTTTCTTTCTGTTTTTGAGATGATAGTTTGTTTCTGCAATGGGAATAACTTCGTTCTTATTATTAACAACTTCATGTAATTTATACTTTATTTGATTTGCATTGTTTATACATTTCAACATAGACTATTAGAATATAGTAAACAGAGGTCACTAACTAGAATAAACAAAGTACTCTCTGTATGTGAATAGACATGTGATTAGGTGATTGTTCAGTTTTTATTTATGAAGACACTTGTCACCAAATGAAAACACTGCTTTAACTACACTTATATATTAGCAGATAACATTATTTGATTAGTCCTCTATAAATTTCTAATATTAATTTCAATTGACTATAGAAAAATGTCCTCAGAAAAAGAGTAAAAAATGGGTTCTTATGCAATTTATAAAGCTAAACATATATGTATTCAGCATGGACATGATCCATTGAAAGAAGTTTTTTTTGAGCTTGAGATGCCTAGTTATTTCAGCTTACTATAAATCACCTTCTTAATCTTTGCCTCAGTGAGATAGCAAAATAAGAGGTTCTTCATTTGGATTCCCTCTTAATAACTTGAAAGCCATGAGATGCTTACTAATGGAGCTATTAATTTAGAAAGTATTTATTTTTAAAAACTAGTTTATGCTTAGGGTTTATCAATAAGGCCAATAAAAATAGAAAATATACAGGTAAGCTTGAAAAGCAGATGAACAACAAAATTTTAGTACAATAAGTCATTATGGTTTGAGATATACCTATACAAAGGATTCCCAGATGTCCCTCGTGGTAAAGAACCTGCCTGCCAATGCAGGAGACACAAAGAGACACAGGTTTAATCTCTGGGACAGGAAGATCCTCTGGAGGATGGCACGGCAACCCACTCCAGTATTCTCCCATGGTCAGAGGAGCCTGGCAGGCTACAGTGCACAGGGCCACAAGGAGTTGGACATCACTAAAACAACTTAGCATGCGCGCGCACACACACACACACACACACATCCCTATACAAAAACATTCTTCATTTGATTTGAGTTTTGAATTTAACTGTACTTTCTATATTTTATCTGGTAACGCTGCTTCTATTCTCTGTTCTCCCATAAGACTTTTTCAGATTCAAGATTAATGAATTTGGTAATATTAATTATTTGTCTTCCTTCCCACTTATGGTTTCACATACCCAAACTACTTTATGGTTGTTTTCATAGCCCATGTATACCTCTTTATTTACCTTATGAACTGAGGTATACATATTATGCTTTATTCATTAGTATCCCTCCTCAGAATGGGTGGTTTCCTTTAACATTGTACCTGATCAGATCAAACATTCAGTATTTTTCCTTACTAAGTGAGTCATTTTATAAAGCATTCTGGAAAGACATTCATTTTTGAGTACTCATGCACTCTGTTAGTTAAAGACTTAGCAAATGTGAATTTATAAAACACATGCTATGAGTTGTAATCTGCACTACAAAAATATTATTTCCATTATAAAAATACTTATTTCCTTTAAAATGTTATTCCCTGTCAATTTCAAATTGCCTGATTTATTAAAATTCAATATGCTGTTACCTTTCCAACATGAGAATAAACTGAAGCACAGCTAGAACACCTTCCTTTGCCCAAGATAGCAAAATAAGAGGTTCTTCATTTGGATTCCCTCTTAATAACTTGAAAGCCATGAGATGCTTACTAATGGAGCTATTAATTTAGAAAGTATTTATTTTTAAAAACTAGTTTATGCTTAGGGTTTATCAATAAGGCCAATAAAAATAGAAAATATACAGGTAAGCTTGAAAAGCAGATGAACAACAAAATTTTAGTACAATAAGTCATTATGGTTTGAGATATACCTATACAAAGGATTCCCAGATGTCCCTCGTGGTAAAGAACCTGCCTGCCAATGCAGGAGACACAAAGAGACACAGGTTTAATCTCTGGGACAGGAAGATCCTCTGGAGGATGGCACGGCAACCCACTCCAGTATTCTCCCATGGTCAGAGGAGCCTGGCAGGCTACAGTGCACAGGGCCACAAGGAGTTGGACATCACTAAAACAACTTAGCATGCGCGCGCACACACACACACACACATCCCTATACAAAAACATTCTTCATTTGATTTGAGTTTTGAATTTAACTGTACTTTCTATATTTTATCTGGTAACGCTGCTTCTATTCTCTGTTCTCCCATAAGACTTTTTCAGATTCAAGATTAATGAATTTGGTAATATTAATTATTTGTCTTCCTTCCCACTTATGGTTTCACATACCCAAACTACTTTATGGTTGTTTTCATAGCCCATGTATACCTCTTTATTTACCTTATGAACTGAGGTATACATATTATGCTTTATTCATTAGTATCCCTCCTCAGAATGGGTGGTTTCCTTTAACATTGTACCTGATCAGATCAAACATTCAGTATTTTTCCTTACTAAGTGAGTCATTTTATAAAGCATTCTGGAAAGACATTCATTTTTGAGTACTCATGCACTCTGTTAGTTAAAGACTTAGCAAATGTGAATTTATAAAACACATGCTATGAGTTGTAATCTGCACTACAAAAATATTATTTCCATTATAAAAATACTTATTTCCTTTAAAATGTTATTCCCTGTCAATTTCAAATTGCCTGATTTATTAAAATTCAATATGCTGTTACCTTTCCAACATGAGAATAAACTGAAGCACAGCTAGAACACCTTCCTTTGCCCAAAGATAATTTATTTGCAGCACTCACAAAAAACATCTTGATACTTCTCAATCTAAAAAGAACATGTCTCTAAAGATTTTCAGAGCAAACAAAAAATATTAAGATGCTTTCCTAGCTGAGGCATATCATGTATTTTATTAATTCCTTGGAGTGCTGTTCTCTTAAAATTTTCAAGAAAAGGAAAAGTTTAAGTTAGCTGATTCCTGTCTGTTATAATCCCTCAAAGTCCGATTCAATTCTGTTTCTTTCCCCAGCAGTGATCGTCTCAAAAAGTTATTACGCAAACCACTGCACCGAACTTTTCAGCGGTTCCCAATTGCTTATTCTAAACTTCTCAATGCCAGAGTTAAGAAAATCATAAAATCTATTCTCAAAATAGGGATACTTTGAGAGTGAAAAGTATAATAAAAACATATAAAATGATGTACTTTTTAAATCATTATGTTGTATACTCCCAATACATATTATATATCAATTATATCTCAATAAAAAGATGTATTTTTGATTGACAAACTGGTGCTATTTTATTGGTGAACCTAAAAAAATATTGCTTCACTCAAGAATTTTTAAACAAATTTTAAATTAAAAAATATACCTACAAAAAAGTTAAAAAATGAATTCCATATTGTTTAGAATATAGTAGTTGCCAAGGTGGAAAGGTTGGGGAAAATGATGAATTAGGAATATGGAATTAATAAGATACATACTACTATGCATAAAATATATAAATAAGGATTTACTGTATAGACAGCAAACTATATTCAGTATCTTATAATAATCCATAGTGAATCATATATATATATATATGTGTGTGTGTGTGTGTGTGTGTGTATATATCTATCTATATATATATATATATATATCTGAATCACTTTGCTGTATACCTGAAACTAACACAATGCTGTAAATCAACTATAGTTCAATTAAAAACTAAAAATACATATTGCAATCCATTTCTTAGTCATATCTATCATCATTAATTGCATGCTATTGGTATTTTACTGTGCAAGGTGCATGTGTTTCCATGTGGCTTTGGCATTTTAAGCATTTTTCATAAAAAAAGTACTATAATCTTCTTAATAGTTGTACTTAAATGAAAAAATAATATTTTGCCTTCTCTGCTTACTCTTCTCTTAGACCATATTCCTGACTGAACAAATATCTAAGTTCTGAGATAACTGGGAAGTTTCAAAGCAAATTATATTAAAAGATAATATCCTTGATTCTGCTGTTTTTAAGAAAAGGAAAAGTTTAAGTTAGCTGATTCCTGTCTGTTATAATCCCTCAAAGTCCGATTCATTTTGTTTCTTTCCCCAGCAGTGATCGTCTCAAAAGTTATTACGCAAACCACTGCACGAACTTTTCAGCGGTTCCCAATTGCTTATTCTAAACTTCTCAATGCCAGAGTTAAGAAAATCATAAAATCTATTCTCAAAATAGGGATACTTTGAGAGTGAAAAGTATAATAAAAACATATAAAATGATGTACTTTTTAAATCATTATGTTGTATACTCCCAATACATATTATATATCAATTATATCTCAATAAAAAGATGTATTTTTGATTGACAAACTGGTGCTATTTTATTGGTGAACCTAAAAAAATATTGCTTCACTCAAGAATTTTTAAACAAATTTTAAATTAAAAAATATACCTACAAAAAAGTTAAAAAATGAATTCCATATTGTTTAGAATATAGTAGTTGCCAAGGGGGAAAAGGGTTTGGGGGAAAATGATGAATTAGGAATATGGAATTAATAAGATACATACTACTATGCATAAAATATATAAATAAGGATTTACTGTATAGACAGCAAACTATATTCAGTATCTTATAATAATCCATAGTGAATCATATATATATATATATGTGTGTGTGTGTGTGTGTGTGTATATATCTATCTATATATATATATATATATATCTGAATCACTTTGCTGTATACCTGAAACTAACACAATGCTGTAAATCAACTATAGTTCAATTAAAAACTAAAAATACATATTGCAATCCATTTCTTAGTCATATCTATCATCATTAATTGCATGCTATTGGTATTTTACTGTGCAAGGTGCATGTGTTTCCATGTGGCTTTGGCATTTTAAGCATTTTTCATAAAAAAAGTACTATAATCTTCTTAATAGTTGTACTTAAATGAAAAAATAATATTTTGCCTTCTCTGCTTACTCTTCTCTTAGACCATATTCCTGACTGAACAAATATCTAAGTTCTGAGATAACTGGGAAGTTTCAAAGCAAATTATATTAAAAGATAATATCCTTGATTCTGCTGTTTTTAAGAAAGTAATATTCTGTTTCTAATATGTTCACAAAAACTATATTTTTGTTTCTATTCATTGTATCTTTCTTTGAAATATACTTTTATAAGACAAAGTTGGTCAAATTAGTTGCATCTATGAATTTTTAAATGTTTCATCAAAGTAGATGTTGAAAAATCATTGTTTTTATTCATTTTCATGTTACGCCTACACACGTGTAAATTTAACTATTTAAAATGAGAGTTCTAACAGAAGCCTCTTTACAATGTCAACACATTTCAAAATGGAAATTATAAAACTCCAAAATGAAATCCTGTTTCATTTTGTCTGATAAAATTAAATTTTTTCAACTTATTACTTGCTTTTGTAGAGAGAACTGTCCATGTCTTTTCGTTTGCAAGCTTTATTTTCTGTATCTACAACTTGCTAGAACTATAAAAATCGAACTTTGGGGCTCTTAACGTTGATATATTTGCTTCTGCATTAAAAAAAAAATAACTCAGCTGACCTCTCCTCAATTTTTCAGTGCTCATGAATCAATTATTTTTACTGTGGCTGCTATCAAATTTAACTACCTCAAATTAAAGACTTATAAATGAAGGAAACATATAAAATATAAACGTGATTTCTATGATTGATGAAGTAAAAGTGCATCAAATGGTGCCTCGCTGACTCTCACAAATGTAAAATAAATGTGTTAATCAAAGGGTGTTTTCCTTTTAGAAATCCTCTAGTTTTCTATAAGCCAGTGAACACAATTAGGTAACAGAATTAACTACATATATTTATCAAAAATCTTGGTGTAAAGAATTCCAGGTAAAGTACCACAAATAATTTTGGTAAAGTGAACCATCATAGTTTATACTATTTATGTGTGAACATGATATATTTTACTGTGCAAGGTGCATGTGTTTCCATGTGGCTTTGGCATTTTAAGCATTTTTCATAAAAAAAGTACTATAATCTTCTTAATAGTTGTACTTAAATGAAAAAATAATATTTTGCCTTCTCTGCTTACTCTTCTCTTAGACCATATTCCTGACTGAACAAATATCTAAGTTCTGAGATAACTGGGAAGTTTCAAAGCAAATTATATTAAAAGATAATATCCTTGATTCTGCTGTTTTTAAGAAAGTAATATTCTGTTTCTAATATGTTCACAAAAACTATATTTTTGTTTCTATTCATTGTATCTTTCTTTGAAATATACTTTTATAAGACAAAGTTGGTCAAATTAGTTGCATCTATGAATTTTTAAATGTTTCATCAAAGTAGATGTTGAAAAATCATTGTTTTTATTCATTTTCATGTTACGCCTACACACGTGTAAATTTAACTATTTAAAATGAGAGTTCTAACAGAAGCCTCTTTACAATGTCAACACATTTCAAAATGGAAATTATAAAACTCCAAAATGAAATCCTGTTTCATTTTGTCTGATAAAATTAAATTTTTTCAACTTATTACTTGCTTTTGTAGAGAGAACTGTCCATGTCTTTTCGTTTGCAAGCTTTATTTTCTGTATCTACAACTTGCTAGAACTATAAAAATCGAACTTTGGGGCTCTTAACGTTGATATATTTGCTTCTGCATTAAAAAAAAAATAACTCAGCTGACCTCTCCTCAATTTTTCAGTGCTCATGAATCAATTATTTTTACTGTGGCTGCTATCAAATTTAACTACCTCAAATTAAAGACTTATAAATGAAGGAAACATATAAAATATAAACGTGATTTCTATGATTGATGAAGTAAAAGTGCATCAAATGGTGCCTCGCTGACTCTCACAAATGTAAAATAAATGTGTTAATCAAAGGGTGTTTTCCTTTTAGAAATCCTCTAGTTTTCTCTATAAGCCAGTGAACACAATTAGGTAACAGAATTAACTACATATATTTATCAAAAATCTTGGTGTAAAGAATTCCAGGGGTAAAGTACCACAAATAATTTTGTGTGAACATAGATCATAATGAAACCTGAATAACATTCATAGTTTCATACTGTATTTAGAGCTGAAATTAGTCATAGATATCCTCACCTATATTTTATGAATGGAGATACTTAAGATGAGAATTCAGTTACTTCAAATGAGTTGGTTCCTTTCTAATAACAAGATGAGGCTGGAGGGCCCCTTTAATGAGCTGCCTTTTCAGTTCCTTAACTTGTGTTTCTGCTGGTATTCAACTCAATTCCTCTCTTTCCATTCATTCTTAGGGGCTCATGCTAAGCCTTGTCTTTACCTAAGGTACTTAAGTTCTGAAACTGTAAAGACTTTTTGATTTCTTCTTCCTTTGCTTTCTTTCAACTACAAATACTGTATCTGTGTTTTAATGTGATTAAAACCTTTTAACCTATTCTTTCCTCTTTCTTCTTGTTCATTTCCAAGATGCTTAGATTACAGGGTTACAAAAAGTGCTCTATGCTCTGACTGGGTATCCAATGATTTGTAAATTTTTAAACCGATTTTCATTAGAGTTTTTATTCACAGAATAAGCTTCTTCTTCTACAAGGTAACCGGTCTATAGCTTAACATTTTTATATAGCTGTATAAATCTTTGATGTAAGTTTGGTGTTCTGATACATTGCCCCTGTCTTACATCTCCTTTTTCCCTTCTTTTTTATTGCTCTTTTTGAGAAAACACTTTAAAGACATCTACACTTGAAACTCCTGAATGCTAGTCATCTTGAGAAAACATATATCATGCAACCACACAGACTGATGTTATTAAAAATCTATGGTCTTCTTTAAACACTGACTTAGAGATACCACAGTAACTTTTTTCTAGTAAGTTTGCTTTTCTGTTCTTTCAATCTGCTGTTCAATCATTTAATCTCTACAAAAGTCCTACGCTGCATTCTCCTTTTCTTTTACCAGGTGGACTTTGCTCTTATTTTCTTAAACCAAAGGAGATTGATCTCTGCCTCTCCTTTCACTGCAGGCAAAGGGAAGGAGATCTGTACTCCTGCCTACACTTGAACTAGTAACAACAATTAGGTAACAGAATTAACTACATATATTTATCAAAAATCTTGGTGTAAAGAATTCCAGGGGTAAAGTACCACAAATAATTTTGTGTGAACATAGATCATAATGAAACCTGAATAACATTCATAGTTTCATACTGTATTTAGAGCTGAAATTAGTCATAGATATCCTCACCTATATTTTATGAATGGAGATACTTAAGATGAGAATTCAGTTACTTCAAATGAGTTGGTTCCTTTCTAATAACAAGATGAGGCTGGAGGGCCCCTTTAATGAGCTGCCTTTTCAGTTCCTTAACTTGTGTTTCTGCTGGTATTCAACTCAATTCCTCTCTTTCCATTCATTCTTAGGGGCTCATGCTAAGCCTTGTCTTTACCTAAGGTACTTAAGTTCTGAAACTGTAAAGACTTTTTGATTTCTTCTTCCTTTGCTTTCTTTCAACTACAAATACTGTATCTGTGTTTTAATGTGATTAAAACCTTTTAACCTATTCTTTCCTCTTTCTTCTTGTTCATTTCCAAGATGCTTAGATTACAGGGTTAAAAAAAGTGCTCTATGCTCTGACTGGGTATCCAATGATTTGTAAATTTTTAAACCGATTTTCATTAGAGTTTTTATTCACAGAATAAGCTTCTTCTTCTACAAGGTAACCGGTCTATAGCTTAACTTTTTTATATAGCTGTATAAATCTTTGATGTAAGTTTGGTGTTCTGATACATTGCCCCTGTCTTACATCTCCTTTTTCCCTTCTTTTTTATTGCTCTTTTTGAGAAAACACTTTAAAGACATCTACACTTGAAACTCCTGAATGCTAGTCATCTTGAGAAAACATATATCATGCAACCACACAGACTGATGTTATTAAAAATCTATGGTCTTCTTTAAACACTGACTTAGAGATACCACAGTAACTTTTTTCTAGTAAGTTTGCTTTTCTGTTCTTTCAATCTGCTGTTCAATCATTTAATCTCTACAAAAGTCCTACGCTGCATTCTCCTTTTCTTTTACCAGGTGGACTTTGCTCTTATTTTCTTAAACCAAAGGAGATTGATCTCTGCCTCTCCTTTCACTGCAGGCAAAGGGAAGGAGATCTGTACTCCTGCCTACACTTGAACTTGGGATCCTTCACAAAGAATTTACCTTATTCATTACCTGCTCTCCTATCCACTGTTTTTTCCCTAAAGACACTTAAAGATTAGTATTACTTTCCTTAAAAACGCAGCCAATATTAAAACAACCACACAACTACTTTTCTTCAAGGTCCCACTTCTGTTTTCATTGCCTTCTTTCCTCTTCACAAATTCTTTAATCTCTAGTGAGTCTTCTATTCAGTTGACCTAATAAACTCCTTAACTTCAAGCCCTTACTATATTTTTCCTCAGTGGCATTGTAGTGTTTCCTCTACTGATCACCGTTCCCAGCTTTTTATTCCTACTACACATTTCACTTGGCTCATACGAAGTCACTTCCTCTAGGGCTTTTCATTTTAAATCCCTCTGTGTATTCTACCTGTTGTTTAAATCAAGACTTCTCAGAACACAGTCCATGTTCTCTCCTCATTCCCTCTTCTTCTTTCTCTCACATCACTCAGTAATCTGATTACGTTGTTTTTTGTTGTTCAGTCACTTAGTCACACAAAGACACGGACACAAGTGCTATATATAAAGCTGAATAAAGAAAAAACAGTTATGGAAAAAATATTTAGAATACATTAGTTTGTTTTTGTTTAGTCGCTAAATCATGTCCAACTCTTGGCAGCCCCTTGAACTGTAGCCCGCCAGGCTCCTCTATCCATGGGATTTCCCAGACAATACTGGAGTGGGTTGCCATTTCCTTCTCCTGAGAATCTTCCTAGACCAGGGACTGAACCCGCATTACCTACACTGGCAAGCAGATTCTTTATCACTGAGTCACCTGGGAAGCCCATACTTGATTAAGGGTCATCCTCAAATAAAAGAATGTAATCTCACTAAGGGCAATGGTACACATATCTTACCTACATGGGTCTAAGACTTAGAGATACCACAGTAACTTTTTTCTAGTAAGTTTGCTTTTCTGTTCTTTCAATCTGCTGTTCAATCATTTAATCTCTACAAAAGTCCTACGCTGCATTCTCCTTTTCTTTTACCAGGTGGACTTTGCTCTTATTTTCTTAAACCAAAGGAGATTGATCTCTGCCTCTCCTTTCACTGCAGGCAAAGGGAAGGAGATCTGTACTCCTGCCTACACTTGAACTTGGGATCCTTCACAAAGAATTTACCTTATTCATTACCTGCTCTCCTATCCACTGTTTTTTCCCTAAAGACACTTAAAGATTAGTATTACTTTCCTTAAAAACGCAGCCAATATTAAAACAACCACACAACTACTTTTCTTCAAGGTCCCACTTCTGTTTTCATTGCCTTCTTTCCTCTTCACAAATTCTTTAATCTCTAGTGAGTCTTCTATTCAGTTGACCTAATAAACTCCTTAACTTCAAGCCCTTACTATATTTTTCCTCAGTGGCATTGTAGTGTTTCCTCTACTGATCACCGTTCCCAGCTTTTTATTCCTACTACACATTTCACTTGGCTCATACGAAGTCACTTCCTCTAGGGCTTTTCATTTTAAATCCCTCTGTGTATTCTACCTGTTGTTTAAATCAAGACTTCTCAGAACACAGTCCATGTTCTCTCCTCATTCCCTCTTCTTCTTTCTCTCACATCACTCAGTAATCTGATTACGTTGTTTTTTGTTGTTCAGTCACTTAGTCACACAAAGACACGGACACAAGTGCTATATATAAAGCTGAATAAAGAAAAAACAGTTATGGAAAAAATATTTAGAATACATTAGTTTGTTTTTGTTTAGTCGCTAAATCATGTCCAACTCTTGGCAGCCCCTTGAACTGTAGCCCGCCAGGCTCCTCTATCCATGGGATTTCCCAGACAATACTGGAGTGGGTTGCCATTTCCTTCTCCTGAGAATCTTCCTAGACCAGGGACTGAACCCGCATTACCTACACTGGCAAGCAGATTCTTTATCACTGAGTCACCTGGGAAGCCCATACTTGATTAAGGGTCATCCTCAAATAAAAGAATGTAATCTCACTAAGGGCAATGGTACACATATCTTACCTACATGGGTCTAAGACAGGGACTAGCAGGCTGTATACTACATTGTATATGTTTAGTAAATGTATCTTTAAATAATAAATGAATAAATAAATGAGTGCTCACTTGGGAAACAATGAGTGGCCTTAGTTACTATTTCTTTGTAATTTTCTTAAACTCTAAATGTTGGGTTTCCTGTCTACTCCTTTGTTTAAATCCTTTCAAATTTATCATGAAATGTAAATAATTAGTGATCTGCGGTGCCAGGGAAAAACTAGACACACCATTGATCCTGCTCGGTTTGCACAATCTTTTACTCGTAACAACTGAGAATAGCACAGTCCACTAATGTTCAGCTTCACCGACCTGCTGATGAACAAGAGGCGGGCAACCCAGCAGGGAACTGGATAGCCTCTAAAGCGAAAGAAGGGGTGGAGACTATTACAGCCAGTCCTCTTTAAACAGAAAAGGTGTTTGAAGAAGTACCAAACCACTCATTCAAAAAAAAAAGGACATAAACCATTATTTGGTTTGAACATGTATTGAACAGCTTTTCTCATAAAGTCTTTCCTGCTTTATGGAGCAATCTGGAAAGGACATTAAGTATTGATGAGGTATTTAGAGAGCCAGGAAGGTGACTAAGATAAGATATTGCTGATAGGAGGGAGCAGCTGAGTACAATGGTTTTCTTCTTCAAGTCAATAAAAAAATTCAATCACAGAACAACTCAGAAATCCAGATTGATTGGAACCAGACTCAATTTTAAGAAAACAGTCTTAGCAGTCTGAGCAGCTGCTCATTGTGAATCTTCTTATGGAGCTACAGAGATAAGAGAGTCCTGTCCTGGAAGCAAGGGAATCATCTCTATGATTTCTAAGTCTGTCTGCTATTAAGTAAAATACTGAGATTATACCACATGATTACCAAGACGCCCGACAGCGCTGCACTCACTTAACTGTATGACTGCAATTAACCTCTTCCCAAAGCATAATGCTTAATATGATTGACATGGAGCTCATCCTCAAATAAAAGAATGTAATCTCACTAAGGGCAATGGTACACATATCTTACCTACATGGGTCTAAGACAGGGACTAGCAGGCTGTATACTACATTGTATATGTTTAGTAAATGTATCTTTAAATAATAAATGAATAAATAAATGAGTGCTCACTTGGGAAACAATGAGTGGCCTTAGTTACTATTTCTTTGTAATTTTCTTAAACTCTAAATGTTGGGTTTCCTGTCTACTCCTTTGTTTAAATCCTTTCAAATTTATCATGAAATGTAAATAATTAGTGATCTGCGGTGCCAGGGAAAAACTAGACACACCATTGATCCTGCTCGGTTTGCACAATCTTTTACTCGTAACAACTGAGAATAGCACAGTCCACTAATGTTCAGCTTCACCGACCTGCTGATGAACAAGAGGCGGGGCAACCCAGCAGGGAACTGGATAGCCTCTAAAGCGAAAGAAGGGGTGGAGACTATTACAGCCAGTCCTCTTTAAACAGAAAAGGTGTTTGAAGAAGTACCAAACCACTCATTCAAAAAAAAAAGGACATAAACCATTATTTGGTTTGAACATGTATTGAACAGCTTTTCTCATAAAGTCTTTCCTGCTTTATGGAGCAATCTGGAAAGGACATTAAGTATTGATGAGGTATTTAGAGAGCCAGGAAGGTGACTAAGATAAGATATTGCTGATAGGAGGGAGCAGCTGAGTACAATGGTTTTCTTCTTCAAGTCAATAAAAAAATTCAATCACAGAACAACTCAGAAATCCAGATTGATTGGAACCAGACTCAATTTTAAGAAAACAGTCTTAGCAGTCTGAGCAGCTGCTCATTGTGAATCTTCTTATGGAGCTACAGAGATAAGAGAGTCCTGTCCTGGAAGCAAGGGAATCATCTCTATGATTTCTAAGTCTGTCTGCTATTAAGTAAAATACTGAGATTATACCACATGATTACCAAGACGCCCGACAGCGCTGCACTCACTTAACTGTATGACTGCAATTAACCTCTTCCCAAAGCATAATGCTTAATATGATTGACATGGAGCTCAACTTTACCTCATATCATTATCAAGGAAATCAATCACATGGATATATGTTCGTCACTTAGCTTTGAACTGTCAACTAACTGATCTCAACTATTCATTATTTTTTTTGTTAGCACTGTCCATTGATTCCATAGTTCTTGCAATCACCAGTTCACTCCTATTTCTCAGGTCCTTGATAAACTACCACCTTAGTTCAGCAATGATAAAGTTCTAACAGTTGTATCACTATTTTGTGCCAAAGATGATAGATGCTTTACTTACCACTCGTGATGTGGTCCTCCTTTCTGGCTGGGTAATAGATACTTGTAGCTGCAAATTCCATCTCAGTTGCTGTTTTCTCATACCCCTTCCTGTTCCAACCATCAAAATTGGGTATCCTGTGAAATAGAATCAGAACTCTTGTAAGTTAGAGTGGAAGGGTGACTTGAGGCAGGCTGCCACAATGAAATATCAAGGCTGGGAGGGTTTACAATGGACATTTATTTTCTCATGGTCTTGGAAGCTGGTAAGTCCAAGAACAAGACTCTGAAAGGTTCAGCTTCTGCCTGAGATCTTTTCTTGGATTGCAGAAGGCTGCCTTCTTACTGTACCCTCACATCAGGAAGTACAACTGAGCTCTGGTCTCTCTCCTGCTTTTTAAAAGAACACTATTTCTACCACATTGGAAATTTCCCTGTATGGTCTCAGTTAAAAGTCCTGTCTCCAATAGAGACATGTGGGGGGCTATGGACTCAGCATAAATTGGAGGTTGCTATAATCTGTCCATAGAAAAAGGTTAGACTTTTATGCCCTTATATTGATTAGTCAATCAATATAGGCCACCTGAGTATGTGCCTGGCCTTGGACAAGTCTGTTCCCTTCACCCAGGGTGATCTCCAAAGCTGAAAACTGAGAGCTCCCTACCGCCATCACTGAGCAGCATCTACCATATGCCCTGGTGCATAACTTCCCTCAGCTGAGGGGACTCCTCTCCCATAAGCCTGTGCTTTCTTCTAGAGGTAACCTGCAGGCAATGACTGGTAGAGAGGGCTATAAAAAGAGCCAGTCACCTTGCCTGGTTCAGCACAGTTCTGCAAGGCTCCCCCAGCTGCTGAACCCTTTTAGGGTTTTCTGAACCTTGTTGTTACTGATCTACACAGTGTTTCTATTTCTACCAAGTAGAGGACGTATTCTTTCTCTCCCTGAGCTCCCCCGGTGGCTACGGCTGTAAAATATCTGCCGGCAATGCAGGAGACCTGGGTTCCATCCCTGGGTTGGAATGATCTCCTGGAGAAGGAAGTGGCTACCCATTCTTGCCTGGAAAATTCCATGGACAGAGGAACCTGGCAGTCTACTTTTATGGGGTCATAGAGAGCAAGATACAACTGAGCAACTAACACTCTTTTTCCTTCTTTCCTTTCTTCACTCTCAGCTGCAGATGTTGATCCTGAGAGTACTCCCTTGGTAAACTCTATCCACTGACCTCCATCTCAGAGGTTTCTTGCCAGGGAATCTGACCTGTGCCATTGGAAATCAATAAACAGATTTTTTTTTAATTGAAAGATTCTGAAGCCAGGAAGTTTTTTAGGCTGCACCTAGGCCTTCAAACATCAGAAAATTGCCTAAAATCTCACTACAATACACCCATTAGAAATATATCCAAAAATGTGTAATAAGCTGGTAACCCAAAGGCCATAACACATAGTTATATATGTGCCACATATATATCCCAACATGTATTGTCCAACAGCATCATTTATGTGATAGCCTTTTTTTTTTTTCAAGAACCAGAAACTTTGCACTTGGAAGTACAAAAATCCATTGTGTCACAAGGTTAAAAGCTGAAGCTATTAGTCAAATAAAGAAGTGCCTTCCTTATTCATAGCCATATATCATGCTGAAAATAATATACAGTTCATTAGAGAGAGCAATTTAAGAAGCTCTTAGAGATTTGTTTAACCTGATAAAAGTATATTATACCTCTTAATATCAATTAAATAGAAGTTCAGCTATATCTCTCAGGATATTAACAGTTATAGCAAAGTTACTTGCTTTATCATATATGCCTCTGAGAATCTGATGACGCACATAATGTTGATGTTGAAAATTGACTGGGAAACGTGATCAATTATCTTGCTGTTGTTGTTTAGTTGCTAAGTTGTGTCTGACTCTTTTGCAACCCCATGGACTGTAGCCTGCAGGCTCCTCTTTCCATGGAATTTTCCAGGCGAGAATAATAGAGTGATTTGCCATTTCCTTCTCCAGGAGATCTTCCCAAACCAGGGACTGACCCCACATCTCTTATGTCTCCTGCACTGGCAGGCAGGTTCTTTATCACTGAGCCATCTGGGAAGCACATACCAATTTCTTTGCAGCTCCCAAATTTCAAAAGCCATTGAATGCTATGAAAATATTTTCTACCATTTTTCAAAACCTTTCACAAAACATACAGAAATGATAAAAATATTACTAAGGTCACTGAAACTCAGTGTGATTTGTAGGAGACCTGTTCTGGTTTAATTCAGCCATATTTTCAGCAGCAATTGTTCAGTGCTTACAAACTCAGGTTCTGATGTCAGAAATGAGATGGTGAACCTTGGCTCTCTACTTCCAAGACAGCTCAGTGGTTAAGAGTTCCCCTGCCAGTGAAGGAGATTCAAGAGATGTGGGTCTGATCCCTGGGCAGGGAGGATCCTCTGGAGGCGGAAACAGCAGCCCACTCCAGTATTCTTGCCTGGAAAATGTCATGGACAGAGGAGCCTGGCAGGCTACAGTCCATGGGCTGCAAAGAGTCGGACACGACTGAGTGATACTGAACGCCCCTGCACCAGAGTAAACGGTGGCTCGTGGAACTGCTGTGCACGACCAGCAGCCAGCAGCAGACTTACAGGAACTTTCAGCACCTTAATCTCTGCAAGTCACAGCTTCCTTTTCTCTAAATCAAGGCTTATATTATTAATGCCTATACCAAAGATTCACTTTAGAATAAAATGTGAAAATGGATGTAAAATGATTGGCAGGGTGCCCATCACACAGCAAGCAGTCAAGAAAGGTGAGTTGTTACTATATCCTTTTCTTACCTTATTATATAAAATAGACATTGCCAGCTATATGAAAAAAGTTTTGAAAACTATAAAGTATTGCATATAATGAAGGGTTTGTTAAAGCTCTACCGCCCAAGTCAGAGTTTCATGACTAATAATGAAAGCTAATCTCTGTCACTGTGCCAAACACTAATATAATTATGTATTAATAATCTTCATAACAGCCTTAAAATTACAATTCATTTTCTCCTTTGTATGTATGAAAGATTTGGAAATCAAAGGGGTAAGTGATTTGCCCAATTCAGACATCTGACACATAATGGAACTAAGTGTCAAATTCATAGTGTTCTGAATTCAAAGTTTGCAGTTCCTTCCTTATACTAATAGCTGTCTAAAAGAAAATAGTGATAATAATAGCAATTAATTGCATTTGTTATCCTCTAAAATCTCTTTCAATTTCAACATTTAAAGACACTTTAATTGGTAAATTTCTCATGCCTCATACTCTCAATCTCAGAAATTTTCCACAAAGGGAAGTTATAGCTCAGTGTGATTTGTAGGAGACCTGTTCTGGTTTAATTCAGCCATATTTTCAGCAGCAATTGTTCAGTGCTTACAAACTCAGGTTCTGATGTCAGAAATGAGATGGTGAACCTTGGCTCTCTACTTCCAAGACAGCTCAGTGGTTAAGAGTTCCCCTGCCAGTGAAGGAGATTCAAGAGATGTGGGTCTGATCCCTGGGCAGGGAGGATCCTCTGGAGGCGGAAACAGCAGCCCACTCCAGTATTCTTGCCTGGAAAATGTCATGGACAGAGGAGCCTGGCAGGCTACAGTCCATGGGCTGCAAAGAGTCGGACACGACTGAGTGATACTGAACGCCCCTGCACCAGAGTAAACGGTGGCTCGTGGAACTGCTGTGCACGACCAGCAGCCAGCAGCAGACTTACAGGAACTTTCAGCACCTTAATCTCTGCAAGTCACAGCTTCCTTTTCTCTAAATCAAGGCTTATATTATTAATGCCTATACCAAAGATTCACTTTAGAATAAAATGTGAAAATGGATGTAAAATGATTGGCAGGGTGCCCATCACACAGCAAGCAGTCAAGAAAGGTGAGTTGTTACTATATCCTTTTCTTACCTTATTATATAAAATAGACATTGCCAGCTATATGAAAAAAGTTTTGAAAACTATAAAGTATTGCATATAATGAAGGGTTTGTTAAAGCTCTACCGCCCAAGTCAGAGTTTCATGACTAATAATGAAAGCTAATCTCTGTCACTGTGCCAAACACTAATATAATTATGTATTAATAATCTTCATAACAGCCTTAAAATTACAATTCATTTTCTCCTTTGTATGTATGAAAGATTTGGAAATCAAAGGGGTAAGTGATTTGCCCAATTCAGACATCTGACACATAATGGAACTAAGTGTCAAATTCATAGTGTTCTGAATTCAAAGTTTGCAGTTCCTTCCTTATACTAATAGCTGTCTAAAAGAAAATAGTGATAATAATAGCAATTAATTGCATTTGTTATCCTCTAAAATCTCTTTCAATTTCAACATTTAAAGACACTTTAATTGGTAAATTTCTCATGCCTCATACTCTCAATCTCAGAAATTTTCCACAAAGGGAAGTTATAGCTCAGTGGCTTTGTGAAATTTTATGCAGTCTAATTTGTAATACCCATGTTCTGAATTCCAAAACTGCTGGAAATTCTATGGGTCATAATAAGATAATGAACTGTCCATTGGCAAAATACCAAAAGTGATGAAACATGGATATTCATGTGTCTCTACTTGCAATACAAACACTTGACAGAGTTTGTTGATCCAATAACAAATAACAATTTTAAAAAATAGTCATAAGAAAAATAGCACCTTCCTAGTTTTAATTTCTCCTTTGTTTTCAAGAGAAAGTCGACTATGGAAGAAGAGATCAAAAAACCAAGTATATCTTTTGATTTTCAAGGCAGGTATACTTAAGAAAGTAAGAAAGAACAAACTTCATGTGCATTGTCTAGAAGCCAGGCTTACTAAAAGTCACTGAAAGAGTCATGTACTAGCACATTAACATTTCATAGACACAATTTATATCTATCTATCATCAAAGATATGATTTTCTCAGTAGTCATGTAGGCATGTTAGAGTTGTACCATAAAGAAGGCTGAGTGCTGAAGAATTGATGCCTTTTACCTGTGGTGTTGGAGAAGACTCTTGAGAGTCCCTTGGACTGCAGTGAGATCAAACCAGTCAATCCTAAAGGAAATCAACCATGAATATTCTTTAGAAGGATTGATGCTAGTGCTGAAGCTCCAAGACCTGCGCCAACTGATGCGAAGAGACGACTCATTGGAAAAGACCCTGATGCTGGGAAAGACTGAGGGCAGGAGAAGGGGATGACAGAGGATGAGATAGCTGAATGCCCTCACTGAGTCAATGGACATGAGTATGACCAAACTCCAGGCAGAAGGTGAAGGACAGGGAAGCCTGGCATGCTGCAGTACAGGAGGTGGCAAAGAGTTGGGCGTGACTGAGCAACTGAACTGAACTGATCATCTGATCGTCTATCTCAGAGCAACTCAGAGACCTGGGTGGTAACATTTTTTTTTTTTTTTTTTAATAACATAAAAAAGGGTAGTGATAATTTTCTTAGGCACAAAAAATAACAAAGGAGTTAAGAGAACAAGTCCTTTATCTCTCTGTATCTGTCTCTCTCTGATTATGGGCCATATGCTGGAAAAAAATAAAACTTTTTTCTGAAAATCAGAACTATTTCTCTACATATATTGACAAGGAAGACTGCCCAATGCGGACTTTTATATATTTGTATATCAATGTATAATCTACTTAATTGAAATAGTCTTTGAAAACTCTGAAATTTTTCCTTAGTCTTTAAGCCTCCCTAAAATTTATGCTTCATTTACTCTTTTTTTTTTTTTAAAAAAAAGATTTATTTATTTATTTATTTATTTGAGGAGGGTGGGGTGGCAAAGGAGGGGAGCAGGCGGGCCACTTCTATTGGTCTTTCATTTGTCTATTTTCATCCATCTTTGTCCTTTGGCCCGTGTGGGCCTCCCATCACGGTGGCCTCTGTTGTTGCAGAGCACTGGCTCTGGGCGCACGCGTACCAGAGCTCCGGCTCGGTAATTGGACACATCGGTCCAGCTGCTCCGTGGCACGAGGGATCTTCCCAGGCCAGGGATCAAACCTGTACCCCTTGCACTGCGAGGTGGTGTCCTTACCCACTGGACCACCAGGGAAGCCCTTCATCTACTCTTAAACTTCAGATATGTATTCTACTAAGACATGACACTAGAGGAAAAATTTACTAATGATTAACAAAATAATATATGCATGTTTAGTATGTAGTTAACTGTGAATTACTCTTCACTAGGTGCCAGGGAATTGGTGACTCTAATTAGGTTTCTAGTGCTGAAGCTCCAAGACCTGCGCCAACTGATGCGAAGAGCGACTCATTGGAAAAGACCCTGATGCTGGGAAAGACTGAGGGCAGGAGAAGGGGATGACAGAGGATGAGATAGCTGAATGCCCTCACTGAGTCAATGGACATGAGTATGACCAAACTCCAGGCAGAAGGTGAAGGACAGGGAAGCCTGGCATGCTGCAGTACAGGAGGTGGCAAAGAGTTGGGCGTGACTGAGCAACTGAACTGAACTGATCATCTGATCGTCTATCTCAGAGCAACTCAGAGACCTGGGTGGTAACATTTTTTTTTTTTTTTTTTAATAACATAAAAAAGGGTAGTGATAATTTTCTTAGGCACAAAAAATAACAAAGGAGTTAAGAGAACAAGTCCTTTATCTCTCTGTATCTGTCTCTCTCTGATTATGGGCCATATGCTGGAAAAAAATAAAACTTTTTTCTGAAAATCAGAACTATTTCTCTACATATATTGACAAGGAAGACTGCCCAATGCGGACTTTTATATATTTGTATATCAATGTATAATCTACTTAATTGAAATAGTCTTTGAAAACTCTGAAATTTTTCCTTAGTCTTTAAGCCTCCCTAAAATTTATGCTTCATTTACTCTTTTTTTTTTTTTAAAAAAAAGATTTATTTATTTATTTATTTATTTGAGGAGGGTGGGGTGGCAAAGGAGGGGAGCAGGCGGGCCACTTCTATTGGTCTTTCATTTGTCTATTTTCATCCATCTTTGTCCTTTGGCCCGTGTGGGCCTCCCATCACGGTGGCCTCTGTTGTTGCAGAGCACTGGCTCTGGGCGCACGCGTACCAGAGCTCCGGCTCGGTAATTGGACACATCGGTCCAGCTGCTCCGTGGCACGAGGGATCTTCCCAGGCCAGGGATCAAACCTGTACCCCTTGCACTGCGAGGTGGTGTCCTTACCCACTGGACCACCAGGGAAGCCCTTCATCTACTCTTAAACTTCAGATATGTATTCTACTAAGACATGACACTAGAGGAAAAATTTACTAATGATTAACAAAATAATATATGCATGTTTAGTATGTAGTTAACTGTGAATTACTCTTCACTAGGTGCCAGGGAATTGGTGAAGGTCTTACCAAGAGTGGGAAATTATTTTTCAATGTCAGGTTAGATCATGATTATTCAACTTTTGGGGCAAAGGTTTTACATTCCTGATTTCTCACTTAAGTATGACTCCCAAATGCACGTTAAAGTTCAAATTCTCTTTCTCTTCATTCCAACTCTCTACCTAGCCCGCAGCTTTGGTCATTTGAACTAAGTTGCATACAAAGTTTGAAAACCCTTCAAGTCACTCTAGTATCATGTCAGATCTAGTTTTGGAACAGAATAAACTACTCCAACCTTTCTCCCTGTACTCTCCAAGATCCATCCCCATTCTTCCATTCCTACCACTCCAGGAATGAAAAGAGAGATGGTGACAGAGAGAACACAGTAAATAAAAAAAATGTTTTCTTTCTCTGTCCTTTGTAACCCTCTTCCAAGAAGTCACTGCTTCATAATATAAACTCAACAGATATTCTTTATCATTTCATTTTGCCCGTGAAGTACTGCAAAGATTCTTCTATCAAGGGTGGGAATAACTATTAGAATTCTGAAGTTCATCCAGAGAAATTCAAACTATACTATTAAGAATACAGCAAAAAATCCTGTTTATGGGTAACTTAAGATGTATTGGAGTACACAGACAGTAAATACTTAAAAGTATGATTTTTCGCACTAGTGCCAAGTATCCTTCAAACTTGTCTGAACTTTATTTCATGTATCCTTAAATTTATGTATATTATCTTATCTGCCAGGGGTTTGGGGGGACCTGACAAAAACAGAACAGAAAGATTCCCCAGGTTGGTTCTCAGTGAATGGACCTTTAAAAAGTGAGGTCTTTAATCTAAAGGAGATGAAGACACAGGAAATTTTAAAAAGAATGAAAGCCGAGTCCCTAGAGATAAATGAGATTCAAACTGTGGAAAAGACAATTTTTAGAAGTCCAAATTATAGCTACCTGAACAATGAGAAGTGATAAAAACATTCTGAAGAAAGGAAAGATTGGAACCCGGGAAATGCACATGAAAGGTAAAATCAGAAGGAAAAACTCCAATAAAATTATCTCCATAAATATCAGTGTACCTACATTGCTTTAACTGCCTATTGGTTTCTAGTCAGTTTAAAGTTCAAATTACAGGTCAAAATTGTGTTTCTATTTTCTCTACACACCTTTGTCTTTCATTTGCCAAGAGAGTTGATACACATCTGTCCTACTCATGGCTGGAATACTAGAGGTAATCACTTCTGGCTTAGAATCAGTGTGTTTGTCTTCTGTTGAACGCTCAGGAGACTCCTACGATTTGAATTGACATATATATAATCTAATCCGACTCCTACACTCTAAAATTTATATTTTGTAATTTGTAGATCAATATGGAAAGAAAATATAAAAGGAAACATCTCCAACCTTGGATACATGATTCTAGTTGACTTTTGGTTATCCCTACTCCATCTGACCATCACAAGGAGCAGAAAGAGTCTTCATTCTTTACAATATTCTATCCACACTTGCTTCATACTGTATCTCTCTTCGTGAGATTCATGGGATGCCACAGCACAGGGCATGCACATGATGACCATTCAGAGGTTTGGGAGTTGTATCCAATGCCTCCTTTGAGTCAACATCACACTCAGATATCCCAGTTCTTTTCTGTACTTCTGTCTATATTTGGGCTTCTCGATCCCTTCACCATCCTGAGCATATTCTAATAGGTTTTCAGGGTCTCTGCTTTTGTAATGTTGCACTGCTCATTCTTATCTAAGATTTAATCACCAAGACATATTGAAGACATATTTTTTCCTGTATTTGTTTTGATAGTGCAAGGAAAAGTGGAAACATTTGTTCCTGGGAGATAATGTCAGAATTAGACCTGTATGCTTTTCTACAAATGGACTCATCTTTCAAATCTAACTTATTTATTACACTGGAGCATAGGGAAGTACAAAAATAAATTTTAACAGTTGTTGAAAAGTGATGCTGTTTCAAAGTAGAGGTAAGTTGCTTTAGCTCTGGCATAAAACATGAGAGGAAAATACTGTAGACTTAAATGAATCATGTTACAGACGGCACTTACTATGCTTTATACCTGTTAGGACTCTACATATTTTACTGAGATCTAATAACAGAGTCTTTGCCTAAGAGGCATGTGAAAGTAACTCCATAAATATCCAAATTGTGTACCTACATTGCTTTAACTGCCTATTGGTTTCTAGTCAGTTTAAAGTTCAAATTACAGGTCAAAATTGTGTTTCTATTTTCTCTACACACCTTTGTCTTTCATTTGCCAAGAGAGTTGATACACATCTGTCCTACTCATGGCTGGAATACTAGAGGTAATCACTTCTGGCTTAGAATCAGTGTGTTTGTCTTCTGTTGAACGCTCAGGAGACTCCTACGATTTGAATTGACATATATATAATCTAATCCGACTCCTACACTCTAAAATTTATATTTTGTAATTTGTAGATCAATATGGAAAGAAAATATAAAAGGAAACATCTCCAACCTTGGATACATGATTCTAGTTGACTTTTGGTTATCCCTACTCCATCTGACCATCACAAGGAGCAGAAAGAGTCTTCATTCTTTACAATATTCTATCCACACTTGCTTCATACTGTATCTCTCTTCGTGAGATTCATGGGATGCCACAGCACAGGGCATGCACATGATGACCATTCAGAGGTTTGGGAGTTGTATCCAATGCCTCCTTTGAGTCAACATCACACTCAGATATCCCAGTTCTTTTCTGTACTTCTGTCTATATTTGGGCTTCTCGATCCCTTCACCATCCTGAGCATATTCTAATAGGTTTTCAGGGTCTCTGCTTTTGTAATGTTGCACTGCTCATTCTTATCTAAGATTTAATCACCAAGACATATTGAAGACATATTTTTTCCTGTATTTGTTTTGATAGTGCAAGGAAAAGTGGAAACATTTGTTCCTGGGAGATAATGTCAGAATTAGACCTGTATGCTTTTCTACAAATGGACTCATCTTTCAAATCTAACTTATTTATTACACTGGAGCATAGGGAAGTACAAAAATAAATTTTAACAGTTGTTGAAAAAGTGATGCTGTTTCAAAGTAGAGGTAAGTTGCTTTAGCTCTGGCATAAAACATGAGAGGAAAATACTGTAGACTTAAATGAATCATGTTACAGACGGCACTTACTATGCTTTATACCTGTTAGGACTCTACATATTTTACTGAGATGTAATAACAGAGTCTTTGCCCTAAGAGGGCAGTGCAATGAGGGAAAGGTGAGCGGCAAAGTCAGATAAGACTGAATTTGAATCTCTAGAGCAGCAATGCTTGGCTGTAAAATCAGCCAAGTCAATTAAGCTTTCTGAATGTCACATTTGTAAAACAGAAAAATTGTTCTAGCCCAGCAGTACTGAAATGTGTAAACAGTATTGATACTTAACATGAGTCGCACACAGAAAGTGAGACTTGGTAGTGTGTTACCATATCTAATAGAATTACTGCAGTGCTGAGTTTTTTATTTACATGGTTTAACGGCCTTGTGTCTGGCCATTCATATAGGTGAATATATACACACAGATAGCTGTACATCATGTAAGCATACATATATAGATATAATAAGAATCTAAGAATAAAAATTTTGTATATAACATTCAAAAGGTGTTTTGCTTTATAAATGAATTTAAAACATATCAATCACCTATTCATTTAAAATTAATTTGAAAGTAGCCATAACTATATTAGGGAACCGAGTTAACCAAGTAATACAAATATTCAGTTATAAGGTAATCCAAAGACATTCAATGAAAGAATACAACGTACTCAGTACAGTAAATGAGGAAATCAGGAAAATCATGGCACAATGTAACACCTTGGAAGGCTTAGAAGTAAATTTTCTTGATCATAGGAGGATTCCCTGCTGTTAAAAGGAGATCACAATTTTAAAAGGAGATCACAATTTTAAATGGTTTTGCACTAATGGAGAAAATATGTCATCAATCAGATTAGGGGAACTGAGTCTGGAGATTAATGGAGTGACACATGCTTCAGAGTTCTTTCGTATGAATTATATTCCCAATTCAGTCACTTAATTCAGCATAATCCACGACAAGTTACTCAACTGTGATGACCCTGAATTCCCTCAGCTACTTTATGGAGAAGATGAACTTATTAGTAAAAACACTTCCCTTAAAATTATTTAAAGAATACAGTACTATTGCAACATGAGAGGAAAATACTGTAGACTTAAATGAATCATGTTACAGACGGCACTTACTATGCTTTATACCTGTTAGGACTCTACATATTTTACTGAGATGTAATAACAGAGTCTTTGCCCTAAGAGGGCAGTGCAATGAGGGAAAGGTGAGCGGCAAAGTCAGATAAGACTGAATTTGAATCTCTAGAGCAGCAATGCTTGGCTGTAAAATCAGCCAAGTCAATTAAGCTTTCTGAATGTCACATTTGTAAAACAGAAAAATTGTTCTAGCCCAGCAGTACTGAAATGTGTAAACAGTATTGATACTTAACATGAGTCGCACACAGAAAGTGAGACTTGGTAGTGTGTTACCATATCTAATAGAATTACTGCAGTGCTGAGTTTTTTATTTACATGGTTTAACGGCCTTGTGTCTGGCCATTCATATAGGTGAATATATACACACAGATAGCTGTACATCATGTAAGCATACATATATAGATATAATAAGAATCTAAGAATAAAAATTTTGTATATAACATTCAAAAGGTGTTTTGCTTTATAAATGAATTTAAAACATATCAATCACCTATTCATTTAAAATTAATTTGAAAGTAGCCATAACTATATTAGGGAACCGAGTTAACCAAGTAATACAAATATTCAGTTATAAGGTAATCCAAAGACATTCAATGAAAGAATACAACGTACTCAGTACAGTAAATGAGGAAATCAGGAAAATCATGGCACAATGTAACACCTTGGAAGGCTTAGAAGTAAATTTTCTTGATCATAGGAGGATTCCCTGCTGTTAAAAGGAGATCACAATTTTAAAAGGAGATCACAATTTTAAATGGTTTTGCACTAATGGAGAAAATATGTCATCAATCAGATTAGGGGAACTGAGTCTGGAGATTAATGGAGTGACACATGCTTCAGAGTTCTTTCGTATGAATTATATTCCCAATTCAGTCACTTAATTCAGCATAATCCACGACAAGTTACTCAACTGTGATGACCCTGAATTCCCTCAGCTACTTTATGGAGAAGATGAACTTATTAGTAAAAACACTTCCCTTAAAATTATTTAAAGAATACAGTACTATTGCAACAGTTCTGAATAAAGTTTCATATTGTTTTGTGATCATAAACCCCACATGCATGTGTTCCTTGTGACACGTGTTTTGCTTTAAAACAGCCCACAGCTCAACTAAAGTGTGTCTCCCAAACAGATGCCTGGGCTTCCCCGGTGGGTAGAGAGTCTGCCTTGCAGTGCAAGGGGCGCCGGTTCGATCCCTGGCCTGGGAAGATCCCACGTGCCGCGGAGTGGCTGGACTGATGTGTCCAATTGCCAAGCCGGAGCTCTGGAGCGCATGCGCCCAGAGTCGGTGCTCTGCAGCAACAGAGGCCACTGCGATGGGAGGCTCACACGGGCAGAAGAACAAGGACGGATGAAAAATGGATAAATGAAAGACCAATAGAAGTGACAAAAAAAAAAAAAAAAACCCAGACACTTACTAAGGGATCAAGTTCCGAAAAGTTATTGTCTTGAAGCCATTTCATCATACACATACATATTGTTAGTTATTTCACTCTTGCGAAAAATAATTGCTGAATTATAAGGGGACCTAGCTGATGTGCAATGGTGAGCAAAAGATCAGTGGAGAGATAAGGAAACTGGTAGTTCTTTACTTTTATACCTGTGCCCAGATAAACCGGCCAATTTCCTTGGTTAAACACCTGCTCTAAAGAGAACAATTTGGCCAAAATAACATGAATCAGCCAGATAACAGTTGCCCATTACTAGGTTAGATTTATGTCCAGATTTAACTAAAAATATAGAACACTAGATTAAACTGCATGATTACAGAGAACATAAACATATTCGCTAACCTTAACCCTAACCCTAACCCAGTTTTGCTTCCCAAGGTACCTCAGAGTCCCTGATGGAAATGAAGAGCTGGTATTAACTCATTCTGTGCAAGGATGACCTTGCTGATTCTAACAAGCTTAAGTTTTGCTGTGCCACAGTCCTGTTATGCTTTAGCCTATATCATCATTCAGGATTTATACAAGCTAACTATGTACTCATCATTTCTATTTAAGCAAATACCTACAAAGAGCCAAGCTCAACATCAGCAAAATCATACCCTTAGACTAAGTAAAAAGCAATCACTAATCTGATATACCTTTAACTGGTTATTGATTATTTCCTGTAACACTGGCTTCAGTCACCCTGTTGCTAATACTCTGACAAGAGAGCCTGAGAACATCTGATAAAGCCAATCAAAAAAGCAATCTTAACCTGAAACTCTATGCTGATTTTGGTAGGCAGAGCTGAAAGAAAAGTAACACAAATAAAAACACTGGTCAAAAATATACCAGGTCAAAAATAGTAAGTTAGAGTGACAATATAATAAAAAATAAGGTAAAAACACAAAATAGCATGAACTGGGTTGATTACTGCCATGGTGACAATATAATTAATATACAACTGATATTTGAGCAATATTGATGAGTTTTTATTTTCTGATAATCTAGGATAAAGTAAAGGAGAAATATCACAAAATCCAGATGATTTTGGAAATTTCAAGCAGAAAACCACACACAGAACTTCTTAAAATGAGAGAAAATCACACATACCTTCACATCAAGAAAACAGAAGATTAATTGTCTTGAAGCCATTTCATCATACACATACATATTGTTAGTTATTTCACTCTTGCGAAAAATAATTGCTGAATTATAAGGGGACCTAGCTGATGTGCAATGGTGAGCAAAAGATCAGTGGAGAGATAAGGAAACTGGTAGTTCTTTACTTTTATACCTGTGCCCAGATAAACCGGCCAATTTCCTTGGTTAAACACCTGCTCTAAAGAGAACAATTTGGCCAAAATAACATGAATCAGCCAGATAACAGTTGCCCATTACTAGGTTAGATTTATGTCCAGATTTAACTAAAAATATAGAACACTAGATTAAACTGCATGATTACAGAGAACATAAACATATTCGCTAACCTTAACCCTAACCCTAACCCAGTTTTGCTTCCCAAGGTACCTCAGAGTCCCTGATGGAAATGAAGAGCTGGTATTAACTCATTCTGTGCAAGGATGACCTTGCTGATTCTAACAAGCTTAAGTTTTGCTGTGCCACAGTCCTGTTATGCTTTAGCCTATATCATCATTCAGGATTTATACAAGCTAACTATGTACTCATCATTTCTATTTAAGCAAATACCTACAAAGAGCCAAGCTCAACATCAGCAAAATCATACCCTTAGACTAAGTAAAAAGCAATCACTAATCTGATATACCTTTAACTGGTTATTGATTATTTCCTGTAACACTGGCTTCAGTCACCCTGTTGCTAATACTCTGACAAGAGAGCCTGAGAACATCTGATAAAGCCAATCAAAAAAGCAATCTTAACCTGAAACTCTATGCTGATTTTGGTAGGCAGAGCTGAAAGAAAAGTAACACAAATAAAAACACTGGTCAAAAATATACCAGGTCAAAAATAGTAAGTTAGAGTGACAATATAATAAAAAATAAGGTAAAAACACAAAATAGCATGAACTGGGTTGATTACTGCCATGGTGACAATATAATTAATATACAACTGATATTTGAGCAATATTGATGAGTTTTTATTTTCTGATAATCTAGGATAAAGTAAAGGAGAAATATCACAAAATCCAGATGATTTTGGAAATTTCAAGCAGAAAACCACACACAGAACTTCTTAAAAATGGAGAGAAAATCACACATACCTTCACATCAAGAAAACAGAAGATGTAAGCAAAGTAAAGAATATAAAGGATGAAGACTTGGTCAGGAAATCAGATGCCAGATTTTAGCAACATATATAGACATTTTAGGGAAAAACCTTGTGATCCAAGAATTTTACACCCCAAAGTTGCCAAGTTGTCATTCATTTGTGTGAAGGCAACAAAAAAGACTTTCTATGGGCTTAATTTCCCTAATGTCTGCTTTCTGTGCGATAGACTCAACACATGCTAGATCTGCCCATTTCTTACCAAAATCAAGAAAGTGACAGAAAAGTCATTTTAAATGTAAGCTAATGAATCCTTAGCAGCAATCAAATCCATGGAAGAGAATTAATACACATCAGATCATGTACTCAGAATACAACTTTCTCAGTTTTCCTTTACTGTCTTTGTCTTCCTGTATAGCCTCATCTTTTCTGAAGGAGTGAAGAATTTGGATTTGCAAGTGTCTTGCCCAAGTTTGCATCCAAGTTCTGTTGTTTCTAATGGTGTAATTTGGAAAATCTCCCTGTGTCTGGTTCCTCATCTGTAGAACAAGTATAATTACAGTCCCTTACCTTCTGTGCTAACTGTTAGGGTGCGTGTGTTCAATCATGTCTGACTCTTCACGAAACCTACGGACTGTAGCCCACCAGGATCCTCTCTCCATGGAATTCCTCAGGCAAGAACACTGGAGTGGGTTGCAAGTTCCTCTTCCAGATGCATCTCTCGCATCTCCTGCACTGGCAGGCAGATTCCTTACCACTGTGCCACTACAGTACAGGTAAAATACTTAGTCATTTCTGATTTACAGTAATACTATGTAAGTGTTAGCTACTGTTTATTTTTACATTTAAGGCCAAATAATGTTAAATTTCCCAGTAAAATATTAAGCAAGTATTTCTGTGTTAAATCACTGTCTTTGGAGGCAATTATACAGTCACTTCAAAGATGACATTTTCTATTAAAAAGTACTCTAACACCTTAGAGTTTAGTGCCAAAAATGAATTGTTTTCAGGGTCACAAATATGCTTTCTTTTTTAGATGGCTCTTAATCATTAAACACACACACACACACACACACATATATGTATATGTATATTACATATACATATATATATATATATATATATTCCAAATAATCTATTTTTCTTCCTGTTAGTTTTGGTAGTTTGTGTGTATCTCAAATAATTGATCCACTTCATTTATATTATAATATTTATGTGCATAGTTTTATTCACAGTATTCCTTTAACTTTTGTTATCTTTTTTGGTTCATTTATTATCTTTATAACCCATGGAACCAGTAGCAGTGTTCAGCCTTTCATTTCTGATAGTGGTCATTTGTGTCTTCTTTTTTTCTTGGTTAGCCTAGCTGAAGATTTATCACTTTCATTGATCTTTATAATAAAATTAGATTTTATTTCCTTTTTTAAATTAGTTTCCTGTTAAAGCATTTAGATACTATAAAAATATATTTTATTTCTAAATTTGTATATGCTGTTTTTAATCCATCTGGTTATTTTCAATAGTTTCTTGCATTGTAATTTTGTCATATTTTATTTCTTTAAATATTTGAATCATTATTCAGTTTCTGATTATTCTAAATTCTAATGTCTTTTGCTTCTCTAAATCTATCAGTCATTTGTTTTTTTAATTTTGTTTTGATTTGCTTTTATTTCTCTAAAAATACCTTGCCTGTTTAAATAGTCTATTTGTTATAAATTTAAATAAAGAATAGCCCACCAGGATCCTCTCTCCATGGAATTCCTCAGGCAAGAACACTGGAGTGGGTTGCAAGTTCCTCTTCCAGATGCATCTCTCGCATCTCCTGCACTGGCAGGCAGATTCCTTACCACTGTGCCACTACAGTACAGGTAAAATACTTAGTCATTTCTGATTTACAGTAATACTATGTAAGTGTTAGCTACTGTTTATTTTTACATTTAAGGCCAAATAATGTTAAATTTCCCAGTAAAATATTAAGCAAGTATTTCTGTGTTAAATCACTGTCTTTGGAGGCAATTATACAGTCACTTCAAAGATGACATTTTCTATTAAAAAGTACTCTAACACCTTAGAGTTTAGTGCCAAAAATGAATTGTTTTCAGGGTCACAAATATGCTTTCTTTTTTAGATGGCTCTTAATCATTAAACACACACACACACACACACACATATATGTATATGTATATTACATATACATATATATATATATATATATATTCCAAATAATCTATTTTTCTTCCTGTTAGTTTTGGTAGTTTGTGTGTATCTCAAATAATTGATCCACTTCATTTATATTATAATATTTATGTGCATAGTTTTATTCACAGTATTCCTTTAACTTTTGTTATCTTTTTTGGTTCATTTATTATCTTTATAACCCATGGAACCAGTAGCAGTGTTCAGCCTTTCATTTCTGATAGTGGTCATTTGTGTCTTCTTTTTTTCTTGGTTAGCCTAGCTGAAGATTTATCACTTTCATTGATCTTTATAATAAAATTAGATTTTATTTCCTTTTTTAAATTAGTTTCCTGTTAAAGCATTTAGATACTATAAAAATATATTTTATTTCTAAATTTGTATATGCTGTTTTTAATCCATCTGGTTATTTTCAATAGTTTCTTGCATTGTAATTTTGTCATATTTTATTTCTTTAAATATTTGAATCATTATTCAGTTTCTGATTATTCTAAATTCTAATGTCTTTTGCTTCTCTAAATCTATCAGTCATTTGTTTTTTTAATTTTGTTTTGATTTGCTTTTATTTCTCTAAAAATACCTTGCCTGTTTAAATAGTCTATTTGTTATAAATTTAAATATAAGAATTTTCTTTTTCTATCTATACATATTAATAACAATGGAGTATAATTTGGCTATAACTGCTAAATATAGGTCACAACTCAGATTTTTTTTTTTTTTGGCCACTTCTATTGGTCTTTCATTTATTTCCATCTTTGTTCTTTGGCCTGTGTGGGCCTCCCACTGCAGCGGCCTCTCTCATTGCAGAGCACTGGCTCTGGGTGCATGTGCTCCAGGGCACTGGCTTGGTAGTTGGACACATTGGTGCAGTCGCTTTGCAAGATGTGGGATCTTCCCAGGCCAGGGATTGAACCGGCACCCCTTGCACTGCAAGGTGGTGTCTTTACCCACTGCACCACCAGGAAAGCCCCCGAAACTCAGATATTTTACCCTTTAATAGTGTCCTTGAATTAACCTGGCATTAATTTATAGCTGTCTAAAGCTTAGTTTTCAGGTTATTTTGCTGACAATAGACATTTGTTTTCAGTCCAACCCCTTGATTTCACAAACAATTACTCCTCACTCTAGTTTCAACTCATAACCATTATTGTCCTTGGAGAGTTTCTTTATATCTTGACATTTCAAAAAAATGTATTGAAAAATACTTGTGTAGGGTTCCTCAATAAATCTTTCATTCTATACTTTCATAAACATTATCTCTGCTTAAAAAATAGAAGCTCAGAAAATAAAGCTAAAATCATTTTAGTAGAAAACAAATAATACACAATAGACTAGACATAAAAAAATTTATAAAGGTAACATGTTTACTGGATCATGTCATATGTATTTTATTATCTATACATAGTAAATTGATGATAGATTTTAATCATAATAGATTTTGATCATGATTACAAGTCACACTCTGGGTGTCATAAAACTGGAATCACAAATTAAATGTGAACATTATTTTATTGCTACTATAACTGAAAATGGGACTTGAGGTCTGAATTTTGTTTAATTACTAATGTTCACAATACCCTTTTTTTTTCCACCATTTTTGAGGATAAGCTCAAAAGGATACTCAAACTAGAAGTCAAAAGTTTAATGGGTTCTACTATGTACCAGAAACTATCCCCAATTTCAGGAACACAAAACTAATGAGATGTGAGCCCTAACCTGCAGAAACACGGTGTGGCCGCCCTTGGGGGGATTTAGTATTGTTATTGCTGATGGTAATAATCGTGGTGGTACCCACACAAGGCACATTAACAAAAAGTAAACTATTAGAAGAACAGAGAGAGCACTACGAGCATCTGAAAGAGGAAGAGATTATACAGATATATACAACACCTGAACAGAAGTAAGTATGCTGGAGGTGTGGTGCAGGGTTTGACTTAGAGCCGTCCTTTGAACAATAAGTAGCACATACAGCTGTAACAGAAGTAGGTTTCAGAAAGAGGCTAAGACTTTCTCAAGAATTTTATGCACAAGCACTAGTGATGAACGGATAACAGCGAAAATGACAAAAACTAATAATGTACATAATCCTTTTATAATAGTAAGGAATAGATGTAGGTGATTTAAAAGCATCACCAGACACATGAAACATACATATAGTCACAGAAATTGTGCATGTATCAAAACAGACAGTAAGTTCCATTAAGTAGGTACCAAATCTTTATTGATTAAAATAATGAGTAAATAAATAGATTCTAAAAGACTATGTGTCCCAATTATCTTGAGCCTGAGAAAGTTTTAATGCAAGGGCTGGTATTTATTCATTTTGTATCCTTAACAGCTAATACAACCCCTGAATGACAAGGGTCCATCAATAAATATTTGTTGAAAGTTGTTAAGTGGATTAAGCTTTGGTGCTTCAATAAGTATAGAAATATCTGTAGTTTAGCTAATGAAACATAAAATATTCCCTAATTAGATCTTATGCAAATAAATCTATAAATTATTTGTAAATATTGCTGAAGAATATACTCCTATCCTGAGTCAGAATTTTACTACCTTTAAAGAACGCAATATTTTTTGCATAAGACATTTTAAAATATTTAATATTGATGAGTTGACAAAAGGCATTTCCATGGTTGGCTCCTGGGAAAGTGGGTAGATAATGTCTATTTATAAGAGAGTGTGGAAGACGTTTTATAATATTTGATCTCGATGGGCTGACAAAAGGCATTTCTATGGTTGGCTCCTGGGAAAGTGGGTAGATAATGCCTATTTATAAGAGAGTGTGGAAACTCCCAGTGTCCTCTTATTGCTCTGATCTCATCTACATTTTATATTTTTCATGTCTCTGTGGTTTTATATATGTGAATTGAGTTTATATTGCTTGGACTGTAACAGCTCATCCTCGCCATAATTACTTTATTAGTTTAGCTGTGCCACTGGGAAGATCATTTCCCATTGTGTTTATCCAAATTTGTTTTACAAGCCTATATAACTAGAATTTAAGTCATGCTGCTGTGGGTAAAAATAATAACAAGTATTTTGTCATGGATTCCTTCAGGAATCAGCTAAAATGATGAGTCAGTGTGTCCAAGGAAATAAGAGAAAGTTTATCATTCAATTTTTTTTGTATGAGCTTCTTAAGTGTGTCAAAGGTTTATGTATTTGTATGAGATAAAAACAGATACAGGGACTTCCCTGGTAGTCCAGTGGTTAAGATTCTGCCTTCCCATGCAGGTTCGATCCTTTGTCAGGGAACTAAGATCCCGCGTGCTGCAAGGCAACTAAGTTCACATACCAAAATGAAAGATCTTGCATGCAGCAATACAGTATATTAACACATATATATGGAATCTAGTAGGATGGTGATGATGGCACATGCAGTGAAGCGACAGAAAGACAGACATGGACAGTGGACATATGGACATTGTGGGGAAGGAACAGTGGGTGAGAGGCGTAAAGGAAGTAGCATGAAGGCCTGTACTATCATAAGTGAAGAAAATAGCTCTAGTCATTGTTCTGTGAGAAAAGGGGATCCTTCAGGGGTGCTGTGTGATGGTCGGGAGGGGAGGGAAGGGGGGATATATATATGACTAATCTGGGAACATACATATCTGTAAACAACAAAACTCTGTAAAAGTTAAAAGTAAAATAAAGGTTTAAAAAAAAAAAAAAGAGACCCAATGCAGCCAAATAATACAACAGTTTTTTTTAAAAAAAAAAAACACACATACAGAAGCACAACCAAAATCTTCCAAGATTTATTCCAGTAAATTAAAAAATCTAAAAATAAAAATACTGTAATGTGACACAAAATGCCACATGTATAAATCATTTTTACCAGTTTATCTTTCTTTTTAAAATTTATTTATTTTTAATTGAAGGATAATTGCTTTACAGTATTGTGTTGGTTTCTACTAAACATCAACATGAATCAGCCATAGGTTTACCAGCGTCCCTTCCTACCTGAACATCCCTCCCGCCTCTTTCCCCATTCCCTCTAGCTCGTTACCGTTACCGAGCCCCAGTTTGAGTTCCCTGAGTCATGTAGCAAATTCCCATTGGCTATATATTTGACATATGGTAATATATGCTGCAATGTTACTCTCGTTATACATCGCACACTCTCCTTCCTCACGGCCATCCTGCAAGTGTGTCTGTAAGTCTGTTTTCTACGTCTGTGTCTCCACTGCTGCTCTGCAAATACATTCATCAGTGTCTCACTCTTTGTGCCCCATCAACTGGAGCCCGCCAGGCTCCTCTGTCCATGGAATTCCCCAGGCAAGAATACTGGAGTGGGTCACCATTTCCTTCTCCAGGAGATCGTCCTAGAACACGATCAAGCCCGTTTCTCCTGCACTGGCAGGATTCTTTACCACTGAGCCACCTGGGAAGTCTAGTAATGATCTCTGACTTCTGATAAAAGAGACATATATTCCAAAACTCCTATGAGAAAACTTGCTTTCTCTCTGTCCTTTGAAGATGTAAATCTTACGTTTTTAAAATATAAATACCCCAGGAGGTAACTAAAACACTGGCCATGATTGCCTGAAACTGAGAAGGAAAAAAGAACAGAAGAGGCTGTTTAATATGCAGACTTTATAGAAGCTCCCTTGCCCAAATCTATTTCATGGCCTCCATAAGACTACTCAGTAAGTACAAATACAAATCTTAAAAGTCTTCTTTACAAATATTAGTGAACAACTTTTAGCCATTTGAGCAGATAAACTCAATTCCCTCTGCCAGGAACACAATTTGGATTCAATTTTTGCTTACAAACTGTTGAAATTTTCACTGTTGTACGCTATTCACGATAAAAACTTTGGGATTAAAATCACAGGGTGTCTATGTCCATATGTTTACAGACATCTATGGATATATATTATGGATATGTGATATTATTCTACCTTTCAATTGTATTTTCAAAATGAATTTGTAGTGTTCTATTTAATTTGTTGCATTTTAGTACAGAGTCTACTCTATGCAAGGGATTACTCCTTGCTGAGAACTCTCCCTCTCCCAATTTTCTGGCCCCTCCCCTCAACCTGGCACTAATGCCTTCTCTCACTGTGTGCTGAACTTCAGCTGACACTGCCTGTATCAAAATGTACGACAGTTGTCTTTTTCATGTCTCTCTCCTCAGTTACATATTGAAGACCTAGAGAAATTAGATCTCATTTATCAACTTCTGTGACACTACATGTAGCAGTGATGTTGGGGATGCTTTCAACAAGACCGTGAATGAACTGATAACTTATCCTCCATGCTTTTAATCAGGGCTACTGACAGTCATAGCTAGGGTTAGTGATTACTTTTTCTGCAAAGACAAATAGCAAATACTTACAACTTCTACACGTGGTGTTTTTGCATATCTTTGTTTTAATTTAAAACACTTTAACATCCGTTCTGGAAATGTAAGAAATATTCTTAGCTCCAGTGTCACTCAAATCAGGCTATGGACCACATTTGATCCATGGGCTACACTTTCTCAATCACTAGCCCTAAAACCATAGATACATATGGTTTTTTTATCCATATATATCCACAGATGTTCATAAACATATAGACAGAGACAAACTATGATTTTTCTCAACATTTTCATCATGAATCAAGTACAATGAAATGCTCAACAGCTTTTAAGCAAAAATTGAATCCAATGAGCCATTGAAAATGGTTGCCTCAGGTACCTTCAATCTTTCTGCAGAGGTTATTCCAAATTATCAAAAACATTATTTAGGTTTGCAAACATTTAGGCATAGTCCCATGTGATGATCTTTCCTACACCTGATTCAGAAATAGACTCCCTTCGGTTTGCATTCCTGCTGATTGCCCGAGTAGCCCTACAGTGACTGCCTCAAGTTGTTAACATAGCATGTGCAATTCAAAGTAACTCAGTGGCAGATATGGGATTCCACTCTGCCATCAGTGAGTGTGCTATAAAGACAAGAATCCTGCTACATTTACCCTGCTCTTTAAATTGTGTTATTTACAGCTAGGTTGGCTTTCACTGATTTTTTATGATGCAGATTCAAATGCTCTTCATTTTTCGAATTTGTAGTGTTCTATTTAATTTGTTGCATTTTAGTACAGAGTCTACTCTATGCAAGGGATTACTCCTTGCTGAGAACTCTCCCTCTCCCAATTTTCTGGCCCCTCCCCTCAACCTGGCACTAATGCCTTCTCTCACTGTGTGCTGAACTTCAGCTGACACTGCCTGTATCAAAATGTACGACAGTTGTCTTTTTCATGTCTCTCTCCTCAGTTACATATTGAAGACCTAGAGAAATTAGATCTCATTTATCAACTTCTGTGACACTACATGTAGCAGTGATGTTGGGGATGCTTTCAACAAGACCGTGAATGAACTGATAACTTATCCTCCATGCTTTTAATCAGGGCTACTGACAGTCATAGCTAGGGTTAGTGATTACTTTTTCTGCAAAGACAAATAGCAAATACTTACAACTTCTACACGTGGTGTTTTTGCATATCTTTGTTTTAATTTAAAACACTTTAACATCCGTTCTGGAAATGTAAGAAATATTCTTAGCTCCAGTGTCACTCAAATCAGGCTATGGACCACATTTGATCCATGGGCTACACTTTCTCAATCACTAGCCCTAAAAACCATAGATACATATGGTTTTTATATCCATATATATCCACAGATGTTCATAAACATATAGACAGAGACAAACTATGATTTTTCTCAACATTTTCATCATGAATCAAGTACAATGAAATGCTCAACAGCTTTTAAGCAAAAATTGAATCCAATGAGCCATTGAAAATGGTTGCCTCAGGTACCTTCAATCTTTCTGCAGAGGTTATTCCAAATTATCAAAAACATTATTTAGGTTTGCAAACATTTAGGCATAGTCCCATGTGATGATCTTTCCTACACCTGATTCAGAAATAGACTCCCTTCGGTTTGCATTCCTGCTGATTGCCCGAGTAGCCCTACAGTGACTGCCTCAAGTTGTTAACATAGCATGTGCAATTCAAAGTAACTCAGTGGCAGATATGGGATTCCACTCTGCCATCAGTGAGTGTGCTATAAAGACAAGAATCCTGCTACATTTACCCTGCTCTTTAAATTGTGTTATTTACAGCTAGGTTGGCTTTCACTGATTTTTTATGATGCAGATTCAAATGCTCACACAGTAAAGAACAACTATTAAAAGAAGGAACTATTTTTTATCTCAAATTACTCTTTTCTTTTTAGCCAGAGATAAGTGAATAGGGTTGTTATTATTGTTTTTCAGTCTTTAAGTCGTGTCCGACTCTATGATGAACTACAGCACAGCAGGCTTCCTTCACTGTCTCCTAAAGTTTGCTCAAATTCATGTCCATTGAGTCAGTGATGACATCCAACCATCTCAACCTCTATCCCCTACTTCTCCACTTACCCTCAATATTTCCCAGCATCAAGGTCTTTTTCAATGAGTTGGTTCTTCATATCAGGTGGCCAAAGTACTGGAGTTTCAGCTTTGGCATCAGTCCTTCAGTGAATATTCAGGGCTGATTTCCTTTAGGATTGACTGGTTTGATCTCCTTGCTATCAAAGGGACTCTCAAATGTCTTCTACAGCACCACAGCTGGAAAGCATCTATTCTTTGTGAACAGCCTTCTCTATGGTCCAACTCTCACATTTAGATATGACTACTGGGAAGAACATAGCTTTGACTATGCGGATTTTGTCAGCAAAATGATGTCTCTGCTTTTCAGTATGCTATGTAGGTCTGTCGCAGTTTTTCTTCTAAGGAACAAGCATCCTTTAATTCCATGGCTGCAGTCACCATCTGCAGTGATTTTGGAGCTCAAGAAAATAAAATCAGTCAGATTCCACTTTTTTCCCATCCATTTGCTATGAAGTGATGGGGCCAGATGACGTGATCTTTTTTTTTTTGAATGTTGAGTTTTAATTCAGATTTTTCACTTTCTCTGCCTCATCAAGAGACTTTTTAGTTCCTCTTCACTTTCTGCCATTAAAGTGGTGTCATCTGCATGTCTGAGGTTGTTGATATTTCTCACAGAAATCTGAATTTCAGCTTGAGTAGGGTAATCCTTTCTCTTTGATCATGAAGAAAAAACTATCTTTTAAAAATTTTAATATAGAAATCAACTTTTGTCAAGATCAAAAAGGAATGACAGAAATCATAACATAGTGTGGTTTGACTGAAAAATACTCAGGAGAGATGAATGAAAGTAAGTATTTCATTTTCTAAAAATCAATGGCTAAATAGTGAGATACAGATCTCCCATATATCAACTTTATTGTTTACTAATCTTTGTGAACCCATGTCATATAACTTCCTTTTTACTGATAAGAAATTTGATATTATTAATTTAGATAATCCAGATATCCTTTAATTCATCAACTGAGAAATTAATTTTTGTATCCAAAACATTTGATATACAGGTTATTCCTCCAGTAAAATCCTTGGGAAGATAGTTGTAAAAAAGATACACTGGAAGCTTTGCCTTTTAAAATTTGGAATTGCTTTAAAACTATGAAAATGTCATGGTGACCTCAGCTAAGTTAGAGTTATGGGAAAATGACTTTGGGAATGGTAACATTGCATTGAAATAATTAGAAGTCACTAGATTATAATAACTTTACTGTACTATTATCTTTTTTTATTTTTCAGAGTATGACTTCGTGAACTGGTATAAACATGATTTAAAACTGTGCCAGATAAGTTTTCTGTCTGTGTAGCCCCCCAACCTTACCTATAAAATGAGACACCCAAGTACTATGAAAAAGGTTTTTCTATATGGTCATTACCATTTTCCAAAAATGTTTAATGGCTTAAAATTGAAGTCTAGAGAACCACATGCAGAACATACTACATCGTATTTTTAAAAAACACCTCTCTTAGGTCTTGGAGTAAGAGCCTGTTTCTTGGAATTTCTGAACTCTAGCTTGATGGACATTATTCTCTATATGAGTTTTTTTCTTGGTAGCAAACTTCTGAAAGGTTTCCAGGCAGGTGTATAGTTACTGCTTTATACTGAATATTTGTGTTCTCCCCAAATTCACATGTTGAAATCCTAATCCCCAGAGGTGCTGATACTTGTAGGTCCCTTGGGAGAAGATTAGTCAGTCTCAAGGGCTGGACCCTCCTTACTGGCATTAGTGCTCTTACAAAAGATGCCTCAGAATCCCCACTCCTTCCTTCATGTGAAGATGTAATGAATCTAGGACCAGGAAGAAAACCTTCACCTAACTAAGACAGCACCCTGATCTTGGACATCCAGTCTGGAATTTGAGAAATAAGTTTCTATTACTTATGAGCTACTGAGTCTGGGGTGTTTTGTTGTAGCAACCCAAAGAGACTAAGGCAAGTACCCTCATTTTTAATACCTGGAAAGTAGAGTAGTGGTCACACTGTTACAAATCTCTCAGGCAACTGAATTTGAATATTATAAGATGGTGTCCATTTACATGGTTTTGTGAGATATTAACAAGTTGATATATCTCCACTTAGAAGTAGTCAACCAAATGTATTTTCATAGATATAAGCAATGATACTCACAAATTCATGCTAAAACTGTCTGCCCATGGTGAGCAATACTACATTGGATTGAAAACAGTAAGATTTTAAAACTTTGCAAAATTTAACCTGTCAACAAGTACTGCTTTTGCTACTATTATGGTTCTCATTTTTTTTCATAAAATTTCCTCAGTGGATCAAAAGTCAATGGGTCACTTTAAGCACATTTTTTAAAAAAATTCTGGTTATCTTTTGAAATATGGTGTCACTTTACATTAGAGAACATGATTTAAAACTGTGCCAGATAAGTTTTCTGTCTGTGTAGCCCCCCAACCTTACCTATAAAATGAGACACCCAAGTACTATGAAAAAGGTTTTTCTATATGGTCATTACCATTTTCCAAAAATGTTTAATGGCTTAAAATTGAAGTCTAGAGAACCACATGCAGAACATACTACATCGTATTTTTAAAAAACACCTCTCTTAGGTCTTGGAGTAAGAGCCTGTTTCTTGGAATTTCTGAACTCTAGCTTGATGGACATTATTCTCTATATGAGTTTTTCTCTTGGTAGCAAACTTCTGAAAGGTTTCCAGGCAGGTGTATAGTTACTGCTTTATACTGAATATTTGTGTTCTCCCCAAATTCACATGTTGAAATCCTAATCCCCAGAGGTGCTGATACTTGTAGGTCCCTTGGGAGAAGATTAGTCAGTCTCAAGGGCTGGACCCTCCTTACTGGCATTAGTGCTCTTACAAAAGATGCCTCAGAATCCCCACTCCTTCCTTCATGTGAAGATGTAATGAATCTAGGACCAGGAAGAAAACCTTCACCTAACTAAGACAGCACCCTGATCTTGGACATCCAGTCTGGAATTTGAGAAATAAGTTTCTATTACTTATGAGCTACTGAGTCTGGGGTGTTTTGTTGTAGCAACCCAAAGAGACTAAGGCAAGTACCCTCATTTTTAATACCTGGAAAGTAGAGTAGTGGTCACACTGTTACAAATCTCTCAGGCAACTGAATTTGAATATTATAAGATGGTGTCCATTTACATGGTTTTGTGAGATATTAACAAGTTGATATATCTCCACTTAGAAGTAGTCAACCAAATGTATTTTCATAGATATAAGCAATGATACTCACAAATTCATGCTAAAACTGTCTGCCCATGGTGAGCAATACTACATTGGATTGAAAACAGTAAGATTTTAAAACTTTGCAAAATTTAACCTGTCAACAAGTACTGCTTTTGCTACTATTATGGTTCTCATTTTTTTTCATAAAATTTCCTCAGTGGATCAAAAGTCAATGGGTCACTTTAAGCACATTTTTTTAAAAAAAAATTCTGGTTATCTTTTTGAAATATGTGCTTCAAATATGTGTTTTATTCTCTAGAATACTAATTATGATTTTAACATAAATCTTAACTTTTTAAAGTCACAAAATTATTGCCTTATGAAGATCAAAGCATACAGTTTCTGCCTATGACAGCCAGCACATTTCCGCTCTGAGGATACAGAAATTTACTGATTAAGAAACAGCGGTCAGGGCTTCCCTGGTGGTCCACTTGGTAAAGAGTCCGCCTAGTGGTGCAGGGGGCACCGGTTCCATCACTGGCCCAGGCGATCCTGCGTGCCATGGAGCAGCTGGACCAGTGTGTCCAATGTACGAGCCAGCGCTCTGGAGTGCATGTGCCCAGAGCCGGTGCTCTGCAGCAAGAGAGGCCACTGTGATGGGAGGCCCACACAGGCCAAAGAATAAATATGGATGAAAATAATAAATAAAAAAACAATGAAAGAAGCCAAAGTTTTTTAAAAAATTAAAAAAAAAAAAAAAGAAACAGAGGTCACAGTAATGATGATTGTGGCAGCAAACCACTGTGGCATGCCTAGAATAATCAGAAAGCTATAGTGCCACACAGTCTCTTGTGGGATTAAGAGATTAAATAGACAGTAAGAAATTTGCAATGGAGAATGTATCAAATGAAGAGTCAGTGCCTAAATTCTGTACCTCATCCCAATATATTGGCGTGAAAAAGTAGGATCCTACTGTACGACACATGGTACTATATTCAATATTCTGGGATAAAACATAGAAGAAAATTATATTAAAGTGAATGTATAACTGAGTCAGTTTGCTGTACCACATTTTAGATATAAGCAATGATCTAAAACAAGTTGATATATCTCCACTTAGAAGTAGTCAACCAAATGTATTTTCATAGATATAAGCAATGATACTCACAAATTCATGCTAAAACTGTCTGCCCATGGTGAGCAATACTACATTGGATTGAAAACAGTAAGATTTTAAAACTTTGCAAAATTTAACCTGTCAACAAGTACTGCTTTTGCTACTATTATGGTTCTCATTTTTTTTCATAAAATTTCCTCAGTGGATCAAAAGTCAATGGGTCACTTTAAGCACATTTTTTTAAAAAAAAATTCTGGTTATCTTTTTGAAATATGTGCTTCAAATATGTGTTTTATTCTCTAGAATACTAATTATGATTTTAACATAAATCTTAACTTTTTAAAGTCACAAAATTATTGCCTTATGAAGATCAAAGCATACAGTTTCTGCCTATGACAGCCAGCACATTTCCGCTCTGAGGATACAGAAATTTACTGATTAAGAAACAGCGGTCAGGGCTTCCCTGGTGGTCCACTTGGTAAAGAGTCCGCCTAGTGGTGCAGGGGGCACCGGTTCCATCACTGGCCCAGGCGATCCTGCGTGCCATGGAGCAGCTGGACCAGTGTGTCCAATGTACGAGCCAGCGCTCTGGAGTGCATGTGCCCAGAGCCGGTGCTCTGCAGCAAGAGAGGCCACTGTGATGGGAGGCCCACACAGGCCAAAGAATAAATATGGATGAAAATAATAAATAAAAAAACAATGAAAGAAGCCAAAGTTTTTTAAAAAATTAAAAATAAAAAAAGAAACAGAGGTCACAGTAATGATGATTGTGGCAGCAAACCACTGTGGCATGCCTAGAATAATCAGAAAGCTATAGTGCCACACAGTCTCTTGTGGGATTAAGAGATTAAATAGACAGTAAGAAATTTGCAATGGAGAATGTATCAAATGAAGAGTCAGTGCCTAAATTCTGTACCTCATCCCAATATATTGGCGTGAAAAAGTAGGATCCTACTGTACGACACATGGTACTATATTCAATATTCTGGGATAAAACATAGAAGAAAATTATATTAAAGTGAATGTATAACTGAGTCAGTTTGCTGTACCACAGAAATCCACACAATGTTGCAAATCAACTAGACTTCAACTTAGAAATACATTTGAAAAGTTAAAAAAAAATAAAAAAGATGTTCAATCAAAAAAAAAAAAAGAAAAGGAGTTTGAAAGATTCTGGGAGTAAGATATCCTCAATATCAAGTATGAACCAGAGAGAAACCTACATGAATCACACATAGAACACAGAAAAATAGCCTCACCCAGCATAGACCTACCCATCAGCCACCCTGGGTAACAACTGTTGCTTATTTCTTAAGATGGAAGAACCAAGAATTGACAACAGCACCCACTCATGATTTGTCTATATGTGTACAGAATGTGTAGATTAAACTCCAGGTATTTCTCCTCCAGAGTATGGATTTTGTTATTCCAAACAATTTTGGAGTTTTCATGAAATTCTAAGTCAAAGAGAGCCTGCTGCTCTTTAACAGATAGGTAACTCAGGTTTATAAAGTCTACCTGAGTGGTACCCACAGTAGGCAAATGAGAAAAGTGGTCCCATTCAGATCACCGTGTTAACTGGGGCTTAACTCTGACTGAGTGTTGCACATACCTTATTATTGCAAGATATTTTTCCTTTGGAAAACTTTCTCTTTTGTTAAAGAAAGAATGAATCTGTATGTAGTCAATTCACTTCTCAACAATTCTTCTAGTGACATCCTGAAGTGATTTCACATTAAGGGGAGATGAGTTTTTCTGCTCTTCATAAATTGCTAATGAGCTTTTTTGAACAACTATAGCCCTAACCTGATTCACAAAGGAAACTTTTCAGATTTGCCATTAGCATGTCTATAACAATAAAGGGAAAGAAAAATATCAAGTAAGCTGATGCCACTTGCTGAGAACTATTTTCCTCCCTGCATTTCAACCCATCAGATTATTTCTCCTGGTGACACTGCCAAGTAGCCTGGATTCAGTTTGACAGTGAAGCCTTCAGATGTCTCTAGCAGTACTCTGTCTCTTTGCAAAGGGAAGTGAGCTTCAAAGCTGTGTAACGAGAAGGATGTCAGGAGAACCAGATTTTATTTTTCAGCTCTACAATTCACCATCGAGTGTGATGCAGGGCAACTTCTCCCTTTGTTCTGGGCTATTTTCTCATATTCCAAATGTGTAATATGGACTTGTTACTACAAGTTCCAAAGTCCCTTTCCTAATTAAGATAGAATGATGCTAATAAATTCATAGCTTCTGAAACTCTATAAATTAATTTTTGCAGGGACTCACCCTTAGGCAGTTTCCTACTGTTCCCTTTCATTCCACCTCAAACAAACCAACAACTCATTAGACAGTGTATTAAATTGGAATGTGTGCATGTATGCTAAGTCAGTTCACTCATGTCTGGCTCTTTGTGACGCCCCATGGACTGTAGCCCGCCAGGCTCCTCTGTCCATGGAATTCTCCAGGCAAGAATACTTGAGTGGGTTGTCATGTCCTCCTCCAGGGGGTCTGCACCCAGCGATCGAACCTAGGTCTCTTATATCTCCTATATTGGCAAGCGGATTTTTTTTTTTTACCACTAGACCTATGTACCTCCGAAGACCCATCTGTTAGCACCATTATGCTGGGGGTAGGATTCCAGTACATGAATTGAGAGGGGACATCAACATCCAGGCCGTAACAGCAGGTCATGCGCGGTTGATAAAATTGGCATTAGCATTTCCAATGCAACTGACTCCCACAGGGACAAAGAAAATTAACAAAACAGATGATGGTTGCACATTTTAGCCAAAAATGAATCTGTATGTAGTCAATTCACTTCTCAACAATTCTTCTAGTGACATCCTGAAGTGATTTCACATTAAGGGGAGATGAGTTTTTCTGCTCTTCATAAATTGCTAATGAGCTTTTTTGAACAACTATAGCCCTAACCTGATTCACAAAGGAAACTTTTCAGATTTGCCATTAGCATGTCTATAACAATAAAGGGAAAGAAAAATATCAAGTAAGCTGATGCCACTTGCTGAGAACTATTTTCCTCCCTGCATTTCAACCCATCAGATTATTTCTCCTGGTGACACTGCCAAGTAGCCTGGATTCAGTTTGACAGTGAAGCCTTCAGATGTCTCTAGCAGTACTCTGTCTCTTTGCAAAGGGAAGTGAGCTTCAAAGCTGTGTAACGAGAAGGATGTCAGGAGAACCAGATTTTATTTTTCAGCTCTACAATTCACCATCGAGTGTGATGCAGGGCAACTTCTCCCTTTGTTCTGGGCTATTTTCTCATATTCCAAATGTGTAATATGGACTTGTTACTACAAGTTCCAAAGTCCCTTTCCTAATTAAGATAGAATGATGCTAATAAATTCATAGCTTCTGAAACTCTATAAATTAATTTTTGCAGGGACTCACCCTTAGGCAGTTTCCTACTGTTCCCTTTCATTCCACCTCAAACAAACCAACAACTCATTAGACAGTGTATTAAATTGGAATGTGTGCATGTATGCTAAGTCAGTTCACTCATGTCTGGCTCTTTGTGACGCCCCATGGACTGTAGCCCGCCAGGCTCCTCTGTCCATGGAATTCTCCAGGCAAGAATACTTGAGTGGGTTGTCATGTCCTCCTCCAGGGGGTCTGCACCCAGCGATCGAACCTAGGTCTCTTATATCTCCTATATTGGCAAGCGGATTTTTTTTTTTTACCACTAGACCTATGTACCTCCCGAAGACCCATCTGTTAGCACCATTATGCTGGGGGGTAGGATTCCAGTACATGAATTGAGAGGGGACATCAACATCCAGGCCGTAACAGCAGGTCATAAGCCAAGCTTGGATTTAAAAGATAAGGATTACAAAGAGACATAAATACCAAAATAAGTTTCATTCAGCATTTCCAATGCAACTGACTCCCACAGGGACAAAGAAAATTAACAAAAACAGATGATGGCTATTTTGAAGATTAGGAAAACTGGATTTAAAATTGTAGAGTTGATCACTGTTTTCAATCAGAGGACGGCAATGGGGATAGGAAAAACTGAGTTGTTTTGCAAGATCTTGAAGTAAAAAGTTGATAAGGCCTGGGAGTTGCCTGGATATCAGAATGAGGAATGAAGAGGTGATGATTCATACAAAAAGGTAACATTCAAGTCAATGCATGGTAAGTCTCTTCACTCGTGACAACTCTTTGAGACCCCTGTAGCCAGCAGGCTGCTTTGTTTGTGGGATTCTCTAGGCAAGAATATTGCAGTGGGTAGCCATTCTCTTCTCCAGGGTATCTTCTCAATCTAGGGATTGAACCCCAGTCTCTTGCATTGCAGGCAGATTCTTTACTGTCTGAGCCATCAGGGAAGCCCATAAAATAGGATATCCAAATGCAAAGGCACTGACTTTCATTGTAAATACTGTAAATACAGTTACATGTTTAATTATAACAAATATAAAACTGTTTCTAGCAGAAGAATGGGCTAAAATGAAAACACAAAAATGTCAAGTGTTTATGAGAATGTAGAACAACTAAAACTTGCAGAAGCACTGGTGAATTTCCACATGCAAAAGAATAAAGTTAAATCACATTTTATAAATTAAAATGAATTAGAAACATAAAAATATAAGACCTAAATGTATAAAACTCTAAAAGAAAGATACAGACACATTTTCATGACCTTAAATTTAGTAAGGAATTCTTACGTGACACAAAAGGAAGCAGCAAAAAAACTTCAGTAAAATTAAAAAATAAGCCTATTTGAATCAAAAGAGTTTGATGAGAAAGTGAAAAGACAACACACAGTATGGGAAGATGATATATTCCCAAATCATCTATCTGATAAAAGTATTTGCAGAATATATCACTACAAAGAACTATTAACATAATTCAACAACAAAAGAGCATCCCAAAAGAAAATTTAGTCATGGGCTTGAATTGACATTTCTCAGCAATTCTACTTCTGGGTATATGTCCATAAGTCAAAAGGCTGAAAAACTTCAAGTGTCCATCTACATGAAAACACATCAACAAAATGTGACGTGCATACAATGGAATATAGCTCACGAAAAAAAAAAGAGGTTCTATCAAGTACTATAACATGGATGTTATAGTACTTGATAGAACTCGTAGCTTCCCTCGTAGCTCAGTGGTAAAGAATCTGCCTGCCAGTGCATGAGAGACAGGTTCTATCCCTGATTTTGGAAGATCCTACAACTAAGCCCAGGAGCAACAACTATTGAGCCCACATGCTGTAACTACTGAAGCTCGTGTGCCCTAGAGTCCATGCTCTGCAACAAGAGAAACCACTGCAACAAGAAGCCTGCTCACTGCAACTAGAGAAAAGTCAATGTGCAGCAACGACACCTAGAAGAGCCAAAAATGAATAGATAAATAAAATTATTTTTTAAAAAGTTACAAAACAGTGCTTCCCCTGGTGGTCCAGTGGGTAAGGACACCACCTTGCAGTGCAAGGGGTGCCGGGTCGATCCCTGGCCTGGGAAGATCCCACGTGCCACAGAGCCGCTGGACCGATGTGTCCAATTACCGAGCCGGAGCTCTGGAGCGCATGCGCCCAGAGCCGGCGCTCTGCGACGACGGAGGCCACTGCGATGGGAGGCCCACAGGAGCCAAAGAACAAAGACGGATGAAAATAGATAAATAAATGACCAATAGAAGTGGCCCGCCTGCACCTCTCCCTCCCCAACCAGACCCCTGCCCAAAATAAATTAATAAATAAAAATCTAAAAAAAAAAAAAAAGTTACAAAACAAAACCAAAACATGGATGAAAGTTGAAAATGTTATGTTAAATGCTATAAGCCAACATGAATGGAAAATATAAGATTCCACTTGTATAAATTATCCCTTGAAGCACATTTGATAAGGTCCAAAACTACCATGAGATACTTAGTCTACACCAAAAAGTCCCTGATATTTGGTCCTGTCTAAAACATCCATGAGTACAAGGCATGAAGTAATCTAAATATCCATTGATAAATGAATGGATAGAGATGTGGTATGGATACACACACACACACATACACTGAAACACTAGTTGGCCATAAAAAGGATAAAATAATGCCATTCACAGCAACATAGATGGATCTAGACATTATCATACTAAATTAAACAAGTCAGAGAGAGGAAGACAAATATATCATAAGCAGAATATAAAATATGATACAAATGAACTTATTTACAAAAAAGAAACAATCACAGAAAATCAACTATGGTTATGAAGGAAAAATAGGGTAGACATAAATTAGGAATTTGGGATTAGCACATACAAATTTCTATATATAAAATAGATAAGCAACAAGCTCCTGCTGTATACCACAGGGAATTATATTCAATATCCTGTAATATACCCTAATGAAAAATTATACATATATTTATAACTGAATCACTTTGCTGTATCTGCTTCTGTTATAAGAACAGTGCTTTTGTTACCAGAAAGTAACAAAACATTGTAAATCAGCTATACTTCAATTTTAAAAAATAAAATATCCATGAATATATTTGGTCTATGCCAAATGGCTTTGGATAGGACCAAACATCTGCTAATTGAAATATGTCAAATAAGCAAATTCACTGAGATAGAAAGTACATTAGAAACCAGAAGAAGAAAGGATCGGGAAGTTACTGCTTAATGGGTACAAAGTTTGTTTAATGAAGATCATTAGAAATAGATTATAATAGTTGTACAAATTGCAAATTGAACTAATACAACTAATTGTATTGTTGAAAAACTATACAGATTTTCTATGACATATATTTTATCAAAAGCAAAACTAAGGGCTTCGCTGGTGGTCCAGTGCTTAAAGAGTTCACCTTGCAGTGCAAGGGACACCAGTTCCCTGACCTGGGAAGATCCCATGTGCCGTGCAGCCACTGAACCAATGTGTTCCATTACAAGCCAGTGCTCTGGAGCACAAGCGCCCAGAGCTGGTGCTCTGCAGTGAGAGAAGCCACTGCAATGGGTGGTCCACACATGCCAAAAGAGTAAAAAAGATGGATGAAAATAAACATAAATAAAAGAGGTATGATGGGGAAAAATTAAAATAAATAAAAATAAATCTACTTTTGGAAACTTCATTTTGTAAAATCACTTTGAGACATGGAGAATACCAAACATAGTCAAATCCTATGACTCATTATACTCATACCAAATATAATTGTATACATACTTCTATCAAAAGACATTTCTCTAAAATTGCTGAAACACTACATGCAGGAGAAGGAGTACATGAGCTGTGGTATATTTATACTCTCCTGAAGTGATGACGGGCCAAGTGTAAATATGCACATAAACTTGAAAAATCAAGCATGCATCTGAAAGAAGGCAGAAGCAAAATATCTATTTCATAATTCCAATAACATAGCACCTATCAAGTATAAGCAACATTAATCTATGTTTTGAGGTAAGAATATGGTTATCCTCAGGGTGGGGGTTAAATACTGAAGGAATTATGGAATTGAGAAGTTTCTGAGTCGTGATAACATTCTGTGTGCTGATATGGTTGTCAATTTTTCCTTATTAATGTTATGGTCCAATAAAGAATTTATATAAAAATACAGAACATAAAGATGTATATTGTAAATTAGTGAAATTATGTTTCATTTATTTAAATGTTACACCAGAGAGGCAAATGTGATTACACTGGCAAATAGCAGCTATGTGAACTGCTGCCAGATTCCTGAGTACTGTTAGATTCAGCTAATATAAGGGTTATTTCAAAATATGTCAGGAGAAAAATGGGATTTTGACGTGACTTGTAACTAGCTCTAGAATATGGGCAGGCTGGATGGATAAGGGTCTCTGGCTGGCTACCATGCACAGGTACCAGTTATATGACAAGCTTACCACCCCCTCATTTATAATGCAATGTACAAAAGCAAAACTAAGGGCTTCGCTGGTGGTCCAGTGCTTAAAGAGTTCACCTTGCAGTGCAAGGGACACCAGTTCCCTGACCTGGGAAGATCCCATGTGCCGTGCAGCCACTGAACCAATGTGTTCCATTACAAGCCAGTGCTCTGGAGCACAAGCGCCCAGAGCTGGTGCTCTGCAGTGAGAGAAGCCACTGCAATGGGTGGTCCACACATGCCAAAAGAGTAAAAAAGATGGATGAAAATAAACATAAATAAAAGAGGTATGATGGGGAAAAATTAAAATAAATAAAAATAAATCTACTTTTGGAAACTTCATTTTGTAAAATCACTTTGAGACATGGAGAATACCAAACATAGTCAAATCCTATGACTCATTATACTCATACCAAATATAATTGTATACATACTTCTATCAAAAGACATTTCTCTAAAATTGCTGAAACACTACATGCAGGAGAAGGAGTACATGAGCTGTGGTATATTTATACTCTCCTGAAGTGATGACGGGCCAAGTGTAAATATGCACATAAACTTGAAAAATCAAGCATGCATCTGAAAGAAGGCAGAAGCAAAATATCTATTTCATAATTCCAATAACATAGCACCTATCAAGTATAAGCAACATTAATCTATGTTTTGAGGTAAGAATATGGTTATCCTCAGGGTGGGGGTTAAATACTGAAGGAATTATGGAATTGAGAAGTTTCTGAGTCGTGATAACATTCTGTGTGCTGATATGGTTGTCAATTTTTCCTTATTAATGTTATGGTCCAATAAAGAATTTATATAAAAATACAGAACATAAAGATGTATATTGTAAATTAGTGAAATTATGTTTCATTTATTTAAATGTTACACCAGAGAGGCAAATGTGATTACACTGGCAAATAGCAGCTATGTGAACTGCTGCCAGATTCCTGAGTACTGTTAGATTCAGCTAATATAAGGGTTATTTCAAAATATGTCAGGAGAAAAATGGGATTTTGACGTGACTTGTAACTAGCTCTAGAATATGGGCAGGCTGGATGGATAAGGGTCTCTGGCTGGCTACCATGCACAGGTACCAGTTATATGACAAGCTTACCACCCCCTCATTTATAATGCAATGTACATTTCACCAAATCTATCGCAGTCAGTTTATACCAAAATCATGGACAGTTTCTACTTTGCTAGATAGCCATTTACACATATATATATATATTTTTAAGATTTATTTATTTATTTTGGGCGGGGGTCAGGTTGGGGAGGGAGGGGAGCGGGCAGGCCACTTCTATTGGTCTTTCATTTGTCTATTTTCATCCATCTTTGTTCTTCGGCTCCTGTGGGCCTCCCATCGCGGTGGCGTCTGTTTTTGCAGAGCGCCGGCTCTGGGCGCAAGTGCTCCAGAGCTCCGGCTCGGTGATTGGACACATCGGTCCAGCCGCTCCACAGCATGTGGGATCTTCCCAGGCCAGGGATCGAACCAGCGCCCTGTGCACTGCAAGGCGGTGTCCTTACCCAGTGGACCACCAGGGGAAGCCCTACACATATTTTTACATCTAAATGATACGAAGATATGATTTGGGTCTTTAGGAAGACTCAGAAGGTGTACAAATTTATCTCTCTGAGCTATTTAGATTAGAGTTATTAAAACTGGGTAGCTCCCAATTGTTGAAATTGGGAAAGTGAATAGATGGTGATGTTGTGAGCATGTTATTTTTTAATTCCTAACTGAGAAATAGGTAAGATCATCACCCAATATAATAATTTTGAACAGTATTTTGATAATATAAAGACATCTAGAAGTGTTATTCTTTTTGAACCAACAATTCTTCTAATGAATGCCAAACTTAAAGAAACAGTATATGGAAACTATTATACACAAAGAGGGGAATTATGGAATTGAGAAGTTTCTGAGTCGTCATCTGGCATAGGAATTTTTCCTTATTAATGTTATGGTCCAATAAAGAATTTATATAAAAATACAGAACATAAAGATGTATATTGTAAATTAGTGAAATTATGTTTCATTTATTTAAATGTTACACCAGAGAGGCAAATGTGATTACACTGGCAAATAGCAGCTATGTGAACTGCTGCCAGATTCCTGAGTACTGTTAGATTCAGCTAATATAAGGGTTATTTCAAAATATGTCAGGAGAAAAATGGGATTTTGACGTGACTTGTAACTAGCTCTAGAATATGGGCAGGCTGGATGGATAAGGGTCTCTGGCTGGCTACCATGCACAGGTACCAGTTATATGACAAGCTTACCACCCCCTCATTTATAATGCAATGTACATTTCACCAAATCTATCGCAGTCAGTTTATACCAAAATCATGGACAGTTTCTACTTTGCTAGATAGCCATTTACACATATATATATATATTTTTAAGATTTATTTATTTATTTTGGGCGGGGGTCAGGTTGGGGAGGGAGGGGAGCGGGCAGGCCACTTCTATTGGTCTTTCATTTGTCTATTTTCATCCATCTTTGTTCTTCGGCTCCTGTGGGCCTCCCATCGCGGTGGCGTCTGTTTTTGCAGAGCGCCGGCTCTGGGCGCAAGTGCTCCAGAGCTCCGGCTCGGTGATTGGACACATCGGTCCAGCCGCTCCACAGCATGTGGGATCTTCCCAGGCCAGGGATCGAACCAGCGCCCTGTGCACTGCAAGGCGGTGTCCTTACCCAGTGGACCACCAGGGGAAGCCCTACACATATTTTTACATCTAAATGATACGAAGATATGATTTGGGTCTTTAGGAAGACTCAGAAGGTGTACAAATTTATCTCTCTGAGCTATTTAGATTAGAGTTATTAAAACTGGGTAGCTCCCAATTGTTGAAATTGGGAAAGTGAATAGATGGTGATGTTGTGAGCATGTTATTTTTTAATTCCTAACTGAGAAATAGGTAAGATCATCACCCAATATAATAATTTTGAACAGTATTTTGATAATATAAAGACATCTAGAAGTGTTATTCTTTTTGAACCAACAATTCTTCTAATGAATGCCAAACTTAAAGAAACAGTATATGGAAACTATTATACACAAAGACCTCTACATTAGTACGAATTGCAAAGATGAAGAAAAGTGGCAGTTATACATTAAATATTTCTTACTTCAAGAAGGGGATGATTGGGCTTCCCTGGGTAAGGACACTGCCTTGCAGTGCAAGGGGCGCTGGTTCGATCCCTGGCCTGGGAAAATGCCACATGCAGCAGAGCAGCTGGATCAATGTGTCCAACTACGGAGCTGGAGCTCTGCAGCGCATGCGCCCAGAGCCGGTGCTCTGCAGAGAGAGAGGCCACTGTGATGGGAGGCCCACAGGAGCCAAAGAACAAAGATGGAAACGTATGAAAGACCAATAGAAGTGGCCAAAAAAAAAAGGGGGGGATGATTGAGTAAGGCAGTCACTTGAAAGGATTATTTTCTTCTGTTAATAATCATAAATCATAATATTTATTATTCAATTTGGCACATACTTGACTCAATATTACTATTAGAGCAGTGGTAATTTCAACTAGAAATTATATGTCTTTGATTATTGATACAGGAAATGAACTTCATGTAGCTTCATATAAAAATATTGAATCATGAAAAACTCTTACAAAGAGTTTCTAATATAGGATATGTTTATGAGAGTGCAGAGATAATATATATATATAATGCATATAATATAATGGCTTATAAAGTAATTATGAAGGAAAATGAAATATTTATAAAAATATATAATCAAGTGAAACAAATATTAAGGAATTTGAATAAAAGAGCAAAATGTCTCTTAAGCAATTTAATAGAGTTTTCGAACCAGCGCCCTGTGCACTGCAAGGCGGTGTCCTTACCCAGTGGACCACCAGGGAAGCCCTACACATATTTTTACATCTAAATGATACGAAGATATGATTTGGGTCTTTAGGAAGACTCAGAAGGTGTACAAATTTATCTCTCTGAGCTATTTAGATTAGAGTTATTAAAACTGGGTAGCTCCCAATTGTTGAAATTGGGAAAGTGAATAGATGGTGATGTTGTGAGCATGTTATTTTTTAATTCCTAACTGAGAAATAGGTAAGATCATCACCCAATATAATAATTTTGAACAGTATTTTGATAATATAAAGACATCTAGAAGTGTTATTCTTTTTGAACCAACAATTCTTCTAATGAATGCCAAACTTAAAGAAACAGTATATGGAAACTATTATACACAAAGACCTCTACATTAGTACGAATTGCAAAGATGAAGAAAAGTGGCAGTTATACATTAAATATTTCTTACTTCAAGAAGGGGATGATTGGGCTTCCCTGGGTAAGGACACTGCCTTGCAGTGCAAGGGGCGCTGGTTCGATCCCTGGCCTGGGAAAATGCCACATGCAGCAGAGCAGCTGGATCAATGTGTCCAACTACGGAGCTGGAGCTCTGCAGCGCATGCGCCCAGAGCCGGTGCTCTGCAGAGAGAGAGGCCACTGTGATGGGAGGCCCACAGGAGCCAAAGAACAAAGATGGAAACGTATGAAAGACCAATAGAAGTGGCCAAAAAAAAAAGGGGGGGATGATTGAGTAAGGCAGTCACTTGAAAGGATTATTTTCTTCTGTTAATAATCATAAATCATAATATTTATTATTCAATTTGGCACATACTTGACTCAATATTACTATTAGAGCAGTGGTAATTTCAACTAGAAATTATATGTCTTTGATTATTGATACAGGAAATGAACTTCATGTAGCTTCATATAAAAATATTGAATCATGAAAAACTCTTACAAAGAGTTTCTAATATAGGATATGTTTATGAGAGTGCAGAGATAATATATATATATAATGCATATAATATAATGGCTTATAAAGTAATTATGAAGGAAAATGAAATATTTATAAAAATATATAATCAAGTGAAACAAATATTAAGGAATTTGAATAAAAGAGCAAAATGTCTCTTAAGCAATTTAATAGAGTTTTGTATTTTTTTATTTACCTCAAATGTTATATCAAATAAATGACCAAGTTGATGTCTGAAAAAAGTTCCTTTTGTTTTTAAAACTGGTGTTCTGCTTGAGTTGTAAAAAAATTTTTGACTGTGAATGAAGGACTTTTAAATGTTGCAAAAAAAAAGTTGTCAGGCGAGATGAATAAGTGAGTTGCAGGCAATTCTGAGGAAATAGTGACTGTGGATATCAAATTGTAATTATTTGAAAAATGAATGGGAGTTTAGTAAGAGGAAAATAATCAATGTAGATGGTTTCTGTGAGAAGTCTGGTTCTGAAAGAAACAGGATGATTTGCACGTTAAAAGTTATTTAATTAGAAGTCAATATTTCTGACGTAAAAAAGAACTAAACATTATACCATGTACATTGAAAAGCACCAAAAGAGATAAATGATTAACTGGTCTGGACACTTGTATGCAATAAGACTGGGTTAACTCTTATTTCAAAAAGGAGGTCATTGACTGTTATTTACTACTCAAAGGAACTGAGTGTGAAGTGGCAGAACTGTTAAGGACATCTTTTGTACATCTATTGTTTTCTCTCTTTGCACATTTTATTATGCTTCAGACACAAGAACTTGTTGCAGTAAATTTAACATATCTTAGGTTTATTACTCCTATTACTGTATACGGCTCTTTCTATGTTGTCAGTCTTGTAAAACCAGGTAGATTTATCATTCAGACATTAGCTGATTTGTTTGAAAAGTGATCACTCATCATCATATCATCAATGCTATAAGGAAAAAAAGTATTAACAGAAACTAAATCTGACAATATCTCAGACACTGCAGGGTTCTGGAAAGCAAAAGTTCAGAGGATCATTCTAATTCAGTATAAATGTTTCTCTCCCATTTCTTGAACTCCAAATTTCTGCATAAGGATAATTGCTTCATCATTGGAAGTAAAATTTGGTTGATGTATTTACACTGACACATATAAAATATATTGTGATTTTTTTTTTCCTTTTTCTGAGGGGGGGTGTGGGTTGGGGAGGGAGGGGGGCGGACGGGCCACTTCTATTGGTCTTTCATTTATCTATTCTCATCCATCTTTGTTCTTTGGCCCCTATGGGCCTTCCATCACAGTGGCCTCTGTTGTCGCAGAGCACCGGCTCTGGGCGCATGCGCTCCAGAGCTCCGGTTCGGTAATTGGACACACTGGTCCAGCCGCTCCGCGGCACGTGGGATCTTCCCGTGCCAGGGATCGAACCGGCGTTCCTTGTACTGCAAGGCAGTGTCCTTACCCACTGAACCACCAGGGAAGCCCATATTGTGATTTTAATTCTTAACAAAATTAGTTTTTAAAGGCAAATTTCCATTATTAGCAGACTCTAGATTAAACTTTAATTTATATTTGTGTTTCTAAAGTAATTGACTTGCAGATCAAATGTTTTCTTTTGGAAATATCCAAAATGTCACCTCTCGAACAGTCAAATGATTCATTTTTTATGACCTGAATATATTTTTCAGATTTGATGAAAGTGTCTTCTTAAGAAGATATAATTTGATTTGATATGAATTATCTGCACAAATTGCTATGCTCTTTAATTAGCACTCTTTCTATATTGGCCTTTTATGAATTGTTTTCCCAATCATTGTTAACCTGTGATTTCTCTTCTCCCACCCATACCTTGTCCCTCAAAAATATCCATACTTCTTCAGTCCATTTTGGAATATAATCATCTCCACAATGAGACATTTGCTCTAAATATGATACAGATATTTTAAGACAGTCTATGATATTTATGAAATAATTGACATTGTATTACTTCATCAGTGTAGAAACTGATAAAGACATTTCTGACATGAAACAACTCATGAAGATCTCTTTCATTGCTTTTCTCTCTTGATAGGGGAAAATGCTACTTCTTAGCTGCATAAGTCAAACTATAGAAGAGACATAATCAATACAAATATGAAAGCAAGATCAGTATGATCAAGGTGAAGTGTACATGCAGCTAAAATGAAAAGTATGTTTCCTGTAATATTTTGCTTCAAGAATTTACAATATGAACCACTAATTTTTGATTAGGAGGGGTAAAAAAATGTACACTTGCAGCAGTCAGCCAGGAAGGGCAATCAACAGCATGGGCAGAAATCCTCAAACACCCAGAAGGCTTAGAGGACTGCAGTTGCATGTACCACTTAGCTACACCTTGCAGAGGAATCCAAAGAATAAAGCTGAACGGAAAGAGTGAGTGGAAATAAGTAGAAATGTTGAAAATGCTCAAAAGACATGCTCCATGTATAAAGGAAGACTATGTACTAAAGAATGGTGGTGGTATATATTGGAATCATAGACAAAAATTCCCACTCCAGTAGAATCTCCCTCAAAATTCCACATACAAGATAAAGGACAGGGCTTCCCCTGGTGGTCCAGTGGGTAAGGACACCGCCTTGCAGTGCAAGGGGCGCCGGTTCGAGCCCTGACCTGGGAAGATCCCACGTGCCGCGGAGCGGCTGGACTGATGTGTCCAATCACCGAGCTGGAGCTCTGGAGCGCGTGCGCTCGGAGCTGACGCTCTGCAGCGACAGACGCCACCGCGATGGGAGGCCCGCAGGAGCTAAAGAACAAAGATGGATGAAAATAGAGAAATGAAAGGCCAATAGAAGTGGCCCGCCCGCTCCCCTCCCTCCCCAACCCGACCCCTGCCCAAAATAAATAAATAAATAAATCTTTAAAAAAAAAAAAAAAGATAAAGGACAGTATTATGGCAAAATTAAATGTTTTTGGTTGCAAAAAAAACCAAACAAACAAACAGAAGTTTAGCCAAATTAAAGACTTGTGTGTATGTAGTGGGGCAGATGAACATCCAGCAAAAGAGGAGAAAGGAAGTATTACAGAAACTCATTCAATATTATCTCTGTCCATAACATCATTAAACTACAAGTCAGAAGAGGAAAGACAGCAGGAAAATCTACACATTCTGGCAAACTAAACAACACTCTTCTAAGTACCCTGTTTTGAGAAGTCCACAACAGAAATAAATGCCAAACCAGTAATAGAAAGAACTCTGGAAAATCTCACAAATATTTGTAATTGAAGTACACTTCTGAATATTATATTTATCTAATAATATAAATAATCTATGTAGATGTGCAAAGGAAGGACATAAAGGTGAATCACATGGGAAGAATAAAAAATATTTTAATATATACAAAACACAGGATATCAAAATCTATCAGATGCAATGAAAAGTCATACGTGGAAATTTAAATCTTTTAAATATCTATAGAATGAAATGTCTGAGTCTCATGTCAAAATTTTAAATTTCGATTTTAAGAAACTAGTTAAAAAACAGAACAGATTACACATAAATCATGCAAAAAAAAAGCAGAAAAAATAACACTAAAATTATAGGAAGACTATGTACTAAAGAATGGTGGTGGTATATATTGGAATCATAGACAAAAATTCCCACTCCAGTAGAATCTCCCTCAAAATTCCACATACAAGATAAAGGACAGGGCTTCCCCTGGTGGTCCAGTGGGTAAGGACACCGCCTTGCAGTGCAAGGGGCGCCGGTTCGAGCCCTGACCTGGGAAGATCCCACGTGCCGCGGAGCGGCTGGACTGATGTGTCCAATCACCGAGCCGGAGCTCTGGAGCGCGTGCGCCGAGCTGACGCTCTGCAGCGACAGACGCCACCGCGATGGGAGGCCCGCAGGAGCTAAAGAACAAAGATGGATGAAAATAGAGAAATGAAAGGCCAATAGAAGTGGCCCGCCCGCTCCCCTCCCTCCCCAACCCGACCCCTGCCCAAAATAAATAAATAAATAAATCTTTAAAAAAAAAAAAAAAGATAAAGGACAGTATTATGGCAAAATTAAATGTTTTTGGTTGCAAAAAAAACCAAACAAACAAACAGAAGTTTAGCCAAATTAAAGACTTGTGTGTATGTAGTGGGGCAGATGAACATCCAGCAAAAGAGGAGAAAGGAAGTATTACAGAAACTCATTCAATATTATCTCTGTCCATAACATCATTAAACTACAAGTCAGAAGAGGAAAGACAGCAGGAAAATCTACACATTCTGGCAAACTAAACAACACTCTTCTAAGTACCCTGTTTTGAGAAGTCCACAACAGAAATAAATGCCAAACCAGTAATAGAAAGAACTCTGGAAAATCTCACAAATATTTGTAATTGAAGTACACTTCTGAATATTATATTTATCTAATAATATAAATAATCTATGTAGATGTGCAAAGGAAGGACATAAAGGTGAATCACATGGGAAGAATAAAAAATATTTTAATATATACAAAACACAGGATATCAAAATCTATCAGATGCAATGAAAAGTCATACGTGGAAATTTAAATCTTTTAAATATCTATAGAATGAAATGTCTGAGTCTCATGTCAAAATTTTAAATTTCGATTTTAAGAAACTAGTTAAAAAACAGAACAGATTACACATAAATCATGCAAAGAGAATAAAATGAGAGCAGAAATTAATGAAGCATAAAGCACTAAAAGAAATTAATGAAACTAAAATTGCTTCTTTGAAAAGATGAAAAAAGTAACAAAACTTCAGCTAGACTGACCAAGAAATAATGAGAGGAAATGTAACCAAAATCAAAATGGAAATACCAGAAATTTCTTCTGACTTCAAATAAAATTAAAAAAAAAAAAAAAAGGTGTCATAATCAGCCTGGGATTCCCAGGTAGCACAGGGATAAAGAATTCACCTTCTAGTGGAGGAGAGGCAAGAGACACAGTTTCACTCACTGGGTTGGGAAGATCCTCTGGAGTAGACAATGACAATCCACTCCACTATTTTTGCCTGGAAGTTTTCCATGGACAGAGGAACCTGGTGGGCTACAGTCCATGGAGTCACAAAGAGTCAGACATGACTGAGTGCTCATGCACCTCTAATCAACGTATATCAAAGAGTTGGACAATTACATACTATAGACACATTTCTAGACAAACTACTGATATTGAATTATAAGTTTTATTTTAAAATATGCATAAATGCATTAAAAACAATTGAATTATTAATTGAAAAGTTTCCTCAAAAGAAAAGTCTAGTTTCAGATGACTTTGTTGTGAATTTTAATGACTATTAAAAGAAAAATAGTAATTATCCATCATAACCCCTTTCAGAAAATAGGTAAGAGGAAAACGCATGAATTTACACTCATGTGTTGGTATAATCTTACCAAAACAAGAAAAAAATTATACTAACAACAAAACAAGAGACAAATATCCTCATGAAAACAGATGAAAACATCTAACAAAATGGTGTACTGAACCCAGCGAGATTTATAAATAATTACATCACCACAATCAAGTGGAATTCATTGTAAAATAGCAAGATTGGTTTAATACCTTAAAACAGATGGTTACAGGTGCTGATTCTACTTCTTTCATTTAGTAAGTACAATTTATGAAGAATGACATAGACTATAATCCTTACCATGCCAGATTGCTGTGTATTTTAAATTAGATAACATGTAAACCTACTGCCAGTATTGACCAATGAACAAGCATGTTTCCTTGAGTATGTGCAGACACACACACACACATAATCCTAAGCAGCATGCTGTCTCCCAGGGAGAATTTAATGAAGTCAGAAGTCTTTCCACATTTGAGGTAAGAAAAGCCAGCCTATTATATTTTAGGAGCTCAAACTCTATTTTGTGACTATTTAAAACAGTCCATACATCAGAAAAAAAACCAGTAACAGTCCAATATCTATTGGGTGAACCAAATGATTATTTTCATGAAAATGCTTAGAGACTAACATACAGCAGGACTAACTTCTCCTGTCTGTTTCCCACCCCGAAAAAGTTGAGATAAAATCAGTTTACGCTTGTCATCGTGTATCTGTACATGAATACTACTCTGCTCTGACCTGCCAACCTCAAGATGGTTCACTACATGGCACCTGAATATAAGACAGCATTTTTGCCTGGAAGTTTTCCATGGACAGAGGAACCTGGTGGGCTACAGTCCATGGAGTCACAAAGAGTCAGACATGACTGAGTGCTCATGCACCTCTAATCAACGTATATCAAAGAGTTGGACAATTACATACTATAGACACATTTCTAGACAAACTACTGATATTGAATTATAAGTTTTATTTTAAAATATGCATAAATGCATTAAAAACAATTGAATTATTAATTGAAAAGTTTCCTCAAAAGAAAAGTCTAGTTTCAGATGACTTTGTTGTGAATTTTAATGACTATTAAAAGAAAAATAGTAATTATCCATCATAACCCCTTTCAGAAAATAGGTAAGAGGAAAACGCATGAATTTACACTCATGTGTTGGTATAATCTTACCAAAACAAGAAAAAAATTATACTAACAACAAAACAAGAGACAAATATCCTCATGAAAACAGATGAAAACATCTAACAAAATGGTGTACTGAACCCAGCGAGATTTATAAATAATTACATCACCACAATCAAGTGGAATTCATTGTAAAATAGCAAGATTGGTTTAATACCTTAAAACAGATGGTTACAGGTGCTGATTCTACTTCTTTCATTTAGTAAGTACAATTTATGAAGAATGACATAGACTATAATCCTTACCATGCCAGATTGCTGTGTATTTTAAATTAGATAACATGTAAACCTACTGCCAGTATTGACCAATGAACAAGCATGTTTCCTTGAGTATGTGCAGACACACACACACACATAATCCTAAGCAGCATGCTGTCTCCCAGGGAGAATTTAATGAAGTCAGAAGTCTTTCCACATTTGAGGTAAGAAAAGCCAGCCTATTATATTTTAGGAGCTCAAACTCTATTTTGTGACTATTTAAAACAGTCCATACATCAGAAAAAAAACCAGTAACAGTCCAATATCTATTGGGTGAACCAAATGATTATTTTCATGAAAATGCTTAGAGACTAACATACAGCAGGACTAACTTCTCCTGTCTGTTTCCCACCCCGAAAAAGTTGAGATAAAATCAGTTTACGCTTGTCATCGTGTATCTGTACATGAATACTACTCTGCTCTGACCTGCCAACCTCAAGATGGTTCACTACATGGCACCTGAATATAAGACAGTAACCATCACTATCAGGGAATTCAAACACGTCATATTTTCCTATACCTTATCAGTAATGAAGGGTCAGAAAATATAGGAGTACATCATACCTGTTCATAGTTCAGGGGGAACAGATCCTGGTTAAAGTTCTATGGTCTTTCAGGAGAAAAACATATGGAAATATAAAAGCAAATTAAATAATGAATTTGGGGAGAAAAGCCGCCCAATCTGGAATACTGGGAGATCCACAAAGGTTACACTATGAATATATATATGGAAGTGGTATTCAAATGTACCTTTATTGAATTAATGTCATAAGTCTTTTAAGAAAATGGAATTTAGTTTTTCTTTGTTGTTGCTCAGTCGCTAAGTCATGTCCAAATCTTTGTGACTCCATGGACTGCAGCATGCCAAATTTCCTGGTCCTTCACTATCTCCCAGAATTTGTTCAAATTCATCTTCATTGAGTCAGTGATGCTATCTTACCATCTCACCCTTTGTTACCTCTTCTCTTTTCGCCTTCCATCTTTCCCAGCATGTGGATTTTCTAATTACAGGTTTACAATATTTTGAACAAGAAATACATAGAAACTAATACTGTGTGAGACTGAAATGAATTACTACAGCAAAGAGCAAGCAATTTGTGACGGTGTTACCAGGAAACCTGCAAAAACCCAAGGGACCAACCAATTACTGGACTATTGCACTATTCCACCAATAGTCACATATAAAGAAGTATGGTATTTTATAGGCTTACAATGCTTTCATAGAATTAGATATGTTTTATTGATTTGAAAAGTGAGGTTTGTGAAATTAGGGAAATGAGTTCCATTGCCAGAGAGTAAAAGAGATCCTTTCAAATCTGTTTTTTTCTTATTCTTTTAATTATACCTATGGTGTCTCATACAAATATTTGTGTGACTTCGAGATTTACAGATGAGCATTAAAGTTACTAATGATATTAAAAACAGCACCATCAACACCCTGCAAACAGCAGATAAAGCCCTGGAATATCTCTTCTCCTGCTCTGCTGTTACTAGCAGCTACACTTCATCATATGCATATTTCTAAATATTATGAATTATGAATTTGTCTATGGTTTCCTTCTGGAGCAAACAACCCCAATGCGCACTAAGAAAGAACCATAAATCAGCAGATGTAGTAAATGATTGTTTTCTACTTTCTAATCAACGCTGCCTAAATATCCAGCCTCATTTTTCTTATGCTACGATCTTATAGAATCATTATTCTTTTTTTAATTCTTAGCCAACTGGAAGATAGATTTATATTTGCCTACCATACACCTTGATACTGATATTTCTCCCCAAGAAAAATGATGTATTAGTGGTGATATAAGGCTCTGTGTGGCACCAAAGTGACAGACAGTCTATCTGTAAAATGCCAATGTGCGAAACTAGATAAGTCTCTTTAAAAAAGAGTGTTGAGCAGAGAAGTCATGAAACAGCTCAGTCTTCTGCTTAGGACTATATATATAACACCTTCTACCTGTTTCACTTATGGAGGGCAGTGCCTTAATATCACTAAGGCTGAGAAATCAACCTTGAATCAGTTTCTGCTTATGTTATAAGGTCTAATTATATTCCTAGCAAACGTGATGGACAGACCATGCAAAGAATAAGATACAAAGACAGGATCTGTGCTGGAGTCTATGTAGTCATGTTTACATTAGTATAATTTATATAAAAAGCAAGATAATAGAACATAAGGGATCTCTCAAATTTCTCATTTAATAAAGGTAGCTCCTGAGACTAAGTGAGTTTGAATGACTCACCCAAACTCACACAGGTAGGCAATGGAACATTGCAGCCTCCTATTCCTGGGTGACTCAGATTATGGTTTATCTGGTTTGATTTGATGAACCTCAGGTGTTTCACAAAATAAGACTAATAAACTACAGCATGCTGTAATCTGGATTTTAGACAGGTGCATTCAATCAGATATTTAAAGACTATCTCTATGGATGAGACATCATGCAGGGGGGCGACCAATTGGTGAACTACAACAGCACCGGAACTATAATTTCTATCCTCTCTGAACTTGAGCTTTAATTGAACTCCTGCCTACTCCTTAAAAAAATACAGAAATTCTTCCAATAGAGATTTTTTGCAGGCTTAAAGAGGCGTTTACTCTAGTCAGTTTGGCTGAAAACTTCTCAAGACATCTTTCCCACAGTCACAGACCCTCATATTGGATTGGCCAAGAAGTTTGCCTGGGCTTTTCCCATAAGACTTTGCAAAAAAACTGAACAAGATTTTTGACCAAACTAATACATGTTTTAAATAACACTAACTGTAGTTAATATTTTACTGAGCCCATTATAAAGGTTCTGTTTCACATACACTAGGCATCTTTACACTATACTGCACATATTTCCAGACCTGCCTATCCTTTTACAGCTGAGTATACAGAAGCCTAAAGGGTTATGGCATAAAGGCTTAAACCGTTTAAGTAGTGACCGTAAGATGCCAAGGGAGAGAATTTTTCCATAGACCAGACCCTGAGTGGGGGATGGTTCTAGGATGATTCAAGCACATTCCATGTATTGTGCACTTTATTTCAATTATTACATCAACTGAACCCTCAACTGAATATCTTCAAGCATTACATTACAGAAGTAGGGAGCCCTTCCTAGGTGTATGAGTTTTGGCTTGAATCTAAAAGAATAAGTAATGATCAACCAGTGTGAAATAGGAAAGTTGAGACATAAGGAAAACATGGGAAAAAATGCAGGAGACATGGGTTTGATTCCCAGGTCAGGAATTCCCCCTGAAGGAGGGGATGTAACACACTTCAATATTCTTGCCTGGAGAAACCCATGAACAGAGGAGCCAAGCAGGCTACAGTCCATGGAGTCACAAAGAGCTGGACACAGCTGAGAAACTAACACTTTCACTTTTTTTTTAGTTAAATTACAACAGGAATATGAAGAAAAATATATTTAGACTACAATAAAAAAGTATCAGGTTCTGTGAACTATAAGGTAAAACAATTAACTCTTTCATGGTCTAAGCCAAACACTGAGGGCTTCGGTCACGTGGCATTTGGGCTAAATGTTGAAGGGTGTCATAAAAGTAAACAGTAGCGATTCAGGTTGGAAAAAATTTGAAAGATAGAAAAGACTTAGATTAGGATAGGTTTTTGAAATACAAAACTTAGATGAAACAGAACATGAGTATTCCCAGAGGCACAAGAAAAGATAATGAATATATTCCAGATACTTAATAATTACATTCTGATTGACAGACTTTGTGTGGGAGTCTAACTATGGATGAGATTAAGTAGACGGATGAGAGAACAGGGTAGGAGATCACATCACTCGGTTTTATAATCATAATCAGAAGCCTATTAATATTCACACAAAAGCGAATGGGATCCACTGAAAACCATGCCACTCCTCCTAGCGACCCCTGATCTCCACAAACTGATACATTCACTTCCTGGTCACTTGACCTCCTGCAAGCATCTCATCGTTCTTGCCTTTGGATAACTGAGTAGCTCACATTTAAATTTTTTCAGCCTATCATTCTTCTCATGGTACACTGCCTGGTTGATCTATTTCTCTACACTGTTTCAGAATTCAAATGTTAAGTCATTTATTATTCAAAGCAAAGTGAAATGTCTCACTCCAGCACATACATTTAAAACAGAAACTAAATGCACTCCACAGTTTTAAAAATGTAAAAAGAAAAATCAAAAACATTTCAGCTAGAAGAACTTGATTTCTTAAGCTAAATCACAGTTTCCATGGAGAAACTGTGAAAGGACAGAGATAATTTGGCTGAAATTGGCCTGGTAGTTATACACTACGTGTGTCGTCATTTTCAAAGGCACTGAAGTCAGTCACGTCAAATGGTATCAGATTGAGAACAGAATCATTCTGGTAGACTGAGAATGTTTCACATCCACATCTAGACTTGAAATTTTCAACAGAAGCTGGACAAAAGCAAGCAATCTACCTTGTGTCTTAGAAAATGAAGCATTTCTACAAGCACGGTAGATGTGTCTTGTTTCAGTTTTCATCCTACAGGTGATAGTCCTGTAAGCAATCTCTTTGCTATCACTTTTCACATTTTGAGTTTTATCGTGACTTCTCTATCTAAAATGGCTCCAAAGCATGCAGCTGGCACGTTATCTAAAGTTCCACTAAGAGGGCTTCGGTCACGTGGCATTTGGGCTAAATGTTGAAGGGTGTCATAAAAGTAAACAGTAGCGATTCAGGTTGGAAAAAATTTGAAAGATAGAAAAGACTTAGATTAGGATAGGTTTTTGAAATACAAAACTTAGATGAAACAGAACATGAGTATTCCCAGAGGCACAAGAAAAGATAATGAATATATTCCAGATACTTAATAATTACATTCTGATTGACAGACTTTGTGTGGGAGTCTAACTATGGATGAGATTAAGTAGACGGATGAGAGAACAGGGTAGGAGATCACATCACTCGGTTTTATAATCATAATCAGAAGCCTATTAATATTCACACAAAAGCGAATGGGATCCACTGAAAACCATGCCACTCCTCCTAGCGACCCCTGATCTCCACAAACTGATACATTCACTTCCTGGTCACTTGACCTCCTGCAAGCATCTCATCGTTCTTGCCTTTGGATAACTGAGTAGCTCACATTTAAATTTTTTCAGCCTATCATTCTTCTCATGGTACACTGCCTGGTTGATCTATTTCTCTACACTGTTTCAGAATTCAAATGTTAAGTCATTTATTATTCAAAGCAAAGTGAAATGTCTCACTCCAGCACATACATTTAAAACAGAAACTAAATGCACTCCACAGTTTTAAAAATGTAAAAAGAAAAATCAAAAACATTTCAGCTAGAAGAACTTGATTTCTTAAGCTAAATCACAGTTTCCATGGAGAAACTGTGAAAGGACAGAGATAATTTGGCTGAAATTGGCCTGGTAGTTATACACTACGTGTGTCGTCATTTTCAAAGGCACTGAAGTCAGTCACGTCAAATGGTATCAGATTGAGAACAGAATCATTCTGGTAGACTGAGAATGTTTCACATCCACATCTAGACTTGAAATTTTCAACAGAAGCTGGACAAAAGCAAGCAATCTACCTTGTGTCTTAGAAAATGAAGCATTTCTACAAGCACGGTAGATGTGTCTTGTTTCAGTTTTCATCCTACAGGTGATAGTCCTGTAAGCAATCTCTTTGCTATCACTTTTTTCACATTTTTGAGTTTTATCGTGACTTCTCTATCTAAAATGGCTCCAAAGCATGCAGCTGGCACGTTATCTAAAGTTCCTGAGCCCAAGCAACCTATGATGCACCTCACAGGAACAACACATAGGCTAAGTAAGCTTCACTCAGGCATGAGTTTGAGTTACAGTGTTGTGAGCTGCCAGTCCATTGTTAATAAATCAGCATTATAATTAGGTAGGTATCTTTCAACAGAAAAACACATAAAGCAAGGTATGGATTGATCAGTTGATCAAATGTGATCAGAGACTCTCAAAAACCTCAAATCCTGTATTTTTTCTAGGAATAATTGCTCTGTGTTCACCAGTCCAGTGTTTCAGTGACTTTATAGGTGAAAGAATACTTTAGAAAGCATAATTATTCAGCAAACTACAGTTTACAAAATATTCACTTCCCAGTATGCAGTGATACTTTTTCTACACCTGAGAGGAAGGTAAGGTTTTGGTGCCTGTTCTTCAGACACACGGGTTCATAAAGGGTCAGAGGGACGAAAAGCTTTGTTTAATGATGACTCAGAGAACAAGTCTGTGAATCAGGGTTAGAAAACACTCTAAAGCTTGTGATTTTTTTTTCCCCACTAGATTAGCTTTCTCAGAGCTATCAAGTGCACCATGCTGGGCTGCTAACTGGGGCCAACGTGCTGGCATGGAGTCACAGCAGAGCCAGAGCAGTCACTAGACAGAGACAGAAGACCAGGGCATTCACGTCGCTGGCAGACCTACACCTGTGGTGAAATTGACTGAGAATGAGCAAGTGACAGAGCCTGCAGTTCAGAGGACAACAGCAGCAGCAACCAAAAGAGAGAACAGGCTGTATCATAAGGATCCTATTCAAACTCTGAAGTTTACTCCTAAGAATTTCATCATTTTTAAGATGTGTTTTATTCCACTATATATTTTATTTTGCATGTGAAAGCTATACAGCAATTTACAGTCCAAACTTATGAATATAAATGCAAAAAATGTATATTTTACACCCCTAAAATGTGCCAACTTATAATTTTGTCACAGAACATTTTCAGTGTTTAATGATATAATTTCTCTAGGTTCTTTGCATCCTATGTTCTACATAATTTCTTTTCTCCGTGTACTGCTCACCTTTGTTCCTTCTTTTCATTTAAGAGATCAAAAGCAGCCAACATGGATTAGCTGTTTAGTATACAACTGCAATAATACAAGACTATATGAGGTAATGGGGGGAAATATGCAGATTTCAGACCAATTGGATGATAAGTGGCTATGATTTAATGACTGGTTACTTGACTGAAAGTGGGGGCAGGAAGGTGTGGAAGTATCCTGGGTGATGTAACAATAATGAGGCGCTGGCAAGTAGCCAAGTCCAAGTTGGAAGACAAACGCAATGAAGTCTATTGCATTTATAGTGGCGAAGGTAGAGAATTATTAAACAGCGAGGAAAGACTGAAAGTGATATAATGGAACAGTGATTGCATATCATGTAGAGTTGAGAAAAGAGAATAGAGTTAACAAATTCTACAAGATTCCTGAAAGCAGGAACTTTGTTCCCCATTGTTTCCTGTAGTAGTCTACAAAAATGTATCAGGGAACATTTTGTTCCGAGACCCTTCTCATGTGACTCCAACAAAAGGACTCAAGTACATAGCTCTAGAATAGATCTTAATTGCTTGATGGATATTAAGTCTGTTTCTTTGTTTTTTAATTGTTTTAAGATGGTTAATTTGGAATGGGATTCTCTTCAACATTGGTCAATAACATTAAAGGAGATATTTATGATAGGACATCTTATTCCTCTGATCACTCCATTTCTGTTTAACGCCGCATGGAACAACTACCATCCTTTGCATGAAGCCAATACACAGAAAGAGCAAGTCAATAGTATCAAAACAGGCATGTCAGAAGACCTGGCATACCATAAGTAAAGCCATTTTCACTGTTGATCTTACTGTATAAGAAAATATCTTTATCATTAGTCCACTTTGAATTGGATTTCTATTACTTGCATAAAGTACCTCAAGAGAACAGATCAATCGGATCCCACACAATAAATAGCATCCAAACAACAACAAAAAATGGTTTAATAAGAAAATTCTTGTTCAGTCACTTGAGTCATATTCAATTCTTTGATCCTATGGAGTGTTAATGAGAAAATTCTTGTTCAGTCACTTGAGTTATATTCAACTCTTTGATCCTATGGAGTGTAGCCCAATACACTTCTTTTTCTGTCCATGGGGTTCTCCAGGCAAGAATACTGAAATGGGTTGCCACACTCTCTTCCAGGGACTCTTTCCAACCCAGGGATCAAACCCAAATCTTCTGAATTACAGGTGGATTCTTTAACACTGAGCTACCAGGGAAGCCCAAACAAATGTATAGATGCAAGTTCTGAAGGGTCATTATGGTAAAGGCTTACTGTCTCTTCCTTTTACATGGCTAATCAGCTTGGAAGACAAACGCAATGAAGTCTATTGCATTTATAGTGGCGAAGGTAGAGAATTATTAAACAGCGAGGAAAGACTGAAAGTGATATAATGGAACAGTGATTGCATATCATGTAGAGTTGAGAAAAGAGAATAGAGTTAACAAATTCTACAAGATTCCTGAAAGCAGGAACTTTGTTCCCCATTGTTTCCTGTAGTAGTCTACAAAAATGTATCAGGGAACATTTTGTTCCGAGACCCTTCTCATGTGACTCCAACAAAAGGACTCAAGTACATAGCTCTAGAATAGATCTTAATTGCTTGATGGATATTAAGTCTGTTTCTTTGTTTTTTAATTGTTTTAAGATGGTTAATTTGGAATGGGATTCTCTTCAACATTGGTCAATAACATTAAAGGAGATATTTATGATAGGACATCTTATTCCTCTGATCACTCCATTTCTGTTTAACGCCGCATGGAACAACTACCATCCTTTGCATGAAGCCAATACACAGAAAGAGCAAGTCAATAGTATCAAAAACAAGCATGTCAGAAGACCTGGCATACCATAAGTAAAGCCATTTTCACTGTTGATCTTACTGTATAAGAAAATATCTTTATCATTAGTCCACTTTGAATTGGATTTCTATTACTTGCATAAAGTACCTCAAGAGAACAGATCAATCGGATCCCACACAATAAATAGCATCCAAACAACAACAAAAAATGGTTTAATAAGAAAATTCTTGTTCAGTCACTTGAGTCATATTCAATTCTTTGATCCTATGGAGTGTTAATGAGAAAATTCTTGTTCAGTCACTTGAGTTATATTCAACTCTTTGATCCTATGGAGTGTAGCCCAATACACTTCTTTTTCTGTCCATGGGGTTCTCCAGGCAAGAATACTGAAATGGGTTGCCACACTCTCTTCCAGGGACTCTTTCCAACCCAGGGATCAAACCCAAATCTTCTGAATTACAGGTGGATTCTTTAACACTGAGCTACCAGGGAAGCCCAAACAAATGTATAGATGCAAGTTCTGAAGGGTCATTATGGTAAAGGCTTACTGTCTCTTCCTTTTTACATGGCTAATCAGCTTGCTGATTTAGGTAAATTAGGCATGTCTAATATTCCAGGGAGAAAGTACATGTCTACTTCTATGAATACGTATTTTTAAGCTGAGACAATTTAGAAAATTCACCCAGTTGATGGGAGGTCTGGTAGAGGGCTGCTCAGATCTGTTCTAAAGGTAAGGAAGGAACTGGGTCTTTACAAACTTTATAAACCATATACTGGATACATGCTGTCCCAGAAGAGCAAAGTTACATTGGCTAGATGACTCTCTTAACCTGGAGAATTCCACTGAAGGCTGAGAACTGCAAACTCTCTGCTGGTGGTATTTTCAGCTTGTGGAGGAATAAATCCCTCCCTGTAGAAGGAGGACCTTACCATAACAGGAGAGCTTACCATAACATCCACCACAGAAGCAGACACCGTAAGCTTGGTTAGAAGAGGTCAGGGGTTACAGTAAAGCTTGGAAGACCAAAATAGGCATCCTTTCAATCGACTCAGTATCTCTCTAGACTAAGATCCAAGATATACTTTCCATCTTCAAAAAATGGCCCATTTCAGGAAAAGGACAATAAAAAGGCAATGACAAGCTATGTTAGAGGATCTATGAACGCAGAAGCTGCGTGTTAGATGCAGGCTTTGTGAATTACTGTATTTGTAATCAAAGAGCCTAGGACATGGCAACACAAGTCTGAAATACTGCTGAGCCCCTGGTAAGCTCTGTACCCCTGGTCATGCCACGTACTGAACCTGTTTCTTCACTTTAATACCAGGATGCACACTTTGCACTGTTAATATCTGCATGCACATGTGTGTGCATGCCCATGTATCTGGAGTTTAAGTGAAATTAAACTACTGAATGAACAAGAAAGCATCTAACAGTATGTCTGGCCCATAGTACTTGCTCACAAGCCAGGTGAATCTTAATAGCCAGCACTCAGTTCCACCTAAAAAGACAAGACCATCTCGCAAGTAATTACTTCTCTCTTCTAAGATAACCACAGCTCTTTGACAACACAATAGGAACTCCCAGTAAAAGCAACCTTTCTCTCAATGCATCTGCTCCAGAGAAATCAAAAAATAATTACCTTTTTATTTGGAGACTTGATGATGCAGCAGTCTTCCCTGTGGCTATGGGGAGATAAAATGGGCCAAGGAGAGTAACCTGGGTTTTATTCTGTCTTGATTGCTACTGTTGCAGAGAAAACTGTAAGTTCAGGATGCTGTGTACCACAGCTGATTGAGGAGAAGACCTCGAACCCATCAACTCTCAGGTGTCTTGATTACAGAAATGGGACAGAGGCTCTCACTCCGTGCTCATAACTATGATGAGGATGTAACACACTCCATGACAAGGTAACTTTCTTTTTTCTATGAATACAAGGAGAAGGCCGATTTTAAGAGTCAGTGTCAATGCTGAAGAACAAGAATCAAAAACAAGGATAGCTTCCTTAAAAGATGCTTCTCTGCCAAGTGGGGAAGCATATATCAATGTGTTATTTCTTGCTGTTGTTTAGCTCCTCAATCGTGTCCAACTCTTTTGTGAACTCATGGACTGTCACCGTAAGCTTGGTTAGAAGAGGTCAGGGTTACAGTAAAGCTTGGAAGACCAAAATAGGCATCCTTTCAATCGACTCAGTATCTCTCTAGACTAAGATCCAAGATATACTTTCCATCTTCAAAAAATGGCCCATTTCAGGAAAAGGACAATAAAAAGGCAATGACAAGCTATGTTAGAGGATCTATGAACGCAGAAGCTGCGTGTTAGATGCAGGCTTTGTGAATTACTGTATTTGTAATCAAAGAGCCTAGGACATGGCAACACAAGTCTGAAATACTGCTGAGCCCCTGGTAAGCTCTGTACCCCTGGTCATGCCACGTACTGAACCTGTTTCTTCACTTTAATACCAGGATGCACACTTTGCACTGTTAATATCTGCATGCACATGTGTGTGCATGCCCATGTATCTGGAGTTTAAGTGAAATTAAACTACTGAATGAACAAGAAAGCATCTAACAGTATGTCTGGCCCATAGTACTTGCTCACAAGCCAGGTGAATCTTAATAGCCAGCACTCAGTTCCACCTAAAAAGACAAGACCATCTCGCAAGTAATTACTTCTCTCTTCTAAGATAACCACAGCTCTTTGACAACACAATAGGAACTCCCAGTAAAAGCAACCTTTCTCTCAATGCATCTGCTCCAGAGAAATCAAAAAATAATTACCTTTTATTTGGAGACTTGATGATGCAGCAGTCTTCCCTGTGGCTATGGGGAGATAAAATGGGCCAAGGAGAGTAACCTGGGTTTTATTCTGTCTTGATTGCTACTGTTGCAGAGAAAACTGTAAGTTCAGGATGCTGTGTACCACAGCTGATTGAGGAGAAGACCTCGAACCCATCAACTCTCAGGTGTCTTGATTACAGAAATGGGACAGAGGCTCTCACTCCGTGCTCATAACTATGATGAGGATGTAACACACTCCATGACAAGGTAACTTTCTTTTTTCTATGAATACAAGGAGAAGGCCGATTTTAAGAGTCAGTGTCAATGCTGAAGAACAAGAATCAAAAACAAGGATAGCTTCCTTAAAAGATGCTTCTCTGCCAAGTGGGGAAGCATATATCAATGTGTTATTTCTTGCTGTTGTTTAGCTCCTCAATCGTGTCCAACTCTTTTGTGAACTCATGGACTGTAGCCATCCAGGCTCCTTTGTCCATGGGATTTCCCAGGCAAGAATACTGGAGCAGATTGCCATTTCCTACAGCAAGGGATCTTCCAGATTCAGGCATAAAACCCAGGTCTCCTGCTTGGCAGGCAGATTCTTTGTTTCTGAGCCATGATATGCATGTGCACGTGTGGGTGTGGGTGTGGGTGTGTGTATAGATTAAAGTAATGTTTTAAAAAATGAATAGTTATCTGTTTTGTTTAAAAATATCTGCATCTCTTAGTGATAATGGTGGTAAAAAGACTATCTAAAATTATCACTTGGAAATTAACACGGAAAATATCTTTCACCCATATATGTTTGGAATAGATTTTTTTAAATGTCAAACTAATTATTCAATTAATCCTCAAGCTGTCATTAATTTAACTAGTGCCTTATAATTTAAAAAATACTTGTATTGAAAACTTCCTAAGTTCTATCAACATTAACTGGATAAATCAGGATGGCAGAAGGACAGTGGGATGCTTTGGGCAAGAGAGCTCAGGAAGTAATGTTGGTGAGTTATAGAGATAGCAGTGTTACAATTTAGAGCTTCTAGTTACTTATCCTAACCATTATACACCTGCTGCCTGATGTTTTGCAAATCATTTTCTCCTACAGAGTTTCACTTTCAGACTTTGAAAAGCTGAGATGACAAACAGCTCTATCCCTTAAAAGTTTCTAGAAAATTACATGAGATTGTGAGCATAATACACACTGTAGATTATTTTAAAGCACTGTAAAAATGTTCACTGTTACCATTAACAGCATTACCTAAAAACATAAATAGTTTATTAAGGAATGAATAAGGTATATAAAGCATAATTTATGGCCCATATCAGGTTTTCAGTAATGGTGAATGGTGAAGTTGGTATGCAGATAAAACTGAAGAGAGAATACCAATTACAAGTTGTACGCAGCTCAACATGTACCTTATTCTTTCTAATTCTTAGGTCCCTGATTTGCTAATTGTTGAATGATGATCAACCCAAACAATATATGTTAACATACTTGCATGTTCAAATAAACAGCATTGTAGATAGTACTATCATAGTGATATTTGTTTAAGATTAATAGAGGTAATATTGTAAGTTGAAACAGTAATGCAAATATTGTATGAAACATATCAAATGGATACCTTTTTCATTTTTATTGAGAAACCTGTATGCAGGACAAGAAGCAACAGTTAGAATCATACATGGAACAACGAACTGATTGCAAACTTGGAAAAGAGTACTCAAAGCTGTATATTGTCACCCTACTGATTTAACTGACATGCAGGGTACATCATATGGCATTCCACCTGGATGAAGCACAAGCTGGAGTCAAGAATGCTGGGAGAAATATCAGCAACCTCATAAATGCAGATGACACCATCCTAAAGGCAGAAAGCAAAGAGGAAGTAAAGAGCCTCTTGATGCAGGTGAAAGAGTGAAAAAGCTGGCCTAAAACTCAACATTCAAAAAACAAAGATAATCGAATCTGGTCCCATCACTCCATGGCAAATAGATGGGCAAACAATGGAAACAGTGACAGACTTTATTTTCTTGGGCTCCAAAATCACTGTGGATGGTGACTGCAGCCATGCAATTAAATTGCACTTGTTCTTTGGAAGAAAAGCTATCACAAAACTAGACAGTGTATTAAGAAGCAGGGACATCATTTTGCCAACAAAAGTCTGTATAATCAAAGCTATGGTATTCCCAGTGGTCATGTATGGATGTGAGATTTGGACCATAAAGAAGGCTGAGTGCCAAAGAATTGATGGGTTTCAACTATGGTGTTGGAGAAGACTCTTGAGAGTTCCTTGGACTGCAAGGAGATCAAATCAATCAACCCTAAAGGAAATCAATCCTGAATATTCCTTGGAAGGAATGATGCTGAAGCTGAATCCAATACTTTGGTTATCTGATACAAACAGACAATTCACTGGAAAATACCCTGATGCTGGGAAAAATAGAAGGCAGAAGGATGGGATGACAGAGGATGAGATGGTTGGATGGCATCACTGAGTCAATGGGCATATGTTTGAGCAACCTCAAGGAGATGGTAAAGGACAGGGAATCCAGGTGTGCTGCAGTCCATGGGATCACAAAGAGTCAGACACGACTGAATGACTGAACTGAACTGAGAATTGGTTTATAGCATGTCTACCAGCTTGTTTCTACTTCTCTATACACATACAGCATGCTCATCACCAAAGAGTTTCCATCCCTCACCACCTAGTTGACCCTTTATACCAATTTTGCCCTCCTTCCTAGTCCTTCCCCTCTTGGGACCTGTTCTCTGTGTCTATGTTTATTTATTTACTTTGTTTGTTTTTATATTTCACATATAAATGAAATAATGTGATATTTTTATTTTTCCATCTAACATTTCACTTAGCAAAATACTTGCAAGGTCCATCCATGTATTAATTATAAATGGCAAGATTTCATCTTTGTTATGACTGAGAAGTATTCCATTGTGTGTTTGTGTGTGTATCATTGATGATTATGCATATAAAACATACTCAACTTATTAAAATAAAATAAATCCATAGCACACACATCCTTAATTTTGTTTTATCCTGATTGCTTTGTTGTTTTAACTTGTTAAAAATAAATGAATAGATTCACTGATACATTGCATCTAAAAAAGTTTTTCTTGATTATTGAGCATTCAGAAAAGGTAATTTCTTCTACTATTTTTTATTCTATTGGTGACTACTTCACATATTCATTAATCTGAATTAAACTACTGATTTAATTCAGTGATTCATCAGTGACTTCTCTCTCACCTCTAGAAGAGTTTCTAATTAGAATAACCTTTCATAGCAGTTTTAGTCTGATAACTACAAAACTACTATGACATTCCCTCTACATAAAAACACTTGTATAAATATAGTCCTTGGACACTGAACATGCAATAGATACCTCTCGTCTTTTACATTGATGTGCATGTAATATAGCCAGATCTACCTCATCATTACTTCCAAAGAGCCAGATAACATCCTTTCCAAAAACAGTATCTCTTTTCAATCTCAATTTTCAAATAGAAAACCCTACCTAAGAGTATACCTTTTCTTTTCACTTTTCTTTCAGTTTCATTTCAAATTTTTTCCTCTGCTACATTTTCAAAATGTCATTGTTCATAATACATTCCTTTGTTTAAATGTCATTAATTATGATAAATATAATATTCTTAGATTTCATAGTTTTTATCTCAGACTTACTTGTTCAGTAGCATTTAATCTCTCTGCTTATTTTACAGAAAATTCTCTGAAAGTACTATGTTTTAATTGTTTTTTTATAATAATCTTAGAACATAATGAGCTAAACCTGAACTGAGAATTGGTTTATAGCATGTCTACCAGCTTGTTTCTACTTCTCTATACACATACAGCATGCTCATCACCAAAGAGTTTCCATCCCTCACCACCTAGTTGACCCTTTATACCAATTTTGCCCTCCTTCCTAGTCCTTCCCCTCTTGGGACCTGTTCTCTGTGTCTATGTTTATTTATTTACTTTGTTTGTTTTTATATTTCACATATAAATGAAATAATGTGATATTTTTATTTTTCCATCTAACATTTCACTTAGCAAAATACTTGCAAGGTCCATCCATGTATTAATTATAAATGGCAAGATTTCATCTTTGTTATGACTGAGAAGTATTCCATTGTGTGTTTGTGTGTGTATCATTGATGATTATGCATATAAAACATACTCAACTTATTAAAATAAAATAAATCCATAGCACACACATCCTTAATTTTGTTTTATCCTGATTGCTTTGTTGTTTTAACTTGTTAAAAATAAATGAATAGATTCACTGATACATTGCATCTAAAAAAGTTTTTCTTGATTATTGAGCATTCAGAAAAGGTAATTTCTTCTACTATTTTTTATTCTATTGGTGACTACTTCACATATTCATTAATCTGAATTAAACTACTGATTTAATTCAGTGATTCATCAGTGACTTCTCTCTCACCTCTAGAAGAGTTTCTAATTAGAATAACCTTTCATAGCAGTTTTAGTCTGATAACTACAAAACTACTATGACATTCCCTCTACATAAAAACACTTGTATAAATATAGTCCTTGGACACTGAACATGCAATAGATACCTCTCGTCTTTTACATTGATGTGCATGTAATATAGCCAGATCTACCTCATCATTACTTCCAAAGAGCCAGATAACATCCTTTCCAAAAACAGTATCTCTTTTCAATCTCAATTTTCAAATAGAAAACCCTACCTAAGAGTATACCTTTTCTTTTCACTTTTCTTTCAGTTTCATTTCAAATTTTTTCCTCTGCTACATTTTCAAAATGTCATTGTTCATAATACATTCCTTTGTTTAAATGTCATTAATTATGATAAATATAATATTCTTAGATTTCATAGTTTTTATCTCAGACTTACTTGTTCAGTAGCATTTAATCTCTCTGCTTATTTTACAGAAAATTCTCTGAAAGTACTATGTCAATCATCTATAAAGTTTGTTTTACTTTTTTATTATCATAATATATACATATAGAACATAAACTTCATTATTTTAATCATTTTAAATGTATAATTCAGTGGCATTTTATATTTACAATGCTATGCAGCCATCACAACTATCTATTCCAGAAACTTTTCATTACCTCCACTCGAAACTCTATTAACCAATAACTCTCCATTTCCCCCACCCCCACCCTTTGCCTTGATAAACCTTCAATGAATATGCCTATTATAAGCTTATCATGTAAGTGGAAACATACAGGACTTATGCTTTTGTGCTTCATTTCTTTCATTCATCATAATATATCAAAGGTTTATTCCTGCTACAGCATGTATCAGAACTTCATTCCTTTTCATTGCTAAAAATACTTAATTTCATATACATCCCACAGTTCGTTTATCCACTCATCTATTGATGGACACTTGGGCTATTTCTAATAATCCATGGTTATTGAAATTATAAAGATCCTAATGATCTCCATATTATTAAACTGAATGATCAATAATTACTTCACATCTTATTTGATCCATCAATAGCATTTTACAGAAATGACCATGTTTAAGTTCATGAAATACCTTTCTTACTGGATTGCAGGATGCTGTAAGTGAAACTAAGAAGACAAAATGACCTTTTTATACATTCATCATAAAAACTGAGGTACTTGAGGGAAACTTCATCTATTAGAAAAATGGGAGGACACTTTCATAGAAACTGATAAACCACTCCATCTTGTGTTATATGACATGGCCATCCTTGATTCAAATTTTGAAAAGGAAGATGTGACTATCCTAAGTTTCTCAGTATATTTAATGGAGCTGTGAATAAGCTTTATAACCCCTGAATGATATTCACAATGTTGGAGAAAAAAGTATCTGAAGAACTTTGGGATTCTGCTATGAAGGAAGAAAATGAGAATGATGCTAGGCAGGCAGCCAACAATATCTACTGTATGTATGAAAACACCTATGGAATTATATTTCAAAAAGTATTTCTACCTCATGTATTAGTATTAATATGTATGATGGGCACGTACATGCCACCAGTATATCCTCTACATTTTCTCTATGAAGGGACAAAATAAATAGAAAAAAAATGTCTCCTTTTCCATTACAAAATGTAGCTCCTTTCATGTTTGAACTCATTCCTTGAAATGCACTTCAAAACAGAAATTATGTGTATTCAGCTTCATGATGATTACCAATAAGATTTAATAGCTAGCCATCCAAATAAATTCTGCAGGTGGTAAGCAATGGTCCATGCATAAAACAAGCAGCCCGATTTTCAAAAGGCAATCAATTAAAAGAGAGGAACTGCTGAACTGATCTGCTGCTCCCCAAATGTTAATTAAAATTGCACTATTGCTGTGGGGCAGGCAAACAAACTGCAGCTCGTGGACAGCTGTGATGCAGCAGCTCAGCATATTGTAATCACAGTGATATATTGCTTTGATATCATCACCGAGAAGCATAGTATTATTCCACGATATCTCCAATCACTCACTGCCTAAGGCACTCATTTGTTTCATAACGCTTTTTTTTAATTCTGTTTTTTCTTCTTCTTAATTAATCTACCTTGTACCTGATGCACTGGTCAATGACTGATGTTTTTCCAGTACTGGCTTTGGAAACACATGAAGACATACATTTCACAGTCATGGCTCACAACTGATTTGAAACGTGGCACAGTTATTTTCATTTTTCTTTTTTTATGTAAATACCAGACTCTGATTAAATTTTGTTTTTAATTCTTCCTTCTCCTTTAATTCCAAAACATTTTATTTTTTTCAACCCTACAGTATCATTCACTTAGTACCTGCTACATTCTCTGGAAGATATGGGGTAGTAAAAGTCTCTTACTTCTGAACATTGCACAACTTTTAACTGAGGTAATTGTAAATTCGACTAAAGTAAAAGAACAAAGAAAATCAATCCTGAATATTCTTTGGAAGGACAGATGCTGAAGCTCAAGCTCCAATCATTTGGCCACCTGATACTAAGAGCTGACTCACTGGAAAAGATCCTGAAGCTGGGAAAGATTGAAAGCAAAAGAAGAGGGCAGCAGAGGATGAGTTGTCATAGAATACTACTCCACAATAGTAAGGAATAGATCACTGATACACACAACTTAGATAAGTCTCCAGAGAATCATGCTGAGTGAAGAAACATTCCAGAAGGCTACTGTTTAACAATTCACCTAACGAAGGACATCTGAACAGATTCTATATTTTAGCTATAATAAATAAAGCTGTTATGAATATTTGCTATACACATTTTTGCATAATTCTCTTACTTCTCTGGGATAAATTCACAGCAGTTGAAACGCAAGTTTAAATGATGATTATATGTCTAGTTGTTTTTAGAAAACTCTATTAAACTTTTTCATGGTGACTACCATTTTACATTCCCATGTGAAATGTATGAGAGATCCAATTTCTTCACATACATTACAATATTTGGTGTTGGCACTCTAGTTTCTAATTTAGTCCCTCTAATAAGTGTATAGCGATATCTGTGATTTTAATGTGCATTTAGTTATCAATATATGCATTATCTGCATGTTTTCATAATTTTCATGAACACAATGTATATTTCATCTTTGTATATTCACACATCTTGCCATTGCCTTACACAGAGATGAAGTTCCATGTAGGTCAAGTGAGAGAAAGAACTAATCACATACAGTTCATTTCTTTAGAGAATAGTACAAATCATATTTATTTCTGTATCTGTCATAAGTAGAGCTTCAACATTCCACTATTATCTAAATAAATATAAAGATCTTAGAATAGTTACTGTTGTGTATTAATATTTGTATAAGATCTGTTAAAACTATCTAGAAAACTCTAAACATCAGGTTCTTGTTTCCTATATTCTCATTTTGAAAGACATTATTTTAGAGATCTCTATTAATAGAATTATCTATATAAATATGTGCTCTCTTATTGAAAATTATATATATTTATTATATATTATTATACATACCTGCTTTAATATTTTAACTTGCTATTTTTATAACATTTTATAAGTGAAAATACTTCTAATTTTTCTGTTGCTTTAGTGACATTAGGGGAAACTGTCAACATATGATGAGGTGATCTTTAGGTTTCCGTCCATCGCTATTATCTTTAACAAATACTCAGTAATATAACTCTAATCTCTTTTATTACAATTATTTTTAGCAAGAATATTATCACATATGAAACCCCCAAAATCAATGCCAGGAGAATGGTCTAAAAAATTACAATTATCTTCTGGGCAATATTAAAATGGGCAAGATTAAAAATGAAAGTTTTATGAATATTTGCTATACACATTTTGCATAATTCTCTTACTTCTCTGGGATAAATTCACAGCAGTTGAAACGCAAGTTTAAATGATGATTATATGTCTAGTTGTTTTAGAAAACTCTATTAAACTTTTTCATGGTGACTACCATTTTACATTCCATGTGAAATGTATGAGAGATCCAATTTCTTCACATACATTACAATATTTGGTGTTGGCACTCTAGTTTCTAATTTAGTCCCTCTAATAAGTGTATAGCGATATCTGTGATTTTAATGTGCATTTAGTTATCAATATATGCATTATCTGCATGTTTTCATAATTTTCATGAACACAATGTATATTTCATCTTTGTATATTCACACATCTTGCCATTGCCTTACACAGAGATGAAGTTCCATGTAGGTCAAGTGAGAGAAAGAACTAATCACATACAGTTCATTTCTTTAGAGAATAGTACAAATCATATTTATTTCTGTATCTGTCATAAGTAGAGCTTCAACATTCCACTATTATCTAAATAAATATAAAGATCTTAGAATAGTTACTGTTGTGTATTAATATTTGTATAAGATCTGTTAAAACTATCTAGAAAACTCTAAACATCAGGTTCTTGTTTCCTATATTCTCATTTTGAAAGACATTATTTTAGAGATCTCTATTAATAGAATTATCTATATAAATATGTGCTCTCTTATTGAAAATTATATATATTTATTATATATTATTATACATACCTGCTTTAATATTTTAACTTGCTATTTTTATAACATTTTATAAGTGAAAATACTTCTAATTTTTCTGTTGCTTTAGTGACATTAGGGGAAACTGTCAACATATGATGAGGTGATCTTTAGGTTTCCGTCCATCGCTATTATCTTTAACAAATACTCAGTAATATAACTCTAATCTCTTTTATTACAATTATTTTTAGCAAGAATATTATCACATATGAAACCCCCAAAATCAATGCCAGGAGAATGGTCAACAGGAAAATGAGCAGAACACAAAATTCTGTGATCTACATCTAATCTTCTGGGCAATATTAAAAATGGGCAAGATTAAAAAATGAAAGTTTTGTGAATTCCGATGATAAACGATTTATAACCTAATTAAGAGTAATGATGCAATGTATAATCCCACGCTGAGATCATATATTTTTCTAACAATATTTCCCCCTCCACAAGGAATCTGTTTGAACTCCCTTTTTAATACCTTTCCAATTTCTATTATGTATTAAATTCATACAATGCATTATTAGATCCAGTATCTGTGAATACTCTATGCATTGGGAGTCTAGCAAAAGTAGAAAAGAAAAATCTGGCAATAAGCATGCACATAAGCTTTGACAAGAGAGACTGTCTCTTCTTGCAAACACATTTTCATCTTAAGGATAAACTGCCTAGTTCATCACTCACAGAGGTTTCAGAATGATCACTTCCAAAATTCCATCCTGCTTCCAGTTTTTTTCCCAAGGAAGGTCAGAATAAGATCACTGAACAAAAAAATTACCAAACTTAAAGTAGCCCCTCTAAGGCCCTTCAACTGCAAGCCTGGGACATTTTTTTAATGACATTTCAAAGTGATTTGTGATCCTGACATTGCTATTTAAAAGATATTGTTTAAATCAAAAATAAACTGTAAGTCACACATTTAGAGGATATATTTTTTGTTTTGTTTTTCTAATTGATTTCTTAAAATAAATTATAGTATTCTTAAAGATATACTGCTGAAGCAGACTTTAATTCAACCTATGGCATGAAAACTCTTTGCCTCATTAATCCTAATTTGATAAAGTTTCCATAAATTATGACTTAATACAAAATACTTGTCCCCACACAGAAGAACCACTTGTAATTTACTGGCTTTTTTGTAAAGAAGAAAATACATAATTACACTAATTTTACTATGAAACAGATTGACCTAGATATTGAATATCATATTTAAGTGTCTCAAATACATTTAGTACTCTGTGATGTCTCCGAGATATTATGTGGGATATATATCTCTCCCACATAAAATGACTTTTATTTAGAAGAAACCAGAAAAGAAATTAAAAAGGAAGAAGAAAATATTTTTTCAATACACCTGCCATAGAAAAGCAAAGCTCACCCTTGCCCCTCACTGCACCGTAGTAGCCCAGTGCATTGTAGTAGGAATTTGTAGAACTCTGGTTTCTTCGAACTACATGAACATATGATTACCCTTCCATCGAGAGTTCATATGACTTATGTATGTTCTAATAGAGACATCTCAGACAAGTCTCAGGAAAGCTTACGTAACTCCGTATTATAAAATATCAGCGTTTGCACAGACTCTCAGTATCTGATTATAAGTTTAGAAGTCAATGGATGTCAGGGAGGCACAGGAGCCAATGAACAATCTGATACCTCACACTATCAATTCAAACCCTCGTATTAAAGATTTCTCAAGTCTCTGGGAATAGTCCGACTTTATGAGCTTAGTCTGAATAACATGGTGTATCCTGTTTCATGATTCTAGCTCCATTTACTGGGCCCCTTTAGATTCAACTTCAACCCTTGAGGTGCTTAGCATCTTCAGGATATTTGGAAAACTATCTATAAATACATAGATTGCCGCACTATGCCAACTATGCTAACAATGTGGAAACCTTAAGAATAATATAACCACAATAAAATCACTGAATTGTAATATAGCTGAAAGAATTATAGGAACTCACATCAAACTATGGGATGTTTGATGGGCAGACTATATTTTGTCTACAGTCTACGTGAGCTTGGATAAGCAATTTTACTTTTCAGACGATCAGTGGAAATTTTAACTCTTGAAGTGGTTCAGAGGTTTAAGCCAGATAATCTACTAAAACTGACATAAGTAATGCCTGGCACAAAATACATACGTTTCCCTTCTTTCTCTCTCACTCACTCACAGTGCCCTTGGGCCATTGTAGCTGTTCTTATCCTGGCCGATCAAAGTGTTAGCAGGCTTTGTTTTTGCAGTTGGAAACAGGAACAAAATGAAAACAAATGAGACTCTTCCACTGTTCTTCATCTTTGGCAGAATCCATTTTAATAGCTTGTCTCATCAAATAATCATTACACTCAATAAGTTGTCTAACACACTATCACAAGGCTAAATGACTGTCAACTGGCTCAGGCCAGTGTTGCCCACTGAGTAATGACAGATCGTGGCAGGATTTCTCTTTCATTATATCACTGAAATAACATTTCTAGTAAAATTATGCGCTCATAGAATTGAGTTGGCCTGAAAAACAGAGCATTTTCTTCTACTATTTTGAGGACCACAAAATGTTTCCAAATGACAAGACAAATCAGAGATGGTTAGCAAAATTAATTTGGCTTCTAAAGGGCAGACTGACTGAAAATGGAAAAGACAGATCATATAAGCCCAGTGCTGGGGCACATTCAAGATATACACTCATTGTCCCAGGGGCATGACTTTCCTGCATCTGTGTTTTCTCACTGGTAAAGTATCAAGGTGCAAGTTTGGGTTTATTCTGTAAAGCATTTGGAAAGCAAAATACAACTTAGATAACTTTTGTACATTAAATGAGTTTTGCTACTTAAACTAGCATGGCTTGTATCAAACAATAGACATACTTTTCAACTTGTTATTTCTACTATAAAGAATTCATATTCTAAAGGGTGGTAAACTGAAAATTACACTGTGACAGCAAACAGGACCTCTTAATTTTATTCCTAAATTTGATTGGCTGCCTGATCTTCAGGAAACTATTTTACTCTCTTTTATTAAAGTTTCTTCACTTGTCAAATGAGCAAAACATTTTATTAGTAATTTAAATAATGTATATTATCAATTCTATGATAATTTTCATATACAATCAAAAAAAACCACTTTTAATAGGTTTTTTCAAACTATGGATTTGTGGCAGACTATATTTTGTCTACAGTCTACGTGAGCTTGGATAAGCAATTTTACTTTTCAGACGATCAGTGGAAATTTTAACTCTTGAAGTGGTTCAGAGGTTTAAGCCAGATAATCTACTAAAACTGACATAAGTAATGCCTGGCACAAAATACATACGTTTCCCTTCTTTCTCTCTCACTCACTCACAGTGCCCTTGGGCCATTGTAGCTGTTCTTATCCTGGCCGATCAAAGTGTTAGCAGGCTTTGTTTTTGCAGTTGGAAACAGGAACAAAATGAAAACAAATGAGACTCTTCCACTGTTCTTCATCTTTGGCAGAATCCATTTTAATAGCTTGTCTCATCAAATAATCATTACACTCAATAAGTTGTCTAACACACTATCACAAGGCTAAATGACTGTCAACTGGCTCAGGCCAGTGTTGCCCACTGAGTAATGACAGATCGTGGCAGGATTTCTCTTTCATTATATCACTGAAATAACATTTCTAGTAAAATTATGCGCTCATAGAATTGAGTTGGCCTGAAAAACAGAGCATTTTCTTCTACTATTTTGAGGACCACAAAATGTTTCCAAATGACAAGACAAATCAGAGATGGTTAGCAAAATTAATTTGGCTTCTAAAGGGCAGACTGACTGAAAATGGAAAAGACAGATCATATAAGCCCAGTGCTGGGGCACATTCAAGATATACACTCATTGTCCCAGGGGCATGACTTTCCTGCATCTGTGTTTTCTCACTGGTAAAGTATCAAGGTGCAAGTTTGGGTTTATTCTGTAAAGCATTTGGAAAGCAAAATACAACTTAGATAACTTTTGTACATTAAATGAGTTTTGCTACTTAAACTAGCATGGCTTGTATCAAACAATAGACATACTTTTCAACTTGTTATTTCTACTATAAAGAATTCATATTCTAAAGGGTGGTAAACTGAAAATTACACTGTGACAGCAAACAGGACCTCTTAATTTTATTCCTAAATTTGATTGGCTGCCTGATCTTCAGGAAACTATTTTACTCTCTTTTATTAAAGTTTCTTCACTTGTCAAATGAGCAAAACATTTTATTAGTAATTTAAATAATGTATATTATCAATTCTATGATAATTTTCATATACAATCATCACTGAAATCAGGTGCCTTCCAAAATAGAACACATATTAGAATAAATATTAGAAGCACACTATCTTTTATTGATAGCAGTACCAAACACAGTGGTTTATCCTTTAATTAACGATCTCTTAGATTCAATGAAATTTGATATCAGCTAACTTAATCATCTGGGACTTTTTGGGGAGTGGACAGAACACAGGCTACACGCTGGCACTGCCCACACCACTAACACAGGCACCTCTGACGTGAGCGGTGATGTGGGTACACTCTCTTCGGGGTAAGTTTATGTAAGGTGTCAGTGAGCGATGAAAGAGAAAGGATGTGGAATATTAGAGAAGTCAAAGGAATTTTTGAAGAATTCTGGTAACTTACAGAACTAGAGTGCAAAAGTGTCACAGGGAGGAACTGAAGATGAGGCTGAAGCATTGCTTGAAGTCAGATTCTGGAAATCCTCTAACACCATGCTCATGATGTTAGTCAGGCAACAGGTATACTTCCTTGGCTGACAGTGAATACATTGCTACTTGAATTTGACCTTTCAGTTAGTCAAGTTAGATGTTCAAAATCCTAAGGAAACATGATCTTTGCCTTTGTGCAACATTTTAGCCAGTATTTATCTCTATTAACATACGCAGCAACTTTTTTTTTTGTAAAGTTTATGTTTATATACCTCCCCTCTTCCGTTAGCCTGTGACCCTCTTATGGACAACAACCATCTTGTTTAGTTTTGTTTACCTAGTGTATTGTCACAATTTCTGACACATAGCTTCATGTATGTAGCATGAATAGTTCCTGTTGGAGTATGTTCAAAAAGAATGAATCTGTGTCAGTCAAAAAAGAATTGTTAAGTATTCACAGATGGTATGGACGATGCCCATTTCAATTAGTCTCAGTATTTTGTACATTAAATGAGTTTTGCTACTTAAACTAGCATGGCTTGTATCAAACAATAGACATACTTTTCAACTTGTTATTTCTACTATAAAGAATTCATATTCTAAAGGGTGGTAAACTGAAAATTACACTGTGACAGCAAACAGGACCTCTTAATTTTATTCCTAAATTTGATTGGCTGCCTGATCTTCAGGAAACTATTTTACTCTCTTTTATTAAAGTTTCTTCACTTGTCAAATGAGCAAAACATTTTATTAGTAATTTAAATAATGTATATTATCAATTCTATGATAATTTTCATATACAATCATCACTGAAATCAGGTGCCTTCCAAAATAGAACACATATTAGAATAAATATTAGAAGCACACTATCTTTTATTGATAGCAGTACCAAACACAGTGGTTTATCCTTTAATTAACGATCTCTTAGATTCAATGAAATTTGATATCAGCTAACTTAATCATCTGGGACTTTTTGGGGAGTGGACAGAACACAGGCTACACGCTGGCACTGCCCACACCACTAACACAGGCACCTCTGACGTGAGCGGTGATGTGGGTACACTCTCTTCGGGGTAAGTTTATGTAAGGTGTCAGTGAGCGATGAAAGAGAAAGGATGTGGAATATTAGAGAAGTCAAAGGAATTTTTGAAGAATTCTGGTAACTTACAGAACTAGAGTGCAAAAGTGTCACAGGGAGGAACTGAAGATGAGGCTGAAGCATTGCTTGAAGTCAGATTCTGGAAATCCTCTAACACCATGCTCATGATGTTAGTCAGGCAACAGGTATACTTCCTTGGCTGACAGTGAATACATTGCTACTTGAATTTGACCTTTCAGTTAGTCAAGTTAGATGTTCAAAATCCTAAGGAAACATGATCTTTGCCTTTGTGCAACATTTTAGCCAGTATTTATCTCTATTAACATACGCAGCAACTTTTTTTTTTGTAAAGTTTATGTTTATATACCTCCCCTCTTCCGTTAGCCTGTGACCCTCTTATGGACAACAACCATCTTGTTTAGTTTTGTTTACCTAGTGTATTGTCACAATTTCTGACACATAGCTTCATGTATGTAGCATGAATAGTTCCTGTTGGAGTATGTTCAAAAAGAATGAATCTGTGTCAGTCAAAAAAGAATTGTTAAGTATTCACAGATGGTATGGACGATGCCCATTTCAATTAGTCTCAGTATTTAAGGAGATGGCCATAGCACCAGTAGCCTCTTAAGATTCTTGCATGTGGAGAGAAAACTGGAAGACAATAGAAGACTTGACGTGTCCTTCAGGCCTCTTCCCTGAAGTATATGAATAATAATAATGTTGTTTATAGGGAGATGAGAAGAGTACCATGAAAGGATATGACCATCTTTGATACTTACACACCTCTTTCCGGCATGGAGTAGGCTCTTTGTTTATATTTGATAAATGAACAAACAAATGGCTGGTTGCTTTATGCTTTCTCAAGGAAATCTAGTAACATTTAATCTAAATCTTCTGGATATTTACATAGGCACTTTCTAAAACTTGAGTGCTGTGAATACTTTTTATTTTCACAAGTAATACTTGTGATATGCAGAGAAGGTTAACAAAATTATCCCATCAAAAATATATACAGCAGAGGCAAAACTCTCCTAGCAGTCAACAAGTATTAAGGAAGAAAATGGAAAGTTATGAAGCCAAACACATAAGTTGTTTCTAAGCAACAAAGGGGTACTTTCAGCTTTCATATTTATTCTATGAATGTGCCTCTTGGGGCTATTGCATCCTGCTTAAACTTACCCTATGATTTGGTTAGAGTACCTGTTATCACTCACCATCAGGGATAAAATCCTGTGAAAATTATATCTTCAAATGAACCACAACAAACCCAAGTTATCAAATATAATTTCAATGACGAACCTCAACATTTTCCATTTCAATACTTTCCCAAATGGTTGCAATTTATTAGCATCAGATTAAAGGGCTGCAATCATTTTTCCTATTCAGTAAAGAGACAGTTAATGAATGGTGCTGACTTAGCCAGTATTTATCTCTATTAACATACGCAGCAACTTTTTTTTTTGTAAAGTTTATGTTTATATACCTCCCCTCTTCCGTTAGCCTGTGACCCTCTTATGGACAACAACCATCTTGTTTAGTTTTGTTTACCTAGTGTATTGTCACAATTTCTGACACATAGCTTCATGTATGTAGCATGAATAGTTCCTGTTGGAGTATGTTCAAAAAGAATGAATCTGTGTCAGTCAAAAAAGAATTGTTAAGTATTCACAGATGGTATGGACGATGCCCATTTCAATTAGTCTCAGTATTTAAGGAGATGGCCATAGCACCAGTAGCCTCTTAAGATTCTTGCATGTGGAGAGAAAACTGGAAGACAATAGAAGACTTGACGTGTCCTTCAGGCCTCTTCCCTGAAGTATATGAATAATAATAATGTTGTTTATAGGGAGATGAGAAGAGTACCATGAAAGGATATGACCATCTTTGATACTTACACACCTCTTTCCGGCATGGAGTAGGCTCTTTGTTTATATTTGATAAATGAACAAACAAATGGCTGGTTGCTTTATGCTTTCTCAAGGAAATCTAGTAACATTTAATCTAAATCTTCTGGATATTTACATAGGCACTTTCTAAAACTTGAGTGCTGTGAATACTTTTTATTTTCACAAGTAATACTTGTGATATGCAGAGAAGGTTAACAAAATTATCCCATCAAAAATATATACAGCAGAGGCAAAACTCTCCTAGCAGTCAACAAGTATTAAGGAAGAAAATGGAAAGTTATGAAGCCAAACACATAAGTTGTTTCTAAGCAACAAAGGGGTACTTTCAGCTTTCATATTTATTCTATGAATGTGCCTCTTGGGGCTATTGCATCCTGCTTAAACTTACCCTATGATTTGGTTAGAGTACCTGTTATCACTCACCATCAGGGATAAAATCCTGTGAAAATTATATCTTCAAATGAACCACAACAAACCCAAGTTATCAAATATAATTTCAATGACGAACCTCAACATTTTCCATTTCAATACTTTCCCAAATGGTTGCAATTTATTAGCATCAGATTAAAGGGCTGCAATCATTTTTCCTATTCAGTAAAGAGACAGTTAATGAATGGTGCTGACTTGGCCAGGCTTCTAATGAATGATTCTGGAAGTGTGCAGCCCTCAGTGTGAAGAAACTCAACTAATGCCAGCTGAATATCGACATGGTTTTCATCCATGGAGAATGTCTTTTCATACAACTTTTGGCTAATGAGATGGTAATTATGTCATCAAATTATATAGGAAATATTGGGCTTAAGACTGTCTTCTCTGAGTGATGTTCCATTGAACTAATGCATGACCTCCTGGTTTCTTCACTTTCCTTACCAAGGCTGCATGGCTTCGGAGAGATTTCCATAGTAAATGAAGAAAGACATCATAAGGGCTGGTGCCCATTTTGAAAACTGGAGAATGAAGAAGAGTAGGAAAAGGAAATGCCTACCACACATCTCATTACCAATAATACTGACAAACACTCTGATTTGGTTACTGAACTGGGTATTATCAATACCACTAAGCTATAAACAGTTACTATAGAAAGATTCCAGTAAGTTCTAAAATATGAAACAGTGTTACTGACATACGATATGTGCACAAATCTGAAAGCTGGCATGGCAAGGGAGCAGTAAGATCCCCATTGATGATTAACTCTAGGGAGGACTGGAGAGAATAAAAGAGTGGAGGGGAGAGACACTGTCTAGAGGCACAGAAACAGTTTAAATCATAAGGGAAAAATGAAAGCATAGTTGACTCAATTTGCTTTCCTTTTCATAAAATGTAACCTTATTCTGTATCAAGTTGCTTTACTTGGCCAAATCCAGGCTGTAAACAACCATCCTAGTATAGGTAATGACTTTTTTCATCACTCTTTTTACTAGAAGGGCAGTAGTGAAATTACTAGGCATATCAGAGATAATAGGCTTAAAGAAAGATTGATTAGACTATGGTATGCTCTCTCCTTTACTGGGAAAGAAGTGAAATTATCTTAAAAACCTACTCTCTAGAAGAGTAAGTTAATAGTAATTCTTGTGGAAAACAATAGGACTTAAGGCAGAGACGAATATATTTCCCAGCATTCACATGACTGCATGATCAGTTGCTTCAGTCATGTCCAACTCTGTGATCCATTGGACTATAGCCCACCAGGCTCCGCAGCCCATGGGATTCCACAGGAAAACTGTGTGGGTTGCTGGGGCTTTCTCCATGTGATCGTCCTTACCCAGGGGTTGAATCTGCGTCTCCTTCACTGCAGATGGATTCTTTACCACTGAGTCACTGGAGAAGCCCATTAGTGAGATCTCAAACTGTGTAAGCTTTACTTTTGTCTCCATATGAGTATCTCTCATGTCAAAAAAAAAAAATTCAGTCAGGAAATTAGTCTTAAACTATCACTTGTAGAATAATGCTTCCATTTCCAGGTTATTTTAATACATTTTCTTGGTGAATCTCTGTGGGAGACTGCTAACTTTCCTTACCAAGGCTGCATGGCTTCGAGAGATTTCCATAGTAAATGAAGAAAGAAATCATAAGGGCTGGTGCCCATTTTGAAAACTGGAGAATGAAGAAGAGTAGGAAAAGGAAATGCCTACCACACATCTCATTACCAATAATACTGACAAACACTCTGATTTGGTTACTGAACTGGGTATTATCAATACCACTAAGCTATAAACAGTTACTATAGAAAGATTCCAGTAAGTTCTAAAATATGAAACAGTGTTACTGACATACGATATGTGCACAAATCTGAAAGCTGGCATGGCAAGGGAGCAGTAAGATCCCCATTGATGATTAACTCTAGGGAGGACTGGAGAGAATAAAAGAGTGGAGGGGAGAGACACTGTCTAGAGGCACAGAAACAGTTTAAATCATAAGGGAAAAATGAAAGCATAGTTGACTCAATTTGCTTTCCTTTTCATAAAATGTAACCTTATTCTGTATCAAGTTGCTTTACTTGGCCAAATCCAGGCTGTAAACAACCATCCTAGTATAGGTAATGACTTTTTTCATCACTCTTTTTACTAGAAGGGCAGTAGTGAAATTACTAGGCATATCAGAGATAATAGGCTTAAAGAAAGATTGATTAGACTATGGTATGCTCTCTCCTTTACTGGGAAAGAAGTGAAATTATCTTAAAAACCTACTCTCTAGAAGAGTAAGTTAATAGTAATTCTTGTGGAAAACAATAGGACTTAAGGCAGAGACGAATATATTTCCCAGCATTCACATGACTGCATGATCAGTTGCTTCAGTCATGTCCAACTCTGTGATCCATTGGACTATAGCCCACCAGGCTCCGCAGCCCATGGGATTCCACAGGAAAACTGTGTGGGTTGCTGGGGCTTTCTCCATGTGATCGTCCTTACCCAGGGGTTGAATCTGCGTCTCCTTCACTGCAGATGGATTCTTTACCACTGAGTCACTGGAGAAGCCCATTAGTGAGATCTCAAACTGTGTAAGCTTTACTTTTGTCTCCATATGAGTATCTCTCATGTCAAAAAAAAAAAAAAAATTCAGTCAGGAAATTAGTCTTAAACTATCACTTGTAGAATAATGCTTCCATTTCCAGGTTATTTTAATACATTTTCTTGGTGAATCTCTGTGGGAGACTGCTAACTTTAATTCTTTTATAATTATTCTCTATTCAAGTGACACTCAGAAATAATCCCTTGGCAGTTACACAGCTGGTAGAAGAAGTCAAGCTCTTTTATGCAGCATCTTGTGAGAATTTGCTGTTTCATTTTAATTTTAGTTAACTGAATCCCTCTCTATTTCATATATACAGAAAAGAAAATAATACTCTAAAATCACAAAGCTCTGAATCCTAGATCTTCAGAATATGTCTTATTCTGGAAACATTCTGGGAAAAGGGAAAAACAATTAGGAATCTAAGAATTAGAGACCCTATAATAGAGACATGATCTAATAATAAGACTTGCCAGGTGAGTACTGTGGAGCCCACAAGATGTTTATCTGAAATCTGGAGTTAGATAAACCTCGTTTATCAGGTATGTGACCTTACACTTTTCATATCACTTATCCTCAGTGATAATGACTATTTTGCAAGGTTCTATTTACATTAACATTTGTAGTGGGTTTATGAGTATTTTATAAGTGTATAGTAACTTTGTAAGTCCTTAAAAATGTTAGTCATATTTGTAACATGATTTTATACAAAAGATCTTGCCATTGTATCACATACCCTTTCATGAAAATAAGGCTACATGAAAAAAAAAAAAAGTTCTCTATTTTGTTTCCCTTAATTCTTACTTTTTTTTTTTTCCCCGATAGGTAAGAAATGGATTTATTCAGATTCAGAGAAAGCATACTCCACAGACAGAGTGTGGGCCATGGCAGAGCAAATCCAATAGCCTAATTCTTACTTTCTTACTCAAAAAAAGTCTCCAACATGCAATGCTTGCTTCCCTCCACCTGGGAAAATTTCACAGAACTAAATTTCATTAAAATTTAGTGTTTCTCCTAATTCTTAATTAAGACAAACTATCATCTTGAAAATGTGAAACCATATAGGTTGGCCAATAGACAACAACACTGATCAGTGTCTGGGGAATTAGTATCTATGGGCATGACAACTGCCATCTTGTCATTCTGACTGAGAATTAATATTAAAATAATTAGAATACTCAAACCTTAAAATCTCAGCATTTAATGAAATCTTATGTATAATTCAACTCACAAATTATGCTAATTAGGAATCACAATCTTAGAAAAAGAAAGGTCACTTCTAAATTTAACTAGTATATACTGTGAAGAACCGCGGATAGTCTGGTGTTTACCCTAATGGTAGATGAACAGTTGCATGGAAGCTACAGTTCCACAGGCAGTAGCACAAGATCTATGTCTCCTGGATGAGAAACAAAGGGCTCTATTACCCAGGGCATTCCTGGAAGACAGGAAGAGCTTCCTATTAACAAGGGTTGCCCTCGTTCTCTCAAATTCCACTGGGCGTGACATAGGTACTTCTAAGTAAATGCTATGCAGTGGAGTTTATGATACTGGTGAATAACCCTGAGTTAAGGAAACTCCAATTTTTAAACAAGGTGTCTAATGAAGCTGCCCAACCTTAGCTCCACTGGAAGAAATTAACTTCACTAATCTTGTAATGAAGAAAATGTGTCTTCTTACATAAGTACATATGTACATACAGGTAGGGATTATGGACACATTAATATATATAGATAAAGATATAGATTCACATTCTGAATAGGCAATAATCTGATGATTACACTTTATTAGAAGAGGTTTTTTGTTTGATTGTTCATTTTAACACAGATTCAATCCTTAAGACAGATTCATTTAGTTTTTGCTACATTTGCCAAAGGATGAAATTAATCCAAGAACACTCTTTCCCAAAGTATGTAGCATTTTGAGGGATAGATTAATGCATGGGTCTAGGAACCAGACTCAACCATATACTGGATCCAAGGCTCTGTCCCCCGATGCTACTTCAGTTAATACTTGTCTCCAGTAGATGCTGGAGGCATCCTATAGCTTAATATTGAATTTTCAGCTTCCTTTTCCTCTCTGTCTCCATTGAATTTACTTTTGTAATTTCATCTGTTTATTTAAAAGATAGTTATTATTTCTGGGTGTTCCAAGCAAGAGTCTTTTCCCATAATTTATAGTCTGCCGATAGTCCCATAAGTGGAAGACTTCCATCATTCCATTTTATCTTCAGACATAATGGACTGTTTATTGTTCCCAAACCATGGTCCAAGTTTCTCTTGTATCTTTCCCTTTGAGTATATTGCTGAGTTCACAGGAAGGTTCTCCCTCTTATTTCTACATGTTGAATTCCATTCATCTTCCAAACTCTATTGTAGATAATGTCTCTTTGAGGAACACTGCTTAATCTTTCACATAAATACGATCATTGCCTAACTTTGGAATCAGGTTTTGCTGGTGTTACAGAACTTATGTTCCCCAACCATCATTAGCTTTGATTAGGTCCAATATTTATATTACTAAAAATACCATAATCATAGCACCCATAATTTAAACCAGGAACTGAGATATGTGCTGTATATGAATTGTCCCTAATTGTGGGAATTATCTTTTGTAGTAAAATGTTTGATCCTTATTTTACAGTTGAAGTAATCACACATTTCAGAAGTCAATAATGTACCATATTTTACACAGCTGATGATTCCAGGAAGGGAATCCAGATCCAAATCTTTGATCCCTAAATACAGGATCCAACTGTAATTGTTATAAGAGGACTGACTATATAAATATTACTTCTGTCTCTCTTGCTCAGTTGAGTCTGAGTCTTTGTAACCCCATGGACTGCAACCCACCAGCCTCCTCTGTCTATGGAATTTTCCAAGCAAGAGTACTGGAGTGCGGAGTCGCTTACTACTCCAGGGGGTGTGCCCAACTCAGGGATTAAACCCTGTGTCTCCTGAATTGGTAGGTGAATTCTTTACCACTGAGCCAAATGGGAAGCCTGAATATTATTTTTACAGAGTGCTAAAAGTATAAATGCCTGGTCTAAGAAACATCATTGGGCTCTGTTTATTGCTTCATAAGTTTCTCAATAAGTACATGAGTTCAGGAACTAGTTTATATGCTTTAAGGTAGATTAAAATTTGCATGGGTCTAGGAACCAGACTCAACCATATACTGGATCCAAGGCTCTGTCCCCCGATGCTACTTCAGTTAATACTTGTCTCCAGTAGATGCTGGAGGCATCCTATAGCTTAATATTGAATTTTCAGCTTCCTTTTCCTCTCTGTCTCCATTGAATTTACTTTTGTAATTTCATCTGTTTATTTAAAAGATAGTTATTATTTCTGGGTGTTCCAAGCAAGAGTCTTTTCCCATAATTTATAGTCTGCCGATAGTCCCATAAGTGGAAGACTTCCATCATTCCATTTTATCTTCAGACATAATGGACTGTTTATTGTTCCCAAACCATGGTCCAAGTTTCTCTTGTATCTTTCCCTTTGAGTATATTGCTGAGTTCACAGGAAGGTTCTCCCTCTTATTTCTACATGTTGAATTCCATTCATCTTCCAAACTCTATTGTAGATAATGTCTCTTTGAGGAACACTGCTTAATCTTTCACATAAATACGATCATTGCCTAACTTTGGAATCAGGTTTTGCTGGTGTTACAGAACTTATGTTCCCCAACCATCATTAGCTTTGATTAGGTCCAATATTTATATTACTAAAATACCATAATCATAGCACCCATAATTTAAACCAGGAACTGAGATATGTGCTGTATATGAATTGTCCCTAATTGTGGGAATTATCTTTTGTAGTAAAATGTTTGATCCTTATTTTACAGTTGAAGTAATCACACATTTCAGAAGTCAATAATGTACCATATTTTACACAGCTGATGATTCCAGGAAGGGAATCCAGATCCAAATCTTTGATCCCTAAATACAGGATCCAACTGTAATTGTTATAAGAGGACTGACTATATAAATATTACTTCTGTCTCTCTTGCTCAGTTGAGTCTGAGTCTTTGTAACCCCATGGACTGCAACCCACCAGCCTCCTCTGTCTATGGAATTTTCCAAGCAAGAGTACTGGAGTGCGGAGTCGCTTACTACTCCAGGGGGTGTGCCCAACTCAGGGATTAAACCCTGTGTCTCCTGAATTGGTAGGTGAATTCTTTACCACTGAGCCAAATGGGAAGCCTGAATATTATTTTTACAGAGTGCTAAAAGTATAAATGCCTGGTCTAAGAAACATCATTGGGCTCTGTTTATTGCTTCATAAGTTTCTCAATAAGTACATGAGTTCAGGAACATTTAATGTAAGTTTAAGTAGTGTTATTATGATTTACTCAACTCACAATGAAAACACAGCACCTAACACATACTATTTATCTATAATTTATTTTGGATTTCTTGTGAGAACCAGTATAGCTATGACAAAATGATCTGTACAGTTTCCTGTCACCAAAGAAAAATATGCCTTTTATATTAGGTTAACTTGGAGAATTCAATTTAATATTATTATCCTGCTTACATTATTTATTATGTTCCTCGTAAGTTCATGAAAACTCTGCTGACACGTGTGTGCAAACAAAGAAAATTGAACCACATATCACAGCCAAACAGCCTAGGAAAGAAGTCAGCAGAGGAAGCTGCAAAACACCTCTAAGGCAAGTTTTCTAAGCTGAAGATCACCAAAGAACATAAGTTTGGGGTTTAGGACCTAAAGACAGTACAATTTAAAGTATAAATCACATTACTATATATAAAACATATAACTAAACGATCATGCTGTATAGCATAGGAAACTTAACTCAATACTCTGTAATGGGGTTTCTCTAGTGGTCCAGTGGGTAAAGAGTCTGCCTTGCAGTGCAGGGGGCACCGGTTCAATCCCTAGCCTGGGAAGATCCCACATGCCACAAGAGCAGCTGGACCAGTGTGTCCAGTTACAAGCCAGTGCTCTGAAATGCATACGCCCAGAGTCTCTGTGACAAGAGAGGCCACTGCAATGGGAGGCCCACACAGGCCAAAGAATAAATATGGATGAAAGTAAATAAATAACCAATAAAAGAGGCCAAAATTTAAAAGAAAATACTCTATAATGGCCTATATGAGAAAAGAGTCTAAAAAATAAAAAAGTAGATATATGTACATATAAAACAGATTAACTCTGCTATACACTGAAACTAACACAACATATAACTATACTTCAAACTTTAAAAAATTGAAATAAATAATCTTTCTGAATGTTCAGTATCACTAAGTATAAATACACAAATGATAAAAATGCAAAAGGAAGAGGTGAAAAACCAAAATGAATATAATAGACTCTTTGAATAGAATGACATCAGCTTCTATTCTTTAATATTAAATTGATGATGCTAATTATATGATGCTAAGTAAAACATCAAAGATTCAAATAAATTGCACTATGATCCTTAAAAAAACTCTAGTCAGTGTTCAAACATTTAAGTTCTTTAATTCTGAATCAGATAAGTGACATCATCTTTCCTCTTTTCAAAGTTTATCTATTGTCTATTATTTCTCTCTCCTTCAAATCAATTATCTATCACACCAGGCATAGTTCTTATGAGATTGACTTCAGATGATTTTATTTTCTACTTTCTACATCCACAATTTGTGTCAACCATATATTATTATCTGAAACACAAATGTTTTTATAAAATATAACTAGACAAAATGAAACTAGTGAAGGAATAGGAACATCATTTTTTTCATTTTAATACACATTTCTGTATTGACTGTACAACCTAAAGGATACCTATCATGAACGTACCCTCAGAGAGTCAAGTTTCCATTTTACTCATTCTCTCACTCATTGTGAAGGAAATTGCTATGGGAGGCTTGAGTAGATCATTGAAATCTCTAAGGACAATCCAAAAAACTCTGTAATGGGGTTTCTCTAGTGGTCCAGTGGGTAAAGAGTCTGCCTTGCAGTGCAGGGGGCACCGGTTCAATCCCTAGCCTGGGAAGATCCCACATGCCACAAGAGCAGCTGGACCAGTGTGTCCAGTTACAAGCCAGTGCTCTGAAATGCATACGCCCAGAGTCTCTGTGACAAGAGAGGCCACTGCAATGGGAGGCCCACACAGGCCAAAGAATAAATATGGATGAAAGTAAATAAATAACCAATAAAAGAGGCCAAAATTTAAAAGAAAATACTCTATAATGGCCTATATGAGAAAAGAGTCTAAAAAATAAAAAAGTAGATATATGTACATATAAAACAGATTAACTCTGCTATACACTGAAACTAACACAACATATAACTATACTTCAAACTTTAAAAAATTGAAATAAATAATCTTTCTGAATGTTCAGTATCACTAAGTATAAATACACAAATGATAAAAATGCAAAAGGAAGAGGTGAAAAACCAAAATGAATATAATAGACTCTTTGAATAGAATGACATCAGCTTCTATTCTTTAATATTAAATTGATGATGCTAATTATATGATGCTAAGTAAAACATCAAAGATTCAAATAAATTGCACTATGATCCTTAAAAAAACTCTAGTCAGTGTTCAAACATTTAAGTTCTTTAATTCTGAATCAGATAAGTGACATCATCTTTCCTCTTTTCAAAGTTTATCTATTGTCTATTATTTCTCTCTCCTTCAAATCAATTATCTATCACACCAGGCATAGTTCTTATGAGATTGACTTCAGATGATTTTATTTTCTACTTTCTACATCCACAATTTGTGTCAACCATATATTATTATCTGAAACACAAATGTTTTTATAAAAATATAACTAGACAAAATGAAACTAGTGAAGGAATAGGAACATCATTTTTTTTTCATTTTAATACACATTTCTGTATTGACTGTACAACCTAAAGGATACCTATCATGAACGTACCCTCAGAGAGTCAAGTTTCCATTTTACTCATTCTCTCACTCATTGTGAAGGAAATTGCTATGGGAGGCTTGAGTAGATCATTGAAATCTCTAAGGCTCACAAGTCATGGGAAGAAGTATTTTACACTTAAAACATAGCTGGTGATTTCTCTTTTGGAACATTGGGATCTTATCCTAAAACTGAAACAGAAAATTTCTCTCTGGAATAGCTAGTTTTTTTTTTTTTTTTTTCAAAGAGGTTCCTCTTATACTATTTCTCTAAGGTCCTGGTTAAGCAGAGTGTAAGGTAGGCTTGGTTATTTCTAGATGATTGATGCAATTTAAAGAGACCAATGTCTTTTGCTTTGTAAAAATTATTAAGAGTGAGATCAATGAAAAGATGGTGGGGGTTTCCCTGGTGGTCGAGTGGGTGGAAAGTCTGCCTTCCAATGCAAGGGGCGCCAGTTCGATCCCTGGCCCAGGAAGATCCCACGTGCCTCAGAGTGGCTGGATAGATGTGTCTAGCCAGAGCTCTGGAGAGCATGCACCCAGAGCCAGTGCTCTACAACGAGAGAGGCCACTGCAATGGGAGGCCCACACAGGCCAAAGAATAAAGATGGATGAAAAATAAACAAACAAACAAACAATAATAGGGGCCAAAATTTTTTTAAAAAGGCAGTGGCTTTCCCTCAGCCAGTGACCCTTGAGGTGCCTGTGAGATATAGTAAACATTTATTTGCATAAGATAATAATTTATTATTTATTAAGTTTATCCAAATAAGAAATGCTTTGTGAAATAGAGAAAATAGATACTATATGGTATTATTAAATTTTTACAATTAATTAGATTTTCAAAGATAAGTGACATCATTTTTTTAAGTTTATCTATTGTCTATTATTTCTCTCTCCTTCAAATCAATTATCTATCACACCAGGCATAGTTCTTATGAGATTGACTTCAGATGATTTTATTTTCTACTTTCTACATCCACAATTTGTGTCAACCATATATTATTATCTGAAACACAAATGTTTTTATAAAATATAACTAGACAAAATGAAACTAGTGAAGGAATAGGAACATCATTTTTTTCATTTTAATACACATTTCTGTATTGACTGTACAACCTAAAGGATACCTATCATGAACGTACCCTCAGAGAGTCAAGTTTCCATTTTACTCATTCTCTCACTCATTGTGAAGGAAATTGCTATGGGAGGCTTGAGTAGATCATTGAAATCTCTAAGGCTCACAAGTCATGGGAAGAAGTATTTTACACTTAAAACATAGCTGGTGATTTCTCTTTTGGAACATTGGGATCTTATCCTAAAACTGAAACAGAAAATTTCTCTCTGGAATAGCTAGTTTTTTTTTTTTTTTTTTCAAAGAGGTTCCTCTTATACTATTTCTCTAAGGTCCTGGTTAAGCAGAGTGTAAGGTAGGCTTGGTTATTTCTAGATGATTGATGCAATTTAAAGAGACCAATGTCTTTTGCTTTGTAAAAATTATTAAGAGTGAGATCAATGAAAAGATGGTGGGGGTTTCCCTGGTGGTCGAGTGGGTGGAAAGTCTGCCTTCCAATGCAAGGGGCGCCAGTTCGATCCCTGGCCCAGGAAGATCCCACGTGCCTCAGAGTGGCTGGATAGATGTGTCTAGCCAGAGCTCTGGAGAGCATGCACCCAGAGCCAGTGCTCTACAACGAGAGAGGCCACTGCAATGGGAGGCCCACACAGGCCAAAGAATAAAGATGGATGAAAAATAAACAAACAAACAAACAATAATAGGGGCCAAAATTTTTTTAAAAAGGCAGTGGCTTTCCCTCAGCCAGTGACCCTTGAGGTGCCTGTGAGATATAGTAAACATTTATTTGCATAAGATAATAATTTATTATTTATTAAGTTTATCCAAATAAGAAATGCTTTGTGAAATAGAGAAAATAGATACTATATGGAATAAATTTTACTGTGATATATTTTCATACAATATAATTCCAGGATTTTCAAGATTATGAATTTGTTTTATTTATGACCTATATCATCAACTGGGGAATTAGAGCATGATTTAAACGTGACTAAACACCAATAAGCTGTTACAACAGAGAAGAGAGAAGTCACTAGAGAAATTGGTCAGAATCACTCATGAAACAGAAAACCCTGAAATGCTAGAGAACTATCACAGTGCTACACTTTACATGCAAGAAGATAATTCTGTAGATTTCTGTTCAAGCAATGCCTTAGGATGTTATAACAAAATACCATGAATTGGGTGTCTTATCAGCAACAGAAATTTATTAGTCACAGTTCTGGAGGTTGGGAGTCCGAGCTCACGGTATTCAGATGGTTGGGGTCTGCCGAGAGCCCTGCTCTGAAGTGCAGCGGGCAGACTTTTCATTCTATCTTCACGTGACAGAAAGAGAACAAGCTGGCTCTCTGGCTTTTCCTTAAAAAGTGCACTAATTCCCTTCAGGAGGACTGTACCCTCTTGACCCAATCATTCCCTCACACATCTCACCTCCAAAACCATCACCCTGGGGACTAAATTTCAACATAGGCATTTGATTAGGGGGCAGGGCTGTAGACCTTCTATCTATGAGAAGTATGGTGTCCTGACCACTCTTCTTTGGTGTCCTGACACTCATTTCCAATAATCACCAATAAGGCTAAATCAAAGCTAAGTCTTGCTCAGCTTTGTGGGCAAGATGGAGAGTCTGAAACAAGAATTTTGCGGAGTTATCAATATAACTGTGGCTTCCCTCGTGGCTCGGACGGCGAAGAATCTGCCTGCACTTCTGGAGATCGGCGTTTGATGCTTGGATTGGGAAGACCTCAGAGAAGGGACTAGGGCTACCCACTCCAGTACTGTTTCCTGGAAAATCCCATGGACTGAGGAGCCTGGCAGTTCATGGGGTCACAGAGAGACAGACGTGACTGAGTGGCTATCACTATCAATATAATATATAAAATACTGGGAATGAAATACGTGTTAATCTTTGGAAAATTATCAATTTGAGTAGTGTGTTTCTGTGTGATGCCTGCATGTGTGTGCCTCTATGTGGAAAGAGATAGCTACAATAAGAATATGGGTATTGAGCTTTCCTAGAAAACTGGGATTCTTATGAATCTTCACAATCTTTTTTTTCACCCTACCTGCTGTCAAGCAAAAGGAAGCCACAGAGAATATCACAGCTATGTAAAAATGACGATTAGACAATAACAACAACAATAACCACAGTGACTCTATTAACCATAGCACAGTGGGGTAACAGGAGCTTTCCACAGAATACTTTCCACCATTAGTGCATGAGACATACTATTATCTCTGTTTTGCAGATGATAAATTTGAGATTGTTCATGAAGGAAAATTAGAGGTCGAGAGCAGGTTTTTATTTTAATTTACAAAGAAATGGAGGGACAGAAATGTTAAGTGCTTTATAACCATGCCGAAAGCAGCTAGCTGACTCTGGAGAGCCAGGACAGCCCTACTGACATGATTTTAAATTTTTCTGCAAAATGAGCCCTGGTCATAGGATTTCAAAAGACGCTGTCTGGCAGTATGCACTCCCAGCACAAAATGTCATCATACTGTCTATTTCTCACAATATATATCATATAACATCCACTAAATGGTTTTCGAATTAGAAGGCATCACAAAGTAAGCTGAGTTTTCCTCGGAAGCCAGTTGCAAACACCCTGCTTTGGGATCTGGTAATAAACATCAAAATGTGTCTTCTAATGTGAGGTTAAGCATTGGAGTGCTGTGGTGGTGTTTGTAGTCAGTAACATTAGTTAAGAAGGACTCAACTTTAAATATAATTCAGAAAAATTAAATGTACCTTTGAAAAAAATTAAAATACTCCTGCTCTAAATAGAAGAAACTGTCTTTTTTTTTTTTTGAAGAATCTCTGGAAATATAACACATACAGTGAAGCTCAATGCTTGTAGCATCTTGAAGACCATGGCATGGATTTGGTTAATTTTAGAAATAAAGAAAGTAATGTTGAGAAGGAAGGAATAGCTTGTTCAGGATATTAGACCTAGCTAAAAAAATACAACATTATTCACTCACTGCGAACATTCGTGGCATTATAACTACGTGCCTTTTTTGGGCAATCTTTGGAAAATTATCAATTTGAGTAGTGTGTTTCTGTGTGATGCCTGCATGTGTGTGCCTCTATGTGGAAAGAGATAGCTACAATAAGAATATGGGTATTGAGCTTTCCTAGAAAACTGGGATTCTTATGAATCTTCACAATCTTTTTTTTCACCCTACCTGCTGTCAAGCAAAAGGAAGCCACAGAGAATATCACAGCTATGTAAAAATGACGATTAGACAATAACAACAACAATAACCACAGTGACTCTATTAACCATAGCACAGTGGGGTAACAGGAGCTTTCCACAGAATACTTTCCACCATTAGTGCATGAGACATACTATTATCTCTGTTTTGCAGATGATAAATTTGAGATTGTTCATGAAGGAAAATTAGAGGTCGAGAGCAGGTTTTTATTTTAATTTACAAAGAAATGGAGGGACAGAAATGTTAAGTGCTTTATAACCATGCCGAAAGCAGCTAGCTGACTCTGGAGAGCCAGGACAGCCCTACTGACATGATTTTAAATTTTTCTGCAAAATGAGCCCTGGTCATAGGATTTCAAAAGACGCTGTCTGGCAGTATGCACTCCCAGCACAAAATGTCATCATACTGTCTATTTCTCACAATATATATCATATAACATCCACTAAATGGTTTTCGAATTAGAAGGCATCACAAAGTAAGCTGAGTTTTCCTCGGAAGCCAGTTGCAAACACCCTGCTTTGGGATCTGGTAATAAACATCAAAATGTGTCTTCTAATGTGAGGTTAAGCATTGGAGTGCTGTGGTGGTGTTTGTAGTCAGTAACATTAGTTAAGAAGGACTCAACTTTAAATATAATTCAGAAAAATTAAATGTACCTTTGAAAAAAATTAAAATACTCCTGCTCTAAATAGAAGAAACTGTCTTTTTTTTTTTTTGAAGAATCTCTGGAAATATAACACATACAGTGAAGCTCAATGCTTGTAGCATCTTGAAGACCATGGCATGGATTTGGTTAATTTTAGAAATAAAGAAAGTAATGTTGAGAAGGAAGGAATAGCTTGTTCAGGATATTAGACCTAGCTAAAAAAATACAACATTATTCACTCACTGCCTTGTGAATTCATTCAGTGAGCATTTATAGACTATATTCTATATATCTAGAAAAGCACGATACCCTGGAGAGACCTATGGGCAAAGCAAAAGGCTGAATGTGATATAAGCGAGGATGGGGTGGATACACTACAGATTGTCAGCTGGTTCAAGAGAGGCAAGTTCTAGGTACAGAAGATATTTGTGCATGATGGTAGATCTTGGTCTCTGTGTGTGTGGCTTTAGCTCTGTCCATTAAGCAGTTTTAAGGCACAGTGCACCTGGAGGCAACTCCTCCTAATGTAATTTTATAGAATACATTTCCTTTACAGGAATTTACTATATGCCAGGCACCGTAGTATATACTTTACATATATTATAAGTTTACTGTTACTATGAAAAATGCTAGTGATAGAAATCATATCATATTAAATCATATTTACTATAAAGATCTTACAAAAATAAATGCCCATGCAACCATTACTTTTTTCAAAAGCAAAGACTGTTATAATACCTCGACCCTTCCTTAACTCAACCCCTGACCAAATCACAGATACTATATTTTAGCCTAAAATTTAAAGAATCCCTTTGGTTGTACTTGCAATTTGGCCATACATACAGATGAATATGTGAATATTTGGACACTTTTGAAATACAGAATTGTGTATGTGGATATCTGAATGTTTTCAAAACACAAAGTGATCTAGTATATCTGTCTACTCACGCATTTTTTTTGGCTTTCATCTTTGTGGTTGTGAAGTTCGCTCATCTTGACTTAGGCTTTCTAGTTGACTCTTTTAATGCTGTATTCCACAAAAGAATTTTATATATCATAGCACATAGCAATCAAAATGCATATATATACACATATGTATATAAATACAAATATACATATATATGTATGTGTGTGTGTGTGTGTGTGTGTGTGTGTATAGTCTCCTTTCCATGGATATGTTTAGGCATTTCACAATTTATATATTACTCCCTTCCAAATCCGCCCAGGAAATTATTGCTAGTAATATGGCTATATACTACTTAAGAATATATTACTCACTGAAATGCTGGTACTCAGGACAATTTACATACATGTTTATATTTACATAAATATTTAATACTTTAATGTGTGTATACATGCTCAGTTGTGTCCAACTCTTGTGACTCTATGGACAGTAGCCCACCAGACTCCTCTCTCTCAAATTCCATGGAATTTTCAGTCAAGAATACTGAAATGGGTGTCATTTCCTCCTCCAGAGGACCTTTCTGAGCCTGGGTTTAGACTTGCATCTTCTGAATCTCCTGCACTGCAAGCAGATTCTTTAGCCACTGAGACACTTGGGAAGTCTTAACTGTAATAGTAATACTGAAAGTAGTGTTTGTTTATAAAAAATAATAAATTCTATATAACCTAACAACAAATACTATTTGTGATTAAATTTATAAGTAGATATATTCATAAAGTAATTTAGACTTTTAAAAAATTGGCCTCTTTTATTGTTATTTTATTTATTTCTTTTCATCCATCTTTATTCTTTGGCCTGTGTGGACCTCCCATTTCAGTGGCCTTTTTCACTGCAGAGCATCGACTCTGGGGCGCATGCACTCCAGAGCACTGGCTGGTAGTTGGACACACTGGTCCAGCCACTCCATGGCATGTGGGATCTTCCTGGGCCAGGGATCCAACTGGTGCACCAGCACTGCAAGGCGGACTCTCCACCCACTGGACCATCAGGGAGGTAGCTTAATATTAAAGTTAGGATAAAACTTTGGATATAAATACAGCTATAAATTAAGATAAAATAAATAAAATTAAGATATATTAATGATTATAAAAATATAGAACCCAATATGTTCTTTCTAATGGCTCCAACACCATGACAATAATTTCCTTCTCACACAGCCTAAAAAGTTTATAGACCAGTGGGGCAGGACACAAGGGTCTATATTGATTTGAATGAGGTTAGTCTAAGTGGTCAATCCATCTAGAAGGCCTTGCTGAGCCTCCATATTCTTGTTTCTGAAGTGGGTAAAGGGGCCCATGCTTCTGGTCCCATAGAATTGTTTATCACCCTCATGTATCACTCTAACAGAGTCTGTAGCCTTTTATTTATTAGAGGGACTAGTCGGGGGCATCTTCAGGTGACATATAAAGTCCAGATACTCAAAATACTTGTCAGTTATTAGGTTATACTTTAACTTTTCATCATCAGGATTCTACCATTTATTTAAAGTGTTTTTAAATCATATAAATATAAGTACCTATGGGTATGGAAGTCTTCTATTGTTAATTATTTAGAATATACTGAAAAGGAAGAAACATTGTTCCAAAAGGTGGCTGCGTGGGTGAATTGGAGTTCAAGTATATAAAAGATAAACAATCAATAAATAATGGATATCTTTTCCAAAAAATGTGATTGGGCAAATTTTCAATTATTTTAAATATTTGTCATATATATTATATATATTTCTTTCTATGGTGTGTATCTCCTTGTACAGCTTTCAGTGAAAACCAATACAGTGATGTAGGGATTAATGTCATCATTTTACAAGTGAGGAAAACAGGCACTGGTTAGGTGACTTTTATAAGGTAATATAACTATAGAATCAGGACATGAATACATATACCTCTAATTATAAAAACCTTTGCTCTTCCTTGTCTTATGGCACATGCCTTATATGTAGAAAATATCATTGTTTCTAAAGAGATGTAAATCCTCAATAGATCTACTGCCAACATATATACTATATGTATATATATACACATATGCACACACCACACATGCATAAACATATGTGTACATAAATAAACACACACAGACATATACTTCCACATCACCACAAGCTGTACGATAACTGATTAAATAATCAAATGTATACAAATGGGTGCATATATGCATGGTGCTGGACTATACACATATCTAGACTTTACATTTGTTTGACTGTTGTGTATATGCATATCTGTTTGTGTAAGTACACACAGCCTGTACTCATATAGCGTCTACTCATATAGCCCATAAATAGTGATTTATAATTTTCTAAATTGCACCTTCTGCAATTACAATGGAACTTTTCCCAGATATGATTTATCAGACTCATCTCTGTTTTCAAAATACTCATTAAATACGCTAATAAAATAATTTTGTTATTTCTCTTAAGGAAAAACATCATTGTCTCATGCCTACTATAGATTTCCAATCTATGTAAAGATCATTTATCAACAGCTGTGTTAAACACATGTATGTGCTCATGAATGCATGCACTTCTTAGAGAAACAGTAATATCAAGCAAAGAGTTATCAATTCAGGATTAAAACCTGGATTCTATTCCTGCCTCTGCTACCAACAAATTTTGTAACCATATAAAAATTGCAGATACTAGAATGTCTTTGTTTGACTAGCTGTAAATCTTTAAGTTTAAGCATTTTAAAAATCAGTGGGTTTTTTTTTAGACTTTTTTCCAGTTTTATTGAGAAATAATTGATATACATCACTGTTGTTTAAGGTATACAGCATGGTGGTTTGATATATGTACACTGTGAAATGGTTACCTCAATAAATTTGGTTAACCTTTATCATCTCATACAGATACAGCACCAAGACTTTGCTTTTAATTTTTTAATTGAAGGATAATTGCTTGATAGAATTTTGTTGTTTTCTGCCACATATCAGTATGAATCAGTCATGGGTTATTTTGTGGTCAAATTCACAAGCTCTAAAGAGCAAATACCTATAATAGCATTACTACCTTAGGTTGATTAGTCAGTCGCTCCAGGTATCTTGCTGACTGTGTGTGTTTTCTTCTTCAAACTGTTTATATTAAGTTTCAGTGAATTGTTGTGATAATTAAATGACAATTCATGAGGAGATTATAAAGTGCCTCACACATTGTTAACAGTTAATAATGCTAGTAAACATTATTATCTGAAACATGTAGCCCCACTGTGGGATATGAAAAATCTTAACTTCATGTAACATTCAAGCTTAAGAAATCATGACATATCAGTCCCTAAACATAGAAACATTAGCTAGAAAAAAGCACAAATGGCATAATCATTCATACACGTAGTTGATCTTATTCGAAATGACAGATGTGCATCAAATGGCAGAAGGGAAAATGGCTTTTCTAGTTTCACAGCAAATGAGCAGTAAACGCTTTTACAATCTCCCTCCTGCCGATGGGAAAGTCGTTGGCCCTCGTCATCCATTGTCCTGTCCATGACATCTCCCTCATCTTAAATTGGACATTATGGTGGCTACTGTCTGGCTCTCCAAGGAAAGAACAAATTGCCTTCCGTTTATTTCCTCCATCAATCAGGCAGAGCAATAGGCTATTTGCTCAAGCCCCAGAAATGTGTCCAGCTCAACTCAAGCCCCAGTGGTTGGGAAGTGTCTAAAATCAGAATAAAGTATATAGAGTGAGATTTGAAGAGCAGAGTTCATAAAAAGTAAGTGTGTCTACTTGAAATTTTTAATTCCAGTCTGTCTTTATGACTCCTGGTGAAACTTAATGTAATGAGGAAGAACAAATCTGACTTCTTTTAAGTGTGTTTCTTTTAATTTCACCTTTGTATTCTATTGTGTTTGCTTGGAGTTAAGAATGTTGCCTTAAGACACAGCCTGAAATACCCAGGAAAGTCCATTCTCAAGGCTCTGACCTTTAAGCATGTAACACTTTTCATTCATATAGAGATTTAATAAAAAAAACTTTCAGGACAGAGAAAACATTTATCTTGTTGGAGGTTTATAGGAACATGATGATCTGACCTGCCCAGACAGTTGCAAGAACAAAGAATTTCTACACCAGGAAGCTTGGAACCAACCATAACCCTCCCACACCTTGCCTTTAAAAATGCTTTGCTGAAACCCTTCCAGGACAATGGGGTTTCGAGCAAGCCCCCAGTTCTCCTTGCACAGCTCTGCAATTAACCCTTGTTCTGCTCAGACTCCAACATTTCAGTATTTTTGACCTTTTTTTCTTTCAGAGACAATGCTAGTAAACATTATTATCTGAAACATGTAGCCCCACTGTGGGATATGAAAAATCTTAACTTCATGTAACATTCAAGCTTAAGAAATCATGACATATCAGTCCCTAAACATAGAAACATTAGCTAGAAAAAAGCACAAATGGCATAATCATTCATACACGTAGTTGATCTTATTCGAAATGACAGATGTGCATCAAATGGCAGAAGGGAAAATGGCTTTTCTAGTTTCACAGCAAATGAGCAGTAAACGCTTTTACAATCTCCCTCCTGCCGATGGGAAAGTCGTTGGCCCTCGTCATCCATTGTCCTGTCCATGACATCTCCCTCATCTTAAATTGGACATTATGGTGGCTACTGTCTGGCTCTCCAAGGAAAGAACAAATTGCCTTCCGTTTATTTCCTCCATCAATCAGGCAGAGCAATAGGCTATTTGCTCAAGCCCCAGAAATGTGTCCAGCTCAACTCAAGCCCCAGTGGTTGGGAAGTGTCTAAAATCAGAATAAAGTATATAGAGTGAGATTTGAAGAGCAGAGTTCATAAAAAGTAAGTGTGTCTACTTGAAATTTTTAATTCCAGTCTGTCTTTATGACTCCTGGTGAAACTTAATGTAATGAGGAAGAACAAATCTGACTTCTTTTAAGTGTGTTTCTTTTAATTTCACCTTTGTATTCTATTGTGTTTGCTTGGAGTTAAGAATGTTGCCTTAAGACACAGCCTGAAATACCCAGGAAAGTCCATTCTCAAGGCTCTGACCTTTAAGCATGTAACACTTTTCATTCATATAGAGATTTAATAAAAAAAACTTTCAGGACAGAGAAAACATTTATCTTGTTGGAGGTTTATAGGAACATGATGATCTGACCTGCCCAGACAGTTGCAAGAACAAAGAATTTCTACACCAGGAAGCTTGGAACCAACCATAACCCTCCCACACCTTGCCTTTAAAAATGCTTTGCTGAAACCCTTCCAGGACAATGGGGTTTCGAGCAAGCCCCCAGTTCTCCTTGCACAGCTCTGCAATTAACCCTTGTTCTGCTCAGACTCCAACATTTCAGTATTTTTGACCTCTGTGTCAGACACACAAGCCTGTGTTCAGTAATATTAATATTTCTTTCATAGAACAGTGAAAACTTCATTGAGCATGGAGATAAAAGTTTTGCTCTCATTGCTGATTTTGGAACAACTGTGTAGTATCCAGCATGTCCCCATTTACTTTATTAACTCCTGTATGAAATGATGATAGAATGACAGAAAAATCAACATAACTTTTAAAGTCTTTAAGACTGTATTGCTCAACCTTGTCCTTCTACCTTGCAATTTATCCTCTTGTCTTCATCTCTTGCTACTACTATGTCCTAATCCTAATAAACTGCTGGCCATGTCTCTGGATATTTTTAAAAAAATAATTTTTGAGTTGAATAATTTTAATCATACCCTTTGTTGACCTTCCTAACTTCTAGATATTATTTAATTTCTAGTGCAGAAACCACACTTTTCTCTGGATCTTTCCCAAACCCCTGCATTCAAACTGTTTACCAATATATTTGTACCTTTTTTTTACCTAGTTTATATCAAATACTATGGCACCCTGTGCATTATTATTTACTGCTTGCATTTACTCCAACCCCCTCAATACATGCATATAACATGGGCCATATTTTATTCATTTTTAGTGCTAGTTTATATTATGACGGATAAACAGGCTAAATAATTCTTTTTTATTTTTAATTTTTTTTTTCTTTTTTTTTGGAGGGGGGTGGGTTAGGGAGGGAGGGGGTGGGCGGGCCACTTTTATTGGTCTTTCATTTATCCATTTTTCATCCATCTTTGTTTTTTGGCCCATGTGGGCCTCCTATCTCAGTGGCCTCTGTTGTCGCAGAGCACCGGCTCTGGGCGCATGTGCTCCAGAGCTCCGGCTTGGTGATTGGACACATCGGTCCAGCTGCTCTGGAGCACGTGGGATCTTCCCAGGCCAGGGATCGAACTGGCGCCCCTTGCACTGCAAGGCAGTGTCCTTACACACTGGACCACCAGGGAAGCCCCTAAATAATTTTTTTGTTCACTGAATGGAGACATAATACTCAGTTCTCTGTAAATATAATCTCTTCATATAGTCACTGTATATTTGGAGCTAAAATGAGAGAATTTTTTTCATTATTTTTTGTTTTTTCCTCTCAACAATTTTGTTACTATTTTAAAAAGGCTGTCTGGCTCTTGCTGTGAAACTGACCAGACTAATAGCAATATCTTATGAGTAATCATTTACTCTTGGGAGTTTTTTAAGATTTCCATAGTATTCTGATGCTTACCTAAAACACATAAAATTATTTATTAAACATAGAATTGTTTGTGCCTCCAGTTTGTGGAGGTTTATGTCTTTCTCCAATTTTAGAAATTTCTTACGCATAATCGATTCAGATATTGCTACCACCTTTCTTCTCTATCATTCTATACTTGGTGAGGGAGGAGAAACCTGTTCACCATTTCCAATTGTTTTCACATTGATGGGAGTTCCTGGCATTACACATTGCCACTTCTCCATCTCCTTATTGGCACTGCCATAAAGAAAGGTGATGGAGCAAATTCCATGAGTAAACATTTGGTAAAATAATTAAGGCTGGCATTTTAAAGTCAGCCCTGCTGTTGAACTCCAACTTAGAGGCCACAGGAGTTCCTTCTTGTGAAGCCTGGTTGGGTCCTGCACTGCTATGACAAGTAAAATCAAGTTTCCTAAGGCCAGGATGGGTTCAAAAGTCCATTTGATACTCAATCTTAATATTTCTTAATATTTTCTAAGCATCATCAGTGAAAATATCATCATTTATTTGATGCTTTTTCCAGATGCTACCGTTTCTGGAACAATTAGAAGTGTGGTGTATTGTTTGAGATGGACATTTCAATCTCTTAAAAATCAGCTTAATGATTTTTTTCCTTGGCTTCACACTTTAATAACAGTTAATTATTTAATATTTTCATATTATATTTTATGTCCTGTTTTAATATTTATTCTAGACTCCTAGGAGTAGCCTACCAGTCTCTTCTGTCAATGGAATTCTCCAGGAAAGAATATTTGAGTGAGTAGCCATTCCCTTCTTCAGGGGATCGTCCCAAACCAACAATCGAACTTGGGTCTTCAGCATTACAGGTGGACTCTTTACTGTCTGAGCCACCAGGGAAGTCCTCTTATCGGCAAATTTGTAGAAAAGTGAGATTTGGCTTAACCAGTGTTCCACTGTCCATCACCAAGCTTCCTGCTACAATAAACAGTTCTGATGCAGCAGTGGGAAAAGGGCCAACATTCTGGCACACATTCTCAATCTTCCTGGATTTTGAGAGGCAGCAGAGTCTTAATTTTGGCACAGACTATGAGTGGTCTCATCACATCACTTAAAGAGGGGACAGGACTGAAAACACTGTGCAAGTCTTTCAAGGAAGTCCTGTCTGAAGCCTTCTCTGTCTGTCTTGTCTGGATATTGGAGACACCTGTTTTACTGTATTAACTCCCTCCTACCTTAAAAGTTCTGGCATATAGAAGATGTTCACAGTGAAGGATAGAATAATAATTTTTCATTCAATATGATTACAATGACATTTTAAAACATCCATAATGGGAGAGTAGTAAGAGTTTACTGGTATACCTCAGCACATTAGCAATGTCTATAAATGATAAAATTAGAAATTTTTGTAGTCATTTTTCATCGTGTACCTAACTATGACTCACATAAGAATTCAATTTTTGTTGCCATTGACCTTCCTCGTCAAACTGTAGCAAATAGAGTTATGCATGTGATAAATATGATACACGTCTCTTGAAAATCAATATTGCCTTTATGAAACTTTTTAATCTCTTATATTATGATCCTTTAGCCTCAATCTAAGAAATGAATCAGGCTAACAAAATATTAAATAGCATTAACAAACTCAAAATGAAAAGCAACTCTCCTCTTTCCAATCCTCCTCATTTCCTAAGGAAAAAAACATGTTTAGTTACTTGTATGGTTAGTTTTTAATGTGTATCTCCAAGTGCTATAAGTTTATTGTTGATTATGGATTTATCACTGTTCCATTCAGTTCATTTGTTCTGTCATGTCCAACTCTATGCAATCTCATGGAATGCTGCATGCCATGCTACCCTGTCCTTCACCATCTCCCGGAGATTGCTCAAACTTAGGTCCATTGACTCAGTGAAGCCATCCAACCATCTCATCCTCTGTTGTCCCCTTCTCCTTCTGCCTTCTCTTTTTCCCAGCATCAGTGTCTCTTCCAATGAGTTGTCTCTTTGCATCAGGTGGACAAAATATTGGAGCTTCAGCATCAGTCCTTCCAACAAATATTCAGGGCTGATTTTCTTGCAGTCTAAGGTACTCTCAACAGTTCTGATGCAGCAGTGGGAAAAGGGCCAACATTCTGGCACACATTCTCAATCTTCCTGGATTTTGAGAGGCAGCAGAGTCTTAATTTTGGCACAGACTATGAGTGGTCTCATCACATCACTTAAAGAGGGGACAGGACTGAAAACACTGTGCAAGTCTTTCAAGGAAGTCCTGTCTGAAGCCTTCTCTGTCTGTCTTGTCTGGATATTGGAGACACCTGTTTTACTGTATTAACTCCCTCCTACCTTAAAAGTTCTGGCATATAGAAGATGTTCACAGTGAAGGATAGAATAATAATTTTTCATTCAATATGATTACAATGACATTTTAAAACATCCATAATGGGAGAGTAGTAAGAGTTTACTGGTATACCTCAGCACATTAGCAATGTCTATAAATGATAAAATTAGAAATTTTTGTAGTCATTTTTCATCGTGTACCTAACTATGACTCACATAAGAATTCAATTTTTGTTGCCATTGACCTTCCTCGTCAAACTGTAGCAAATAGAGTTATGCATGTGATAAATATGATACACGTCTCTTGAAAATCAATATTGCCTTTATGAAACTTTTTAATCTCTTATATTATGATCCTTTAGCCTCAATCTAAGAAATGAATCAGGCTAACAAAATATTAAATAGCATTAACAAACTCAAAATGAAAAGCAACTCTCCTCTTTCCAATCCTCCTCATTTCCTAAGGAAAAAAACATGTTTAGTTACTTGTATGGTTAGTTTTTAATGTGTATCTCCAAGTGCTATAAGTTTATTGTTGATTATGGATTTATCACTGTTCCATTCAGTTCATTTGTTCTGTCATGTCCAACTCTATGCAATCTCATGGAATGCTGCATGCCATGCTACCCTGTCCTTCACCATCTCCCGGAGATTGCTCAAACTTAGGTCCATTGACTCAGTGAAGCCATCCAACCATCTCATCCTCTGTTGTCCCCTTCTCCTTCTGCCTTCTCTTTTTCCCAGCATCAGTGTCTCTTCCAATGAGTTGTCTCTTTGCATCAGGTGGACAAAATATTGGAGCTTCAGCATCAGTCCTTCCAACAAATATTCAGGGCTGATTTTCTTGCAGTCTAAGGTACTCTCAAGAGTCATCTCCAACACCACAGTTCAAAGCCGTCAATTCTTTGGCACTCAGCCTTCTTTATGATCCAAATCTCACATCCATACGTGACTAATGGGAAAACCATAGCTTTATCTATACAGACTTTTGTCAGCAAAGTGATATCTCTACCTTTTAATACACTGTCTAGATTTGTCACAGATTTTCCTCCAAGGACCAAGTATCTTTTAATTATCATTGTTAGATTTTTATAAACATTCAGTTTTGTTGATATTGATAATATTTCTATCCCACCCTAGAGTGGTAAGGCTTTCATAATTTGTGGATAAATCTATAACTTAACACTAGCATAAAAACAAGGATAATATTACCAATAAGACAACCACCAATACTGTTTCTCTAATAGCCAAATGTGTCTCACATTTAGATACTCTTTCTTCTATAGCTTTAGTTTTTCAGGACGTTTCTTACTGTGTTTATTCCTTGCTGTTTGGGTTTAGGAGCCCCAAAATATAACACACCTCTAATCACTTAAGATTAGAACTTTAAAAGTGAGAGCAAGAGACAGAGTGAAAGAATTCTGAAAATTATTATCTTAAATGGATCTTGTAGGGTTTTAATGGAGCTTTAGTGTTTTAGCTGAATGAGCACATAATATTGAACTTGTAAATTAGATACACATATCCAGCCATTCTCAGGCAGTGCTAATAAATGCATAAGTGGGCAAAATTTTACTACTAAACTTATAAATGATGACCCACCACAGCTCATGCTTTTATACATAAAACAAAGATCGTGTCTTTTTTCATTATTTTACTCTCAATTTAAAGTAGATTTTGGAAAGGCAACTAGATACATCTTTGTGTCAATCATGTTTAACTGATAGCATAAGTTAACATAGTTAAGTTTTCGAAAAAAAAAAAAAAAACCCTTAAAGCTTAATAATACAAAGTAACTTAGTAATTTATGGTAATTCTGCTTACTGGAACAACATGTGATAATTAAAATAATTTTATAAAGATTATGTCCTATATAGAAGATGCTGACAGTGAAGAGCAGAATAATAATTTTCCATTCAATATGATTACAATGGTATTTTAAAACATCCATTAATGGGAGAGTAGTAAGTGTTTACTGGTATATCTCAGCATGTTAGCAATGTCTATAAATGACAAAATTAGAAATTGTAGTCATTTTTCATTGTGTCTATGTTCTCTACATTGATTTTAATGGCTCTATAGTATTTTGATAATAAAAAGGAATTGGACAATAGAATACATGCATAGAAAAATGCCTTATTCACATCATAAAGGCTTTGTTCCTAAGCCTTTGTAGAAATCAACAGTGCCCTCCTCATGCTTGCCTGCCGATTGTTTCTACCAGCTGGACATGCTGGCAATTCACCAAGAGAATGGAGATCACTCCTAATTTCCATAATTATGAAAACTGTTTAGCAGCTGCTATTTCTTTTCTATTTAACCTTTCTACAAGAAGATATATTTTGTAAAATAAGTTGAGAATTACAATTAGTCTATCTTTGTACCATTCTTGTAGATAATGTAGATAGATTGAATAGCCTGCCATTAACTAGCTAAGTCTAGAAAAACAGGGCATCCTTTCTCAATATAAATATCTTTATCCATTGAGTGAAAGCTTGACAATATATCTGTTATAAGTGATATTATACTCACTATATATCATAAAAGATAAATCCATTTGAGATGATCTATACCAGTTGTTTTCACATTCACTTAGTGAATGGTGCCTTTAACCTCTCAGTACTTTCATCATGGCACACCTTGAGCCAAAAATGTACCAAAAAGTTCCATTTATTTATTAATTTCTTTTAAAAAATATAACAAGTATCTATATCCCAACAACTAGAATTCTAAAAAAAGAATTTATGTTAAATTAAAGAAGAAAATATATTTCATTATTAAATAACCGCAACTACAATACTAAATGTGCCTTCTGGCTCCTGTATACCTCTCGGTCCTTATCAGATTGAACACCACCATCTTTGCTTCCTATTACACACTGATTTTCTTGCTTTACATTGGTACCTCTTTTTACTATAGCTACCAATGAAAATCCATCTTCACAAATACATGGCATCACTGAAAGATATGCAAAGGATCCAACACTGAAGCCGCAAAATACCTCAAGTTAGTGCTTGTATAATTCCTTGTAGATACTGAATATCTCTTCCTTTGTCTCAAAACATTTAAACTGTCCCTAGGTGGCTCTTTGGGGTGCCACAAAACATCATTTTAGAATTATGGTTCTCTACATTGATTTTAATGGCTCTATAGTATTTTGATAATAAAAAGGAATTGGACAATAGAATACATGCATAGAAAAATGCCTTATTCACATCATAAAGGCTTTGTTCCTAAGCCTTTGTAGAAATCAACAGTGCCCTCCTCATGCTTGCCTGCCGATTGTTTCTACCAGCTGGACATGCTGGCAATTCACCAAGAGAATGGAGATCACTCCTAATTTCCATAATTATGAAAACTGTTTAGCAGCTGCTATTTCTTTTCTATTTAACCTTTCTACAAGAAGATATATTTTGTAAAATAAGTTGAGAATTACAATTAGTCTATCTTTGTACCATTCTTGTAGATAATGTAGATAGATTGAATAGCCTGCCATTAACTAGCTAAGTCTAGAAAAACAGGGCATCCTTTCTCAATATAAATATCTTTATCCATTGAGTGAAAGCTTGACAATATATCTGTTATAAGTGATATTATACTCACTATATATCATAAAAGATAAATCCATTTGAGATGATCTATACCAGTTGTTTTCACATTCACTTAGTGAATGGTGCCTTTAACCTCTCAGTACTTTCATCATGGCACACCTTGAGCCAAAAATGTACCAAAAAGTTCCATTTATTTATTAATTTCTTTTAAAAAATATAACAAGTATCTATATCCCAACAACTAGAATTCTAAAAAAAGAATTTATGTTAAATTAAAGAAGAAAATATATTTCATTATTAAATAACCGCAACTACAATACTAAATGTGCCTTCTGGCTCCTGTATACCTCTCGGTCCTTATCAGATTGAACACCACCATCTTTGCTTCCTATTACACACTGATTTTCTTGCTTTACATTGGTACCTCTTTTTACTATAGCTACCAATGAAAATCCATCTTCACAAATACATGGCATCACTGAAAGATATGCAAAGGATCCAACACTGAAGCCGCAAAATACCTCAAGTTAGTGCTTGTATAATTCCTTGTAGATACTGAATATCTCTTCCTTTGTCTCAAAACATTTAAACTGTCCCTAGGTGGCTCTTTGGGGTGCCACAAAACATCATTTTAGAATTATGGATTTACACACATATCTAGAAATATTTAGAAAGCTAATAATTATTTTACTTTTGAAGGTGTATTTGGGTTTAAATAAATTAGAAAATCCTTCCATAGAAGTGTTAAAAGTCCCAGAACTGAAAGAAGTCCTAAATGTATCTAATTCAATTAATCTGCTTCAGAAAGACATTAAACGAGTAGATTACAAGGCTTTCAAAAGACACAGAGCTAATTACTAGAACTCCACTGTTATATCACTTTTGATGTTTTATTATGGAGTTCTGTTGGCTTATCAGCATTGATCAACGAAAAATGGAAATCATGTATTTTGTCTTTCATCTTCTAGGCTTGGCACAGGGGGATTATATATGCTCAGGAAATGTTCCCTTAATTTATTTAAAAGTCTAGTAATTCTAGTCCGATTCTTTTTTTCACACCACAACATCTTTGAGAATATTGAAAGGAAGAAAGAAAGGTTAGGAAACTGCACTACTTAACATTGCTGCACTATTTTAATCTGCTTTTGGAATTTTCCTTGAGGCAAGACTAGTGTCCAATAACCTTAAGCGAGAATTAACATAGCAGAGAAGAGATAACAGTTTACATTGATATGATTATATTGTGCCTTTGGTAGAGTCTGTGAAAAACTGGATAACTCATGCCCTATCTAAAGAGACATCCTGTGTTATGTTCAACTTCAATAAGACTTCATGTTGAAATGAAGGCCAAGGTTTTTATCATATCTTCCAGTTTTTCAAAAGAAACTGGAAATTTGGATTCTTCAAATGCAAAACCTTCAAATTCTCAAGTGTTTTCTTTCAACCTTGACCATGTGCCTTGTGTATTCTCTGTACCAATAGAAATTCAGTTTCATGGCGCTTTTGAACCAGTGCTCGAACAGTGTTTTATGTATTTACACCAAGCAATGGCAACTTTTTTATAATTTCAACAGACTTTACACTGTTTGTGTTTACATAAGTGACCTGCTCTTTAATAGTTCTGCCAGCTAGCTAAAATGACCTTGGGAAAATGCATGTAGCTCATACAGCTCACCTGAAGGGAAAGGTGATGGGGCAAAATGAGTCAGCTTCCCTGAGCTGTCTCGGTTATTCAACAGATAGTAAGACGAGAGCAGATTCTGGAAAAATTACCACTTTATGTATTAATTAATGTCTGGGATAACAAGTAAGTGGAAAGATTTTTCTGTTTCCAGCATTATAAACTTTCTGGGCTCCAGGAATTGGGTGACCTGATTGGCCAGCACCCCAGTTATAGGATGCAGTTAGAAAATCCTTCCATAGAAGTGTTAAAAGTCCCAGAACTGAAAGAAGTCCTAAATGTATCTAATTCAATTAATCTGCTTCAGAAAGACATTAAACGAGTAGATTACAAGGCTTTCAAAAGACACAGAGCTAATTACTAGAACTCCACTGTTATATCACTTTTGATGTTTTATTATGGAGTTCTGTTGGCTTATCAGCATTGATCAACGAAAAATGGAAATCATGTATTTTGTCTTTCATCTTCTAGGCTTGGCACAGGGGGATTATATATGCTCAGGAAATGTTCCCTTAATTTATTTAAAAGTCTAGTAATTCTAGTCCGATTCTTTTTTTCACACCACAACATCTTTGAGAATATTGAAAGGAAGAAAGAAAGGTTAGGAAACTGCACTACTTAACATTGCTGCACTATTTTAATCTGCTTTTGGAATTTTCCTTGAGGCAAGACTAGTGTCCAATAACCTTAAGCGAGAATTAACATAGCAGAGAAGAGATAACAGTTTACATTGATATGATTATATTGTGCCTTTGGTAGAGTCTGTGAAAAACTGGATAACTCATGCCCTATCTAAAGAGACATCCTGTGTTATGTTCAACTTCAATAAGACTTCATGTTGAAATGAAGGCCAAGGTTTTTATCATATCTTCCAGTTTTCAAAAGAAACTGGAAATTTGGATTCTTCAAATGCAAAACCTTCAAATTCTCAAGTGTTTTCTTTCAACCTTGACCATGTGCCTTGTGTATTCTCTGTACCAATAGAAATTCAGTTTCATGGCGCTTTTGAACCAGTGCTCGAACAGTGTTTTATGTATTTACACCAAGCAATGGCAACTTTTTTATAATTTCAACAGACTTTACACTGTTTGTGTTTACATAAGTGACCTGCTCTTTAATAGTTCTGCCAGCTAGCTAAAATGACCTTGGGAAAATGCATGTAGCTCATACAGCTCACCTGAAGGGAAAGGTGATGGGGCAAAATGAGTCAGCTTCCCTGAGCTGTCTCGGTTATTCAACAGATAGTAAGACGAGAGCAGATTCTGGAAAAATTACCACTTTATGTATTAATTAATGTCTGGGATAACAAGTAAGTGGAAAGATTTTTCTGTTTCCAGCATTATAAACTTTCTGGGCTCCAGGAATTGGGTGACCTGATTGGCCAGGACCCCAGTTATAGGATGCAGTAACAAAATGAAGGAGAAATGAAGATACCCCAGGAGGCCGACTTCTATGGAGAAAGACCCTGAGGCACAGGGGAAAGTAATTCTGCACCGGGGACAATGCAGCTTTCTCCCAATCCTGGCATGTGACTCAACCACCTTGGGCTGAGATGGGGCATCTGCTGTCATTTTCCCTCTTATGCTCATTGCCCTCCTTATTTTGACTGTCTTTCTCCATTACTTTTCTTCTTCTCCTGCCCGTTTTCTTGTTAAATGAAGTAAAAACCTTAGCCAGTTGGGTCTTTAGACAGAGGCAATTGTTAAACACAAACCAGCAATGATAAAGAAGGCAATTATGACACAGTATTTTTGGCACTGTTCTCATGAACATTACGTGTGTATATTTCCTATACTGTCCTTCCTCTTAGGGCCCAAGGCTACTCAGGTGGCAGGGGAGAAAGAGCACTGACTGGAGACCCAGGTTAAAAACACTGTAACAAAACAACATTAGGAGACTAACTTCTCTGAAAGTTGGGTTTTTCAACTCTAAACACAACATCCTTAATGTTCATATTGTACTGTATCTCAGTGAGGATTAAAGTAGCTAATTCAGATAAAATCACTTCTATCCTCGCCTGCTCCCAAACTGTTTTCTTTCAACCTTGACCATGTGCCTTGTGTATTTTGTACCAATAGAAATTCAGTTTCATGGCGCTTTTGAACCAGTGCTCGAACAGTGTTTTATGTATTTACACCAAGCAATGGCAACTTTTTTATAATTTCAACAGACTTTACACTGTTTGTGTTTACATAAGTGACCTGCTCTTTAATAGTTCTGCCAGCTAGCTAAAATGACCTTGGGAAAATGCATGTAGCTCATACAGCTCACCTGAAGGGAAAGGTGATGGGGCAAAATGAGTCAGCTTCCCTGAGCTGTCTCGGTTATTCAACAGATAGTAAGACGAGAGCAGATTCTGGAAAAATTACCACTTTATGTATTAATTAATGTCTGGGATAACAAGTAAGTGGAAAGATTTTTCTGTTTCCAGCATTATAAACTTTCTGGGCTCCAGGAATTGGGTGACCTGATTGGCCAGGACCCCAGTTATAGGATGCAGTAACAAAATGAAGGAGAAATGAAGATACCCCAGGAGGCCGACTTCTATGGAGAAAGACCCTGAGGCACAGGGGAAAGTAATTCTGCACCGGGGACAATGCAGCTTTCTCCCAATCCTGGCATGTGACTCAACCACCTTGGGCTGAGATGGGGCATCTGCTGTCATTTTCCCTCTTATGCTCATTGCCCTCCTTATTTTGACTGTCTTTCTCCATTACTTTTCTTCTTCTCCTGCCCGTTTTCTTGTTAAATGAAGTAAAAACCTTAGCCAGTTGGGTCTTTAGACAGAGGCAATTGTTAAACACAAACCAGCAATGATAAAGAAGGCAATTATGACACAGTATTTTTGGCACTGTTCTCATGAACATTACGTGTGTATATTTCCTATACTGTCCTTCCTCTTAGGGCCCAAGGCTACTCAGGTGGCAGGGGAGAAAGAGCACTGACTGGAGACCCAGGTTAAAAACACTGTAACAAAACAACATTAGGAGACTAACTTCTCTGAAAGTTGGGTTTTTCAACTCTAAACACAACATCCTTAATGTTCATATTGTACTGTATCTCAGTGAGGATTAAAGTAGCTAATTCAGATAAAATCACTTCTATCCTCCCCTGCTCCCAAACTGATTTGAATTAGCATGTGCATTGATACACACACACACACACATAATTTATAAAGCAAATAAAAACAATAAACAAACCCATTCTGTGTAGCTAACTAACAGTCTATGGTCTAGATTAAGGAAGTCAAACAATGTCTTTAAATAAATCCATGTGAAGCCACATGGCCATATATTTATACATATATATATGTGTGTGTATACATATATATTATATACATATACATAGTTGTTAAATTTTGCTCTGAATAGTCAAAGGTACAAGTTAAAAAGGGGGATATGGTCACAAGTAAAACTTATTCTTTATATTCACAGGTGAAAAGTGATCTTAGTTTTTGAAGAAGAAAACTGAGAATTTCCCTGTAATCCTCACCTTAAGGTAGTTTTCAACGCCTGATGCAAAACTTATTCAGGAATACAGTCCAGTGGAACTGCATCATATCTATCATTACCATTTACCTATATTTGCATTATCTACCTATCAAAGAATTTCAGGTTGACTAAAATACGTGGATTATCTCAGGTCAAAACCACATTAAATTATTCATTTTCTCAGGAGAATTGTGAGAAATTGAGAAACTGCAGCTGAGAAATCTTACTTTGTGGGGAAGAGCAGAATAAATAATAAATAAGCACTTCAAATATTTCTTTCCATATAACTGGTGCCTGCAACTTTGGACTTGGCCATTTGATAGGTAGACACAGCTTCAGTGACTGCTATCAATGGCCTTTTGACATGAAGAGCAGTCTTTTAGTGTGTGATCAGAAAGTTCTATGACAACCTATAAGTGAATCTGAGAACTAGAATCTCCCAGAATGTTACTCTGAAATGGGATTTACTTTAGTAAAGAAGTGTTTCATTACACATTTTCAAAAGTGTTAACGTAAAAAGCCAAAGTATTAGTTGTTCAGTCATGTCCAATGTTTTGTGACCCCATGGACTGTAGTCCACCAGGCCTCTCTGCTGGTCTAACTTCTCTGAAAGTTGGGTTTTTCAACTCTAAACACAACATCCTTAATGTTCATATTGTACTGTATCTCAGTGAGGATTAAAGTAGCTAATTCAGATAAAATCACTTCTATCCTCCCCTGCTCCCAAACTGATTTGAATTAGCATGTGCATTGATACACACACACACACATAATTTATAAAGCAAATAAAAACAATAAACAAACCCATTCTGTGTAGCTAACTAACAGTCTATGGTCTAGATTAAGGAAGTCAAACAATGTCTTTAAATAAATCCATGTGAAGCCACATGGCCATATATTTATACATATATATATGTGTGTGTATACATATATATTATATACATATACATAGTTGTTAAATTTTGCTCTGAATAGTCAAAGGTACAAGTTAAAAAGGGGGATATGGTCACAAGTAAAACTTATTCTTTATATTCACAGGTGAAAAGTGATCTTAGTTTTTGAAGAAGAAAACTGAGAATTTCCCTGTAATCCTCACCTTAAGGTAGTTTTCAACGCCTGATGCAAAACTTATTCAGGAATACAGTCCAGTGGAACTGCATCATATCTATCATTACCATTTACCTATATTTGCATTATCTACCTATCAAAGAATTTCAGGTTGACTAAAATACGTGGATTATCTCAGGTCAAAACCACATTAAATTATTCATTTTCTCAGGAGAATTGTGAGAAATTGAGAAACTGCAGCTGAGAAATCTTACTTTGTGGGAAGAGCAGAATAAATAATAAATAAGCACTTCAAATATTTCTTTCCATATAACTGGTGCCTGCAACTTTGGACTTGGCCATTTGATAGGTAGACACAGCTTCAGTGACTGCTATCAATGGCCTTTTGACATGAAGAGCAGTCTTTTAGTGTGTGATCAGAAAGTTCTATGACAACCTATAAGTGAATCTGAGAACTAGAATCTCCCAGAATGTTACTCTGAAATGGGATTTACTTTAGTAAAGAAGTGTTTCATTACACATTTTCAAAAGTGTTAACGTAAAAAGCCAAAGTATTAGTTGTTCAGTCATGTCCAATGTTTTGTGACCCCATGGACTGTAGTCCACCAGGCCTCTCTGTCCATGAAGTTCTCTTGGCAAGAATACTGGCATGGGTTGCCATGCCTTTCTCCAGGGGATCTTCCCAAACCAGGGATAGAACCTGAGTCTCCCACATTGCAGACAGATTTTTTTCACTTTACCATATGAGATACCAAGAAAAAGTATTGTGTAAAATAAACTAAAATATAAAATGATTATGGAGGAATATGTGTATTACTAGACCTGCATTTAGTACAGTCAAGTCTTCTTGGAAAGCACAGGCTTGGTATAAAACTGATGTAGAGAAAAGGAAATAACAATTACAATCATTCTTCTTTTACAGATTCAGTAAAAGGGGAAACACACATACACACAGACTTCCATTCTTTATACTGAGCTCCTTTTAAACAGTTATTCTTGACAATCTGGATGTAAAATAAAATCCATCAAAAGAATACATATTCAACAGAAGCAGAGCTCAGATATTCACAAGATAGACACAGCACAAAGCAATGGTTCTCTCTTACCAATAGTAGACATCATTCAGCAGTTTCTGAGGCTTCCCCCTTGATGTCACCATAGCAATGAAAACCCATTTCAGTGAAGTGAAATTAAAAACTACTGAATACAGAAGCCTTGAATTGGATTCAAAGACATTTAAAGCCATAACATTCTACTTAAAATGCCACTAAAAATTACTGTCTAACATTTTGCTTTTCTTAAAAGGTTTGGCCACTTAAATTATATTCATTTTCTCAGGAGAATTGTGAGAAATTGAGAAACTGCAGCTGAGAAATCTTACTTTGTGGGGAAGAGCAGAATAAATAATAAATAAGCACTTCAAATATTTCTTTCCATATAACTGGTGCCTGCAACTTTGGACTTGGCCATTTGATAGGTAGACACAGCTTCAGTGACTGCTATCAATGGCCTTTTGACATGAAGAGCAGTCTTTTAGTGTGTGATCAGAAAGTTCTATGACAACCTATAAGTGAATCTGAGAACTAGAATCTCCCAGAATGTTACTCTGAAATGGGATTTACTTTAGTAAAGAAGTGTTTCATTACACATTTTCAAAAGTGTTAACGTAAAAAGCCAAAGTATTAGTTGTTCAGTCATGTCCAATGTTTTGTGACCCCATGGACTGTAGTCCACCAGGCCTCTCTGTCCATGAAGTTCTCTTGGCAAGAATACTGGCATGGGTTGCCATGCCTTTCTCCAGGGGATCTTCCCAAACCAGGGATAGAACCTGAGTCTCCCACATTGCAGACAGATTTTTTTTTCACTTTACCATATGAGATACCAAGAAAAAGTATTGTGTAAAATAAACTAAAATATAAAATGATTATGGAGGAATATGTGTATTACTAGACCTGCATTTAGTACAGTCAAGTCTTCTTGGAAAGCACAGGCTTGGTATAAAACTGATGTAGAGAAAAGGAAATAACAATTACAATCATTCTTCTTTTACAGATTCAGTAAAAGGGGAAACACACATACACACAGACTTCCATTCTTTATACTGAGCTCCTTTTAAACAGTTATTCTTGACAATCTGGATGTAAAATAAAATCCATCAAAAGAATACATATTCAACAGAAGCAGAGCTCAGATATTCACAAGATAGACACAGCACAAAGCAATGGTTCTCTCTTACCAATAGTAGACATCATTCAGCAGTTTCTGAGGCTTCCCCCTTGATGTCACCATAGCAATGAAAACCCATTTCAGTGAAGTGAAATTAAAAACTACTGAATACAGAAGCCTTGAATTGGATTCAAAGACATTTTTAAAGCCATAACATTCTACTTAAAATGCCACTAAAAATTACTGTCTCATTTTGTACAGTAGTTTGCTGCTGGAGGAAAAATAATTACTATCTACAAGAAATGGTGCTTTGGTTTCCACCGAATGTCTGTATCTCCATATAGGAATTAATATCTATTTGTTATAATTTTTTTGCCACATAAACATGTGTCTCTACACAGACAATCACTTTTGCCAGGAGAATAGTAGAAATATCATTTTTTGGGATCCCGAGAGAAAGAATAGAGAAATAGTGAGAGCCCTGTTTTCTCTCTCTGTTCAAGTCCAATATCCAATGCGTGGACATCTTCAGTCATGATCCCCTCTACTGAAACTTCCCACCTCACTGACTGGATGGAAATCTTTTCCTCCCTCAAAATTTCATAGATTTTCCAGGATATTATTCAAACAGCTTCTTTACACCTCTAATCATGGTTCCCCACGGACAAAGCTTAGCCCTGGACAAGTAAACCTCTTAGAGGCAGAGGGTGAATCCTGCACTGAAATTGTCTTGTGTGTGCCCAGGGAATGATCAATGCAAACTCTCAGAAGGGCTTCACTACCCCAAGTAGATATGCCTTCGTATACCCTTCGTTTCTAAAAATGACTTTCCAGCACCTGTTTTCCTTGATTAAGTGAAAGTCTTCCTTCTCTCAAGAAGATATCCAATCAACTCATTACCATAAGCTGTTTGGTTGTTGTCACTAGGCACCATGTAGAGAACTACCTCTACACAATTTTATATATATCCTTTCTGTTGTGAAAAGGCAATCAAGCTCCATTCTTTAAACCAAAGTTATTCTTGACAATCTGGATGTAAAATAAAATCCATCAAAAGAATACATATTCAACAGAAGCAGAGCTCAGATATTCACAAGATAGACACAGCACAAAGCAATGGTTCTCTCTTACCAATAGTAGACATCATTCAGCAGTTTCTGAGGCTTCCCCCTTGATGTCACCATAGCAATGAAAACCCATTTCAGTGAAGTGAAATTAAAAACTACTGAATACAGAAGCCTTGAATTGGATTCAAAGACATTTTTAAAGCCATAACATTCTACTTAAAATGCCACTAAAAATTACTGTCTCATTTTGTACAGTAGTTTGCTGCTGGAGGAAAAATAATTACTATCTACAAGAAATGGTGCTTTGGTTTCCACCGAATGTCTGTATCTCCATATAGGAATTAATATCTATTTGTTATAATTTTTTTGCCACATAAACATGTGTCTCTACACAGACAATCACTTTTGCCAGGAGAATAGTAGAAATATCATTTTTTGGGATCCCGAGAGAAAGAATAGAGAAATAGTGAGAGCCCTGTTTTCTCTCTCTGTTCAAGTCCAATATCCAATGCGTGGACATCTTCAGTCATGATCCCCTCTACTGAAACTTCCCACCTCACTGACTGGATGGAAATCTTTTCCTCCCTCAAAATTTCATAGATTTTCCAGGATATTATTCAAACAGCTTCTTTACACCTCTAATCATGGTTCCCCACGGACAAAGCTTAGCCCTGGACAAGTAAACCTCTTAGAGGCAGAGGGTGAATCCTGCACTGAAATTGTCTTGTGTGTGCCCAGGGAATGATCAATGCAAACTCTCAGAAGGGCTTCACTACCCCAAGTAGATATGCCTTCGTATACCCTTCGTTTCTAAAAATGACTTTCCAGCACCTGTTTTCCTTGATTAAGTGAAAGTCTTCCTTCTCTCAAGAAGATATCCAATCAACTCATTACCATAAGCTGTTTGGTTGTTGTCACTAGGCACCATGTAGAGAACTACCTCTACACAATTTTATATATATCCTTTCTGTTGTGATAATAATTTTGCAAATACAATTCTTCCTGGAAACACCATACAGCTTCTTTTCAGATTTCACACTTAAGAGATCTTTTCAGTTTGATCTGCTCAGTCTACTTCTCCATTCCCTGTTCAGCTTTCATGAGGCTCTAACCTGCTATCTTTCACCAGGTCTATAAGTCTAGCATAGGTACCAACTCAGATTTCTCACTTTTTTTTTTTTTTTTTGGCCACTTCTATGGATCTTTCATTTATTTATCTTTGTTCTTTGGCCTGTGTGGACCTCCCATCACAGTGGCCTCTCTCGTTGCAGAGCACCGGCTCTGGGCTCATGTGCTCCAGAGCTCCGGCTCGATAATTGGACACATCGGTCCAGCTGCTCCACAGTACATGGGATCCTCCTAGGCCAGGGATCGAACTGGAGCCCCTTGCACTGCAAGGCGGTGTCCTTACCCACTGGACCACCAGGGAGTTCCCAGATTTCTCTCTTAAGGAATTCTTTTTTCTGACCCTTGTTATCTTTTTCTTCCCAACAGATCAAATACAGGGTTACTCAGTTTATTCAGTCACTCAATCAGTGTCCAATTATTTGTGATCCCATGGACTGCAGCATTGCAGGCTTCTCTGCCCTTCATCATCTCCCAGAACTTGCTCATACTCATGTCCATTGATTCAGTGATGCCACCTAACCATCTCATCCTCTGTCGTCCCCTTCTCTTTTTGCCTTCTATTTTTCCCAACAGCAGGGTCTTTTCCAATGAGTCGTTTCATTGCAACTGGTGGCCAAAGTACTGGAGTCTCAGTTTCAGCATCGGCCCTATCAGTGAATATTCAGAGTTGATTTCCTTTAGATTGACTGATTTGATCTCCTTTCAACCCAAGGTTCATCCAAGTAGAGTTCTGTATCTATGATTCTTAGAATTTTAAGAATGGAGGTACTATTGCCTTCCTTTCTAGAAGTCACAGTGCTTTTTATATAAATTGTCCATTTCCTCTCAATGGTACAGGTGCCCAGAGTTCTCAGGACCTGGGCAGGTACCATTTTCTGAGCCACAACAAATCAGTTACATCCCTCTACCCAAGTAATAGTTTATCTGCTCAACTTAGATTTGCATAATGATTTCTCCCATAATCATAAAAATCTGCTTCGAGGTGATTGCTGCTCTCCACCTGGGCACACAGAAGTGATGAGCATGACTATTATTCACTCTTAGATAATCACAAATGGCAACTTCAAAATTATGTCAAAAGACATAATCTTCCATATTGCCCAGTGTGCACAAATAGCAAAGAAACCACTAGAGCTTATATACTAAGTACCTGTGGTGTAAGTTCTCCTTTATTACTTAGAGAAGAATCGTTTACAAATCTGTTGCTTAACTCTCTGCATGACTTCCTGCAGCTAGTACTCTCTGGGCATTAGTTTCCGTATCTATCATGTAAGAACCCTGACGTAGCTTAATAATTTTTAAACGATTCATCTAATACATGTCTAAACTATCATCTCTCAGTGACACAAAGTTTTTGTTCTCTAAATGTTCAAAATATGTAGGTTGAGAAAGCAGTCACATATAGACTGAATATCAAACATGATTATTGCAGTAGAATGACAAAGTACACACAGTACAAGCACTATGAAGTTGGAGCTTAGCTTAAGGAAACAACAGTTTGACCAACATCAGATCCGCAAGGCAGCAAGTGCGGTGTTCTAAGTCAGGGCTCCCTGGGTCCAACCCTGAGCTCTTTCCACATCAGCACTGCCATCTAGAACGACTGCATAAAGATCAAACTGAATGTTGCTTAAGAGGGGACATTTTAAAAACTGTTTTTAACATTTCGTACATAAATGCCACTAATTATAATAATTTTGATACATTTTGTGTCCTCTGCAGCCTTATTATATACCCCAGTCCACATGTCACTGGGGGGAAACATGCTATTTCCAATGTAGTGGAGAAAAACATGAGGTTTGAGGTAGATTGCTAGCTATTTATGCTCTCTGAGCTTCAATTTCTTCATCTGTAAAAAGCTTTACAACAACATTCATGGAGAAATTAAATGAAAAAGTGAGTAGAAAATGTCCAGCATACTACTTGCACAAATTCACTACTCTAGAAAGGTCAATTCTCTTTCCTTAAGAGAAAAAGTTCCTCTAAGTCAATGTTGCAGACTATCAGAGCTGGCAATAACTTTAGGGATAATCTAGCTTACCTTCTTATTTTTCCAGAGGTAGCTGATAAAGCCTGTAGATTTGTTTTTACTTCCCAAAGATCACACAGATAGATTTAGGAAATTTTTCTAACATATTGGAGACTCCTTTTTGTAAGCCTAATGACAATCCTGGCCTGGAGTTTAGAAAGTCCATTCACCACCACAGGTAAAAAGTAAGACAGGGGGCCTCCCTGGTGGTCCAGTGGGTAAGGACACTGCCTTGCAGTGCAAGGGGTGCTGGTTTGATCCCTGGCCTGGGAGGATCCCGCATGCTGTGGAGTGGCTGGACAGATGTGTCCAACTACCAAGCCGGAGCTCTGGAGCGAGAAAGGCCACTGCAATGGGAGGCCTACACAGGCCAAAAAACAAGGATAAATAAATGAAAGATCAATAGAAGTGTCCCCCCCTCCAAAATAAATAAATAAGACAGGCCCAAATAGTGCCGTAAATAACATCAACAAAACTACTTTCATTGTAAAAAGTAGTGCCTAATTTTGTATTCTTTCTCCAAGGCACTCTGGTAATTGTGCGAGGAAAGTTGAAATGGTAGTGCAGAGAAGAAATATATTTTATAAAATACATAATTGTGAAAAATTGCTTTAAACACATTTTTCATCATGAGCCTGATGCTTAATGCTATATATGCATTTCTAAAAATAATCTGATCTGACAAATATCTTCATGTTCTAGCAAACGAACTAAGCAACTGCTATCCTTATACTATGTTATAACTTAACTTGAACTAAATCAAGTTAAATTCATGTTGAAGTTTAATCTAGGAAGCACTGAGAGAGGAAAACAGAAATATATCTGTAGTAGAATTACTAGAGAAATGGCTGTTTATGTTTTTTGATTTTCAAGTTTATTATTAGCTTTTCCTTTTGTGAATTTGTGATATTTCTCAATGAATGTAACTAGGAAACATTTATTTTGGCAAATTACCAGGATGAATTATGCAAATAAACCAAATAAGAATGGAACTATTCTTTGCAGGAAATAGAAAATAAAAAAAAAATTTTCCAGCATACTACTTGCACAAATTCACTACTCTAGAAAGGTCAATTCTCTTTCCTTAAGAGAAAAAGTTCCTCTAAGTCAATGTTGCAGACTATCAGAGCTGGCAATAACTTTAGGGATAATCTAGCTTACCTTCTTATTTTTCCAGAGGTAGCTGATAAAGCCTGTAGATTTGTTTTTACTTCCCAAAGATCACACAGATAGATTTAGGAAATTTTTCTAACATATTGGAGACTCCTTTTTGTAAGCCTAATGACAATCCTGGCCTGGAGTTTAGAAAGTCCATTCACCACCACAGGTAAAAAGTAAGACAGGGGGCCTCCCTGGTGGTCCAGTGGGTAAGGACACTGCCTTGCAGTGCAAGGGGTGCTGGTTTGATCCCTGGCCTGGGAGGATCCCGCATGCTGTGGAGTGGCTGGACAGATGTGTCCAACTACCAAGCCGGAGCTCTGGAGCGAGAAAGGCCACTGCAATGGGAGGCCTACACAGGCCAAAAAACAAGGATAAATAAATGAAAGATCAATAGAAGTGTCCCCCCCTCCAAAATAAATAAATAAGACAGGCCCAAATAGTGCCGTAAATAACATCAACAAAACTACTTTCATTGTAAAAAGTAGTGCCTAATTTTGTATTCTTTCTCCAAGGCACTCTGGTAATTGTGCGAGGAAAGTTGAAATGGTAGTGCAGAGAAGAAATATATTTTATAAAATACATAATTGTGAAAAATTGCTTTAAACACATTTTTCATCATGAGCCTGATGCTTAATGCTATATATGCATTTCTAAAAATAATCTGATCTGACAAATATCTTCATGTTCTAGCAAACGAACTAAGCAACTGCTATCCTTATACTATGTTATAACTTAACTTGAACTAAATCAAGTTAAATTCATGTTGAAGTTTAATCTAGGAAGCACTGAGAGAGGAAAACAGAAATATATCTGTAGTAGAATTACTAGAGAAATGGCTGTTTATGTTTTTTGATTTTCAAGTTTATTATTAGCTTTTCCTTTTGTGAATTTGTGATATTTCTCAATGAATGTAACTAGGAAACATTTATTTTGGCAAAATTACCAGGATGGTTAATTATGCAAATAAACCAAATAAGAATGGAACTATTCTTTTGCAGGAAATAGAAACCTATGCACTTTGCCTAAAAAGTCCTAATCATAGCTAAATAGTTGGGAATGCCCATATCTTTTCAATACTCACTAGTATGCAGAGCTTCAGCTGGTCATAAATTAGACAATTTTTGTAGACTCCAGAAGTATTTTAGGAGGGAAAGTTGCAAGACCCTACTATGATTTCCATATGATAATATATATGATAACTTCTGTGATAGAACCTGGTAGAGTCTCAGGCATAGGGTATTTACTTAGGAGAATTCAGCTCCTTACCGACATCCACAGACTTTACCAACCCATGAGCTCCAATGTGTACATTACGACATTAACTTTTCTGTAGCCAGAACTTCTGACCCTGCTTATTCAGGTCTGTACATAGCCTTAACTCTAACTTGACAACTTTGGTACCTATTTGTGAATTTTCATAATTTATGTTACCATGTTCCCCTTCCATCATACATTTTCTGCTACCCATGGCTTCTTGGCTATTCCCTTTAAGCTTCTGTTTTGTTTCTTTAATGAGATCGCCATATACTAGACCCACAATAAGTAACTTGCTACACTTCAGGGTGACTCTACCTCATTAAATAAGAAACAACAACTTATCATCAGGACTATAGCACAGTTATATAATTAAGAACAAATTCTCCCAACATGCAAATCAATCAGGATTAAAATTCAGAACATTTAAGAAACCATCAATCTCCAATTCAAAAGGAACTATAGCACAGTCTAAATTTTTAATAAAATGAGCCTGATGCTTAATGCTATATATGCATTTCTAAAAATAATCTGATCTGACAAATATCTTCATGTTCTAGCAAACGAACTAAGCAACTGCTATCCTTATACTATGTTATAACTTAACTTGAACTAAATCAAGTTAAATTCATGTTGAAGTTTAATCTAGGAAGCACTGAGAGAGGAAAACAGAAATATATCTGTAGTAGAATTACTAGAGAAATGGCTGTTTATGTTTTTTGATTTTCAAGTTTATTATTAGCTTTTCCTTTTGTGAATTTGTGATATTTCTCAATGAATGTAACTAGGAAACATTTATTTTGGCAAAATTACCAGGATGGTTAATTATGCAAATAAACCAAATAAGAATGGAACTATTCTTTT